>OY728130.1:137940142-142940142 GCA_963277665.1 Viscum album | reverse complement strand
TGAGATGGTGATTGTTTATTCTTCCTTTACCACCTTTCATGGTAGAAATTATGATGGAATCACTATTTTTATTTTATATACATGTTATATATGATATACATGTTATATATTATATTTATATTTTATTTATACTTTTGTAACTCTTAATAACAAAAAACCTTCTTGCTTTCCATTTTGTGTAAAAATGATAACATCGTTTGTGGTCGTGTGGACTACCACATCCTCAAGGCGATGTGATACGTTCACACATTATGGGGAATTTATTAAGGATTAGTTTTAATAAAACATATATTTAATTCATAAAATTAATGTTATATTCATGACATAATTACATTTCTATAAATAAAATATATCATTTTCTTTATTACCCCTCTCACACACACAAAAGTTATAGCGTCGTTCATAGACGTGTGGACTATCGCCTCCTAGACCCGATGTAATTCCTTTTACATCACAATAATTATATATATGAGTATATATTATTAACTTATATGGTATATATGGTATAATTATCATTATTTAAAGATAGATGTTACATACCTTCTTTCCATAATGATCATTGAAGAATTTGATCCTTACTCATGCATACATACAACCTACTGTCTCTATGATTGTAATGTTGGTTCATTTTTCATAATAATATTTCACTATTGGTTTTAAAAATATAATTGATGTATAAATATGATAATTATTTTATTATTATTATTATTTATATGTTTATATAATTACCTACTTGACCATAGTCAACCAACCCAAGTCATTTTTGACACATAAGTTGAATATAGACAAAATACCCAAAACAACAAAAATAATGAAAGTCTATTAATAAATAGGTAATGGTATGTTGAATAAGAATCATATATTATATCATAAATATTAATATGGTTTTGATATAATTTATTAACCTGTTTAAAATAATTATACACGAGGTTAAATATAATCAAACCAAATAGGAATCACAAGGTATGAGATTTCGTCTTAATTTAATTCCATTGAGGTATATTGTATTGTTTTGCACCTAGTTTCTTTTATATTGTGTATATACTAATCCTTAGAAATTTATATCATGAATTTAATTTCTTTAATGTTATTCAGTGTTCTCATTGATTTTATTCTTTCACATATCTCATGATCAAAAGTTACTCAAGTAGTAAGAGACTTCATCTAAATTTCCTTTCATTGAGAAATAATTTATTATTGTGCACCTAATTTATTACATATGATGTATGTACTGAAATTTTGACATATATTATGATGAATAATTCAATTTTCATGGTAATTTAAGTTTAAATTTAAATTATTTCATCTAAGGGGATTCAATTTAAGAGTTACCAAGTGGTGAAGAATTTGATAACTTGATTTCTTTTCATTGAGTTATATTACTTTCTCGTTGTCGTTAAAATTATATGATTATGTGTATAATGACTTTTGACTATACATTGATGTATTTAAACTTACTTTATGTGGATTTACAGTTGATACATAAAATTGATTCATTGTTTGATTCTCACTTAATTGTTATTCTCTTTTCAAGGGTTTAATTCACAATGTCATTTTATTTTGGATTGTTTACACTTGAATTTACATTAGAGAAAATTATTTTATCATTGTATTATAAAACCTTTTCATTTTTTTTCTCTATTTATTCATGATATTTTTCAATAAATAGTACCATTTTACACTCTTTGTTATGTAAAATGTTTTATAAAATGTATTTATGAAAACCTGAATTTATTTCTCTGTTGGGTTGGAAATACATTTTCAAATTATTTTTTTAAAAAGTATTTTCAAAATTATTTTAAAAATTCTTTTTGAAAAGGTATTTAAAAGAAAAATGTTTTTCAAAATTAAAAGGATATTTTCCTTAGGAATGATTTTAAATGATATTTTTATAGTAACTATATTCATCAATTACAATAACCCTCTATTTTTACACCACTTGGTATATGTTGTATTGATACCATACTTATTATTACTCTATATGGTTTATGATTTATTTGTCCAGGGATAATATTAAAATTAACTTCCTTGATTTAGTTTTTTATCCCCTTATAATATTAACACTCCTATAATCATTGGTCATTAAATTTACCCTAAGTATCTATATCATTTAGCATAGACTGCCTATTGACTAAACTGTATATCATTTCTATATACAGTTCTTTACTTTTAATCATATTTTATTGGCCGTAGAAATATTATTAAATATGCATCCTTTACTCAATATGGATAGTTGATATTGATTCATGTTTTAAATAGATTCATTCAATATATGAGGAATGATTTGGACAAGAAATACAAGGGTTGGGGAACCTTGGAAAATCCCTTTGATGCATCAGTAGTCTCATTAGATGAACTAGTTGGATAACATAAGAGAAATGGGTTTTTTCCCATCATTTCTAAACTATATTGTGAACGGTCTTGATGTTAATGGTTCATATTCCATATACAGGACATCCAATAATTAATCATCACCTTCATCAAGGATTCATTTATTATCATTATCCATGAGATTATGTCTCAAAAAATCTAAGAATGCATTTTCATTCTCATTTTACTAATTAAATGACATGTGTTTCAGTTACCAACATTTTCATATTTATTAATCCTTATTACCCATTATATTCTATGTCGACAAATCTATGGATGCATTTTTATTCTAATTTTATTGATTAAATGACTTGTGTTTCAATTATCTACCTCACCATGTTTATTATTTTTATTGATTCATGTTTATTTCCCTATAATTTACCCTTAATGATCATTTAAACTCACCCTTATTTTATTTCCATTCTCAGTAATCCTATAAGTTTACTATGTATGATATTCTGGGTTTTTTAGAGGTCATAAAGTTATTCTCAAAAAGAAAAGAAAAAAATGTTATAATTTTTTTATTCAAATGTAATCATGTATGTATCCAGTTTACCATGAATAATAAAACTTTTGGTCCTTTGGGGTGTGATAAATTATATTTATGCCAATGTAATATGGGAATGACACATGATCTGGGATTTTAGATGTGGGGTCATTATAGTTGGTATCGGAGCGAGGTTTAGCAGAAACCTTGGGTACTAGATTTTGGAAAACATAGGTTATAAAACATTACTATATGATAGAATTTGAGTAAAGTATAGAAGAATATCATAAAGTTTAGGTAAGATAGAGATTATGTTACTTTCATAGAAATAAATTCATTTCTGGATAGTAGCATCAATTTATGAGGTTAGGATCAAAGATAAGTTCAATGAATTAAATATATCTTTTAGTTTTTATGTGATGAGAGTATACCAATATTAAGGACATTTTGGATAAATTTATAGAAATTTTATATTTTCTTGGAAACTTTATTTGATAAATAATGCCTTTGAATTGTACAGTCATAAGTTTAGAGGTATTGATAACCTTTAGTGTTGATATAGAAATGACATTATTATACTTTTTATAAATAATAGGATGTATTAAAAACCAAAATAAGGATGTTGTTTAATAATAAATTCTTTTTGAATGATGTATATCATATTGTTTTGAGAATTTTATAGGTGTAATATTAATATAGTATAGAAAAAGGACAACCTTTATGCTGAGTGACAACCTATTGTGTCTGGAAAGGCTGTGAGACTTGAACCCATGACTGTAGGATGATAAGAGTTTCACACCTACCATTGGACTATGCGAAGTCCTGGTTAGTTTTTAATTTTTTTTAGATAAAAAATTTAATGAATATATAATTATAAACCAGTAGTATTACATTTTAGGTTTAGATATTATTTTATTGAATAATTTTCTTTTTTTTCAATAATATTTAGAGATAGATTGAAATGTTTTTCACCTTTTTGTTCTTAAGGCATAAAAAAATTCATTTTAGAATATTTTAGGGTAAGTGATGAATCGAAAAATAGATCGAAGAAAAACCAATGGATGAAACTATAATTTTGAAATGTAAACATCTTAAGTAAGTGTATTTCCATATATTATTAGAAAATAAAAGTATTCATCGACATTAGTATAAGGATCTTAATTTTTTTCCTACTATCATCATTTCTGGTAATATCCATGGACATTTTTAAGGCTCTTAGTTTATGGATTTGTGATTTTTGACATTATTCTTAACATTTTCTCTATAAAACTCCATTAGAACTTCCAAGTTATATTTTTTCCATATCCATGTTCTCATACCTAGAAACATATTTTTGTGATTGTTCCAGATGGATTTTCTAGATCATTACGGATTTATGGATTTGGGGCCCTTAACTTTCCTTTCATCACTAAAATTTATGAAATAAATGACCTCAATAACTATCTATAATTATTTATAATTTTCCTCCAAGTAAATATCTTCACTTGTCACCGATGTTCTCCTACTTGGAAACCTAGTTATGTATTATTTCCTATGACCATTGTACTCCTCATTACCTCTTATGAAGAGGTTGTATTATTAACTCTTTTATGATGTGGGTTTTTCAAAAATGATATTTTTAATGTGAATCCATCTATTACTGAGACTGTGTTTGAATTGTGAGGAAACAATTTATTTAAGTTAGGTAGAATGTAATACCCCAAGACTTTACAATATTCTTTTAGAATAAATTTAATTGTTAGGATTATTTACATAAAACACTAAGCATAGATAAGAATATAAAATAATGAGACATTAAAATATATTTAATAAAATCAATATATTATAGAACATGAAATTAACTCATCAAGATTTTAGCTTACTCTATAGTGAACAGTGAGTTAGCGTACATTACTCGCAACAATGCCTTTCTCTGAAGGCTTGTGTTACACGCATTACCGAGTCTTGACGAATATTATTTATAATATTATTTAAAATTAAAATTTCCACCTAGCAGTTAAATTGATAATTATGAATAGTATTAATTAAATTATTGAAATATATGGTCGAATTATTGGGTTTTCATTGATTAGAAATGAAAATAATAACTGAATGAATATAAAGTATATGTTTTTAGAAAAAGACTATTATAGGCACTCAAAGGAGTTTTGTCTTAATAAATTAAATTAAATACAATTAATATATGATATTAATGATATATATATGTTATATATTCAATAAAACATTTTTTATTTACATAAAATAGATTTTATAGGCATAATATGAGAAGAAACCCAATTTTATGTATAAAAACATATATATTTATAAAGGCACTTTTACCACATTTTAATAGAGAACCTATTTTAAATATATATTTTTGGAAATTTTATAGATTATTTATTTAAAAATAAACTTTATTTTTGGAATAGAAACATCAAAATCAGGTTATAGTCAATTGTTTGTATTTTTCTGATAAGTTTCATAATTTAATCCCTACTAAAAAATACAAGTATTTAATTCAAAATGGCTTTTTCATCTAATTTATTTATATGGAAAAATAATATTTTTGATTGGGTTTAAAGTTAAATTAGATAAATTTAATAAAAAATAATCCAATATAGATCATTTTAATAAATTTCAAATTTAATTTGATTATAAAAACAATTTGAACATTTGAACATTTTTACTTTAAAAACCCGCTTTGACATCCCGTCTGTGGGATTAATTTTAAATTATTTTCTGACACTTCTATGATTATAATTTAGAAAAATGGATTACATATTTATAATAATAATAATTTCTAATTTCTAATAAGTAAAACTTAATTTTTGACCAAATTGATTAGTGAAATTGATAAAAATTAATTACAATGATTAAAGTAAAAACAAGTTTAATTAATCGTTAAACATAGTGTTTAAGGTATAAAAGTGACCCTACACTTGTAATATTCGTATTTGATGGACATGGTTCTACAATAACCCTTAAATTGTCTAATTGTGAGTATTTTTAATAAACCTTTTAGGTAAAAACGTGACTATAACTAACTTGTTTTGAAAAATGCCATGTATGTCCTCTCCCTCCACTATAAAAGGATACCACCTCCTCCCATCACTTCGCACCCATAAATACAATTTGTATCATCCAAAATATACCCAAATAGTATCCCAATATCCCTCACCTACTTATATAGGCCTAACCATTGACATAAATCAAACCAAATAATAATTTTGGTCTTAACTAAAAGGAGTTACCTAAAAATAAGGTAACATTCTTCCATGGTCAATCTCATTTCATTTTCATTCTATACTCCCTAAAATATTCTTATTACATTATCATATAATAAACATATTATAATAAATATACTAAGATATTATTATTCTATTTATTCAACCTACACTTACACACACTTCTATATAATGGGTAACATACTTACCGTTCTTGTGTACAATGAACTACCGCCTCACAAGATGATGATTTTTCGATCTTCCTTTACCGCCTCTCATGGTTGGAATTATGAAGAAAAAATTGTTTATATATTATATTTATGATATTTATAATGTATTTATATTTATTTAACTCTCAATAACAAAATATTTTATGCTTTTCATTTTTTTTGTAAAAACTATAATATCGTTTGTGGACGTGTGGACTACCGCCTCCTCAAAGCGATGTGATACTTTCAAAAATTACTGGGAATGTATTAAGGATTCATTTAATAAAAAATATTTTATATATGTAACATAAATATTATATTCATGAAATAATATCCTTTTTTTAAATATAATATATCATTTTATTTATTACCCTTCTCTCACACACAAAAGTGATAAAGTCGTTCGTGGACATGTGGACTACCTCCTCCTTGACATGATGTGATTAATTTTGCATCAAAATAATTCTATATATAAGTATATATGACTAAATTATATTTTATATATCATATAGTTATCATTATATAAGGATAAATGTTTGTTGACACTCTTTTTCGTCACAGAATCTAAAAATCAGAAAAGGGGAATATCTGAGATCAAGATGATTCAACCTTTGAAGAAAATATCAAAAATTGACAAAGTCAAGAACAAAGGATCAAAAGAAACTGCACCGCGCAAGTTCTATCACTATCGCACAAATCCACTTGCGCGACGCACTTATGGTCGCACAAGTCACTTGCACAACCTAATTGATAACTGCCCGGTAACCGCCCGGGGTCTCCTCTTGCCTATAAATAGACCCTATGGGCCCCCATTAGAGAGGATTTTTTTTCTTCAGAAACTCGGATTGAAGCTCCTGACGCCCAAGTCTCTTCTCAAAGCTTCCGGAACACTTCTAGGGTAATTTCTTACCTAGAACGGAAGATCTAAAGAGAGGGAGGAAGGCCTAAGTGTTGAAACTCATCAACACTTGCGCGCCTGAGTGGCCAGCCCTTAAGGGAAGTGGTCACACTTGCGTGTCGCCTTACTCCTTCGATAGAATGTGCATGTACCTTTTCTGGAAGAACCTCAAGAGGATTCTAAAGGATTTAATAAAGAGTCGCTCAAGTATTTCAATGCTGGTTGAATATCGCGCAAGTACCCACCATGTCGCGCAGGTATACCTGCGCGACCAATACTTGCACGACCCCGAAATACTTGCGCGCCTTCCAAGACTTGCGCGCCCCTTCCTTTTTGGGTGACTTTCTTTCCCATTTCACCCCTCTTAAGCCATTAAACCTTTCCTTTTCATGATTCAGTCTTCAAGACACTCTTCAAATCCATTTATGGCATGATTTATTGATTTGACTTCCTTATCTGAAAGGAATTCTGTGGAATATCTCTCAAAAAATAGTGATTTAAATATCTTTATGTCACCAAATATGGAGAGTTCATTCATTAAACCTCATCCTTTAAGATGAGATAATCCTTAACCCGGGTCTCCTTTTCAGGAATAAGTCCCAGTCATAAATTTGGGCTTCCTTTTCAGGAGTAAGCCCCAAGTCCCCTAAATGTTTGGGCATCCTTCTTAGGAGTAGGCCCCAGATCCTCTAATTTGGGCTTCCTTTTCAGGAGTAAGCCACAGTTTCAAATATGGCCATCCTCCTCAGGAGTAAGCCCCAAACCTTAATCCTTAACCTGAGCTTCCTTTTCAGAAATAAGTCCCAGTCATAAATCCCTTAACCTGGGTCTCCTTTTCAGGAATAAGTCCCAGTCATAATCTTGGGCTTCCTTTTTCAGGAATAAGCCCCAAGTCCCTTAAATTATCTTTAACCAGTCCTAATTTATGTTTGATCTAGGATTCCTTCTCATGAGTAAAACCCAGTTACCAATCCTCTCCTGATTTGGGTTTCCTTTTCAGGAATAAGTCCCAAGTTAGAGTATTCAAATCTCCATGAAGCACATATACCTTTATGGACCCTGTTCCTGGATTTTCTCCCTAAAGTAAATCCTAACCTTCATTTATCTGGGCAGTCATATATACATAAGCCCCAAACCATTTCTTATGATTGCATCTTTCATGGCACAATTGTCTAATTTTTACCAATACCTCTTGTTTCTCACACCGAGCATGACTCACGTGATCTTAGAGTGTAAAAGTAATTGTGACATCCTTCTTGGAGCCATCAATCATAAACATCATACTCCTTTACTCGAACTACGTGGGTTCTGATTCCTTTTCCAAAACAAAGGATACGTAGGTATCCCATCTATGGGTTCGATCCCAACTCTGAAATAATTCATGTCATTCTGAATGACAATAAACTTCAAGTGCCCCACTGAGTGGCTTTAAAACCAGCCTGGTCATCATAACGACCAAGAGACTTTTATATGAATGTTTTGAAGGTTACCATTGACCAATAATCTCTAAATAGATATAGATGATTCTCTATTGATTAAGAACCTCGAATACATATAAAAGATTCTCTAAATTTCTTACATATTTAATCATTGATTGTCAAAACTGAAGGAAAATCTCATTTTATACTTGGTAATGTAATAAGGATTCACGAATATAACTTAAATCTATAAAGAGAGTCCCAGAATAGACAATAATTCCCCTCAAAAAGGTGTGATGAGTCCGACCTCCCATCCTCTCAACCAATGCAAATTCCTAAGCCTCATTAGTCCACAAGCTAATGAGCGCCTACCTTTGGAAAGTAGGTCCAAATGGATGTGGAATCATTGGATGTTTCCGGTTCTACGAACAAACCCGCTAGAAACCGATCGGAACGTTTGAATCTCCCATCCAGGAGGTCATCCCTGAATTCCGAGGGAAACAAAAAATGGTGAAACCGACGTGAATCCTTAACCAAGTTAAAATGATGTTTTACCTATTTGTTAAGCCCCTATTTAAAACTTAATAAGAGGGCTAACAAAAACAATCATTGACATGTGTGCTCATCCAAAGGATGAAGTGGCTGAATTTTATCTTGATTACGTCTGTTATATCAAACAGGCACTCTTTTCCAAGATCTTCTGTATTTCCATAATGGCTGCTCTCAAATTCACATATGTGAATACTGCTGCTGCAAATACCACTACTTCTATTCCTACTGGATCGTCATCCGCTCTGAGGATGACATCACCTACTCAGCGTCTTCAACGCTGGGTATCAAATGCGCTGGTTAAGGAGTACCGTCAACACGGTACCATCCCAACTCTGAAGGCTGCCCGACAGGCCCTCCAAGTGAACAACTCACACAGGTCGTCCGGACAACGATGACCAGTGATCAAGAGGCAGGTGGTGCTGACTACCATCTCCAACCGTTTCGGGTCGTTATCCCCGGAATGCAATTTCCATTCGCTCCCTTACTCTGAGGAAGTGAATGAGCAAGTCCTTTAGGGCCTTAATTCAAAAAAACAGGAGTCCTTCCCGAGGGCTCCCATCAACAATCGCCGCCAGACTCGTGCGGCAGTGCGCCCTCAACATGATGAGGGTACCGACTCCAGGCATTCAGCTCAGGTTCCTCGAACCCGAGTAGGCAAGACGAACCTCCAGAGACGGAATCCGGTTAATAATGGGCAGGTTTTCATCCCTGCCATCTCCGGAGAAGTCCACCAACCTAACTTGGTGGTGAACAACGAACAGGCACACACACCTATCCATTTTAATTCCGTTGTCCAGCAGACTCGTCTGGCAGCATCAAGCCAATCCTGCCAGGCAATTCCGGCGGAGTACTATAGGCAAGAACATACACCTGCTTATGCATCATCAGTTAGTCAGCAGGCTCGCCTGACTACATATGATGGAGTCCACCAACCTAACTTGGTGGCGAACAATGAGCAAGCACACACACCTATCCGTTTTAATTCCGCTGTCTAGCAGACTCGTCTGGCAGCATCACGCCAATCCCGCTAGGCAATTCCGGCGGAGTACTATAGGCAGGAACATACACCTACTTATACATCATCAGTTAGTCAGCAGGCTCGCCTGACAACATATGATGCATCTAGTCAACCGCGTTTGGTGAAGTGTAATCAGCAGGCACATACACCTGCTAGTACTAATCAAGCCTACAAACAGTCTCGCTTGGTAGCGCACGGAGAAGTCAGTCGGAAAGCTCCGACGACAAACAGGAGGCAGACTCAACTCTCTGCCTCCACACATGAGTACTGTCAGGATTCACTGACAAGAAAAGGAGGACAGGAGCAGGCACATACACATACTCCAAGCCCAGAATGGACATATATCCCCGTTCCGGCAGCTGAAGTCACCAAACATATTTTGTCAATGGTGAAAGAGAAAAAGAAAATTCCTGCTCATATTCTGGATGCTTGCCAGGATATCATAACAGCTTCAGCATCATCTCAGGGAAAGACACATAAATCTATCCCTAGCAGTGGAATGACACATCAACAATTCACTCCAGAACAGACACACACATCTATTCCAGTCCAAGAGGGTTATGGGGCATACTCCCCCATATCATACGAACAACCAAGTCAGGCACATACACCTGATTTGAGTGAAGATCGTCAGCCTAACCTAACCATATTTCCTGATCAGGCACATACACCTACTCAGAGTAACCACTTTCGTCAACAAGTGGTTTCCAAAGCGAGTAAGAAGGAATCTACAAAAAAGATCCTCCCAGCACAGTCAGGAGATCAAAGGCCAATCTGTAACAAGGCCTTGCTCGATGCTGGAGTTCTTGAAGCCCTCAGACATTTATCTGTTGGAATTCAAGATTCTACTCCCTCAGTTCCCAATAATGGGAACATTAATTCCGAAAGTCTTCAACAGACATTTCCTCATGAAGGATTGCTTCATGAAAATTCGGTCAATCTTGAAGTTTCTTCTTCAGATGAGAGCCACAGGAACCCTCTTTGTGGTCAGAAGACCAAGGAGCAAGAGATCTCATCTTTTGCTATAACCCATTATGGTGGTCCTCCCCATGATGATGAATTTCGCTGCGAAAGTCCTCTCCACAGTAGTGATTCACATTTCCTGGAAAATACTCCAGTGGACAATGTAGTGCCGAGAAATCCCTCTTATCTTGAGGCACTTACAAATGCGAAACCAGTCATGTCTGATGCTTTATCGCTAGAAAGTGAAATACTTTCTCAATCAAGAGATAGCCCAGGGTGTAGGGCATTCTCCGAACCACCCCTAAGTCATGCATCTTCTAGTTTGATCAATGATCTCTCTAACAATCTTGTTGAATCTGATGAAGCAACAGGGAAACACCAACTCTGGTCAAAACAGGTAGAAGAATATTCATTTAATGATAAAGAGGAAATGCTGAACATGGGGAAAAAACTGACAAAAAGTGAGGTACCAGTCATGTTTTGGCCTTTGGCTGACTCCCAGTATGACATTCCAAAGATGTTGACGGAAGATGGAGTCCATGATATTCGTCTCAACATATGGAAAAATCTTTGTCAATTGAAGAAGAAGTTATTATCTTATGATGAATATGAAAATCATCTTAAGATAATAGAAGGGCTACAACATCAGATTGATTTGGCATCTCTATCAGTCTCTCGGTATCCGAAGGCTGAAAAGCAACAGAGAACCCTTCAACGTTCATGCCTTAGTGCACTAAGAAAATTGTGTCAGTTAATTTCCAATGCTCCATCTGGTATTCATATCAGAGGATGAGATGTTCACGAAGAACTACATTTCACAGTGCTTTCCAGTCAGCAAAGCCCACCGAAAATGGTCTCATGCAATGTTATTGCCCATGGCCGGCCACAGTCAATGGGCTTTGCTCATAATCAAAAGCATGCTCAAGAACAAACTTCAACTAGTTCCTCTCAAAATCAAGCATATAGAGAACAAGTTGTTGAATTTCTCCTACATCAAGCAGGAGAGAATATTGCACAAGCCTCTCGTATGGAGCAAACACATCATCAAATGACAGAAGTTTCAGAAATCATCCAATGGTCTGTTAAACCAGGTGATAAAAGTGGATACATGCTAATGCATCCAGCTAATTTCCAAACTAAGATTCGCAAGGTCAAGAGAGCTTTTAAGAAAGTCTCAGACATAGCATGTCAAGAGCCACCCCAGGTTGCCAGACTGGGGAATCCTTTAACCCAACCCTCAGAGTCAACAAATGGGATTCGAGGAGTTGAGCGGAAGTAGCAGGAACATCCCCAGTTCTCGAGACTGGGGACTCTTTCAAATCATCAATCCCCTTCTCAGAGAATATCGGTCTTTTCTCGATTGGGGAAGAAGCCCCAAGAGGAACGAAGAGCCAAATTATCAGGAGATTCACTCCAAGTTATAGCTCGTAAAGAAGTTTCTAAAAGATTAAATCAACAAAAGGAAATGTCTCATCAAAGACATGAAAGAAGACAGTATCACAGAAATGTTGACAGAAGGGATGCGATACATTATACATCAATCAATGTCATCAATGTCGTTGTTGCTAATCCACCAGAGGAGACTCACTCAGGGGACTCAGATGAAGAGCATCCTGCTCAAGAAAATGTATGCGCCGATACAAATGAAGAAGGTGTGCGTACACGAAGTCAAAGGATTACTCAGAACCTAGGTAATCCACTTCCTTCTCTCTAAAAAGTATCCAACAAAGGGAGGGGAAAGATTCAGGTTACATATCCTTCCTCTGGAGAAGGTCAATCGCTCTCGTTAGAGCAAAGGTTTGCACAACAAGAGGAAGAAATGAAAGAATTAAGAAGGTTGAATGCAAAACTACTTCAGAGTAGTCTTCTTCTTAAGAATGCTGAAGTCCGACAGCAGAAGGAATTTGTTTTAACTACTGAGATGGATCAGGAATATCCTCCTTTATCAGTACACCCTCAGAGGTCTAATCCTACGGGTCAAACGCAACAACGGTTGGCAGTGCTACCATCAGTTGCAGCACCAATCACCACGTTTGTCCAAGCTCCATTCATTGCACCTACCCAATACCAAATTCAACCTGATGTTTCTCAAAAGTTAATAACTACTATTGAGTCATTAACAGCTCGGTTAGAAACTATGGAAGTGAAACGGGCGTAAGTTCAACCAGAAGAGAAAGTTTACCCTGAATGGGTAGATTCAATTTCTCCTCTATCTAGTTTTGGAAACCCTGTTTTCCCTACTTTCAATGGATCAGGTGACCCTGAACAACATTTGACGCATTACGTGTCTTGTTGTGATCCTATGATGGGAACTCCAGAGCAGCAAGAAGTAGTGAAACTCAGATGCTTCGTGCAAACCTTGCAAGGACTAGCTTTTGTCTGGTATACAAGCTTGCAATCCAAGTCAATCATCGGATGGGAGGATCTTCGTCAAAAATTCCTTCTTCAGTTCAGCTCAACTTTTCCAAAAACGACAGTTTTAGATCTTACAAACTGCAAGCAAAGGGAGAATGAAAGAGTCTCTGATTTCATTGCTCGCTGGAAGGGATTAACGTGTTCCCTGAGTTTAGCACTCCCTCAGGAAGAGTTGTTGCCAATCTGTGTGGCAAATTTGCATGACGAATTACGCACGCCATTGATCCCTGTGAAATACACAGGAGGGTTTCGAGACCTTACTTCAATCACTCAGCAGATTGAAGATTCCCTTATACAGGCTAAGGTTAAATCTCGTGTAATTCCATCAGCTTCAGGAAGGAGAATGGGTAAAGCAGAAACTGCTACAGTTATGCTTAAACAAGAACCTGTACCTATTTATACTTCAAAACCTTCATCTTATCGAAGGGCTCCACCTCCTGAACACCAACAACAAAGGCCGTTTCGTAAAAATGATCAAAGAGATCAACGACGAAAACAATTTGAGGATATGCAGATTAAAACATACTCTTTTCGAAGTGAGCAAGTTCCTGGTTACTTCATTTCAGCTCTGGAAAATAATTTGGTTCAATTACCAGTGCCCAAGAGGCCAAACAAGGAAGGAGATGAAGACCGTCCCAATTATTATCCCTTTCATCAAATGTTAGGGCATCCCATCCAGGAGTGTTTTGTCTTAAAAGACCTCCTGCAAAAGATGGTCAACTTGGGACAAGTCAAGTTGAAAGGTTCTTCGACTCAGGTAGCATGTGTTACTACTACAGTTCCAGAGGAGGAAGGTGAATGGAAAGAAGTCAAAAGCAGAAATGCACAGAAGTATGATGATTGGATGGTCAGAAAGACAATCAATCGGACTCATGCCATTTTGTGAACACAATTAAAGAAACCAATTGTGTCTTCTTCCATGAATATTGCGGTAAAACCCTCTTCGTCAGAGGGAAAGTCCTTAAAGAAACAGTTTGATTCAAAGAAGAAAAAAGAATCAGAAGAAGATGAGTATGTGTCAAAGCCTAAATTGTCTTTGACTCTGGCAGAATTTATGCCATCTACTTCAAAACAACGGGCACCGCCCCATCAAACGACACAACCTAAACAGGCTAGTCAGGCAGCGTCTTTATTAGACGAAGAGTTAATCTTCGGTTCTGTTAATATGATTCAATTAACAGATCCGTATTCCAGTCATAATTTCAATTTTGATGAGTCTGAATTCCCTGTATCAAATAAGGGAATCTGAGGAAGTTCCAGATGTTTAGGATACAGGGGAAGACGTGGATCTTTCCGAAGCCACTACTCCAATTCTACCCCTACTAGCACTATGTATGCATCAGAAACTCGTGGTAGAGCCCTTCAGCGAGCTCAAAAAGAACAAGCAAGTTCTTCTGCCAATAGTCAACTCAGTCTTGGCACAGTTGTTTTGGAAGACCGATTGAAAATTCCATCTTCTTTATCTCAGCAAGTAAATGGATCTAATCGGTCTAATCTTCCAAAACCAAGGATTTTGCCAACTTCTATCCCAATACAAGATGCATTAGCTTCCAAAGCATCTGCTTCCAAGGTACCTTCTAAACCGCATATTCCTGTTGGGAAACACAGACCTTTAGATCAAAAGTATGATATATTGAAACACTTGGCCCAAGTACCAGACAAGTTATCAATTTTGGATGCTTTGAATCTGTCAAAAGATCTTCGGGAAGCACTCATCGAAGCCTTGTCAAGTCCTCAGGAGTTTGAAGCTGAAATTGCTGCAGCTGAAGTCTATCACATAGAGAATAATCCTGCAGAATGTCATGCAGTGATATATTTTACTGATAAAGATGAAGATGATGTTGTGCATGGGCACATAAAACCTTTGTACTTATCTGGCAAAGTCAATGGTGTAGATATCTGAAGAGCTTTCATTGACAATGGTTTAGGAGTCAACCTCATGCCCATTCGTACACTTCGTCGATTGGGCCTCACAGAATCTGATTTATCTCCTTCTACCATGATGTTACAAGGATATGATAAAAATGAACAAGAACCATTGGGGGAAGTTACACTCAGAACTCAGTTTAGAGATCTTGTATCCAATTCAGATTTCATGATTGTTGATCAAGACTCATCTTTCAACATCTTGCTTGGAAGACCCTGGCTACATCAGCATGCAACTATCCCTTCATTATACCATCAATGTCTCAAATACTATTTCAATGGTCAAGTTGGAACATTGTATGGTGATAAGGCCCCGTTCAAGATATGTGAGTCTCAATACATTGAGGCAGAATTTTATCACATGAAGGGAAGAGAAAAATCTACAATGAAGGAAATTACCAAAGTTAATGCTCTATATGGTTTGGAGAAGATTCCAATAAATCCATTTACACATGTGAGTACAGATTATGTGTTACCTATCAGTCAAATTGACAAAATAGTCCCAAATCAAAATACTCGTATGGAAAGATCCACAATGTCAATTACGGCAGTTGAGCCAGACAACATGGGAGAAATTGGTAACCTACCAAACAGTGATGAAAGCACAAGTGGTGATGTCTTCATTTCATCTGCTGAAATCCAACAGGTCTATACTTCTCCAATCAGGCCAGAAGAAGTTATAGCAACATCAGAGGTGAATAATGATGTCAATTCTCAATCCATCATCTCCTCTTTATTTCGCAAAGAAGGCCCTTTACCATCAATAGGGTCGAAAATAGAAGCTTCTTCTTCAAAATGTGCAAATTTTGACATCTCTTCTGATCATGAAAATTTCGTTTTGTCATCTACTATGCAAGTAGAAACGGAAGAAATAGCACATGATGAAGAGGAAGAGGAAGATCTTAGAGATGCTCCTCTATCATTTGAAGAGGGTATCTCTACCACTGTGGATGAACTCAGAGAAATAAATCTGGGTACAGAGAAAGATCCACACCCCCACTTTAATTAGTGTGGCCATGACCCTTGAAGATCAATAGATGTATATTTATTTTCTAAAGAAAAATAATGATATTTTCTCTTGGAACTATACAGAAATTCCTGGGCTTGATCCTGATATTGCTACTCATCATTTGGGTTTACCAAAAGAACATCGAGGATTTAAGCAATCCGTGAGAAGAACACACCCAACTTATGCTTCCAAAATTGAAGCTGAAGTGGATAAGCTGATCAAAGCTAACTTCGTCAGAGAAGTTAAATATCCCAAGTGGTTGGATAATATTGTCCCTGTAAAGAAGAAGAACGGACAAATTAGGGTTTGCATCAATTTCAGAGATCTTAATCGGTATTGTCCTAAAGATGATTTCCCAGTTCCGATTACAGAACTCTTAATTGATGCGACGGCTGGCTATAAAGTACTTTCGTTCATGGATGGATATTCCGGATATAATCAGATCCGAATGGCCCCAGAAGATGAGGAATCTACAGCCTTCAGAGCCCCTCAAGGTGTGTTTTGTTACCGGGTGATGCCCTTTGGTTTAAAGAATGCAGGTGCAACATATCAACGCGCCATGCATCGTATCTTCAAACCTTTCTTAGGGAAGTTTGTTGAATGCTATGTAGACGATTTGGTGGTTAAATCCAAACAACGTTCTAATCACTTGGCTGATTTGGAAGTCATATTCCACAAGCTTCGACAACATAATTTGAAGATGAACCCCTTAAAATGTGCTTTTGGGGTAACCTCAAGAAAATTCCTCGGCTTTGTTGTACGCCATCGTGGTATTGAAGTTGATCCTGAGAAGACCAAATAAATCCTTGGTATGTCACCTCCTAAGAATTTGAAAGAATTAAGAGGACTTCAAGGACACTTAGCCTATATTCGGCGTTTCATCGCCAATTTGGCAGGCAAAAGTTTACCCTTTACCAAATTATTGAAAAAAGGAGTCACTTACCAGTGGACTGAAGAATGTCAAGAAGCGTTTGATGTTCTCAAAGAATACCTCTTGAGTCCACTAGTACTCATGCCACCTGTTGAAGGTAGACCACTTATCCTCTATGTGACAGCTCTAGAGCGATCATTGGGTGCCTTTCTTGCTCAAAAGAATGATGCTGGGAATGAAAATAGCCTTTACTATCTCAGTAGAACTATGCTTGAAGCAGAAACCCAGTATTCAAGTATTGAGAAGTGCTTCCTGGCATTAATCTTTGCAGTTCAGAAACTGAGACACTACCTGCAACATCACGAGGTCCAATTGGTATCTCTCAATAATCCTCTCAAATTCATCCTTAGTCATCCAATTCTTACAGGACGTCTAGCAAGGTGGGCAGTTATTTTGCAGCACTTCGACATTCAGTATGTATCTCAAAAGACAATAAAGGGCCAAGCTCTGGCTGATTTCCTGGCTGAAAATCCTTCAGTGGAAGACACGTCTTCAGATATTGAACTCCCTGATGAGGAAGTTTTTTCTATTCAAGAGTGTCCTCAAACATGGGAAATGTATTTTGATGGGTCTTCCAGAAGTCCAACAGGGAAGAAAATGGAAAATCCTAAATTAAACAAAGTTGGTTTAGGAATTGTACTCATTTATCCAGATAAGGCATTGTTACCTTATTCCTTTTTATTGTGAGAAGGTGGTACCAATAATGAAGCCTAATACCAAGATCTTATCACAGGCTTGGAGTTAGCACTTCAAGCACAAGTGAATCACTTAAAGGTGAAAGGTGATTCAGACTTGGTAATCAAACAAGTCAATAGTGATTATGCCATCAGAAAAGAAGATTTAATCCTTTTGTATGATTACGTCAGAAAGTTAATGGCGGAATTCCCTTCAGAACCGACATTTTTTTATGTCCCAAGATCACAAAATGCTCAAGCTGATGCACTGGCTAATATAGCCATAGCTCTAGCAGATCCAAATCGGGACGAGACAACCATCAGTATTGCCCACCGTCGTGCAATTTCACCTTATGTTCAAGCCAGAACAGAGGAAATTAATGAAATTAGTCCCATTCCTGAACTTTATGGTCATACTACAGGATGGATGCCACCTATCAGGGAATACCTTCAAAATGGAACACTTTCACCTGATGGAGCCGAGAAAGAACAAATCCGGTGACGTGTGGTCAATTTTACTCTTTATGATGGCCCAAACCACCTAGAGAAAATTCTCTACAAACGTGGTTTTGATGGAGTTCTCTTCGGATGCATTAATGGTGAAGAGACAATGGCTGTCATGAAAGAAGTGCATGCAGGAGTCTTTGGTGCCCACCAGTCTGGACATAGACTGTCTGATCAAATTCAAAGGCTTGGATACTTTTGGCCTTCAATGATACAAGATTGTGTTGATTTCACAAAGAAGTGTCATTCATGTCAAGTACATGCCAACTTCATTCATCAACCTCTAGAGTTTCTTCATACAGCTAAATACTCATGGCCATTTTCCACATGGGGAATGGATGTGGTGGGACCTTACCCTTCAGCTACGGCCAAGCAGTTTAAGTACATTCTTACTGCTACTGATTTCTTTTCCAAATGGGCAGAGGTAGTACCTCTCAAAGAAGTCAGTTCTAAATGCATTGTTAGCTTCATCAAGTCTAACATCATTACTAGATTTGGTGTCCCTCATACCATATTGACGGACAACGACACCAACTTCTGTTCTTCTGAGGTGAAGAAATTGTATCAAGAATACAACATTAAATCCAACCATTCATCTCGGTATCATGCGGCAGCCAATGGCCAAATAGAAGCCTTTAACAAGACTCTTTCAAATATACTGCAAAAGATGGTGGATAAAGATAAGAGGTCATGGCCTGATAAACTCTTTCATGCTTTATGGGCTTATCAGACTACCACCCGCAATGCAACGCGGTCAACTCCATATTCGTTGGTATATGGAACAGAAGAAGTCTTGCCAATTTAAGTTCAATTTCCCTCACTCAGAGTAGCCATTTGTGATTAGTTATCTACAGATGAGCAATTCCAAAAGCGATTGAACGAATTGGAACGGTTAGATGAGAAAAGATTGTGCACTTTGCACGACTTGGAAATCTATTAGAATCGAATAGCACAAGCTTTTAACAAAAAAGTTCATCTTCGTTCATTCATTCAGGGAGAATTGGTATTAGTTCTCAGAACTCCAATGATACCAGGAAAGAAATCTCCCAAGCTTGAACCAAAATGGGAAGGACCTTATTCAATACATAGGGTCTACTCCAATAGAGCTTATTCATTAATATCGATGGATAAAGAACTCATTACTACTCCAACTAATGCCATATTTTTGAAGAAATATTTTGTATAAAATAAAAAGTATTCATAATATGTCCCCGCAACATGACAATAAACTGTGCGGCACCAGTTCGTCCTTGCTATATGACATTAAACTATACAGAAATGGTCTAAGAATATGACCCTAAACTATTTGCACATACGTCCAACATGACGTTAAACTGTGTCACCTTCATATGTCCCCGCAACATGACACTAAACTGTGAAGCACCAGTTCATCCTTTCTATATGACGTTAAACTATACAGCAATGGTCCAGTATGACCTTAAACACCTCCTTGGTCGAGTATGACCTTAAACTATTTCACATTATGTCCCCGCAACATGACACTAAACTGTGTGGCACCAGTTCGTCCATGCTATATGACGTTAAAATATATAGCAATGATCTAAGCATTTGACCCTAAACTATTTGCACATACGTCCAACATGACGTTAAACTGTGTCACCTTCATATGTCCCCGCAACATGACACTAAACTGTGCAGCACCAGTTCGTCCTTGCTATATGATGTTAAACTATAAAGCAACAGTCTAAGCATATGACCCTAAACTATTTGCACATACGTCCAACATGACGTTAAACTGTGTCACCTTCAAATGTCCTCGCAACATGACACTAAACTGTGGAGATGTCCTCGCAACATGACACTAAACTGTGCAGCACCAGTTCGTCCTTGGTATATGATGTTAAACTATACAGCAACGGTCTAAGCATATGACCCTAAACTATTTGCACATACGTCCAACATGACGTTAAACTGTGTCACCTTCAAATGTCCTCGCAACATGACACTAAACTGTGCAGATGTCCCCGCAACATGACACTAAACTGTGCAGCACCAGTTCGTCCTTACTATATGATGTTAAACTATACAACAATGGTCCAGTATGACCTTAAACACCTCCTTGGTCGAGTATGACCTTAAACTATTCACATTATGTCCCCGCAACATGACACTAAACTGTGCGGCACCAGTTCGTCCTTGCTATATGACGTTAAAATATACAGCAACGGTCCAGTATGACCTTAAACTGAAACTTCGTCCCACACGACGTTAAACTGTGAAAAAGTTCCCTAAATGGTCAAGTATGACCTTATACTGCAACTAGGTCCAGTATAACCTTAAACTGCATCATCAACGGTCCATGCATATGACCCTAAACTATTTGCAAGTCCCTTACGTACAGCAAGACATTAAACTGTGACGTCCTAACTACATGACGCTAAACTGTATAAAAGTCCCTTACGTCCAACAAGACGTTAAACTACATAATCATCAAAGGTCCTGTATGACCTTAAACTACACCACCGTCCAGCATGACATTAAACTGCACCATCCACGGTCCGTTTATATGACCTTAAACTATTCGCCCTTTTGTCCAACATGACACTAAACTATGGAAGAAATCCCCAATGCATCCAACATGACGTAAATGGTGTGTTATTTTGTCCTTACTGCATGACATTAAACTGCGCAGTTCCCCTTTTTTGTCCAACATGACGTTAAACTGTATTGTCCCCACCGTCCTAACTACATGATGCTAAACTGTACAGAAAGTCCCTTTGTATGTCCTACATGACATTAAACTGTATTTTGTCCCAGCTACATGACACTAAACTGTGCAGCACCAATAGTCCTAACTGCAAGACTTTAAACTGCATAGTCCCTTTATATGTCCTACATGACATTAAACTATGCATCGTTAAGGTTGTTGTTACCTCTTGTTTCTCACACCGAGTATGACTCATGTGATCTTAGAGAAAATCTCAACCGTAACACTCTCTTTGGGCCGCTAACCATGTATAAGTCCCAACAACATATTTTTTATTAGATCGTTGTCCCCAAGAACAACTTGATCATTAATTCATTCTTTAATTGAACTACACGGACTTTGATCCTTGCCCTCCAGGCTAGGTATGTAGGCAACCTCCCAGGGTTCAAGCCCAAAAACAATCTCTTCACATCAGTTCACCACCATCTCATATGATGTTGATTCGTGAAACCGCCCCTAGAATCAATATCTTTACATTGATTCACTTTCGTCCTTGTTATATGATGTTAAACTATGCAGCACTTTTGTCCGGTACGACAATAAACTACAATACTCTTTGATTTCCTCATTTGAGAGAGAACTATTATTGACATTGATTTTTCAATAATATTTCATTTCAAAAGACTACGTGCATACATGGTAATACCTAAACTTTTTATCTCAGGTTAAACCATCATTGCACTAAAGTCCCCTTTCACCCTTCACATGTACAAACCAAATTTGTATAAAGGGTAGTTCTAGAACTACGTGGGATTGATTCCCATCCTTATGGGATACATAGGAGCGTTCGAGTATCCCTCGAATCCAGCCCCAAGTCTTTTGGGCCTAACCCCAAATTTCACTTTCAGTCCCTTGGCTGAAAAGTCCTCATGAAAACACACACTGTGTATTCATTATTATGGTCCGAACTCTATGACCCTAAACTAAGATCTCTCATACTTTCGTCATGCACGACGTTAAACTACATTTCAAGAACTACGTATGGCTTGATTCTCATTCTTATGAGATACGTAGTGAAGTCCAAAATTTCAATTCATGACCCATCCACAACATAATTATGGTTATTATTGACCTATGTATCTCTATATACATTGGACAATACCCATCTTTATGTGTTATAATCCTAACCTTAAATATTTTCAGATCTTCATAACCCTTTTAATGACTTTTAGTAACAAAAATGTCAAACTTCTGAGAATTATTTTTCCTGACTATGTAGTACGAGCCCATAGGTGGCCTTGCATAAACAGTCCACATAACATACTTGTCAACCAAAAGATACTATTTATTTGACTATACAGCCAATGCCCTTAGGTGGCCCTGCATAATTCAACCCCCTAACGGGTTTGTTAAATGATGGTAACTTCATTCTTGGGAAGAATGCCTCTTTTGTCCTTATTTGTCTTAAACGACAGTATGTAGGGATCCGCAAAAAAAAATATCCATCCTTAACATATTTGTCCCATATCCTTTTTCATGATCTGAAAGTATTCAAGTCTATGGTGTATTCTTCTTCCCTATGTTTGGGTCAGACCTTCATAGGAGTGATATTCATTCAATTCTCCGATATTCTTGTTCGGAAATATCTTCTCCATATTCAAGTACCTCTTTCCATACAACAAACTCTATACTTTAGAAAATTTGAATCTCCATAAACTTTTACTGGCTTTTATCCCTAGGAAAGTAAATTTCTGAGAGTTCTTTTTCCTGACTATGCAGCACGTGCCCATAGGTGGCCTTGCATAAACAGTCCACATAACAGACTTGTCAGCCGAAAGATGCTATTTATTTGACCATGCTGCCAATGCCCTTAGGTGGCCCTGCATAATTCAACCCCCTAACGGGTTTTTGTCAAATAATAGTAACTTCATTCTTGGAAACTACTTCTTCTAATGCCTTTTAGCTCTTTTTCATATCATTCCTCAGATTCAAAATTTTTTAAGTCATAGCTTACATATTTTCCCTCATACTTGAGTATGGTAATATGTTTTCAGATAAATTGTCAAGGAATTGAATCAATTTTTAATCCATTTTGGTCAAAGCTATTTCGACCTTAAACATTAGTCCCTTTATGTCCGACATGCATGACTTTAAATTTCCCACAAAAGACAAAGGAACTCTGAATAAAAGTCAAGTTCCAGTTCACTAAACATACATTTTGTATGATTTAGGTAATATTGAGCAATTAAAAGGTTCAAAGTTTGTAGGGTTATTTTTAATAATCCAAGTAAAAATCAAAATATTCTTACTAAGCCCATTGGCTTAAGTAAATTTAAAGCAGGTAGTGAGAGAATGAAGGTACAAATAAGTGAAAGTGAAAGTGTTTTTCATTGATTCACAAGAGTTAGAAGGACATCCACAGACTGGAGTCTCTTCTCTTTTTCAAGAATTACAAGAGGATTTCGACATAACACTTCATTTGATTTACGTCATCTCGAGATTCATCAGCAACCACCTGGAATTCATTCATTCAACTGGATACAATAAGAGATGCAGTGATACCAGCTCTTCTTGGAACAATTGTAAAAGGATGTTCTTGAGTGCGGTTTGAGAAAATTTTCTGCTGATCAAACAGTGACTCTGTTTCTGTCCAAGAGGCTTGGAAGATGGATACATGGATTTGAGAATGGAGCATTGGAAGTAAAGAGCCATTTGGAGAGAGTACACTTTTCAGATATTGCTCTAATACCATGTTTGTCTACTCTCCACCAATCGGCAGTGGAAAACATTTCAGCCCATGGGTTTTCCATTTTCATATCTGCAAGGAAATGACATGGAGGAAGAATTTGAAAGTTCACACCATTGTTGTTGCTCTTAATGCACAACATAACTGAAATGAAGGAGTAGCAGCGCAGATCCATTTCAGGTGTATAGTTCTTTGCATCTGGAACATTGACTCCTTTCAGGTGACCATGACCATATAGAGGCAGGTAGATGCTCTGTGGGAAATTAAGATGATATTTCTTCAAGTGCTTAGCCAAATATGAGAGAGTGCTGTTGCAGATATCATAGTAATCATGGCCAATGATGTTCATCATGTCATCAATCCGCTTGCTAGCCAGTTCATAAGATGTTTTAATTCCATTAGTAGCCATTGAATCTGCCCAAAAATTGAATAAATTAAACTCTTAAATGGGTTTATTTTTCATAAAATTTGTGAAAGATTTTCGAAAAAATGGCTAAGGCATTAAGGCGCGCAAGTCTAAAAAATGGCGCGCAAGTATTCGTGTGCCGCGCTAGTTTTTGACGCGCAAGTATAAACCGCGCAAGTACAAATGACTTTACAGTTGCGCGACATCAAGGAAAACACTGGAAAACAGAGCAACCTGCATGGCTAAGGTGACCTGCGCGGTGAGAGCTCGAAGGTATGGAGTCCGGAAATCCGGATGCTTGTACGGAAGTGAGGCCCTCTATTTATAGACGCGGCCGGGACCCTGCGCACCGGATCCTGCACGACCGAGGGCCGTATCCCAGCGTGGAGAGAACTTGCGTGCCACCCTCTATGCCCTAAAGACTTGCACGACCCCTTTTCCTTTGGATGTATTCTATTTCCTCAGAGTCAAATCCTCATTTCTCTCTGGATCCAACTCTGAGTGGGGACTTTTTTTGACGCTCCTTTTCGTCACAGAATCTAAAAATCGGAAAAGGGGAATATCTGAGATCAAGATGATTCAACCTTTGAAGAAAATATCGAAAATTGACAAAGGCATGAACAAAGGATCAAAAGCAACTGCACCGCGCAAGTTCTATCACTGTCGCGCAAATCCACTTGCGCGAAGCACTTATGGTCGTGCAAGTGACTTGCACGACCTAATTGATAACTGCCCGGTAACCGCCTGGGGTCTTCTTCTGCCTATAAATAGACCCTGTGGGCCCCCTATTCGAGAGGATTTTTTTTTTCAGAAACTCAGATTGAAGCTCCCGACACCCAAGTCTCTTCTCAAAGATTCTGGAACACTTCTAGGGTAATTTATTACCTAGAACGGAAGATCTAAAGAGAGGGAGGAAGGCCTGAGTGTTGAAACTCATCAACACTTGCACGCCTGAGTGGCCATCCCTTAAGGGAAGTGGTCACACTTGCGCGTCGCCTTACTCCTTCAATAGAACGTGCGCGTCCCTTTTCTGGAAGAACCTCAAGAGGATTCTAAAGGCTTTAATAAAGAGTCACTCAAGTATTTCAATACTGGTTGAATATCGTGCAAGTACCCACCATGTCGCTCAGGTATACCTATGCGACCAATACTTGCGTGCCCCCGCAATACTTGCGTGCCTTCCAAGACTTGCACGCCCCTTCCCTTTTGGGTGCCTTTCTTGCCCATTTCACCCCTCTTAAGACATTACACCTTTCCTTTTCAAGATTCAGTCTTCAAGACACTCTTCAGATCCATTTATGGCATGATTTCTTGATTTGACTTCCTTATCTGAAAGGAATTCTGTGGAATATCTCTCAAAACCTAGTGATTTAAATATCTTTATGTCACCAAATATGGAGAGTTCATTCATTAAACCTCATCTTTTAAGATGAGAGAATCCTTAACCTGGGTCTCCTTTTCAGGAATAAGTCCCAGTCATAAATTTGGGCTTCCTTTTCAGGAGTAAGCCCCAAGTCCCCTAAATGTTTGGGCATCCTTCTTAGGAGTAAGCCCCAGATCCTCTAATTTGGGATTCCTTTTCAGGAGTAAGCCCCAGTCTCAAATATGGGCATCCTCCTCAGGAGTAAGCCCCAAACCTTAATCCTTAACCTGGGCTTCCTTTTCAGAAATAAGTCCCAGTCATAAATCCCTTAACCTGGGTCTCCTTTTCAGGAATAAGTCCCAGTCATAATCTTGGGATTCCTTTTTCAGGAATAAGCCCCAAGTCCCTTAAATTCTCTTTAACTAGTCCTAATTTATGTTTGATCTGGGATTCCTTCTCAGGAGTAAAACCCATTTATCAATCCTCTCCTGATTTGGGTTTCCTTTTTAGTAATATGTCCCAAGTTAGAGTATTCAAATCTCCATGAAGCACATATACCTTTATGGACCCTGTTCCTGGATTTTCTCCCTAAAGTAAATCCTAACATTCATTTATCTGGGAAGTCATATATACATAAGCCCCAAACCATTTCTTATGATTGCATCTTTCATGGAACAATTGTCTAATTTTTACAAATACCTCTTGTTTCTGACACCGAGCATGACTCACGTGAGCTTAGAGTGTAAAAGTAATTGTGACATCCTTCTTTGAGCCATCAATCATAAACATCATACTCCTTTACTCGAACTACGTGGGTTCTGATTCCTTTTCCAAAACAAAGGATACGTAGGTAGCCCATCTATGGGTTCGATCCCAACTCTGAAATAATTTGTGTCCTTCTGAATGACAATAAACTTCAAGTGCCCCACTGAGTGGCTTTAAAACCAGCCTGGTCATCATAACGACCAAGATACTTTTATATGAATGTTTTGAAGGTTACCATTGACCAATAATCTCTAAATAGATATAGATGATTCTCTATTGATGAAGAACCTCGAATACATATAAAATATTCTCTAAATTTCTTACATATTTAATCATTGATTGTCAAAACTAAAGGAAAAGCTCATTTTATACTTGGTAATGTAATAAGGATTCACGAACATAACTTAAATCTATAAAGAGAGTCCCGGAATAGACAATAATTCCCCTAAAAAAGGTGTGATGAGTCTGACCTCCCATCCTCTCGACCAATGCAAATTCCTAAGCCTCATCAGTCCACAAGCTAATGAGCGCCTACCTTTGGAAAGTAGGTCCAAATGGATGTCGAATCATTGGATGTTTCCGGTTCTACGAACAAACCCGCTAGAAACCGATCAGAACGTTTGAATCTCCCATCCAGGAGGTCATCCCCGAATTCTGAGGGAAACAATGTTACTTACCTTCTTTCTATAATGATCATTAAAAAATGGGATGTTACACATGCGTACGTACGACCTACCGTCTCTATGATTGTAACGTTAGTTCATTTTCATAACCATCATTCATGATTGGTTTTATAAATATAGTTGATGTATAAATATGATAATTATGTCATTATTATTATTCTTTATATGTTTATATAATTACCTACTTGACCATAGTCAACTAACCCTTGTCATTTTTGACACATAAACCCAATATAGACAAAATACCCGAAACAATGAAAATAATGAAAGACTATTAACAAATGGGTAATGGTATATTAAATAAGAATCATATATGATATTATAATTATTAAAATGTTTATTCTATAAGTTAATAACACATCTAAAACTATTATATAGGAGTTTAAATATCATCAAACTAAAAAGTAATCACAAGGTAAGGGATTTCATCTCAATTTCATTCCATTGAGGCATATTGTATTGTTATTCACATAGTTTATATTATATGGTATATTTACTAATAATTTGACATTTAAATCATGAATTTAATTTAATTCATGTTATTAAATGTTCTAATTGATTTTATTATTTCATAGATCTCATGATTCAAAAGTTACTCAAGTAGTAAGGGACTTCGTATCAATTTCCTTTCATTGAGACACAATTTATTAGTGTGCACCTAATTTCTTATATATGGTGTACATACATCCCATTTTACATATAATATTATGAATAATTCTTTATTCATGGTAATTTATATTTTATTTTTAATTATTTCATCAAATGGGATTTTAGTTAAGAGTTACCAAGTGGTCAAGAATTTGATAACTCAATTTATTTTCATTGAGTTATATTACTTCCTTGTTGTCATTAATATTATATGATTATGTGTATAATTACTTTTGACTATCCATTGATGTATTTCAACTTATTTTATTTTTATTTATAGTTGGTACACATAATTGATTCATTGTTTGATTGTCACTTCAATGTTATATTCTTTTCAAGGGTTTACTTCATAATCTCATTTTATTCGGGATTGTTTATGCTTGAATTTCAATTAGATGAAATTATTTTTTCATTTTGTAATAAAACCTTTTCATTTTATTATCCACTGTTTATTCAAGACCTTTTCATATAATAGTACCATTTTTACACTCTTTGGTATGTAAAATTGTTTTAGAAAACGTTTTAAAGAAAACCCAACTTTATTTCTCTTTTGGATAATAAATATGTTTTAAAAAGAATGTTTTAAAAATTATTTTCAAAGTATTTTTGAAAGTATTTTGAAAATTATTTTCCAAATGATTTTTCAAAATGTATTTATAAGAAAGTTTTTCTTTCATATTTTTTTTCAAAATTAAAAGGATATTTTCCCCAGGAATGTTTTTAAAATATATTTTATAGTAAATCTATTCATAAAAAAAACAGCCCTCTATTTTTACACCACTTGGTATATGTTGTATTGATACCATTATTATTCTCCCCCTCGATGGTTTATGATTTATTTGGACTAGGATAGTATTAAAATTCACTTCTTTGATTCATTTTTTATCCCCTTAGAATATTAACATTCCTATGATCATTAGTCATTAAATTTACCCTAAGTATCCATATAGTTTATCATGGATATTAATATTAAATAAACCATATATCATTTCAATATATTATGTTTTACATTTAATGTTATTTGATTGATTGAAGAATTATTATTAAATATGTATCCTTTACTCAATACAGATAGTTGATATTGATTCATGTTTTAAATCGATTCATTTGATATATGAGGAATGATATGGATATGCAATACATTAGTTAGCGACCATTAAAAAAACTCACCTCGATGCATCGATAGTTTCATGGGATGAACTAGTTGAATGGCCTAAACTAAATGGGTTTCTACCCATCATTTCTAAACCATCTTGTGAAAGGTCATGATGGTAATGGTTTGTGTTCCAAATATACAAAATCAAATTATTATGCATTACTTACGTTGATTATTCATTTATTATAATTTTCTATGAGATTATGTGTCAAAAATCTATGGATGAATTTTTATTCTCAGTTTATTGTTTAAATGGCATGTGTTTTAGTTATCTACCTTTCCATATTGATTACTCCTTATTATCCATGAAATTAGGCATCGAAAAATCTATGGATGCATTTCCATTCTCAATTTATTGATTAAATGACATGTGTTTCAGTTATCTACCTTTCCATATTGATTATTCTTATAGATTCATATTTACTTCCACAACACTTTTCCCTTACTGATCATACCATGATTCACTATTTTATTTCACCCTTACACCAATGTATTAAACTGGTTTTGTATTGAAAATTACAAGTATAATAAAAAATTTAACTCCATGTTTGATTCAATTATTTTGTTTTTAACACAATTAAAAAGGGAAATGTTACTTGTTTTGATAGTTATATTGTAGGTGGTGGTGATTTGGAGGACCTATGATGAATTCCAAGAAAAATGGGCCAATCTGCACATGATCCAAGCACACCGGTGTACTAAAACGCATTTTTCTACTAAACCGTGAATTAAAATGGGATGAAACATTGTGGGATGGTCCAAAATTTAATTAGATCCATTTCACCAAAAGGAACTTAAGCCCTATTCGGTCATTAAGAGGCCCATAAAAACTGATCTTTTCAATAAAGTGGATCTGCATGGGGTCAAAACTTTGCCAATGTATTTTGGAAATATCGCTTATTATATTTCATATTTGGCCTCCAAATTTGACATAGAGGTATAAAAGGTGTCTTAAAAAAACTCTTTAGTTTTGTAAAAATTTATTTAAGACTTTATTATCAGCCAAAACCATGGATCAAATGGATTAGTGAAATCAGGGTGCCCAAAACCACTTCCTACTTTGCCTATAAATTGGAACTTTGGGCACCCCATTTGGGAGTTCGAACCAGAGGAAAGGTTTTGCCATTTTTGAGTCCCAAAGGAGTCCTCCCACCAATATTTGAAGTTGTGGAGGCTATGGGAAGTTCTACTTAAACATCTTCTTCTTCCTCTACTCCCATGGGTTTCTAAACCCCTTGTGATCACCTAGGGAGGAACATGTTGTAAATCCCGAGCTTAATGTTGTAATATTTGAATGGTATTTTTAATTCTAGGTTTGTATGTTGTTTTTATTAATACTATATTTCTATTTAATTGAGTTATACACTGGTATGTTATACTCAGACTCAAATGATCATGTTTGGGGGTACCCTTTCATGTGATGTTTTACACACCGTTCATCCCTTTTTCTTCCATCATTCAATTGTGGTGTTTGTGTGGTTCATATTGGTCAATTTAACTCACATAAGCACAATAAAGGCCATGTAAATTTATGTCATGGCATAAAAAAGAAATAACATAAAATCCTAGATAGCACATCGAGTTCTTCGTGTGTTTCCTTGGTGAGTTTTGATAATGAAGTCGAACACAAATCACCCAATCATCAGCGGTGTACGGTGAATCATTGTGCATTTTCGAATGAACCCTAGGAGGTATTCTAGTATAAACATAGTAACATTACGGTTCTAGGTGTTACAAACTTGGTATTAAAATATCATAACTCTATATCATGAAGTGATGAAGTATGAGTATCATGAGAGTACCCTGGGTTGATCACGTTTAATTAATCTTGTTTACTTCTACTTTGTTTTATCGCTTTCATTTTATATTGTAATATTTAATTATCAAACCAAAGTATTATAAAACTCAATTTACCTTTTTTACTTTCATAATAAGAATGAAATTTTGGAATTAATGATCTAAGGCTCCGTGGAGAGATGACCTAGGGTTGCTGCTATACTGTAGAAATTCTAGTTAAAACTAAACAACTAATTTGACACGCTTGACAACGCGATAAAATTTTGGCATCATTTACAGGGATCCAATATAGTTTATTTTCTTTATTTTTATTTATTTATTTATTTTACTTCTTAATTAGTACTCCTTTCAATACCCCACCCCCATTTGATTGTCTTTGTTTTGGGGTTTTGTCTTTATTTTTGGTTGTTTTTGTGTGTTATTCCCCTCTCTCTCTATCGATTCTTCTTCTTCTTATTATTACTCTCCATATATCTCTATATAATTATTTTCTATAAAATTATATTTTCTTTTTACCCTTATTAAGTGATTTTATATATATTCAATAACAAAAAAAAACAAACTTCACAACTTATTTGCACGACCCGACCAGAAAAAGAAAAAACGCTTGAATTTGACCCTGAAATTGAAAATACACTTCACAAAAAAATCAAGGAATCTAGATAATTTTAATCAAGTAACACTAAGGAACACATTGTGGAACCTCAATTTTTCATAAACCAATCAAAAATTAAACCCAGTTGAATCCAAGAAAACATGGCTGCAAATAATCGAACCTTAAAAGAACTAACCACTCCAGATGTGGAGTACCAACCTACGTACATCCAATATCTTGAGGAAGCATCCAACATTGAGTTGAGATCAGGCCTCATCCACCTTATTCCTAAATTCCATGTTCTTCCTGGTGAATACCCTCATAAACACCTTCACGAGTTTCACATAATTTTCTCTACCATGAAAGCCCAAAATGTGTCTGAGGACCTAATTAAGTTTAGGGCCTCCCCTTTATCCCTTGATGGTGTATCCAATGATTGGATATAATATTTTACTACAAAACATTAGGGGTTGTAATGACCTGAAAAGACTAGTTTTATATAATTTCTTTCCTACCTCCCAAATTGCATCAATTAGGAAAGAAATTTGTTGCATTAGGAAATCACAAGGAGAGACCCTTCACGAATACCGGGAGAGATACAAACGACTTTTCTCAAGCTACCCCCACCACCAAATTAGTGAAAAAATATTAATACAACAATTCTATGAGGGAATTATCCCCATGGAACATGGAATGATTGATGCAGCAGCTGGTGGTGCCTTGGTTAATAAAACTCCTTCCGCATCTCGTGAGTTAATAGCCAATATGGATCAAAATCCACAACAATTTGGTACATGAGAAATTCCACCAACTTGAGGAGTTCATGAGGTAAGACATTCATCCCTAGAACAAAAGGTAGATAATAAACTTTATGAGATGCATATCCTTATAAGGAAATTATCTCAAGCATAAGGTAACTCACACTCTTCTTCAGTTCCATTACATTGTGGTATTTTCTTTGAAAATACTCTATTTTCTAACCAGTGCCCACAACTTCAAGATTCACCTGAGTCTTGTGCAGCCATGTTCCCAGGGTGTCCATACCAACAAGCACCTCCCTTTAAGAAAGAATCATTTAGGCCAAATCCAAACCTCGGGTGGCAAGCACAACCCTAGTACCGACAAGGGGGAAACTCAAGCTACCCCAAGCAGAATTGGTATCAACCAGGCCAAGGTATGAAACCTTATTATCCTTCAACTTCTCAAAACAATCATCCTCCTCCACCCAAATATGAACCAAGACTCTAGGATATGGTGAAACAAATGGAAAACCAGAACCTCTAGTTCTAATAGACCACACAATCGGTAATTCAAGAACTATGAACTCAAGTGGGACAATTGGTAAACTCCATCGGTGAGCTTAAGATGTAAGGTTCTGAACAACTACCACCACAACCCACTATTAATCTGAAGGAAAAAGGTAATGTATGTGTAATTACACTTTTTAGAGGTAAATAAGTCTCTTCTTCAACTGATTACGCACGACAGGTATGTACCCCTATTGAAAACTTTCTTTCCCAACCATCAAAAATTTCAAATAATGAAAAAAAAGACAAAAAGGGTAATCGAGTTATCATTGATGATTCAAATAAACATTCCATTCCTCTACCTTTTCCCCAAATACTCTCTAAATCTAAGAAGAATTTTGATAATGATATTGATAAATAAATAATGGATACATTTAAAAAAGTTCAAGTTAACATTCCTCTATTGGATGCAGTTAAAAAAATCCCTCGATATGCCAAATTTCTTAAAGAGCTTTGCACCCATAGAAGAAGGATAAAGGGGAATGAGAGAGTTAACTTGTGAAGGAATGTCTCCGCCTTGATTCAACAACAAAGCCAACCAAATTCAAGGATCCAGGCACGTTCACAATACTGTGTACCATAGGGGAAACCTTATTTTCTAATGATATTCTATATTTAGGTTCTTCCATTAATGTAATGCTTCACTCCGTGTGCACTTCTCTATAGGTTGGAGAGCTTCAACCAATGTGCATTATCATACAACTTTCCAACTGAAGTACTATGCATCCAACATGAGTGATTTAGGATGTCCTTGTACGAGTGAAGAATCTCATCTTCCTTTCTAATTTCTACATTATTGAGATGGAAGATACTCGAACCCAAGGGCATGATCCTCTCATACTTGGGAGGCCATTCCTCAAAACAATAGATAAGATCATCAACAATCACAATGGTATGCTATCCCTGGAGTTCAGAGGAGAAAAGGTAAGTTTTAACATCCTTGAGGCTATGAAACACCCCATTGAAGAGCACTCCACTCTTCCTGCCTATTCAATGGAAGTGCTCTCAAACAATGAACACACACACAATTCTCCCCTCAACCCATACTCTGATTGATTTTCCTATTCTTCACCCTTGGATTATTTGAGTTTTGATTTGAGTTTTGAGTGTTGTGTGGGTTCTGAAAAGTTTAAATTTTGTGCTTTGGTTGATGAGTTTCCATGACCGTCAATGATTCTACAAATCTCATTTTAATAGATTCTCAGTCCTTAGAGAATAAACATGAGCAGACAGACAGTTTCATGGACCTCGCTCCCCCTAAATCCCCTTCCTCAGCCCAAAACCCTTGACATTTGAATTAAAAACACTTACATCTAATTTAAAATATGCCTATCTTGAGGTTATTGACCAATTTACCATCATTATTTCCAATAACCTCTCTCAACAATAGGAATCAAAACTACCCAGCATTTTAAGAGAGTGTAAAAAGGAAATAGGATGGACATTGGCTAATATTCATAGGATTAACCCATCTATTTGTATGCACCATATAATTTTGAATGATGAGGCTAATATCATGAGACAATATCAACGCCGGTTGAATCCCACTATCTTTGAAGTGGTAAAATTCGAAGTCAGTAAATTACTTACTATGAGGATCATTTATCCTATATCTGATAGTAAATGGGTTAGCCCAGTGCAAATTGTTCCTAAAAAATAGGAATAATAGTTATGTCAAATTAAAGGAATGAATTGGTTCCAATACATGTGAAAAACAGTTGGCGAGTCTGTATTGACTACCATCGATTGAATCAAGCCATGCGGAAGGACCACTTTCTTCTACCTTTCATTGATCAAATTCTAGAACGATTGGCTGGTAAGTCCCATTATTGTTTCTTGGATGGATATTCATGTTATTTTCAAATTCATATAGCCCTTGAGGATCAATAAAAGATAACATTTACCTGTCTATTTGGAACATTTTCATATAGAAGGATGCCTTTTGGCCTATGTAATACTCCTGGTACTTTTCAGCGATGTATGTTGAGTATTTTTTATGAGTACCTAGATAATTGCACGGAAGTTTTTATAGATGATTTCACGGTTTATGGAACTTCCTTTGATGACTGTTTCACTCACCTAGGTTATATACACTTCCATTGCATAGAAAAAGATCTTGTATTAAATTATGAGAAATACCATTTCATGGTTGGATAGGGGATAGTTCTTGGGAATGTTATTTCAAAAGAGGTAATTCAGGTGGATAAATCAAAAATTGAACTAATTTCAACCCTTCCACATCCAAAATGTGTTCGTAAGGTGCAATCTTTCTTGGGTCATGCTGGTTTTTACCACCGATTCATTAAAGACTTCTATAAGATTGCACTTACCTTATCCCGGTTATTACAAAAGGTTTCTTAGTTTGTGTTTGATAAAAATTGTGAGGATGTATTCAATTCACTAAAAGGAGTCTCACATCACCTCCCATCATCTAACCACCAAGGCAGGATCTCCCCTTTGAGCTTATGTGTGATGCCTCTAACTTTTCATTTGGGGTAGTTTTATCACAAAGGGTTGAGAAGGCTCCTCATGTCATTGCGTATGCCTCGTGTACCCTTGACCCTACCTAGGAAAACTATACAAACACTGAAAAATAAATTATTTATATTCTGTTTACCTTGGTAAAATTCCATTCATATCTTATCGGGTAAAAAATCATTGTCTTTTTTGATCATGCTTCCCTTTGTTTTTTCCTAAATAAACCTGAATCTAAACCCCACCTAATTCGGTGGATGATCCTCCTCCAGGAGTTTGACCTAGAGATTAAAGATAAGAGAGGAGTGGAAAATGTGGTAGCTAACCACATTAGTAGAATTTCCCCACCATTGGACCATTATGTTGACTCACTCCCCATTGGATAATTCTTCCCTCATGAGAACCTTTGTGATGTTGTGGACCTTACCCCCTAGTATGCAGACATTGTGAATTTTCTAGTAATATCTAGGGTCCCCACTAATTTCAGATCTTCAAAATCCGAGAGACTTATGAATTATTCTCAATGGTACATTTGGGATGACCCATATTTGTGTATAATTTGTGGTGACCAAGTAGTTCGTTGGTGTGTCCCTGGCCATGAGTTCACCTCTGTTTTGACCTTCTGTCACACATTGGCCTGTGGGGGCCACTTTGGCTCTCAACATACTACTCAAAAAGTCCTTGACTCAGGATTTTATTTTCCATCTTTGTATAGGGATTCCCATAGATTTTTCAAGTCAGGTAGTCATTGTCAATTCATAGGGAATATCTCTAAGATGAATGAAATGCCCCAAAAACCCATGTTATTTTGTGAGATCTTCGATGAATGGGTAATTGACTTCATGGGGCCTTTTCCAAATTCATTTGGATTTTTTTATATATTATTGGTTGTTGACTATGTATCAATATGGGTGGAAGCAAAGTCCTCCAGGACTGATGACTCTCGAGTGGTTGTTGATTTTGTGAGGTCTCAAATTTTCCATAGGTTTGGTTTACCTAGATTCATCATTATTGACCAGGGTTCAAATTTTTGCAATCACAACATGAAAAAGTTTCTTCGTAAGTATGGGGTTATTCATAAAGTATCTACAGAATATCACCCCCAAACTAAAAGACAAGCATAGATCTCAAATCGGAAAGTTAAGAGAATCTAGGAAAAATGGTACAACCCAACAGGAAAGATTGTACTTTTCTCTTGGATGATCCACTTTGGGCATACCGTACAACTTTTAAAACCCCAATCAGAATGTCAGCATACGAGATTTTATTTGGAAAGGCATTTCGCATACCGATTGAGGTAGAACACAGTGCATATTGCGCTGTTAAACAATGTAATATGAATATTTTAGATGCAGGTGAGCATAGGAAGCTGTAGATTCATGAGTTGGAAGAAATTCGATGTGATTCATATGAGAACTCCCAGATATATAAAGAGAAGACAAAGGTTATCCATGATAACATGATTCGTCAATGAAAGTTTCATATTGGTGAGAAAGTTATCATGTATAATTCCAGGATAAAGCTCCACCTAGGTAAGCTTCGTTCTCGATGGCTTTGTCCTTATACCATTACTAATGTTTACCCTTTTGGTGCTATACAGGTTTTGCATGAGAAGAGTGGACAAAGTATTACTATCAACGGAAAGAGGCTCAAACACTCCTATAAGTATTTTCCAAAGAATCTCATAGAGGAAATCCAACTGATAGATGCCACATATGACACCACTTAGCAGGCTATCCCTTCTCCCTACCTTTATTTATTTTCTATTTATTTAAAATAATTTCATTGAGGATAATGTAAATTTTAGGTGTGGGGGAGGGTTACATGTCATATTTAGGATTAAAAAAAAACAAAAAAAAAGAAAAAAAGAAAAAAATTTGTTTTTATTTTTGATTTCTTTTTCCTTATTTTGTGTTTTTAGATAACAATTGATCTTAAAAAGAATATCCAAAATCATTTTTCATGCTTGAGTTGATTATGTGGACAATTCCATTATTTTTTGGAAAAATATTTTTAAAATGAATGTTGATATGTAATATTTTTCTATAATTTTTATTTTCAAATCATTCTTAGGTGTTTAATGGGTTTTTGAATCTCATACCTCATTAGCACTGACCGATATTTTAATCACTTACCTGAGAGACATTCTAAGACCTTTATATCATATTCTTCCTTTTAATCACTTTCTTGAGAGTCTGAGGTCATGTAAAGAAACTAGAACTTTCCTTGATTCTGTTTGAAACCATAAGATTCAAGTATGCTACATTCATAATAGAGGCAATCATTCATTAAAAAGTCCTTTGTACAATTATCCTCTATTTTCGGACACCTTTACATTTTATCCTACTTAAGCCTTAGATACCATGAAATGCATGTTAGGTATCCACATTATAAGATAATATATCCCTACCTACCCATATTATTTGTATATTCTTGTCTTATTTTTAGCAAGTGTGGGAGAGAGGGTGTTTTCCATTGTAATTATAGGTAGTTGTTATGAGTTGATATAAAGGGTGCATACATTTTCCTTGGGAAATGGGTTCACATGCCATATTACATCATTGTTTTACACAAGTTTCCCAATTTATCTCCAAAAAGTCTATATATTAAAAAAATATAGTTCTGTACATTGAAAACAAATAGAACAAAAGAAAAAAATAGAGAAAAGAGAAGGTTTACTCATTATTATTCACTGCATGATTGTGACCCAGAAAGTTGGACAATGGGGAGAGTGAGTTGGAAGTGATACACTTTTTGAGGGGTTGAGTGTGTACATTCATTGTGAACACTTGCTTAATTTTGACATGTTTTGTACATAAGAGATCAAACACTCATCTTCTTCCTCAGATTTTTAAACATTAAATCCTACCAACCCTTGAACCTCAGAAAAACCTATTGGAAGTCCTCTTGAGTGTCACACTAGTTTATGTGGTAGATAAATGAGAATCTTGGGAAGCATATGGTAAGATCACATAAAATCTAGGAAAAGAGCATAAATCCACTTTCATATGTTCCTTGAGTGAAGAAGGAAAATTTTTAGGTGAGGTAAGTTCTGACATGTTGCATGGGTGAACAAATGAAGTTTAAAAAATTTGAATGTGAGAAAAGAAAAATGACAGGAAAATTGATTCCATAAAATAGACAAGATGAATTTCATTTCAAAAGAATCATGTATATTTTCACAAATTTGATTTAAGAATGGGACATGATTAAGATATTATACTTTTCCCAGGAGTGAAAATGTTCAGTGTCAGGATTTGGTTACAATTTCTCCTACTTTTGAATTTGGATTTTGAACTTTGAAATGTAAGCTAGGAAGCAGGTTCTTTGAACACTGTTTGATGTTTTGATGTAGAATTTGTATGGTTACTGGTTACCCTTAAACCGGTCTTTGAAAATGGAAAAAATATCTTCCGCCGTATCTAGTTTACCAATACTACTAAACCTTTCAATCAGTTAGGGCATGATACATTGTATCTATTCCAATGTAATGTGGAAAAAACACCAGATTTGAGCTTCTAGATATGGGGTCATTACATTATATGCCTGAATAAGAAATTTATACAAAATTTTTATGGACAAAAGTTGTATTTAAGGATTAATATTATGAATTTAAAAATACAATGTTTAATTTATAAAAAAAAACCCATGACTAATATTTTCACAAATACATGTTATTTTATTCTAATAAATACTATTTTTAATATTTTTATAATAACGACGTATACTCTTCATGGAATTAAATTTTGTCTTGATGTGAAATATATGTGACTATTATTTGGTAAATAATAATCCTACTTATACCATTTAAATTAATATTATACATGAATTTGGTATAGATTTATTTCTTTTCATAAGAATGTATTTTTCATTAAAAATGGTTTTCATTGTGGTAAAAGTACATATATTTTAAATAATGTTAACCACTTTAAAAACTGAATCTAATAAAATGGATTTCATGTTTTTAATCATTACGAAATAAATAAGTGAAAATTTTTAAATCATTTTTAGGGATAAAAGTATTTTTCTAAGGTAAAAATATGAGTAACCATAGTAAAAGTAAAATATGGTAAAAAGTGAAAATTTAAGTGAAATTGCCTAAAATATCTCAAACATTTTCTCAAAATGGATGCTTTATGTATGGATTAATAAAAAACCTATTTACCTCCATCATGGTCATATCTTTGACTCATATATCTTGAATAGTTACATGTCTATTTTTATTATTAAAAAAATTAAAATCCATTAACTTATAAAATCAGCATTCTGCTACCCCTTCAGGTCCCTAAAAAATAAAATTCGACATGAATACTAGTCCATATTACTTCTCATAGATAAATATACTACATTTTATCACTTTTACAATGAATAATCCCAATATCCATTATATCCAAGAGGTTTTCTAATGGAAGTATGTAACTCTCAATATGAGTATAAATCATTCCATAACCTTCTAATTCTTTATCATTATCCTCCAAACACCTTATAACCATTATAATATAATAAAATAAGTATCATTAGTATAATTAAATCTTATTATATTGATTAGGAACCATTATATGCCTCTTTTTCAACCATTATAAAAATAAAGGCGTTGTTCATGTATACATGTGTACTATGACCCACATGAATGATATATTTCGGTTTTGATCACTATCATATTTTGGGTTGTAAATATGGGTTTGATTAATAAATATGATATCTATAAAATTATTATAATTAAAAAAAGAAAAATTATTATCTACCATGTTCCACTCTTATTCATTGACAAATGTAAACATAATTCATGCTTATGTGTTGACTACCACCTTGATAAATAATGTATTTAATTTTTCATATACACCCACATAGATTCTTCTATATTGGAACCCCAATTGGGACTTAGTGATATACTACCTAGAGATAGAAGGGGAGTGAATAATGGAATTAATAGTGCTTCACCAATTAAAACACTTATTCATTTAATGTCTCACTTTTCCTAAAGGATCTTGGACTCTAAACCTAGAGGGTAACTTACTATTATCTTTTGTTTAACATGACACAATTACATTTCCACATGAATAACCCTTATTACCAGATATTCATTATGGATAATTGAATCATTGTTGGTGTTAATGAATAAAATAAATAGGGACATTGGAATTATTGGGTTCACCCACACTGGGCTGCATCAAAGGATAATGTATTAGTGACGTGTCATGCACAAAATCACTATTAAGGTCACCACTCTTCATAGGGTTTATTTCATGATGATGAATTCAAGATATGTTACTAATTTTCTAAGCTCACTTACCTATAATGTTTAGGAAACTCCCACTACTTTCCAAGGGTCACTCCATTGAACGCTCATTCTTTTTCTCACTACGATGTAAAAGAACACTTTCACATAGTTTATGATATTTATACTCCCTTCACCTACTGCTTTTGATTATATTCCATCCTAAAATATGAATTGATACTCAATTGAGATACTATTGGGATACTCTTTCACAATATATGAATATATACTCACAATACCCTCTTCTTTTTCTAGAGGGAATATATAATTCCACTTCACTTCTCTATTTTCACAATAATATATTTTTATTCTTTTATAAATTAACCAATGGATACCAACTCCCTCTACATCCCATCCCATTTAGTGGAACTCCTATTTTACTATGAGAATCAGATATGAAATATTTTCATGGGTTTATCTCCTATATATGATCCTGCTTCAAGTCTTTATCCCCTCATGAAATAGAGAGTCCATGTTCCTAACAAATAAAAAATATCCGTTATCATTATGGGCTAATAAAATATCTTATAACTACCATGAATTTGTTCCACAATTTTGACAACCAGAGTCCACCATAACTACTTCATGGTAATTATTCTACCTCTTTTACAACATGAATTAAATATCTATTTAATTCACAGGTGTATTCCCATAAACACCATCACATCATTCTAGAATCATGGGGTAAAATCAACACATATGATTATTGAAGCATTCAAGAACCATCCAGGCATTTCAATAATGATTTATACTAAAACCTATATGTCATCCATCAACATTAACTTCACCATGGAATTATCAAAAACCTCAAACTATTTTCCACCCAAATTCTAGGCACTATAGAGTGGTCTCCTACTGTTGGCCATTTTGTCTTTTAGATATACCTATCGACCATGACCACCATTGAACCCCACCAAACTCATAGTTGAAGTCCCTAGGTTTCATAGGGAACAATTTGAGCCACCAAATAAACTTATATGGTGTGGATCATCTTATATTGACCCTTTTGAAAATAAGGTCTTCAATGAAACACTTTACTTCAACTACAACCTCTACAATAATGATATTATGCTTGTTTTTCTTAATCATGACCTTCCCCATGAACATATTTCACCTAAAGATTATTCATAGGTATCTGAAACTTCATCTTGGGAAACTCTATAGCATAGTACCTTTCTCATTTTCCATATTAGGAAATTACTTCTCAACACAAAATTCTATGGGCATGGGCACACCAAGTACCTCCTATCTATCTTCTCCACACCCACTAACCAGAGCATGGTGCTGCTCATGTTTGGGAAACCTCCTCTCCAAGATCATTTCACATTTCTTTAGCCCTTTTATTGACCATATAGTATCCTTATAGATTACCATGGCACTTTCATATTGTCACTAAACATCCATTATATTTTGGTGGATAATGAGTCTAGCACCAAGACATTTAATATTCATTTTGAGTTAATTAAATCATTATGAAATCATGCTCATTGACCACAATAATATAAACATCACCTTGAACATACTCATTTTAAAAAACTCTTACACAAATAATTGAGATTACTAATAATTAATTAATTAATTAGTAAATAAGTTGATTACAAAATCAATATTCACAAGAAAAATCCATGAATTGAACTAATAAAAATATAATTTAATGAATCACAAAAAAATGATCTTAATATCTTGAATAAAATATGAATGATGAACTTTGTACCAATAAATGTTAATTGTTGTATTCATTATGAAATGTATTCAAAACAAACTATCAAAATTAGTAATACATGATAATGAAAATAAAGTACAACAGACTAATATAGTGGAATGTAAATATTATAAATGAAATTTGTAAAAGAAAATATATTTTAAAATGGTTTTGAAGTATGTCATTAAGATATATTTATTATAAATGATGTTAGAGAATGTTGGAATAAGAGGGAATACAAGGTATGGTTTTTTCTTTTCAATTTTACATTAATTGGGACATGTTTCATATTATACACCAATCTTATTTTATAAGGTGCATGTACTACATATATGACATTTTATATCATCATTATCATATTATTCATGCTTATTAATTTTTCATTTGAAGTATCTTTTTCATGGTGATCCAATTCAAATGTTACCAAAGCCTTAAGGATTTATTTTACAATAACACTTTTATTTGGGATTTCTTTTGTATAAATATATATTGGTGAAATTATAAATAATTTCTCTCTTAAGACCGATAAATTTTTATTTCCTCTGGTTATTATTTGGTATTTATATGTCCCATAAGTATATCATTTCTATATATTTGAAAAATTATATAATTTTTTCCTTATAAGTGATACCAACCCCTAACTGTTTTGGATCCGGAATCTTTCTCCTCCCATTTTCATTGGATGATTTTATTGATAAAAATATATATTTTTTAATAATTGATTAAGTTCATTTTATACTATTTCAAATTTCTTTACATATTTTTAGAAGAAATCATTTTATATTTTCTGTTTGGGTTGATTTTAGAAAACATATAAAAATACATATTTTTAAATATTTTATAGGTGAGAAAATATTTCAACCTTTACAAAAATACATCATCAAAAACCTTATTTTCCATTTTTTATGGTTTTCTGTATAAGTTTTACTCTTGATGTTTTAAAAGTTTTTAAGACTTAATTTTTTTTTGTTTTTTTTAAAGAATATGATTTATGAATCACTACCATAGGATGGGGTAAGGGCAGTATTGGTAAAGGGGTACCCTTTATGAGATCTTGCTTTAGTGTTGGTAATTTTTTTTAATAAAATATACTATTAATTTATATAATATTTTTATATTTATATTCAAAAATAATATTTAGTTGTATACATCAAATAAATATTAAATATATAACTACTATATATATATATTTATTTATATTATAATTATTAAATATATATGTGTTTCCAATGAATTTGGTCAATAAATATATTGATCGATTATGCATGCATATATGTTATGTATCATCATGATTGTTCATTTATACATTAAACCCTTTTAATTATTCTCGATGTACATTGATGTTTCATTTTTTATTATGTATATTTTATTACTAGGTATATATGATTAATACATGATACCCATATACTATTATGTTTTGAAAAATACTTATAGAATTACATTAAATATATTTAGATAATATATATATATTATATTTATAATTATTAAATTTTAATTATATATAAATACTTTTTAAATGTATTTATTTTTAATTATAATTATAACTATATATATGTATATATATTTAAATAATTATAAAATTACATTAAATATATATCTTATAAATGTATATATATATATATATATATAATTATATAAAAATATTTATAGGAATATTTATTTACAGTTATAATTATAACTATAAATAAATATATTTATGTAAATAATTATAAAATTAGAATAAATATTTTTATTATACTACTTAAAATTTATGAATATATAATTAAATAAATATATTTATAAATAAATACAAATATCCATAAATATAGATCAAAATAAATGTAGATATATTTTAATAATTAAAAAATTATAATAAATATATTAATTATATATATTTATAAAATTAAAAATATATTTGTTATAATTTTATAATTATATATATATATACTTACAACTATAAATAAATATTTATTTATTATAATTTTAAATTACAAATAAATATATATTTATTTAGTAGTTATAATTATAAATAAATAAATATTTATTTAAATAATTATAAAATTATAATAAATATATTAAAAAAATAGATATTATAAATATAATTTTGTTATAATTTTATCATTATTTAAATAAATGATACATATTCATATATAATTATAATTAAAAATAAATAAATATTTCTTTATTAGCTATAAATATAAATAAATATATATTTATTTATAAAAAATATATTTATTATTTTCATATATAATGTTATATATAATTAAATAAATATATTTATAAATATATATAAATATTGATAAACAAATAAAAATATTTATATTTATAGTTATAAATAAATATAGATATATTTAAATAATTGTCAAATTATAATAAATATAATAAATATATATATTAATAAATTATAAAAATTAGAAATATTAATTTTTTTATAATTTTATTTTTATTTAAGTAAATAAATAAGTATTTATTTATAATTATAATTATAAATAATTATATATTCATTTAATTATAAATATATATATTCATATAAATAATTATAAAATTAGAATAAATATTGTTGTATATATATAATCATATAAATCTATATAATTAATATATTTATTATATATATATATTCTAAGATTATAAATATAATAAATATATTTCTTTAATTTTATAATTATTTAAATTATAATTTTATAAATATAAATATATATCTATTTATTTATTGTTATAATTATAAATAAATAAATATGTATTTATCATATATATAATATATATATATTAATATAAATAAATTATTAATATAATATATTTATCACCACGTTTTTAGTGCTGATAAAGATAGGCCTTCATCAATACTATAAATTTAGCACTGATAAAGACACCTTTTATCAGCGCTTATTTAGCACTGAAAAAGGACTATCTTTATCAATGCTAAAAAAAGCACTAATAAAGATATGTTTTGTGAGCGCTTTCTATTTTAGCGCTGATAAAACATACCTTTATCAGCACTTTTTAGCTAGCACTGATAAAAGATTAACTGGGTTTTATAAAAAAACCCTAACTTTCTTCTCCTTCCCCGCACCCCTCAATCTCTCGCGGAAGCTGATCGTCACCACCACACCTCCTCCTACTCCTCCTCCTCTCCCGCTACCTCTCCTCTACAATGAACCACACCTCCACTATGCGCCTCTTCTCCGCTGCGAACAAGACATCTATGTGCCTCTCCTCTATTGTGCGCCACACCCCCGCTGTGCGCGAACCAGACCATCATGCACCTCTCCTCCGCCATGCGCCACACCTCCATTGTGTGCCACACCTCCATAATGAGTTTTCTCCTCTTCATAATCCATTTTATCTTGTTCGTTGTAATTATATCTTTATATTGATTGTATGTCGTGAATTGTACGAGATAAAAGCCCCACTGAAAATCATGACCATTGGTGGTCTCTGTTTATGTACTAAATGAAGTGCATGCTGGTTGATGTTCCTCTTCACATTTTTCCTTTGATTTTGTGTGACTCGGTTATGGATTTGAAGTGTGATTCCACTAGAGAATAGTGTAATTTATTTTTAATGATGATAATTTTTTCGTTAGGGTTTGAGTAGTATGCCACTTGAAATATTTATGTGTTCTCCATTACTGTCAACAAGTTTTAACATCGATTTTTCTTGAGTGAGGTACGTGTTTCTTTGGAAATCCCTTGTAATACATGTTATAAATTTCCTGGATGTCTTTAAATGATCTCTTATGAAATTATAATCCAATGTTATTAATTTTTTGGGGTTCAATTGGCTTGAAAACAGTTTAAAGACTAGTCATAAACTTATGTCACATGCCAAATGTTTTGTAAATGGTCTGAGTAGTTTTTAAAGGAATTTAAATATTTTGAAAGTGTGGCCATATTTTTTTTCTTTAAATTGAATATGCACTATTTTAAAGTCATGTTTTAAAAAACAAATGGAATTGACTTTCAACCTATTCAAATGGGTTTGAAACCCTTAACTCTTATGGTGGATTAAGATGTTTTCAAAATGGTATTGAAGCTCAATAAAAGGGTTCTTAGCACATATTTCCTTAAATAATAAAAGGGTTTATTATTTTAAAAATTTATTTATAGAAAATGGTTGGGTTTCTAAATGGGATTTCTAGTGAATTATGATAAATTGTTTTTGGATGATATTTGATATTGTTCTCAAATGGGGTGAAAATGGATTGGATTCTCAAGCATATACGTAAAATCCTAATTGTTAATTTAAAGGAAGTTATTTTATAAATATGGTATACTCTTAATTGAGCTCTATGCATTTATTGTTCTTATTGTGGCTCATAACCCCATGGGGGATTATTTATATTCTAATTCTTATTGAGAAGCTTATAAAAGGATATGAAAGGGGTTGTTTCTTGTGAGGGTGTAGGAGATGGGGTGAGGTCAAATTTCAAATTATTGAAATTATATTCATGTGATGATATATTATTTCATTGGTTGCCCACTTCCACTATTGAAATTTCATGGGTGTCCTAGGAGACTGGTAGGGATCCATATAAGTTATATCCCTAGTGTGGAGTGCACTACCTAGTGTAAGGACCCAGTTAAATTGAGCGAGTTTCAACTGTGATTTTATAAACAGTTTTCAAAGGAGACTTAAAAGTCTATAAGTGTATTTTATCCTTGGTAAATTTTTATATCAATGTTTTTTCTATTTATTTTGTTAAATTTTAATATCACCGAATAAAATAGGATGGATATAAATAAAGACTGGATGGATGCCAATTGTTTGACAAGAGATTTTGGAGATGAAGTGAAAGATTTCATCAAGTATGCAAAAGATCATGCATATGACCCTTCTCAAATCCTTTTTCCGTGTTTACATTGTTTTTATTCAAGACAAGGAAGTCCAAAGGAGTTGGAATAACACTTGAACTGTCACAAAATAGATCGAAGTTATAAATGTTGGAATAAAAATAGGGAAAAAGAGAATGTAGCTAGTGGCTGGGATAATAGTGCATTTTATGGATAATATGATATGATTACAAGTGTGGAAAATGAATAATTACATATCGAGGACGTGATTATATATGTGAATGATAATGAAGATCGTAGTGAGGAAATGACATGGACAATTGAAGATGAATTTTGTGATTTCCCAAAATTGTTTGGATAGTTAAAGAGTTGTGCACAAATGCCTCTGTATGGTGGTTTCACTAAATATATAACATTGTCAGCCATACAGAAGAAAATGAGCTCCCAATCCAAACATATGATGCCAAACAAATGCTAAGTTCGATCGGTATGATCTCGGAACGAATACACTCCTGCCTGAATGACTATATATTGTTTCACAAGGACCAAAAAATCACATTGAGAATTCCCAAAGTGTGGTTCTTCTCTATAAAAGAAATATGAATCCGCTCCTATAAAAGTTGTACGATACTCTCCACTCATTCCATGGTTTAGGTTCTTATATGAAAGTGAGGAGACTATAGAGAAATCGACATGGCATGCAAACAGAATAAATAAATATGGGAAACTACGTCACTGAACACACTCTTCTCAGTGGAAGAGAATCGATAATGAGTATCCTGATTTTAGAAACAAGCCTAGAAACTTTTGTATTGTGTTATCTATATATAAAGTGAATCCTTTTGGTTTTCAAATAAGTATAGTACATGGCAGATTATGTTGTTAAATTATAACTTTCCACCATGGTTATGCATGAAACAAAAACACATCATGCTATCTATATTTATATTAGGACTGAAAAAAATGAGTAATGATATTGATGTTTATTTGGATCCATTAATCAAGGATTCAAAATTATTGTAGGATTCAGGTGTTGTGTTGTATGATTCTTATAGAAATGAATATTTCACATTGAGATCCATATTGTACGGGATGATAAATGAATTTTATGCTTATGGGAATTTGTTAGGATATAGTGTCAAAGGAAGTCAAGGGTGTTCCATCTATGAACAAGGTAAACAATCAATTTGGTTCAAACATTCTTCAAAAAATTTGTTTTCAAGACATCGCAGATTTATACCCTAACGAAATAAGTATCAATCTTGGACAACTTTATTTGATGGATGTTTATAAGAATGTAAAGCACCACCTCCACAAACTAGTGATCAACGGTTTGAGAAAGTAAAAGTTGTGGACAATTTTTTTGGTAAACTATTTTTAAAAAACCTTATAAAAACCAGTTGGAAGAAGAGATCAGTTTTTTTAGAATTACTATACAATAATTTTGTATACATTAGCCACTTTGTTTATGTAAATCATATTGAAAAATAATGTATGTGATAGTGTAATTGACATATTGCTAAATTCACCTAGAAAAACAAATGATGGAATTAAGGCTAGGTTGGATATGGTTAACATGGAAATAAGAGAAGAGTTAGAGCCAGGAAAGGGTGAAAAAATGAACTTTTCTTCCTCCATCTACTTACACTCTTTACTGGTACGAGAGATATTAGTTTTTCAACTTATTTAATGACGTAAAGTTTAAAAAATAGTATTCATCAAATTTCAAAAACATTGTGTCAATGACTGATTTAAAGTTAAAGGGTCTGAAATCACCTGACTACCATGTTTTGATGAAATATCTAATTCCTATAGATTTACGTTTCATTTTTATCGAGAATGTATATAACGACCCATACTTTACATACATTGTTAATACTTCAAAATTGAAGCAAACTTATTACAACATATGACAAAACCACAAAGGACCGTATAGGTATAGTGTCTTTAGAAACTGGGAAACATAAACAACTGGTTCATAAATCTTCTACAGTGTCTCCCATTTATTTCATCATATCTAGGGTCCCTTTTAGCATATTCTACTTAATATCCATCTTCCTGACCTGGGGAAAAGAAAACATAAAAGGGTGAGCTCAAATGCTCAGCAAGGGCAAATAAAGGAACTAAAAATCATATCATATCTTTTTGAAAATCATAACCTGCAAAAGAGATCATAATATCTTAACATGGAATAAATCATAGAAGTGAAAATGATATCACCATAATCATAACATGAAACTTGAAACTTTGTGGCATGCACACATAATCATGGAGAATCATTTCTTGTTAGTCATGACTCATTGCCAAGACTATCTTAGTGGACAAAGTCCCTTTCTGAATCGAGTAACCCTCGTTTCAGTCCTGTTTCACTGAACCGGTATAACCTACCGTTCCAGCCCTGTCTATCTCATGAGATATAAAATCTTTACCCAATGCATTGGAGGGAGATATAGGTCCCACCCATCTTATAATGAATCATTTCTTATGTGTGCCACATAATCATAAATCATACATCATCGCATAACCCATGTAATAAATATGGGATTCTTAAACAACATGACATCATAAAACAATTCATATAAGATAAAGGAATTCATAAAAATGTTTCCATCACAACATAATCAAATCCATGTAATAATAGGGATAAAAACAGAACCCTTTTATTATCTTAGATGGAAAATAATTTTGATAAAATACTTGAACTTCATTCTTGAGGAAAATATCCTTTCTACTTCAAAAACACTTTTCCTTTCTTAACATGTCATAAAATTTTAAAATAAAAGAAGTTGATTAAAAATAAACATGAATACTTGTAAAGGAATCTTCTTGGAAATAATTTTTTAGAAATCCATTCATGCCGTATAAGTTAAAAAAACATTCTTCGTACTTTTGTCCGAAAAGTCAAAAAGTACCTCGTACGAAAAACGACAAAAGATTCCTTTCATACATATTACTAAAAACTCACCGAAGGGTAAAAATGGATTTAAACAATTGTAGGTGGATGGAAATAATATTACATATTGATGAAACATGGATGTGGATGATAAAATACACCCCAGTAAATACTTACGAATAAACAACCTCGGATAAAAATGAGATTGTGATATTTCCCTTACCTTAGGTCAGATTTGCTTTGTACGTGTCCAAAGCTCCTGTATAATGGTTTAAATAATGTTATTGACTTATTCCAGAATCATACATATTGATATGATATCATATATGGTCATATTCTTAGCTTCTTGTTAGTAATATTTCATTATTACTTGTTACTCGGGTCTTTATTGCCTTTTGTTCTTATACGTGTTTTGCCGAATACATTCTTATTCTTCTTTTAAGGTTATAGATACCTTATATCCAGAATGGTATTAGTGTAACATATATCATATTTATTCATTCAATTCATTTATATAATTACTATGTAATGATGATCATGTAGAACGAGTCGCATCACATCGTGGAGACGGTATTCCGTACGTACGCACGAGTGATGATATCGTTCCTATGATCGTGGAACTGTATTGGAGTATATATATATTATTTCAGTATCAATATTACTTTATAATAATCATAAATAGTTAATCATTACACCATTATACCCATCCTTGTAAAGTGATGCTGGAAAAATAGATTACACCACGGCGTGGAGACGGTATTCCGTACGTACGCACGCGCGGTGATTTCATTTTTCCGTAGGATGGATAGAAGGTGAATTAGGGTTGTTTCATATTTATAATAACATATCAGTATGTAAGTAATACTGATGTTATTACTTTATCATGAAACAACTAAAGAAGAAGAAGTTGAAGAAGAAAGAAATTGAAAAGATTTGTAATGGATATTACCTCTTCTTTGGAACGCCTCTTTGAATCCTCCACTTAGGGAACTAATATTGGTCTTTGAAGAAGACCAGGACCTCTAGGATTATTCTAGGGAAGTGGAGAGGAGAAAATGTCAGGGGTTGTCCGAGCTTGAGTGCTCAATTTGGTGTGAGGAGGAGGGGGAGGAGGTGCCCTTTTATAAGGGAGGAGAGGGGCACCTTAGGAATATCTCAAAATATTATTTTATATTAAAGTCAAAATCGGTTTATAATGGTTCCAAAGGGTCTTATTTCGAAGCTAAAGTGGGTAAGGGTCGAAATACTATCAACCAATAGGATTTAGACAAGTTTAGGGTATTATTTTAACCTTATCAATTAGATTTAACTCTAAGTTAAATAATTTAACTTTTACAATGTCTTTTTGTTTTCTTTCACTATATGGTTAATACACTTACTATAACATGCCAAACGAACCCCAAATTGTTTATTATTAATATATATATCCTTATCTAAGTCATTTGGCCGAACCTTAGATTTTTAGGAATAAAATAACAATTAATAATATAATATTTGATTTAAAAACTATTTTGTGTCAATTTTGACACTATTTGATATATGATTTTTGTGAAAGTCATAACAAAATTATATGTTCGAACCAAGTTGATTAAATCAACACTAATATATCATAGTAACCTATAAAATTAGTGTAATTCATAAAAAGTCTTAAATTACATTAATTTTGGTATTTATATTATCAATTATGTCAATATTTCATTAATAAGATAATTACTGCATCATCTTTGTGTCATAAATAAATTAAATTATTTGATGTCTAAAAATTACAAATAAAATACCATCATGTAGGAACTCTTTTTAGCTTTCTAATGAATATTTATAGTCGAATTTATCTTATGTATAACTCCATATTAAAAATTATTTACTTATTAAACTTTGATTTTAACTATTTTAACTTTTCTTTAAATAAATTAATAATAAATGTCCTAATCTAACCCAAGTGGGCCTAAATGGTCTTATTTTATTCATAAGGTTGTTTTTGGTCGAATTAAACTTATCCAATAGAATTAGGACATGTGTTAGGGTAATATTAATATCATATTTACCCTTAGTTACCCTATTTACTATTAACCGCGGTAAAAAAAGTAAAAAGTTACTATTCACAAAAAAATTATTTTTATCTCATTGAACCACATTTTACTTACTGATATCAACCGTGTCTGTCGGATTTTCGAAATTCCATTCACAGAAGCGGTAAAATTAAGTTTTATGCAAAATTCAGTTTTTAACCTACCACTTAGTGGTTTCACTATTCATCAAAAATTGAAAGTTTTCAGAAAAATACCAAAATTTCACCCTAGGCTAATTTCGATATTCTGAGTCCAAAAATGAAGTCCATTTTGAAAAATAAAATTTATAAAATTTCAAAAAGTGGTTATTACTATTCATAATGGCTAGTTTTAATAGCATATTGTTGTTTAGTGAAACTCGGTATTGCGTACGACGCAAGCTATCGAGGAAGGTCGCGATTGCATGTAAAGCAAGCCAAGCAAGTGTTCTATAGAAAAAGATTCCTTTGATGATTTATATAACATAAAAGTCTCGGGTGTTACATTCTACCCCCCTTAAAAAGAATTTCTCCCTCAAAATTCGTCACTTTGTAATAAACAGATGTGGATACTTCTCCCTCATCATATCCTCAAGCTCCCATGTAGCTTCTTCAAGTTGGTGGTTACTCCATAAAACTTTCACCAAGCGACTGGTCTTGTTTCGTAGGACTTTTTTACTACGATCCAGAATCTCTATCGGCTGTTCTTCATAAGAAAGATCTTGCTCCAGCGGTACAACTTCTGAGATGAGTACATGTGAAGGATCAGGTATGTACTTTCTCAGGAGAGATACATGGAACACATCGTGAACTTGAGAGATATTCGGTGGAAGCGCCAATCGGTAAGCTACCTTCCCAACACGATCTAGTATTTCGAAAGGACCGATATATCTAGGGCTCAACTTCCCCTTCTTTCCAAATCTCATAACCCTCTTCCAGGGAGATATTCGTAAGAACACTTTATCACCCACTTCAAACTCTAGGTCTTTTCTTCGGTTGTCGGCATAACTTTTCTGTCGACTCTGAGCTGCTGTTATGTGTTGTTGAATAGATCTGACCTTTCTGCCATTTCATCAACGAGATCAGGTCCTAATAGCTTTCTTTCCCCAACTTCATCCCAGCAAGTTGGAGTCCTGCATTTCTTTCCATAGAGAGCTTCATAAGGAGCCATCTGAATACTGGAGTGAAAGCTATTATTATAAGAAAATTCCACCAAAGGTAGGTGTTGATCCCAACCTCCTTTGAAATCCATAGAGCAAGCTCTCAACATATCATCTAGGGTTTGAATTGTTCTTTCAGACTGACCGTCTGTCTGGGGATGATAAGCAGCACTGAAACTCAACTCTGTATCCAGAGTATACTAAAGACTTCTCCAGAACTTCGAGGTAAATCTCGGATCCCGATCAGATATAATAGAAAGTGGTACTCCATGCAATCTTACCACTTCCTTTACATATATCCTGGCAAGCTGATCTAGAGATAAATCCTCTCTAATAGGAATGAAGTGTGCAGACTTTGTAAGACGATCAACTATGACCCAGATAGCATTATTGCCTTTGGATGTTTTAGGAAGTCCTGTGACAAAGTCCATAGTGATGTTTTCCCATTTCCATTCAGGTATGGGTAATGGTTGTAACATCCCCTTAGACTTCTGTCTCTCAGCTTTAACTTGTTGACAAACCAAGCATCGAGAGACATATTCAGCAACATCTCTTTTCATGCCATCCCACCAGAAGTACTCTTTCAGGTCCCTATACATCTTCGTGCTTCCAGGATGAATAGAGAACGATGAACTATGAGCCTCATCCAACAGCTCCTTGTTTAATTCGGGGATTGGAGGAACACAAACCCGATTCCTGAACTTTATTATCCCATCACAATCAAGGTTGAATTCAGGAACATTTCTCACCTTCTTTTGTAACTCTACATCTTCTTTCTATGACTCTTTAATCTTCACATGTATAGATGGTTGAACATTCATTTGAGAAAGATAAGATTTTTCACCTTCCATTATAATTCCAAGATCCATCCTTTGTAAATCCATAAATATTGGATCTTTTGTGATCCTCATCATGGATAAACTAGCATGGTCTTGTCGACTTAATGCATCTTCCACCTTGTTTGCTTTCCCAGGGTGGTAATGGATTGAGCAGTCATAATCCTTAATCAGCTCCAACCATCTTCTTTGACGCATATTCAGCTCCTTTTGTGTGAAAATATACTTTAAACTTTTATGATCAGTATAAATATCACACCTTTCACCATAAAGGTAATGCCTCCAAATCTTTAATGCAAAGATTACCGCAGCCAACTCCAAATCATGTGTTGGGTAATTTTTCTCATGGATTTTCAACTGTCGTGAGGCATAAGCTATCACCATATCATTTTGCATAAGAACACACCCCAATCCCTTCTTGGATGCATCACTGTAGATCACAAACCTTTCTCCACTACAAGGCAGTGTGAGCACAGGTGCACTGGATAACCTTCTTTTCAACTCCTTGAAATTCTCTTCACATTCCTCTGTCCAGACAAACTTAACTCCTTTCCGAGTCAACTTGGTGAGTGGATTAGATAATCATGAAAAATCCTTTACAAAACGTCGATAATATCCAGCCAAACCAAGAAAAATTCGAATCTCAGTTACTGTTGTTGGTCTCGACCATCTTTCGATAACCTCTATTTTTGCTGGATCCATAGATATCCCCTCTTTTGAGATTATGTGACCCAAAAATGAAACTTTTTGAAGCCAAAATTCACACTTGGTAAATTTGGCATAAAGCTTCTCCTTTCTCAGGTTCTTCAATATAATTCTCAAGTGATCTTCATGCTCTTCCTTGCTCTTTGAATAGACAAGAATATCGTCTATAAAGACTACCACAAATTGATCAAGATAGTCTCTAAAGACTCTATTCATTAGATCCGTGAAGATAGCAGGGGCATTAGTAAGACCAAATGGCATCACTATAAATTCATAGTGTCCATACCTTGTACGGAAAGCCGTATTTGGTATATTCTCCCTTTTGACCCTTAATTGATGATACCCTGAATGAAGATCAATCTTGGAAAAGTATTGAGCTCCGCGTAGTTGGTCAAATAAGTCATCAATGCGTGGGAGAGGATATTTGTTCTTGATAGTGATCTTGTTAAGTTCTCGATAATCAATGCAGAGTCTCATTGATCCATCTTTCTTCTTAACAAATAGAACAGGTGCTCCCCAAGGTGACGCACTAGGGCGTATGAATCCCTTATCAAGATTCTCTTGGAGTTGCTTCTTCAATTCCTGCAACTCAATTGGGGCCATTCTATAAGGTGTCTTTGAAATTGGCAAAGCGCCCGGTACGAGTTCTATTGAAAACTCAACCTCACGATTTGGTGGAAGACCCGGTAATTCCTCTGGAAATACATCATCAAACTCCCGTACAATGGGCATATTCTTAATCATGAGTTTCTCACCAACCATTTGAGATAAATAACCTTTATTTAGTGGAATCAATACCCATAAGATGGAAGAAATTTACACTGGAAGGTTATGTTCATCCTTGCATTGATAGACGATCGTAGATTGATCTGGAATATGAAATGTGACTTCCCTTCTTTGGCAATTGATATGAGATCCATGTAGAGAAAGCCAATCCATGCCAAGAATCACATCAAATTCCACTAAAGGAAGGATCACAAGATTTGCAGGAAGCACTTTCCCACAAACTTCGATCGGAGAAGAATTATAAACTTTTGATGCGACTATTGTGCCATTAGGTGTTGTCACAGCTAACTCAACATCTAATTGGTGAGGTAGTACGGTGATACCCTTAGAAAATTTTTCAGAAATAAAAGAGTGGGTGGATCCAAAATCAAATAAAACATTTGCTACTTTAGAGTGGATGGTAAGTGTACCTTTCACCACTTCGTTATCGTACTCCACATCGCTGATAGAAATGGCATGTGACTTTCCTTTGTTTTTAGCCTTATGATTTTGTTGACGTCGACCATCATCATCAACCCTTGGATTTGGGCATTGATTGGCATAATGCCCCATCTCCTTGCACTTGAAACATTGAAGTGTATTAGGTTCATTCTGTGTATCCATTCCTTTGTTTGCGTCATTAGACATCTTCTTCCCATTATCACAGCATTCAAATGCCCGATGACCTTCCTTTCCACATTTAAAACATTTACTTGTCCCTTTAAGACAACTCCCTCCATGTTTCTTTCCACACTTTGAGCATAAGGGAAAGCTCATCTTCTTTTCAGTGTGCTCTTTAGATTTTCCTTTGAATTCCATCTTCCTCTTCTTATCAAACCCATGTGACTGATGAGTTACTACAATCTCCATCTCGACTTTGAGAGCACATCGAACGATTTCCTCGTAGCTATTGAAGTCCCTTATGGCTAACGCCCTTCGAAGACTTGGTTTTAAGCCACTAAAGAATCGATCGATCTTACTCTCAGGTTGGATAATAATACCAGAAGCGTACCTTGCAAGTCTTGTAAAATTTGCTTCATAGGTACCAACAGATTCATCATCCCTTTGCTTCAGTTCAAGAAACTCTTTCTCCATCTTTGTTCAGAGAATACGAGGGAAGTACTTATTGAAAAATAAGTTCTTGAACTCGTCCCATTCCATAGACTCAATTTCATCCCTTTGCCTCGTATTCTTAATAAGATTCCACCATTGATTTACATCTCCTTCCAAACGATACACTGCTAGGATGACTTTATCATGTTCAGAACATTGAAGAACTGAAAATATCTTTTCAGTAGTACTAATCCATTGTTCAGCAACTAATGGATCAGTAGATCCACTGAAAGAAGGTGGACGCTGCCTCATGAAGGATTCAACAGAATGTTGCTCCTTCCTTTGCTCGTTTGGAAGTCCTGCATGATTCATAGCTTGAGAAAGTTGTGTGAGCATGGCTACAAGATTTTTCATTCCAGATCCCATATCGTTTGGTTGCTCAGGGGGACAATCATTGCATTGCCCATCGCATTCTGCATTAACACGGTTCTTTCGGGTTCCAGCCATTGACTAAAACCAAGAAGAATAGTGTGAGCAGCACTAATTATAATAGGAAAACCACAGAATTCAAGAATAAAATTTTCATGCTTAAGGTCTTATCCTAGGTTATTCAAGGCCATTTCTAAAACACTAAGATTGTGTTCTATGCTTAGACTTATCCTTAGGGTTCTTACTAAGGCTTTCACATCCTAGTTTCCAAAGGTTGACTATACCTTTCCTCTGATACCAACTATAACGACCCATACTTTACATACATTGTTAATACTTCAAAATTGAAGGAAACTTATTACAACATATGAAAAAACCACAAATAACCATATAGGTATAGTGTCTTTAGAAACTGGGAAACATAAACAACTGGTTCATAAATCTTCTACAGTGTCTCCCATTTATTTCATCATATCTAGGGTCCCTTTTAGCATATTCTACTTAATATCCATCTTCCTGACCTGGGGAAAAGAAAACATAAAAGGGTGAGCTCAAATGCTCAGCAAGGGCAAATAAAGGAACTAAAATCATATCATATCTTTTTGAAAATCATAACCTGCAAAAGAGATCATAATATCTTAACATGGAATAAATCATAGAAGTGAAAATGATATCACCATAATCATAACATGAAACTTGAAACTTTGTGGCATGCACACATAATCATGGAAAATCATTTCTTGTTAGTCATGACTCATTTCCAAGACTATCTTAGTGGACAAAGTCCCTTTCTGAATCGAGTAACCCTCGTTTCAGTCCTTTTTCACTGAACCGGTATAACCTACCGTTCCAGCCCTGTCTATCTCATGAGATATAAAATCTTTACCCAATGCATTGTAGGGAGATATAGGTCCCACCCATCTTATAATGAATCCTTTCTTATGTGTGCCACATAATCATAAATCATACATCATCGCATAACCCATGTAATAAATATGGGATTCTTAAACAACATGACATCATAAAACAATTCATATAAGATAAAGGAATTCCTAAAAATGTTTCCATCACAATATAATCAAATCCATGTAATAATAGGGATAAAAACAGAACCCTTTTATTATCTTAGATGGAAAATAATTTTGATAAAATACTTGAACTTCATTCTTGAGGAAAATATCCTTTCTACTTCAAATTTTTTTTTCCTTTCTTAACATGTCATAAAATTTTAAAATAAAAGAAGTTGATTAAAAATAAACATGAATACTTGAAAGGAAGCTTCTTGGAAATAATTTTTTAGAAATCCATTCATGCCGTATAAGTTAAAAAAAACATTCTTCGTACTTTTGTCCGAAAAGTCAAAAAGTACCTCGTACGAAAAACGACAAAAGATTCCTTTCATACATATTACTAAAAACTCACCGAAGGGTAAAAATGGATTTAAACAATTGTAGGTGGATGGAAATAATATTACATATTGATGAAACATGGATGTGGATGATAAAATACACCCCAGTAAATACTTACGAATAAACAACCTCGGATAAAAATGAGATTGTGATATTTCCCTTACCTTAGGTCCGATTTGCTTTGTACGTGTCCGAAGATCCTGTATAATGGTTTAAATAATGTTATTGACTTATTACAGAATCATACATTTTGATATGATATCATATATGATCATATTCTTAGCTTCTTGTTAGTAATATTTCATTGTTACTTGTTACTCGGGTCTTTATTGCATTTTGTTCTTATGCGTGTTTTGCCGAATACATTCTTATTATTCTTTTAAGGTTATAGATACCTTATATCCAGAATGGTATTAGTTTAACATATATCATATTTATTCATTCAATTCATTTATATAATTACTATGTAATGATGATCATGTAGAACGAGTCGCATCACATCGTGGAGACGGTATTCCGTACGTATGCACGAGTGATGATATCGTTCCTATGATCGTGGAACTGTATTGGAGTATATATATATATTATTTCAGTATCAATATTACTTTATAATAATCATAAATAGTTACTCATTACACCATTATACCCATCCTTTTAAAGTGATGGTGGAAAAATAGATTACACCACGGCGTGGAGATGGTATTCCGTACGTACGCACGCGCGATGATTTCATTTTTCCGTAGGATGGATAGAAGGTGAATTAGGGTTGTTTCATATTTATAATAACATATCATTATGTAAGTAATACTGATGTTATTACTTTATCATGAAACAACTAAAGAAGAAGAAGTTGAAGAAGAAAGAAATTGAAAAGATTGGTAATGGATATTACCTCTTCTTTGGAACGCCTCTTTGAATCCTCCACTTATGGAACTAATATTGGTCTTTGAAGAAGACCAGGAACTCTAGGATTATTCTAGGGAAGTGGAGAGGAGAAAATGGCAGGGGTGGGCTGAGCTTGAGTGCTCAATTTGGTGTGAGGAGGAGGGGGAGGAGGTGCCCTTTTATAAGGGAGGAGAGGGGCACCTTAGGAATATCTCAAAATATTATTTTATATTAAAGTCAAAATCGGTTTATAATGGTTCCAAAGGGTCTTATTTCGAAGCTAAAGTGGGTAAGGGTCGAAATCCTATCAACCAATAGGATTTAGACAAGTTTAGGGTATTATTTTAACCTTATCAATTAGATTTAACTCTAAGTTAAATAATTTAACTTTTACGATGTCTTTTTGTTTTCTTTCACTATATGGTTAATACACTTACTATAACATGCCAAACGAACCCCATATTGTTTATTATTAATATATACATCCTTATCTAAGTCATTTGGCCGAACCTTAGATTTTTAGGAATAAAATAACAATTAATAATATAATATTTTATTTAAAAACTATTTTGTGTCAATTTTGACACTATTTGATATATGATTTTTGTGAAAGTCATAACAGAATTATATGTTCGAACCAAGTTGATTAAATCAACACTAATATATCATAGTAACCTAGAAAATTAGTGTAATTCATAAAAAGTCTTAAATTACATTTATTTTGGTATTTATATTATCAATTATGTCAATATTTCATTAATAAGATAATTACTGCATCATCTTTGTGTCATAAATAAATTAAATTATTTGATGTCTAAAAATTACAAATAAAATACCATCATGTAGAAAATCTTTTTAGATTTCTAATGAATATTTATAGTTGAATTTATCTTATGTATAACCCCATATTAAAAATGATTTACTTATTAAACTTTGATTTTAACTATTTTAACCTTTCTTTAAATAAATTAATAATAAATGTCCTAATCTAACCCAAGTGGGCCTAAATGGTCATATTTTATTCATAAGGTTGTTTTTGGTCGAATTACACTTATCCAATAGAATTAGGACATGTGTTAGGGTAATATTAATATCATATTTACCCTTAGTTACCCTATTTACTATTAACCGCGGTAAAAAAAGTAAAAAGTTACTATTCACCAAAAAGATATTTTTATCTCATTGAACCACATTTTACTTACTGATATCAACCGTGTCTGTCGGATTTTCGAAATTCCATTCACAGAAGCGGTAAAATTAAGTTTTATGCAAAATTCAGTTTTTAACCTACCACTTAGTGGTTTCACTATTCATTAAAAATTGAAAGTTTTCAGAAAAATACCAAAATTTCACCCTAGGCTAATTTCGATATTCTGAGTCCAAAAATGAAGTCCATTTTGAAAAATAAAATTTATAAAATTTCAAAAAGTGGTTATTACTATTCATAACGGCTAGTTTTAGTAGCATATTGTTGTTTAGTGAAACTCGGTATTGCGTACGACGCAAGCTATCGAGGAAGGTCGCGATTGCGTGTAAAGCAAGCCAAGCAAGTGTTGTGTAGAAAAAGATTCCTTTGATGATTTATATAACATAAAAGTCTCGGGTGTTACAATGTATGTTATATGTTAACGAAGCTCTGTTTCTTCTTCAAAGGTATATGTAGAAAAGTTATAGAACTGAAGAAATTGTTGAGTAGGGATAGAGAAATTGTAATCATATTATTTGAATAGGAAATATTCTTCTCGTCAAAATTCTTTGAGATGATGGTTCCTTTTATGGTTCAATTGGTGAGAGAGATTTTAATATGTAGTCATGTACACTATAGATGGATGTACCCTACTGAATGGTATATAAATATTTTGAAAGGGTTTGTCAAAAATCGAGGTCATCCAGAGGGTTGTATTATGGAGCAATATATTATTGTTGTAGACATTGAATTCTATACTGAATACGTGTTCAGTGTGGAAATCATTGGTCTACCGAAATATCATCACACTGGGCAGCTTGAAGGTTAAGGAATTTATAGAAGAGAGGTTTTCACAATCAATATTACATATCAGGAGCAGGACCACATTTATGTTTTGCATAATAGATTGGAGGTTGACACATATGTCGAAACCCACAAAGAAATTATTAGGTATTTGAATACATCAAGGGATAAAAAATGGATATCAAATACACATAATTGGTATTATATAGGATGGTTTCAAGACTATATATTTAAGGAGTTAGATGAAAATATGGACTCAATTTCAGAACGACTTCGATGGCTAGCCAGAGGACCAAGTGAGTGTGTATTATCTTATAATGCTTATGTAATTAACAATTACACATTCTATACTAATGAACATGATGAAGACAATAGCATGAAGAATAGTGGAGTTACACTTTTGACTGAAGTGATGCTTGTTTCCAGTTCTAAGGACACAAATCCAATTTATGTGAATATGTCATTATTTATTATCATCAAACAAATATGCAAGTTGGATTATATGAACTTTCAAGTGCTGATTTTTCAATGCAAGTGGGTTGATAACCAGAGTGCTATTAAAATAGATGAGTTGGGATTCTTGAAAGTTGATTTTAGTAAGTAAGGCTATAGAGATGATCCATTTATAATGGCATCACAAACAGTGCAAGTATTTTATGTTCTAGATCATACAAACCAAAACTAGTCAATTTTTATGTTATCCATCAAAACCACTAAAGGGTCAAATAAAAATTCACCAGAGGAAGACCCTTTCATTGGGACATCACAATCATTTATTAGTGGTACCAATGTATATGGTGTTTCATATGTTAGATGAGACTACAATTAAGGGATTTGGATAGTCGATAGAGGGGTCAAATCCATTCATCCTGTAAAAAAAGAGAGTACAATAATCAGGTTATATATTTTTTTAAAATACATTTTGTTACCTTTTGTTATTTTTTGTTCGCTGATGATTTTTTGTAATGTAAATTAAATGTTGAACCACTTTTTCAGATAATGAATTATTCATGTGATGTTTCTCCCAATATCAAGGCACAATAGGTCTCTCAACATGCTGATGCTCGTAGTGTAGAGGACCAACATGTTTCTCAACCTATTGTTACTGCTTCTCCTAGTGCAGAGGTACAACCACCATCTTCACATGCCGATTCTAGTGCTCTGAAGAAACATATTGATGATGTTGAAACTGAGGAAATGGTAGGCACTGAAACCCTATCAATATAGAAAAAATAGGGGAACCATAGTTTGATGGTATTAACAAAAACCCTTAATAAAAAAGGGAAAGGCATCAAATATGAGGTCAGATGGATTAGCGGGTCCAACATGTTAACCCCAACAAGGCCATGTTCAGTAGTTACATTGGAATCATCACTAAAAAACAAATTCCAATTGATGTACAGTCGTGACACCATGTTTTCACCGAGCATAAGACACTGATGTGGGGAGATATTACGGTAACATTATGATATCATTTCTTTAATTTACAAAAAAATAAAATAATGAAAAATTGACTTACTCTTCATCATCCCTTATAGAGTGTATTTATAGTGGATAAATCGCACAAGGAATATGTATTAAGGGTTTCTGGAAGGATTCACAAAGGCTTTCACACAATTTTAATGAAATTCTACCTTAAAGATGATGAAGGGAAAATAAACCCTCACCCACCTCTTATTTATGCACACCTAATAACCCAAGGATCATGGGATGGATTTACTAATCATCATAAGGATTATTCTTTTCACGTACCTTGTGTTTGGTAATAATATGTTTGATGATATGTGCATTAATCACTTTGATTGACAATTTTTCATTTATGAAACAACAACTGAGTACTGAAAATAAGGAACGAGTACCAAAACCCGCATAAACCTATCATAAAACAAGAATGGGGTATGCTTCACATGAAAAAAAAAATCACTATTTATTTTAAATATACCGTAATACTTTTATGTGACATAAAAGAACACCATACCTATATTCCTCTATTTATATTAAGATTGATTAATCTAAATCCTATGTCACTTCTATCCCGCATCTTGTTATATGGAAGGAGGCATGTGTAAATAATGATAGGATACTAATAGATGAAAACTCAAAAAAAGTGTGGGAAACATGTGTAAGTATGAAATAATAAATATTTGTTTTTTTAAATAGATATTACATAAAAATGATTAATTTTTTCCCTATATTTTATATATGACATAATTACAGGAATCAGAAACACACAAACCGAATGCGGACATACTTTCGATGGCCTTGAAGCAGCCATAAAAGTATGACAACGTCATAGGAGCGATTTTTGGTGTGACACCCCGAACATTTTAAAAAAACAAGAGGAGGATAAAAGTGAAGAAATAAAAATGATGAGAGAAAAAATATCCATCCTTGAAGAACATATGAAATTGTAGAGAGAGTTCATGGAAAATATGATGGCAGGGGGAAAAGAGAAACAACAACTCAAGAAAAACCAGCACGTGAAGATCCCACCCCACCCCTACTAGCTTTTAGGCGAGCAATTACACTAAAAACATATCTTAGGTGAGGTAATAAAGGTTTTAATAACTATTTATGTGAATTGTGAATTAGATACACACTAAAACCATTCCTAGACAAATATATTTTAGGGTAATAATTATTGTGATTTATATATATGAACACCCACCCATCGCCTTGTAGCGAGGGCTACGATGTTCAATATCCAGAACGCCATGCTACACAACAGACCAATTCCAATAGGTCATGTCAAAGTGTTGATTAATGTAGCCTATGAGTCGAGCACCGAGCTACTTGTTCCAATTGATGATGAATATATTAATAAGGCTGAACAAGATCTTGGAACATTCATCGCATGGCTGTCATAACTTGTAAAAAAACATTTCAACAAGGAGGTATTAATTTCCATTTTTTTCAAGATAAACCTTTGACATTTAATGAAAAAGTTATGAATTGATTAAGGTTATTACAAACAGACATAAGAAAGGGGGTGAAAATAAAGAATAACTCAAAACTATCTCAAGGATCAACCAACTGATCAAAAAAATCAATCAAAATCACCTTAAACCCGCCAATTCTACATCTTCATTTATTATCATTATAGGATCATGTGAATAAAAAGTTAAAAGACATTGGGGTTTACACAATTATTTTTGATGAAAATATATACTGTGGGGAATATCCAGATTTCATTAGTGTTGACATTATAAGTGAAATCATGGATTATGATTGGCTAGGTGGCTCAGTTCTAAATGTATTCATGAGGTATGTTTTCATGATTTGATTTTCCAAAAGCTAGTATACTATGATAATTATGACTAAATACATTTAATATTTTTTGTAGGAATATATATGAAAAATAATTTTAGGTATTTCCTCATGAAAAAATTGGACTCATTAGCCCTCACGTCAATACTACAGAACAAAATAAATAAAATAAAAGAAATAGGGTGAAATAGTGGCAGGTATTCTCAAATTGTTTAACAGTAAAAATACAAATGATAGACTCTTATTAACAAGAACAATTTAGGGGTAAAAATATACTATTTATTCATATCAAATATTTTTAAATTTATTTCATTACTTATTTTTTTTCTTAGGTACCATTGGATGCTCATTGCGGTCAATTTGGATACTCCAAATATTTATTTCCTGGATTCAATGCATGGATATCTAACAAACTAACCACACATGATGGTGTTTTTCAATTTTTAATATACTACATACAACATTTTAGACCTAAACATTTAGTTATATAATTTATATTATCTTTTAATGAGTATTCTTTTATGAAAGGGCGGTGCATGAATATCATCTACATTTTTGAATGAGGCAAGGGGAAAAGGACAAGGAATATCACAAGTACTATGTCTGGATACAAATCAGGGTATATATAATAAGATTTCACTATCGAAATACATATAATAAAATTAATTATTTTCTCAATGTTTCTGTAGTTTCCAAAACAGAAAAATGATAAGGATTATGGTTATTATGTTTTTAAATTTTATGAAAGACATCGTATTCCATGAACAAACTAGCATCCATGAAGAGGTATTGCTGGAGAATATTACTATTTATTTTAAAATAGTTATTAATCCTTTGTGTATTTATAATTTTTTAATACTAATATGATTTTCAAAATGACTCGTATTCACAAGATGAGATAGATTTTTTAGAAATGAATAGGTAGAATATCTGATGGAAGAATGTACATAAATAGAATGAATATGGGACCGATACGACTCAAAGGGTCTATTTTTATTTAAAATTGTTAGTATTTTTACTAAAAAGAACTAGTGTCATACTGAAAACTGAGAAAACACATTAGGATTGTTTTAATACTTTAGGAAAATGATCCATAAGTCATTTTTGATGTGTAGGAATCAACCACACCTAAATCCGACACATGGTCTGACCATTATGACTTCAAGTGTGTAATTTTATAATAAATTAACAATAAATTTAGCAAAAAGAAAAAGTGACATAATGAAAACTAATAACACTCATTTGGATTGTTTTGATACTTTAAGAAAATGATCCATCAGTCATATGTGACGTATATGAATCAACCACACCTCAATATCATGAAAGGTGTGATCGATATGACTAAAAGTGCATGCTATCAATTTAAAATTGACATTTTAGCTAAAAAATCATCACTCAATGAAAACCTAGAAAAATCATTCTGATTTTCTTCACAATTAAGAAAAAAATTCATAATTTATTTTTAATGTGTATGAAGCAGTCTCATGTCAAAATGATGCATGATGTGACTGTTATGACTCAAAATGCATGTTTTTAGTTTGAAATGGTATTTTAGTAAAAAAACACAACTAGCATACTAAAAAAATTATAAAACACATTCATATTGTTTTTATACTTTAGGAAAACAATTTATAAGTCATTTGTGACATGTAGAAATCAACCACACCTCAATCCGACACACAATGCGACCAATATGACTCAAAGTGTCTCTTTTTATTTAAAATTAGCATTAATTTTAGTAAAAAAACAAATAGCTTACTAAAAACTGAGAAAATGAATTTTTAATGATTTGATAATTTAGAAAAATGATCCATGAGTCATTTTTTACATGTAGGAATCAACCCCACCTCAATAAAATTCACAATGTGACCGGTATAAATCGAAATGTTTCTTTTTTTTAAAAAATTGACATTAATTTAAGTAAAAAGAACTACTAACATACTAAAACCAAGAAAACACATTCAAATTGTTTTTATAATTTAGTAAAATTATACATGAGTTATTGTTTACATGTAGGAATCAACCATACCGCAATCTAATGCACAACATGACTAGTATGACTAAAAGTGTCTCTTATCTGTTTAAAATTTATATTTTAGCTCAAAACGTGTCGCTCACTAAAAACCAAGAAAATGATCTATGGTTGTCTTTATAATTTTTTATAGTGATTCTTATTTCCTTTATAATGTGTATGAAGTATTCTCAATCAAATCGATGCATGATGTGACCGATATGACTCAAAAATTGTGTTTCTGGTTTGAAATGATCTTTTAGTAAAAAAACAAAACTGACCTACTAAAAACCAAGAAAATGCATTTTTATTGCATCTATACCTTATAAAAATGATTCATGAGTTATTTGTGACATGTAGGAATCAACCCCACCTCAATCCGATGAATGATGTGACTGGTATAAATCCAAATGTGTTTTTATTTAAAATTGACATTAATTTAAGTAAAAAGATCAAGTGACATACTGAAAACTGAGAAAAGGAATCCAGATTGTTTTAATATTTTAAGAAAATGATCCATAACTCATTTGTGGCATTTAGGAATTAACCCCACCCAATACGATGCACACTGTTACCTGTTAACTCCAAATGTGTCTTTTCTATTAAAAATTGACATTTTATTAATATATTTTTTCATATTAATGTTTAATTTATTTATTTATAGTATTAATAATATAATATTTGTTTTATTATATAGTGGGAACCATTTTATTGAGTTGGGATTATTTTTTCGGCAACTAATACCAAGGGTATACATTTTTGATAGTGGATCACAGATGTCAAATGATGAAACATTAATGTTTTTAACTTTTTTTTGGATAATTATAAATGTAATTATATTAAACATTGTTTGAAATGTATATAAAATTATTTTTCTAAACACTTCTGTGCACTGATTTTTTTCTTGTGTGTGATTCTTTGTTATTACGTGCACTGTGTAGGTGTAGTTCTGTATAGGTGGTGTGTGTGCGCTATGTAGGTGTTTCTGGTGGGTGTGATGTTATATATACATCACATCACATGAATCTAGGCCTTTATCAACACTATTTTGAGGGCTGATAATGGAACCCTTTATTAACGCTAGTCTGAGTGCTAATAGAGGCACCATTTATCAGTGCTAATTAAAGCACTGATAAAGTGGTCTTATATCAGTGCTAAAAATAGCACTGATAAAAATTTATTTTATCCATGATAAAATAGCATGAATAAAGGGGTCCTTTATCTGCGCTTTTTTAGCACGAATAAAGGAAACCCTTTATCAATTATTTTTTAGCACAATTAAAGGGGTCCCCCTTTATCTTTTTTGAGATTAACAATGATTTTTAGCAATATTAAAAGTGATTTCTAGGATAGATAAAAGCATTTTCTATAGTAGTGAATGTTTTTTATTCAATTTTATAGACCTTTTATACTTCTTTCTCTTTATTGGGAATATTATCTTATGATACCATATAGTTTCTTTCAATGGATGGTTTGTGATTGTGTCTTGAGAAAATAGTTTTGAAAACAATGTGATTCATATGGGTTAATTGTGAAGTAATCATGAATATTTCAAGTTCTTATAGAAAAAATATGTGTATATTATCATTATGAGATAGGTGGATCAATCAAAGGACACAAATTTATTAAGTAAAGTATATATATCTCATGAGATAGTGTTTTTCTTCATAGACATGATTGTAAATTTTTTATGTTCACTTATTGATTTATGGTTATTATTGAGGTTATCTATGCTTGTAATATAATGTGGGAACACGTTTGGGGGTATCTATTTTCACATTGATATGATTTCATATGCCTATGATTATGCCACATTCCATTGTTATATGCACATTTTATTCTCCTTGACTCATTATTATGATATTATGATTACAATCATGTCTCATGTTATGCCAATACTTGATTTCATGACTTTGGTTTCAATATATATGATTTATTCAGTGATTTTTTATATGATGACCATGTACCATGATTATGATTTCATACTATTATACACATCTAGTTCTCAATCATGATATTTGTATATTATCTCTCATCTTAACTATTATTTAAATATGATCTCACCCATTTCTTATGTTTCCATTTCTATAGTTATGAATAATGGTACTAAATATGATATACCTATAAGGGTACCATGTGTGAATAATGTTTTGGGATATATTGAAGATGTTATTAAATATATTGGCTATGTATTTAGTCTCCAAATAAACTAAACATTTATAGTTCTTGAGTGTGAATTATTATGTCATGTAATGAATATTCACATTAAATGGTGTAGTATGTATTCAGGTTTATCTTGGATCACCTCAATTTGTTTCAAATCATGTATGTTGAGTGTGTTTTTTTAACACCAGATCAAGAATTGTGGTTTTGGGAAATTAAAATCCAAGAAAAAAACACAATAATGGAGTCTATATAATAATGAATGATATTATTTATCTAGTATATATGATCCATATGAGTGTTTTTAAGGTACAATGTCATAACCAAATACTCATAGTGGATAAACCTACTCATAAAAGTGGTCTTTAGAATAGTATTTTCCTAAATCACCAACTGATGATACCCCAACCTCAAATCATTTTTTGTAAACCACTACTCTTCCTTGATATGATAAAATATATCATCAATTCAAGTAAAAGGATATATATTTTTTATGGTGACCAGAATTTTCTTATGGTAATCAGTATATTGTTAGAGTATTCTATCAACCTTCTTATAAAATAATACTAGAGAGTCCCAATTTGACATTTTTAGTTGAATGAACTCCATTCTCTCAATATATTTTAGTTAAATTTTACCCTCTTTTAACTTAGTGGGTTCTATTTGGTATAATGACTAGGAGATGTTTCTCATCCTTGAGTGAAGGTTGATAATAAACTCGGCCACCTTGATAATTCATCTAAAAGGAGATGTAGATACCTATCCACCACTACTGGATGTGGACTAGATGAACACTTACAAACTACATCAATGAACAAGCTTGATAACTCACCTGAAAGTAGATTAATGTCTAGAGATACGATCCCTAATCTCCTTGAACTTGGGTCCCACTCACCAAAAATGTTGTATGTTACCTATTAGGTGAAAGTAATAATAATCATTAATGATAATAGTCAATCTAGTCCTTTGAATGGTTGTCTAATTGATACAATAGATGCTGTCAAATAAATGTAGGAAAAAGGACAATGTAATTCAATATGATTATATGGTCATAAATTATAACATGTCACCAGGGGAACCTAAATAACCGTTCCTTCCTCCTTAAAAACCTACCGTAATGATCTATCATAAATAGAAACATATTTGACTTCTTACCCATAACATAATTCAACATTGATGAAATGAAAGAGTGGTATATGGCTTTATGACACAACTATAATTTTATAGTGGAAGAAATAAACAACGTACCACTCATGGATTCTATACAAAACATATATTTCTATAGAACATGATTAGATATAGACTTATAACCATCCTTGGGCCCAATCTGAGTCTTATTTGATAACTGAGAACCAATCTTCTTCTTAGATTGGGATCCCACACCTATATATGCATCAAATCTCACTTGATACCCTTTGTTGGTGGAGGGTATAACCTGTATACCCTGAGGGGAATTCCTATAGTATCATGGAAAATAAAATGGATATTCAAAATGATAAAACATCATGGGTTCCTACTAACAATCTCTTCATGTTTGGCTGGACTTTCCATAATGAAAATAAACCACCTACTTATCCCCTAAAGAGGCCACTATAATAGTGGTTGAATAATGGTTAGCAACCCCACCACCACTCCATTGAGATTATTAAAACCTCATTTTCTATAAATATGAAGAACTATTGATACCAATAACTCTATATCTATATATTTCATAATGTCATTATCCTCTACCTCTATAAAATTCATTCAGAAATTGAGAATATTACTTGATCTAATCTTGGGATTTTGACACATTTCAAAGCATTTACCCATAAGATAGTTTTTTATGATGAGATCAGGAGATAAATGGACTAATTTAGTAAACCATGTATTATACTCTATTACAAAATAGTCCCTTTACTCCAAGGTCACAACATCTAATCCCTTTACCACCCTTGGATTCTTAGGATAAAACTATTTGTTAAACCCTACATCAAAGGTAGTTTATGTGACTTTCTCCTTACACACAGAATGCACAATGGAGTCCCACAATTTCCTACTCAGTCCTCCCAATATATAAGATTAAAATACAACATTAGATAACTTAGGTGTCTTTAGGATATGATATATAGGATTGATCCTTTCAAACCTCTCCTTAGGATCCTAAGGTACCTTATCACCATGAAAAAATTGTGGATTTTTCATTATAAACTGTAGAGAATAGTGAACCATCTTTTCTTATATTTTTCCACCCTCCAAGATCATGGATTAGAGATTTGATATTATATATTCAATTGAGTTAGGGTCTATATAAGGGTTTGTCGATGATACATTCTCCACAACTCCCACCATTTAATTCAAGGAGCTCTATCTGAGATGCATTGTCTATAAAACACACAACCAAAAAATCATTCCACTCAGAATTTAAATCTAAAAACACTAATTAAATCAAAAAAAATCATTTAATATCTCTTGAATAAACAAGAATAAAATTTCTTAAAATTGAAAAATGAAATGTGGTGAAAACAACATTTTTTCAATATTTATTCACTGTGAATGGTTTGGAAGCACAGTCTGAGATACCATTCTCTAACCATTCAAATTTATTCTTGGAGGTTTTTAGACCTGGATACCAACAATTTTATAGAATATTAACCCTAATTGTGTACCTCTACATTCATTCCTCCATTAACAATGAAAATAAAATTTTCCCAAGTTAATTATGGGCTATCCCTAATACTCATAAACAATAATAAATCCAATTAAGTTCCACCAAAATATTCTAAAACGATGACCAATTTCTTGAAATGATCCTTGGCCACCCATGGTAAATCTTGGTTTGAAAGAGATATTACCAAGAACACTTTATCACCTACCTATTGAGCTTTTATGATCTAATCTATTATATACCGCTCACCACAAAATAATAAGAGGTCTTTGATATAATTTTGCAACAAAGTGGCTCAATCCAACCAGATCTTTCATCTGAATTATCTTTCCTTAAGGCCTGATGTTTCTTCGCAATTATCATAGGCCGGGGATAAGTGTTGGGGCATCAAAATACAACCAATTTGAATTATTTCACCCCTATGATACTATAATTATAATTGAGTTTACAAATAGTAATCCATCATGATACATCCATAATGGTATAACTATATATATAAATAATTATTATTAAAACATAATAAAAAATAGTGTATAATGAAACAATGTTAACAAAATAACTCATATTGATTCTCTAATATATATATATGTTGAATCCAAAAACAATATATATAAAAATCTAAAATATAAAAAATTATAAAAATGATGATAATAAATAAATAAATAAAATCTCCAAGGATCCATAAAACTGTAAGTGAGAAAATCTCCCTATGACCAATGGTCACCTCCACTACTAAGACATAAGAATATGACAGATCATTTAGTGCCACAAAACTTCATGTCAACACTTCCATTTTTGTTTATCTTACAAAACTAATCTACAATAAACAAATGGTATATTCCATATGTGATTTAAATGTATAATAGGATAAAAAAATTAATATAATAAATTTGTTTCTTCATCAAACAATTATTTCTAGTTAGAAAACAATTTTTTGAAATAATATTCTATGAAAATATTTAAATGAACTATATTAGTTACACTAAAAGAATAGCACATTCTATAATAATAAAATTGAATAAGGAATTATGATATAAATTAGTCTAAATTAAACATGATTTTGTTAATATAAATGTTTAAATAATGACTTGGGAAGATAAATCATAATGAATCATATTAAAAAAAACAAAATTTTTGGTCCCACCAGGTTACTAATATATCCCATTATCTAAATTTATCTAATGGGGAAACATTCCCTAGACAACTGTCAATCTAAACTTGGATTTATATATATCTGTGTTACTAATATGCCCATGGCCTCCCATATGATAATGATCCATCAAACACCCATCTAATTAATTCACACTATTTATAAGTCATTTTTTCATAAGGAAAAAAATTTGAATCGACCTTTTTAAAAACATTTATAAGCCTAATATAATATGGAATGTTTTATCAAACAAATAGAGTGAAAAAATTGTTTTATAAAAAAAACCATGAAAAAAACAATTTAATTATATCAAAGTTGAGGATAAGAATCAATAAAAATATAAAAGGCATTAATGAGTTATAAAAATAATATTTTATAAATAGAAAAAAAGTAAAACTCTTGATCTTAGGGAATTTTATGGGGAAGGTCCATTGGATAAAGACAATTACTTTAAAAAAATATCAGTAATTTCCCCTTTTACCAAATATCACTAGAAATGAACAAATGGGATCCTCACATTCCAATATAAATAATAAATAATATCAACCACCAATCTATATTCATTTGGTCGACCACCATGACTAAATACTATTGCAACACATGGTGAAAATTTGAAAATCATGGAGGATCATGGGGAGAGGATGATGAATCTTGAAGAAATCAAGATATACCTCATGGAAAACCTCAAAAAATGATAAATAATCACTAAGGTATTAATAGAAGAGAATCTTCAAGTGAAAGGGGGCCCCGATAAGTTAAAATGGGGAATATTTTAGGGTTGAGTGGTTTAAAGTTAATAGGGTAATAAAGGTAACTTCCCTATATTTAGAAAACTTGGTAGGAAGCACTATTTGACTTCTTGATTTGAATACTGTTCTCTAACCATTTAGGCCTCCCCTAAATGAAAAAATTAAGTCACAAAATTTCATATAAATACCAACATAGTTATAAAAAACATGTGGAAATGATGAACATCTCCCATGGTTTCCCCTCCCCTCTATCATAGTTTGGGGTGAACAGTTAGTACACACCATTCCCAAAGCTTGCACACCAACCTATTTTCCTCATTTATCATAATTTCATCCTTAGAATCTTGGAGACTCTAAAAATAAATAAAATAAAAATTAAACTTCAAATAAATTTAATATTCAACATAATGGGTTCCATAGGAAGTACAAAATATTCAATTTCATATACTATGATGTGATTCAATACATCACAACACAACTTTCATCATCATGACACAAAACAATTCTTCCCTAGACCAACTAAATTTTATTTTATGTTTTTTTTTCATGACCATCATCACCTTATGATATAATAATTATTCTCCAGGATATAATCAAATATCAAGCATCAAAATCAATCTTTCAAAACTAAACAGTGATTACTTGAAAATATAGAATTTTGGATTACGGTGTGATATCTATGTTCTACTAGACTAGAACGAAAAATTAACATATGTTATAATTATAAGATGGTGTGTGACTTATATTATGAAATGACTAAATTTTAATCCCCACTATTAATATTATGCATTTTATATTTTCAATTGGCTTCTATACTTATAAAAAAAGATCCTCAGTTACACAAACACTTCTCCACAACTCTATCTTTTCATTACCAAACATCTTCCATGCATATTAAAGATTTTAAAAAAACTTTCCCTCAATAGAAATAAAATGATTCAATTGAGATTAAATATAAATGAAATTATGAAAAATTCATTAAAAAGAAAATTAACACTAATGTTACATACCATATCTACTTCAACATCACATTACTTCAATAACCCCCTTATCAAACACTATAATTACTGAGGATTTATATTCTTCATTATCAAATATTTCTTCTTACTTTCTAGTCTCAAAATTCTCCCAATTTTTTTCCTCATGTAGTCTTTCACATTGGATTTTTTAAAAAATCATATTAATCAAACCATTTTCAACAAAATAATATAAATTTCATTTTTTTATTATATTAAACCATTATTCAACCATTATAATACAATATGAGTGTACTAAGTTTAGAAAAAATAACTATAAATAACAATGCCAAATGAATTAATTTTTGAAACAAGCACTAACTTGTAAATGGATTATTCCATTGATTTTAACACCTCAAATTCTTTATCAACTCTTCAAAAAAAATTTCTACATATTCAAAACACAAAAATCATGCACATATCACACAGTTAACCAATACATGAAAACTAAATTCACATATTTCACATATGAAAAACTCTCCATAAATATATTCTCCATATTAATCAAGTATTTATTACCCATTTTGTTCAATATATTTCTTTCGATTCACCCATTTTTTTATTATCCCAAGTCACATATTATTCACTAATAAATAAATTAAATTCACTAAAGAATGTAAAATAATTTTATTGATGTTTTCTTTATCCCTAAATGAAAATAAATATCCAATAATCAATTTATAAAGGGGATGATTTCAATATTCATTTTCCTTGAGTGTATTGTCTTAGAACACCCATAATAAACCCCATTTTTTGTAAATAATCCCTATAATTCCCCAAACTTAATTATAACTGTAATTAAAATATTTTTTATGTTATTTCTATTACATATTTTATTTTATGCAATGTTATTATTTAATTCAAATATACCAAAGACAATGAGAAACATTTTATTTAAACACTGGAATAATAAATTAATACAAGAAATTACAACTACTCAAGAAAACTCATCACAAGACCCAATAAAATAAATAGAAGACCACCCAACATCAAAATAAGTCCAATTATGTATCCTTAATCCCTTGAATCCACCAAAACAGAAAAATATACAGAGATAAGAATAGTAAAAACTTTTAGAGTTAAAGGGATATAGAGAACCATTATTTTGAAGAAAGAGATGATCTTTGATCTTTCTAATACCTTGAACATGTATTTATACAGCTTAAAATGACTATTATAAGTATCCATTGAGGTTTTAAAAATACCTTTGGGTTTTATTTCCATTGGGTGTGTTTAAATAGTTTTTTTGGTTAAATATTTTTATGTATTTTAATTATAACTTGGGCACAAACATTAATATTTTATGTGTTTAATTATGTTTAATGTTTTAAATGTCTTGAAAAAATAAAATGGTTTGATATAATGTGGGTAATTGAATTAATCATGAGTTTTTAGTATTTTTAAATTAAAATGACTTGTTTATGATTTAAAGATGGTTTAATTAACTAGTAATGTCAGTTGAAGACTTTAATATGGAAAATAATATTAAAACATTTATTCATTATCTATTTTTTTTAAATATTAAGTATTTAAAATTTTTGGATCCAACCCTAGGCGAGAGGCAGACACCTCAATCTAGTACTCGAGGACCCTCAAGGGGTCGACCCTAGCTGGGAGGTGTCTACTCACGCCAGGGAGGCTTGAGCAATAGGTGAACAAGGTGCATAACATAGGAAATATGTGAACATACCCGTGTATAGGGCCTAGTTAGGCATGCATAGGGGGGTAGGACAAATCCCATGGGTGAGGTCCAACGTATAAAGACCCCATGAGTGTGTACTTTTGTCATTGAGGTATGGCACCACACACCGAAGCTTATAAGGTAGCCCTGAATACCACTTTGTTTTGATGTGGGGATCATTTTTTTCTGTGGGATGAAATCTAAGTCATCTGATCTCACTATGTGAGATCCTGACTGTCCGCACTAGTTATGAATTCAAACCCCCACTACTGTGTTTTAATCACCACATTCCTCTCAGCCATTCAATCTAGATCCGCCCGATCTGTACCGTCGAATGTTTTTAAAAATGCGCAATTAACAATGACCATCTGATCCTACAATGATCTAATCATGGCCATTAAATTATTTTAAAATGCACTTCATGATCTTGGTTATATAATCAAGACTCGCAACCTCATCCAGCCTTCTATTTACTTAGCTGCACAACCCCTTCATTAAATTTCTTTACGGTTAATTTTATCCCTTCAATTGGATCGGTTTTGATCCTATGTGTCCGTTCCTTATTTCTTCTTATTCTTCATTGAAGCCACACCAGTCCCTATCTAACCTTATAGCTGTCGGACCCTCTCCATCCTCTATTTATCGTGATTCCATATTTCCACTCTCATCATGTTTCCTTTAGTCTCGGACCCTTGTTTTATTTCCAAAGGTTGTGTTTTTTTAAACCAATCATCTCCATCCTTGAATCAAATCCTCTTCACTATTGCAATTTTTATATTTTAGGTTCTCAATCAACATGTTGCATGTTGATTTTCACTAATTAATGTTTTTCTTTATGTTTTCTATAGTCAATTCTGAACACTAATTGAAAATGTGGTTTTTTTATAAAAAACCTCACTTTGCACCAAAGTTTTTACTTGAAAATTCCATCTACCAAGCTCTCTCTTTCTATCTCCATTCTAGAAACACTCAGCCTATCCGGATATGAATCAAGAAAGGGATTCTGTTATTTTCACTTGTTTTTGAAAACATATATACATATACATACATCTATATATGTGTATACTATATATTTTAAATTCAAATGGTTTATATGATATGGAATATCAATTTTCAAGGATCTATTTATTTAGAATTAATGGTTTAAGGGTGTAATTTTACTACCATGCTATGATCTTTTACCAAAAATTGTATATATATGTGTATATACACATATAAAACTTAATATTTTCTATATATATATATATGTGTGTGTGTGTGTGTGTGTGTATGTATATATATGTTAAGGGATTCTTTTCCATTAATCGTATATCAAATCAAATATGTATTAACTTACTTTTAAATTTTTTTATAAAAGTGATATAAATATATATGTGTATATTCGTAATCTTACATGCAAGTAAAAACACTTACATTTATTTATCAACTTTTTCTTGGTGTGTGTTCATATGGGAGGGTTATTGTTTTAAAATTTTGAAAGAGTTTTATGTATACAAACCACTTACACTTATATAAGTATATATATATATATATATACATATATTGGCATTTAAGAATAAAAAAAGTATAGATGTTCTTTATATTTTATTTAGAAATGGTATTTTTCAAACTCAAAACTAACATATAGTGATTTTAAATTCTTATAAACACTTTTTTTGCTCAACTGCATGAGATAAACTTTATCATTTTATGTGAAATTAATAAACAAGTTATCATTTCTTGTGCGAAACCTATTTATTTATTGTATCATTTGTTTTCTCAACTACATGAGATAAAATTTATCATTTTATGTGAAATTATGAAACATGTTATCATTTCATGCACAAAAACTATTTATTTATTGTGTAAGATTATTTTGAGAAGAAAAAAATATATATGCATTTTTGATTAAATTTGTATTTATTTCATTATTCATTTTATAGATGACTTACAAATAATGAAAATTAATTTAAGTATGAGATGAATCATTTTATGATAATATATGGATTAAGAACTAAACCTTTCATGGTGGTATGGGGCACTTTGGATTTTTTAAATATTATATACCTCAACAATTTATCAATGAATTTATTTCACCTATGATTAAGATTAAAATAAATCAAAGTGGTATGGTACACTTTGATTTAAATAAATATTTTATTTAGATATATAAGGAATGATTTAGACTTATTATGTGATAGGTGAGGCTCACTATAGCCTCTTAATGCATCGATAGGTCTCATGAGACAAACAACGGTCTTAGAACGAGGCCTTAACAAAATGGTTATTTATGGTCTTGGAATGAGGCCTTGATAGTATGGTTATTTATGGTCTTGGAATGAGGCCTTGACAGAATAGTTATGATGTTATGCATTATGAATTCCCTCATTATGAATCTAGTTAGTGAAATTCCATGAGATTATTCGAATAGAATAATATCCATAGTTTATGATCATTCTCTTATGAACCTATATTAATCGGTTTTACATTTTCAAATGCACATGGTAAAATGTTTTTTATTTAAGAATATACTTATATAGAAATACATCGATTTGAAAGGAATAATAATAAGGTTAGAAACTTATCTATCAATTCATGGTTTTCATTTATATTGAATGATAAATGACATCGTTGTCTGTGAAAATTTTGAACAAATATTATTTCATGTGTAAATTTGTATTCGCACCCCTGGCATGACATACATAATTAAGTATGGACATTATCTAAATTATAGGTGGCATTTCACGAATTTATATTCAAGTGCGTTCATATTTTATAATGAATTTTATTTTTAACTCTTAAATAAGTTTAGAAATTGTGAACAAGAATTTATCCTAAAAACTATTTTAGAATCTCTCAAGGAAATGATGATAACATGGTTTAAGAAATGTTAATTTCATGATTTAAAGAATGTCTTTTAAAAAAATGTTTTAAAAAATTTATTTCCTAATTTTCTTGTTTTAAAACCACTCACTTGGCATTTTGTTCCCACCCTATGTACTTAAATTATTCTTATAGGTTTAGTGGAAGTGCTATGATTAATTTCTAATGTGGATGTGTTTCTCTGATATTACTTTTCATAATGTTTACTAAATTTTATACTTTTGTATCCGAATGTATTACTTGAATTCTAATTCTCCAAAACCAGGGATGGTAAAAGATCCTATGTTATGTAGTATGTTGTGTAATTATTCAGTTATTTTTTTAATTTTTTTTAAACAACATATTTTTGTCACAAACTCTAGGAAACTGGGGTTTGGGTCTTCACAGTCCCCTAGAAGCTGTTTTTTAAACACATATTCTTTTTTCTCTTGGCTTAGAATAAACTCTATCTTCAATTATCCTCGATATATCATCTCCATGATAATTTCTTATTCTATTTCACTTTTGATTTATTGGAAATGAGGAACTAGATTTATAGATATATTAAGGACACTTTGATTGTCACATCTTATGAGTATTGAAAACATCACATTCACAGTGTGATTTTACAAATGAGTCATCATACACATCAAGTAGGTTATTTCTTGATTTTTAGAAGCATACACTTAATTTTGTAGTAAAAATGATCAATTAATATTTTTTTCATTGTGTTTCATGTCACAAACCTTTCACTCTGAATCTCAATTTGAGTATATTTTAATCTTTCATCATCTATATTTTAATACCAATCTGTACCTATATATCCAAATGTATCATGAACTTAATTTGTATTATATTTCAATACATAAATAACTATTCATGTAATGTATCTAATGATCCTTATTATATTAATTTAATCAGATCAATTTTGTGCTTTTTAATATAATGGAATATAACGTAAGTGTATATACAAAACCCACTCATGATATAGTAAAATAGATTTGACTCCCAATTAATTTTCTAAAATATCTTGAATTAACTTCTTTTCTATATTCACCCTTTCAAATCACAGTTCTAAATAAAATTTGGGTATAAACATTTGTTAAATCCTTCATACAAAACATCTCTAAAATCTCAAAGTCATATTTATCTTATAAAAGAAATATATGAGATTCCACTTGATAAATTTTTTAATTCAATAAATACTTCATCCATCCATGTTCATGAATCTAATAATTATTCTTAATTTCAAAGGAAAACTTATTAGAAATAGAATAATCATTTCCATAAAGGATTATATCATCTACATTGAAAATAGAAAATTAGAAATACCATTTTATGATCTTTGAGTTGAATATTTTTGTCCACTCTTCAATTTTCTAATTTCAATAATATGAATAAAGTGTCCAAATTGAAATTTCATTATTTTGGGGACTTTTTTAACCCATATAAATACTTATTTAACCTATAAATATATCCTTCATCTTATCTGAGGAATAATCCATCAGATTGGTCAATACACACTTCCTTATTGAAAATCAAAATTAAGAAAGGTTTTCTAGAAATATATTTGAAATATTGTGTATTAATTTTTTGAGTAAATAGATAGAATAACCCTAATTGTTTTAAGGTCCTCATCTTATGAAAATTAAACATGATGATAAATTCCTTTTACTTGTCACCATGACTTGAAAACAAGTCATTCATTGTTTCTTATCACTTATTTTTTCACTCAATTTTTTATTGGATACCTATTTTATTGTGATAAAATTCTTTTTTGTAGGTTTTTTATTAACTCTAATTTATTATTCTTATTTGTAATGCCCTGACCCCAGTTACCCAGAGTCAGTGCATTATTACATAACATTGGCATGATCACAAGAAAGATCAAGTCTCGAAAGACCAATTAGTTTAGTATCCTTGGAATAACTAGATACATTCATAAAGTTTTACATTACATCAAAAAAATGAAAACTATGACAACATAGTATCCATAGTAAACACTCTTATCCCCTCATACTATCCCTATAGATCATTCATAATTTACTTCTTCACATCCTGGGAAAAATAAAACATAGAAAAGGGGTGATCTCAAATGCCCAGTAAGGATAACAATATAGCAGAAACTTTCATAAATAAGAATAAACATTTAAGGCAATGTATAACTAAAACAAAAGCCTTTTAAACTTGAACTTAAACATAGTATGGAAAAAATAAAATGAAATAATTCTATTTACTTATTCACATGGATATTCTACTAAACTAATAATCACATGCAATATCAATAACCACTTTTATAATGATGGAATGCATAATGATAGACTATCATAACCACATAGCCAAGGCCTCATTCCAAGACTACAAATAAGATTTTGTCAAGGCCTTATGCCAAGACACTAGTTTGTCTCATGAGACCTACCGATGCATTGAATAGCTATAGTGGGCTCCACCCATCACCTACTAAGTCCAATGCATTCCTCATATGAACATTTTTAAACATAACATAAACATTCATATTAAAACTAGCATATGAAATGCCAATACTTTAACCACAAACCATGAATGGTATAAAAATAGCACATCCACAGTCAAACATAACTCATTAGATACAATATGGAAGATTTTATTGTATCATATTAACCTCAATCGATAATAATGAATGATATTGACATAGATGAAAATAACCATAAAAACTATTTGAGAGAAATATCCCCCTTTTCTTGAAAACATTTAAAAGTCACACTATTTGTCAAGAAGCCGTTTAAAAATAGATTTTTGAATCAAAGTGTCCCATACCACTTTGAAACTTTTAAAAGGAGTTTTAATTTTAAAACTTTAATTTCCATATAAATAAATCCTTAAAACCATTTTTTAAAACATGTACATTAATGAGAAAGATTTAGAATAATAAGTCTTTAAAACATTTAAAAATGGTATTTTAGTTAGAGTTTCTAAAAAAGAGAGAGACACTTGAATACAAATAATTGAGGTAATATAAACTTTGTAATATCATGAGAATAAAGGGATTCATGATATACTATGTCAATGTACATTATATACACCAAATAAAAGTGATTTGGTGTATAACAACAAAGAAGTCTCAATGGAATGTAAATTGAGATGAAATATCTCATAAAGGCCGTATCCTTAGGTTAAGGATAAATCAATGACCTAGTTATGTGTGAAAAATATAAATACACTAAATACGATTGGATATTTAGTGTAAAACAATCAAAGTACATTCACACATAATCTTGTAAAAAAACACCAATGAATTGGATGTTTAACTCAACAAATGGAGAATGAGTTAAAATTACTCTTATAAAATTCATATCGATGACTTGAGAAATTATAAATGGAGTGATTATGTGTATAAAAAGTATATCCACAGAAAAGGGGAGTGGAAATTATGACATAAGCAAATGAATAGTGATTCCACACATAATCTCGGAGTAAAATAATCAATGAAGTTTGCGTAAAGCCGAATAAATGGAAATTGAAATTTCAAATTCCCTTATCGATTTGGTAACTTAAGAAACATACACCCATGAATGAAGGATAATACAATGAGGATTTAAATATCCATAAATTAAAGTATATTACACAATGAATACAATCACGGGCAGTACACACACTACATGCAATAAATAAGTGGTGAACAATGGAATTCTCACGGAATTAAAAGTGGGATAAGAAACCCCTTACTTTGTACTTTTTCCTTGGTCGACGGTAGGTTAAACTCCTGTATAATGGTGATATAATTTTTATTGAATTATACAAGAATCATTTACATTAATATGATATCATATATGATCTTTTAACATTGATTTGTTAATAATATCTTAGTATTATCGTCATTTCGGGTGTTAACTTACTCGTTTTCCTTTATATTCTTTGTTACATAAGCCGTTTTTATTATGGATAGGTTGTATCTTATTCATATCCAGAATTAAATCAAGTCCTTAAATATTATTTTTAATCATAAAATGATAATTATACTTTAATGGATACGATGGAGAATGAATCTCATCGCGTTCGTGGAGACGGTAGTCCGTACATACACACGAGCAACAATATCATTCTTTTGATGTTAAAATAATATATAATTGGATGGTATATCCTATATAGAGAATAATTATCATGTTATATTTATTATTTACATGAATTACACATCATTATTATACCCATCCAAATAATAATTTATTGAATGACAATTACACCATGATGTGGAGACAGTAAGCCGTACGTACACACGTATGGTGACATGCCATTCAAAGGATGGATAGAATACTGAATATGGTTGTACCATATTTATAATAACATCACAGTATATAGAATATACTGGAGTTATTATTTTAGAATAGAAATAACAAAGAAAGAAGAAGTGGAAGAAGAAAGGAACCTGAAAAACGGTGTTGAAATTATTACCTCTTCTTTGGGTTCTTCATTTTGATTTGATAAAAAGGGCTCCTTAGGTTGGCTTTCTGACTAATGGAAGGCCTCTAAGATGAAGTTAGGGAAGTTTAGAGAGTATCTGGGAAGGGGTTGGCTGAACCAAAAGGCTTTGAAGGTGTGAATTAATGAGAAGGGGGAGTGCCCTTTTATAAGAGGGGTGAGGGGCACCTTTGGAAAAGCTAGAAATATTATTTTATAATAAATTCATATTCAGTTTATAATGGATCCAAAGTAGATTATTTAAAGGATAAGGTGGGTATAGGTCTAAAATCACTCAACCAATAGGATTTATACAGGTTTGGGTTACTATATTAACCTTATCTTCAATTATTAACTCTTAGTTAATTAGTTTCACTTTACAATGTCTCTTTGTATTTTTATATTATATGGTTAATAAACTTACTATATACATCTAAGAGACCCCCAAGTGGTCCATTAATGATAAAAATATAATTATATAAGTCTCTTGGACTAACCTAAGATTTTTAAGAATTTAATATCAATTAATAATATAATATTTTTTTTAAAAACTCTTTTATGTCAATTTTGAAACTATTCAATAATTGATTTTTGTAAAAATCATAAAAGAATGATTACTTCGAAAACAGTTAATTAAATCATTCATAACAGGTAATATTAACCTATAAAATTAGTTTAATTCATAAAAAGTTTTCAATAATATTTATTTGGGTATTTATAATATCATTTTAATTGTTCACTATTATGGTAATCACTGCATAATCATTGTGTCCTACATAAATTAAATTATTTATTGTCTAAAAATTATAAATAAAATATCATTATGTAGGAAATAGTTTTATCTTTCTAATTAATATTTATAATCAAAAATCAAAAATATATAACTCTATGTAAAAAATGTTTTTCTAAAAGATATATGCTTATGTCATTTTTGTATTTATTTTAACTTAATTAATATAAAGTGTCATTATCACTTACAAGTGGCTCCAGGGGGTCCCAAAATAAACCCAAAGATTCTCATGGTCAGACATGTATCCACCAATAAGGGTCTAACACGTTTTAGGGTAAATTAGTATTATTATAATATTATTTGTTAACCCTTATTTACCGGATTTACCCTTTAACCATGGTAAATAAAATATTTACCGAAGTAATTATTCAAAATGTCTAAAAATAAAAGTTAACTATTTACACAATTTGGAAATATTGATTCCAAATATGCAATCCATTTTTCTAAATTAAAAACACATAAGTGTCAGAAATTAATTTAAAATTAATTTCCATTGTTAAAACAAAAAGCGTGTTTTTAAGAGATAATAACTATCAAAAGATTGTCACTTGTTTATGTCTGGTTTAATTGTGAAATTATGTACAATGAAAAACATTGAATGAAATGGTAAAAATATATTCTAAATATACTTTAAAACCACTCAAATTCATAATTTATCAATATTAATTATCTCGATTAAAAAAGTTTTTTTTAATTAAAATCTAGTAATTTTCACTATTCATCAAAATATGAAAGTTATCCGAAAAGTACCAAAATTTCACCCTAGGCTAATTTCGATATTCCAAATCCAAAAATGAAGTCCATTTTGAGAGATAAAATTTATAAAATTTTAAAAAGTAGGTATTACTATTCATAACGGCTAGTTTGATTGGTTGTGGTGTGTTAGAATCTCGAAGTTGTGTACAATGGACGCCACTGCATTATTCAAAGGGAAATGTACCATGGAATCTTGGGGTGTTAAATTATTAATACGATTAAATTAATCATTAATATCATTTTTCAACTTTTGATTCTATAAATTATCATTTAAATCATTAAATCATTGTGTAAAATATGATATATGTCTTGATATCCTCATAGTTCCCCTAGTTTGAATCAGTTATCCTTGATCTCTGATAATATTATGAACTTAAACATACTTTCTCAAAAAATGGATGATTTTAACTAGAATATAATTCATTATATAAAATGGTGGAATTATCATCCATAAATTATTTTTATGTTAATTTAAATTATTTTAAGAAGCATCATCCTAGTTCTCAAAAAATTCTACATCATCATCTCCCCTTATATAAATTTCTTCTTGATATGTAACATTATTATTTGTGAGATATAATAAAATCAAATCTATACATCTATAATTTCAAATATTTATTTATTTTAACAAAATTGATTAGATGCATTTGGAGGATATCATGTGATGATAACTTCAAATCCAATTTTATTAAACTTCCATATGGGTTAACCTTTCACACTGATAATCAAGGGGATGGTAATAATCCCATAATTAATTCATTATCATGGCTTTATTGTAATGTATATTTTATGAATATATATTTTAATTAGTTTGACACAAATAATGATTTTAATTCTAAACCTATGTTCCAATAGCATGCCCCCTAAAAATTGAGAGGTATAATGTTATGCTAACAAGGTTGGATCCATTTGTACTAATATCTCATTCTTTGATTATGTAACAATGTTTTTTATGGTGTATATTATTTACTAAATTGATGATTAATTCCTTGTTTTTTGAGATATTATTCAAAATTTACACTTGTATATTCATAAATTTTATCCATCCAAAACCTCATCAAGGAGAAGCCACACTAATCTTATGGACATAATTTTAATTATTTTGAAGATATTTAAGGCCTTAAACATCTATTTAATAAATAAAATTCATGCAATATTATTGAATAAATTAATGGGGAAATATAATACTTATATATATTAGTCAACTTCATCATAAAAGTACCAATTGTTTTTAAATGAGTGGGATCCAATGGATGAGAAGTTTTATGTGAAGAATTATACGTCTTCCCATTTTTTATTTCAGATGACTCCCTATTTCATTATATGTTCAACATAGGCACTGAAAAATTCTTTCTATGATTATGTTTTTATAATTTTTGTTACCATGGTGGGAATTTATTTGATTCCATCACTAATTCCATTCCTTTAAAATCATGTAGGACGAAATTTTAACATAGTCATTTTGAAATATGATTCCCCATCTTCACTGTTCTTCTATTAAAATATAATAATCTTTAAGACTCTTTATAATTAATTCGTTTTTTATGAAATTGATTCATTTTATTCATAAAAGAGATGAGACAAAGTTAAAATATTGTGTTTCAACCCATCTACAAGTAAGGAATTATCCAACTTTATCTTATTCTCTCTAATGAACACATAAGATATTCATTTTAAAATGAGGGAAAATCCATTTTAATAGGCCATCAATCCATATTTCACTTCTTGAAAACTTTCATGATATTTATATCTTTCACCATATGTGAAGATGATCCACTATCCAAGATCCTTGGAAATTCATTTTGTGATTTTTTTAGTGGAACTTCAATAATTAATCGGGTTTCACTTATTTTTTCCGTCTTATTTTGAGTATTTTGAGTATTTCAATTAAGTCATTGTTGGGAAGGTATAATAGTGATACATTCTTTGTTATATAGACCATATTTTTCACCCCTTACAAAATCATATGAGTAAATATTATTTCAAACCTTTATTCTATAATTTTCAAATTATTTTTGAACTTTTTATCCTTGAGTGAGTTCAGCTATCCTCAAACTATACCTTCCATATATTCTACTCACATAGTGATATTTTTCATTAAACCATCATCACCATTAAATGTTCCCAAATACTTTATAATAACACTAGTATGCATAAAATAAGTATTTTATTTCAGAACATCCTTGATGTCTAGTCTATGTTACCTACTTTTCTGTCATATCTTAATCATTTACATTAGATCCAATTTCTAAACTAAACTTATAGTAGAATAAAAAATTTATCTTCAAATTATAACCCACCTTTTATCCCTTTGTAATCTCCATTTATTACCCTTTCCCCATTTATTTTAATATTATTAAAAAAAATTATTTTTGAGGATTTTATTGCATTATAAAAAATTTCAATATATCTACCTATGTCTTGGAATAATCTATTATAATCACACCATAAAATATAGTTTAATCAAATCAGTGAGGTATTTTATGATTAACTTGATCGTAATAATTATTTGGAACTTTAATTTTTTCAATTTAAACAATATCACACATCTTGAGTAGTGTTCAGAATGTTGGATTTAAAAATGTAAAATTTCTTCTATAAATCCATCTATTTTTCATAAGAAAATTTAACTTCATTATCCTTAAAATTTTCCTTTTATAAAATTTTATTATTCAAATGATTCTCTTCATAGAGTATTTTCTTTAGATTATCAATTTTATTTAACAATTTTTACTTCTTTTTAGTATATAATGCCTCACTATTTCTAGATGATTGGTTGTAGGGTCATTATATCTCTTCCTTTATTACTGACCTAGGAGGTGTATATTTGGAGGGATGAGGTCATGAAAAAGTAATATCATAGGGAGGTTTATAGATTTAATGGAGTTTGTAATTAGGTACTTTTAGGATTTCATGGTTTTGTAGGGAAATGGTTCCAATCGATCTTGGTGCATGACATATTCAATGGAGACCGAATAGGAGATGGGGTTTTTGGAACCACCATTATCTGATACAAGGACTCTCAATATATCGAACAACCAAGTGAGGTTGTTCCAAATTAAATATATAGACCTAGGATAGGTATATACAACATTACTTCTTGTGATGTTATCTAAATTGGTGGTCATCAGAAGTTTGAATGAATTAATTCAACTAATATTAATAAAATTCCATACTACTGGGATTCATTAATGTTTTTACTTTCATTTATGGATCCAATATGTCATCCATGTTTGGTTTAGTTTGGTGATGTTCAGTAGGATAACCTGATTGACCACCAGATGTTTTATCCAGCTGAGGATGTTGATCAGTGGAAGAAGTAATTTCATGCCATTGAGTGGAAATAATTGTAGATATTTGAGAATAACATATATTACCTAGAGACATAATTATATTTAGAGGAGTATGAGATCACCTTCATCCTGATTTGGTCCTGGGAAAAGTATTGGGTATTGTTGTTAGTTAGTGAGATGATGGCTGAAGCACTATAGTGGGGGATGTTGTATATTTGTAAGAGGAAGGAGGTGAAAGTTTCTTGGGTATAATTATCAAATGAGTTCAGGTAAGAGTTCCTATAGAATACCATTAATACAATGAAGTTGTAGTAACTGCTTTCTCTTTAGTAGAGAGTTTGTATGTGTGGGATTTTGGGATCTAGTATAGGGATCTCAAGTGTTTCAACCTTGATATTTTTCAGGGTGAAGAATTGTGTGTGTGGTCTCCCTGGGAGGATACTCACCCTAGAATATATTAAGTAGTTACAACTTTTATCTTGCCAATATATTTGGAGGTATAGAAGAAAGAGATTATGATCAAGTGTAAGTAATCATGATGAGGATTACCACCCAAAGGTAACCTATAGGTTCCTCAAGGAGTAGAGTTGTTAGTTGAAGATCTTAGGTGTTGGGCCCTTCAAGGTTCTAACTAGTTGGGAGTCAACCCTACAATATTCACTTTTGATCTTCTGTGTCCAGTAGCTTATTTTATTTTCCAAGGATCTTTGGACAAGTGTGTAAGATCTATGGTAATCATGGTCATCAACAACATCATACCTAGTAGATATTAGAGCTCAGCATGGTGGAGGTCCTAATGATTAAAATATACCTCAGTAAGAGCCACTAGTAAGGTTTTTTCATTAATAGGGGTAGTAAGCCTATGCTTAAATGTGAGGAGATGGGGATGTCAGAGTCTGACCTTAGGATGTTCTAAATCTTCATGGGCCCCAAATTGACCATAGCCTTGGAGGTGGATGTTAGTAGTGGGTATGTGGGGAAAGATTCATAATGTTTTATCCTATGAAGGTTAAAGAACTAGAGGGACCATAGATCATCATATTTTGAATCATCTTTTCCTCTACCCTTGTTCATTACTTGAATGATTCAGGAGCCTTAAACTTCTTTTTTACACCTGGCTTGGTCCATGTTTGGGACTTGATATTGCGAGGCTTCCCAAACCCCAGGTTTTGAATACCCTAGTTGGAAGACAGATCATATTTTTTTGATGTGTTCCAAGGGTTTATACTGAGGATCCTTTAGCATCCATCTTGTTTGGATGTATTATTACAACAAATACAGTCATACGATGTCATATTTATCATCGATTGGTTGTATTATTTACAGGTGATTATCAGCTGTTTACAATGGAAGGTCATGTTCTTAGATTTGGATGGTTAGTGTGTAGTTTTAGATGGTGAATGAGGATATACAATGGGTATTAAACATGTGAAGACCCCTTTCTCTTTGGTAGTAGGGTTTCTAGGAATGATAGTGGGTGCAGATATGGTAGAGACTCCAAGAGTATTGATAATTTTTTTAATGTTTTCCCAGATGTCATTGTGACTCTACCCCTCGACGTGACTTCATGTTTGGGATAATATTGCAACAGAGTGTCTCTAGGACTTTAATAGTCCCATAAAAACCCAATATTTTTTGAAATATTTTTTTTCAAATAAACTTACTTTCATCAATGTCTTAAGTTATATGAAATATCAAATTTAAACATACATTGATATACAATTAAAGTATTATTATTTAATGGGATAGTTATGAAATTATCGGTGGATCGAAGGGTTTTAATAAGATTATATAAATTATGAAAATTTATGGTTTACACATATATTATATGAACTCATTTTCTATCAATTAATTAGGAATGAAAACAAAAACTAATTGAAAATAATAAAAATGTTTTTTATATTAAACATTTTTTGGGAGAAATGTGTTTTTATCTTAATAAATTTAATTAGTTACTATTCGAGATTGATTTTAATTAATCACATATATTATATATTCAAAAATTTTATTTATCATTCATATAATATCTTATATAGTCACGAGATAAAAAACCCATTTTTATATTGAAAAAAATGTATTTTTCTAAAAAGTGCTTTCGTTGCGTTTTGTGTACGAATTTTAAAATTAATTTTTCCAATTTTATAAAATTTATTTGAGAAAATAGAAATTTTTTTGAAATAATAATTTAAAAATTATCTTATAATTAATTTTTGATTATGTGTAGAGAAGATTTATTTTTGTGATGAATAGTGACAAATACAGATTTCTATTAAGAATTTTCATTTTTGTTTAAAGAATTCAAAAAGTTCCATTTTTTTTAAAATGGTTTCAAAATAAAAATTACTGAAATTATATTATTATTAAAACAATTTATTTTATTGTATTAAATTTCATGTTCAATTTTTATATAAAAGCTTTTCAAACTTATGAATACCACTTAATCTGGAAACCGCATTTTGTAGCACTTGTGGGATTTATTTTGAATTTTTTAATTCCAATTTATTAGTTGAATTTAATAAGATATTACATATTTTGAATCATAATAATCATTATTATTTAATAAGTTAAACATGTTTTTTTGTCAAAATGAATAGTAAAAATAATAAAAAAAATTATTATTGCTGTTATGCTTAAAATAAGATTACTGGGTGGTGAAACTAAACATATAATGGTTAAAATGACCTAAAAATTTCTAATTTATATTTTATGGCCATCTTTTTACCTTTTACCATATAAGGTTCATGTAAGGTCCTTTTTTGATCCATATTTCTAGGAAAGTAACTTGACACTATTGAGAAAATCTAAAACATTACAAGAGTGTCACTCACCTCAATTATAAAAGGGAACCTCCTCTCGTCTCCTCCTCACTATTAAAAAAACTTCTGGTTTGTACAAGACCTATCAATATCCCATCATTATGAAATTGAGTCCTGGGATTGATCAATATACCTTCTTAAGAATTATATTTGTGCAAACCTAAAGTGGAGTTCTAAAGAAGAGGTGTCATTATTAACTGAGCACCTTTATATTCTTTCTTCTTACACATCCTTCAAATATTCATAAAAAATAATGATATAATAACATAGGTATATTTAATTTACTTATATGTTATTATTTTAATGGAATCAAATATATCCATATTCATTTTTATCAAATATGAAACAAAATTATTGATCATGTGTATGATGGATAACCACCTCGCAAACCGATTTAATTTATTTTCCATCATCACTTCTCAAATATTTATATATTAATTGATTTAAAGTATATATATATATATATATGATATTTATGACATAGATATACTTATATAATTATAACATCACATCCACCTTCTTACCTTCTAACCCCTTGGAAAACAATAATGTCCCTCGTGGGTACGGCAGACTACCTCTTCCCCAACTGATGTTATTTTTTTCACTTCTATTTTACTTGGATGGTAATAAGGATATATTTATTGAATATATATGATATAATAATAATTATATATGGTTTAATTATTATGTAATTTTATATCGTTCCATCTATTTAAAAAATATAAATTTCTTTTTGCGTATGTATGGTATGTTGGCTCCATGGATGGTGTAATTCATTTTTATATCCATAATTTATATGGATGGATATAAATATGTATATAATGAATATATATGATATTTATATAATGATTAAAATTATGTATGTTATTTAACCAAGAATAATGTAAAAGGGCCACAACTAATGAACAAAAAATACATGAAAAACGAAGCAGTTATCACCTAGAATAGTGATTTTAATAAGAGATTAGTAATAAAATGGTGATAAAAGGCTATACATAAATCATATATGCTATGATATATAAGATTATTTTTCTCAAAAATATGTATAAAAACTATATTTATTATTCATGTGTTTTTAACACCTATAAAGTATGTCAGACTAGATATTAGAGATTTTTGTCCCACTTTTATTTCTAAGAGACACATAACATATTTTTAGTTATTTTTTATGTGGAGTTTATAATACCCTTGAATGTATTTTATGATTAATATATTGAAAATTATGGGGATTTAAATATCCATTTTAAGATATATATTTCATGTGGTTTACGATTCAAAATGTACCCAATTGGTATGTGATATATGTTACAATATCATTATTTATCAGGATTGTCCATGGTTAAGATTACAATGATGAAATTTCATGATCAACATCTCAAGAATTGTCAATAATATTCTTCTCCTATGGTTATTTCATGAGAATAAATTTTTTTCCTTTAATTTCATCCCTTTATGTACTTAAGATACTGGAAGAATGTTTTCATGAAAAAACTACATTAGTTAGTCAAAAAACTATTTTCATCAATATCCATGTTTTTAGAAAATGTTTTCAAGAACGTTTTTAATGAACACATTTTATTTTTAAAGTGATTTTTATGTATGTATATATTTTTAAAATTTTTTTAAATGAATATTCTTTTCATTTTCTAAATGAATTAATTTTTTCATTTTACTGAAATTGTGAAAGAAATATTTTATTAACATATATTCTATATATAAAAATCTCTTCCATCATAACCACTTTAGGAATTGAATGTTCCTTTAAATGTTTTAATGTTTATTTAAAAAAATTCTATAATTTTTTGGTAATTTGTTTAATTGAAATAAATGATTTCAAAGTGAAAAGGATATTTTACTCAAGAAATGTTCCAAGTGAACTTTAAAGTAACTTTACATTTAAGATGAAATCCATTACTATTTACAAACCATTACTAGTGATATAAACCAATTATAAAATCCTTATTTTTTATCTTGATGGTTTATGATTATGTTGAAATGAGTTTAGTGAAATCCCTATATTTTTTCAAGTGTTTTAATACAATGAATTGATGAAATGATTATTAAAACTGTATCTTTTCCATCGGTTATGACATGAAAAAATGGTTTTGAAACCCTTTTATTTTCGAAAGGTCATGATATGAGGGTTGATTTATGATATTATGTAACAAATATGTATACATTTAATTATGTGAGGTGTGGTCCTAGAATTTTATAGCCTTCCAATATAGTGGGTAAAGAATAATATCTTAAGAGATAATTAAGACTTGAATGGGGAGTGAACCCAATTCATTATGAGAATTCACCCACTATGATTGTATTAGGAGAGAAGTATTACTACTATGATAGTTGGGGGATTAAAACAATTCCACTATGATATCCTTTGAAATGATCTTTGAATACTATAGAAATTTGTTTCAATACTTATGTGTATTCCATAATTCCCAGTATAATGCCAATTTAATTATCTCATGGAACATGTTAATTGATTTCTTTATTTGAGACTACGATCTTTGATTTGTAGGGTATATAATTTAATATTTTAAGAACATGTTCTCATAGCTTTATACTCAATTTATGTTGATATCTCAATTTTTACCCTTACTGATCATCTGAACATCAACCTTTATTTGTGTTTTCATCCCCTAGATTATGAATAATGATATAAATAGGGTATGTATAATAAGAGTATAATGTGGGAAGATTTTTATAGGTTATATTGAATATATTTCCCAAAAAAAAAGAATATCGTGTATCTAATATCCAATGAAACTAATACATTATAGATTTGATTAATTTTTTTTGTTAAATGAAAATGAATATTCATCTATTGAGATGAAATATCTATGTATATAAAGTATGGGTTTATCTAGTTAATATTATAGGAAATGTTTAGTTAACAATTATAATATAAAATGAGAAAACATTTGTGATAACCCTTAGGATAATCCTATATATATATGAGAACGTCCTAAGTTATTGTAAATAAATGAAAGAATTTGTATTATAAAAACATCCCTATCTAAATACTATAAGTGAATGTGGCTCTAAAATAGTTATTCTTATGGGTAATAACTTAAAAAAGGCACATTGGGCATTTAATATATTGTCACATGGTGAAAAAAGTAGTCTTTGTTATACAATTAGTTTGAAACAACTAGGGGGCATGCTTTAGTTAATTTAAATTTTTATTATAAACCATCTCAAAGGATTTGATTTATTAATGATCATGAATTAACTTGGTTAAAACTAATGTGTCATAGATTTAAAATAAGTTGTCATGATTTATATATCATTTAAATTATTGTTCACAACTATGTGTTTTTTCCACTATGGATATTACTGACCAAACTATTATTTTTGATTTTAATCTATGGAAAAAACTTGATGGATCATGCTAATTTTGAATGTGATGGAAATGAAATGATTTTCTTACTGATAACCCAAATTTAATGGGATATGGAATGAAAAATCTCATTAGTATGCTCACAAAACTTTCTAAAGTTATGAACCATTAAGAACTTCCATATGATAAAAGTAGGTAACGATGTTCTCTTTATTTCTTCATGAGGCAACATCCACCATTATTTTATGGGTCCACTAAACTAGAAGTTTTTGATTAATGTATCAGTACCGCTAATTATATATTTGACGTTCTATAGTCATTGGAGAAATAAAAGGTCATTTTAGTTTTCAATGGTTTGGAAGGTGAAGTGGATCATTGGTGTAATCCTTTCAAGAATATGAGGCAACAAGAAGAAATAGACTATATATAGTGAGATGATATTAAGGGATTATATTTAAGTAAGTTAATTAATTATATCATTCATATGAAAATTTAGAAGGAATTACTTAACCTAAAGAAGAATGATGATTAATTTGTTGGTACCTGTGAGAAATATTAATACTAGTGAGGTAAAATTTTAGTATTATCATCCAATGAGAATGTAAGGATGATAAATTATTCAATGTATTAAAATTAAGTGTTAAAATATTTTTATCTTCAAGGGAATTGAGTATCTATGAATATATTTTTTGATGTTATATTAATGAGGAAATGGAGATTTGAGATATCCTTCACTCTTATGGTTTTGATAATAAAGAATTATTGAATTCATTAGAAACACTAAAAAACATGGAGAGAAGAAGATAGTATTTCTATCATGATAGAAGTGTGGAATGAAATATGGTGTAAAATTTCTTAAGGGGACTTGAAAATGATTTATTTGTGGAAAGTGAGTTCATCATGCTACTAAATGATGATGTGATTAGAAGAATTAGCTAATGATATGAATAGAGATAAATATAAATAGAATGATAAACACACACTCTAGTGTTTCAAATTCAAGGAATATGAGAATTATGATAAGAAATTTTGAAATGTGATGTTTAATGATGATGATATATGTCAGTAACCTATTTAGAATAGATAAAAATGGAAATATCTTATGATCACTATTTATGATGAGTGGTGTGATAACAACTTGGTGAAAATTACACATACCACCCACTTTAGAAATTATAGTGTCTTATTTAACTCGGGATATATAAAATTATTTATATTTTAATAATTTCATAAGGTTATTAAAATTAAACTCAATGATTATATATTTAATTGGAATTGAAAAACCCTAATGGTATGATGATAACATATCATGTCTAAGATCCCTCTCTAGTATAAGTTTGTGGGTATGTGCTTCCTAAAAATCTTGTTATTCTCCCTCTAGTTGTATTTGATGTTATCATAGGCATGGAATTTATTTCTCTACATAAACCCAAAATCATTTTATGAGTAATGGAATTCACGTTTTATATTTCAACCAAACCAATGACCATCTATCAGTGCCTTGATAAATATTAACTTTCGGTAGAAATCACATCCATTGTATGAATCTTGATTCATTTTCAAAAGAGTGTTTATCATAGATGGATGTAGGAAAAAATCATTATAAATGATATTCTTATGGTGTGGGATATTATTTATATATTTATGGAAGAGTTTCCTAGTCTTCCACCAAATTTTAATGTTCAGTTCTCAATAGATCTCATACATGGTGCTACACCAATTTCAAAGACTCTTTATAGACTAGCCCCGACTGTAACGTCCTACGTAATGATAGAATTATCCTTATAAATATTTATTAATATTTATGAATTATATAGTAATTTTACCTTAAAAGGGAGACTATGTTTGATGGTGTACCAAACAAAAAACAATTAGTTTCTCTGAAATCTTGTGTTGCATGCAATACTGAGTAATACCGAAGAATAATATATTATTAATATTGTTATTTTATGTTCTTGTTATCGCAAAGACATTGTATCAGAGGTAATGAATAGAACTAAAAATATTATATTGAAAAAAATTTATTAAATTTTTTTACACTCATACAAGAAATTTTATAGGCTTAAAATAATAATAAATCCATTTTAAGCATAAAAAGCTCTATATTTTTAAAGGTAGTTTTACCGCCTTTTGATGAAGAAACCTTTTGAAATATGATTTTTGAAACATTTATAATATTTAAAAGTCAAAATTAACTTATATTTTGAAATATTAACATAAAAATTAGTTTATGGTTAATATTTGATATTTTCTGAGAAGTATCATATTTTGATGAATAATGAAAATGTACTGCATTTTAATTGAAGACTTATTTTTCATATAATTTATTTATATAGATATATTATATTTTAAATTTGGTTTTAATGATTAATTAATTAAATTATACATCATTTTATCCATATTTGTTTCATGGTAAAAAATTTGGAATTGAAATTTGATATAAAAACACAGCGAACTTTTGAACATTTTTACTTTAAAAAACCGCTTTTCATCTCATCTATGAGATTAGTTTAAATTAATTTCTTCTTCTTAAGTGATTTTAATTTTAAAAAATAGATTCTATATTTCCAATAAGAATAATTTATAATTTATAATAAGGTAAAATTAATTTTTTAACTAAGTGATTTGGGAGTACAATTAAAATGAATTACAATGATTAAGGGAAAACAAGTTTAATTATTGGTTAAACTTAGAGTGTAAGGTGTAAAAGTGACCATAAAAATTTCCAATAAATTTTGTATAGACATGTATTGACCATAACCCTTCATTAATCTATTTTTTTAATCTTATTATTAGGTAAAAATGTGGTCACACATTACTTGTTTTCAAAAATACAAAGTGTGTCCTCCTCCTCTACTATAAAAAAGCATTCACCCCTACCACTTCATCAGACATCTCAAGACACTTTGGATCATCCAAAATCTGACCAAATACTCTCCAAAAATCCTTAACTTAATCCTATAAGCCTTTATTTTGGATTACATACATCCAAGAAAGACCTTTGGTGCAAACCAAAAGGAGTTACCCAAAAACTAGGTAACATTATTTAATGTGCATTTATGTTTCATTTCTTTCTACAACAATTCAATTATTATTACTCTAGGATTTTATAATAACCTTAGAGTCCTTAATATACTAATATGTTATTATTCAAAGGGTTCAACCTATAGTTACACACACTTCCATCTAATGTGTAATGAACTTACCATTCTTGTTGTATGGAAAACTACCATCGCAGAAAACATTGTCGTTTTTTTTTACTTTCCCTCCTTTCATGGTTGTAAATTATGATGGTAAAAATGTATTTATGTAATATATACGTGATATTTATGATTTATTAATACTTATTTAATTTTTATATACACATACTTTCATTATTTCAATTTTTTGTAAATATGATAACATCATTTGTAGATGTGTGGAGTACCGCCTCCTCACATCGATGTGATATATTCACACATTACATTAAATGTATTAAGGATGGGTTTAATTAATAATAAATGACATAAAAAATATCTATATAATATTAATTACCTAATTAGATTTATGTAAATATATTATATCATTTTCTCTATTACCCTTTCACACATTGAAAACTGATAACGTCATTCGTGGATGTGTGGACTGCCGCCTCCTCGACATGATGTGATTCCTTTTACATCATGAGAATTATTTATATAAGTATACATGATTAAATAATTTGGTATATATAATATAATGTTCATTCTTTAAATATTAATATTACATACCTTCTTTCCATAACGATCATCCAAAAATGGCAACGTTATTTATTCGTACGTACGACCTACTATCTCCATGATTGCAACATTGGTTAAATTTTCAAAACCATAATTCATGATTGGTTATAAAAGTATAAATTATGTATAAATATTATAATTTTTCATGATTTTTATTCTGTATATATTTATATAATTACTAACTTGACCATATTTAACCAACCAAAGACTTTTTTGACACTTAAACAAAATATGATCTAAATGAATGATTTAAACATAATTGATTAAGTAATGATCATGTAATTTTATAAAACATTTTAGTAAGTGAAATAAATGTAATAATAAACTTTAAAAATGTTCTCAAGAATATATATAATTAACATGTGTTTATTATCCATGAAGATAAAGTAACACGTGACAAGTTGGACTAAAGGTTAGAGATTTCATCTTAATCTTCTTTCATTGAGTCATTTCTTGATGATATGAACCTTTATTATTTTATATGGTGTATATAAAGACCATTGGATAATATATATATATATTTTAGCTTTTTTCATGTTATTTAATCTTTTTTGAAATTTTATTCTTCCATGAGGATTATTATTTAGTTATTTAAAGTGGAATGAGATTCTTTGAATGTTTAAAGATTTAATCTTTTCCTCCATATCAATATTCTTGATATTATTTTACATATTTATTTATATGGATATAAAATGATTATAAATTAAATTTTATTTCTATTTTTTTTATTCCACTACAAGCCTCTATGTTTTTTAAATAAAAATAACCCCCTTTTCCCTTTTTAGGGTATTTTATTATTGAAAATTGTTATTGAAAATGGGTTGATCATTTAAATATCTTGAAATGTTTTATTATGGTTTTAAATAAAATTTTATGAGTGAAATGTTTAATATTGAAATATTTTATGTTTTATGATTATGTTATGGTTCTTTGACATTATGATGGGTGTTTACGTTATAAACCAATGATGGGTTGTTCTGTGATAAAAAAATGGGTGGTTCCTTGATAAACCAACAATGGGTGGATCCATGATAGGCCTCTAATGCATTGGGTATGGAATTTGGCTGTATGGATATTTTATTTGTAGGATTGAAAAATATGGAAGTCATCCACATAGTTATTCCAATGAAAATTTTAATTATGTCCCAAGATACCATTATTTTTTATCTATGATTGATATGAGTTTAATGGTAATATAATGATTACAAAAAGAATAATAAATGAAATTATTTTCAAATGAATGTATTTACTACTTATTAAGGTTGAAAATTATTATAGTATAATAAAGTTTCCATGGGTTTTCATGTTTTCATAGGACTAACGTTTTCCCTATTTATATCCCTTACTAAGAATTTTATGCTCATCCCACATTTTCTAATGTTTTTATAGAACTTAAGAATGAGCAAGGGATTTGAAGATGTCATGTTGATAGTAATAAAGAATTTCCATAAAAGAGATTATGCTTTATTTTAAAAGTTTTATATTATGGAAAAAGTGGATACTATTCAGAAGTGTCCACTTTTTTTTATGGTTTTGTTATGTATGTCTTATGGACTAATTATATAAAACTATAAACCTAAAAAAATCCTCAATATAAAATAATGTAAAATACATTACTTAAATCGATATCGTGTAGTGTTTTATAGTCGAGTACTTATAATTGGTATCATAGTTTGGTTTAGATAACTTTAGATATTAGGTTAATATTAATATTAAACCCTTTAAATATTTCAGTTTAAGGTTAATTTGATTTTTCAAATAATTTTATGACAACTATGTTGCTTAATCTAAAGAATCTTTATTCAAAATGGTTTTCCATAGAGGAAACATGTAAGCTATAGTGGGAAGGAATCGAGAGGAAAATATCCTACCAAATCAGTATCTTGAGTTGGTTGGAATTGGAATTGAGAAACTTTATACAATGATGGATCAGTTGACACAGAATATAAATGGTGGTGGTGTCCATGGAAGATAAAAAATAGATCTATCGTAGAATAATATACCGATAGTAGAGAATTTTATAGGACAACATCCCACATCGTTCATAGGATCATCAGACCCTCTACTATCAGAAGGATGGATTAAATCCCTAGAAAACATATTCGATGTCATGGGTTATTCAGATCATTAAAAGGTAACTATGGAGATTTATTATTTTTAAGGTCAAGATGACTAGTGGTTTTCAATGATTAAGAATATCAGGGAATGTGAAGAGATTTATGCCTCTTTGTTGGATGAATTTAATAATATTTTCTTTGAGAAATATTTTCCTAAGGGTGTTCGACTTAGGATAGAAAACAATTATTGGGATTAAGGAAAAAGAAAGATGATTTGGTGACTTCGTATGATGAAAACATCACTCGACTCATGAGGTACATCCCAAAAATTATCTGAGATATTTATAGTAAGATAAATCGGTTTTACTCAGGATTAAATTCGAGATAAAGAATGTAATTGGATTCCCATGAGTTTAAAAGCTATAAGAAACTTGTTTGATGTGCTAAGAGGGTATAATTAGAGTTTCCCGATGATAATTTGTCCCATGGAAACTACAAAAAGAAGATATACAATCAGTAGGAAATGGGAAATCATTCATGAAAGAAGTTTGAAGGTAAGAAAACCAAATTCCCATCCCATTAAAAGTGTGTTAAAAAGCATCATGAAGAATGTCTATAGAAGTATGGGAATTGATTCTGATGTGGTAATATTGGTTATATAGATCACGATTTCAAGGGATATGATTATTAAATTAATTAAAAGATTTAGGTAAGATGTTTTATTTGTTATGAGTTAGGTTATTATGCCAATATGTATCCCAAGTGGATTACATATGTTAGAATCCATATAGATCGAAAGAAAAAGGGTGTGGTAAAATTTTTTTATACAATCTTGGTTGATAATGTTCCATCAAATAAAGTGGTGATGGGTATGTTATAGGTTTATTCAAATTATGAAAATACTCTGTTTGACTATGAATCTTTTCATTTGTTCATTTCTAATAAATTTTCAATTAAATTGGGAATATCACCTATTAAAAGTAAGATAGAAATTTTGGTGAATACTATAGGTGGATGTATTTGAGGAGACATGATTTATAGGAATTTTCCTATTGTTATCATTGGGATGGGATTCCCTAAAAATCTTGTTGAAATGGATACAGAATAGTTTGATATCATTTTGGGTATGGATTGGATTTTAGTTTTTAATGCTAAAATAGATTGAAAATCCAAAAATGTTTTATTCAATGATTTCATACCTTTGGTAACATACCAATAAGTAGAGAATTTGATGAAAGATAGAAGTAAAAGTTATTTACCTCATATTATTTAAAATGAAGAAATAATTCTGATTAGAGACGTCACAATAGTGAATGAATTTACAGAGGGTTTTCCTAATGGGTTTCTGGGTGTTATTCCTGATCATGATGTTGAATTTACTCATGATTTAGTTCCTGATGCTAAGCCTATTTCTAATCCCCCTTATCTAGTGTCTCAAGTAAGACTTATTGAATTGAAAAATTAGTTACAAGAATTTCTTGATAAAGGTTTCATTCGACCTAGAACTTCACTATAGTGTGCTCATGTTTATTTGTGAAAAATAAAGATGGTTCCATGATACTTTTCATTTTTTATAGAGCCATGAATCACATCACTATTAGGAATAAGTATAATTTTACTGATATCGATGATTTTTCTGATTAGTTCCATGGAGCTCATTATTTTTTAAAGATTTATCTGAGGTCCAGGTACCATCGGCTAAAGGTGAAGGAGGATGACATTAAAAAGACAACATTTAAAATGAGATATTGACATTATGAGTTTGTAGTTTTTCCCTTTGGTTTATTTAATGCACATGTTGTATTTATGAATCATATTAATAGATTATTTCATAAGTTTTTTAGATCAAATTGTGGTTGTATTTATAGATGATATTTTGGTATATTCTAAAATCCCTTAGAAAAATGAAAGACTCTTAAGGATTGTTTTTCAAACCTTTAAAAAATAAATTGCAGGGAATGTTTAGTAAGAGATAATTTTTGTTACAAAAAAATTCATTCCATGGAAATATTGTTTCTAAAGATTAAAAAAATACTAACCCTTCTAAAATCAACATTTTTGAAGATTATAAATGACATACCATTGTAACATAGATCTTAGTTTTCCTGGATTAGTGGGTTATTATCGTTGGGTTATTGAAAAACTTTCTATGTTATATATCCCTCTAAATAAGTTATCATGAAAATGATTTAGGTTCATCTGGATAGAAGATTGTGATGTTTGTTTTTAGAAACTGAGGAGGAGGTCGGTCAATGATCTAGTTTTGGTCTTGACTTCTAGAAGTTCTGAATTTTTCATCTACAATGATTCTTCATTAAAATTACTTGGTTGTGTCTTGATGCAGAATGAAAAAGAAATTTCTTATTCTTTACATCAGTTGAAAACTCATCAGTAAAATTACCCTCCACATTATTTAGAATTATCTACTATTGTTTTTTCTTTGAAAATTTGGATGCATCATTTTTATGGAGTAAATTGTGAAATATACACTAATCACCAAAGTTTGAGCTAAATATTCACTCAAAAATAATTGAACACAAGACAGGGAAGATGGCTAGAACTGATCAAGGATTATGTTTGCACAATTAATTATAATCCTAGAAATTCATACAAGGTGGAAGATTCTAGGAGTAGAAAAAGTAATGCTATGTTAACAATGTTATGTTTGTAACATGACCCTTTGGTTAATGTTTTGATAAATTTTGGCCTTGAAGTTATGGATGATGGGGAATCCTCTATTTGTTTTTCAGGTTTGAGTACATTCAGATTTTTCATAAATAATTAAGAAAGCTTAGAAGGAGGATCAATCCTTGCAGGAAAAGGTAGAATTCATTAATAAGGGTAAGATTCTAGATTTTAACATCGATGAAGATGGCGTTTTAGGATTTGAGAAAATATTGTGTGTGGCTTGTGATTTCTTGTTATGAAAAGAGTTGTTAACTAAAGATCATAGTTCTCCATTTTCCATTCATTATAGAAACACTAAAATGTATAGAGACCTTCCAGATTATTACTAGTGAGATGAAATGAAAAGAGATATTGTTGAATTTACCATAAAGTGTTTATCTTGTTAGCAGGTTAAAGTAGAATGATAGTTACCAAAGGGGTTTCTTCAAACTTTTTTGGTGCTAGAGTGGAAATAGGAGAATATATCCATGGATTTCGTGGTTGGATTTCCAAGTACATCGGGATGTAATAATGTGATTTAGGTTATTATTGATTGATTAATTAAATTTACACATTTCCTTTCCATTTGAGATAAAATGTATTTAGATCAAATTTCTTGACTATATCTAGAGGATATTTTCAGGTTACATGAAGTGGCCCCTCTTTATTATATCAGATTGTGATCCTAGGTTCAAATCTAATTTTTTAAGAAGACTTCAAAAGTAAATGGGTACTCAATTATATTTTATTATAACATTTCATCCTCAATATGATAGACAGACTGAGCAGATGATTTAAATTTTCAAATATATTCTTCATTATTGCTCAATGTATTACTAAGGATATTTGAATCAACATCTTTCTTTGGTTGTGTTTTATTATAATAATAGTTTTCATTCTAGTATACATATGGAAATATTTGAGACATTATACATAAATTAGTGCCAGACACCATTTTTTTGGGACGAAGTCGGAGAAATTATGTTGATGGGATCCAAGTTGGTAAATGAAATGGAAGAGTTAGTTTAGTTGATTCATTGAAACATGAGGATAGTTAAGAGTAGTCTAAAAATTTATGCAGATTACTGCAGGAAATATCTTTTTTTCAAGGTAGGTGATCATGTCTTTTTAAAAGTTTCTCTACGTAAAATTGTGATGTGATTTGGAAATAAGTGGAAGTTGAGTCCATGGTTCATTAAACTATATGAAATTCTAGAGAATTTGGATTAGTTACTTACCAAGTTACTTTGCCACCAAATTTATCCCAGGTACACAACATATTTTTGGTTTCAATGTTAAGGAAGTATTTACCAAATTCATCTCATGTTTTGAACCATGTAGAAGTTCAGCTGGAAGAGAACCTTTCTTATTAGGAACATCCGATTTAGATTCTTGACTATAGAGAGAAAGTGTTGTGGAATAAGGTAGTTCAAGGTTAAGGTTTTATGGTAAAAAAGGATGAAGAGGCAATATGAGAATCTGAAAATGCTATAAGGGAAAACATTACCGACTTATTTGATAAGTGAGTAAAATTATGAGGAAACAATTTTCAAAAGGGGGGAAGATGTAACATCTCGGGTAATGATAGAATATGTCTTTTTAATATTTATTATTAATAATAAATTATATAGTAATTTTACCTTAAAAGAGATGTTATGTTCGATAGGATCACTACTAGAAATTGAGCTATTTGATATCCCTTCATAAATAGTCATTTGAGATAGGGCCCCATTACAAAAGCCTCATTGTAGAAAATAGCATCACAAGTAGTTTTTTTTTGCGATGATAAATTCTCTCATTGCAAATAGTTTTTTGAGTTTTTTTAAAAACCCTTTTGCGACGGGATATACTACCCATCATAAATAACTTTAAAAAATAAAAAAATAATATTAATAAAATAATATAAATATTAATAAAATAAAAAATAATATTAATATTAATAATAGTAATAAATAACAATAATAATAATAATAAAATAATATTAAAAATAATAATAATAACAAAATAACATCAATAAAATAATAATAATAACAAAATAATATTAATTATAATAATAATATATATAATACAATATAATAGTATAAATATAAATAATATATGTTTAATAAGAATAATAAAATTATATTAATAAAATAATAATAATAATAAAATAATATTGATATTAATAATATTAATAAAATAATAATAACAATATTATGATAATAAAATAATAAAAATTATAAAATAATAAAAAACTCACTATTTGAAAAAATATTAAATAATAATAATAATAATAATAATAATAATAATAAAAATAAAATAATGATAATAAAATAAAATATTTTTATTAAAATAATAAATAAATAATAAAAAAATAATAAAATAACAAAATAATGAAAAATTAATCAAATAATAAAATAATATAAAATGAAAATAATTAAATATTAAAAAAACAATATTAACTATAATATAAAAAACAAATAATATAGAAATGTAAATATATAATATTGAAAAAAATTGCATTCAAAAGTTTCATCATAAAAAGTAAATACATCACTGAGTGAGAGAGCTATCTAGAGGAGCTGGAGAAGACGGTGGAGGGAACTCCATCCCTAAACCACGAGTCAGATGTTACATGTACTCTATCATCTTCTCATGCTACTACATCAACCATTGACCCATCTCTTCACGTGGTTGTTGCTACTGTATGTAGAGCTCTTCCTGCTCCCTATACATACTCTTTATAAGCTCACCCTGAGCTCACAACTACTCCTGATATTGTGAAGAAGAAGATGATAGCTCTCTACGAGCTCCTCTCGAGCTGTATGTCAACATCACAATGATACTATAATAACTTTCAATTATCAATCAAGAGCTAATACCAACAACTCAACCTTTCTCGAAGGCATATGGGGTTGCCTGCATCCATGATGCCTCATCAAATCTTGCTACACTGGTCTGATCTTCAGTCTCGACTTCACTCTCAGTCTGTGTCTGAGATGTCACAACCTCATATAACTCTTTCAATTTCAATTTAAGATTAAAATAGGTAAAATATTATTTTCAGTTACTTTTAATAAATTAAAAGAAATTATACTGACAATAATCTAATGTTGGCGATCACCTCTAAACTCTCTAGTGATAGGATCATTCTATATCATCCTATAAATGTCAAACTCTATAATATCGAGTTTTTTTACTACCTATATTAATATAAAATAAATAGTTTACATTTAAATTTATATAAATTAATTTAAAAAATGTTCTTACCATATTTTTCCTATGCGTACTAAATGTACAACTATCAGATCAATGTGTCACCTCCCGTCTCCTTAGATTTTTCAACCTACTGATGATCTGCCCGGAAAATGACCACCCATACAGTGTGAATATAATCCATCCCATGCCTAAGATGAAATGTAATGAGGTCGGTGGGTGCAACAAGACTGGTCAAACTCTATGACCCCTACTTTCCTCATTGCTTTCCTCCTCAAATTATACAAAAACTGATGTAAATGATCATAAATAAAGCCCTCCCATGTTGCCTATATAGATTCACATATTCCCCCATCGATGGGATACCATAAACCCTAAAATAATTAATAATATCATGTTATCAATTAAATAAATTTCAAAATAAATTTTATTTATCTACCTACCAACCAATGATCAAACATGGGGTTCTAAACATCAATGGGAATATGATCCCATGTAACCCATGCTGCAGAAAAACAATTTCACAATATAGAACTCCCCTATCTAACAACTATATGTGAAAAGCTGTGAAAAAAGAAAAAATAAGAAAACAATTAGTATATAAATAAATTAATGATAATTACTGAAAACTAAAAAAATATACACAAGTAAACATACCTATACATGTGTGGATAGAAATCAAGATGTGGACGTTGCTCAAGAATAGGGTCAAGAATTGTCAATCTCACAAGACCATGAACCCTTTGAGTCATCGTTGAACTGCCAACAGTCTAAGGGTCAAATTATCCAACACAATGATCATCATTAGGTAGATCAACCTCATGAAACTCATGAAATAGATCTGAGTCCATCTAAAACACAAATTTACTATTGTTAGAAAATAGTTGTAAAAAATATTATATATAGATATATATTATACATGATTATAAAAAACATTTAACTATGTTAATATTGATCTTTATCTTCGTCTTCATATATGATGGTGTAAATATATTTATATTCCTTTTCAATATCATCCATTTCTATAGGTGTTTCAGTTTCCCCATCTATTCTCATTTCAAATTAATTTGTTACATCAATAACAACATCTTCACCCTATACCCTTAACCGCGGGGTGTCATAATCAATATTCATTTCACTTCATGGAAAAGATGTATTTGGATTAGTCTCTTGAAAATTTTCAATTCCTCTCACTTCAGAGCAACCACATTAATTTTGAATAAACTAATTTCCCTTGTATTTCATTTTTTATTCTCTAACAAACACTTAAATCTCTTTAAGTAGCACAATAATTTTCAAAATAAATTTTATGTGACGGATGAGATAATAAAAATGGTTCATTTACTATAATAAGGCTTTTATATTTAATATTAATGATTCTAGGGTGTGGATGAACACACAATCCTATCTGAGTATCTATCCAATGACATTTTAACATCATTATGAAATTTTTCCCTAAATAACACAATTCAATTATTTCTTCCATCCTGTCATAAATTCCAACCTCACTTTCTCTATAACTAGATCCTATCATTAAAACACAACTATTCATTATTATTTTTTTATTCCCCACATGCAAGTTTATGAAATTGAAAACAATTCATCACATATGCATTATAAGATTTAACCATTTTGGATGGTGGGTTACTCAATACACACAATCAATTATCAATTTAATCAGTATGTTGAGATACCTTAAAATTTATTAAAAAATTATTAACACAATAAGAAATAAATAGATTTTATATGTTAAACCCTAATCAATATATTTTACAAATTTTTGAAACCAGTAGGAAAAATTATTTTGTTGAAGTGCTTCAAGAGAAGCTACTGTAATTTGTTAAAACTTTTTCTTGATATGATTATCATACAATATACAAATAAAATAATATTAATTCATTGTAGCAAATATTATAGAATAAGTGATAGGAGAACTCACAATAAAAATCGTGTCATTTCTTCATTGTTGAGAAGAATATATGTATGATCCATGTGATGTTTATCATCTGAAATCCATCATTCATGAACTCCACTTAAGCCATATTGATACTCATTAATAACTGATAATTGATTTATCAATTCACCGTCAACATTTCCCTCATTATGTCCCACATGGGTATCTTTTGAGGGATATTTAGATTAAAAATATTGAGAGCAGAAAAAAGAAATTTCCTCCTATAGATAAGCTTCTGCAATTGATCCTTAAACTGTTTCTTTGTTACATACCTTTTTATTCAATTTCTGTATGAATCTCTTTATTAGGTATATCCATCAGAATTGTACCGGACCTCCACATTTGTCTTCATGCGTAAAATGTAATATCAAATGTTCCATTGAATCAAATAATTCCAGTAAGAATATTTTTTTCCAGTTTACATAAAATTAAAACAACATATTTCAACAGTATAATTAGTGAATCATAGTCTATTATCGCTACACAAATGTCTCAAAAAATATGATATTTTTGTTAGTGTATCCCAAATCATAGAATTTAACAAACCACAAAATCTAATCGGTAGAAGTCTTTCTATTATGACATGACATTCATGAATTTTTAATTCTGTAATTTAACCATTTCTGACACATCCAACCAAATTGGAAACATAAAAATATAAATGCCTCAATTTTTCAATCCAATGGAAAAATAATAATTTATTTTCCTTCAAAACAATATAAATTGATTTTGACTTCATTAACACATTTCATCTTTCATATTCAAATAGTTCAAGTTCTGGTTAGCTACAAATTTGGGAAAGATCAAATAGTTCCTTGACATTATCTTTGGTCTTACCTAGTGCATCCAAAATTGTATAAAATATATTATCAAAATAGTTCTTCTCAATATGAATGAAATCTAACATGTGACAAACCAACAAATCAGACCAATATGGAAGATCCCAAAAAAATGCTCTGTTTTATCCAACTATGTCCCTACCTAAAGCCATCAATTTTCTACTGGTTTACAATTATTCCAAATGTAATGGGAGGTAATGAAGAGATAATAGATTTTAACTCAATAATTTAGATTATTGTTAGAGGTCCATCTATTTCAAATTTTCCTTTTCTAAAATGATATTTATTCCTCTGAAAAGGATTATCCTTAAGAAAAAATCTTCAATGATAGTCGAATAAACAAGGTTTTTTTACATTAACGAGCATAAACACTTTGATGTCTCTCACATAGTAAAGAAATTATTTCAGACTATGTATAATCTAACTAGATAACATGCAATATGCTAGAAAGTCACTTATTGGCGACATTAATACAACTTTTAGTAGGAAATTCTATTTTTCAATAACATCATATGTATTGATAGAATTACTCCAAAATAAATTTAACTCATCAATCAATGGATTTAAATAAATATTGAGATTCTTTTTTGGACGTCCTAAAATTAATAAGGTCAATAGGATATATGTCACATTCATCAACATCCAAGGAGGTAAATTATACGAAGTTATAAAGATGGACCAACCAGAATATTGACTACTGTAAGAGACAAATGGACTATAACTATTCTTTGAGAGACCAAATCACACATTTCAAGATTCTGAAGAAAAAGACAGATGTATTTGGTCAAAAGTTTTCTGTGAATTACCATCAGCAGGATGGTTTAAGCCTTTACCGATTGAAATATTGATTTTCTGCCCTGAAATTAATGATGTTGTGTTTTGAGACATAAATAAACACTAAAATCTTGTTGTAATTGGGAGATACCTCAATTGTTTTATATAAATCAATCCAGGATTCCTTCGTTGAGCCTCTTTGTACCTATATTGTCCACATATAGGACAACTAACGAGAAAATCATTTTTAGTATAATATAAGATGCAATCATTTGAAAATACATGAAACTTCTGATAACCAAGACCCATATTAAGAACCATCCTCTTACTCTCATATAAATTTATAGGCATAAAATTTCTATAGGTAACAGTTCTTTAACCAAAGAGAATATCAGATCAAAACAACTATTTGACATTCTGTTATCTGATTTAATAGCCATAAATTTTGAAACTGTTTCAAATTTACTTATCTTACAACCAGGATATAATTATTTCTCAATAGACTTAAACAACTCATAAAATTGGGATGATTCCAACTATGTAGTTAAATCAATTCCATCCTAAGTTTCAATTTGTTTAAAAGATAGACCAGCCACATCATGCACTAAATTTTGAAATCATGATGGATATATAACCAAATTATTAGTATCTTCTCTAGATCTGCCTTAACCATATTTATACAAAAAACATAATCATTTCAAAAACCAAATCGCTATAGATGACTCCCAACATTATCAAATATGTCAAACCTCCTAATATCACATTAACCCCTAATTATTACTTTTTATTACTATTTATTATTATTTACCTCCAATTATTAGTATTTACCGCAAATTATTACTATTTACCACTATTTATTACTATTGACTGCTAATTATTACTAGTTATTACTATTTATTACTATTTATTACTATTTATTACATTTTATTTCTAATTATTACTAATTATTGCAATTTATTACTATTTATAACTATTTATTATTATTCATTACTATTTATGACTATTTACCGTTATTTATTACTATTTAATGCTAATTATTAATATTTACCGCTAATTATTACTAATTACCGCTAATGATTACTAATTACCAATAATTATTACTAATTACCACTAATTATTACTAATTACCGCTAATTGTTACTCATTACTAGTAAACTAATTATAACTAATTATTTCTAATTATAACTATTGCTAATTATTACTAATTATTACTAATTACCACTAATTATTACTAATTACCACTAATTATTACTAATTACCGCTAATTATTACTATTTACATGTTATTTTTACTATTAACCACTAATTATTACTATTTATCACTAATTACCACTAGTTATTACTAATTACCACTAATTACTGTTAATTATTATTATTAACAGTTAATTATTAATATTTACCGCAAATTATTACTAATTAATTCAATTTATTACCATTTATTATAATTTATTACTATTATTACTATTTATTCCTAATTATTCATAATTATTTTTAACTATCACTAACTATTACTAATTATTAGTACTTTTTACTAATTATTACTAATAATTACTAATTATTACTAATTATTTCTAATTATTACTAATTATTACTATTTATTAATATTTATTAATATTTATTTATATTTAATACTATTTAATACTGTTTATTATTATTTATTCCTATTTATTCCTATTTATTTCTATTTATTCCTAATTATTCCAAAATATCACTAATTATTCCTAATTACCGCTAATTATTACTAATTATCGCTATTTATTATTAATTACTAATATTTATTATTAATTTCCGCTAATTATTAATAATTATTGCCAATTATTACTAATTATCGCTAATTATTACTGCTAATTATCACTAATTATTACTAATTGCTACTAAGTATTCCTAATTATTACTATTTATTACTAATTATGACTAATTATTATTCTTTATTACTAACTAGTGCTTTTTATTACTAATTATTACGATTTATTACTAATTATTACAGCTTATTATAATTTATTACAATTTATTACTAATTATTACAGTTTATTATCATTTATTACAATTTATTACAACATATTACTATTTACTACAATTTATTACAATTTATTAGTAATTATTACTAATTGTTACTATTTTTTACTAATTATTACTAATTATTACTAATTATTACTAATTATTACTAGTTATTTCTATTTATTACTAATTAGTACTAATTATTACTAATTAGTACCAAATGCTACTAAATACTTGTAATTAGTATTAAATACTACTAATTAGTACTATAAAAGGTGGATTTTTGTTCACACACGCACATTACTAATTAGTATTAATACTATTTATACTAATTACTATTTTTTATTAACAATTACTACTATTTATTACTAATTACTACTATGTATTAATAATTATTAATATTTATGGACAAGTACTACTATTTATTACTATTTATTAATATTTCTTACTATTTATTGCTAATTATTAATATTTTTGAATAATCATTACCAATAAAAAATAAAAAAAATAAAAAAAAATAAAATGAATAATTACATTTAAATTAAATCTTTTGTTTGATGCAAATCTTGAAAATTTCTTCAATGTGAAATCTAAAACTTTGAAAAAATTAAAGAGAAAAATTTGAGAGGATAGAATGAGAGAGGAGTTGAGAGAACAATGAAATTGAAAAAAATCTGAGGGGGTATATATTTGTTTGCCCATTTGCGACGAGTGTATTTGCGATGGGTCTCATCGCAAATAGTATCCTGATGATATACTATTTGTGACGGGAGTGTACAACCATCACAAATAGTTAAAAACCACAGATTCTATTTGTGATGGGTCTAGACACCCGTCGCAAATTTCTTTCCCGCATTTTGGCGTGCAGTGCACGCCAATGCCTTTTGCGATAGGGAATAATTACCCATTGCAAATACCTATTTATAACCAACTATTAGCGATGGGTGCCTATGCCCATCACAAATAATCTTTGGTGATATACTATTTGCGACAGGCCCTCACCCTGTCGTAAAAAACCATTTTTCCTGTATTGCGTTCCCAACTCACAATAACGAGTTTCTCCAAAATCTTATATTGCACGCAAGACTGAGTAATATTTAAAAATAATATATTATTAATATTATTATTTTAAGAGGGAGTTATCACCTATCTATTGTATCAGTGAGAATGAATAAGACTAAAAATATTATGTTCACAAATATTTATTAAATGTTTTTACATTTATCTAATAAATTTGATAAGATTGAAATAAGAACAAATCCCATTTTAAGCTTAAAAAAGTTGTATATTTTTAAAAGGTTATTTTGCCATCTTTTGATAGAGAACCCATTTTAAATCTGAAATTTGACACATTTATAATCTCTAAAAGTCAAAATAAACATTATTTTTGATTGAGGAACATCAAAATTAGGTTTGGGTGAATTCTTGGTGTTTTTATGAGAAGTGTCAATTTTGATGAATAGTGAAAAAGCAATGCATTTTAATTGAAAATTTATTTTTTAGATAATTTATTTATATGGATATATTATATTTTAATTTTTTAAAATTTTAGTTAGTTCAATAACACATAAATTAATTCAATTTTTCTATTGAAATCAATTTCACATTGAATTGGATATAAAAACATTGAAAACTTTTGAACATTTTTACTATAAAAACCCACTTTGTTGTCTCGTCTATGGGATTAATTTGAAATTAATCGATATCACTTCTATGATTGGAATTTGAAAAAATGGATTTCTTATTTTTAATCAGAATAATTTATAATTTCTAATAAGTTTGACTTAATTTTTGACCAAAGTGATTAGTGAATGCAATTAAAATAAATTACAGTGATTAAAGGAAAAACAAGATTAATTAATTGTTAAACTTTCAGTGTGAGGTGTAAAAGTGACACTACACTTATTCTATGACTCTTTTCTAGCCATGTTTCATCCATAAACCTTCATGGGTCTTCTTTTGTTTGTTTGGTAAGATTCTTGTTAGGTAAAAACATGGGTAAACCTAACGTTTTTTTCCAAAATACCAAGTGTGTCCTCCTCCCCCACTTAAAAAAGGCATTGACCCCTCCCAATTCCTCACACCCCTCAATACACATTGGCTCATCCAAACTTTACCCAAATAGACTTCCAATATATTTCCGTTCATCCCAGATGCCTCCCTTTTGGAATAAATCCATCCAAGAAATCCATTTGGGGAAAAACAAAAGGATTTACCTGAAAAAGGGATAACATTCTTCAATATGCATTTATGTTTCATTTCTTTCTCCAACAATTCAATTCTTCTTATTCCAATATTTTATAATAACCATAGTATCTGAAATATACTAATATGTTATTATGATATGGTTTGTACCTACACTTACACATACTTCCATCTAATGAGTAACGAACATACCGTTCTTGTGTATAGAGAACTACCGGTTCACAAAACAACATCATTCATTTTTCATTTACCACATTTCATGGTTGATAATTACGATTTAAACAAGGTTTTTATATTATATATATGTGATATTTATTATTAATTCATACTTAAGTAATTTTTATATACTCATACCTTCATGCTTTCTATTTTCTGTAAATACGATAACATCATTTGTGGATGTTTGGAATATCGCCTCCTCAAAGCGATATGATACGTTCACACATTACATGTAATGTATTAAGGATGGATTTAATTAATTTATATGTGACTTAAATAACATATATATGATATTAATGACATAATTACCTTTCTTTAAATATAATATATTATATTCTTTATTTACCTTTCACATAGAAAAAGTGATAACATCATTCGTGGATGTGTGGACTACCGCCTCCTCGATGTGATGCGATTCATTTTCTATAAAACTAATTATATATATATATAAGTATATATGAATAAAAAATATGGTATAAATGATATAATTATAATATTATAAATATAATTTTTTCTTACCTCCTTTTCATAACGATCATAAAGAAATGACAATGTTACGCATGCGTACATACGACCTACCATCTCTATGATTGTAACATTGGTTCATTTTTCATAATAATATTTCATGATTTGTATTAAAAGTGAAATTGATGTGTAAATATGATAATTATTTTATTATTAGTATTATTTAGATATTTATTGAATGAACTCTTTGACCACAGTTAACCAACAAAAGTAGTTTTTGACACATAAACCGAATAAGATCAAAAAAGGTCAACATAAACTTAGTTGATTAAGTAATGATTAAGTAATTGTATATACAATGATAATAAGTGAGAAAAAGTAATAATAAAATTTAAAAATGATATCAAGTAGATATATAATTAACATAAGTTTATTATTTAGGAAGATAAAGGCACACATGATAAGTCAGACTCAAGGTAAGGGAGTTCATCTCAATTTCCTTTCATTGAGGAATTTTTTGATGATATGCACCATTATCATTTTATATGGTGTATATACAACCCCTTGGATATTATATATCCATATTTTATCTTTTTCATGTTATTTAATGTTTTTTAAATGTTATTATTTTATGAAACTTATTATTTAAAAGTTCAAAGTGGTATGGTACGCTTTGAATGTTTAAAAATTTAATCTCTTTATTCATTTCAATATTCATGATATTTTTTTACATATTTATTTATATGGATATAAAGAAATTATAAAGTAAATTTTTTTATATATTATTATTTTTTGATTCCTTTACAAACATCTATGTTTTTTAAAATAAAAATAAACCCCATGTTCACTTTTCTGGGTATTTTATTATTGAAAGTGGGTTTTGAAAACGGAATGATTATTTTAATATCTTTAAATGTTTTCTTATGATTGGAAGTGAAATTATATGAGTGAAATTGTGAAAAGTGGAATATTTTAAGTCTTATTATTATGTTATGGTTCTTGATCCTTATGACAGGTGGTTATGTTATAAACTAATGAAGGGTGGTTCTCTGAAAAACAAACGACTGGTGGTTCTATAATAAACCAACGAAAGGTGGGTCTGTGATATCCCTCCAATGCATTGGTAATTGAAGTCAGTATTATGGATATTCCATTTTTAAGATTGGAAGATATAGAATTTTACCACATGGTTATTCTAATGAAAAGATTAATAATGTCCCAAGATATCATTATTTTTTTTATGATTGTAATGGGTTTAATGTTAATCTCGTTATTGAAAAAGGGTAATAAATGAAATTATTTTATAAGTAAAGTATTTACTACTTATTAAGGGTGAAAATTATTAATTTATTATAAAGTTTTCATGGGTTTTCATGTTTTTAAAAGACTAATGTTTTCCTTTATTTTTTATCCCTTACTTGTCTAATTTATCTCATCCTATGTTTTTTAATGTTTTCACAGGACTTAAGTATGAGTAAGGGATTTGAATAAGTAATTTTAATAGTCATGAAGTGTTAAAAAAGGATATCATGATTTATTTTAAAAGTTTTATATTATTGAAAAAATGGATACTATTTAGAAGTGTCCAATTTATATTTTTTTGGTTTTGTTATGTATGAGTTATGACCTAATTTTCTAAAACTCTAAACCTGAAAAGATCCCCAATGTGAAAGAAAGTAAAATTCATGACATAACTCAAGATCATGTAGTGTTCTAATTCCATATCCTTACACCGACTAAGTTGTAATAATTCAAGAATAGACACTAAGAGAATCTTTATAAGGGATATATTCAAGAAGTGTGTCACCTTCGCAATAAACTGTCCTTTTTTTAAGAATAGAGATGGATCAATGCATCTTTTCATTGGTTATCAGGAACTAAAAAAGATAAAAATAAATAATAAATACCCTCTAACCCGTATTGACGAGTTTTTTGATCAACTGCACATACCATAAAACATTTCCAAGAGTGACCTATATTCAAGATATCATCAATTGAGAATCAATAATGGTGATAAACTAAATAAAACATTCTATAAAAGTTACGAAAACTATGAATATATCATGATTCCATTTGGACTTACTAATGCCCCCACAATCTTTATGGATTTAATGAATAAAGTATTTATATATTTTCGTGATCAGTTTGTGGTAGAAGTTTTAGATGATATTATTATATACTCAAAGAGATATAAATAGTGTGAAGATCACATAAGGATTGTACTGAAGACCTTAAGGAAGTATAAGTTTTACTAAAAATTTAAAAAAGTGTAAATTTTGGCCACAATGTGTTTCATTTGTGGGTCACATAATATCATGAAAGTGTATCTTAGTGGATCAATCAAAGATGAAGTCTATTAATAATTGGCCCAGACCATATACTTTAATAGATATTCATAGTTTTATGGGTTTGGATGGATATTATCGGCACATTGTGGAGAATTTTTAAAGGCTTTATAATCCACTCAACAAGTTAACTTGAAAGAGAGATAAGTTCCTTTATATATATAAATGTGAGTAAAATGGAAAGGAACTAAAGAGAAGGTTAGAAAATTCACCTTTTCTTAAATTTCCCTATAGTGGATAAGGGTTTGTAATATAGAGTGATGCATAGAATAAGGGAATAGGATGAGTTCTCATGTATAATGAAATTATTATAGTTTATGTATCATGGAAATTTATGGTTCATGAGAACAATTACCCAACCCATTATTTCGAATTATCTATGTAATGTTTTTCATTAATGATATGGAGGAATTATAATTATGGAGAAAGGTTTGATATATATACTAATTATAAATGTTTAATGTATATATTCACCCAAAACGTGTTAAATATATTCTAGAGATAACGATATAATATGATTAATGATTATGAATTCTCAATACATTACCACCCTTGGAATGAAAATAAGGTTTTTGATGCTTAGGGCCAAAAGGATCACACAAGATTATCTAAGAATAGGATAACAAAATATCCACTATTTCTAGATATGTTAAGGATAGAAATTAAAATCATGAGGAAAGGGGATAAATATTATCTTTCTCAAATGAGTTTTTAACCATATATCCATGTAAGTATTAAAGAGGTACATAATCAAGATGTGAAGATACAAAAGTTGGTGAGACATTTCACTGAGTTTGACCTTGATTGTGATGGAATAATGTTGTTAAAGAACCATGTCTGTACTCCAACCATACCGAATTTGAAGAAGGAGCTATTATATGAGTCTCATGGATTTTAATTCTCTATTTATCCTCAATTTATGAATATGTATATGGATTTGAAATATTATTTCTAGTGGCATAACCTAAAGAGGGATATTTAAGAGATTATATCTTGGTTCATGGTATGTCAGCAAAGTAAGGCTAAAGGACTAAAGTCTAAGGGGATGTTACAACCATTACCCATGCTATACTAAAAATGGGAAAACATCACCATCGATTGTTTTTCATTGGAATCCCCAAACAATCTAAAGGCCATAATGTCATTTGGGTTGTAGTTGATCAACATAGAAAGTCAGCAAACTAAATTACTATAATATAATACTTAAATATTGATTATCTTTCCATAATATACAATAACTATGTGGTAATATAGTATGGAGGATGAAAATATATCATATTTGATATAGATCCAAGTTTTACATAGAAGTTCGTCTTAGAAATTTAGTAGGTTGTAGATACAGAGTTGAATTTTAGTATGACATTTCATCCCACAAATGATGGTCATTCCAAGAGTAATATTTAAACAATATAGTATATGTTGAGAAATTTTTCTATATATTTCAAATGTGGTTGAGATCAATACCTTCCTCTAGTTGAGTTTTCTTTCAACAATATCATCAACTCGAGCATTCAGATGGATCTTTATGAAGACCTTCATGGAAATAAGTGTCACGCTCAAATATTATGGAATAAATTTGACAAAAAAAAGCTATTGAGACTTGAGATAGTTGACTAAATGGAACCAAAATTTAGAGACATTAAATATTACATTAAAGAATCTCATAGTTGATAGAATGTTTATGCTAACAATTGTTAGTGTGATATGGAATTAGAGATTAGTGAGATAGTTTTGCTGAAAAGTTTCCCATGGGAGATTCATATGAGATTTAGGATTAAAGAAAAGATAATACCTAGGTATATTAGCCCCTTTGAGTTTCTCAATTGAGTATGAATTGTACCCTATCACCCAACACTTCCTATAAATCTCTGTAAAGTTAACGATGTGTTCCATATATCTCTCCTAAAAAAGTACATACCTAACCCTTCATATCTATTGATCTCAGAGGTCATACCACAAGAGAAAGATCATTCTTAAGTGAAAAAATGGGGGTGATTCTCAATGAAATAGAGAAAGTGTTATGAAACAAGACCATTCCCCTGGTCAATGTTTTGTGGTGAAAGCACCAATTTGGGGAAGCTATATAGGAACTTGAGGATATGATAAGGAAGAATTATCCTTAATTTTTTGTATCAGAGTAACACAATTTTGAAGGTAAAATTATTTTAAGGGGGGGGGGGTATAATGTAACACCTAGAGAATTTATGATATATTATTTTTCAAAACAATTTATTTTCTTCAATATCTTTTGATATATGGAACATAAAGTTTAAATGAACAACAATATGCTATTAATAATATTATCATTTAATGTGACAGTTATAACCTAGAAATTAGATTGGAGGGTATAAATATGATTAACTAAATTATAAAAATTTATGTTTTACACATTTACAAAATGATTTTTTTTGTTATAAATTAATTATAAATGAAAATAATTTCAAATTTAAAATAAAGAAAATAGTTTTTTCTGAAAAACTGTTTTTATGCACACAATGTGTTTTTATCTAAATAAATTAAATTAATAACTATTAGTGAATTATTTTAGTGAAAAATATATATTATGTATTTAATAATTTTTTTATCATGTATATATTTTTTCTAGGCATGGTATATGAATAAATTTAGTTTTATGCGTAAATTTTTTTTTTCTTCTAAAATGTGGATTCTTCAAATTTTGCATAAATACATTAAAATTATTTTTACCAATTTTATATAATTTATCTGAAAAAATGATCTTCATTTTTTAAACATTCATGTAAAAATTTCATAGTATAATGTTTTCATAACTTTCAGAAAATATTAATTTTTTTGAGGAATAGTGAAAATACCGCGTTTTATTAAGAATTGAATTTTAATTGAAAGAATTTAAAATGTTATAAATTATATTAAAATTATTTTAAAAGTAATATTAGTAAAATTATATTATTAATAATCCAATTTATCTCATTTGAAACAATGTTATGTTCAATTGTTATATAATTTTTTTCCGTACATATGAAAACCTCTTATTTGGAAAAACACATTTTTGCCACACTTGACAGATTTAATTTAAATTAAGTTATATCACTTATATGAGATGAATTTGATAAAATGGATTCTATATTTTTAATAATAATAATTAATAATATGTAATATTTTCAAATTAATTTTTGGTCATACTTAATATTAAAAACTATAGAAATATTTTACTATGGTTAAGGTGAAAAAAAGTTTACTAAGGGTAAAACTGAAATGATAATGGATAAAAATGACCTAAAACTTGTCCAATTTCTATTTTATGGCCATATATAATTATTATTTCATTTAATGTTCATGTAAATTCCATTTTGGATCCATTTTTGCAATAAATTGACTTGATGCTATTGGGAATCTTTCAAAAATTACAAGAGTGACAATCATATAAATTATAAAGAGGAACCTCATATACCATCCACTTAATTATTAAAAATATTTTTTTTAAACCAATACATACAAATATCCTTTATTTACTTCCCTACCCAAGATCTTGAGTCCATATATTGATCATAAAGCCTTCCATCATGAACCTATTAATTCACATTCCATCACTACGTCTCATGGATTAAAATATTGACAGATTTAAAGTGTATATATGATATTAATTAAATAAATATAATTATATAATTATAATATCACATCCAAATTCTTACATTCCAAACTGTTGGAAAAAAATAAGTCCATTCATGTGTACGGGGAAATACCACCTCACAAACTGATGTGATGTTTTTTTCATTTAATTTTTACAAAGATGATAATAAGGATAGATTTATAGGATATATAAGATATATTTTTATATATTAATTAATCTAATAGGGTGAATTATTAATTAACATTTCTTTGTTCCATTTAAAAATGTAGAATCAATGTTCATGCATACATACAACCTACCATCCCCATGAACAATATAATTCATTTTTATATCCCTATCTTCAATGCATGAATCAAAAATATGTATATAATGAATATATATGATATTAATATCATGATTAACATTATATAGGTGATGAGAACAAGAAAATATTACCATGATTAAAACTATGGAATTGAAACATACATGAAAAACAAAGTAGTTATCACCAAGAGCACTAATTTCAATAAATAATTATTAATATATGGGTGATAAAAGGTTAAAAATGAATCATATATGGTATGAATAACATGTTAATGGTTCTATAATATATATATAATAATCATATAATTATTATATAGAATTTTCTAACATGGGTGAAGGATTTCAAATTTAAGGTATGGGATATTCATCTCACTATTATTTCTTTAAGACACATGCCTATTCACCGCTTGTTTCTTTTATATGGTGTATATACTACCCATAAATTCATTTTATGATTATTATCATGAAAATTATATAAATTTTGATATCAATTTTGGAATCTCTCTTCCAAGGGGTTTAAAATGATCATGATGCCAATGTGGTAAGGGATATATGTTACAATGTCATTATTTATCATGATTTCCCATGATTATATTTCCATTGATGAAATTTCAAGATATAAATATAAATAATTATCAAGAATTTTCATCTCATATAGTTATTTCTTTAGAATACATTTCATCCTTTCATTTTCCTCTATTTAATTCTTCAAGAGATTAAATGTTTATGTTTAAGGAAAATGTACTAAATAACACATTATTATAACATCATCATCATCATAATTATTATATATTTATTCAAAGGAGATAAAACAAGAGACCAAAGATCTTGGAAGTAGAGTAACTTTAGGACTAGGGGGGGTATAAAATAGTAAAGACCAAGTGTGTCCCCACAAATTAAGTTCACACCCTCAGGCTTTAAGGAGGTGGGGAAGGTAGGTGTTATAGGAGCCAGGGGTAGTAAGGTAAGAAAGGTAGTCTTAAACTTTATTACCCTCTCTCCATATATGTGTAACCTAAATGTTGCTCCTTAGGAGATATTTACATCTACTGATGGTGTACATGACCAACCATGGGGGGGAGCCTCTGTTCAGTAGGGAGTCACAGATGATCCTTGAGTCAGTTTCTGCATGGGAGATTTCAATATTTTTTTGATTACATAGATTGATCCAAGTGAGAAGAGACTTGGCCTCCTCCTGACAAGAATTTTCATTTCCAAAGTGGGCCGTGAATGAAAGGATAACACTCCCTCATGAATTTCGAACCACTCCTCCTCCTCTCATGGTACTTGAGCTACAAGATCCATATTTTTTTAGCTTAAAACCATTTTCTAGAGGAATCAATCTTACCCACCACCCCTGAATTCTATCCATGGGAGGAGCCATTTCAGGGCCAACCTACAATATATACATGGAGGGGGATTCCCACTCATTCTTAAGTTGGGATACCATATCAATAACTAGGCATTTTATTCTCACAATGATAGACCTTCCTGTGGATTTTATCCCCTCGAGTATCATCTTATTACGGGCCTACCAGAGGTACCAACACCCAACACTGAGGACCATGGAACACGCTATCCTCTCCAAAACTTTATTCGATATTCCATATAACCTCCTCTCAAAGAACAAATACCCTTGAAGATCATTATAGGAGATCGCTGTAAAGAATCCAAATCATTTCCACATAGCCTTAGCCCACTCTCCTTCAATATAGATATTATTTTTTCTCTCCTCACTTTTGATGCTACAATACTAACACCATGATGTAAGGATTATTACCAATTTCTTAATGCTCTCATTAGAGGGTATCACTAAGTTCCTTAATCTCTAGACCAGAAAATTGTATTTGGTTGGAATTCAACTACATCGCGTTAAATCATTCCAGTTGTCCATATGATCCTTAGGGGTGTAACTCCTACAGATGTCCTTTGTGGTGAACGTCCCATAATGAGATGGTCTAAACACACACTTGTACTACTCTGAATTGATGATGATAAAGTCGAAAATTTATGTTTTCATAACCAATCCATGATTTGAAGCTTCCTTAAAAAATTTTAAAGGTTATTCTAAATGAATAAATTTTCTTTAATATTTTATAATATTTTATATTTTAAATAAGTAATTTTAAATTGAAAAGGATATTTCATTCAAGAATTGTTCCAATTGAAATTTTGAAAGAATTCTTTAGATAATATGGAATCCTTTTAGGGTTACTAACCCTTAATTAGGATATTATCTAATGGTAAAATCTATATTCTTTATCTATATGGATTATGTTTTTGGTGGTAAGATGTTTGTGGAACACATACCTTTTTTCTTGTGTTATACTATCATGAATGAGGAAATGAATATGAAATCCATACATTTTCCCTAGGTAATACCATGATAAAATGTTTCCGAAATCCTTTTACTTTTTCACATGGTTTGATATGATGATTGATTTATGATCTTATCACACACAATTGTATGATTTTCATTATGTGATAGGTGTTCCTAGAATTATATATCCCTCCAATTAATTTCATAAATATTTATATCTCATGAGATAAATAGGATTGTAATGGGGATTGAATGCCATTCAATAAGTGAATTAGTCCACTACGATAGTATTAGGAGTGAAAATTGAATACTATAATGGTTTGGGAACTAAATACACTACACTATAATAGCCTTGGAAATGATCCTTGACTACTATAGAAATGATTTTTTATACTTATATATATTCCATAATTCCCTGACACATTCCAATGTTATTCTCGAATGGCTCATGTTCATTTTTTTTTTTTATTTAAGTCTTACGAACTACTAATATTTATGAAATAATTCAATATTTTGATCAATGTTGTATAGGGAATGGAATTTAAAATTTTAAGCTCATGTCCTCATACAAATTTACTCATGTTATGTTAATATCTCCATTTTTTACCCTTACTGAGTATGTGAGCTCACCCTTTTTTATGTTTCCTTTCCCTGGGTTGTAGAGAAATATTTTATGTATGGTATGTCTAAGAAGAGTACTATGTTGGTAGATCATTATGTGAGACGTTGAAGATCAATCATAAATAGGAAGATTCGATAAATAGTCTCTAAAGAAACTAAACCTTTATAGTCCTCATGTTTGATTATGGATAAGGAATAGTCATCTATTAAGATGTTATATCTATGTTTAAAAAGTTTGGTTCACTATAGGTTCATTATCATATGTCACCCTATGAGTTATGGGAGTTGATGATTCTTATAGATGATCTGATGAAAAATGTTTTCTTCTGGCCTAGTGTGTCTTTGTAGGGGTGATCCAGGGTTATTCACTAATAGGGTAGGTGGTTTTATGAGGTAATGTATAAACTATAGAATTTTGAATTAGGTAAAAGTAAAAAAAATTTCTACCCTCTTATGTGTATTGATGATCTATTTGACCAATTGAGAGGAAAAAGTTGTTTTTTATGATCTATATATGGTATTGATATCACTAGTTAAGGGTGGAGGATGAATATATTATGAACACTTCCGTGTAGTGATGGTAAGGGAAATTAGAGATAATGTTTATATTGTTTACTGTCATGAATTCACCATCTATGTTCATGGAAATCATGAACTCTATGTTCAGGTAATTCTTTGATTGGGTTGTAGTCATGTTCATAAATGACATAATGTTATACATGAAGTATAAGGGGGATAATTTCAATTTTATCTAAGTTATTTTAATCGTAATTTGATTATACCATCTCTAGGTAATGTTATCCAAGTGAAAGTTACAGATGTGGGAGGTCTATTTCCACGGGCATCTGGTGACCTAGTAGTGTGTATCCATAGACCCATCAAAGATTTAGGGTGTTGTTTTTTGGGTAGAATCAAATAATGTAGATTTTTTTCATAGATTCCTTAGTCTCATAGGTTATTACCAGATGTTCATGCATAACTTCTCATGGATTGAGGCCCTATTGATAGCTCTAAACCTAAAAAATCAAGATTTTATCTAGACTGGTCAGTCTTAGTAAATGTTTGAATACCTAAATGTAAGGTTGATCAATGCTCTGGTGAATCAAATTATAAAAGAGTGGGTGATGTTTGAGCTTATATATGACACTTAACATCTGGTATTCATATTCATCTTAATGAAATCGAAGTAGGTGCGTCAAGGGAGTGACATCTACATGAGAATAACTATACCACCCATTATCTGAAACTAGTTGCAATGGTGTTTTCACTAAAGTTGTGGATACATTACCTCATCCGAAAATTATTCATATTATTTACTAATCATAATAGATTTAGGTATATTTTCTCTTAGTGTGACCTAAATCATTAACAATGGAGGTGGATAGATATTCTTTAGGATTTTGAAATTGAGATATCCTACACCTCAAAAAAGGAAATTTCCTAGCTGACTCAAAATACAGGAAGTATCAAAACAATATTTTCCAAGAGTCTAGATATACTTAGATGATATTGGAGAACTTATAAAACATTCACTTAGATTCAAGGGTGGTTGATGAAGGATGTTTCTTATTTCAAATGATAGTCCAATCTTCTCTAATGAAACATTTATAGGATTTTTATTAGGTAAAATTAGAGATAGAGGTGATGTGTGACTGAGTTTTCCATGATCATCCTCAATAAGGATGGTTTAAGGATGGTCATAACATGATTTTGTTTCATGGGAGGCTATTCGTTCAAGTAAAAATGCATAAGGGAGTCCTTCATGAGTTCCACTGATCACCTATAGAGGTTTAACTATAAGTGTCTAATATGTATCATTGTTTGAGGTTGTAGTTTTGGTGGTCCAATATTAAACTATTATTGTGAGATTTTGTGTCTATGTGCTTGATATTCTAGTAGGTAAAGGTAGAGCATCATTTCCTTGGTGGTTTGTTTCAACCCCTGATTATTCCCTAGGGGAAGTGGGATAAAATATTGATATAATTTTTTATAGGATTACCCTTATCCCAATGTGGATATGGTTCTATATGGGTAATCATGGATTACCTGATGAAGTTGAATAATATCCTAGAAACTATGGATTCTGGCATTATGGATGTTTCAGCAAGGATTTTTGTTGAAAATATTTTGTTTTTATATAGAGTAATGAGGTCCATATTCTAATATTAGTATTCTGGTCATATCCATGACTTTGGGGTTTAATGAAGTACACTTTTAGTACTTAGTTACACCTCAACACTAGTTTCCAACCTCAAAAATATAGATATATAGAGTGAGAAATACACACATTGGATGATATATTGTGAGAAATAATTTTAGACTTCAGTGTATCTTGGGAAAATAACATGGATTTGTTTGAGTTCTCTTATAACAATAGATACCATTCGTCCACCATCATGGAACCATATGAGTCTTTATATGGAAGGATATGTCTCTCTCTGTTGTGAGGGACCGAGTTTGTGGTGTTATCTGTTCTAGGTCTCGATGTGGTGGGAAATGAGAGATAAAAGGTTTTGGTAGTTCATGTGATGTTGAATGAGGCACTTGAATAAAATAAATCTTATATTGACTATAGGATGATCCCCTTGGTGTTCGAGATAGGATACCATGTGCTCATAAAAGTTTTCCCTCATTGGGGGAAGTAGAGGTTTGACAATGGGACTAAGCATTCACCTTGGTTCGTTGGGACTTTTGAGGTGTGAAATGTGTTGGACCAGTGAAATATTGGTTGGTGATTCCACCATAGATAGACATGATCCACAATGTATTCTACATATCACATCTCAATCAATATCTTCAAGATGAATCTAGTATCACTTATTGGGGAGAGTGGGATATCATGGCTGGTGACATGTCCCTGGATTGACCAGAATAGATTTGGGATCGATAAAAGAAGGTATTGTGTAGACATACCATCCCCTTGGTTAGTGTTCTCTAGAGGCATGGGGTATTGGAGGAATATACTTGGTAGTCTGAGATAAATATACATTTCAAATACCTAGAGTTGTTTGAGTTCTTCCTTATACTATTGTGCTTTGATAGGATGATGCTTGAATCTTTCTGGTTTATGAAAGGTTCATTTTTCTCATGATGATAATGTGTGTTAAAAAATCCAATATATGATGAATGACAAACAAATTACTAATCAAAATTTGATATATTATGATATATTTTAAAATTGTGAGGGTGAGTCAGTGCAACCTGAAGAATATAATAATTCGATTTGGAGGGAAGATTTACTTGATTCGTTTTGTTGGAGTCATGATATAAAATGTTTACATTAGTAATTAGCATGGGCTATGTAGAAGTTGTAATGGTGGTGCATATGGTTGTGTGGAAAAGAAATGGATTGAGTTTTATGTGATATAGTTTAAGAGATTTAGTTGTAATAATATCTCCGATTGGTATCTCATGGGATGATTTTTTAGACCACCTTCCCTTCCTATGTTTCCTACTCATATTTGATTATCATATATGAGTGTTTTTTGAGAGGTATCTAATGTAATGAATCAGTCATTCCTAAAAATTCCTTTTATTTTCTCCCAATGCTTGGATATGTTTTGGGAGAGATTCATGGTGACCCTGAGGCTTAAAGTGTTGTTCTGGTCTTTTGAGAAACAACATGGTTTTCAACCTATTTTTGAAATCTTTTTGTCTACCATGTTATCCGATGTGAAATGGGACGTGTTTCTACAACTCGAGGAAGGCTCGGTGTTTTCTATGTTGGTATGTTGGTCTACCTATACACTACAGGAAAGTGTAAATTCTCAGAGGTGAGATTGGCATCAAGTGTTGTTCTTTAGTGGAGTGCCTATATGAAATGGGGAAGATATACCAACTAAACTATAGCCTTGGGCATGGTGGGGGTAAAACGAGAAGGTTATGGGTGATAGAGAGTGTTGTCTATCCATGGAGAAATATATAATTACCTCCACAACTACGAAACTGACATGGTCTAGACCATGGTGGTGTTTAATATTGTTTTTAAAATGGTTGTAAAATGGTGTTCTCATGTGGGGGCTTCTAATCATGCATTGACCAGACCCACCATGGGATTTTTTTATGTTCACCATTATATGGTGGACTCTAGTAGACTTTAATTATAAATTGTATGTTGTATAACCCTTGTTTTCAAGTTCCTAACACTCTATAGACTCTTGGCTGACCCCTCCTCATCCTTCCATTATCCAGTCACCTCCCTTTGTGTTTTGAAACCCTTGATTCATCTTATATAATTCTAAATGGATTCATTTAGATCAATGTAACCCTATTATCCCATTGTCTAATTTTCCCTCATTCTCTTTTATCTAGTTGTCCATTGAGGTGTTTTTCACCTCTATTTTGAGTTTTTTGGTAATGTATTCTTTATGTACATCAGATGTAGTGGTCTTTACTGCAATATCAATTATTTTTGATCCTCTCATTTTGTGTGTTTTTATTTTAATATTAAATTAAGGTAGGGTATTCTTCATATATCCTCTCTTAGATTTACATATGGGGTATTAGATTTTTCATTCATTTAGGTAGATGGTATATATAATATTAATGAATATTATATACATTTTTAATTGAAAATGAAATAGAGGGGAATAAATTACATGAGTTTTACTTGTTCTTATGATTTTTGATTTTATGGTTGATCATTCGTGATCATCTTTATTGTATTAAAATATGTTTCATTTTTTATATTGTTGTGGATATGGAAAAGTGTGTATCTTACTATCTTTATTGATTTACTCACCATAGATGGAAATGGTTAAGAACTTATATCTGATTAAAAAATTTATTTCCAATGTAATCACAATTTTTTTTGAAATAACTTAAAATAAAGAAGTAAATATAATTAAATTACTTTGTTAAAACATAAATGTGATATTTGGTGGTTGTAATATGTGGTAGTTGTAATGTATGGTGGTTGTGACATGTGGTTATTATGATGCATGGTTATTGTGATATATGGTGGTTGTAATGTGTGGTGGTTGTGAAGTGTGCTAGTTTTGATATGTGGTGGTTAATACATAGGGCTTGTTGACCAGAGGATGATGGATTGTTTGTGTTGTGTTGTGTATTGATAGATTCCTAGTAGTGTTGCAATGAAATGTTATTGAAAAAATTGAAATTTGATGTGTTGGAATGGGTAATGAAATCTTCATCTAAAATGGAAATTGTGGTTAAAGTGGTTATTGTTGAACATGAAATTAATGGGAATGATAAAGGGGAGATAATTGGTAATTGGAAAATCTAGAAATGGTTTAACATGAAAAGGAAAGAAGGAATTTCATTTCTAGGCTATTCATTATTTTATATTGTTATTCATTAAGATGTGGTTGTAAAATTAGTGGAGGTTTTAAGGCCTTGTGGTGATAGTGTGAGTTATAAAAATGCTCCAATTATGAATGCATATGTTGAGATTCTGTGTGTGTGATTATTATATATTTTATTTTCATTAGAATTTTTATGCACAGCCCACCAACATCTATTACTATGTTCTGAGTCCCAAATGTTATGGGAGTATTTTTTCCTAATATACAAGATGGTGAGGATTGATGGATAACTACACCCTCTTCCATGCTCTCTCTTCTAGGGATGGTTTTTACGCATGGGCTATGACTGATTAAAAATATAGTTCACTTATGGTTGTGTTGGAAATATTTATGAGGTTGTTCATATTGGGGGTTGTGCATGGCTGAATGGTGGGCATGAGGATGATGTAATTCATGTTCATGATGCTCTAGTATTATAGTTATATAGTATTAGTTATGGGAGTATGTGGTTGTACATGTGTCTATAGATCAGTTGTGATGACCAGTTTCACATGGGGTGCTTGGTGTGATGTAGTTTCATGGATTGCTTTAGATAGGTTTATATAAAATGTATGGGTGCTCCAGGGAAAAAGATATTGGGGATAGAGAGAATAACATTAGTGGTAAAGAGGTGTGGGGTACCCTTTATCAACATGATTCTTATTATGTTACCATATTAGATGTATTATTTGGTGAGCATGCAATAGCGAGGATGTGGTTGTTTAGTTAACCTACTTTGGTGCATGTCGGTTATGATGTTCCCCTATTGATACATTAATATACTATTTTAACATGTTCACAAGATACATTGGGTATGATATTACTGATTATAAATTTTATTCTCACTCCACACATATACAAACTCTATTTCATTTTTGAAGGGGGGATTTTGGAGATTGAACTGCACATTACCAGCCCAGACATCTGAGTGGTTGTTGAGTCACTACCTTAGGATTTATTTTGGGTTATTTATTTAGATAATATATGTATTTGATTAAATTATACATGCATTGTGGGATGTTTAGGGTTTACTTTATTTATTTAATGGAGTTTTTGGGTGATTGGTATCCTATCTACCATCCCTAATGTATCTATTGAGGAAAATGATTTCTATATGTGATATTTTTTTACACTTGGTGTTAGTCACCAACCCCTTCTGAAGGTAGTACTCTGGGGTCACTATCTTCCTTCCTTAACTACTATCCTAGGAGAGGTACCATTAGAGGGGGGGGGGGGTGTTATGAAATTATTTAATTAATAAAAAATTATCATTAATATATAAATTGAAATACCCTCTCTCTCTCTCTCACACACACATATATATATTTATATATATTAATATGTTTGTGTTTATCAATTTATATATATATATAACATATTTATAAAATTACATGTATATAATCAATAGATAACATTACAAATAAATGTCATATCAAATATATATAGACATGCACACACGCACACATAAAAACAAACATAAATAAACAGAAATAAACACAAAAATGAAAAAGTTAAAACATAATTATAATTGATTAAGAGATATGGAGCTTCGGGTAGTGGGGGTATCCTCCCTCAACGATGGATTCTAGGGGTTGGCCATGGTTGTCCCTCACTATCTCAGTTTCACTCTCTTTCCTCCCAGTGGCGCAACATCGGTGGCTTTACCGGTTCATGATCCACGGTGTCTGGATACTTCCTGAAACCCCACAGATGCGCTGAAGACCTGCAACCCAGCTTGTCCTCATTTGGGTTCAAATCTACCCAATAGTTCTGATCATGCACTGCATGATCCATGGCATTCCATGAATACCCGCAACCCTACAAATGTGTTGAGTAAGTACGTTTTAGACGATCCTCAACTGGCTACAGATCTGCTAGATTGAGATGCACTGCAATAATCAGTTCTAGATTGCTTTGCGAGATCTGAGGATGTGATGCATAGGTCCGCTGATGTTGTTATTCTAAACCATGGTGAATCATGGATTTATTCTATTATACAAAAGAGTGTGTCTCTACATGATGCTATGGTGGATCCAACTGGTGGTAAGGATATGCATTCTAAATCTTATGCTCCTTCTTTCAAAAATACAAATTCAGGGCCCAAACTGAATGGAGTTTATTCTCTGGGTATGTTCAAGGACTCATGCCCTACTAGAATCATTCGAAATTTTTCGTATTCTTATGTTGAAGCAAACACTATAGTGCTATCCGAGGGAATGGAAATTGGTAAAGACTCTTTTATTGCACGAATTGTTTTTCCTAAAGGTAAAAATCCATGGAATCTTGACAATTTGATTCGCTGAACCTTGATTTTATGGGGTTTCTCTAACTAGAAATTCATCTCTCTTGGTCATGGTTTTTTTCATTGCCTATTTCCTTTAGATGATTTGATGCTTCATGCATGGAGCTTTGGGACTCTGCTGTTGAAACCTGGTTGGCATAACTTATAAGAATTGTCTTTGAACTTTAATACTTTGCATGTAAGAAATTTTTATTCTCAAGTCTGGTTTCATCTTTATGGTCTCAATTAGGTCTTTTGGAATTAGAGGATTTTGTATGATATTGCCAAAATAATTGGGAATCCTATTCGTCTTGATAAGGAGACTAAGTATTTTTGATTTGGTCACTTTTCTAGGATGTTGGTGGAGGTTGAACTAAGCTCTATTTTGATTGACAAGGTAACTCTTTATACCCATTTTGACAACATTCAAATTGATATTGAGTATGAAAAAAATCCTCTTTTCTGTAATGAATGTATGGCTGTGGGAAACACTCTAGAGACATGTCAGAATCATGTTTCATGTAAGGAATGTGGGGTGATTGGTCATCCATAAAATCTCTGTTGAAAGAAGTCAGTGAAGAATGATGCAGCTTTGTCAAAGCCTATAGCTCATGATGCTGACACACTCAAGGATCTAACTTCCATTGTGGCTGATGTGATGACTTCTGGGAAATATGACTCTCAGGTATATAAGCATGAAGGAAAGAGTTTGTTAGTGGATGTGTCTCTAGAGTGAGAAAATAGTGGCCCCTTAGACCCTCGTGTTGATTTGGTTAAATAGGTTACTTTAGCTAGGGAAACCCCTCCACAGTCTTTAGGATTGATGATCCATGATCACTTTCAGGTTGTTGTCTACAATCACATTGATGGAAAACAATGTGTTGATTGTCACCAGGAAATCCAGAAGCTCTTTCAATCTTCCAAATTATCTGTGAAATGGGGGAATTCTTCTGAGGATGAAAGGGAGAATGGTACCCCTATTAAGGATTCAGGTAGTGGTGGATGTTCTTCCTTTAAGGAACTAGTCTTGAGTGGCAAGGAAAATATGACTGATGGTGAGGGCTTCACCCCTATTCCCTCAAATCAACGACCATACAAGGATTATTCTAAACTTCCTAGGAACATTTCTACTAGATTGTCTTTAAAGATTTCCAGGAAGGTGGACACAGACCTTCTTATGATTTTCAATCAGTATAAATATCAATCTAAATAGGATCCTTCTAGTGACTCTAATTATGGAAATGATTTGTCATATTATGATATTTAGACATGTTGTTTGGTGGATGAGGACATTTCTGATTATTTGACCCCATCTTCCTTATTTTTACTTTTTATTGCTTCTTAATAAATGGACACAAGATTTGCTTCTAGTTTGACTTATTGGTCTATAATAGATTAATCTTATCTAAATAAATTATTAATAATTCTGAAATTAATATATATAATATTATTTCTATTAATTTTTATACAGACATATATAACTAGATTAATATATTTATATAAACATTCATATATTTACATTTATAAGTATATCTATGTTAATTTACACACACACACACACAAACACATATACAAACATTTATATATATTCATATAAATTAAGGTAATTATATGTATGAATTCATATATATTAATTTATATATTAGTATATATATATATCTTAATATATGTATATTAACATAGTAATTAATATATAAGTAAATGTATATTAGTATATTCATTAATATATAAATTTATAAATTTATTAACTTGCACACAAATATAATAAATATTTATTGTAAACTAAATGAAATTTTTAAGAGATATATTTTTATATATTAGTATATAAATTAATATATAAAAAATTATAATTCTATAGTTGTAAATTTACATATATATATACAAATAAATTAATATAAATGTAATTATAAAATCATATATATATATATATATATTTATATGTTGATAAATATATTAATACATGGGTATTAACATATTAATATATGTATATATATGAATATATTAATTACTACGTAAATTAATAATTATATTAACTTATATATAAATATATGTTAAGGCAATTTGGTATGGGGGGTGGGGGTAGGGATAACTATGAGTACCCATTAACCTGGTACCCAATAATACACAACCCAATTAAATATGGTTAGGCTAGTTTTTAAAATGGTAGTTTATAGGGTTAGGGCGGTGGATTGAAATCATGATTAATAAATAGTCAAGGTTAGGGTAGTACCATTAGGTTACCATAAACCTAAACCCGATTAAGAAAATATTTTTTTATTAATTAATAAAAAATAAAATACATCATAATTGTAAAAAATATTTATTTATTTTTCATATGGTTCATACTATATGTATAAGTAAATTTCAAATTTGAATACATTGACTATATATTATTTAATATTGAACAATTAAAAATAATATTTATTTAACTTTTTAATATATTTATCCATGATTTATAAAATAATACAAATATTTGAATTTCTAATCATGTAATATAAAGGGTTAGGATACACTAAATCCGAATTGTGAATATTGAGTAGTTCGCTTTATCAATACTAAAGAAAAACCCTAATAATGGAGTAGTTTTTTCTTCACTAGTGAAAATCACTAATAAAGGGTAACATTATCAGTGTGACAAATTGTTCTGAAAAAATTACCATCTTTATCAGTGTTTTTAGCACTAATAATGTATATATTTATTAGTGCTGATAATGGTGACCTTTATCAACATGTGTTTTAGCACAAATAAATGGTGATCTTCTTAGAGAAAATTATATATTATTAAAAATAATATTTAATATATATATATATATTCTAAAATATTATTTATATTATAGTAAATTGGTATTTACAAATAATACATCATAAATCTAGTGAAAAATGGTTTATACGTTAATTAAAACTTAATAATAAATAAAAATACCGATTAATTAAAATTTATAGAAATTTAATAACATTTTTTTATCTTAATAACATATATATTTTTTCAATTTCTCATATATATAAAATAATAAATATTTAATTATCAATTAAAAATGTTGATTATATAATTATTTAAACATAATGTGTCATACATTAATTTCACATGTATATATACTAAATTAATTCAATTGTAGAGAAACACACATACACAAATAATAAATTTTTAATTTTATACTTTTAGATTTTTATTTATTAATATTTAAAATTTAATATATTATGTTTTTAATTATTAAACTTTATTTATTTTTTATATTTTCGTTGAATATATACTATTTTTAATGTTTTAATATATATAAATATTTTAATTTATTCATTTTTGATTATTTATTTCATTAAAAAATGGTTCAATGTTTTTTTAATTCAATCATTTTTAATTTTTTTTGGGATCAATATTTTCTTAGTTTTTTTTCATTTTTAATAATTATTTATACATATTTGTTGATTAACATTTAATGTTTTTAATATAGTTGGAATTTAAATTATTAAAATATGGATTAAACGTCATTTTAGCATATATTCATTTGAGTTTTTTAAATATATATAGTTAATAAGTCTTCTTCATTTTTTTAATATTTTTTCAAACTATTCATTATTTTAATAAAATTTAACACATTTTTAATATTCATTCATTTAAAAATATATATTCAATAATAGTGTTAATTGTTTTTCTTTTCTTTTTTTATAATTTCTTCATTTTTAATGTTTATTCGTTTACTATTTTTTAATTTATTCTTTTTTTAAATATTTTTATACAAAATAATTAATTAATATATATAATTTTTTTAATATATAAATATATCAATATTGATATATATTTGTATATATATGTCATATATTTCCATAAATATGATTTATATAATACAAAATATGTATTTACACTAAATTAGTAATATATTTAGTGAAATAATAATCTATAAAATAATTATAAATTAACATCAACTTAAAATATAGACTAATTAGTATTCAGTAATAGATGTTTAATTACATATTAGATAAAATTCACATGCTTTTTTAAATTTTACATATATCCAACTTGTGTAATATGTATGCACATTAATTTCACACACACATATACCTAATTAATGAAATTTTATATAAAAACACACAAACATGAAAAATATTTCTGTAAGTTGTTATATTTTAAATATTTATTTTATAATTTTATTTATTAACAAAATAAATTCAATATTTTATGGTTTAAATTGGTAAATTATATTCATTTTTTATAATTTTATTTAATATATACTATTTACTATCATTAAATATCTTTTAAAAAATTTATTTATTTTATATTATTTATTCTTTGATAATATTAATTATTTTTAAAAATATTTGTAATATATTTATTTTTGACTTTAATTAATTAAAAATATATATATGTTTTTTCATTTATAATATTTATTTATAAATATTTATTCATTAATATATAATATTTTTAATATGGTGGTAACTTATATAATTAATATGTATTCATTATTATTTTTGCATAAATTCATTTTTAATTTTTTTAATAATCTCTATAATTGGAAAAACTCATTCACTTTTTTAACACTTCTACAATCTATAGATTTTTTAATTATTTAATTTAACACTTTATTGAATTTAATTCATTAAATAGTTTTTAATATTATCTATTCACTTATAACATTAATTATCTGTTACTTTTTCTAATAATTTATGCTTTTAAAATATTTTTTCATTTATTATTTTGGTAATTTATTGTTTTTTAATATTTATTGAAAAATGTTTATTCCTTAACATTTTTTAGTATTGTTGTAAAGTACATAATCTATATGTATTAATTGTAATTTTAATATATATCCATTTTTAAATCTTATCAATATTTACTAAAATTAATTAAAATTATTTATTTTTTATATTTTTGAATTTAGTTAATTTTTAACTATTAAATTTCTTTCATTTTTAACATTTATGAATGTAATTTTTTTATTCATTAATAATGTTAATTATTTTTTACATTATTTATTATTTATTCATTTTTAATATATATATTTAATGCTTTTGTAATTTATTTTGAACAATTTTTATCAACAATTAAAAAATAACAGAGAAAATTCGTTTTGGTATTTGAAAATTAACCATAATAGAAATCCAACTCACTCATTCTATTCAACCTCTCAAGGAAATCAACCTCTACTACCACTCTCCCTCAATCTTCTCAAATAAATCGACCATCCCAAAACAAAAGGTATGTGATTCTTTATACTCATTTTTACTCTATCTTCTATTATTACATGATTTTTTATTTTTTCCTTTACTTTAATTAATCTTTGGAACCCTATATTTGAATAATCCTGTTTAATAATATTTTTTCAATGTCTGTTGAGTAAATTTTTTCTAAGATCCAAACGGTTTTCACTTTTGATCTTTAGGGTTCCCTCTTGTCTTGGTATTTTAGAATACATGGATTCCCTTCACTTCAATTTAAAGGGATGTTCTTTTCTATATTTTTGTGTATATGTATATATATAAATATTAATAAATGTATAAAAAATACAATAAATTTAAATAAATCTATATATATTTAAATAAATGCATATAATTTTTTAATTAAATTTATTAAGGTTATGTTAAATAAACTATATGATTAGAAAAATATATATTATAATCATATGACACTATTTCTCAATAAAACTATCATTTTTATCATTTTTTGGCATTAAAACTATTATTTTTATTATATCCTTGAGTTTCCAAAGTTAGAATGATTTTTTTCATATGAAAATAATCAAATTTATCTGAAGTATCAACATCTTTCGGCTTTGATTTTTTTATTTGGTACTTCTTTAAAACATAGGCTTTAGATATTTTAAAAAAATTATTTAAAGACAAACATATACATAATTATATATTTACACTCAAATTATGACACTTTATTTACATATAAATGTATATATAAATTATTTGAATACCTAGTAAGTATTTCTTAATTTATTGAACAAATTGAATATTTTTGAACAAAATATCATGGATATGAAAAAAATGGATGGATGATAATCGTTTGAAAAAAGAGTATGAGGATTGAGTTAAAGAGTTCAACTTGTTTTCAATAGAATGAATATGACACTTCTCAAATCCTTTATCCGTGTTTATGATTCTTTTATTCAATTAAACTTTTTCCCTAATAGTTTAAAGAACATTTTATTTTTCATAGAACTGATCGAATCTATTTATGTAAGACTAAACATGGGGGAAACTAAATGTCAATACTAAATGAGGTGATACTCTGATTTATGGGTCATTTGATATTAATACTTTTATCAATGATGATAGAGAATGTATGGATGAAATGAAAATGGAAATTAAAGATGATATTCATGATTTTTGAAAGTTGGTTGAGAAGTTAAATTTCCATGGAAATAGAAAATTATATACCACTTCTATTAAATATAAAACATTATCTTATATATTAAAGATATATAATTTATTTTATGGTATTGGATGGGAAAAAACCATCTTTACCAAACTACTTAGTCTCATGAATGATATAAAACTAGAAGGAAATGAGTTTCCTTGTTGAATATGTGACTCTAAAAGAATTATATATTCCATATTTATTAATTATAGAAAAATACATGTGTGTAAAAATGATATTATATTGTTTCATAAGGAACATGAATTACTCAAAAGATGTACTATGTGTGGCGTGACTTGAAATAATAAAGCTGAATCAAGTCCTTCAAAATTGATATTATACTTTCCTATCATTCCACGGTTTATACAATGATATGGATGTACGAAAAACACTATAAAATTGACATGTCAGGTGGATACATGCATTTAATGTTGGAAATTACTTTACCCACCAGACTCTCCTCATTGGAAGAAAAATTCATTTTGAGTATTCTGAATTTGGAAGTGAACTGAGAAATTTCTTCCTTACATTAACTATTTATGGAATGAATCCCCTTTGTGTAAAATGTATTAATCAAAGTACATGTCCAATAATGTTGGTAAATTATAACTTTCCATTATGGTTATTTAAGGAGTTCCAATACATTATGTTGTCTCTACTTATATATAGACCAAAATAACTTGGTAATGATATTGATGTCTATTTGGATCCATTGATTTAATATATGAAATTGACGTTGGATATATTTGTTTCAGTGTATAAAAATCATAAAATAGAAGAGTTCACATCAATAACCATATTTTATGGGATGATAAAGTATATTTATAATGATGATAATTTGTCAAGCTATTGCATTAAAGGAATGTTGGGGTGTCCCATTTGTGAAGTTGGTACACACTAAGTTATGTTGAATAATTCCATGAAGACACTATTTTTAGGATATCACAAATTTTTATCCCAACTACATAATTAATAATCATGGATGTAATCATTTTATAGAAATATAGAACAAGGTAAAACACCATAACCGCTAATGGGTGACCAACATTTAAAGAAATTAAATTTTATTGACTATATTTTTGGAAAACCTATTTCAAAAACCAATATGAAATTAAGTTAAAAATGTGAATAGTTTTCATTGAATTATGATATTGGAATTATATGTGTGATAGAAATATTCTTGATGTCATACATGTATAAAAAATGTATATGATAGTGTTATTATAATTTTTCTAAATAAACCAGTTAAAACAAAGGAAATAAGGCTATGTTGTATATGATTGACATGTGAATAAGGTAAGAGATGACACTGATGAAGGGTGAATGATGAACTATTCTTCCTCTAGTAGCTTATACTCTATCTAAATAAGAAAATTTTTAATTTTTTAACTTCTTTAATGGTGTAAAAGTTCTAGAGGGGTATTCATTAAATATCAAGAATGTAGCATAAATGATTAATATAGTGTTAAAGGGTCTAAAATCATAGGATTTTAAAAATTTTATGAAAGATTTAATGCATGTATCTTTACATTATATTCTACATAAAAAATTATCATATAAATTTACCATACATTACTTCTTTTACAAATCCATATGTAGTAATATTATAGACCTTCTAAAGATTCCAATAATGAATAAGGAAATTGTAGTAATATTATGTGTATTAGAGATGTTATTACCACTATCATTGTAACACCCTATGTTTTTATGGATCGTGTTTCTCAAATAAATTAAAATTTTCATTTATATACTGCAATGCACTAAGTCAAACATTCCTTTCACATTGAACTGACTTTTCGTATGTTATACGCAACACCGAGTTGACATACGATACATGTAACATTGAGTATAGTTTTTTTTTCAATGTATAAAATAACTTCGTTTAGATTATGTTATATGTAACACCAAAGGAAGCTTTCACTACACACAACACTGACTTGCCTTACATTACACGCATGATAAACCTTCCTCGATAGCTTTCATTGTACACAATAAAAAGTTTAACTAAACAATGATATATTATTAAAATATTATTATTTAATGGGATATAAACTAGATGTTATGAATCGTATTAAACACATTTTGAATTTTAGATAACATTAACATTCATCTTATGCATTCTCTAGAAATGATATAAGAAAAAATTATGTGTTTTGAATTTAGAAAAATTTAATTCATATTTGGAATCAGAATGTCCAAATTTTGTAAATAGGTACCTTTTATTTTTGGATATAATAAATAATAACATCACTAATTAGTATTATTTTCCATGGTTAATGGGTAAACTTAGTAAATAAGAGTTACAAATAATATTATAATAATATAAATCTATCCTATCACATGTCCTAATCCTATTGGATGAGATATTACTGACCATTATCATCCATGGGTCTATTTTAGGACCATATGGAGCCACTTGGGTGTGATAATGACCTTTTTTAATAATTGATTTAAAGTAAAGGGAAATGTATCATACACATGTATCTTTTTACATAAATAATTTTATTTTGGTTTATATAAATGGTCTATCTGACTACAAATCTCAATTATAAATTTAAAAACATTTCCTACATGATGGAAGTTTATTTATAATTTTTAGACATTAAATAAATAGATTTAGTTATGACACAATGATGATGCATTGATTAGCTTGTTAATGAAATATTCAAATAAATGGTATTATAAATATTAAAATAAATGTAATTAGAAAATTTTTATTCCATACATGAATTTTATGGATGATTATGAAATATTATCTATGATTTAATGCCTTTGTTCCCAAGGAATAACGTTTTTATGACTTCAACAAAAACCAATTACTTAATAGTATCAAAATGGACATAAATGAGTTTAAAAAAAAATACTATTTTATTAAATGATATAATAGTCCTAAAAATATATGATTCATAAAAACGACTTATATAATGTTATAAATTTAATTAATGATCCAATTTTGGTTCTCTTGTCATTTTATAGTAACTATATTGACCATATATTACGAAAATACAAGAATACATGGTAAGAGTTAATGTTTTTAACTAAGGGTTAAAGCTGAACGATAATGTTAATTTTGTGACCTAAATTTTTCTAAAACCTATTATTTGAGAGGGTTTTGACCCATACTTATCCTATCATTAAAATAGATTATTTTGAGACCATTATAAACTGAAAATTAATTTATAATAAATTAATATTTAAAAACTTTCCTAAAGTTCCCCTCACCTCTCCTATAAAAGGGAACTTCTCCTTCTCTTTTATTCACAACTACAAAGACCTTTGGATCAAACTAACCCTAAAAAAATCTCCTACCAACTTCAATAAATTCATCCTAGATTCCACAATTTGGTTATAAAGACATCCTAGGGATACCTTTTGTGAAAATCAAAAGGAGATACTCGAAAAAGAGTTAATTATTTTATAACCTCTTTCAAAATTTGTTTCTTATTATACTTCATATTATTATGTTGTTACCATACTAAAGTATTAAATCTAGTATATTATAATTATGAGATGTTATAATAATTATGGTACAACCTTATACCTCCTTTTATCCTTCATACTAATAACAATATCACCATTCGTGCGTACGTACGACTTACCGTCTCCACACCGTGGTGTAATTTGTTATTCAAAAATACTTAATTTGGATGAGTAAAATGATAAGTATAATGGATTTAATTAATGAATATAACCTGATGATTATTATTTATAATTAATATTCCATCAAATTCTATACCATTTATTAATTAAGTGAATGATATCATCGCTCGTTCGTACATACGACCTACCATCTCCACAACGTGATGAGATTCATTCTTCACATTAACCAATCAAGAATGATTATAAAGTATATATAATAAATAGATATAGAATATATGAAATAATAATGCTACTATATTTATGTGTGTGTGTGTGTGTATATATATGTGTGTGTCATTTACCTTCTTCTATTCAATTCAATAAGTAAATAGAAACAATGTCCATGCATACGTATGACCTACCATCTCAAGGAACGGTGTATTGAATTTCAATTATCTATATCTTATATATATTTATATACTGAATATATATGATATATAAATAATTTCTTACATTATTGAAGTAATTAAATCATGATCTAAGTAATAAGATCAAGAATAAAAAGTCAAAACACGTATGATAAATAAAACAATTATGACCCAAAACGTTGCTTTAACATGGAATTGATAAATAAAAGGGAAATATAAGGTAATAAGTGAATCATATATTATATTATAGATATTATTGTGGTTCTATTACAAGTTAATAATTTTTTTAAACCCACTATACAGGAGTTTTGGACACATACCGAAGTAATCAGACCTAAGGTAAGGGATAATTTTGCAATCTCGTTATTATCTAAGATTGTTTATACACAAGTATTTACTAGATTATATTTATCATCCACATACTTGTTTCACAAACACATAATATTATTTATATTATTATAAAAAAATTTAAAGTTAATTTTACCCTTTGGTGAAATTTTATTAAACAGTATGGAAGGAATATTTCTTTCATTTTCCATACGAGGTACTTTTTGACTTTTCTAGAAAGATTATGAGAAGATTCTTTTTTTAACTTATATAGAATCAATGGATTTTTATGTCTCCATAATGCACTATTACTAAGAATATTACTTTAAAATATTTCAAATTTATCTTCAAATAAATTATTTGCTTTTCAAATTTCATGGGACTTTGAGAAAAGAAAATGTTTTGAAGAGGAAAGGATAGTTTCTTCAAGAATTAGTTTCAAGTGTTTTAATTATTTTCCATCTACGATGATGCTATTTAAGTAGGGTTTTGTTTCTATCTATATTATTAGTTTTATTTTATTGTGTTAATTATGTAATGATCTTTTATATGGATTATGTTATGATGGAATGCTGTTTAAGAAACCCATTTAATTTCTTGGGTTATGCTATGATGAATGATTTATGTTTTTTTGGCACATGTAAGAAATATTTCATTATGATATGGGTGGGACCAATATATCTATCCAATTAATTGGTTATTGATTTTTATATTATGATACAGTCTTGACTAGAGAAAAAAGTAAATTTGATTCAGTAATACAGGGCTAAAACGATAAGTAAATCCAGTTTAGTAATATATGACTGGAAATCCAAGTAAATCTGGTGTAGTAATACAGGGATGAAATGACAAGTAAACCCAGTTCAGTAATGGACTTTTTCAACTATGATAGTCTTAGAATAAATTCCTTGGATACTATAGCAATAATATTATGTCCTTATTTTTTTACCATAATTCCATGTTTTATGCCAATTCTATTTTATCTTGATTAATGTTCCTTTATTATTTGTACCTTTCATACTGCTAAGATTTTTTCATGACTCATGATTTTGACATTTAGACTTTATGTTCATGTTTATGTATTCCTATGTTTATGGTTTGTTTTATGTTCTCCATGTTTACCCTTACTAAGAATTTTAGGTCACCCTTTTTATGTCTTCTTTTCCACAGGATATAAAAAAAGGTTTTAGGTAGGAAACAAAAGGGGAATATCTTTTTGAGAGATGTTGAAGAACTTTCCCCAAGTTAAGAGATTATGTTCCAAGTTTCCAAAGACACAAACTAATACAATCTTTGAGTATATATGTGTTTAATGTGTTAAGTATTCCACAAAGGAAATGTAATGTCCATGTACGTCCAGATTGGGTCGTTAGAGTTGGTATCGGAATGAAGGTTTAGTTAGCCTTTGGAAACTAGGAATCCAAAGGAACTACGTTAATACTGGATGAAATAGTAAATGAAATGGTTGTCCTCCTAAACAACCAAATGTTACAAGTGCCCAAATAAAGAATCTTGTTTCTATAACCGCAAATCCTGCTAGGTTTCTAAATAACCAAAGGTGGGAACAACGTTCTCTTGAATCTTTCTTATGTAAACTTCCACCTAATTTTAGTGGAACGATCGATCCACTAGTTGCTGAGAAATGGATTTTTACCCTTGAAAAGATTTTTTTCATTCTTCATTGTTCAGAACTTGAAAAGTTTAAGTTATGAATTTATTTATTTGAAGGTAAAGAAAATATGTGGTGGAATATTATCAAGAATACGATGCAACAAGATAAAATTGACTCCACGTATTGGGATGAGTTCAAGAACTTATTTTTAGTATATACCTTAATCTTATTACACTTAGAAAAAGGGGGATTTTGGTTTCTAATCTATCTCATGGTTATGATAAGAAAATAATGATATAATTAAAAGGAAACTATAAAAATTACCGAGAAAAGAAGATTAGATTTTCTTTATGCTCACAGTGTGGAAGGACACATTGAGGAAATTGGCTTAAGGGGACTAACAAATGTTTTAAATGTGGGAAATAAGGTAATAAATAATTTTATATCTGACATAATAGGAATAAAGATAAATGTACAAAGGGTGAACATAATATAAATTAGGGTTACAAGTGCAATTAAATGGAGAATTATGCTAACCAAAGCCCTAATACACGAGTTATGTATGGTTATCAACATCAACAACCTCTTAAGGAAAAGGAAAACATAAAATCACATGTGAGCACTATTTGAGATGTTGAGTATGAAAATGACATGGTGGAATGATTAAGTGTTTATGTAATGGGATTCTAGAATTGTGTTTTATAATCTCTTTTATAGTATTATGAAATATTAGAATATATATGTATAGGTGAATTTTGGTTTTCCATAAATATATGGTGTCGGTTACCATGAAAAGTGATTGAAATATTTTTATAAAGCACATGATATTTTCATAATGAAGGGATAATTAGATAAAGAAATGTTTGATAGTATTAATGAACTCATGACTAATATAAGGAAAAAGTAATATCATGGTTTGAGTATATATAATTTTTGGATTTTTAGGTGTGTGGAAAGAGTTAATTTTCATAGAATGCATGTTTTCACTAAGGTCCTAAGGTAATTCATGTTATTATCATGTTTTGAGAGAATATATGATTATATTATTCACATGTTTGAAATGTGACAAATAAGAACTACCTTATGAGATGTGGGAGATAAATGTGGAGTCGATTTAGTTCACCTATTTCTAAAGTTTTATATTTTCTATTTTTGGAAGGATTGTAATGTTATCCATTTATGGGTAGTATAAGTTATACCCCAGTTTAGGTTTTTTAGATTAATTTATTATCTCACTATAGGTGGACTTATGCATATTTGATAATATATGTTAACATTTTTGTTGAGGTAGATGGAATGAATTATTATTCTATTTATGGATCTTATTATCTTCTAAAACTTAAAGAATGAAAAATTCAGCGTCATTTCTTTGAATAATATATAAAGTTTAAATTGTTCAAGGCATGACCAATGATGAGATTTTAGTAAAATCAAGTAAGTATTTATTCTCATGTTATTAAACTTTGGGAAAAGGATCTTGATAAAACAAATTTATCCTAGTACCTTCTTATTCGATGAATCATATGGTCCCTTAAATCATTAATGATTTATGTCTTTCTGGTTGTTAAAATTCTCTAAACATTGTTCTCTATCACTATCCATCTGAACTTGATGGTTATATTTTTCTTCCATATCCATATTTTCACTTCCCACCAATGTTCTCATATTGGGAAACCCCTAGATAAGTAACATTGGGTAACCATTATGTTTCTAAATTTCCTTTTTAAAATGATGTTTTTTTATTCCTTTTTACGATGTGGGTTTCCATGAAAGAAACTTTCAAGTAGTAATCCTTTTATAACCCCGATGAATTTCAGGGGAGAAATTCATTTTAAGTGGGGTATAATGTAACACACAGAGTTTTTATGAACCATTTTTTTATAATAATTTAACATTTTCATTTATATCCTATAATTCATTAGGTCAAACATTTCTTTCACACTAAACCAACTTGTTGTATGTCATACGCAACACTGAGTTGGCGTACAATACATGAAACACTGAGTATATATTTTTTCCAATGTATAAAAGAACAATGTTTAGATTATGTTATATGTAACACAAAAGGAAGATTTAACTACACACAACACTAACTTGTCTTATGTTACATGCAAGAATCACTTTCCTCGATAGCTTGTGTTGCATGCAATACCGAGTTTCACTAAACAACGATATATTATTCAAATATTATTATTTAATAGGATATAAACTAGCCGTTATAAATAGTATTAACCACATTTTTAATTTTATATAACAATAAAATTAATATTATGTATTTTATAGACATGATATAAGAACAAATTCAATTTTTGGATAAAAGAAATATTTTTATAAAAATGCAGTTTTGCCACCTTTTGATGGAACACCAATTTTAAATATAGTTTTTTAAAATTTTATATATTTTATTTGAAACAATAAACTTATTATTTGGAATAGGGACATAAAATTTTACTTTGTTTTAATTTTTTGATTTTTTTTGATAAAATTCATATTTCAATGAATAGTGAAAAATACTGCATTTTAAATCAAAACAGCCTTTTCGCCTTACTTATTTTATATAGTTAGATTAAAATTTTAATTGATTTTAATGTTTAATTAGATTATTTTTTTATAATATAATCTAATTTTTCTCGTTGTATGTAATTTCAAATTTAAACTGCATATAAAGACTGGTCTATCTTTTGATAGTTTTTACTTCTTAAAAACCCACTTTTTGGTTTTGGAAATAGGAATTAATTTTAAATTAATTTCTATAAATTCTGTGTTTTGAATTTAAAAAAATTGATTCCATATTTGGAATAATAAGTTACAAATTGTGCAGAAAGGTTCCTTTTATTTTTGGATATTATGAATAGTAAATTCCGTAATTATTTTTATTTACCATGGTTAAAGAGTAAATTAGGTAAATAAGGGTAACAAATAATACTATAATAATATAAAACTTCTCCAAAATGTTTCATAATACTATTGTATGTGATACTTCCAAACATGATCATCATTGGTTCTATTTTTGGACCCCATGGAGCCACATGGGTCTGATAATGACCTTTTATAACAATTATTTTAAAGTAAAGGGAAATATAACATAAACATGTATCATTCTACTAAAATAATTTTATTTAGGATTATATAAATGATATATTTTTCTATAAGTAGTAATTATAAATCTAAAAATATTTCCTACATCATGTTATTTTATTTATAATTTTAATACATTAAATAAATAGATTTATTTTTGACACAATGATGATATAGAGATTTCCTTATTAATGAAATATTCAAATACATTGTATTATAAATATTAAAATAAACGTAATTTGAACATTTTGATGTCATAAACGAATTTTATGGATGATTATGACATATTATCAATGATTTAATTACTTTTTTTATAAGAAATAATGTTTTTATGACTTTAACAAAAATCAATTACTAAATAGTGTCAAAATTGACATAAATGAGTTTTTAAAATAGAAACTATTTTATTAAATGATATAATAGTCCAAAAAATCTAATATTGGTAAAAATGACTTATATAATGTTACAAATGTCATTAATGATTCAATTGTTTTTGTCTTGGAATTTTATAGTAACTTAAATAACCATATATTATAAAAATACAAGAAGACATGGTAAGAGTTAATTTATTTAACTAAGGATTAAAGCTAAAATATAAGGTTAATTTTGTGTCTTAAAATTTTCTAAAACCTATTAGTTGAAAGGATTGTGACCCATCCTCATCTTATATTCTAAATAAATGAGTTTGGGGCCCTAATAAACATAAAATAAATTTATAATAAATTAATATTTAAGGACTTTCCTAATATGCCCCTCACCTCTCCTATAAAAAGGAACTTCTCCTTATCTTTTATTAAAACCACCCAATACCTTCGTCCCAGAAAAAACCTACCCAAATACCCTCCAAACATCAATAAATGCATCCTAGAGGCCAAAATTTGTGTAAAAATCCATCCTAGGGAGACATTTTATTAAAATAAAATAGAGATACCCGAGAAAGATGTAATTGTTTTATCACTTATTTCAAAATTCATTTCTTCTTATACTTCCTCTTATTATGTTGTTCCCATTATAAAGTAATAAATCTAGTACCTCCTTTTATCCATCCTACGAAGAAAAATATCACTATTCATGTGTATGTACAACTTACCGTCTCCACGCTGTGGTGTAAGTTGTTATTCAACAATACATGATTTGAATGAGTATAATGATGATTATAATGGATGTTAATAATGAATATAACATGATAATTATTTAATATAATTAATATACCATCCAATTCCATAGAATTTAACCATTAAGTGAATTATATCGCCGCTCGTGCGTATGTATGACCTACTATCTCCACAACATGATGAGATTTGTTATATATGGTAACCATTTAGGAATGATTATAAAATATATATAATAAATAATAATGAAATATATTAAATAAAAATGCTACTTTATTTATTTTTGTATATATATATGTCATTTACTTGCTTCTATTCAATTCAATAAGAAAACAGAAACAACATTAATGTGTACATACGTCCCACCATCTCCATGAATGGTTTATTCCATTTTATTTATCTATCTATTATATATATTTATATACAGGAAATTTATGAAATATAATTATTTTTTTACATTATGGAATTAATTAAATCATAATCTAAGTAATAAGATCAGGAATAAAAACTTAAAACACGTACGATAAATAAAATTATTATTACCAAAAATGTTTCTTTAACATGGAATTGGTAAATAAATGGGTAATATAAAGTCATATGTGAATCATAAATGATATCATAGATATTGTTATGGTTATGTTAGAAGTTAATAATATGTTTAAACCCACTATACATGGGTTTTTGAAACATATAGAAGAAATCAGACCTAAGGTAAGGGATCATTTTGCAATCTCATTATTATATGAGATTGTTTATATGTAAGTATTTACTAGGTTGTATTTATCTTCCACAACCATGATTCCTAAATATGTAATATTATTTATATTATTTTATAATTTTTTAAAGTTAATTTTCCGCTTTTGTGAAATTTTATTAAATGGTATGGAAGGAATATTTCTTTCATTTTCTATACGAGGTTCTTTTTGACTTCTCTGGAAAGAGTACAAGAAGAATGTTTTTTAACTTAAATGGCATTAATAGATTTTTACGTCTTAAAAAAACAATTTCCATAAATATTTCTTTACAATATTTAAATTAATCTTCAAATAAATTCTTTTCTTTTAAAATTTTATGTCATTTTGATAAAAGAAAATGTTTTTGAAGAAGAAATGATATTTTCCTCAAGAATTAATTTCAAGTGTTTTAATTATTTTCCATCTAAGATGAAGTTACTTAAATAGGGTCATGTTTCTATACCTATTATAAATATCATTATATTGTGTTAATTATGGAATTATTTTTTATATGGATTATGTTATGATGGAATGATGTTTAATAAACCCATTTTATTTCTTCGGTTATGCTATGATGAATGATTTATGTTTTTATAGCACATGTAAGAATGATTTCATTATGGTATGGTTGGGACCTATATCTGCCTCCAATACATTGGGTAAAGATTTATATATCACGAGATAAACATGAATGTAACGACATGTAAATCTAGTTCAATAATATAGGGATGGAACGACAAGTAAATCAAGTTTAGTAATATATGAATAGAATGAAAAGTAAATCTGATTTAGTAATATAGGGATGGAATGAAAAGTAAACCCAATTCAATAATGGAATTTTTCATCTATGATGATCTTAGCAACAATTATTTGGCTAATATGGACATCATATTACATGATTATTTGTTTTCCACAATTCCATGTTTTACACCAATGATATTTTATCATGATTAATGTTCCTTTATGATCTATGGCTTACATACTGCCAAGATTTATTTCATGTCGCACAATTTTCATATTTAAACTTTATATTCACGTTTCTGCATTCATATGTTTATGGTTTGTTTTATGTTCTCCTTTTTTACCCTTACTAAGAATTTGAGCTCACCCTTTTTAGGTTTTCTTTTCCACAGGATATAAAGAATTTTTTTAGGTAGGAAAACAAAATGGGGAGATATTTATGGGAGATTTTGAAGATATTTCACCAATTTAGGAGATTATGTTCCATGTTTCCAAATACACTAAACTAATACAGTCTTTGGGCATATATTTATGTAATTTATTAAGTAATCCCCAAAAGAAATGTAATTTCCATATATGTCAATCTTGGTTAATTAGAATAATTCTTTGATCTAATGGTTCAATTGATTGTTCACTAGGTCAGAGAGATTTATCCATGTGGTCCTATACATTACAGATGAATGTACCCCATTGAATAGTATATGAAAATTTTGAAATGGAATGTCAAGAATCAAAGTCTTCGATGAAGTTGTATTATAAATGAATATATTTTTGAACAATATATTAAATTCTATACTAATTACCTATTATATATGGTAGTATTGATATATCAAAATCTCATCATAGTTGATGCCTTGTGGGTAGAGGGATTTCTGGAAGAGGTGTTGTTACAATTTTTATGACAGAGCGGGAGAAATCTCACCTTTTTTTAAGATAATAGCGAAGAGGTTTCACTATATGTTCAATCACACAAAGTAATTCGTAGACATTTTAATCCATAATGTAATGAATTATGAATATCAAATGCACATATAAAAAATTTATATAATGGGTTTAGATCATAATTATAAGGGGTTATATTTAAATTTGAATTAAATTATTAAACAACTTCGATGGTAAACTATATGAAAAATGTAAATGTATTATCATATTATATATAAGTCCACATAGGCTAAGCCTTTGTATAAAATAAGAGTGATATTATTAAACAGTAAATTTTTCCATAAAATCACTACAATGTGATACCAACACTTGACTTTAAAACCTTGTGGATTTTACCACATATTTTCAAAAAAAATCAAGAACCTACACTCATTTGAGAACACAGATAAAACAAAATTCAAGTAAATGTTTAATTTTCCCCCATTTGGTTAGAAAATCAATCCTTCTTGTTAAAAATATACATGAAGAATCAAAACTATGAAAGGAAAATGATAATCATACTTTAACAATAATATTTAGAAGGGGTCATCCAGAATTACATATTTTAATGATTTTATAAATATTTAGAAGATTCTTTTTTTAAATCTTCCCCTCAAGGGAATACATTTATACATAAAAATTTATTATTACTAGAATATATTATATCAATTGAGATATCTGATACCAATTATGATATTGTTTCCACTTTTTATTCACCATGATGGTTGTCCTCTTTCAAGTTTCACCATCAATTCCAATCATTTGAACACAAATACAATATAATTTAGAATAAGGTGGATCTTCTATAGGAAATTAAATGTGAGATATTGGGATGATAAGATTTTTCCAACCTCGAGACTCATTTCATAGAAGGTATAAAGTGTATTGACATCTTTATACATTCTCCATTATTGGATTTCAAAATATGTTCTCTTTTTGGTAGCATGGGATTATTCTTGATTTCATATTTTTTTCATTGGTGAATTTGGTTTTTCTACTTTTAGAAACATGAAACATTAATAAATTTTGAATTTTGATACCCTATTAGCCTCTTTTAACTGATCAATCCATATTTTCATGAAATCATTTTTTACATGACTATACTTCTTTGTTTGTGGGGTCTGCTTTTTCACAATAGGACTTTTGGTACTAGGAGTCATTTTTGCATTTAATCTGTTCTTCACATGATAAAGAAAAAAATTCACACTTTTTATAGAAATTTTTATAGCCTATTGGAACCTCCAACATGCCACTTTGATATATTTTAAGATACCCTTTTTAGGTAGAATATTTATGTCTTCATCAAGGATGTCTTCTTCTAAACCAATATTTTTAGTTATTTCTTTTATTGAAATATCTCTTGATTCTAGATTTATAAATTTAACTCTAATTTTCTTATCTATTTTAAAATGTTCCATGATATGGAATCTATCAAAATAGTAGAATAAATTTTTAGGTATATGTTGAACACCTAGATTAACTTGCTTCACTGTCTTCTTGGGAACATTTGATTCATCACTTATTCTATTAATAATTTTATGCCCCAAGGTAGATTTATTAACTTTATAAATTTTATTTATTCATTATATCCTTCTATTAACATAAAATTAAGAATTTATGGGTTGATGTAACACCCTGAAATTTTCTAAAATATTTTTTTCAAATAATATTTTTTTTCAATATCTTACGTTACTTGAAAACCAGAGTTTTAACAAACCATGATATATAATAAAAAAATTATTATTTAAAGTTATAGTTTTCACCTAGACATTAGATTGGAAGGTATGAATAATGATAAAAAATTATAATAAATTTATAGTTACATATATATAAAATGAATTCATTGTTTATTAAAAGATTATAAATTTAAATAAAAATAAATCCTTTGAAAGAAAAAGAAATATTTTTCTGAAAAACTATTTTTATGAACACAATGTATTTTTATCTTAGTAAATTAAATTTATCACTATTGGTGAATGATTTTAATAAAATTTATATTTTCTATATTTAATAAAATGTTTTAATATTCGTTAAATATTTTTACTAATCATGGTACAATAATTAACCAAGTGTTATGCTTAAAATTGTTTTCTTCTAAAAAATGGTTTTCGTCTCATGTTGCATGATTATTTTCAAATTAATGGTTCTATTTTTAAGAATTTTATTTAATAAAATGGATTCCATATTTGGAATTCTAAGGTTCAAATTTTGTAAGTATAACCCTTTTATTTTAGTCAATAGTAATAGTAACCTTAGTAATTTTTGTTACCATAGTAATGGGTAAATCAAGTAATTAATGGTTAATAATATTATGATAAGGACTGTAAAATGACCCTAAAACATGCAGTAATTTTATTGGATGTTTCCATTTCATCCATACTCAACTATGATTAAGTTATAAAACCTTTTTCTATTTTAATTTTGATTATTAACTTTATAATACTTTATGAAAAGAAAAGTAAAAAATGTCACACTATTGTTTTTAATAACAATAATATTTTTAATATGGTGAAAAATAATAGATATGTTTTGATATAATTATTAATTTTAAATCTAAATGATTTATCTTAAATGTAGAAACTCTGACCCTAGAATCCTGGAGTCAGTGCCTCCTACCATTACATTAGCATAAGATACAAGGAAATTATGACCCAATGGACTGAATAGTTTAGTAGTCTTGGAAAACTAGATACAAACATGGGTATTGTATTAAAATTTAATACAAAAATTATAACATTTTTTTTCAGGAATAACATTATTCCATATAGAATATACCTACATATAATCCATATTAAACTTCATGGAATATTGAAGAAAGATAAAAAATAAGAGTGAGATCAACTTCTCGATAAGTGTTATGTATAATGGATGCTATCATGAATCGTTAAAAAACAATCTATATATCAAGGTAAATAACTAAAAACACATTCCATTTAAATTACTAGATAAAATATATTTCATATGGAATGGTAAATAACTAAAAACACACACCATTTAAATAATTGGATAAGGAATAATCAATATAGAAAGGTAAATAATGGAAAACACATTCCATTTAAATAATTTGATAATGCGTAATCAATATGGAAATTTAAATAAATGAGAACCATGCCCTTTAATCCTTTAAATGAGAATGAAACGAATCCATGGATTATTTCATAGTAAAAATATCATGTTTGAATGGACCAAAGGCCTTCATTTTTTATCCATTTTTCATAACCCCCCTTTTAAGGATTGAATATGAACTATTACATATCCTATAGGATTCGTGACATTACAGGACCCAAAGGACATAGAGGAATTCATTATAGATTATAAATACTTGAAACTGCCCCTACCTAGAATTTTCATCATGATCAGCTCTCCACCATTGCATGGATGTTCGACTAACTATCCTATGCAGAGGGGCATAGGCCTGGTACTGATGGAAAATTCCATACACTCAAATTCTTCTAAATCTATTAGCTCTACTTTGGTAAATGTGGCTTTCTCTAAATCCTCTTTTTGAGTTTTTTCCATATAGGATCTGTCTGTTGTGTATTTACACATCAGGTCGCCTGAAGGCCTTGAGGTGGCCCAAAGGCCTTAAGGTTTTTTGAAATCCTTACTTACCTGAAGGTCTGGGTGGCCCAAAGGACTTAAGGACTCCAGGCCCAAATTGATGTCCTAAAGGTGAATAGTTTCAACTGCTACAATATCAAAAAATAACTATTATAGTACCTGATATAAATATTTCCACATTAACTTAGAATTATTCATCCACCTGGATTCGAACCTGAGTATTATGGATGCACTTGGAGAGTCCTCAAAAATCAGGTTGAGGCTCATCTACAACAAAAATCTCATGGATAATAATAATTGAATTTGAATGAAGGAAATTCTTAACTATTAGACAACATCTTTTCTAGGTATATGGTACCTTTACCATTAATACCTTTTAAAATAAGTTTTATCATACTACTATGAAGACCATTCAAATTATATATTAGAATGTCCTTGGTTACAAACTCAATGGCTTTATGCCCAACTAATTTCATCGCATGAGACAATCAATGCATCAAGAGGATTTCTTTAAATATCCCCCCACCCATGTCGTAATAGTCTAAATCATTCATCATATATTGAATAATTAATTTAATTTATGAATAATGTGTCTCATTAAAATGTATCAATATTGAGTAAAGGATACAAATTTACCAATATTTTGCAAGATAATAAATAACTATTAATGTAAATTCCATATATAAAAAATTTATATTATTTAGGAAATAAATATAAAAATGATAAATAATTTTTTCATTTATTATAAATTTAATGTGCACATGAAAGTGAAAAAATCAAGGAAATGTTAATAAAAACATAATTTAATCAAGGAAGTGGATATCAATAATTTCCTTGGTCAATGTGAGCATAAACCATCCATAAGATGATTAAGGATATTATCAGTTAAATATATACCCATTTGGGTAATAATAAAGGATTTTTTTCATTTATTTATAGAAATACAATAAAATATCATTAAAACCATTCTTAAAGAAAATATCCTAATCATTTTGAAAATCATTTTCTTTGAAAATAACTTTTAAAACTATAATTTTAAAAAATTGAAAATAAATTTCATTAAAAATAACCTTTGAAACTTATAAAATATTCTCTAAAAAAATTGATTTATAATCATGGCTATAATTTGTTTTCCTACCACACATGTTAAAACAATGTTTTCCTTCACTTTTCTAGTAAAATCCAAACAAGAATTATTTTTTAAAAGACATAAGATTACACTAAATATATTTTTAAAGAGTAAAAAGGGGTAAAAATTACTTTAATAAATCATTTTTAAAAGGTAAAATAATATTTTTAAACATTTTTATTAATCATGGTATTGGAAGAAAACATATTTCCCACTAAAGAGAAAAATGAAGATGGATTTTATTGAAAACATTTTGTAAAATAACATATCTACCAAATAGTGAAACAATTGTAATATTACATGAAAGAGTTAATTTATAACCATAGTGGAAGAAAATTTTAGGTTTTATTAGAAAAGTTTCCAGTAATTTCCTTCAACTAATATTTATGAGTAAACAATCTCGATTAGACTGTGATTTTAAAATAAACCCTTAAAATGATCATAACGTTGAGGTGAGAATTAATAAATGAATATATTTTGTGCATAAAAACTAAATACACATAAATAATTGGAAATAAGACATAATATAATAAAAATTATTTACACATGTAATCTTATCATGAAAAGATCAACTAAGTAAAATATTAACCCAAAGAGTGGAAATTGAGTTAAGAAATCCTTTAATTTACACTTTCTTTTCATTGGAAACTATTTAACCTATTTTATAGTGGTTTTAAACATGTTAATAACTTATTAAAGAACCATATTAATAATTATTATATCATATATGATCAATTTATAACATATTATCACCCGACTGTTAATGATATTTCATTATTTTCATCATTTCGTGTGTTAATTTCCTTGTTTTTCATGTATACTTTGAATTGTTATCTCTTTATTCATCTTAATTAAATCATGATTTCATAGTCTCAAAATTTTATACAATTATATAAATATCATATATATTTAGTATATTTTTATTTAGAGTAATCCATACAATTTTTTAACTGGAAATGAAATACACTGTTCATGGAGACGGTATGTCGTACGTAGCATGAACGCTGCTTTTGTTTTCCTGTAATATTAAAAGAAATAAAATTAAGGGAAATATATGTATATTATAATTATACTTTCATATTTATGTTATATATATTACATGTGTCTATGAAACTCATCCTTAATAATTTCCATGTAACATGTGAATAAATCACGTCGCTTTATGAGGCGGTAGTCTGACGTACACACGAATGACATTATCGCCTTCCCAAAAAATGGAAATCATGAAGGTATGTGTTACATAATTTTTCAAAAAGAATAAATAAATTATTTATATCATATATATCATATATAAACTATAAATACATAATTATTCCTAACCTTGAAGTGTGTAAATGGAAGAAGGAATGACATCCGTTTGTGAGGTGGTAGTCTGTCATACACATTAATAATGATTGTATATCCCATTTAATAGAAGTGTGTATTATTTTAGGTCGTACCCTTAACATAAAAATATCTAAGTATATTTAATATAAATATGTTATTATATAGGCATTATTTTATATGAATTGATGGAGGTGGAGAGGGAAATAAAATAAAATGGTTGTTGATGATCGTTATTTCTTCTTTGGGTGTCTTATTTTAGTTTTCACCAAAGGCATTGGTTGGATTTATTCACAAATTAAGGGTTATAGGATGATTTTAGGTAATTTTTTAAGTAAATTGGGTAATATTTGGATGATAGAAATGGATTTAGATGTGTGAATAAGTGAGGGGGGTGATTTCTATTTTATAGTGGAGGAGGAGTGACTTTCTTGTAAATACCAAAAGGTAAACATTATTAGAAGGTCTGACTTAACTCATGTGACTATAATAGTGAAAAACTTTCGATATAAGATGGTATATGGATAAACTATGTTCAGTAAAAGGTTGTTTTACAAGTGTCTAGGTCATTTCCCCCCTTAAATTTAATGTTTAGTCCATTGGTAAACTCGTTTTTCTCTTAATCCCAGTAATTAATTTTAATTGTTTTCACTGATCATTTTTGTCAAAAATTAATATAAAATTATTATAAAATATATATTATTGGGATTCCAAATATGGAATCCATTTTTTAAAATTTATATAAAAAAATATGTAAAAATTAATTTAAAATTAATCCAACAAACAAAATGAAAAAATATGGGTTTTAAAGTGATAATGTTAAAAACGTTTACTATGTTTTATATCAACATTTAACATAACAATGATTATAATGACCTGTATTAAAATAATATATGTACAATTAAACTATTTTTACTTCAAAAATGAGTCAAAAAATAATTTAAAATTATAAATTATTTAGATGAAAAGTCAGTTTTCAATTAAAATTTATGATTTTCACTATTTAATAAAATATGAAACTTCTTAGAAAAATACCAAGTCTTCAACCTAAGAGAATTTTTAAATTACTATTTCAAAAAATAATGTTTATATTTTACATTAAAATTTATAAAAGTTTCAAATTTATTTTAAAAATAAGTTCCCTATTAAAAAGAAAAAAAACTGCCTTTAGAAAAATATGGCTTTTATATATATAATTGGATTTTTTCTTAGCTTATGCCTATATAATTTATTGGGTGAATGTAAAAATTTTTTATTGAATATATAAATTTCATAAATATCATACAATAATAGTAATTAATTTAATTTATTAAGATAAAATTACTTTGGTACATAAATATATTTTTTTAGAAAAACAATTTCATTTATATTCAATTGGTTTTTATATTCATTTTAATTAATTAGAAACCAATGAATTCAACCATATATTTCCATAAGTTAATTAATCTTATTTACAACTTCCAATTTAACAATTAGGAGATAATTATCATTTTAAATAACAATAATAATATTATTCGGTAAAAATCGACATTGCATGTAAGGAAAGCTTTTGAAGGAACTCATTATTGCATATAACACAAGATAAAGTCAATATTGCATGAATGAAAGATAAAATAAAAGTTTAATTTAATTAAAGATAACTCATTATTTCATATAACCTACACCATGAGATAAAATTTTATTCTTTTAAAAAATTATGTGTGTTACATTCTTCGCACCATAAATAAATTCCATCCACACAATTTAAACTTGATCTCGATATTTTAGGATTCGACATTTGTAATACCATTATTGAAAAACCCCACATAATAAAATATTTAATAAAATATACTCATAATAAAAGTGAAAATGAAATATGAAATTTATCTAGAATAACACATAACTAGGATTCTATGTAGAATAACATTGGTGGAATGTGAAGATGCAGAAATGGTGAAAAACCATAAATATTTATTGAGAGCGATTGAGGTCATTGATCACAAAAAAGTGAATGATGAATGAAAAGTTATGGGTTTCAATGTGATAAATATGCAATGATCTAAAGCACCATTTCAATCATCAGATATGAATGTAATAAGATAACATTTTTCTTTTAATATCTTTTTCATAAAGTTGAGGAATTATTTCACTTTTTAAGATTATAAGGAAATATACTTACTTGATAAATTTATATTTAATAAGAACAATATCATATTTTTTATGCTTCAATAATATTCCAATTCAACCATTACTTTAAGAAATGGTTATCCAAATATTAATATTTTTTCTTGAAGCCCTAAAATTACCCTTAAAAATCATATAGTCCATAAAAGAGTAAAAATTTATTCCTCATGTATTTACTAATATAGAATTGGTTAGAAACATTTATCCAATACCACTTGAAGTTCTAATTAATCCATTCCATAAATAGTTAACTTCAAATCTCATCCAAAAATATGTCTTACCAAATTTATAAGGAATGTTACTAAATTAACATTATATTCCCTAGAAAAAATAAAGTGCCTCTTAATCATCACATACAAAACATTTGAATACCTTCGTAATGTATTCTCTTAAAACATGGTAATAAATTCAACTACCATAATACCTTATTGGAAACATGCATGATTCCATATTTCTTATGTAAAACATAGGTTATTAGATATATTCTATAAATCCAAAAATATTATAGACTCCATAAATGATGGAATAATCACTTTTCCAATAAATCATTAGTCAGTTTCAAGGTAGTTAGTAATATCCAATTTACTTTATCCATATCAATCATCTCTTTATCCAACCATAATTATCTCAAAATTAGGAACAAATTAAGGGTTTTATTTCCCTCAATCATATGTTTTCCATGAATTTCAACATGTCCTTGAATCATTTTTCTTGGTAATCAGTACCATTCAACGTAAGATCTCAAATCCTTATTGAAATAGTACTATAAAATAATCTTTAAATATTTCATAGTTCTCATAAACAATATATCATTGATAAAATACTCAAATTATATAATTATTAGATCTAAACTTGAGAACATTAATCATTACTCTTTGATTATATCAATGGAATAATCTTGAACTTGATCCCATAGATTCATATTAGGTATATTACCTTAACTCTGGGGGAATTCATTTCTGTAGTGCCCAATATCTCTATAGTTAAAAAATTATGCATTGGAAACTTTTTTCTTTCCCTAGAAATCTAAATCACAGTATCCTTTCCCTCAACACTTAGAAAAATCCCATTCAATTTAAGAAAATACCATGCTGTTTATTTGCACAATTATCACATATAGGAAAAATACTTCTTTCCCTTCTTCTATTTATTTATCTTTTTATCAGTAGTACTCTTCTTCTCTTACATACCTTCAAATCCATAATACTTAGATGACTCTTTCTTTGTCTCATTGGCACATGATACTATGTCATCATATAATGAAAATGTTAGGTATACTAGTTCCCTTCAAAATATTAGATTAATCCCATAAAATACAAGATCATTATAACACTTTGGATCACATGAATTAGTTAGGTTCATATTCCTTCTATTGTTCCCCATTTGTAAATGAATACATATACTAGATTATATCATATCATTATCAAACATAATTTATAATCCTAAAACGTAGTGAAATACTTAATGTAAATTGAAAATTTCTACATAGATAATATCTTAATCATAAACATGGGTTTTTTGGGATGTTCGTTTATAATTATCCTAAAATTATATAATAGGGTTATGTTCCCAAGTCTATGCTTTCCTAAATCTAGTTCCCTAGGATTCTACTAAGATTTCCCTTATAAAAAATGTAGCGATCTTGACCATAGAATCCTGAAGTCAGTGCCTGCTACCATTACATTGGAATAAGATACAAGTAAATCACATCATAAATGATTGAATAGTTTATTATTATTGGTAAACTAGCTACATACATGAGTCTTGTATTACAATTGAATACAAAAATTACATTTTTTCAAGAATAACTTAATTATATCAATAATATCCTTGAATATTAGTCATATTAAAATTCATGGAATCATAAGGAAAGAAAAAAAGGGTGATCTAAAGTACTTAGTAAGGGTTAAGTGTAATAGAAGTTATAATGAATCAGTAATTAATAATCAATATAAAATGGTAAATAACTGAGCACATAAGTCATTTAAATAACTGGATAAGAAATAATCCATACAGAAATGTAAATAATTAAAAACACATGCCATTTAAACAATTTTATAATTCATAATCAGTATATAAAGGTAAATAATAGAAAACAAATGAAATTTAAAAGACTATATAAAAAATAATCTATATGGATAGATAAATAACTAAAAATCATTCCATTTAATCAATAAACTGATAATTAAATGCATCTATAGATTTTTCCATAGTGGAAATATCATTGATAGTAATAATTTAATCTAATTGAAGGAAATTATTAACTATTTTATTCAATGTTTAATAGGTACACAATACATTTACCATAAAGATCTTCTATAAGATGATTTAGCCTACTACTATCATAAGCTTTCATAAGACAGTTTAAGATGTGCTTAGTTACAAACTCTAAGGGTTTCTACCTAGCTAATATAATCTCATGAGACTACCAATGCATTGAGGGGCATAATTTAAATGATCCACAACCCATGTCAGTCGAGTACATAACATTCCTCATATATCAAATAATAGATTTAATTTATAAATTGTGTGCCTGATCAAAATGTATATGTATTGAGTAAATGATACATATTTACTAATATTTTCCAGTTAATCAATAAATGTTAAAGTAAATACTATATGTAAAAATGGTATTACATATATTCAATAAATGTATCTATCATAAATAATAATGAAATTTATAGTAAATTTAATGTGCATATGCAAGTGAATAATTCAAGGTAATGTTAATGACAGAAAGAATGCATCAAGGAAGTAAATTTAAATACTTTCCTCTGTTAAAGTGAGAATAAACCATCTATAGGAATATTAAAGATAATATCTATACAATATATACCCATTGGGGTATGAATAAATGGGTTTTTTTCAATTATGATTAGAAATACCATAAAATATATTTAAAGACATTCTTGAGGAAAATAACCTTTTCATTTTGTAAAACATTTTGAAAATCCATTTCATTGAAAATAAATTTTAAATATAGAATTTCAGAAAACAAATTTGAAAAAAAAATTCATTGAAAATATATTTTGAAACATATAAAAGAAAATTGAAAACATTTGAGTGGTCACGGCTGGTGGAAATTCCATTCAAGTCGTACATGTTAAAATAGCGTTTTCATTCACTTTTTTAGTAAAAAGAAATTGGGGATTGTTTTGAAAATGATATAATATTAATTTAAAAATACTTTTTTAAAGATTAAAAATGGGTGAAAAATACTTTAATAAATCATTTTTAAAAGGTTAAAACATGTTTGAAAACATTTTTAGAATTCATGGTTTTGGAAGAAAATATATTTCTGACCGAAGAGATAAATGAAGTCTAGTTTTCTTGAAAACATTTTAAATACCAAATAGTGTAAAAATGGTAATAATTGTTGGGAGATTTCATTTATAACCATATTTTTCATAAAATATAAGGGTTTTTGAGGAAATTGGAAAGTAATTTCTTTCAACTAATATTCAAGAGTAAACAATCTCAATTGAAATGAGATTATGAAATAAACCCTTAAATGTTCATAGCATTGATGTGTGAATTAGTAAATGATTATATTATGTGTATCCAATTTAAATAAATATAAAAAGTGGAAATTATACATATGATAACTAAAATTCATTACACACATAATCATAGCATGACATAATCAACGAAGTAGAAAATTAACCCAATGAATGGAAATTGATTTAAGAAATATCATACCTTATGCTTAATTTTCGTTCGATGACTATTAAACTCCTATATAATGGATTTAAATGTGTTACAAACATATTATAAAACCATATTAATATTTATTATGTCATATATGATCCTTTTATAACATCTAATCACTTTATTGTTAATAATATTTCAAAATATTCATCGTTTCATGTGTTAATTTCCTTGTTTTTCAAGTATGTTTTGAGTATTAATTTTTTTACCTATTAATTATATCAGGATTCATCATCTCTAAAATGCATAAAATAATTTAAATATTATATATATTTAGTATATATGTGTTTAGAGTAATCTATATAATGCAGTGATATAAAATGAAATGAACCATTCATGGAGATGGTAGGCTATATATACCCATGAACGCTGCTTCCGTTTTCTTTTCATATTAAAAAGAAATAAAATTAAGTGATTAATATGTATATTATCATTAAATTATCATATTTATGTTATATTTATCACATGTATTTACAAAACCCTTTTTTTAATACTTTCTATGTAATGTGTGAATGAATCATATTTCTTCGCAAGGCGGTAGTATGCCATACACATGAAAAATGTTATAATATTTACAAAAAATGGAATACAAGAAGTTCTGTGTTATATAATAAATCTAGAAGCATAAAAACATTATAAATATCTTCTATATCATATATAAACTATAAATACATAATTATTTTCAACCTTTAAATGTGGAATTGGAAGAACGAACGACATCAGTTCGCAAGGCGGTAGTCCTTTGTACACATGAACAATGATTTCATATCATATTTTATGGAAGTTTGTATGGTTTTAGGTAATAAAATTTACATAAAAACATCTTTGTATAATTAAGATATTGAGTTTAATATAAAATCATGATACAATAATAATTGATGGAGGTAGATAAAGAAATAAAATAAACCATTTGTTGATTAATGTTACCTATTCTTCGGGTATATCCACTTGGTTTGCACCAAAGGCATTCCATGGTTTGATTTATTCCAAATTAATTCTTCTAATATAATGGGAGGTATTTTTATAAGAAAAATTGAGTAGGTTTTAGATTATAAAAATGGATTGGGAGGTGAGAATAGGTTAGAGGAGTGGGTTTCCATTTATAGTGGTGGAGGAGTGGTATTCTTGTAAATACCAAAATGTAAACACAATTAGGAGGTCTCCCATTTCCAATCGTTGGTCAGAGAAGGACACTAAATTGGGGGTGAATTGAGTTCCTATTAAATTTTTTGTTAAAAAAATTCTTTGAAAGAATCCCCCAATTTAAAAACAAAATAGGAGAGTTAATTAATGTAGTGAATTTATAATAGTTTTTCAATTCATTTAATTTCTCAAAATATTGATTATTTCTCAGTTACAAAAATATGATATATTGATATAACTTTTGAAACGAATTTAGAAAACCAAAATATTTATAAACACTATGAAAGATCAACTATCAAATTGAAACTTAGTTTTCTAAAATATGAGTTAAAACAGAGTAAACTAAAATTGAAAACAAAGAGGATTAAAACAAGAGGTTTAGTCTCAAGCAAAGACTCAGTACTCTCCACTTGGTGATCACATGACAACAAGAAATATATTGATAAATCCTTGATCCACACCATGGATTAGGGTTTAAACAATAGTATATAAACTATGTAGTTTATAAAACCATACCAAAGTTCTACTTGGGAACTAAAACAACCAGGACACACAAGACCTCTACCATAGTTATAAATGGGATAAACTAGGTGTAAAAAGATGTTTTTGTGAGGATATCTTGTATCCTCTACTTTAGTGTATGAGACAATTTTTGTTTAATAGACATACCCACACACTAATTGAAATGTAGTAAAAATGAACACAAAAGGGAAGGAGTTAAATAGATAGATTTTAGAAAGACATATGTGTTGTGAAATACAACTATGGACTCTTTGAATGTAGTAAATTTGAACCTTGAGTCCTCTTTTGGAAATAGACACTAAAAATAGAGTGTCGTAAATCTTTGTGTTTTGTTTTACCATGAAGATGGTATTTTCCACCTTAGTGTCTGTTTTCTACAAGGATGATTAAAGCTTTCATACATAGCAATCCACCTTTAATTTACAGCTAGTAGTAATGAGAGTTCTTAGTGTGTTCTTCGGCTTGTTCTAGAATCTCTGCTCGTATATTCTTTTCTGTTATTCCCTCCTTCTATACAGCTTGTGCACCATGATTTCATTTTATTTTAGGTGTCTTGTGTTGGCTAACAAGGAGCATGTAGAGGTACCTCATACTTCATACAATCCACGAACATATTTAATAATTTTGTCTTCAAAAAACCATTAATTAAATCGGCTGCACTAAAAAACTCAAATATTATCGTTAGAGAAAATTTTAAATAAAATAAAATTTAAACAGTCTTTTGGTGACTCCTCTTTTGGTGAGTCATTCTGTTTGTGGATCCTTCTATCTGTGAGTAATTATATTTGTATGAGTGATTCATTCTATCGGTTAGTCATTATATTGGTATGTCCATGCATCAGTGACTAAACCTGTCAGTGACTCTTTTTTTTCTGTTGGTGATACATTCCTTTTATCGGTGTCTCATTTTAACTGTCAGTGAGACGTCTATCGATGAGTCAGTTTGTACTGTCGGTGAAACATTCCTTCTGTCTATGTGACATTTCTTCTGTCTGTGTGACATTTGAACTGTTTCTGAGACATTAACTCTATATGTGTCACAATTGAACTTTTTGTGAGACATTTATTCTGTCAGTGAGACATTTTCACTATTGCTGAGTTAGACTTAACTATCATTGAGTTATTTTGTTTTTCAATTCCAGTGACTCGTACTTAGAAAATTTTATAATTTTAACTGTCTTACAACATGAATGATAACAGAATGTGTTAAATACATATTTGATCATATATAATCATAATTAAATATATTTATACTTAAATAAACATGATTGAAATGATTGGACATGATTTGACATGATTTGTGACTATTAAAACCATTAAAACCAGAGAGGGGCCATCAATCTCTTATGGGATAACAATCTCCCCCTTTTTGATGAACACAAATAATGGAATTACAAAGTATAATTAGTTGATGATTAATATAATAATTCCACTTACTATCTCCCATTATTGATTAAAAAAAATGAAATTTCTCAAAAAGGAGATAGGTTCAAAGGTAAAATAAATAATTCCTTATTTTCTCCCATTAATCTTTTCTCTCCCTTTATCATAATGAAATATAGAAAATAATAAGAATAATACCTGGATTTTTCTCCCCATTTTGGGATTATAAAAAGGCTTAAATAGAGGAAAGAATAAAAATCAAGAAAGGTATAACACATAGATTGAATTGAAAGATCAGTGAATTTCATAAACATCATAAAGTACAATATAGTGGAATACAGAAAATATAGTCAATAAAACCTATCAAATAATGATACAAACTACTCTTTGGGATCTAGTTTTTCCTTTACTATGTCATAAGGATCAGTATTAGGTTCATTCGAGGGAGGCTGAGAGACTGCAGGGTCTTATTGAATTTTCAAGGGAGGAAGTATAATGGCTTAAGGAACAGAAGGGGCAAGGGTAGTTTTAGATAAATCCCGAGGCTGGATCTGCTCTATGATGATAAGATGAATCTGGTTCAAAGCTTGAGAAACTAACATGGATTGAGGATTATGTGGAAAAGAGGTACTAGGAGAGGCTTAATAGGTTACAAGAGGTTTGAGAGGTGTAACACTTGGAACAACTATGGATTCACTCTAAACATGCAGATATGAATTCAACAGATTCATGACATCTGTGATTATATACCCACCATATTGCATTTACTTTTCAAAATCATCCTTGTTCTCCATAAACATGTGAAGAAGAGGTGTGAAGTCCTTCAATTTTTGAACTTTATCCTTAAAATCTCGAGTAACATGCGGCGAATTTAGATTCTCTACAAAATATTTAAAGTGGTTGGTCAACTGATTCTTAGAGTAGATGCTTCTGAAATAGGAATTAATCCTCTTTGTGAGTTCTTCATGAATAAAAGATGCTTTATTAATATAAAATATGACCATATCATGTGCACTATTAGTGTTATTCTCAATTTTTGCAAGGATTTCTAGACCAAAATCATGAAATAAAGATTGAAAATATTCTCGAATTACATATCAGACCATTTCATTGTCTAAATATTGATAAGGTTGAGCTAAGGCAGAAGGAACAATAGGAGATGAGGTGTATTCCTTAAGAGATTTAAGCACTATCTCCAAATATCCTTTATACTCAAAGGTTAATCCATTTATTTCAGAAACCATTTCTCTCATCTCATTCCCAAGCTTAGTATTGTTATCTATAATGCTTTTAGTTGATGTAATTTAGTTTGAATGAATCTCAGCTATAACCTTCTCTGAAACTTTGGTTTCATCAGTCTCACTTACACCTACTACCTGAATTGGAGTAGGAGAAACATTCATAAACTGTCTCATATGTTTAATCAAATCCTTTAATGTTTTTACATCATCACTTGGAGTAGTCATAGACACAACTTGAGTGTGAATAGATTCCCTAACATCTGAGAATACTTCTTCATTAAAAATATGAAAATATAGCTTTTCGACACAATCAATTGAAGGGATCTAAGCCACTAGATCTATTATAATTGGCACAAACACCTCATCATCCGAATTTTCATAGTCTAAACCAAGATCTATGTATCTTGGATTACTTTCCCATTCAGACATAACATCATCATCTAAAGGGTGAGAGTGTGAAGTGTCACTCTTCTAGCTTGATACTCCCCCTCAGATTTATCTATCCTTTTATGGGGATCCCCCTCAACTTGAGGTCTTCCTCTAGCATTCACTAACTATGGTGTAGAGACTAACTGAGAATACATTGTACCAACAACTTCAACTATTTTTTCTTCTTATCTATAAAAAATTACTACTTGACCAGAAGGGTCCCCATTTTTTCCTTTTTCCATACCAACATTTAGTTATATGGTTTCATCGTGATCATCACCAGGATGATCAAAGCCATTGTCTCTTCCAATTCCTTCACCTTGTTCATCATCTCCATTATTTCCATCATGTTCTTAATTTCTTTCTTATTCTTCTCCACTTCTAGAGAAACAGTCATTTTCTTATTTTTCTTTTCCTGATCCATTTCTATTTACTGTTTCTTCTTCTTTATCTTCTGAAACCTCTTCAGAACCATTAGACTTTCTTTAATACTCTACACACCCTGACACTTCTATCTCCTCATCATCATTTTCATTAAGAGTTAGTTCATCATAAGGTAAGGCCAAATGTAGAATATGAGGTCTATATGATAAACCTTTGTGAGATTCAGGTTATTTTGAACCACTTCTATCATCAATAGGAGACCCTTGATCTCTATCCAGAGTAGTATCCTCTTCCTCATCAGAATAAATAGGCTCAACATCTTATGTTCCTAGACCATGATCCACTAAATCTCTCGGCATAATAGGAACTTCCACTGTGTCAATTTTTTCATAAATATTATCCTCATCACCAACCCATTCCTTATTCTATGGGTTCCAATGTATTTTCAACCTCAATGAAATCTACTTACATAATAAAATTCCACTACAAGATGAAATAATTTATTTACCTTAATCCACAAATCCTTTTACTTACACCGTGATTGAGATCATCTTTGGGTAGAATATTAAATTTATCTTATATCATGGCATAATCATTTTATTTATATTCACTATAAGGTATCTTCATAGAATAAAATTGATTCCTTTCTTCTATAGGTACTCTAGGTACACATCTTGGTATTTTAAGGATGCAAAGTCCCCATTTCTAGGACATATCTAGGGACAAATAAATTTAAACAAAAGTATAATCTCCGCATCCAGCTTAGTAAAAATAGGCCTCTTATAATCCTCATTTAAAATAAGCTCACTAAAAGCTATCTTATAGTAAAATATTTCACTTTTTGGTGGAGAAGTTCCTTAGTAATCATTATAAACACCTTTATGTGGAACCTTAGGGCATTCGGCCCAATGTCTAGATGAAAACGAAATTCTACTTTCTTTAACTATGGATTTAATCCAACACACTACACTATGTTCCAAAAGAAAATCAGAATTTTAATAGAGATCATACACAAGCATAGTATATAATCACCTTTAATTATTTGAAAACCAGTCTTGAAAACCTCGAGTTTTCAATAGCTTTAACAGTAGAGACTTACTCTCTGGCAGTGATTCAGCAAGAAATTTCTTCTTTAGAGTTACCAAATGATTATCAAGAGTTGTATTGACAGACAAAGACTTACTAGTTTCTCCCTTTCCCTTATTAGTATGTGGAGACTTGTCTCCATATCCTTGTTATAATGAACGCTACATCCTCATCATTTCTGATGGTTCATTTGAAAGTTGGAAGGTGAAAGGTCGAGGGTAAGGAGTAACGACAAGAGAGTGTAAGGGTTAAAGGTGAGAGTGAGTAGTAGAGTGTATCAAATCAAATTTATATAATTTAGGTCTTATATCTCCAATGCATGAACTAGGTTTAAATAAATAAATGAAACAACATCATTTTGGATAAAAGAAACAGATAAAACATCAGGTTCCGTCGGTGTCAGCGTGACAATATCTGCATAACACTATTCGTGTTGGTATGAAAATATCATCATGCCAATATTGGTGTCCACATGATAGTATTGGCATGACAATATCGATGTAGGCATGACAATATCGACATGACACTATTTTTGTCAGCATGACAGATGTGTCAATGTCAGCATGACATTGTCTGCATGACATTGTTAATGAGACATAACCAATCTATTTATCCTAACAGTGTGACAACTACACTAGTTTTAAACAAATTATCGTCAACATAAGGTACTCAAAAATTAATCATCCCTAACTGTTGTTTTATGTAGTTTATTCTTTCAGAGTATAATGGATTTGTGAATATGTCAGCAATATGATGTTCTGTGCTAATAAACTCTAGTATTATATCATCTTTTTTATAATGATCTCTCAAAAAGTGATGAACTACAACAATATTATTTTTCTAGAATGAGAAACAGGATTATTAGAGATGTTAATAGCACTTGTATTATTATATTTTATAGGGACATGTTTGAATTGATATATATAGTCTAGTAAAGTATGTTTCATACAAAAAATCTGAGCACAACAACTACTAACAACTATGTATTCAGCTTCGACAGTAGATAATGAAATATAATTTTTCTTCTTACTACACCATGAAACTATAGACTTACCTAAAAAGTGACATGTTACAGAGGTTCTATTTCTATCTAACTTACAAAAAAAAATCATCCTCAACCTAACATACTAAATCAAAAGGTTATCCTCTACGATAGAAAAATCCTAAGTTGGTAGTATATTTAGGTATTTAAAAATTATTTCATCTGCATTTAGATGATATTATTTTGGGTTATCTTAAAAACGGTCACACATACACACACGAAACATAATGTGAATCCTTCTAGAAGTTATGTCGAGCAAACTCCCAATCATTCCTCTGTAAGTGGTTTAATCAATAGATTTACCATTTTCATCAAGATCCAACTTACAGGTGGCACTCATTGAAGTATCACTAATTTTTGTACCATCAAATCCAACCCATTTTAAAATATATTTAGTATATTTACTTTGATTTTAAATAATACCTTATTTATTTTGAATGATCTAAAATCTAAGAATAATTTGAGTTCCCCCATTAAACTTATTTCAAATTCACTATGCATCATTTTTTAAAAATAAACGCATAAAGAATTTTTAGAAGATCCAAAAATAATATCATCTACATAAATTTGATCTACTAACACATCTTTAGAAATTATTTATATACAGATATTATGTTCAAATATACCCTTTGTAGAATCTTTGGAAATACAAAAACTACTTAGTCTATCATACCAAGCTCTAGGATCTTGATTTAAACCATATAAATCTTTTGTTATTTTAAATACATGATTTGGGAAGTGAGGTTTTGTAAAACTAGGGGGTTGTTCAACCAAAACATCCTCAACTATATACCCAATTAAGAATGTACTCTTAACATCCATTTTATATAGTTTGAAATTTAGATGTGCTTCATATGAAAGCAAGATTCTAATGGCCTCATGTCTAGGAACTGGTGAAAAATTTTCCTTATAGTCAATGCCTTATTATTTACTATAACCTTATACAACCAATCTAGCTTTATTTTTTTTACAATATTACCATATTTATATACTTTATTTCTAAATACCCATTTAGTTCCTATAGTCATGATATCTTTAGGTATGTCTATAAGTTTCCATACTTCATTTCTTTCAAATTAATTAAGTTATTCCTATATAGACACTACCCAAAATTTATCATTGACTATATCATTAATTATTTTAGGTTTAAGATATGAAAAAAGGCTTGAGGTTCAATCTAATTTCTAATAGAATATCTAGTTTGTGTCCCTTTATCTAGGACTCCAACTACATCATCTAAAGGATGGTTCTTAAGAGTTATTGTGGGTCTAGAAAAGGAAGGTATAATTATTTCAGGTTCTTCATTAGGTTCAAGTTCATCATGAATAGATTCTAGAGAATTTCCATAAATTGAAGATTTAACATATTTCTTAATAGTAGGGTCCGATGATTTTGCATTTATGTCCAGATTTGAAAACTCATCCTCAATATTTTCAAGAGAGGTCTTGGGTTCATGTGGGTTTGTTTCAAAAAAATTACATGTAAATATTCTTCCACACACATATTCTTTTATTAAAGACTTTATAGGATTTACTAGATATTGAATAACCTAGAAATATTCTTTTATCACTTTTGGATGAAACATTTTCATGATTTTTATTTTGAATTATGTATATAAACTTTGCAACCAAAGACTTTGAAGTAACTAAAATTCAGTATTCTATTATTCCACAAATCATTGGGGGTTCTATTAAGAATTAGTATAATTAAGACTCTATTAATTATATAACAAGCTATATCGAAACATTCTTCCCAAAAATAGATAGGTAAGTCATATTCATTATGCATAGTTTGTGATATCTCTTATAAGGTTCTATTTCTTATTTCTACAAAACTTTTCTGTTGGGGTGTCCTAGGAGTAGAGAAGTTATGAATATAGACATTTTGTGAGAAAAAATATTCAAACTCTTGGTTTTAGAACTCTTGGACATAGTTAATTCTTAAGAATTTAATTCTAAGACCACATTAGTTTTCTACTACTCTATAATACTTGGTGAAATGAGAGAAAGCTTCACTTTTTTGAGCTAAGATAAAGGTCTAAGTATATCTAGAATAGTAATTTATAGGAACATAGACATAATGTTTCCCATTTAGGATTGAAACTCTAGATTATCTAAACAAATACAAGTGAACCAACTCAAGAGGTTGATAATTTGAAACATATTTCTTTGGTTTGAAAGATATTTTATGTTGTTTACCCTTTTGAAAAGGATTACCGACTTTTTCATTTATAAAATCAAGTTTGGGTAGATCTTTAACTTGTCCTTTCCTAGTAAGATTTATAAATGAATTAATATTACAATGTCCCAATATCCTATTCCAAAGTGGAGACTCTTTATGAAAGGCACTTAAACATGAAATTGTTTGATGAACTAAGCAATCTATGTTTATAGAACACACATTTTCATTTCTAAGAGCAGTAAATACTAACCCATTTTTAGAATTAATGAAATTTCATGAACCATTTTCAAATTTAACATTAAAAACATCATAAAAACTGATAGACACTAAGACGATTATACATTAATCCATAAAAAAAGTAATTTGGAAATTAAAACTAAATTATAGTTACCAATCTGGATAAGGCCAATGATTTTTCCATTAGCATTGTCAAAAATAGTGACATGTACACCATCAATATTTATCAGATTCTTGAATCATGAATAACCTTCTTTCATGTGTCTTGAACATACACTATCCATGTACCATAGAATTATATAGGATCTCATCAAATAACTTTCTTACAGAAATAGTTTAGACAAGAAAAGATTTTGGTACCCATATTTGTTTAGGTCCAGTAACATTAGTAATAAGATATTTGGGAACCCACATTTTCCTCATGGGTTTATTATACACATTTTGAAAAGTATTTGAAAAATAGACTTTATTTGTGCTAGAAAAACATGAAATATTATAATATATTTCATGGCTGAAACTTGTAGAAAATTTTATAGAACTAGGAATAAAATTAGATTTTCTATATTTAGATATAAAATTGGTTTTGACAAAATTTCTTTTACTATGTTGATATCCAATACCACTAGTGTATTTGGGAGAAAGGTTTTTACCAAGAATTTAATCTAAAATATCTTTTGCATTAGTAAACTTTTATAAATTATTTTTTCAATTTCTCATTGGAAAATTTAAGCTCATTGTTTTCTTTAAGAAATTGAGAATTCTTTTTCTTTTCTTTGGTAAGATCATATTTAATAGAAGAGGTAAGAAAAAGATGTTTCTTTAAATATTTATATTTATCTTTTAATTCATTTTATGCATCTTCAATAATTTGGAAATATTCAAACATTTCACCATTATTCATATTTTCAGAATCACTTTCATATCCAAAATAATAAGAATTTTGTACATAATACTCATGGGTTACCTCAGATGTTTTTGTCTTGAAACTCATGCTTTCCTTGTAACCTTTCTCATCATGTTACGATTATAACTCACTTGAGATATCCTCAGAGGCACTCCAGGTGGCCTTCATTTCCTGCTTATATATTTTTCCTTGTCCTCATATTTCTTCTTGTATTTTAACTTAGGATAATCATCCATCACATGCCCTCTTCTCTTACATTCATAATAGACTATTTCATTTGAGTCATCATTCCATTTCCAATACTTTTTATAGATTCCCTTATTATAATATTTACCTTTTTAGTTGGGATTCCTGAATAATTTCTTCCTTATATAAAACTTCTTAATCCTTTTGGCTAACTGATTCATTTGCTCATCACTATGAGATGGTTAATCTTCACCACTTGTACTGTCATAATGAGGTTGAATCCTTTCCTTTTCTTTATGTTTGGAAGTAGTGGTTTTGAAATCCACCGACTTCTATTTGGTTCATCCTCCTATTCCTTGTTGAATTTTAATTCTTCCTCATACATCATCACCTTTATTATTAGTTCCTTAATAAGAAAATTACTGATATCAGAGGATTCTCTAATTGATAATGTGGTCCCTCTCCATATTCAGGGTATAAATCTAAGTATCCACATGATTTTTTCTTTGGTACCCACTAGCTTCCCAAGAGAGATCATTGTATTGGCTATCTCATTGAACCTGAGATACATATCACAAATGGGTTCATCAAGATTCATCTTAAAGTTATCATATTTAATAGTATAGGTATTAGGTCTCATTTCATTAACATTAGTGGCTTCTTCATGTAAAATAGCTAAGGTATCCCAAATTTCATAAGTAGAGTTACATGAAAATATTCTATTGAATTCTGCATCCCCTAAATCAAAAAATATGAAATTCATGGATTTGAAATTATTATTATAAGAATTTTTTGTTTCATCACTCCATGTAGTTCTTGGAGTGTCTGGTACGTAATATTTATCTTCTATCATAATCCCAATATCAAACCCCATGATTTCTAGGTGCATTTTCATCTTTATTTTCCACTAGGAATAATTTTTACCATTAAAGTAGGGAGGTATATTGGTAGAAACACCTTCCTATATTTTATCCATAATAAATAATAAAGACTATAATTTAAAGAGATAAAAATTTAGAATTAATAAAAATTTAGAGATCATCAAAACACAACTAATATCATAGTTGAAAAGATTTGAAAAAGACTTTAAACCACATTTGACACCAAACAATGGTCGGAGTAGGACACTCAAGATGGGGATGAATTGAGTTCAGATAAAAATTTCTATTGAGAATGTTATTTAGAAGAATCTCCCAATTTAAAAACAAAACATTCTAGTTAATCAAAGTAGTAAATTTATAATTGTTTCACTATTTAATTAATTTCTCATAATATTGATTATTTCTCATTTACAACAATATGGGATATTTATATAACATTTAAAACCAATTTACTAAACAAAAATAGTTATAAATAATATCCAAGATCACCTATAAATGTAAAACTTTGGTTTTCGAAATATGAGTTAAAATAGGGTAAACTAAATTTGAAAACACAGAAGATTAGAACAAGAGGTTCATTATCAAGTAGATAATTAGTCCCCTTCACTTAGTGATCAACTTCCACCAAGAAATATATTTATAAAGATTTGATCCACTCCTTAGAGCGGGGTTTATAAAATAGTATACAAACTGTCCAAATCACAATACCTCTACCACAATTCTATGTGGGAACTAAACAACCAGGTCCCACAAGACCTCTACCGCAGTTCTACATGAGATAAAACAGGCATAAAAAGATTTTTGTTTGAGGATATATTATATATTTTAGTTTTTTTTTCAGGATATAGTGTGTGTTTAATATACACACACACACACACACACTACTCTATATGAAGTAAATATACACACAATAGAGCAGAAAATAAAGAGATAGGGTTTAGAAAGCCCTATGTATTGTGAAATACAGCTATAGACTCTTTGGATGTAGTAGATATGAATCTGGAGTTCTATTTTGGAAACAGACACTAAATACAATGTTTCACAAATCTTTTTGTTCTTGTTTTCCTGAAATATGGGATTTTAATCCTTAGTGTTTGTTTACTGTAAGGATGATTGAATCTTTGGTTTACATCAATCATCCTTTAGTTCATAGATACCAATAATGAGAGTTCTTTATGTGTTCTTCAACTCGATCTAGTATCTATTCTCGTATATTCCACTACTGGAAATAAGATCTATAGCAATAGTTTTGGGAAAACCGTTGGTATAGTTCACTTATATGGACCTATACCAACGGTTTGGTCAAAACCGTTGGTATAGGTCACTAATTTGGACATATACCAATGGTTTTGGACAAATTGTTGGTATAGGGGGGGACCTATACTAACTATTTTTGGAAACTATTGGTATATGGTCTCTATTATGGACCTATACCAACAGTTTGGTATAAGTTCATAATAGAGACCCTATACCAACAGTTTCCCCAAACCGTTGCTATAGGTCCCCACTATACCAATAGTTTGTCCAAAACCATTAGTTTAAGTCCCAAAATCAAACAATCTATTCCAATGGTTCTCAAAACCGTTTTTATATGTCTATACCAATAGTTTTGAGAACCGTTGGTATATTTATATGTATTTTTTTATAGAATCTTCTTATATATAACATTAAATAAATCAAAATTTAAAATATTAATGATAATATATATATATATATATATATGAAATTATGATAACAAAACTCAATTTAGGTTAGTGGTTAGGTCGTTCAATCATAAACTACAGGTACTGGGATCAAAACCAACCGAATGCTTCTTTTTTTAAATACATATACCAATGGTTTTATAGAACCGTTGGTATAGATTATTCTTATTACTTATACCAATGGTTTTGAAAACCATTGTTATAGGTCTATACTAACAGTTTTGGGAAAACCGTTGGTATAAACCTATCCCCACAACTTACTTTAACACAGTTCTCCAAACTGTTGGTGTATGATATACCAATGGTTTGGAGGCCTATACAAATGGTTTAAAAGTGTTGGTATAAGGAATTTTTCAACAAGAGTTCTTTTCTTTTATGCTCTCCTGCCATGCGCCAAAATTTGATTTTATTTTAGGTGTCTTGTGTTGGTGAAAAAGAGCATGTGGAGGTACCTTGTACCTCATACTGTCTACTAAATTAGTCATAATTTTATCTTCAATAATAAATAATTAAATCAGTAGCATTAAAACACTCCAATATGATAGTTAGAGACAATTTTAAATAAAAGAAAATTTAAAAAGTCTGTTGGTGACTCCTCTTTTGATGAGTCATTCTATTATTGACTCCTTCTATCGGTGAGTCCTTCTATTGGTATTGATGAGTCATTCTGTTGGTGAGTCATTTTGTTGGTATTTTATTTCTTTGGTGACTCAATGCGTCAGTGATTCTTTTTGTTTCTATCAAAAAGTAATTCCTTCTTTCAATTTCTCATTTGTACTATCAGTGAGTCATCTATTAATGACTGAGTTTATACTGTTAGTGAGACATTCCTTCTGTCGTGGTGACATTTCTTCTATCGGTGTGACATTTGAACTATCGATGAGTCATTTACTCTGTCATTGTCTCTGTTGAACTATCAGTGAGACATTTGTTCTCTTAGTGAGATATTTTCACTATCAGGGATTCATACATAACATTCAATGAGTGATTTTGTTTGTTGGTGACAGTGACTCATACTTAGCGAATTATCTGATTTAACTATCTTACAACTTGAATGTCAAAAGAATGTGTGAAATACATATTTGAACATATATAATCATTATTAAACATATTTAAACTTAAATAAACATGATTGAAATGATTGGACATGATTTTACATGATATTTGATTATTAAAATCATTAAAACTATAGATGGGCTAATAATCTATGATGGTCCAACACCCATGTTCCCTTAATAATGAACAATGTTCTATAAAATTGGGTATATGGTAAAAATATTTCTAAAAAATGGGCTTTGTACAAGTGTATAGGTCATTTTCCCTTTATGTTTAAAGTTTAGTCCATTGATAAACTTGGTTTTATCTCAATCATTGTAATTAATTTTAACTATTTTCAATAATTATTTTATTAAAAAATTTATTTGATCATATTAAAAATTATGAATTATTATGAATCTAAATTTTTATTCCAATTTTCCATATTCAAATCACATAAGTGTAAGAAATTAATTAAAAATTAAATCCATAGATAGAATGAGAAAACAAGTTTTTAAAGTGAAAATGTTCTAAAGTTTATTAAGTTATTATATCTAAATTTAATATAAAAATTATTCAGATAACCTAAATTTTATTAATATATTTATAATTGAACTATTTTATCTTTAAAAATGAATCAAATTATAATTTAATATTACAAATTATTTATATAAAATGTCAGTTTTCAATGAAAATTATGTATTTTTCACTATTTATTAAAAAATGGAACTTCTCAGAAAAATACCAAAACATATCCCTATATTTATTTTGAAATTATGATTTCAAAAATGAAGTTTTTTTCCAAATAAAAATTATAAAACTTTCAAAATTTGGTTTTAAAACAACTGTTCCATTAAAAGGCTGTAAAACTATTTAAAGAAAAAGAAATCTTTTTATGTAATTTTTTTTTATTTTTTCTTATCTTATGCCTATCAAATCTATTGGATAAATTTTAAACAATTATTGAATATAAAAATTTCTTAAATATCATCAACTAATAGTAATTAATTTAATTTATTAAGATAAAATGACTCCATCACATAAATATATTTTTATATAAAAACATTTCCTTTTTATTTAATTGGTTTTTAGGTTAATTAATAATTAATTGGAAACCATTGAATTTAATAATATATTTTCATAGTTTATTTAACACAATTTATAACATCCAATTTAATGTCTAGGAAATAATTTTTATTTTAAACAATAATATTAATAGTATTCGTTAAAACTCGGTCTTGAGTGTAACATGAGATATTGATGGAACTCAATGTTGTGTGTAATGAAAACTAAAATAAATATTATGTGTAATGAAATATAAACTTAGTGTTTCATGTAATAAATGTAAGATCAGGGCATAATGGAAGAGAAGGATGGGCATGTATCCAACATTGTAAATTTCTATGATCGATGATTAATCCGAGATAAATTCAATAATAAATTCCAGTATCCACAGAATTGAATTTAAGATAAATTAAATAAGAGAGAACCCAGAACTGAGAAGAGAGTTATGAAATATTTTTTTTAATTAATTTAATTAAATTAAATAATTTCCTCTAAGTTGATTCTTTCTTCATTGATGCGTTCGAACATGGGTCTGAGGTGCGGGTTCATGGTGATGCATAATCCAAGGTTAGGATTCCTCTAGAAGTGATATACATGTTCTCCATGTATCTCTGGACATCACCGAAGGAGTCTCCAGGTGCTAGTGTAGAAGATCATTTCACTTGCGATGTCTGCATTTGATCACCCTGAGAATATCTTCCAAATCAATCTCCTAAATCTGGTGTAGGAGGATCTCTTTCATCTTTTAGAGCATTATTGGGAAGGAAAGAATTCTCTTGGATCAAGATATTTTCTATAAGGATGTTGTGCACACAATAATTAGTTAGATGATGGAATGACCCCTTGGATAATTAGAGAATAATAACATAACAAGCAATTTAATTCACCAGGTAATAATAAATAATTAGCATAAGTGATGTTATTTATTTTATTATTTAATGTGAAACTCCATGTGAAATAATAATACCAATGCTATTATTTCCATGACATGTGATTAACTTGAATGTTATATTTTTATATTATTTTACCAAATAACATTTAATATTATTTCTCACCCAAACCATAACTTGGTCTTCCAATCCTCCTCAATATTTACTAGGCCTTTAATAATGACTATTTATTTATTAAATAAATATAACTCCATTATTCACCAATAAATAAAAATCCCATTCGTAATATATTCTCTCAAATGACTAGCAATGAAATAAATAAAATCTGGCATACTTGAATAATTATTAAACCAAAACTACGAATAATATATATTAAACTTGTTAAAAAACAAATTATTTAACTAAGATACTGGCTACACTTAATGTGTGACCCTCTAGGCCTGTTTCTCATTAGCATTAGGTGGGCGTTTCTAAAGTCCAAAATTACTATCTATTAATGGGTCAAGGCATCCAAGATAAATAAGTTGATTTTGAAATGACATGTCACCTCATATGAATTCTTACCATGTAATATAATACCTTTTTCTTGATATCTCCAATCAAGTGGGTTGAATGCAAGTGCTATCAACCCATGTGCTCGATTTATCATTCTTTGACTTCCTGGAATTGAACTTTCCTGGAGAACACTATGGACATGGATTTAGTTAGGCTATATAATTTCCAAAAAAGAGCCTGAGATATTTACTTCTGTAGAAGTGAAAAATCCTTTCTCACATTATTCAATAATGCAGTATTACTCATGATGCACCCAACATATCCTGCCTCACTGCGAACAACTATCATCATAGTTTCTGTAAATACATCTAAGTGCATGAGTCATAATACCCATTAATAATAATCTTAAAGTCTAAGGAATAATACAAAACTCCATAAATAGGAACATCCAATGACACCTATGAATGTGGATTTACTATTGGCGGGTCTTGTTCCCATAATATCCTCCTGGATATTACCAAGGGTGCAGAACATGAAAAGGCGGCTCAAAGTTTAATGAGTCTCCACCTCTGATAGTCTATATCAATTTTTTCCCTTCAAATGGTATCATCTGGCCATAGAACATATATTCAAAAATGATGTAATAGAACATTTGAGTTCTCATCATAGAATATATCCACTATGACCTTTTAGTGTGTCATTTATTCTTAGGACATTATCACATACTATATCACGCAAAAGAACTATCATGATTTGATAAAGAGTTTATTAATATTCATCCAATGAATATAAGTTTATTATAATGTAAAAAGAAGTTGGTTTATAGGGAACCAACTGTAATAGATTCCCACTTACACTAGATCCAACAGCTAACAACCTTCAGTCTGCTAGCTCTCACATGATATTCATGCTTCTGTTGAGATGGGCCTTTAGTCAAGGGGTCCACCACATTCTATTTCATGGACACTATGTTCACTGAAACTTCACCCCTTTGATAGAAATCCCTCAAGAAGTGATACTTTAGGAGTATGTTCTTTTCCTGTTGATGTGACCATGGATCCTTTTCAAGAGCCCCCACTATAGTATTATCACAATATAATGTAATGGTATCCTTACTGCTAGGTACAAAATCTAACTGAAGGACAAAATTCCAAATCCAAGTGGATTCCTTAGCTGCATCAGAAGCTATTATATATCTGGACTCCGCTGTTGAATCAGCAAAAACTGGCTGCTTTGAACATTTCCATCTCACAGCTCCTCTATTGAGATATAAAACATATCTTGATTGAGACTTCAAATAATTCTGATCTGTCTCAAAACTAGAATCAACATACCCTCTGATGACAATATCTTCATATCCCCTATACTCCATGAATATATCATTAGTTCTTCTCACATACTTAAGGATAGTCTTTAAAACAATATAATATTGTTCCCATGGATCTTCTTGATATCTACATTTCATGCTCAGTGCATAGGTTGCATCATGTCTGGCACATAACAGGGAATACATGATATATACTATCACTGAAGCTTATAGAATATTACTCATCCTATCTTTCTCAAGTTGGTTCTGGGGACACATTTTCTTAGAAATATGTATACCATGTGACACTGGAACTAATCCCCTATTAGACTGTTCCATAATAAATCTATTTAGTATCTGGCCAATGTATGTACTTTGACTTAGTCCAAGTAGCCTATTGGATCTATCACGAATGATCTTGATCCCTAGAATGTAAGATGCTTCACCTAAGTCCTTCACAGAGAAGTACTTATTCAACCAATCCTTGACTAACTGTAAGACTGTTATGTTGTTTCCAATATGAAATATTTCATCAACATACACTACTATGATAACAACGACATTATCATTAAACTGCTTGTAAAAAGTGTCTCACATTCATTCTTAATGAAACCAAATTCTCTTATAGATTCATCAAATTGAATGTTCTATGATCTGGATGCTTTCTTTAATCCATCAATGGATATTTTCAACTTGCATACCCTTTTAGCATCACCTAGTGTGACATGACTTTCTGGTTGTGTCATATAGACATCTTTTTAGAGGCTCTCATTAAGGAATACAGTTTTGACATCAATATTCTAAATATCATAGTCAAGGAAATATGCTATGGAAAGTATGATTCTTATGGATTTAAATATGGAAACTAGTGAAATGGTTTCATCATAGTCAATTAATTGATGCTATTTAAAACCTTTAGTAACTAGACTTAATTTAAAGGTACTAACTTGAACTTCCATGTCCAGTTTCTTCTTGAATACTCTTTTACACCCAATAAGATTCTCATCAACAAGTGCATCAAACAGAACCCAAACTTGGTTCTGATACATGGAATCCATATCTGAATTCATAACTTCAATCCATCATGCAGCTTCTTCGAAATATAATTATTCCATATAGGAGAGAGGTTAGTCATTGTCCAACAATAATGAGTCATCATCTTTGTTGACAAGGAAACCATATCTCTCTAGTTCCCTTACCTCTATTATACTCTTACACAATACTTGTGTTTGAGGAGCTACCACATCCATGGGGACCTGTGGAACTTGTTCCTATACGAACTCTTGTGTATCTTGAGAATTATCTTCATCAAAGTAAATATTTCTCCCACTATCCTTTTTGAGGATGTGCTCCCTCTCAAAAAATATGGCCTATTTGGAAACAATCACTTTCTTGTTCAAGGGGTTGTATAATTAGTAACCATTTGTTTTCTTGGGATACCCCATAAAGATACATTTCATGCCCAGAGGTGCTAGTTTTTTCCTAATAAATCCTTAACAAACCCCTCACATCCCCATACACATGTATGTGACAATGTGGTTTTCTTTCCACTCCATATCTCGAAGGGAATCCCATTTTACACCTTAGTTGGTATTCTGATTAATCTGTATATTTCTGTTTGCAATGCATATCCCCAAAAGGATGATGGATGATCTTCATGACTCATCATCGACCATACCATGTCCAATAAGGTATGGTTCGACCTTTTGATAACATCATTCCACTATGGTGTAAAAGGTGGAGTGAGTTGAGATAGAATCCTAGACTCCCATAAACGGTTGATGAACTCTTGGTTAAGATATTCTCCACCTTTATATAATCAAAGCTTATTTATCATCTTACCAAGCTAATTCTAGAATTAATTCTTGAAATCCTTGAATTTCTCAAAGGACTCAGACTTATATATCATTAATTAGATATGTCCATATATAATCTAGTCATCAATAAAAGTAATGAAGTAATAATATCCACATATATATTCTACTAGAAATGGTCCACACACATTAGTGTGTACCGATAAAAGAAGCTTTGTGGCCCTTTCACCTGATCCACCAAATGGTGGTTTGGTCAATTTCCATTGTTAAGAAGTGTGACATATATCAAGTGGTTTTATCTTAGAAGATCCTAAATAACCATCTTGATAGAGCTATGTAAAATGATTCTTGTTTACATGATTAATATGGTGATGCCACAACTGGGTGTTGTATGAGTTATGTGAAAATGGTTCATTATCAATTGCTAACACTTGGTTATCGTAATTTAATACATACAAACCATTATTAAAATGATCCATATCATAACATATGTTTTCCTTATAAATGTGAAAACATTTATTTTTGAACATGATAATAAATCCATCTATATCTAAAATTGATACAGAAATTATGTTCTTGGTAACACTATGTACATAATAATATCCACATAACACCAAAATCATTCACATCAGCAATGTGAGGTGGTAGTCACCAATGGAAGGAGTAGCTAGGCTCACACCATTGGAAACTCATATATCTACCTCTCCTATATCATTTTTTCGAAATCTACTGGTTCCTATATTTGAATATAGATGTGAGCACCACAAGCTGTATCTAATACTAAATGTGTATAAATGGGAATATTTCACTCGATAGTGAACACACCTTTAGATTCCCCTTCCCTTTGGACGTAGTTCCTCTTCTAGTGGCCTGACTTGAGACATGAAAAGTATACTACCTCCTTTTCCTTGCCATGCCTTTGGATCTTCTTCTTATTGTCCGGACGATGGTTGAGATATTTAGACTGTTATAAATATTATGCCCAATTTCCTTGTCCATCCTCTTCCTATTCGCCATAAGGACTGTGGGTTTTTCATGACCCATTTTCTTATCAATTTGGAGAATCATAGTAAGAAGCTTCGATAGAATCTTCTCATTATTACTCACATTTTAATTCACAATAAAACTATAGAAAATATTAGGCCACAATGATAGTATGAGATATGTACGAAACTCTTCTGAGAATTCAATCCCAAAGATTTTCGGACGCTCAATGTATCCAATAACATTGAATTCATGTGGTTCAACTAGCGTAGACTCTCCAAGAATAGCAGGGAACAAATCATTGGAGATCTCATACCTCTCCTATCTCTATTTCTCATGATAGAGATCACTAAGGTGATATATCATTATATAATCATCCATTTCATCATGTTTCTTCAAGATATCATTGGTCAAGGATGATAGCACGAGGCACTGAATATTCGTAGCATCATTCATATTTTTCTCATACACAGAGAGTTCCTCATCACTTTCCTCATTTCTAGGCCCAACTTTTAAAGGATATTCCAACAAATAAAGTTTCCTCTCAGGGAAAACGATAACACAAAGGATCATTTTCCATTCTTGGAAATTAGTGAAAGTGATAAGGTTTTCCTTATCGAGTATGGATCACAAAGATATGTTTGATGTCATATTGAATACTATTTCTACACATTAAGATGAACATAGTTTTAGTTATTTTACTTGATAAGTATAGACAAATAAATAATTAATATTTATTAGTCTCCCACTTTTTTTAATCTAATACCCCTCACCAATGGCTTCAGAATATCATGTTTCTTGGACATTCTGGCAGAAATTATCCATATTTCCCTTTATATTACCCTAACTAGGGTTGGTCAAGTAACTTGAAAGGTTTTAGGTTGGCATTCCAAATTCCAACCACATTAACTCACAGCTCCTTGATATGTTTTGTTGACTCCCCAATCATGAAATCCTTAATTTTTGGATTTCCTCAACCTTTGCCTCTAAGTTACACCATGTATTACTAGGGAAGTCAACCCTTGATGTAAACTATATTAAGTCAACCAAAAACTAAAATTATAATTCCATGATAATAAAAAGTACTCCAACTAGGGTTGGTCAAGCACATTGTACTATGGGTTGATTCTAACCGAAGTAATGGAAGGCTATACTGACTTAATATTTAATTGAGTGATTTTATCCTTTATGTGTACATTTCTATGTATTATATTTTCACATGTTTATTAATATTAAGCGTGATATAATTAAGTTATTAACCATGTAAAAATAGTATTTACGCATAATCCATTTTATTTTAGTTCCATCTTGTATGCTTGTTAGTTCATTAATTATGTGATCACGTCAAACATCCATAATGAATAACCATACCACTGTCAGAAATAAATAAAGGGTATGACCATCAGATCCTAACTTGTACCACCTCCACTATCTTGGGAGATCCATACATTACATATGTTGTTAACTCACATTAATATGAGGGGTAAAAAGGGATTTTACATAAAAGAAACCATGAGCACATTGGCTCTACATGTTAATGAGGAGAAGGCACACAAACCAACACTTTTAATTTAATAAATAAATTTAAAGGGGAACAAATCACATAGAAAGGTCTGGTCTATATCATGATCATCATCCTAAATAAAATGAATTAGAAATTTAATAAAACAAGCATTCAATTATTTAATCATTCTTATTAATATAAATTATTCTCAAATCGATTAATCATTATCTTTAATTAATAAATACTTTTTTATCTTAATTTGTTTCGGAGTTTCCTTGATATTCTCATCCATAACCATGTACTTAACATGTAACTTAGAGAAAACCTAGTGAATACCCATCCAAAACTACCCAACATGTATTATACTTATATACACTTTATTTTTTGTGATATGTATCATGCACACTGAATTATAATTGTAATAAAACTCATACATGATGTGCAGATCTTTGAACATTACACATATGTTTATTATATATATATATATATCAAACATATACCACATGTTTTATCATAGATTTATTCCCAAATGAAGGTACATGTATAAAGGGTTAAATAAAATAATAATAAAATGTTAAATCTGTGTAATCTAGAAATAGTACATAGCGTGTAGATATGACTACATGACATCTACCCTCCTCATCGCCCATCTGAAGTACATTCCTAGGGAAACGGTGTGTGGGATATACTTTAGAAATCATCGGAGTACACAATGTGTCCAGTAGGCCACATGCTGTGTGGACTCTACGTTATACGATCACCATCCAGGAAAACCATGTATGGGATAAATGACTTGACCCTAACCTGAAGGGACTACATGCCATGTCCAGTGGGCCACACGGTGTGTAGTACAACTGACCATGCACCAATCATTCCTGGTCAACATGCAGTGTAATAATTAACTACACTACAAGTAATTATTGCACATGACTTGAGTAATTTCAAAATTACTCCAAGAACATTGAACACAACTACACAGTGTGTAATCCCGATCACACGGCGTGTGTGGAAGATTACATGACATGTAATTCTGAATACACGTGGTGTACTGTCATGTTACCTGGACACAATCATCGGTGGCTCCTCATGAGATACTCAATGTAATTTTAATAAAAAATTATTAGTTTCTATTAGATTTTCGAGAAATTAAATAGGAAGAATATATCTCGAAACTAAGATTACAAGAACGATTAAACATGAATTAAAAAATAAATTATTAAAGTATAAATCATCAAAAAATTATTTAAATAATTATAAACAAAAATATGACACCTTGGATTCCACTTGTAGGTTATAGGTGTAGTAGAAGTGTAGGATGAGTGTGTACCCATCTTTGTAAATTTCCATGATCGATGATTAATTCGGGATCAATATGGTATTAAAATATAGTATTCACAGAATTAAATCAAAGATAAAAAGGAGAGAACCTGAAACTGAGAAGAGAGGATCGATATATTTTTTATAATTAATTAAATTAAATAATATAATTACCTCCAAGTTTATTATTTCTTCATTGATGAGTTTGACCATGGGTTTGAGGTGTGGCTTCATTGTGATGCTGAATACAAGGATAGGATTCCTCTAGCAGTGATCCACACATACTCCACATATCTCTGGACATTATTGAAGGATTCTTCAAGTTCTAGCATGGAAGATACATTCACTTGTGATGTCCTCCTTTGATAACCTTGAGAATCACTTCCAAATCATTCTCCTAGATCTAGTGGAGGAGGACCCCTCTCATTCTTGAGAGCATTCTTAGATAGGGAATAGTTCTCTAGGCTCAAGAGGGTTTCTCCAAGGATGATGTGTGCACAACCATTGGTTAGCCAGTTGAATGAACCCTTGGACAATTAGAGAATAATAACATAATGTGGAATTTAATTCACCAAGTAATTATAAATAATTAGCACAAATTTAATTATTTACTTTATTATTCCATGTGAAATCCCATGTCAAATAATAATAGAAATTCTATTATTTCCATGACATGTGGTTAACTTGCATATTATATTTACATATTATTTAAACAAATAATATTTAATATTATTTCTCACTGTACCCATAACATGGACCTCCAATACTCCTCAATATTTACTAGTCCTTGAATAATGACTATTTATTTATTAAATAAATATAACTGCCTTATTTTATGATAAATAAATATTTCATCCGCAATATATTCTCTCTAATAACTAGTGATGAAATAAATACAATTAGGCATACTTGAATAATTATTAAACCACAACTAGGAATAATATTTATTCAAATTGTTAAATCATAAATTATTTAACTGTGATACTAGCTACCCTTAGTGTGTGACTCTCTTGGCCTCTTTCTCGTTGGCATTAGGTGGGCTCCATGATTGTTGTATTGAAACGGGTCAAGGAACTCATGAAAAATAAGTTGATGTCACAATGACATGTCACCTCATACAAACACCTATCGTGTAATATAATCCCTTTTTCCTGATATATCCAATCAACCGGGTTGCATGCAAGTTCCATCAACCCATGTTATCGATTTCTCATTATTTGACTTCCCGTGATTGAACATACATAGAGAAAACCATGGGCATATATTTTATTATGCTATATCATTTCCATCAAAGGACATGAGATATCTACTTCTGTAGAAGTGATAAACCCTTTCTCTCATTATTCATTAATACAGTATTACTCGTGACACACCCAACATATCCAACATCACTATGAACATATGTCATCACAGTTTTCGTCAATATATCTATGTGTGTGATTCATAATTCCCATTAATAATAATCTTAAAGTCTAAGGACCAATACAGATATCCACAGATAGGAACATCCAATGGAACTTGTGAATGTGGATTTCCTACTGGCAGGTCTTGTTCTCATAATATCCTCCTAGATAATACCAAGGCCACACACCATGAGAAGGTACATCAATGTTTCAGGAGTCCCCACCCCAGATAGCCTGTTTTATTTGTGTCCCCTCAAAAGACATCATCCGACCATAGAACATATATTCAAGAATTGTGTCATGACACTTTCAGGTTCTCATCATAGCAGGGATCCGCTATGACCTTTTAGTGTGATATCTATTAATAAGACATTATCACATACTATGTCACGTAGAAGTTTAGTCATTCTGTGATAAGAATTTTACCAATGTCAATCTAATGAATAATGGTTTATCACAAAGTATAAAGAATTTGATTTCTCTGGAACCAAATCCAATAATAAATGATAACTCAGTATTTCATGTAACATATTTTATCGAATAAAATGTTATTCTATTAAAATTTTTAGGGTGTTACGTTCATCATGGTAATTTAATTTTATTTTTTATTGAAAAAATAATTAATGTAAGTACTTACAAAATGCTGATGCAGAAATTTATCAATTAATGGAATAATCAAAGAAATGATATTAACATTTTTATTTTAGTATTATTTGAAATAATTAACATGACAAATGAATTTTATATATTAATATATATTTTTAGGGATGTATTAAAATATTTGGTTTGAATTTCATTTGTTGTGTTGTTCAATGTTATGTCAAATTAATTGAATATTGATAAAAATGATATTAATGATATTTTATAATAAATATTATTTTGTTAAATGATATTAAATTCATAAAAATTTTATATTCATCCAAATAAATGGGATAGATTAAAACATCCACCATGGTACATTTATGGTTTGTATTTAATTTTATTGTAAAATTGTTAATCCATAATTGATAGAAAACATTAATATTATGGTAATCGACCAAAGGATAAATGAAGGGTTAAAACAATTAGATAAGGGTAAAAATTAGATCAAAACTTGTATAAAAGTTTTTTATTAGAGGATTTAGACTCATAATTATATTTTATTTTAATATTATCAATTTGGTTACATTAGAAAATAAAAATTAATAAAAATTAATACTTTAAAAAATTCAAAGATTCCTCCTCCCCCTATTTTTAAAAGAGAACCTATCCTTTCTATTATTCTCACAAAATTGAGAATTTTAGATCAACTAATATCTACCATGATCTATTATAAAATTTCCTAGAAACATTCTAGAGGTTTTTTTATTTCCAAATGATCAACCCAAATCCCTTAAGAGGAGATCTAAAGGAGTCATTTCCATGAAGAGGTAATCACCTTAACCGATCAATTAATTTTTAATTATTATTTTAAAAACACTGAATATATTATATTATTAAAAAAATAAAAAAATTTGAATCCTCAATATAATTAATTGTTATTGTTATTATTATTAAATCACCCTTTCATTCTCTTTCCATCAAATGGGAAGTGAAAGTATCGCTCGTGTGTACGTACGAATTACTGTCTCCACATAGCGATACAATTCATTTCTCATCACCGAATTTTATGGATGGGAATTATGAAGAGTTTAATGTTTATATATTATAGTTATAACACAATTAAAATTATTTAATTTTAATATAACTTTTATCTTCTTACATTCCAAACTAGTGGAAAATGATAAGTTTTTTCGTGCGTATCTGTGGACTACCACCTCTATGAAGCGATGTGATTCATTTTTCATTTCTATTTTAATTGGATGGTAATAAGGATAGAATTAAGGAATATTTAATATATATATGGTATAATAATGATTATATAATGTGATTTATTATTTTCTTTTCTTTCATTCCATCCTCCAAAAAATAAAAACTCTGTTAATACGTATAGACGACCTACCTTCTCAATGCACGATATCATTCATTTTTCTATCATTGAATTTATGAATGAATATAAAAATGTATATAATTAATATATATAATATTTAAATCATGATAAAAATTAATTATATCATGTAACCATGGTAAATGTTCAGGGAGAAAAACTACCAAAGAAAAACATACATGAAAAATGAAGCAGATATCACCCGGAATAGTGCTTTTAATAAAGAATTGGAAACAAAAGGATGACAAATGGTTATGAGTAAATAATATATGGTATTATTAATATGATAATGGTTCTATAATATATGTATAATATACCCATATTTATTATTGCTATAGGTTCAATCATGTATAAAGGATGTCAGATCTGAGGTAAGGGGTTTTATGTTTCAATCTCATTGTGTATCAAGATTGTTTTTAATTAAGTTTCAATGATTAAATATTATAATCTACCTTTAAACACACCCATTAATTTAATCCTCCTATGATTATTTATTTTAAACACATGTTTTCCTTCCAATTTTCCCTCTTTATGTACTCGGGAGACCGAAATATTGTTTTTAAGGAAAATCAACTTCATTTCTCTCTTTGGTCAAAAGCCTTTTGCATTCATATCCATGAATTTTAAAAATGTGTAAAATAAGGATTTTAATATATTGAAATTATTTTTTAATTACATCTATTTCACATTTTTGACTTTTAAAAAAATTTGAAAGAAATATTCTTATCTTTTTTTAAATGGTGTACTTTGTGAGTTTTCTGACAAAAGTATAGAAGAATTTTTTTACCTTATATGACATGAATGGAGTTTCCTATTGTCGAACCTAATAAATGTTTTTAAAATTCATTTTGTAAGGACCCACCCACATTTTCCCATAGCCGGTGACTTATTTGATAATATTTTCATATAAACAAGGAATATGTATCTTGAAGGACCAAGTAGTTTAGTAGCCTTTGGAAACAAGATACATATATAAGTGAAACATTACACCCTGAAAATAAATACAACATTAATTTATTCCATTAAAAACATCCATGTGTCCTAGATTATTCTTGCAAATCACTCATAACATACTTCTTCATATCATGGTAAAATGAAACACAAGAAATGGGTGAGCTCAAATAATCAGTAAGAGTAAGAAATGCATCATAAGATATCATAAACAGAAACATTAGGCATGGTGAATAATTGAAAAACATTACTTTATAAATAATAAACTTGAACACATTTTCGAAGGAATATGAGCTGAGAAAATAATACCATAATAAAAAATAATCATGGGTATTCTACTAGTCGAATAAATACATGAAATTTCAATAAATAGAATCATAATGAGGGAAGTAAATATGTCAGACATTCTGAAACATTTTTTCAAAGACTCAACCAAGATGTCTAAAAATGATTAAGGCCTTATCCAAAACCATATATCGAATTAGGAAGGGCCTCAACCAATTCCACATATATTTGACTCATGAGACCTACAAATGCATCAAGGAACTATATAAGGCACTACCTAACACATAATAAGTCCAATACATTCCACATATTAGTTGGGATAAACATAAAAAAAATATACATTCATATTGAAACTATTATATGAAATGTAAATATATTTCCTTCAACATTAAGCATAAACACTAACCATTCAGAGTAAATTGGTGAATGGTTTTAGGAAAGCACATAAAGAGTCAAAATAGTAATAGAAAATATAATAAATATGGTAGATGAAATCATAAATTTTTAATCCAAATAATACATAATAATTCTCAAGTTTGTTGAAATGGATGAAAATACTGTTATAAAATCATTAAGCAATTCTTGAGATAAATACTCGTATATTTTGAAAAGAAGAGTCCTTTTGAAAACATATTTATATAAAACCAAAAGTAAATTAAAATAGTAATTTTATAATAAAATGATTTATTTTATAAAGATAATTGTTTCCAAAAACATATTATATAGTTCCCTTGAAAATAGTTAAGAATTTGAGAAATTCTCTTGAACCGGGCTTGTATTTTGGAAACAATTTTGAAAGTTCCTTTTAAAACATGTTACTATCCATAAAATAAGGAAGGATTATGGTTAGTAAAAATATGTAGAAAATGAGAACATAATTTATGAGGAGTTCACAATAATAAAAAATAATTTAATTGAGGTAATTATACAATAAAAGCAACCTGAATGAAAATGGAGGTTCGGGTAGAAAAACCCTTACCTTAAATCTGAATGTGTTCCGCTATTGAACATAATATCCCAGAACATGAAATTAGAATTATTAAAAACTTATTTAAGAACCTATTAGACATGTATTTAGTTTATCATAATTATATTTTGTTCATTTATTCCCTTATTGATAAGTTATTATATTGAATTTTGTGGTTCCAGAGTGTTCGTTTTATTTATTTTCATAATGGGTTCACTTGTTCTTAAGTAATGGAGTTCTTGTGGAATAGGTGTAAATCACCAGAATTGAAATTACATATTATTTATGAATATATATAAGTTATAATGGTCATTTATATCATTTTGTTACATGTATATAATATAAATCATTGGATGAAATATTTATGACATTCACTTAGATTATTTTAGGGGTATTTTGATTATTATGAACTAGTTTGGTCATACGATTTAATAATATGTATGTATACTAGTTCCTGAACATTAATTAGGTTATAATACATACATGAAAGTCTAGTTCAACCATAAAAATGGTTTTATAACCAGTAATGAAGGTGAAATTGAAGAACCAAACTTCGCCGTCCATGAAGGTTATAAATTTGAACCTCGTGGACATTGATTTCGTTTATAAAATAAGAGAGAGAGAGAGAGAGAGAGAGTAAGGATATTGATTATAGTTCTTCAATTCACCTGATATAATTATAGTATATATATGATAATGTATCTATCATGGTTATTTGGACAGAGGAGGTGAGGAGTGGATAACAAAAGAAGATAAATTGAAATGAAACTAAATGAAAAAGAAAGGTGCTTTACCTCTTGAAATAACCTCCTTGAGAACCACCTTAAGGTAAGGGATTTTGGTCTTTTGGAAAGAACAAGAGATTCTTGGACGTTGGGAGTGACTATATAAGGGTATTTGGGATGAAACATTAGGATATTCAAGGCTTAGAGAAGTGAATAGAAGAGGGAGTGAGGGGGGGGGGGGTGGGGGGGGTTATAGTGGAGGAGAGGAGGGTCTTCTTAATTTTTTAATCATTAGTCTATTAATTTCACTCAAGACAAGAAATAGTGATGATCACATGACCAATAATAGTAATAAATTAATCTAAGTTAGAAACAAGTGGTTTTACATCACTTATGATGTCATAAATAGTGTATTTATCTGATAATTTTTATATATAGTATTTTACCGTATTTAACTATTCATAAAAAATTCGAGTATTTCAAAAAAATACCAAAAATTCACCCTAACGATTTTTCAATGTGTAGAATCAAAAAATGAGTTCCATTTTTTAAAAATAATTTTCTAAATATGATTAATTTAGTATTTAATTAAAACCATAATTTATTCTAAAAAACTGTTTTAGAACATTTATTTACTTATTCCAAAATATAGGAATAGAATTCTTCCACTTGAATATTATTTATATACTATCGTAGGTAAGGTAAATATTCATTAGGGTATATAACTATTTTTAAGGGTATTTTACTATTCATAAGGGTAGGTTACTATTCACCAAAAATTAAGTTTTTATTATTGGACACCAAATAACTTACTGATCACAACCATGTATGTTAGATTTTCAAAATTCACATCACAGAAGTGAAAACCTTATGTTTAAAGGTCACATAAAACTTAGTAGTTCATTATTTTGTGATTTCATGTGATGATGACATGTTTATAAGAACATAATTTCCATTGAAAAAAATATTGGGTTGTTAAACCTTTAATAGTTCCCATGGATATTTTCAAAGAAAAAATTTCTATAATATTTTTGAAAATTATAAATTTTAAATACATGATTTCAAAATGGAAAGGTTATTTTCCTAAAGAATGTTTTGATATTATTTTGATTCATCAAAAACAAAAACCTTAAATGTTTATTATGTTGTATTGGGAATATGGTCTAAGGATACTATCCTTACTCTTCATATATATGTTTTACGATGAAATGGTGTTTATAAAATTGGTTCCTTTTCCATAGGATACACTATGATGAAATGTTGGAATATTTATAAGCCCCATTTCTTTTTATGTGATATGATATGATATGATCTTATGGAACACATATGTATGATTATAATTTTGTGACTGATGGGACCTATATATCTCTCCAATGAATTGCGTAATGATTACTGTTGTAAGATATCAAAGGGTACATGGGAGATTTTAACAATTATAATAGAGGGTACATGGGAGGTTATCCCAAGCTCGAAGTAGGTACATGAGTGGTCAGACCAAGCCTAACGTTTTATGATTTTATTAGTGGGTAGCCTTGACATAAGGTTTTCTATACTTATATGTATGCCACAAATCCATGTCTTATACCATTTTTATGTTCTTATGCATCATATTCTTTGATTCCTTTATGATTTATGCCTTACAAACTGCCATGATTTATTCCATGATTCAAGATTATGATATATGATATACAGGGAATGGTTCTCAAATGTTATGCTCATGTTCTCATATATTTATTCTCACATTTTTCTTATACAATCATAGATATATTCCTTGTTTAACTTTACTGAGCATTATATATCAGCCTTTATCTTGTTTTGATTCCCCATTCCATGAATAATGACATTAAGTATGATTTAGCTAAGAAGTATAAAAGTAATGAAGAACTAAGTGGGTGATGATGTAGTTCATTTATGAACTGGTTTTTTTATGTGTTAAAGTTTACAAAGATACTAGTCATTTAGGATTATGGCATGCATTATAATGTTACACAATGAATATTCATCTATAAAGATGAAATATCTATATATGAAAAGTATGGGTCACATTAGTTGTTCCATACCATCACTCCACATAATAGTTTATAACTTTGTTTTAACAATCAAATAAGATTTCTTAGAATTTAAATCTATTATTTAGGGGAACTTTTTTTCATATGAGAAAACTTATTTCTTCCAGCTATTTTGTCTCTTAAAAATAGTTTTCTGCCATTTAATATTGGGCTTATTTGAATTTTAACAATGAAAATATTGTTCCAACAATCAATATCCCTATGGTGAAGCTCCCAACAACACCAACATCTTCCAATCAATCTTATTATTTTCTCTTTGGGTGTAGTTTAGCTAGTTTGACACCATTGCTATTTTTTGAATGTTTGTTTTTCATTTTAGGGTTAATTTACGGATATTCAATTACCACACATTCTTACATACACTATGGATATATTGGTGATCTTCCCAGTAAGTACTTTATTATTCTTACACCTTTTTTTGTTTTTATTCCTCTCGATATAGTTATTTATGTATAAGCTCATTTTCCCTATTTTTGGGATATTCATCTATTTTTCCAATTTCTTTTAAGTAGGACCAGTCTAATAGTTGATATTGGATGAGTGCTCCTCTACATGAATAAGGTAGGTGGTCTAGTATTTATCCCTAATTGGTGAGATGTTTTATACTATGTGTCATGTGATTCATGACAGTTTAACGGTGTGATTCCCCTTAAATTAATATTCTGATATTTGGTTGTCTATTTTAGAACCAAATTATTCTCTCAGTTCCCCCTCAATTTTTTCTACCACTTGAGGTGTGTCGAACAATTTCTATTATTTTTATAAATTTATAAATGGAAAAACCACCATTCATATTGTTTTAAAGTGACATTAAATTGTGATATCATAAATGGAATGGATAATTATTGTCTCATATAATAGATAACATGCTTATCAATCTACAATTAATTATATGGAAAGTGAGTGGTATGACCGCCTCACCTATTTTAAATTGAACAATGGTAAAACCTCAGTTAAAGTATAATCTCATTGAATTACGAACTACATATTGGCACATATTAAGGAAATTTATTATTTATCATTTTTATGATATTGGGCACAACAACCCTTATTATTACTATTATACAAACATGAAACCCCTACACTGATGTGATACTGGGCATAATGACCCTACTATTATGATTCGGGCATGAAGTCCTTATATTATAATGATACAGACATGGTTTTCCTTATAGTTATATGGGCATGGAGTCCTTACACTCATATGATATTGGGAATGTATACCCCTGTTGTTATGATTTGGTAATGGAGACCCTCATTAATTGTGATACATGGTCATGGAGAACACATTTCTATGATATGATCATGAAAAGCCTTATTTATTTGATAATAGGAATGGTGAACCTACTATAATGATTCTAGCATGCGGAACCTACTATTGTGAACCTAGGAATGGTGTCCTCTATTCTTGTGATACTGGGCATTACGTCCCTTGATACTCATGAGACTCATTCTATAGCTTATGGATTCCTGAGTTACACCTTGGGTCCATGCTAGTAGTATTATCCACATATATGGATCTAGATGTTGTTATGTATACAATCCATATATGTTTATTCACATGGTTATAAGTTCATAGATTATATGGATTAGGTCGAAGAAGGTATTGGCATCCTAGTAAACTTTTGTAACCAGAGCCAACCCCTTTACAAATTTTATTAATGATTACCATTATACCTTCAAATTATACATATTATATGCACTGACTGGATATTTATAGACACCATTAGTGCTAGAATACAGATTTTATCTCACATTTTATCTAGGAATCTGATGGTACTCAGGCAGATTATGTAGATGCAGGTAGGGATAAAGGAAATCACCTAGTTGTATATACTTGGTTTTTTTATCATTGTAGCGGGGAGGCACATGACCATGTTATGGATCATGATGCTATTAGATTGTGATTTTTTTGTGTTTTGGTTCATTTGTTACATGTATTTTATAGTATGGATGTTTCCATTAATTTCTATTTACTTTTGAAAGATACATGACAAAACATCATTTTTTAATACAATACTATATATTGTTGATGATAGTTATTTATTGCATCTGGATATTAACCTCATACCATTAGTAATTTATTATGATGCTGCTATTTTTCTATTCATTTCACCATAATACTACTCTAATCATGAGGGTATATTCTCCCCACTATACCACCTTGGACCCTCACTGATAGTCAATAACCTCTTTCATACAGGGATTCATGCTTGAGTCCATGTGGCCCACTGACTTGGGGCAGTGTTTAGTGGCATATGGGTCCAGATTTAACAAAATGATATAAGATAATTCTTTTCATTTGACTTGTCATTTGGGAATATTATATAGGATATTAGGAATGTGTCAAAATTTGGCAATGATATGTCCATGGGAGTAGCTAACCCACATACATGAAAATTCCAAATTACCAAGGATGAGACATGTTGTTCAGTATTTTTATTATTATAGTTTACTTAATTCCACCATTGGGTGAAAAACATGATGTGTGATATTTATTATTATGATTGAGGGGTATAATTTATCATTGGACTCATATTCTAAGTAATCATTGATCATGAATCATTTATTCACCTTACAGTATTGATATGTCATGCACTATTCCATGCCACATTTACTTACTGTGTGCATTTCTTAAAACATGTTTAGTTATTATTACTATATCAATAAATTGTGTTGAAATTTCATATATGGAGTTGATGATTAAATGGGTTCCATTATATGGATAGAACAATAAAATTTATAAGGTGTATGATCCCATATAAATTGAAATTGGTGATCCATATAGGTCAACCATTTAAAGTGAAAAAATATATATACATGAGAATCAAATTAAATGAAATTAAAAACTATAATCAAATAGTCAAAATTAAATATTGATTATATTTTAAATTTAAAGGGTTTTTCTCTATAAAATTTAACTGATAATCTATATATAAAGACCTTGGAATTATGAAATAGAGCTTGACTGAGACCCTACCTTAGCAGTGGGAAGTAGGTAGCACCTCCCGTGTTTTATATTTAATTTTCCTATCACCCAAACCAAGATTTATGAGTAGTAATAGGGGGTGTGAATGTTACATAAGAATGATTGTACCTATCATATTCATTTATTTTTTATCTATACTCAGATTGAACCTATACGAGGCATGAATTTATCATTTGTAGTGCTATTCCACCATGATTCGTCTAGTTGTGCACCAGGAGGGTGGTGATGACCATGCACTAGAGGTGGTGGGCCCTGAACCTCCAATGATACCTCTAATAGTTCCACCCATGGAACCTCATATTATCCTAGATTTGGGTGATAATTTATAGTTTTTAGGGGAGTTTCTTCAGCTTATGTATACTATCCAGGGATCTCCGCAACCTGCCCCTTCTATGGGAGAGATTACATGGGAGTTTCAGCAGCTGTATCCTCATATATTTTTAGTGGATAGTGGCCCCCGTGCTAAATATTTATGGATAGAGAGAGTCTTATCTACATTTTTTCATCACGAGACACCTCTTGAGAGGAAATTTAAGATCACTACTTGTATGCTTTTTGGATCCGCCAAATGTTGGTGGGATATTTTGAACCAGGCTGGTCAGTATCAGGGAGTAATTTTGAGGGAATTCCAATCTAGATTCTATGAATTCTTCTTCCCTAAGACCCTATGAGATGATTATTATTGGTATTTAATGAACCTAAAGTAGGGTTATATGAAATTTATGGACTACTCAACTCATTTTGCAGAGCTTCAGTGCTTTTTCCTATCTATACCGATAATGAGCCATTGAAAGAGAGATGATTTGAGGATGGACTTAGGATTATTATTCATTATCAGGTGACCATTTTATAGTTTAATACTATGTATGATATAGTGAACCATGATCTCATCACCGATCATATCTTAATAGAAGTATATTGTGTGGGCCAGGGTGGTTCAAAATCAAGAAAGATTAGTGGTTTGACTAACAGTCAGAAGTGATGGTTTGAGATGTTTTACATGAGTAGTGGCAGCCAAGTGAAACCACTGATAGTAATGTGATTTTCAATAGTTTGGGAATATTGTTTTTAAGAAGTCCCAGTGTCCTAGAGACCCATTGAGAGATTAGGATGCAAAAGGTTGGGAAATATTCTGTGTTTTTTGTAGGACAAACCCATTTATTCCTAGTGGAAGAGGATCCATAGTCGTTCCACCTTTAGGAGAAGGATATGGAGTACATAAAAATGTGGGTAACTAGAGTACAACCAACCATATAGGAATAGGAGGAGGTCGTGGACAAGGTATCCAAGCTTTAGATACTCAGTGCTTGTAGAGAAGACCTGCTCAGGGTAGTCAGGTAGTAGCACATGGATGCAGATCAGGCCATATTTATTCAAAGAATACTATACCAAAGGAGTAGTGTGTCAAGACATCAATAATTTGAGGTATTATTCTAGTAGCCACTACTATGGTATCTTACTTATTTGATACAGGTGCATCACACTCATTAAATCTATGGATATTGTGGAATGACTTGGGTTTGAAATTCAGTTTTCCTGTGGCATTATGAAACATGATACACCATTGGGTATATGTTTAGAGAGTGTATGACAATGTAAGTAATTCTCATTTAATGTAGGTAACCATCATTTCATTTTGGAAATATTATTCCTTGATATGATGGGTTTTGATGTCATTCTCTTGATAGACTGGTCAGCCCCCTATAATTACTATATTGTTTTTTATCACTAGAGGGTGTTTTTCACATCACTATAAGGTGGTAAAAATACTCAAAAGGGTGAGTGGGATGTTCAGGTAGGTAGAGTGGGCCAATAAAATCTTGGTATAGGTAGAGTGACTTCCAATATTTATATTCTTTAAATAGATGATTGAGGATTATATCAAACTGAATTCCCACCTATAGTTGATTGTCTTAGGTATGTTGTCCCAAATGACTTTTCTTAGTTAACTCCTAAGAAAGAGGTATAGTTTACCATCAATCTAGTTCCTAGATCTGAACTAGTATCAATTTATCCTTAAATGATGGATACCATAGAGTTATAGGACCTCAAGAGGCAGCTAGAGGATTTAGAGGAAAAATATTTTATATGGACCAATGCTTCTCCCTAGGGTTCACCAGTCCTTTTCATCAAGATGGTAGACAGAACCCTTAATCTTTGTTTATATTACCAGAAGTTGAATCATCTTACTTTACAAAACTGGTATCCCATACCCTGTATAGATGATCTTTTAAACTAACTCTGAGTAGTTAGAGTGTTCTCTAAGATAGACCTAAGATTGGGCCATCATCAGGTTTGAGTAAAACACTATGATATACCTCGTACAATTTTCTATAGTTGAAATGGTTTATATGTGTATCTGGTTAGACATTTTATCATATGAATGAGACCCAAGTTTTCATGGATTTAATGTATCAGGGTTTCTACCAATTCTTGGATTCTTTGGTGGTGTCCTTCATAGATGATATCTTGGTGCATTATCATATTCAAAGTTACCATGTCACACATCTTGAGTTGATTTTGAATACATTGAGAGAGCACCAGTTGCATTCTATGCTCAGTAAGTAAAACTTTTTTATCAGTGAGTTTCACTTCTTGGGTCACACTATCTCATAGGTAGGAGTATCAGTTGACCCAAATAAATTTAGAGCTATGGTTATTTTAGAGAATCCTAAGAATTTCTTTGACATAAAGAGTTTGTCGGGGATGGTTGGTTACTATAGAGATTTCATATAGTACTTATCACACACAGAAACACATCTTATGTGCTTAAAAAATAAGGTAGTGAAGTTTATGTGGACAAAAGCCTATGAGAAAAGCTTTATAGAGTTGAAATGGAGATTAAATTTAGTGTTATCCTAATTTTAACAGAGATGGGAAGATTATATATAGTTCATTTATGTGTATCAGGTATTGGGTTAGGAGTAGTTCTAATTTAGAAAGATCGAGTCATTGTATATGATTCATGGTATATGAGGAATCATGGGAATAATTAACCAATGCACAATATCAATTTGGAAACTATTATTTAAGCCTTGTGTTATTAGAGGCATTACTTTCTTGGAGAGAATTTTGTGGTGTTTACAAACCCAAAAATCCTCAGGTATGTTTTCACACAGTGTGAATTGAATATTAGGCAATAAAGGTCGGTTTAATACATTTAGTTCTTTGACTATGAGCTTTCTTGTATTCCCAAAAATGTAAATGATGATATTGATTCTCTAAGTAAGAGGACTCAGACTTAGATGGTACAAGAGGTCAGTAGTGAGTGGAAACTTATGGCCTTATTTTTTGAGATTCACATTAAGGTTAATGACCACCATGGACAGTTTGTAATTGCATCACTATCGGTGAACTATTTACTTCTACAAATAGTGAATATTAGGTAGTTTTTAGATATTAATGGCTTGGTCCTATGAGAGAGTATTTCTTGTGAGGACCCACCAATGAATTGGTCTATTGATAAAGACAACATCCTGTATATATATGGAAATACTTGGATTCCTATAGATATTAGAGAGTAACTAATGAGAGATACCCATAATTCATAGTGGGTAGTTCATCTTGGAAAATCTAAAATGTATCGTGATATTCATCATCAGTGTCGGTGTCCTGGGTTAAAACTTTGTATAACAAGTTTTATCACTACATGTTTGATATTTTAGTAAGTGAAGGGGGAACAATAGTGACCCATTGTTTTATTACATCCATTAAGTGATCTAGAATGGGAATGGAAAGATATTCTGAGGGATTTTGATGTTTGTTTACCAAGTTCACCTCAAGGTAGTGATGCAGTTTGGGTAGTCGTGGATCAGATAATGAAGGCTTCCAACATCCTTTCTATTATAGAGACTTATCTTAGTTAATGATATGTGAATAATACATGTCCATGAGATTTTATGGATGCATGGGGTCCCTCATACTATAATTTTAGATAGGGAAACACTTTTCACACTGATGTTCAAGAAGGGGTTACAAATAGCTTTGGGTATAAAGTTTCTTTTGAGAAAAAAATTTCTCCCTCATATCAATGGACAACAAGAATGAACAATATAGGTTTTGGAGGACATGATCCAAGAATTTATCCCCGATTTCAATGGTTTTTGGGAGATTAATATCCCTCTCATTAAGTTTTTCTTCAACAATATATTTTTGAAAATGATTCAGATGGATTATTATGAGGGTTTGTATGGTAGGTCATGTCATTAACCCATGTGCTAGTTAGAGTTAGGAGAGGATATTCTACTAGGTCCTTGTCTCTTATAGGAAACCTCAGAGAACATTAAAATTATAATGATGTGTTTTCCTATCACTCAGTCAAGATAGAAGACATATGATGATCATCATCGATGACCTATGAAGTTCGAGGTCCGAGATCGTGTTTTCTTATGGGTATCACACTGTCTTGGGTATAGATGGATACAAAGGTAAGATAAGTCATTGACTTATTATGGAAGGCTGTTTGAGATTCTAGATAGAGTTAGACTAGTAGCCTACCAGTTTCTATTACTTCATAGGTACAGTTCCATGCATGAAATATACCACATATCATAGATTGACCATTATCATTTCGACCCATCTCATACTTTTGATCATGTGGATGTTGAGCTAGATTATGATAATTCAATTAAAGAGAATATTATATGTATCATTGATTTAAGCATCAATGCTCTGAAAGGATGGTTTATCCCTTAAGTATGGTTGCTATGGTAGTATGTCCGGGTACCAGATTAGACTTGGGAGTGGGAGGCTGACATACGTACTTCATATCCAATGTTGTTCTCAGACTACATTCTACCACTGTTATAAGGTAAATTCAGGGATGGATTTATCTAAAGAAGGAATAATATATAAAATAATATTTTCTACGAGGTAAGGATCCATTAATTTCTGATTTAAATCTTTGGTTTTGACCCTATATGGATGCCTAGTAAAGCTGACCAGGAAATGGGGGGTTGGGCTTTTTCAGATCCCAGAACCCCAACTGATTGAAGAAAGCATTGGGCCACACAGTTATAAGAATCCATTCCTCCCAGCTTGCAAAGTTTATCTAAACTGTTTAGGTATTTTTAATAATTTTAATAGGGTGAATAGTTTTCACTAACCATTCACCCTGGGCCACCCACCTATGCATATCCTCCACAGTTTTCAATAAAGGAATATTTCATAGTTTTCTCATGGTTTTATAATCCCTGTTCATGAATCTTGTGGTTATCCTCATTGGAAGGTGAAGGGTCCATGGTTGGCGCACAGTTTGGCCCACTGTACGACCAAACCATATGAACCCTTAAATTTGGGTAAAGTTACCACATTTCCATTAATTACATATAACTTTAAACATATTATTTCTTTCTCATTTCCAATGGATATTAGTCTTCTTCCTACCACTTGATATCCATCCTCTATCTTCCTAATTTATTGGATAAATTTCCAATCCAAACTCTAATTCAAATTTTTATGGTCTCGTTGAATATATCATGATAATTACTATATTCATCTTACACCTTTTTTCATTTGTATTCATCTCGATAGAGTTATTTATGTGCAGACTCATATTCCCTATATTCATGGTGTTCATCTGTTTTTCCGATTCATTTCGATATGGAATAAACTAAAGCCCGATATTGGATGAGTGATTCTCTACAAGAAAAAGGTAGGTGGTCTAGTATTTATACCTCAATGATGATATGCTTTATAGTATGTGTTGTGTTCCACACACCAGTTTATCCATGAATTTCCCCTTAAATTGAATATACCTATAATTTGTTTTCTATTTTAGAACCTAATGATTCTATTAGGACCCCATCAATTGTTACTACCCCTTGAGGTGTGTCAATCAATGTTAAATTGTTCTTATAAATGTCTAAATAGACAAACCATAATATTTATGGTTTTGGAGAGATATAAAATTGTGATATCATAAATTAAATAGAATTTTTTTCATGTATCATAGATAATACACTTGTAAGACTATAATTAATTGTATGGAAAGGGAGTGGTATGAGCACGTCACTTGTTTGAGATTGAACAATGGCCACACCCTTGTTAAAGAATAATCTCATTGAATTACAAACTACCTATTGTCTTAGATTTAGGCCATGGATTATTTACCATTATTATGACAATGGAAACAAGGACCATTATGATTACTATTATATTGGCATAGAGTCCCTACATTGATGTGATATTTTTCCTGGTGACCCTATTGTTACGATTCATACATGGAGTACCTATTCTATTATTATATGAGCATGGAATCCTTTACTATTATACCAGTATGGAATCCATACACTGATATGTTACTAGACATGGAGACCCTCAATAATTGTAATACATGGTCATGGAGACCCAACAACTATGATATGAGAATAAAAAACCTTCTTGATATGATAATGGGAATGGTGAACCTATTGTTATTATTCGAGCATGGTGACCTTACTACTATGATACTGGGCATGGTGTTCCCTATTCTTATGATATTGGGTACTACATCCCTTAATACTCATGAGACTCATTCTATAGATTATGGAAGAATAATTTATGCCTAGGTTCCAAGCTAGTTGTAGTAGCTATATATTTAGTTGTCGACATCACAACATATGAAGTCCATATATGTGTATACACATGGTTATTAAATAACATAACTATTTCCTTGCATACCTGTTTAATTTCAATAGATACATGAAATAACATCATTTTTGTATATGATACTGCATATTTTAATGATGTTTATTTATTACATCTAGATATTTACCTTCCTTTGTTAGTAATTTATTATTCTTCCACTATTTGTCTATTCATTTCATTACTCCACTACTCTGTTCAAGAGGGTATATTCTCTCCACTATACCACCATAGATCTCCAATGCTAGTTGTAAGACTCGGTCGTACAGGGTGGTACACCTGAGGCCATGTGGCCCACCAAATTAGGGAACCATTTAGTGTCATTTGGGTCAAGACGTCACACTAACTCACAACGAGTAACTAATTCTATACTATAAATCTTGTTATCAAAATATATTGGGTTGTCATAAATTATTATAAACCAATTTGAAAAAATATTACACTTGGGTGTGTTCCCTATATTTTTTATGTTCTAAATGAAACATCACACCACTCTTATTCATGATGGTGTCGCACTAACAATTTTTTATTTTCTCTTCCACTTTTCATAGTAAGTCACTAGAACTATCTAGAGATGTTAACATACCCTAAATACTGATCTATTTCCTAACCATAGTGAACTTGAAATTTCTTAAGATATTCAAATCTTTAGAATGATACTTGATCTCTAGAAATATTTCACAACTCCATGATCTTCTACAAATATACTTATCAGACCATCCAAACTCAATCTTCAAGACTACAACCTATAGATTCAAAATTATTGAGTATGCTTTGAATATAAAATTCAGAATCTTAACAAGTGATATTAAAACATTAAAAAACTATAATGTTACCTTGCTAAAAACTCATCTTTGAAACACTAGTTATATTGTATAGTTTTCAACTTCCACTCATTTTTTTATTCTTCATTGTAACCCAATAGATTTTATTACACAATACTAGTTCAAATTAGTATCTCTTCCTAAATATAACATACTATTTATTCTACTTATTCATATCCTTCTCTAATAGATTCAGGATCTCTTCAATAAACTTGATTCTTCTGTGAGATTTCACCACCCCAAGTTTTCTTAGTGTTACACACATTTCCTGTACATAGGAGTAGCTAAGTCATATTTTTATCTGCCTTAAAAGTCAAACTAATACCACAAGCAACCGATGAAAATTAATTTCCTCTAATAATTTTCTATATTTACAAAAGGAAACACATAGGATAATTTCTTCCATTTTAAGGGAAAGTATAATAATAGAATTTCCATATTTGGTTACCATGATATCACATGAAAGAAAATGTTTTCATGATGAGTTCCAAGAATAAGATTCATTTTTATTCTTATGCCCTTTTCCACCTTACTCAAAATATTTTTTTTCAGATTAATATTTCATCATTCTAATAATTCCTCTTCATCTAGAAACTCTAAAATAATATTGTCACTAAATATCTTCACTTCGATCTATACAGTTGTATGACTAAAATACAACACAATAACTATTATTTCATGGTACTCATTCCTTCATGACATGGAGAACTGTAGTCTCTCAGATTCAATATGTATAATCACAAAGACTCCATCACATATTCTTTAATTCATTCATAGATCGAATTGAATCCTAAAAACAATATTAGACTTACTAAATTATATATCTATCTTTGATTTAATTTTATCACCAATATTATTGTAACTATATCTCAATCATTATTCTACAATGATATTTTTCATCACAACCTCAATATTTAATAACATAACATTTCTCAAGATTGGATCATGTCTTATCAATGTTCCATGAAAATTATAAAATTATCGAACAAATTTGGTATCTTAATATTTATTTTTTAATTTATTCTAGAATCCATTCAATGAATTCTCCATTTAAATTCATCAAGAATTTCCATAACCATTGATACTACATCAAGAAAAACTTTTCCATATTATCTGACTTGAATAAAAATATTATTTCATTTTATATCATTGATTTTAAGCTTACTAATCATCCCAAATAATCATATTATTCATAATTTAATATAGAAACTCAATATTCTCATACAACACTTCAAAAATATTCCTAATTCTGAAAGTCATATGTCACATGCTTTCAACTTATCATAAGAATATTAAATTCATACGAACAAATATCCTTAATTTCATAATACTTTTAAGGTCATAAGTTCTATGTATAAATTATTTTGATAATTTCTAAAGTATTATGTTTATACTAAGGAAGATATATTTATTCTCTGATGTCATACATCTTTTCCTTAGAATTCATAAAAATTATTCCAAGTAACTTGAAATGACTCTTAAGACTTATGGAATAATCAAATTCATAAATTACCCCATTAGAAGGATTATGTTTTGGAATAAGTCTTACGAAATTATTTTTAAGTCATACAAAAAATAAAAATTCAAAAGAAATAATTTAGACTTAATATGAAACCTCTAAGACATAGAAAATTATTTTTTCTGTATTAAAATCACTTTTCATTAATTCCCATTGAAGTTCATCACAACAATCATTTTTTGTATTATCTACAACCTAGAATATATCCAACAAGGTATTGATAGAGAGTAGAAACTTATTGAATCGTTATTACCCTGGAATTTATGGGTATTACTAGTATACATTAACTCTTACAAATTATAAAAATAAAACTTAAGCTTCTCCACATCCAAATGTAACTTCATTAGCATCCCTTTCAATAAGATCAACAACCACCACCTAAGCTCATATAAGATTGTATAATCACACAAGAACAAGTGACATCTACTCATCAATTCATTGATAAATGACATTATAATATCATGTGTTTTGTTCCCAATGTATTTTCAAAGAATTCCCTATCACTATACACCCAATCACTCCCCAATTTAATTCAATTAAATAATGACCCTATAGAAATTTATAGGGTGTGAACATCTAAATAAATGGAAATAAAATAGATATTTTCATAAATCCAATATATCCATTTTCTAACCCACTAAACCCCCCAATTATATTTCCTTGATTCAACCATGCTCTTATATAATCAAAATCAAATACCTAGCTCAATTCATTTGAAAATAATAGGTGATGAGGGGAATAATAATTAAAGAAAATTTATATTGGATCTCACCTAAAATCATTAGAAAACACCATTAAAAATTAACCTCTCTTGGGGATCTAATATAAAAATAAATAAGGGGAGATCCATGTAAAAGTGTGTCTCCCAAACTTCTATCTCCTTCAAATCCCAAAGAGGGTCAACCAAAAAATGAAAATTTTTCCATAGTTAAAAAAATATCCTTGGTGCTTTGTTATGGTGTGACCCCTCTAGGTTGTGGCATGTTATAATGTGAACACCCATATATAGATGGATCAATCCCCATCCAAGAACTATCATGGAATGAACACTCTGGGTTACAGTGTAATACACATTTACCAGGTATTTTTCCAATCCCCTAAGGCATGGATTCCCTTACTCACATTGTAGTTTCTCCCTATTCCCGTCCACAAAATCCATCATGGAAGGCTATCACAGTGTTACCTAAGTGTCACGGAAGGACTATAACTTCCTTCAAAAAAATCAAAATGGCCAAATGTAGGATTCCTCATCCTTTTTCATAAGGTTCAATATCATGGTAGGACCCCTATGGATCATGGAGCAAGGAAAAAAGTCTCCACATCATAGAATAATCATTTGATCCCATGATTTTTTTTGTATCATTATATTTTTAAGGTATAATCCTCAAAACTAGAATAACAAAACCCTTAAATATTCTAAGATATGATCTTTTCATATATAATTACTAATTTATTTATAAAAAATAATTTAATCATTTTGATAATTATTTATTATTTGATTATTTTAGTTGACCTTCTTATCATATCATCCATATGATAAATTAACCAAATCATAATCCCTCTTCTAGTGTCAATACATGCTTCAATAATCACAAAATGTTTTACTTGGAACTCATGGTGCTATAATGGAGGAACCAAGATCCATACATCATTCACAATTGATCATAATAATAATACTTTTAATCTTAATAGATTCATTCTTATTCGATTAGTCTTGAGAGGGATGATGATGATTATTGTCTCTTAGTCTTTAGAGAATTATTTAGATGATCTCTCTTATGGTTTAAGAAAATTATCAAGGTAAAATATCATGTTGTACAACCATTCTCACTATCTCAAAATGATATAATTAGGTTAATATACTTAGGGTTAGAAAATAATTATTATGTTGAGGCACATATTTTATTATTAACTGAAAATATATGCCATATAAAATAATGATAATAATAATAATAATAATAATACATTCAATGATATGTGTTAAATCATAGATATTCAAATATCATTTGTTAAATAAATAAATCAATAATTATTTAAATGATATTAAATAAGATATATTATTTAATCTGGACCTTTAACATTGTCTATAAATATTCATTGGAACTGATCAAACATTGAATAATAAATATTTATTTAAATAAATATCATTATATTATTCATTCAATGAATAAATAAATATTTTATTCCCTTATTATAGAATAAATATTTATTTAATATTCAACTCCCATATATCCCAACTCAAAATAATTGGTGATTGAATTAATGCGATGAACATAACCTGAATAAGTATTAATCTTGATTCTCGAGAAATTTTTTTATTCTAATTATTAAATTCAAATAGAATTTAACTGATATTCTAGACACTGAACAAATCAGCCAATTTATCAGTAGCATTATGTGATTTGGACTTAAGTCCAAGATCAATGTATAACAGCATCTATAGAAACCCATAGAGAAAGTGGTTAATGTCACAATGATAAGAACCTAATATGAATGATTACTATGTAATATAATCCATCTATCTAGATATATCATAAATTAGGTTTCATACTTTTGTCATCAACCTATATTCTGGATATATATTTCTTTTAAAACATTAAATAAACCTATCAAAAAACCACAATGTACTTTGAATTAATCAGACAGTGGAATTATTATCAAATGGATAGAGATATCTACTTCCATTAATGAAGAAGGAAAAAATACATAATTTTTTATTCATTAAAGTTGTATCACTTATGATGCAACCAATATATGTTACTTTACTATGAACACATATTATCACAATTTTAACTGTTACATTAAACTATATGATTCATGATATAAATTAATACAAATATCAATTATATAGACTCATATACACATCCTAAAATAGGAATATCCAATGACACATATTACATGTGGAATACATGTTGGTGATTTCATCCTCATAACCTCCTCACTTAGAGATTAAAAAGTGTGAATCATTATGATTCTAAGCCTTATCTTCTTGTGAGAATCAAACACCTCATATTCAAAACATCATCTATTCCCAATAAGATTGATATTGTCTAAACTATAGGACACATTCTTAAGAAAAATATCATGGAATTTCTAAGTTCTCATTGAAGTAGGGAACTGCTATAACCTTTAGAAGAGTAAAATAGTCTCTATAAATTATGAAAACAATTTTTTGAATAAGGTCACTAATAATACAATAAAATATATACGAATATTATGGCCATAAAATATTCTTGTAAATTAAAGTAAAAAAAATCATTTGGTTCATGGGAATCAACTCCAACACAGTTTGACTCATTCTAGGGAAAACTAATAACTAAAGGGTGTTACTCAGATGATAAACATGTTTCTACTATTTTATTAGTATAAATTTTAGGCCTACCACATTATTATGGAATTTTAACATACTGTGACTTCATCCCTATGAGAAAATCCATCAATATGTGATATCATTGTGTATTAAACATTTGCATTTTTTCAAAATTTTACATATTGGATAAAACCATAACCCAATATAAATTGTTACTAAATCACACTTTCAAACGCTTTCACCAGGGTGCACATCATCATGCCACAATGCACTGGCTATTTCCCCATATTCATGCTTTATAAAGGTAGGTGACATCCATTTATTATTCAGGGATGTTTGCTCCTTGATCAAAACATGATGATGGGATTTCTATCTCTCCATCCATGGATTCCACCGCAGAATTCATCTCATATTTTGAGTCTCCCTTAAAGAGTAAGACATTGTTCTTGAACCTCTTCCTGGTGCCATATCATTTTGGATTCCAGTAAATTGCACTACTTTTATTAGGACTTTCCATGGGGTCTAGTTAGGGCAGCAAACTTCAGTTAGGGGTGTAGTCATGTTGGTCATTGATGGTGTGTCTGGGCGCATAAATATTGGTACACCTGGATCTCTTACAATTATTATAGGGCTTCTCAAGGGGGAAGAAGCCTGAGGCATCACACGTCGAGTGAGGGGAATTATATTCCATAGGCATGTCCTTGAAGTTTTCCCTAGCTTCCCTTGTTTAACACGGGGCATGCCTTGAGTTTAATGCCTAGTGGAGATAGATCAATCTAATCAGAACAATGATGAGAGTGGATCAAATGGGTACATCCATAGGAGGGAGAAATTGTAAGATTTACTAGATGGGTGGATAATGATTCCCAATGAGGATGGATCTGAGGATGATTGGGTCCCGCAAAAGGGGACACCATGGTTTAACATTGGCTGGATTAAACCTTGTGGGGGCCTCCTATGTATCCTATATATAAGACAGGGATTAAAATCCATGTAGTTTGAGAAGGTGAATCATGGGATCAGGTTGTACACAATGGAAAAAAACGTGAAGACATGCTAGGGATTATGCGTGGTTAGTGGCTTGAGTACTTCTAGGAGTAGTGAGGAAGTGGATGGAATGGGTTCACTAGGATGTGGTGGCCCTAGTGAAATCATGATGGATATGGATGGATTATCGAAGGATGGAGTGATTGGGGATGGAACTTACATGAGGATGATGGTGATGTGGGGATTGAACCTTAGATAGCCTTCCTATGTATTCACATGGTAGGGAATCAAAGTCTATGTAGTTCGGTGGGGTGATGGGACACCTGAAGAGGTGGCCTATGAGAATGGATGTATGGATGAGACCCGAAGGAAGTAGAACCTTTGGGTTGTGGCATGACCTTCCTGAAACACAAAGTCTCAAGGGAGAGACCAAGACGGGACATGAGTGATGGGCTTGAAATTTAGTGAGGCTTTCTACATATCCTCACTGTAGGGAATCAAAGTCCATGTAGTTTATAATGGGGAATATAATCATGGTGTACACAAAGGAAAATGACCCAGAGACACAATGGGGCTTATGCATGGTTGGAAGTCCATCATAAGAGGGACACTCTTGGTTGGAGGAAAATGGATTGAGTGTGGGGATTACACATGTTTAGCTTCCCAAGAGCTAGTTTAACACCAGTAAGTGCTAGAAAAAGGGTATGGGTCCCAACAAAGGGGATGCCGAAGATTTTTGGTGTTTGGGGTTGAACCTCAAAGAGGATTCCTACATACCCTGTCTTAGGGATAGGTATCAAAATCCATGTATTTCGGAAGCATACAGTTTAACGTCATGAAGGACGAAAGGGGCATACAGTTTAACATCCTGCGGGATGAAGGTGGACCAACGTGAAGTGGTCGGGACTGATGGATGATAGGCTTGAACCTCATAGAGGCTTCCTATGTAAATTTCATGGATAGGGCAATGATCTATGTCTGCATAGTTTGGTTGGATGGTGGATGAGTCTTATATGCTAAGGAGTCCCATAGAGGATGTCATGATCTATGCTTACTCTAATCCAATGTGAGCCGTGCTAGGTGTGAGAAACAAGACGTTACAAAGACATGATGATCACATTGTGAATGGTGCGTTCGCGAGAAATGGAATGGGGATTATGCATGGTTTTCAGCCCATGGAGATGGTGATTGGGACTCACTCTAGGAAGTAAGCTTGATGAGAAAGGATGGTGTCCAAATGTATAAGGAGGATATGGCCATCATACCTGAAACATCCCATCAGAGGATGTTGGGGTTTACTTGGAGAATGTATGAGGTGTTCCTAGAGACAAATATTAGAGGGATAAGGGAGCAATAAGACGTTGGTTATCACCACCTTCACAGTACTCTCTAGAATTTTCACTTATATGGTGATTATAGTTTAAAGTCATGTGTTGGGGATGTAGTTGCTTGGCAGTTTAACATCCTGTAGCCTAAACGGTGAGGATTCACTCTTTATTCCTAATACTTACATAACTAGTTCACATTAACCCTTTGTGAATGGAAGAAACCAGTAATTCCATATCGATATGGGGTTGTGGAGTGATCCAATAATGGGATCACATTAGCATGGATATGAATAGAATAAACAACCATTAGTGTTCCTACACGAAGAATCATGAAGCCAAGCAATTCAAGCACCACACAATTGACCTTGAAATCACTTCGTACAAACTGGGATGGCCGTATGAGATAATTATGCACAAGACAGGGGCGTTACATGTAATCGGCACTCAGATATAGTTCCTTAGGGTAAGGACGATGCATGGAGCACACATGGAGGGGTGCACGCAAGATTTAAGGGTTGCATGCATGATGAGGGACTGCACACAAGATTGAATTGTTGTGTGAAAATGAGTGGTTGCGCACAAGGGGGAACTCTACATGCAATATTATCACAATCGAAGGGAAAAAATTCACACAAGCATAATATCTTATGCACAATTTCATTGATGAAAAATGAAATGGGCAAGGGTCAAGCCCTAGTGGGACCACCCGAAGGAGGACCCCTGGGATACCTGTCACACAAGATCTAGTAACTTGAGGCCATTCCTTTCACATGTTTCTGGAAGGGTTTTCTTTCGCGTAGTAGAGCATTGGTTAGTCTTCTGTAACTGCCCCCTATGTGCGGATGTATTTTTCTATTTATAGTCGAAAACTTTGGTGGCAGCAGACAATGTGAGCTATGTGAAAGTGGAATTTTTATGCCGCATTGGGTGTAGAAGATCTTGTGTGAAATTTTCAATCTATAATGCAAGCCAATTTTCTTTCACACCACTAACGTGGATATTTTTCAGAAGGTTGATGTGGAAGAATCCATTTGACATTGCATCAGGCATGCAAGATCTTGAACACAATTTTCAATCATGTGTGCGAGCCTTAAATCTTGTGCATACCTCCCCTGGGATTCTCTGGATTGTTTGTTGATTCAAAATATTTCTTTGGTTTTATAATCAATTTCCATTCATGGAATTATCTAAAATTCAGTTCCAAAAAATCCCCCCTTTATAATTAGAGCTGAAGGGGGACCTGGAGGTCAGATTTTGAGGGAAACACAAAAAATAAAAGCACCTCATGGCGGTGAATGCAAAAATTCCCATTCAGAACACAAAACTCATCCATGCACGCTAAAGGGAGGTTCCACACCTATAATTGTGTGTGTGTGTGTGGGGGGGGGGGTCAAGGATCCACACTTTGAATTTCTGTGCGATAAGATACTTTTCTCTCGTGCACAAAAGATATTTCTTTCCATGAAAAAGAGCTTCAATTTGGTCTATATCTTGCGCACAACCACGACTCTTTTGCACCGCTTCCAATTCTTTCATGCAGCTGCCTTAGTAATATTTTATTCATCCTAATCCTATATTGTGTGAAATATACTATCTTTCATGCTGAAATTCTATTCTTATGCAGTTTAACTCTGTGTGAACTTAGACGGTAGGAATCTTAGTTTAAGGTTATAGAGCTCGGACCGTAAGGTGGCCGATTTAATATCATATGCATGGGACATGCCTGTGTAGTTTATTATCATGCATTAAGGATAGAAAAATGGAGAACACTCAATAGAGGTATGTGGAATAGAAACTACAAACTCGATGTGAATAAGGACACAAGTCCACACCACACCACATAATTTTGAGGAAACTTAGGCGAAAATGATACAAGAGGGTTCATTGTGATGCGACTGGACCACAAAATTTTTTTGGGCATCACTACATATCCCATAAGAATGGGAATCAATCCACACATAGTTCTTTAAGGTGGTATGGCCATCATCCAATACCAAAAAGGGGAAACGTCTTCTTGAGTGAAGAAATCGTATGGCTGTGTAACTTATCATTACATATCCTTGGGGAAGAATATGTAGTTTAGCGTCATACAATACATATAGAAGGGTTCTTAGTTTATGGTTATAGATCTTGGACCAAAATGGGGAGATTCCCAAGGTGGAAATATGTAACGTGGTTCTATAAAGCAATCCCGACATGGATGGGGACATAAAAAGTCCATAACAAATTACAAATTTCCAAGAGAACACACACAGTTTAGAGTCATGATGACTGGTCTTGGGAGTCTAGTTTCATATGTGAAATCCTAGTTTACAGTCATATGGTTCAGACTAAAATAAGTGTGTTTCTTCCATGCATACAAAAAGATTAACCATATCCCTATGCCCACGTGATATATGCTTGGTGTGGGAAACAAGGGAACAAAAGATCTTTACAACACATGGAATACTCTATAGGGGGAGAAGGTGTGTAGTTGAAGATGACCCTCACAACACTAATTCATCATCTTTAATACGCATTGGTGCATGGAGGGATAAAACCAATGGTGTTAAAATTCCAATTGAACACGATGGAGTGGAAATAGATGTGAATCACACAACCAACATATAGGGTTCAATGGGGGTGGTACAATGATGAAGGATATCTGTTAACCATGTTTAAAACATACTATCCACATCACATTTTCCTAGAATGGGAACAAAAAAAATGAGCATTGACCCATGACCATATTTGAGATGCAATATTTGCATCCAATTTTTCTTCAAAATAAATCAGGACATTGGACCAAAATGGTAGGAGAGAACTAAGGCCTAGCATCCATGTCATTCAGGGGTCTTTTAGTATGTGAAAGATGATGCAAACCCAAATAAAGGGAAACAAAAATCATGGGGAGGGAATGAGAGAATGTCCATGTAGAATATAACACTCTTAAGTCCTAAACGCCGACGTATCTAAGCACATCTGTAAAGAACCAAAAAGGGTCGAGGGTCCCAATTGAGAGAATATGGCTCAAAGAGATGAGTGGAGGAATGGGGGATGTAGAGATCTCATGAGAGAGGTATGTGGTGTGGTTATTGTAAAATTGACATGAATGAGGACATAATTCCACACCACACCACATACCCCCAGGATAACCAAGGACAAGGATCCAGAAGGAATCTAAAAAAATAGGGCTGGACCTGAAGATGAAATTTTCAGGCATTCCTACATATCCCATGAGGATGGGAATCAATCCATATGTAGTTCTAGAAATTTTATGTTGTTTAACATCATGCAATAAGGACGATAATGGGATTACTGATGTTCGGGAAGGAGGGGCACATGGTGAGACTGTTGTAAACCTAACGTGAATGGGGACTAAAGAAGTCAACATCACACTGTATATAACCCTCAAAGAGGACTAAAACCAAAGGGGCTATGCGATTTATTTGGGAGGGCCTGAGGATGAAATTTTTGGGCATTCATATAAATCCCATGAGGATGGGAATCAATCCATACTCAGTTCTTGAAATGTCGTGAAATTTAATTTCATGCTGTAAGGATGTATAAAGGAGGAGTATCTCAAGGGGATATGTGTGGTGCATCAAAAATATCCTGACATGAATGAGGACAAAGAGTCCATACCACACCGCGCAATCCTAACAGAGAACTTAGGACAAGAGGCTGAAAGGATCAAGGGACCTAGGGTTGGGCCATGAATGAAAGGTCTGGTTGTCACTAAATATCCCATTAAGATGGGAACAAGCCATATGTTGTTCTTGGAATCTATTCAATTTAATATAATGCGGTAAGGATGAGTGGATCTTAGTTTAAGGTCATAGAGCTCAAACCATTTATAGTTTAACATCTTGTTGGAAAAGGACAAGAATTTTAACATCTTACAAGTTGATAATATACTTTAACGTATTGTGGGATGGGATTCCCTCACGCAAAGTACTGATTGAGGAATTTGAAGTTTGTGGGAGGAGTAATATGATCACCATCCATAGTGGCTAGAGAGTATGCACTGTTGGGGTAAACACTGTGAATGACTTAAGGACCCTCCCATTTGGAATCCAACTTCATTGGATTCCTGCCTGGTATCATTGGCGTTCTTGGGGCCTATACCGTTACACCTTGTAAGAATGAGAAGAGGAAAAATTTCTTATTGAAAACCCTGGATATCTTGTTATGATGCCTCTCCAGATTGTGCAAAGTGAGAAACATATTCCCATCAAGCGCTTCCAGTTTAGTGAGACGTATTTCAAATACTTTATCTGGTGCTTGCTAATCGTATATGGATGTACGTAGTGAGGGCATCTGAATATCAATGGGAAAGGCTACTTTGTTCCATACACCAAGGAATATGGAGTCACCTGAGTGGAATTACGAGTCATCGTCCGATAATCCCATAGAGTGTTTGGGAGATTTTCTAACCAACTCTTCTTGTTCTGACTAACCATCTTCTATATGATATTAGAGGGTTTTTTTAACACCTCGTTCTGCCCATTTACGTGTGCATGATATCGAGAGGTGTGATTAAATTAGATATTGTACTTTGTGTGCACTTTCTTATTCTTGACTTCTCAGAAGATGGTGTCGTTATCGGTGAGGATGGCGCAGGGGACTTTGAATCAGTAGATGATATTGGAGCTCACAAAATCAACGATAAAATGGGATTTGAATTCCTTGTGTGACAATGCCTCTACTCACTTAGAAAATAAATCTATAGTGGTTAGAATGAACCTACACTGGTGAGATGTTGACAGTGGATATGGTCCCCCTACATCAAGTCCCCAGACCACAAAGGTCCAAGAATACTTGGTAGTATAGAGAGGCTCTAGAATCTGATACAAAAAATTGGCATTGAAATGGAATGCATGGAACCTTTTGAAAAACTCAATATAGTCACAGATCATGGTGAGCCAAAAGTATCCCAATCTTCAGATCTGATGAGAATGTTTCATCCTTACCAAATAAGCTCTATAGGAACTAGCCCGAACATCCTACATAACCTGATAAATATCATCTCCATTAATGAAATGGAGGAGAATACCATAAAACCCACATCTGTAGAGGATCTTCTCAAGACTGGGTCCACTCTGGGTGGTGAACTGCACTGCGCGCCATCAGATCTGCTCATGTACAACTTAGTCTGTTGGTAGATTACCATGCTAGAGATACTCGATAAAGGTAGTCGTCTAGTCAGAGGTATCTTCCAACACTGTAGTAGGGGGACCTGGAGGTCCTAATTTGGAGGCACCAGTGGTATGTTAGATTACCTGTGGGTTATCATCATCATACGGAGTGACAAGAGTGATGAATCATAGATTTTCCACATGGATAATTAAATCATCCTGGCCAGGATCTACAAGAGATGTGGTAAGGCTGGTGAAGGAATCAAGTTGACCGTTCTGTGATCAAGGGAATTATGAAAGTTATAACTAAGAAGGGAACTGGGCCATCAGCTGGATAGTAGGATCTAACAGAGGTTCAAGCTCTAGATTCTTGATGAAGTAGACACCGTTGATCTTCTTGATGACTAGTTCAGAGTACCCTTTCACATAAAAGTGGTGAATGTAAATATCAATGGATAAGTTAAGACCAGTGATGAGAGCATGGTACTTTACATTGTTGTTGGTACAACATTTTGACAATAGGAATGAATAGATAAGAACATATTGTGTAAGAATGATGATGGAGATACCCAGACCCACTCTATTGAGTCTGGGACCATTGAGTCTTCTACCGGTAAGGATTTGGGAAGCACCATCAAAGTGAATTTTCCAACACAAAATGGCCTGATCCACTAAGGGGATTACCTCATATAGAAAGTCAATATCCAGAAACTACTCGACAGGGGATGAATGGGTAGTAAGAAATTATGCCAATGTATATCCCTTCATAGCATTATGGGGACAAAATTGATGTCTAATTATTGAAGGATCACTGCCCACCGAGATAGACGGCCTGTAAAGATGGGGAGGTTCAGAATGTACTTTAGCAAATCCAATCAGGACACCAACTGTATCTCATGGTGCTACACATATTGTTTCAATTTCTGTATAGTGAATACAAGTTCCAGTCAACTCTTTTCGATAAAGGAATATCAGGTCGCTATATCGAGGAGCATGTTGTTGAAATTTTATAAATTATTATCTATCCCCTTAATGTTTTTATGGGAGATAAGGGCTCTGAGGTACCATTCTCGAGTTACCACATAAAGGACCAAAAGCTTTTTGGAAGTGTGAAGCATCAAAACCAGAGGATATAGTAGGTAATACATGATTTCCTAAAAAGAAATCTTACACACTTCATCCCACTGATAATCAGCACCTTTCTTTATGATCTAAGAAAAGGTATTACACTTGACAGCTAGATTTGCAATGAATTGGTGCATATAGGCTAAGAAGACTTGAAAGCATCAGAGCTCCTGAATATTGCTCGAAGGATACATCTAACTAATTTCTTGATCTTTTATAGATTGATCTCCATGCCTCTGTATCTAATAATGATGTCGAGAATCTTTCTAGAGGTGACCCTAAAGGCACACTTCAAGGGGTTCATCTTCAGATGGCGGGAATGATGGAATATGAATACCTTCTCAAGATCTCTGATATGGTCCTAATTCTAGTGATATTTAACCACCAGGTCATCCACATAACATTCCACCAATGTCCTAAGGATCTTCTTAAATATGAGGTGTATGGAATGCAGATAGGTGGAACCTACATTCTTCAGACTGAAAGGCATTACTTGGTATTAGAGAGTAACCTGAGGTTCCCTTAAGGCGGTATAATATTCATCCCCAGGGGCCATTCAAAATTGAATATTTTCGGAATACCCATCCATGAAGCAGAGAGCCTAGAACTGAGTGGTGGTGTCAATTAACAGTTATATTATAGGAAGGAAAAATTGATCCTTCAGAAAGTGATTGTTGAGATCCCAAAAGTTGATTTAGAATCTAATATTTCCGTTCTTCTTCCTAAAGGGCACAATTTTAGCTAACCATTTGGGGTACTAGTCCTCCATGAATTTTTTTTGATGATCTTATTGACCTTGCCCTTGACCCACAATGATTTGATGGGAGACCAAGATAGTAGACGGAGGCCTGAGGATATAGCCCTTTATTTTTTTCACAACTCCATGAAAATACTTCATGATGCTGCCTTAGGAAATCCATGTATCATTGTTTCTATTCCGTATGCATAATGGTATCGATCAATGTTGGTTTTGGATCCATCTTGGTATTGAGGTTCACATGTACCAATTCATTACTGTAGTGGAGACACCCTCTTTGAATGATAGATGTGAATTCTCTAAATCTTATTCTTCATCCAAAATTATTGGATCATAGGTTGGAGGAAACTTCTCTAAATCTAAAGATCCTAATGGGACACTGGTTCCAGCTTGGGTGGCAGTGGAAACATCATTGGGGGACTCCTGCACTACTGAAACCATGGTGATGAAAGCTTCCAACTCAATCCCATCTAGCCTTTGACCAAAGGGGATTCATTTTAAAATATCAAAGCAATAGTGGTGCATCAACTTTATCTATTTTTCCCAGCCCTAAGAAATAAGAAAGTATAACATATTGCTGTTGACATGGGGTGGACATATCAATACCTTAGAGGAGTAGGGGGATCTTGGGTCCCCCGATCCTGATTTTTGTAGGAATAAAATTTGGTCTCACGACGTTCCATAGACATGGAAATGTGCTTCCCCTTCATTCCAAGATAATAAATAATTGCCCCAAATCTAGGGTCATGGCCTCTAATCTATGCATTAAAAAAATATAGGCATCATGTAGGTCTGTCCATGGGTGGGTCATAATCGTACCGTGTTCAGCCTCATTAGCCTAAATATGCCTGTCCTTTCTCTTGTAATAGTCAGCATCCAAGTAGCAGGAATCACAATAGGCCAAGGGAGATGTATCACCTTGGAGTATACCTAATCAACCATTAATGGAGTACTTAAATTGTTGGTGATATTAGGAAGGGACTTCCACACGCAGGTGGATCCTTAGCCTACCCACCAATGCATTGTAAGTGGTGTCTTGTAAGAAAGCCATGAACGTGGTGCTCGAAACTAGGCCACCGAACTAGTTCTTCAGGTGAATGTTTCCAATTGGTGTCTACTATGTCCTATCATAAACTTGAATTTTCTGGTCAGGGGGACTCAAGTCTATTTCAAAAATCCCCATCTTGTGGAGTGTCTGAGTCAGGATGAGATTGATCCCAGAACCTATGTTGACAAGACAACGGTATACTTATATGATGTTGAACTGGTCGGTGATGTACTATGGGTGTATGTGCCCCTATATAGGTGAACCATCATCTTCTCCAGATAAATAAATGATGTATTGAAATTCTTCATGCTAAAATATCTCAATATGGATGGCTTCTACAACTACTACTTTTGTCTCAAATTAGAGTGGGCCTCATAAAGGCTCTGCAAGAGTTGCATGCATATCTGTCGATAGGTGGAGAGCCTCGGGGATAGACAACCTCACATGAGTGATGGGAAGATGCTTGAGGACATAATATTTATATTCTAGGCATACACTCTTACTGAAAGGAGGTAACTCTAGGGAAGGATACATGACAGACGCTACTGGTTGAACTGGTGGATTTTGGCCGATGTTGGGAATGTCCCGATGCTCATTAGTCGAACCACATAGAGTGGATACTGTTATATGACCAGATTACTAAGGTCTATCCACAATAGAATGTATCTGAGCATTGCACGACCCTGGTGACTATGTCTGATCAAGTAGTGAAAATGGCAGTGGAGGCAGATCCAATGAAACGAGATGAAAAGGGTGAGTGTGCTTAGCTCTGCACTGGGCCAACTGTCTGGTCTCAATGGTGTACACGGTTTTTCTATAAGTACCTACCAATGCATTCTAGTGATTCACATACCCATGTATCCATCGACTATGGCATCAGCTGGGGACATTGGGAGGGTCCACCTAGGGATCTTCATCATTAGGAACACAGTAAGGGTTTTCGAGCTTAACGGTATTGACTGAAATGTAACCCTGATCATCACTTTAAGAATCGTCCTTTGGTGGGGAAATTCCTATTTTTGGGGTCATAAAATCACTGATTACAGTATGGATTTGGCACAGAATGAGGGATTTTTATTCCCTTGCATCTTTGGTTCTTCCTCCCTTGAGGGGACGACAACTGAGATGTTGATGCAGAGGTAGTATCCAAAGGTAGCACAATAGATTCTGAAAGACCAGGTAGATTAAAATGTGCATGGATAATACCATGGGCATGGGTGACTTCCTTGAGATCCATATGATCATCTTATTTTTGAGACCCGTAGTTAGAAACATGCTACCATTCACCCTCATTATGACTATGAGGCTTTATAAACACACATTCTACCTATGACAGGGCTGGACCCAACCTAACTATGTTTTTTTCAACCTGGTCTTGGATCCAGTCATTAAACACATATCACTGCTTTAGAGTGTTCCCAAGGAACTGGTGATAGGGTAAGTAATTGGGATAATCAATGAGTTTCACTTCTCTGGGCCTCTTTAATTCTAGAAACTGTATGATTAGATGATCCAAGCCACTTCAGAAATAACTAGGGACCTAAACCTCATTAAATGAGTAGGTTATATTCCTTCTTTCTAGAAAGGGGGATCTAGGAGCTTGGACCTAACGAGGGGATGTAGGAGCCTAAAAAATATGAGGGGCCTGATTGTCTCACCTAGGTGGCGGTGGAGTGTTACATGGGGTAACCTATCTATTATGAGGTGGGAGCTGTTTAGCCCGAGGTTGTGCTTGATATGGATTCCCTCAGATAGGTTTTGGAGGTGGTTCCATTTGTAATAACTCTAGCTTCATAGTGGCCTCTATTTGTGTTACCGTGGTGGGCTCGAGCTTAGTGGATCTTCTTTTGGGAACTACATGAGGCAATTGACGTGCCTACATGGATTACTACAAGGATTCCTATAGATGCTGGGCTTTGTCATGGAAATCCGAAACCCCCCCGAGTAGTTCTGAGTTATGAGATATTGGACTAGTTCAGTCTTTACATTTCCCATGAACATCATCAGTTGCTAAAATTGGGTTAATGTCATATCAAGGGAATATGTGAGGCCCTTCCATGTAGCAAAAAAGTCTGTGAAACACTCATCAGGCCACTTCTTTCAGCTGAAGAGGTAAGAAATTATTATATTCCATGTCGTGGAACTGAACTGGTAGAGAAACCACCTACAAATATCCTTCCAACTATCTTTTAACCCAATGAGTAACCAACTGTTCTAGAAAAACAAAGGCCCTTCCGATGTTTGAAAAAAACACTGGAGTTTGGAGGCCTCATGATGTGATGGAGTTCCCAACATGGTTCCACATCATGAAATGAAGTGGGATAAATTTTTAAGTGGGATACATGTCCCATTAAAATGGGAGAAGGTAGGATTTATGAAACTCGAGGGTGCTGGAATGTCATCCACCCATGACAGATAGGTCTTTCTATTATGCGAGATCACCACTTGTTGGGTTTCTAAAGACTCGAGCTGGGAAATAAGAGTAGACATTGGATCATCTTGGTGGGGATTTCTATATTGATGAGGATCACTGACCACCAGTACATTGGAAGGTTCTTCAACATGGTAAGTAGGCCCAACGGCTCGTGGAGCGGCTAGTGGGATGAATTGTAGGACGGTCAGGGGAACCACCTATGGAGTGCCTGGGGGAACCTGAGCTGGTTATGGAGGCAGGCTATCACACAACTCGGGTGGATTTGGTGATGCATATCACACCTGATTTCCATAAACTCTCGCTTCTACTCTATCTATATGGGAAAGATGATCATGGTCACCAGGAGGAAACTCACGGGGGAGGTTGTACCTGCCCCTACTACCCCGATCAAGGATTATTGTAATCTGGTCACTGTTCTACATCACTTTTGGTGAGAAGGTCATCCAACTTGTTTTTATATTTTGTAAACTATTGAACCAACATATCCTTTTCATGGTTATCTTCTGTCTTTTGCATTGATCTGGATGGGTTGGAGGGTTTGACGGTCCCAACATGCTCTTTACACTTATTAGGTTCCCGACCGATGTACAATGACTTGGAAGGTGTAGTAAGGTCCTGTAAAATTATTTGTTGGTGAGTAACCCTTCCCAAAGGATACAATAGGTGTGGAACCACCCCGGGGGGTAATTTTTATTCAATGAGTCCAAGCTAGATTTTTTCCTTTGATAGGTCGGTTATGTTAACTGCAAATGTTCCTGGAGGAATATCCTCAATATCACCTGGAAAATGGGGATGGCACCGGATATGACTAAAATGAAGAGAATCATACTGGACCCAACCACATATATGAATTTTGGGGGAATCCTACTTAATAATTCTGTGGAGCACTGTAAATATCTTGACACATCGTTGCTGGAGGGTCCGATGATGACCAAGCAACTCAGGGTGCTGATCCATGGGGAACACAGCCAAGTAAACCATGCATCATTGCTGGGTAATGTTGTCGACGTGTTTATGGATCTTTGGGTAAGCTACTCATTTATGACAGAGACAGAAGTTCATTTCCCAAATATTTTGGTGGAAGCACATAACCTCCTCCTGGGTGAGAGATTCTAGAATACTTAAACATGGGGTGGTTGAGGGACCAATAACTGAACTAAAGTGGACCACTATGATGGTATAATGTCCAATGGAGAGTACGGTGCACGAGCTGACTGGCCGCTACATCTTGGGCTTCCTTCCAAATAATACACTAATTTGATGACCACATCCTTGTAGTATGGACTAATGACCACAACATTCCGTGTAGGGACTACGGTCTTTGGTGGTGAGTCACAATGTTTCTCATCCTCTATTGGTCCCCAGAACAACTCTCTATGATCTCTGGTTGAGATAGGGAATTATCTTGTTGATGAAAAGGAGGATTACATTGGCCAGGCCCTGGAAAGGGACCAAATCCTCCTCCTCCTGTATGTATCTGCAGAGGGATTTGGGAATTAGGTGGACCTCACTTTCTAAGAGGACGAGGTTGATACACTGATTCCCTACCTGAAACCTGACACATAGGATCGAGGCGAGGTTCCATTATCGAGTCACACTCCACTTCATAGCATGAAATGCAGATGTGTTTAATTTCGATATGAAGTTTTCCAGAATTATTCCTTTGGTTGTGGTGACCCTCCCTCCTTCCTCAGGGTGGTTCTTCAGGATAGGGTAGGTTTCTGACATTGGGAGGTCCTCTGTGTAGATGGATACTAGAGTGGAGAGGACCTCCGCCCACACTAGATGGGATATAAAGAGGGCCTTCATATCGAATGCTGCTGATGTGGGGAGGAACTCCTCTCTGATGAGATGGGGTATGAGGAGCACCTAGAAAAATGTCGAATGGAATATGTACAGGACCTCCATGTTTGATAGTGCTGTAATGGGTTGGGCCTCCGCTAAAGCAGGCAAACACATGGGGAGGACCTCCATAGTGACTATCCGTAGTGCGGGGAGGACCTTCATGTTGGCTGGTCATGATAGTAGTGATATGAATAGGGACTTCATACAGATTATACTGGACATGATAAGGACATCCATATTTTTCATTGATGAAATGGGGAGGGACTCTAATTTGGTGATTGCTGGAACATGGATGACCTCCTATGGAATCTATGAGCACATGGGGAGGGCCTCCATGCTATTGGTTGACTGTGCAAGGAATACCCCCATGTTGAGAACATGGTGCGTGAAGAAACATTTCCATACCTGAGATCAAATTCATGAGGAAGAAATTTGTGTTGGGTGTCAACAAGATGGGGAGGGCCTCTTCTTGGGAAAATTATTGTGGAATGGGGAGGGCCTCTTTACCGAATTCCACTATCTTTGGTTGTCCTATGATTACTACTACTGCCTTGGTAACTGGGAGAGCCGGTTCAACTTTCTCATAGGGTGATTGGTTCTTTAACATTGGCTAGGATTGGAAGTGCCCCTGCTCTGTTATAGGGCGTTTACCCTACTCGATAATAATGGGGTGATGATATAACATGTCAATGGTTGCTCGGGCCACTAAAGCTACATATGATGAGGCCCCCCTGGTGTGCATACTCTTAATCTTGCACCCAGTGTTGACGTTGAGTTAGCCGGGCAAGGGACGGCGATGTAGTGGGATGGATCACCTTCTCTTCAGTCTGCAGGATTGGCTGTCGACACTGATGTGGCTAGGTGGGATCCCTCCTTAGTGTCTCCCTAGCTGAAGTCATGGACAGGTGGGATTAGACATCCCATACTTCATCTTTATAAGGGAGTTAGTCATAAGAGAGCTCCAGGGATAGTATCTTGAAGCTGTTGAAGGTCGTAGTGGGGAGCAGTGGCTCTCTATACGACCCTCGGGGGTGGTGACACTGATGGGGCACTGAGACCTCCATGTACTGGTGGGCCATATCTCTCATTTGGATAACCCTTTTTTGTTAATATCTGTTTCCGATGCTTTCCACCAGGGCGCGTGCGCATCCATCATTCAAGGGAGTATGCGCGGCTTGTGGCCCCGCATTCCCGCATTCCAAAGGCGGGCGACATCCGTTCCTTGTTTAGGGACGTCTGCTCCTTTATCGAAACCCGGATTATGAGATGTCAGATCTTCTTTCCGTGGATTCCTCCTCGGATATCGTCACCTAGTTCGGGTCTCCCTCATTGATTTAAGACATATTCGTGAATCTCGTTCCCGGTGCCATATCTTCATGGACACCAGTTAATTACGCTGCTTCATTCGAGATGCTCCAAGGGGTATGGTCGGGGAAGCAACCTTCAGTGAAGAGAATGGTCATTTTGGGGCGTCATTGGAGTTTCTTGACGCTGGGGGATTGGCATGTCTGTCTTCTATCCCTTATTAGAGGGATTCTCGAGGGCGGGGAAGCCCGAGGGATCCCACATCAAATGTGGGGATTTGGCATGCCATAGGCATGTATCTGAGGTTTTTCTCAGCTTCCCATGTTTAACATAGGGTGTGCCGTGAGTTTAACGTCTTGCGGTGACGGATCGGATTGATCAGAACATTGAGAGTGGATCAGATTGAAGAACCCCCTGGGGGGGGGACACCGATGTTGGGGCCACAACGTAGGCGGCTTCTCGGATACCATGGAGTGGAATGAGGTGGCATGATCCCACCGAGATGTGGTGGCCCGGGTAGGAATTAGGATGGGTGATGAAGTGAAGGGGGGGGGGGATTGAACCTCGGGGAGGCTTCCTACGTACCATGGTTTAGCATAGATCAAAGTCCATGTAGTTTGGGTATACATTTTAACATCATGCGTGACGGTGGAATTTGGGGATTATGCTCTGAGGGGGCCCACAATGGATGGATATGGGGTTTACGCTATGAGGCGGCCCATAGTGGTGGATATGGGGCTTATTCTCTGAGGCGGCCCACACTGGTGGATATGGGGCTTACACTTTGAGGCGGCCCACAATGGTGGATATGGGGCTTATACTCTGAGGCCGCCCACAATGGTGGATATGGGGCTTACACTCTGAGGTGGCCCACAGTGGTGGTTGGTGAACCGAAACTAAGGGGTTGGAACAATCGAGTGATGGGCTTGAACCTCATGGAGGATACCTACGTACCATGATTTATCACGGATCAAAGTCCACGTAGTTCGAGAATACAGTTTAACGTCATGTTGGACGGTCTACAGTTTAACATCATGCGGGATGAGGCAGATAGTTTAACAACATGTTGGACAGTCCTACAGTATAACTTCATACTAGACGGGCAATTTTGGGCTTACTCTCTGAGGCGGCCCAAAGTGTTGGCAAACCGATGTGAAGAGGTCGGAACAACCGGGTGGTGGGCTTGAACCTCATGGAGGCTACCTACGTACCATGCTTTAGAACAGATCAAAGTCCTTGTAGTTCACCGAGACGGGGCTTATGCTCTGAGGCAGCCCATAAGATGGTGTAATGGTCGATGCTCACTCTAATCCCACATGAGTCATGCTCGGTGTGAGAAACAAGAGGCAGTAGGGACCGGAAGATCATGCCATGAAGGGTGCGTCCGTGGGAAGCGGAGAGGGGCTTACGTGTTGAGCAGCCCATAGTGCTGGGGATTACTCCGGGATGGAGGCCCCTGCTGAGACAAAGTACAGAGGGAGAGGGATTTGGGACCAAACAAAGGAGATTCCTCGTTCCCTATCACACCCTCCCTTGGCCTTGGCAGTGGGGAAGTACGGGGGTGCATGGGTGCTACCTTCCGCAAGAGAGGCCAGGGGATTACGCTATGAGGCATCCCTTCCCCCGTGGACAAACGCCACTTCGAGAGGGAGGATCTCATTCCATGTGAGGAAGATTCCATTCCCGTGGAGACGAGTGGTGTAAATAATGTCCGAGACGGGGGGACTCTGTGTGTGAGGCATGGGGTCAGATCACAGTTTAACGTTATGTGTTGAGGATGAGGTGCTTTTCAGTTTAATGTCCTGCAGCTCGAACGAGGTGGGTTCGCTCCACACCCCCAGGGCTTACATTCACAACACCCTCTACCCCTTGTGGGAGGGAAGGCATCGGAAAGGCCGTGGTGAAAGGGGCCATAGGGAGAACTATCGAGGGGTCGACGTTAGCGTGGCTATGCGAAGAATCAATAGCTGTTAGCATTCCTTTGTGAAGAACCATAAGGCAAAGCAACACAACGGGAAACACCGCCCAAGGGACCTTTAAATTACTTCGTACGAGACTGGAAGGTCGTACGGGAAAACAATGCATGTCGTGCATGCCCGGTTAGAGGACATCGAGCACCTATGTAGTGAGGCACCCCAGGGGGCGTCAAGGTGAGGAGTCCTGGGGTTTGCACGAAAAACACCGGGATGGCACGCAATTGGGGCAGAGGGATTGCATGCGGCTAGGGGGATTGCGCTCAACGAGCTTGGATTACGCACGAGGGCAATGGCCGATCCCTAAGGTAGGGCAGAACCTAATGACGGGATTGCGTGCAATTAGGTTTCGCATGCAAAGGAGGGAGTGCACGCAATGGAAGTGATTGCGTGCAAAGGAGGAACTCTGCGGAGTTTGCAATTTTATTTAAGCTGATGGGATTGCGCGCAAAGGCGAACCCCGGGGCAAGGTTGCGCGAAAAGGGTCAATACCTAAAAGTCATATTGCGTGCACGGGAGTCCAATTTCACGCACAAGAGTTGGTCTGAATTCCAAAACCCTGAAATGGAAGGGGTCTTCTTCTATTTATAGGCCTCAGGCGTCGTGGAATCCAGACGATGCACAAAATCTTCCACGCCAGGACCGGTCGACATGAAAGGCCGCACTGTGCGGAACTAGGCACGCACAATTGCACACCCCACTGGTGATTTTTCACAAATCCCGGACTTCCTTTACGCGAGAAACATTTTTTCACGCAAGTCCTCCTTAATTTCGTGGACCAATTCTGAGCCCTCCGGACTGGGCATACGAGTCCGAATATGACTTCTCTTTGTCCTTTCGAAACTCCCTTTAGGAACTACGGACTTTTTCGGCATCTAAAAATGCCCCCCCCCGGAATTGGATCGGTGAGAGTTCATAATGATTGGATTCCGAGGGAAACACCGAAATGCTGAAGTGGTGGATTTCGTGGGCACTTTGCGCGTAAAAATCCAAATGGGGTGTGCAAAACTTCGGGTCGACGTGGAATTTTCTTTCTGTGCGGCGCGGAACCCCAGCCTCGCCTATAAAAAGCGGCACTGGGTCCCATGTTCCGTCCTCAAGATTTTCCGCGTGATAGGCTCCGAGCTCTCACACACGAAATTTCCTTGTCGATGGCATAGAAAACACATGGTGTTAGCGCGTAATTCCTTCCGAATTCTAGCAACATTTACGTGAAAACTAGGGATATTCGGTGCACAGTGCTCTGATTTCATACCTAAATCCTGGATTGCGCGTCAAAGACCCAAATTTCACTCCACTCTCTCCGATTACGCGCACCTCATCTAGATTTTGCGCAACTCTCAAAACATTCGAGATGGCTGCAAACCCAGTCGATGAGGGGGAACCAGCCACTAGTAGAGCTGAAATGGTGGCAAACGAGGATGTTTAAGGCACCAAGGTGGTTGTTTCCGACAACCTTATATTGTTTAACTTGCTGACCCCTACCCAGAAAGAGTATCCTCTATCCAACAACCTCCCGCTCTGGAACTTCGGCATCCTGGTGGAGGTCCCACTACTAGGCTTTGAGGTGGACACACCGCAGTCATGGGTGACCCGGGATGACAACCTTCCCCATTACAACATCAGAAACAATGGTCATCATTCTAGAGAGACCAAAAACATGGATGTGTATGTCATGAACCCGAGGACCAGGACAATTGATGGAGGTGATCCTGTTGTGGAGGGCTCCCCGACCCTTTATGTGAGCACATTCTGTTAGAGTATCACAGATGACACTAAGGGCTGGCTGCAAGATTGGGACTTGCAGTCCGAGGGAAACTTCACCAGTGAGTGGGCCTGGGCATACTGGGTTTGCCATACGTGCGACCAATTCGGGGTCAAGCTACGACACATTGGTTTGTTCGAGTTGGTGTGGACTTCGCAATTCCACTTCTACCATCAACCCAAACTCGGGCCAGAGCTGTTTACTCGATGGTCCCCTGACACCAACACATTCCATCTTCACTATGGGGAAGTTGGTATTAGCCTCTGGGACATTCACTGAGTCAGAGGTATCCCACTGGAGGGCTACCAATATGATGAGTTCATCCCTCCAATGAAAACCTCAGAAGATAGGTCACGGACCTCCATGCTAATGTGGCACCTGTTGGAGCTGGCCAAAGAGAGGCTGGGGGTCAAGGACTTCCTAAAGGACATTTCCTACAAGGACTGGTTCATCCAGTTCCTAGAGAAGGACTCGACTATGAAGATGTCGGGGAGGGGAAAATGATGCCCAACCATGGCTCAGAGGATCAAGAATGGATTGTATTAGAGGACCCTGGAGGCAGGGAAATACCAATCATGGGGTTATCATGTCATTGAGGCCTGGGACCCGAATGTACGATATGCCGGGTTCCTCGCCACCTTCCTGAGCGGGTGGCTCCTACCGGTGTGGGACACAAGAATGGGTGTTCATCCAACAACACTGGTGATGTCAGGCACCATGGCTACCAACAAAAGGTGCAATCTAGGGGTCCCCGTGCTGGTATGTTTTTATGCTATTCTGGGACACATCTCCATAGGGGGGTTACCTCGGAGAGTGTGTGGCCCCTTACAAATCTTTCATGGCTAGGTGGCGGCTCATCTTGGGGGATACACCTTCCCGAACGTCGTTCGTCCTCCGGGAAACGACATGCGATCATATCTCCTGAATATTGCTGGGGTTGCACAGATGAAACACAATGAGGAGGGAATAAGGATCCGAATCGGTAACCACACCAATTTCAACTTCAGCACGTTCCACACCCTGGTCTTCCAGATGGTGGATAATGGGAAAGGCTCGCTAGAGCAACAAGAATACTTCTAGAGCATCCGAGGCCGGGTGCTTGTAGCTTAGATTGATGGGAAGATCATCTGTGAGCCTTACGTGCCGTCCCAATTCAGCAGGCAGTTCGGGTGCCTCCAGCGAATGCCGAAGAAGGTATTTAGGGACATCCGGGAGGAGAAGAGTCCCTACGTCCTTCTCCAGATGTGGTTAATGTTCACCACTTTTGGATCTGGTGACATCATTACCCTTACTCCCACTGGGGTCGATGCCGGCCTATCAACTGAGTATGTCGAACACTGGACTATCACGTACCCTGAGGAGATTTTACGCAATCGAGTCCGGAAACTTGAGACTACCCGCATGGAAACTGGGAGATGGAGGAGCAGGAAAGGCGTTGCTAGGAGGGGGGAACCAGGGGTGCGTCAGGCAGCGAGGCCTGCACAGGCCGGGACCTCAGCAGCGGGGACATCGAATGGTGTCACTGTGACCTCGTTGCCTAGAGGGGGGGGGGGGGGTCACACGAGGCGGCTAGAGAGATGCCCAGGAAGCAGATAAGATACCTGCTCGAACCTTCCCGAGATTCAATTTTCCCAGCATTGTAGTCGGCTTGGATGACCCTGCTGAAATCAATGAGCGTTGAAGCCATCTGGTAGAAGATAATGCAGGATGGGATCCAGCTACCAAAGGTCGGGCTCATTCGAGTTACCGACCGGGTAAACTTCCATCGGCGACATGCATATCTAACAGCCATGGACACATACGCGTGCCAAAGGAGTCAGCCCGTGGAGCCACCTTTCCTGGTGAGAGTGATGCACGACCAAGAGAATGATCCGGAAGTGACGCCATCGGGAGAAGGCGACAGTGATGAGGAGTCCGAGGGAGAGGAGGAAGCAGGAGAAGATGAAGGAGGAGAAGAAGATGAAGTAGAAGGATAAGGGGAACCCGAAGGTGAGGGGTTATAGGGGGCGGCCTACCAAGGGAGTATCTAGGAGAGCGGCGAGATTTTCAACTCTGATCTTGACATAACCGAGATACTCGAGGTCTGTCTCTATCCTTATTCATCTTCCTTATTCATCCATTCTATTTTGAAATTTCTAAAACATTTCTCTATCTCACTCAGGAGCACAAAGGTATTGATTAGGCATCCCCAATAGATGAAGGAGGAGAAGCGCCGGTGGGACAGGATGGGGCTCTGACGCCCATTATCGAACTGATAAGCCCAGAGGGGTCTCCTGCCACGATGGATCCTGTAGCGGCCAACACACCGGAGGATGACACTCTGGGTTCTTGTGAGTCTCCTACTTCGCTACTGGTGATTACTGTCAGAAAACCCAACTAATCAGGACGCTCCTCGTACAGTGATCTCGGCATTGGAGGCTCGCCGGGCTGCTGAGCCCGGGCTGTCCGTGAGTGGACTAGTGGCGAACATACCACCCCCTCCAAAACATACCTCCCAAATTGAGTCGGCCCCAGAAATTGGTGAGCAGGGGCGGTGGATATCAGCGGTGATGTCATTGGAGCAAGGTCGGAAGCTGATGGAGGCACCACCATTGTCGGGCCGGGAGAGGATGGTCGCCCGAACGGTGAGGATCCTATTCCTTGTGAAGGCATCCCTGAGGAAGAACCTGCTGGTGACCTACTAGCTGCCTTTCCTGCGTACCGGCCCGCTGATCCCAAGGAGATAGACAATTCAGACTCGGAAGCGGCCGAGGAGAGCCGAATGACACAATTAAAAGGGTGGAAGTGTATTAAGCACTTTCTCAGGTAGCCTCAGGCAGATTGGCTGAGGTAGATGGGATCAATCCAGGCCTGGCTGTGCTTCCTATGTTCCGGAGGGTCTGACACTCAACGTCTTCGTCTGACGGTCCATGATTACATGTCTGAGAAGATACGTGAGAGCAGCCGGCGCACCGACGTTCCCCAGTTTCGGGACAGATCAGTGAGCACCATAGCATTCCTAAGGGCGGAGCAGGAAGTCCGGCGCCTCGAAGGGCATGCGGAAGAGAAGGAGGTCTTCTACACAACATGATCTGAGCTCATGGATCAACTGACAGCCCAGCTGGCTGATTCCCAAGAACAATTGATGGAGGTGAGTCACCAGATGACCGTACTTCAAACCAAATAGGCACAGGCACAAGCTAGGGTTGGAGAACTTCGCTCTGCGGCTACTGATGAAGATAGAGTCTTCAAGGAGAAAGAAGCAGACCTGGAGGCTACCAGCCAAAGGGTAGCAGCATTAGAAAGATCAATCCTGCATGCTGATCCTTAAGGGCTCTGTTTTGGCCATCCCATGAACTTTTTTCTTTCACTACTCACTATTTAGATCCAATGTGTGGACCAATCTATTTATCTGTACCTTTGGTTTAATGTGCTCAACCATAATCCTGAAATGAACAAAAACTCACCCCTAAGTTCATGTGGGTTGCACCCAATGTGAGAAACAAAGGATGATCATGTTATCATTTCGTCTGACTATGGGGTGTCAACCAAGCTTCTGGCATCCTAAATTGGGCATGGGCTTTTGAGAAGGGTACCTTAGACCGATTGATATATCATCTTCTCAATGTGTTCTGACACACAAGCGGGGAAATGCTGGGGGAATTGAAATCCATCCGAACATAGGGAGATGAAAAATTTGATTCATGTTACCCAAATTCGAAACACTATGGGGGGTGCGACGATGGAGGGTAACTGTTAACCGTGGCGGAAACACAGCATCCATATCACGTTGTCCGGAAATGGTGACAACAAATGAGGGATGAACACTGACCATTTTCGCAACCTGGGGCCTAACTCAAATATCATCGATCAATCTTCCGGAACATTGGCCCAGGACAGCAGGCGGACCTTTGGTCAATCATCCATATTTTTATAATAGGCGGATCAAAGGTCTATCATCCATATTGTTACAGTAGGCGGACCATGGGTCTATCATCCATACTATTAGGGGGTCCCATAAAACATGACCAGTATTCCAGAATGTTGGCCCAGGACAGCAGGCAGACCATAGGTCAATCATCCATATTATTACAATAGGCGGACCACAGGTCTATCATCTATATTGTTACAGCAGGAGGACCACATGTCTAGCATCAATACTGTTAGGGGCTCCCATCAAACATGAAATAGGATGAAGATCCGAATAAAGGGGGCACACAAAGTGTGGAATGTGGAGTGGTGGTTTGTTCAAATAGAATCCAACACTCCCAAAATTGCACCACTATGGTGGAGGCGCATTAGGTAGACATATTAACCTGGTCACAGATCATCCCAATTTTTAGACCGGACCTCTCTGGAGATAGAACTATCACTTCCGAACATAAGTATGGGACATCCCGAACTTATTCGGGGTAATTGTCATAATTACACCACTCCACAAGAATCCAGGCCAAGGGCCCGACAGTGAGGAGGGACGAGATTTGGAAATCCCTAGGGCTGGACCCAAGACGAAATGTCCAGGCGTTCCTATGTATCTCATAAGGATGAGAATCAAGCCAAACGTAGTTCTAGAAAAGGATCTTAGTTTAAGGTCATATAGCTCGGACTAGAAGAGTAAGGGAAGTGGCAGACACATGGTAATGTGGTTTCAAAACCTGACATGAATGGGGGAAAGGTCCTGCTTACCATGTGGTCCTTGGAGACGTGTTTAGGTCAAGGGACCAAACACGAAAGTTAGGCTCGGCCTGTGGGGAAGTGCCCAGGCGCTCCTACGTATCTCATAAGGATGAGAATCAAGCCATACGTAGTTCTTGGGGGTGCCTTTTAACGCTGTATAGGACAAGAAACAGTAGGGCTAATTATCATAACAGGGCGCACATGGTGTGTCTATCACAAACCTGACGTGAATGAGGATGTAGTCCTGCTCACCACACCACGCGGCCCTGTGGTCAAGGTCCAAAAGGCGGGACAAACATGATGAATTATCGGACCCCAAGCTGGACCCTTAGATGAGAGGTCTAGGCGTTTCTACGTACCCCATGAGAATGGGGATCAAGCTATACGTAGTTCTTGAAGGGTGGCATGACACGACATGGTACCTATGAAAAGGATGAAAGAGGTGTGTGGGTCTATCCCTCACACCAAAATAAGTGGCGTTTGATATGTCTTGTTTGTTCTTGAAGGTGAATGGTTTTTCTTTTGTGGAATGACCGGCCTAGGGTAGAAACTCCTAGAATCACCACAATAATCAAGCCATATATAGGCATTGACAAATGGTATGGTAATGGACCAATACCCAATGTGATGTACCCTATGGGGAGGTCACCACAATGCAGTTCCGTTTTTCATCGTGAGACCGGGACGATATCATCACAGTTTATGGTCGTTTGGTAGGACCAATCAGCACAGTTTAAGGTCGTATGGCTTGGACCTAGGGGAACATGCACGATGTGATAAGGCTCAACCGATGTAGATGAGGGCATATCCTCACACCGTCACCACACGTGATTTTGGGAGAGGAGCCTCGGGCCAAGGAGCCGACGAGGGTCCAACAATCAGGGGGGTAAGAGACACTAGCTTCCAGCTGAGCTAGGCCCGAAATGCAATGTGTGGGTGACTCCTCGTTTCCCATGGGGATGAGGGTCAAGTTGTGCATGGTCCTTAGAGAAAACCCAAGAATATAACCTTGGTGCTTAGATCACGGGAGCCCCGAGAGACGCCATCATGCAGCTTTGTCCGCCTGACGTGTGGAGGTGCACTGAGGGTTAGTGGAAGGAGTGTCGAGATTCCACCTTGACACGATGGGGTGGAACATAATGTGAATCATGCAACCAACATTCAGGGCCTAAAGGAGCCGACATGAAGACTGAGGACTACTGCTGACCATGTTCGCCACACTACATCATGTCGTGTTATCCTAAAATGGGTACAAATAAATGAGCATTGACCGCTGACCATGTTCACAACGTGGTATTTGTATCAATTTTTTGTCTAAAAGCCTCAGGGGCATTGTCCCGTGACGGTAAGAGAGCCCTTAGGCATTGTATTGAAGCCATTCTTGGGAGTCCCTCTGGGTGTGAAAGATAATGGGGGCCGAATGAAAGGGAGCACGAATCTTGACAAGTGGACAAAAACTTGCCTAAGTCAAATCTGACACTCCAGGTCCTCGACCAGAGTACTCTGAGCACATTAGCAGACCACTGGAAAGGGTCGAAGGGCTCAGTTTGAGAGCGGCCAAAAGATGGTAGATTCCTGGGAGAAGGGGGTATGGTTCCAAAAACCCTGTACCGCACCTATATATCCCCCCGCAGGGAGGGACATGCCAAGAGACCGAGGTGACTGGGAGATTGTGGGATCTCCTAAGAGATGGGGTTGGACCTAAAACCTAAACACTCAGGCAATCCTACATATCCCATAAGGAAGGGAATCAAGTCGCACATAGTTATAGAAGCACCATTTAATGTCATGTAGTACGATGAGAGGAATTTCATCCAGGAATGTGTACGGCGCGGTGGGTAACCCATCGTGAATGAGGACATAATCCCACACCACACCACACACTCTGGGTAAGGACTGGGGATAAGGGGCCTGAGGCTTGGCCTCGGTCAGGAAGGCCTAACCAGCTTGCAGATTAACGTCTTGCAGAGAGGATGAGCATGCAGTTTAAGGTCATGCTGTACCACAAGGATCCTAGTTTAAGGTCCTAGAACTCGGACCAAAGGGGCCCATATGTAGGTCCTAGTGCAGTTTAAGGTTGTGCTAGACAAAATACAGTTTAGGGTCATGCGGGACCGGGTGCAGTTTAGGGTCATGCGAGACTGTTATCCAGTTTAAGGTCATGGGGGGCCCCGTAGGCTCAGGAAAAATACTGCTTGAGGAACGTGGTGTTGGTAGGAGGAGTGACACGCTCTCCATCCATGGTCACTAGGGAGTAAACACCATCGGGATAGACCTTATGGAGGATGAAAGGCCCCTCCCATCGGGGCTCCAACTTGAGTGGTTTCCTGCCGGGAATCATTGGCGCCCTGAGGGCCAGTACTAGATTGCCTTGCAGGAAAGAACGGAGGTGAACCATCTTGTTGAAAGCCCAAGCCATCCTGCTCTAATGCCTTTCCAATTTGTGCAAGGCACAAAGCCTATTCTAGTCCAGCGATTCTAATTCAGCAAGACGGATTTCGGCAACTCTATCCGGAACTTGCTGGTTGTAGACCGCCGTTGTAACACCTGAGATTTTTATGAGAAATATTTTGTTTTTATGTTATATAAATCATCAAAGGAATCTTTCACTACACACAACACTTGCTTGGCTTTCTTTACATGCAATCGCGACCTTCCTCGATAGCTTGTGTCGTACGCAATACCGAGTTTCACTAAACAACGATATGCAATTAAAATATTATTAAATCTAGCCGTTATGAATAGTAATAACCACTTTTTGAAATTTTATGAATTTTAATTTTCAAAATGGACTTCATTTTTGGATTCCGAATATCGAAATTAGCCTAGGGTGAAATTTTGGTATTTTTCTGAAAACTTTCAATTTTTGATGAATAGTGAAAACACTGGGTTACTATTTAAAAACCGACTTTTTATTTAAATAATTATTTATTTTAATTAAATTTATTTTAGGGAAAATATGATACATAATAACTATATAAGTTCAATGCAATTCATTGGAGTCATTTTATTATAATTTTAGATATATAAAAATTTTATTGAACTTTTCACCGTCTTTTACCCACCTCCCAGGAGAATTTGCAAATTTACATAAAACTTAATTTTACCACTTCTGTGAGTGGAATTTAAAAAATCCGAGAGACACAGTTGATTTCAGTAAGTATAATGTGGTTCAATGAGATGAAAATATTTTTTTTTGAATAGTAACTTTTTACTTTTATTTACCACGGTTAAAAGTAAATAGGGTAATTAAGGGTAAAAATGATATTATTATTACCCTAACACATGTTCTAATTCTATTGAATAAGTGTAATTAGACAAAACACAACCTTAGGAAAAAACATATGACCATTTAGGCCCACTTGGATTAGATTAGGACATTTATTATTAATTTATTTAAAGAAGGGTTAAAATAGTTAAAATCAAAGTTTAACAACTAAATAATTTTTAATATAGGTTTATACATAAGATAAATTAGACTATAAATATTCATTAGAAAGATAAAAATATTTCCTACATAATAATATTTTATTTTTAATTTTTAGAAATTAAATAATTTAATTTATTTATGACACAAAGACGATGCAGTAATTATCTTATTAATGAAATATTGATATAATTGATGTTATAAATACCCAAATAAATGTAATTTGAGACTTTTTATGAATTAAACTAATTTTCTAGGTTAATATGACATGTTAGTATTTATTTAAGTAACTTTCTTTGAACTATTAATTATGTTATTATTTTCAAAAAAATCAATTACTAAATAGCGTCAAAATAGACATAAAATAGTTTTTAAAACAAATATTATATTATTAATTGTTATTTTATTCCTAAAAATCTAAGGTTCGGCCAAATGACTTAGATAAGGTTATATATATTAATAATAAACAACTTGGGGTTCTTTTGGCTTTTTATAGTAAGTTTATTAACCTTATATTGTAAGAACACAAAAAGACATGGTAAAAGTAAAATAATCTAACTTAAAGATAAATATAAATGATAAGGTTAAAATAGGAACCTAAACATGTCTAAATTCTATTGGATGAGATTATTTCGACCCGTACCCACCTTATCTTTGAAATAAATCAATTTGGATCTATTTAAAACCGAATTTGTCTTTATAATAAAATAATATTTTTAGTTTTTCCAAAGGAGCCCTTCTCCTCCCTTATTAAAGGGCACCTCCTCCCCCTCTTCCTCACAACACTTTGAGCCTTAAATCTCTGCCAAACCCTACCCATTTCTCCTATCCACTTCCCTAGAGACATCCTAGAGGTCCTGGTCTTCTACAAAGACCAATTTTAGTTCCCTAAAAGGAGGTCTCAAAGAATCGCTTCAAAGAAGAGGTAATGTCCGTTACCGATTCTTTCAACTTTATTTCTTCTTCCACTTATTCTTCTTTAGTTGTTTCATTATGAAGTAATAACATCAGTATCACTCATATACTTATATGTTATTATAATTATGAAACAACCCTATTTCATCATCTATCCATCCTACGGAAAATGAAATCACCGCGCGTGCGTACGTACGGAATACCGTCTCCACGCCATGGTGTAAACTATTTTCCACCACCACCTTACTTGGATGGGTATAATGGTGTAAATAATGACTATATATGATTATTGTAAAGTAATATTGATTATGAAATAGTATAAATACACTCCAATACAATTCCACGATCATGGGAATGATATCATCGCTCGTGCGTACGTACGGAATACCGTCTCCACGATGTGATGCGACTCGTTCTACATGATCTTCATTGCATAATGATTATATAAATGAATTGAAAGAATTAATATGATATATATTACACTAATACCATTCTGTAAATGAGGTATCTATAACCTAAAAAGAAAAATAAGAATTTATTCAACAAACAACAGATAAGAACAAAAAGTAATAAACACCCAAATAACAAGTAGTAATAAAATATTACTAATAAGAAGCAAAGAATATGACCATATATGATATCATAAAAATAAGTATGATTCTTGAATAAGTCAATAACATTATTTAAATCATTATACAATAGGTTCAGACACTTACGAAGCAAATCAGACCTAAGGTAAGGGAAAATATCACCATCTCATTTTTATGTGAGATTGTTTATACTTTGGTATTTACTGGGGTGTATTTTATCATCCACATACATGTTTCATCAATATGTAATATTTATATCCTTCTACAATAGTTTATATCCAATTTCACCCTTCGGCGAGTTTTTAGTAAATGATATGAAAGGAATCTTTTGTCATTTTTCGTACGAGGTACTTTTTGACTTTTCCGACAAAAGTACGAGAAGAATATTTTTTTTAACTTATACGGCATGAATGGATTTTTAAAACAATATTTCCAAGAAGCTTCATTTACAAGTTTTCAAGTTTATTTTTAATCAACTTCTTTTAGTTTAAAATTGTATGGCATGTTAAGAAATGAAAATGTTTTTGAAGTAGAAAGGATATTTTCCTCAAGAATGGAGATCAAGAGTTTTATCAAAATTATTTTCCTTCTAAGATAATATACGGTTCTGTTTCTATCCATATTATTACATGGATTTGATTATGTTGTGATGGAAATATATTTATGAATTCCTTTATCTTATATGAATTGTTTTATGCTGTCACGATGTTTAAGATTCCCATTTATATTACATGGGTTATGCTATGATGTATGGTTTATGATTTTGTGGCACACATAAGAATGGTATCATTATGAGATGGGTGGGACCTATATCTCCCTACAATGCATTGGGTAATGATTTTATATCTCATGAGATAGACATGGATGGAATAGCAGGTTAAACCGGTTCAGTGAAACAGGACTGAAATGAGGAGTGAACTCGGTTCAGAAATGGACTTTTTCCACTAAGATAGTCATGGAAATGAGTATTGACTAATAAGAAATGATTCTCTATGATTATGTGTGTATGCCACAAAGTTTCATGTTTTAAGTTATGATTATTGGGATTACATTTCACTATTATTATTTATCCCATGTTATGAAATTATGATCTCTTTTGCAGGTTAAGATTTCCAAAAGTTATGTTCTTATGTACATGATGTGATTGATATTTCTTTTGTTGACCCTTACTGAGAATTTGAGCTCACCCTTTTTTATTTTTTATTTCCCCAGGTCAGGAAGAAGGTTATTAAGTAGGATATGCCAAAAAGGGACTCTAGATATGATGAAATAAATGGGAGGAAAAGTAGATGCTTTATGAACCAGTTGTTTATGTTTCCCAGTTTCTAAAGACTCTATACCTATACGGTCCATTCCTAGTTTTTTTATAAGTGTCCTTCAATTCTGAAGTAATAACAATGTATGTAAAGAATGGGTCATTATAGTTGGTATCAGAGGAAAGGTATAGTCAACCTTTGGAAACTAGGATGTGAAAGCCTTAGTAAGAACCCTAAGGATAAGTCTAAGCATAGAACACAATCTTAGTGTTTTAAAAATGGCCATGAACAACCTATTATAATACCTTAAGTGTGAAATATTATTCTTAATTATGTGGTTTTCCTATTATAATTAGTGTTTCTCACACTATTCTTCTTGGTTTTAGTCAATTGATGGAACCTGAAGGAACCGTGTTAAGGAGGAATGCGACGGCTAATGCAATGATTGTCCCCCTGAGCAACCAAACATTATGGGAAATGGAATTCAAAATCGTATAGCCATTCTCACACAACTTTCTAAAGCTATGAATCATGCAGGACTTCCAAATGAGCCAAGGAAGGAGCAAAATTCTGTTGAATCCTTCATGAGGCAGCATCCACCCTCATTCAGCAGGTCTACTGATCCATTAGTTGCTGAACAATGGATCAGTACTACTGAAAAGATATTTCCAGTTCTTCAATGTTCTGAACATGATAAAGTCGTCTTAGAAGTGTATCGTTTGGAAGGTGATGCTGATCAATGGTGGAATCTTATCAAGAATACGAGGCCAAGAGATGAAATTGAGTCCATGGAATGGGACGAGTTCAAGAACTTATTTTTCAATAAGTACTTCCCTCGTATTCTCCGAAAAAATATGGAGAATTAGTTTCATGAACTAAAGAAAAAGGATGATGAATATGTTGGTCCCTATGAAGCAAATTTTACAAGACTTTCAAGGTACGTTTCTGGTATTATTATCCAACCTGAGAGTAAGATCGATCGATTCTTTAGTGGCTTAAAACCAAGTCTTCTAAGGGAGTTAGCCATAAGGGACTTCAATAGCTACGAGGAAATCGTTCGATGTGCTCTCAAAGTCGATATGGAGATTGGAGTAACCCATCAGTCATATGGGTTTGATAAGAAGAGTAAAATGGAATTCAAAGGAAAATATAAAGAGCACACTGAAAAGAAGATGAGTTTTCCCTTATTCTCAAAGTGTGGAAAGAAACATGGAGGGAGTTGTCTTAAAGGGACAAGTAAATGTTTCAAATGTGGAAAGGAAGGTCATCGGGCATTTGAATGCCGCAATGATGGGAAGAAGATGTCTAGTGATGCGAACAATGAAAAGGCTACACATAGTGCACCTCCTACACTTCAATGTTACAAATTCGAGGAGATGGGGCATTATTCCAATCAATGACGAAATCCAAGGGTTAATGATGATGGTCGACGTCAAAAAACTTTTAAGGCCAAAGACAAAGTAAAGTCACATGCAATTTCTATCAGTGATGTGGAGTACGATAACGATGTGGTGAAAGGTACAGTTACCATCCACTCTAAAGTATCAAATGATTTATTTGATTCTATATCCACCCACTCTTTTATTTCTGAATAATTTTCTAAGGGTATCACCGTATTACATCAACAGTTAGATGTAGAGTTAGCTGTGACAACCCCTAATGGCACAACAGTCGCATCAAAAGCTTATAATTCTTCTCCGATTGAAGTTTGTGGGAAAGTGCTTCCAAAAAATCTTGTGATCGTTCCTATAGTAAAATTTGATGTGATTCTTGGCATGGGTTGTCTTTCTTTATATGGAGCTCATATCAATTTCCAAACAAGGGAAGTCACATTTCATATTCCAGATCAATCTATGATCGTCTATCGATGCAAGGATGAACATAACCTTCCAGTGGAAATTTCTTTCATCTTATGGGTCTTGATTCCACTAAATTAATGTTATTTATCTCAAATTGTTGGTGAGAAACTCACGATTAAGAATATGACCATTGTACAGAAGTTTGATGATGTCTTTCCGGAGGAATTGCTGGGTCTTCCACCAAATCGTGAAGTTGAGTTTTCAATAGAACTTGTACCGAGTGCTTTGCCTATTTCAAAGACACCTTATAGAATTGCCCCAATTGATTTGCAGGAATTGAAGAAGCAACTCCAAGAGAATCTGGATAAGGGATTCATACGCCCTAGTGCGTCACCTTGGGGAGCACCTGTTCTGTTTGTTAAGAAGAAAGACAGATCAATGATACTCTGCATTGATTATCGAGAACTTAACAAGATCACTATCAAGAACAAATATCCTCTCCCACGCATTGATGACTTATTTGACCAACTACGCGGAGATCAATACTTTTCCAAGATTGATCATCGTTCAGGGTATCACCAATTAACGGTCAAAAGGGAGGATATACCAAAGACGACTTTCTGTACAAGGTATGGACACTATGAATTTATAGTGATGCCATTTGGTCTTACTAATGCCCCTGCTATCTTCATGGATCTGATGAATAGAGTCTTTAGGGACTATCTTGATCAGTTTTTGTAAGTCTTTATAGATGATATTTTTGTATATTCAAAGAGAAAGGAAGAACATGAAGATCACTTTAGAATTATATTGAAGACCCTGAGAAAGGAGAAGATTTATGCCAAATTTACCAAGTGTGAATTTTGGCTTCAAAGAGATTCATTTTTGGGTCACATAATCTCAAAAGAGGGGATATCTGTGGATCCAGCAAAAACAGAGGTTATCGAAAGATGGTCGAGACCAAAAACAGTAACTAAGATCCGAAGGTTTCTTGGTTTGGCTGGATATTATCGACGTTTTGTGAATGATTTTTCACGATTATCTAATCCACTCACCAAGTTGACTCAGAAAGGAGTTAAGTTTTTCTGGACTGAGGAATGTGAAGAGAATTTCAAAGAGTTGAAAAGAAGGTTATCCAGTGCACCTGTGATCACACTGCCTTGTAGTGGAGAAAGGTTTGTGATCTACAGTGATGCATCCAAGAAGGGATTGGGGTGTGTTCTTATACAAAATGATATGGTGATAGCTTATGCCTCACGACTGTTGAAAATCCATGAGCAAAATTACCCAACTCATGATTTGGAGTTAGCTGCAGTAATATTTGCATTAATGATTTTGAGGCATTATCTTTATGGAGAAAGGTGTGACATTTATAATGATCATAAAAGTTTAAAGTATATTTTCACACAAAAGGATCTGAATATGCGCCAAAGAAGATGGTTGGAGCTGATTAAGGATTAAGACTGCTCAATCCATTACCACCATGGGAAAGAAAACAAGGTGGTAGATGCATTAAGTCGACAATACCATGCCAGTTTATCCATGATAAGGATCACAAAAGATCCAATATTTATGGATTTATAAAGGATGGATCTTGGAATTATAATGGAAGGGGAAAAATCTTATCTTTCTCAAATGAATGTTCAACCATCTATACATGTGAAGATTAAAGAGGCACATAAAGAAGATGTCGAGTTATAAAAGAAGGTGAGAAATGTTCCTAAATTCAAACTTGGTTGTGATGGGATAATAAAGTTCAGGAATTGGGTTTGTGTTCCTCCCATCTTCCAATTAAAGTAGGAGCTACTGGATGAGGCTCATAGTTCTTCATTATCTATTCATCCTGGAAGCACGAAGATGTATAGGGACCTGAAAGAGTACTTCTTGTGGGATGGCATGAAAAGCGATGTTGCTGAATATGTCTCTCGATGCTTGGTTTGTCAGCAAGTTAAAGCTGAGAGACAGAAGTCTAAGGGGATTTTACAACCATTACCCATACCAGAATGGAAATGGAAAAACATCACTACGGACTTTGTCACATGACTTCCTAAAACATCTAAAGGCAATAATGCTATCTGGGTCATAGTTTATCGTCTTACAAAGTCTGCACACTTCATTGCTATTAGAGAGGATTTCTCTCTGGATCATCTTGCCAGGATATATGTAAAAGAAGTGGTAAGATTGCATGGAGTACCACTTTCTATTATATCTGATCGGGATCCGAGGTTTACCTCAAAGTTCTGGAAAAGTCTTAAGCATACTCTAGATACAGAGTTGAGTTTCAGCACTACTTATCATCCTCAGACAGACAGTCAGTCTGAGAGAACAATTCAAAATTTAGAAGATATGTTGAGATCTTTCTCTATGGATTTCAAAGGTGGTTGGGATCAACACATTCCTTTGGTGTAATTTTTTTATAATAAAAGCTTTCACTCCAGTATTCAGATGGCTCCTTATGAAGCTCTCTATGGAAAGAAATGCAGGACTCCAACTTGCTGGGATGATGTTGGGGAAAGAAAGCTATTAGGACCTGATATTGTTGATGAGATGGCAGAAAAGGTCCGATCTATTCAACAACACATAAGAGCAGCTCAGAGTCGACAGAAAAGTTATGCCGACAACCGAAGAAAAGACCTAGAGTTTGAAGTGGGTGATAAAGTGTTCTTACGAATATCTCCCTGGAAGAGGGTCATGATATTTGGAAAGAAGGGGAAGTTGAGCCCTAGATATATCGATCCTTTTGAAATACTGGATTGTGTTGGGAAGGTAGCTTACCGATTTGTTCTTCCACCGAATCTCTCTAAAGTTCACGATGTGTTCCATGTATCTCTCCTGAGAATGTACATACCTGATCCTTCACATTTACTCAGCTCAGAAGTTGTACCGCTAGAGCAAGATCTTTCTTATGAAGAACAACCGATAGAGATTCTAGATCGTAGTGAAAAAGTCCTACGAAACAAGACCACTCGCTTGGTGAATGTTTTATGGAGGAACATCCAATTAGAAGAAGCTACATGGGAGCTTGAGGATATAATGAAGAAGAGGTATCCTCATCTTTTTGTTACAAAGTGATGAAATTCGAGGGCGAAATTCATTTTAAGGGGGGTAGAATGTAACACCCAAGACTTTTATGAGAAATATTTTGTTTTTATGTTATATAAATCATCAAAGGAATATTTAACTACACACAACAATTTCTTGGCTTGATTTACACACAATCACGACCTTCCTCGATAGCTTGCGTCATACGCAATACCGAGTTTCACTAAACAACGATATGCTATTAAAATATTATTAAAACTAGCTGTTTTGAATAGTAATAACCACTTTTTGAAATTTTATGAATTTTATTTTTCAAAATGGACTTCATTTTTGGATTCGGAATATCGAAATTAGCCTAGGGTGAAATTTTGGTATTTTTCTGAAAACTTTCAATTTTTGATGAATAGTGAAAACACTGGGTTACTATTTAAAAACTGAATTTTTATTTAAATAATTATTTATTTTAATTAAATTTGTTTTAGGGAAAAATTGATACATAATACCTATATAAGTTCAATGAAATTCATTGCAGTCATTTTATAATAATTTTAGATATATAAAAATGTTATTGAACTTTTCACCGTCTTTTACCCAGCTCCTAGGAAAATTTGCAAATTTACATAAAACTTAATTTTACTGCTTCTGTGAGTGGAATTTCAAAAATCCGAGAGACACAGTTGATGTCAGTAAGTAAAATGTGGTTCAATGAGATGAAAATAATATTTGGTGAATAGTAACTTTTTACTTTTATTTACCACGGTTAAAAGTAAATAGGGTAATTAAGGGTAAAAATGATATTATTATTACCCTAACACATGTACTAATTCTATTGGATAAGTGTAATTCGATGAAAAACAACCTTAGGGAAAATAAATATGACCATTTAGGCCCACTTGGATTAGATTAGGACATTTATTATTAATTTATTTAAAGAAGGGTTAAAATAGTTAAAATCAAAGTTTAATAACTAAATAATTTTTAATATAGGTTTATACATAAGATAAATTCGACTATAAATATTAATTAGAAATTTAAAAAGATTTTCTATATAATGGTATTTTATTTGTAATTTTTATACATTAAATAATTTAATTTATTTATGACAGAAAGATGATGTAGTAATTATCTTATTAATGAAATATTGACATAATTGATGTTATAAATACCCAAATAAATGTAATTTGAGACTTTTTATGAATTACACTAATTTTATAGGTTAATATGACATGTTAGTATTTATTTAATTAACTTTTTTTGTAACTAATAATTCTGTTATGATTTTCACAAAAATCAATTACTAAATAGTGTCAAAATTGACATAAAATAGTTTTTAAAACAAATATTATATTATTAATTATTATTTTATTCCTGAAAATAAAAGGTTCAGCCAAATGACTTAGATAAGGTTATATATATTAATAATCAACAACTTGGGGTTCGTTTGGATTGTTATAGTATGTTTATTAACCTTATAGTGTAAGAACACAAAAAGACACGGTAAAAGTAAAATTATCTAACTTAAAGTTAAATATAAATTATAAGGTTAAAATAGGAACCTAAACTTGTCTAAATTCTATTGGATGAGAGGAGTACGACCCATCCCCACCTTATCTTCAAAATAAATCAATTTGGAGCTATTTAAACCCGAATTTGGCTTTATAATAAAATAATATTTTTAGTTCTTCCAAAGGAGCCCCTCTCCTCCCTTATAAACAGGTACCTCCTCCCCCTCTTCCTCACACCACTTTGAGCCTTCAAGATCGACCAAACCCTACCAATTTATCCTCTACACTTCCCTAGATACATCCTAGAGGTTCTGGTCGTCTTCAAAGACCAATTTTAGTGCCCTAAAAGAAGGTCTCGAAGAAGCACTTCAAAGAAGAGGTAATGTCCGTTACCGATTCTTTCAACTTTATTTCTTCTTCCACTTATTCTTCTTTAGTTGTTTCATTATGAATTAATAACATCAGTATCACTCATATACGGATATGTAATTATAAGTATTAAACAACCCTATTTCACCATCTATCCATCCTACGAAAAATGAAATCACCGCGCGTGCGTACGTACAGAATACCGTCTCCACGCCGTGGTGTAAACTATTTTCCACCACCACTTAACTTGGATGGGTATAATTGTGTAAATAATGACTATATATGATTATTCTAAAGGGATATTGATTCTGAAATAGTATACATACACTCCAATACAATTCCACGATCATGGGAACGATATCATCGCTCGTGCGTACGTACAGAATACTGTCTCCACGATGTGATGTGACTCGTTCTACATGATCTTCATTTCATAATGATTATAAAAATGAATTGAATGAATGAATATGATATATATTACACTAATAACATTATGTAAATGAGGTATCTATAACCTAAAAAGAAAAATAAGAATTTATTCGACAAAACACGCATAATAACAAAAAGTAATAAACAACCAAATAACAAGTAGTAATGAAATATTACTAATAAGAAGCTAATAATATGACCATATATGATATCATAAAATTATGTATGATTATGGAATAAGTCAATAACATTCTTTAAATCATTATAGAGGAGGTTCGGATACTTAAGAAGCAAATCAGACCTAAGGTAACGGAAAATATCACAATCTCATTTTTATCTGAGATTGTTTATACTTTGGTATTTACTGGGGTGTATTTTATCATCCACATCCATGTTTCCTCAATATGTAATATTTATATCCTTCTACAATATTTTATATCCAATTTTACCCTTCAGTGAATTTTTAGTAAAAGATATGAAATAAATCTTTTGTCCTTCTTCGTACGAGGTACTTTTTGACTTTTCTGACAAAAGTATGAGAAGAATGTTTTTTTAACTTATTTGGCATGAATGGATTTTTAAAACATTACTTCCAAGAAGATTCCTTTACATGTTTTCAAGATTATTTTTAATCAACTTATTTTAGTTTAAAATTGTATGACATGTTAAGAAAGGAAAATGTTTTTGAAGTAGAAAGGATATTTTCTTCAAGAATGGAGTTCAAGAGTTTTATCAAAATTATTTTCCATCTAAGATAATATAGGGTTATGTTTCTATCCCTATTATTACATGGATTTGATTATGTTGTGATGGAAATATTTCTATGAATTCCTTTATCTTATATGAATTGTTTTATGATGTCACGATGTTTAAGATTCCCATTTTTATTACATGGGTTATGCTATGATGTATGGTTTATGATTTTGTGGCACACATAAGAATGGTATCATTATGAGATGGGTGGGACCTCTATCTCCCTCCAATTCATTGGTTAAAGATTTTATATCTCATGATATAGACATGGCTGGAATGGCAGGTTAAACCGGTTCAGTGAAACAGGACTGAAACGAGGAGTGAACTCAGTTTAGAAATCGACTTTGTCCACTAAGATAGTCTTGGAAATGAGTCTTGACTAATAAGAAATGATTCTCTATGATTATGTGTGTATTCCACAAAGTTTCATGTTTTATGTTATGATTATTGGGATTACATTTCACTAGTATGATTTATCCCATGTTATGAAATTATGATCTCTTTTGGAGGTTAAGATTTAAAAAAGTTATGTTCTTATGTATATGATGTGATTGATATTTCTTTTGTTGACCCTTACTGAGCATTTGAGCTCACCCTTTTGTATGTTTTATTTCCCCAGGTCAGGAAGAAGGTTATTAAGTAGGATATGCCAAAAAGGGACTCTAGATATGATGAAATAAATGGGAGGAAAAGTAGATGCTTTATGAACCAGTTGTTTATGTTTCCTAGTTTCTAAAGACTCTATACCTATATGGTCCTTTCCTAGTTTTGTTATATATTGTAATAAGTGTGGTTCAATTCTGAAGTAATAATAATGTATGTAAAGTATGGGTCGTTATAGCCATACGCAATGAGGGAAACTGAATCTCGATGGGCAGGACGGCCTCGAATCCATACACCAGGGAATACGGGGTCACCTGGGTGGATTTACAAGTTGTCATCCAATAAGACTAGAGGGCATTGGAGAGCTTATCTGACCAAATCTTCTTGTTCTGACCAACCATTTTTTCATAATGTTAGAGAGGGTTTTGTTAAACGCCTTGATCTGTCGATTCACCTGCGCATGATAGTGGGAGGTATGGTTGGAGAAAATGTTGTACTTGGTGTACAATTTCTTCAGCTCGACTACTCAGAAGTTGGTTTCGTTATCCTTGAGGACAATGTGAGGCACTCCAAATCGATATATGATGTTGGAACTCACGAAGTCAGTGATACAATGAGCTTTGACTTCCTTGAGCAGGGTTGCCTCTACCCACTTGGAAAATAAATCCGTAGCAGTCAGAATGAACTAGAATTAGTGAGCTGTCGCTGGTGGGTAAGGTCCTATGACATCCAAACCCCATACTGTAAAGGGCCAGGAATACTTGGTATTGTGGAGGGGCTCCGGTTGCCGATGTACAAAGTTGCATGAACTTGGAACGCATGACACCTATTGGAAAGCTCGATGCAATCATAGATCATGGAGGGCCAGAAGTACCCCAACCTCCGAATCTGGTGAGACAACTTCGACCGGGCCTGATGGGTGCCATAGAAACTAGCATGAGCCTCTTGTATGAACGGAGGGATCTTGACTCCTAGAAGGCAACGGAGGAGAACACCATAAAATCCGCATCTGTAAAGGATCTTCTCAAGGCTGGGACTGCTCTGAAGGGTAAACATCAGTGCGCGACGTCGGATTCGCTCGCGCTCGGACCGGTCTGATGGAATATTACTACGTTGGAGGTATTCAACCAATGGTGTCCTCCAATCGGGAACTATTTCTTTCACCGTGTCTGATGTACCCAAGGCTCCTGACGTAGGGGAACCAGTGGTAAGATGGTTCACCCGTGGGCCACGATCATCCTCTGGGGTAACAGGAGCAATGAATCTCTAGTACGCTACGTGGATAATCAGGTCGTCCTGTTCGGGCTCTGCAAGCGACGCGACCAGGCTGGCCAAACCATCTGCTCAACTATTCTGCGATCGAGGAATATGAATGACTTCTGTCCGAGAGGGGAACTGAGCCATTAGTTGGAGGGTGCACTCCAGTAATGGCAAAAGTTATGGCTTTTTGACAACATAGTCACCATTGACCTACCTGATGACCAGCTCAGAGTCCCCTTTCACATGTAGATGGGGCACATCGATCTCGAGGGCCAGCTCGAGGCCAGTGACGAGGGCATGATATTTGGCCTCATTGTTGATGCGTCCCTTGGACAACATGTATGAATATGGTAGGATTAATTTCTCTTGGGTGATGAAGACGATACCCAGGCCCACTCTGTTGAGACTGGGATAGTTGAGTCTCCTACCGGTGGGGCTCCGGGAGGCACTGTCAAAGTGCATTTGCCAGCATGGGACAACATGATCGACTGAGAGGATTAGCTCATCAGGAAAACCTAGGTCCAGTGGCTGATCTGTGTAGGTCAGGTGAGCAGCTAAAAAGTCTTCCAATTCCTGTCATTTGATATCCTTCTGATGTACGAACCTGATGTCAAACTTCTGGAGGATCACCGCCCACCGTGCTAGTCGATCAGTCAACATAGGTCGGTTCAGGATGTACTTCAATGAGTCTACCCGAGAGACCAGATATACCTCTTAGTGCTACAAGTAGTTCCTCAATTTCTGTATGGCGAATACAAGTGCCAGACATCTCTTCTCGATGGGATAATATCTAATTTCCGTATCAAGGAGCATGCAGTTGAGGTAGTAGAGGCTGTTCTCTGTTCCCTCATTGTTCTTCTGGGCGAGAAGTGCACCACGGGATCATTCCAGGGCGGTCACGTAAAGGACCAACGACTTCCCTAAAATGGGTGGCATCAAGACCAGAGGTTGGAGAAGATACTGCTTGATTTCCTCGAAGGTGGTCTGACACTCTTCATCCCATTCATAGGTGGCACCTTTCTTCATGAGTCGGGAAAAGGGCTTACAGTTGCCCGCCAAATTCACAATGAATCGGTGTATGTAGTCTTAGTGTCCTTGGAGACATCAAAGATCTAGAATATTTCTCTAGAGAGGCATCTTGCTGATGGCCTTGATCTTCTCTGGGTCGATGTCGATGCCTTGGTATCTGACAACAAAGCCAAGAAACTTGCCATAGGTGACCCCAAAGGCACAATTCAACAGGTTCATCTTCAGGTGGCGGGAACGGAGGAAGCCGAACACCTTTCGAGGTCCTTGATATGGTCCTAGTACTGGCAAGATTTGACCACCAGATCATCCACGTAGAATTCCACCAACATCCCGAGAATTGGCTTGAATATGCGATGCATGTTCCGCTGATAGGTGGCGCCTGCATTCTTCAGGCCGAAGGGCATAACCTGGTAACAAAAAGTACCTTGGGGGCCCTGAAGGCAGTGAACTCTTCGTCCTCGGGGGCCATCAGGATCTGGTTTTACCCAAAATACCCATCCATGAAGGAGAGGGCTTGGAACCCGGCCGTGACATCAATCAAAAACTCTATCCCTGGAAGGGGAAAATCATCCTTTGGACAGTGGTGGTTGTTATCGCGGAAGTTGATACAGAACTTGATCTGTCTGTTCTTCTTCTTGAATGGAACTATGTTTTCTAGCCACCGGGGGTGCTAAAATTCCTTAACGAAGTTGGATTTGATAATATTGTCAACTTCAGCCTCAACCATGGCACTGTGAGAAGGGTGCATCTTTCTGGGAGGCTGCTTGAACCCACGATGGCTTTTCGGGAGACCAAGGTGGTGGATGGCTACCTGAGGATCTAGTACTCGCATCTCGATGTAACTCTAGGTGAACACATCACGGTGCTATTTAAGAAAGTCCATGTACTGTTTCTACTCCTCATGGGACATGGCTGCATTGATCAATGTGGGTCTCGGATCTGCCTCACTACCAAGGTTCACCTGTACTAATTCATCGACCATGGTAGTGAATCCTTCTTCAAAGGCAGGGGAGCATCCTCCATGTCCTCCTCTCCACTTGTGGAGGGATCATTCACGGGGGGAGATACTTCGGGGCTACCGGACCCTGATGGGAAGCTGGTGCCTGCTTGGGTGGCAGTGGTCATCATATCGGGAGACTCATGCGCCGCTGAGACCATAGCGATGAAGGCAGTCGATCCAATCTCATCTGGTCTTCAGCCCCAGGGGCCATGCTTGATTATATCAAAGCAGTAGTGGAATTTCGGCTTAAGCCGGTTAATTCCAGGCCGACAGAAGAGACAGGTATGACGTATTACCGTTGACATGAGCCTGACGTCCCGATACCGTACAGGGTTAGGAAGTTCGGGAATCACCCGAGCTTGGTTGGTGTAGGTGTATGAGGTTATTTTCCACCGTCGCTTGGACCTGGGAATATGCCTTCCTCTTGTACCCAAAACCACAAAACATTTCCCCATGTCGGGGGTTGTGGTCTCCAACCGATGGATTGGGAAGACGTTGGCGTCATCAAAACCTTCCCAGGGATCACTTGTGACAGTGGCAGGCTCAACCTCACCTGCGAGAATCTGCTTATCCTTTCTCTTATAATAGTCGGCGTCCAGATAATGGGCTTCGCAAGAGGCAAAAGGATATGCATCTCCTTGGAGAACACCTAATAGACCATTAAGGGAGTATTTGAGGCATTAGTGATATGATGAGGGGACCACCACGAGAAGGTGGAGCCACGACCTACCCATCAATGCATTATAGATGGTGTCCTGGGAGACAACCATGAATTCAGTGCTGGAAATTAGGCCACCGAACTAGGTATTCAAACGAATCTTTCCGAATGGAGTTTACTCAGTCTTTTCGTATCCCTGGATCCTGATGTTGGAGGGAGTTAAATCACCCTCAGACAGACCCAGCTTTCGCGGTGTCCGAGTTGGGATTACGTTAATCCCAGAACCCATGTCAATAAGACGACGGTAGACTTCCATGCCATTGAACTGGACAATGATGTACAGTGGGATAATGTGCCCCTGTATGGGAGGGTTTTCATCTTCACTGGAGAATGAGATAACCGCCTAGAATTTTTCATTCTCAATTGCCTTAGTGTGGAAGGCTTCTGCAGCTGCTACCTCCATCTCAAACTGGAGGGGGATCCTTAGGGCCTCAGCGAGCGCGTCACGCATTTTAGACAACAGATGAAGAGCCTCAAGGATATAAATCCTTGCTAGAATGCTATCCAGGTGCTTCCGAACATCATACTTTCGGGCCAAACACGAGCCTCTACATACAAGAGGTCACTCTGCGATTGGAGGAATGACGGGCCCTGCCGGTTGGACCGGTTTCTGACTGGTACTAGGAACATCTCGCTGTTCACTAGTTGAAGCCCAGAGAGTGGCTGCCGGGTTAGGACCGGAAGGCTAGTGTCGGCTGGTGGTAGGGCGGAGCTGGTCGTGGTACGACCGAGGTGGTTCCGCCTGATCCAGAAACACAAACGGTGGCAGAGGTGAACCTGTCGACACCGGATAAAGGGGTTTCGTGTGCTGAGCTCTGTACTGGGCCTACTGCCTGGTCTCAGTGGCGTGTAAAGCCTGGCTCGAGGTTCCAACTATCGTGCCTTGACGATTCATGTAGCCACGGCTCTGCAGACATTGGCGACGACTGGGGACATTGGGAAGGTCCACCTAGCATTCCTCATCGTCGGGAGTCAAAAAGGGATTTACCAACTCTATGGTGTTAACCGAAGCATACCCCTAACTATCACTCGAGGAGTCATGCATTTCCTGGAGGATTCTCGGAGGGATACCCATTTCTGGGGGCATGAAGTTGCCAAGAGTGCGGAATGACGAATGCATTGGAAGGGCACGTTCTTTCTTCTTGCACCGCCGCTGCTTGCTCTTTTGGGAGGGGGCTGGTTGGGATGACAATTCCAAGGTAGAAACCGAAACTTTTGAAGGCTCTGGCTGATTTAGGCGTGCGCAGATGATGCCATGGGCGCAGGCGGCCATCTTATGGTCCATCCAGTCACTGTACTTCTGGCGGCCATGGTCGGAAACCTGTTGTCATTCATCCTCGTCGTCGCTACCACCCTCTGATCTCATAAAGACACCTTCTACTTGTGCTGGGGCTGGGACCAACCTGACTATATTGTTGTCAACCTAGTCTTGGATCTAGTCGTTGAACACGTAGCATCGCCGAATGGTGTTCCCCAGGGTCTGGTGATAAGGGCAGTAGTTGGGGTAATCAGTGAGATGCGCCTCTTCTGGCTTCCGGCACTCGTGCAGCCACACTATTCTCTACTTCAAAGCACTACATAAGTAACCAGGGACCTGAGCTTTGTCGAATGAGTATGTCTGATTCCTTCTGTCTGGAAAGGGTGATCTTAGAGGTTGGCCCTGACGAGGGACCGGAGGAGCATTCCGAGGAGGTGAAACCTGATTATCTCGCCTAGGTGATGGTGGTGCATCACGCGGAGGTGTTTGCCAATTTTGAGGTGGTCGATGCTGGGCCGGAGGCTGTGCCCGTGGGGGTGGACACCTATGGGGTTGCGGAGCTGGCCTCACTGGTAGAAACTCTAGCTGCCTGGGGGCCTCTATCTGGGCCACAATAGCAGGCTCGACTTTGACAGCTCTCCTTGTAGGGATTACAGGAGGCATCGGGCGTGCTAGGATGGCCTGTTGTAGGGCCTCTTCGAGGTGCTGAGCCTTGTCTGAGAAGTCCGATAACCCTCCAGGGTAATTCTTGAGTGATCATAGAAGGAACCATCTCTTCCTTGACATTCCCTATGTACATTTTCAGTAATTGCTTCTGAGTTAGTGGCATGTCAAGGGAGTATGTGAGCCCTTTCCACCAGGCGATGAAGTCCGCAACTCACTCATCGGGCCTCTGCTTGCACCTGAAGAGGTCTGCGATGTTTGACTTCTGGGTTTCAGAACTGAAATAGTAGAGGAATTTCCTGTGAATGTCCTTCTAGCTAGTTACAGATCCGACAGGGAGATGGCTATACCAGACGAATGCCGACCCTTCTAGTGTCTGGACAAAGCAACGGATCTTGGCGGCCTCCTACTGCACCGGAGTTCCTAACATAGGCCCACACCTCAAGTTGAAGTGGTCTAGGTGCTGTGGAGGGTCTCCTGTCCCATTAAAGGGGGAGAAAGTTGGGTTCCCAAATCCCGGAGGTTCTAGCATATCATCCACCCCTCCTGGGTATGGATTTCTATCCGCTAGGATTGCCACATGCTGAGTTTCCAAAGCCTCTAAGCGGGTGATGAGTGCTGCCATTAGATCTTCTGGACGCGGGTTCATGTCCTGACAGGGATCCCTAACCACAAGTGCATTTCCAGGCTCTTCAATGAAGTACTCAAGCTCAGCAGCTCGCGGGGCGGCTGGTGGAGTGACTCTTGGGTCAGCGGGAGGAACCCGAGCATGGTCCCTTGGGTGATCACACCGCTCAGGAGGGTTCGACGAAACGTATCACACCCTCTTTCCATGATCTACGGCCTCTCCTCTATCGGCGAACATGGAATGATCATGGTTTCCCGGGAGAATCTCGTCGAGGGGTAGTTGTTCCTACCCCTACTATCCCGACCTAGGATCATCGTAGTCAGGCCACCGCTCTGCAATGTGTTCGGCTAGAAGCTCATCAACAAGCCTCTTCTGATCAGCAAGCTGTTGGGGTATCATGTACTTCTCAGGATCTTCCTCTATCTTCTACACTGAGGCGGATGGGTCATCAAGCTTGACATCCCCAACTTATTCTTTACCCTTGCCGATATTCTGGATTATTGTTAATGCCTTAGTGGGTGTGGGGAGACCATGGAGGTTTCTATGTTGGTGATTAATTCTCCCGGATGGGTCCAGTAGTGGCTTGTCCTCAGGGGGGTAAGTCCCCATTAAGAAGTTCCAAACCGTTCCCCTCTCTCGACAGGTCGACCATGTTGACCGCCGCTGCCCTCGGGGGAATGCCCTCAAAACCGCTCGGTGAGTCGGGCTGCCGGTGAATCGTACTGCAGAGAAGAGCAGCGTACTACCCCCATCCACGGATGTGCGTGTGGGGGGTGTCTTCCTCGATAACTTTGTGGAGTACTTGAAAACTCTCGATGCATTGTTGTTGGAGGGCCCTGTGGTGGCCAAGTAACTCGGGGTGCCGAACCACAGGGAGCATGGCCAGGTTGACCTGACGACATTTCTTGCTGATATCCTCGAGGTGTTCTTGTCTCCCAGGGTAGGGAACTTTCTGATGGCGAAGATGGGAGTGAGTCACCCAGAGAGTCCGGTAGAAACATTCAAACTCTCCTGGGGTGAGCGATTCTGGTATATCAAAATCTGATCCTGCGTCCGGCCAAAACTTCTCGGGGAAGTGGCCTACTACGAGGACGGTTCAGAAGCTCCATGTCTTAGGTTTAGGATCCAACCTTTACTGGCCCCACTCATAAACCTAGAATGGATGGGGAACTAGCAACATTGCCAAGGTAGGCCCCTGGGCCGGTGGGATGGTGGGCGGAGAATACAGTGAGCAGGCCGATTGGCTGCCGAATCCTAAGTCATCCTCCAAGTGATGTAGTGTCCTAGCTGTCACGTCACTATAGGATGGGCCAGCGAACCTGCCTCCTATAATAGTGTCGGAGCTTGCTGAGGGTGTGTCATGTTGTGACTCTTCCGTCGGTCCCCAGAAAATTTCTCCACCCTCTCTGACCGAGGTGGAAGGTGCTTCCGGAAAGGCCGATGGTAACTGAAAGTTTGATCCCTAGGGGTAGGTCAAGTCCTCATCCTCCCGAATATACCTTCTGAGGGAGGCGGGGATCATACGGATCTCGCATTCAGGGAGTACAAGGCTAATGCACCACATCCCTATCCCTTCCCTTGACTCATAGGACCGGGGGGAGGGCTCCATCGTTGAGTCGTACTCTTCCTGAGAGTCCGAGAAACAGACTAGCCTGATTTTCATCCGTCCTTCCCTGGCATTTCCCATGCGGCGATGACGTTCCGCCTTCCTACCGTTGGGTAGCTCTTCGGGGCAGGGCTGATTTCCGTCATGGAGTCCTCTGGCCGCAATGGTGCTGGGGCTGAGAGGACTAAAGGCCGGGGTGCGAGGAGCACCAGGGCAGATGTCTAAAGGGACATAGGGAGGACCTCCATGTGGGTGAGTGACTGGATATGAAATGGCTCCATACTCGCGACCAGCTGTAGGGGGAGTGGCCCTGTACCCAGTGCAGTGAGCACTCGAAAGAGCCCCACCCGGAGCGTAGCTCTCACGGGGAAGCCTTTTACTTTCTAGAGTGGTGTCACGAAGTATGCCTTCACGCTGGATGGAACTACCATGAATTGGTCCGCAGCGGCCATTGCCTGTGCCAGCGATAGGGAGAGTCGTTCCAACTTGCCTGTAGGGCAGTCGGGGCCTCGATCCGGGTCGGGCATGTAACTGCCCCTGCTCAACATGTGCAGGGGTTTGATGACAAGAGTCAGCAGTGGCTCAGGCCACAGTGGTTACTAAGGTTGATGCCCCAGGGTGGGCATCCTCTTCCGCTCATGCCCGACGCTGGCGCAGGGTCAGATGGGTTGGAGCCGGTGGTGTAGACACATGGATTGCTTGCTCTTAAGCTCGGGGAGTCGGGAAGCAATTTCGACGCGGCCTAGTGGGGGCCCTTGCTGTGAAACCTTGGAGTGGGTCACCGATCGGGCGAACTCGGACATCCCCCAACTCATCGGCATAGGGAAGGGAGGTGTCAAGGCATTATGGGGATAGGCTCCCGAAACTGTTGAATGCCGGGGTGGGGCGTGGTGGCTCCCTATGGGGCGGCGATGGCAGTGAGGCGTAGCTACCTCGAGATCCAAACGGTCCATGTCCCTGGTCGGGATTACCCCTTACTCCTCGTACCTATGCACAAGGTCATTGATCACCCTCCGTTGGATAATCTCTGATGGAGAGAGGGGGCGTGAGCATCCGGCAGTCGCAGCGGTCGGAGCATCTATTGAAAAGATGGGACCGCGCGGAGTGGCCATGTCAGTATTGCCCCTGCCCTTGAGCCACTGGGCATGTGGCGATCGAGCTCTGGATGCAGCAATCTGATTCCTGAAAGCAAGGAGATGAACCCATTAACACTACCAGGAAAAGGAATCGACACCCAATAGCCAAACATCATTCCACCTTCTGTGGTCGAGAAGAGGGATCCATGATGACGACGTCGCAGAACAGAGTGCTCAACGTCCTGACCGCCCCAACCCCTGGCAGGTTTCACGTCCTGGTGCTGGGTGCCCGGACCTGGTGACATGCTAATCTTCTGATATCCCAAACGCTACTGGTCTCCATATTGAGGAGAAGTGATTCATGTCGGGTTCACCATTTTCTCTTTCCGATGCTTTATGCTGGCGCACGTGTGAATTTTTCATACAGGGGAGGACGTGTGGCTTGTGGCCCCGCATTACCTCTCTCCAAAGGTGGGCGGCATCTGTTCCTTGTTCAAGGATGTCTACTCCTTGATCGAAACCAGGATTATGGGATGTCAGTTCTTCCTTCCGTGGATTCCTCCTCGGAGCTGGTCACCTAGTCTGGGTCTCCCTCATAGATTTAAGATGTATTCGTGAATCTCATTCCCGATGCCATATCTTTATGGACACCAATTAATTACATTGCTTCCGTCGAGACGCTTCAAGGGGTATGGTTGGGGCAGCAACCTTCTGTGAGTTGAATGGTCACGCTGGGGCATCGTTTGCGTTTCTTGATGCTGGGGGATTGGCATGTCTATCTTCTATCCCTCATTATAGGGCTTCTCTAGGGCACAGAAGCCCGAGGCATCCCACATAGAACATGGGGAATTGGCATTCCATAGGCATGTATCTGAGGTTTTCCTCATCTTCCCATGTTTAACACGGGGTATGCCACGAGTTAAAAATATTTCGGCAATGGATCAGACTGATCAAAACACAGAGAGTGGATCAGATTGAAGAACCCCCTAGGGGGGGGACACTATGTCGGGGCCAGCACATATGCGGCTTCCCGGATACTGTGGAGTGGAATGAGGTGGCATGATCCCACCGGGATGTGGCGGCCTGGGTAGGAATCAGGATGGGTGATGGAGTGGGGGGGGGGTTGAACCTCATGGAGGCTTACTACGTACTATTCTTTAGCACGAATCAAAGTCCACATAGTTTGGGTATACAGTTTAATGTCATGCAGGATGAGGGAATTTGGGGATTCTGCTCTGAGGCAGCCCACAATGGATGGACATGGGGCTTACACTCTAAGGTGGACCACAATGGTGGATATGGGGCTTACACTCTAAGGTGGCCCACATTATTAGATATGGGGATTACACTCTAAGGCAGCCCACAATGGTGGTTGGTGAACCAAAACTAAGGGGTTGGAACAACCGAGTTATGGGCTTGAACATCGTGGAGGATACCTACATACCATGCTTTAGCACGGATCAAAGTCCACGTAGTTCGGGCATACCATTTAACGTCATTCTAGATGGTATACAGTTTAACATCATGTGGGACGAGGCATGCAGTTTAACGTCATGATAGAAGGACATACAGTTTAATGTCATGCTGGACGGGAAATTTGGGGCTTACGCTCTGAGGTGGCGCAAAGTGTTGGAGAACCGACGTGAAGAGGTCGGAACGACCGAGTGGTGGGCTTGAACCTCGTGGAGGCTACCTACGTACCATGATTTAGCACGGATCAATGTCCTCGTAGTTCACCAGGATGGGGCTTACACTCTGAGGTGTACCATAAGAGGGTGACATGGTCGATGCTCACTCTAATACAATGTGAGTCATGATCAGTGTTAGAAACAAGAGGCAGCATGGACCAGATGATCACGTCACGAAGGGTGCGTCCGTGAGAAGTGGAGAGGGGATTACGCGTTGAGCGTCCCTTAGTTCCGGGGCTTACTCCAGGATGGAGTCCTGTGATGCGACAAATCCCAGAGGGAGAGGGATTTGGGACCAAACAAAGGAGATTCCTCTTTCCCTATCACACCCTCCCCTGGCCTTGGTGGTGGGGAAGTATGGGGGTGCATGGGTGCTACCTTCCGCAAGAGAGGCTAGGGGCTTACGCTCTGAGGCAACCCTTCCCCTATGGACAAACACCACTCTGAGAGGGAGGATCTCATTCAATGTGAGGAAGATTCCATTCTTGTGGAGATGATTGGTGTAAAGAATGTCTGAGCCGGGGGGACCATGCGTGCGAGACATGGGGTTGGATCACAGTATAACGTTATGTGTTGAGGATGTAGTGCTTGGCAGTTTAATGTCCTACAGCTCGGACGAGGTGGGTTTGCTCCACACCCCTAGGGCTTACATGCCCAACACCATCTACCCCTTGTGGTAGGGAAGGCATCGACAAGGTCGTAGAAAAAGGGGGCCACAGGGTGAACCATCGAAGGGTCCACGTTAGCGTGACTATGCGAAGAAGCAATAACCGTTAGCATGCCTATGCGAAGGAGAATAAGGAAAATCAACAAAACAGGAAACACTACCCAAGGGACCTTGAAATTACTTCGTACAATCTTGGAAGTCTATACGGGAAAACAATGCATGTCGTGCATGCCCGATATAGAGGACATTAGGCGCCTATGCAGGGAGGAACCCTGGGGAGGCATCAAGGTGAGAGGTCCTGGGGTTTTCACGCAAAGAGAAGTTTTGTGCGCAAAAAACCAGGATGGCCTACAATTGGGGGAGAGGGATTGCGCGTGGCTAGGTGGATTGTGTGTAACGGGCTTGGATTGTGAGTGGGGGTACCGACCGATCCCTATAGTAGGGCAGAACCTAACGACGTGATTGGGCACAATTAGGTTTCGTGCACAAAGGAGGGACTACGTGAAATGGATGTGATTGCATTCAAAGGAGGAACCCTGAGGAGTTTTCAATTGTATTTAAGTTGGTGGGATTGCGCGTAAAGGTGAACCACGGGGAAAGGTTGTGCGAAAAGGGTCAATACCTGAAAGTAATATTGCATGCGTGGGAGTCCAATTTCATGCACGGGATCTGGTCTGAATTCCGGAACCCTGAAACAGAAGGGGTCTCATTATATTTATAGGCCTCAGGCATCGCGTAATCTAGATGACACATGAAATCTTCCACGCCAGGACCGGTCAGCGCGAAAGGCCGCACTGCGCGGAATTGGGCGTGAAAAACTGCTAGCCCCACCGGTGATGTTTCGCGAATCCCGGACTTCCTTTGCACGTGCAACATTTTTTCATGAATGTCCTCCTTAATATTGTGCACCACTTCCGGGTCATCCGGACCGGGCCTCTGAGTCTGAATATGACTTCGCTTCATCATTTCAGAACTCCCTTTAGGAACTATGGACTTTTTAGGTGTCTACAATTTCATCAAACAAGAGTATCAATCACCATCCTCTAAATAAATGCAGAGGGTGAGAGGGGCCATGGGAACCTAGTATCCAAGGTCATGGAAGCTGTAGAAGGGATGAAGTCATGTCGTATTACCATGTTGACTTTTCCTTTGCCCCTGCATCCGTGGGAGGGACGTGATATATTTCTTGTAGCTTGAGCTAGGGTCCTACAAATAAGGGGAATTCACTAGTCAGTAAACGGAATAGGAAAGTGGTTTCCTGTGCACCAACTCCCTTTAATAATTTATAGTTGGATTGAAAGATCCACACTAACAATATTACAGATTGGAATGCCCGATGTTCAACTACCCCAACTTCTAGTGAGTTTCATTCCAAGTCCACTATTTTCTCCATGGGACCTAGTGCCGAATAGTGGGATCTTATGACATACTTATCTGCTAATGTCTCAAACACTAATAATTTCCATATTGAATAGAAGATTCATGTCATGGTCACCATTTCTATTTCTGACGCTTTCTTTGGGGCACATATCGTCATGCTGTGACACGATGCCTATTACCCCATATTCTCGCTTTCCAAAGCTGAGTGGAATCCATCAATTATTCAGGGATGTTTTCTCCATGACCTAAATGGGATGATGGGATTCCAGTCTCCCCTTCCATATATTCCTCCCCATAATCCATCGCCTACCCCGGGTCTCCCTTAATGATTAAGATTATATTCGTAAAACTCTTCCTAATTCCATATATTTATGGATTCAAGTTAATTACACTACTTATGTTAGAATATTCCATGTGGTCCAATCAGGGAAGCAACCTTCAATCAAGGGAGTACTCACATCAGGCATCACTGGAATGTATGGCCACAGAAACACTGGTATGCCTGGATGTCTTCCCCTTATGATTGGGCTTCTCGGGGGAGGGGAAACCTAAGGAATACCACATCGAGTGTGGGGAATTATATTCCATAGGCATGTCCCTGAGGTTTTCTTCATATTCCCATGTTTAACACAAGGTATGATATAGAAACCCTATCCTTTTACACATAGCATTACATGATTTTAAGCATAATTAAACATCAAAGTATGACCCATGGATCATGAAGTCTAGTGTCTTTGAAGACTAGGTATATAAAACATAAAACATGGGACTAAAAAAAACATATTTATTTAATATTCATAAAGAGATCCTAACTTCCTTTGATACCTTACATCTGTATAGGGTACCCTAGGTATCACATGAACAAAGGGATGAGGTAAAATCCAATTAAGGGATTAAACTTAAGAACAAGACTTTAACACAAGGATTAGATATCATGACATAATGATATAAAATGGAATATATAATCGTAACATATAAACAAGGGTTCATATAAACATGAATTCATAGTATTGTGGAAGAAACAAAAATCATGAATTTAGCATGAGTAAAGGATCGTTGCACATAGAGGATCACAAGTCAAGGTTAACCACCAACACCATTTCACATGGTAGCATGAGTCATGGATAACCACCAAGACCATAGCATATAACGTCTCATGAGACAAAACATTACCCAATGCATTAGAGATCTATCTGGGTGTACTAATCTTAACATGTTCATGATTATTATTTCCACATAAATAATCATAAATAATCAGTTGTACATAAACATAAGGGAACCCATGGAGAGAAATGGGTATCACATTCATGTGATGAAGCATAGTGAATGGGTGTGTCATAAAAGTGTCCATGAGAGAAAGGAATTAAAACATACATGGACATTAATAAGGTAAAATAGGCATATATCATGGTAATTTATGTAAAATATATGAGACAACATGTATAAAGAGTATTTATGAAATTCTTAGCATTAAAATATTTTAGTGCGGTTTTAAGGAAAATACTAAAGAGAATTTAAAATCGAAAATGGAATAATATTTATTATAGAACCATAAGGTAAAAAAGACTGTTTTAATAATAAAAAGGTTGATTTTATAACAACAAATATTGCTTTAAACAAATGGTAGAGTGCACTTGAAATTGGGTAAATGTTTTTGGAAGTTCCCTTAAAACGAGTTTTCTTATTGGGAAGTATCGGGGATAGAATCATATAAAAGAATGTATATCCCCAAAATAGAACGAGGGATGGATCTTGAAAAATGATTTTTGATCATATAAATTGTATTTATAATTTTTACCTAAAAATAAAAGACAAATTCATTTGGGTAAAAATAAAGATAAAGCAACTCGAAGGAATAAAGGCCGTTTGAGTAGAATCCCTTAAGAAATACTGACATGATATTGAGTGTACTTAGGAGGTATTAATGAGAGAAAAAAGGGATATATCATCTTTTATAAATAATTAGGGAATTATGGGTAAGGTTAGAAACCATACCCCAATATTAGGAATTATATATAAAAGGGCATAAAATAGTGGAGTTTTTTGAATAATTGTGAGAAAGAGAGGATCCCTTACCGTTAGTTCGATGGTGTTATCCCATTGATATTAATGACCTAAATAATAAAATTAGGTTCATTAATTAATAATTAAAAACCCTATTTTACATGTAAATTATTTTTTTTAACTTTTGAGTTCATTCATATCCTTTTTCATTAGTTATGAGGTTCAATTTCAATGTATGGGTCCATTTGTTTCATGTTTGGTTTACTTATATACATGAACAGATAAACATGTATGGAGAGAGTGGTTGTCCAGAATTGAAGTTATATGAAATTAGTGAAGATAAATAAAATTACATGGTTATAAATTTAATTTTCCTACTTCAAGTGAAGGTAAATCATTATATAAAACATTAATGATAAACTCTTGGATTAATGTCGCGATTTTGCTCACAATTAACTTGTTTTGTATTATTATTTTACATAATGAATTTATAAGGATTACATAACATTAAATAAGTTAAAATACATATATTATGATCTGGTTCAATCATTAAAATAGTTTCATGACTAGTATAGAATATGTTAAAGCAAATTGAAAACTCATCATCCTTGAATGTGATAAATCAACACATCTCGGATGATATTTTCATTCATAGAATAAAAGGAGGGGGAGTGAGATATTATGATAAAATATCCAATTAGAAATATATAATTCCATTAAATTTATGTTATTGGAGTTATTATGCAATTATGGTGAAGGGAGGTGAGGAAAGAATCAAGAAAAGAAAAGAACCGGAAAGAAAATAAAAGAATAAAAAAGATGAATTTACCTCTTGAGTTTATCTTCTTTGAGAGCCTCTTAAGGTTAGAGGATTTGGTATTTTAAGGAGAAAAAGGGTAGTTAGACGTGGGGTAGGATCATGGGGAGTGATTTTGGCAGAACTCTGGCAAGGAATAAGGCTTTGGATGAGTGAGGAGAAGAGGGGAGTGTGGTTGATTTTTATAGTTGAGGAGATGAGTGAATTTTGAATATTTAATTCATTATTTAATTATTTTTCTCAATAAAAGAAATTGTGTTTGATTATTGTGACAAAAAAATAGTAATAATTTCATGTGAGTTCAAACCAATGGCCATTTACATCATCCATGACTCAAGCATGATGCAGAAATTCAGGTTTTAGCATTTTTGTAAATTATCGTATTTTACTATTCATAAAAAATTCATGTATTTAATAAAAAAACCAAAAATTAACCCTAAACATTTTTTGATGTTTAGAATCAAAAAATTAACACAATTTTTCAAAAATAATTTTCTAAATATGATTAATTTAATTTTTAAATTAAATAATAATTTATTCGAAAAAACGACTTCAAAACTATAACGCATTTTATAACACCGTAAAAAATTAATCAAGTTTCAATAAAATTATATTATAACCATAATAAAATAAAATAAAAATTTATGATTACATTTTATGAAAATAAATTTCCATTTTAAATTATTAAACTAATCATAAAATTGGAATTAAAATATTTTTGACATATAAAAATACCAATACTTATACTATGATCATTTTTTCACTTATACGATGTCTAAATTGTATTTGTACATTCGTGAAGAAGTTTCTATTTTTTACCCAACTTACAATTCAATACTATTAATTACTATTCATAATGGTATGTTACTATTCATGAAAAACAAAGGTGATTCTATCAGACTATAAATATCTTACTGAACGCAACCATGTATGTCATATTTTTGAAATTCAAAACACAGAAGTGAAAATATTATGTGTAAAGTGACATAGTAATTAGTAGTTAATTCTATTGTTATTTAATGTGATTATATGAAATAATTATAAGAAGTGATTTTTAATTGATAAAACATTAGATCGTTACATTAATCCACCCTTATGAAATATCACCCTTGAAATGTCTTTTTTTACATTCTATGCCATTAATAGGTTCAGGTACTTTTCCTTCGTTACCTCCTCTAATTACCATGTTGCCTCTTCGTACGTATGGTTCCACCATAGTAATTTGACCCATTGAGTAGTCTTGTTACGTAGAAATTTATCTCTTTGATCCAATATTTTCACTGGATTCTCCTCACAACAAAGATCATTCTCCAACTATACCACCTCTAAAGAAAATACATGTGAAGGGTCAGGTATGTACTTCCTTAAGAGGGATATATGAAATACATTGTGTACTTTAGAAAAGGTTTGTGGAAGTTCTAGTTGATAGGTCACACCCCTGACATGATCAAGAATCTCAAAGGGGATGATGTACTTGTGACTTTACATTCTTTTATGCCCAAACTTCGTGACCTTCTTCAGTGGAGATATGCGTAGAAATACCAAGTCTCCAACAATGAACTCAAGGTATCATCAAAGATTGTCCGCATAACTCTTTTATCGACTTTGGGCTTCCTTCATGTGTTGTTTAAATTTTTTCACCTTCCCCACCATTTCTTTTACCATTTCAGGTCCTATAAGCTTATTCTCTATGACTTCATCCCAACACATTGGTGTTCTTTACCTTTTCCCATAAATGGATTTGTATGGTGACATTTGGATGTTTGAGTGGAAAATTTTATCATACGAGAATTAAACTAGTGGAATATGTTGTTCCTATCCTACTTTGAAGTCCATATAACATTATATTAACAAATCTTATAGTGTCAAAATAGTTCGCTTAGATTTCTCATCAGTTTGAGGATGATAGGCCATACTGAAGTTCAGTTCCGTATTTAGAGCAAGTTGAATAATTTATAGAACTTTAAGGTGAATCAGAGATCTCAATTGGATACAATAGATATTGGTACTCCATTCAGCCTTACCACCTTTTTGATATATATTCATTAAATTTGATCCAATTATACCTCTCGAATCACGATAAAGTGATATTTATTTGTAAGACGATCCATAATGACCCATATAGCTTTGTTTCCTCTGGATGTCCTTGGAAGTCCAGTGATAAAGTCCATGGTGATGTTCTCCCACTTCCGTGTTGGTATGGGTAGTGGTTTCATCATCCCCTTAGACTTCTATATTTTATCCTTGACTTGTTGATATACTAATAAATTTGATGTATACTCAACAATCTTCTTCTTCATATTATCCAACCAAAAGTTCTCTTGGAGATCTCGATACATCTTTATGCTCCCTGAGTGTATAGAGAAAGTTGATCTATTTATATAACTGAGAATATCATTCTTTATCTCTAGATCATATTGTACACATAATCACGATCCAAATATTACAACTCCTTCCTCATCAATCATGACCTCTGAGGATTTCCCATTTCTTATAGCTTCCACCCTTTTCAAAATTTCCACATCTTTTCCTTGAGCATCCTTTATTTTCTCCATGTGGGATGGTTGAGAAATAATTTAAGAAAGGATTGATGATGTTCCTCCATTAATGATTCCCATGTACATCCTCTTCATATCTAATAAGATCAGATCCTTTTAAATTCTTATCATTTATAAAGATACAAGATCCTTTATACTTAGAGCATCTTACACCTTACATTCCTTACCAAGATGGTAGTAGATTGATCAGTCATAATCCTTGATGAGCTCTATCCATATTAATTGGTGCATATTAATCTCTTTTTGTGTGAATATATATTTTAGACTTCTTTATTAGTATATATCTCACACTTCTCCCCATAGAGATAATGACTCCGGATTTTTAATCAAAAGATCACAACCGCCAACTCTATATCATGTGTATGATAGTTTTCCTCATGGATTTTCAGTTTCCTTGAGGCAGATGCTATCACTTTATAGTTTTTCATCATCACACAACCTAAGAACTTCTTTGAAGAATCACTGTACACCATAAAGAGTTCTCCACTTGTTGGGAGTGTGAGTACTGACATAATGATTAGCCTTTTTTCAACTCCTTAAAACAATATTCACATTCCAAAGTCCAGACAAACTTTTCTCCCTTCCATGTCATCTTGTCCATTGGCCTTGAAAATCATGAAAAGTTCTTCACAAATTGTTGATAATACCCAGATAGACCCATAAAGCTGTGGATCACTATTACAAATGTTTTCCTAAGCCACTCTTCAATCACCTTTGTCTTGGAAGGGTCAACAAATATCCCTTTCCTGGTGATAACATTCCCCAAGAATGATACTTATTCTATCCAAAACTCATATTTAATATACTTTTCATACAAATTCTCTCTTATCAAAGTCTTTAACATTGTATTCAAAAGCTCCTCATGTTCCTCCATACTTTTGGAGTATATCAGAATATCATCGATAAAGACTACCTCAAATTTTTTGAGGTAATCTCTAAAGACTCTATTCATTAAATCCATGAAACATACTGGAGAATTAGTGAGTCCAAAGGGAATCAATATGAACTCATAGTGTCAATACCATGTTTGAAAGATAGTCTTTGGAATATCTTCCTTCCTCACCTTTAATTAGTGATATCCCGACTGAAGGTCCACCCTAGAGAAATAAATGGCCCCACAAAGCCGATCAAACAAGTCATCTATTTGTGGAAGGGGATACTAGCTCTTTATCATGATTTTATTGATCTCATGATAATCAATGAAAAGGCGCATTAATCCAACATTCTTCTTAATTAATATGACTGATGTACCCCACAGTGAATCCCTCAGGCATATAAAACCCTTCTCTAGATTCTCCTATAACTACTTCTTCATCTCTTTTAGCTCTACGGTGGTCATTCTATAAGGTGAATTTGATATAGACAGAGATCCAGAAATAAGTTCAATTGAGAATTCAACCTCTCAATAAAGAGGAATACCATGCAACTCTTCAGGGAATACATCAGTGTAACCCCTCACGATGTGCATGTATTCAAGCATTACTCTCTCCTTACTCTCAATCATTTGAACTAGACTTGCTTGCTCATAAGAAATTAATATCCACACTTGAGACACTAATTCTAGAAATGATTCATCTTCCTCCTTACAATTATATAATTGGAGGATGCTTTGGGATGTGAAGAGTGGTCTCTCATTACTAACCATTGATGTTGGATTAGTATAAAGATATTCAATAAATCCCCAAGATAGAGTTGAAATCCACTTAAGGATGTTTGATGAGATTTTTTGGGAGGTTCAGTCCAAAAGTTTAATAGGGGAGGAGTTATAAACCATGGATGTAAGAATTTCCACTTTCACTATTCTCACAGATAACTTTCCCTCCAAATTTGGAGGTGGTGTTTGAATAGTTATACTAAAATTACAAGATATGAAAAAATGTGTAGAAGCAAACTGAAATAGTACGTTAACTATTCTTTAATGAATAACTAGTTTACCTGTCACCACATCATTTTCTAGATCCACCTTAGTAGTAGTGATAGCATAATCCTTTCCTTATTGACATGGAGATTGTTGATTTCCTCTGACAACCATCAGCTTAGGGAAATTGTTCACATAATCCCCTTTCTCCTTGCAGTTGTAACACTGCACTACAAGTTGAGTGTTGATCTGAACCTTTATTTATTCTTCCACATTAAAAGGATTCATCATATCCAGTCGGAAATTTTTTTCCAGATGCCCCAACTTTCCACATTTGAAGAAATTCTTGGTTCCCATTAGATAGTTCCCAGTATTCTTCTTCCCACAATTATTACACATGGGATGATCGATCTTCTTCCCATCATGGAATTTATTAACTAGGCCACCCACATGAGATTGAATTTTCCACTTCTTCTCGCTGGGCCCTTGATACGGTTGAGAGTCTCTGATCTCCTTTTCAACCTTGAGGGAACTAAAAATAATCTCCTCATAGCTATTGAATTCTTGAAACTCTAGAACTTTTCATAGACTTAGCTTTAGTCTTCTAAATAAGTGATCCACCTTGATTTTGGTGTTCCTGAAAAAGATAAAGGATTACCTTTCAAGCTTTGTAAAGTTCTCTTTATATGCCCCAATTGTCTCATATTTCTTCTATTTGAGTCTTAGGAAGTATCTTTCCATCTTGATATGGAGGGTTCATAAAAAATATTTATTGAAAAGAATTCTCTTGAATTCCTCCCATTCCATGGAATCAATTTTCTCCTGGGGCATTATATTCTTGATCAGTTTTCACCACTAATCAGCTTTACCATAAAAAAGATTGACCACCAGTACAACATTCTATTCTTATAAGTACTTGATGATATAGAATATCCTTTCAATGGAGATAATCCACTATTACTCAAGGAGTGGATTAGATGATCCACTAAACATGGGAGGCCTTTTCCTCCAGAAGGATTCAATAGCAACTTGCTCTTTCCTTGGAGGAGGAGGGTTTTCCACATGATTCATGTTATTATTCATAACATGATCCAACTAAGCAAGTACTGTCAGGAATATTTGAGCACTCATTATTATCATATCATGCATATCATTAACGAAGTCTGCACATTCCCTATCACATTGATTTTTGGAAAATTTTCTTTTATTTCCCTCCATTAAATAAGTAAAATAATGTATAATTAGAGGGCTTGAATACTTATCTATTGAGCATAAAAAATGAAACTTTGAACATAATAGGATAAACTTGTAAAGAAGAAGTATTTCCTAACTTATGATTCACTTTGTTTCAATCAAGGTTATCCATGATCTATTTCTTATCTTATATTATTATGAGATCTTTTTTATTCCCTTAATAATGGTTTGTACTATGCTCATGAATTTACGAAATCATATCCCCCAAGAGTGTCAAACCAAGAGTACATTAAGGCCCGTTGTTGTGCACCAGTTCACATTTGAGTCTAGCTTAATGTGATGTTTTTGGGTTTTACCCCTAGATAAATATGTGCCAGTGCCACCTGTACCTATTTTTATCTACAGAGGGATATATTTTTTTGAAAAAACCACTTACTCTATACCTAGAAAAACTTAGGGTTGTTTTCTTATACATAGTCTTATCCTTAAGGTTCTTACTAAATTTCTCTATTCCTAATCTCCAAAAATAACTAGACCATCCTCTAATACAAAATATAGAGACCCTATCCTTTTACATATATCATTATATGATTTTAAGCATAATTAAACATCATATTACAATCCATGGATCGTTAAGTCTAGTGTCTTTGAAGACTAGTTACACAAAACATAAAACATGGGACTAAAAAACACACCTTTATTTAATCTTCATAAAGATATCCTAACATACATTAAGACCTTAAATCTACATAGGGTACCCTTGGGATCACATCAACAAAGGGATGAGCTAAAATCCTAGTAAGGTATTAAAGATAAGAATAAGGATTTAGCACAAGGGTTAGAGATCATGGCATAATGATATAAAATTTCATATAGAATCATAACATATACACATGAGATCATATAAAAAATAATTCATAGTATTTTGGAAGCAACATAAATCATGACTTCAATATGATTCAAGGATCGTTTCACATAGAGGAGCACAAGTCATGGTTAACCACAAAGACAGTTGCACATGGCAGCACAAGTCGAGGATAACCGCCAAGACTGTGGCACATAACATCCCATGAGAGTAAACATTACCCAATGAATTGAAGTGCTATCTGGGTGCACCAATCTTCACATGTTTATGAATATGATTTCCATATAAATAAATCATATTTAATCAATCATACATAAACATAAGGGAACCCATGGAGAGAAATGGGTTTCACATTCATGTCATAATGCATAATGAATGGGCGTATCCTAAAAGTGTGAATTAGAGAAAAGAATTGAAACATACATAAACCTTAATAATGTAAAATATGAATATATAAAGGTAATTTATGTAAAAAATAATGAAAAGCATGTAAGAAGAGTATTTAAAAAAATTTCATCATTAGAACATTTTACTGCGGTTTTAAGGAAAATAATAAAGAGAATTTAAAATCCAAACGAGAATAATCTTTTATATAAAAAAATAAGTGAAACCAGAAGGTTTTAGTAATAAAAAGAATGTTTTTATAATAAAAGTAGTGTATTTTAAAAAATGGTATAGTGCACTTGAAATTGGGTAAAAAATTTGGGAAGTTACATTAAAATGAGTTTTTTTATTGGAAAGTATCGAAGAGGAAATCACTTAAAAACATGTATATCCCTGAAAGAGAATGAGGTATTGATATTGAAACATAAGTTTAGAGAATATAAAAATTATTTAGAAGTTATAAATAAAAATAAAAGACAAATTTATTTGGGTAAAAAATATAGAGCAACCTGAAGGAAAAAAGGTGATTCGAGTAGAATCCCTTAAGAAAAATCGGCATGGTATCGGGTGTACTTATGAGGTCTTAATGAGAGAAAAAGGGATTTCTAATCACTAATACATAATGAGGGAAGTATGGGGAAGTTGAAAAATCATACCCCATCATTAGGAATTATACTTAAAAGGGTATAACATAGAGGAGATTCGTGAATAAACGTGAGAAAGAGAGGATCCCTTACCTTAAGTACGATGATATTCTCCCCTTGATATTAATGAACTGAATAATAAAATTAGGTTCATTAATTAATAATTATAGAACCTATTTTACATTTAAATTATTAATTATAACCTTTTTGAGTTTATTCACAATCTTTTTGATTGGTTATGAGGTTCAATTTTATTGTTCGGGTCCGTTTGTTTCATGTTTGGTTTACTTATATACATGAACAGATAAACATGTATGGTGAGAGTGATTTTTACGAATTGAATTTATATGAAATTAGTAAAAAAAAGAATATTACATGGTTTTACATTTAATTTTCCTACTTGGAGTCAAGGTGAATCATTATATAAAACATTAATGATAAACACTTAGATTAATGTGGCGATTTTTCTTACAATTAACTTGTTTTGTATTATTATTTTACATCACGAATTTATAAGGATTCCAGAACATTGAATAAGATAAAATAAATATATTATAATTTGGTTCAACAATTAAAATGGTTTCAGGACTAGTCTAGAATATGGTAAAGAAAATTAAAATTGTTGGGACCACTTTGTGTTTGAAGATTGTATTTGTTGTCAATGGGTGTCAGTGGATGTCAATGACGATCAACATGAAGAAAATAACTCTCCTAAGTGAAATAAGGAATTAAATTCAGATGATCTATGTAATAATACTATGTGTTATTTGAAAGATGTAAAAGAAAAGGAGAATAATAGGTTGTGAGGAGGCTTGTAATTGTAAAGTGGCCATACTTTTTACAAGACATACCAAAAAAATAGGGAAAACCCACTAGCCAGCCAGTTAGCCTCAACCCAAGGCTCATGCGGGACTACAGGGGTCGACCATGCCCACGAGGAAGCTAGCCCTTCCAGCCCATAGAAGGGAACATGGGGGCCGTGTATAAGCCCTAGGGTATGAATAGTGGGTAATCGATGCATGCCCGAGGAGGTAGAGTGCGCGCTAAGAGCGCACCCACGGAGAACCGGTGCAGGGTAGAACCAGAGGGGGGAGAGGAATAATCTAGGATGATGCTGAGGCGACTTGTTATTTAAAGAATTTGAGAAATTCACCATGTTTCAATATTGTACAAGGTTTTAAAAACGCAAACATAATCCCAACCGTCCATCTGATCTCGCTAAGATATCAGCCGCACATCACATTCCACGTCCAATGATATAATCAGAGCCACTCATTATCCACATGCTGTGTGTGGTTGAATCGAAGTCGTCCAATCTTTGACCGAGGGTCGTCTTCAACCTCTGGACACCCAACGCGAACTAGTGCACCGGAGAAAATACCAAATCTCCATGATCGAGTCTCCATCCATTGTAGAATAACAAATCCATTGGTTGCACATTGTTTGAGAAACACGATACCATGCATGCAACTATGTTTCCATGTACGCATCAAAATAACAAAGAATGAGCATTGGATGAGATAACCGATGTTTCTAGATTCTGTTCCATGTCGAGTGTTCAAGGAGAAGAGATCTTCATGAATAACTATTTGGATACACATGAGGATGATTGCAACATGAAATCAAAAGCAACCAAGAAACTCAGTGTATCTCATGACTGTGGTTTGAAGATTTCAAAACCAAGATCTTCCTTCAATATAATGAGGATTTTAGACATGGAAAAAATTTGATCTCTACTGATAAAAAGGGATCCACTGATCCGAGAAGATTCTACTGCTCCTAATGTTTTGAGGGCTCCTATTTTGAGAAACAAAGTATCTCTGATCTTCTAGTTTGTAAGGAACAAGAAAGAGCCACAAACTATTCTGGGTTTGTGAAGAGTAAACCACAAACCAATTTGGTTCCATGAAGAGAATGAGTTCTGTGTACCTCTTGGGTTTGCGAAGCATGGAACTGCATACCACTTTGGTACATGAGGTAGGAGAGCCGTGAACTGTTCTTGGTTCGTGAAGAGAGTCCCACAAACCATTTTAGGTTTGTGAGGAAACGATACATCATACCATTATAGTTCTGTGAAGAGGAGGTCCTATGAACTAAAAGAACCATGTACCACTTGATACTTGAAGCAGTTCCACACTTACTATGCATAGGAAGCCTGTGCATATCTTGCGCAAGGAGGGGCCGCGAATCATCCTGGTTCATAGAGGATACAAGCACACTTGTGCATAAGATAGCTCTATACCCTTGGTGTGTATGAGGAGAACAAGAACACCATTCCATACTGAAATTCACATAGTGATGTTTGAATAAAATCACATACTTATAAATATAAACATATCAAAGTGGAAAATGTGTGTTGAGGAAGGGAGAAGGAATATTGTACCTGGTGATGGGAAATAAGTGCATGCATTCATATGAATTATTTGAAGAAGAAAAAAATTAAAGCCCAAGCATATCTAAATCAAGTGATACACAAAGGATAAAGGAGGCCACATGTGTGCTTAAAGGAACCATAGCAATTTGTCCCTTCTCACAATAAAGTAGAAGAGGAAGTGCATGAATTCATGCATTCACATGCATAGATGAATACTTTGAAGAGAAGCATCCTAAATTGAGGGTTAACATGTGTAAAGAAGTGAAGAAGAAGATCATATCTAACTTGTCACATTCATGGTAACATGAACACATGGAAGAAGAAGGATTTATTCTGATGATTCCAAGTGATCTATTTTTTAGTATCACAAAAGAATTTGTGATTCTCAGAAAGAAGAATAATAAGTATTAGTGAATATGGTTTTTTCACTAGAGAAAATATTGAATGTTAAAGAAAATCAACTCTAGACCTCGGTGGAAGAAAAGTGTCATGATGAATATGGGAAAAATACTTTCATTCCTATACATTAAAAGGACCTTCATGTCCATAAACTGAGTGTGACTTTACCCAGGGTAGTGAGCCCGGGGGAGTCAATGGAAGTGATCTGAGGGAAGTAGTGATCTATCCTTGATGTTTTGTAAAGGCAGTGTTCCTGCGACAGAGTGACTGTACCTGAACCTTGTAATCCATATCTAGTGAAGAATAGTGGAATTAGGTATGACTAGAAACCTATTGAAGTATGCTCATTGTATGTATCCCTTAGTGGTGAACCAAGTAAAAGTGTGGTTTTCTACTTCTTCATGTGAATGTTTTAATTACTACACATATCCATCATACATGTTTAATTATGTTCCTACCAACATGGGAACAAGATCTAATAAAAGGTACCAAAAGTTGACACCCTGATTCATCCCCCCTCTTAAGGTGACCTAGGGTCCTTCAATTGGTATTAGAGGCAGGTTTACGGATGTTGGATACTACCCAGTAATCGTATTCAGAAGAGGATTTGAGTTTTTCTTTCCTGAGTCAACAATGATGAGCAGTCTTGATGAAAGTTTAGTTATCTTAGAGAATAAGTCCTTACCCAACAAGACCATGATAAAAATGAAAAAGAAAGAGAAGAATCAGTTTAAGAATTCTCTCATGCCAAAATTAGATGCAATGTCTGGTTCTCCATGCCCTTCAAATAATGAAGAAATATCAAGCTTGGGAAGTAAAGATAAAGTGGCTCAGTTTTATACCATAGAAAAGGAATACACTTCTATCTCATTTTTTGGTGATCATGGGAAATTAATAACACATCTTTATGTTATTCATAAAGAAGGAGTTGCTACTATTTGTAGAATATCTCAATGTATGTAGGTTGAGATCACCCGATTGGGAATAGAAGATGTTAATATAAAGAAAGGCTTGGAAAAGAATGTGTCAGACTGTTATAATCTCTCCAGATGAATTGATGACTCTGAAGAGAAACATGGAGTCAATAAGACTCTAAAATAAAATATCCATACATTTAAAGATGAGATGAAAAAGATCACTGAATTCAAGGTTCTAAATTTGGAAGAAACTTCCATGAAATTCAAGGAACTTGACTCGTTGTCTCAAACCAAATTCAAGTTGCATAAATATGGGGTTGAAATATTGAAAAAGTCTTGTGATGAGAATATGATCATGATTTAATATCAGAAGATCATACAGAATATGGAATGTATAAAATTGGAATCCTAGTTAACCAATCTTGAGAAGACACATATTGAGACTTCACAAAAGAATGAAATAGTTGATGCCAGTAGTCAATTCTCATTGGAGGATTCTAAAGCTGAAATACCTTCAATATGTGAAAGGAATATTATGAAAACTCTTGATTATCCATCTCAAGAAACATTTTATATTGCTATTCAATGCTAACTGAAGGATTCTAAAGCCAAAAGAACTCCAAAATGTGATAAAAAGAACATGAATTCACTCATTGATCTATCATAAGAAGCTGAGAAAGTGAAGGTACCATCCATACCAACATGTACTATTTTTTCAAAATATATTTCTACTAAAAGTGCAGGTTGGAAGAAAAATTTTAAAAAAGTATGGATGAGGAAAGGTGAGGAGAAAAAACCTACCACCCTAGCAAGGGTGGATAGGAAGAAAAAGTTGGAATATGGTTCCCTAGATAGAGCACATTACATTAAGAATAAGGCCTAACACCCTTATATAGAAGGTATCAAGAAGATAATATTTGTGGGTCAATGTTGGTGCTATAACAAATTTGGGAATTGTGTACTAGATTGTTGGTACAATTCTTTAAATGAAAAATCATAGAGAAAGCATTTTTACAAAGGGATAAAACAATAGAATAAAAAGAAACATCAATATATCCAGAAGCATCTCTATACTGAAAACAAATTTGTAATGCTAGGAAAAAAATGTGATGTATGAAATGGGAGTGGTCCCAAGAATGGAGAATGCTTATCTCAACAAATGTCCAAAGATGATAAGAACAAAAGATCACAAATGCCAACTAAGAAATAAGAATATACCATGGGAAAATATTAGAATACTATTGCAGAAGAAAATACTCCCAAGAAGACTCCATGAAGGAAAGGTGTCAAGTCCTTGGATTCAAAATCCAAGAAGTTAAAGAGTGGCACAACCTAAATAATTCCTAAAAATTATGACACTCTAAAGAGTCCATGTGGAAAATCCAAACATACTTCCATTGTTCCCAGAGACATACTGGTTATCCACCCTAAATATTTGGAATGAATTATAATGAAAGGTGATTCATAGGCTAAGTCTTGTGCAATAGTAAATAGAAAGATTCAAAAATAAGATAGAGAAGTATTGTGTGTGAGGTGCAACAAGGCTGGTCACACTATCAAGAATTGTAGTGCATTTACTCCAGCCCAAGAATAATTCCTCATGAAGATGAAAGTTGCACCAGGAGATTCTAGTTCTTTGAAAGATCTTGAAGAAAGAAGACTCACACCAAAAGAGATGTAATAAATATTTAGATCCACACATCCAAATTTAGAACTGATGATAAAATGTGAAAGTGCGGGGAGTGGAGAAAATAGAGCATCATGGTTGAGAAAATCATCTCAACCTTCTAGATCATATTGAAGAAGCAAAGAGGATCCACCTTCTTCCATTAACACTTTGTGTATTGTAATAATTTTATAGGGAATTGAAGGGAAAGAAAGAACTCAGGGGGAGAACCTAAGATCTGTTTCCTTGAGGGGAAGGCACATAAAGAAGCTACCAGAGTTATTATTTAAATTAAGTATCAACCTCAGTTTGTATCAAATTCAATTACTCGGAAGATCATGTCATCAAAAAAGATATGTCATTTCTCAGTCTCTCATCCTTGGTTACTCAAAATCAAAATTACTTTATAAAGGGGGAGTAACTTAATCAATCAGTGACATAAGAAAATTGGAAAGTCCCTTGAAGTCAAGTACATGAGTTCTCATCATAATGAGGTATCATGATCAGTGGATAATGAAAAACTCTGTTGTCTAGATCAAATCATCTTTTCTTCTACATCGAGCATTGCTCAAGTAGAGTTAGAGAAAAATGATTTATGGAACAATTTCTTAAGTATAGGATGATACCCTCTCTACCAAAAACATTGTATTTCTTGACAATAAGGGGGATATAATGTGAAATGATAGTTGACAAGAGAAAGGGAGAGAGTAGATAGAAGTCTCTCATTTTGACATTGACATTATCATTTTAGAGAACATTAAAGTATTGAAAACAAACAAAAAAGGGGGAGATTGTTGGGACCACTTTGTGTTTGAAGATTTTATTTTTTTATATGGGTTTCAGTGGATGTCCATGATGATAAACATGAAGAAAAAAACTCTCCTAAGTGAAATGAAGAATGGAATTTAGATGTTTGATGCCCTGATCTTAAGTGTTCTTTGTAAGAAGTACCAGAAAAGAAGAAGAAGAGGGTGTGAAGAGGATTGGAATTGCAGAGTGGCCATGATTTTTATAATACATACCTAAAAATAGGGATAACCCACTAGCCAGCTAGCCAGTCTCAACCCGAGGCTCATGCGGGACCACTGGGGTTGACCATGGCCATGGGGAAGCCAGCCTAGCCAACCCATAAGAGGGTGCATGTGGGCCATGTATAAGACCTAGGGTATGCATAGTGGGCACTAGATGCATGCCTGAGGAGGTAGAGTGGGTGCTAAGAGTGCGCATGTAGAGAATTAATGTGGGGAGACACTAAAGGGGGGAGAGGAGAAATCTGGGATGATACTGAGACGACTTTTTATTTAAAGAAGCCTAAAAAACGCCACGTTTCGATGTGTGACAAGGTTTTAAAAATGAAGATGTAATCCATACCATATATCTAATCTCGCTGAGATATTAGCTGCACATCTTATCCCATGTCCAGATATATAATCTGAGCCATTCATTATCCCTGCACCACATGTGGTTGAATCAGAGCTGTTCAATCTTCGACTGAGGGTCATCTTCAACCTATGACCACCCAATGCGAACCAGTGCACCAGAGAAGCTATCAAACCTCCATGATTGAGTCTCTGGATAGTGTATAAGAACAAACCCACTGCATGTGCATCATCTGAGCAACACAATACCATGCATGATGCTACGTTTCCCTGCATGCATCGAAATAACAAAGAACGAGCATTGGCCGAAGAAAACCAAGTTTATGGAGGCTGTACCATGCCGTGCGCTCAAGGAGAAGATATCTTCATGCATAAATATTTGCTTAAAAATGAGGATGATTACATCATGAAATCAGAAAAAATCGAGAAACTCGGTGTATCTCATGACCGTGGTTTAAATATTTCAAAACCATGATCTTCTTGCAATATCAAGTGGATTTCCAAAGAAAAAAACATTTGATCTCTACAGATAAAAAGGTATCCACCAATATGAGAATATCCTACTACTCCCAAGGTTTCTAGGTATCTTGTTTTGAGAAACAAAGTCTCTCTAATCTTCCAGTTTATAAGGAGACAGAAAGTGTCACGAACCATTCTAGGTTCATGAAGAGTAAACCGCAAAACACTCTGGTTCTGGGAAGAGATGGAGTTCCACCCACCTCTTGGGTACGTGAAGCTAGGAACCACATATCACTATGGTACACGAGGCAGGAGAGTTGCGAACCGTTCTTGGTTCATGAAGAGGGTCTTGAAAACCATTTTAGGGTTGTGAAGAAACCGTACTCCGTACCATTCTATTTTTGTGAATAGTAGGTCATGTGAACTAACTGAACCACATACCACTTGGTACGCGAAGGAGGTCCACACTTACTATGCAAAGGAATCCCGCACATCCCTTGCGCAAGGAGGGGCCACAAATCATCTCGTTTCATAGATGAGACATGCACACTTGTGCATAAGAGAGCTCTATACCCTTGGTGTGTAAGAGGATAATAAGAACACCATGCCATACCAAAATGAACACATTTATGTTCGAATAAAATGAAATAATTATAAATATAAATAAATAAAAGTGGAAAATGTGAGTGTTGAGGAAGGGAGAATCAAGATTGTGCATGGTGATGGGATGTGAGAGAATGCATTCATATGATTGATTTGAAGAAGAACACAACTAAATCCCAAGAATATACAAATCAAGTGATAAGAAAAGGTTAAATGAGGCCACAAGTATACTTAAAGGAACCATACACATTTAGCCCTTCACATAAGAAAGTAGAAGAGGAAGTGCCTCCATTTATGCATGCACATGCTTACGTGAATACTTTGAAGAGAAGCATCCTAAACTAAGGGTGCACATGTGTAAAGAAGTAAAGAGGAAGATACTATATAACTTGTCACGTTCATGGTCACATGAAAACATGGAACATGAAGGTTTTATTTTGATGATGCCCAGTGAGCTATTTTTCAGTGCTTGAACAATCACAAAAGAATTTGTGATTTTGGCCAATAAGAATAAGAAGTCTTAGTACATTTGGTTGTTACACTGGAGAAAAAGATTGAACGTTAAAGAGAATCAACTCTAGACCCCAATGCAAGAAATTTCTTATGATGAATAGGAGACAAATACTTCCATTTCTATACATTGAAGGGACCTTCATGTCTTTAAACTGAGTGTGACTTTACCCAAGGTAGTGATCCATGGGGTGTCAATGAAAGTGTTCTGAGGGAAATAGTGAGATGTCCCTTAACTTTTGTAAATAAAGTGTGCCTGGGAAAGATTGATTTTACACTAACCTTTTAATCCACAATCAACAAATAATAGTGGAATTAGGTATGACCAAAAACCTATCGGCGTATGCTCCTTGGACGTATCCCTTAGTGGTGAACCAAGTAAAAGTGACGTGTTGTCCTTCTGCATGTGAATGTTTTAATTACTAAACATATCCATCATACAAGTTTAATTGAGATCCTAGAAACATGGGAACAGGATATAATAAATGGGAGAAAAAGATGACACCCTGATTCACCCCCCTCTGAGGGTGACCTAGGGTCCTTCAGAACAAACCATCGTCCTTGAATGTGACAAATCAACACATCTCAGTTGGTATTTTCATATATACATTAAAATGAGGGGGAGGGAGAGATTATGATGAACTATACCATTATCATAATAGAATTATATTACATTTATGTTATTAGAATTATCATACCATTTGGGTGAAGGGAGGTGAGGAAATAAACAAGAAAAGAAAAGAACTTGAAAGAAAATAAATGAATTGAAAAGGTGAATTTACCTCTTGAGTTTATCTCCTTTGGGAGCCTCTTAATGGGAGAGGATTTGGTCTTTTGAGGAGACCAAGGGATTTTTAACGTGTGGGAGGATCTTGGGGAGTCATTTAGGAAGAACTCAGGAATGTAACAGGGCCTGAGAGGAGTGAAGAGAAGAGGATAATGCGAGTAGTTTTTATAGTAGACGAGAGGAGTGACTTTTAAATATTTAAATATTTATTTAATTATTTCTATCAAGAAAAGAAATATAGTTTGATTATTGTGACCAAAAATAGTAATAAATGCATGTGAGTTCAAAAAAATGGCCATTTAAATCATCCATGACTCAAGAATGATGCATAAATTCAGTTTTTAGCATTTATTGTTAATTATCGTATTTAACTACTCATAAAAAATTAATGAATTTTAGAAAAATACAAATAATTCACCCTAAAATATTTTCAACATGTAGAATCCAAAAATGAACTACATTTTTCATAAATAATGTTATTAATATGATTAATTTTATTTTTAAATAAAATCATAATTTATTCAAAAAAACAACATTAAAAATATAACTCAATTTATAACACCTTTGAATATTAATCAGGATCCTATAAAATTATCTTATAAACATAATACAATAAAAAAATTATTACATTTTATGAAAATACATTTCCATTTTAAATTATTAAATTCATCATAAAATTGTAATTAAAATATTTGTGACATACAAAAATACCAATACATATACTATGATAATTTTTTCACTTATAAGATTTTTAAAATGTATTTTTACATTCATGGGTGTAGTTTCTCTTTTTTTTCTAACATAATATTCATTACAATTCATAAGGGTATGTTAATATTCATAAAAAAAATATGTTTATTATATCGGACTCTAAATATTTTACTGAATGTAACCGTTTATGTCAGATTTTTGAAATTCAAAACAAAGAAGTGAAAATATTATGTTTAAATGTCACATAGTACTTAGAAGTTAATTGTGTTGTGATGTCATGAAATTATATGACATAATTATAAGAAGGGATTTTTCATTGAAAAAAAATTGGGTCGTTACATATTCTTCAACTTTCACATCTAGCAGAGACGGATAAAATTGATTGTAACGCTGATGAGAGTGGATCAAATGGGTACATCCCTAGGATAGAGCATGTGGTAGTTCTACTAGATACATGGATCAAGAGGCCTAATGAGGATGGATCCGAGGATTATTGGGACCTGAAAAGGGGACACCATGGTTTACCATTGGCGGCGATTGAACCTCATGGAGGCCTCCAACATACCCTGTATAGATGACTGGTGTCAAAAACCACATTGTTCAAGAGGGTGAATCATGGGATTGGGGTGAACACAATGGAAAATAAGACAATTTCATGTTGGGGCTTACATGTGGTTAGCAGCCTGGGTATTTCTAGGATCAGTGAAGAAGTGGATGGTATGAGTTCACCAAGATGTTGTAGCCTGGGTGGAATCAGGATGCAATGTTTATGGATGGAGTGAGTGGGGATGGAATTGACATGAAGATGATGGTCATGTGGGTCTTGAACCATGGAGGGGCTTCCTACGTATCCCTATGGCAGGGAATCAAAGTCCACATAGTTCAGTGGGGCGATGTGACACCTTAAGAGGTGGACCATGAGATTGGATGATAGGATGGGACCTAAAGGAAGTAGAACCTCTAGGTCGTGGCATGAACTTACCGAAAAACAGAGGCTCAATGGGGAGACCAGAATGAGAAATGAGTGATGGGCTTGAACCTTAGGGAGGATTCTTATGTATCATCATGGAAGGGAATCAAAGTCCATGTAGTTCAGAATGGGGCATAGAATTGGGGTGTACACAAAGGACTGCAACCCAGAGACATGCTAGGGCTTATTAATAGTTAGAAGCCCATCCTAAGAGGGAGACTCTTGGTTAGAGGAATATGGACTGAGTGTGGGGCTTACTCATGGTTAGCTTCTTGGGAGCTAGTTTAACACCATTAAGTGGTGGACTAAGGGTATGGGTCCCAACAAAGTGGATGCCCATGTTTGTCCGTGTTTGGGGCTGAACCTCGGCGAGGCTTCCTACATACCCTATCTAGGAGATAGGGATCAAAACCCACATAGTATGGAATGATATAGTTTAACATAATGAAGGATTAAAATAACATACAATTTAATGTCATTCGGGATTAAGTTTAACTGATTTTAAGTGGTCGGGAATGATGAATGATGGGATTGAAACTCATAGAGGATTCCTACGTACCTTTACTAGAGAGGGAAATGACCAAAGTACACATAATTAGGTTGGATAAGGGATGGGGCTTACACAATTAGGAGGCCTATAGAGGATTTCATGGTCTATTCTTACTCTAAGACCTTGTGAGTCATGATCATTGTGATAAAAAAGAGGTAACAAAGACTTGACGATCACACTGTGAAAGATGAATATGCAAGAAATAAAATGGGTCTTATGTATGGTTAGTGGCCCGAGGTGATGGAGATCATAACTCACTCTAGGAAGTAAGCCCGATGAGAAAGGAGGGTTTCCATACATATGAGGAGGATATGGCCATTATACCTAAAACATCCCATTAGAGGATTTCAAGGCTTACATAGAGAATTTTCGAGGTGTGCATGGTGACAAAGCTCAAATGGAAAGAGGAGTGAGAAGGAACTGGTTCCCATCCCCTTCATAGTCCTCTCTAGAATTTTCTCTTATGAGGTGATCATAGTTTAACATCATGTTTTAGGGACATAGGGTCTTAGCAGTTTAATTTCCTGCAGATCAGACGGTGAGGATTCACTCCTCACTACTAGAAAATACAAAATTGGTGCACTTTAACCATTATTGAATGGAAGGAATGAGTAATGCTATATGGAGATAGGGTTGTGGAGTGATCCATTAAGGGGATCATGTTAGAATGGATATGCAAAGAATCAATAGCCATTAGCGTGCCTATGTGAAGAAGCATGAGGCAAAGCAATGAAATCACCACCCAAGGGACCTTGAAATCACATAGTACAAACCTAGAGGGCCGTATGGGGGAATTATACACAATAATGGTGTGTTTAGCATAAGAGGGTCTTAGATATAGTGCCTTTGGGTAAGGGTGAAGCATGGAGCATAGAAGGAGGGGTGAAAGAAAGATTTAAGGGTCGAATGCAAGATGAGTGACTGCATGCATGATTGGATGGTTGCATGAAAATGAGTGGATGCACGCAAAGGGGAACCCTGCATGCAAGATTGGCATGACAGAAGGGAAAACATGAATGAAAAAAAAATCGTTTGTGTGAAATTTTCTTGACGTAAAAGGAAATGGGTGAGGGTCAATCTGTAGTGGGCCCACCTAAAGGAGGACCCCTATGAGACCTGTCATGCAAGATCCAGTACCTTGAGAGCTTGTCTTTATCTTGGGTATGGAAGGGTTTTGTATTGCACATTAGAGCTTCAGTTTATCTTCCATAACCATCCCTTGAAGTGAGGTGGTACATTTCTATTTATGGATTGAAACTTTTCCATAGCACTAAGGGTGATCTAAGTGCAAGTGGAATTTTGACGTCGCATTGAGAACATAAAATATGGTTTGAAATTTTCTATCTTGAACACATGACAATTTTCTTTCGCATCGTTAACTTGGCTGTTTTTCAGAAGGTTGATGAGGAAGAATCTATTTAACATTGCATTGGGTGATCAAGATCTTGTGCTCAATTTTTAATCCTACACACAAACCTTAAATCTTGCATGTACCTCCCTTCGACGTCTCAGTATTGTTCATTGATTCAAAATTTTCCTTTGGTTTTCTCAACTATGTCCATTAATAGCCTTATCTGAAATTCGGCGCCAACAATCACCTCTTAAGATGCATTAAAATCTATAATGTACTCATTCTACAATGATATGGAAAGGAATATCTATAATAATTTTTTCTATCATATTACATTAACCTTACATTGATATTAGATCAAAATTATCTAATAGAAGACAACTATTGTATCCCCTTGATAACTAGTATTCTCATTTCATCAATAACTAAGAACTTGTTAATTTTTTCTTTCTCAAGTATAGTTAGAGAATTCAAACTTTCTAAATTTACATTTCTCTAGTTTTTTTTTGATATTTTCCCATTAACCCTTACATATAGAAAATATCAAACTTCTGTATATATCATATAATATGAGATAAATTCTGAATTACTCATAGTAATATGTATTTTTATTCATTATAATAATATATTCATGTTATTTCACACACTAACATGTAGACATTTCATGGAATGAAACATTGGCAATAATTCAGTCCTGAATTATTCTATCCTGTAATTTTCATTACATTTTCAACATATGTACTATGAGTTGATTTATGTAAATCCATTGATAAATACTTAAAGTAAAGGTTTGAACAAAAAAAGAGCCTATCACTACAACAGAATCACCGTTTAGCGGCGGTTTAAACGACCGCTATACTGTTTGGCAGCGGTTTACAGAAACAGCCGCCTAATAGGGCGTCGACAATCTATTAGCGGAGGTTTTTAACGTTTAGCGGTGGTTTTAGGAAAGTGTCGTAGGTGCCTCAATTCTTGGTGGTTTTCCTGAATTTAGCGGCGGTTTTACGAGCCCTGGATATCTTTTTATTCGCGGTGGTTATAACCGCCGCGAATAAACTCAATTTCCAGTGGCGGTAAAACCGCCGCTAAATTTAGGTAAACCGCCGTAGAATGAGGCAGCCACGATGATTCTATTTAGCGGCGGTTATAACCACCGCTAGAAGTAAATTTTATTTTACGTTTAGCGTCAGTTTAAACTGCCGCCGGTATACATTTCACAGCGGTTAAAACTGCCGCTAAAAGCTGCCCAGAATAAAAATAACAATTCTTGGATTCTGCTGCACCACTGCCCTGAAAAACAAATAAAACCATAAAAAACAGTCAACGGTTCCAACACATTCTTCATACTCATGTATACAATATCCTAAATAGTAAATACTATGAAGATAAAACTCCATTGATACAACATTGTAACATCCCAAACTGGATTCCACTAAATCTTATAACTTCACTTTCTTTGGATAGATCATCCATAGCGATTCCACTCTACTTATAAAAATTGATAATTGATGAATTAGTAGTTATATTAGTACCAACCCATTTATATAATTATTTTTTTGGTTTTGTGGCCTAGAAACCATCCTTAATACTTATTATAAATTCGAACTGATGAAATATATTAAATAACACATTAGAAATATATTTTTATAAAAAATCCTATTGTGGGAATAGTTTTAGAGTTACATTGGGATATAGATTTTATAGGAATGTGGATATTTCTAGTGAGTCCTAGTTGACATCTTTTTATGTGGGAATATAGGTTAGGTATTTACTACGTTTTGGTGACTGATGTAGACCAGAGTTTTTAGTAGAAAACCTAAGTTATCCTAGTTCTATGGATGACTATGTAAGAGGATCGAGTTTTATAACATCATCAATCTGGGTTAAAGTTCAAGATGTAGTTATTGATGTTGATTGAATTTGTGTGCCTAGAATGATGATTTCATAATACATGTGATTATGAATAGTTCATTTCTATATATTATTAAGTGGATGATGTAAATCTATGTGGTAGGAAGTGAACCACAGTTTGTTCAAGGATGGAATATTAGTTCCAGATGAGGCTTCAACGTATTCCAAGGATGGATTGTCGTGATGGAACATGGTATAATTATGTTGAATCACATCCAGAAACCATGTTTAGTGGTGGACATAGTGTTTTTCATTGGAATTAGATTCCTATTTTTATTAAAATGATGAATATTAAAATCCTATGGCGGGGAGAATCACACAAGTCATGGAAAATGTAACCTTTGGGAGAGTGGTTGTAGAAAGAACAGTCATGAATGGTAAAGAAGAAAGTTCTGGAATTCTAGTAATTAAAGTTTCATGACTGGATAGCTTTTAATGAATCAAAAAATGGAATTAAGAATCATAATATAAATAATTCATGGATATAATGATAGGTAATAATTACCAGACAGACCATGATTAAGTGGAAATTGTGTTGGGAATGCAGTTCAAGTCATGCAGTAACAGTTCAGTGATCAAAACAGTTATGGTTGGAAATGTTCCATTGTAACCATCCTAATATTTAAGTATTTGGTAGATGTTCTTATCTTAAAATTCATGTTTTTATAAGACATACCAATTGTGCATCAAGTCGACATCCATCTTCGAGATTATATTTTAATTTATAAAGTATTCTTGCCTATATTCATGGACTTATGCTAATTTATCACCCCTCAGTCACACCTATATCTTAGTGAACCACCGTTGATTTAGAACATTCTCATGAAATTTTAGAAGAGCTAGAGCATGTTTAGATACTTTTAACTCTTAAATCAGACATTTTCAACAATGGGTATCATCAAAGTGTCCACAACACTATCCCCTTGATCACTATGAAATGACCCAATTTGTTCAACACATCAATAATGGGTTTAACTCCTAGTCATCCAAAATCTCGACAACCAATTCAAACTCAGACCTAAATGGAATGATGTATACCACACTTGAGAAATGAATATATAAAAACAAACATCAGAAATAAATATAGAAACATGAGAAATCAAGGAAATTTTAGGACATGAAAATGTGTGGTGGAAACTATGTGCCAAAAATGTTACATATACAAACCAACTGTTTTCATTTTTTTCAACACATCAACAATACAACTACTCAGGGTCTGATGATCCATCCTCACCCTCTCCACCTTAATTTCCACTTTGTTTTGTCACTTGTAAGAACATTATATTGAAAATTAAATATTGTTACATATTTATATTAAAACTTAAAACAAATGAAAGTTAGAAAACTAAATGATTCTGATTTTCTGTGATTTACCTGCATACCACCAATCGATGCACTTCCACCGGGGGCATATCTGCTCATCTGCTGACGTAGTTCAGTCAACTCTTTCTGAAATGAAGATATCTGATCCCCCTACTGGTGAACTGTGTTTCGTAAAGAAATAATCTCTTTCTTAGCATCTCCGGGCTGACTAAATTCCGGAGTAGATACAGAAGCTATCCCCGGTGGCCTGCTAAAAACCTCAGATGGCACAGGTCCCAAACCCATCCCACGCACTCTCCCAGGATGATCCTTCCCAAGGACTTTAGCAACCGGGTCATTCTGGGAGATAGTGTAGGAATAGGCAGGATTGGCATCCCATAGTTCTTTAATTTTGACCTATAAATAAAATATCAATATATATTAACATAGAAAAAATTGATAAGAAGTTATTATGATAAAAAATTGACTTCATACCCCAACTTCTTTAGCAGGCTCATTAACAAAACATCCATCTGATTTCTTCTGAACATCCAACCACAGTTCAGTTCTGGATGCTTCATGGCCTAAACTCTGTGATTGCATTAACCAAAGATAAATCAACAATTCAATATTTTAAACAGAAAATATTGTCTTATAAATATTTAAACTAATTAAAAGATTGCCAATGAACTTCGATTTCTAGAAAAACTTTTTGAGACCGCAGTGTGCGGGATGACTTGCTTCACTCGGTTTGACGCATTATGTCTTGATAGATCCTGAAATAAATAAAATTCAATTTAATACTGATATATTGAATGTCATGTCATTTTCATATACATGTATAAATGTAAAATGAAGATAATATAATAATATATATATTTCAATACCATCCGATTCTGATCTCGATGCCTGTCAACAAACACTTTCCACTGCTCTTTTGGTACCCCACTGGGTAGCTTCTCATACATTTGAAGTGTGGTCAACGAAACATCATTGACATCACACCACAATCTCCATTTAAAATCATTCCACTTCTTACATAGATTTTTCAACGTCTACATCTGTTCTATCACATCATCAACGGTAAAGTGGAAGAAAATATGTATACATAAATTCATTTTGAACATATTAGTAACATGACATTAAATTAAACCATAATGTAATAAATTTACCTTGATTTGAGGATCAAAGACTTCAGTTTTCTAGCTTGGAGGCATATGTCTCCAATCGTCATATGAAATGGGAAGGGAAATGGGCTCTGCTGCCAACTGGCCTAGAATCTGGCCAAGAAACCCCGCGGCATCATCCGTAGGGACCCCGTAAGAATCAAATGGCACGACAATATTCTCACCATTTAGATTCCAAACATCTGAACTTTTTATTTTTTTCTCCACGGTTGCATTTTTGTCCTCATCAATGAGAAAAAAATTAGTATAAACAAAATGAAATAAATTTATTTAATTAAAATTTGTACCTATGATAGTGACACTCCAGTATGTCCGGGATGAACTGGAAGGGGCGTGTCGCTGCCCCACTACTGAGGCTCCTAAAGGGGGAGTTGATGACTCAGCCTCTACTGGGATATCTACAGATGGTGTGATAGATGGTGCAGGGGGGGATGGTGCAGGGGTTTCGGCAGCTGGTGCATCAGATGTCGTGGGGAGGGAGACAGATGGATAGTCATCTGTCGCAGAACTAGATGAAATAATGTAACACTTCTTCCTTGGAATTCCTGTCATTTAATCAAATAAAATTAAGTTCAGAATATATATTTAACAAATATTATGCAGAAAAAAATTAAAAATGATAACATATTGAGTACTAATAGACAAAATATATATAACAATGATAATGAATGACTGCAGAAATGAAATAAGTGGATACTGAATAAATAAATAATTGTACATACAATCATTTTCCCCTTCAATCATGTTGGTTTCCTATTCCATTGCTTCATCCACTTCATTCATCCTTTCTAGACTAATATTTTCAATATCATGATGGACAAATAATTCTTCTTCCTGTTGCTGATTAAATTCAATTTCGGAGGTCAAATTTTCCACTTCATCACCCATATCATACAAATATATTTGTATTATGTGAGTAACTACACTCCACCCTTCATCGGCAACATCATTCACATAATATACCATTTTTGATTGTGATTCTATGATATATGGATCATGCAGTTCACGATCACCAACATCCATGAAGCGAGAGAAGTTCACAGAAGTAAATTTCAAGGAATCTCTTCTAACGCCTCTGATAATATCGACCCATTTGAATTTGAATAAAACAACTGAAAAATGCCCATGGTAGTTTAATTCAATAATATCATGTAGCTTTCCATAGTATTCCACTTCAGCAAATGTAAATATACAACTATTTTGTGTTCTCAAACCCACTTCTCGATCGACTGTATGAAATCTAAAGCCATTCACATTATAAGCGTCGAACATTCTAACTTCTTTTAGAGGACCTCTAGAAAGAAACTTCAAATCTTCTAATACCTCTGCTCGAGTATCAATATTCATGATCTGAAAAAAGAAATATACTTTATTAGATTTACAAAATGTATGTGTCAAACTAATATTCGTATTTATTGCAATATTTATGAAATTACACATCGTGCAAACCATTCTACAAGATCTTTATTAACAAATTTTGTTATATCTTTCTCATTTCGTGTTCAGACTCTCATTCATCTCTTTGTTTGTATCCTCAAATCTTTAATAAATGGATCTGCAATTTCACTATTCAGCAGCACATATCTATGTTTTTGTAATAATTCCAATTCAGTCAGTGTAACATTTGAGGTCCTCCCAACTGATCGGCCAATAGCAGGAAATATTTTGGATTTCTGATGTATTTGAGATTGAGTCGATGTGTCGTAAACATGTCCAACTCGATTAAATCTTGTCTCAATATCATCCAAGTATCGAGAACAAAAGGTAATACACTCTTTCGCCACATAGCCTTCAATAATTGAGCCTTTTGGTTTAGCTTTATTTCTCACGTATGATTTCAAATTCCCAAGATATCTGTGAAATAAAATAAACATATTTATGTATTTAATTATGTCCCAAAAATTGTTTACTTAACTGGAAAACATATAAATAAAGTACCTCTCAATTGGACACATCCATCTATAATGAACGGGGCCTCCTAATTTAGCTTCCTCAACCGAATTCACAGTTAAATGCATCATTACAGTAAAAAGGGAGGAGGAAAGATCATCTCCATTGCGCAAAGGGTCAATACAAACCTCTCCTGGAGGTTGTCAAGCTGAAATGGATGTAGAGATTTCTCACATAGTTTTCTGAAAAATGTGCAGAATAGGAGTACAACAGCAGTAATTTTTTCAGGTAATAATGTACGCAATTCCAATGGTAGTAACTGTTGTAACAAAATATTTGAATCGTGGCTTTTCAAACCATGTAACTTACGATTCTTCAAGTCAACACACCTCGAAATGTTACTTGAATACCCATCAGATACCTTAACATACTTTAACATTAGAAAGAATGTATCTTTATCCCTATTTTTCATTGAAAAAAGTGCCGGAGGATACATTCCATTCTCATCTGGCCAGAGATCCTGTTTTATGTTCATTTATTATAAGTCTTTACGAGCATTGACACGATCCTTAGACTTTCCATGCTCATTAAGAAATGTGAAAATCAAATTGTCACAGAAATTCTTCTCAATATGCATCACATCAAGATTATGCCTCAACAAATTAAATTCCCAATATGGAATTTTTAAGAGTATACTTTTTTTCTTCCATTGTTGCGTTCCGGTTTCACTTTACGATACACTTTAGACCCGTTTTCCGCTATCATTCAAATGATGAACCTTCCCAAATTCTGTTTCAACATTTTCAAGCTGTGCCAATATTTCAAAACCATTTAACAACTTTGGAGGTGTTCTACGATCAATGGAACAATTAAATTTTGATCTATTAAGCCGAAATCTATGAGATGCATCGAGAAATCTTCGATGACACAAGAAGTACCATTTTCTACTGTGAGGTAGCCGTTTGAGCTCAAAATCGAAGTTACAAACGGGACAAGCCAAACCTGTGTAAGTGTTCCAACCAGATAAATTCCCAAGCCTAGGGAAGTCACTAATGGTCCACATTAAAGCAACATGCATTTTGAACATTGTTTTAGAAGAAGCATCAAATGTCTCAACATCGTTGCTCCATAACTCCTGCAATTCTTCAATCAAAGTCTGCAAGTATACATCAACATCATTTCCAGGCATTTGTTTTCCATGAATAATCATCGAAAGGATAAAAGATGTTTGTTTCATACACATTCATGGAGGCAGATTATAAGGGATCAAAACAACTGGACAAATGCTATAATTGGTACTCAAAGTCCCAAATGGGTTGAATCCATCGGCTGCCAATCCCAATAGAACATTCCTAGGATCAGCAGAGAAATCAAGATGTAATGGATCAAATGTATTCCATGATTGGGAATCTCATGGATGTCTCATTAACCCATCATTGTTATTATCTACAGAATGCCACTTCTTGTGTTCGGCGGTTTTGGATGACATGAATAATCTTTGCAATCGAGGCTTCAAAGGAAAGTAACGCAAAACCATTGTAGGTGTGCTCCTTTTCTTATTCTCCATGAAATTATGTTCATTAAGACTTCCAACATCACCCTTTTCCTGCCATATAGAAGAAGAACATTTCTTTCAATTCTATATACTTGAATCCTCTCCCAAATAAAGCATACAATCATTGGGACACACATGTATTTTTGTATAATTCAGACCAAGCTTCTAAACAACTTTTTCCATATCATAAAAAGGTTCTGAGATTTTTGCTTTAGGAAATGCATCACGAATCAATTCCAATATCATGGACATTTCCTTATTTGAAATTCCACATAGACATTTGATATGGTACCACTTCAGTAAAAATGAAAGCTTTGAATATTTCAAACACCCACTATAGAACCCTTGATTTCCATCATCAACTAAATCATGAAACACATTTCCTCAGTGAAGTTTTCTCTTACATTTGGCTCCACATAATCAAGAGGAGGATCCAATGATATGTGCCAATCTTGATCTGCCTGTGTTACAGTCTCAAAAACATCACTTATCACATTCCAATTTGTAGCACCCTCTTCTGGTTGTTCGGATATGTTTTGATACTGATAGTGGTGTCTTGCAGTGCCAAATGCATCATTTATTAGGTTTTGCATTTCATTTTCCATTGTCAACGAACTTGGGACCTCATTATGAGGATTAACATCAGTGCTCAATCTTTCTATAACATTTGATTCTCCATGCAAAATACAACACAAATATTGATAAGGGAATTGCTTCAGTATTAAATGTTCATAAACCTCATCTCTCTTCAACCATGTTCTAAATTTACATTTAGGACATGGAAATTTTATTCTCCCTTCAACGGATCTATTAGAAATTGAAAAATCTAAAAACTCATTCAAACCCTTAACATACTGAGGTGTATTCCTCGGTAATGTGATCCAGCTTTTATCCATGTATATCACAATGTCCCTATCAAAAAAACAAGGAATCAAACATGAGACATCTTCTATAACCCCATCATCAAAAACAAATAATGATGAACAAAATTTCCATAATTGAGAAAAATTCAATGATATATCAAGAAATGGGTCTCAAAATTCCTCAAAGTCCCTAAACTGGAAGAACAAAATGGATGAACTATTTCTATAAGAATGGGACATTTCATCATGTTATGGTTCATCCTGCCTCTACTCCTTGCACATTGGATTCTCTTTACTCCCACTATTAATTTGTTGCATACCTGATAAAACTAAGGAATGAACAACCATCGATTTCAAAGAATATTTATCTTCTATTCACATGTCCCTAGTGACAACCTCCAAAATGGATGTTATGCCCAATGAAAGTAGAGATGTACCAAGGTCTGGGTGAAGACCATCACCAAAGAAATGATCTTTCTCATAATTGATGACCCCTATCAGTGGAGAATATATAAAAAACCTTTAAAGGTTGTTGACATACTCCCATACTGATCTCTCACCAATAAAAAGTCTCATGAACTCAGTCTAATTCTCTACATTCATTCCCTTAGGAAATAACCATTAAAAAATCAATCTTGATGAGATTCCAATTCATACATTCATGAAGTTAAAGGACTGAATTTTAAATATAAGGACTGAATTTAAATATAAGTACATTTATGAATAAGCCTCTGGTAAAATATATCATGTAGAAATATATCCTATGTATGATAGGGGACATCATTAACATACCATGGATTCATGGGTAGGGGAACATGTTTATATTGAGATATTTTATTTATCTGACTCTCATGTACATATTTATAGCTAATAAAGTTATTATATAATAACCAGATTGAGATCATGTAGAATTTACTATATATCAAGACAGGGGGCTGGTGTGGGCTGGATGTGGATGGAGCAGGGACAAATCATGGCATTACCGTGGCATGACCGTGGCGTGACTGCGGCGTGACCGCGACGTGACCGCGGCGTGACCGTGGCGTGACCGCGACGTGACCGCGACGTGACCGCGGCGTGACCGCAACGTGTTGGCCAGGTCCAGCAACATCCGCGGGGCAACATCTTCCACTTAGTTTCAAATATGATGATATGGATGGCATGAGAGGATGTTTTCTCAGAATATTTAAAGAAATGAAAGCTAATCTGGTATGACTAGAGGATTGGATGACCCCTGATATACATAATTCGGTGAGGGATCGAATGATGGTGGAAGGGGTGCTGTTGTGGGCTGGAATGCTGGTGGAAGTGGGATGAAATGATGGTGGAAGGGGGTGGTGTGGGCAGGATGTGGCTGGAGTAGGGCCAAATCATGGCATTACCGTGGCATGACCACGGCGTGACCGCGGCAGGACCGCGGTGTGACCGCGGCGTGACCGCAGTGTGTTGGCCCGGTCCAACGACATCCACGTGGCAACATCTTCCACTTAGTTTTAAATAGGATGATATGGATGGCATGAGAGGATTTTTTCTCAGAATATTTAAAGAAATGAAAGATAATCTATGATGACTAGAGGATTAGATGACCCCTGATATACCTAATTCATTGAGGGCTCGAATTCTGGTGGAAGGGGGCTGGTTACAGGTGCTGGGGGGATGGTTCGGGCTGATTCGAAGGTGTCAAGGGGCTATTGCGGGATGGAATGCTGGTGGCAGTAGGCTGAAATGAAGGTGGAAGGGGGATGGTGTGGGATGGATGTGGCTGGAGTAGGGCCAAATCACAGAATTACTATGGCGTGACCACGGCGTGACCGCGGCGTGACCACGACGTGACCGCGGCGTGACTGCGGTGTGAAACCGGCATGACCGCAGTGTGTTGGCCCGGTCCAGCGACATCCGTGGGGCAGAATCTTCCACATAGTTTCAAATAGGATGATATGGATGGCATGAGAGGATTTTTTCTCTTAAGATTTAAAGAAATGAATGCTAATCTGTGATGACTAGAGTATTGGATGACCCCTGATATACCTAATTCAGTGAGGTTTGGAGATCTAGAAATGTGTAGGAATACCTAGAAGAATTAATACCCCATGGGATCAGGAAAATCACAGGTTAAATAACATGTAATCTGACATTAATGGTACCGTGGGACCCCTGGGCTCTGGAACTGGGCTTTTGGTTGGATTTAAATATCACATGCCATGTGACATGGTCACACAACATGGGACCCATCTTAAAAGTCTATCAACACTTAAAGAGTGTCTTGGTTCAAACAATCATTTTAATAAAAAGATGGAAACCCTCTATAGGGATATAAAAAGGGTCAGGTATGATTTTTCCTTTATGACTAACAACACCATCAATTATAAGGAAAACATCAATGCAATAATGTTAAGCAAGGTATACCACTGTGCGTTTTTACAGACAGCACACCTCCTTAGGGGATGACTTAGATATTTTATGGTCATGGTTCTCAGACCTATAGCTGCTGACATTTTTATATATAAAAACATAGAACCAATGATTGGTTAGTCTTCATAGATATTCCAAAACGCAACCTGATGTGAATTAAGGATTATTAGTATCATATAATACCTTAGAGGGGGACATTAATTTTATGGTCATGATGTTTAGACCATTGTGTCACAAAGTTTAATATCCTATGAAAAGGACCCTGGTTTTGATAAGACATTACAAAAGGAGAATCTAATGTTATGTATTTGGGTCATCCAAAAGAGATTCATACCCAAATTGGAAGGTGCAAAAGAATATAATTTCATAATTTATTTAACTGTTAAAATGATTCTCAAATGTTTAAACTTTAGGGTACAACAATTACATTGAATAGAATGATTTTGGAAGCTTTAAAACATACATTATGAATGCCTGAGTCAATAAGAAATATAGACCAACTGGTGAAGAATGACCATTACAAATAGTGGAATACTAATACCATTCTCATTCAATATAATCTAATGGTAGTAGGTTGGATATTTTCTCAATCAGTCCATTGAGTGATTATGTGGTTTAGGTGGAACTATCTTCCATGACTAAAATATTCCATAGGGATAACTTTATATGCTTTGTGGAAAGGTGTGATATTCAGTATCAAATCCTAATAGGTTAGCTCCAAATAAATCAACATCCACAACCAATTTTTAGAAGACCCATACAGACCCACTATATAGGGCTATCCCCCAAGGCCTCATTACACCTTTACATACCACCCTATAATGAAAAAGACAGTAAAATAATCATTTAAGTGTAATTTAAAATAAAAGATGTGGAAAAGGAGAGTGAGAGGGGCTATAGGGTGTGAACAAAACTCAACACAAAGAAATGGTTCAAAATAGTGTATGGAGTATCCATTGGTTAATGAGAGACCATCCAAAAGGTGGAATGTGGCAGAGGATGGAACCATTCATTAAATTATAATTGTGGAGGCTATCATTAACCATCCCCACCAATCATAATGAAAACCTTATACTATAACTATCATGGTCTTGGAAACACAGGATTAGTTCAAATTATCTAGCATAGTTTCACTTCAATCCACCATGATATGGTTTTGTAGTCTGAATCCATATTCGAATTCAAGGACATGATTGGTATTGGGAACTTAGATAACTTTCATGGGTTCTTCCATATCCATTTCAATGGCTACTCTGGTGTCCCTTTACTTATTTTAAATGAATACATTAATGATAGAATATAATCATTATTTTCAGACCACATTGTCACCTCTATTCACAATTAGAACACCCCTTCTTGGTACTTTCTTGGTCTTCATAGATGTCTTTCTCATAGTGACAAATAGAATTCATGGAATCTTATTCAAGCCTTTGGGATAATTTTCTTGGAACAATTTGGTACGTATGGGACATTACAAAATTATGTTCTATTCTAAAAAGAAATAGGGTGATAGTACATTCCATGCCTCTATGATGTAGTTCCATCATACAATAATAAGGGTAGGGATTACTGATAGGGGACATGTAGATATTCATTAGACTTGGTTCTGAGGGAACATGATCAACACCTTTATTGCTGAATTACTAGACCATTTCTTGGGTTTGGGTGAATGGAATAATTTATTCCAACTTTCCATATCTCTCACTTGAGACATACTACCTTAGATATTACCCCATTATTTTCTAAACTACCTATGGTTTAAAGAAACCAAAACATGTTAAATACTCAACATTTGAGATATTGTTTGACAAATAAAATGAATATGATGATGTGAATCGAGATAGCCGGATGGTCGATGACCCTGAAAAAAACCATGAAATCTTCTCAAATACAATTTAGCCTAATTAGGGATTGAGTACAAATTAAGTGGCCACCACTAACATTTTTCTTACCCAAAACTAGAAAATATAAGTTTATATAGACGTGACATTGATATAATAATAATATAACCTAAATAAAAAATACCCCTTATGTTATTGGGTTCCATCATGACTTCTAGGATCAACTATACATGCTTCGTCCAGTTTTACTGTTATTTCTAAACATGTTACAAATAAATACCTATGGTTATCATGAAATATTCCCAAAATTAATGGTAGTTGGAAGTATATCCAATTTAAGAACAGACTCATATCAAAAAAACCACACATGTTGGAAGTGAATGCAACCCATAACTCAAATAGGTTTATTGTTGTAATTACATCCATTCCATTCCCTATACAGTCTATGGTTGTTATTACAACAAACCCATATTTCATGAATATCCATGATTATAAATACATTCAACCCCTCAATAATAAATACAGTTGAGATGGAATTACACCTAAATCCATGTAAATAATTTCATCAGGTTTTCATTATAGCCAACCGCACCCAAAATATATCTTATATGTTGGAATTAAACCCAAACACATAATAAAAACATCCCCAGATATCATTATATTCAACCACATTTTAATAAAATTTTATTGTATTAATTACACACAAACCCTTCATGAAGATTTGATTCATATACCTACTGGAAAACCAAAAAAAACCTAAAGGAGAAACAAAACCCTACCTAGAGGGGAAGACGGTGCAGCTTCCGGGGTCGCGGGGGGCTGGGGGTCGCGGGGTTAACGGGGTCACCGGGGTCGCATGGGGTCACCGGGGTCGGGGTCGCGGGGACACCGAGGGAAGCAGGGGGTCAAGGTCACAGGGGAAGCGGGGGGCTGGGGTCGTGGGGGAAGGAGGGTCGGGTGTTAAAAAAACCATCATTTCACGGCGGTTTATTATAAACCACCGCTAAACAACGGTTTTCTTGTAGTGTATTGGGATTATGGAAAACTTATCTTTTATAAAATTAAATTGATCATTATCATTGCAGATAATGTGAATTCCATAAACAATGAATTGTTTCTGAAGAATATTGAAATTATTTTTCATTGGAAGGGATAAAGGATCTTATCCATGTTAATTTATAATTAGTTTAATAGCATGATGAAATTACTCATTCATGAGTTCTTTCTTCGATGTAGGTGTTGATCATCTGAAGGATATTTAGTTTTATTTTCATTATGTTGATGTGGACCAAAAGTTGAGCCACTCGAGCGGTGATCCACATGTGAATTTTGATCACAAAATGTTACTGGTGGTATTATGGGTTCTAGTTTGGTAGTACCGATATTCTAGCATCACTCCTTTGATCGCAACCATGAACCCTTCAGTATTGAAAGGATCATCTCTTTATCTATCAGGATTGAGAGAATTTCAAGATGATAGAATCTATTTAGATTGATATAAAACTATAGAGACGTTATTATTTGAGAGAAAATTTACTAGGGAGGATGATATTGTGCACGATGAACAACTAGATACAATTATCGTAAAATTCTATTTATTAACACTGGATTAGGGTTTCATATTAATTATGTTCAAAAAATCCCTTAATAATGTTTTAAACCCCAAAAGAATCTCATGTTTGTAAAATAATAATAATATTATTTTAGTCTATGGTGTGATCTAATCCCTATAATGATAATGATAATTTAATAAATAGTAAAGGAATATTTATCACTAGACTGATAACTATGTATGCTCATCCTTTTTTACATTTATTGAATTTTTGAACAAGCATCAGAAATAAATATTATATTCAAAATATATAAAATAAAATATTTAGTTTAATTTTCATGAAATTAAATAAATTATCTATTAACTTGCAAATAATAATATATAATTATTATAAATTCAATACATAAATAAATATTATATTCACAGTCTAGAGATTAAAATTGTAACATCCTGACCTGGATTACCGTCAAACTGGTAGCCAGAACATTTTCCATATAACCTCAATCGTGTCTCCCCATATGCTAGAGGTTACAAACTACCAGTGAGTGTGTTTAGGTAGTTTAGTCGAGAGAGTATACCATCAAACTCGGAGTGCACAATGGTAAACATATAGTAAACTCATAAATTAGTAGAAGTAGTAAATGATAATTGAAAGGCATCAATAAATGAAAGATAATAACAATTTTATAAAAGTGGCCAAATCTAGTTTACAAAACAGATGAATGAATCTCATGATGATGATACATAACTAAAAGTTGTAAATAATACAATATTCTTTACAATATAGTAGAAAATCAAGAAAAGATAGCAAGCCCCATGGGAGATCTCCATAAGCATCGCAAGCTCTAGCTCAGTCCCTTCATCATATCTCATAGGTACAAGAAAAAATCACAAAAAGGTTTATAATTCTACAAACAGGAAGGGTCTACTTCGGTACCAATAATACCCGAGAAGGGTGTGAGATAATAACTCAGTAGGGTGGCACCCACAGTGGAAAGCACAATCGAATTTATGCAATATGTAAAATTAGCAGTGTGTAGGTAAATATGTAAGAAGTAAAATTCAAATAAGAAAATTACCATGGAATGTAATATTCTAAACTAGTGATAACAAAATATCCCCTCAAGGAACCCTGAAAAAAATAGTCAAGATCCTATAACAAGGCAGCTACAATAATGCATAAATAAACAACATAGCCTTTTCATTCATCCAAACATACCATACCACCACAACCTTTTTGTATACCCCACGAATCATATCAATTATGGTATATCCATATAATTATACATGTCACCATTGACCATGTCCAAGATGTATAATAAACAATATCAAAAACCCCACAACCTTATTGTATAATGAAATGTAGACTATCAATGGCTGGATCCAAGGTGTTGAAGACCAAGGCATCCTTATCGAGTCAAAGGAGTATCTCAATGGAAACATGGTAATTCCATTGGTTGGAGTCATAAGAGATTATGTACCAACATGTCCTCTACGAGTCCGTGTAATTTGGACCCGATGTGTATGAAGTCATAAGGCATCCCATAGAATCAATACCCAAGGGGAATACTCAACCCAAGGCTTCAACTACTGCGTTCAATATCTACGAAGAGTCATCCATGGTATCTATACAATCATTATACCATATCATACCATTTAATATTCATCACCTTATGTGTCTACCCACTAATATATAAACATTTACATTTAAAACATACAATGAGTATACCCACTCATTAATCACATTTCATGAAAAAATACATCTCATGAGTATACACACTCATGTATTCCGATTCACAATCAAATACATCTCAAGTAAACCAATGAGAATACCCACTCATTGTTGAAAATTCACATTTAGACACATCCTATGATTTTACCCACTAGTGTATTAATTTACCATCCAAAGAATGTAATGAGTATACCTACAAATTATCCATCATTTATAACAAATTACCTTGAATATATACATATAACATGAGTTTACCCACACACATCTCAATTTTTCTTTAATTAACCAATTAAATAATTAAAACCAACCAAATGAGTATTCCCACTCTTTTAACCAATTACCCTCAACCATGTCATGTGGGTATACTCACCATTTTATTTCCACTTACATTTATTCATATCACATGGGTATATCGACCCATTTATGATCATTAACTTTTATTCATATAACATGGGTACAACCACCCATTTATTACAATTCAATTTCAACAGAGCCATTTAACCAAAGAGAATCAACATGCAAGGGAGGAAATATATCTCCTAATTAACCAACCATTTCCCTTTAGTTATAATCAAGATTCGTCTAACTAGGAAATCATTGGAATACAGAAAATCTATAAACCATGAATGCATGACACAACTAATCAATACTTTTTGGCTTGAAGGAAGCACACCTTTGTTGGAGGGGTTTTATTATAAAATCACGACTTTGTTTCCCAACCAAATGATTTATCCCAATTAAGAAGTTTGTTCTAGAATTTAAATTCAACATATCAAGAAGCATTAAATAAGAAACTAATGAATTCTTAAACCAAAGAAATATGTTAGGGACCCTATCTCAAAAGAATACCAATCCAACACTTCATCACTTGTCATATTTGGCAGCAACACTTGAAACCTCTCCACACAAGCATGAACATACCTTCATATATATATCCCTTAAACCAATGCACCTATTTCGCATACCATGAGGTAATACGTACATTGAAGTTATATATGTATACCAAAGTATATGTGTGCACAACTTCAAAATTTATCAAAACCCAGTACAAACAATTCTTGGGACTTATAAACACCATAAGATCCTAATTTAAATGGTGAGAAGAAAAATAGAGGGTATAGAACCTTACCCAAAATGGTGGTGACAAGACAAATAAAACCCATCCAACTCCACTTCAATAGAATATGCTGGAATACAAACCGACGAGTCCCTAGGAAGCCTTCACATTCCCTAAAACTAGAAGAACACATAAATCTAGATCAAACACTTACCTAAGGTTTTGGATAAATGAAATATGGCGATAGAAGACCAATAAAATCCAAAGATAAGGAGGATAAGGAGGGGGGAGTCCTTACCTCATCTAATTAGATGAGAACCTTAAATAAACTCCTTTAATTAGCCGACGAAGAGGGAATCAGAGGGGGGTTCTCTGTGCATTGAAGGGGATCCCAAGATGGGGGGGGGGGGGGGGTGGACTCAAGTCACGTGTGAGGGAGGAGAGGGGTTAGTCTTATTCATTTTAATTTTTATTTTAGTTTAATTTAAAATAGAACAATATTTAACATAGGTCATCACACATAGTTTGGGTTGAATAGTTTAGAAAACCATGCTCCAACCATGGGCCCATTATTAGGTACCCGAGGCACCTACCATGGGATAACTTCATGGTTTAGGAACTATGAGTCATACTTGCAATGAACATAGCTTATCTATTTCCCAATTCCACCAATTGTGTGATCTAGGTGCATAGTTTGTAAAAATATGTGGCAGACCATGTGACAACCTCTATCCACCTGTAATAAGTTCCATGGTTACCTGCTATGTGCCACACAGTTTTAGAAAAACAATGCACCCTCTCTAGGTTCTTAAAAACCTTGTTTTCCTAGTATAGCACTCCCAAAACTCACTGATCCACCGAAGAAACTCCTAGGACCTTTAACTAATCCCAAAAAAATGACTTTGAGAGGTTCCAACTCTTGAAAATTCATTATGAAGCTCAGTTTTAAATTTAGATCATCCAGTAATTTCTGAAAATTCAAAAACCCTTGGAATAATACCCAGTCAAAAAACACGGGATTCTACAATCTCCCACCTTAAAAATTCTCATCCCTGAAAAGCCTTCATGAACAGAAACATCAATCAATCTACAGGGGTTGTGAAGTCTCATTCAGATGATCATGTTGAGTTTCCATGCTCCAAACACACCTTTAATCATTTCACAATCCAAAGGTTCTTAACTTGTTTGTGCTTTCCACCATGTTTCATAGCAATTAATTCCCCATTCCAAACCATACCTCTTCCACCATTGGAATTTCCAAAAAGTGAACATCTTAAGAATTCTAGAAATAATTCTCACATGATTTATTTAACTGGGCATACTTGATTACATCCGAGGCCATAGAATAGACCTCTTTGGATGAAACTGTCGAATCTAAATTGACCGATAAAAACTAGTCATGCATTATTTCCTTGAAAGACATCACCAACCCATAAAACACACTCACCCTTAAACTAGCGACATGATTTTTTAAATAGATTATTAACCAACCATAAACATTGAACAAGAGGTATTACAAGTCAAGACAATCTGATTGACTTAACTCAAAGCCTACCGACATAAACAGCTAGAGCACTTCAAACTGAACCACAATTCCATTCCCATGGCATCCATCAGCTAACATAGGAAAATACACTAAAGTCTTTACCTGAATTTTGGTAATATTCCTATATCAAGACATCACTGGGATATTTTAAAACAGTCTTACCACAACACGAATAAAGTCATAACCTAGATCCAAACCACTAGAATTCATTTCCTTTTTTCAACACATTTCTGAGACTTACTACATGTCCAGGGTAACTTCCAAAGAACCATGCATCCCATATACAACTTCGATAACAACCACTTATCAATACCAACAAGTTTTAAAACATTAGTATGGTGTAGGACTGATTCTATATTAAGGGATCTATAATTATGTCATGATGTGGTAAATTATTATCTTATTAATAAGTGAACACTAAGAGTATACCTAAGGTTACCAAGAAGATCAGTTGAACCACTAATGGTCGACTCTTTACAAAAATATCAGCTTCAACTTCCAATGCATCATCAACCAAACCCTAATGCATAAACCTCCCAAGGAATTCATGTACATTCAAACCTTACCACAAAAACTCTTTCAAGACTAGTAGGGTTTCTAAAGGGATGCACATAATGCTAACTTCATCAATGTCGTGCTGCCATGTATTCCCTAACACATACTCCAGAACTGACATTACACTCCCCACCTTTGGAGTGTCATCGTCATCAAAAGGAAAGAATGACATATCACAACCATGTTACTTCAGAATCACCTTAAATGAAAGTGTGATGTTCCATAAACCATGATCACCATGTAAAATCTTTTGGCATGAAACTCAATATTAAACCGACCAACATGTCAAAACACCTGAGTCCCAAAAACTTCTCCTAAGTAGTGGGATGAACTTTTTTCCTTGTCACATCAGTCACTCTACTCCAGAGTTGACCCAAAAATATCCTCAACAATACAAGGATCAACAATCACCCCTAAATCAACCATTTAATTACGTTATTTAACATGAAACAGGTACCACATATTCCAACACATACTACCCATAGATTACAAGGGAAACTGACACATTCTGGGTAATATCTATAGGTTGTCCACCCTATGAAATCAAGTATAATATGGATCAAATAGAAACCAGATCAAAATCATATCACCTCATACAACCATAACACGGATGATGACATACTGATTCATCCATCACTGAAGAAAGAGAGGTTCACAGAACCTCATAAGTAGCTGACCATGCCCGAGGCATGTCTAACCTACTGAATTAAGCATCCCTCAAGGATTATTCTCATAACAAGAGTCAATATACAATGAACACACATATGGTAAAAGGTTTCCTTTTTTAAAAACCAAACATCTTACTAGGGACAATAACAACCAAACAATAAAAATTGTCAAAGGATGAAAACATTATCAAGGCATTCCAAGATTTAAGGATGATACCTACCATGGGCTAGCACCTCACAAAGCGTAATCACTGACCCCATCAATAGGTCATGAAAAATATATTTAACTAGGCTCATGATCCCTTTTTCATTAAGAAATTTAAAAAATAAACAACCTATGGATAAACACTCACATCTATGTTCCATGGAATAACACATAAAACATTAAATATACCCTTACACAAGGGTTTATACCAAGGGCACCACTCAAGTTTCAAATTTTAATCCATTTCATTAATTCAATTCAACATTTAAACATTAAAAATAATTTTTAAAAAAACCCTCAAATACCATTTTACAATCAAGGCATAGGGTTTATTCAATTCCCGATGAGAAAAAAGGCAATTTATATCAAAATTACTCTTTAAACATTTAACATTCATTAACATTCCTTCATAAATTGGAAATTTAGAATCTAAATTACTTTTAAATAAAAAGGTGACCTCCAAGGTCCCATTAATCCATCTCAAGTCCTTAAAAAAGAAACCCCAAAATAATTCATTAAGCTTCAAAAGCTGTAAGATGCCCTTAGAGGGTTATTTCAAAAAAAACATTCCCTAACTGTCCTAGTTGGGTCAAATTGAGCAATTTGAAAATTAATCAATTCATTTAAGTTAAAAAATTAACATATTTCACATTACAAAATTTCACATACTCATATATATAATGGTCCAGTGATATGAGTGGCCATCTACCAATCCATGAAGGACACATACACTTTACAGTTTGCATTTGGATCCCATTCATTCAAATTCAATTTCATTTAACATTGTAACTTTAATAGACCTTTTTCATTTCAAAAATGTATATATACATTTATTAAGTTCTCGAGATGGTTTGAGTATATGGTTTTCCCTTTTAAAAATCATATGGCACCCATACACATGACAAATAAAAACTGGATCTTGCTTGAATCACACCCAACAAATTTATCCCATGAAACCATTTGATATCAAAACTCAAATGATACAATAAAAAAGGCATGGAATATATCATCTAATAATGTTACACCACAAGTAAGAAATAATAAATAAATAGGCATTCTAAAATATTACCTCAATAGGTATAATACTAAGCATGTAATCACTCAAGGCACATAGTTATACTTAGATAGAAACCTATTAATGAAACTATATAGAATGGTATATTCAAGGAATATAAAAATATAAGTGCCTATAATAATTCATGTCATTCTACTTCATTTCCATAATAGGCCAGGAAAAAATTTAATGTAAATTAAAGAACCAATAAGACATGAAAAATACACCCTTCACCCAAGGTGAAATCACATCAACCGTAACATCAAATAGTATAAGTAGTAATTCCCAGCTCTAGCCACTTGGTAATTTCCCATATGTGGGGTGATCAGTTCTAATAAATATTATTATCCAAGTACATAACCATTCTTAATCTCCTATCAACCAGCCTGAAATTGTAAGCCAAAAGAAAAACACCTCTGATTCCACTATGTAATGTCCCAACCCGGCATACCATCAAACCGGTAGTCGGACCAGTAACTATATAACCTCAAGTGTGTCTCCTCATATGCTAGAGGATACTGACTAGTAGTGAGGGTGTTTAGGTAGATCAGTAGGGAGACTATACAATCATACTTAGTGTGCATAGTGTTAAATAGATAGTAAAAATCAGATATCATAGGAAGCAATAAATGAGAATTGAAAGATAGTAGTGAAAGACAGATTATAACAATTTTATAATAGTAGAAAATACAAGTTTATAAAATAGATGAATTCATGTCATTATGATGATACAGAACTAAAAGTAGTAAACAATATAGCATGCTTTCAAATATAGTACAAAAAACATTAAAAGATAGAAATCCCCACATGCGATCTCCATGAGCATCCCGAGATCTAGTTCGGTCCCTTTCTCCTATCTCCCAGGTACAAGAAAACATCACAGAAAAAGTCCATATACCAGCAAACAAGAAGGGTATACTTGGGTACAAATGGTACCCATGTAGGGTGTGAGATAACATATCAATAGGATGACACCCATAGTGTCAATCCCAATCCAATTTTTAGAATATGTAAAATAGGCAGTGTGTAGGTAAATAGGTAAGCAATAAAATGAAAACAAGAAACTTTCCATGGTATGTATTCTTCTAAACTAGTGATACCAGAATAGACCCTCAAGGTTACCTATAAAAAATATTCAAGCTCTTATAACAAGGAAGCAACTATAATTCTCAAATAAACAACATGACATTGTCATTTATCCATATATATCATAACAGCCAGGCCTTGCAGTATACCCTATGTGTCATATCAATCATTTTCGAGTCATATAATTATACATGTTTCCATTTACCTTGAAAAATATGTATAATGAACCATATCGAACATACAACGACATTTCCATATAATGAAATGTAGGCCATAAATGGTCAGATCTAAGGGGATTGTCTTGATGGAAACTCAGGCACTGGTAAGAGTCCTTGGAGCATGTGTGCCAAAATTCTATACGTGAGTCCAAGAAATTCAGATCCAAGGTGTAGAAATTCCCAAGGCATCCCACAAAATCAACACCCAAGGGTTTTACTCAACCCAAGGCATCCACTACCACATTAAAGATCCATGTAGAGCTATACATGACATCTATACAATCATTAAACCATATCATATAATTTAATGTTCATCACCATATAAGTCTACTCACTCATATATAAACTTTTACATTTAAAACATGCAATGATTTTACCCACCCATTAATCACATTTCATGAAAAATACATCTAATGAGTATAACCACTTAGGTATTTCAATTCCTAATCAAACACATCTCAATTAAACTAATGATCATACTATCTAATTGTTGACAATTAACATTTAAACACATCCTATGAGTTTCCCCACTCTTGTATAAATTTTTCATCTAAGGCCTATAATGACTATACCTACTCATTATCCATCATTTGTAACAAATTACATTCAATATGTAACACCCCGAGCTTCCACGATACACTTCTCATTCAATAAGGCAATAGCTTGCATTGTACGCAAGTTCGAGTTCTAACACACCGCAACTAATCAAAATAGCCGTTATGAATAGTAATAACCACTTTTTAAAATTATAGAAATTTTATATTTCAAAATGGACTTCATTTTTGTATTCGTAATATCGAAATTAGCCTATGTTGAATTTTTGGTATTTTTCTGAGAACTTCTAATTTTTTATGAATAGTGAAAAATACATAAAAACAACTTTTTTAATCAAAATAATTTATACAGATAAATTATACTATTTAGTGGTTTTAAGGTATAATTAGAAAATATTTTTACCATTTTATCCAATGGTGGTCATTAGAATTAATTTAACATTGAAATTGGACATAAACAATTGCCAAACTTTTGATATAAATTGTTTCTTAAAAACACGCTATTTGTTGTAACAGCGGGAATTAATTATGAAATTAATTAATACAACTTATATGTTTGGAATTTTGTAAAATAGACATCATTTTTGAATTCGGAATATCAATTATAGCTTAGGGTGAAATTTTGGCCTTATTCTGAAAAACTTCAATTTTTGATGAATAGTGAAACCACTAAGTGGTAGTTAAATAACTGATTTTTCGTTTAAATGAAATATTACAACTTCTGTGATTTGATTTTCAAAAATCCGACATACATGGTTATCATTAAGAAGTAAAATGTGGTTCAATGAGATCAAAATAATTTTTTGGTGAATAGTAACTTTTAAGTTCTTAATCGCGATTAGTGGTAATTAGTGTAGTTTAAGGTATAAATAATACATTAATAATATGAAATGACCTAGACACATGTCCCAACCTCATTGGTTGAGTCATGGCCGACCAAGACAAGCCATGGCCTAACTTGGGGACCCCATGGATCCACTTTTGTTGGGAAATAACATAAATTACTTTTTATTTAATGTTAAAGTGAAAATGACACTAACATAAATTGTTCTACTAAAACAATTTTTAATTGGGGTTATACAAGTCCAAATTTTGATTATAAATAGTCATTGGAAAGCTAAAAAGATTTCCTACATCATAGTATTTGTTTTATAATTTTTAGACATTAAATAAATTAAAGTATTTATGACATAATAATGATGTAGCGATGACATCATTATTTGACGATTTAAATAAAATGAGAAGATAATGCAAAATCCGAGGCTTACACTTGTCCAGAGCCTATTGGATGAAGATATTTCGAATCCTTATCACCTTAGCCTCGAATTATATAGATGTGGGACCTTTAGAATCCGAAAAGCATTTTGAAATAATGTAACATTTCATTACTTTCCAAAAGTGCCCCTCCTCTCCACTTATAAAAGGCCCCCACCTCTCCCACCTTATTCACACCATCAAGCCATTTGGCTCGGCCAACCTCTGCCCAAATACTCTCCCAACATTCCTTCCTTACTCCTAGAAACCTCACTTTGGGCAGAACTCTTCCCAAGGAAGCCTTTAGCTCAAATCAAAAAGAGTTACCCGATTTTGAGGAGGTTAAAGAACGGTTGAGTCAAGTCGGACACAAGGTAAGGGAACTTCTTAACCCAACTTCCATTCTTTGGGTTAATCTCCTACTTTCAAATTATGTCTTGATATTATTATGTCCTATCTTGTATTTTTACATTATTTATGTGTACCTATAGTGAATACACATAATAGATATATTTTATTTAAAAATTATCTTTTAAAGTACTTCGTCTCAATCTCCTTTCATTTAGGCATATTTTGTTTTATACACAAATTTCTTTTATACGGTGTATAAACCCCTTTGACTTTTACGTTTATTCAAAAGGAATATTTTTATACGAAGCATTTTTCTAAACTACAAAAGGGAATGTTTTTCATTCCGTACTTATGCGGCGACAATGACTTCTCCGCCGCCGTGACCATTATTTGAGTTTCGGCTTCCTCTACAAGCCATCATTTTTTTTAATGAAAAATAAATACAAAGTTTTAACTTTATTTTATTTTGGTATTGAAAATGGTTTTGAAAGCGTTTTTATCAGATCAAAGTGTTGTATTGATATCTTGTGATTGAAATGTGGAAATGTTATGTTTCCTTTATGCATGTTTTATGTGATACGATTATGTTATGGTTTATGATATGTTTAAACCTATTCATATGAGGAATGTATTGGACTTAATAAGTGACGGGTGGAGCCCGCTATAGCTCCTCGATGCATCGGTATGTCTCATGAGACAACTAGACGTGGAATTGGCCGAGGCCCTTTCCCAATTTGATTTATGGTTTTGGCCGAGGCCTTAATCATTTTAGATGTCTTGGCCGAGGCCTTGACAAAGTGTTTCAGAATGTCCGGCATTATACATTCCCTCATTATGAAAGTGGTTATTGATATTGCATGTGATTATTCGACCAGTAGAATATCCATGTGAAGAAGAGAATGGAATTATCTCATTTTACTTTTGCCATATTATGTTGAAGTTCATGTTTAAAAGGCTTTTGTTTTAGTTATACATTGCCTTAAATGTTAATGTTTATTTATGAAAGCTTCCGCATTATTGTTATCCTTACTGAGCATCTGAGCTCACCCCTTTCAATGTTTTAATGTTTTCCAGGATGTGAAGAAGTATTTTATGAATGACCTGCAGGGATAGTCAGAAGAGGATATGAGTGTGGACTATGGAGACTTTGTTATTGTAGTTTTTCACTTTTTGATGTAATGAAAGACTTATGAATGTATCTAGTGTTTCCAAGGCTACTAAACTAATCGGTCTTTCGAGACTTGATCCTTTGTGATCATGCCAATGTTACGAAGTAATGCACCGACTCTGGGTAGCTGGGGTCGGGGCGTTACAGTTGGTATCAGAGGCAGTTTAGTACTAACCTTGGAAGCTAGATTTAGATAAACTCTGATTAGAGCACATAGCCCAAAGATAGACTTTGAGGATTAGTATAGAAGAACTTCCTAGAATTTTAGTATTGTAGAGATGTTGTGAGTTCTCCGAGCAATACATCCCTGTCTGGATACGAGCAGGTAGAGGTGGCTCTGGCACAGATGTACCTAGGGGTAAAACCCGAAAACACCGCTTTGAGCTAGACTCAAACGGGAACTGGTGCACGACAACGGGCCTTGCTGCACTCTTGGTTATGACACTCCCGGGGGATATGCTTAGGATAATTCTCATTTTCTTTACAAACCATTATGTAAGGTTTATGAGTACATACTTCCTCAAAGGAAACATTTCTTTTTATGATTATGGATTATATCCATAAATAGTTCAATTTATGTTAAGTATTATACAAGTATGGAATTATGTATTTTGATTCATAAACTAATCTGGATTATGCCATTGTTTAGAAATGGCGCTTAGTAGAAGGAATGGAAACTGTATCAATGCACGAACTCCGTGTAGGGATTGCCCTCCTGCTCAAGATAATTATTGTGGACCTGGAGATACAACTGGTGCTGATCAACTTATTACCATACTGGGACAACTCACGCAGGTTATGAATAACAACCTTACTCGTATGGAGCACCCTGATTCGCAACGTGGAGGATCAATGCTAGACCGTTTCATGAGGCAACAACCGCCAACCTTCAATGGGAGTATAAATCCTACAGTAGCTGAGCAATGGATAAATTCCTTAGAGAAAATATTCCATGCCTTGGGGAGTAGTGAAAGGGAGAAGGTTGTCATGGCAGTTTACCGCCTCACTGGAGATGCCGATCAGTGGTGGTCACTGATTCAAAACACAAAGGAAGATGATGACGTATCGAATATGGAATGGAGGGAGTTCAAAGAGCTTTTCTTAGAAAAATACTTTCCTCGTGACCATCGAGCAGATATGGAAAGGCAATTTCTGAGTCTGAGGCAGAAGGAGGATGAGAATGTCGCAAAGTATGAGGCTAACTTTACAAGGTTAGCGAGGCATGCTGCCGATTATATACGTAACCCAAGGAGTAAGATTGATCGTTTCTTTGATGGGTTAAAACCATTTCTCCGTCGAGCTTTAGTATCACAATCCTTCTCATCATACGAAGATATAGTCTCATGTGCTATCAAGACAGAAAAGGAATTCTCTAAGTCTTATGACAACAAAGTAAAGCAAGAGAAGAAGAGAACGGTGGAACAAGAGACAGATAAAGGGAAAAAGGGAAAGAAGGATTTTCCATTATGTGATAATTGTGGGAAGAATCACCCTGGTACTTGCCTAAAAGGAATGGGAGTCTGTTATAAATGTGGAGAAAAAGGTCACCAGGCACGTGATTGCAAGGGAAAGAAAGAGGCTGTCAAAGTTGAATGCTACAATTGTAGAGAAATGGGTCATTACGCAAATGAATGTCCTAAGCGTCAAGGAATCTTACCTCAGAAAAGGCCAAGGGATCAAGGACAATCTTATGCTATTACTACAGTTGAAGCAGAATAACTAATGTATTGATGCTTTCGGACTCATGGATTATATTCTGGTTATTAGAATAATGTGATCTATATAAGGATTGTACTGCAGTACTTGTTGGTTTCAGTAAGGTTTTAATATGATTAAGGTAATCATATTTTTAGTATGTGACAATAAGAGAAACTTTTCTTTGTTTGGGGAATCTGATGTTACAATTGATTTTGGAATTAAGAGACCTTTTAGAGAAAGTTTGGACAGAGGTATTTTGGATAACTATAAATGTTGGGATGGATTAAGTTGAACTTTGAATAGTATTGTTTAAGGTTAAAACTTTTCTGAAGATTATTTCTGGAATACTATAATACTATATTTTTAGAAAAAGGACAACCTGCAGGGTGGGGAATAACCCGTCGCGTCGGACACAGCTGCAGGAATCGAACCCACAACCATAGTGCGACAAGCCTTTATTTCCTACCACTAGCCTACAGGAAGTCCCTGGTTATTACAAAATCGTTTTACTAATCTAAATGGTATGTGTTAACATTTGGAACCTTATACAATTAGGATAAATAGAATATTTTTGAGTTCCGTTACCATTTGGAGTAAAAGTTGGGTTTGTGGTAAAAATTTATTAACGAATGAAAGTATACATAACAAGTATGTATATTCCCCTACGTTCTTAGTAAATCTCATAAATAAATTCCTCAACATTATAAAAGGTAACTTAAAACAAAAATGTTGTCGGTTAACTTTTCCAACTGGGGATTCAATGACCGTTTAACCAATCACAAGTTTGTGATTTTCTTGTGGTTAAACATTCTCCTAATCCTGTTTTCTATAACTCTCCATCAGACCTTGATGGTTTGTTTCTCCTCCATATCCATATTTTCATAGAATCCTAGAATGGGCTATATCGGGTGACCTTTGTACTTATCCTGCTTTCTTTTAATGTTATATATTTATTAACCTTATTTCCAATGTGGGTTTTCCACAAAGGTATTTTCTATTTTCAGCCTTTTATTATCAAAGAAAAATTTCAAATTGCGAGGACGCAATTTATTGAAGGAGGGGAGAATGTAACACCCCGAGCTTCCACGATACGCTTCTCATTCAATAATGCAATAGCTTGCATTGTACGCAAGTTCGAGTTCTAACACACCGCAACTAATCAAAATAGCCGTTATGAATAGTAATAACCACTTTTTAAAATTATAGAAATTTTATATTTCAAAATGGACTTCATTTTTGTATTCGTAATATCGAAATTAGCCTATGTTGAATTTTTGGTATTTTTCTGAGAACTTCTAATTTTTTATGAATAGTGAAAAATACATAAAAACAACTTTTTTAATCAAAATAATTTATACAGATAAATTATACTATTTAGTGGTTTTAAGGTATAATTAGAAAATATTTTTACCATTTTATCCAATGGTGGTCATTAGAATTAATTTAACATTGAAATTGGACATAAACAATTGCCAAACTTTTGATATAAATTGTTTCTTAAAAACACGCTATTTGTTGTAACAGCGGGAATTAATTATGAAATTAATTAATACAACTTATATGTTTGGAATTTTGTAAAATAGACATCATTTTTGAATTCGGAATATCAATTATAGCTTAGGGTGAAATTTTGGCCTTATTCTGAAAAACTTCAATTTTTGATGAATAGTGAAACCACTAAGTGGTAGTTAAATAACTGATTTTTCGTTTAAATGAAATATTACAACTTCTGTGATTTGATTTTCAAAAATCCGACATACATGGTTATCATTAAGAAGTAAAATGTGGTTCAATGAGATCAAAATAATTTTTTGGTGAATAGTAACTTTTAAGTTCTTAATCGCGATTAGTGGTAATTAGTGTAGTTTAAGGTATAAATAATACATTAATAATATGAAATGACCTAGACACATGTCCCAACCTCATTGGTTGAGTCATGGCCGACCAAGACAAGCCATGGCCTAACTTGGGGACCCCATGGATCCACTTTTGTTGGGAAATAACATAAATTACTTTTTATTTAATGTTAAAGTGAAAATGACACTAACATAAATTGTTCTACTAAAACAATTTTTAATTGGGGTTATACAAGTCCAAATTTTGATTATAAATAGTCATTGGAAAGCTAAAAAGATTTCCTACATCATAGTATTTGTTTTATAATTTTTAGACATTAAATAAATTAAAGTATTTATGACATAATAATGATGTAGCGATGACATCATTATTTGACGATTTAAATAAAATGAGAAGATAATGCAAAATCCGAGGCTTACACTTGTCCAGAGCCTATTGGATGAAGATATTTCGAATCCTTATCACCTTAGCCTCGAATTATATAGATGTGGGACCTTTAGAATCCGAAAAGCATTTTGAAATAATGTAACATTTCATTACTTTCCAAAAGTGCCCCTCCTCTCCACTTATAAAAGGCCCCCACCTCTCCCACCTTATTCACACCATCAAGCCATTTGGCTCGGCCAACCTCTGCCCAAATACTCTCCCAACATTCCTTCCTTACTCCTAGAAACCTCACTTTGGGCAGAACTCTTCCCAAGGAAGCCTTTAGCTCAAATCAAAAAGAGTTACCCGATTTTGAGGAGGTTAAAGAACGGTTGAGTCAAGTCGGACACAAGGTAAGGGAACTTCTTAACCCAACTTCCATTCTTTGGGTTAATCTCCTACTTTCAAATTATGTCTTGATATTATTATGTCCTATCTTGTATTTTTACATTATTTATGTGTACCTATAGTGAATACACATAATAGATATATTTTATTTAAAAATTATCTTTTAAAGTACTTCGTCTCAATCTCCTTTCATTTAGGCATATTTTGTTTTATACACAAATTTCTTTTATACGGTGTATAAACCCCTTTGACTTTTACGTTTATTCAAAAGGAATATTTTTATACGAAGCATTTTTCTAAACTACAAAAGGGAATGTTTTTCATTCCGTACTTATGCGGCGACAATGACTTCTCCGCCGCCGTGACCATTATTTGAGTTTCAGCTTCCTCTACAAGCCATCATTTTTTTTAATGAAAAATAAATACAAAGTTTTAACTTTCTTTTATTTTGGTATTGAAAATGGTTTTGAAAGCGTTTTTATCAGATCAAAGTGTTGTATTGATATCTTGTGATTGAAATGTGGAAATGTTATGTTTCCTTTATGCATGTTTTATGTGATACGATTATGTTATGGTTTATGATATGTTTAAACCTATTCATATGAGGAATGTATTGGACTTAATAAGTGACGGGTGGAGCCCGCTATAGCTCCTCGATGCATCGGTATGTCTCATGAGACAACTAGACGTGGAATTGGCCGAGGCCCTTTCCCAATTTGATTTATGGTTTTGGCCGAGGCCTTAATCATTTTAGATGTCTTGGCCGAGGCCTTGACAAAGTGTTTCAGAATGTCCGGCATTATACATTCCCTCATTATGAAAGTGGTTATTGATATTGCATGTGATTATTCGACCAGTAGAATATCCATGTGAAGAAGAGAATGGAATTATCTCATTTTACTTTTGCCATATTATGTTGAAGTTCATGTTTAAAAGGCTTTTGTTTTAGTTATACATTGCCTTAAATGTTAATGTTTATTTATGAAAGCTTCCGCATTATTGTTATCCTTACTGAGCATCTGAGCTCACCCCTTTCAATGTTTTAATGTTTTCCAGGATGTGAAGAAGTATTTTATGAATGACCTGCAGGGATAGTCAGAAGAGGATATGAGTGTGGACTATGGAGACTTTGTTATTGTAGTTTTTCACTTTTTGATGTAATGAAAGACTTATGAATGTATCTAGTGTTTCCAAGGCTACTAAACTAATCGGTCTTTCGAGACTTGATCCTTTGTGATCATGCCAATGTTACGAAGTAATGCACCGACTCTGGGTAGCTGGGGTCGGGGCGTTACACAATATATACATATAACATGGGTTTACCCACTCACATTTACATTTTTTTTAATTGACCCTTTTATTAATTCAAACCAACCAAATGTGTATTCCAAATCATTTAACCAATAAATCTAAACAATGTCACATGGGTATACCCGCCCATTTATTATCATTCACTTTTATTCATCTAACATGGGTACACCCACCCAATTTATTACCATTCAAGTTCAATAAAACCATTTAACATAATAGAATCAACATCAAAGGGAGGTAATACATATCTTAATTTATAAACCACTTAACTTTAGTTATAATAAATATTCCTCTAACTAAATAAGCATAGGAAAAACCACAAAGAAATAATAATATCATTTTTAAAAAAAATAATCAATACTTTTTGGCATAAAGGCAACACACCTCTATTGGAGGGATTTTATTATAAAATCCTAACATTGTTTATCAATCCAATCACTTATACCAATTAATAATTTTGTTCCAGAATTGAAATTAAACTTATCAAGAAGCATTAAATAAGAAACTAATGAATTATTAAATCAAATGGAAAGGTCAGGGACCCTACCTCAAAAGGATACCATGAAAACACTTCAGCACTTGTCTGGTTTGGAGGAAACACTTGAAACTGCTCCACACATGCATGCATGTACCTTTATATATATATATATCCTTTAACCCAGTTGAACTTTTCCCCATTCCATGAAGGAATATGTACATGGAATATTTATATATATATATATATACAAAAATACCTGATTATATGTGTGTGTTCCTTCAAAATTGATCAAAACCCACTATAAACAATTCTCGAGACACATAAACACCTTAATACCCTAATTTAAATGTTTTGAAACAAAACGATGGGTGTAGAACCAGAACCAAAATTATGGAAGCAATCCAAATCAGACCTATCCACCTCACCTTTGGTTTTGGATTCCGGAATACGAACCCATGAGTCTTGATGAAGCCATTGCATGCCCTAAAACTAGAAGCACACAAATATATAGAACAAACCCTAACATAATGTTTTGGTTGAACAAAATACGGAAACTGAAGACCAAAAATGGAAAACAAAAGAATAATAATGAGGGAGATGTCCTTAAATCATGAAATCATATGAGAACCATGAAGAAACCACCTTGAATTAGCCGATAGAGAGGGATCCAGGGGGGTTCATCACTTATTGAAGGGGGTCCCAAGGGGGGCTCACGTCACGTATGAAACAGGAGCGGGGTGAGAATTATTATTTTTAAATTTACTTTACTTTAATTTAAAGAAACTAAATTTTTAACATATGTCATCGCAAATGGTTTGGGTATCACGGTTAATAAAATTATGGGTCAACCATTCACTCTTTACTAGGCACCCGGGGAACCCTGTGCAGGCTAACCACATGGTTAAGAATCTCTGCACCAACCGTGCGATGAACAATGATTTTCTTCTGCCCAATGACACTAAGAGTGTAGGCAAGAAACACATCTTGGAAAACTATGTGAATCCAGTTTGATGGCCTCTATCCAGATGCAATAAGCAACACTATTACTTGATATGTTCTGCACAGTTTTAGAAAACCTTTGTACCCCCTACAGGTTCTTAAAAATATGATTTTCTTGGTACCAAGCTCATAAAACTCACCGATCCACCCTAGAAACTCCTCATACCTTTACCCAAGTCCAAAAACCCAACTTTGAGAGGTTCCAAATCTCAAAACATCATTCTGATTCTCATTTTTAAATTCATCTCATCCAATAATTTCCAAAAAAACAAATAGAAAACTACTTGGTACAAAAACACAGGATTCTACAGAATTTTTTTTTATATTAGCATAATTAAATAATTTATTTATTAATTAATGAATAATTATTTACTAACTTTTTAATTATAAGAGACAAATAAATATTATAAATTATCATAATTAAATAGAGACCTTAATAATAAATTATAATTTAATATTTTTGATTATTTAATAACATAAGAATAAATATTACTTATTCATCTAGTGAATAATATTCAACTATTAAATATAAATAATATTCAATTAGGATCAAAGGAATCACTTTGTGTGTGAACCTATAGAACTATTCCTAATTGGAATTAGGTAGGCTTGCATAGATTCTAATATTACTCTTGAGCAATGGTTCACTGAATCCCTAGAGGAAGAGGATATATCACAATGAGAAAAACCACTTATGAATGATCATTAAGTCATAAAATCTCTTTAACTTGACATATCATTAAAGTGGTTCCACACCAATTTCATCAACCTATATGTTGGATGTGTCTTTATTTGACAATATAAAATAAACTAGTCATACCACCATAACCATGGAATATTAATGTGATGGTTCCATTTAAATCAAAAGGCTGATATATCAACTTCCAAAAATATAGAAGGGACATATCCTTCATTGAATTATTCATTAATAACCCATCATTCAAGAAACACCCAACATACCCAACTTTTTAAAAAACTATCTCATCATGGTTTATGACAATACATCTAGGTGAAAAATTCATGACATGTATTAACAATAATATTAAATTATAAGGACCCTTAAAAAAATCCAATATAGGAATATCTGATGAAACATAAACATGAATAATTCCTACAAGTGGGGGTTTCCTCCTAATCACCATTCTTGTAGATTACCAAGTATGAGCTTCATGAGGTAAAACCTCATCCAATTATGCATACTCACACATGACAGTCAACATAATATGTGTCCCTTGAAATAATGTTACCCAACCATAGAAAAATATTTAAGGATATCATATTGGCACAAAAATATTTTAATTATAGAATAGAACTGTTATGAACTTTTCAATGCAAAAAAATATTCTCAAAATTATCTAATTAATTTCTGGTAAAAGAAAAATCAATATTTGATAAGTTATTAATAATAAAATCAATGAATATACATAAAATATTACGTAAAAAGTAGTTATTTCTTGGGAACAAACTCTAATAGACTCCCACTTGCGCATGGGCCAACTGTTAATGACTAATTAGTTCTCACTTGTTAAACATGATTTGGTTTATAATGGATAGAAATTCATGGCCTGCCACATTTCCATGGAAAGGGTTGGTTTAACTACATGAATATGTAACTAATCTTCCTATTAGGATATAAATACATGGAGAACACCCATCAAGTGTAGATATTACCAAGTACCCACCACTTCTTAACATGTCAATAACCTGACATCATGATTAAGTCTATAGTTTAATATTAACATAATAATGATAAAACATTTGCTTTTGGTATAACCCATAATTGGAACATAATATTGCTAAACCTATTCTTAATTTGCATCAGAATCCATTATATACTCAAAGATTGTAGATATGACACCCACTATATATAATAAATTTGTCTTGTATATTACCTTAGACTTTTTAGGATACAAAATCAAAATGGAATAAATGCATATGAGTTTCCAATTCCCTTGATAGCTAGTAATTCAACCTCTTTGGGTACAAGGAACTGATCCTATTCTACTTTTTCAAGTACTATAAGATAGTCTTAATTACAAGTTAGTGTAGTTAAGTTGGATCTATTTTATATTCATAGACTATGCATCATGCATCAATAATACATAACATCTTTACATATCATGCAATATGAGATAAACTATCATCACTCAATCTTGTGAAATAATCATTATCCCAATAAAATATTTATATTCTCATGTATATTCTATAGGAATGATTATGGGTAAACAAAAATTTAGTATTGAATTTTTTCACTTTTATTTTCAATACTTAATATATGTACTATGAATAAATTCAGGAAACCAATGGATCTATTTTTTAGATCTTATTCCCTATAACACGGTTGCTACTTTATGCCATTCATGGAGATATTAATTCCTTTATCTTAACAAATTGGTAATACCTAGAATTTGTTTTCAATATATTATCAACATATCTATCTTGATAACATATAATGCTCCCACTAACCCATTAGAGACACTTGGATCTCATTCATTTCCAAATGAATATTTTATGATCATTGTGTATGATTTATCCATAAATGAATGTATGAAATTTACATATCTCATTGGAATTTATTTTTGTCTCCCATCCTTTTTAGTTATCACTTATAGATATATACCAATGGGTCTCCTTTTGGTCATGTCATATAGACATTATCCTTAAGGTTTCCTCTAAATGAGGTGGCCTTGAAAATAAACAACCCAACATGATCATCATAGATGTATACTTTGACAAGTACAATTCAAAAGGATTTGAGTCGTCACTATTTGTGTATAGGTTTTGTCATAGAATAATGCTTTAAATAATCAATCAAGATTTATAGTTTATAGCTTTTACTATCCATATATAGTTTCTCTTAAATACTCACCTAAAGTATCATGTCTTATAAACATTTAAAATACAGATTCAATAAAACTCAATACATGGAATCCATTAATTTAATTTATACAAACTTGTAAATATTATCAATTTTAAATTAACAACTTATTATTAGGAATAAAATTTTCACCCATCATAGTGAATATGAACAACCTATTTGGTTATGAATTTCTATATATTATATTTCTCTATAATTACTCCTCTTATTATGATCAGTGGAATCTAAAATTCATATGCCAACAAATATATATCCAGAGCCTTAACCCATAGAAGATAATTCTTCTCCAAATATACTTAAAAGTTATGGTTTCCTTTATGGAAAAATAGTGGGTTTTTATTAGACCTTAAAATACTTATTGGATATAAGATTATTAACTGAGATGCATTAACTGTTTGATCTTCATTTATAGCCAAATATATATTTTAACAAATGGTTTTCAAAAAACACCTGTGGTTTTTTCCTAATATATTCTAATCATAGCACTATTAATGTGACATCCATTATAAAATATTGTTTTAATTTGTTTATTTGTTCCACTATTATTCTCAAAACATGTCTTTGAATAAATTATAGAATATTTTTAATATATATATAAGTCTCTTTAATGATATTCCATTTACTACCATTTCTATATTGATGTATATAAGGAAATTTGAGTTTGGGAATACCTTTACTTCATATGTATTATCAATGGTTACTTGGGTAACATGTTCTCTAACAATCCAACTCAAAGGATTCTCAATCTTCACAACATGTACACATTTGAACCACTAAGAATTTCTAAATATAATAAAGTAATATCCTAAATTATATGAATTTAAATATATCTTTAGAATAGTTCATTTGGCCTTGATGACCAAATATTGAAATGTTTGGGGTGTACCATTATTTAAAATGGATTCCTTAACTAAAACATGATAAGTAGTTTATTAGTATAGATAGTTTCTTAGATCAATCAAGACTAAAAAAATATGGTCATAAACTAGTCAACTAATTTCATTTTTAGTTGAAAAATAATTATCCTTACAAAACTGGGTAAGGGTATTATATTTAATATTCATCACTCATTGAAATGCATATCAATGATTCAAGAGTTACATAACCATTATTTTAGTATGAAATACCACAAGAACACTTATTCCATATGTGAAATAATATATTATTATGTTTAGTTGGATATTAAAATAAATATTTCAGTAATACATATTGAAATCTCAAATAAATCCATTATATTAATTTAAAATTTGCATCATCTCATTATTGACATAAAAATCTCCCTTTCTCAACCATTGGGATAATTAACCCTACATCTTATAATATTCCCAAACATTATTAATTCAAAATTGAGAAAATATATAAAACAAAATGTATTTAATTATTATGAAGGTCAATAGAAATATTATATTATGCGATGAATTATCTAAGAGTTTTTAACTATTTCTACTTTAATTTATTACAATTATTCTAATAACTGTTTCTTTTCATATGAGAAGTAAATAACCTTTTGTTTATTTCCTTCCCTCAGAATCCTATATCTTTTTGAAATATGTTTTATGGAAACCATGGTATTTAAAATTCCATGGGATTTCTAACATTGTATTTAATTATTTTCACCCTATAGAGTGAGGAAATAAGTGTCCACTAAACCTTATTTTTCTTGGTGAAGTATAGACAAAAAGGATTTATCAACAGTTTCTCTATACTATTTATCCTATCATCGAGGAATACAGATAACTATTATGGTATGGATAATAACATTATATTCATGGATAATATATTATCCAAATGGAAGGTTAACTTTAAACAATGTACTTCAAAACTTGAAGACATGATTAGAAGTAATACACCCCCTTTCCAATTTATAATAAAATAATATAAAGAGAATCTCAATTATATTTAATAATTTCTTTATTCATATGAAGATATATACAAAAATATATCATGGATGAATCACCTCTATATATATTCTTCAGGAATCCTTTTCTACCTTCACTTGGTCGAAAGATGATGAAGTTTATAAAATTTGAACTCATATTACATATTTTTCATTAGTAAAGCAGTGTAAAACATCTATACCACTTTGATAAATTTGTTTGTGTTATAAAATTTTATTCTTTTGGGAATACGCATAATGGTTTTCATGGTTTCACATGTAATTATTTATAATGATAAAAATAAACATGTCAAAACATTACTTTATTACATAATAAGTGAGAGAAAATAATTTTATTAAGTATCCCTATATTTTATCAAGTCTAAAAATTCCTCACCATTGAACTCAGAATGTTCTGTCATGAGTAAATTCTAGTATAACAGATTCATATTTCCCTCTTTACTATTTATACTATTTTCATGAATAGTTTAAATTGGGTTTACGAAGGTTTTATTATGAACTGTGGGCTTGTGGTTCCATATTATGTTGAGAAGACTCCCCATTCCTAAAATTCTGACTTGGATTTCATCAACAATTGATTCTAGATTTTAATTTACTTGGCTATGTTCATTTAATTAAATATAAGATTATTTAATCTGACTTATAATCTTAATTAAGATTACTTGAAAATTTAAATTTTCCCCGACTATGGCACGAACTAACTCTTTAACTATGGTTTGTCATAATTTAGATAACGAAAGGTGTAATTAATGAATATTTATTCAATTGATTTGTATTTTTATGTGAAAAAATTATTATTTTATCTTTTAAATTTCATTTTATTGTTAAGTGTATTTTACATTAGTGATCAAACATGTGATTGAAATAATATTTATACAAAAAACATTTAATATAATTTCATCTTCGCATATTAATCTGTTTATATTTGTGATTTTGATCTCGTATCCATAAAATAAATTATACATCACATTGGAATAAAATAAATAAATAATATCATAATCATGATATTTAACTAGTGGGGTTTTTATTGATTGGATAATAAAAAAACATTAAACAAATGTGGAAAAAACATTTAATTTATAAAATTAATTTAAATAATATTCTTGGAGTATTAAGAAAATTCATGAAAACATTTTAAACAAAATATGGTCATGGAAGAAAAAATTACTAAATAAAGAGTGGCATAATGTCAATTTTCCTTGAAAACATCATTTCTGTATATTGAGTACATAAATAGATGAAAATTAAAATAAAAAATTTAATATCTATAAATAAATATATCAAAATAAAACACATAATACTTGGCAGAGATAGATCGTTTAATTTCATCATTGTAAACATAAGCATCAATATTCTTAGTAAAAATGTGATTATAACATAAAATATTAATTGATTTAACAATCCTTGAATCAGTAGTCATTGGATTCATGAAAATAAAATATATCTATAAATACCATTAATTATAAATAATTGATTATTAAAAAATATATTCATGAGAACTATATAAACTACATTGATAAGAAATTAGTGCTTTAATTTAAAACAAGCCATAATGAAGAGAAATTGAGATGAAAAGCCCACACAAATTTGGTTTCTTTTAAATCGAACTCCATGTAATAAAATAAAATTATATGTATCTCCAAACCCCATAAATTTAATGCATATTCAATATAAATTAATTAGTTAACAATCACAACACATAAAATATATTATGGTTTCCAATATCAAATATGTCTCATGAATTTGAAAGTGAGACAAAGAAACCCATACCTTATATCTGAATTGATATGTTAGCATTATAACCTCATGAATAATAAATTAGATTTATTATAATTTAACATAATAATAATATTAATAAATATAATATATTATATTATACTATTGTATTATTTCAACAACGATTTATCCTCAATTCTCTATTAATGTCTTCATTTTAGGTGGTAATTACATTGTTTTTTATATATGTTATAGTGTTGCGGTTATGGTCCTTTCACTTTGATCATGGTTAATAAATTTCCAAAATTTTAATCATGAAAAAATTATTATATTTAATCATTATATACATATGTATAATAATTTCTATAAATCAGTGATAAAAAATGAATTACATCACTACATGGGGATGGTAGTTTGAATGTACGCACTAGCGATGTTTCCATTTTTTGATGGATGGAAAACAAATAAAGGTGAATATCAATTAAATCTTGAAAAAATATTACTATATCATAAATGTAATATATATTCATTAAATCTATGAAAAATTCAAAACATTAATTTTGGTGGGGGGAAATGACTCATATTGCTATGTGGAGGTCGTAGTACACACGTACACACAACTGACACTTATGTATCCCATTTCTTTGAGAATAAGTGTTAAATTCTCAAAAAATAATAACAACAAAAATTAATTATATTTTCTACACTATATTTATCATTTTTTCTGGGTAAATTAATTTTATTAGAAGTAGAAGAATTTATATAACTGTAAGGTCTTTGTTAATATCTACAACTCTTCTTTGAGAGTCCTCATTTGGCTTACTCCTTCAACCATGATGGATTGGTATAACGATAAAAAAACAAGATATTAGATGAATATAATGGTTATATTAATGGTTTATAGTTGTAATTATATATTCAAGAAGCATAATTTTTTTAATATGCGAGAAGAAGAGGTGACCTTTTATAAGTGAGGGGAGGGACACACATGTAATTTCTTAAAATATTTCAATGATTTAAGTTCAATTTCATTGGAAATTTCCTAAAAATGGATAGAGATTATAATTTAGGATAATATAAGTGTTAAATATCAACAAATAATAATAATTCTATAGGTTTGGGTTGAAATTCCAACCTTATATAAAGGGTTGACCCCCTAGAAAACTTGTTTTTAACTTTCATTGTGGTAACAATATTTTACTATTTATACATTTAACTATGATAAAAAAATTATGTTTACAATATTAAATTATATTAATTATGAATATTACAAATATTTAATCTATTTTATCACATAAAAGTTCTATAATATGTGGAATTTAATTTTAATTAATCCAATAAACCATAACAAAAACCCTTTTTCTAAAAATGAATGTTTAATCATAAAACATAATTAACTTCTATTCCTAGACTTTTAAAAACCAAAAAATGAATGTTAAAACATTATATTTAATATATAGTCAATAAATGTTAAACAATTAATCATTATATGTAAAATTAATTTATTGATATAAAAATACATTGCATCCATTAAAACATTTTTTTAGTGAGATGTGTTTTTTAGCCCAAAAATAAAATTATACCAAGAAAAAGTAAAAGTAATATTAATTTTTAATTAATTTTATAATTTTTAATTAAATGATACTTAGTTTAATGTAAGATAAAATTTATAACCTAGTGGCAAAGTTTCATGAAAATAAATGATACTTTTTTTTACAAAAATGATTTCCTTATACTATTCACTGAAAAATAATTATTTTTAAAAAATCCTAAAATTTTACCCAAAGATAATATTGAAATTGTTATATTAGAAATTATTTATAATGATTATGATAGAAAAACTATTTATAAATAAACCATAGTTCTTAAGCATAAAATGAAATTACAGAAAAGTACATACTTATTTGATATGAATTAATCAAAATATTATCATTGATAAAAACATTTATACTTGTTTTTATAGAGTTGTTATTATTATTCATAAATCCCAATTTAACATCTTTTATTTATTGTTTTACTATATAAGGGTTTATATAGACTTGGGGTTTTACGCAAGGAGAGCTATTCAATACATCATGTTTTATTTAAAAGTAAATAAATATAATAACTTAGGGTGATATAGATTCAGAGTGAAAAAATAATATAATTAAATTTTTGTTTCATGTTTTAATAAACATAATATTATTCTATATGAGGAATTAATGTTATGAATACACTAGGACCTAAGGTATGGGGATCTCTCTCAAACTATCATTTTGATATTCTTTTTCTTTTTTCCAACAGTCATTCAAAACAATTTATATGTATTGTCTTTTAAAAAACATTATTATGTATCTTTTCAATCTTTTTTTAGTAAATACACATGAAATTAATTATGAACCCAAATATCTATGATTAATTAATACCTTAAAAAGTTAAAAAAGGGATTTATTCTCACCCTTTCTATTTGGAAATATCCATTTTGTCTCATATTATTTGAAATGTTTTGTATGTATGATTTAATATAATTCTCTAACTCATTTTATTATTGATACTTTAATTTTGATTTAATTTCTCTATAATCATAGTGATTTATTCCAAATAAAAACATTATAATGTTTATAAGGGGAAACTAGAACCCAAATCTTGAAATTTTTGGGTTTATCACCATTTTATCTTTGTTTTTAACATGATTCATCAAAATCTATTGTAAATGGATTTTTAATTTATTAAACATTATTATTTTATTTATATTCATGTTTTTAGTTCATTGAGATGATGCCTAAGACTCCTATAAATATTTTTCAAAGGATTATATTTTCTAATAAATCCCATTTACTCCTCTCAAGTTGTTTCCTTTTCTCACCATGACCTATAATCATATTATGAAAATATTTACTATCCACAAATATTTTTTTCCATCTTATTTTGGAAGCCTATAATTTTATTCATTGAAATTATCTTTATTAAAACTTTATAAAATCCATTATTGTTTATTAATTTTTTTATTTATATGATTTTTACACATTTCCTTACTATATAGAATGAAATATTAGGATCATTTTATGATGTGAAGGGTTTGATCATAATTATATATCATCTCAATTAATTAGAAAATGTGTTATTTCTCATTATATTTTGTGTATTATTAAAAAATTGGTGATTTCATTATATAAAACTTATTAATTGATGATTTTTACACATATATTAGGTGTGAAAATAATACTAACTTAATTAATATAGTATGTGTGTGAATTGACCTCAATGTTTCAAATTTTTTATAATTAGTAATGTGTCACATTCTATGTATCTTTCAAATGAATCCTTCGTGGCTGTAATGGTGATCCTTAGAATATGATTTGATGATGGTGATTATGCTCATCCATGTACTATTTTGTACTGTATCTTGTATGTTTTATTTTATCCCCATCCTTATAAGTATTTTTTCTCACTTTCTCCTCGTTGTATATCCTCGGGTGATTATATAAAATAAATAGAACATGGTAGGTTTTTAGGACTTTTAAGGTAGAATTATGTAATGTAAAAAATTAATTATGTACTCATGATGTATGAACCTAATATTCTAGGGATGTTAAATATTTTTAATCTGGATTGTATTATTATCACGTTGTTTATGATGATATAATAATAATTTTTGAAATAAACAGGTCTTTATAGTTTTTATAAAGTAATGGTTTTGTTAAATTGGGAACTTGGATAATAAATTATAACATAGGATAGTCTTAGGGAACCCATAGATGAGTTATTTAGAATTACACATGTGAATTAATTTTTTATCCATGTTTTATTGACTTATATTTTTTATCTTACCTTTTGTTTTTAAGATAATGGTGAGAATGTAAATCAAAAAAATGAAATAGTGAATGGTATGATTATTATTCACCTATTTCTAGTGAATTACTTATTTAATTAGATTTATATAAATTAATTTATATCATGTATGTTTAATTGAGCTGTTGAATCACACCCAAATACATTTAAAAATTGGTATCATTGAAAATACCTAATGTGGATATCATTTATACCCATGTGTTTCACTATTACCTAGTAATCATTTGTATAAATATTCTTCCATTGATTCTAATAATAATTTATTTGGAAGAGTTTGATTCTATACATATCATGGATTCACTCTATTATATTGATTGTAACACCCTGAGATTTTATGATAATTTTTTTTTATATTATGTTATATGAAACACCAAAGGAATCTTTCACTACATGCAACACTGGCTCGGCTTGCGTTACACGCAAGAGAAACCTTCCTCGATAGCTTGCGTTGTGCGCAATACCAAGTTTCACTAAACAACTATATGTTATTAAAGTATTATATAAAATATACATTATAAATATTATTAACAACATTTTTAATTTTATACAACATTATAATTCATCTTACATATGATATGAGAAAAAATAAATTTTTCCGATAAAAGAATTATTTTTTTCAAAAATGCAATTTTCCGCCTTTTGATGGCGCACCCATTTTAAATATAATTTTTGTAAAGTTTATGAGTTCAATTTGACAAAATACCCTTCTTCTTTTGAATTAGGATATAAAAATTTACATTGGATAAATTTTTGATACTTTTCTGATAACTTTCATATTTTGATTAATAGTAAAAATACGCTAAATTTTCTTAAAAACAACTTTTTTTCATCAAGATAATATATATGGTTAAATTATAAGATATAATGGTTTTAAAGTATAAATATAATATATTTTTTCCATTTAATATAATTTATTTCATTACCATTAATTTTACATTGAATTCATAGGTAAAAACATTTCAAACTTTGACAATGTTTTAACTTTTAAAACCCATTTTCTTAACAACATGATTAATTTTAAATTAATTAATACAACTACTGTGTTTTGAATTTTGAAAAAATTATTTCATATTTGGATTTAGTGGGTCCAAATAATGTTAATAGGTTACTTTTTTTTGACATTATGAATAGTAACTTTGATAATTTTTATTTACTACAGTTAAAGGTAAATCAGGTAATTAAGGGTAAAAATAAGATTATAAAACTATTCTACCACCTGCTAAAATTCTATTGAATGAATAAAAGTCGACCCATATCACCCAATGGTTGGAATAGATTCATTTAATGGATTATTGACCATGAAAATGATATAATTATAATTAAAACCAAAGAAAGTGACAACATGTCACTCTCTTATATCTTATAAGTGTAATAATTTTAATTTAGTAATAAACTTCATAAAACATCGAACATGAATAGTATCAAAAAATCTAATAAAATTATATACATCATTAAAATTTATTTGGAATTTTTATGGATTAAATAATTATCATTAATGATGACACAATAGTGATGTTGAAATTATTTTATTGATTAAAATATCAAATAAATGGTTTTAACAATATGAAAATAAATATTATATGAATTATTTAATGTTATACACGAATTTTATAGATATATATGACATGTTATGAATATATTAAATCTTTTATTTAGAACATATCTTATGTGTAGATTTTATTTAAATTCAAATAAATGAATAGTGTCAAAATCGACACTATTGTTATTTTATAAAAATAACATATTATAAAATTGTTTAAAAATCACAAAAATATTTAAAAATTATAAATTGTGGTCTAAAATTTCATAAAGTATCCAATTATGGAAAATTCACAACACATAAGTTATTATTTATAACAATTTAAAATTTAAAATTGTATTACCACAAATAAAAACAAATAGATTAAATAAGGATAAATCAATTTGATAAGGTTTAAAATAAATTCCCAACATGTATAAATTTTATTGGATTATGATATTACAAACCTATCTCATATCATCTTATAATTGATCCATTTTTAGAGGTTTTTAAGTGGGGTTTGAATTTATTATAAATTAATATTTCTTATGTTTCCAAAGGTGCCCCTCTCCTGCTTATAAAAGGGCACCTCCTCCCTCTCCTCTTCACAACATTTTGAGCCTTCCATCTCATCCAAACCCTATCCATTTCTCTTCTAGACTTCCCTAGAAACGTAATAGAGGTCCTGGTATTCTTTAAAGAAAAACTTTAGTTCTCTAAGAGGAGGTTTAGAAGAGGTGCGTCGAAGAAGAGGTATTATCCTTTACCGATTCTTTCAAATTTATTTCTTGTTCTACTTCCTATTGTTTATTTGTTTAATTATAAAGTAATAACATAAGTATAAATCATATACTAATATGTTATTATAAATATGAAACAACCCTATTTCACCTTCTATCTGTCCTACAGAAAAAAGAAATCACATCGCGTGCGTACGTACAGAATACCATTTCCACGCCCTTGTGTAATATGTTATCCACCACCACCATACACAGATGGGTAAAATGGTGTAAATAATAACTATATATGATTATTATAACATGATACTAATTCTGAGATATTCTATCATCCACTCCAATACCATACAATATTTATGGGAATGATATCGTCGCTCGTGCGTACGTACGACTTACTGTCTCCACGATGTGATGTGATTCATTCTACATGATATTCATTAAACCATGATTATATAAATGAATTGAATGAATAAATATGATATATATTATTCTAATACCATTCGGTAAATGATCCAGCTATAACCTAAAAAGAGGAATAAGAAGTTATTCAACAAAACATGCATAAGAACATTAAGCAATGAACTCCCGAATAACAAGTAGCAATGAAATATTACTAATAAGAAGATAAGAATATGACAATATATGATATAATAACAATGAATATGATTCCATAATAAGTCAATGACATTATTTAAGTCATTATATAGGAGGTTCGGATATGTACAAAGCATATCGGACCTAAGGTAAGGGAAAATCTCACAATCTCAATTTTTAACCGTGATTGTTTATACTTCGGTATTTACTGGGGCATATTTATCATCCAAATCCATGTTTCCTCAATATGTAATATTATCCCCATAAAAATTTTTAAATACAATTTTACCTATTGGTGAATTTTTAGTAAAATATATGAAAGGAATCTTTTTTCATTTTCAGTACAAGATACTTTTTGAATTTTCTGAACAAAGTACGAGAAGAATGTTTTTAACTTATACGGCGTGAATGAATTTTTATGATTTAATATAACATTATTTCAATGAAGCTTCCTTTACAAGTTTTCAAGTTTATTTTCAGTTAACATCTTTTAGTTTAAAATTTTATGACATGTTGACAAAGGAAAAATGTTTTTGAAGTAGAAAGGATATTTTCCTCAAGAATGATGTTCATGTGTTTTATCAAATTTATTTTCCATATAAGATAATATAGGGTTCAGTTTCTATCCCTATTATTACATTTATTTGATTATGGAATTATTTTTATAAAGTCCTTCTATCTTATATGGAATATGTTATGATGGCATCACATTTTTCTTACATGGGTTATGATATGATGTATGATTTATGATTTTGTGGCACACATAAGAATGGTTTCATTGTGAGATGGGTGGGACCTATATCTCCCTCCAATGCATTGGGTAAAGATTTATATCTCATGAGATAGACATGTCTGGAATAACAAGTTAATCCGGTTCAGTGATACATGACTGGAACGAGGAGTGAACTCGGTTAAGTAATGGACTTTGTCCGCTATGATGGTCTTGGCAATGATTCCTGACTAATATGAAATTATTTTCTATGATTATGTGTGTATGCCATAAAGTTTCATGTTTTATGTTATGATTATTGGGATTACATTACACTACTATGATTTATCCCATGTCATGATATTATGATCTCTTTTATAGGTTATGATTTTCAAAATGTTATGTTCTGATTAATATGGTATGATTGTTATTTCTTTCGTTTACCCTTATTGAGCATTTTAGCTCACCCTTTTGTATGTTTTCTTTTCCCTAGTTCAGGAATAAGGGTATTAAGTAGGATATTCCAAAAGGGACTCTAGATATGATGAAATAAGCGGGAGACAATGTAGAAGATTTATGGACCAGTTGTTTATGTTTCCCAGTTTTAAAAGACACTATACCTGTACAGTCTTATCATGGTTTTGTTATATGTTGTAATAAGTAGGATTGAATTCTGATTTAATAAAAATTCATGTAAAGTATGGGTCATTATATTGATCGTATATCAACTATATGGAAAATGAAATCCCTTTCCATATCTTAGACATTCCAATGCTTGTAAATAAATCCAAGGAAGTTTATGAATCACATTTATAAAATTAATCAATGATTTGGGTGTTAAAACTCAATGAATAATACATTCTTGATCAAATGGTTTATTCAATGGAAAGTATCAAACTTGAAAACATTCCAAATATGGGGGAGTATACTATTTGTTTCTTAAATAATTGAAAATCCTTCCCTAATATCACATGGTAGAGTTCTAAATAAAACATAAATGGAAAGTCACACCTAAATAAAAGGTTCCTTATATGATGAATCTGATATAAATAGAGGAGTAAAAAAAGAAACCACAAGATCATTTGGACAAAGTTTTCATAGTCCAAAGTGCATCACATTGAGGTGCACCAATAGTCTTTATCGAGAAGAGTCATGTATCAATAAAACTTTGCATCAAATACAAAGATATTAATTAGATCACTGTTTATAGCATATATACTTTACCAAGGATTGATTAATTGTCTTATCAACATCATGGTGATCAATAATTATCAAATATGGATCATTATTTTGAATACAATCAGATGAAGGTGGTGATAGAATATATTCAAAATAAAACTTTTCAAACAAGATATATGAATTGTGAGTTCATAGTGAGGCCATTAATAGTTATGAATGTTGTAAAAATCATCACCAAATTTATGAATAATACCTTTAGAGACTAGCTTAATTAAATTTTGTGGTATTTAATAAATAAATTCTCACACACTTAAATATAAAGGAATAAAATTAAGAGTATCCAAGGATTACAAAGCTGAAATTAAAAAAATAAGTAGATATAAGATAAGCTCATCAAGTGTAACATTTTGAAATAGGAATAAAATTCTCATGGAATGTGATCATAAATTAGGAATTATATATGAATACTTAAATGGTATAGGTGATTGAGGAAATTTAGATACCCACTAGTGTCTTAGATATTTATATTTTTCTTGAATATGCTGGGTACAATCAATGTTTTGTAGAAACATTTTCATGATTTTCTACCTTTCTAACTAAGTTAACTTAGAAATGGATGAATTATGTCAAGATAGAATAATATTAGGAATGATTTATAGAGATCACAAATAATATAATAATTTCACATATACTCACACAAAACACATGTTGAAAATTTATTTTCATATACACTGATAGTTCAAAGAAATGTCTAGCATGTGTAATTATGCTCACTGATAATGTGATAGCCTACACCTCATAAAAATTAATGATTAAAGAGATAAACTGCATGATGAATGATTTTGAGTTAGTAGTTATGATTATTTCATTGAAAATTTAGATAGACTACCAATATTGATATAAGTGTGAATTTATACTAATCATAAGAATTTAATGTATATATTCACCTAGAAGGAGCTGAAAATGTGACAATGAAGATGCTTGAAGATATTTAATGACTGTAATTTCTTAATTCATTACAATCATAGATAATTTAATAAGTTATCTTATTATTATAGAATAAAGGAACCAACTACCCTACCATTAAACAGGGTTTATAAATACCTTATCTTTATAGATATTCAAAGGGTAGATTGGGAATAATAAATGAGGGGAGGACATTCTACCTACCAAAATAATTTCTCAACAATCTATCTAAGATAATATCAGGGTGGAATAAAGGGTTTATTTGGTGATTCAAAAGAAGTTGATAATAGTAAATGAATGGAATATTCATCAATTCAATGTCGATGAAGATAGATTCACTAATTTTAGGACTATACTTCTTGTACCATCATCGATTGAGGTAAACAATAATACTTGTATGATTAAGATAACCCATCTTTCTCCATCCACCAAAGAATTAACTATATGTATCGATATCTTATAGGGTAATTTTTGTGGAAAAATATAAAAAATTATATTTTGGAATATAAATTTTAGTGACTGGTATGAAAATTATATTAATGTACAATAAAAAAAATCTAAGGGGAAGATGTCATTTTTACCAATACTTATTTTTAAATGGAATAACATCACAATGGATTTTCCTTTGGAGTTAGAAACATATACAAAGGAAATAATTCCATATGATTTACAGTGAATCATATTAAAAATAATTATAACTTAATCACCATTTGATAGGCCTTCTCACATGATCAAATTGAAAATATATACATCATATATATTGTGGGGATTTTTGGAATATCACTATCAATTGTATCTAATTAAGATATAAGGTTCACGTCATGGTTCTAAAAAATTACTCAATATAATTTAATTATATAGTTGATCTTAAACATTGAACATCAACCCAAAAAAATGAAAATATCAAAGGAATATCCAAAATTATAAGGATATACTGTGATTCTTCTATATGGACATCAAGTTAGTATAAGTTTAATATATTATTTTGGTACAGTTCTCATGCTAAAATATATTTGACTCAATATTTGTATGGATCATTATGAATCCCTCTATGGAATAAAGTGTGAAAAATTAAAGATATTGAGATGAAGATAGAGGACATAAGATATTAGAACCTTAAATGGATAAAGAAATGGTAGAGAATGTCAAATCCATTTAGGAAGACATCTAAGTAGTACAAGTTTTATAAAATTACATTGTTGCACATCATTGATGGGACCTAGAATATAGAGTTGGACATAAATTTTTTTCCTTTGAATATCACCCTTGAAAATATTAATGAGGTTTATAATGTAGGAAAAGAATATACCTAGGTAAATTGCATCCATTGAGATCCTTACTCACATAGTAGATATGGATAATTTATTTTCACTTCCAGCAAATCTGGATCAACTGTATGATGTTTCCGGATTTCTCTTTTGAGGAAATACATAACTGATCCCCCAAAAATAGAAAAACTAGAGGTGGTACAAAAATATAATGACCTATCTTATGAGTACAAACTAGTTAATATCTTGGACTATATAGAAACTATAAAGACTCTGAGCCTATTATGCCAGAGCTGGTTCCTTACCTAATTATATTGGTATAATAAACAATGATGTCACATCCCGAAGGACCGAATAGTTTTGTATCTTTGAAAACCAGATACAAACATAAATGTTACATTACAACTTGAATGAAAAAAATAAATCAAATCCATTGGTAACACCAATAAACTACAATATAATCATTGTAAGACATTCATAATACACATCTTCACATCCTGGGGAAAAATAAAACATAATAAAGGGGTGATATTAGAAGGTCAACATGGGCATGTAATACAGAGGAAGAGAATATAAACATAAATAATAAGGAAAAGTCCATGAATAAAAACACATTCCATTAGAACATAATCTTGAGAATAATATGGTCAGAATAAAAGCAAAATAAATAATACCATATAAATAACAACATAATAATGAAACTTAACCATGGATATTATACTAGTCAAATAAATACATGGATTATCAATTACAAGTATCATAATGAGGGGATTCATAATTTCATACATCATAAACATACCATAAATTACCCATACAAGAATTATACATAATGGGTAAGGCCTTATCCAAAACTCATTCTATTTTTTCTCATGAGACCTACCGATTCGTCGAGGTGCTATGGTGGGCCCCACTCGTCACTTAATAAGTCCACTAAATTCCTCATATGTCGAATAATCAATCCAAAAAGATATATTTAAATCAATGTTTCCACACCACTTTGAAATATTTTAATCATAATCATATATAAAAATACCCTAATAAAATAATTCATAAATCCTTAAGAGAAATGTCCTTTTACTTTAGAAAGAAGAGTTATTTTGAAAATCATTTATATTTTTCATAAAATAAGATTTTAAACATGAATATTACATAAATGAAAATGGAAGTAAAATGAAATTACTTTTGAGGCATAAATATTGTCCAAAGGAAGTGAAAATAAGTAAAAATAGTTTTTATGAAACTTTTAGAAATGGGCCCCTTCAGTGTTGTTTAAGAGAAAATAAAAAATAGAATTTAAAATAAAAAAGGTTATAATAGTTTGTTTAAAACCATAAATTAACCCAGATATTTATTTTATGATAAAATGATTCATTTTATAAAAAATAATGGTTCATTAAAATATATTATGGATTGAACTTGAAAATAGGTAAGAAATAGAGAAAGTTCCCTTAAATGGGGCTTGCTTATCCAGAAATATTGAGAAGGGAACCTTTAAAACATGTATTTATCTATAACAGAAGGATAAAATGATCTAGATACATGGTTTTTGGAATATATAAACAAATATTATTAAAAATTTATAAAAATAAACAAGAATTATACTGGCGTAAATAGAGAGAAAGCATAACCTGAATAGAAAATGAATGTTTATGAAGAAATCCTTACCTCTTTGTAATCAATCGAATCAAATGTCCCATAAAATTAATGATCATAAAATGAAATACTAAATACCATTAATATTAATATATTAATAATATTATACATAAATTTTATGTATACATACACTATAAAAATAAAATACTTGAGAATAAGTCATATCTCATAGATATAAATGTGAGATGAGAACACCCTTACCTTAAGTCTGGTAGCGTCATTCAATTGAACTTAATGTATTCGATAATGATATTATATTCATTTATAATTTAATTCATAACATATTAAACATTTATTTTATTTATTATAATTTTATTAATTTCAATTATGGATTTTCTAATGAGATATAAGATTCAATTTCATTATTTGGAAGTTTTCGTTTCCTTGGTTTTCATGATTGGTTCACTTGTATACATGTATGAAATATCAGGTGAAATGGGAATAGATATACAGAATTCATTATATATGTTATTTTTGAACATACAGAATATTAAATGGTTATATAAGTCCTTTTTTTTTCTGGGGTAACGATGAATCATTAGAAAATATGTTAGTGGTAATCATTTAGATTATTTTGACGGTTTTTTGATCATCCCAGACTACTTTTGTTTCACTAATTAATATCATGTATATATAATGGTTATAAAACATTAAATATTTTTTATTACATATATTATAATCTATTTTAACCATAAAACCAATTTCATGACAAGCGTTGAAGGAGGAATTGAAAAATGAAATCTCGTCGTCCACAAAGGCGATAAATCAACATCTTACAGATAATGTTTTCATATTTAGAATAAAAGGAAGAGGAAAAGAGAATTGATGATGGATTATTACCTCAACAGAATAAAATTCCAGTATAAAAATTATATTAGAGTTATCATGTTACCTTAGGATAGGTTGGTAAGGAGAATATAAGAAAAGAAAAGAACTTGAAAAGAAATTAAAAGAAAACAGAATAGTGTTTTGCCTCTTGAACTTCTTCTCCATGAGAACCTCCATAGAAAAAATGGATTGATCTTTTATTGATACCAAATACCAATAGTCTTGGTGGGAGAGGTTTTTTATAAAATCTAAAAGCTTAAAGGATTTGGGGTTTTATGAGGATGGGTGTTGAGGGGTGGTTTTTATAGTGGGGGATAAGTGTGTTTTGTCATTATAATATTCATCAGTCGATTATTTTTTCTAAAGAATATGAATATTTTGAGAATTGTCACAAAATATATTAAAATAATGAAGGATATATAGAGATTATGGTCTTACATCATCCATAAATTGTCTATGAATCAATAAATCATGTACTTTTTAAATACCATAAATTATCATATTTCACTATTCACCAAAAATTCAACTACTTTAAAAAAACATAAAAAAATCACCCTAATATTTTTGGACATGTATAATTAAAAGACACAATTAATTTAATGAATTTTTTTCCAAATATGAGAAATTTGATTTGTCATTAAAATTATCATTTTCTAAAAAAATAATGATTTATATATTATAACTCTTTTTAGGGCACTATAAAAAATTAATTAAGGTATCATAAAATTATATTATAATCATAATACAAAAAAATATTAATTTATGAATCTATTTTATGAAAATAAATTTTATTTTATATCATTATATTAATTATAAAATTGTAAATAACATTTATCTTTTACAAAAATACCAACACTTAATTTATCACTTTTAAAACATTTATTTACTTAATCCATGATATAAATATACCATGTTTTCATTTATAAAATACCTAAATTTTATTTATACTTTAATAGGTGATGTTATTCTTCTAATGGACACATTACTATTCCTAACAGTAATATCATTATTCTAATGGTCACATTATTATTCCTTGAATATGAAACATATCATAAAATTACAAAGCATTTAACCAAAGTAAATTTTTATATTATGATTCAAAAAATAATCATTATTTTGTCAAATATAATTTATAAAGGGGTTAGAATTTTTATTTAAAAAAAAAATCTCCATTAAAAAGTGGTACAATTGCATTTAGAAAAATATTGTCTTTTTATGTGTAAAATTGGATTTATTCTTATCTTATGACTTTAAAAATATTTTGGATGAAGATAAAAATATTTTTCTGAATACATAATATATAAATTTCAGTAATATATTTCACTAATAGTATTTGATAAATTGTTTTTGGGTATAAAAATAGTTTTTATAAAAATACATCCTTTTTGTTCAAATGGTTTTCATTTCTAATTAATTTGTAACGAATGAATTTATTTTATAAACACGTATAATATATATTTTCATAATTTACATAATCCCATTAATTAACACCATTCCCCAAATATTGGAGATAACTATAATAATTAAATAATAATATTTTTTAATTTTTTAATATGGTATGTTATTGATGAAGTTAAATTTAAAAAAGATGCATATCGTAAAATCATGTGGTGTTGCATTCTCCCATCCATCTATAAATTGCATCATCACAATTTGAAATTGTAAATAAAAATTAGATATTGATACTTGAATTTTTTTTGGAAACTTGCATCAAAATTAGGTTTAGTAAAACATCCTCTTATTAAGAGGGAAACGGAAAAGTGAAGGTCCCCACAAAACTAGGATTTTGTGTGGGAAATCAATTGTTGAAAGTGATAACATGGAAATAGAAGGGAAATATAAATATCATGTTATAATAGAGAGTGATAGATAACATTATCATTATAAATTTAACCATAAAACCATAAATATTATGATTGTGTAAAAGAACATTTATTTCTTTGAAAGAAAATTAAATAGATGATGTTTTTGTTCCAAAATTAGTTTCCAAGTGTTGCGAGTTTCTTTTATTTTTCAATTAAGAAATTGAGAGAATAAAATTACTTGATTTTATTACATGTAATAATAATAATTTCATCCTTTGATTGTGCTTAGATATATCTGCACTTCATTTGTTAAATCTAGAGATAGATAATCAAGAAAAAAAATTATGCCTAAAGCACTTTTATGAATTATATGATCCACAGGTCATTTTTTCAGACTTTAAAATTTTACTGAAACCAAAATGGTTAGAATAGGTTATACAATATGATAAAACATAATTTATTCTTAATCAATGATATCTTTAATCCAATATATATATAGTTAACCTTAAAAACTAACCAAAATATGTCGGCCTAAAGTCAAAGACTATAAGATTACCAAAATAATGTAACTATTATTGTCAAATACCGAATATATGAATACCATGATCACATTTACACCTTAAGGAAAACATTAATTATTTAAATTACTTAATGATTAATTATGATGTAAAATCTTTATATATCTCAAGATTATTATAACAATAATAACATAACATAACTCTTAAATCCAAAAACACACATTCATTAATTATTCCACTTAAACTGAAGTAAAAACATAAGCTTGGACTTTATCCCTTCAATACTTTTGAGCTATATTTACTGGATGATTAGGGAATTCATTTGTGTAGTGACCCGCCTCTTTATAGTTGAAACATTCTTATATAAAACAACTTCCTTTCCCTTGAAATCATGAGCCGAGTGACCTTTCTCTCCACACTTGTAATAGACTCCCATTCCCTTCAGGAAAGTATCAGGATGATTCTTTCCACAAATATCACATGTGGTAAAATCTTTATTTTCCATTTCCCATTCATATATCTTTGGCTCCACCATTATCTTCTTCTATTAATTTCCCTTAAAGTAATATGACTTAGATAAATATTTCTCTATCTTGATATCACATGATACCATCACATCATATGATGAGATATTTTGGGAGACCAATGCCTTTCAGAGGAATGGATTTAACCCATATAAGAAATAGTCAATATCACTCCTTATGTTACGTATATATTCCATAGAATGCCTTGATAACCTTGTAAATTTGGATTCATATTTAGCAATATTCTAATACACTTTTTTCCTCAGACTCAAAATTTCCCTCTCCATATCCACTCACTATTTATGTGGGAAATATATTTCCAAGAAAACATCCTTAAAATACTTCAATTCCCCATTTGAAATTTCCTCTTCATCCTTAGTGTTTTGAACAATGTCCACCATTGATTTGAATGTCCTATGAGATGAGAAACTACTATGATAACTTTTTTCTTCTCATTACTTACCAAAATGAGAAATATATTCTTTAAGAAACTTATCCAATCCTTACCTACAAATGGGTTTTTAGTCCTATAAAATGATGGAGGTTATTATCACATGAAGCAGTATAACATTGTGACACCTCATTTTGGATCAAGCTACAACATATGAGTAATGTTATTGTTTATAAACTGAGTCAATTGTCCCAATATAGTTATAATTTGTTCATCTCTAGCTGAATCTCTAGTTACAACATCATTATATTGCATATGAGGGTAATCTATACATGAGATACATGCATTGATACAGTTTCCATTACATCCACTAGGCTCTATTTTAAAAAAATGGAATACACTAAATTAGGTTATGAATCATACTAAAAAATTTCAAAATATAAAAAAACATCACATAAATTGGAACATTATTCATATCTAATATCATAATCATAAAAATGATTTATTTTGTAACATATTTACTTTTAAATCCTTTATAATTTTTTTAAAGAAAATGTGAATTATCTTAAGCATATACCTCAGGAGTGTCAAATTAGGGGCACTATAAGGCCTGTTATTATGTACCAGGTTACACTGAGTTAGGCTTGATGCACCTTGTTTGAGTTGTTACTCCTAGGTATATATGTTTTAGAACCATTTACACATGTATTATCCTGACATGGATGTATTTATAAAGAGACCCATATAATATCTTCCGTAACAAAATTCTATGAGATTCTTATATGCTTGTCCTCAAAGTCTATCATAGGGTTTTTCCCCTAATACATGATTTAGAAATCTAGTCTCTAAGGTTTATACTAAAATTCCTCTAATACCAATTGTAAATACCCTGAACCTAATAGCCTAGATCTCACGACTTACTTAATTACATAGGTATAATAAATAAGGAAGTCGCATCTCGAAGTACCGAATAGTTTAGTAACTTTTGAAATCTAGATAAAAACATAAATGTTACATTATAAATTGAAATAAAAATAACAATTAAATTACTCTGTAAACACTATTAAACTATGAGATCATTCCTCAATACATTCATAATACACATCTTCACATCCTAGGGGAAAATAAAACATAAGAAATGGGTGAGATAAGATGATAAATAAGGGTATGTAATACAGTGAAATCTAATATAAACATAAAAAATAAGGCAAAGTGAATGAATAAAAAACCAGTCCATTAGAAGATAATCATGTGCATAATATAGAAGGAATAAAATCCGAATAAATAATTCCATATAAATAATCACATGAAAATGAAACTTAACCATCGATATTATACTATTTAAATAAATACATAGATTATAAATTATTAGTATCATAATGAGGGAATTCTTAATACCGGGAATCATAAACATAAAATCAAGGGATCGACCAATTATTATACATAATGGGTAAGGCCTCGGTTGAAACATGTTATAGTTTTTCTCATCAGACCTACTGATGTGTTGAGGAGCTATATGGGGCCCCTCCCATAACATACTAAGTCCAATATATTTCTCATATGTCAAATAATCTATTTAAATATATATCTTTAAATAAAAGTTTCCCATAAAACATTTTAATATTTGAATCATAATAATAGATGAAAATACGCAAATAAAATCACTGATAAATTCTTGATAGAAATACCCTTTTACTTTGGAAAGAAGATTTTTTTTGGAAAATCATTTTCATTTTTCATAAAATCTGATTGAAAACATGAATATAAAAAAAAAGTTAAGGAAAATTAAATTATTTTTGTGGCATAAATTCTATCCAATTTAAGTGAAAACTTGAAAAAATTGTTTTTAAGAAGCTTTTAGAAATGGGCCACTTTAGTGTGATTTAATTGAAAATATAAGAGTCTTTAAAAATAAAAAAGTCATAATTGTTTTTATAAAATATAAAATGAACAAATAATTATTTTATGATAAAATTAGTGGTTTTAGAGAAAATAATTTTGGTTTAAAATAGATTTTGGAGTGAACTTGAAAATGGGCTAAAAATCAAGATATTCCCTTTAATCAGGCTTTCTTATTAGGAAGAATTGAGAAGGGATCATTTAAAACAAGTATTTTCCAATAAAAGAAGGATGAAATGATCTAGATAAATGGTTTTGGAATATATAAAAATATTTCATATGAACTATATAATAATGAATAATAATTACATTGGTGTAGAGAGAGAGAAATCAAAACCCGAATGAAAAATAAAGGTTAGAGAATAAATTCTTAACTCTTTGTAATAAATCGAATTGTATGTCCCATAAAATTAATGATCATAAAATGATACATTTAATACAATTAATATAAATATATTCATTATATCATAAATCAAATTTCAATATAAATACACCACATGTAAGAAATAATGTTGAATAAGGCATATCTCACAAAAATAAAAGTAAGACGAAAAAACACGTACCTTAAGTCTGAAAGCATTATAAAATTTTACATAACATACTAGATAATGATATTATATTAATTAATAATTTAATTTAGAACCTATTAACCATGTATTTTATTTATCATAATTTTATTAAGTTTGTTTATGGCGTTTTTTATGAGTTATAAGATTCAATTTCGTCATTCATAAGTGTTCGTTTCCTTAGTTTTCACAGTTGGTTCACTTGTATACATATATGAAAGATCATTTTAAATTTTAATTGATATATAGAATTTAATTTATATGTTATTTATGAACCTACATAATATTAAATGGTTATATAATTCATTTGGATATTTGTTAAGTTCGTAAGTTATCGAATAACTTAAATTTAAAAAAGAGGAATACAATACAAAGTTGGGGTGTTACAGAAACTATCATATGAAACTAGATAATTAAAATTGTCAAATTAACTTAGTGGAACTATATGTATGAATAGGAAACATGGTAACCTAGGGATTTAATGAAATATAATTACCATCATTTATTCCCAACCTAGGATAGAGTTGAAATTTTCAAGAAAAAATTTCAAAAGGGGGAATAACATAACGACCTCGACTTCTATATATTGTATTTTACTTATCAATAATACACGATACACATAATAAAAACCCCAAAAAAATTATTTCCTTAAAAAGGAAAATTAATTTTAGAGAATAAAGACACTTATTAAAATTAATAAAATTATAATATGATAATAAAAATAAAGGAATAAAATAAATATAAATAAAAATTTGGATTATTTTGATTCCGAAAATTTAACACACCTGAAAACAACACTATATAATAAAAATATTCCATTATTAATGAAATAAACATTTCAAGAAAAGTGAAAATATTTCCATGAGAGGAATTGAAAAATTGAAGAATGGAGGAAATATGAGGCATTTGCATGATGAATGAAACCTATATGACTATTGAAATAATAAATTTGATCATTAAAAATAGTACCCCAAACATAGTTAATTGTAATAATACTATTAGAATAGTATCTTAAACAATAAAATATTAAAATAAAATTTACATAATATTTACCATATATAAATTAATAAAATATAAATATTATAATCCCCAAAAATAAGTTTTTAAATTATAAACTCTAATAAATCATAAGTACATTATTAATAATGTGTATTTTAATGTATATTTAAAAAAAATCATTACAAAAATTTAAATAAACTTATTTATAAAATTTTTTTTATAAATTTTTTTTCATTTTTTAATATATATGTCTAAATTTTATAATGGTTAACTTTTTGATAATTTCTTAAGAAACTACAATTTTAGGTGAATAGTAAAAAATCCTATTACCACATGTTTTATGATACAAAAATGATGTAATACTAACCTAATAAATATAAAATTGGTTATCTTGACAAAAAATTAATTTAATTAGATAAATATGTAATTTAAAAAAATATATCTAGAGAAGAAAAGTTATTTCCAAAGACTAAAAATGTAAAGTATTCTCTTAAAAAATATTTATAATATTTTATTTTTTATTTTTTATAAAATAATATATTTTATTTTAAATGGATTAAAATTCATAAAAACAGGTAAACTAAAATAAATATTCTTCATAATTGTAAAAAAGTATTACTATTTCATGTTTTAATTTACAAATAATAATTGATTCAATATTTTACCCCCAAAATACCCCCTTCTCAATTATAAATTCCTCTCTACCCTCCCATGGAAAACCACTTCCCATCCACCTTTCCAAGACCAATGTCTTCACAATTACCATTTAATAATCCCCTTAGTATGTATAAGGATTTTATAGAGTCAAAAAAATCTAATCCTTTAAGGTGTTAAGGGTCATGGAGAAAGAAAAATAGTATGAAGGTGGTATGGTTTCTTCAATTTTTCATTCAGTTTTTTCATATTCTATTCTTATACCCTTATATTGGACTCAAATAAAAGACATAAAAAATTAATTAAATACTATTTTATAGTGATATTAGTGTTATTATTCTCCAATAAAAAAATTTATTTAGTATATATATATATACTATGCATCTCTCTCCCCCTCTTTTGATGATTCCCCATTAATGATCGGTTAATTTCCTATAAGGACATTTTCAATGCCACACCTATCACAAATATTTGTAAAGTTAGTTTACATTATTTATTATAAATGTATTTTAATTCATTCTATGATTCTATAAAAATATTACAAAATTATTATTTACAAATATTCAGTATCAAGAAATCGAAAAAAGAATGGATTATTTAAAGATAACATGACATAAACAATTTTAACTTTAATTGACAAGAATTACTTGTAAACTTCAATGATAATAATTTTTTAGGAGTGAAAAAATGATTATAAATCACTTATGGTTTAATATTTTAATAAAAAAAATCTTATTATATAGTAGGCATTAAAGAGATTAATTAAATCATTCCCTAAGGTAATGAGACATCTCCCAAACAATCATTTTAGTATTCTTTCTCTTTGTCTAACCCTCATTATAAAAAATTTATGTGTATTTTCTTATCCAAAAACATTATTCATTTTCTTATTAACCTTTTCTATGGACATATATAATCCCTTAATTATGATCTAAAAAATATATGATTAATTCCTACCTCACAAAGTTCATAATGGGACTCCCTCTCATCTATTCACTTTAAGATTCTCCCTCTGGTCTAATATTCTTTTAAATTTTTTGAATGTATGTTATACCTGAAATCTCATACTCATTTTCTTGATGAAATTTTTTGGGGATTTAAATATCCATTGATTTTAATCTCAAGGATTTATTACAATGATAAGATCTATAATGTTCAGAAGGGTAATACCAAACCCAACTATTTCCTTTTAGATTCTTTACCTTTTCCCTTATGTTTTGAAAATGATTCTCCAAAATCCGTTTTAGATTATTTTTTAGTTTATTTACACTTATTCTTCTGGGTATATACATGATTCTTATTTATTTATGCGATCCTGAAGCTACCTATACCTATTTTTCAATAGGCATCATCTTCCAAAACATCTCATTGATTACTCTTGGGTTTCTTCCACTTCTCACCATGACATGTGGTCATTTTAGGAAGATATTAAATATCTAAAAATATGTTTTAAATTTTTTTTGGAAACACTAAGTTTATTAATTGAAATAATCATAATGGAATATTTATGAAACCCATTATTTTTTAGGGGTTCATTCTCTTCCTTTGATTGTTTTCAGTTTCCTTTCATCATGATATATATGATTATGAGAATTTTATGATTTGATGGGTGGGGAAATAATTATATGGCCCAACAATTTATTGGTTAATGTGATATATCTCATGACACATTATATATTATTCATGAATATGATGATTGTGTTGTTCACAGTTTATGAAGTGATGATTTTTACACATATGTTATGCCTGAACATTATATTAGATTTGTTCAAATTTTTTGTTTTGTATTTTACCATAATGTTATGTTCTTTAATTATTATGTATATTACACACTCCATGTATCTTTAAAATTATTCCTCCATACTTATCATAGTGATCATTTTCTTATAATATGACTATGGTGATTATACTCAGCATTGTACTATTTATTTATGTACCTTTTCCATTTATTTTAATCCTCACCTTACATATTTTTTAGATCATATTTTTTATGTATATCCTAAAGGAATTAAGATCATGATAATATTTATGATGACTAATATGGATTATTTAAATAATTTATAAATTTTATATTTTACTTATGGTGTATGAACCTAATATTCCCAAGATACTAAACCATAATATTATGGGTTTTATTATTATTATGTTTCTTTCCTTAAAAATGATATAATAATCATGTTTCAAATAGGTGGGTCACTATAGGTCTGATATTTTCTAGTTTATTACACTGATAACATATAATATTGGACTATTCATTCTTTGAATATTTATCTTTTTTATTCTTTTGATAATCATTCTTCATATTCTTCTTTTTGATAATCTTGTTTAATTATCGTGCGAGTGTAAAAAGATCTCCTTAATTGGTTCTTGAATTTTTATCATCCAAATGATATTTATATTTCTTATTTATAATATAATTTTTTGACATTTGATTAAAAGAAGTCAGTGAACCATATGTTGATACCAACATAACCTCATTCTTCCTCTTTTATTTATCAACATCCCTCTTTAACTGATACTCACAGTACATGAGAGTACAAATAAGGTCATGAAAACTATGGTTTTTCAGATTCGTTGTATCCTCTATCATTTTTCACTTGTATTCCAATTTATTTTGAAGAATTTATATTAAATTATCTATAATATATTAATATATTAATCTATTTTTCTCTAGATGACTGTGGTACTTTAAAAAGTTCCATAAAATGTTGATGCATTAGTGCCACTAATTTATCTGGAAGAAAATAATTAGAATGATAGTTAGCTAAAATGTTTTTGTTCATTCCTCACAAACCTTGCAAGTCCCTACATGGGTAATTTCAGATTTTTTTATAACTTCCATTAATTGTATCACAAGATGGATGTTGAATGTAAATATTTCTAGTCATTGAACAAAGTAATGCGTTTTCGAATTTATATTTCCCTTTAAACTGCATCTTCTCCTCATGAGTTATAAAATAAATTTCCTTATTTTAAATTTTTTAATTACCAATCATAATTGGGTAGTTTTATATTCTCATATTGATAATAAAGGCATTTATCTGATCACAAAAATATTTAAAACTATTACCATAAATAATATTTGGTTGGATCATATTCTTAATCTTTATAATTTTAATAGGATGAATTGTCATAATAAAAAAAATACATTTTCTCTTTTACATCTTAGTGTAATGAAAATGAAAATAATCTCAAAAATAAAGAAGAAAAATATAATATCCAAATATATGATATAATGAGTATCAGTAAAATAAAGAGATAATATTTGGTCCAACTGTTTCTATAATACCAATTTATTCTCTGATACTAATTGATGTCTCAGTATGTAATGAAATTTCAACTATAAGAGGGGGTAAATTATAGAAAAAGTTATGACTATAAATTTTCATCAGAGTCAAATATCCATGTCATTGATAATAACAATTGGGGACTAAATTATAATACCAAAATAATAATTAACAATAAAAATTTTAATTAACTGGAATTTAAAATTTAAGAGATACATGATATTTTAAAGTAGAGACAATTCCCAAAGTATTATATAACAATCTAAATAACCATTAATGGTTTTTATGACCAGTACATCAATATATAATAATACCTTTGATTACAATTCAATGCGTTCAAAGGATTATTAACTAAATTCAATTTATAAAAGTTTTTATACTAGAAAATTCATTGACACAACCTGTCAGAAGAAACAAATCTCCTTTTAAAACTTCTTTAACACCAAAAACTGGTACCAGTTAGTTCGGTCATTGAGTTCTTGTTCAATCACATTATTAGTATGAATCTCAATCCTTAAGCTCCATCAATGTTAAAATTCAAAAAAAAAAATATATTCCAACACTATAATTTCTTTAAAAATTACAAATATAATTTATAGTGATTAAAATAGTCAAAACTATGATCTTTTATAAAGTAAAATCACAAAATAAAAACACTATAAATCAAAATAAAAATGGATGTGATCTAGAAAAGAGACGATGGAATTTTGGAAATGAAACTAATGAATATTCTATGCATTTTTTTCTTCAAATATGTGGTATGTATTTATATAAGAATTTATAAAAACTATCATTGTAAATTTTTTCATTTATAAGGTTCATTTATATAATAGAAAAAGTAGTTTCACTATCATTGGATGAGTGTACTAAATCATCATTTTTTTCCTTTATAGTTTATCATCTCCCACTTGATGTAGCTTAGTGTTGTTTTATGGTTCTCTGAAAACTATATTGGTTTATCCATTTATCTCTAATTTTAAAAAAGGAAGTTATGATATGGTAACACAATACATAAAAACACTTCATGTTTGCATAAAGAAATCACGGGGTGTGTTGTGATTCATCAAAACAAATATGTCTAGAAGATACTATTTATGCAGTATCCTAATAAAATATATGTCCTATGAGATATAATTTCCAATATAATGCCTTTATTCCACCCATCACAATTGTGGAAATTTGGTCCACCCTCTCATGTAAGGTTTTTAGGCCACTATTATAATGTTTAACGCCCCCATTAGGCCATAAATGAAAAAAAATTATAATTTAAGTAAAATTAATAAATAAAAAAATAAAATGTTAAAAAGAAAGAACTCTCTCAAAACATCAATCATATTTTAATTGTTTAATATTTAAGAAAAACTACCAAATTATTTATATATTATGTATATAAATTTTAAAATAAAAAAGATACATTTATTTATGTAGTGATATTTTTTTAAAATAAAAGTTTAGAGTAAATTGATGTCATTAATAATTCTCACTAAAAAAATAATTTTAAATTATAGAAAATGATATTGGATATATATCTCAAAAATGTAAACAATATCATTAGAGGGGTGAATTGAGATACTTAATTATTAGTTATTTCCTCCTTAATTTATTTTCACAATGTAATTCCGAATCATGACCAACACCAACCATTACGATCACTGAGGGGATAGGGTGAATCAATTATTCCTTTTTATTAGAAAATTTAAACCATTTTCAAATACTGTTATATTGTTTAGTGCGTGGGTAACATGATGTTAAAACACATAGTGATGAATACGATGACAAATATAGATACTAAGAAGGTATATTATATTGACATAAGGAAATATAAGTGTTACAAACTCTAATTATTGAGTAGTTTTATCCTTGGAGTTCAGTTCCTGAAATACTATGTCACATGTTTATAGTTTATTATCAACAAAATAAATGAATATAGAATAAATATAAACCTAAACTCAAAAAATTATTAACATAGAAATAAAAGAAAAAAATATCAATAACAAACCCTTGGAATGACTAATAATGTCCATCTTCCTTCCTTAGGTGTAATTAGTCTAATGGATGCTGTTTTAACTATACTTTAATCACGAACCACCCCATTTTGGGTTGATCTATAATATCTTATTCATTACCTCACTCCTTTTACAAAGAATACCATCCATATATACTGATATTTCATATCTCTAATTTTTTATTAATCGTCCTACTTGATCTAAGAATCTCGAGTTTCCATATATTCCTCTAGGAGGTAAGTTCACATGTTTCATGGTTAAATTTTTGTAAATAAGTCTGAAGATATCAAACTTAAAATCCTCAATTTACACTAAAAATAAGACATTTAATTTATATATATTATTGATTTGACCTCAACTAGCACATAATGGTCTAAACAATAGTGTATTTTTGTTAGTCAATTTGAGTTCTAAAAAAATAACTGAAACTCTTTCCCCTAAACATACAAAAGTAAATTTTATTCTTTCCTTTTATCGAGGATGAATTTAACTTAGATTTTTTTTGTTAGTAAACCAATTTTTTTATCTTCACCAACACGTTATTCACTTTTTTTGAGCCCAAATTTAATAAACCATATAATGTTTTCCTCCTAATCATTCCATAGTCATGAAAACAATTATCTATTTTTGTTAAGCAAGAAAATATTTAATTCCTTGAATAACATGTAATCTAATTTCAACCATTATCACTCTAAAATGAGTGCTTTATTTATGAAATATTAAGTATTATATAAAACAATAAATTTTTAAATTTAGTATTTTTTTCTCTAAAATTCCATCATTAAACTAGATTAAAGAAACTATGATAATTTTATTTAAACCATGAAATGGTTTATGTAATAACTTCTTAGTTCATAATAATTCTATTAGGAAGGTAATGATAATTGTTTTCCATTAAACATAATTGAACATTTTGACCATTCTTTTTGAACTATAAAGTGGTAGGAAAACCATGATGAGTGTTTTTACTCATGGTGTTCAAGTGATCCACCCGTAATGATTCATGACCATTGGAAATTTTCCTATAAAAATTTTTATATGTAATTTTTCTTTAGAAAAAACTGGGAATGATTTACTAAACCTCATAACATAATTGGTTGGTTCATACATTTTATGCCTGAGTAATAGAAATATGATGGGTTTAGTACATGCATTTTACGCATGAGTAATAAAATGAGGATGATAATGAGTGTCCTTGAGTATGATAATTTATTTTCTTAAGTTTTCAATAAAAATAAATTTATTATTTTCCATATAGTTTCATAGTGGTATTATTACCTATAAAAATTGGGATTTTGAGGATATGTGTGAGAAATTCCATTGGATTTTGATATGTGAATAACTTTTATTGATTCTAAAATCATCTTTGGTTATTTAGGGAATGATCAATTTGTTTCCTAGCCTAATAGATTCTAGTTTCACTTTCTAATACTATGGTGGGAGAATAAGTGGATGCTTCTGGTTCAAGAAGGAAATCCATGTTGAAATTGGTTGTGTGGAATGACTTGGAATTGGTGAGAAGCCTTGGGATTTAAGGTATGTATAAAAAGAAGTGGGTAATGGATAGTGTATTTAGTGAATGATCCTATGTTGAATGATATTTTTCTCATTAGAGTGTGAGTCTAGTGGTGAGATTATATTTAATGAGAGAATGTTACCATTGGGTTCATATGAGATAGAGGGAGATGGTGAGTGAGAACCAGTGAGAAGGTTCTCAATGGATAATTATAACAATGGATGATGAGATTGATTGTTGGTTTGGATTTAAAAGGAGATACTTAGTGAGATAAGTAAGGTGTTTTATAGTCATGGGTGGTGTCATATTGTACTTAGATTAGTAAATGTGTTATTTATGTCTCTATTTAGGGTTTTTGGGTTGTGGGTGAACCCCAATAATGCAATGATGGTAGTGATATGGTGATACAATCATGATAATAATGAAATGTTGTTCAATATTATGTGAGATATCACTCAGTGGTGAGAGATAAAATTTGTGGTGGATAATAGTAATATTATATGATTGACCTGAGTGGAGTCATTTCCACAAATTTCCAAGGTGAAGTGATGTGTCCCTATGGGGTCAAAAATCGAGGAACAATATAAGGGAATCAATATTATCGAGGGAACAAAATTTTTTATTGGAGGACGAAATTAATGGTGGAATGTGAATTAGAGGTAGTAAGTTTTTTGGTGATGATACTTATGTATGAGTGGGAAAACCACACAAAGTCACTACATTTGGTAATTGATAGATCATAGTCTATAGAGATTGAAGTTGGGATGATATTTTGAGTTTAACAACCCGAGATTTTATGAGAATTATTATTTTTAGTTTCATTGATGTCTTGTGCTGTACGTGACACCAAAATTAGATTGTACTATACGCAATACCATATTAGCTTGCAGTATACGCAACACTATCCTTGGCTTGTGTTACACACAATTTCAAGTTCGTTTTGTGGAAGTTATTCTATGAAAAATTAAGTATAGATTTTGTTTAATGTGAAAATGAAATAAGTTTTGATTATGTTATACGCAACACCAAATAGAGATTTAACTACACGTATCCCTAACTTGGCTTGCTTTACACGTAATCACGACCTTCCACGATAACGTGTGTTGTATGCAAAACCGAGTTTCATTAAACAACGATATGTTATTAAAATATTATATAAACTAGCCATTATGAATAGTAATAACAACTTGTTGAAATTTTATCTTTCAAAATGGACTTCATTTTTGGATTCGGAATATCGAAATTAGCCTAGGGTGAAGTTTTGGTATTTTTCTGAAAACATTCAATTTTTGATGAATAGTGAAAACACATGGTCACTATTTGAAAACCGACTTTTTATTTAAATAATTATTATTTTTATTTAAATTTATTTTAGGTCAAAATTGATACATAATACCTATATAAGTTAAATGTAATTCATTGGAGTCTTTTTATAATAATTTTCGATATATAAAAATTTTATTAAACTTTTCACTATCTTTTACCTACCTCCTATGAGCTTTTTGCAAACTTACATAAAACTTAATTTTACCACTTCTGTGAGTGGAATTTTTAAAATCCGAGAGACACGGTTAATATCAAGGAGTAAAATGTGGTTAAATAAGATAAAAATAATTTTTGGTGAATAGTAACTTTTTACTTTTATTTACCACGGTTAAAAGTAAATAGGGTAATTAAGGGTAAAAATGATATTATTATTACCCTAACACATGTACTAATTCTATTGGATAAGTGTAATTCGACCAAAAACAACCTTAGGAATAAAGTATTTACCTTTAGGTGAACTTGGATTAAATTAGAACATTTATTATTATTTTATTTAGAGAAGATTTAAAATGGTTAAAATCAAAGTATAATAACTAAAAAAAATTTAATATAGGGTTATACATAAGATAAATTTGACTATAAATATTAATTAGAAAGATAAAAATATTTCCCACATAAATATATTTTATTTATAATTTTTAGACATTAAATATTTTTATTTATTTATGACACAATGATGATGCAGTAATTACCTTATTAATGAAATATTAACATAATTGATGTTATAAATACCCAAATAACTGTAATTTTAGAATTTTTATGAATTAAACTAATTTTATAGATTAATAGGACATGTTATTATTGATTTAATTAACATTTTTTAACTAATCATTCTGTTATGAGTTTCACAAATATCAAATATAAAATAGTGTCAAAATTGACATAAAATAGTTTTTAAAACAAATACTATATTATTAATTGTTATTTTATTCCTAAAAATCTAATTCTCAGAAAAATGACTTAGATAAGGATATATATATTAATAATTAACCACTTGGGATTCATTCGGTGGGTTATAGTTAGTTTATTAACCATATAGTGTAAGAAAACAAGAAGACGCGGTAAAAGGTAAATTATTTAACTTAGAGTTAAATCTAAAATATAAGGTTAAAATAGTAACCTAAACAAGTCTGAAACCTATTGTTTGAGAGGATTTCTACCCATCCCCACCTTATATTAGAAATAAATCAATTTGGAGCTATAAAAAACTGAATATGACTTTATTATAAAATAATATTTTAAGTTTTTTCAAAGGTGCCCCTCTCCTCCATTATAAAAACATCACCCGTTTCCTTTTCTATTAACAGCCTTTTGAGCCTTGATGCTCGGACAAACCTTTCCAAATTATCTTCTCTACTTCCCTAGAAACATTCTTGAGGTTCTGGTCTTCTCAAAAGACCAACTCTACTTCCATAAGAGGAAGCTTAAAGGAGGTGCATCGAAGAAGAGGTAATCTCTTCTTCTGATTTTCTCAAGTTTATTTCTTCTTCTACTTATTCTTATTTAGTTGTCTCATTATAAATTAATAACATAAGTATTAATTACATACTGATATGTTATTATAAATATGAAATAATAAAATTTCACCTTCTGTCCATCCTACGGAAAATGAAATCACTGCGCGTGCGTACATAAGGAATATCGTCTCCACACCGTGGTGTAACATGTTTTTGACCACCACCTGACATGGATGGGAATAATGGTGTAAATAAATAACTATATATGATTATTGTAAAGTGATATTTATTCTGAAATATTATACATATGCTTCAATACAATTCCACGATCATGGGAATGATATCATCGCTCGTGCGTACATACGGACTACCGTCTCCACGACGCGATGAGATTCATTCTCCATGTTAAGCATTCATGAATGATTATAAAGTATATATAATGAATAATAATGAGATATATTAAATAATAATGATACTTGATTTGTGTATATATATATGTATGTCATCTCCTTAATTCCATTCAATTCAATAAGGAAACAAAAACAGCGTTCATGCGTACGTATGGCCTACCGTCTCCATGAACGGTGTATTTCATTCCATTTATCAATCTATCATCTATATATATATATTCTGAATATATATTATATATATATAATTTTTTACATTCTGGAATTAATTAAATCAGGATATAAGTAATAATATCAAGAACAACAAGTCGAAACATGTACAATAAATGAAACGATTTTACCCAAATCGTTGCTTTTACATCGAATTTACAAAAGAACGGGTAATATAAAGTCATAAGTAAACTATATATGATATCATAACAATGAATATGATTCTGTAAAAAGTCAATGACATTATTTAAATCATTAAATATGAGGTTCAGATACATACTAAGCATATCAGACATAAGGTAAGAGAAAATCTCACAATCTCATTTTTATCCGAGATTGTTTATACTTTTGTATTTGCTGGGCTGTATTTATCATCCAAATCCATGTTTCCTTAATATGTAATATTATTTCTATCCTCCTAAAATTTTTTAAATACAATTTTACCCTTCTGTGTGTTTTTAGTAAAAGATATGAAAGGAATATTTTGTCATTTTTAGTACGAGGTACTTTTTTGACTCTTCCGGCCAAAGTATGAGAAGAATGTTTTTCTTTAACTTATACGACATGAATGGATTTTTATAATATTATTTCCATGAAGCTTCCTTTACAAGATTTCAAGTTTATTTTTAATCAACTTCTTTTAGTTTAAAATTGTATGACATTTTAAGAAAGGAAAAATGTTTTTGAAGTAGAAAGGATATTTTTGTCAAGAATGAAGTTCAAGTGTTTTATCAAAATTATTTTTAATCTAAGATAATATAGGGTTATGTTTCTATTCCTATTTTTACATTGACTTTATTATGTTATGATGGAATTATTTTTATGATGTCCTTTTATCTTATATGGATTATGTTATGCTGGCATGATGTTTAAGAATCCCATTTTTATTACATGGGTTATGCTATGATGTATGATTTATGATCTACTGGAAATCAAAAGAATGGTATCATTATGAGATGGGTGGGAACTATATCTTCCTCCAATTCATTGGGTAAAGATTTATGTCTCATGAGAGAGACATTTCTGGAACGGTAAGTTAATCAGGTTCAGTGATACAGGACTGGAACGAGGAGTGAACTCGATTCAGAAAGGGACTTTGTCCACTAAGATGGTCTTGGCAGCAATGCCTTGGCAACTATAGAAATAATAACAAGTGATGACTGGTTTCCACAATTACATGATTTATTCCCATTCTATTTTATCAATATTTATGTTCATTTATGATACATGCCTTACATACTTCCAAAATTTATGTCTTTGCTCAAGATTTTGATGTTTAAACATTATGTTCATGTTTTTAAGTTCAAATGTATATGGTTTGTTTTATTTTCTCCATGATTACCCTTACTGAGCATTTGATCTCACCATTTATATGTTTTCTTTTCCCCAAGATTTCAAGAAAGGTTTTTAGGTAAGAAAAAAAGGGGAAGATCTTTATGGGGGATGTTGAAGATCTTTCACCATGATTAGAAGATTACGTTTCGAGTTTCCAAAGACACTAAAATATTACGGTCCCTTGGTGTATGTTATGGTTATGTATTATGTATTCTGAAAAAGTAATGTAATGTCTATGTAAGTCAAGATTTGGGTCTCTATAGTTGGTATCAGAGGAAAGGTTTAGTCATCCTTTGGAAACTAAGATGCGAGAACTTTAGTGAGATCCCTAGAGATATATCTAAGGTATGTCTAGGGATGTACCTAAGGTTTAGTATAACTATAGGTTACAATCCTAGAATTATGTTAAAGATCATGAATAACCTAGGGTGAACCTAAGGTGTCATGGATTAAAGAATGTGTGATAAGTTAGACATCCCACAAGTAACATTTTATGATTACGTGGTTCCTCATTATTTTAACTGTTTCTTACAGCATGGTATTTGGTTTTAGCCAATGGAGGGAACCAGAAGGAATTGGGTCAACATTGAATCCAATAAGAAAATTGGTGACTATGAGCAATGAAATTTCATAATTCCTAGAAAGAAAGATTTTGTGTTTTTTTCGAATCAGTCATCGCGATATATGATTAACAAGGTGAACATTAGTGGTATTCTCAATTCAATAAATAAGAGGAAGATGGACTTTTATGCATGTTTTCATGTTGAGGAGCATAGAGAAAGGAATATTGAGATTTATAAAGAAGGAATGAAGAACCTTGATGAACACATGAAATGGAGGGGAAGATGTTAACTGTGTGGAGAGAAGGGTCATAGAGTGACAAACTGTTATGGAGTTCAATGTCTTATCTGTGGAGAACATGTGCATTACCCAACCCAATGCCATAACCTAAGAGGTTACTTCTAAATCAAGGAAGGACTTATTCCATGAAAATCATTGAAGAGGATGGTTTGAAGTGTTTCTGAATTGGTATTTGAGAATAATGTTGTTGAGGTACTTTTATGGTATATTGGAATACCTATATATTGGTTCATTGTGGTTTTCCATAAGAATATGACATCGATAACAATGAAAAGTGATTGAAATATTTTTGGAAAGTAGATGTTATCCACATAATCAAGGGATAAAGAGAAAATAATATGTTTGATAGTATTCATGAGCTCATGACTAATATAAGGACAAAGTGATATCATGGTTTGAGTATAAAGAATTTTTGGGATTTTGGAATGTGTAAAGAGAAAACTGTTGACAACATTCATGTTTTCAACTAAGGTTCTATGGTAATTCATGTTGCAATAGAATACTTTATTAATGTATTCACATGTTTGGAATGTGACCAACAAGATATATCATATGATATATGGGGGATGAATGATGGTATTCACATGCTCGGTAGATGACATTTCTAGTAATTGTTTCTTTATACTATGAGCTTGGACAGAAGTATTTTAGATAAAGCTAAATATTGGAATGGATTATGTTGGACATAAGTTAGTATTGTTTAAGGATATAACTTTTTTCGATATTATTGATGGGATGTTAAAATAATGTAATTTTAGAAAAAGGACAACCTGCAAGATGGGCGACAACCCGTCGCGTCGGACAAGGCTGTGGGAATCGAACCCACAACCAAAGTGTGACAGGCCTTTATCGCCTACCACAAGCCAATAGGAAGTCCTTGGTTATTAAAAACTAGTTTTATTATATTAAGAGGTGTGATAGATGAAGTATAAGTCCATTTTTGGAATCATATACGATTAACCTCACCATATATGGACTTATGTATATTTGATAACTTTTGCTAACCCTATGTTTGAGACTGATGGAATGACTAATCATTCTATCACAAGATCTGTTAACACTTCGTGAAAGACAAATTCCACTTCATTTCTTTAAGAGATGAAGTGGAAATTATTCAAGGCACGAGCAACGTTGAGATTGTGCAAAAATCATGTAAGTATTTCTTTTAATTCAAAAATTATTCAACTTTTGGGAAATGATCTTGAAAACCAAAAATGTTGTCCTAGTGCTCTCATATTTGATGAATCAGATGGTACCTTAGATCGTCACAATTTTGTGGCTTTGTGACTGTTGGATTTTTCGTTTCCATGTTCTCTACCACTCTTCATCAGAAGTTGATGGTTATATTTCTCTTCCATATCCATATTTTCACCTATGTTCTCTTATAAGGAAACCCAGTGATTAATTAATTTGGGTAACCGTTATGTTTCATACGTTAGTTTTTAAAGTCATTTTTTTCTATTCCTTTTTATGATGTGGGTTTCTATTAAATAAACATTCAAGTAGTAATCCATTTACAACCCCGACGAATTTAGAGGGCGAAATTCATTTTAAGGGGGGTAGAATGTAACAACCCGAGATTTTATGATAACTATTATTTTTAATCTCATTGATTTCTTGTGTTGTACGCAACACCAAAATTATATTGTACTATATGAAACATCGTATTAGCTTATAGTATACACAACACTATTCCTGGCTCGTGTTACACACAATTTCAAGTTCGTTTTGTAGAAATTATTCTATGCAACAATAAGTATAGATTTTGTTTAATGTATAAATGAAATAAGTTTTGATTATGTTATACGCAACACCAAACAGAGCTTTCACTATACGCATCCTTGACTTGGCTTGCTTTACATGCAATCACGTCCTTCCACGATAGCATGTGTTGTACGCAAAAATGAGTTTCACTAAACAACGATATGTTATTAAAATATTATATAAACTAGCCATTATGAATAGTAATACCCACTTGTTGAAATTTTATCCTTCAAAATAGACTTCATTTTTGGATTTGGAATATCAAAATTATCCTAGAGTGAATTTTTGGTATTGTTCTGAAAACTTTCAATTTTTGATGAATAGTGAAAACACTGGGTTACTATTTGAAAACCAACTTTTTATTTAAATAATTGTTTTTTTTATTTAAATTTATTTTAGGATAAAATTGATAAATAATACCTATATATGTTCAATGTAATTCATTGGAGTCTTTTTATAATAATTTTCGATATATAAAAAGTTTATTGAACTTTTCACCGTCTTTTACATACCTCCTAGGAACTTTTTGCAAACTTACATAAAACTTAATTTTACCACTTCTTTGAGTGGGATTTTGAAAATCCGAGAGACACAGTTAATATCAAGGAGTAAAATTTCATTCAATAAGATAAAAATAATTTTTTGTGAATAGTAACTTTTTACTTTTATTTACCACGATTAAAAGTAAATAGTGCAATTAAGGGTAAAAATGATATTATTATTACCCTAACACATGTACTAATTATATTGGATAAGTTTAATTCGACCAAAAACAACCTTAGGTGTAAAATATGTCCCTTTAGGTGCACTTGTATTAGATTATGACATTTATTATTGTTTTATTTAAAGAAGAGTTAAAATGGTTAAAATCAAAGTTTAATAACCAACTGTTATTTAATATAGGGTTATACATAAGATAAATTCGACTATAAATATTCATTAGAAATATAAACAGATTTCCTACATAATGGTATTTTATTTATAATTTTTAGACATTAAATATGTTTATTTATTTATCATACAATGATGATGCAGTAATTACCTTATTAATGAAATATTAACATAATTGATGTTATAAATACCCAAATAAATGTAATTTTAGACTTTTTATAAATACCATTAATTTTATAGGTTAATAGGACATGTTATTATTGATTTAATTAACTTTTTTTGAACTAATAACGCTGTTATGATTTTCACAAAAATCAAATACCAAATAGTGTCAAAATTGACATAAAATAGTTTTTAAAACAAATATTATATTATAAATTGTTATTTTATTCCTAAAAATCTATTGTTCGGCCAAATGACTTAGATAAGGATATATATATTAATAATTAACCACCTGGGGTTCATTTTGCTGGTTATAGTATGTTTATTGACCGTATAGTGTAAGAAAACAAGAAGACACGGTAAAAGGTAAATTATTTAACTTAGAGTTAAATCTAAAGGATAAGGTTAAAATAGTGACATAAACATGTATAAAACCTATTGTTTGAGATTATTTAGAACCATACCCACCTTATCTTATAAATAAATCAATTTGAAGCTATTAAAAACCGAATATGACTTTATTATAAAATAATATTTTATGTTTTTCCAAATGTGCCCCTCTCCTCCCTTATAAAAAGGGCACCCCTTCCCTATTCTCTTGACACACTTTTGAGCCTTGAAGCTCAGCCAAACCCTTCCCATTTATATTCTCCACTTCCCTAGAATCATTCTGGACATTCTGGTCTTCTCAAAAGATCATCTCTACTTCCATAAGAGGAAGCTTAAAAGAGGTGAATCGAAGAAGAGGTAATCTCTTCTTCCGATTTTCTCAAGTTTCATTCTTCTTCTACTTCTTATTATTTAGTTGTATCATTATAAAGTAATAACATAATTATTACTTATATACTGATATGTTATTATAAATATGAAACAACCCTATTTCACATTCTATCCAAACTATTGAAAATGAAATCACCGCACGCACGTACGTACGAAATACAGTCTCCACGCCGTGGTGTAATCTGTTTTCGACCACCACCTTACTTGGATGGGTATAATGGTGTAAATAAATAACTATATATGATTATTTTAAAGTGATATTGATTCTGAAATATTATACATACGCTTCAATACAATTCCATGATCATGGGAATGATATCATCGCTCGTGCGTACATACGGACTACCGTCTCCACGACGAGATGAGATTCATTCTCCATGTTAACCATTCATGAATGATTATAAAGTATATATAATGAATAATAATGAGATATATGACCTAATAATGATACTGGATTTATATATATATATATATATATTTATGTCATCTACTTAATTCCATTCAATTCAATAAGGAAACTAAAACATTGTTCATGCGTACGTACGGCCTACCGTCTCCATGAACGGTGTATTTCATTCCATTTATCGATCCATAATATATATATATATATATATATATGTATATTATGAATATATATTATATATAAATCATGTTTTATATTCTGTAATTAATTAAATCGGGATATAAGTAATAATATCAAGAACAACAAGTCGAAACACGTACAATAAATGAAACGATTTTACCCAAATCATTGTTTTTTCATCGAATTTACAAAAGAATGGTTAATATAAAGTCATATGTAAACTATATATGATATCATAACAATGAATATGATTCTGTAATAAGTCAATGACATTATTTAAATCATTATACAGGATTTTCAGATACATACGAAGCATATTAGACATAATGTAAGGGAAAATCTCACAATCTCATTTTTATCCGAGATTGTTTATACTTTGGTATTTACTGGGATGTATTTATCATCCAAATCCATGTTTAATCAATATGTAATATTATTTCTATCCTTATAAAATTGTTTAAATCCAATTTTACCCTTCTGTGAGTTTTTAGCAAAATATATGAAAGGAACATTTTGTCGTTTTTAGTACGAGGTACTTTTTTGACTTTTCCGACCAAAGTACGAGAAGAATGTTTTTCTTTAACATATACGACATGAATGTTTTTTAGAACATTATTTACATGAAGATTCCTTTAGAAGTTTTCAAGTTTATTTTTAATAAACTTCTTTTAGTTTAAAATTTTATGACATGTTAATAAAGGAAAAATGTTTTTGAAGTAGAAAGGATATTTTCCTCAAGAATGAAGTTCACGTGTTTTATCAAAATTATTTTCCATCTAATATAATATAGTGTTCGGTTTCTATCCCTATTTTTACATTGATTTTATTATGTAATGATGGAATTATTTTTAGGATGTCTTTTTATCTTATATGGATTATGTTATGCTGACATGATGTTTAAGAATCCCATTTTTATTAAATGGGTTATGATATGATGTATGATTTATGATCTTGTGGAACACATAAGAATGGTATCATTATGATATGGGTGAGACCTATACCTCCGTCCAATGAATTGGGTAAAGATTTATATCTCATGAGATAGACATTGCTGTAATGGTAAGTTAATCCGGTTCAGTGATACATGACTGGAATGAGGAGTGAAGTCGATTCAGAAAGGGACTTTGTCCACTAAGATGGTCTTGGAAGCAATGCCTTAGATACTATGGAAATTATAACAAGTGATGAATGGTTTCCACAATTACAAGATTTATTACCATGCTATTTTATCAAGACTAATGTTCCTTTATGATACATGCCTTACGTACTTCCAATATTTATGTCTTTTCTCAAGATTTTGATGTTTAAACATTATGTTCGTGTTTTTAAGTTCAAATGTATATGGTTTGTTTTATTTTCTACATGCTTACCCTTACTGAGCAATTGATCTCACACTTTATATGTTTTCTTTTCCCCAGGATTTCAAGAAAGGTTTTTAGGAAAGAAAACCAAAAGGGGAAGATCTTTATGGGAGATGTTGAATATCTTTCACCATGATTAGAAGATTACGTTTCGAGTTTCCAAATACACTAAACTATTGTAGTCCGTTGGTTTCTGTTTTTGTTATGTATTAAGTATTCCAAAAAAGTAATGTAACGTCTATGTAAGTCAAGATTGGGGTCTCTACAGTGAGGATAAAAAAACTCATATATTAGAGAGTATCATATCGTTCATGGGTAAACATCCATTGTGTTGGAGGGGTTGTGGATAGAGTCAAACCGGTTAGTGGATGGTTGAGGAAAAAATGGGTTGTCAGTGTATATAAAGATATGATGTGATATAATTACACATTTAATATAATAATCTAGATTTTAATGTGATTTTGGTAAATGTAAATGTATTTTCATCAAGATGGGGGTGGAGTTGGTGTCAAAATAGAGTGATTTGTATCTACGATTTTCCAGTACTTGGAGGGGTATAAAAGATGTTATAGAAGGTGTTTCGAGATCTAATAGAAGGATTACACTAAATGATAGGTTCAGAATTATGTGTGGGCATTTGGAAATACCCATGGTTCCTTTATGACATGAAATATCTTGACCAGCTAATTGATGATGAGTCAGAGGGCGAGGTTGAGTATTTTATAAAAGTCATCTAGAGGTGATCTGACTGGTGTTTTGGTGAGAGTTGGATGTATTGAGGGGAAACCACATTAGGAGAGATATACAAAGGATTGTTGGCAGTATGATGGACAATTGAAAGTGTTTTTTTTGGTAGGAATTATGTATAATGGGGAGAAATATTTCACGAAAACTTTGAGAATATATCCTTATGGTTTGGAGAACTATAAGATTCAAGATGAATTGGGTGATGAAGACATGGTTTCTCATAAGATATGGGTTCCATTAGAAAATTCTTGGTTTTATAAGTGATAGTGATTGGGTGGATCGTCTTTTGGTGAATAGATCTCTTAGTGTTTCGAGTTTCACAGTGAAAATATGTTTAGTGTTCATAGTTAGAACACAATGAGTAATTAGTGAATTGGATACCATTGAGGGTTGGTAAATGATGCTTATGGATTACCATGAATTCATAGGGAGTTGTATAATTGGATATCATCAAAGGTTGTAAAATGGGGTTTGAAGATTACTATAGATTATTGGGTATGTGTGAGATCCCTTGTCTTGGGATGGGTTCAAGGAATTCATGTTTTCATATAGTGGACCGGTCATTTTTTAATTTGAGCATCAGAATGTAATTGTGAGAGCATGAACACATTAAAGAGTTGTTTATAGATGAGGTTTAATCCTAAAGAGGTGTATTGTGTGTTCAGTTGATTTTTGGGAGTTTTAAGGTCTAAAAGATATGTTTTATTAGAAAGAAAAATATAGTAACATGTTTAGCACATGGTCAGTGCTAAATTTTCACCTCAACTGTGTTTCCCTATAGAGGTGTAATAAGATTTTAAAAAATTCACATGATATTCAAAGACCATGAAAAACTCCACATTAGATTTTAGAGGTTAAATTTGTAACAACCCTATAATTTAAGAAATATTTTAAATATTTATTTAATGATTCTTTTTATTTTTAAAACAAACTAGTGTATAATATAAACTAGAGTGCAATTTTTTCCTTAATCATTTTTTTTACAAATTTAGATAAAATTGTACCATTATATGTAAGTATTTTTATTCTTCTATACTATTTATAATTCAGGTCAATTATGAAATGTTTTAAATCTTCTAGAAATTAATTTATTTCCTTTAATAATTTTTTTAAATCATTATATAGTTTATGAAAAAGTATTTTCTTAGAAGAAAAAACATTCAATTAACATATGTATCTTTTTAAAATATGTTGAAATATAATTTTATTTTATTAAAAACTATATTTTAGAATTCAATTGTTTATATTATTACTTTTCAACAAAAGTTACATTATGAATATTAATTCCCCTTTTTCACATCAAATAAAATTTATATAATTTATAGGTAACAAATAATATTAATTAATTTATTTTATTTATTTTAATTTACATATTATTCAAATTACAATATCTAATAGCTTTGATTTAACTAACATGTGATTATTGAAATTATTATTTGTACCCTTATATTATTCCACATTATTTCATTATTACTTTGTTTTAAAAAAATTAATAAAATTGATATTATAAAGATCTACTTATCATGAAATTCACAAAATAATAATAATAAAACTTAGTAATTGGTACATATGACATGTTAAGTTATGAGTTTAGATAAAAATGATTAATATTTTTCATCTTATTTTAACTAGCTCTTTTACACCTTATATAAATATCAGGTTAATCGCTCTATGCTTTAAGGGGACCCCTCAACACACTATGGGACCCAACTAAGTCAACCATGTGGATTGGCCAACCCTCTTACAGCCATAGGAGTAGCCAAGGATCTGTGGCTCGCCTAAGAATGAGGCGTAGGTTCGAACCAAACTTAGGTCACACAAAGGTTTAGTGATCGAGAGGTCGTTGGACTCACGTTAATTTGAAATTTATAAAACCTACTTACACTAGTATTTTGGTAAGAAGGATAGAATCACATGGAAGTAATAACCCTATATTGACCCAAAAAATATATTAATCAAAAATAAAAGAAAATAGTGAAAATGGAAATGTAGTGGTTGAAAGTAATGTGTGAAATGGTATAGTGTAGTGATTTCTGGGATGATAACAAAAAGTAGACAATGATGGATAAATTTTCGATCCTCAGGCAACATTGTATTGATTAAAAATATATTCTCTAGACCTACTTAAATTAATTCAATTACTCGGTTCTTGAAAAAATGGCGGCAATTAACTAATTTTTCACTTCAGTAAACTTCCATTATTTGATGATCCTTTATAAGACTCAATCATTTGATATTGACCCTTGAATTAATCTATTCATTATGGAGAAGATATTCATTAACCTTATTGATTTTATAGTTCTTTGATCAATGATCCATGGTGAATTGATTATCGGTAGTTACTTGTCGGTTCATACATAGTGTTAATTGATAATAATAATTGAATATAAAAGAACATAGAACATAAAATATAACCCAAACAAGGGAATTAACAGAAGAAATATGGATAAAATCAAATCAAATCATTGTATCTTGATTCCCCTAATCAGTTTAACTATGCATAAAATAAGAAAATATTTAAGAAAAAGAAAATAATGGAAGAAACATATCTTTCAAGACTGATCCTTAAACCATATTCAATACTAGATTCTCTACTCTTGCTCATTTCCATGCTCCTAGATCTATTTTCATAGTTAATAGTGAATGATTGGATGATGGTAATGAAAGAATGGATGTTTTTGGATGGATGGATCTGGAATGGGTGGGTGGGGTGAATGGAATGGATCTATGGATAATATATATGTGTTGGATGATGTAATCCTATAATGAGCTTGCTTTTAGTTCTATAATGGAACAAATGGTTCCCAAATAAGTCCCTCCTGAGAGTAATCAAGTGTCTCCTGCCGCTCTTTTCCAAATGTGTTACTCCCCTCACCATTAGAAAATCTAGCTATAGCCACAAACCTGTAACACCCGAGATTTTTATGAGTAATATTTTGTTTTTTATATATCATCAAAGGAATCTTTCACTACATACTAGCTTGGCTTACTTTACACGCAATCGCGACCTTCCTCGATAGCTTGTGTCGTACGTAATACCGAGTTTCACTAAACAACGATATGCTATTAAAATATTATTAAAACTAGCCGTTATGAATAGTAATAACCAACTTTTGAAATTTTATAAATTTTATTTTTTAAAATGGACTTCATTTTTGGACTCAGAATATCGAAATTAGCCTAGGGTGAAATTTTGGTATTTTTCTGAAAACTTTCAATTTTTGATGAATAGTGAAACCACTAAGTGGTAGGTTAAAAACTGAATTTTGCATAAAACTTAATTTTACCGCTTCTGTGAATGGAATTTCAAAAATCCGACAGACACGGTTGATATCAGTAAGTAAAATGTGGTTCAATGAGATAAAAATAATTTTTTTGGTGAATAGTAACTTTTTACTTTTTTTACTGCGGTTAATAGTAAATAGGGTAACTAAGGGTAAATATGATATTAATATTACCCTAACACATGTCCTAATTCTATTGTACAAGTGTAATTCGACCAAAAACAAACTTAGGAATAAAATATGACCATTTAGGCCCACTTGGATTAGATTAGGACATTTATTATTAATTTATTTAAAGAAGGGTTAAAATAGTTAAAATCAAAGTTTAATAAGTAAATAATTTTTAATATGGGGTTATACATAAGATAAATTCGACTATAAATATTAATTAGAAAGATAAAAATATTTACTACATAATGGTATTTTATTTGTAATTTTTAGACATTAAATAATTTAATTTATTTATGACACAATGATGATGCAGTAATTATCTTATTAATGAAATATTGACATAATTGATGTTATAAACACCAAAATAAATGTAATTTGAGACTTTTTATGAATTACACAAATTTTCTAGGTTACTATGATATATTAGTGTTGATTTAATCAACTTGGTTCGAACATATAATTCTGTTATGACTTTCAAAAAAATCATATATCAAATAGTGTCAAAATTGACACAAAATAGTTTTTAAATCAAATATTATATTATTAATTGTTATTTTATTCCTAAAAATCTAATGTTCGGCCACATGACTTAGATGAGGATATATATATTAATAATAAACAATTTGGGGTTCGTTTGGCATGTTATAGTAAGTGTATTAACCATATAGTGAAAGAAAACAAAAAGACATGGTAAAAGTTAAATTATTTAACTTAGAGTAAAATCTAATTGATAAGGTTAAAATAATACCCTAAACTTGTCTAAATCCTATTGGTTGATATGATTTCGACCCTTACCCACTTTAGCTTCGAAATAAGACCCTTTGGAACCATTATAAACCTATTTTGACTTTAATATAAAATAATATTTTGAGATATTCCTAAGGTGACCCTCTCCTCCCTTATAAAAGGGCACCTCCTCCCCCTCCTCCTCACACCAATTTGAGCACTCAAGCTCGGCCAAACCCTGCCATTTTCTCCTCTCCACTTCCCTAGAATAATCCTAGAGGTCCTGGTCTTCTTCAAAGACCAATCTTAGTTCCCTAAGTGGAGGATTCAAAGAGGCGTTCCAAAGAAGAGGTAATATCCATTACCGATCTTTTCAATTTCTTTCTTCTTCAACATCTTCTTCTTTAGTTGTTTCATGATAAAGTAATAACATAAGTATTACTTACATACTGATATGTTATTATAAATATGAAACAACCCTAATTCACCTTCTATCCATCCTACGGAAAAATGAAATCACCGCGCGTGCGTACGTACGGAATACCGTCTCCACGCCGTGGTGTAATCTATTTTCCACCATCACTTTACAAGGATGGGTATAATGGTATAATGAGTAACTATTTATGATTATTATAAAGTAATATTGATACTGAAATAATATATATATACTCCAATACAGTTCCACGATCATAGGATCGATATCATCACTCGTGCGTACGTACGGAATACCATCTCTACGATGTGATGCGACTCATTCTACATGATCATCATTACATAGTAATTATATAAATTGAATGAATAAATATGATATATGTTACACTAATACCATTCTGGATATAAGGTATCTATAACCTTAAAAGAAGAATAAGAATGTATTCGGCAAAACATGCATAAGAACAAGAGGCAATAAAGACCCGAGTAACAAGTAACAATGCAATATTACTTTCAAGAAGCTAAGAATATGACCATATATGATATCATATCAAAATGTATGATTCTGGAATAATTCAATAACATTATTTAAACCATTATACAGGAGCTTCGGACACGTACAAAGAAAATTGGACCTAAGGTAAGGGAAATATCACAATCTCATTTTTATCCGAGATTGTTTATTCGTAAGTATTTACTGGGGTGTATTTTATCATCCACATCCATGTTTCATCAATATGTAATATTATTTCCATCCACCTACAATTGTTTAAATCCATTTTTACCCTTCGGGGAGTTTTTAGTAATATCTATGAAATGAATCTTTTGTCATACGAGGTACTTTTTGACTTTTCCGACAAAAGTACGAAGAATGTTTTTTTTAACTTATACGGCATGAATGGATTTTTAAAACATTATTTCCAAGAAGCTTCCTTTACAAGTTTTCAAGTTTATTTTTAATCAACTTCTTTTATTTTAAAGTTGTATGACATTTTATGAAAGGAAAAATGTTTTTGAAGAAGAAAGGATATTTTCCTCAAGAATGGAGTTCAAGTGTTTTATCAAAATTATTTTCCATCTAAGATAATAAAGGGTTCTGTTTTTATCCCTATTATTACATCGATTTGATCATGTTGTGATGGAATTATTTTTATGAATTCCTTTATCTTATTTGAATTGATTTATGATGTCTTGATGTTTCAAGACTCCCATTTTTGTTACATGTGTTATGCGATGATGTATGATTATGTGGCACACATAAGAAAGGATTCATTATAAGATGGGTGGGACCTATATCTCCCTCCAATGCATTGGGTAAAGATTTTATATATCATGAGATAGACATGGTTGGAACGGTAGGTTATACCGGTTCAGTGAAACAGGACTGGAACGAGGGTGACTCGGTTCAGAAAGGGACTTTGTCCACTAAGATAGTCTTGGCAATGAGTCATGACTAACAAGAAATGATTTTCCATGATTATGTGTGCATGCCACAAAGTTTCAAGTTTTATGTTATGATTATGGGGATCTCATTTTCACTTCTATGATTTATTCCATGTTAAGATATTATGATCTCTTTTGCAGGTTTTGATTTTCAAAAAGATATGATATGATTTTTATTTCCTTTATTTGCCCTTGCTGAGAATTTGAGCTCACCCTTTTATGTTTTCTTTTCCCTAGGTCAGGAAGATGGATATTAAGTAGAATATGCTAAAAGGGACCCTAGATATGATGAAATAAATGGGAGACACTGTAGAAGATTTATGAACCAGTTGTTTATATTTCCCAGTTTCTAAAGACACTATACCTATACGGTCCTTTGGGGTTTTGTCATATGTTGTAATAAGTGTGCTTCAATTTTGAAGTATTAACAATGTATGTAAAGTATGGGTCGTTATAGTTGGTATCAGAGGAAAGGTATAGTCAACCTTTGGAAACTAGGATGTGAAATCCTTAGTAAGAACCCTAAGGATAAGTCTAAGAATAGAACACAATCTTAGTGTTTTAGAAATGGCCATGAATAAACTAGGATAAGACATTAAGCATGAAAATTTTATTCTTGAATTATGTGGTTTTCCTATTATAATTAGTGTTGCTCACACTATTCTTCTTGGTTTTAGTCAATGGATGGAACGCGAAGGAACCGTGTTAATGTGGAATGTGATGGGAAATGCAATGATTGTCCCCCTGAGCAACCAAACGATATGGGAGCTGGAATGCAAAATCTTGTAGCCATGCTCACAAAACTTTCTCAAGCTATGAATCATGCAGGACTTCCAAACGAGCAAAGGAAGGAGAAACATTCTGTTGAATCCTTCATGAGGCAGCATCCACCTTCTTTCAGCGGGTCTACTAATCCATTAGTTGCTGAACAATGGATTAGTACTACTGGAAAGATATTTTCAGTTCATCAATGTTCTGAACATGATAAAGTCATCCTAGCAGTGTATCGATTGGAAGGAGATGTTGATCAATGGTGGAATATTATTAAGAATACGAGGCAAAGGGATGAAATTGAGTCTATGGAATGTGACGAGTTCAAGAACTTATTTTTCAATAAGTACTTCCCTCGTATTCTCCGAACAAAGATGGAGAAAGAGTTCCTTGAACTGAAGCAAAGGGATGATGAATCTGTTGGTACCTATGAATCAAATTTTACAAGACTTGCAAGGTATGCTTCTGGTATTATTATCCAACCCGAGAGTAAGATCGATCGATTCTTTAGTGGCTTAAAACCAAGTCTTCGAAGGGCGTTAGCCATAAGGGACTTCAATAGCTACGAGGAAATCGTTCGATGTGCTCTCAAAGTCGAGATGGAGATTGGAGTAACCCATCAGTCACATGGGTTTGATAAGAAGAGGAAGATGGAATTCAAAGAAAAATCTAAAGAGCACACGGAAAAGAAGATGAGCTTTTCCTTATGCTCAAAGTGTGGAAAGAAACATGGAGGGAGTTGTCTTAAAGGGACAAGTAAATGTTTTAAATGTGGAAAGGAAGGTCATCGGGCATTTGAATGCCGTGATAATGGGAAGAAGATGTCTAATGACGCAAACAAAGGAAGGGATACACATAATGAACCTACTACACTTCAATTTTTCAAGTGCAAGGAGATGGGGAATTATGCCAATCAATGCCCAAATCCAAGGGTTGATGATGATGGTCGACGTCAACAAAATCTTAAGGCTAAAGACAAAGGAAAGTCACATGCAATTTCTATCAGCGATGTGGAGTACGATAACGAAGTGGTGAAAGGTACACTTACCGTCCACTCTAAAGTAGTAAATGTTTTATTTTATTCTGGATCCACCCACTCTTTTATTTCTAAAGAATTTTCTAAGGGTATCACCATATTACCTCAAAAATTAGATGTTGAGTTAGCTGTGACAACACCTAATGGCACAACAGTCGCATCAAAAGTTTATAATTCTTCTCCGATCGAAGTTTGTGGGAAAGTGCTTCCTGCAAATCTTGTGATCCTTCCTTTAGTGGAATTTGATGTGATTCTTGGCATGGATTGGCTTTCTCTACATGGATCTCATATCAATTTCCAAAGAAGGGAAGTCACATTTCATATTCCAGATCAATCTACGATCGTATACCAATGAAAGGATGAACATAACCTTCCAGTGGAAATTTCTTCCATCTTATGGGTATTGATTCCACTAAATGAAGGTTATTTTTCTCAAATGGTTGGTGAGAAACTCACGATTAAGAATATGCCCATTGTACGGGAGTTTGATGATGTCTTTTCGGAGGAATTACCAGGTATTACACCAAATCATGAAGTTGAGTTTTCAATAGAACTCGTACCGGGTGCTTTGCCTATTTCAAAGACACCTTATAGAATGGCCCCAATTGAGTTGCAGGAATTGAAGAAGCAACTCCAAGAGAATCTTGATAAGGGATTCATATGCCCTAGTGCGTCACCTTGGGTAGCACCTGTTCTATTTGTTAAGAAGAAAGATGGATCAATGAGACTCTGCATTGATTATCGAGAACTTAACAAGATCACTATCAAGAACAAATATCCTCTCCCATGCATTGATGACTTATTTGACCAACTACGCGGAGCTCAATACTTTTCCAAGATTGATCTTCGTTCAGGGTATCATCAATTAAGGGTCAAAAGGGAGGATATACCAAAGACGGCTTTCCGTACAAGGTATGGACACTATGAATTTATAGTGATGCCATTTGGTCTTACTAATGCCCCTACTATCTTCATGGATCTAATGAATAGAGTCCATAGAGACTATCTTGATCAATTTGTGGTAGTCTTTATAGACGATATTCTTGTCTATTAAAAGAGCAAGGAAGAGCATGAAGATCACTTGAGAATTATATTGAAGACCCTGAGAAAGGAGAAGCTTTATGCCAAATTTACCAAGTGTGAATTTTGGCTTCAAAAAGTTTCATTTTTGGGTCACATAATCTCAAAAGAGGGGATATCTGTGGATCCAGCAAAAACAGAGGTTATCGAAAGATGGTCGAGACCAACAACAGTAACTGAGATTTGAAGTTTTCTTGGTTTGGATGGATATTATCGACGTTTTGTAAAAGATTTTTCACGATTATCTAATCCACTCACCAAGTTGACTCGGAAAGGAGTTAAGTTTGTCTGGACAGAGGAATGTGAAGAGAATTTCAAGGAGTTGAAAAGAAGGTTATCCAGTGCACCTGTGCTCACACTGCCTTGTAGTTGAGAAAGGTTTGTGATCTACAGTGATGCATCCAAGAAGGGATTGGGGTGTGTTCTTATGCAAAATGATATGGTGATAGCTTATGCCTCACGACAGTTGAAAATCCATGAGCAAAATTACCCAACTCATGATTTGGAGTTGGCTGCGGTAATATTTGCATTAAAGATTTGGAGGCATTACCTTTATGGTGAAAGGTGTGATATTTATACTGATCATAAAAGTTTAAAGTATATTTTCACACAAAAGGAGTTGAATATGCGTCAAAGAAGATGGTTGGAGCTGATTAAGGATTACCACTGCTCAATCCATTACCACCCTGGGAAAGCAAACAAGGTGGCAGATTCATTAAGTCGACAAGACCATGCTAGTTTATCCATGATGAGGATCACAAAGGATCCAATATTTATGGATTTACAAAGGATGGATCTTGGAATTATAATGGAAGGGGAAAAATATTATCTTTATCAAATGAATGTTCAACCATCTATACATGCGAAGATTAAGGAGGCACAAAAAGAAGATGTCGAGTTACAAAAGAAGGTGAGAAATGTTCCTGAATTCAACCTTGATTGTGATGGGATAATAAAGTTCATGAATCGGGTTTGTGTTCCTCCCATCCCCGAATTAAAGGAGCTGCTGGATGAGGCTCATAGTTCTTCATTCTCTATTCATCCTGGAAGCACGAAGATGTATAGGGACCTGAAAGAGTACTTCTGGTGGGATGGTATGAAAAGAGATGTTGCTGAATATGTCTCTCGATGCTTGGTTTGTCAACAAGTTAAAGCTGAGAGACAGAAGTCTAAGGGGATGTTACAACCATTACCCATACCCGAATGGAAATGGGAAAACATCACTATGGACTTTGTCACAGGACTTCCTAAAACATCCAAAGGCAATAATGCTATCTGGGTCATAGTTGATCGTCTTACAAAGTCTGAACACTTCATTCCTATTAGATAGGATTTCTCTCTAGATCAGCTTGCCAGGATATATGTAAAGGAAGTGGTAAGATTTCATGGAGTACCACTTTCTATTATATCTGATCGGGATCCGAGATTTACCTCGAAGTTCTGGAGAAGTCTTCAGCATACTCTGGATACAGAGTTGAGTTTCAGTACTGCTTATCATCCCCAGACAGACGGTCAGTCTGAGAGAACAATTCAAACCCTAGAAGATATGTTGAGAGCTTGCTCTATGGATTTCAAAGGAGGTTGGGATCAACACCTACCTTTGGTGGAATTTTCTTATAATAATAGCTTTCACTCCAGTATTCAGATGGCTCCTTATGAAGCTCTCTATGGAAAGAAATGCAGGACTCCAACTTGCTGGGATGATGTTGGGGAAAGAAAGCTGTTAGGACCTGATCTCGTTGATGAAATGGCAGAAAAGGTTAGATCTATTCAACAACACATAAGAGCAGCTCAGAGTCGACAGAAAAGTTATGCCGGCAACCGAAGAAAAGACCTAGAGTTTGAAGTGGGTGATAAAGTGTTCTTACGAATATCTCCCTGGAAGTGGGTTATGAGATTTGGAAAGAAGGGGAAGTTGAGCCCTAGATATATCGGTCCTTTCGAAATACTGGATCGTGTTGGGAAGGTAGCTTACCGATTGGCGCTTCCACCGAATCTCTCTCAAGTTCACGATGTGTTCCATGTATCTCTCCTGAGAAAGTACATACCAGATCCTTCACATGTACTCAGCTCAGAAGTTGTACCGCTGGAGCAAGATCTTTCTTATGAAGAACAGCCGATAGAGATTCTGGATCGTAGCGAAAAAGTCCTACGAAATAAGACCACTCGCTTGGTGAATGTTTTATGGAGGAACCACCAACTTGAAGAAGCTACATGGGAGCTTGAGTATATGATGAGGGAGAAGTATCCTCATCTGTTTGTTACAAAGTGATGAATTTCGAGGAGAATTATTCTGAGTATTCCCTGTGTGTCAGACGCAGGGCCAGATCATCTCTACTGGACAAACGACAGCTCAAGTGAGTATACAGTCAAAGCTGGCTACCTGCGAGCTCTTTCTGCTCAGATTTCAGAAGGAGATGCGAGGCCCTGGACATCAATTTGGAAGCTTAATGTTCCCCCTAAAGTTCGCTTTTTCTGGTGGCAGGTGTGTACTGGTATCCTCCCAACTAAGAGCCTCCTTGTCTACAGACACTTTTCAAACGACAACTCTTGCCCTTTCTGCCCTTCTGTGACTGAATCCCCTTTCCATGCTCTTTTTCAATGTCCCGGGGCTCAGGAGGTTTGGAATGGCTGGGGATCAACTATAGAGCTGTTCCCGGACACCGCCTCAGATCTTACATCTCTCCTGATGCGATGGTGCTCCTCCTTTTCGCCGGCTAAAGCAGGCGCCCTGTGCATTTTGGCTTGGATTATATGGAATAGGCGGAACGAGGCCATTTTCAATCATTTCCGGAGGCCCCCCAGATTTTGGATTGACCGGGCATTGTCATGGATTGCGGTATGGCAGAACCACCCTGAACAACAAAGACTTTCCACCCACCCTCCTCTTCCCCAACATTGGTGCCCCCCACCGGAAGGGATTTTTAAGATCAATGTGGATGCCTCTCTCCCTAAGGATGGCCCAGTTGGACTAGGTTTACTGGCCCGAGACAACCTGGGAAATCTTATCGCTGCCAAATACGAAGCACGTTATGCACTTTGGGAGCCCTCAGTCGCGGAGGCCGCCGCCATCCTTGCTGGATTAAACTTCGCAAAAGATTGCGGTTGGGATTCCATTCACATCGAATCCGACTGTCTCACTGTAATCAATGCCATCAATCTCACTGACGGAGGTCTTCAACCTTTCGGTCCCATTATCCGGTGTATTCACTCACGGAGACAAGGCTTCAATTCCTGCAATTTCTCATTTATTAGAAGGGAAGCGAATGAAGCCGCTTACAAGATGGCAGACATTGGCCCTCCCTATGAGGATTTGCTTTGGTTCAATCATTTTCCATCGTGGTTATGATCCTGTATTTCTGCTGATCTCCATCATTAATGGATCCATCTTATTTTGTCAAAAAAAAGTGATGAATTTTGAGGGAGAAATTCTTTTTAAGGGGGGTAGAATGTAACACCTGAGATTTTTATGAGTAATATTTTGTTTTTTATATATCATAAAAGGAATCTTTCACTACATACTATCTTGGATTACTTTACACGCAATCGCGACCTTCCTCGATAGCTTGCGTCGTACGCAATACCGAGTTTCACTAAACAACGATATGCTATTAAAATATTATTAAAACTAGTAGTTATGAATAGTAATAACCAATTTTTGAAATTTTATAAATTTTATTTTTTAAAATGGACTTCATTTTTGGACTCAGAATCTCGAAATTAGCCTAGGGTGAAATTTTTTTATTTTTCTGAAAACTTTCAATTTTTGATGAATAGTGAAATCACTAAGTGGTAGGTTAAAAACTGAATTTTGCATAAAACTTAATTTTACCGCTTCTGTGAATGGAATTTCAAATATCCGACAGACACGGTTGATATCAGTAAGTAAAATGTGGTTCAATGAGATAAAAATAATTTTTTGGTGAATAGTAACTTTTTACTTTTTTTACCGCGGTTAATAGTAAATAGGGTAACTAAGGGTAAATATGATATTAATATTACCCTAACACATGTCCTAATTCTATTGGAAAAGTGTAATTCGACCCAAAACAAACTTAGGAATAAAATATGACCATTTAGGCCCACTTGGATTAGATTAGGACATTTATTATTAATTTATTTAAAGAAGGGTTAAAATAGTTAAAATCAAAGTTTAATAAGTAAATAATTTTTAATATGGGGTTATACATAAGATATATTCGACTATAAATATTAATTAGAAAGATAAAAAGATTTCCTACATAATGGTATTTTATTTGTAATTTTTAGACATTAAATAATTTAATTTATTTATGACACAATGATGATGCAGTAATTATCTTATTAATGAAATATTGACATAATTGATGTTATAAACACCAAAATAAATGTAATTTGAGACTTTTTATGAATTACACAAATTTTCTAGTTTACTATGATATATTAGTGTTGATTTAATCAACTTGGTTCGAACATATAATTCTGTTATGACTTTCACAAAAATCATATATCAAATAGTGTCAAAATTGACACAAAATAGTTTTTAAATAAAATAGTATATTATTAATTGTTTTTTTATTCTTAAAAATCTAAGGTTCGGCCAAATGACTTATATAAGGATATATATATTAATAATAAACAATTTGAGGTTCGTTTGGCATGTTATAGTAAGTGTATTAACCATATAGTGAAAGAAAACAAAACGACATGGTAAAAGTTAAATTATTTAACTTAGAGTTAAATCTAATTGATAAGGTTAAAATAATACCCTAAACATGTCTAAATCCTATTGTTTGATAGGATTTCGACCCTTCCCCACTTTAGCTTAGAAATAAGACCCTTTGGAACCATTATAAACCGATTTTGTCTTTAATATAAAATAATATTTTGAGATATTCCTAAGGTGCCCCTCTCCTCCCTTATAAAAAGGCACCTCCTCCCCCTCCTCCGCACACCAATTTGAGCACTCAAACTCGGCCAAAACCTGCCATTTTCTCCTCTCCACTACCCTAGAATAATACTAGAGGTCCGGGTCTTCTTCAAAGTCCAATCTTAGTTCCCTAAGTGGAGGATTCAAAGAGGCGTTCCAAAGAAGAGGTAATATCCATTACCGATCTTTTCAATTTCTTTCTTCTTCAACATCTTCTTCTTTAGTTGTTTCATGATAAAGTAATAACATCAGTATTACTTACATACTGATATGTTATTATAAATATGAAACAACCCTAATTCACCTTCTATCCATCCTACGGAAAAATGAAATCACTGCGCGTGCGTATGTACGGAATACCGTCTCCATGCCGTGGTGTAATCTATTTTCCACCATCACTTTACAAGGATGGGTATAATGGTGTAATGAGTAACTATTTATGATTATTATAAAGTAATATTGATACTGAAATAATATATATATACTCCAATACAGTTCCACGATCATAGGAACGATATCATCACTCGTGCGTACGTACGGAATACCGTCTCCACGATGTGATGCGACTCGTTCTACATGATCATCATTACATAGTAATTATATAAATTTAATGAATAAATATGATATATGTTACACTAATACCATTCTGGATATAAGGTATCTATAACCTTAAAAGAAGAATAAGAATGTATTCGGCAAAACACGCATAAGAACAAAAGGCAATAAAGACCCGAGTAACAAGTAACAATGAAATATTACAATCAAGAAACTAAGAATATGACCACATATGATATCATATCAATATGTATGATTCTGGAATAATTCAATAACATTATTTAAACCATTATACAGGAGCTTCGGACACGTACAAAGCAAATTGGACCTAAGGTAATGGAAATATCACAATCTCATTTTTATCCGAGATTGTTTATTCGTAAGTATTTACTGGGGTGTATTTTATCATCCACATCCATGTTTCATCAATATGTAATATTATTTCCATCCACCTACAATTGTTTAAATCCATTTTTACCCTTCGGTGAGTTTTTAGTAATATCTATGAAAGGAATCTTTTGTCATACGAGGTACTTTTTGACTTTTCCGACAAAAGTACGAAGAATGTTTTTTTTAACTTATACGGCATGAATGGATTTTTAAAACATTATTTCCAAGATGCTTCCTTTACAAGTTTTAAAGTTTATTTTTAATCAACTTCTTTTATTTTAAAGTTGTATGACATTTTATGAAAGGAAAAATGTTTTTGAAGAAGAAAGGATATTTTCCTCAAGAATGGAGTTCAAGTGTTTTATCAAAATTATTTTCCATCTAAGATAATAAAGGGTTATGTTTTTATCACTATTATTACATTGATTTGATCATGTTGTGATGGAATTATTTTTATGAATTCCTTTATCTTATATGAATTGATTTATAATGTCATGATGTTTCAAGAATCCCATTTTTGTTACATGTGTTAGGCGATGATGTATGATTATGTGGCACACATAAGAAAGGATTCATTATAAGATGGGTGGGACCTATATCTCCCTCTAATGCATTGGGTAAAGATTTTATATCTCATGAGATAGACATGGCTGGAACGGCATGTTATACCGGTTCAGTGAAACAGGACTGGAACGAGGGTGACTCGGTTCAGAAAGGGACTTTGTCCACTAAGATAGTCTTGGAAATGAGTCATGACTAACAGGAAATTATTTTCCATGATTATGTGTGCATGCCACAAAGTTTCGAGTTTTATGTTATGATTATGGGGATCTCATTTTCACTTCTATGATTTATTCCATGTTAAGATATTATGATCTCTTTTGCGGGTTTTGATTTTCAAAAAGATATGATATGATTTTTATTTCTTTTATTTTCCCTTGCTGAGCATTTGAGCTCACCCTTTTATGTTTTCTTTTCCCCAGGTCAGGAAGATTGATATTAAGTAGAATATGCTAAAAGGGACCCTAGATATGATGAAATAAATGGGAGACACTATAGAAGATTTATGAACCAATTGTTTATGTTTCCCAGTTTCTAAATACACTATACCTATACGGTCCTTTGTGGTTTTGACATATGTTGTAATAAGTGTGCTTCAATTTTGAAGTATTAACAATGTATGTAAAGTATGGGTCGTTATAAAACCTATAGCCATGTTTTTTCTAAAATTGTGGCTAAAGCTATTTACACTAAGTCTATAGCCACAAACATATAGCCATGTTTTTCTAAAATTGTGGCTAAAGCTATTTACACTAAGTCTATAGCCATGATTTTTTCTAAAATGTGGCTATAAACTACCCCTATAGCCATTTTCTACTTATACTATGGATATAGGGTGTTTTTTCAATGTCTATAGCCATAGTTCTATGAAATTGTCATATATCCTCTACCTATAGCTACAGTTTCATACAATCATACCTAAAGGTTACATGTGTTACCGTGGGGAAAACATTTGTGCTGGGATGTGGTGGGAAGATCTATAGCTATGGTTTTTTCTTCTATTTCCACAGTTCCTCAGTATATATATAATATATATATATAAATTAATGATATTCAAAGTGTAGTGGTAAGACATATGGTCCATGATAGTGGAGTTAAGGAAATAAAATATAGATGTTTACAATTTATTTTAAATCTATAGATACTATTTGTTTAGGCTATAGCTATGGTTTTCCACCTTGGAAATAGACACTATAGTCACGATGGACAACAGTGTGATCTATAGCCACGATCTCCAAAACCATGGATACAGGTTCTATTTCCATAATAGAAACTGTGGCAACGACCTCTTAAAACCGTGAATATAAATTTTTTATATAGATATGAAAATATACTCCAAAAATATCTATAACTATGGATATAGCATGTTCCCACCATTTTAACCCCTATAACCACGGTTTTGGGTCATGGTTATATAAAAAATATTCTTCATGTGACTTCTTGACTCTTCTGGTTTTCATCTAAATGCTCCCCACACTCTATGCATGTTCTCACGATCATAGACATGCTCAATCTCCATATATTCCACATGATATACATGTCACTATTCATCTTCCCCCTCTAGTGACTAAAGTAAAAATTATTCAACAACTTCAACCTCATCAACAAACCTGCACAACAAAACAAAAAAAGCTTAAAAAATTAAAATAAACCTGAAATAAATATGTTTGTACTAGATGTTATTATTAGTAAAAATAACTAAATAAAAACATATACTTAAATAAATAGAGAAATACAAACATATTTATAATTAGTATGATTTTTTAAATTAAAATTATTAAAATAATTAAATAAAAATTAATAATATTTGAATTATATGTTGATATATCAAATATCTATAACTAAATAAAATTTAAATAAATTAAAAATATCTATTATTCTACTAATATTATTATTATTTTATATAATATTATATTTTATATTAATTATAATTATATATAGTTATAATACATAAGATGAATATGAAATAATACAAAGAGGGGTGTTTTGACGTGCAATGGGGTGAGGTTATCGAGTGATGGATCTTCGGAATGTGGCTGGTCTTTAGCAAGGAGTCTCTCTACATTACTCACGGTAGTTGGATCTTTCCATAGTGGTTCAACATTAAAGTGGTGGCATATATTGTTCTCAACCAAAAGCAGAGACCTCGGTCGATTTTTCTACATATGAGGGTCAGTTCAGTGTCCGGAGATAGATATAGATTTAATCGGTCTGCTCTACTTTTGTTTGTGGTTCAAAATTGGATTTGATTTGTTCAGGTCTGTTAGGATCTGATTCCAAATTTGGTATTTTTATTTATTTATTTTATTCTTCATTTGTGCTCGATTTGGCTCATTGATTTCTTCATTTTCAATGAGTGTTGTTGTTTTTAATTTTTAATACTATTGCAGAGTTGATTTTGTTTTTTTAGAGTGGTTATGGCACTGGTAGAAGGTGCAATAAAGGCCAACACTGAGACAAAGATGATACTGATGGTGGGATTTCCCAATGGTGACTCACTCGATTCACTATTGGATGAATGTAAGGTTACAAAGGTGAGATAGGTGAAATAGTGGGTTATTAACCACCATTGGTTTGAAGGCCAACAGTGGGTGGGGAGAAAAAAGAGGCAACATTTGGTGGAGTACTGACGGTGGGTGAGGGGTTCAGGACTCACCATTGGTAGTCACTGTTGGCACTTTCCAATAGTGTGTGGAGCTGATGGTGGGTAAAAATGTTGGCAGTGAGTGTGGTGTTGAAGTTGTTAGTGGTGACTCTTTTAAGTCACCATTGACAATTTATGACAGGGAAACTTGAAAAAAAAACTAATCAAAAAAATTAAAATAACAAATAAATTTGAAATAAAAATTCACATTAAAGATTGTTAAATATCAAAATATATGTGAGACAATTATTCAAAAAATAATTTAATTCATATTTTAATTTGTAAACATATCTTATCATTTTAAAAAATAAATTCAAAAAATATATAATTTGAAAAAAATATATATAAAATTCAAAGTAGAATTGATTAAATTAATTAACTAATTAATTAATTACCAGAATTAAAAAATCAATTAATTAAAAAAATAAAACATAATTATTTAAAATAAAAAAACGAAAATAAGATTTATTTATTAAAAAATTACAATGATGAAATAATTGAATTGATTATTTGTTTTTTAAAATAAAATAAAATAGAATAACATAAAATTAATTACAAAAATAATTAATGTAATAAAATAAATTAAAGAAAAAGAAAATTCAAAAAACATAAACTAGAAAATAAATATATAAAGAATAAATCAAATAAAATAACTATATTAAATAAATTAAAAAAATGATTTTAAAAATATAGAATGAAGAAATAAAATAATAAAATAATAAATATTATATATCAAATATTAAAAATGAAAATTAAACAATAGTATAAAAAAGAAATGGTGATAAAAATAAATTATTACAAAAGAAATTATTTAAAAAACAAAAACAAAAATTACTCAAGATCATAATTTTCACAGAAAAACATTGTTTTAACAATAAAATACAAAAAATGACAATAAATTTTGACTATTAAACAAAAATAATTATATTTAAATAATAAAAAGACAATTATTTAAAATGATTGATATAGAAAAGATATGTAAAACATGGACACCTCAAACTCCACAAAAAATTAATCAATTACACTCTAGGGAAATTCTATACATTTTATTCATTCACAAATACTAAAAATAATGGACCATCCTGTATAAGTTCTAAGTGACTCTGAGTATAAAGAGATAAAAAATCCCTCCACTAATTGAAAAATTATTTTTCTTATGTGAACGTTATCAAAAAACTTATGTCCATTGAAAAAGGATTCTAGTTATAGTATTGTAATAATTTAGCAAAAAGTCAAATTAAAACTTTAACAAAAGACACCATTAATTTACACTATCTACTTGTTTCCACAAAATGAAGATGCATTATTTTTTTGTTTTTATTTTGACACATAATTGAATGAAATCAATTGATAATTTAATAATTCAATTATTCTATTATTCATTTGGGTTCAAAATCCCCCTCACCTAAATGAGATCATTTTTTACTAGAAAAATTATTTATTTTTCCCATCTATATTTCTTATGCAAGGAACTGTGCAAGCACTTTTTGAATTTTGAAATGGATTTTTTTTATAGAAACAAACCCAGTGCCCTTGTCTCAGAGACTCATCATGGGATCTCATTTCTCAATTCTACTCTAGATTCAAAGGATTTTTAATATTATCATTAGAGTTGGATCCTTAAAGTGGTTATTCAAAAAGTGAGTGTCTGATAGGTTCATGTATATATTTTTTTGTTTTCTTGAGTTAAAATCAAATTTCCATAAAGGTTTCTCCCATCACACTCTCTTTAGTTATTCCTAATGTGAACTGACACAAAAATATCATAAACAAGAACATAGATATAATTAATTTATAATAATTTCAGACACTTTCAACCCCTCAACGTAGAATTAATTTGCCACCTAAGAAGGATGTAGAAAATGTTTTTTTAAATGTAATTTTTTTGTATTTTCTCTATTTTTTATTTCCTTAATTTTTATCTTTTATTCACTATGTACAAAAATAGAATAAATTTTTGACTAGGAAGAAATTTTAAAAAATCCTTAAGGGTTTTAGATATGGTAAAAATGAGGAAAAATTAAGATAAGTGAATACCCCACCCCTACAGTTAATCCATAAAATTTTCCCCAATGCTAAGGATCATGGTGAGAGATAATTAAAAAGTTTTTAAAATATTTAAGATGTAATTCAAATTGAAATTAAATTTTAAGGGGTTATAGTAATGTTCAAAAGGTTTTTACACACTTAAAAATAATATTAAAAAAAATAACATACAAGAGAAACCACCATCCACCATGATAAAATTAAACATACAATATTAATTTTTTTCAAAAGTGTTAAATGTATTATGTGGGTTTAAAATTTTTTTTCAAGGGAATAGTATGAATTTATATGATATACAATGTGAGTATTAGACAAAATAAGAGTAAATAAATAAAAATAATAAAAAATTAAAAACATTGAAAAAAAGAAACCATCGTCAACACAAAAATATTTAGAAATAAGTAAAACAGTTACTCCCTAGGTATGCAGATATTATTTTCAATATTTAAAAGCATGATTATAAACCAATGAAACAGGTATCTAGTAGAAAAGTTGAATTTATTAAAAAATGAATAGATTGAAATGAGAGAGTAGAAAAGAAACAAATAATTGGACTTAACCAGATTAATGTCAAGGGAAGTGTTATCTAATTTTTTTCACTAGGAAATTCCATTTCTCATTTAATGGATGTTCCAAATGAGTTTTCCACTAGTATGTAATTCTCAAAGCTAACTGAGACCACCAGATCACTTATACCTCATGATAATTTATAACTAAAACTATCAAACAAGAATAAATCAATCGAGGTAAAAAATATACCAATGAAAATATCAGTAATAATGGTTTACTAAAGTAGAGAGGAAAACAACCAATTCAGGATAACTTATTCAAATATAAATTGAAAGCTGAAATGAAAAAAACCATGGGTTTCCTCCCCTTAACCACTAGGTATAAAGCGTCTATTCTGAATTTTTCCATTATTGTTTTCTAACTATAATAATTCCGTGGGTAAGATTCAGAAGTACTTGAAACATTAGAGTTTCCTTCAGACAATTCAGTTAGTTTACATAGAACCTCATTCAACTCGGTGGCTTGAAGAATTCAATTAGAAAATTCCATCACCCAAGGAATAAGTCTCCATACACTAATATATTAAAAATATATAATGTCACTGAATTAATGAGGTCAAATAAGAAATAGTTCAAAAATATGTCCAAGGTGAACCTCCTCACATCGAATTGGATACCTCACATTCACCCCGAATCTTATGTCAATAATATGTTAAAAAAGAGAAAAAATAGTTTTTATAGGTGGGTTATTTTCAATAGAAATATGACTTATAGTGGAATAAACATTAGTTGTAATAGGGCAAGATGAATTATGTGGTTTGAAGAACCTATCAAACTCACGGGAAGAAATTAATCATCCACTTTTTAGAATGAATCAGGTGTATACCTTATCACCATAGTTCAAAAAAATTCTAGAAACTCATCTCGCTCAGTTTTAATAGATCTAGAAGACTCACCTTCAATTTCAAACTAAATAAAAGTAACTTCGAACATATTCTCAACTCCAAAACATTCACCCTTATCATACAAAGTACCACGAACAAAATGACTTCCCTCATGATGAACATAACAAGAAGCAACATCAGGGTTGGAAACCTGGGCAGGCTGTAAATTATGAAAAGTTTGAGAAAAATATATCATCAATATAGATGGAAAGGTAAGTATTACCTCATGTTTTTGAGAAATTTATTTCCTAATTTGGTTCTCAACTATCCCCAACCTTCCCAACTCTTGTATGCATTCAGACTCAAAACAATATCTTGAAAATGATCACTTCCAGATTCAGTTATTAAATAATCAATGGGATGATGAATTTCATTTCTAATATCAAATCTAAAAACCTCATCCTCAAGATCAATCATCTTATACTCACCTCAAGCAGAGATTCTTTGTAGATATGAAAATCCTCTCGATCCTCACCAACATGAACGGTTTGCTTACCCTTAGAAACATCAATGAAATCCCAAAAAGTGTCCTAGAATGGCCTACCCAGAATGATTTGATAGTATTATATATTTACATGCATAGAATTAGGAAGTCATGGGGAAATTATTGTTTTTATACATCAACCATCAAATCATACACCCTCCCATAATGGTACGAATGTGACATATCAGCTAGTTATGGGGTCATTAAGGTTGGATTGTAAGGACTAACTCTTTGAACATAGGGTAGAGAATAATATTGATGTTATCTCTTAAATCACACAACGAAATAATATCCTCACATTGACTAATTAAAAAATAAATTATAAAACTTCTAGGGTTTCTATGTTTTGGGGAAATTTTCATTTAGACAATAGCATTACACTCTTCATTCAGTCTTAATGTTGATCTCTCACCCCAATTCCTCTTATTATCTAAGGAAATCTTAATAAATTTCAGGTATGAAGACATTTGGTTAAAATCATAAAAAAATGTAATTTTAACATTGAAGATCTTAAAAATATAAATAAACTTGAGGTAATCATATTCACTAGTGTTTTTTATCCTTTATAGAAAAGGGATGGGAGGGGGTAATTCTTCAAAACATGTGGGTTATTCCACCCATACTAAAAACTCACATTCTTATTTACCACATTTATTAACTCCCATTTTATTTTCCTTTACTCTTGGGATTTATCAAATGAATTTTTAATATTTTTCTTCATTTCTCAAATTCTATTAAAATTTCTGGATTCAGGATTTTCTAGATATTCAGTTCTAGTCTCATCTTGATCATTAATTTCTTCTACACAATATTTCTCCCTAACTACTTCTATAATTTTATGTCCTGGTCTGGTAGTTATAGCCCTGAATGTTTCTCTTGGGTTTGAGTCTATTTCACTAGACAGTTTCCCTTTATATCTTCCTCCAAAGTCCACATCCATTTGATCCATCAAAATTTCTATACTATGAATTCTAGAATATGTTACTTTTTTCAAAGAATAAATTCAATTAGAATATATTTCATCATTCCCATAAGTTCCCCTTAATAATTTGAAGATGTATCCCTATGTTTATTTGAATAGTTTTTCCTAAGATGGGTTTGGTAATTTGGGGTAGTAGACTATTTTATCACCCTAGGTTCTTTCCGTGAAAGGTTCGTGTGATTTTTGTATCCTCAATTATGTTGATTTGAGATTTGATCATTTCCCCCATTATTCCTAGCTCTATAATCCACAAATTTTGCACTCTCATAAAATTTTCTAGTGAGTTCAAAACTGGTACAACATATTTGTGTGTTAATTAACATCACACAGTGACAAAACTGCTCCCTTAGAACTTATTCATTAACTATAGTAGCATGAGTATTGGTTTTATCTCTATGTATGACTCTCATAATTGTGATTTTTTTGGAACTTTGGAGCCAACATTTCTTCATATTTTTTATGTTCATCAATAGTGGAATCAGAAAAGTCACTCCCAAAATATTGTTCCACAAGGTTATGGTTGTAAGGGATTTAGGCATTGTAAAAGGTATTCATGAGCAGTTGGGGAGCCAACTAATGATTGGTAATTTTCCTAAAAATACATCTGGACCAATCCCATTTGTCATGAAAAATATCACCCTCATCCTAGAAAATACTGTTGATATTGTGCCTAACCTCAATGGCAGTGTTCCTAGGATAAAATTTTAATACAAAGGCATTGAACACCTCGTCCAAGGTTTGAAATATTTTCTCATATAGATATTTGAATCACGTCCTATCCCTACCCTTAAGACAAAATTGTAATAACCTAAACCTAAAATCCTCTTCAATAAGATCTCACATAGGTAGTTTCTAGACAGAACCATAAAAACATTAATGAACTTGAGTGATCCCTCTACTGGCAGACCATTGAATGATTGGAACTATGAAATATGAGTCTGATTTATCTCATAGATCTTAGTCATAGGGGACAACCTAATACAATAATGGTTCCTTGAAAAAGTTGGAATTTGAAATTCCCTATGTCTGGGTATCTAAGGGACATGCACTAAGGGTTGTGGAACAATCTTCTTTTGATATTCAGCTTTATTTTCAAAATCTTCCATTTCTAATTTTCCTTGTTTTCTAAGTATAGAATATGGTTTTTTGATTTCATAAATTGGAGTTAAAATTTCAGGCTTATAAGTTCCTATGTGCATATAGGACCAATGATATAATTGAGTTTTTTATACGATTTTAATGTTTTATATTTTTTGGAGTTTATATTTTTTGTTTTTTTTTGTTTTTTAGATTTTTTTCTTGATCACATGTAATTTTTCCCAAAATGGTGCCAAAATTTAACCACGTGGTTGTTAGAATCATATAAATTTTAAATTTATAAAACCAACTTAAACTAGTTTTGTTGTAATAAGGCTTGGACCACATGAAAGGATTAATGTTTTGTAGACCCAAACAAAACTAAAAACAACTAAAAAACTAAAAGAAAATAGTGAACATGGAAATTTAGTGGTTTAAAGTGAAGTGTGAAATGGTATGGTGCATTGAATTTTAGGATTAAAATAGAAAGTAGAAAATTATGGATGAATTTGGGGTCCTCAATCCACTTTTAAAGATTAAAAAATTTATTCTATCTTACATAAATTAATTCAATTGATCATATTTTGAAAGAATTGTGGTGATTCACTGAGTTTTTAATTCAGTTTACTTCCATGGTTTATTGAACTTTTTTGAGCCTTGTTCTTTTGATCTTGACCCTTGAATTAATTTGTTCATTACAGATAAGATATTCATTAAACTTTTTTGGTTTACAATACTTCGGTAAATGATCAAAGGTGAATTTATTTACTATAGTCACCTTTTGGTTTATATAGTGTTAATTGATTCTCATAATTGAATTGAAAAGAACATTGAACTTAAAAGATTCACTGAACAAAGGAATTAATATAATCATGATGGATTAAAGAAAATTAGACCATTGTACCCTAATTCACATAATCAGATTAACTGCACATGAAAGCATAAATTTTTTAAGCGAATATAAATAAATGAATAAATATCTCTCATGAGACTCTTCTTTCCTCTAGCTTCAACTCCAGATTCTCTACTCTTGATCTCTTGAATTCTAATTACTCTATTTTTCCATTGAATAGTGAATAACTTCATAATGGTCATGATAGAATGGATGGTGTGGATAGAAGGATCTAGAATGGGTGCGTGGGGTGGATAGAATAGATATATGGATGAGATATATGTTTTTGATGATTGGATCCTGGAATGAGCACCCTATTGGATTTGGAATGGTAATTATGTTTATGGAATAAGTCCCTCGCAAAAGTAATCATGTGTCTCCGATATCTCTCTTCCAAATGCGGTACTCCCCTTCTCAACTCTTATACTTCCCAACTAAATGCTCCCCATACTCCTTATGTGCAGTCATGGTCATAGTAACGCTTAAGATCTCCATCTTCCATGTGAGATACACATCACCGTGAATCCTCTCCCTCTAGTGACTAATGTAAAAATCCATAAAAAACTTCATCCTCATCAACAAACATGAAAAAAAAGATTATTAAATAAAAATAAACATGAAATATTTATGTTTTTACAAATTATTATTATTAGTAAAAATAACTAAATAAAAACATATACATAAATACAAACATTAAATATAAACAGAATTATTATTATTATTATTATTATTATTATTATATAAATAAAAATTTATTAACAAAAAATATAAATTTAAAAACATGTAAATTATATGTACAAATATATAATGTATATAACTAAATAAAATTCAAATCAAATTGTAATTATTTATTATTATATTATAATTATTATATTATTATTATTATAATATTATACTGTTATATTATTATATATTATTTATATTAATTATAATTATATAAATTTATAAGTAAGAATAAAAAGAAATAAGACAAAGAGTGGGTGTTTCGATGTGCAGTGGGGTGAGGTGCTCAAATAGTGGATCCACAAAAGGTTGCTAATATTCAGTGGGGAGTTTTTTTGTATTCCCTGTGAAGGTGGGTTCCATTCATATTGATTATGGGCTCGACCAAAAGAGCATCTCAGTTTCAACTATCAACGACGAGCTCTACCGATTTTGTCATAGGAGAGGGTCAGTTTTTAATGTTGACAGATCTGGCTTCAATCGATCAACTCAAATTTGGGATATGGTTTGAACATGGGGTTTTATTTTTTTAGGTCAAATTTGATATGGTTCTTAGTTTTATATTTAAATTTTTATTTTTTTTCATTTTCATCTACGCTCTATTTGGTTTTTTGATTTAATCATTTTTAAACTTTACTTTTTTTAAAAAAAATTATTTCTTAGGTGGAGTTTATTTTGGTATTTTAGAGAGATTATGGAACTGGAGGAAGGTGATTTAAGGGGTGATAGTGTGTCAAAGGGGACACCGATGGTGGGATGGCCCAATGGTGACTCATGTGAGTCACTATTAGAGGAATGGGAGAGCACAATGGTGAGATACAAGAAACTTTGGGATATTGTTACTTTAATGGCCAACAATGGGTTGGGAAAAAGGGGAAGTGGTGAGTGGAGTGATAATGGCGAGTGAGGGGTGTAGGATTCAACATTGGAAGATGCCAACAGTTGGTGGAGCTGATGGTGGATAAAACTATAGGTGGTGATTGTGGTGTGGAAGTGGGCAGTAGTGATTCTTTTGTGTCAGTTTTTGAAAATTTATGACATTGTCCCATCGAAAAAACAAATTAAAAATATATATTAATCAACCATTTAAAATTAAAAAAATCCAAAAAAATTAAAATTCATACTAAAATTTTTTAAATATCAAATTATCTGTGTGAAAATTATTCAACGCATTATTTAATTTACATTTCATTTTGTTAACATATTTTATCATTTAAAATTAAATAAATTAAAAAAAATAGTTAATTTGTTAAAACAATAAAAAAATCAATGTAAACTTGATTAAATTAATTAACTAATTAAATAGTTAGGAGAACTATAAAATAAAATAATTAACAAATAAAACTAAATTATTTAAAATAAAAAATAAAAAAATGAGATTTATTTATTAATAAATTAAAATGATAAACTAATTGAATTGATGAATTAATTTTAAAATAAATAAAATGGAAGAATGGAAAATTAATTACATAAATAATGAAAATCAAAACTATCCATTAAATAAAAATAAAAATATTAAAAATATTGAAAGAATAATAAAATTAATAATAAATCAAATTAAATAATGGTTTTAATTAAATGAAATGAATGATTTTTAAAATATAGAATGAAATAATACAAGAAATAAATAATAAAAAATGATAAACTATATATTAAAATTTAACAACAAAATATAACAAATATTATGATAAAAAAAATAAAAGTATTCATTTTTAAATTGTTCCAAAAAAACAATAATAAAAATCCAAGAACATAATTTTAAAACAAATCCATTTTCTATAGATAAAATTCATAAATAAAAAAATGTTAATTATTATAAAAAATATTATAATAATAAAAAGACAATTATCTAACAAAACTGATGTGGAAAAGATAGAGAAAACAAGGAAACATCATTCAATAGAGTGTGCCAATGGGGTTGTGGCCTCAGTTGATTATAGATATGTTGATGCTTGTGAAGGCCCTTGTATAAGTCCAATGTTTTTTATCTACCAATCGAAAGAAATTATTTTTATTATAAAGGAGATTCAATATGATTTTGTTTTGATGTGGGATTAAAATTTTTGACCCTGTTAAATATCATATGTTAGATCAGTATACCTCAAACGTTTTATCATTCACCTGGTCATAATCATACCCAAAGTAAAATCTAGTCAAACCTTCCCCGTGCATCACTTATTCTCCAATGACCTAAGTCAACCGAGCTTAATTTCCTTCATTCATGCTTCCCATCATGAGTTTTCTTCTCCTCTATCCTTTATGAGGAAAAACAGAATAGTAAACCTACAAATAGTGACCTATCAACTGTTTTTTCCGTGGAAAAGTAGATATTAACATGATGATATATTTATATATTTCTTTCAAAACAAATAAATTTCATTGTCTTTCCCCATAAGCCATGGTTCTAAACAACATTATGTTAAAATCCTTGAGTTAGGCTTCTGTTAATTGTGTTCATCCTAATTTTTTACCTTTATATATAAGCCCCCCTCCCCAAGTATATATATATCCAATTGTAGTGGGAATGTCCCTTGATTAATGAAATGAAATACCTTCATCTATATCATACCCACAATTTTAAAATTTCCACAGATAGAAGGCCATGCCTTCACTCTGTTTAAATAAGAATTCCTACCCGAGCCAGGCCAAGAACCACTCTTTTCTCTGGCCTTCCTTCAGGTTCGAGTAAAGGTTAACTACCGTCATATCATCCGAGCACCTTATGCAGGATTCCCCCCATTTCTTTGTGTTCCAGTTTTAAATTACGGGGAATTTATTATCATTTCTAAAACCATTATTTTTTATGTGTTTCAAATTCCAAATTTTAAATATATTTAATATTTTCAAAGACATCAAATTTATGGTTTTAGGATTTAAATCCATGATATATATAAGTTTGTGATTTTAGGTTTATGTTTTTCAAACATATATATATAATTATTATTTGAAATTCAATGATTATTTACCTCATGATTTATAATTAATTTCTTAGTTATATTTATATATGTTTGTACTATATTAATATAAGTATTTCATGTTTTTGTACTATATTAATATATTTATTTCATGTTTTTCAAGAATATGTATATATGAATGTATCATTTTCAAAATTTTAAAAGTTAGTGTTTCTTAAGATTTAAATTCATAATTAGAAACTTTCATTTTAAATCCCTTTAAATTTTATGTAATAATGGGAATTATTCTCAATGATATTAAAAATTTTATAATTATTATGTTTCTTTCTACACACACACACACATATGAATATATATATATATATAGTTATTATTGCCTGATTTTTGAATGAATACGAAATTCATTTTGAATCATAACCTTACTCAATTTTATATTTACAAATTTTCAAGGATGAAATGTTTTAAAAATGTTACTTTTTATAATTTTATATGTTTTATATAAATTTTCTTCATATTATTATTCTATGAAAAAATGTTATATCTATTATTTTATGGAATTAGTAATTTACTATTACTATTATTTTATGTGAAGGGTTTATACATTTATGTTAATATTTTATGTATAAAATCAATTATGTAAATGAGTTTTTAATTTTTATATACCAAGTTTATTTTCAAATGATAAAAGTTATCCCTTTATGTTTATTTTTCAATAAAATGAATTTTATCTGTTTATGAAGGAAGTTTTAATGATATAGATATCCATTAACAGTCCATGTATTTATAAAAATTCTATATTTCATGATATTTGGTTGTACCAATTCTAAAAACTAATTTTTTAAGAAATTTAATATGTATATATTAATATATAGATAAAAGTGTTTATCTATTTAATGAAAGTTTATGTTTTTACAAAAAAATCTCGAGTGAAAAATGTATATAAGTGTGAGGAAAGATAAAGATGATTTTATAAAAATTGGTACATGGAAAATGTAAACATGAAAGATGATTGGGGATTAAACTCAATCCTAAGGAATGTGGGTAGGCCTAATCAACCTTCAATTTTGGAAGTGGCAGAATTGTTATGTTTAAAAAAACATAATATTTTCGGAAAAATAACTGGGTTATTTTAATGTATTTTCAAAAGAATAAATTTTCTCAAATAAATTATATATTTTTTTAAAATTTAAGTTTGTTCAAATTATTTTTCAATGGATTTTAAAATGAGTTTTCAAAAACCTATTATTTGTTAAAAAATGTTTTCAAAATTATATTTTCAAAATTATATGTATTTTCAAAGGATTTTTAATGTGTTTTCAAAAGATATTTATTTTTTTAAGAATTTTCAAAATTATTTTTAAAGGTATATTGAAAAAATATAAATATTTTAAAAAAGTATTTTCACTAGCTTTAGAAAATCGCCATAGTGTTCAAGTTTTCTGACCCTATTTTTTATAAATTGTTTTATGGATCATTTAAAGGCTTAATGAAGTTTATCTTCGATAATGAGTAAGCATGAACAAAGTTGAATCACTTCCTTTTGATTTATTTAACTTTGATAATATGTAAGACTATCTGTTTTCCTCTTAATCCCAAACAAAAAAATCTTATCATAGGTAAATGACTCTATATTTTAATTAATTTTTATAAAAAATATATATTTCATTTTTTGTACTGGATCTGGAAGATAGGTTCTATGTCCTCATAGTTGGTATAAATGGAATTGTATAGATAACTTCATAGATCATGACATTTGGTTTTGGATAGTTTAATTTTATAAGTCATTATTTTAGTAAGACCTCTGTTTTTAACCTCTCATTTGGTAAAATATATAAGAGATACAAGTTCACTCTTGAAATCCTAAGAAATCAAGTAAACATTAATAATATAGAAATTTTGTGTTTTCAATTTTCCCAAATTCTAAAAATTGATATTTATAATTTTCACTATGTATGAAAAAAAATTTGAGGACAAAATTATATTTAATTTTGGTGGAATATAATAGCCCAAGAATTTAAGCATTTTAATAAATGTTTATTTAATGAGTTATTTTATTGTTATAAAAACAAGTGTATAATTTAACCTAGGCCTACATGTTCTCTTTAATAAAATTTTGTTTTGTTTATAAATTTACAGAAAATATTTTCTTTATATATAATTATATTTTTTCTTCAATACTGTTTATAATTAAAATCAACTAAGAAATGTTTTCAATCTTCTTGAAATTATTTCATTTCAATTAATCAACTTACTTTTTAATCATTAGTAATTTTATGAAATATTATTCTTTTTCAAATGCAATAATAGTCACTTAATATATGTATATTCATAATGTATGTTAAAATATAGTATTTTTATATTTAAGAGTATTACAACCATGATCTTTATTACACATTAATTCATGATTTATTATATAAGATTACACATAATAAAACCTCAATGTTAAATACATATAGTGTCTTTTTTAATTAAGAACACTACATAACATCTTAAAATAGGAAATAAATCATCTTTATTTAAAACTTCCATAACATGCTTATATTATTCCTTAGTACTTAAAACTACATGGGACATCTTGGGGACATATATATAAAATAGGTGAGATATAAAACCTAGTAAGGGAATAGACAAGGAATAACATGAAGAAAATATTACACATTAGACAATAGTCATTTAAATGGTCCACAAAATGAGTGATAATAATAATGTAGGAAAATGAGGCAAGAAATAATAAGATAACACAAATACAATGTGGGGAATGTGGCGATAATTTAAAAATTGCATCATAAACATTGGTCAGGGATAAATAACAAGAAATGATGATGGAAAATACCCCATGAGGGATTAGGTTCACTCTTGGATACCTTTTATGATGTATCATGAGACTAAAACATTACTCAATTCATTGTAGTGCTATTTAATTCTAGGAACACCCATCACATTCATTTCATTATCATGCTTAAGTGTGCTACATAGATTTTAAAACATGGAAACATTTATCATAAACTTTTATTCCACAATAATGGAGTGTGTAATAAATAATTTTAAGTAACTAATAAAAAAATATATGTGCATAAAGATGATCAATATTGATAGTAAATGATTACAGGAATTCAGTACCCAATTTTGGCATCGAAAATCACTTTTGAATTTTGGCAGCATAACGACATCACTTAGAAATTCATAAAATGATTTTATGAGAGAGAAAGGGGTATTTTATAATTTATACATAAAATTGATATTAATGGACACATGAAATAACATTTCATAATATGAAAAAATTTAAATTAAGAGTCATAACATAAAATAGATTCTTGAATTTTAATGAGAACAATGAAATCCTTTACTAAATTTCAGCATAGTAATGACTTATGTAAGGGTAAAAATGAGAGAGTATAAATGGTATCACATTAAAATAACATAAATTTGATAGTAAGGTAATTTTTATAAATTAATTAAAATATAAAAAACTTATATTAAAAAACTAATTTCAAAGAAGGTTCTTGAATTGAAAGGAGGAGATGAAGGTCACATACCTTTAGAGTGTGATCCCAAATGCTTAGGATGAGCTTCTTGAGTGCTTTGGGGAACCTTGGGTGGACTCTTGAGAGTGTAGGTAATAATAATGAAGTTATAAAAGGTTTTTTAGGGAAGATAAATGAGATATTTGGTGGGATTATATATGAAATGAGTAGGGAATTCTCTAAAATTTATCAAACATAGGTTTTAGACTCTCTATAATAAAATAACCAAAACCAAAAAACTTTCCCATGTTTTTACCCATTGTTTCATAACAAGAGGGGTGGTTTTTATTATTTTATAAGGATATGGGAAGAAATTATTAAAATAATACTCAAACTGATGTGCAATTAATTCATGTCCTTAATGAAATAATATTAAAGCATTAAAAAATATTATTTTTTTGGGGGATTCATAAAGACTTTATAAAATTAATAATATAAAAATAAAATCACATTATTTTAAATTTAAATAACTTTGGTCATAGATACCCATTTTATTATTTATTACATAATTTTTGTGTCATTATGATGTCATAATACACATTGTATATTTATACCGTATTTTATTGTTACCAAAGAATCTTAATGTCTCTGAAAATTATGAAAAAATCCCCATTCGATAATTTCAAATTTATAATTCCAAAAATAATTTTTATTATATCAAAATGATATTCTAAATATAAAAATTTTCACTTTTAAATTATAATTAACATTTATTGAGAAATGTTGGGTTTTTTGACCATAACAGTTTTTGAACCATTAGAAAAATTAAATTTAACTTCATAAAAATTATTTAATAATTTATATTTTATAAAAATTATATAATAATAATATTTTAATAAAATTTAATTTATTTCAAAAATACATTAATTCATCTAAAAAAATGTTAAATTAAAAATGCATATTAGTTGAAAATATAATATTTGTTCTATCGTATCAAAGTATGATTTTTATTAAACTGATTACATAATAATTTATAAAGGAAAACAATAAGGAATAAATATAATCATAATTTTAATGAAAATTAAATATAAATATTCATATTGTTATGATCACTTTGTTTCTAATATTTGTTAAATGAATTTTACCCTCAAATATCCTAATTACCTTTTACCATGGTAATTAATATTTACAACAGTTACTATTCGTGTTATTCAAAAATTCAGTTGACCTTATTAACAAATATTAATTAAGTTTATTTTAAATATGGAATATATTTTATAAAAATAAATTCAAAGAGGTGGAATAATTTAATTTATTATAAAACATCCAAGATTTATGTTAAGTAGTTTTTCCTAAAAAACGCATTTGTTAATTAAAGGATAATTTTACTTTAACTATATAACTAGTAATATTAGTTATTTTAATTTAAATACATAAATAATGATATATAAAATAAATATTTATTGTAAATAATGTCTCATTTTGGGTTATTTTAATTAATTTTGACTTAGAAACATTAAGCAATTTAATTTTTTAGAGATATGGGTTTTGAATCCTAAATATATAAAAAAATTAAAATACAATAAAAACATGATTTAAATGGAATTGATTGAATTAAATTTAACTAAATAATACTTATGTTACATTTAAATAAAAACATAGTTATTGGACTTTTGAATTAATTAATTTATCAAAACAAATATTAATTTTACATAAAAATGGTATTTTCACTATTAACTAAAAAATTTGTACTTTGAAAAAATCTTAAAATTTTACCCTATGTTAATTTTGATATGATGATAAAAAATGGAGTTTGTTTTATCAAATAAATTTTCTAAATATTTTATAAAATAGTTGCAATATTTTTTCAAAATAATAAATAATTTTTTTTGAAGAAAACATATTTTGGAAAACAAAATGACATTACCAAAAATTGATTGATTATTTAATAAGAATTTATAAATATATATAAGACACAAACACACACACACACACATGCACACACACACACATATCATAAGGTATTTTATCTAAATCATGTCTAAAAATTTAATGGAAAGTATAAACCAATCATATTTAAATAATTGTTGTTTTTTTGGGTTCGATTTTTCCTATCACATACTCTATTAAACATAGTTTTCTCTTTTAAAAACCATTTCATTTAAATTCTTCTCCCATTTATTTAATTTTATCCTTAAAATTTAAACATGAACTTGGTAATCTATTTTTGACACTTGAAAATATCTATATTGTAAACCCACATCTAAAAAAGGGTTAATAAAACATCCACTTGAAAAGAGAGAATGGTAAGTACAAAGGTCATCTCATAACTATGTTTCTAAGTAGGAGAAAATTTGTGGGAAGTAAAAACATAGAAATTGAAGAGAAAAATAACATCAAATAAATGATAGAGAGTGATAGACAACATAGTAAGGATTAAGTTGATAACCAAAAAACTGTAAATATGTGATTGATAAATTGTCCATCAATTCATCAGAAATGATCATAATATGTTAACATTTTGGTTTTAAGATTATTTTATTAGTGTTAAGTAATTACTTCACCATATTTACTGGGGGAATAAATAAATATAATTTCTCAAAAAGTATAATTTCACCCTTTAATCAATTTTTTATAAAATCTCATATTTTCTAAAAATGATGTGAACTTAATAAAAAAAATTTGCATGAACCACTAGAATAAACTTCTAACATATCAAATAATCCACCGAATAATATCATGTTATATCGTAAATCTTTACTAAATAAAACAATGGATATATTGAAGTAAAATGATACTACAAATGAATAAAACATAATATATTAATCTCAAAAAATCATCAAATAATATGAAAGGTTTAACATAGATCATTTCCCAATTGAATACACAAATATAACACTAATATCCTCAAAATTACCGAATAGTTTTTACTGAAATTTGTCTCATACCCTTCATTTTAAAAATAAAAAAACATTATATTATCCTTCAGAAATAATCATAATGTGTATATATACCATAAATAAAACAAATTTCTCATGAAATATCATTAATCACCTCAAAATAAATAATATTTGACCATATAATATATTTCCCAAAAATATAATAATAAACATCCATTACATAAATTATCAAAATTTGTATCAATGATTTAAAAAATATGTTCACCCATTGAAATATCATCCCATGAATCTTTAGGTTTCTTCCAATATCAATCACATATAAAGGGTTATTAATCCTTTAATCACATGTTTTTTAAAATATCAGTTTATCACTAAATCATTTTTATAGGTTATCGATACCATTAAAAATAAATTTCAATTACTTAAAGAAAACTTATATTGTAAAATAATTATATATTTCATGATTATTATGTCTATAATTTCATTGATATACTAATTTTGATAAAAAAAATGTCAAATACCCATACATTAACACTTTAATCATTACACTTCAACAATTTCTATATCAAAGGTCCATCTTTAGTCCCAAACAATTGAGATAGAAACAGTTTCTTGTAGTGAAATAATATCCATACTAATGAATAATCATCCGCTTTGTAGTTTTATATAATTGAATGGTGATTCATTGTATAGATAGTGAATTCCTTCTCCATGTAATTTATATTGGGTTTATAAGAGTAAAACTATTCCATAATTAAGATAACATCTAAAAAAGTAATGGATTTATGCTAATATTTTCAAGAACAACATTCTCCCAATCCGCAACATGTTATACATAGTAATATTTTTTTGATGATGTCAAATAATTTGGTGTGGTGACTCGAGGTTCTTAGAAAACATATACGAATTATAGTAGGTCATGAATTAAAATAAAACATGACACACACTGATATGATGTAGATGTTACATGTACATCAGTCTTCATAATCTATATCAGCATTGGAAGGGTCTTGTTCCCGTAAACATTGAGTCTGTTGATGATCATCATGTATCTTGGACCTTGGAATTCCCAAATTCTCAACATTAATTAAATAGGATTATATAATGCACTATAGATTGAAATTTATTTCTATCCATCACATTATCCATTTTCCATAGTAAATCAATGCCTTATTCCCCATCTTCCCACACTGAAAATATCTCTTGGTCCCTTTGTGACATTTTCCTTGGTTCCTTTTCTACACTTGTTTCACAAAGGAAATTGGGTCATATTTCCCTTATTACCAGTATCATATAAACTTTATTGAGATGTCATCTTCCAGTTTATTGGATTATTTGGTCATTCAAAAAACAATAGTTATTAACTATGGTTTTGGATATCTAGTTTTGTATAATCACAATATGTCCTACCTGGTCTCCCATCATATTGGGAATTTCATTTGGGAAGTCATCACATTTCCCCTCACATTGGTTTTTTACTTAGATACTACAATTTTCTACCATTGGATAGAATAAAGGGAATATTAAGTATGAGTATTTTTAAATTCATAAATAGGAATCAAATAACATTTATGTGATAAGTTATAAATGAAACTTATTTCCTAAACTTATGAATTTCGGGGATTCAATCTATGTTATCCATTATCAATTTTCAAAAATTGAAAATTAAAGGAATTTTTCTTCACTTAATAATGGTTTATAATAATCTTATGAATTTAACAATTCTTATCCCTGGGGATTATCAAAATAAGTGTGCAACCAGACCCATTATCGTGCACCAATTCATGATCTGGTCTATCACAATGTGTTATTTTGGGTTTCACCCCTAGGTATATTTGTTCTAGAGCCACATCCACTCATAATACTCCAATATGGATGAATTTTCATGTAAACCATGTAATATATAATTTACAAAAACTTAGAGATATCTTTTTATGTTTATTATTATCCCTAAGGATCTTGGTATAGTTTTCTAATCCAAATCAAAAAAATAAATAAATTTTCATTTTGATAACAACTATGATAACCCTGCTCTTTTTTACACATTAATTCATGGTTTATTACAGAATATTACACATAATACAACCCATAATATTGATAATTCTATTGTATTTGTGAATTAGGAATATTACATGACATATTAAAATATGAAATACAAAATCTATATTTAAAACATCCTTAACATGCTCATATTATTCATTCATACTTGAAACTTCATCAAATAACCTATGGAAAAACATAAGAAATAGGTGATATATAAAGCCCACTAAGGGAATAAAAATGGAATAACAAGAATAAAATATTACTTGTTATAAAATAGGTATATCAATGGTGCCTAAAATAATTGATAATAATAAACATGGACAATAAGGCATGTTATAACATAATAACATAAAGGCAACATGGAAAATGTCGAAAAAAACTTGGAACACCGCACCATAAACATAGGTCAAGGATAAATAACAATATATCATGATGGAAAAAGTCATGTGATAGACTAGGATAAATCCCTAATCCCTTTTATGACATCTCATGAAACTAAAACATTACCCAATGTTGTGGTGAGCAATATAATTCTGGTTTCACCCATTGCATTCATTTCATTTTCATTGTTAATTGTGCCACATAGATCACAAAACATGGAATAATTTATCATAACATTTTATTCTGTTATCATGGAGCTTAAAATAAATAAATTTAATTCCTCAATGAATAATTATTAGTGTATAAATGTGAAGAACCATGATAGAAAATGGGTAAGAGCATTCACTACACAATTATTGGAATATAAAATTGTGGTGGAATTTCAGAAACATAAGGACATCACATAAAATGTAATAAATTATTGATGTGAGAGAAATGGATATCTAATAATTTGGAAAAAAATGTATAGTAATAGGGAAATGGAAAAACATATACCAATAATATTAATTATAAATATAAGTAATATGATAATGAAGAAACATGAATAAAGAGGTGAAGGAAAAGAACACTTACTAAATTTCCACATGGTAACAGGTGTACATAAAGGTTAATGGGAGTGATTAATGAGATTAAAATAGGTTTATCATCATTTTTACATAAAAGTGAAAGTAATTTTAATATTTAAGAACATATCACAACATGAAAAAAATTAAAATTAAGAGTCCTAACATAAAAGAGGTTCTTGAATTGAATTGAGAAGAGATAAATCCCTTAATAAATTTTTGGAATAGTAATAGCATAAGAAATGGTCAAAATGATAGAGGATAAATTATATATCATCACAATAAATTCAATTTTGAAGGAAGGTAATTTTTATTAATGAATAAAAATATAAAAAAATGAATGAAAAAAGAATAATTTCAAAGAATGTTTTCAATAGAAATTAGGAGAGGAGGGTCCCTTACATTTAGAGTGTGATTACAAATTCTTAGGAGGTGCTTATTAAGAGTTTGGGGGAAAAGGTTTAGGACTCTAAAAAGTATATTTAATATTAAGGATGTGATATTTTTTTTTAAATATGATAAATGGGATATTGGGAGGTATAATACTGAAATTTAATGGGGAATTATTTATAATTTCTCAAACTTAGGTTTTAAAATATATATAATAAAATTACCCAAAAAAAACATCCCATGGTTTTTTTTCACATGGGTTTTCCAAAGAGTGTTTATTTTAATTATTTGATAAGTCTAATGTTTGAACATATCAAAATAATATCGATTCTCATCTGGAAGTGAGTCATGCCCTTAATGAAATGAATTTATAACCTTAAAATATAATATTGGTTTTGGGGGATTAATAAAGACATTTTAAAATTAATAAAATAAAATAAAAATAAAATTATTTTAAATTAAAAACATATATTTGTTCATATAAACCCATTTTAGTATTTATTTTATCATTTTTGTGCAATTATGTTGTCATAATACAAACTATATATTAATACAGTATTGAATTTTAACATGAGAATTTTGACTCTCCTAAAATTATGCAAAATAACCATTGAATAATTTTGATTTTATGATTCCAAAAATAATATTCATTTTATAAAAATAATTTTCTAATTATATTAATTTTAAACTTTAATATAGAATCGACATTTATAGGTAAATGCTAGGTTTTTTGACAAGAAATGTTTTTGAAAAATTATAAAAAGTACATTCGACTTCATAAAAATTATATATTAATCTATATTTAAGAAATATTATTTAATAATAATATTTAATTAAAATATAATTTATTTAAAATAACCATTAACGCATCAAAATTAATGTCTTAATTTTAATTTTATATAACTTAAAAATACAAATTCTGTTTTATCATATCAAAATATATTTTTTATGAAACTAATTGCATAATAATTAATAATATAAAAACAATAAAGAATAAATAATAAAAAAATTTACTAAAAATTAAATATAAATTTAAATACTATTAGGGTTACATTGTTTCAATTATTTTTTTAATTGTTTTTACCCTTAATAAACCAATTTTTCTTTTTACTTTAGCAATTAATATTTACTACAGTTGCTATTCATATTGTTCAAAAATTAACTTGAACATATTATATAATATTATTTAATATGATTTCAAATATGGAATCAATTTTACCTTAATAAATTCAGAGAGGTGGAATAATTTTATTTGATATAAAACCTACAAGCTTGATGGAAAGTAGTTTTTAGGAAAAATATTATATTTTTTAATTAAAGGATGATATTAATTTAACTACATAACCCATAAAATTCATTATATTAATTTCAATAAATAATTATTGATATATAATATGGAAATTTAATTAAAATTATTTCAAATTAGGGATTATTTTAATAAATGTTTATTGAGAAACATTATGCAATTTAAAACATCTTTCAAAAAAATGTTCTAAATCTTAAAAATAAAATTTTATAAAATACAATAAAAAGATTATTTAAATGTAATTAATTGAATTAAATATAACTGAAGAATAATTATTTTAAATTAAAAAAAATAAAATAATAAATAGACTTTTAAATTAATTAATTTATCAAAAGAAATGATAATTTTACATAAAAATGATATTTTTCACTATTAACTGAAAAATATATATATTCCAAAAAATACTAAAATTTCTCCCTAAGTTAATTTTGATATGATGATATATAAAATGGATTTTGTTTCATTAAATACATTTTTTAAATATTCTAAAAAATTATAAGAATATATTTTCATTAAAATAAACATAAATAATTTTTGAATAAAACATATTTTGAAGAACAAAAATACATTTCCCAAATTGATTGATTATTTACTAAAATTTATCAATATATTTATGAAATATATATATTATAATGTTTTTAAGCATACTCATATCCACAAATTTAAATAAAAGGTTATAATAGTCATATTTAAATAATTATTATTTGTTTGGGTTTGGTGTTGCGTATCACTTACACTATTGAACATAGTTTTCACTTTTAAAAACTCTTGGTATAAAAAAGTATGTTTTATCTTCAAATTTAATTATTTAGTTTTTAAAAAATTACTTAATATATATTAATGCCCATTATGAGCTTCAGAAATAATTTATATAATTTAAAGTAATAATGAATATTAATTACTTTATTTTGATTCTTTTAAGTTACATATTATTCAATTTATAATATCCAATATATTTTATTTAATTGGGAGATTTTTATTTTAGTTTTTTATACCCTTTTATTATTTAACATTGTTTATTTTTTACTTTGTTTTAAAAAAATTAACCAAATTGTAATTATAATCATGTTCTTAAGATGCAATTCACAAAACTCATAATAATAACACTTACTAATTGGTACATATTGCATGTTAACTTATAATTTTGGATAAAAATTTATAATATTAACCATATCAATTCAATTATCTATTTTATACCTTATATAAAAAACAATCTAACCACTCTAAGTTTTATGTGGACCCAACTAGGTTGACCATGAGGGGAGTTCAACACTCTTTTAATCAGAGGAGCAGTTGGGCATGTCTAGGTTGCCTCACAAATAAGAATACACCTGACCACACTGATTCTCTGTATAGGTTAAGATAAGGAAACCCATATATCCTTATCCCGATTCGTTTATAGATTGGACACAACCTGTAAAGGGCAGTAAATAAGGCCTCAATTTTTGATTTACTGATTGAATGCCATAGTTTTTATTATAAGGGAGCAACAATCTGTGTTCTGTTTCAATGTGGGGTCACAATTATCGATTTAATTAAATATCATCTATCAGAATATTAAAACTCAACCATCTGATAAATCACCTGATCATCTTATTCCCTATATTTGAATCCAACCAAACCCTCACCATTCTTTTATTCTTATCCCACATGCCAATCTGACTGAGCTTCGTCACCTTCATCCATATCGTCCAGCAAGATATGTCTTCTTATGCATCCTTTGCAGGGAATAAAATAACTAGTAGAACTACAAATAACTCCATATAAATTATTTTTTCCTTGGAAATGTAGATATACAAAAGATGATAAATTTATAAACATCTATAAAAACATCAACATTTCATCATCTTTCCCCAAATACATGGTTCTGAACACCATTATGTTCAAATCCTTGAGCTAGGCATTTTTTATTGTGTTCACCATCATTTTTCCTTGAAATCTAAACCCATGACTCTCTACATGTATTTTTGTATATATATATACACACTTACAGTGGTAATGTCCCTCGATTGATGAAACTGAATCCCTCCAGCCCTCTCTTACCCACTATTTTGAACTCACCATAGACAAAAGGCCACATCATCACTCTGTTTGAAGACGAACTCCTACCCAATACAATCCAAGACCCTTTAAGATTTAAGTCCATAATATATATATATATATATATTTGATTTAAAGTTTATATTTTTTAAACATATATTTATGTAAGTACTATTTCAAATTAAAATATTATTTACCTCATCTTATATAAGTATTTTCTTACTTATATTCATATATAGGGGTACTATATTTACATATATATTTCATGTTTTTCAAGAATATATAAATATGCATGAATAATATTCATATTATCAATGTTACTATTTCATGATGATTTAAATTCATAATTTATCTTATATTTTAAATCACTTTATATTTTATATGCTAAAGGGAATTATTCTCAATGTTATAAGAATTTTTATACTTATCGAATATGTGTGTATACACACACACACACACACACACACCAATATATATATATATATATATATATATGAATTTATCTATTATTTCATGATTTATAAATGAATAATCAATTCATTTCGAATCATGGTCTTACTCAATTTAATATTTTAAAATTTTCAATGTTGAAATTTTTTCAAAATGGAACTTTTTATAATTCTATGTGTTTTGTATTTTTTTTCTTATGATTATTATGAGAAAGAAAAAAATTATATCTATTATTCTATATGAATATTAATTTAATATTAAAATTATTTTATATTAAGGGACTATAAATTTATGTCAATATGTTATGCATAAAATAAATTAGGAAAATTATTTTTTAATATAAATTTTCATGGTTGAGTTTTAAATGATAGAATTTATCGCTTTATGTTTTTTTTCAGTAAACTACATCTCAGGAGTTTATGAAGTAAGTTCTAATGAAATATAAATCAATTAAAAATCCTTGTATTTAAGAAAATTCTAAATATCATGATATTTGGTTGTACCAAGTATAAGAAGTAATTTCCTAAAAAAATTATTATTTATATATTTATATGTAGATATAAGTATGCATGTATTTAATTCATGAATGCGTTTTTAAAGAAAAACCACTGGTGAAAAAATTCTTATATATGCAAGGGAAGATAAAAATGTTTTTATAAAAATTAGAACATGGAAATTGTAAACATGAAAGGGGAGTGGGGAGTGAACCCATTCTTAAGGAAATTGGGTTGGCCAAGATAACCTTCAATGTTTGAAGTACCCCCGTTGTATTATTTCCAAAAGTTTTCTTAACATTTTTTTTGTAAAATCACTGGATTAATTTGAATCATTTTCAAAATCATAATTATTTTTAAAAAACATTACAATATTTTCAAAGGAGTAAGTATTTTCAAAGTATTTTATATAATTTTCAAAAAAGTAAGTATTTCTAAAAGTATTATAGTATTTTAAAAGGTATAGGTATTTTCAAATTCATTTTAAAATTATGCTTTCAAATTATTTTCAAAATAGTTTTCAAAAATCAATTATATTTTGAAAAATGTTTTCAAAATTATGTTTTCAACATTATATTTATTTTCGATGTATTTTTAATGTTTTAGAAAAAGATATATATTTTATAAATTATTTTCAAAAGTAATTTTAATGTCATTTTCAAGAAAATTAACTATTTTCAAAAATTATTTTCAGTATATTTTTTTACAAATACACCTTACTGGGTGATTTTTTGCAGCCGGGGTTTTTTTATAAATTATTTTCAAGATCATTTTGAGGTTTCATAACATTCAAAATCATTAAGGAGTGAGTGCATGCAATGTTAAATTTCAGGATTTTTATTTATTTTACTTTGATAATATGTAATAGTGGGACTTTTCATCCAATACTAAGAGGGGAAAATATCCTTAGATGTAAATGACTGTAATTTTTTAATTAATTTTTTTAAAATAAATATAATACATTTTTTATACCGGATCCTAAACCACAGTTATAGGTTATCAAAAAGTGAATAGGCTTTGCACAATTTTTCTAACCAAGAACCTTTCCATGTGAGGGTGTGAGGAATTCAAAAAGTTTATCATCCTCAGATATACATGGGTTGTGAAACTCTATGACAAGCCACATGAGGATATGATCCTTTAAAAAGTGGGTTAACAGGGTTGGAAAATGATTTTTCAAATTCGTGTGGTGAATCTTGGAGCCCCATTAAATAGTTTTAATTTACAATCCCCCTTCCAATATTTTGGTATTTTTCCACCTTAATTCTACCTCAAATACAATACACTACATTTAGTCATACTCTAACTTGGTTCTTCCTATAGGATTTTATGGTTCCCACTCATCCAAGATTTGAATCCATCACCATAAGTTTCATTAGATATCCCTCAGTTAATATATGTTTCCACTTCTATTTTTCCTTAGTTTCATTCACTATGGTGGATTTTATTTCCATGTGAGCATAGTTTCTCTATTTTTAGGGTGTTTTTCAATTCTTCACATTTCCCACGTTTAAAATTGAATCAAATATTGATAATAGATTAGTGATGCTTCCTTGTTATAATGTATGTGATATATATATTTATCCCTCATAGCCAGGTCATTTATACATTGTTTCATTATTCCACATACCATATATTCCATGCATCTCACCTAAAATGTTTAATTCCTTTAATTAATTATCTATATCCTAAAATACATCCTTTTTTAGACCAATAACATTTTTATAGAATTCATACCTCTACATGGATAACCCATTTGGGTGTGTCATGTTATTTAACCTCAATGAAAGTAACATGGGTTTGACTGGGACACATTTTAGATGTCATTAGGTTGACTCCTAAAAAGAGAATTGATTAAATAATACTTATTGAATTGATTAAATTACTCTATGGAACATATAATTTATTGTATAGTTATCTCTTGAGATGGAATTAAAAAATGGATGTGTTGGATTGTTAAATGAAAATGAAATACACTTGGTCATGTCTAATTTAATTCATGTAATGATTAAATATTTTTATAGACAACCGTAAATAAACCAATTCAATTCCGATAAGGAATTTAGACTTATTTAACCCTTTATATTTCTGTTAAGTGATAGGATTAAAGAATTAAATCTTTAGGAATTTTAATTGGCATAGATATTCTTATGGCTTATGTTTAGTTATTAAATAAAACATGACAATGTATTATGCTACACCTTTAATGATACATTGATTCTTGATATGGTATGCCTTGGATGAGTTTATAGGTTAACTGAGATTATGTACACCTTTAAAGATACCTAGATTCTTGATACAAAATGCTTTAGTTAATTTTAAAGGTGGAGTGATATTACGTAACTTCTTGAGACACAATACTCTTTGTTGATACAAAATTCCTTGGATGGGATCATAAGCTGGATGAAATTATGTTACACCATAAATGATACACGGATTCATGATAAATAATTCTTTGGAAGGGTTCATAGGTTAAATGAAATTATTTTAAATCATGAACGATACAAGGATTATAGAAAAAATATGTCACGACCCGTCCTCATGGCCCATGATGTGACTACCCCAAGCCCGCCTTCCATAGGACAGGGGCTGGCGACTAGCACCAAAGGCGTAAATCCTGATAAATGGGAAGAAATTGCCTTTATAAAACATAAACACACCCAACCAGAGTACAAGAGGAAGTAAAAACTAAGTAAAACTAAATAAAAAAGTAGTGCTAAAAGTAAAGGGGCCAGAAATACAAGCCCAACTGTAAAGTAAAAGGAAATAGATGAAACAACTAGAAGGTGACAAGAGGCTCCTGGATCGTCCTCCATGGATCCTACCTAAAGGGTAGGTACAAATAGAACAGCTCCTAGATCGTCCACCACAGATCCTACCTGAAGGGTAGGTATAGATAGCCTTCTCAGTGACCTCGTCCGTCAACCTCCTTCGGGTACCGACTCATCGTGAGGTCCACCTCCAGGTGTCGTCCAGTTCTCGTACACTCGGCCTTCATCAGCACTGTCCATTGTCTACATCCAACACAATGAGGTGCGGGCATAACCCGTGCAGGGGTGAGTATAATGATATTCAGTAGGGACCCCAAGACCCTCAAGTTCTCACTAAATCCAACAAGGATAACCACAAAGAAGTATTTCAACAGATAACCCATACTTAGGTATAAGTCCATACTTATACCTAAGTTATCATGTTTCACATCTCAATCATGAGGAAACACCAAGGATATAAAATCAACGGATAACCACTACTTAGGTATATCCCCATAAATATACCTATGTTATCAATTAACCCATCTCAATCATGAGGAAACAAAAAGGTCAACGACTCAGCTCAAACCAAGATTTTTATTCATGATGTCGAAACCACGGCTGCTGGAGAACTCCTCCTCTATCAAACACAGTAGTCCTATCACGACTCTGAGGTGATACTCACTAACCTTATACTACTGAGGTACTCCTCCTGTCGAGTACCACAGGTCTGCCACCTCACAAAGTAGTGCTTCCCACCATTGGTCTGCCACCTCACACAGTAGTGCTCCCCCTCATAGCCTACAAAAGTACTACTCCTGTCGAGTACCATGGGTCTGCCACCTCACAAAGTAGTACTCTTCCTCCACGGGTCTGCCACCTCACAAAGTAGTGCTCCCCACTGAGCTATTCAAGTCACTCTGAATCGAATCGGACAAGCAGTCATCAGGTCCAGATCTACTAGGTCTCCGCACTCCGCACGCTCGTCTCCTGGAGGATACTCTCCACAATATACTGGTCGATAATCCAAGTATCTCAATGTCCCACAAAAAATAATCACAAAGGACCGCCTCGTCATAGGGGTCTCAATGCAATAGATAGCACGTCAATCGGACGCCCGGTCTGTGAGTTATTAGCCTTTTAGTTATGGGGGGCCCGGTTGGTTTCATGTACGAACCAACCCGGCCATACTCCATCTACATCCAAACCACTATCGGAGTAATACGAAATAACCGTCTCACTAAGAGGAGTCCAAGGAAGTCAACGACACGTCAATCGGACGTCCGGAGCTCAAGTTATAATTGTTTCCGCTCCGAGGGCCCCATTGGTTTCGTGTTCGAACCAACCCACATGTACAAAACGTTCACAGAAACCTTGAGTACAATAAACTGAAACGACTATCTCGATATAAGGATCACATCGCAACTAACGGTGCGTCGATCGGAGGTCCTTAGTCCATGTTACAGGAATTTGAACGAAACTGTCTGAATTTAGGGGGCTTGGGCCCAGACCGACCCGGCCCAAAACCCCCTGGGTCGACCCGATCCGGGTCCGGGTCCGGCCCAATTGGGCGTGGCCTGGCCCGGCTGGCGGGGCTCGACCCAGCCGGCCCTGCCCGGCCCGTCGCGGGGGTCCCGCCCAGCACGGGCGGCCCGACCCAGCGTGGCTGGCGGCTCTGCTTTCGGCCGAGCAGAATGCGGGGGTGGGGGGGGGGGGGGCGCTGCCCCCCTTGATTGAGAAATGACCAACCAATTTAGGCCAGCCTTAATTGAACCCGCGGGACCCAAGGGGTCCCGCCTCCCGCTGGAGCCAGCAGCCGGCTCAGCCGGCCGCTCCCCCGAACCGCTGCAGCCATAGGCTATGGATCCTCCCCATCAGTCGCGGCGCGACAGTGCCGCGGGACGGCGCCGCGCCCCTCGGCTGCGGCCCGTCCTCATCCGCGACTTCCTTTGGTTTCACCGGCGCGGCCCGACGGCGCCGCGCTCCTCTGTCACAGCCCGCTCCGGCCGCGGTTCTCTCGTTCCCGCACAGTGGAATGGCACCGCGTCGCCTCTATTCCAAACCACAACGGTTATGAATAACAAAAAGGGGAGGAGGTTCGGTCGTGTTCGTGTGGTCCGACCTCCTCCCGTTATATTTATTACAGGCTGCCAAAAATTAACGAAGAACATTAAATTATTCTCGAAAGTAAAATCAACCCCAACCTCAAAGAAATTCATAGAAGCTAGCATCACAGAAAACGATGTTGCGGGGTGAGGCTCCGTATATGTCGATGGAGAACGTCTGAGGAGGAAGCGGCATCACCCTTTCTTTGACATGGAGAGAAGATGGAATGACATGTCGGAATTCTTCACGTTCATTAAAGAGGAAGATGAAGTTCTTCAAAGTAAAGAGCTCTCCCTCTACCAATTATCTACACAACACAACAACCCAAAATAAAATAAGGCATTGCCCTATTTTATTTACACACGCCAACATTTCCAAAACATCAAATGTTAAATTCACTTAATTAATTAATTTTGAATAGAATAATTAATTTGATTTCAAGTTGGAAAATTTATTGAGGGGTTAGAGGAGTTAGAAGAATTTGAAGGGGTGGAGCTCGTGTGGGCCCCACCTCACAAATATCCTAATGAAGAGGGGTTAGGATTTTAGTGGGTCCCACCCCAACTCCCACACATGGGTTTAAACCTATTAGTAGAGAAATAAAATAAAATTGTAAAACAATTTTATTTTATTTCTCACATTTTTAACAACTCCTCCCGAGAAAACGCACCTTCAGAAAAGGTGATCATAAGAAAATACCGGCGTTGCGGTTTAATCGGTGCCGTCAGATTTCAATTCCGAGAACCGGTTCAAAAGATAGAAAAACCTGCTCGTTCGTTCACTAAATGTACCCGAGCTAAACTTCGGAAATTTATTCTAGGCACATCGAGCCTCGGAATCAGGTGCCTTCTAAAGCCACATACTCATAAAATTCCAATGAAATTAAGAAAGAAATTTCCTTGAAATTTCTGGGTCTTTACATTGCTCCCAAATCAGGTATTTATGTCCCCATAAAGCTATAACACAAACTCGGGAAACTAAAGGAGGTATCGAGTACGCAAATGAGCCTCCTGCTCCCATGTGCTCTCCTAAAAGTTCCCATTCTGCCAACGAAAGCGCCCAAGAGGAATCGACCGTTCCCGTAGTACTGCTCCTATCGATCCTCAAAATCTACTAGAACCCTGAGAAGGTCGCCCCGTCATCGATGTACATCTCTCCGTGATCGATGATGTGTGAAGGGTCATGCACGTATCTCCTCAGCTGAGATACGTGGAAAACTTCATGCACCCGATGCAACTGAGGTGGATGGGTCAAGCGGTAAACCACCTCGCCTACCCAGTTGAGGACCTAGAAGGGTCCTATGAACCTCAGAGATAACTTTCCGCTTCAACCACATTTCCGTAGACCTCATTGAGGCGATACCCATATAAAGATGTGGTCTCCATCCTCGAACTCCAATAGTCTCCATCTCTCATCAGCATAGGTCTCCTGTCTGCTCTGTGTAGTCTCAATTGTCGTGAACCATAGGCGATCACTGCCTACTCCTACAAAAGGATACACTCGAGTCCAGTCCCTGATGCGTCTTAGTGAACTATATAACCAACGCCCTCAGGATGGGTGCACTGGTCAACCTCTAGCTCAGCTCCTAAAAGATCTGCTAGAAGTCGTGTTGCAACTCTGGAGGATTCTGGCATGAAGGTAAGTTTGGCCATCTCCTGAGTGATCGAATGCACCCTCTTATGCATGCTTTTTATCCTGTGCTGCCTGGGTTTTCCATTTCGCCAACCAAGGAAAAATCCTTCCCAACATTGTAGATAAACCACAACCCTTTTGACTAATACCGTCAATCTGTGTATAAACTGTGGTTGCCCAGTCCATACCCAAACTAACGTCTTAAGGACTCGACGCTACCACCAAGAGGTTCCAACCGAAACTCTCGCCTCATGGGTCATATCACACCGTCGGTGTAAGTGTGATTATCGAGTATCCTCCCAAAGGTATCTCCAGACTTGATGGTCAAGTCAACGGAATAACCAGAAACTCTAGGTCTGAGACAAGATTCGTGGAAGGTAGGAATGATTGGTACCTATGTCTATTGACACGAAAACTAGTATTAGACACATACCATACCTCACATCATTCTTAGAGCTCTAGGGTCACACTATTTTACCTCATGCAGTTATTCTCTTCCCCTGCCTCCTGCTCCCTGAGTCTTGCGGGGACTACAAGAGTGGGTGGTTGTAACATGTTGAAATTTACACCACCTCATGCTGCACTCCTAGATCTGATTCCATGTCTACTGCTCTGCAGATTCATCTATCCTTCACACTTCCTCTTCTTGAAAATTTTTACACACCCAAGACTCTAAGACTAGTGCCAGTTCACATCTTTCCACTACTAACATTCACTGTCTATAACCGATCAACAAAAGAACATTCAACCACAAATGTTCTCTCTATAACCCTAACGTGAGTAGGAATGCATAGAGGAAATGTGCTGGCTCGGTTGTTCTTAAACACACCATGCTCAGAAGTCTGAGCCCTAGAGAACTATTCGCATCATATTCATCGAGTACCTGGAATGGTTGGTAGGCCTCGACGAATACTCAACTACCGACATTTCATCCTTCCGAAGCTGTATAAGCTCTAGGAAACTCTCATCCACCTCCTCAAGCTATTCCTCAGCTGCCTGTGAGTCAGGGTCACCTCAGAACTTGAGGGTATCTGATGCTGAAACATGTGTAATGTTCTATGCCCACATGTGTCATCTACCGGTACCGCCAGTTGTAACTGCTGACCAATAGGTAGTGATATAGCTGGTACACTGCCCGAAGGTTCTGTCTCAAGAATCAGTTCATGTACCAAAGACTCATCACTATGTGGACCATCCCCATGGCCATTCAATAGGAAAACACTAGTATCCAAGTCCACCATCCACTCTACTAGTGTCTAAAATAGGCGGAAAACTCTAGAAATCGCCTCCATCCAGTCCACTATTTCATGGGAATCTGTCTCGCCTTGTAACCCCGAAGGCCTCTGCTGCTGGAACTCGTGCAACACGCTCTGTCAGCTTGCACCGTCCGCTAGTATGGCTAGTGGCCTCCGCTACCCAACAGGTGGTGGTGCTGCTGGTACACCACCCGAGGGTTCCATAATAGTAAAAAGGGCCCTGCACCGAAGCCTCGTCACTCGGTGGGCCGTAATCGAGTACTCTCTCGGAACCGCAACTGACAGTCTGCGTGGAGGCTTCCTGAACAGATGTGACATGGTCAAACGATTTATACCTGGTGACCTGACCTGGTTTTATCTGACTTTAAAACTTTGGAAACACACACACAATCAGTGTTTTCATGCACTAAGTCGGAAATCAGTAGTCAGGGTCCTGGTGTATGGATACTCCAGCCGCCGCACCAACACTGGACTCCCTGGACTGATAACCACACTCAATATCCTAAACATTATTGCTTCACACAGAAGAAATTATCAAAGTCCTGAGTTCTAGGGTAGAACCGACTCTTCTGATACCAATTTGTCACGACCCGTCCTTATGGCCCATGTCGTGACTACCCCAAACCCGCCTTCCATAGGCCAGAGGCTGGAGACTATCACCAAAGGCGTAAATCCCGATAACTGGGAAAGCATTGCCTTTATAAAACATAAACACACCCAACTAGAGTACAAGAGGAAGTAAACACAATGTAAATATGAATACAAAAGTAGTACTGAATGTAAAGGGGCCGGAAATAGAAGCCCAACTATAAAGTACAAGGAAATTGACCAAACAGCTGGAAGGTGAGAAGCAACTCCTGGATCATCCTCCACGGATCCTACCTGAACGGTAGGTACAGATAGTGCAGCTCCTGGATTGTCCACCACGGATCCCACCTGAAGGTTAGGTACATATATCCTCCTCAGCTCCCTCATCCGTCAACCTCCTCCGGGTACCGACTCGTCGTGAGTTCCACCTCCAGGTGTCGTCCAGTTCTCGTACACTCGGTCTTCGTCAGCGCTGTCCGTTGTCTGCATCCAACACAACAAGGTGCGGGAATATACCGTACATGGGTGAGTATAAAGATACTCATTAGGGACCCCGATAACCTCAAGGTCTCACTAAATCCCACAAAGATAACCACAAAGAAGTATTTCAAGAGATAACCCATACTTAGGTGTAAGTCCATACATATACCTAAGTTATCAAGTAACCCATCTCAATCATGAGGAAACACCAAGTTTATGAAATCAACAGATAACCACTACTTAGGTATGTGCCCATACATATACCTAAGTAATCAAGTAACACATCTCAATCATGAGGAAACAGAAAGGTCAACGACTCAGCTCAAACTAGGATTTTTATTCATGATGTCGAAACCACAGATGCTGGAGAACTCCTCCTCTGTAAAACAAAGTAGTCCTTTCATGACTTTGAGGTGATACTCACTAACCTTAGATTGCTGAGGTACTCCTCCTGTTGAGTACTGTGGGTCTGCCACCTCACAAAGTAGTGCTTCCCCCCATGGGTTTTCCACCTCACACAGTAGTGCTCCCTATCATAGCCTACAGAGGTACTCCTCCTGTCGAGTATCTCGGGTCTGCCACCTCACAAAGTAGTACTCTTCTTCCATGGGTCTTCCACCTCACAATGTAGTGCTCCCCACTGAGGTATACAAGTCACTCTGAATCGAATCGTACAAGCAGTCATCAGGTCCACAACTACTAGGTCTCTGCACTCCGCATGCTCGTCTCCGGGAGGGTCCGCTCCATGAGCTACTGGTCGATACTCAAAGTATCTCAAAGTCCCACAAAGAAGAATCACAAAGGAATTCCTCGTCACAGGGGTCTCAATGCAACAGATGGCATGTCAATCAGACGCCTGGTCAGTGAGTTATTATCCTTTTAGTCCCGGGGGCCCGATTGGTTTCGTATACGAACCAACCCATCCATACACTATCTATGTACAAACCTCGATCAAAGTAATCCAAAAGAACCGTCTCACTAAGAGGAATCCAATGAAGTTGAAGACACGTCAATCGGACGTCCGGAGCTCAAGTTATAAGCGTTTCCGCTCCGAGGGCCCGGTTGGTTTCGTGTTCGAACCAACCTAGCTGTACACAAAGTTCAATGAAACCTTGAGATTAATATACCGAAACGACCATCTCTATCCAAAGATCACATCGAAACTAAAGGTGCATCGATTGGAGGTCCGTAGCCCAAGTTACGAGCGTTTGAAAGAAACTATCCGAATTTAGGGGGTTTGGGCCCGGACCGACCTGTCCCAAAACCCCTGAGTCGGCCCAAACGGCGTCGACCCTATCCGGGTCCGGGTCCAGCCCAGTTGTGCGTGTCCCGGCCCCGCCGGAGCAGCGCAGCCCCGCCGGCGCGGCTGGGCCCGTCGCTGGGGTCCGGCCCAGCGTGGGCAGCCCGGCCCAGCGCGGGCGGCCCGACCCAGCGCGGCTGGCTCGGCCCGGCGCGGGCGGCCCGATCCGCGTGGCTAGCGGCTCATCTTTTAACAGAGCGGAATGCGGGGGGGGGGGGGGGGGCGCTTCCCCCCTTGATTGATAAATGGCTGGCCAATTAAGGCCGACCTTAATTGAACCCACGGTACCCGAGGGGTCCCGCCTCCAGCTGGCGCTAGCGGACGGCTTAGTCGGCCACTCCCCTGAACCGCCGCGGCCATATGCTGTGACCTCTCCCCATCCGGCGTGGCGCTACGGTGTCGTGCCCCTCCGCCGTGGCCCGCCTTCGGCCGCGGATTCCTTCGGTTTCACTGGCGTGGCACGACGGCGCCGTGCTCCTCCGTCGCGGCCCGCTACGGCCGCGGTTCTCTCGTTCCCGCGCGGTGTAATGGCCCTGCATCACCTCCGTTCCAAACCACAACGGTGATCAACAACAAAAAGGGGAGGAGGTTTGGCCGTGTTCGTGCGGTCCGACCTCCTCCTGTTATATTGATTATAGGCAGCCAAAAATTAACGACGAACATCAAATTAATCTTGAACATAAAATCAACCCATACCTCAAAGAAATTCGCGGAAGCTAGCATCATGGAAAACAACGTCACGGGGTAAGGCTCCATATACGTCGATGGAGAACGTCTAAGGAGGAAGCAGCGTCTCCCTTTCTTTTACGTGGGGAGAAGATGGAACGGCGTGTCTACGTTCTTCACGTTCTTCAAAGAGGAAGATGAAGTTCTTCAAAGTAAAGAGCTCTCCCTCTCTCAATTCTCCACACAAAACAATAACCCAAAATAAAATAAGGCTTTTACCTATTTTATTAACACATGCCAACATTTCCAAAACTTCAAAAGTTAAATTCACTTAATTAATCAATCTTGAATAGACTAATTAATTTGAGGTCAAGTTGGAAAATTTATGGAGGGGTTAGAGGAGTTAGAAGAATTTGAAGGGGTTGGGCGCGTGTGGGACCCACCTCACAAATATCCTAATTAAGAGGGGTTAGGATTTTAGTGGTTCCCACCCCAACTCCCTCACATGGGTTTAAAAAACTTAGTAGAGAAATGAAATAAAATTGTAAAACAATTATATTTTTTTTCTCACATTTTTAACAACTCCTCCCTAGAAAACACACCTTCGAAAAAGGTGCTCTTAAACAAATACTGGTTCTGCAGTTTCATCGGTGCCCTCAGATTTCAATTCCAAGCACCGGTTCAAAAGATAAAAAACCCCGCTTGTTCATTCACGAAATGTACCCGAGCTAAACTTTGGAAATTTATTCCGGGTACACCGGGCCTCGGAATCAGGTGCCGTCTGAAGCCACAGACTCGTAAAAATCCAAAGAAATTAAGAAACAAATTCCATGAAATTTACGAGTCTTTACACAATATGTCTTATATAGGATCATAGGTAATACGATATTATATTTGGAAATATTTCTAAATGTTTAAGATAATAAATCACATGAAACCTATATGATCATCATTATATATGGATGCCTAAAATCACCTTGGGTCCCCATGCCTAGTGTCACACATGGAAACTAGGTCTTATAGCTATTGTTCCTATTTCTTTTTGAATTATCTGTTCCCATGACTAGATACAATCAGATGAGGTCAAATCAAGTAGAGTCATCCAGGTGTCCCAATAAGATCCGAATCTTGACATGTTTTTTTACCTTATATATTTAATTTTTATATACCTTAACACTCATTATCTAATATTCAGATACTAAATATATAGTATACACCATTGGTGGAGGCCAATTGAGTATTACTCACACCCTGTTCAGGTCTCCATTTTTTACCTAGATAGATCCCCCAACCACATGTTATACATGGACACTAGGGCTTATATCCATTGGTACTATTTTTTTGTACTTCATTATTCCTATGACTAGAGACATTTATATGTGGTCAAATTAATTGTAGTGATACATGTGTCCCATGAGAATGTTAATCCTCACATGATTTTTATTTACCTAACAACATTACTTGTGATATACCTACACACTAATTATTTAATATTCACATACTAGATTTTTATTAGAAACCATTGGTGGAATCCCACTGATTTTTACTCACACCCTGTTTAGGTCTCCATTTAGTACTTGGAAATATCCATTGACCACATGTTATGGATTTGGACTATACTTCATTGGTGTTACTCTTTATGGACTAAGATTTCATATATGATATGGGGAATGAGGATGTATTCAGCTAGCCTGTAGAAGTTGGGAAATTTATTAATTTATTATTTTATTACCCTATTCTTGTTTTATGAATCATATGATGTATGTTGAATTATTTTATTTATACCTTAGCATGTTCATTAATTGTTATTTATTTGGAACTGACCATATTATCTATTATTATTATTATCTATCATTTTATCGGCTTTTAATGTATGTATTCATTTATGATTACTCTATATTAATTACTGATCCATAGGGTATTGTATTCCCAGTGTACCACTTTTAGACCCTCAATTCTATTCAAAATCATCTAGAATATAGGGATGCATTCTTGAAGCCTTGTCACCAACTAGTCCAATTACTTTCTAATGAGTGAACCGGGATGATACATGAAAAAATAATTATGAGGGAATCTTTTCTTTACTTTTTCTTACCGATTTTATATGGTAGATAGAAGATTATAAACTTGTATTCCCTTGGTATATAGCTCATGTATGGGAATGTACAACCCACATATGGGGGTAGATAAATTTTCTAGGGATGGGATCATTGTTCATGTTATTCATGTTATAGTGGATAATCATTTCACCTCTAGTGATTGATTTATTTCAATTCATTGTTGTTTTATGGGTTTATGTGATTTACCACTTGGCCCAAAATTGAATATGATGAGGTGTGTTAATGTATTAGTTCATTCTCATCAGACTCACATGTTATTTAGTATGATTACCTATATACCATGCATCCAAGTTTTCAAACCTTATATATCTATATTTTTTTCTTATGTGATAGCTTCTATATTATTGTTATGATGTAAGGTTGGTTAAATAATGTTTCAAAATGAACCTAAATATAGTTTTCCTAAATATATTAATAGTGGGGTTCTATTTAACTAACACGATATTAATTAATGTAATTAAATGGATTTGAAATTGAATCATGGAAATGGTTAGTTTTAAATATATTCTTGTCATTTACTGTTGATGCTATTAAAATGTTGTTTCAGTTGAAACTTATAAAGGCTTGTACCTTTATAACATGTAAATTAATAACTATATAACTAAATTCTTATATGATTCAATTGTACCTTATATGTGAGTTTTAGATGTAACACCCCAAGCTTCCACGGTATGCTTTTCTTTGAATAATATAGTAGCGTGTGTTGTACGCAACTCCGAGTTCTAACACACACCACAACCAATCAAACTAGCCGTTATGAATAGTAATACCCACACTTTGAAATTTAATAAATTTTATCTTTCAAAATGAACTTCATTTTTGGATTCAGAATATCGATATTATCTTAGGGTTACTTTTTGGTATTTTTCTAAAAACATTCAATTTTTGATGAATAGTGAAAAAACACGGAGTTATAGTTTAAAACTGAATTTTTATTTAAATAATTATTTATTTTATTTAAATTTAATTAAGGTCAAAATAGATACATAATACCAATATAAGTTAAATGTAATTCATTGGATTTAGTTCAGAATAATTTTAGATATATAAAAAGTTTATTGAAGTTTTCACCGTCTTTTACCAACCTCATAGGAGAATTTGCAAATTCACAAAAAACATAATTTTACCGCTTCTATGAGTGGAATTTCAAAAATTCGAGAGACATGGTTAATATCAAGGAGAAAAATGTGGTTCAATAAGATAAAAATAATTTTTGGTGAATAGTAACTTTTTACTTTTATTTACCACGGTTAAAAGTAAATTGGGTAATTAAGGGTAAAAATGATATTAATATTACCCTAAAAAATGTTCTAATTCTATTGGACAAGTGTATCTAGACCAAAAACAATCTTAGGAATAAAATATTATCATTTAGGTCCACATGGATTAGATTAGGACATTTATTATTATTTAATTCAAAGAAGAGTTAAAAGAGTTAAAATCAATGTTTAATAATTAACCATTTTTAATATAGGGTTATACATAAGATAAATACGATTATAAATATTCAGTAGAAATATAAAATGATTTCCTACATAATGGTAGTTTATTTATAATTTTTAAACCACAAATAATTTAATTTATTTAATACACAATAGTGATGCAGTAATTACCTAATTAATGAAATATTAAAATAATTGATATTATAAATATCAAAATAAATGTAATTTGAGACTTTTTATGAATTAAAATAATTTTCTAGTTTAATATGAAATATTAGGACAGAATATATAAATATATTTCTAAGTAATAATGCCATTATGAAGTTATCAAAAACAAAAATACCCAATAGTGTCAAAATTGACATAAAAGAGTTTTTAAAAAAAAATTTATATTATTAATTGATATTATATTCCTAAAAATATATGGTTAGGAAAAATGAATTATATCATGATAGATGTATCATTAATGGACCACTTGGGGGACTCTTGGATGTATATAGTAAGTTTATTAACTATATAATATAAAAATACAAAGAGACATGGTAAATGTCAAACTATTTAACTAAGAGTTAAATATAAATGATAAGGTTAATATAGTGACCCAAACCTGTCTAAAATCTATTGGTTGAAAGGATTTAGACCCATCCCCACCTTAACCTTTAAATAATCCACTTTTGAGCTATTAGAAACCGAATATGAATTTATTCTAAAATAATATTTCTAGCTTTTCCAAAGGTGCCCCTCACCCCTCTTATAAAAGGGAACTCCCCCTTCTATAACTTTCGCACCTTCAAATCCTTTTGGTTGGCCAAGATCTGCCCAAATACCCTCTCAAATATTCCACCTTCATCCTAGAGGCCTTCCTTTAGTCAGAAATCCAACCTAAGGATCCATTTTGATCAAATCAAAAGGAAGAACCCAAAGAAGAGGTAATGTTTTCACCACCCTCTTTCAAGTTCCTTTCATCTTCAACTTCTTCTTTCTTTGTTATTTCCATTCTAAAATAAAAAATATAGTATCTTCTATATACTTTGATTTTATTATAAATATGTTACAACCATATTCAGTGTTCTATCCATCCTTTGAATGACATGTCACCATACGTGCGTACGTACAACTTACCGTCTCCACGTCGTGCTGTAATTGTTATTCAATATATTTAATTATGATGGGTATAATAATGATGTGAAATTCATGTAAATAATAAATATAACATGATAATTATTCTGTATATATGATATACCATTCAAATATATATTATTTTAATATCAAAATAATTTTATTGTCGCTCGTGCGTAGGTACAGACTACCGTCTCCTTGAATGCGATGAGATTGATTGCCCATCGTATCCATTCAAGACTAAATTTAATTTGATGATTAAAAATAATTTTAGAGACATTATATCATTCTGTATATGAATAATATACATCCCATCCATACCAAATATGGCTCATATAACAAATAATATAAAGGAAAACGAATCCGTTATCACCCGAAATGATGATAATACTAAGATATTATTAACAAATCAATGTTAAGAGATCATATATGATATCATATTTATATATATGATTCTTGTATAATTTAATAACAATTATTTCAACATTATATAGAAGGTTAACCTACCCTCAACCGAGGAAAAGTACAAGGTAAGGGTTTATTTCACAATCTCTTTATTATTAGAGGTTGTTTATACGTAATTATCTACTGGGACCTTTTTATCATCCACATAAATGTTTCTTAAAAATGCATTTCAAAATATTCTTAATATTTTATAGACTATGTGTTAAATTAATTTATACCCTAGTTTGACTTTTTATAAGATGTTTATAAAGGAATCTTTCCATCATTTTCCAAACAAGGTCCTTTTTAACCTATTCGACAGAATTAAGGTAAGAATGTATTTTTTAACTTATACGACGAGTGTGACTGTTTTCTGCCATTATGAAATAGTAAAAGATTCCCTTACAAGCTTATAAGAATATTTTCAAAGTAACTTTTTTCTTTTATAATTATGTGTCTTTTAAATGATTTAAAAAAAGAGATATTTCTCTCAAATAGTTTTGATTTCATCTATGTCAACATCTTTTGATGGATTTTAAGCTTATTTGAAGTCGATTTATTATGATAAAAAACATCCATATTGTATTGAAGGTTTTGTGATATGTTTGACTATGGATGTGTTATTTTTATACCATTCATGGTTTATGGATAGAGTATTTACATTTCGTATGATAGTTTTAATACAAATGTTTATGTTATGTTTAAACCTATTCATATGAAGAATGCATTGGACTTAATAAGTGATGGGTGGAGACCTCTATAGCTCCTCGATGAATCGGTAGGTCTCATGAGAAAAACTAGTGTCTTGGCACAAGACCATGAGAAAATCTTACTTGTTTTCTTGGCACGAGTCCTTGACTATGTGGTTATGATAGTCTAAAATTATGCATTCCATCATTATGAAAGTGGTTATTGATATTGCATGTGATTATTCGACTAGTAAAATATCAATGTGAATAAGTAAATGTAATTATTTCATTTTATCTTTCCAATATTATGCTGATGTTCAAGTTTAAAAGGCTTTTGTTTTAGTTGTACATTGACTTAAATGTTTGTGGTTATTTATGAGAGTTTCTGCTATATTATTATCCTTACTGAGCATCTGAGCTCACCCCTTTCAATGTTTTATTTTTTCTAGTATGTGACGATGTAATTTATGAATGACCTGCAGGGATAGTATGAGGGGATCTGAAGACAATATGTTGTTGTAGTAGTTTTCACTTTATGATGTAATGCAAACTTTGTGAATGTATCTAGTTATTCCAATGCTACTAAACTAATCGGTCTTTTAAGACATGATCTTTTGTGATCATGTCAATATTATGTAATAATGCACCGACTCTGGGTAACTGGATTCAGGGCATTACAGTTGGTATCAGAGGATGTTTAGTACAAACCATGGAAAACTAGATTTAGATAAACACTGATTAGAGCACATAGACCTAAGATAGACTTTGAGGATTAGTATAGAATAATTTCCTAGAATTTTAGTATTGTAGAGATTTTCTGAGTTTTCCGAGAATTAAATCCCATTCTGGATACTAGCAGGTAGGGGTGACTCTAGCACATATGTACCTAGGGGTAAAACTCGAAAACAACACATTGAGCTAGACTCGAACGGGAACTGGTGCACGACAACGGGCCTTACTGCACTCTTGGTTACGACACTCCCGAGGGATATGCTTAGGATAATTCTCATTTTCTTTACAAACATTATGAAGGGTTTATGAGTATATAATTCCTCAAAGAAAACATTTTTATGATTAAGGATTATATCCATAAATAGTTCAATTTATTCTAAGTGTTTTACAAGTTTGATTAATGTATTGAAATTCAGATACTAATCTAATGTATGCCATTGTTTAGAAATGGTGCATAGTGGAAGAAATGGAAACCGTATCAATGAAAACACTCCATGTAGGGATTTCCCTCCTGATCAAGATAATTTTAGTGGAGATGGTGATGCAAGTGGTGCTAATCTGCTAATCACCATACTGGGAAAACTCACTTAGGTTATGAATAATAACCTTACCCGTATGGAGCACCCTGATCAGCAGCATGGAGGATCAATGTTAGATCGCTTCATGAGGTAGCATCCATCAACATTTAATGAGAGTACAAATCCATTAGTAGATGAGCAATAGATAAGTTCCCTAGAGAAAATATTTCAGGCTTTAGGGAGTAGTGAAAGGGAAAAAGTTGTCATGGCAGTTTATCGCCTCACTGGAGATGCTGATCAATGGTGGTCATTGATAAAAAACATTAAGGAAGGTGATGAAGTATCAAATATGGAATGGTGGGAGTTAAAAAATATTTTTTTAGAAAAATACATTCCTCATGACCACTGAGCAGATATAGAAAGGCAATTTCTGAGTCTGAGTCAAAAGGAGGATGAGAATGTCTCAAAGTATGAGGCTAACATTATAAGGTTAACAAGGTATGCTGGAGATTATATACGTAACACAAATAGTAATATTGATCATTTCATTTATGGGTTAAAACCATTTCTCCATCGAGTATTAGTATGACAAACCTTCTTGTTGTACGAAGATATTGTCTCATGTGCTATCAAAACAGAAAAGGAATTCTCTAAGTCTTACGACTTTAAAGAAAAGAAAGAGAAGAAGTGATCTGTTGATCACTCTGTGAATGGAAATAAGGGAAAGACAGGAAAAGTTGAATATCCATCCTATAGTGAATGTGGGAAGAAACACCCAAGTAGATGCTTAAAAGGAATGAGAGTCTATTACAAGTGTGGTGAAAAAGGCCACCGAGCTCATGATTGCAAGGGGAAGAAAGAAGCTAATGATGTTCAATGCTACAACTACAAGGAGATGAGACATTATGTAAATGAATGTCATAAGAATCAGGGTAACATACCTAAGAAAAGTCCATGGGATCAAGGACATGCTTATGCTATTACTACTACTGAGGTAGAAGCTTCAAAAGACATGGTGGCAGGTAATTTAAGGGTTTCCTCAAGTTTAGAAAATGCATTATTTAATTCTGGAACATCGTATTGTTTCATATCTTCCCAGTTTTCTAAGAAGATTAGATATTTCCAATTTGATTTAACAAGGGAGTTCTCAGTTAAAACTCCTAAGGGAAGTATCATTGCAACAATGTTTTGTGAATCAGTCCCCATTAGAGCACATAAATATTCTTTATCCTCTGATCTCATCATCATACCTATGATTGAATTTGATATAATCCTCAGCATGGATTGGATTTCGGACAATGATGCACAAATTTATTGTAAGAAGAATGAGGTTACTATTTTTGATGATGATGATAAGGAACACCTTATCTTTAGAGAGGAATCATCACCACCTAATTCTTACCTAGATCCACCCCCAGTAGCTCAGCTAAATTCAATTATTGGGGAGGAAGAAAATGAAATAACTATGGGTAAGGAAAGGAATGTTCAAATAGAGGATGTGCCTATTGTGAAAGAACATGTTGATGTGTTTCCAGAAGATTTACCTGGTCATCCTCCAGAACGAGAAGTTGAGTTTTCCATTGATTTAATTCTTGGATCAATGCGTATATCTAAGACCCCCTATAGAATGGCCACTGTGGAATTAGTTGAACTATATAAACAACTAGAGGAATTGAGTAATAAGGGATTTATTCACCCTAGTGTTTCTCCATGGGGAGCCCCTGTTCTTTTTGTAAAAAAGAAAGATGGATCTATGAAGTTATGTATCGACTATAGGGAGATCAATGCTATAAAAATAAAGAACAAGTATCCACTACCTCGCATTGATGATTAATTTGACCAACTGCATGGAGCTCAATACTTTTCAAAGATTGAACTTCGATCTGTATTTCATCAGTTGTGTGTGAAGAAGGAAGAAATTCCGAAGACATCATTTCGAACCAGGTACGAGCATTACGAGTTTACAGTAATTCCTTTTGAATTGACTAATGCGCCCTATGTATTCATAGATCTAATGAATATAGTTTTCAAAGAATATCTTGATTAATTTTTTGTGGTATTTATTGATGATATCTTGGTATAATCCAAAATCAACAAAGATCATGAAAATAACTTACGCATTATCCTGAAGGCTCTAAGAAGATGTGAATTATATGGGAAGTTTAGCAAGTGTGAATTCTTGCTTCAAGATATTTCTTTTCATGGTCATATTGTCTCTAAAGATAGAATCTATGTTGATACTTCTAAGACCAAGGATATCCAAGAATGTCCTGCACCGAAGAGTATAACTGAGGTACGTAGTTTTATTGGTTTAGCAGGTTATTATCGATGTTTCATCCAGAATTTTTCCTGGTTGGCTAACCCATTAACAAAGCTCACACATAAAGGGGTTAAATATGTTTGGACAAAAGAGTGTGAAGAATGCTTCAAATAACTGAAGAGAATGTTAGTCAATGCTTCTATATTGACTCTACCATTGGGTAATGATGGGTTCGTTATTTATAGTGATACATCAAAGAAAGGACTTGGTTGTGTCCTTATGTAGAATGATAGGGTTATTGCCTATGCATAACGACAGTTGAAAATTCATGAGAAAAACTATCCTACTCATGATCTCAAGTTAGAAGCTATGATATTTTCTTTGAAGATATGGAGACACTACCTCTATGGTGAAAAAATGTGAGATTTATACTGATCACAAGAGTTTGAAATATATTTTCCCACAAAAAGAAATCAACACGAGTCAAAAGAAATGGCTTAAATGACTCAAGGATTTTGATTTCATGATACACTACCACCCGGGGAAGGCAAATAAGGTGGGATATTCTTTGAGCAGAAATGATCCTGGAGTTTTGAACAATATGAGAATTGAAAGGGATCCAATTTTCATGGATCTAGTGAAGATGGACATGGGAATAACCATGGAAGGTGAAATATCAATGATTTTTCAAATTGTTTCCAAAACATATTTACTAGAAAGGATTAAGAGTTCTCAGACTGATGATGAATAATTTGAAAAGAAGATTAAAGATGTGAATGATGGGATATTGAGATACTTTGATGATGAAGAAGGAATTTTAAAATTTGGTAGAGACTTTGTGTTCCCGATATACCTGATCTGAAAAGGGAATTGTTAGATGATGATCATAGCTCCAATTTCTCTATACACCCTGGGAGCACCAAAATGTATAGTGATTTTAAGGACCACTTTTGGTGGGACAACATGAAGAGGGAGATTACTAATTTTGTGCCAAGATGTATGGTTTTTCAACAAGTGAAAGCAGGAAGGAAATAGCCTGGAGGAGTCATTCAACCTCTTCCCATATCAGAGTGGAAATGGGACAATACTACGATGGACTTTGTCATGGGGCTACCAAATACTCCTAGAAGGAATGATGCAATATGGGTTATTATTGATCGTCTTACCAAGTCAACACATTTTATTTCTAAAATAGAAGATCTACGACTAGAACATCTAGCAAGACTATATATTAATTAAGTTGTGAGACTTCATGAAGTACCCCTATCGATTGTTTCTGATTGTGATCCCTGTTTTACTTCAAGATTTCGGAAGAGTCTTCAGAAGGCCTTGGATACTGAACTTTGTTTGAGCACTGCCTACCAACCTCAAACAGATGGACAATCAGAACGGACTATTCAAACCTTAGAAGACATGTTGAGATCTTTCTCACTTGAATTTCAGGGTATGTGGGATTAATATTTACATCTGGTAGAATTTTCCTATAACAATAGCTTCCATTCAAGTATTCATAGGGCACCATATAAAGTGTTATATGGAAAGAGATGTCGTATACCAACCTTTTGGGATGAAGTTTGTGAAAGAAAACTTGTAGGCCCAGAACTGGTGGAGGAAATAATGGAATAGGTAAAGGAAATCCAAAACCACATCAAAGCAGATCAATGTAGGAAGAAGAGCTTTGTCGATAACCGAAGGAAGGACATGGAATTTCAGGTAGGAGATTATGTTTTCTTGAAGGTATCTCCATGGAAGGGAGTTATACATTTCGGTAACAAGGGTAAATTGAGTCCCAGGTACATCGAACCTTTCGAAATTCTATAATGAATTGGTGTTGTAGCTTACCGTTTGGCAATGCCGTCAAGTCTGTCCAAAGTTCACGATGTGTTTCATATATCACTATTGAAGAAATACATGCCTGACCCAATGCATGTACTCACCTATGAATAATTAGAACTGGAACCCGATCTTTCTTATTGAGAAGAGCCAGTTAGAATCTTTTATACGAGAGAACAAGTAATGAGAAACCGGACGACTCATCTGGTAAATGTCTTGGGGAGAAACAATAATATGGAAGAAGTAACGTGGGAACCGGAGGAACATATGATAAAGAACCACCCAAGTCTTTTCATGTAGTAGTATTCTAGAAATTTCGAGGACAGAATTATCTGAAGGAGGGGAGAATGTAACACCCTAAGATTCCACGATACACTTCTCTTTGAATAATACAGTAGCGTGTGTTTTACACAACTTCGAGTTCTAACACACACCACAACCAATCAAACTAGCCGTTATGAATAGTAATACCCACTTTTTGAAAGTTTATAAATTTTATCTTTCAAAATGGACTTCATTTTTGGATTCAGAATATCAAAATTAGCTTAGGGATAATTTTTTTTATTTTTCTGAAAACATTCAATTTTTGATGAATAGTGAAAAAACACTGAGTTATAGTTTAAAACCGAATTTTATTTAAATAATTATTTATTTTATTTAAATTTTATTAAGGTTGTAATAGATACATAATACCTATATAAGTTCAATGTAATTCATCGGAGTTAGTTTAGAATAATTTTAGATATATAAAAATTTTATTGATATTTTCAACGTCTTCTACCGACCTCCTAGGAGAATTTTCAAATTCAAATAAAACGTAAATTTACCACTTCTATGAGTGGAATTTTTAAAATCCGAGAGACATGGTTAATATCAAGGATTAAAATGTGGTTCAATAAGATAAAAATAATTTTGGGTGAATACTAATATTTTTCTTTCATTTACCGCAGTTAAATGTAAATAGGGTAATGAAGGGTAAAAATGATATTAATATTATGTTAACACATGTCATAATTCTATTGGAAAAGTGTATCTCTACCAAAAAGAACCTTAGGAATAAAATATTATCATTTAGGTCCACTTGGATTAGATTAGAACATTTATTATTATTTAATTCAAAGAAGAATTCAAAGAGTTAAAGTCAAAGTTTAATAACTAAAACATTTTTAATATAGGGTTATACATAAGATAAATTCCATTATAAATATTAATTAGAAATATAAAAAGATTTACTACATAATGGTAGTCTATTTATAATTTTTAGACACTATATAATTTAATTTATTTATGACACAATGGTGATGCAGTAATTACCTAATTAATGAAATATTAAAATAATTGATATTATAAATATCAAAATAAATGAAATTTGAGACTTTTTATGAATTAAACTAATTTTCTAGGTTAATATGACATATTAAGACTGATTATATAAATCTTGTTCGAAGTAATAATGCTGTTATTAAATTATCAAAAAAAATACCCAATAGTGTCAAAATTGACATAAAAGAGTTTTTAAAACAAATATTATATTATTAATTGATATTCTATTCCTAAAAATATAATGTTATATGTGAGGAATTATATCATGATAGGTGTATCATTAATGGACATCTTGGGGGTCTCTTGGATGTATATAGTAATTTTATTAACTATATAATATAAAAATTCAAAGAGACATGGTAAATGTGAAACTATTTAACTAAAACTTAAATATAATTGATAAGGATAATATAGTGACCCAAACCTATCTAAAATATATTGGTTGAAAGGATTTAGACCCATCCCCACCTTAACCTTTAAATAATACACTTTTTAGCCATTAGAAACCGCATATGAATTTATTATAAAATAATATTTCTTGCTTTTCCAAAGGTGCCCCTCACCCCTTTTATAAAAGGGAACTCCCCCTTCTCTCCATTTCAGACCTTAAAATCCTTTTGGTTTGGCCAAACTCTGCCCAAATACCCCCTAAAATATCCTACTTTAATCCTAGGGGCATTAGTTTAGTCATAAAGCCAACTTAACAAGCCCTTTTGATCAAATCAAAAAGAAGAACCCGAAGAAGAGGTAATGTTTTCACCACCCTCTTTCAAGTTCATTTGTTCTTCAACTTCTTTTTTATTTGTTATTTCCATTCTGAAATAATAACTCCAGTATCTTCTATATACTATAATGTTATTATAAATATGGTACAACCATATTCAGTATTCTATCCATCCTTTGAATGACATGTCACCATACGTGCGTACGTACGGCTTACCGTCTCCACATCGTGGTGTAATTGTTATTCAATATATTATTATGTTGATGGGTATAATAATTATGTGTAATTCAGGTAATTAATAAATATAACCGGATAATTATTCTGTATATATAATATACCATCCAATTATATATTATTTTTATATCAAAAGAATGATATTGTCGCTCGTGCGTACGTACGGACTACCATATCCACAAACGCGATGAGATTCATTCCCCATCATATCCATTCAAGACTAAATTTCATTTTATGATTAAAAATAATTTTAGATACATGATATAAATCTGGATATGAATAATAAACATCCCATCCATAACAAATATGGCTCACATAACAAAGAATATAAAGGATAACAAATTCGTTTACACCCGAAACGATGATAATACTAAGATATTATTAACAAATCAATGTTAAAAGATCATATATGATATCATATTAATGTATATGATTCTTGTATAATTGAATAACAATTATTTCACCATTATACAAGAGGTAAAACTACCCTCAACCGAGGAAAAATACAAGGTAAGGGTTTATTTCCAAATCTCTTCATTATCCGAGGTTGATTATACGTAATTATCTACTGGGACCTCTTTATCATCCACATCCATGTTTCTTAAAAATGTATTTCAAAAAATTCTTAATATTTTATAGAATATGGGTTAAATTCATTTATACCATTTTTTGACTTTTTATACGATGTTTATAAAAGAATCATTTCGTCGTTTTCCAAAAAACGTCCTTTTTAACCTTTTCGACAGAATTAAGGTAAGAATGTCTTTTTTTAACTTATACGACGAGTGAGGCTATTTTCAGCCATTATGAAATCATAGAATCTTCACTTACAATATTATAAGAATATTTCTAAAGTAAATTTTTTCTTTTATAATTATGTGTCTTCTAAATTATTTCAAAAAAAGAGATATTTCTCTCAAATAGTTTTGATTTCATCTATGTCAACATCCTTTGATTGATTTTAATCTTATTTGAAGTCAATTTATTATGATAAAAAACATCCATATTGTATTTAAGGTTTTTTGATTTGTTTGACTGTGGATGTGTTATTTTTATACCATTCAAGGTTTATGTATAGAGTATTTACATTTCGTATGCTAGTTTTAATATGAATGATTATGTTATTTTTAAACCTATTCATATGAGGAAGGCATTGGACTTAATAAGTGATGGGTGGCGCCAGCTATAGATCCTCAATGCATCGGTAGGTCTCATGAGACAAACTAGTGTCTTGGCATAAGGCCTTAAAAAAAATTTATTTGTAGTCTTGGCACAATGCCTTGACTATGTGGTTATGATAGTCTAGCATTATGCATTCCATCATTATGAAAGTGGTTATTGATATTTCATTTGATTATTCGACTAGTAGAATATCCACGTGAATAAGTAAATTGAATTTTTTTATCTTTTCCATATTATGCTGAAGTTCAAGTTTAAAAGTCTTTTGTTTTAGTTATACATTGCCTTAAATGTTTATGCTTATTTATGAAAGTTTTTGCTATATTGTTATCCTTAGAAAGCATCTGAACTCACCCCTTTCAATATTTTATTTTTCCCAAGATGTGAAGAAGTAATTTATGAATGACCTGTAGGGATAGTATGAGGGGATATGAAGACAAGATGTTGTTTTAGTAGTTTTCACTTTATGATGTAATGTAAACTTTACGAATGTATCCAGTTATTCCAAGGCTACTAAACTAATTGGTCTTTCAAGACTTGATCTTTTGTGATCATGCCAATATTATGTAATAATTCACTGACTCTAGGTAACTGGGGTTGGGGAGTTACATTATAACCATTGTATTAATAGATAACCATGATGAGGGTGTGTTAAAAACATGAAAAATTCACTATTAATGTGTTTCACTTAAATGTAAATCCAATTTAAATTTATAGGGTGGGGACTCAATAAATTGGGAATTGCTCCCCATAAAACTGGACTCAAGTTCTCTTGATGGGGCCATTATTGGATGACTTTATCTTCATAAACCATGGTACATAACCACATGGGGACTATTCATATTAAATGGGGTAGTTATTTAAAGTGTCAACAACTACTTATATAGTGTTCATATAAATTCATGGTGGCATCTTACTTGACCCATCACCTTAAATAATAAAAGAACTTTTTTCTTATTTTGAGATATTTTTATATTTGGTGTTAGTTAATTAAATTTCCAATTAAGTCATAAATGGTTTTCCCCTTATACCTTATAATTTTAATTATCTTTAACTAAGATTATTGTGAGAAATTATGGATTAAAAAATGATGGGTTAAAAAGAAATTTTGATAGAAACAGTATAAAATTTCTTATGGAATTTGTAAATAATGTTATGTGTACTATTTTAGGTCTTTTTTAAATAGAAGTTGATATTGCATATTTCCAAGCCTCTTAAATGTTTAAATAAATTTGATGATGTGAAAAGGGGTTAAATAAAAACATTATTGGTGCAAAAAAAGGACCCTCAAGTAGAGTTTGGTTCTTATATTTCCCTAATAATTCCAATGGATATTAACATATATGTATCCCATAGGTATTATAGGCCTTTTCTATTGTGTTGATATAAAGGATAGTTGGTAGATCCTAGTGATTTTTTAGTCATGACTCTAGTTTTAAAGTCATTGCCTTATGTTTAAGTAAGGGTATAGTATGGTTACGATAATGTCGTAGGAAATGTGAAACTGATATATATTTTCATTATTGTTTCTTGGAATAGTAATTAATGTATGTTGATCATTTAAATCTGGTAAGAATATTAGATAATGGAAAGACACCCCGAGGTAGGCAGGTTGTTTTCTGGAATGTTTAATCTTGAGGGGTTATTACCGCACGTGTATACCTAGTGAGTGTCAAATTTTTATACATTTACATTAACGTTGTCACCCTATAAGGAGAACTCCCCTATTAGGAAATTCATAGAGAATTATGTCCAAGTTGGTTGAGGCTTGGTAGGTGACGGAGTTATGTTTATGTTGAGAGAATTTGACCCTTTTATGTTGATGACATTTTTATCTACATTTAGTTTTACCTTCATAGAGTGTTTACATGCATATTTGTTTGTTTGTGTTTGAGGACCCTATGTGGTACATGGTTCTTGTAATACAAACTATAGAGATATGTGGATAAACCGAGTTTCCCTATTTTGATACTTGATTTGTAGGGCTAGTTGGGAGACCTAGAGGCCCTTAGTTTAAAATTTTCGAAAGAAATTTTTGGGTGTTATCGAGGTTGACTTTTGATAGTGTTTGGATTAGTTTTAGACATGCCTTTGTGGTGGTGAACTTGGTATTATGCTTGTTTCGTACTCATTAATTTTATATGATTGGGTTTTAAAATATGGTCTTGGTGATGCCAATGGTTTTCATTATGTACTTAAAATGATTTGGGATCAAGACTACCTTAGATGGGTATGACTATTTGAGTTTATGGACCAGTTAACTAATGGTTTTACAGTTGACGCATTAATTTACGAAATGATTTCATGAGGAAGATGGTCATTTGTTAAATCATGAAATATTTGATGTTCCATATTTTGAAGCATTATTCTAAGGGATCATCTATAAAAATTAGACAGACTTTATAGGAAGTACGGTTCACTTGGAATTGTTAAGGGATAACTCATAAGAACATGAGTTGGGTATGGAATCAGGTGGTATGGGATGTACACATGCTTTGTATGACATGATTAGTTCATTCCAATTACACATGGGAACTGTTTTATATGGAATGTTGGCTAGTTTCTTGATCCAAGTAGAGGATCAATTTTTTTTAATTTTATGCTCGTAGTAATTAATACCTGAAGTATTGCGTAAATTAAATAAATTTACTCCCTAAGAAGGGATGATTTGAATATCTATCGGGTGTTAGGGGACGGTTTACCCATGACTAGATTGTACATGATTTTTCTAGAGATGTTGTGTCATGATTTTTTAAAAGTAAAGTACAACATGTTTTGATATAATTGTGGAATATAGGGATATATATATTCATATCGGTAAAAAGATAGTATACTATTAGTTTGAAGGTAATCATTACCAATATTTTGACACCATCTAGATTACACTAAAATATTTTAATATATAATCTTATATATTATAAATACCATTCATAGTTGACAAAGGGAATTAATAGGATTCATTATTAAGGAGAAAATTAAAATTATTCCATAAATTGTAGAGTAAACATTCTGAATTTTGATGATTTTGAACCACATTTTGATTTGAATTTAAATAAATTCCATGATAACTATTCTCATGATATGGGAACAAGTTATGGGTGATGTTGCATTACCACATGGGTATGAACAAGTAAATATCCTTGTAATTATTATGTAAAATTATGGAAAAAGAATGGGATCTGGTAATTATGAAATAATTTCTTTGGTACGATGATATGGATTATTATAAGTTATGGAGTGAAATGTCTGTCACTAGTAGGTGACCCTAATGTGAAAAGGGTCTTAGAACTTTGAGATCAGTTATTGGATCGTATTTTGTCTATATTTTTCCATTAGATGAATGAAGCAATGTACATCTGGATTTATCATTAAATTCCAGGTACATGTTTGAATATGGATTGTTGTGAAGTGAAAGTGTGAGAGTTAGAACTAGTAAATATTTTGATAATACTGGATGCTGGATAATAATTAAATTAGTGTTCATGTTCTGATATGGGAAGATAAATGAGAAAAAATGGTTTGGTAAGGAGATGTAACCAGAATATGGTTATAGACTTTTGTGATCATGCTTGAAGTGAATTTTACATTTTTTCCATAGGATAAGACATCAAAATCTAGTTATGGTGATGAATCGACTATTTAATTAGAGTGTTTTCAAAAATAATAAAAAATAGGTGGTTTGACTTGACTTATTTGAATAGTTGTATATGGTTGATGAGGGACCATGTATGTAAAGCCATTATAGTAAAACAATTTTATTGAAAAGGTAGTTTGAGTCTTTTCAAGGAAAATCCAGTGAGATCAGGATAATTTGGGTTGGTTGGAATTAAACTATATTATCAAATTAAGGAATATATTGATAGCATCATATAATGATTCTAACTTTCTACATAAGGAAGTTCAAATAATGTCAGTATCGTAACTCATAATTATCCATTCAAACCAAGAACATATGTTTGGAACCACCCTTTGATGCATGATGAAAAAGATGATGATGTGATCATGTCCCAATTTTTTGGTCTCATGTAAGCTATATCTTAATGTCTTAATTTATGGTACGAGTGTTGGCTCTAGATTCAATGGATTAAGTATTTCATGTCTAATGTGAAAAAGAGTGGTTCATTGGGTATTTGGAAATGAAACACATCCATTCAAATTATAATTTATAACCCATCTGGGTTAGGTGAGATTTTTTTGTTCCCCAACTCTTCATGGGGAGGAGAATTTCTAAGGTGGATTGGTTTCATGATCATATGTTTTGAAAAAGGTTAAAATTTAAAAATGAATTTTAATTTTTTTTTTGGTGAATGATTTTTTTCAAATTAAATCTTTAGAATTTAATTTTGAGTGTTTGAACACTTTAAAGTGTTATTTGTAAATATTTTATTACTTTACATGTGTCATGGGTGTTCAGTTGTATTTCAAGAGCATAGGGCTTTAAAAACCCAGTTTTTTAGGAAAGATAAATGGGTTATCAGTATTACTACACGGTTAATTCTAACCATGAACCAATACCATATATCCATATAGTGGTGTTATATGGTTTTGAAAACTATGAATATGAGGCTACATAGTCATGTGAAACACTCCAGTAAATTGTAGAGGTAAAGTACAAGGGTTGTACATGGTTTGTCTAAACTTGAGAGGTGTGAGGATTTTGGGTTGTAGATCTGCATGGGATGTGCACAGTTTTCCAAATTTTTTTCCCAACCTTGTCGGAAATTATTCCTTCATAAAATGTGTGCACATGGTTGGAACATAGTTCTCTAAATTGGGAACCTCTTTAAATAGTGGGACTTTAGTAATTTCCCACTATATCCTCTATGTTTTTCCTCCTAATTTCTCCCACACTTATAATTCACAACAGCCTCTCAAGCCCCTAACTCTCCACCTCGTATATTATGGTTCCCCTCATGCATTCTTTGAATAAAAACAATTCAGTTGTATTGGATCACCCACAATTCACTATGCTTCCTTTTCTTTATTTCCTTATTTTTTCACAATGATGAATGTTATTTCCATATTATCCAATTTTCCTTATTTTTAGGGAAATTCTTGATACTTCTTTTTTTATATTTTAGGTTCAAATAAAATAATAAAAATGAATGAGTGAATATTCCTTGGTATAAAGTAAGTGGTTTATATGTTTTTACAAAAAATTATTCTCATATATGAAATGATGCATTGTTTTGGACATCTTATTTTCTATTTTTTCACTCCTAAAATTTATAATTCCTTTAATTAATTATATTTCCATGATCTAGAACCCTTTTTAGACCTAGTGACATTATTATATAATTATGAATTCCACATGGATAACCCATTATGTTATATACTACTATTTCCCATTATTTTCAATTTCAAATGTTTGAATAGTACACCTCTTAATTTTGGTTTGTTTGACATGAAAAATAGAATTGATTAAATGATAATAAAATAATTTATTAAATTACTATATGTCATGTATACATACTTGTACCTTTATCTATTGAGAGTTAATTAACAAATGTATGTGTTAGACTGTTAAAATGAAAGGAATGAAACATGTATTGATTCAAAATAATAAATGTAATGATTGACTATTTTAATGTACTACCCTAAATAAACCAGTTGAATTCCAATATATCATGTATACTTATATATACCTTTAGATGATTTTTAGGTGATAGGATTAATGAATTGAGTGTTCATGAATTGTAATTAACTTGGGTATTCCCATGGTCTATGTTTAGTTATAAAATTAAATATGAATAGATATCATGTTACAATAGTAACAATAGCTAGATGTCTACTACACAATTTTATATATGGGTTCATATATTAAATGAGATTATGAACACCTTGAATTATACCTTTATTTTGATTACAAAAATCCTTGCATGGTTTTATTGTTTGAATGATATTATGTTACACCTTGAGTGAAAATTGTATTTATCTATAAGGAATTCCTTTGATGGCGCCCGACTTGCCCGAAGTTCACTCTCGACCTCTGCTCTTGGCTCCGTCCTCTCCTCCCAGGGTTTTTGAGTTCTCCCTGGTGGGGATGGGACTTTCTCCTCCTTCCACTTCAGGTTTTTTAACTTTTCCTTTTCTCATTCTTCTTGGTCATTCTCCCCTTCTGGGTTTGCTTTTTTCTTTCTTTTAGAGCTGTCTCGCTTTCTACTTTCCCTCTCCACTCTGCTTGTCTGGCCCGATACAGTCGAATCCATTTGGTCAGCCGTGTCAGTTCTTAGACAGGTTTGGGACTGTGGCGGTGGGATTGGGTTCATTCTGGGATTCATTGTTCGGTGGTTTCTTCCCTTATTGCCCATCTATGCTTCCCAGATCTCTCTCTTCTTCTTCTACTTCATAGGGTTTCATTCCCCCAGTGTTGGAGCGTCATTTTTCTTCTTCCTAGTGTTTCATCACCCTGATGTGTATTTTATTTAGGGTTTCATCCCTAGTTCACCCTTTCAGTTCCCCCTTTCGGTTTTCTTATTAGGGTTTCAGTCCCGCTTTCTTCTTCCTCATTCCATCTTATTTTTGGGTTGTGAATCTTGTTCTGTTGTGGCATTTCAATGTTGTTATGGTCATTGTTTTGTTGGTTATGGATCTACATCGGGGTTTTATGGTGTTTTTGATGGTTCTTGCTCGGTCGTGGCTTGCTGTGGAGGCCCATTACGCTCATACTCTTCTCTGGCCTCCGGGTCCACTACTCCCTTCAAAGTCGGTCTGGTGAAATAGTCTCCAAGAGTCTTTGGGTTGTGTTGTGCGATGCGGAGCAGGGTTCCATGTGGTGTGGCCTGCAGAGATGACGAGGCTTCTGTATTGTTGTGCGGTGTGATGGGCAGTAACGGGCGACTTCGGTGAAGGCGAGGATGAAATCAGCGATGGTGTAGAGGCAATTGGATGGCTGTGAAGATGGAATTGTAGACAGGAAATGTCTTTTCCTTGATGTAGGTTCTTCGAGTGTCTCACTAGTTTTGTGGGAATTGTGATTTTACCGATGCTGAGGCAGGGGATTTTGTTTCATGGTGGTGTAGAGGGTTCCTGTGGTTCCGTCGCGGGCGGTCACCGATATTGAGGATGGTTGGAGCTGATGGCGATGGACGAGTCAGACTGCTGTACAAGGAAGCTAGAAATCTGAGGTTTGATATGCTGTATTTATTTTTATCGGTTTTCACGGGTGGCCATGTGGATTTCATGACTCGAGGCAACGTTTCCACGATGATATGGAAGTTCTTTCTAAATTTGAATTTGGTTTTTTAATTTTTAATGTTAGAAGTTATGGGGTTTTATGTGGGGTATGTGGTATCTGTGGTCACCATGTGGATCTCGGTTTTTGGTTCCCACTTTTCCAAAATGTTTCTTTTAAAAATATAAAAAAATAGTTTGTGGGTATAAGGAATTCCTTTGATTGTCTCATATGGTCGATTATATTAGGTTACATATTTAATGATACCTAGATTCATGATACGAAATTCCATGGAAAGGTTCACAAGAAAAATGAAATTATGGAAACCCATGAGTGATTCATGGATTCATGATACATAATTCCTTGGATGGGATCCTAGGTAATATGGTTTTCTATTATTCTTGATTGAATAATAATTAATATCATATTTATTTTAGAGTATTATATGGTCATCATTATATATGGATTCCATAGTTAACCTTGGGTCCCCATAAGTAGTATTACACATAGACACATGGTCTTATAGACATTGTTCATGTTTCTTATCTAATTCACTATTTGTGTGACTAGAAACTTCGGGTAGAGGTTGATATAGGTAGAGACAACTAGGTGTACCCTAGGGAGCCTAAACATGAAATTATTTTTATTTAATTTTTATATTCACATTTTATATATCTATACACTTCTTATTTTATATTCAAATAAATAATTTTCATTAGAATCTATTGGTAGTTTCTTACTGAATTTTAATCAAACCCTTTTCAACCCTCCGTTTGGTACTTGGGATGATCTTGAGAAAATAGGTTTGGATTTTGGATCGTGCTTTTTATTGTTACTTTATATAGACTATCAATTGACATAGGATTAATGGACCAAAAATGTACCAGCATTTCCTAAAGGTGTTGGGTCTTTTATTCATTAATTCTGTTATCATTCTGGTCATTTTGTATATATCATATGATGTGTGTTGGATTCCTCTATTTATAGCCTAGATTGTTCAGGCATGGTTATTTATTTATTGATGGTTGTTTTATCTTCTATTATTAGTGGTAATATATTTATTGTCTTCCACTACCAATCATTACATATTCTTCCATTATATTTATTAATTATCTAGAGGATATCGTCTCTTGAATATACCACCTTTAGACCCTCATGATTAATCTATATCCTCTAAAATATAGGGAGTAACTTGGGTGATTTTTTCTAATTGGTGTGATTATTATCTAATTAGTGAACTGGATCATAAAATTATAGGATGAAAAGATTTCACTTTGTAATTTATAACACATTGTAAGTTTTCATGTCATTATATTTTTTAGGATCATTGAAATTTTATTTGGTGAGGGGGGTTTTAGAGAACTAAAAGTTGGAATGGTATTTTTTGAGTTTATAAAACCTTAAAAGTTGTTTTTGGATGAGGTTTAGGGATCCAATAGTGTCTTAGGTGTTCATAATGGAATTTGAGAAAGGATGGGTGGTTGAGATGCTGAATAATAGTAGTAGTATCTCATTCATAGTGTGACATAATAATCACACTATGAAAGTATTAGGTACAAAGGTAGAGTTCCTATTCTAAGGTTATTCATGGTGGGAACGCCTATTTTCACCATGAAGAGAGAGTATTTAGTTTTTTAAAGGGGTTAAATCCCCTTTGTTATTTCTGAAAGTGTTCATATCGGTGGGATGAATGGATATATCTCCAATCCCTTTCAACTTACCTTGAGAGTTGATGATTTTGGAGGTGATTTAATTATATATTTTAGGTAGGGAATCCATTATTTCTACCATTTCTCTTCTTCATTGATGATAACATATTTTTTATCGATTTTTAGCTGGGGTTTTGGTATTGATTCCATGAGATCATCAAGAATCGACGAAGATCGATATGGATTTTTTATCAGCTTGCATTTACGATGTACAAAGACATTGTTTTCATTATGATTGTGATCATTTTGATTAACGTTTGTATGTGATAATTTTTTATGTTTTTTACTGAATTGGATGAATTGAATGTTGAATATTTAATATAATTTGGGTCGTTCTTTTGGAATTGGTATAGGTGCATTTCAGGAGTGGGGAACACCCCATTTCCCACATTTTTGGTAAGTGGAGGATGTGTGATGAGTTTTAAGGTGACTATGAATATTTATATTAAATTGAATAATTTATTTTAATTAATTTCAATTAATTTTTTAGGATTCATGGCATTATATTGTTACTTGGGGGTGCAGATGATGCTTAAAGGGCTTGCACGAGGCTCATTAGATCTTTTCAAGGGGTTAAATCTTGTATTGAGGTTCATCTCCCCAATAATATAATTTCATATGCATGTTTATACTTTTTAATTCATCCATTCATAATATCATGTGTTTTATAATGTTGTATAAGGACTATTAGAGTCCTTGGGTGAGGTTATGGGGTGGCATTGATCCTCTTGGGGTGAGACCAACTGTGCTTTAGCCACCTGGATAATTTTAGAGCACATTAGGAATATATATCCAAGGGGGACAGGTACTAGTTAGGATGGTGTAAGGCCTAGGTTTGTTATTGGGATGTGAGATAATATGTGGTATATTCTAGTTTGAGTCCTAGGGAAAGTGGGAATGCATGAGAATCTTGGGGATGAATGTTGATGGGAGAGATGGTTTTAAATCTCATGAGTGGATCAGAACTCCATCTTGAGGGTGGATGAGACTATGAATATATGAAATAATATTTTATTTTCCTTGAATAATCAAAACATGATATTAAGAGAGTTTTCCTCTAAGTGATAGTTTGAGTTATCTCTATTCGGAAATGTGATATGAGACCCTAAAGAGGGTCATGAGAGTTGATTATGACTTGTAATCTCAATTCTATGGAGGTTTTGGATGGGTATTTCACCTAAACTATTGGTGATAGGTTTAGCTAGTCATGATGGGTTTGGATAATATGTAGGTATTGGGATTAGAAGAGTTAATGGGATTGAGAAAGTTTGGACTAGAACTTATGGTTTGGTTTGGGATATCCTATGGGTTGCGGTGTCACCATTCGGCGATTAGTGAGAAATGGTATAAAAAATGAGAGACTTTGAGAAGTCTAAAAAGACTAGTGGGTGACTTGATAAGTGATTTGAGTTATGGTTTGAGGAGATGATAGGTCTCAGGTGACTAGTTACCTATGATCAATGGGTTAGCTGTGGAATGGGTTGTGATATTTTTTTCTATTGTATGTGTGCATCAATTTGTGTTTGCTAGAAATTTCCTTCAGAGGCTTGGGTTGGTGTGGTTGAGGTGGCCACCCATGAATCTTGGGTATGGGTCATTTTTCTTAATGTGACCTCACTTGAGTGTGCATATGTGGGTAGGTGTGGGTGAAGTGACCTCTATTGAGTGTGTAGAGATGGCTTAGTGTGTTTTATATATTCTCCTTTGAGTTTGTGTGGATGGGTCAATGTTCTTGATGTGAAATTTTTTGACTCTTTGGTGATGGGTTTGTGTGATTTATGTGACCTACTTTGGGTTTGGTATAGAAATTATTTATGGCGGAACATGGTGAGGTGATGATTATATTCCAGCATGGCACCAAAGTATCTATGATCTGGAATCCCTGTGTTCTTGCTGATAAACATTCGCCTTACAAGAATATATATCTCGTTGAGTGTAATTCCATATTTTTAAATGCACAAAGAATCAATTAGATTTTTTTTTATTTATTTTCATTTTCTTATTTATGTATTTTTTTATGAAGGAGTAAATTAGGGGTAATTTGTGAGACCTTATTTGGTTTTTTGATCTCACCTTATATGAGAATATCGATATTTGTGGAGATGGTATGTCTAATTTTTATGTCCATAATATAGGATGTTTAGTGGATTTTGATGGAGTAGCATGATGTATGTCAGAGATTGGGATGTGAATGAAAGATGGTACTAGAACCAATTATATATAATTTTTTGTTTATGTTGTATGTGGGATCATCCTTGTGGGTGACTAGTTAAATGTTTCTATTACAACATAATTTTTATATTGAACTATTTTTTATTATTTATTATATGTACTCTAATGTTTATTGATTTTTGTAATGTGGTAAACTATAATTTATGACTATGGTATGATGTAATAGTCTCCCCATTGTATGGAATAGAACCTCACCACTAGTTAGAAACATATGTAATATGGGGAGGCATGCTTATGGCCACATGGAACCTCAGTTCAAATGGTGGTAATGGATCAGGGTATTACAAAGGGGAATAAAATATTGGGCTATGTTTTATGTTTTGGGGAGATGGTAGATAGGTGTTCTAAGAAATTTCTGTTGATTTTGATGGATATCAGACTCATGCATCGAGAATAGGATTTTTGATATGAAGTACTGGTTACAATGGAATGGGTTTACTATTCATAGTTATTGGTGTTATAGATGTATGATTTCATCTTGGGTGACACGTGTGAGTCTTAGATTTCTGATTTATGAGGTTTGGATCTTTTCCCATTATAAATAGACCTATTTGAATGTATCATATTTGGTATGTAGGATTAACAATACATATGTGTTCTTTCTTGTGGTTTTTTTCTAAGGAGAGGTTTGTTTGTTTATAAAGTGTTAATGAAAACTTATATGGTATTCCATTTATAAATTCTTAGTGGAATTCTAATCAATTGAACAATGGGTAATCTTTTATGATGACTGGTCATGTGGATATTACAATGAGGTGGAATTCAATGATGATAATAAAGTATCTTTATCAAGGGATGTATACAAACCTATCATGGAATGATGATGAAATTTGATTCCTTAGCAATGGAATAATGACCGCTTCAGTATATGAATTATATGCCTAAGGAATGATCCAAGAATAAGAATTAGTTTTCATCCGGATATGGGTTCCATTATATAAAGTTCAAACAACAACTTATATGGTTTTAATATATATATTCCTCATCTAATTATACAAAACTGAACTCGGAAATTAAGGAATGGTATGATAAGTACACTGAGATTTTGGGATAAAAATTCCACTATGTTATTTTAGTATCAAAGTTGGTTTTTAGGGATGTTTTGACTGGGTTATTAGCCTTTCAGATTCTTATTTCTCTTTGACGGTAGCGCATGTGGATGCTCAATGTTCTAGATGGAATATCTCATATGATGAGGAAACATATGCCCTACCTTGGAATGGGTGAGATGCCTTGGTATATGGGGTAATCATGACATGAAGTAGGCCACAATCATCGGATTAGTTGTTTGACAGTGGGTTAGATAGAATGTGACTAATTAGAGAACGAGTCTTCTATGTGATTGGGTTATACAAGAGTGTGCATGCCTTGGTTTTCATTGAGAACAAATTAAATAGGTACTGATAACCTAAGAGAAAGTTCTTATTGGATAAACTTACCTTGGGAAGATGAGTGTAAGTGTTGGTGAGTCATTTCAAGAAAATAATAGGCATGGGAGGTAAGCTCCATACTGAGTATATACAATGCCCTATTGCACTGTAGATCAATAAATGGTCCATATGTGGGTATGTTGAAGTTTTTTTTGGGTTATGAGTGAATGTGAGTAATGCAATAGTGGTATTTATTTCTTGAGATTGTCATAGGTGTGGAAGCCTTGGTTTAGGTGAAATGGAAGATGTTTCTTGGTGGTGAGATATAACAGTGGTGATGGATTATGGTATCTGTGTATCATCAACATGAGTGGACTCCATGAAATGAATTCTTAATAATTCTTGAGGTTGGGGCCTGATGGGATCAACACTTGAAGAATAGTGTGAAGAAATCCATATAGTGTGGATCACACTATTGGTTATTGGAGGATGATGTTCCTCGTGGGTTGGGAATGTGAGGTATTTAATTTTTAGTTCTGGACCTCAGGTATAGGTGGTATGGGTACATCCAATCAATTAGTTTGGTAATGGATGGAGAATGGTAAATTGAAATTTTATTTTAGTTACTAGTTCAGTGATAATGATAATCCTATAGTGGGGATAATAAATCGGTAATTGGTGAAGAATACTCACCTCATAATGGTTTGGTTTCATCTAGATCGAGCCTTGTAAGATCAAAGTGACAATAGTATTTCATTCTTTGATATGATCTGATGTGATATATTTCATTAGTGAATAATATAATAGTTATTTTGATGCATTTTTTATTTGAGTTGGTTAATAGGCATTGGGTGTAGGATGGAGTTACTGTGGTATGAGAGTGAGTCATATTGAAGATGAATTAGTGCTTGAAGTGGGATAAAAGAAACGAGATCATGGGGCTAGTGATCTAATTGAGAAGTTACAGTAGAGGTCTAGTTCAAAAGTTTGGGTGGGAGATTGGATTATTGTGTGATTCCATCTAGAGTTATAATATCATGATCGGTTAGTGGATGATGCATCAATTTTCATAGCCAAGATTATTGGTAAACATATTCCTAGAGGTTTTTTTATTAGTGTTTTAGATTGAATTGGATATGGTGAGGTGGAAACCCCATCAGTACCATTTTTAAAAAATCAGTTAGCTGGTTTGTTGACAAAGGGATGTGTTTTTTCAGTAAGTAATTCCTATGGTGGGGTTCATCATTGTTTGGAATTGGTCATTATAAGTAGAAGTTTATGATGGGGTGAACCATTAGATTACGGATGAATTTGATGATAAAACCATGGTGTCTTGGGTGATATGGGTGTAGTGAGAATCACCTCAGTGTTTTCATTATTTTAATTTAGGTGGATCATCATTGGGTTAATAGAGTTAATTTTGTTTGGAGTTACATAGTAGAAGCACATTCAAAATTGTAAGTAGGATTCTATGAGTTCTCATATAATTTTAGATCATATAAGGTTGGTAAACATGGTTTTAAGAATTCTATGGCTTATTGGAGATGGAAATCATTATATTGGGGTGTTTTTATTTCACCAAAAAAATTGGTTGTTACTTTTTAGAAGAAGTTTGAATTTTTTTCTGGTCATGACTTTTTTTGGATAATTATGACTCAAAATGGAATTTTGAGTCTTTAGATTTCCATAAAATGTGTTTTTGGAATATATTTAAGGATATGGTGGTTTCATAGTTGTTCAAAATGTTTTCAGAGAAGGTATGGGTGGTCATGCTGCTAAAATCTAAAAGAAAAAACCCATCCATACATTATTTAATAGGCACACCATGAATGTATCAAGGATAGAGGGAGAATCCTTATGAATAGGTGGTTCATGACGTGAACAAATTTACACTCAATGAATAGTGTCTAGTTTTTTAAATGGTTTTATCACCTTTTTTTCATGTACAAGGAGTGCATGAGGGAAGGATGAACAAATGTTTTTTTATCCATTTTGATCCCCATTAATAGGGGATGATTTTCATGGAAATTTAATTTTTGATCTAATTTTGGGTTTCTACTGCTTCCCTTGTTCATATTTTTATATGATAGATACTAATTTCAACTTAATTTTAGGATATGGATTTTTGGACGATTCCACAAAACCATGGTTTAATCGACCAAGATACATTTGAATTTTTCTTCATATATGATGTTCTGAGATACAATCTTCTCATTGTTTCCTATCATTTCTATGATAGTACATCACTCAGTGAATTAATCTATTGAATTTAACTAAATTGAATAAATTTTTCCATTGAGTCTATGTTTACATTTGGGTCTTTCTTGTGTCTTATTTTTAGGTTCATGTTGGGAGTGGACCACACTTTGTTTCTTATGGTTTCAGGCAAAAGAGGACATCTAGTTAATTTTTAGGAAATTATTCATATTTTAAATAAATAGAATCATTATTTATAATTGTTTTTAAGATATTATTTGTGATTATTTAAATGATATAAGTTCATGGGAGTGTGTATGGTGCTCTAAGGGCTTGGACGAGGCTCAATGAAGCTTAATGAGTTGTTATCGATGGTATTGATGTAGGTGGCCCCCATAATAAAATTTTATATTTATGTTAATACATGAGCATACATGCCTTCATAATGTTTGGGTTCTAGAATGGGGTATAAGGACTACTAGAGTTCATAGGTGAGGTGAATAGGTAGCATTGAGACTCTTAGTGTGACACTATGTAAACTTTAGTACCTTGGAGGTTTTGAGATAACTTGGGAACTATGTATCAAAGATGTGAGGCTATCAATAAAGTTATTTTTAGGCATTAAGTACCTTTTGGGATGTAAGAAGAGATGTATGCAATACTAGGCTGAGTGATGATGGGTGAGATGGACCTACATCTTGTGAGTGGCTAGAAAAACCAAATATATTACTGACATACACAAGAAGGTGGGGTGAATTGTGTCCTTTTTAAAATAAACTAAAAAAAGTAAAAACAAATTCCATTTATGATTTAAAAAATGATAATTCATCTATTTTTTTTAAAAAATATTATCTACTAGAAAAATAAATAAATTAAAACAAACAATTTATAGTCTATTGGGGAACATATGCCCCCTATTCCATTCAACTGATTATATCTCTATATGATTGGCGATTTTCACTGAACACGTCCTTTTATCTGGGCACCTTGACAAATGTGTATTTGAAGTTTTCACCTTAAAACATGGATTTTATAGGGCCTTTTTTTATGTTACGATGAACCTCAGTAATCATAGATTTGTATGAGAAGCTAAAACTCTAAAAGAAAATAGATGTAGTTCTTTGAATACTAAATCTTCTCAAAATATCCTCTAAAACTAATAGGAGTGGATATATTCAGACTAATATAAGAAATAATTTATAGCATAATTATTTTAAAGGAATTTTATATTACTATATAAAATGTTTGGATGACACAAGCGTAGAAAAAAACCACTATAGTAGTAAGAAACACACATAATAGTATATTATAATATGTATGTATCTAAAGTGTAGTGATAAAAAAGAACATCAATGACCTAAATTATATTAAAAATAAATAGATACAATTGAAACATCATCAATAATATTCTCTAAAAGTATAGATGAAATGTTTAAAGAGATTCAATATTTAAAAAATCAGTGAAATAGAGATTTATTCAATAAAATTTGAATTGATCTTATCTTTTTATCTAGATAAATATGATGTTAATAAACAAGAAATGGGATTTTAGTTTCTTCATGAAGATCTGATAATATTTCTAGATAAACCATGATATTCAAAATAATCAATGTATTTGAAATTTTAATTTTAATCCACCCTTAAAAATCATAACATACCTTGGAATTAAGAATGATTTAATTTATCATTTATGTGCCTTTAAAACTTCCTTGAATGTATTTTTAAGATATATTTACTCTAGTGAAATCATTTCATAAATCTTGGAAACATCAAAAATTCAAATCACATACATGACTGATTTAATGTTTTGTAACCCAACATGAGGATAACTTCAAAAGTATCGTTATCAACACAATGTGGATTCAAAATTTTTGGTAAATGTACCATGTTTTCAAATCTTTGAAAAGGGGGATATTCTATTCCATTGGAATGAGGAATGTGAGAAGTCTTTTTAGGATCATAAAATTCTCTTAACATCAGCACTGGTCATGATATTTCTAGAATTAGGGCATAATTAAGTGGTTTATTTCAATGCTTCGGGATTGGTGTGGGGATGTGTTCTCATACAGGGATATCATGTTTTTTCTTATGTCCCATGGATGTTATACTTTCATGATAATAACTACACAACACACAATTTGGATTTATATGTCATATTCCATGCTTTTAAGATTTGGTTTCATTAACTATCTGATGAGAAGTTTATAGAGTTTACTGATCCTAAGGTTTTGAAACACATTTTAAAAAAACATTTCAATCTATGATAGATAATGTAGGTAGAGTATCTCCAAATTTTGAATGTGACTAGATGTATACACTGGGTAAAGGCAATTTGGTGGTGGATGCATTAAGAAGAAATTTTTATGGTCACTTGGCTAAAGAGACTTTATATCAGTAGTAGTTGATATCGGTGATAGTTGACATGTACATGGATTGTAAAGACCAACTTAGAATTTTGGTTTTCTTGTATGGTTTCTATTATTCATGATTAAATTGGGAAGATTAAATAGGAGTAGACATCCAATATTGAATGTGTTGTGATGAGTTCAAAACATAATGGTGGGTATACCGTTGAGTGATGGATGATGGATAGAAGTTCAATGTTATGTTTTTGAGATCATTTGTTCATATGTATGGATTGACAAGAAAAATAACTTCTTGCTTACCACCATTCAATATGGGATGTTCATCCTAGAATAAAAATGACGTTTAAGGAATTTTAACCACAATTTTAGTGGGTTTTCATGAAAAGAAATGTGGCCCAGTGCATTACAAGATGTCTCACCTATCAGTAGGTTAAGGAAGAGAACCAATGACCAATGAGTATGCTCCAATATTTATCTATTACTGTATAGTAATGGGATCATATAACCATGGATTTGTGACAGGTCACTCGTGGATGGTTTAGAAACATGATACCATATGGTTGGGAGTGTATCCTCTCACAATGTCATCCCATTTCTTTCTTATTGATGAATATCATAGAGTGGAGGAATTATCTAAAATATATATTTGAGAATTGGTAAATATTTATGGTGAATATGTTTTTATAATATCATACTGATATCCAATGATTATGTATCATTTCTTGAAATCCTTACAGTAATCACATGGGACTTAGTTTATCCTGAGTATGGTGTATCATACTCAGAAAGATGGAAAATATGGGCAGACAATATAGAGGTAAGAAGATGTGCTTCAGGATTGTGTGATGGATTTTTATATCTCAAGGGAGGAGAATATACCATTAATAGGGTTATCATATAACAACAGTTATCTGGCAGCGATACATATGGTTCCTTTTGAATCATTGTATAGTCATCCTTTTTTTTCTCCACTTTATTGGGTGGAAATAGAGGATACTTAACTTGTTACAATGATCATTGTCCATGATAAAATGAAGAATATTCATTTGATCAGGAAAAGTATAGATACATCTTATAGTCATCTAAAATAGTATATAGATCATCATCAAGAATTGTTGTTGGTTCAGGTGAGTGATCATGTGTTCTTGAGAGTCTTTCCAAGGTTTGGAATTATTATTTTCAGAAGAAGGTCAAGCTATCTTATCAATAAATAATCCCTTTTGAGATATAGATGTAATATTGTGTAGATTTTCTACCATGGTTAAGTTCATTTCATAATGTCTTTCATGTATTAGAATTGAAGAAATTTCAACCTAATCTTGAACATGTTATTCGATGGGATTTCATTTACCTAAAGACATATGCTTTGTTGGTGCTTATTATATTGTACATTTTGTATAGGTCTATGAAATTCATCAATTGGAAAAGAATCAATATACTATAGGTTTTGTGGAAATATGGTTGGATTTAGAAAGAATCTTTGTAAAAGGAGAAGGAAAAGGTTGAGCAATTACCTAGACACTTTCATATAAATATTGGTTTTTAACATTTTGAGGATGGAAAGACCAATTGTGGAGAGATTTTAACACCTCTAATTTTAGGTAATTAACCCTTTATTTATGTATTTTATTTATATAATTTAATTGGGTTATGTTTGGGATGTTTTGGAGGAATTTTGAAAAGTTCATGGGGATTTTATGGAGGTTCCTGGTTTAATAAAGGTTAGTAAAAATCATAAAACAACACCAGAAAACTGTGCTAGGGGAGATGGTAGGATTAGGGAAGGCATGCAATTGGGTTCACAGTTTAGCCAAAATGTGATGAAAGCTAGTAGAAACCATGAAAATTAGAAACAAGGGGGTTTTCATGGTTGGTGTATAGTTTATCTAACCATTTTAGGGGGGGGGGGGCTTTGAGGCATTTGTTGTCGCATGTTCTGCACATAGTATTTCAAACAGTGATCCATAACCATGAATCAAAAACAAGATCTAGAAATTGTGGATCTAACTCTATTTTTCCTCATAATGGATCTTTTCCCCATAATCTGACCCTTAAATGATTTACACTTCTCTCAAAGGGTGGAGATATTCATCCCCTTGATCTGGGAGAAATCTGTGGGTTATTATTGGTGTGTTGGAAGCTTAAATTCCATAGTACGTGCTCATTCATGGTAGTTTTCCTTATTTTTCATATTCTTCCATCTCTTGGATTCATATATAAAATCCCTCGGGGATTGATTAATTATTTTTGGTTACAATAATATTGATATATTTTTGTTTAGGTGATATGGAATAAGAGTTAAAGTAGGTTTTGGAGTCTAAATCCTATTTTTCAAAAGATTTTGCGTTGTTATTTGTTTTTTCCTATGTTTTCAAGGTAGGTGTATTCACTCACAAATCATCTTATTATATCTTGATGGATTTATTTGAAATTGAATTAATTTCCAGAATTTGTTTTTTAAATTGATGTGTAATGCTTGATGAAAACCCTCTTCAGTGATGGGTTTTGAAATTGTGGGAATTGGTTATTGTTCAAAGTGCGTTTATCATGATTTTAAAATAGTGATCTTAAAATATGGTTGGTTTTATTCATCTAAAATGGTTGTATAATGGTTTTTGATAAAACAATTTATTATTAAAACGTATTGTAATGGGTTTTTGGAATACATGGTTATTGTGACTTCATGCTTTTGACATGACTCTGAATAAGGGGCATGTACCATTGGGGTACAAGGGATATGACCATAGATAAGGGGGGAATTCCATTGAGGAACAAGGAGATTTGCCACTTATTGATGACTTGGTGGATGGATGAGAGACCTCTCATGAGTATGAAATTTTTACCAAAGGATGCTTGTGTGATTTTGTAGAAATCATGTATTGTGTATTCCAAAAGGGAAATTTAGAAATGTTTTGAAATAAATTTTTTAGATTCTTTCCTTGGAAAACAGTTTGGTTTATAAAATGGTTTTTTAATAAACCAGTTTAAATTTTTTTAAACTATTTTATGTAAATTTTATAAAATATTATAAACTATTGGCATGATTAGAGAAGTAATTTGGGGAAAACTTTCTGATTTTTATACTCACCCCCTTCTTGGATCTTGGAGAATGTTTAGAGTTTTGGATTCCAGGTCTTGGTTTCCTCTAGTTTGTTGGTTTTGGATTCAAATTTATACTCAAATAGCGGGTTTGGTTTCAACATTATACTTTGGTATAGTCTTTTATTGTTTTGATTAGATTTAATTATATTTAACTACTTTCATTAATCAATTATAGGTTGTTGATGACAGTTGTGTTGGTTGTGGATGTTTTATTTTCAATGATAAAATCAGTCTCAAAAAATTTATAAAGCACTTGGAATTTATTTCCAATTTTTAGTATTTTGGGTATTTTACCTAAGTCCATGTAATATCTAACTACACTCCCAATCCAATGAGTGAGGGGAAGGATGTTAGAACTCCACTCCACCATTAATCTACGACATCTCCACATAATTTACCTTTTTTGTTACGATGAGTTGATATAAAGAACATGTAATTCATGGTCACTAAAATCCATAAATAGAGATAATTTCATATGTAAATTGATAGGAATATATTTTAATCCCCCTCATAATATCAACCAACTTGGATTTGAATAAAATTAAAAAATGATCATGGTAGTTTAATTAAATAATATCAGTCAACCTTCCATAGCATCCAAATTCATCAACTATAATTATTCCACTAGTATGTATTTTAAAACCCCATTTCAAATAAACTTTATGAAATTTAAATCTATTTTCATGATTAGTGTTGAATTTTCTACTATGTTTTGGAGGACCTCAAGCCCGAAACATTACATATTATGAAAACCCATCCCAGGTATTAGTTTTCAGGACCTAAAAAAGTATTTTAGATTATTATATTTAAAAAATATAGGTTTCTATATAAAATCCATATTTATTGAATTATTCTTGAATTTACATGGTGTGAAAACCATTCTACAAGTTCTTTATGACCACCATTGGCAATATCTTTGTCATTTCATGTTCGGATTCTCAGTTGTCTCTTTTTTTTATCCGGATATCCTCAATAAATGGATATGAAATTTCATATATTCAATAACACATTTCAATGGTCCTATTAATATTCCATTTCCATTAGTGTAATGTTTGACATCTTCCCAACTGATCAAAAAATTGGAGGAATTATTTTTTATTTTCTGTGTAGTTAACATTGAGTCCGTACATTTTAAACATGTACAACTTCATTGAATCTTGCCTCAATACCATCCAAGTATCAATAATAAAATTTAATCCACTTCTCTTCTATGTAGCCATCATAAATAGATCCTTTAGGTTGAGATTTATTTTTTATATATGATTTAAAATGATCAAAGTGTTGGTGAAATAAAATAAATAAATCATAATTACGTATTTAATGAACTTCAATGAAATTTTTACATATGATTAATTAATATAAATAAAATACCTTTAAATTTTATATATCCTTCAATAATATAAGGGACCTGATAATTTAGTTTCCTCAATAAAATTCATAGTTAAAATCCTAAATATGGTAAAAAAATATAGAGGAATGATCATCTCCAATGAAAAAGTATCAATACAAATCTATACTAAAGGCTATCAAGCTCAACTGGTTGTATAGTTTTCTCATATATTTTTCTAAAGCATATGAAAAATTGGAGTACAACTATAGTAACCTTTTTGGTAACAATGTACACAATGCTAATGGTAGTAACTTATATACCAAAACATGCGAATCATGACTTTTACATCCATGTAACCTATAATTATTTAAGTCAACACACCGTGATATATTACTTGAATACCCCTCCCATACCATCACTTATTTTAAAATTGGTTGGAATGATCTTTATCACTATTCTTATTTTAAAAATTACTATATCATACTTTCCACTCTCATATGGATATAAATCACACTTTAATTTAATTTTTTAGTTCCTTGGGATTATTGATATTTTCCTTTGATTTTCTATGTTTATTATGTAATGTAAAGATCAAATTGTCAAAAACAATCTTCTCAATACTCATAACATCAAAATTATAACATAAAAATCTAAATTCCCAATACATAAGTATGATGAATATAATTTTTTCCTTCTATTGTTATGTTTTGTTATAAATTGATGGTGCATTAAAATTAATTTCCCACTATCATTTAAATGATGCACCTTTACAAATTCAAGTTTAACATTTAAATTTTTTTGTAATATTTCATAACCTATCATAATATTTAGATGTGGTTTACGATCAATGGACCCATTAGATTCTGTCTTATTCAACCAAAATCTTTGAGATGCATCAAGGAATATATGATGACATGAGAACCTTTTTTACTGTATGTTACCTGTTCTAAATCAAAATCGATGTTACAAAAATGAAAAAAACCTACATATGTGTTTAGACTATAAAATTCCCAAAGTATAGGGAATTCACTATTTTTCCACATTAGAGCGATGTGTATTTTGAACATTGTTCTATAATATGCATCATTTGTCTCAACACCATTGCTCCAAAAATCCTACAATTCTTCAATTAGAGGAAGCAACTATAGGTCAATATCATTTCTAGGATTTTTTAGTAATAATCATCAAAATGATAAAAGATGTTTTTTTGCAAACATATCTGTGGATGTATACTATAAGGGATCAAAAAAATTAGCTAAATGCTATAATTGGTATCTTGGAATATAATCACAATCAAACGTTTCAAGGATTATATGAGAAATTTGTATTTAATGAATCAAATTTCTTCCAATATTTCGAATCTATTGGACATCATATTAACCCATCATTTTTATTGTCCATAGAATGCCACTTCATGGGCTTGGTAGTTTTCAATGATTTGAATAGTCTTTGAAATCAATGTTTTATGGGATGTAAATAAAATCCTTTATAGGTGTATCCTTTTTATTCTTCTTCATAGTATTATCTTGTTTCAAACATTTAACATCACCCTTTGAATTCCATATAGAATATGAACATTTTTACAATCCATTCTACTTGAATAATCTCTAGAATAAAAAATAGAATCATTGGGATAGGAATCTATTAATTTATAATTTATACCAATGTTGTTAAAAAATCCATATCATTAATAGACACAAGGATCTTATATTTAGGAGATAAATCACAAAAAATTCCAATATCATGGACATCGCCTTATTTGTAATACAACAAAATAATTTTATATGGTACATTATTAGAAGAAAAGATGTTTTTGAATATTTCAAACATCAACTGTGTACCTCTTGATTTCATTAATCAAATAAATAAAAAAAATTTCATTTCAATTCTTTTCTCTCTTACATTAGTCTCTAAAAAATTATTGGTGGATCTAATGATATGTTACGATCTAGATATATTTTTCCTATAGTCCAAAAAACATCATTTTTTATTTTCATCACACTAAACTAGTTCTGATAATATGTTTTTATGTTGAAACTGTTTCTTTTTAATGCCTAATGAATCATATATTGGGTTTTTAATTTCTTTTTCCAGTTTTATTCATGTTTAGATCTATTTCAGTTGACTGAAATTGTGCTCATACATATAATAAAAATCAATTCTCCATTGAAAATCCAATACAAATATTGAGTTGGGAGTTAATTGAATATAAAGTTTTCCTAAAATTTATGTCTCTTTAACCATCTTCTAGATTTACATTTATGGCATGGAAATCTTATTATCCCATCAACGAATCAATTGAGAATTTAAAAATCTAATAACTCCGCTAAGACCTTATCATACTGATATTTATTTATTAGTAATATGATACGTATTTTTCCAGATATAATAATGTGCCTACACATAATTAAAGAAAATTAAAACACATAAAAAAATTATTACAATTAAGAAACTATTACTAATTTATTTGAAATAAAAAAACATTATGCCTTTTAATTTGATAACTTTTTTGAATATCATCATTTTCAGTATATTTTAATTCGAATGTATATAATAAATTAAAAAATTCAACTTGTCTATAAGTATGTTCAATAAATCTCAAATGTAAAATAGATACTATAGTATGAAGTCAAACAATTATCCAATAATTCAATAACTTTAAAAATGGGGATGTTGAAGTTGTGCGTTGGTAGGGGATAAATGCTATGAATTGGGAAAGTCCACCAAGGGAGACCCTGGGGTCAATGATGATGGATTGAGATTGTATGAGAGGGCTCAGTGGATTGGCAGCGAGGGCTCAGTAGTGAATCATTAGAAGTAAGGGATCAATGTCTAGGTAGAAAGGGGGGAAGGGAAATGGGATAAGTTGTGACGGATCAGGGAGGGGAGGAAAGGGATTAGGGTTGAAATTGTGATGGATTGGTGGCTCAGGGAATGGTATCCCGGGGATGAGTGGAAATGGATCAAGGAGGTAATCAGGAGAAGCTGCAATGATGGAATAAAAATCAAACATGATAGATCAGTTTGGTGTAATGATTAAAGGGAAAGAGTGTGACAATGAGCTCATTTTGGAGGGTGTTGACAAAGAAATGGGAGTCTATATAGATCGTGGAGAAGTGAGAGTATTGGGGAGATGAGAGTTGGAAAGGGGGCTCGGTTTGTAGAAAGTTGGATAGGAAAGGGAGAATAGGGGGTTCAGTTGGTTGTAAGGGTGATCAAGGAGAAGTGGGGTGTCATATACAAGGGAGATTGCGGAGAGGTGGTTTGGGGTAATGGGGGGCTTAGTTGACAAAAAGGGATCATAGAGCAGCTGGGTATTAGTAAACAATGAGATTAGAGAGTGGCAGTAAGGGGGATCTGGAGGCTCGGTTTGGGGCAAGGGGGATTGGGGACTGGTAGGGTGGTGAGGGGGAAAGGGAGGAAGTGAGGGCTTGGTCAGTGGAAAGGGAATAGTCTTAAGGGAGAGGTGGAATTTTTTTAATAAATTAATAAATATTTATAGGTGGTTTCTTAAATATTCTTCCAAATATTTCCAATTTTTTAGATTCAATTCAAGAAAATATCATTAAAAAATAATTATTAAATAATAAATTTGGTGTACTTTAGCATCCTTTCCCTAACTAGTGAATCAGGAAGATTCAAGGTGCCATAAACATTACATGATATCACCAAGAAACCAAAGGATGGTAATAAATTCTATTGTTTTGTTAAAATGTTGTGGAATTATTTTACATTTAATGAATTCAAAATCATTGAATACAAAGTTTAATCAATCAAAAAATACTATAAGATATATGAATGTGAGATATTATAACTCAATAGTCCAACAACTAGAAATTATAGAGTAACAGTGGAAATAGTAAACTAAAATAAAAATACACTAAAATAGTGTGTGGCTTGAACACCAAGGTGAAAAAACTGTGTACTCCAAGTATATGACCAACTCCATACTTCAACTCCAAAGAGCTACATCAAGAGGAACCAATAGAGAAAAAAATCTTCCCCTTTTAGGGGTCATGGAAAATTGAATTTAAATTATCTACACTGTGTATATGTTGGGGGTTGAATCATACTGAATAGTAAATCTATTAAAAGATTCCCACACATGACACTAAGGAAAGAAAATAGTATCTCATAGTTCAAAATAGAAATTTAAATAAATTATTGGAAGAAAAAATATTATAGAAAATCAAAAAAAATTAAATAAAAAGTGGAAACACTATTTCCTTTAGTTGCACATGGAATACCAAAACCAAATATCTTACTGAAATACACAAGAGGGAGGGGTGAATTGTGTCCTTTTAAAAATAACTAAAAAATAAAAAATAATATCATTTTTAATTTTAAAAATGATAACATATCTATTTTATTTAAATATATTATCTACTAGAAAAACAAATAAATAAAAACAATAATTTTATAGTGTCTTTTGGAACATAGGACCCCTATTCCATTCAAACAATTCTTTTTCTGTATGATTTAGGATTTTCACTAAACATTTCCTTTTATCTTGGGACCTTGAAATGTGTGTATTGGAATTTGGAACCTTAAAACATGGATTTTATATGGATTTTTTTTTCTTTTACATCAAACCTCGGTAATCATAGATTAGTATGAGAAGCTAAAACTCTAAGATAAAATAGATGTAGTTTATTGAATACTAGCTCTGCTCAAAACTTCCTCTAAAACTAATAGAATATTATATATTCTGAGTAATATAAGAAATAATTTATAGAATAGTCCTTTTAAAGAAACATTAGTTTACTATAGAAAATTTTCATAAGACACCAGAGTAGAAAACACATCTATAGTAGTAAGAAACATACATAATAGTAGATTAGAATATATATGTCTCCAAATTTATAGTGATAAAAATAAGTTCAATGAACAAAATTTTATTAAGAATAGATAGATATAATAGAAACAACATCAATAATATTCTCTAAAAGTATAAATGAAATATTTAAAGAGATTCGGTATTAAAAACATTAGTGAAATAGAGATTTATTAAATAAAATTTGAATTGATTTTATTTTTTATCCAAATAAATCTTATTATAATAAAAAAGAATCTGGATTTTTGTTTATTCAAGAAGATCTAATAATATTTCTAGATAAAAAATGATATTCAAAACAATATTTTTATTTGAAATATTAATTTTAATCAGCCACTAAAAATTATAACAACCGTTATAATTAAGAGTGATTTAATACATCATTGAATTTACATTAAAATGGTCCTTTAATGGATTTTAAGATATATTTACTCTAGTGAAATAATTTCTGAAATCTTGGAAACATCCAAAATTCAAATCCTATACAAGACTGATTTAATTTGTGGTTACCCTGCATAAGGATAACTTCAAAATTACAGTTCTCAATATAGAGTTGATTCAAAATGTTTGGTTAATGTGTCAATATTTAGATATTTAAATATATGATTTCTCTACAAATATTATATTTCCAAACCTAACATTCATCTTAAGAGTTAGGTTTCAAAAGTAACATTTGAAACTCAATTTTCACGTTCTCTATCAAAAGTTAGGTTCCCAAAACCTAATATTTAACACAAAAAAGTGGTTTTGAATAGTGATAGTAGATAACATTGAAAAATCAAGAATAATTCTTATAATAAAAAATTAGTGGAATAATTATTAAGTAAAAATCATTAATTCTAATGGAAAAAGAAATAAATATTCAAATAAATATTATCCTAGAATCCACATAAATAAAATTTATTTGTAAAATAAATGTGGGTGTTTGTGGGAATTAAAACCATTGAGAAATTAATATAATTATTTGATCAAAATCTATAGACATAAAAATATCCCCCTTTTTATTAGTTCTAAAACACATATAAACATAAGCACAAAAATACTTATTCAGCTTTTAGATATTAATCGATCAAATAAAAAATGAATAATTGTTAAATAAATATCAAAATGTTGTGTTTATATAAATTTCTCCCCATTTTTTTAAAATGAAAACAAAAGTATTTTAAGTTATTCAAAAAAATATTTAATTTTTTATAAAAAATGAAGTCAATGATTGTTAAACAAAAAATAAATGCATCAAGAAAAAATGATAGGATAAAAAACATAAAAGTATATAAAATAAGGATAATATCAAATAAACAAAATAATTTCTTTTATAAATCAGTATGGATTACTATAATTTTTTTAATCACATATAATAATGTTAAGGTTTAGGGTGAGAAAAAGGTTTAGTTTCATGCTCATCTAAGGAAGAAGATTCTATCATTATGGAATCTACGATAGTCTGATACAGAGCCTTCAGATCCTCCTTTAACTCCTTAAAAATATGATTCATTAGGCCTACCCATTCTTTCATTAGATATTGTGACTGCTAGGACATAATTTTCACTTAAAAAAGACATAATTTTATAAAATTATGAATTTTCATAGAATACTTAAAATATCTATTTATCACTTTTTCCAACTGGTTGACCCAAAACAAGACTCATGTCTCTATTGAAGTTAACCTTTCAATTAACTCTTTATAATTATAAAATATTGTGTGAAGGTCACACTATCACACTATAAACATTAAATTCAAATTTAATAATTTTATTTAGGAACTATATTCTTTTTCAAACATCGATACTAATTTTTCAAAGCTTCAAACCTAGTACCAGATACAAATGAACTTATAAAATCATTAACAAACTTCAACTAACTATTAAGTTTTGATAGAAATATCACAACAACATCATTCAATAGATCCAACCTATAGAGAATAATTTAATCAATTATTTTAACTTTATAATGAAAAATAGAATAATATTTAGACTCCATAGGTACTTTCTCATCATTTATATAGGGTTTTCCATCCTCAACTAACTGATGTTATTAGACATCAACACTATCACTAGAATGATAATATTGTTCTAAAATGAATTATATAGCTTCATCATTATCATAAATAGTATTCTATAAAAACATTTTATCAAATGAAATTGACTGATCACTGATCAAACTAGTTGTAGTAGAAAATGAATCACTCACCTTCTCAATAGAAAGTACCTCCTTAATAATAATGTATTCCATTTTTTAGATCCTTGAGAGTAATATTACTCTACTAGTTGTTCCAGAATTTGAAGAACCATATCATATATTCTTTCAACTTTGGAAACTTAGTACATATCCTCTATAGAAATAAAATCAACACATATTAGAATGGTTCATGGTCTTATCTTCTATGTCATGGAATCAAACCGGCCTCAAGATCTTCCCAAACATATGGTTCTCCATAATCCCTTAGAATTTAAATTAATTGTCTAACCATTTTAGTAATATTTTCTTCCAACGATTTTCTCCTTCTAGAATAAAAAAATATTGTTTTCACCACTAATATAAGAGTCTTCCAAACCTCCCACCATTTGAGGTATACAAGCTCCTTCAATCCAAGATTCTCTAATTCCTTTTACAGAAGGACTTGCGGAACAATAAAATTTCATGTATATTTTCTCTTGCTAATCATGATCATATGGTTGTTAATCCTCTTCATCTCTAACAAGAATTATCTTTCCTCTAATCACACTCAAAAGAACATAAATTTACTAAATTTACCAATAGACAAGACCCTAGTTTGATGAAAGTTTATCCATATCCTTATATCAGTAATCTGAACACTTTTTTAGAGAAAAAAATAAACTAATAATATATTTATATCGAAGGAAAACCTAGAATCCTTATGACAGAAATGGTTCCTATACCAAAACATATACCGACTGAAATTTATTTTTATGTCCCTCAATATCATAAAACGTATGTACATTCATTGGAACTAGATCTTCTCATATTTTTCAATTTGTCATAATACTATTTCTGAATAACATTTACCAAAACCACATGGTCAACCATATATCTCTTACCATCATATTTATTACTTGATTTGTTTATAAGAGAATGGACATAATTTACTCATATTTATGAACTTAATATTTGATATATATGAAACTAAAATAAAATTTCCCTTCATGTGGGCACTTGAAGAACTGACCCATATCTACTAATGAGATAAAAAATTCATTTCTATTTACCTTAGATGAGATAACATCATCACTCTCACCAAAAATATATTGGAAATTAACATAAAATTATTTTACCTCACTTTCAAAATCATTATTATAATTATCTCTATCAAACATGTATTTCATGCCTTAAAAACCCATTTCATACTTTAGCATCCAATCGATTTGAAACAGCCACTCAAAATCTATTACTTTTCCTTGTATCACTTTTCTCTTAGAACGGGAATGCCTATGAATCTTTGTATCACTTATACTGTATTCATCTCCCCTTTTTTTCATTACAATCACTAAAATATTAAGGTTCAAGGTTTAAAAACCAGTGTTTAAAGGAGTTCAAGATCTTGAGATTTTGATAAGGAATATGGTTGAAGGTGGGAGATAGATAAGGGTTAACTTTAACAGCCTCAAGTGATTTTTTGGCTTCTCAATCCAATTTATAGTGAAATAATTAATTTAAAAAAAACTAAAATAAAAAATTTCTAAATAAATAAAATAAATAAAATTTTAATCCCTCAAATTCAATAATTGAAAAATCAACAGATATAAATAAAACTCTAAAAAAAACATAAAATAAGACAAACTAATATACTTAAAAGGTAGTAATAAATTTAATTGAAAGTATTAATTATAATTAAATTCACAAAATTTCTTCTTATTAAAATAAAAACTAATACGTTGAAGTGGATTAGAGAAAATATCAGTAATTTCATACTTATATTTATCAAATTCTAGATATATATCCATTTTTTACATGATCTCTTAGAAAATGATTCCTTATATCAATATTATTTGTCCTGAAATGATGTAATGAATTATTTAAAATATGTATAATTCTATAATTATAACATAAATTTGGAATATGATCATAACTACATCTAAAGTCCAAAAGTGTGTGTTTCATCCACAACCCTTCTGCACAACAACTATTCTGCCATTGTGGTTGAAAATGTAGTCGAATAGTTCTTTTTTCTAGACAATGAACTACAAACCTTCTCAAAATGTGATAGGGGTCTAAGGTTATTTTTATATCAAATATAAATCCTCCAAAATATCTGTATGTGAATATGAAATTAAATCAAACCCAAATTGTTTTCGATAATGTATACATAGAAAAACAATTTCATTTCAATATATAAAAATTCATTTAATAGTAGTTAGAAAGGATTATTTTAGTATTTATTTAAAAAATGAACAAAGTAAAATAGAAATAATGATGGATGATGTACTAACAACATGATATTGAAATATTCTTATAATACCTCTATATATATCATTGTTAACTTATTTTATAACATCTTCCAAATCATGTTTTATATTAGTAAAAAATGGGAGTTTTATATGACCTACAATTTTCAAGACCAAAATTATTGAATAAACCGATAACATATTTACTTAAAAAAAAATCCCAACTAATTTTGGTAAATTTGAAATCTCAGAAAGATATTCAAATCAATCATCATAATCATTTGAAATTATTTTTTTACATGTTTTAAAAAATGACTAATTTTCTTCTGAATATAAATAAAATAATCCCCTATATAAATTTGTACTGATAAAATATCAAAATAATTTTTTTTCATAAAATGGAAAGGAACAATTAATCTTCAATAAATACCATTTTCTAATAGAAAATAATTCCATCATTCATAGAAATATCTTGGTTATTATGTAAGGTTGTAAATTACTTTATCATTTTTTAAAATATAATTTGGTAGATGATGGTTTTTAAATCATTTATGTTGTTCATCATAAACTTCCTCCACTGAGTAATCATTGAAAATATTATATATCACATCCATATATTATAATTTAAAGATTATATGATATTTATAGGCCAAAAGGATCCTAATTTATATAGGAATAAAAATTAGGATAAAAGGATATTCATTTTCAATTTCCCATCCCAGTTATAACCCATAGAAATTAGCATAGCTTTATTTCTATTAATTGTTTCTTTATCATGAGTCTTATTTACAATGAACCATTTAGTTAATAACACTTGATAGTTTGAGATCCTATCAACTAATTAGAAAACATCATTCCTCTTTAACAAGGTTTTATTTTATAGCATTGATAAATTCCAAAAATCATCATTTAAAGCTTCTTCCATTGTCTTATGTCTTAAAAAGGATATAATGGCAGAGAACTCATGTAGGTTTACTACATTTCTCACAGTCCTAACTCTATTATCTAGGTATCCTATAATAGTCTTTAAAGGGTGGTCCTTCAAATATCTAAGATCTCTATGTATGGCACTTTTATGTTCAAAAAATTCATTTTCTTCAAAAATATATTGTTTGTAATCATCATATAATTTACTTTAAAATATATCATTATAAGAATCAAGACTCAAGTTATTCAATAAATTATTAACTTCCTATATTAATTTTTTTATGATCAAAATGATCACTTTCATAAAAATTCAAATGTACATATTATTGAATTATGAATGAATATTTACTAAACACTCTATAAGATTTAGAAATAATATAATATCTTAGAAATATTCCTTTAACCTCCTTTACATCAAACATACAAATATTTTCCTTATAATTCATGGTTACACCTTGTATAAAAAAATATTATAACAATATACAAGTTTCAATTATTCCATATCGCATACATATTATTTTTTTAAAAAGGTATAATTAAAATGTTATTAATTATATGGAAAGCTATGTTAATAGATTATGACCAAAAAATTTAGGTAAACTATATTAAGTCAATATAGATATATCGTTTTATTGAATATTTATTTTTCTACATTCTAAAATTCCATTTCATTTAGGTTTTCTTAAAAAATAAAATATATATTTAATACCTAGGTTTGACTAAAAGGATTTAATTTCCTGATTATCAAACTCTCTTCCATAATACATTATCAACGAAGATACTTTGAAATATTTATCATTTTTAATAAAATTAAAAAAATCATAAAAAATTGAAAATATTCAATTTTATATTTTTAAAAAGTTATCCAAATTAAATCAAAAAAAATCGTCAACTAAAACAAAGACAATGAATCTGTCACCCAATATTGATACTCTATAGGGTGTAAACAAATCAATATGGATACGATTTAATGTTTTAGATATAGTAACCATGTTATTTTTTTTAAATAAGAATTATAATGCTTACTAATTTTAAATGCATCAAAAATTATTTTCTCATAAAACATAAGTCATAGAAGATTGGAAAATAAATTCTTCTTAGATAACATAGATAGGAAAAATATATTTCTACTTCCATGTATCCAATTATATATAAAGTATTCACTTAATTCATTACTTAAATAATTAAATTAATATTCACACATGGAAAGGAGATCCAATGTATAATTTTTTTTTTCAATTCGAGGTGATCTAAGCATAATCATTTTATCTTTAAAGACATATCAATAATTGTTTGAAAAATTAATAGAAAATACATCATTATAGAGTTCAGAGTTTCTTATAAATTTTTTTTATCATCCCTTTAACATATATAAAATTATTTATTAGGATTGATTTTGGATCCCCAACTTATCCAAGTCAAATGATATTTCCTGTCGCACTGTCAATGATGGTATCCAAACCTCCATCTACATTTCACAATCCATGGAAATTGGATGACTCAACTCATGTTCCTATATTATAGATTGTCTATAAACCATATTAAATTTATTTTTATGTGACTTTTAACTTATGAACACATCCATTTAAAATTAATTTTGGTAACCAAATTCTCTGGGATCATGCAGTGTTAGCGAGGAAGGATCTAGGAAACTATATTTGTTTAACACTGTGTGAATCTACATTAGATAAATATTCCACAACATAAGAATTTTTAAAATGAATGATTTGAGGATTTCATAGGAAATAGTTATTATCATAATATTCTTTAATCTTATATAAAAGCCATGTAACTCTATAAATGATACGATTCTTTTAAATTTGAACAAAATAATTTATTTACATCTTTGGGTTTTCACAATTAATAACAATACCATATATTTATTTTATGAGTATTTTTTTCCAAAATATTTTTTAAATATTATTATACCTTTATATACTCAATACAAGAACCATCAAAATATTCTAGTTTAGCCTAAAACTCTTTAATTTTATTTTCATGCACAGTTCATCTTGAAGCAAATTTTCTTAATTTTTATTTCAATTCTTAGTGATGTTCTATCATGGAATATTTTTCACTTGAGACCAAATTAGTAATATTAATTATGGATTTATGATTTTTCATTATAGATTGATATTTTAAATATATAATAAAATAATATTTATCTAATTTTCCATTTGATTGAATTTTAGAATTAAAAGATGAAGAGTGTTAAGATTATAACTTATCATCCTTGGCCATATAAAAAATGTTTGATATATAATTTTATTACTCATGTTATGAATATGATCTTGAAGAGATAATAAAGTCTTTAGAGACAATCCATATAGACTTTATACCTCTATTTTCGTTTTGTTCCTAATCCAAATCCATTTGGAACATTATTTTATTTTCACCTTTTCTTGGCTCGTTGTGTTATGGGAATCAATTAAGATAATAACCATATTTTTTTCATTGATAAAATCCTAAAACATTTAGTCTGTAATGATTGTCATTCAAATTATTTTAAAAAATCTCAAATACTATCATCCTTTTATAAAACTTCTTGAATATTCCATATAGATGATCCAATTACACTCAGGAGTTTGACCAAATTAAATTATTTGAGGATATAAAAACCTCTTTAAAGGTGTTTCCACTCTTTGGAATATAATATTTAATAGATGTTTTCTTCATTTTGATCATCCTTTGATATTAATTCCCATATAAAATTTCAACCTCATACATATTCAATGGACCTATTAATTTATTCATTTTTTAAACTGTAACTAATTTATATTTTTTTATTTCATTAGACAATTGATTCCACTTAGGGGGTAAAACTCTACGCTCCTTCATTTACAGATATGGTTATAGAAATAGAGTTCCAATGGTAGTAATTTAATGAAAAATTCCATCATCTTTCATTTATTTGAGTAATATTATCACCTTCATACATCTTAAAAGTACCAAATTTTAATTTTTCAGTGTCTCGCCTCAATTTTCTAATGTTATTGGTTCCTTCATGGTTAAATAAAATCATCTACCATATAAAATATACAGTATCAAACTAAGAGGCTTGATAGAATTAATCTATTACATTTTAATAGATGACTACATTCACAGATATTGAATTTATATAATACTCAAAATATTTGGTAGAATATAATTCTTCTGAATCTTCCACAAGAATTTCATATGTCTTAACCACCATTATATAATCATTAAAACTGAGATTCATAAAATAGATGACCATATAGGCTTCCCAACATCTATACTTTAATCCATATAAATTTGGATCCCTAATAATTGAAAAAAATTCCTTATGCTAATAAATATATATTTTTTCCAATAGAACTTTAACTCACTATTTTCAAAACATAATAGGATTCTTCAAACGAGAACTCTAATAATACCAATTGATAGGTCTGAAGAATATGAACACACAAGAGGTAGTAATGAACACAACCTACCCATGTATGATAAGTTCTTACATAAATTCATTTAATAGAAATCATTTTTTCAACTTAAAATATTTAATCGAACATATTTATTACATTAATTAGAATCCAAAATTTAAGAAGATAAATTTAAGGGGTTTCCAAAAAACATTAAAATTCAAATACATCAAAATTATCAAACAAAGGGTTTTCCAAAAAGAAATAAAAACATGTTTCCTTTAAAATTATCTGAAATTAATTTAAATATTTAATACTTATAGTTAAAGTACAAGTGTATAAGTGTGAGAATCCTCCTACATCGCAATATGTTATGAAACGATGGAATGGTATTGTGAAATGTCTAGAACCAAGTTAGAAATTCCATTCCTTTAATATAACCAATTAAGTTCTCATAAAAACACATTATAGATCATAAATCTATCCATAAAAGATTAGATCCAATGTACTATTCTAAAGAGAATAAATGAATCTATAAGGAATAGATAAAATAGGAGATTAAATGCATCTTAACTTTAATATCTTAGATTCAACACACTTAAATCCATGGAAAATGGGTTTGTGAGGGAGAGAAGATGCCAAGAATGCAAATAGGAATCTGTGGGTTAGATAGCCTAGTCTAAAGAGGTAGTAATAAGAGTTTCTGGTTGAAAATTAAAACAAAAAGACAATTATTATATGTATCAATCCATTTTTTATGGTTGCTCTGCATGGCTTATCAAGCAATGTTCCAACCATTGGAGTGCTATTAAGAAATTCCCTGGTAACCACATAGTTGTGACACATGGGTTAGAAAACTATGAAAAATGAAGCTATCTTATAAATCTCAATATTTTAATGCCTTTTCCATGGTTTGGTCAAATATTACATCTATATAGTTACTACTATAATCTCTTGAATGGTTTCCCATAGAATATTTATGGTTTCCACATAACGTTTCTAAAAAATTTTACCCTTAGAAACACTTACAAAACACAATAAAAACATCCAAAAACTCCATAAAATAAACCCAAAACTTATATAACTTTAAAAAACATAATTAAAGGGTGATGATACTCAATATAGGCGGTTTTATATTCTCCCAACCATTAGTATTTATATACCTTGATATCTGGTGATATTTAGGGATTTGAAAAAGTTACAACAATTTTTCTAGAATCTATTTCTCATATTCCCATGTATCCTCTTGAATTTCACCATGTTTTCATAATAGTAAAAAGAATTGATTTTTACATGAAATAATTTAACTACTATATCCATGATATAAATTGGGTTATGAATAAATTTAGCATCCTTTTCTAGATCAATATGATCCCATCAAATCACATGGTCAGGGTTGTGCTGATGTTTCCTTAATTAAGATACTTAAAATAATTTTTTGATCCAAACTGAACCATTGTGTTAAATATAATTGATAAGTAAGATCATAAATTCTTTAATGAATTTATAAATGTTTAAAATATTTAGGATCCCTTACCAAATCATTGATGTCCTAGTCTAGGAGATGCTTTTAAGAACACAATAATTCCCATGGAAAAGGATGAGGGTCTACCATGATTATCAATGTAATATTTTTTGATGAATTTGGGAAAAGACAAAACTTTTCTGAATCATTTGAATATTTTTAGAAATTTCATGAATAATTCTAGGTCCTAATAGAGAGTGTTTTTCATTATCTACCCAACAAGGTTGAGAGTGACAATAATAATAACACAATTCCTCGAATAGATCCATATGTAACATATACTGATAATGGTTGTTATATGAAAGATCTATTAAGTTTAAATTATCCTCAACCAAAATCCATAACATAACCATAGAGAATGTCATCCAATTTCATAATTTTTATGACCTTAAATCTGTTTTAGGACGATACACCATGCTCATGGTCAAATCAGAACTAAAATATTTTTGAAGTGGACACTAAATATAAGTAGTAAAATAAGGATCTTATTTTGAGATGAGTGAAACTGGTATTCCTTGTAATTTTAGAACTTTATGAATGTATAGATTTTTGAGGTAATATATTATATTGTATTCAATAATTAGAATGATTTGGTTTGAATTTATGAGTTATTCTATAATCACCTAGATTGAATAATAATTTCAAATTTTTATTTTTAATCCCATGAAAAATCCCATATATATTCACTCCATGTATTATATAGGTGTAGGAAATGATTACAATATTCAATATGGTCATAAATTCTCATCCTTGATGCACTGACATTTTATGATTTTCATTACATAATCAACTACATTTTTTTATACATGACCACCAAAAATGAATCCTCAAAGCCTTCTATGTTGTTTGGATTCTAGGATAAATCACTAATTTTTAATGAATATATGTAGGTATTTATTGTTATTGAAATGGAATTGGAATTAATATTTTATATGAGAAGGAAACATAAAGATACCATCTTGTTTTCATCTAACAATTGTCTCCCTATTGTTAAGTCTTTATATAATGGTAATGAAATCAAGATATAATCTTTGGGAATCATTGACTTGTTCAAACAAATTAGATAAGAGTGTCTCCATAAATAATATTATGTCATAATTTTTATCATTACAATCCTAATGCATATCTAAAATCATACTCAAAAATTTCCAATGATCATGAGATTCTATGGATAATTGATTATAAATATTTTTTCTTAAAGAATCAGTTATACAATCTCTTTTTATATATGTATAAAACAATTAATTTCCAAACATATGGGTATTTTCAATCCATATTATTTTTCTTAGGGTTAAATATCTTTATAAAAATACGTGTTCCATGATTTTATGGTGTTTAAACTTGGTGAAATTAACTAGAAAGAGATAATTATTCTATATTTTCAAAGCATGAACCATCAAAACAAATTTCATGTCCTAGGTCGGATAATTCATTCATTTAGTTCTCAAATATCATTATTCGTAAGTTATTATAAAATATCCTTGCATAAAGAAACATCCATTTCAATATCCAAATAGTTCACAATAGATCACATAATATTTCCTAGTTTTTATTAAGATAAGAATTGGTGTTGAAGTGAGCCTAACTTTATGCTCCAAAAAGGATTGCTGAAAATAATAACTCTAATGGAATAGAGTAACCTTTATATAGGGAAATATCATATGATATAAGAGACACGAGGAGTTATAAATGAAACAATGGTATTAATATGATATTCTAAAAAGTTTATGTATCTCCAAGACATTATTTTTTATTTTACAATATATGACAACTTCGATCATTTCTAGGTATATTGATAAACCTTTCTTATAAATTACCTTTCCAAAGAAACAAACATATTTCATCCATAAATCTGATTTAGAGAATTTTTTATAATAAATGTTTTCTCCCATAATACTCAACATAAAAACTGAATGATATTCAGGTTCATTTAGATTTTGAGAATGATCCCAAATTTCATCCACAAATACCACTATAAAAGATCCTAGGAACCAATGAAATACATGATTTATCAATTAAAAAAAGTGTATTTTTAATGAAAAATGGAATCAATAGATATTCACAATTATCCAAAAAATCCTGCAATCTTTCTTTGGAATATCCTATTTCTTAACAAAATGTTTGAGTAAGCTTGACCATATAATAATTTTAGAGAACCAATGGGTTTAATTCAATTGAAAAAAATTAACATCAATTCCTAGAAGAGGAAATATATTCTTCACCATAACTTGATATAGTTTTCTATAATAAATGAACTGCAGTATTGAAAAATATCCATTCTTAACAAAAATAATTATAGTGGCCCAAGGAAATGTACCCAATTTTATGAACCCTTTCCTTTTCATTTATTATAATGGGACCCTAAATTTCGTTAATTCCATTAATCCCATTGTTTAGCAAGGATGTAAAATATGATTTTTTTACTAGAAGAAGATAAATCCTAAATTCCACACCACTTTTAGGTGTAAATCTAGTGAAATTTTCAGGAATTGCATCTAGATATCAATCCAAAATGGTTCTAACAGTTTTTCCATAATTATGTCCTTAGTCTCCAAAGTGAAAACTATCTATTGAAAATAAGTTATTCCAACCATCAATGATAAATGTCATTCTCATCCTAAATTTAAATATGAGTCTCCTTTAATGAGATTTAGGATCTATCTGGAGATGTAAACTTAATATTTCATATATCACAATCAATATAATACTCAAAAGAAATTAACCAATTCATTCTTAGGATCAGTCAAAGATATCCGTATCCAAAATAATAAAGTCCCAAATAGACTAAAAACCTCTTATAGTTATTTAACACATTGCATAGTTGTATCCGTTTTGAGTTTTATCCTATGTGGTTTCAGTATACACTTCACATGTGGTATAATCACAATATGAAACACCACTTGACTAACCACACATGGAACAATAAAGGATTGGGATTCACGAGTATCAAAAATAATATTCATAATCATTAAGTTAAGAATAATGGTACCTCTTATAGTAGAATAACATGACAGATACTATATAATCATATTTTATGTACAATATAACTACTAACTTAATCCCCCTTGTTCCTTAATTCCCTTCCCTAGTTGCATCATGTGAGGATTTTTAGTGTTTTAAGAATCACCCCAGCTAATTCAATTAGAGGGACCATAAATTCTCTAAAATGATCATTCATTTGACGAATAACATATATAAGACCTATGATAAGTATTTCAAGTAACTAAATTTGTATTCTTATAAAAATAACATTTACTATTTTCCATCTGATTATAGTTGGGAAATGAATTGGGTGGTGTCATAAAATTTCCCTCATTATGATCTAAAAATACACATTGGAAACCTATAGTATTATTACTATGGTGAGGATGAAAATTAACCAATATAGTGTTTTGGTTTTGTGACATTCCACTTCCGTGGGAATTCGGTGTCCCTCTTCTTCCCGTTCCCAATAATAGAGTTCCCATATGTTCCCAATTAGGGAAAAATAATTCCTCTAGTTGAATTATTAATAATATCCATCTCTTAAACTATATCCCTATTAACCATATCTGTATTATAAGTAATAAAAATAACAAATATCTTAGAAAAAAACTTCACAGTCCATACGAAAATATGAATTCCTTCAAGGATTCTCCAGTAGCTACATATGACATTCAACTAACTATGTTCATCAAATTTTCTACATATTCAGTCAGAGATACATATTAATATATAAAAAATAAGAAATACATCATTACATAAATCATGACTGTGTGTGGTTAGAATTTTTTGTTGAATAATTATTCAAGTCCCTCTCATACAATATTTTTCTTGAATAAATCATAAATAGATAAATCTCACCATTGGAATTTAAAATCATGGAGCATGTAGAATGATCATGTAACCTTTGGATCAACCGTGGTTCTATGGAAAACAATAATATGATTCATTATATTAATTTATGAAGATTATTTTTCTGGTTCTAAATACCCTTCAATGATTGGTGGATTCTATTTTTGAAGCTACAATGGATGATCTAGTTTTCCTGGTTGATTTTTTTGTTTTACATTATCTACAACTTGAAAAACATGAATAATACTCTAAACATGTTGTCATTTCTCTTAATTTTTAGATGGAACCACATTATCTATAGCCTCTTCTTCTGGGCTTCTATGTCCTATAACTGGTTACATTTTCCTATATTCTAAACAAACCATAGCTTTTTCACCACCGATTAATAAATTAAAGGCTTCGAATATTCCAAATCATGAATAAAAATAATCATGACAACCAATTTTCAAAAACCATAAAACATAGTATAGAAAATTATGTTATGGTGGGATGTCCCATTACACATGCATGATATGCTACACTCATCAGTCAAACACATGAAAATGAGATGAATACACCCCCAATAAGTTTTTTTTAGAACACTTTTATATACCCAAACCACACCAGAAACTTCAATCTCAACATAAAGGACTAGAAAAATATTTTAATTCTATAAATTTCATGTCATGGAACTTTATATCACCATGCTACAATTTTAATATGAATGGACAAACCAAATAGATATCATTTATATCTTCTGATCCCTAACCATTGTCTTTGAAAGTGTTTCGGTTCCACTAACTTTAGGTGACATCTCTAAGACACCAAAGGAATAAACAACTAAACCAAAAAAACACAACTTGTCCAGAAAACATTAAAAGAAACCAAACCAAACTGTATAATGCATAATGTTTCATCAATAAAAAATAAAATATCTAACTATATAAATGTAACAAAATAAATAACCAAACAAAATAAACACTCTCTAAGATAAAGAATAACTTGGTCACAAATTTGGTACCACTCTGAACTCGATGGATTAGACCAACTCAAAGATATGAATCCAAAAAATTACATCAAGAGGCACCACCAATGAAAATTAAAATCTTCCCCTTTTCAAAAACATGGAAAATAGTATATGTATATGCCCCAATGTACATATGCATGGGGTGAGTAATTATGCACAGTAGGAAATCCACCAAAATTTTCTCACACAAACCATTAAGATAAGAACACACTAGTGCAAAGTTCAAAATTTAATTTAATACAAAATAGGGGAACAAAAAATATTTATAGAAATTTAAATCAATTTAAATTATAAGCATAAAAATTTTATCCATTAATTTCACTTCACATACCCATCCCACTTCTTCTAAATCATTCACACATTCATTTTAGGTGATAATTATATACTCATGATCAGATACTCATTGATCTACCATGAAATAACTTTGTTACCACTCTTCATATGCCTCCATTTCGGTACCACATTCTATGTCCATAATGAAAATTCTATATCAATTGTAATGATCAACACACTCCAGCCACATATGCTATGTTCTTATGCCAATACACTTTACATAAACTAATTCATCTCTTTAAAACATCTAATCAAATATATTTATTTTTCTAAAATAAAAAAAATAATTTAAACCAATAAATTAAAGTAATTTCATAACAAACCATTAAAATTACATGATTTTAAAATTATCAGACAAAGGTTTTTCCAATAATAAATAAACTAAAGTTTAATTTTATATTTAAGAGAATAAAATTATATTTTCAGTCCTTCATGATCTAGAGTACGTGGATATGAGAGATAATCCACCTACATCTTAATGGGAGGAAAAACCAATATATGACATAATGAAACCTACAGATCCATGTTTGAAATTCCTTTTGATCAATAGATCAAATAAATATCTCATCAAAAAATGCATCATAAATCATATATCTATCCATAATAGATCTTATCTAACATCCTATTCCAAGGAAAATAAAATATTATTGAATTAAGGGATAAATGAGGAGGGAAAAGGGATATTACCTTCCATATTTTAGATCCAACTCAATTTGATCCAATAAAAAAGGGTTCCAATGGGAAAGGATATGTCATGAACACCCATAGGAATCCTCAGGCTCTAGAGAATAGTCCAACGGGAGTGAAATGATAGTTTTTTGGTGAAAATAGTACAAAAATTCAATTTATATATGTATTAATGAACCTTGGATGGTTATGAAACATGGTTTAATACACTTTGTTCCAACCGTTTGAGTGATATTAGACAATACCCAGTTGGTTGTATGATTGTACCACATTGTTTTTCAAACCATGTGCTATGTGTGAAAAAAATCTGTCAGAGAAATCACTTGCTTATAGGGTTTTACACATGGTTTGGCCAAACCATACATTACAATTTCACTTTCCCAGTAACCCACATCATAGTGTTCATGGTTTTCAGGAGAATTTAAATAGTTTCCCCTTAACGATTATCAAAAAATACACACATAAAAGAAATTTAAAAATACACCAAAAAATTCTAGAAAATACTTGAACTGAACCCAAACATTATATAAATTAAAAATACATATTAAATGGGGGAATTAACTCAATCTAAGGGTGTTGTATTAAACCTTGTGGCCCAACTATTTGGGTCCAACCAGAACGTTACCAAGTGTAAAAATTGTATTGATTAATTGTTTTGAAAATCATTCACTGACCATGTGGAATAAACTTATCCCTAAATTCTCTATATTCTATAGTTTTTCACAATGTTTGGACAAACCATGTACCAATTAGTCACCTTATAAATATCGTAATCTGTTTCATGGTTTCCTAGATAAGTTTTAAAGTTCCCTATATCCATTTTCAAACTATACACTATTCAAATCACTTCGAAAACAAAAAAAAATCTAGAATCTTCTTAAACTCAACTGAAACATTTTATAACTTCAAAATACATGATAAATGTTAAAAGTAACTAATGATGGGGTTGTTACCATACCATTATTCTAGTTGTGAAGATTATTTATATCATATTGAAGAATGTTTTTCATTTTATGAATATATATTACATGATCTAGTGACAAGGTAAAAATCATAATAAGAATTAGACCACCAAAGAGGAATCCAATTTAACCATCCAATTCATTATTCATCATCATTATTTGTAACACATCATAGAAAAATTCAAAAAAATTGTTTAACATTAGATTTAAAAACAACTTTTAATATATATTTCATTATAATAAAATCCATAGTTAAAATTTTATTACATAAATTATTATACTAATCAACCTTTTATGATTAACATATTTTTTTAGAATTAATAGGTGGTTAAATTTTTTTAAATATAAACCTCCTAAAAATTTGATTCAAACATAGATTCCTCATATTTTCTTGTTTTACTTTCTTGAAAACAATAATCATATTCCCTCAACTACCACAAACTCATTAATAATTGTTTCTTTAAATTTTCATAATATAATAGCCTTAATCAATTTTCATATGTTTCTAGGTTAAATTAAATGTTTAGATAATTTTATAGAAAACAAATGTTATAAAACATGGTAAAACTACTACAAAATAAGCCTTTAACATCACTAAAAATAACCACTATGAATTCTAGAAAACTCTTAAGCCTTAATCTTTTATCGCTTATAAAAAAGCTGAGAAAGGGGTCCTTTATCGATGCATTTTTAGTACGATTAAAGGATCCATTTATCAATGATTATTAAAGTGATGATAATGGGAATTTTATCTGTGCTTATAAAAGTGACAATAAAGTGTGCCTTTACAAGCACTTTTAAAAGGGCTGATAATGGGCTATACTGTAGTGTGCTGCAATAGAACATTACAGCACCAATGCAATGTTCTATAATAACACACCACAACACCAAAAGCACAATTGAAATAAAAATTTCCCAATAAAAAATTTAATGGAAATGAAATTTAAAAAAAAATACATGAAAAAACACTATATTATAGACATTTCATACATTGGTTTATACAATTACATAAATAGAAATTATCACATACACTCCAAAACACCAATGTTCCATTATATTTTAATCCTGACAATAGCTCAGGATATTTTCGATAAAAACACCCCCACTCTAGAAAAATAACACACATATATAAGAAAACAACTCTTATGTTAGTAATAATATAAATAAATAAATTAAAAAAAATTGTTAATTTTACTAAAATTGATGCCAATTTTAAATAAAAAGATGAACATGGAGTCATATTGGTCACAGAGTGCATTAGATTGAGGTGGGTACAATTCCAAGACATCTAAAATGACTAATGGATCATTTTCTAGAAGTATCAAAACAATATGAAAGTGTTTTCTTAGTATTGTGTATGTGAGTTTCCTTTTTGTTTTACTAAAATGTCATTTTAAATTGGAAACCTAAACTTCTGAATCATCATGATCACATAATGTATCGTTTTTAAGTGAAACTAATTCCTACATGTCAAAAATGACTTATGAATATTTATCCAAAATTATCAAGAAAATACAAGCATCCTTGATCAGTTTTTAATGAGTGACCCTTTTTGAACTAAAATACTGATTTTAAATTGATAACAGCCACTTAAAGTCATACAAGGTACATCAAGTATCAGGTTGAGGTGTGTATGATTCCAACATGTAAAAAATAACATGTGGGTCATTTTTTAAAGGATCAAAAAAATTAGAATGTGTTTTCTCAGTTTGGAGTAGGTCAGTGGTACATTTTACTAAAATTGATGTCAATTTTAAATTATAATATGCGCCTTAAGTCATACAGGTCAACCATGAGTCAGATCGATGTGATAATGATTCATATACATCTCAAATGACTTATGCATCATTTTTCTAAAGTATCAAAACAATATCAAGGCATTTTCTCAGTTTTGAGTAGGTCAGCTGTCTTTTTTACTAAAATGTCATTTTAAACTAGTAACATGCACTTTAACTCATTATGATCACACCGTGTATCAGTTCATTGTAAGACCAACTCTTTAAAGTCATAAATTACTTATGATTCATTTTCATAAATTATAAAGAAATCCTAAATTCATTTTATTGTTTTTCAATGAGTGAAACATTGTGAACTAAAATGTAGATTTTAAAATGATAACAGAGACTTTGAGTCATACCTGGCACATCATGTATCATATTGAGGCTTGGATGATCCCTACACATCAAAATATGTCTTATGGATCATTTTTTTAAATTATCAAAATAATTCGAATGATTTTTCTCTGTTTTGAGTAGGTCTATTTTTGATTTTACAAAAATAGATGATAATTTTAAATAAAAATAAGTACGTTGCAGCATACCGGTTACACCGTGCGTCATGCTGAGGTGAGGATGATACCTAAACATCTCAAATGAATTTTTATTTTTTTCCTAATTTATCAATATAATCTTAATTTGATTTATCCTTTTTTAGTATGTCAATTTTCTTTTTTACTAAAATATCATTTTTTACTCGAAACACATACTTTTGACTCATTCCGATCAAATCCTGTATTGGTTTAATGAGAAACCAACTCCGACATGTCAAAAATGAAATACCAATCATTTTAATAAATTATCAAGAAAATATTATTACATTTTAATGGATTACAAGACAATTTTGAAATTTGGACCGACATAAAGTGATTGTGATCTCCCAATAAAAGGGTCTTCCTCAATTGAATTTTAATCTAACCCAACATTTTTTTAGTCTCCAATAGGATAATTGAATAATTCTTGTTTATTGGATAAGAGACATAAAATACATACAATGGTTTCTATACCATTTTGAACAGACCATATTTCCCCCCTTACATGCATAAATTCAACTTCAGTAAACCCATTTCATCAAATTTCACTAAAATGAAATTGTCAACCCTTTTTAATGTAAAATCAGTACTTGAAATGTTGTATAATCCAACTCATATATCGGTTTGATAATTCCAAAATATAAAATATTTTCATAAATTGGATTTTTATCATTAGAACTAAATATGTGCATCTCTTCATCCAAAAGCATAACACCGCTATTTTTCATCATAATACAGTCATCGAGTTCTTTTATATAGAACATATAACAATTGATTACAATTTTTTTAATATATAACATTGTCATACAGTCTTATAGCTCTCTATTAAAGACCTTCAGAAATTGAATTATGATTTTAAATAACTCTTTATAAATTTGATCTCGTACCCATCCTATAAATGGTTGATTATGTGTATTTGATATCCATCCTTCACCCCTTTTGGCTTCAAATATCTAAGAATTTATTTTTGGGATTAAACTTATGTATTAACATCTTCACTATTACATAAAATGCAATGGTGTGCTTTCTCCCTCTCTATCATACTAATTGTAACAACATATCTATTGGAAATCCCTTCACCCATAAGGTTTTTGTTGTGATGAGACTGCGGGAGACTGATTTTGTAAACATCTTATTGGAAATCAGTACAAAATTTAATAGCTTCTTCAACAATATATCATTCTTTAATACAACCTTCTAGCTGACTTTGATTCTTGACACACCCTTTCAAAATATTCATATATCATTCAATGGGTTACATCTATCCGTAATGGAAAGGACCACATAGTTGAACCTATCTAATAGAGTGATCCATTAGGTTGACCATTATATCGAATAATGATAGTGGTAATAACATCTCTAATTTAGATAATATGATTGAAACCTTCTTATTCGTGATCAGAAACTTCATTGGGTCAATAAATTTACTGCATATGGCTTTGAAAAACAAGTCGATTCTAGTTAATGTATGTCGTATATTTTTTGGAAGAATGAAACAGAATGAAACATGCATTAAATATTTCATCAAAATAATATATTCATGTGATTTTAGTCCTTGTAACATCAAATTTTTCATTGACATGACATTCACGATATTTTATGAATACACCTGTAGATATTTTAAACTATTATGTAAAATGAAAAATTGAAAATTTTTCAATCTATATAGAGTGTAAAATACTAGAGAGAAAAAGTATACCTTTTACCCTTCACTGGTGCCAACTCTTCCCTTATCCCCATTTTAATCAAGTCAAACCTAGACTTGATTTCATCATTCATTTTTCTAGTAACATTTAGTAATATTATAGTAACGCTATCAAATACATATTTTCTACATTCATGACATCAAGAAAATGTATGGCATAAAAAGAATTCCAAAATGGTAATTCAATGAAAATTGATCTCTTCTTCCTACCTGATTTAGTATGGTTTTTCTAAAAATGGTTTACCAAAAATATTGTCAATATATTTTACATTATTATTCTATAGATCACCAGTTAATGGAGACTGTGTTGAACCCTGTTCAATATTCCCATTGAATGTTTTAATCTAGGATTAGTTTTTATGTCATCGAGGAAAAGATTTATAATGTACTAAAAACACTAACTTTGAGAAATGTTTCAACCGAATGGAGTGTGTATGTTTTTTCATAAATGGGTTAGACCAATATTCCTTTAATTATATAGATTGGTAAATATTTATAAGTATGGAATTAATTTACCATTCCATGTAACATGGACCTCAATGTGAATTCTTCACTTCTTTGAGAATTATACATTGTAACACTTGTCTCCCACATCAATTTTGTAACACCCGAGACTTTTATGAGAAATATTTAGTTTTTATACTATATAAATCATCAAAGGAATATTTCACTACACACAACACTTGCTTGGCTTTCTTTACACGCAATCGCGACCTTCCTCGATAGCTTGCATCGTACACAATACCGAGTTTCACCAAACAACGATATGCTATTAAAATATTATTAAAACTAGCCGTTATGAATAGTAATAACCACCTTTTGAAATTTTATGAATTTTATTTTTCAAAATGGACTTCATTTTTGGATTCGGAATATCAAAATTAGCCTAGGGTGAAATTTTGGTATTTTTCTGAAAACTTTCAATTTTTGATAAATAGTGAAAACACTGGGTTACTATTTAAAAACCAACTCTTTATTTAAATAATTATTTATTTTAATTAAATTTATTTTAGGAAAAAATTGAAACATAATACCTATATAAGTTCAATGCAATTCATTGTAGTCATTTTATAATAATTTTTTATATATAAAAATTTTATTGAACTTTTCACCGTCTTTTTCCCAACTCCTAGGATAATTTGAAAATTTACATAAAACATAATTTTACCGCATCTATGAGTGTAATTTCAAAAATCCGAGAGACATGGTTGATGTCAGTAAGTAAAATTTTGTTCAATGAGATGAAAATATTTTTTGGTGAATAGTAACTTTTTACTTTTATTTACCACGTTTTAAAGTAAATAGGGTAATTAAGGGTAAAAATGATATTATTATTACCCTAAAACATGTCCAAATTGTATTGGATAAGCGTAATTAGACCAAAAACAACCTTAGGAAAAACAATATGACCATTTAGGCCCACTTGGATTAGATTTGGACATTTATTATTAATTTATTTAAAGAAGGGTTAAAATAGTTAAAATCAAAGTTTAATAACTAAATAATTTTTAATGTAGGTTTATACATAAGCTAAATTAGACTATAAATATTCATTAGAAATCGAAAAAGATTTCCTACATAATGGTATTTTATTTGTAATTTTTAGACGTTAAATAATTTAATTTATTTATCACACAAAGATGATGCAGTACTTATCTTATTAATGAAATATTGACAATATTGATGTTATAAATACCCAAATAAATGTAATTTGATACTTTTTATGAATTACACTACTTTTTTAGGTTACTATGACATGTTAGTATTTATTTAATTAACTTTTTTCGAACTAATCATTCTGTTATGATTTTCACAAAAATCAATTACTAAATTGTGTCAAAATTGACATAAAATAGTTTTTAAAAGAAATATTATATTATTAATTGTTATTTTATTCCTAAAAATCTAAGGTTTGGCCAAATGACGTATATACGGTTATATATATTAATAATAAATAACTTGGGGTTCTTTTTGCTTGTTATAGTAAATTTATTAACCTTATAGTGTAAGAACACAAAAAGACACAGTAAAAGTAAAATTATCTAACTTAAAGTTAAATATAAATGATAAGGTTAAAATAGGAACCTAAACTTGTATAAATTCTATTGGATGAGATTATTTCGACCCATACCCACCTTAGCTTCGAAATAAATCAATTTGGAGCTATTTAAAACCGAATTTGGCTTTATAATAAAATAATATTTTTTGTTTTTCCAAAGGAGCCCCTCTCCTCCCTTATAAAAGGGCACCTCCTCCCCCTCTTCCTCACACCACTTTGAGCCTTCAAGATCGGCCAACCCCTGATACTTTATCCTCTACACTTCCCTAGAGACATCCTAGAGGTCCTGGTCTTCTTCAAAGACAAATTTTAGTGCCCTAAATGGAGGTCTCAAAGAAGCGCTTCAAAGAAGAGGTAATGTCTGTTACCGATTCTTTCAACTTTATTTCTTCTTTCACTTATTCTTCTTTAGTTGTTTCATTGTGAAGTAATAACATCAGTATCACTAATATACTTATATGTTATTATAATTATGAAACAACCCTATTTCACCTTCTATCCATCCTACAGAAAACGAAATCACTGCGCGTGCGTACGTACAGAATACCGTCTCCACGCCGTGGTGTAAACTATTTTCCACCACCACCTTACTTGGATGGGTATAATGGTGTAAATATTGACTATATATTATTATTTTAAAGTGATATTGATTCTTAAATAGTATACATACACTCCAATACAATTCCACGATCATGGGAATGATATCATCGCTCGTGCGTACGTACGGAATACCGTCTCCACGATGTGATGCTACTCGTTCTACATGATCTTCATTGCATAATGATTATATAAATGAATTAAATGATTGAATATGATATATATTACACTAATACCATTCTTTAAATGAGGTATATATAACCTAAAAAGAAAAATAATAATTTATTCGACAAAACACGCATAAGAACAAAAAGTAATGAATACCCGAATAACAAGTAGTAATTAAATATTACTAATAAGAAGCTAAGAATATGACCATATTTGATATCATAAAAATACATATGATTCTGGAATAAGTCAATAACATTATTTAAATCATTATACAGGAGGTTCGGACACTTATGACGCAAATCAGACCTAAGGTAAGGGAAAATATCACAATCTCATTTTTATGCGAGATTGTTTAGACTTTGGTATTTACTGGGGTGTATTTTATCATCCAAATCCATGTTTCCTAAATATGTAATATTTATATCCTTATAAAATAGTTTATATCCAATTTTACCCTTCGGTGAGTTTTTAGTAAAAGATATGAAAGGAATCTTTTGTCGTTTTTCGTACGAGTTACTTTTTGACTTTTCCGACAAAAGTACGAGAAGAGTGTTATTTTAACTTATATGACATGATTGGATTTTTAAAACATTATTTCCAAGAAGATTTCTTTACAAGTTTTCAAGTTTATTTTTAATCAACTTCTTTTAGTTTAAAATTTTATGACATGTTAAGAAAGGAAAATTTTTTTGAAGTAGAAAAGATATTTTCCTCAAAAATGGAGTTCAAGAGTTTTATCAAAATTATTTTCCATCTAAGATAATATAGGGTTCTGTTTCTATACCTTTTATTACATGGATTTAATTATGTTGTGATGGACATATTTTTATGAATTCATTTATCTTATATGAATTGTTTTATGATGTCAAGATGTTTAAGATTCCCTTTTTTATTACATGGGTTATGCTATGATGTATGGTTTATGATTTTGTGGCACACATAAGAATGGTATCATTATGAGATAGGTGGGACCTATATCTCCCTCCAATTCATTGGGTAAGGATTTTATATCTCATGAGATAGACATGGCTGGAACGGCAGGTTAAACCGGTTCAGTGAAACATTACTGAAATGAGGAGTGAACTCGGTTCAGAAATGGACTTTGTCCACTAAGATAGTCTTGGCAATGAGTCTTGACTAATAAGAAATGATTATCTATGATTATGTGTGTATGAAAAAAAGTTTCATGTTTTATGTTATGATTATTGGGATTACATTTCACTACTATGATTTATCCCATGTTATGAAATTATGATCTCTTTTGCAGGTTAAGATTTCCAAAAGTTATGTTCTTATGTATATGATGTGATTGATATTTCTTTCGTTGACCCTTACTGAGCATTTGAGCTAACCCTTTTGTATGTTTTATTTCCCCAGGCCAGGAAGAAGGTTATTAAGTAGGATATTCCAAAAAGGGACTCTAGATATGATGAAATAAATGGGAGGAAAAGTAGATGCTTTATGAACCAGTTGTTTATGTTTCCCAGTTTCTAAAGACTCTATACCTATACGGTCCTTTCCTGGTTTTGTTATATGTTTTAATAAGTGTGCTTCAATTCTGAATTAATAAAAATGTATGTAAAGTATGGGTCGTTATAGTTGGTATCAGAGGAAAAGGAGGTAGGAATGTATCTGATCCTTGGGAACTCTCACATGTGAGCGTTTGACGAAGCATGGATCTCCGCCCAAGGGCTTCATGAGGAAGTGGCTGCCACTGGGGATGGTGGTGTGTCCCGACCAAGGGGTGTAGCCGCCCATGGAGTGCCCTGATAGGTATCAATTATAGTCCACTGGAATTAATTCAAAACCGTTATAGTTGGTATCAGAGGAAAGGTATAGTCATCCTTTGGAAACTAGGATGTGAAAGCCTTAGTAAGAACCCTAAGGATAAGTCTAAGCATAGAACACGATCTTAGTGTTTCAAAAATGTCCATGAACAACCCATGATAATACCTTAAGTGTGAAATTTTATTCTTAATTATGTGGTTTTCTTATTATAATTAGTGTTTCTCACACTATTCTTTTTCGTTTTAGTCAATGGCTGGAACACAAAGGAACCATGTTAATACGAAATGCGACGGGAAATGCAATGATTGTCCCCCTGAGCAACCAAACATTATGGGAAATGGAATGAAAAATCATGTGGCCATGATCACAGAACATTCTCAAGCTATGAATCATGCAGGACTTCCAAACGAGCGAAGGAAGGAGCAACATTCTGTTGAATCCTTCATGAGGCAGCGCCCACCCTCATTCAGTGGGTCTACTGATCCATTAGTTGCTGAACAATGGATCAGTACTACTGAAAAGATATTTTCAGTTATTCAATGTTCTGAACATGATAATATCATCTTAGTAGTGTATCGTTTGGAAGGTGATGCTGATCAATAGTGGAATCTTATGAAGAATACGAGGCCAAGAGATGAAATTGAGTCCATGGAATGGGAAGAGTTCAAGAACTTATTTTTCACTAAGTACTTCCCTCATATTCTCCGAACAAAGATGGAGAAGCAGTTTCTTGAACTAAAGCAAAAGGATGATGAATCTGTTGGTACCTATGAAGCAAATTTTACAAGACTTGAAAGTCACGCTTCTGGTATTATTATCCAACCTGAGAGTAAGATCGATCGATTCTTTAGTGGCTTAAAACCAAGTCTTCGAAGGGTGTTATCCATAAGGGACTTCAATAGCTATGAGGAAATCGTTCTATGTGCTCTCAAAGTCGAGATGAAGATTGGAGTAACCCATCAGTCATATGGGTTTGATAAGAAGAGGAAAATGGAATTCAAAGGAAATTTAAAGAGCACACTGAAAAGAAGATGAGTTTTCCCTTATGCTCAAAGTGTATAAAGAAACATGGAGGGAGTTGTCTTAAAGGGACAAGTAAATATTTCAAACGTGGAAAGGAAGGTCATCGGGCATTTGAATGTCGCAATGATGGGAAGAAGATGTCCAGTGATGCGAACAATGAAAAGGCTACCCAGAGTGAACCTCCTACACTTCAATGTTACAAATGCAAGGAGATGGGGAATTATGCCAATCAATGCCCAAATCCAAGGGTTGATGATGATGGTCGACGTCAACAAACTTTTAAGGATAAAGACAAAGGAAAGTCACATTCAATTTCTATCAGTGATGTGGAGTACGATAACGATGTGGTGAAAGTTAAACTTACCATCCACTCTAAAGTAGAAAATGTTTTATTTGATTTTGGATCCACCCACTCTTTTATTTCTGAAGACTTTTCTAAGGGTATCACCGTATTACCTCTACAGTTATATGTAGATTAAGCTGTGACAACCCCTAATGGCACAACCGTCACATCAAAAGCTTATAATTCTTCTCCGATTGAAGAGTGTGGGAAAGTGCTTCATGCAAAACTTGTGATCCTTCCTATAGTTGAATTTGATGTGATTATTGGCATGGATTTCCTTTCTTTATATGGAGCTCATATCAATTTCCAAAGAAGGGAAGTCACATTTCATATTCTAGATCAATCTATGATCATCTATCGATGCAAGGATTAACATAACCTTCCAGTGGAAATTTCTTCCATCTTATGGTCTTGATTCCACTAAATGAAGGTTATTTATCTCAAATGGTTGTTGAGAAACTCCTGATTAAGAATATGCCCATTATATGGGAGTTTGATGACGTCTTTCCAGAGGAATTTTCGAGTCTTCCACCAAATCGTGAAGTTGAGTTTTCAATAGAACTCGTACCGGGTGATTTGCCTATTTCAAAGACACCTTATAGAATGGCCCCAATTGAGTTGTAGGAATTGAAGAAGCAACTACAAGAGAATCTTGATAAGGTATTCATACGCCCTAGTGATTCACCTTGGGGAGCACCTGTTCTGTTTGTTAAGAATAAAGATGGATCAATGAGACTCTGCATTGATTATCGAGAACTTAACAAGATCACTATCAAGAACAAATATCCTCTCCCGCACATTGATGACTTATTTGACCAACTACGTGGAACTCAATACTTTTTCAAGATTGATCTTCGTTTAGGGTATCACCAATTAAGGGTCAAAAGGGAGTATATACCAAAGATGACTTTTCGTACAAGGTATGGACACTATGAATTTATAGTGATGCCATTTGGTCTTACTAATGCCCCTGTTATCTTCATGGATCTGATGAATAGAGTCTTTAGAGACTATCTTGATCAGTTTGTGGTAGTATTTATAGATGATATTCTTGTATATTCAAAGAGAAAGGAAGAACATGGAGATCACTTGAGAATTATATTGAAGACCCTAAGAAAGGAGAAGCTTTACGCCAAATTTACCAAGTGTGAATTTTGGCTTCAAAGAGTTTCATTTTTGGGTCACATAATCTCAAAAGAGGGGATATCTGTGGATCCAGTAAAAAAGAGGTTATCAAAAGATGGTCGAGACCAACAACAGTAACTGAGATCCGAATTTTTCTTGGTTTGGCTAGATATTATCGACGTTTTGTGAAATATTTTTCACGATTATCTAATCCACTCACCAAGTTGACTCGTAAAGGAGTTAAGTTTGTCTGGATGGAGGAATGTGAAAAGAATTTCAATTATTTGAAAAGAAGGTTATCTGGTGCACCTATGCTCACACTGCCTTGTAGTAGAGAAAGGTTTGTGATCTACAGTGATGCATCCAAGAAGGGATTGGGGTGTGTTCTTATGAAAAATGATATGGTGATAGCTTATGCCTCATGACAGTTGAAAATCCATGAGTAAAATTACCCAACTCATGATTTGGAGTTAGCTGCAGTAATATTTTCATTAAAGATTTGGAGGCATTATCTTTATGGGGAAAGGTGTGACATTTTTACTGATCATAAATGTTTAAAGTATATTTTCACACAAAAGGAGCTGAATATGCGCCAAAGAAAATGGTTGGAGCTGATTAAGGATTATGACTTCTCAATCCATTACTACCCTGGGAAAGAAAACAAGGTGGCATATGCATTAAGTCGACAAGACCATGCCAGTTTATCCATGATGAGGATCACAAAAGATCCAATATTTATGGATTTACAAAGGATGTATCTTGGAATTATAATGGAAGGGGAAAAATCTTATTTTTATCAAATGAATTTTCAACCATCTATACATGTGAAGATTAAAGAGGCACAAAAAGAAGATGTTGAGTGACAAAAGAAGGTGAGAAATGTTCCTGAATTCAACCTTGGTTGTGATGGTATAATAATGTTCAGGAATCGAGTTTGTGTTCCTCCCATCCCCGAATTAAAGAAGGAGGTGCTAGATGAGGCTCATAGTTCTTCATTCTCTATTCATCCTGGAAGTACAAAGATGTATAGGGACCTGAAAGAGTACTTTTGGTGGGATGTCATGAAAAGCGATGTTGTTGAATATGTCTCTTGATGCTTGGTTTGTCAGCAAGTTAAAGCTGAGAGATAGAAGTCTAAGGCGATGTTACAACCATTACCCATATCAGAATGGAAATGGGAAAACATCACTATGGACTTTGTCACAGGACATCCTAAAACATCCAAAGGCAATAATTCTATCTGGGTCATAGTTGATCGTCTTACAAAGTCTGCACACTTCATTGCTAATAGATAGGATTTCTCTCTGGATCAGCTTGCCAGGATATGTGTAAAGGAAGTGGTAAGATTGCATGGAGTACCAATTTCTATTATATCTGATCGGGATCCGATGTTTACCTCAATGTTCTGGCGAAGTCTTCAGCATACTCTGGATACAGATTTTGAGTTTCAGCACTGCTTATCATCCTCAGACAGACGGTCAGTCTGAGAGAACAATTCAAACTCTAGAGGATAAGTTGAGAGATTTCTCAATGGATTTCAAAGGTTGTTGGTATCAACACCAACCTTTGGTGGAATATTCTTATAATAATAGCTTTCACTCCAGTATTCAGATGGCTCCTTATGGAGCTCTCTATGGAAAGAAATGCATGACTCCAACTTGCTGGGATGAAGTTGGGTAAAGAAAGATATTAGGACCTGATATTGTTGATGAGATGGCAGAAAAGGTCCGATCTATTCAACAACACATAAGAACAGCTCAGAGTCGACAGAAAATTTATACCGACAACCGAAGAAAAGACCTAGAGTTTTAAGTGGGTGATAAAGTGTTCTTACGAATATCTCCCTGGAAGAGGGTCATGAGATTTGGAAAGAAGGGGAAGTTGAGCCCTAGATATATCGGTCCTTTCAAAATACTGGATTGTGTTGAAAAGGTTGCTTACTGATTGCCGATTCCACCGAATCTATCTCAAGTTCATGATGTGTTCCATGTATCTCTCCTGGGAAAGTACATACCTGATCCTTCACATGTACTTAGCTCAGAAGTTGTACCACTGGACCAAGATCTTTCTTATGAAGAACAGCCGATAGAGATTCTGGATCGTAGTGAAAATTTACTACGAAACAAGACCACTCACTTGGTGAATGTTTTATGGAGGAACCATCAATTAGAAGAAGCTACGTGGGAGCTTGAGGATATGATGAGGGAGAGGTATCCTCATCTGTTTGTTACAAAGTAACGAATTTCGAGGGCGAAATTCATTTTAAGGGGGGTAGAATGTAACACCCGAGACTTTTATGAGAAATATTCTGTTTTTATGTTATATAAACCATCAAGGGAATCTTTCACTACACACAACACTTGCTTGGCTTTCTTTACACACAATTGTGACCTTCCTCGATAGCTTGCGTCGTACGCAATACCGAGTTTCACTGAACAACGATATGCTATTAAAATATTATTAAAACTAGCCGTTATGAATAGTAATAACCGCTTTTTGAAATTTTATGAATTTTATTTTTCAAAATGGACTTCATTTTTGGATTTGAAATATCGAAATTAGCCTAGGGTGAACTTTTGGTATTTTTCTGAAAACTTTCAATTTTTGATAAATAGTGAAAACACTATGTTACTATTTAAAAACCGACTTTTTATTTAAATATTTATTTATTTTAATTAAATTTATTTCAGGGAAAAATTGATACATAATACCTATATAATTTCAATGCAATTCATTGGAGTCATTTTATAATAATTTTAGATATATAAAAATTTTATTGAACTTTTCACCGTCTTTTACCCACCTCCTATGAGAATTTTCAAATTTACATAAAACTTAATTTTACCCCTTCTGTGAGTGGAATTTCAAAAATCCGAGAGAAACGGTTGATGTCAGTAAGTAAAATGTGGTTCAATGAGATGAAAATGATTTTTGGTGAATAGTAACATTTTACTTTTATTACTACGGTTAAAAGTAAATAGGGTAATTAAGGGTAAAAATGATATTATTATTACCCTAACACATGTCCTAATTCTATTGGATAAGTTTAATTCGACCAAAAACAACCTTAGGAAAAAAAATATGACCATTTAGGCCTACTTGGATTAGATTAGGACATTTATTATTAATTTATTTAAAGAAGGGTTAAAATAGTTAAAATCAAAGTTTAATAAATAAATAATTTTTAATATAAGTTTATACATAAGATAAATTCGACTATAAATATTCATTAGAAAGATAAAAATATTTCCTAAATAATGGTATTTTATTTGTAATTTTTAGACATTAAATAAGTTAATTTATTTATGACACAAAGATGATGCAGTAATTATCTTATTAATGAAATATTGACATAATTGATGTTATAAATACCCAAATAAATGTAATTTGAGACTTTTTATGCGTTCCACTAAATTTTTAGGTTAATATGACATGTTAGTATTGATTTAATTAACATTTTTAGAACTAATCATTCTGTTATGATTTTCACAAAAATCAATTACTAAATAGTGTCAAATTTGACATATAATAGTTTTTAAAATAAATATTATATTATTAATTGTTATTTTATTCCTAAAAATAAAAGGTTTGGAAAAATGACTTAGATAAGGTTATATATATTAATAATAAACAACTTGGGGTTCGTTTGTCTTGTTATAGTATGTTTATTAACCTTTTAGTGTAAGAACACAATAAGACACGGTAAAAGTAAAATTATCTAACTTAAAGTTAAATATAAATGATAAGGTTAAAATAGGAACCTAAACTTGTATAAATTCTATTGGATGAGAGGATTTAGACCCATACCCACCTTATCTTTAAAATTATTCAATTTGGAGCTATTTAAAACTGAATTTGAATTTCTAATAAAATAATATTTTTAGTTTTTCCAAAAAAGCCCCACTCCTCCCTTATAAAAGGGCACCTCCTCCCCCTCTTCCTCACACCACTTTGAGCATTCAATATCGGCCAAACCCTGACACTTTATCCTCTCCACTTCTCTAGAGACATCCTAGAGGTCGTTTTCTTATTCAAAGACCAATTTTAGTGCCCTAAAAAAAGGTTTCAAAGAAGCGCTTTAAAGAAGAGGTAATGTCCGTTACCGATTCTTTCAACTTTATTTTTCTTCCACTTCTTATTCTTTAGTTGTTTAATTATGAAGTAATAACATCAGTATCAATAATATACTAATATGTTATTATAAGTATGAAACAACCCTATTTCACCGTCTATCCATCCTACGGAAAACGAAACCACCCCGCGTGCGTACGTACGGAATACCGTCTCCACGCCGTGTTGTAAACTATTTTCCACCACCACCATACTTAGATGGGTATAATGGTGTAAATAATGACTATATATGATTATTGTAAAGTGATATTTATTATGAAATAGTATACATACTATCCAATACAATTCCACGGTCATGGGAACGATATCATCGCTCGTGCGTACGTACGGAATACCGTCTCCACGATGTGATGCGACTCGTTCTACATGGTCTTCATTTCATAAAAATTATATAAATTAATTGAATCAATGAATATGATATATATTACACTAATACCATTCTGGAAATGTGTTATCTATAACCTCAACAGAAAAATAAGAATTTATTCGACAAAACACGCATAAGAACAAAAAGTAATAAACACCCAAATAACAAGTAGTAATGAAATATTACTAATAAGAAGCTAAGAATATGACCATATATGATATCATAAAAATATGTATGATTCTGGAATAATTCAATAACATTATTTAAATCATTATACAGGAGGTTCAGACACTTACGAAGCAAATCAGATGTAAGGTAATGGAAAATATCACAATCTTATTTTTATCTGAGATTGTTTATACTTTGGTAGTTACTGGGGTGTATTTTTTCATCCACATCGATGTTTCCTCAATATGTAATATTTATATCCTTCTACAATATTTTATATCCAATTTTACCCTTCGGTGAGTTTTTAGTAAAATATATGAAAGGAATCTTTTGTCGTTTTTCGTACGAGGTACTTTTTGACTCTTCTGAAAAAAGTACAAGAAGAATGTTTTTTAACTTATACGGCATGAATAGATTTTTAAAAAATTATTTCCAAGAAGCTTCCTTTACAAGTTTTCAAGATTGTTTTTAATCAACTTCTTTTAGTTTAAAATTGTATGACATGTTAAGAAAGGAAAATATTTTTGAAGTAGAAAGTATATTTTCCTCAATAATGGAGTTCAAGAGTTTTATCAAAATTATTTTCCATCTAAGATAATATAGGGTTCTGTTTCTTTCCGTATTATTACATTGATTTGATTATGTTGTGATGGAAATATTTTTATGAATTCATTTATCTTATATGAATTTTTTTATGATGTCACGATGTTTAAGATTCCTATTTTTATTACATGGGTTATGCTATGATGTATGGTTTATGGTTTTGTGGCACACATAAGAATGGTATCATTATGAGATGGGTGGGACCTATATCTCCCTCCAATGAATTGGGTAAATATTTTATATCTCATGAGATAGACATGGCTGGAACGACAGGTTAAACCGGTTCAGTGAAACATGAGTAAAATGAGGAGTGAACTCGGTTCAGAAATGCACTTTGTCCACTAAGATAGTCTTGGCAATGATTCTTGACTAATAATAAATGATTCTCTATGATTATGTGTGTATGCCACAAAGTTTGATGTTTCAAGTTATTATTATTGGGATTACATTTCACTACTATGATTTATCCCATGTTATGAAATTATGATCTCTTTTGCAGGTTAAGATTTCGAAAAGTTATGTTCTTATGTATATGATGTGATTGATATTTGTTTTGTTGACCCTTAATGAGCATTTGATCTCACCCTTTTGTATGTTTTATTTCCCCAGGTTAGGAAGAAGGTTATTAAGTAGGAAATGCCAAAAAGGGACTCTAGATATGATGAAATAAATGGGAGGCAAAGTAGATTCTTTATGAATGAGTTTTTTATGTTTCCCTATTTCTAAAGACTCTATACCTATACGGTCCATTCCTGGTTTTTTTATATGTTGTAATAAGTGTGATTCAATTATGAAGTAATAACAATGTATGTAAAGTATGGGTCATTATAAATTTTATATCTTTGACTAATGGATCGAAATAGACCTCAATATCATTACTGGGTTGCTTTGGTCTAGATATAAGCATAGACAACATAATGTAGTTATACTTCATGCATAACTATGTCACCAAGTTATAATTTACCATCATGACATACCATGTACTGTTATTATTACTTTTAACACCAAAATATTTTATTCCCTTTGTAGATAATGAAAGACCAAAGTTTCTTGGCTCATTTCTAGATTCAGGATACTCATAATCAGTTTTCTTCCATAAAAGAGAATATTCTTGATGATGTAGGTTCCCAAATTTAATTTTTGTATTTGCATTCCATTTAAATTGTCTCATAGTTTCCAGACATTTATATAATCTTTGAAATCATGAAATGATAGGAATGTATTATACAGATTCCAAACGACTAGATTCATTTTTATTTTATCGATTTGTTCCACACTTAGGGAATTTTATGAGAGATTAATAGAACTTGTGAAATAAAATACAATCATTTGGAAAAGCATGAGTTTTTTTAGATATCATTCCCATTGAACATAAAATTCATTTAGCAACATATGTTCGGCATGGTAGTTCATTTCTGGTATCATGTCATTTAGGAGACCATGTAGTTTTGTAAACCTAGTGTCACTCTATCCACTGTTTGCTTTGAAATTATGTAACTTCACTACAATAGACAATGTTTTGTATTTAGTACAACCGGTATATGATGGTTTCTGGGAACATCAATTTATCTCCTCAAACAACTTTGGAAAGTCATGAAGGTCATCATGAATTTCTATTATCATTTCATCCATGTGATCTCCATCATCATCTACACTAGCATTCATATCAAATGATCCATAAACTACAATATCATCCCAATCGGTTTCCAAATTTTGGTTTTCCCCATGTGTAGTCCAAAATATATTGCTCTGATATATTTTGTGATAAATTAAATTTTCTTCCTACTCTTCCAGACTAATTTGTATTGAATAAAAACAATGTAGACATGAACAAAGGATTCGAGATGGTTCGTATGCATGCTCTCTTATAAACATGATAACCCCTTCAACTCCTTATTCAAACTTTTTTGTCAAACAATTAGTGTGAATCCATTTTTGATTCATATCCATCCCATTGGATTAATATATGATTAATTTTGAACAATAAATAAATAAATTCACATAAGATATTTATTATAAAAGGTCAATGTTATAGATAATTCTAATAAGGGAAACTCAACTTTTGATTGTTTCAAAGAATATATATATGTTGATGAAAATAGGTAATTGAATTTAAGAAAAGAATTACTCCACTATGGTACATGTTGTCCTATTGATTCATTCAAAGGAGAGAGTTATAGACAACTCATCTTTATCAACTCTTCTCTCAGACATTCATCATTTCATTTTGTTGTTTGACACATCCTTCAACTCTAGGGGCATGCACCTATCAGGACAATTCTTATATAGACCGGGACACTTTTATCAGCCCTTTCAAAAAAGTGATGATAAAGAGTCAGTTTATCAATGCTTAGGTAAAAAGAGCTGCTAAAAAGAATATTTATCAACTCTTTTTAGCACTAATAAAGCCTCATCTTTATCAGCTCTTATTACTTAAATGCTAATTAGATATTTATTATTATAAGAATTTTTTTTGTAAATATATATATATACTTTTTAAATATATATAATTAGAAACATATTAAACATATTCTTTATTTAATATATTTATTATTATTTGGTAGATTATTTAAATATATAATTATTCATTTATAATCACACAATTTTTTTTAAAAATAATATTTATATAATGAAATATATTTATATAGATATATAAATATATATATAAATATATTTATTTATTTAATAAATAAATATACATATAAAAATAGAAAATATAATCATTATTTATGTAAATTTATTATATATTTGATAATTAATTAAATATATAAATTTTTTTAATTATAAATATATAAATACTTTTAAAAAATATTTATTTATTTATAATTATAAATATATAATTTTATAAATATATTATATACATTTATAAATATACTTATTTATAAATATATTTATTTATAAATATTTTTTTACAAATTTTTTTTAAAATATTTTTTTTACAAATTTTTTTTAAACATCATTAATAAATATCTACTTTTAAGTGCATGCATGTTAAAAATGAGTGAAATTGAATAAATTAAAAATAAGTACACTTTAACAATATTGAAATTTGGATATGTTTTTTTCTGTTTGCATTGTATATAAAAATAAACTAATTATGTATATATGAAATTAATATAACACAAATTTGATCTATGTTGAATTGAAAATCAAACAACATTGAATTATATGTCCATTACTCTATGAAATTAGTTTGTATTTTTATTTCCTATTCATTTTTTTATTATAATCCATTATTCATTAAATATAAGACTTTAATGTAAAGTGCACAAATATGTTGTAATATATAAATGACATTTATAACATTAATAAATATATCTATATATTTAATATATGTTATTTATTAGCATTATCATTAATCATCTAATTAATAAAATATTAAATATTTTTCTTAATTTAATTATTTTTAAATTTATTTTTTTAATCTTCATTTTTTATATATCTATATATTTAATATATACTATTTATTAGTATTTATAATTTATATATTGTATAATAAATTTATTCATTTTTATAAATAATTTTGTAATTAATAAAATTTGTAATATTTTTATTCAATAAACTCATTTTTAATTTTATTTATTTAATTAAATAATTTTATGCATTCAGATCATTATCATCATTAAAAAGGTGTTGATAAAGGTTTCCTTTATTAGTACTAAAAATATCACTTATAAAGGGTTCCCTTTATTAGGGCTAAAAATAAATGGCTGATAAAGGGTACCCCTTATCAGCACTGATAATGGGTTAAATTTATCAGTGCTTTTTTATCACTAATAAATATTCCATTTATCAATGCTTTTGTCTAGCACTGATAGATACCAGAATTTTTAAAAGCATGTATTGTAGTAGTGTACCCATGCATATGTGTTCTTTAGGGTTGAGAAAAATGATGATAAAATGTTTAATTAGATAATCACGCGACTTAACAATATAGAACCTCACACAAGAGGTCTCGAATCAAATCCTATTAATAACAACTGATGCCCCCCTTTTTTTAGGGTTGTTGGATTTTCATTCACGTACACTTACATATGGAGAAAGAGAGGTGGTGACCTATAGTAGTGGGAGTAGGTCTCTTGGACCCTAGTGGGTGGCACCTCGGGTAGTAGCTGCAACATAGTCTATAAAGGATAAAGAATCGGTGTAGTGGGTAAGGATGGAAGATGCAGACATAGACCAGCATAGTTAGGTCAAGTAGTATAACCAGGATAAGGCCTTTGGACTAGTTTATAGGCCTACAATCCAATGTCTTCAGGGTCTTCTTTTTTTCCTATGGTCCATGGGTTCTTTAGTCATTGTAAGATCCTTTAGATTAGGTTTCTCATAATCCATATCACATGTAGACCTATAAGACATGTAATGAGTTCCCTCACAACCCTTTTAAAAAGGGGTATTTATTTCCTTAATAAAAATGGGAAAGATCCCGTATTACGAAAATTAAAATATGAGTAAAACCAATGGGGTTATTTTTATTGTAGAATGTGGAATAAAATTAGTTTTTAGTTAGAAAAATGTGCATGCTAACTGTTCGCGATAAGAAAAATTCCAGGATTTTATTTTAAAAAATTACATGATACACTTTAAATTCCTATAGACTAACCTTAAATACCTTTTATTGAGTTTATGTATTCACTAAATAGGTTTTCGGTTTTATCCTTCACCACTTTATGGATGTTTAATATTTATCAATTGAATCAAATTATGATTGAAGGAGGGTAATTGTACAACTATTACATTTAAATTGTTCTTCAATTGTATTTATTTTATCTCTACAACTTTAATCTCTATGTAAGAAGTTAGATATTTATGTAATTATATCTTTCATGTTGGAAAATATTTTTTATAATCAAAATTTAAGGATCTGACCACGGGTGAGATATATGGTCTTAGATTTGATGAATTTTTAAAATAATCATGTATTGTAGGTAGCCTGATTTATTTTTATCATTTTAAAAAATATTTAATTGTTATGTTAATTGATATGAAATCATTTTTTGATTTATGATTTATTGGTTTGTAATAGATCATGTGTGTTAATATTTGTAATTAGGGATTTCAGAAAAATTGGGATACTTTTAGAAATTTTGGGTTTTTTAGATTCAATCATGATTTTAAAATGAAATGTAATATTTTTTATTTGAGTGAATTGTTTTTAAAATAATGATTTTATATTTTTAAATGATTTGTTGAGAATGAATTATGATAAATTTAGATATTATTTTTTGTAGAAAATATTTTTCATAGATTTGATAATTTTAATTTTTCATTGAGATCATGGATCACAAATATGATTTTTAGGATTGTTTTCCAAAGCATGGGTTGGATTATATTGTTGAAGAAGGGTTATGGATATTTTTTATGGATGTGAGTAATGATTAATATAACTAGGGCTATTGGGAAATGTTATATTCCATATTTTGGAGGAAATTTAATATAGAAGGATAGGAGGGGAAATATATGGATGCGTAACAATAGACCTTAGATATATATATATATATATAGGGTTAGGTGATTGATGAATCATTACAATAAGGTTTTGGTCACTAAATAGTTATTTCTAATGAGTCTTTAAATACTAATGTATTCCTATAACATATTAGTTTTTTCTAAATAGTTTGTACAATGTTATATTTATTTTTATAATATACAATTATTTCTAAGAGAATGTCTCCAAGAAGGAAACCAATATTTTGTTAAAATAAATAAGAAATCTAAAATGGGTTTTTAGGAAATAGTGTCATTCATCAACACAACAAGTTCCCCTCTTTACCTTTCATAGTGATTGATAGGTACCGCATAACCTTACCCCCAATAGTCCACAAGGTGGAGAATATAACTATGTGTGATAAACAATATGTGATTAATTACCATTATAATGTGTAAGAATAAACTAAAAAAAATTAATTACCTATAATACAATTTTCATATTCCACTTGAAAAAAATATTCATAAATATAACATCAAGAAACCAACAAAAACACTATTGGGTAAACATACATGTATACACAACAGTTTCCTCCTCCAAATTCTCATGTATCAAGTGAATAAGAACAATAAATAATCATTGAAATTATAATATAGTCATAAATAAATTTATAACAAGAATAATAATAATAAAAATTTCAAAAAATCATAAAAAAGTGTCCATCACTGAAACCAGAACATCAATATCACCTTAGGTTTTCCATACCTTTTTGGATAGTAGTTCTAACAAAAAAAACTACCTATTTTCATAATGAAGACAATATAACTATTACAAATAACACACTATGATATAACTAAGACAATATTAGATGTTTTTATAGTGATAATATATCAACCCTCCTGCACATCAACCTATGTAAATACCAAATCACACCCTCCATATTAATATAATGGAATACCACATACCAATAGCCATAACAAAACCATCCAATCAAAGTTACAATATCTCAATAATATAATATCAATATCATACAACCTATAACATTGAATAATCATATCTAATAAACATAACCACATGTGATATCACAACTATAATGATAATATAGAAACCAAAAAGGCTTCCTTACTCCAATTCATTCAAAACTTACAGTCCATACAATAGCACATGTCCTTGTGAAATCCATATCAACCATATTAATTCAAACATATTATATCAAATAGTAAACAACCAAATATTAAACAAATACACACCACTAATCCTTAATTCCCTACATACCACCATATACTTGTATATATCAAAGCAATCATTAAAGACAATGGGTATATTATTCAAGATTTTTTCTCCTTATAAAATAACTCAACAATGGAATTATCAATTTTATTTAGGTTATATTACCCCATCATCCTCTAATTCTATAAAATATATTTATGTTAATTAATATCATTTTAATTAATTATATATTCCATATTTAAATATAGTTCATAACCTAGTTTCTAATAAAATTATACACTTTTCTTGTCCGATTTTTATGTTTATTTTCCCTTAATCTCATGTAAAATTAAATAGATACTAAACATCACATTAATAAAATCATAAAAAATTAATAACAAACATAAAATAAAATTTGCATCCCCTAACTCAGTAAGAATCATTATCCAATTTTTTTAGTGAATAAATCTAAATCTCTAAACACACATGTTCTTACAAATCCAATAAGTACATATATCACATAAACCATAGATAATTACTATAGTGTAACTAGTTTCTAACTTCCATATATTCATTAAAATAATAAATTCGGGAAGGAAATAAAATAAGGAAAGATTCATTAATGCATAAATAATCATTCTCATTAATCTAAGGACTCATGGATTCCCCAAGGTTGCAAAAAACTCCAAAACCAAGACTCATATCCACCTAAGATTTCCAAAGAGTGGGTAATATTTAATGGGATGTGATGGGGCCATAAATTTATAATCATTATACAATAAACTAATTCATTACATGGTTTTTGAAACCACTATGCATTTTAATATATCAACTTTGATTCATATTAAATGATTAATTACCTCCACAATATCTTTTAAATTCACCAATTATTTCCTTCATAATTCGACATGGTTAACAAAACCGGGTAATGTTCAATAAAACCACATCAAAATCCCTTGAATCTATTGTTGGAACTATGAGAAAACCATGATCACCCCAATATACTATTTTCAACCATGTAAATCTAACCACACGAGTTTTTCCTACTTCTAACATTAGACAATTAATTTTATAAATAATGTTATACAAATAGGTTTTTCTCAAAAAATACTTAGTTTTTTATAACAATGATATTCTAAAATGGCCAAAATCATTTCAAACCATTAATTACTACAAAAAACCACACCACAAATACTAGATCCTCAACAATGACGAAACTAAACAGACTATAACATGGTGACGACTAAACCAAGGAATGTTTTCCTCTAAAACAAAAAAACATCCCTTCACCCATAATTCACTTTGAAACTCATCCCAATTACATTAAAAATATAAAAATCACTATGTATCGAAAAATAATATTTTGAAATCTTAAATAATTTTAAAAAGACCCTACCCCCTAGGACCCCTCTGGAGATTGCACTAAGATCAAGAGTGTCTCCAAAGGCACATTCACATTGGACATGGGATGATGAATCTTACCAAGTGTATTAAACCCTATTATTGTAGGATTTACCTGCATAATTTTTGAATATAAATTCCAAAAATAAATACCAATATCATGTATCATGGTTATATGTTTCTAAAAAAATGATCATATTTATGAATGTGTCCTAAAAAACCAACATGAACACTATAAAATCACTAAAAATAACATCAGTGAAATATCTACCAACTCCTTAATAAGATAATATGTGTATAAACTAATGAATATTGGCACCAATCTCAATATGGAACTGTAAGTTTGAAAAATAATAAATAACAATAACATTATCATATAAATATACTCATTATGATCATCCTTCAATATCACATGTGTTATGTTAATATGGAGTAATAATGTCTAACTGAAATCATTATAAAATTTTTATTCCATTTAGAATAGGAATAAGAGTAATAATAATTTTTAATAAATTATTAATACATACCATCCACCACCAAAACCAACACATCAAAATCAACTTAGGATATCCACGCTTCTAACGACAATAGCTCTAACCACAAAAACTATATGTATTTATAACAATAATTATAAAAATACATAACAAAATGTATATTGATATACCTATAATAATTTAAAAAAATTATATGGTGGTAATACCACATACCTTCTACATATCTACCCCTAAGAGTACATCATCATGCACACTACATCAATAAAATGGAATAAAAAATTCCACCAAACAAAACAGAAACTTTTAATCATGGTTAAAACACATCTATTGTATAATATCAATATCATATAACTAGTAAAATTTTATAATCACCTAAAATAAACACAAACACATTAAAAATCAAAACTATTTCCATGAAAATAGCAATCACAATTCATTCCCAATTCCTTTACTTTCATAACTCAGAGTGCACACAATTACAACATTTCCTTGAGTAATCTATTTCAAACAAATTCATCCACATATCACAAAATAAATATTAATCCTCTAATTATTTATTACATAAACAACATTAACCCTCAATTCACAATTTACAAATATAGAATAAAAAATCTAACAAAATTAACAAATAATAATGTATTTTTTATTCAACATTGTTTCACTTTATAAAATAAATCAATAAGGAAAACATCAATTTGTTTAATATCATAATTCATAATCATATTTTTATTCCTTAATTCCAATATATATCTATACATATCATTTTAAATCACTATATTTACCAACCTTAAATTTAATTCATAACTATAGGTTATATCTGAATCTACTCTTTTCTTATAATAACATTTTTTGTTTATCCATCAATAATTTCAAGAGAAAGAAAATATTTACCAATCATTACATAAATAAAATTATAAAAATTAAATTAAAAAGTATAAAATAAAATATTACATCCCCTATCTTATTTTTTGAACTAATTCACCATAAATAATGAAAACTCTGACACAGAAATATTTTAGTGCGTAATACTTAACATAAATATTTCATTAAATATGTTTTTATAAAAAAACACCAAAATGATGTGAATTATAATTTAGTAAAATTCATGGTGCATATTAATAAATTATTAATATACAAGGTGAAACTAAATAAATTAAAACTCATGGGTAATTGATAACAAATAAGTTTAAGAGAACTTAATGTTTAAAAGGGTAAATTTTCTATAAAAGAGGTGTTTCATTAATATTTTTAAAATTTAAATGATAAATTATAGAATTTTAAAATTTTAACTTGATGAAATGAACTTATATTTTAAATAAAAAATAAAAATTTAATTAGTTTCAATTTTTGTGATTTTTCGAAACTGTGTTTTTGGGAATAGTTAAAAATTATTCTTTTATAAATACATTGAAATTTTAGAGCATAAGTGATGTTTTATTCTAATAAGATATTTTTTGATCATTTTCTTTAATTATGTAATTACAATGTTACTTTAAAGTTTTATTTGTTTATAAATTTATATAAATCACCATTTATTATTCAAAAAAATTATAAATTTCATTTGAATTAATTCAATAAAATATATTAATGTAAATATATTTTTATGAAAAAAAGATTTTTTGAAACGTTGTATCTATTGAGTTTTTCATTTTTATATTAAAAGTTATTTTTACCACTTCAATAAGGTGAATATTTTACAATTGTTTATATATTTTGAATAATTTTATTTAAATTATTGAGTAATTTTAATTTCATTTTTAGTCATAAAATTAATTCCTGCAAGTTTTTTTGGTATTTTATAAAAAGCCACTTTTCGGAAGGTGGGAACCGAGAGAATTAAAATTCAAAAATTCGAACTTAAACATTCAATTTTCAACTCCACCGCCATCATCACCTTGAGCCATGAGCCCCGACACACGAACCTATCGAGACATCACACAACGACCTTAAAAATGGATCCTCTCGATTGTTGTGTCACCTCGAGTCTCGACACCAGGTGCGACTTCATACCAATCTGCTTCAAACAAGGACGCCGGTGAGCTACACCAGCGACAGTCATTACCAGCACCGTCAGAGAAAAATCCCCACACACTATCTCACAAAACTGAAATCCTTCACTAACTCAACCAAAATCAATTGAAAAACCTTCACGATAAAAAACAACAATCAAAAACTTCACATCCAACTCCAACAACCATCACGAACAACAAAAAAAAGGTTAAACGACATCAACTGGAATGAGGGTGAGCTTTACCAACGTCCTTCATCACAACTATCGACGATCCAGATCCAAAACAACCAACCCTCCATGGCCAGGAACAACTAGGCCGAAGTCACTTAAGAAACCCTACTCAAAACATAAAAGAAAAGAGAAAGTAGAAGAAATCACCCATCACCACCATCCGTAGATCCCGCATAGGACACGCTCAACCACATAGCACACAACCACTGACGAAGTGGCTCCCTCAACCCGCAGAAATTAATTTACTATTGTAAAAGTTAGTTACCATATTAATGGTAAAAATGGTTAAAGACGGGGTTACACTAAGTGATAAGCTTTAAAATATATCTAAAATGTATAAAATATCTTGTATGAGTGTATTTATACCTTAAAAAATCATATTTTATAAATTAAGGTGAATTAGATCTATTTTCCTTGATATGACTTTTGTTTTATTTTAAAAGTTAAGATTATTTTTAAAATAGTAACTCGTCTCACTTATAAAAAGGCACCTCCACTAATAATTCTCCATATAATTTAATCACTCTATATCTACCAATATATTACTAAATAGATTCCAAAAACAATTTTCCATTACCTTGTGATTCCCTTCTTTTCAAAAGAAAAACTTATGAACCCTTAAGGTGTTTTTTAACGGAGACTATCCATGGAAGGGGTATATGTTCTAACCATTATCTATCAAGTTTCATTATTATTAAATATTTTACAATTGGTTCATAAATATATTAATATAATTACATAAATGTTATTTCTATAATATAATTTTATTTTAATTATTGAACAATCATTTCTAACTTTTTTTTATCCATTGAAAAATGAAAATGTTGCCGATGCATACATGTAAACTATCGCCTCCAAGTATGACATGTTTATTTTTTAATGACCTCCTCAAATAGATGGTTATATAGATGGATTTAATTAATATGTATGATATTTATTATATCATTTTAATTCTTTAATTATATAAAAATATTTAATTTTGTTTTCTTATTTTCATTGAAAAATGGGAACATCACATATGTGTATGTACAGACGACCACCTACAAATATGACAGAATTAACTTTTCATTAACAACATATATTTATCACTCAAAAAATATATTAAATAATTAAATATAATATTTATAAGATGATTGATGTTCTATTAATATTATATTATCATTATATAATAAAAATTTTTTACCGAATAAAATATTGAAATATTTTTAAATTTGGTATGTTTTATAACCTACTTGAATGTTGTTATACAGTTTATATAATTAATGATAAAAGAATGTTTTAAATATATATATATATATATATATATATATTATGTAATTATTAAAAACATAATTTTTTAAAAATTAATTAATTGTAATAATGATATGTTCATCTTATAATAAAAAAAATTTCAACGAAATCAAAACTTCTAATAAAATGTATTGTTTAGGATTTATAATTGAATCATCACTGTATGTTCCATGAAATTACCATATAACTCTTAAATAATAAAATATACATATACAAAATCCTCAATAACATTCTATATCTGATTAAACCATAAAATAAAAAAATGCATTGGAAATAGTATAGTTGTGACGACCCCAATCCGGAGCCCCTCCACTGGTGCCCCATACCCGGTTTGCCACATAACCTCAAGAATGTTTTTACAAATGCCAGAGGCTGCCAACTAGTAGCGAGGGCCTTGGTGAGTCGGTGGGGAAACTATTCCCTCATTCGGTAAAGTATACAGTAGGAAAAACAACCAGACACAATAGCAGAAACAATCAACAACATACAAAAATTGAAGTGAACAACGGAAGCAATGGATACATAATAATGATGCAACATGGTACATATATCTATGTAAAGCAGTAAGAAAACCAATGTGATGAAGTACAACTGAAAAGAAGGTTCAAAAGAAAACAAACTAAACTCCTCATCATCACAAGCCTCGGCTCGGTCCCATGCTCTCCAGCTCCAGTGAATCAAGAACCCGAAGTAGAAGGCCGCTTGCCCTTATCTATACCTACAACAACATAGTCTTCCTAGTCCCAAAAGCATGGACCAAACAGGGTGTGAGATACAATACCAGTAGGCAATCACCCAAATATTTATGCCTAACAGTCAATGAATACATGGAAGTAATGAAACAAGAAGCAGTAAATAGGAAAGCACAAGAAGCTATAATCCACAGTTCTAACAAACGGGGTACACAAGTAAACAGCCAGCAACAATAAGGAAAAAGGTTAACCCTCTGGGTATCTCTCACATCCTAGCCCCTATGGTTCAGCCTAAAAGTACTAGCAACCCTCTTGGTGGCACACACAGTCTCACCCCTATGGTTCAGCTATGAAATTAATAAACTCTATGAGGAATCACTCACTGTTAATTCCCCCTATAGTCCCGTAACGTACTAAAGGCTCTCTGGGAAAGCACTCAACATCTCATTCCCCCTGTTCCCATCGTTGAGGAACTACAGACTCTCTGAGGAAGCATTAATCGTCAATTCACCCTGTGGTCTCGCATCGTATTTGAAGACACTATGGAGAAGCCCTTACGTCAATTCTCCCTTTGGTCTACTACTCTAGATTCTCACAGTCCTGAGTGAAAATAAACATGCATAGCGTGCATGTATCGTCTAAGTAAAACTCAAGAACTACTTGGTTATCATTTTAAGGCTCAAAAACATAATAAAGTAGCAGTTCAACTATCCTATGACTAGACATGGCAACTGAAAAAATGCCAAACATGCATAAAAAACATGGAAAAGAATCCTGAGCAGAAAATAAATTACTCTACTTACAAGCATAAACCTCTACTACAACAATCAAGAAATGCAGGAAGACAACAGGGAAAAAACAGGAAACCCACAATTCCTCGCCCAAGGGAATTTGTGGAATTTTCACAAAATACTCATCGACTTTCGATAGAAAGGAACAAACCACCAACATCGATCCTAGGAGATCGATATATGTGAATCACGATGATTGATTCCCCTTAGAACGTCGTAGATCTGAGAAAACGCACAAAACGCTCAGCACATGATAACTCAGAAATGAAGAGGAATCAGAAAACGAAGTTCAAGAAGAATGAAGATCTTACCACTGCGATTCTAATGCAATCGACCATGCTCGAATTAGAGAATAGACGAATGGGTGGGAGCTCATTGAAGATTCGGTTGTATGGGTCACTCTCAGACGAACGAGACCTAGAAGGAGGTATTTCTGTGCGTCAGGCGCGTCCCCAGTCCGTTTAGTGGAAAACAAAAGAAAAGTACACGGTGTGTATTTTTAAAGTACACAATGTGTTGTGGGTTTTTCCGTACTCCACCAAAATCGGCTTCCACGTCACCCCTACACATCATGTGTGTGGCCCGACATGGCCAGCACATGGCTCCGAGCCAGGGAAGAGTACACGACGTGTACTCATAATGTACACGGTGTGTACTTTGAAAATTTCCAGAAAGTTCATTTTTCTAAAAAACTCCAGAAAAAGGGAAAACATACCTAAAAAGAAGATCCATGTTCTTAAAAACTTCCCCCCTTAAAGAAATTCGTCCCGGAATTCCCCTAACGTGGCGTAGAAGAAGGATCCCCGAACAGCTCCAGCCACTACGATCGTACATCGGTCTCCCTTTCCCAGGTCTTGTCCTGTACTAGCCCGTGCTTCCATAGCACCCGTACTAGAGGAACAAATTGCCCGCGGAGAACCTTCATACTACGATCAACAATCCGAATAGGATGCTCCTCGAATGATGCATCCACTTCAAGTTCAACCTCCTCATCCTGAAAGACATGAGATGGGTCCGAAATGTAACGTCGGAGCTCAGAGACGTGGAAGACGTCGTGCATGGCCCAATATCTATGAGGTAGCTGCAACCGATAGGTGATCGGTCCTACTCTTTCCAAGACGTCAAGTAGCCTGACATACCGCGGTGAAAGCTTACCCTGTCTCTGAATCCTCTTGTGTCCCAAACTCGGTGTGACACATAGGAAAACCTGATCCCTGACCTCGAACTCTAGAGGTCGTCTCCACTGATCAGCATAAGACTTCTGTCAAGACTGTCCTATAGCCATCCTCTTCCGGATCAGCTCTATCTACTCTGAGGTCTCCTGAACGAGACGAGGTCCCAGCAAAGCTGCCTCTCCTGACTCCAGTCAGCACAAGGGTGATCGGCACGACCTACCGTACAAAGCCTTTTATGGTACCATATGAATGGTCACCCGGAAACTGTTATTGTAGGAGAACTCCAAAAGAGGAACATACATCTCCCAAGAACCGCCAAAGTCTAGAATGCAGGCTCAGAGCATATCCTCAACCACTTGGATCGTGCGCTCAGACTGGCCATCAGTTTGGGGATGGTATGCTGTACTCAAAAGTACCTGTGTGCCCAAGGCCTTCTGAAGTCCCTACCAGAACCGAGAGGTAAAGAGCACATACCTATCTGAAACAATGAAGTGTGGAACTCAATACAGACGAATGATCTATCAGATGTAAAGTCGTCCCAGATCATCAACACTGAAGGTCTCCTTGATCAGCAAGAAGTGAGAAACCTTAGTGAGCCCGTCGATGACAACCCAAACAGTATCGTTTCCTCGAGGGGTCCTCGGCAATCCAGTCATGAAGTCCACTGCAACATCATTCCACTTACACTCCATAATGGGTAACTGCTGTAAGAGGCATGTTGGTTGCTGATTCTCTACTTTCACCTGCTGACAAGTAGAACATCTCATGACAAAACCAGCAACATATTTCTTCATACATGGCCACCAGTACTGGCGATGAAGACCCTGATACATCTTGGTGATTCCAGGATGAACTGCCTATACAGAGGAATGAAAATCCCACATTAGCTCCTAACGTATGTCTTCCAGCACCCATACGCATCCCTAGAAACACAAGATCTCACCCTCTCCCATTTTCCATCTAGGAATAGGGTCCTCTCCTGACACACTTTCTTGCAGGACCAAGCCTTCAGAGTCTTATAGCTACCTCATTCGTACCTGATTTAGAAGTGTAGAGGTAAAAACAATTGAAGATATGAATGTCTGTCCCTATCTGTCGTGCTCCTCAAGATGCATCTCAGAGAACAGAGCCATGAGCTTCCACTCACTGGTAGCCTCCTGAACTCCCTGAATCTGAGTTCTCCTGCTCAACGCATCTACCACTACGTTTCCATTTCCCGGCATATAGGCAAGCTCGAAATCAAAAGACTGAAGATACTCGACCCACCTGCGCTACCTCAGATTCATATCCCGCTGAGTGAAGATGTACTTGAGACTCTTGTGTTCAGTGAAGACCACAAAGTGCTATCCCAGCAGATAGTGTCTCCAACAGCGTAAGGCATGAACCACAACTGCCAACTCCAGATCGTGTGTAGGGTAGTTCCTCTCATGTGGCCTCAACTGCCGAGATCCATACACAACGACTCCATCTCCCTGCATAAGCATAGCTCCTAGCCCGATACCTAAAGCATCATAGTAAACAATGTAGCTCTTTCCTGGCTTTGGCAAGACTAGTATCAGTGCTGAATTCAACCTACCTTTCAGCTCCTAAAAGGATGACTCGCAAGAATCTGACCATAAGAACTTCGACCCCTTCTTGGTCAGACCTGTCAAAGGTGCTTCTAGACAAGAAAAGTCCTGAATAAAGCGTCTGTATTATCCATCCAGCCCTAGAAAACTCCGTACCTCAAAGACGTTCTTCGGCTGCTCCGAGGAAACTACAGCTCTCACTTTCTCTAGGTCTATAGATACTCCTCCCTCTGAGATGACGTGACCAAGAAGTGAATCTGATCCATCCAGAAGTGGCACTTCTATAGTTTAGCATAAAGCTGATGCTCGCTCATTGTACTCAGAACGATCTCAAGATGTGTGGCATGGTCGTGTCGAGTGTGAGAGTACACCAAGATATCGTCCATGAAGACCACGACAAAGGAATCCAAGTAAGTATGGAACAATCGGTTCATCAGTGCCATGAAAACTACAGGTGCGTTCGTGAGACCAAACGATATGACTGTATACTTGTATAGACCATACCTACTTCTGAAGGTGGTCAGAGGTATATCTGGTGGTCTAACGCGCAACTGATGATAACCAGACCTCAAGTCTATCTTCAAGAACACCTGGGCTCCTTGAAGATGATCAAAGAGGTCATCGATCCTTGGCAAGGGATATCGGTTCTTAACCGTCAACTGGTTCATCTTTTGATAATCCATAGAATGCCGAAGGGTGTGGTCTGCCTACTTTCCAAACAAGACAGGCGAACCCCAAGGAGTAGTACTGGGTCAGATGAATCCCTTAGCCTACAACTCCTCCAACTGCATGTTGAGATCCTGCAACTCTGGAGTAGCCATCCTATAAGGAGGAATGGACACCGGTTCCACTCCCAGCACGAGCTCAATAGAAAAGTCTACCTCATGCTCCGGAGATAAACCTGAGAAGTCCTATGGAAAGACGTCCCTGAAGCGATCCACCACTGGAGGAAAGTCCAACTATGGAGTCCCCTGATCATCCAGATAAAGACTAGCAATCTGGGCTGTCACCCTTCATAGCCCATGATGCTCGAGTCCTGCTTGGCTCGCCTGAACATCCGATTCGCCTCTATGAAGAAAGGATTCACCCTCTGGTGAAACGAAACTCACTCTGCGGTGATAATAGTCGATGAATTATTGGAAGCGAACCAACCAGTCCATCCTGAGGACAACATCATAACCTGTCATCTCTAGGACATAGAGATCCCATAAGAAACGATACCCTGCAACCTCGGGAGGGAACTCTCGACACTGGCACACACTAGATGTCATCGTCCCCAAAGGTGTGTCTAGTGTCAATGAGTCAGCAGAAGAAAAGATGCAGATCCCAAGGCTCTCCACGACATCAACAAAGATAAAGCTATGTGTAACGCTAGTATCGGAAAGGGCTGAAGATAAAACTGAAGCTATAAAAAATCATACCTCGAACTGTAGAAAGGTCGAGATCCTGCTTCTGATAGGTCTTCTCCATGGGGAAACACTGGCCTGCAACGTGGCCTTGTGCCCCTGGATGACCACTCTGAGCTGATCCACCCCGCTGGTGCTGAGGGACTGGGGGCTGACCTCCACGGCCTCAACCTCCACCTCGGCCTGAACGGCCGGATGAACTCCAGTTCCCTGACCGGTGAGAAACTGGTAGTGCTGCTCCTGAACAAGGAGTCATTGTAGAACCCCGGTCACCCGCTTCTGGTGAGAAAACCAAGCAAAAATGCTGAAGGTGACCCATCTTGCTACAAGATCGGCACACCATGGGGTCCCTCTGGCACTGCGGCCCCGTGTTCCCCAACTGGCCACACTGGTAGCATGTCACCTGGCTACCTGACGATGTATCATGCTTCCTAGGGTCACCGTGCGTAGGCTCTCTATGATGCTTCTTTCTGTCATCTGGAGGAAGACTAGCTCTGGAAGTAGAACCACCCTAGTTCGCAGCTCCAAAGTCTCTCAGATTGCGCTCCGCAATCAGTGTCTTGATAACTATGGAAGTGATGGAAGTCAACTGGAAGATGTTCACTTGCAAGCAGATCTCCCTCCTAAGGCCATCCTCAAACTTCCTTGCTAAGAACACACAGCTTCCATCTAGGATGGGTGTGAAACGCTGCAGCTTGGTGAAGCGAGAGGAATCCTCCATGAAAGATAGAGTACCTTGCTCTAAGGTCATGAACTCCTAGGGTCGATCAGCCCTCAGGGTCTCTGGGTAGAATTAGTCATAGAACAGGCATTGGAACTCCTCCCAAGACATATCCTGCTGTTGACCCGCCTGTGAGATCACGTCCCACCACCTCTTGGCGGAGTCTCGGAGAATGTAGGTAGCGAGCTTGACCCGCCTCTCTGGATGCGTCTCTAGATGCTCGAATATAGTGAGCATGGCTTCCAGCCATGACTCTGCAGCCTGAGTTCCTCCTTCCCCTGAGAAAGTGGGAGGACACTACTGTTGAAAAACTCATGTCAGGTCTGCCATAGTCGTGGCAGGAGGCGACGCTCCCTGGAAGGCCTGCATCATCCTCATGAAACCTTCCCTAAACTGTGCATTAGTACCTGCAACTGGTATAACAGTCGGTGCCAAGGCTGGCCCGACTGTAGGATCGGTAGGAAGTCTCTGATCAACCCTGTCTGGTGTCTGATCACTGCCTGATGACAGACGTACGACCGGAGGACGTCTCAGAGGCATAGCTCTGAAAGATCAAAAGTACACCATAGATCAGGAAAACAAGGACAGAGAACACAAGAGTACAAAATGGAAACAGGGGAAAGAAAACACACAAGTTTACAAAACCCGACTACACGGCGTGTATAAAAACAACATGGCGTGTCTTCTTAAACCACTAACATGGGCGTGTAATCCTTCCCTAAAAGTCGTGTAACACCTCAAACTACACGGCATGTTGACCAAACACACGGTGTGTACTTGAAAACTATTCCCATGCCTGAGTCTCTTTACACGGCTAACCCACACGGTTTTCTTAACCCGAGACTACACGATGTGTTCTAAACACACATAGCGTGTACTAGACAAGGCTTCGATAGCCCGTGTTTGTTAAACACACGACCGTCTACACGGCTGAACCTTACACAGTTGAACCTTACACAGCTGAACCTTACACAGCATGTTCCGAACAAACACGGCATGTATAGGTGAAGGTGGAACCATCCCGTGTTATTCACAACACAGCCGGGTACCTGAACAAGACTACACAGCGTGTGCCCGAAAACACCAGACATGTCTAAGAGAAGGTCATGCTGACCGGTGTTGTTCATGACACGGCCGAGTTCCTGGGAGGGACTACACGACATGTGCTACTCGATCTTCCCCGACCCATGTTGTTAGTGACACGGCCGGGTACATGGATCATTACTACACAACGTGTACCTATCATACACGGCGTGTAACAAAAGTTACTTTCATGAAACCGTGTTCTGCTCACACGGTCAGTAACATGGCTTGAAAACATCACGGAGTGTATCCAAAAAGTACACACTTTGTATTCTGAGTTTTTCGGGGCAGTAGCTTTGAAACTGCATAGAACCCTAGAAACACTAAAAAAAAGGCAAAGAGGTGCCTAATTCAAATTCGTGAGGGCCTATAATCCCCGCGAATCAAGGATTGGAATCTCCTATAGTCACATATAAGGGAAAACAATAGCTCTCTAATATAACAGCAGGGATTCTATCAGGAATATATCACAACATCATGCATAATCTACACAAAGCCTATCACAACAGCATGCAATCGCTAATTCACCCTTGATGGAATAACAAGAATGCATGGCATGTGATTTCTAGAAGTGCCTATATAATGCATGAGATGTCATACCCTCATCTCATCAGGTTGCAATAGAAATAGAACCGAAATATCAAAACAATAACTGCACAAGTCATGCGAATAACTCTAGGTGAAAACATATCAACCATAAAAACTCAAAACCAGCAAACTACAATTACTGAGGTAGTATGGATTTTCCCTGTACACAGGTTATCTACTACCGATCACAGCTTAATACCAAGTACCGAGTTCATCCTATCCTTGGATAAAGTCTCCAAACAGTAAAGAAAGAGAAAATAACTCCTTTGATACCACTTTGTAACGACCTGAATCAAGAGCCCCTCCACTGGTGCCCCGTACACGGTTTGGCACAGGACCTCAAGCGCATTTCCCCAAATTCCAGAGTATACTGACTAGCAGCGAGGGACTTGGTGAGTCGGTGGGGAAACTATGCCCTCATTCGGTAAAGTATACAGTGGGAAAAACAACCAGACACAATAACAGAAACAATCAACAACATACAACAATTTAAGTGAACAACGAAAGCGATGGATACATAATAATGATGCAACATGGTATATATGTCTATGGAATGTAGTAAACAAACCAATGTGCTTAAGTACAAATGAAAACATGGTGCAAATGAAAAAAAGTAAACTCCTTAGCATCACAGGCCTCAGCTCGGTCCCATGCTCTCCAGCTCCAGTGAATCAACAACCCAAAGTAGAAGGGTTCTTGCACTTATCTATACCTGCAACAACATAGTCTGCTTGGGCCCAAAAGCATGGCCCAAACAGGGTGCGAGATTCAATCCCCATAGGCAATGACCCAAATATTTGTGCCTAACCGTCAATGAAAACATGGCAGTAATAAACAAGAAGTAGTAAACAGGAAAGCACAAGCAACTACAATCCGAAGTTCTAAAAAACAGGGTACACAAGTAAACAGCCAGCAACAATAAGGAAAAAGGGTAACCCTCTGGGTAGCTATCAAAGCCTATCCCCTATGGTTCAACCTACAAGTACTACCAACCCTCTAGGTGGCGCACACAGTCTCACCCATCTGGTTCAGCTATGAAATTAATAGACTCTCTGAGGAAGCACTCACCGTCAATTCCCCCTATAGTCTCATATTGTACTAAAGTCTCTTTGGGGAAGCACTCAATGTCTCATTCCCACTATGGCCCATGTCGAGGAACTACAGACTCTATGAGGAAGCACTCATCGTCAATTCCTTCTGTGGTCTCGCATCGTATTTAAAGACACTCTAGAGAAGCCCTTACGTCAATTCTCTCTTTGGTCTACTACTTTAGGTTCTCACAGTACTGAGTGAAAATAAACATGCATAACGTGCATGTATCGTCCAATTAAACCTCAAGAACTACTTGGATATCATTATAAGTCTCAAAAACATAATAATGTAGCAGTTCCACTATCCTATGACTAGACATGGCAACTGGAAAAACGCCAAACAGGTAGAAAAAACATGGCAATGCATCCGGAGCACAAAATAAATTACTCCACTTACAAGCATAAACCTCTACTATAGCAATCAAGAAAAGCAGGAAAACAGAAGGGGAAAACAGGAAACCCACAATTCCCCACCCTAGGGAATTTGTGGAATTTGCACAAAATACACATAGACTTTCAACAGAAAGGCACAAACCACCTACCTCGATCCTAGGAGATCAATATATGTGAATCAAGATGATTGATTACCCTTAGAACGTAATATATCTGAGAGAACTCAAAAAATTCTCAGCCAACGATTACTCGGAAATGAAGAGGAATCAGAAAACGAAGCTCAAGCAGAAGGAAGATCTTACCGCTGCGATTCAAACACAATCGACCATGCTCAAATTGGATAATGGACAAAGGGGTGGGAGATCATCGAATATTCAGCCGTACGGGCCTCTCTCGGAGAAACGGGACCTAGAAGGAGGTGTTTCTGTGCATCAGGCGCAACCCCGGTCTATTTAGTGAAAAAAAAGTACACGGCGTGTATTTTTAAAGTACACGGCGAGTAGTGGGTTTCTTCATACTCCGCCAAAATCAGCCTCCACGTCACCCCTACACACCGTGTGTGTGGCCCGACATGGCCAACACACGACTTCAAGCCGGGGAAGAGTACATGGTGTGTACTCATAAAGTACACGATGTGTACTTTGAAAATGTCCAAAAAGTTCATTTTTCTTAAGAACTCCAGAAAAAGGGAAAACATACCTGAAAAGAAGATCTGCGTTCTTACAATAGTTAACACATAATCATTAATCTTAACAAATAATTTTTAATAAATTTGTAATAAATATAAAATTAATAAAAAATATATAATTTTCTCATAAATTTATTATAGTGTGAGTGTGACAAAGTGTAAGTCTTTGGGGAGGGTTTTCTTTCTATAAAATCTTATTTATAATGTTTTAAAATATTTATCTTTCATGTCTATGTTATTTTAAATATATATATAATGTTATTATATATATAAAAATGAACGATTGAGTTTATTTTTAAAAATATTAATTAATTTAGATCATTTTAGAAATTAATCTTTTCAACCTTTTTTGTATGAGTCTCTTTTGACCTTCTTTACAAAATAGTGAAAACAATGATTTTTAACATATACAAAATGAACAAAATATTACATTATTGTGTTATCTATTCATTATCAAGATGCATTTAAAATTATATATTTATTTTAAATAAGATTATAATCCAAATATTTTAATTTTTTTAAAAGTATTAAATTGAAAAAATCATTTCTCATTCTAATAGATAGTTTAAAGTGTTTTTTATATGGATAAAATTCCAAATATTATGAGTTCTATGATGAAAGGGAATGATTTTATGTTTTTTTTCTATGATGTGGTTCTTGGAAATTTTATATGATGATGGGTGGTTCAGATATAGTCCTCTAAATCATTTTTTAATGATATGTTCTCTAAGAGGTGATATGTGGTAGTTAATAGCGAAATTTATAACATTGTAAGGGTTCTTTTGTAGTTGATTGTAAGGATAATGTCCAAAGATTCCATCATGGGTTTTAATGACTTATATGGGTTTTATTGAATTTTTTTTATTTAATGAGGTAAGAAAATAAGTTAAATCTTAAATTAAATTGGTATGATCCACCAAAGGTGGATTTTTGTTTCAAGAAAATGTTTTCATGGGTTATATTGTTTTTTAAGAAAACCTGATTTATATATAATTATGATATTGTTTTGATAAATTTATTGATAAATGAAGTTTAGTTTTATAGTTGAATGTGTTTTTTATGAATCTTAAAGTAATTTGTTTGAAGGAAATAATTTATTAATTAATTTAAATTATTTCTAGGGACTAAATAGTTTTCATTGTATTTTATATCCCATATTGGGTTTTTATCCCACTTTTTCAAATGTTTTCTAGTAGGGATTGAGGATTAGTATCAACTATATATTAGTATATCTGTTTTCTATGACGATCCAAATTAAAATAATTGAATATGTCTTGAATGATGTAGGTGTGTAACCATAAAACCATATTTTGTTGATAAAAGTGTAAACTAATTGGTAGTTCTACTTTGATATGTAAAGGGATTTTATTAATTCACTTAAAATATAAAGCTAAAAGATCTGAGATATATAATAAAGTGGATCTCTTATTATAAATCATTTAATTATGGTTTTATTGGGTAACATGTTTTAATAGATGGTCTCAAATAAGGTATAAAATAATATTATTTTAAGATTGGATCAAAGTGTACCAGTCAGGTTCATTATAGTTGGAATCAAATAAAGGGTTTAAATAACATTATTATAGATAATCTAGTTTTTATATATTTTTCATTTGAATAATTATATTTCTATATTTGGATTTATCATTAATGTCAACATTGTTTTTGGGTATCTAAGGGACCTGCAATTAATATATTAAAAATATTAATAAATTTCAATGCATGCATGCACATCATTTTAGTGTGTTTTGTTTTCCTATTGATCGGGAAATCAGATTTTAAATTCGATATAACAGTTGATTCTAGAATACACAGTTTGCCCTTGGCATGACCCAATGTTGGTGGTTCCAGATATATGGTTGAGGAAGCCATTGGTGGGTGTATTTAATTAAAATTACTAATTTATTTATTTATTTTATTTTTAATTCCCATGAACTAAATGCCTTGTTAAAAAGAATATAGTTGAAAATCAACAGGGTTATCTATATAAACCAAGGTGATATTTGAAGGAGGTTAGGACATTCTTCATGGGAAGATCAAAATCTAAGGGTTTTAAACAACTGGATTGATGTGGATTGAGAGGCAGTGAACATATTAGGTCTTCTTCATACTGGAAAACGTTTTCTTTATAAAAAATAAATAAATTTCAACATAAGAATCATCATTTTTTGTTTTCTCCATTTTTTTAAATTATTAAGTATGGATTCTTATTATCATATTAATTATTATTCAGTCCTATTAATTACAATACAAGAATTAATAATTTTGAATCCAAATTATCTATTTTTATTTGTGTTCATTAATTCACCCCCATGTTCTCGCCATATTATAATCCTTGGACATGATTATATAGTCTAATTATAGGTTAACCTTGTTCTTTTTCTTTTCCCCTATCTATTAATATCATTCTTTTTTATTGTCCCTTGGGATAATGGTTTGAAATTTCTAGGGTGGGTTTGAGCATGATAAAAATCACAGATTTTTTATGGTAGCGTGAATGATTTATGGATCGATGGTGTGTGGATGGATAGAGGTTTTATGTAGAATTACTAGTGAATAATTGATAAATATGTTTCTATAGAGTAAATGGGAGTAACTTTGGAAGTTACACATCTTCTAAATATATATAAGATTCTGGATTTCCGGCCATCAGAGGCTGGTGATCGATAGCCTGTAACATAACCTTTGATTTTTGTGGGTGTTGAGTGTTAAATAGATACAATCAGATATTGAAAGATAATATATGGGATTTTTGTGGATAAAATTATATTTATATGATAAACACAACTACACAATGTATATTACAAAGTACACATGTTATGTAGTCCCCTTGACTATGGTGGATAGAGTTTTGGGTGAAGAAATTTATCACACACTGTGTGAACCCACAACACACCATGTGACCCACTCCTAGTATCTCAAAATTAACATTGGGAATACATGGGAATGTACAAGGAAAATAACATAAGAATGACCATATTATATAGGAATTATTGTGTGATCAGACCCAACTATGATACCCAAACACTACCTTGTAAAAATGAGTCTCAAAATGTACACGGGCATGGCCGGAAGAGCATAAGTAATCCATGGGTGGATGAGACAAACCATGTATAACCAATAAATGTAGTGTGTTATGAAAAGTATTTCCAAGATATGTAATGGGAAGACCGTGGCCAAGAAGTGAGTTGAGGCCACATGCCATGTGGATCCCCCTTACATTCCATGTATTCCCCTAGGAACCTCTTCCTATCATATATCATTTTTAGGGATATGGATTCTGGAAGATGAGTAGCCTATTATAAATGTTTTTCAAAATATAATTTTATATAATACTTTTTTTGGGAGTATGATATATGATGTGATGTGTTCAAATCATGAAACTTCTTCAGATGATTCTCAACAGTGATAGTGATCAAGCCAAGATCATCTGAGAGATTTTGGCGATGGTAACCCCATTTCTAGAGTGAACCATACTTTTCATACATATAAATATCTTCTTAGTCGATTAATATTAATTACATAACATTTAAATCCATGCTAGAACCATTTAGGTCAAGTATCTTTGGAAACATGGAAACATAAGAAACTTGTTCATAAAATATATAAACCGTCTGTAATATATTTTACCCCAACTATCACCCTTCTTATAAATATTCGACTTAATAAAATTCTTCCTTACATAGGAAAAGGAAACATAATAAAATTGTGGTCACATATGATCAATAAGGGTAAAAATATTAGATATTAATGATCATATAAGCATAATAGGATCAAAATGGTATAAGAACATTATCTTAAAATTTCAAAACCATACCCTGCATTTCCAAGATCACAATATTAGGTTATTTCATAAATAATGGTAGTTCATAAGACAAATATCATTAGGTAATAAAATAACATTAACCATGAAATCATAACATAATCATAATAAGTTGCTTTTTGATAAACACATTAGTATAAAATATAATTTACATAGTAGTCAAGGATTGTTACCAAGTCTATCATTGTGGAAGGAATTTACTCCAGAAACCATCATAGTAGTCAAGGTTTACTCCAATGACTATCATAGGGGAAAAAATCTATTACTAAACTTGGTTCACTCCCCATTCAAGTCATGTTGATCTCATGAGATATTAATATTTACCATATTAATTAGAGGGAGATATAGGTCCCAACCATAATATAATTAAAATTATATGTGTGTGTTTCATAAGAGCTTAACGAATTCATAATATCATAACCCATGAAAAGAAATGGTTTTCATAATTATTTTATTATATAATAACCAATGGGAAAGAAATGGGGTTCATAAAAATATTATCATTTCATTATTTTATAACTAGTGGAAAATAAAAAGGCCTCATAAATATTTTATCATCAAATTCATGAACTATCTAGAGGAAAAATAACTATGGTATCATTAGTTCATATACCCTATAATTCATAAGTTAAATCTAATTTTTTATTTAATCTATATAAATACCATTAAAATATCATTAAAACATTCTCGAGGAAAATAAATTTTCCATTATGAAATCCCTTATTTAAAAAAACAAGATAAATATAAAGGGAAAAATATCTTAAAAACAATGTAAACTTTTAATGGAAGGTTTAAAAAATTTATCCATGATGGAAGGAAACGTTTTTCATGTTGTATAAGATAAAAACCACATTCCTTCAAAACATTTATCTAAAAAGTCAAAAAGTACCTCATCCAAAAAACAAAAAAAAATATTACATTTAAAACAATTTGATAAAATTAAATCATGGGAAGAAGCCTTTAAAAATGATATGGTAAAAGTAAAATCTTTCTTTGAACCATTTTTAGAAAACAAGGATGTGAAATAAACTATTTTTTAACCAAATAGGAAAATAAAATCAATTTTACATAAAAAAGTATCTCATGTATCTTGAGTATATAAGGTGAGTAAAATGGAAGGAAAAAATTAATTTTAATGAAATACCCATATGATAAGAAAACTCATGAGTATAATGGGATCTTGATAATTATATTTCATGATCATAATGTAATCATAAACTGTCCTCATAAACAATGATATTGTAAAATAAAAATTCTTCCCTTGAGTTTGTCTTTATTTGGAAGAACACTATCATCTTATATAATAAATTTAAATTTATTATAATTCATTAATGGTATTATTTTCATAATTATAATATCATATAGTATCCCTTTAAAACAATTAAATACCCCCTTTATCAATAATTACTTATTAAAATCATCATTTCCATTTGTAAACTATTTCATTTATCGTGAGTATTTCTGTTCTATATGTCTTATACTAGTACATTTATCATTATTTCATATTTTATATAATATTAATAAGTCAATAAATATCATATATATTCATTAAATAAATATTTATTTTAATCTATAAATGTTATAGATATAAAAATTAATTACACAATTCATAGAGAAGGTAGGCCTTATGTATGCGTAAACATTGATTTCATTTTTCAATGGATGGAATGAAATAATGTTAAATATTAATTAAAATTTATTGTATAATTATTATATCATATATATTCATAATTACCATAAAAGAAAAATATAACTGAAAAACAAATCACATCACTTCGTGGTGGTGGTGGTCGATACACACTTGCGAACGATGTTATTGTTTCCCAAATTATTGAATTGTAAGAATGTATACATGATATTATAATTATATAAGAATTATTGTGTCATAAATACCAAATATAAGCATTAAAACCATCAAAATACCCATCCATAAAATATGGTGATGAAATATGAATTGCATCACTAAGTGGAGACGGTAAGGCTTATATACGCAAGAGTGATACTTTCACTTATTATTTGATGATAAAGATCATGTATTATGGTGTTTTCATATTCATAATAAAATTTAATCATATTTATGATACATAAATAATTATTTTATTTTAAATACTTTTGATTTATATGAGTTGTAAAAGAGTAAAAATTAAAGTGATTAGTTAAGGTGGTTACCTATTTTTTGAAATGACTTATTTATGTCTCTTCTCAAGGGATCTAAGGTTGGAATTTTGGGAAAATAAAAATATCTATAATGAGTATAGGTATGTTTATAATGTATTTTTGGTGTTATTTTTGATCTATAATTATCAATGTGGTGCCCCCCGCACTCAGCTGAGGTGGTAGGGGTGGGGAGGGGTTTGGGACATGGTTACAGGGTCAAGTCCCCAAGCCGGTGGGTTTACCTCTATTATCTTCTTTGTGTGTGTACCATTTTTTTGGTAGTAAACAACATTTTATGATGCTCAATGTTTTTTAAATACATGGGTGATGAGGTTCCCTTTTATAATTTAGGTGAGGTGCCCTTTTGGAATTTCTTAAAAGTTTAAATTATAATAAATTTAATCTCATTTCAGATTCCTTAAAATTCCCATTTATTCAAAGATATGGTAGGATATGTCTGTAATACATTTAAAAAATATAATTTAGGCATGTTTTAGGTTATTGTTAAACCATATCATTTTTAATAACCCTTATTTAACCTATTTTAATTTTCACTAGGGTAACAACTTTTCAATATTAAAGGGTTGTATTTTTTACTAATAGATTGAAAATTTGACAATAAATGGCCTTGTTATGAATTTTTAGACTATATAATGTCCACATTTTATTATTTATTGTTTTTTATTATTTTTAAATAATTTAATAAAATATAATTTAAAAAAAACTATCATTATTCTCAATTTTTACACTATTTATTTAATTTGAATTAAAATAAAAAAAATGAATTTGAATGTAATCATTTAACCCAAAAATAATATTTCATATTTGTTTATAATATAACGGGAGCACTATAAAATAATAAAATTATATCACATTTATTATTATCAAAATCATTTATTTGATATATTAATTAATTGAATAAATATTGTTTTGGAGATCTGTAAGAATTTAAAGTAATTATATAATACCTAATTTTTTTTAATTAATTAAAACCATGAATATAATTTCAATATGGATACAATTAATTTTAATATTATTTCATAACTTGTTTTTTCCATATGTGAAGACATAAGTGATATTTAAAACTAAGAGACACATTTTTTTAACTTTCATTCATTTAAATAACATATAAATTATTTCCTTGGAAAAGTGACTATTAAACTAATCCTTTATGATACTAATATGATAAGAGTAGAATTAAATTATTTAAATATTAATTTAAGTGAAGAAATATGCCATTATCACTTATTTTTAATCAAGATTAACCCGATTTCTCCTTTACAAAGGTGATAAATTTTACAACAGTTACTATTCATAATGATAAAAAGTGTCAAATTTACCAAAATTGAACCTTCTAATTCTAAAAATTTAATTCCATTTTACTAATTTTGTACCAATAAATGAAGGAAATTAATTTTAATTCATGTGTAAAAAATGATACAAAAACAGTTCTTAATATATATTTTTAAGTATAAAAGTTTATTTCTTCTTATTCTTTGGCTAAAAAAATATATGACGAATGTTTAAAAAATTGATTCGGTGAATAATATAGACATTAAATTAAAATAATTAACCGGTTCTGATTAATTTAATTTAATAATCAAAATATATTGTGAACATAAAACAATTTTAATTTAATAATCAAAATATTTTACTAAGTGGTAACCCATATTTTACTATGGTGTGATTCCTTTGTTTACTGGTTGGTACTCCCTTAATGGTCTAGGGTCTGAGTACTCTACCTACTGAGTGGCATCCATTGTCAACCATGGGAATGGGTATTATATTAACTAAGTGGAAACCCATGATAGGAGAGGGTGTAGGTAATCAATATATCAATCTACTAAGTGGTAACCTTATATCATTATATGGTGTGGGTCCTATGAAATGATCCATCCTAGGATCCATTAAACCACTACTCTAAGCTAGTTAGCCATAGGAGCATATACATGGCTCCACATATTCTAAAGGCTGCATACTAGTGGTGAGGATCGAAAATGGAACTATGAGGATACAATAACCCCATTTTTGGATTAAAATTAGAAATAAGTAACCAAATATCACACATATTAGAGTAAGAAGAAAGAATAAATAACTAAATCATGAAATGATAAAAATGAATGCAGTAATGGGATGAATGTCCATCTAATACAAAAAAATATCCTATTGGACCTACTACAAATAACACAAAATAAAAGAAACTATAAATGGGATCCACAACATCATCAAGCCAAACCCATCCATACATATGATACCACCAAGAAATCATTCTAAACCATTATTACTCAACACATCCTCATCCCAAAAATGTGCTCGTAATAGACATGTGGAAGCTGCTTGGGTACTCAAGTGCAATAGTGGCCCGATCAGGATGTGAGTAAAACTAAATAGGCCACCACTAGCGGTGTCTAAAGAAAATATTATCCATGGAAATAGTGTATTAATAGTAATAGTGGGATAAATAAATATTATTAAAAAGGATATACAAGATAATAAAATACAACAACTCATCTAATATCTATTGTCCCAAGGGTTCTAAGGTGACACCCTGGCCAGCTAAAGATGGGATGACCCAATCTGTACCTCTAAAGCATAACATAGGGGAACATCATATCTAAAACGAAAAGAGGGTTGTTACATACCCATTAAACACAAGTATTCCTAAAAAATACATCCATAGTACCTATCCCATGTACCCATACTACTAGTCCTTAGAACATCAGTATGAAATCCAAATCAAATATCAATTTCAAAATTAATCATGGATAGAACCTCAGTCCGTTATATAACCACATAAAAAACAATAGTTACTGATAATTCACATTGATTCCATTAAATCCATCATAAATATAACAATAGTTACTAGAAACTCAATCCATAACCCATTTATAGATAACATTGGTGGTTCCTAGAGCATCATTTTGACCCCACCCAAGGAAGAGGAGCGTCACTCCATCGTCAAATTCCACATCGTATACCATCATCACCCAGAGATTTATTCCAACGCATTTATTCATTAGTATACTATCAATGTCAAGAGCCTAGTCCAAACATCATGTTTGTAGTACACTACATGTTCCCAGAGCATCAGTCCAATACCTAAACAATATACCAAATTAATCATACATGTATCTCCAGTCCAATACCTATACTCTATATCAAAATAATAATACCAGGAGAATCCGTCTAGTGCCTGACCAAATATTGAGACAACCATTATTGGAGGATCATTCTGGGTCCTAAATCACTCCATCTTCTCTTAAACGAATATTCTCAACATGAAGACAATATAATAAATTAAAGGAAAACACAACAAATTTTTTTATCCATTAATGCTAACTTAGGTCCCTATGGGACTTCAAAAACAAATCCCCTATTCACATTCCAAATGAAACTAAACCAGTCTCTATTCATAAACATTTAAAAATTACACCTTTAAAAAAAAAGTCTTTCCCTTTGAAAAAAAACATGGCCCAAATTCCTGTTTTTATTTCAAAAATCAGCATATTAACTATCAAATAAGTTTTACCAAGGTAGTAAGAACATGCCTATTTCAATGCCACAATTTAAATCCATTAGAAACCACTTTTTTATAAACCATTTGGATGTCACCACCTCATTTTAATAAAACGATCATTTCAATACACATATTCCCCCCTTTTACGTACAAAACCAAGATGAATCCCAATCAATATATTTAAAATCATTTCCAAATATTTTTAGTAATATCATAAAATATAACTCCAAAAACAATACATTTTCATTCCATTAAAAGAAACAAAAATTTCATTCCATATTTATCCCATTATACCCTTTATACTATGTAATCAAACCGTCTAATGAGTTTAATAAAGTTAATTACTTCACTAAATTACTATATATAATACAATGAGTTAAACAATCCATTCATGGGAAATAAGGAACACAACAAATGCACAAGATAATAAATTAATTTACTATGTGTAAAAATATTAGGCCACCTAACTCACAAAATAATATTTCCACAACATTTCCAAAGAACGGTGGCCTTGCGATGGCCCATCCAAGTATCATCCTTACCTCTCGGCAACCAACCAAGATCATCACCACCACATGGGATCTATTATCAAATAAATAACTCAAAAGTAATTAATTATAAATATAATAATTAATTAATTAACCAAAATCTATCTTTTCACAATGACATAAAACTCACTGGGTTCTCACCTCTTGTCGAAACCCCAAGAATCCACCGTGGAAGGTTCAAAAAAAGACCACATACATAATTTATAGACAAATCAATATGATATGATTCAAAATTAACAAGAAATCATACAAAACCATTTTGAAAAAAAATTATTAAAATCACTACAATCACATACCTTAATGAAACCCCATGAAATGTGGTGTGGAATCCATCTCATGATCTCATCTTCCAAGCAAAAAAAAACCATGAGAAACAAATGATTCCAAAATGATATTGTTGAATTGTAAACAATTAAAAAACTAGAGAAATCTAAAATCATATAGGAATAAGAGAAGGAATAAAGGAAACCATCGTAGGAGGATGACTCACCTCAACCGCCATGAAATTTCTATGAAATCACACAAAAAAACGAGGGGCAAGAGGGGGAGTGGTTTGGTAACCCCATGGTTCATACTAATGAAACTGGGGAGAAGGATCATGGAAGGGTTATAAAAAAAGTTTAATTTTTGAAAAATACCCATTTTTAATGAAATATAGGAGCTGCACATTTTTTCCACATGATTTTTCAAACTGTGTGCAAACATTATTGTCAACTCTATCTAAGGACATGACATTATCATGGTTATTTCACAAAGTAGGAGAAATATTGTGACAACCATGCACACTCCTACAGTTTAACATCCAAATATTCACATAGTTTTGGTTCATGTTTTCACAAACAGTGTGACAGCCATACAATAAGAACTAACTCCCTTCTGAAGCAAGGTGTATGGTTTGTTTGAAATCAAGCATATACCATGCTCTATGACTCAAAACCTACTCAAACATGCATGGTTTCTCATTTTACCTCACACGGTTCACCTCAAACCATTATCCAACCATGAAACTAATTCATTTCCAGTTAAAAATAAAAAAAAATCTTATTGAGCATCGAGGTGGTGCCTGATTTCTCTAAAACCATGCACACCAAACCATGAACCCTTTCTATGAGACTCAAAATAACCAAAACTTAACTCGAAGCCTCTAAAGATAATTTTATCATCTAGGACAACTCCCAAGTATTATTATCCATATCAAAACAAACTTCTGGTACATTCTAACTCTCAGAAACTCATTCTAATTCTTGATTCAGGATTTTACCTGTTAGGTAATGGAAATGAGAATTCCTTTGGATTTTTTGATCTGTCCAGACATGGGATCTTACAGAATCCCCACTATATAACTTATCATCCTTGAGATGAATATGTGTTCATAAATATTCACCACCAGATCTATGTTGGTCACTAAATATTTTTCCTCCATCATTATCCACCTTCCTATTTCCCGAATCACTAACAAGGCACAACCTTCAAATTAAGGCCCTAAACCGACCAAAAACATGAGTTATCTCATGTAATAAAGACTAAAAACCAGGATGGAAGTTAAATGATCCTGTTAAACATAAACATTTATTTCAAAACCACATAAGTAGTCATTGATCTATGGTGATCCCTACCATAATATCCAACTTACACTCACCAAATTCCAATCTTACACACACCTCATAAGGAAAAACTAAAAAAACCTAAACATCCACTCCCGCAATATACCCATCGTGACTTCTAGCCAACTGCACCCCAACCATAAGATAACCAATTATCATCAACACCTATCCTCATGACCAAAACCTATCAAAGTGGAAGAATACCCATTGTCCCTGCATGAACTAACAACATATTGACTTTTAATAGAAATCCCAACTCAAACCCGAAGCACGTTCATCATTCTCAACAAGACACATCAAACAAATATTTCAACCTTTAAACACATATTGTTTGTTAACCCCAGTCAAAAAATTATCATCTGACTCATCCCAATGATTCCCAACTCTAACAAGCAGTCCATTTCAACCTCATATAATCATTTCTTCCTTACACCTAGAGGTAATCCATAGACAATAAAACATGACCATTTGGGCATATAATCGAACTATTTATCTAGAACTCCCGTGATACCAAATCCAATTATCAAATTTAATGATTGAAAAAAAGTATTCCTTGTTTTCATTCCCAATGGAATATAAGCACACACATAAAATATTCCTCCCAAGAATCTTGGTTCCACCACATCTGATCCATGACCAATTACACACACCAATGACCCATCTAGTACAAGGTTTGTTTCTTTTCAATGATACATCACTCCACACTATAGGAGATTCATCTCATTGTCTTACCTAAACACCAATAAATATTTTATCCCACACTTCAACCACTAATAACCCATGAATTTTACGTGTATTACTTGCTGTCATCTTAAAGACTAAACGAATCATCAATTTTCTCCCATCCTCAACACCTGATAATAGAACCCATGGAATACATCAACATTCAGTTGATCCCAAAGACCCCACCCACAAACAGTTGAGGGTGCACATAGCACTATACGACTCCACATTCACTGCCCCATTAATATAACCTCAACGACACCATATATACAAAAAAATACATTAACTTATCTTGGAGTATAGTTGTTATCATCTCAGTTTACCTAAATAATTGTCAAGATTTTGGGCATGATCTTCACTACTAAGGGTATTCTGGTATTTGTTTATGTACGCCACAACCACACATCCATTTATGATGTCACCTATATCGATAGGGATATGAAAATCCAACAAAATCCTAGGCCTCCCTTCCCATAAGAATCTCACGATATCCACGTCAGTCCTAAGCCTAGTCATAGATACCCATATAACCCTACCATCTCAGAAGTACCTTATGTAACATCTAATCCAGAACCATGTGGCATGTATGGTTACCACCCTCTCATGCCATGACGATCCCAATAAGACCTAACCATCACACACACTCTTGTGTGTCCCTCCGCAGAACCTAATTCCAACTCCAATGAGCCATGCTTTATAAAACCTCTTCTCACATGCCTGATCTCCTGGCCATTCCATCCCACATGCCTCTGTCACCTAACATAGAGTACCCTAGGTACTTTTCAAACCAAAAGAAAATCAACAAACCAAAACCAGAATCACAATCACTCAATACTTGAGTTTTATTCAATAGTTCTACAAAGATCACCTGTTCTCTCACCAAATTCCTAGAGACACATCCAAATCTAACTAGGAATGGAACATGATCGGTCATTATTTCATTCTCTACCAATACATAAACACTCTAAGTATTTTTATTTCAACAAAAACAAACACCTCCATGTTCTTCTTACTCAAAAAATCCCAAGCATAGTTTCCACCCAAAGAGGATGTATAACGACCCATACTTTACATAAATTGTTATTACTTCAGAATTGAAGCACAATTATTACAACATATAACAAAACCAAGAAAGGACCGTATAGGAATAGAGTCTTTAGAAACTGGTAAACATAAACAACTGGTTCATAAATCATCTACTTTGCCTCCCATTTATTTCATCATATCTAGAGTCCCTTTTTGGCATATCCTTCTTAATAATCTTATTCCTGACCTGGGGAAATAAAACATACAAAAGGGTGAGCTCAAATTCTTAGTAAGGGTCAAAAAAATAAATATCAATCACATCATATACATAAGAACTTAACTTTTGGAAATCTTAACCTGCAAAAGAGATCATAATTTCATAACATGGGATAAATCATAGTAGTGAAATGTAATCCCAATAATCATAACTTAAAACATGAAACTTTGTGGCATACACACATAATCATAGAGAATCATTTCTTATTAGTCAACACTCATTTCCAAGACTATCTTAGTGGACAAAGTCCATTTCTGAACCGAGTTCACTCCTTGTTTCTGTCCTGTTTCACTGAACCGGTTTAACCTGCCGTTCCAGCCATGTCTATCTCATGAGATATAAAATCTTTACCCAATGAATTGCAGGGAGATATAGGTCCCACCCATCTCATAATTATACCATTCTTATGTGTTCCACAAAACCATAAACCATACATCATTGCATAACCCATGTAATAAAAATGGGAATCATAAACATCGTCACATCATAAAACAATTCATATAAGATAAAGGAATTCATAAAAAAAATTTCCATCACAACATAATCAAATCCATGTAATAATAGGGATAGAAATATAACCTTATACTATATTATATGGAAAATAATTTTGATAAAACTCTTGAACTCCATTATTGAGGAAAATATCCTTTCTACTTCAAAAACATTTTCCTTTATTAACATGTCATAAAATATTAAACTAAAAGAATTAGATTAAAAATAAACTTGAAAAATTCTAAAGGAGTCTTCTTGTAAATAATGTTTCAAAAATCCATTCAAGCCGTATAAGTTAAAAAAACATTATTCTCTTACTTTTGTCAGAAAAGTCAAAAAGTACCTCGTACGAAAAACGACAAAAATTCCTTTCATATCTTTTACTAAAAACTCACCGAAGGGTAAAATTGGATATAAGATATTTTAGAAAGATATAAATATTACATATTGAGGAAAAATGGATGTGGATGATAAAATACACCCCAGTAAATACCAAAGTATAAAAAATCTCGGATAAAAATAAGATTGTGATATTTTCTCTTACCATAGGTCTGATTTTCTTCGTAAGTGTCCGAACCTCCTGTATAATGATTTAAATAATGTTATTGACTTATTCGAAAATCATAAATATTTTTATGATATCATATATGGTCATATTATTAGCTTCTTATTAGTAATATTTCATTACTACTTGTTATTCGGGTGTTTATTACTTTTTGTTCTTATGCGTGTTTTGTCGAATAAATTATTATTTTTCTTTTTTAGGTTATAGATACCTCATTTACAGAATGGTATTATTGTAATATATATCATATTAATTCATTCAATTCATTTATATAATCATTATTCAATGAATATTATGTAGAACGAGTCGCATCACATCGTGGAGACGGTATTCCGTACGTACGCACGAGCGATGATATCATTCCCATGATCGTGGAATTGCATTGGAGTTCATGTATACAATTTCAGAATCAATATCACTTTACAATAGTCATATATAGTCATTATTTACACCATTATACCCATCCAAGTAATGTGGTGGTGGAAAATAGTTTACACCACGGTGTGGAGATGGTATTCTGTACATACGCACACGCTGTGATTTCGTTTTCCGTAGGATGGATAGATGGTGAAATAGGGTTGTTTCATAATTATAATAATGTATAAGTATATGAGAGATACTGATGTTATTACTTCATAATTAAAGAACTAAATATGAAGAAGTGGAAGAAGAAATAAAGTTGAAAGAATCGGTAACGGACATTACCTCTTCTTTGAAGCGCTTCTTTGAGACCTCCTTTTAGAGCACTAAAATTTGTCTTTGAAGAATACCAGGACCTCTAGGATGTCTCTATGGCAGTGGAGAGGAGATAGTGGTAGGGGTTGGCCGAGCTTGAAGGCTCAAAGTGGTGTGAGGAATATGGGGAGGAGGTGCCCTTTTATAAGGGATGATAGGGGCTCCTTTGGAAAAACAAAAAATATTATTTTATTATAAAGACAAATTCGGTTTGAAATAGCTCCAAATTAATTTATTTTTGATGCTAAGGTGGGGATGGGTCGAAAGCCTCTAATAAAATATAATTTAGACAAGTTTAGGTTTCTATTTTAACCTTATCATTTATGTTTAACTTTAAGTTAGATAATTTTACTTTTACCGTGTCTTTTTGTGTTCTTACACTCTAAGGTTAATAAACTAAATATAACAAGACAAACGAACCCCAAGTTGTTTATTATTATTATATAGAACCTTATATAAGTCATTTGGCCAAAACATAGATTTTGAGGAATAACATAACAATTAATAATATAATATTTGTTTTAAAAACTATTTTATGTCAATTTTGACAATATTTAGTAATTTATTTTTTGTGAAACTCATAACAGAATGATTAGTTCAAAAAAAAAAAATTTAAAAAATATTAACATGTCATATTAACCTAGAAAATTAGTGGAATTCATAAAAAGTCTCAAATTACATTTATTTGTATATTTATAACATCAATTATGTCAATATTTCATTAATAATATAATTATTACATCATATTTGTGTCATAAATAAATTAAATTATTTAATGTCTAAAAATTACAAATAAAATACCATTATGTAGAAAATATTTTTATCTTTCTAATTAATATTTATAGTCGAATTTATCTTTTGTATAAACCTATATTAAAAATTATTTATTTATTAAACATTGATTTTAACAATTTTAACCATTCTTCAAATAAATTAATAATAAATGTCCTAATCTAATCCAGGTGGACCTAAATGTTTATATTTTTTTCCTAAGGTTGTTTTTGGTCGAATTACACTTATCCAATAGAATTAGGACATGTTTTAGGTTAATAATAATATCATTTTTACCCTTAATTAACCTATTTACTTTTAACCGTGGTAAATAAAGGTAAAAAGTTACTATTCACCAAAAATTATTTTCATCTCATTGAACCACATTTTACTTACTGACATCAACTGTGTCTCTCGGATTTTTGAAATTTCACTCACAGAAGTGGTAAAATTATGTTTTATGTAAATTTGCAAATTCTCCAAGGAGGTGGGTAAAAGACGGTGAAAAGTTCAATAAAATTTTTATATATCGAAAATTATTATAAAATGACTCCAATGAATTGCATTGACCTTATATAGGTATTATGTATCAATTTTTCCCTGAAATAAATTTAATTAAAATAAATAATTATTTAAATAGAGTCGGTTTTTTAATAGTAACCCAGTGTTTTCACTATTCATCAAAAATTCAAAGTTTTCAGAAAAATACCAAAATTTCACCCTAGGATAATTTCGATATTCCGAATCCAAAGATGAAGTCCATTTTGAAAAATAAAATTCATAAAATTTCAAAAAGTGGTTATTACTATTCATAACGGCTAGTTTTAATAATATTTTAATAGCATATCGTTGTTTAGTGAAACTTGATATTGCGTACGACACAAGCTATCGAGGAAGGTCGCGATTGCGTGTAAAGAAAGCTAAGCAAGTGCTGTGTGTAGTGAATGATTCTTTTAATGATTTATATAACATAAAAACAAAATATTTCTCATAAAAGTCTCAGGTGTTACATTCTACCCCCCTTAAAATGAATTTCGCCCTCGAAATTCATCACTTTGTAACAAACAGATGATGATAACTCTCCCTCATAATATCCTCAAGCTCCCATGTAGCTTATTCTAATTGGTGGTTCCTCTATAAAACTTTCACCAATAGAGTAGTCTTGTTTCGTAGGACTTTTTCGCTACGATCCAGAATCTCTATCAGCTGTTCTTCATAAGAAAGATCATGCTCCAACGGTACAACTTCTGAGCTGAGTACATGTGAAGGATCAGGTATGTACTTTCTCAGGAGAGATACATATAACACATCGTAAACTTGAGAGAGATTCGGTGGAAGCGCCTATCGGTAAGGTACCGTCCCAACACGATCCAGTATTTCGAAAGGACCGATATATCTAGGGCTCAACTTCCCCTTCTTTCCAAATCTCATGACCCTCTTCTAGGGAGATATTCGTAAGAACATTTTATCACCCACTTCAAACTCTAGGCCTTTTCTTCAGTTGTTGGCATAACTTTTCTGTCGACTCTGAGATGCTCTTATGTTTTTTTGAATAGATCGGACCTTTTCTGCCATCTCATCAACAACATCAGGTCCTAATAGATTTCTTTCCCCAACTTCAACCCAGCAAGTTGGAGTCCTGCATTTCTTTCCATAGAGAGCATCATAAGGATCCATCTAAATATTGGAGTGAACGATATTATTATATGAAAATTACACCAAAGGTAGGTGTTGATCCCAACCACCTTTGAAATCCATAGAGCAAGATTTAAACATATCTTCTAGAGTTTGAATTGTTCTCTCAGACTGACCGTCTGTCTGAGGATGATAAGCAGTGATGAAACTCAACTCTGTATCCAGAGTATGCTGAAGACTTTTCCAGAACTTTGAGGTAAACCTCGGATCCCGATCAGATATAATAGAAAGTGATACTACATGAAATCTTACCACTTCCTTTACATATATCCTGTAAAGCTGATCGAGAGAGAAATCCTCTCTAATAGCAATGAAGTGTGCAGACTTTGTAAGATGATCAACTATGACCCAGATAACATTATTGCCTTTGGATGTTTTAGGAAGTTCTGTGACGAAGTCCATAGTGATGTTTTCCCATTTCCATTCTGGTATGGGTAATGGTTGTAACATCCCCTTAGAGTTCTGTCTCTCAACTTTAACTTGCTAACAAACCAATCATCGAGAGACATATTCAGCAACATCCCTTTTCATGCCATCCCACCAGAAGTACTCTTTCAGGTCCCCATACATCTTCGTGCTTCCAGGATGAGTAGAGAATGAAGAACTATGAGCCTCATCCAGCAGCTCCTTCTTTAATTCGGGGATGGGAGAAACACAAACCCGATTCCTGAACATTATTATCCCATCAAAACCAAGGTTGAATTCAGGAACATTTCTCACCTTCTTTTATAACTCGACATCTTCTTTCTCTTCCTCTTTAATCATCACATGTATAGATGGTTGAACATTCATTTGAGAAAGATAAGATATTTCCCCTTCCATTATAATTCCAAGATCCATCCTTTGTAAATCCTTAAATATTAGATCTTTTTTGATCCTCATCATGGATAAACTGGTATGGTCTTGTCGACTTAATGCATCTTCCACCTTGTTTTCTTTCACAAGGTGGTAATGGATTGAGCAGTCATAATTCTTAATCAACTTCAACCATCTTCATTGGCGCATATTCATCTCCTTTTTTGTGAAAATATACTTTAAACTTGTATGATCAGTATAAATGCCACACCTTTCTCCATAAAGATAATGCCTCCAAATATTTAATGAAAATATTACTGTAGCTAACTCCAAATCATGAGTTGGGTAATTTTGCTCATGTATTTTTAACTTTTGTGAGGCATAAGCTATCACCATATCATTTTTCATAAGAACACACCCCAATCCCTTCTTGGATGCATCACTGTAGATCACAAACCTTTCTCCACTACAAGACAGGGTGAGCACAGGTGCATTGGATAACCTTATTTTCAACTCCTTGATATTCTCTTCACATTCCTCCATCCAGATAAATTTAACTCCATTCTGAGTCAACTTTGGGAGTGGATTATATAGTCATGAGAAATCTTTCACAAAACATCGACAATATCCAGCCAAACCAAGAAAACTTCGGATCTCAGTTTCTGTTGCTGGTCTCCACCATATTTCGATAACCTCTGTTATTGTTGGATCCACAGATATCCCCTCTTTTGAGATTATGTGACCCAACAATGAAACTCTTTGAAGCCAAAATTCACACTTGGTAAATTTGGCATAAAGATTATCCTTTCTTAGGGTATTCAATATAATTTTCAAGTGATATTCATGTTATTCCTTGTTCTTTGAATATACAAGAATATCATCTATAAGGACTACCAAAAACTGATCAAGATAGTCTCTAAAGACTCTATTCATCCGATCCATGAAGATAGCAGGGGCATTAGTAAGACCAAATGGCGTCACTATAAATTCATAGTGTCCATACCTTGTACGGAAAGCCGTCTTTGGTATATCCTCCCTTTTGACCCTTAATTGGTGATACCCTGAACGAAGATCAATCTTGGAAAAGTATCGAGCTCTGCATAGTGGGTCAAAAAAGTCATCAATGTGCAGGAGAGGATATTTGTTCTTGATAGTGATCTTGTTAAGTTCTTGATAATCAATGCAGAGTCTCATTGATCCATATTTCTTCTTAACAAACAGAACAGGTGCTCCCCAAGGTGACGCACTAGGGCGTATGAATACCTTATCAAGATTATCTTGGAGTTTCTTCTTCAATTCCTGCAACTCAATTGGGGCAATTCTATAAGGTGTCTTTGAAATAGGAAAAGCACCTGGTGCGAGTTCTATTGAAAAATCAACTTCATGATTTGGTGGAATACCTGGCAATTCCTCCGGAAAGACATCATCAAACTCCCATACAATGGGAATATTCTTAATCATGAGTTTCGCACCAACCATTTGAGATAAATAACCTTCATTTAGTGGAATCAAGACCCATAAGATGGATGAAATTTTCACTAGAAGGTTATGTTCATCCTTACATCGATAGACGATCATAGATTGATCTGCAATATGAAATGTGACTTCCCTTCTTTGGAAATTGATATGAGCTCCATATAAAGAAAGCCAATACATTCCAAGAATCACATCAGATTACACTATAGGAAGGATCACAAGATTTTTAGGAAGCACTTTCCCACATAATTCAATCGGAGAAGAATTATAAGCTTTTGATGTGACTGTTGTGCCATTAGGGGTTGTCACAGATAACTCTTCATCTAAATGTTGAGGTAATATGGTGATACCCTTAGAAAATTCTTTAGAAATAAAAGAGTGGGTGGATCCAGAATCAAATAAAACATTTGCTACTTTAGAGTGGATGGTAAGTGTACCTTTCACCACATCGTTATCATACTCCACATCGCTGATAGAAATTGCATGTGACTTTCCTTTGTCTTTAGCCTTAAAAGTTTGTTGACATCGACCATCATCATCAACCCTTGGATTTGGGCATTGATTGGCATAATGCCCCATATCCTTGCATTTGTAACATTGAAGTGTAGGAGGTGCACTCTATGTAGACTTTTCATTGTTCGCATAACTAGACATCTTCTTCCCATCATTGCGGCATTAAAATGCCCGATGACCTTCCTTTCCACATTTGAAACATTTACTTGTCCCTTTAAGACAACTCCCTCCATGTTTCTTTCCACACTTTGAGCATAAGGGAAAACTCATCTTCTTTTCAGTGTGCTCTTTAGATTTTCCTTTGAATTCCATTTTCCTCTTCTTATCAAACCCATATGACTGATGGGTTACTCCAATCTCCATCTCTACTTTCAGAGCACATCGAACGATTTCCTCATAGCTATTGAAGTCCCTTATGGATAACACCCATCGAAGACTTGGTTTTAAGCCACTAAAGAATCGACCGATCATACTCTCAGGTTGGATAATAATACCAGAAGCGTACCTTGCAAGTCTTGTAAAATTTGCTTCATAGGTACCAACAGATTCATCATCCTTTTTCTTTAGTTCAAGAAACTCCTTCTCCATATTTGTTCGGAGAATATGAGGGAAGTACTTATTGAAAAATAAGTTCTTGAACTCATCCCATTCCATGGACTAAATTTCATCTCTTGGATGCATATTCTTGATAATATTCCACCATTGATCAACATCACCTTCCAAACAATATACTGCTAAGATGACTTTATCATGTTCCGAACATTGAAGAACTGAAAATATCTTTTCAGTAGTACTGATCCATTTTTCAGCAACTAATGGATCAGTAGGCCCGCTGAATGAGGGTGGACGCTGCCTCAGGAAGGATTCAACAGAATGTTGCTCCTTCCTTTTCTTGTTTGGAAGTCCTACATGATTCATAGCTAGATAAAGTTGTGTGAGCATGGCTAAAAGATTTTTCATTCCATTTCCCATAACGTTTGGTTTCTCAGGGGGACAATCATTGCATTGCCCGTCGCATTCCGCATTAACACGGTTCCTTCAGGTTCCAGACATTGACTAAAACAAAGAAGAATAATGTGAGAAACACTAATTATAATAGGAAAACCACATAATTAAGAATAAAATTTCACAATTAAGGTCTTATAATAGGTTTTTCATGGACATTTTTAAAGAACTAAGATCGTGTTTAATGCTTAGACTTATCCTTAGGGTTCTTACTAAGGCTTTCACATCCTAGTTTCCAAAGGTTGACTATACCTTTCCTCTGATACCAACTGTAACGACCCATACTTTACATACATTGTTATTACTTTAGAATTGAAGAAAACTTATTACAACATATAACAAAACCATGAAAGGACCGTATAGGTATAGAGTCTTTAGAAAATGGGAAACATAAACAACTGGTTCATAAAGCATCTACTTTGCCTCCCACTTTTTTCATCATATCTAGAGTCCCTTTTTGGAATATCCTACTTAATAACCTTCTTCCTGACTTGGGGAAATAAAACATACAAAAGGGTGAGCTCAAATTCTCAGTAAGGGTCAACAAAAGAAATATCAATCATATCATATACATAAGAACATAACTTTTGGAAATCTTAACCAGCAAAAGAGATTATAATTTCATAACAGGGGATAAATCATAGTAGTCAAATGTAACCCCAATAATCATAACATAAAACATGAAACTTTTTGGCAAACACACATAATCATAGAGAATCATTTCTTATTAGTCAAGACTCATTTCCAAGACAATCTTAGTGGAAAAATTCCATTTCTGAACCGAGTTCACTCCTCGTTTCAGTCCTGTTTCACTGAAAAGATTTAACCTCCATTCCAGCCATGTCTATCTCATGAGATATAAAATCTTTACCCAATAAATATGAGGGATATATAGGTCCCACCTATCTCATAATTATACCATTCTTATGTGTGTCACAAAATCATAAACCATACATCATAGCATAACCCATGTAATAAAAATGGGAATCTTAAACATCGTGACATCATAAAACAATTCATATAAGATAAAAGAATTCATAAAAATATTTCCATCACAACATAATCAAATCCTTGTAATAATAGGGATAGAAACAGAACCCTATATTATCTTAGATGGAAAATAATTTTGATAAAACTCTTGAACTCCATTGTTGAGGAAAATATCCTTTCTACTTCAAAAACATTTTCCTTTCTTAACATGTCATAAAATTTTAAACTAAAAGAAGTTGATTAAAAATAAACTTGAAAACTTGTAAAGGAAGCTTCTTGGAAATAATGTTTTAAAAATCCATTCATTCTGTATAAGTTAAAAAAACATTCTTCTCGTACTTTTGTCGGAAAAGTCAAAAAGTACCTCGTACGAAAAACGACAAAAGATTCCTTTCATATCTTTTACTAAAAACTCACCGAAGGGTAAAATTGGATATGAAATATTTTAGAAGGATATAAATATTACATATGGAGGAAACATGGATGTGGATGATAAAATACACCCCAGTAAATACCAAAGTATTAACAATCTCGGATAAAAATGAGATTGTGATATTTTCCCTTACCTTAGGTCAGATTTGCTTCGTAAGTGTCCGAACCTCCTGTATAATGATTTAAATAATGATATTTACTTATTCCAGAATTATACGTATTTTTATGATATCATTTATGGTCATATTCTTATCTTCTTATTAGTAATATTTCACTACTACTTGTTATTCGGGTGTTTGTTACTTTTTGTTCTTATGCGTGTTTTGTCGAATAAATTCTTATTTTTCTTTTTAGGTTATAGATACCTAATTCACAGAATGGTATTAGTGTAATATATATCATATTCATTCATTCAATTCATTTATATAATCATTATGCAATTAAGATCATGTAGAACAAGTCGCATCACATCGTGGAGACGGTATTCCGTACGTACGCACGAGCGATGATATCGTTCCCATGATCGTGGAATTGTATTGGAGTGTATGTATACTATTTCAGAATCAATATAACTTTAAAATAATCATATATAGTCATTATTTACACCATTATACCCATCCAAGTAAGGTGGTGGTGGAAAATAGTTTACACCACGGCGTGGAGACGGTATTCCGTACGTACGCACGCGCGGTGATTTCATTTTCCGTAGGAAGAATAGATGGTGAAATAGGGTTGTTTTATAATTATAATAAAATATCAGTATATTAGTGATACTGGTGTTATTACTTAATAATGAAACAACTAAAGAAGAAGAAGTGGAAGAAAAAATAAAGTTTGAAGAATCGGTAACGGACATTACCTCTTCTTTGAAGACCTTCTTTGAGACCTCCATTTAGGGCACTAAAATTGGTCTTTGAAGAAGACCAGGACCTCTAGGATGTCTCTAGGGAAGTGGATAAGAGAAAGTGGCAGGGGTAGTCCAAGCTTGAAGGCTCAATGTGGTGTGAGGAAGTGGGGGAGGAGGTGCCCTTTTATAAGGGAGGGGAGGGGTTCCTTTGGAAAAACTAAAAGTATTATTTTATTATAAAGCCAAATTCGGTTTTAAATAGATCCAAATTGATTTATTTATAAGCTAAGGTGGGTATGGGTCTAAATCCTCTCATCCAATAGAATTTAGACAAGTTTAGGTTCCTATTTTAACCTTATCATTTATATTTAACTTTAAGTTAGATACTTTTACTTTTAGCGTGTCTTTTTGTGTTCTTACACTATAAGGTTAAAAAACTTACTATAACAAGCCAAAAGAACCCCAAGTTGTTTATTATTAATATATATAACCTTATCTAAGTCATTTGGGAGAACCTTAGATTTTTATGAATAAAATAACAATTAAGCATGTAATATTTGTTTTAAAAACTATTTTATGTCAATTTTGACACCTTTTAGTAATTATTTATTTGTGAAAATCCTAACAGAATTATTAGTTCTAAAAAAGTTAATTAAATCAACAATCACATGTCATGGAAACCTAGAAAATTAGTTTAAGGCATAAAAAGTCTCAAATTACATTTATTTGGGTATTTATAACATGAATTATGTCAATATTTCATTAATAAGATAATTACTGCAAAATCTTTGTGTCATAAATAAATTAAATTATTTAATGTCTAAAAATTATAAATAAAATACCATTATGTAGGAAATCTTTTTAGCTTTCTAATGAATATTTATTGTCGAATTTACCTTATGTATAATCCTATATTGAAAATTATGTAGTTATTAAACATTGATTTTAACTATTTTAACCCTTCTTTAAATAAATTAATAATAAATGTCATAATCTAATCCAAGTGGGCCTAAATGGTCATATTGTTTTTCCTAATGTTGTTTATGGTCGAATTACATTTATCCAATAGAATTAGGATAGGTTTTAGGGTAATAATAATATCATTTTCATCCTTAATTACCCTATTTACTTTTAACCGTGGTAAATAAAAGTAAAAAGCTATTCACCAAAAATTATTTTCATCTCATTGAACCACATTTTACTTACTCACATCAACCGTGTCTCTCGGATTTTTAAAATTCCACTCACAAAAGCGGTAAAATTACGTTTTATGTAAATTTTCAAATTCTCCTAGGAGGTGGGTAAAAGACAGTGAAAAGTTCAATAAATTTTTTATATATCTAAAATTATTTTAAAATGAATCCAATGAATTGAATTGAAATTATATAGGTATTATGTATCAATTTTTCCCTAAAATAAATTTAATTAAAATAAATAATTATTTAAATAAAAAGTTGGTTTTTAAATAGTAACCCAGTGTTTTCACTATTCATCAAAAATTGAAAGTTTTCAGAAAAATACCAAAATTTCACCCTAGGCTAATTTCAATATTCCGAATCCAAAAATGAAGTCCATTTTGAAAAATAAAATTCATAAAATTTCAAAAAGTGGTTATTACTATTCATAACGGCTAGTTTAAATAATATTTTAATAGCATATTGTTGTTTAGTGAAACTTAGTATTGCGTACGAGGCAAGATATCGAGGAAGGTCGCGATTGCATGTAAAGCAAGCCAAGCAAGTGTTGTGTGTAGTGAAAGATTCATTTGATGATTTATATAACATAAAAACAAAATATTTCTCATAAAAGTCTCGGGTGTTACAGGATGCATGCATGTAAAACCACATTTCTTATATCACCCCTTTCTCTATAGATCTATCTCATAGCCACTAGGAATAATTTTCTATACATTAACTACCTAGGATAGTCACCCATACAATATACATATCTAGAAACAAACCACAGGAAAAAACCACTACCACTCAAGTTCTATTTCTCAAAACTAATGGCATCCTACGTGCCAAAACCCCATACTAGGATACACCCTACGTGAACTTTTTTTATTATTCCAAAGATTCCATTTGTGCCTCATTCACCCAAAATCAATCAACATATGGTTGAACACTCTCACAGGTCACCCTAGATATACAAAAGAAAAAAAATCCCAAAATGGAGACATATCATAAAGGTCATGAGGCTTTCCCACCCAGCCCTATTGATCAAGTCCCACATTAAGACACTAGGTACAACCACCTAGGGTATATACCAACTCATAGAATGAAAAAACTCATAGGGAATAAACATGAACCCATATCATCATCACAAAACATCATAAAAAGAAAACACCATTATATAGTATCCAACACCATATAGGTGTCATATACCAACCAACATCCCACAACAAGGGCGTCCATCCTCTATGAGAACCTTCACATCAGATCTCTCCCATGAAGACCCATATACAATACCAAACTCATACAAAAAACACCCACAATGGATCCAAAAATTCAATACTCACACCCCAAAGATCCACCAAGGTTGTTGCACCAATTATGCCCAAGTACCCCACCAGAATCCACGCCCCCTGAGTGTCTCTCCATATATCCATGTAACAAGACATCAAAAAAATCAATGACATCACACACTAGAAGGGAAATAACATGTGGGTCCTACATTCCTAACATGATGCATGAGACACCTATTGAATATATAGGAAAGGAGTAAAAACCAAGTCACATGATTCTTTATAATGGACCAAAAACCTTAAATCCATCACAAAATATTAGATAAAAACATCTTGTGAGGTTATTGAAACAAAAAACCACAATCAACCATATGAACACAATTATAGAACATTAAACCTAGCCCTGGTAACCATAACTTCTTATTGGAATAGGTATTCGTGATGTACTACCCCAATATCCATCATAAGGTCTGAACCCTTCCAAAATATGATATCTAATAAACCCCAAAAAATATAATAATAAGAAAGTAAACTTATATGAAACCACTTTTTAAAATATTTCCCTAGGATCCACAAAACTGGTGCACTGATCTCGTTCACCACATGACTTCAAAAATGCCTCTTCATAGGGCAGAGGTAGCTATCTAGCAGCCGAGGTCTAAAATGTATCTATTATGATATTATACCGAACTATCAGAGTTCACAACCAGATGTATAAACAAAACATCACACAATCAGAGTAATAGGAATGAATAAATAACCAAAAATGAAATAATAAAATGGAATGAAATAACTGCCAGAAAGGCCATATCATCTATTCAACTAATATTCCCCTATGCTGATTACATACATACCAAAATAAAAGAAATAACAATATAGATCCAATGATTCATCTTTACAAACCCATAAATACATATGATACCACCGAGAAATCATGCTCAACCATCAATAATCAACAGGGCCATAGCCCAAACATGTGCTTGCAATGGATATTTGAGATTTGCTCGGGCACCCAAGTGAAATGATGGACCAATATAGGATTGAATGAAACCCATTAGGCCCACACCAATGATGTCTAAAGAAATTACCAATCAGAGAATAAATGTATGCATAATATCATCAGGGTAAATTAAATGTACCGAAAATGAGTACATGCGAAGAAAATATGATAGCTCATTTAGCATCCACTGGCCTTCAGGTTCTAAGGTGAAACCCCAACCAACCAAACTTACAATGACTCAATCCATTAATCTATAGAATAACATATGTTACATAATATATAAACCAAAAGGGTGGTTTATTCATACCAATTCAACATAAGGACATATTAAACATACATCCACAGTAATTGTCTTATATACCTATACTGCCAGTGCCTAGAACATCAGTCTGGTATCTAAATAAAATATTAATTCTATAATTAAGCATGGATGGAACATCCATTCAAATCCTAACGCATACCAATGTATTAGTATTGATATTGTACATCGGGTCTATTAAACCCATCAAAAACATAATAATAGTTCTCATAACCTCACTTTAGAACCCATCTATAAAAAAGTTAGTGGGTCCTAGAGGATCAGTTTGGCCCCAACTAAGGATGAGTATCATCATTCCATCATCCTATTCCACATGGTATATAATCATCTCCTAGAGCCTTATTCTGATGCTTTTAACCATGGGTATACTATCAATTTACACATCCACAATCTCATGCCATGTCTGTAGTATAATACTTATTCATGGATAATTAGTCAAGCACCTAAACCATATAACAAATCTATTAGGCCTGGAGCGTCAGTCCTGTGCCTATACCATATATCAAAACAATCACAAGGGTGTATCGGTCTAGTACCTAACCATATATCAAGGTAACTATTCTTGGAGCATCATTCCAGGGACTAAACCATTTGTTCATCAATTAATATCTTATACATGACTTAAAAACCATATAAACTGTTCAATTAAAACACAACAACCATTTTTTCCATTAACTCTTACAAATTCCTCTATGGGCCTTCAAAACCAAATCATGCATCAACCAATCCTAGATCATTTTCCCAATCTAAATTTAACTAAACAAAACATTATATTTAATCATATCAACCCCACAAATTTAAAACATGGTTCTTTCCATTTGAAACCAAACAAGACCCTAAAGACTAAATTTTTATAAAAATAATCATAGGAGCCATAAAACCATTTTCACCAAAGATATTAACACACACCCATTCCAAACCCATAATTGAAATATTTTTTAAAATACTATGTATACACATAATTTTAAAAAAAAAATATCATTTCAAAACATATATTTCCCCCATTTACACGTAAACCGTGATGAATACCAATGCACATATTTAAAACAGTTTCAAAATCAATATAGGCATTCCATAAAACTTGAATAATAAAACACCACATTTGAATCCCCTTGAACATCATGAAAATTTAATTCATTATTTAACACATTAGTTCCTTTTTACTATTTAATCTAACCTACAAATGAGTTTAATCAAGTTAATCCCTTCTCTCAACTACATTATGTAACACCCAAAACCGAGTTACCTAGAGTCAGTGCATTATTACAAAACATTGACATGATTAAAAGATATAAATTCTTGAAAGACCTATTATTTTAGTAGCCTTTGAAGTGCTTGATACATATATATGTTTTACATTGAATGAAGAAATGGTAAAACTATAACATTATGTATCCTTTTAACACACTCATATACCCTAGCCTATTCCTATAGGTCAATCATAATATAGTTCTTCCCATACTAGGAAAAATAAAACACAATAAAGGGGTGAGATCATATGCTCAGTAAGGATAATAATTCAAAGGAAACTATCATAAGAAAACATAAACATTTAAGTAAATGAATAATTCTAAAACACAATCCTTTTAAACTTAAACTTCAGCACAATATAGCAAAGATAAATGAAATAATTCCATTTAATTATTCACATGGATATTCTACTAGTCTAATAATCACATGTAATATCAATAAATAATTTCATAATGATGAAATTCATAATGCCAGACATCATAACCACATATTTAAGGCCTCGTTCCAAGACTAAAAATAAATATTTTGTCAAGGCCTTGTGCCAGTACACTACTTTGTCTAATGAGACGTACCAATGCATCGAGGAGCTATAGAGGGATCCACCCATCACTTACTATGTCAAATGAATTCCTCATATGAAATAGTAGAAATATAATCGAAATATTCATATTAAATATAACATAATAAATGTTAATATTTTAACCACAAACCATGAATGGTATAAAAATAGAACATCCACAATCAAACATAACTCCTTCAATACAATATAAAAGATTGTATTAAAATAAATCAACTTCAATCACGAATAAAATACAATGAAGGATATTTACATATATGTAAATAATCAGTAAAGCTATTTGATAGAAATATCCATTTTTCTTGAAAACATTTAAAAGTATCACTATTTATCAAGAATCTATTAAAAATAGATTTTTGAATAAAAGTTTCCCATACCAATTTGAAAATTTTGAAATGAATTTTAAGTTTAAAACATTCACATCCATATAAATAAATCCTTAAAACCATTTTTAAAAAACATACATTAATGAGAAACATTTATATGAATAAATCATTAAAACATTTAAAATGATATTTTAGTTAGAGTTCCTAATAAAATGAGAGAAGCTTGAATACCGATAATTGAGGTAATAAAAACATTATAATATCATTAGAATAAATGGATTCATGATATACTATTTTAAATCACATCATGTACAACATATAAAAGTGAATTGATTCATTACAACAAAGAAGTCTTAATAGAATGTAAATTGAGATAAAATCCCTTATAAAGACCGTATCCTAAGGTTAAGGAAAAATAAATGACATAATTATCTGTGAAAAATATAAATATACTAAATATGATTGGATATTTAGAGTAAATAAATTAGAGGACAGTCACACATATTCTTGTAAAAACTACACCAATGACTTGGATGTTTAATTCAATGAATGGAAATTGAGTTAAGATTACTCTTATCAAGTTCATATCAATGTCTTGAGAATTTATCAATGGAGTGATTTTGTGTATTAAAATTATATCCACACAAAGGGGAGTGTAAATTACTACATAAGTAAATAAATATAGATTTCACACATAATCTTGGAGTAAAATAATCACTGAATTTTGTGTAAAATCTAATGAGAGGAAATCAATATTAGAAATTACCTTACCGATTTAGAAACATATGAAATAAACACCCCATGAAATAAGGATCACTACTGGAATTTAGCTTTTTCCCAACGGCAGTATACCAATAGTTTACTTAAACCGTTGGGATAGTGAGTCTTTGCCAACGGTTTTCTTAAACCGTTGGCAAAGAGAATTCCAGCAGAACTTTCCCCAACGGTTCACTGGAACCGTTGGGAAAAGGAGACCTTTCCCAATGGTTCAATAGAACCGTTGGGAAAAGGCAGCTCAAACTCACACATTCCCAACGGTTCCTGTAAACCGTTGGGAAATGTGTGCCTTTGCCAACGGTTTTTATAAACCGTTGGCAAAGGTTTCCCCCAAATTGCAGGCCGCGATCTCCTCTCCCCATTCGGACAGAGCCCTAATCTATTCACTCCGATGCTCTCGCAAACCCCATCTCACTCCACTGCTCTCGCGAATCCGAACACCAGTACCCCTATTCCAGGTGTTGGTGATTTTTAATGTTTTTGTATTCTATGTTTGGAAGGAGAGTGTTCAAAACATGTAAATCAGACCAATTTGATATTACTCATGAAATCAATTTGATAATGGATTGTGAGATTTTTTAATGTTTTTGTATTCTGTTAATGTTTTTTGTATTCTATGTTTGGAAGGAGGTGTTGGTGATTTTTAATTATTTTCCAATGGTCGAGCATCATGTGAGATTTTTTCTATGTTTGGATAATGGATTGTGGGAATTATTGATTGTGTTCAAACCAATTTGATATGTTTTGGATAATCGATTGTGGGGGTAGGGGCTATCCACGGGGGTGGGTGGGTGTCCACGGGGGTGGGCGGGGGTGTCCACGGGGGTGGGAAAGGCTATCCACGGGGTGGGCGGTGCTGTCTAGGGGGTGTGGGCTGTCCTGGGGGTCTGGGTGGGGTGTCATGGTGCGGGAGGGGTGTGTGGGGTGTCCACGGGGGTGGTATGTCTAGGTGGTGGTGGTGGGGTTGTAGGGGAGGGGGGTGTGGGCTGTTTGGGAGGGTGGGCGGGGCTATCCAGGGGGGTACGGTGGTGGGCGGGCTGTCCACAAGGGTGGACGGGCTGTCCACGGGGGTGGTCGGGCTGTCAAGGAGGCGTGGGAGGGCTGTCCAGGGGGGTGGGTGGGCTGGCAACAGGGGGTAGGGGTGTCCAGAGGGTGGGCGGGCTATCCAAGGGGGTGGGGGCTGTCCATAGGGAGAAGGGGTGTCGAGGGGGGTGGGTGGGCTGTCCACGGGGGTGGTTGGGATGTCTAGGGGGTAGGGGGCGTCCACGGGGGTGGGTGGGTTGTCCACGGGGGTGGTCGGGGCTGTCCACGGGGGTGGGAAAGGCTGTCCACGGGGGTGGGCGAGGCTGTCCAGGGGGTGTGGGCTGTCCTGGGGGTCTGAGTGGGGTGTCCTGGTGGGGGATGGGTGTGTGGGGTGTCCAGGGGGGTTGGTATGTCTAGGTGGTGGTGGTGGGGTTGCAGGGGAGGGGGTGTGGGTTGTTTGGGAGGGTGGGTGGGGCTATCCCCGGGGGGTACGGGGTGTCTAGGGGGGTACGGGGGTGGGCGGGCTGTCCACAAGGGTGGACGGGCTATCCACGGGGGTGGCCGGGCTGTCAAGGAGGGGTGGGCGGGCTGTCCAGGGGGGGTGGGTGGGCTGGCCACAGGGGGTAGGGGTGTCCAGGGGGGGTAGGAGGGCTATCCAAGGGGGTGGGGGGTTGTCCATAGGGAGAAGGGGTGTCGAGGGGGGTGGGTGGGCTGTCCACGGGGGTGGTTGGGCTGTCTAGGGGGTAGGGGGTGTCCACGGGGGTGGGTTGTCCATGGGGGTGGGCGGGGCTGTCCACGATGGTGGGAAAGGCTATCCACGGGGGTGGGCAGGGCTGTTCAGGGGGCTGTCCAGGGGGTGTGGGATGATCATACATAATGAAGCCTTACAGGATGTGAGATGATTATATCTATGAAATCTACTCAGGTACCTGGTGAGGAAGTGCATATTAATTCAAAAAGGTAAATCGCATATGAGGATACCCTACTAATATGGTTATGGGATGAGGCATGCTCTGATGTGATAACACATTAAGTTCTTGTTGGTTTTACATTTTTTCAATAACACATTAGTATGTTTTTTTCACATGTGTAGTTGATACCATGATTATTTTCTTCCTTTGTCATTTACTTAAATGTATTTTCTATTAAAGTTCAATCCTATTGAATTGTTTATGACAAAATGACTTATATGAATTCTTTTTTACAGGAAATGCTGCCGATTGACGTGCCGTCTGTGCCTACACATCACGAATAATAATTAGAATGTTCCACGGTGGTTTCAGCTCAATCTGAGGCCGTCCGCTATGAATTTGACCGTTGGACGCCCGTTCTGGCCGTTTATGACACCCGAACTGCGTTCTCGGTCACCGCGGGCACAGGGCACGTCCGATTGACGTGCCGTCTGCTCAAACACTTCAGAAATCACTCACCCGTATTTTTCGTCTGATTTCAGGCCATTCCGACATCGTTCGGCCCGTTTGGACCCCCCTCACGCGCGTTTACGAAGAGCGCGCATCACTTAAAACACGAATATTGAGCCGTACCGCGCAAACCGCACGTCCGATTGACGTGCCGTCTGTGCGTACACGTTACAAATAATAATTAGAATGTTGCACGGTGGTTTCAGCTCAATCCGAGACCGTCCGCTATGAATTTGACCGTTTGACGCCCGTTCTGGCCGTTTATGACACCCGAACTGCGTTGTCGGTCACCGCGGGCACAGGGCACGTCCGATTGACGTGCCGTCTGCTCGACCACTTCAGAAATAACTCACCCGTATTTGTCGTCTGATTTCAGGCCATTCCGACATCGTTCGGCCCGTTTGGACCCCCCTCACGCGCATTTACGAAGCGCGTGCATCACTTAAAACACGAATATTGAGCCGTACCGTGCAAACCGCACGTCCGATTGACGTGCCGTCTGTGCCTACATGTCACGAATAATAATTAAAATGTTCCACGGTGGTTTCAGCTCAATCCGAGGCCGTCCGCTATGAATTTGACCGTTGGACGCCCGTTCTGGCCGTTTATGACACCAGAACTGCGTTGTCGGTCACCGCGGGCACACGGCACGTCCGATTGACGTGCCGTCTGCTCGACCACTTCAGAAATCAGTCACCCCTATTTCTCGTCTGATTTCAGGCCATTCCGACATCGTTCGACCCGTTTGGACCCCCCTCACGCGCGTTTACGAAGTGCGCGCATCACTTAAAACACGAATATTGAGCCGTACCGTGCAAACCGCATGTCCGATTGACGTGCGGTCTGTGCGTACACGTTACTAATAATAATTAGAATGTTGCACGGTGGTTTCAGCTCAATCCGAGGCCGTCCTCTATGAATTTGACCGTTTGACGCCCGTTCTGGCCGTTTATGACACCCGAACTGCGTTGTCGGTCACCGCGGGCACAGGGCACGTCCGTTTGACGTGCCGTCTACTCGATCACTTCAGAAATAACTCACCCGTATTTGTCGTCTTATTTCAGGCCATTCCGACATCGTCCGGCTCGTTTGGACCCCCCTCACGCGCATTTACGAAGCGCGCGCATCACTTAAAACACGAATATTGAGCCGTACCGCGCAAACCGCACGTCCGATTGACGTGCCGTCTGTGCCTACACGTCACGAATAATAATTAGAATGTTCCACGGTGGTTTCAGCTCAATCTGAGGCCGTCCGCTATGAATTTGACCGTTGGACGCCCGTTCTGGCCGTTTATGACACCATAACTGCGTTGTCGGTCACCGCGGGCACACGGCACGTCCGATTGACGTGCCGTCGGCTCGACCACTTCAGAAATCACTCACCCGTATTTGTCGTCTGATTTCAGGCCATTCCGACATCGTTCGGCCCGTTTGGACCCCCCTCACGCGCGTTTACAAAGTGCGCACATCACTTAAAACACGAATATTGAGCCGTACGGCGCACACCGCACGTCCGATTAACGTGCCGTCTGCGCGTACACGTCACGAATAATAATTAGAATGTTCCATGGTGGTTTCAGCTCAATCCGAGGCCGTCCGCTATGAATTTGACCGTTGGACGCCCGTTCTAGCCGTTTATGACACCAGAACTGCGTTGTCTGTCACCGCGGGCACACGGCACGTCCGATTGACGTGCCGTCTACTCGACCACTTCAGAAATCACTCACCCGTATTTGTCGTCTGATTTCAGGCCATTCCGACATCGTTAGGCCGGTTTGGACACCCCTCACGCGCGTTTACGAAGCGCGCACATCACTTAAAACACGAATATTGAGCCGTACCGTGCAAACCGCATGTCCGATTGACGTGCCGTCTGTGCGTACACGTCAAAAATAATAATTAGAATGTTGCACGGTGGTTTCAGCTCAATCTGAGGCCGTCCGCTATGAATTTGACCGTTGGACGCCCGTTCTGGCCGTTTATGACACCAGAACTGCGTTGTCGGTCACCGCGGGCACACGGCACTTCCGATTGACGTGCCGTCTGCTCGAACACTTCAGAAATCAGTCACCCGTATTTGTCGTCTGATTTCAGGCCATTCCGACATTGTTCGGCCCGTTTGGACCCCCCTCACGCGCGTTTACGAAGCGCACGCATCACTTAAAACACGAATATTGAGCCGTACCGCGCAAACCGCATGTCCGATTGACGTGTCGTCTGTGCCTACACGTCACGAATAATAATTAGAATGTTCCACGGTGGTTTCAGCTCAATCCGTGGCCGTCCGCCATGAATTTGACCGTTGGATGCCCGTTCTGGCCGTTTATGACACCAGAACTGCGTTGTCGGTCACCGCGGGCACACGGCACGTCCGATTGACGTTCCGTCTGCTCGACCACTTCATAAATCATTCACTCGTATTTGTCGTCTGATTTCAGGCCATTCCGACATCGTTCGGCCGGTTTGGACCCCCCTCACGCGCGTTTACGAAGCGCGCGCATCACTTAAAACACGAATATTGAGCCGTACCGCGCAAACCGCACGTCCGATTGACGTTCCGTCTGCGCGTACACGTCACGAATAATAATTAGAATGTTTCACAGTGGTCTCAGCTCAATCCGAGGTCTTCCGCTATGAATTTGACTGTATGACGCCCGTTTTGGCCGTTTATGACACCCGAACTGCGTTATCGGTCACCGCAGGCACACGGCACGTCCGATTGACGTGCCGTCTGCTCGACCACTTCAGAAATCACTCACCCATATTTTTCGTCTGATTTCAGGCCATTCCGACATCGTTCGGCCCGTTTGGACCCCCCTCACGCGCGTTTACGAAGCCCGTACATCACTTAAAACACGAATATTGAGCCGTACCACGCAAACCGCACGTCCGATTGACGTGCCCTCTGCGCGTACACGTCACAAATAATAATTAGAATGTTCCACGATGGTTTCAGCTCAATCCGAGGCCGTCCTCCATGAATTTGACCGTTGGACGCCCGTTCTGGCCGTTTATGACACCAGAACTGCGTTGTCGGTCACCGCGGGCACACGGCACGTCCGATTGACGTTTCATCTGCTCGACCACTTCATAAATCATTCACCCGTATTTGTCGTCTGATTACAGGCCATTCCGACATCGTTCGGCCGGTTTGGACCCCCCTCACGCGCGTTTACGAAGCGCGCACATCACTTAAAACACGAATATTGAGCCGTACCGCGCAAACCGCACGTCCGATTGACGTGCCGTATGCGCGTACACATTTAGAATAATAATTAGAATGTTGCACGGTGGTTTCAGCTCAATCTGAGACCGTCCGCTATGAATTTGACCGTTTGACGCCCGTTCTGGCCGTTTATGACACCCGAACTGCGTTGTCGGTCACCGCGGGCACAGGGCACGTCCGATTGACGTTCCGTCTGCTCGCCACTTCAGAAATAACTCACCCGTATTTGTCGTCTGATTTCAGGCCATTCCGACATCGTTCGGCCCGTTTGGACCCCCCTCACGCGCGTTTACAAAGCGCGCGCATCACTTAAAACACGAATATTGAGCCGTACCGTGCAAACCGCACATCCGATTGACGTGCCGTCTGCGCGTACACGTCACGAATAATAATTAGAATGTTGCACAGTGGTTTCAGCTCAATCCGAGGTCTTCCGCTATCAATTTGACTGTATGACGCCCGTTTTGGCCGTTTATGACACCCGAACTGCGTTGTCGGTCACCGCGGGCACACGGCACGTCCGATTGACGTGCCGTCTGCTCGACCACTTCAGAAATCACTCACCCGTATTTTTCGTCTGATTTCAGGCCATTCCGACATCGTTCGGCCCGTTTAGACCCCCCTCACGCGCGTTTACGAAGTGCGCGCATCACTTAAAACACGAATATTGAGCCGTACCGCGCAAACCGCACGTCCGATTGACGTTCCGTCTGTGCCTACACATCACGAATAATAATTAGAATGTTCCACGGTGGTTTTAGCTCAATCCGAGTCCGTCCGCTATGAATTTGACCGTTTGACGCCCGTTCTGGCTGTTTATGACACCCGAACTGCGTTGTCGGTCACCGCGGGCACAGGGCACGTCCGATTGATGTGCCGTCTGCTCGACCACTTCAGAAATCACTCACCCGTATTTTTCGTCTGATTTCAGGCCATTCCGACATCGTTCGGCCCGTTTGGACCCCCCTCACGCGCGTTTATGAAGCCCGCGCATCACTTAAAACACGAATATTGAGCCGTACCGCGCAAACCGCACGTCCGATTGACGTGCCGTCTGTGCCTACACGTCACGAATAATAATTAGAATGTTCCAAGGTGGTTTCAGCTCAATCCGAGGTCGTCCGCTATGAATTTGACCGTTGGACGCCCGTTCTGGCCATTTATGACACCAGAACTGCGTTGTCGGTCACCGCGGGCACATGGCACGTCCGATTGACGTGCCGTCTACTCGAACACTTCATAAATCTGTCACCCGTCTTTGTCGTCTGATTTCAGGCCATTCCGACATCATTCGGCCCGTTTGGACCCCCCTCACGCGCGTTTACGAAGCGCGCGCATCACTTAAAACACGAATATTGAGCCGTACCGCGCAAACCGCACGTCCGATTGACGTGCCGTCTGTGCCTACACATCGCGAATAATAATTAGAATGTTCCACTATGGTTTCAGCTCAATCCGAGGCCGTCCGCTATGAATTTGACCGTTGGACGCCCGTTCTGGCCGTTTATGACACCCGAACTGCGTTCTCGGTCACCGCGGGCACAGGGCACGTCCGATTGACGTGCCGTCTGCTCGACCACTTCAGAAATCACTCACCCGTATTTTTCGTCTGATTTCAGGCCATTCCGACATCGTTCGGCCCGTTTGGACCCCCCTCACGCGCGTTTACGAAGAGCGTGCATCACTTAAAACACGAATATTGAGCCGTACCGCGCAAACCGCACGTCCGATTGACGTGCCCTCTGTGCGTACACGTTACGAATAATAATTAGAATGTTGAACGGTGGTTTCAGCTCAATCCGAGACCGTCTGCTATGAATTTGACCGTTTGACGCCCGTTCTGGCCGTTTATGACACCCGAACTGCGTTGTCGGTCACCGCGGGCACAGGGCACGTCCGATTGACGTGCCGTCTGCTCGACCACTTCAGAAATAACTCACCCGTATTTGTCGTCTGATTTCAGGCCATTCTGACATCGTTCGGCCCGTTTGGACCCCCCTCACGCGCGTTTACGAAGCGCGCGCATCACTTAAAACACGAATATTGAGCCGTACCGTGCAAACCGCACGTCCGATTGACGTGCCGTCTGCGCGTACACGTCACGAATAATAATTAGAATGTTGCACAGTGGTTTCAGCTCAATCCGAGGTCTTCCGCTATGAATTTGACTGTATGACTCCCGTTTTGGCCGTTTATGACACCCGAACTGCGTTGTCGGTCACCGCGGGCACACGGCACGTCCGATTGACGTGCCGTCTACTCGACCACTTCAGAAATCAGTCACCCGTATTTGTCTTCTGATTTCAGGCCATTCCGACATCGTTCGGCCCGTTTGGACCCCCCTCACGCGCGTTTACGAAGCGCGCGCATCACTTAAAACACGAATATTGAGCCGTACGGCGCACACCGCACGTCCGATTAACGTTCCGTCTGCGCGTACACGTCACGAATAATAATTAGAATGTTCCACAGTGGTTTCAGCTCAATCCGAGGCCGTCCGCTATGAATTTGACCGTTGGACGCCCGTTCTGGCCGTTTATGACACCAGAACTGCGTTGTCTGTCACCGCGGGCACACGACACGTCCGATTGACGTGCCGTCTACTCGACCACTTCAGAAATCACTCACCCGTATTTTTCGTCTGATTTCAGGCCATTCCGACATCGTTAGGCCGGTTTGGACCCCCCTCACGCGCGTTTACGAAGCGCGCACATCACTTAAAACACGAATATTGAGCCGTACCGTGAAAACCGCATGTCTGATTGATGTGCCGTCTGCGCGTACACGTCACAAATAATAATTAGAATGTTGCACGGTGGTTTCAGCTCAATCCGAGGTCGTCCGCTATGAATTTGACTGTTTGACGCCCGTTTTGGCCGTTTGTGACACCCGAACTGCGTTGTCGGTCACCGCGGGCACACGGCACGTCCGATTGACGTTCCGTCTACTCGACCACTTCAGAAATCAGTCACCAGTATTTGTCGTTTGATTTCAGGCCATTCCGACATCGTTCGGCCCGTTTGGACCCCCCTCACGCGCGTTTACGAAGCGCACGCATCACTTAAAACACGAATATTGAGTCGTACTGCGCACACAGCACGTCCGATTAATGTTCCGTCTGCGCGTACACATCACGAATAATAATTAGAATGTTACACGGTGGTTTCAGCTCAATCCGAGGCCGTCCGCTATGAATTTGACCGTTGGACGCCCGTTCTGGCCGTTTATGACACCAGAACTGCGTTGTCTATCACCGCGGGCACACGGCACGTCCGATTGACGTGCCGTCTGCTCGACCACTTCCGAAATCACTCACCCGTATTTGTCGTCTGATTTCAGGCCATTCCGACATCGTTCGGCCCATTTGGACCCCCCTCACGCGCGTTTATGAAGCGCGCACATCACTTAAAACACGAATATTGAGCCGTACCGCGCAAACCGCACGTCCGATTGACGTGCCGTCTGCACGTACACGTCACAAATAATAATTAGAATGTTCCACGATGGTTTCAGCTCAATCCGAGGTAGTCCGCTATGAATATGACCGTTGGACGCCCGTTCTGGCCGTTTATGACACCCGAACTGCGTTCTCGGTCACCGCGGGCACAGGGCACGTCCGATTGACGTGCCGTCTACTCGACCACTTCAGAAATCACTCACCCATTTTTGTCGTCTGATTTCAGGCCATTTCGACATCGTTCGGCCCGTTTGGACCCCCCTCACGCGCGTTTACGAAGCGCGCGCATCACTTAAAACACGAATATTGAGCCGTACCGCGCAAACCGCACATCCGATTGACGTTTCGTCTGCGCGTACACGTCACGAATAATAATTAGAATTTTGCACGGTGGTTTCAAGTCAAAAGGACGTCATTTTAAGTGAAAAGCATCAACTGACATACGGAAAACCAACCAAACACATTCCGAATCTGTTGATAATTTATCTCAACAATCCATGGGTCATATGTGACGTGTACGAGCCAACCCGGGATGAATCCGAGTCGCGGTGTGGCCGGGATAAGTCTAAATGGATCTCTTTTGTTTAAAATGGACACCATTTTAAGTACATACGGAAAAATGACCAAACGGATTCGGTTTCCGTTGAAACTTTAGGAGAACGATCCATGGGTCATATGTGACGTGTACGAATCAACCCCGCCACAATTGGAGACGCGGTGTGGCCAACACCACTCAAGGTTTCGGTCTTTTGTTTCAAAAAGACGTCATTTTAAGTGAAAAGCATCAAGTGACATATGAAAAACCAACCAAAGGCATTCGGACTGTGTCGATACTTTATCACAAGGATCCATGGGTCGTATGTGACGTGTACGAGCCAATCCCGCCTCAATCCGAGGAGCGGTGTGGCCGACACCGTTCTAACTGTGTCTCTTTTGTTTAAAATGGACAGGATTATAAGTGAAAAGAACAACTGGCATACGGAAAACCGACCAAACGCATTCCGAATTTGTTGATAATTTATCCCAACGATCCATGGGTCATATGTGACATGTACGAGCTGACCCGGGATGAATCCAAGTCATGGTGTGGCCGAGATCAGTCTAAGTGGCTCTCTTTTGTTTAAAACGGACACCATTTTAAGTACATACGGAAAACCGACTAAACGGATTCGGTTTCCGTTGAAACTTTAGGAGAACGATCCATGGGTCATATGTGACGTGTAAGAATCAACCCCGCCTCAATTGGAGATGCGGTGTGGCCGACACCACTCAAAGTGTCTGTCTTTTGTTTCAAAGGGACATCATTTTAAGTGAAAAGCATCAAGTGACATACGGAAAACGGAGAAAATGCATTCGGATTGTGTCCATACTTTAGGAAAAGGATCCACGGGTCGTATGTGACGTGTACGAGTCAATCCCACCACAATATGAGGAGCGGTGTGGCCGACACCGCTCCAACTTTGTCTCTTTTGCTTAAAATGGACAACAATTTAAGTACATACGGAAAACCGACCAAACGCATTCGGTTTCCATTGAAACTTTAGGAGAACGATCCATAGGTCATATGTTACGTGTACGAGTCAACACCGCCTCAATATGAGGCGCAGTGTGGCCAGAACCACTCAAAGTGTCTGCCTTTTGTTTCAAAAGTACGTCATTTTAATTGAAAAACATCAACTAGCATACGGAAAACCGACCAAACGCATTCGGATTGTGTCGATACATTAGCACAACGATCCATGGGTCATATGTGACGTGTATGAGTCAACCCCACCTCAATCTGAGGCACGTTGTGGACGGTAGCACTCCAGGTGTATGTATTATGTTTAAAACGGACATTACTTTAGGTAAAAATATATGGTATACAAAAAACAGATCAAATTATGAATTGACTTCCAGATTCCACATATAATTGTCATCTACATTTTAAATTGAAATCTAAATGAATTATGTATGTTTATAATTACGTTATCAATTCTAATTTAATTATGGATGTGTATAGTTCTACCATTATATGTTAAACGTGTATGAATTTGTTCTCTATATGTAAGTGTTAGTTGGTTACTGCAGGTACAATAATTATATATTTATGTGTTAGTTTATTGCAGGTACAATAATTGGATTGAAAAATGAGAGGGAACCCACAAAACCAGATGTGGTGCTGGTCAAATTGGAGACCTGGTTGGGAGCTGCTGGGCAAATTGGGGAGCTGCTGGGTGATTTGCCCAGCAGAGGCTATGCCAACGGTTCAGAACTGTTGGCATAGAAATTGGAGATTAGTTTTACCAACGGTTCATCAAACCGTTGGTAAAACACTTTTCCCAACGGTTTAGAACCGTTGGGAAAGAGTAGATGTGGGGTTTTCCCAACGGTTTACCAAACCGTTGGGAAAAACATGAAGCCCCTGTGCCAACGGTTTTAAACCGTTGGCAAACCTTTTTCCCACCTATCTCCACCCTATGCCAACGGTTTGCTGCAAACCGTTGGGAAATGTTTTTCCCAACGGCTTACTTACCTACGGTTGGCAGAACCGTTGGTATATGTTATACCAACGGTTTTCCAACCTTTCCAAACATTTCTCAACCGTTGGTAAATATATTATTTCCAGTAGTGGATCATACAATGAATATGTAAGTACCCATAAATTAAATTATATTAAACAAAGAATATAATCATGATAAGTACATACACCACACAAAAGGAAATAGTGGAAATATAGTATGAATCTCACGGGAATAAGAAGTGAGATGAAAACCTCTTACCTTGTAATTTTCCTTAGAATAGGGTAGTTTAAACACATGTATAATGGTGAAATAATTGTTATTAAATTATACAAGAACCACATACATAAATATGATTTAATATATGATCATTTAATATTGCTTTGTTAATGATATTCCAGTAGTATCATTGTTTTGGGTGTTAACTAATTCATTTTCCTTTATATGTTTTGTTACGTAAGTCATATTTGTTATGGATAGGATGTATTTGATTCATATCCAGAATTATATTAAGTTTGTAAAAATTATTTTTAATCATCAAATGAAAATTATTCTTGAATGGTTACATTGGGGGAAAAATCTCATTGCGTCGTGGAGACGGTAAGCCGTATGTACGCACGAGAAACAATATCATTATATTAGTGGTGAAATTGTATGTAATTAGATGGTATATTATATATAAAGAATAATTAACATGTTATATTTATTATTTACATCATTTATACTTATTATTATACCAATCCAAATAATGAAGTGTTGAATAACAAACTACACCACGATATGGAGACGGTAAACTGTATGTACGCATGTATGATGACTTTGTCATTCATAGGATGGATAGAATAATGAGTATGGATGTACCATATTTATAATAACATAAAAGTATGTATAAGATACTAGATTTGTTATTTTGTTATGGAAACAACAATGAATGAAGAAGTGGAAGAGGAAAAGAACTTTGAAAGAGGTGAGGAAATTATTACCTCTTTTTCGGGTGCTTCCATTTGATTTGATCTAAAGGGCTCCTTAGGTTGGATTTATGATCAAAGTAAGGCCACTAGGTTCCATTAAAGGTCTTTTATCGGATATTAAATTATGGTTTGGCCCAACAAAATGGATTTGGAGGAGTTATTTTGAGAGAAGGAGAAGTATGCTTTTATAAGAGAGGTGATGGTCAGTTTAGGAAAAGCATGAAATATTATTTTATTATAAAATAATTTTCGGTTTATAATGGCTAAAAAGAGACTTATTTGGAGAATAAGGTGGTTATGGGTCTAAATAATCTCAAAAAATAGGTTTTAGACATGTTTAGGTCACCATATTAACCATATCTTTTAGATTTAATTCTTAGTTAAATAATTTAACTTTTACCATGTCTTCTTGTATGTTTATATTATATGTTTAATAAACATATTATAAAATTACAAGAGAACTTAAAGGGGTTAATTAAGGACATATATATAATTATATATGTCCTTCGACCGAACCTTATATTTTTAGGAACATTATATCATTTAATAATATAGTTTTTGTTTTAAATACTCATTTATGTCAATTTTGACACTATTGTGTATTTGGTTTTTGTGAAAGTCAACAAAACTTGATTAATTAAACCAAAATAAATTAAAGAAACCCTAACATGTCATACTAACCTATAAAATTAGTGTAATGCATCAAAAGTCTCAATTTACATTTATTTTGAAATTTATAATATCAATTATTTTAATCTTTCATTAATAAGGCAATTACTGCATCATCCTTGTGTCATAAATAAATTTAATTATTTAATGTCTAAAAATTATTAATAAAATACCATTATATAGGAAATATTTTTAGATTTATAATTAATTTTTATAGTTTAATTTATCTTATGTATAATCCTATATTAAAAATGGTTTAGTTATTAAACTTCCAATTTAACAATTTTAACTCTTCTTTAAATAAAATAATAATAAATGCCCTAATCTAATCCAAGTGGATCGAAAGGATAAAATTTTATTCTGAAGGTTGATTTTGGTCTAAATATACTTATCCAATATAATTTCGACATGTGTTAGGATAATTATAATATCATTTTTATGTATAATTTCCCTATTTACTTGAAACCATTGTAACTAAAATTCAAAAGTTACTATTCACAAAAAGTAATTTTCATTGTATTGAAACACATTTTATTTAACTGATGTCAATTCTGTCTCTTATATTTTTAAAATTCAATTCACAGATGCGGTAAAATTCTGGTTTTTACAAATTTGCAAATGTGGCTAGAAGGTGGGTAAAATACTGTAAAAAGTTCAATAAAACTCTATAAAAATTTTCTTATTATAAAATGACATAGATGAATCACATTAGGATAATATAGGTATTATGTATCTATTTTTACTTTAAAATAAATTTAAATTATAAATAATTATTTGAATAACTTTTCGTCTTTAAACAATAACGTAGTGTTTTTCACTATTCATTAAAAATTGAATATTTTTATAAAAATACCAAAAATTCACCCAAAGATAATTTTGATATTAGAAATTAAAAAATTATGTATAATTTAATAAATTCATAACATATAAGTTTTATTAATTAATTTAAAAAAATATTCCCATTGTCAAAACGAGAAAGTGTGTTTTTGAGAAGTTAAAACTATTAAAATAATGATATGCGTTTATATCCAATTTAAATGTAAAATTACTTCCAATGACCAATATTGGATTAAATGATAAAAATATAATCTAATTATACTTCAAAACCATTCAAATGTATAATTTAACACTATAAATTATTTTGATTAAAAAAGATGTTTTCAATTTAAATTTAGTATTTTTCACTATTTATCAAAATATAAAAGTTATCAGATTAGAACCGAAAATTTATCCAAACTAAATCTTTATGTCCCAATACTAAATAAGAAGCTATATTTGTCAAATTCAATTTATAAAAGTGTCAAACACTATATTCAAAGGGGGTTCTCCATTGAAAGGCAATAAAATTGCATTTTTTTGAAAAATACTTCTTTTATCTGAAACATTGAATTTGTTCTTATATTACATCTCAGAAACACATAATGTAGATTTTAAAATTATATGGAATATATAAAATTCAAAATTAATTTAATACTATTCATAACTATTTTTTTAATGGCTATTTTTGTAAGTCATGGTGAACTCGAACTCGGTGTTACGTGTAGCAGAAACCATTGAATTACTTCTAAGAAAATAACTTACTATGAAATCTTGGGGTGTTACATTCTTCCACCATTTTGGAAACTTCATCCTCAAAATTTTAAAATTGGGCTTGGGAACTTCATTGAAAGTCCCACATCTGAAAAAGAGTCAATAAAACTTTGAATTTAAAATAAATAAAGAGAAATACAAAGGTCACCCGAGATAACCTATACTAGGATACAATGTAGGAATACATGGATATATAAGACAAAATAAGTGTCAAGTTCTGATGGAGAGTGATAAAAAACATGATCAGGAGAAATTTAACAACATGAAAACCAAAAACTTGTGATAGGTTAAACGGTCATTATTTTCCCAGTAGGAAAAGCAAACAGACAATGTTTTTTTAAGTTTCATTTCATAAATATGAGGAATTAATTTATGAGATTGACTATGAACATAAAGATATATACTTACTTTTTAAATAGAGTTTCAACCTTTTAAAAATTTCTACCACTAACTCATCTTTTCTCCAAACGATGAGTATTCAAGATGACTTGGTCACACCTAAAGCACTAGAATCAACTTCAAGAGAATTACATAATCCCCAAAGGATGAACTATATATTTCCCTTATCTTTAGAGATTAGCCAAAACCAAATGGTTAGTACAAGATCAGATGATCAAAAAAATGGGTAATCATTTAAAGAAAGAAATAATAATCTTAATTTCCAAAAGTAAAAATAACAATACCCAAAGTACGAGAAAGACTATTAAATAAACCATTGTCCTTAAAATCCTTCAATATAACCGAAACAAAGATTGAAACACAAAACTCAGAAGAATTCAATCACATAGTCATTCATAGTAAATCAAAACATTTATCTCCAAACAACATCAAATACTCTTAATGTATCATATAGAAGTGTAATTAACCAAACCACATATTATCCATGATAGGTTAATCATTTTCAAATAACCCGAATCTTTATAAAAAACATAGATTTTTCCAAATTAAAAAAATACACCATTACTCTTCAAAATAAATCCCACACTATTCAATTATTCCTTAGGCATATAGTGTTACCAATAGAGCGAACGTCTTCCAAAATAACATTTATCACTTAATAACCAAATCATTTTCATATACAAAGGATATCCATTTGATAAAACATAAGATCACAAATCAAATTATTATTGATAAATAAAATTAGTTAACTGAAAATAATTAGTCACACTAACTAGGGACTTCATGTAGTCTAGTGGTAGGTGATAAATCCCAGTCGCACTTCAGCTGTGGGGTCGATTATCGTAGCTTTGTCTGACACAACAGGTTGTCACACGGTCTACTTGTTGTACGTTTTTAAAAACTATATTTTATATCATTCTAAAATTGAGATAAATTCCTCAAAATAACCAAAAAATAATTTAACCATAAATGTTATCTCATACCTCACATTTTCATCCCTAAAATTAATAACTAGTAGTTACCAAAAATTCAAGGATCTTATAAACCGAAATGTTTCTTTATGACTATATCCCCAAGAGAAAAGATAAATTTTCCTCAAATATCATTTTTACATAAAAAACTATAGGGTTACACATACTAGAAAACTGTCTTCCAATGTAATCCCATCAACAAAGAGCATTAATACTTTTAAAGATTTCTCCATCCATTTATTTTCACATAGGTTCTTCCTTGAACTAGTGGTTATCCTATAGAATGGGGCATTGAATCGGGTAATTCCTAGGCCCCCTACATTTATGAAAAATAAATGTAAATGGATTTTTAGGATCATTTTTATTTTCTTCTATAGTACTCTTCATTTTTCTTCTGAAATTATTTAATTTATGTCATTATTTACAAAACATAAATCTTTTCTTTGTTCCATTGAGAAACATTCCTGGGTGTGTCCTTCCACATTTCCTACATGATGGAAATTGAGATTTCTTTTCCCATGGTCTCCACTACTGGAGCTCTAATCATTCTCCACCTTTACCTTCTTTGTTGAGTTTGGGGGTTGTTTAACATATCTTTTGTCGATCATATTTTTTGGAAACTTGATTCCACATGAAAATGATATCTTTTATTCCTATCAATATTCCATTTAGTTGCTCATTTCCACCATCATTCCCACCTTGTACTTCATGTTCAATGTTGTTATGAATTCCTTGGAATCCGACCATTGTCTAAAACCATAAAGCACAGTGTGAGTAACAACAGTCATAAAATCATTTAGAGAATATCATGACACCATAATTTCAATCTAAAACACCTAAGGGTTAACCAAGGTTATTTAATCTCATCTTATATTAAAATTTGTCAAACCGGTTTGTAATGAAAATGTGAATTATCCTAAGAATATCCCGCATGAGTGTCATAACCAAGAGTATAGTAAAGCCCATTGTCGTGCACCAGTTCCTGTTTGATTCTAGCTCAAATTTGGGTTTTCAAGTTTTACCCCTAGATACATCTGTGCTAGAGCCACCTCTAGCTGTTCATGTCCAGACAACGATGTATTGCTTTTAAAATTCACAAAATCTTTAAATTATCAAAATTACAGTATGTTCTTTTATACTAATCCTCAAATTCCATCTTAGGACAATGTTTTCTAATCTGAGTTTTTATAAATCTTGTTTCCATAGTTTGTACAAAAATTCCTCTGATAAAAAATGTAACACCCTAACCCTAGTTACCCTAAGTTAGTGAATTATTAGATAACATTGGCATGATCACAAGATTTCATGTCTCGAAAGATCTCTTAGTTTAGAAGCCTTGGAAGTACTAGATACATACATATGTTTTACATTAAATTATTAAATGGGGAAACTATAACATTGTGTCTCCTTTGGACACACTCATATCCCTTAGCCTATTCTTACATGTCAATCATAATATACTTATTCACATCATAGGAAAAATAAAACATAATAAAGGGGCGAGTTCAGACGCTCTGTAGGGATAACAATATAGCAGAAACTATCATAAAAAAAATAAACATTTAATACAATGTATAAGACTAAAACACAAGCCATTTAAACATAAACTTCAGCACAATACGGAAAAGATAAATCAAATAATTTCATTTACTTATTCACATGGATATTTTACCAGTCAAATAATCACATGTAATATCAATAGCTAATTTCATAATGATGGAATGCATAATCCCAAACATCATAACCACATATTCAAGGCCTCGTGACAAAACTACAAATAAATATTTTTTCAAGGCCTTATACCAAGACACTGGTTTGTCTCAAGAGACCTACTGATTCATTGAGTAGCTATATCGGGCACCACCAATCACTTACTATGTCCAATGCATTCCTCATATGAAAAGGTCGAAACATAATCTAAACATTTGTATTAGAACTAGCATATGAAATGTTAATATTTTAACAACAAATCATGAATGATATAAAAATAGCACATCCATAGTCAAAACATAAAACATTAAATAAAATATGAAATATTGTATTATAATAAATCAACTTTAATCAATAATAAAATACAATGAAGGATATTAACTAATATGAAAATAATCAGTTGAACTATTTGAGAGAAATATCCCCCTTTCTTGAAAACATTTAAAAGTCTCACTGTTTATCAAGAATCTGTTAAAAATAGATTTTTGAATCAAAGTGTCCCATACTAATTTTAAACTTTTAAAATTAATTTTATTTTTAAAACATTCATATCCATAAAAATAAATTCTTAACACTATTTGTAAAATGCGGTCATTAATGAGAATGATTTAGAAGAATAAATCTTTAAAACATTTAAAAAGATATTTTAGTTAAAGTTCCTAACCAAAGGAGAGACGCTTGAATACATATAATTGAGGTAATAAATACTTTATAATGTCATGATAATAAATGGATTCATGATATAATATGTCAAATTACAGTATGTACACCATATAAAAGTTAATTGGCGTATAAAAACAATGAAGTCTCAATGGAATGTAAATTGAGATGAAATCCATTATAATGACTGTATCATTAGGTTAAGGAAGAATCGATGACATAATTTTGTGTGAAAAATATAAATACACTCAATATTATGGGATATTCAGTGTAAATAAATCAGAGGACATTCACACATATTCTTGTAAAAACAATACCAATGACTTGGATGTTTTAACTCGATGAAGGGAAATTGAGTTAAGATTACCCTTTTCAAGTTCATATTAATGGCTTGAGAATTTATCAATGGAGTTATTATTTTTATAAAAAGTATATCCACAAAAAGGTGAGTGAAAATTACTATGTAAAAAAAAATAGTGATTTTACAGATAATATTGGAATGAAATAATCAATGAAGTTTGCGTAAAACCCAATGAGTGGAAATTAGAATTATAAATTCCCTTACCGATTTGATAACATACGAAAAATTTACCCCACGAAAGAAGTATCATACAATGAATATGTAAATACCCATAAATTAAAATATATTAGAAAAAGAATACAATCGAGGTAAGTACATACACCACACAAAAGGAAATAGTGGCAATATAGCATGAATCTCACGGGAATAAGAAGTGAGATGAAAACCCATTACCTTGTACGTTTCCTTAGTATAGGGTAGGTTAAACTCCTATAAAATAGTAAAATAATTGTTATTAAATTATAAAATTACCACATACATAATTATAATATCATATATGATCTTATAATATTTCTTTATTAATGATATTTTAGTAGTATCATTGTTTTGGGTGCCAACTCATTCATTTTCCTTTATATGTTTTGTTATGTAAGTCATGTTTGTTATGGATTGGATGTATTTGATTCGTATCCAGAATGGTATTATGTTCCTAAACATTATTTTTAATTATCAAATAAAAATTATTATTGAATGGTTACGATGGTGAATGAAATTGCATCACGTCGTGGAGACGGTAAGTTGTACGTACGCATGAGCGACAATATCAATCCATTTGTGGTGAAATTGTATGTAATTGGATGGTATATTATATATAAATAATAATTAACAAGTTATATCTATTATTTAAATAAGTTATACTCATTATTATACCCATCCAAATAATGAATTGTTGAACAACAAACGACACCACGACGTGGAGACGGTAAGCCGTACGTATGCACGTATGGTAAATTTATTCATTCATAGGATGGATAGAATAATGAATATGGTTATACCATATTTATAATAACATAATTGTATGTATAAGTTACTGGATTTATTATTTTGGTATGGAAACAACAATGAAATAGGAAGTGGAAGAAGAAAATAACATTGAAATAAGTGATGAAATTATTAACTCTTCTTCGGGTGCTTCCTTTTTGATTTGATCAAAAAGGATCCATAGGTTGCCTTTATGATCAACTTAAGGCCTATAAGTTCAATTGAGGGTTGTTGGGAAGATATTGGAGTAGGGGTTGGCCGAGCCAAATGGATTTGGAGGTGTTATTTTTAGAGAAGTGGAAGTACCCTTTTATAAGAGAGTTGTGGGTCACTTTAGGAAAACCTTGACATATTATTTTATTATAAAATAATTTTCGGTTATAATGGTTCCAAATGGATTTATTTAGAAGATAAGGTGGGTATGGGTATAAATCCTCTCATCCAATATGTTTTATAAAGTTTTATGTCACCATATTAACCTTATCTATTAGATTTAATTCTTATTTAAATATATTAACTTTTACCATGCCTTCTTGTGTTTTTATATTACATGGTGAATAAACATAATATAAAATTCAAAGAGAACCTCAAGTGGTTCATTAATGACCTATATATAATTATAAAAGTCCTTTTTTGAACTTTATATTTTAGTAATATTATGTCATTTAATAATATAGTATTTATTTTAAATACTCATTTAGGTCAATTTGGGCACTATTGTGTTTTTGGTTTTTTGTAAAAGTACAACTAACATGATTACTTCTAAAAAAATACATTAAATCAACCCTAAAATGTCATATTAACCTAGAAAATTATTGGAATTCATCAAAATTCTCAATTTACATTTATTTTGATATTTACGATATCAATTATTTTAATCTGTCAATAATAAGGTAATTATTGCATCATCATTATGTCATAAATAAATGTAATTATTTAATGTATATAAATAATAAATTAAATTGTATGATGTTGGAAATTTTTTTATATTTCTAATGAATATTTATAGGTAAATTTATCTTATGTATAAACCTATATTAAAAATGGTTTAGTTATTAAAAATTAAAATTAACTCTTTAAACTCTTCTTTAAATAAAATAATAATAAATGTCCTAATCTAATCCAAGTTGATCAAAAGGATCATATTTTATTCCTATGGTTTATTTTGGTTAAAATACACTAATCCAATTGAATTACGATATGTGTTAGGATAATTATAATTTCATTTTTAAATTTAATTTCCATATTTACTTTTAACCGTGGTAAATAAAATTCAAAAGTTACTATTGACCAGAAAATATTTTCATCCTATTGAACCAAATTTTAATTACTGATGTCAAATTTGTCTCTAATATTTTTAAAATTAAATTCACAAAAGTAGTAAAATTATGTTTTATGCAAATTTTCAAATGTGCCTAGAAGGTGGGTAAAAGACGGTAAAATGTTCTATTAAATTATATATATATAATCTTATTATAAAATGACTTACCTGAATTAAATTAGCCTAATATAGGTTTTACGTATCTATTTTTACTTTAAACAAAATAAATTAAAAATAATTATTTAAATAAAAAGTCATCTTTAAACAATAACGCGATGTTTTTTACTATTCATCAAAAATTGAAAGTTTTTAGAAAAATACCAAAAACATCAACCAAAGCTAATTTTGATAATTAGAATTCAAAAATGATGTCTATTTTACGAAATTAAAAACATATAAGTTTTATTAATTAATTTTAAAAAAATATTCCCATTGTCAAAACGAGAAAAACTGGTTTTTGAGAAGTAAAAACTATCAAAAGTTTGATATGTTTTATGTCCAATTTAAAATTAAAATTACATCTAATGACCAATATTGGATTAAATGATAAAAATATAATCTAATTATACTTCAAAACCATTCAAACATATAATTCAACACTATAAATTATTTTGATTTAAAAAGTTGGTTTTACTTAATATTTAGTATTTTCACTATTCGTCAAAATATGAAAGTTATCAGAAAGGTACCGAAAATTTATCCAAACTAAATTTTTATGTCCCACTTCTAAAGAAGAATATTATTTTGTCAAATTTAATATATAAAAGTGTCAAATATTGGATTTAAAAAGGGTTTTCCATTAAAAGGTGATAAAATTGCATTTTTTGAAACATATTTCTTTTATCAGAATAATTGAATCTGTTCTTATATTAGGTCTATAAACACATAATATGGATGTAAAAATTATATGGAGTATATAAAATTAAAAATTAAGTTAATACTATTCACAATCGTTTTTTAAACGGATAGTTTGGTAAGTCGTGGTGTGCTCGAACTTGGTGTTTCATATAGCACAAACTATTGAATTAATTTAAAGAAAATAACTTACTACAAAATCTTGGGGTGCTACAAATTACATAATATAAGGAGTCAAACATTTCACTCATGGGAAATAAGGCACACACCACATACAAAATAAATTAAATTAACTGACTATTGGTAAAGCTCATAGAAAAACTACCTCATCGACGAAGCTTTCCACAACATTTACAAAGCACTATGGCCTTGTCAAGGCATGTCCATGCATCATCCAAACCTCTCATCACCCACATAAGATCTTCACCACAACCTGGTTTCTAGTCTAATACCAATAAATCCCAATTAATTAATTATAACAATTATAATTAATTAATTAACAAAAACACAACTTGGAATAATGCAGGAAAACTCAATGAGTGCTCACCTCTTATTGAATCCATAAGAAACCGTCATGGAATGTTCAAAATAGAGATCCAATAATATTTCCGAACAAATCCAAAATATATGGTATAAAATTGAAAAAAAATAATCTAAAAAATTTAGAAAAAATTAAAAAAAATAACTATGAGAACGTGCCATAACGAAACACTACATAATGATGTGTGGGATCAATCTCCAGATCTCCTCTACCAAATCCCACTAAAATCCCAATGATAAATAGACTATTCTACCATGAGATGATGGAATCATCGACAATTCCTGAAGTAGATAACTCCAAAATTATACAGAAACATGAAGGGGGAGAAAGTAAACCATTAGTGGAGGATAAATCACCTCAACCACCAAGAAATCCCAAAAATACACCCAACAATTGAGGGGGAGAAGGGAGAATTTGGTAAAACCTTAGTTTATATGCCTAAAATGGGGGATGAGTTCAGAATGATTGAAAAAACCTAAATTTTATTTTGGAAAGGCCCCCATTTTAATGAAATTTGCGCAGTAGTACGATTTCATCTGATGATTTACCAAACCATGCAAAAAATGTGTGGTTGGATCTATCCAAGGCCCAATTACTTACATGGTTTTTCTACATGGTGTGATAAATTGTGTCCCACCAGTTCTCATCTCTACTATCCAACACCCCTATATTCGCATGATTATTCTCTATGGTTTTAAAACCCATGTTCCCACATTTCTATCAACAATGTTTCCCTTATAAATCATGGCACACAATTTGTATGAAATTGTGAAAAACCCATGAACCATACTTTAGATCCTCCTTAGTATTTCATAGTTTCTATTTTTTCCATGCACAGTTTACCTAAAACTATGATATAACCATGTAACACAACCATGCCTATTTATAAATGAAATGAAATCCTATTGAGCATCATGGTGGTGCATACTTTCTCACAAACCCTGAAAACCAAACAATACACCCTATCCAGAAGACTCTAAAACTCCTAAAATATATCTCGGAGGCTTCGAAGCTCATATGATCACCTGGTTTACCACCCAAGTATAAATCTCTATCCCAAATCACCCTTTTGTGAAATTTTGAATCATAGAATCTCAATCTGGGTCTTGATTTAATATTAAAACCAGAGGTAATGAAAATTAAAATTATTTTGAAATTTTAGATCTGTTAGGACATGGGATCTACACATATATATCCACTGAGTGATACTCTCTTTTTCAACAAGGTGTGGGGCTGCTATCTATTTAGTGGAACCTCTTTATCATGCTATGTAGCTAGTGCTCTTTTATTGATTGTTCTCCCTCAGGTTGTAGAGTAATGACAAGGTTTTGTCCATATATATGGATTTCTTAGATTGACATATGATATGTTGGAAATCTTAGATAGACCTTGGGCGATACAGGTAGACTCATTATCTAAGCTGGGTTATGGAGATAAAGATCCCCTTTCTATCCCATCATGGATTCCTTTTTGATCATATATCTATGATGGATTTCGTTTCCATATTATTATGTGTTAAGATAACATTTTATATATCTTTATACTTCTACCTTTTTAGTTTGAAAGGTTTCCAACTTGGTATGTATATAATCACCCCATGCATTGTATTTTCCCACATCTGTCAGGTCATATAAAGGTGAAAAAAAGTTTTCTGCTGACATCTAAACTACACATTAATACCTGGGTGTATTAACCATATACAGTGGTTGAGCATGGATATTAAGAGTCAGGCCCTATCATTTTTTCTTTATTCCAATTATTTTTGGGTTTGGAGTTTATTTTTCCCCTTAAAATCTTGGATTACTTTGTTTTACTATGATGTATTCCCTAGAGTTTATTTCATGTATGTTTTTACAATATATGTTATATTATTAATTGTATCTCTATGGGTTTTTTTCAGGGATCCAGTTAGGTGTATGTGTGTACATAAATTAGGAAATGACCTATCATTTCATTAATGACATCTTAGAACTTGTCGGTAGCACCTAACATAATGAAGATGATATTGGGGTTGTGATGGCATAGTTTTCACCAACCAGGTAGGTCCCAATAGGTCGATAATTATACAGTGGTATAAGAGCCTTTAAATATTTAAAATGGTGATTGGATTTTCCCCTTAAGAGGAATTGTTTAGGACATATGGAAATAGTGTCAATGTTTCTTGAGTGCGGCTCTCTGGCTAGGGAACCTAGTGTTGGTGTGGCGGTGGATATATTTACAAACCAGGAAACTGAACACCTACTTGTCACCAAGCCATTCCATGAAATTAGTTATTGGGAATCATTGGTACATACACCATGTAGCATTGAGTCCTTCAATATTACTTCTTGAGTCTACTCCCTATATGTATGAATTTATATATGTTGTATTCCTTGATCTCTTTCATGATGGATCTATGAAGACATCCATCATGGTTACCAATTTGGATCATGATAATGATCTGATGATTTGTGAGGCCTTAGTTCAGGGTCCATCTCATGAGGTGTTTTCCCTAGGAATGCAGGGAGTATAACCAATAACTATCATCTTCTAGATGTTACTAAAAGTTAAAGATGATGATTCATATAATATCAGTATTCTATGTGAGTTCTAGAAATATAGATTGATAAGGTTCCCTAGAGATCCAAATCCCTAAGTAGTAGAGGATTGGATAATGGCCCGATTTTTTAGGATCATGCGAACATAGACTAATCCAATTGTTTTTTCTAGTATCTAGTCACTTCTATGGATTAGTGAGCACTGGGGGAGTCCGGTCACAAAGACTCATGATGAGACAACACTCTTATAGTTAAATTTCCAATAGTTTTTTCATGAGGATTAAATTACCTCATGCATGTTCTTAGTTCAGATATAGTAGTTTCATAAGTATTAGAAGTGTTTTATGAAAATTTATGAGTTTTCTATAAAGTTAAATAACCTTACACGATACTCCCTCAACATGGTGTGAGATGGTAACTTATAGGAATAGAATATTGATAAAGGTCTCCGTAGAGAAATTTGTGCTAGTATGGTCTGATGTGTATTCACACCTATAATAGAGTTCTAGAGTTAGATCTGGTGATAGATAGATTCCCATAAATGTGGTTCTAGATAGCTAGATTTGGAAATAGGTTTCATAGGGATATGTTGTATGCATCAACAAGAAATTTCCAGTTGCTAGGGTCTCATCACAAGAGACATTCTCATGTTAAGACTCAGTCATGTGGATATTTGAAATAGGATTCTCAAGGAGGTTCTAGTCATCCCAAAGAGGGTTTCTGCAATAATTATTATGATAGAGGTCACATGGATCAATATTACTTGACCCATCGAGTTGAGGAGGGTATATAGACAAGAGATGGACCTCTATGAAAGAGGCAACATCATGAATAGGGATCTCCCTAGTGTGGTCAGCCTAGCCCCTAGGGGTGGTGTAGGTATAGAAGTAGGTAGAACTCCAGAGGGAGGATACTCTAATGTGGGATGATTCTATGAGCTACTCCAACCACCAATACCATGTGTCTCATGCTAAGTTTAGAGATATAGCTTTCGAGGTCACAAGTAGTTTCTAGCTTTAGGGGGCTATAACTAGGATATAGATTACATAATCTAAGGCATGATATGTGATTAATCTACTCTTGTTCTAGTATTTATTAACACAATTTTGATATGTTACTTCATATCCATATATGTGGTGTGATATTCAAAGCATCCAGTTGAGTCTTTATCCCAACAACTTTTTCTAGAGGTTTCCATATGTATCATTTCAATGGTACCACTTAATTTCTGATAGTGTGTGTTGGCGCTCGATGGAGATAATTTCTTGTGTGACATATTGGTCATCACTTTGAAACATAATGTTTTTATATTGTTTATGGAATTCTTGTCCAAAACTAGGGTACAAATTTATTTCCATCATAAACAGGATTAATTCCTACAGATAAATGGGTGATATTATCCTTTATAAGTGAGATAGATCTCATGGATGAGCTAGTGTGTCATGGGGATAGGATTATACAACCCATCACCCATCAGTTTCTGATTTATCCCTTTTTGTAGTGGTATATTTAGTAATTTAGTATCTTTATTAGTGTATAAATTTATATACATCATCCTTGAGGATGTTTGACAACTACCTCCAAGGAGGTAGATAGACTTTATCATTGAATTTCACCCAAGGACTACACCAATTTATTCTTCCACACATCAGATGGACCCTACCAAAATCTAGGAGCTAATGGTGTAGTTTTTGGACCATCAAGAGAAGGGATTTATCATATGTAGTGTGCCCCCTCCCATTATCTCTAGTTTTGTTCATGAAAAGTTGAACAAGAACTTTAGAATGAATTTTTATTATCATCACTTGAATCATGTATAGATAAAGCGCATATACCCCTTATTGAGTATTAATGACCACTTAAATCAGTTGAGAGGTGAAATCTATTTCTCAAAGACCTATCTTTAGTTTGGCTACCACCAGTTGAGGGTTTGCGAGGCTGATATCACAAAGAAGAAATTTTGAGGTTGATATGGAAAATATGTCTTCATAATTATGTATTTAGGAGTTAATTACACCCCTTAGTGTTTATGGATATGATGGACTTGATCATTAATCCATACATGGTCTTATCTGTGGTTATCTTCACTGATGAAATACTTAATTACTCAATGTTATTGAAGATGTATATAGATAATTTGATATTCGTATTAGACTTACTCCTAGGGAACTCAATTTTTGGTAAGCTCTTTAGGTGTTAGTTTTGGATCTACAAGTATTACTTAATATAGAATATAATTTATGATCACATTTTAGCTATGGGATAAAAAATATTGGTGTTTTTCTTTCTTAGGAGACACCCAAGAGAATATTAGAGGTTTGAAATTAATTTTTCATAGTAATTTACTATAGGAGTTTCTGGGAAGAATTATATAGGATTATACCCACCTTGAATGGCCTTACATGGAAAAGGAAGTTGATTACTTGGTCTAGGTAGTGTCATATTTCTTTCAAGTATTTTTTCCTGAGGATCACCAGTGCTCCTGTGTTGATACTACCATATTTAGGTGTAGAGTACATAGTGTTTTGTGATTCCTTGAGAGATGGGATTAACTATGTGTGAATGAAGATGTAATAAGTGATCATAAATGGGTTGAGGAAGTTTATACCCCACAAAAATTACTATTATACTCATATAAAATATTTGGCAGTGGTATTACTTTCTTGAAAAATGTATATTCACGATATTTTGGGAGATTTTTTTATTGTATAATCAGAACATCAGAGTATTAGGTGTATCTTCATATAGAGATATTAAAACTAGAGACTGAGGAATTGGTTGGAGTTTTTATAGGAGTATGACTTCAATTTAGTCTATATTCCAATAAAAAAAATGTACTGGAAGATAACCTTACCAAGAATTCCCATTCTCAATTGGGGGAGGAGCCGTCCAGGATATTGGATACATTACAATAAACCCTGGTAGAAGAGATGGATGAAAATATTCTTCAGTATATGGTGGTGAATCCTCTTTTTCATTATTATATAATATAGGATTAGTTGAAATACATTTACTGTGAGGTTCTTCATGACCAGATATCCTCAAAAGATACACTATATGTATTTTCTAAAGGATATGTATCATGTCATCCTTTCCCATGTGAAGATAGTGGTTGTTTAGCCACTAAATGAGGCTAATATTCAGTGTTAATATACATAATATTCATGTTATTTATTATTCATAAACACCATTTTAGTGCATTTTACACTTTGAACATCATTTCACATTATGATTGTAATACCTTCTTAAAATGTACTATTATGTGGTACATTTTTTAACATCATTTGAAGTACCCAATGACTCATACAATTTTAAGGAATATAATTATAAATAATTTAATTTTATATTCTTTTGAACTGTATATTCACTTCAGGGATCAATGAATGACTCATAAAGGATGATGGAGATATTTGGCAATGAACGGAAGCAATTCTGGAGAAGTCAGATTCAATACCAGGCCACTGATGAGAATGTGGGTCCCAACATAAAATCCCAATGAATCCCAAATTTCATGGGATTATATAAGACATTTATAGGAACAAATCAATATTCAGGATCAAATGCTAATTCGGCCTCCATGGTGTCCATTTAGGCTTCCCAAGTTACCGATAAAATTCCGGGCCAGATTATGCGGCCCTGAAAAATAGACCAATAATATGATCATATCTCGGATTCCACAACTCCAACTAGGCCCACAGTTTACAGACGGTTATAAGACATCCGTAGATCCATTTTATTCATCTATGTCACACTATTATTTGGCCATATAGAAGGTCTTCTAAGTGCGTCTGTTCGGTGAAGGAAAGCTGGATGCCACCTTGGTTCATGGGAGGAAAAATTAACTCTCCCTTACTTTCCACCCACCTATGGCCTACCAAAATTAATTTAGGAGACTTGGACTGTTGGAGTCTCGACCCAAGGGCTCAAAAATGCCTATTTAAGGCAGTGGTGTTGGAGGATTGAAGGATCTTTGGTGCTTTGTTCAATTGTAATGTTATGCTGCAATTTTGTTGTCTCAAATTTGTCTTTCACGTGTAAGTTCTTCAATTCACTTTAGTTTCTTAATAAAATTTCTTATTCTACTCTTATTCTATTGTTCTTAATATCAATTTGATACTGTTGCATCAAGGTGTGAATTTATTCACACCAAACCTTGTGCAATTATTCACACAACGGTGGAGTGATCATTTTATTTTTGTTGTTTTCTTTACTTCTCAATTTCCTCCCTCATGAGTCTACATTCCGCTTCCATTAAAACCATGGGATAAATGGAGGGATAACCCAATTTTGGGTTGATCCAAGGGAGTAGCAAGGGGCTGTATTGGATGTTATTTATCACCCCATTAATGTATAATCACTTTTTAATTGAGATTTTTATTTGATGATTTTTAAACTCCATCATCCTTGTTGAATTTAAGGCCACACACTTCAAGTGCTAATATGAACCTTTACCTTGAAGTGCTCAAAACATTGATCCTTCAAGTATATAGGTGATTAGTATTAAAGGGTATAGGAATTAATCCAGTAAGTGATGATGTTGTTTTATCTCCTTAAATGAACCCATCTCAAATATAAGAAATTGAAATCATTGAAAAAGAAATACGTCCAATCCACCCCGAGCAATAAACTAGGATCAACTCATTATTTTAAATTGAATTCAATCAAGTATCTTAGAGTTCCTTTAAAAAAATCTAAAATAAACCCAAGTTTCCCACTTAATAGACAGAAAATATATATAGAATGTACGTGTCTATAGGTTACTTCTTAGGTCTCTGAGGATTCGACAACCCAAGCTAAACTACAAGGACCATCCTACCTTCTTCTCTAGGGTAAATTTGAGCGAGAATCAAATTTTGGCGCCATTTCCATGGACCAAGTAAGTACCATAGACCATCAAACTTCTTTCCTCACATGTATTCTTCTATTCTCAGCCAGGATCTGTTATCTTTTCCCTTCTCTCTTTTTTTTCTTATGGCGCATGACCGCCCACACCCACGATAACTCAAAAAGACTTGTTAGGGTAGAAATTCCTAGGATAGGGGAGTCAAGTGAACCTAAGGGTTTTTTACACTAGACCCTAATACCCTAGAGTCAAAAATTGAGCCAATTTCAATGGAGGGTCTTCAATGAAACCAAATCATAAACCTGGTTGGGAACCAAAATGGAAACCCAAATGAGGTAGCCCTAAACATGGGGAATGCAATTGATCAAACCATGAATGAATACCTCACACCTTCCTGGACCAAGGACCCCTCATGCATTAGACACAATTCCCTATTAGATGCCAAATACATATTTAAACCTCATGTCCTAAACCATCTTCCCACATTCCATGGAATAGAGTCCGAGATGCCCTACCTTCACATTAAGGAATTCAATGACATTGTAGAAACCATGTGTCCCCCACATCAACTAGAATCAGATAAGATGAGGCTATTTCCTTTTTCATTAAAGGATCGAGCTAAAAAATTTCTAAACAATTTGTGACCATCATCCATAAACTCTTCGTACCAACTAAAAAGATAATTCTACAAAAAATACTTTCCCCACCACAAAACAATTGCACTTAAAAAGAGTATCCAAAACTTTTTTGAAGAAGAGGGAGAGTCATTCTATGAAACATGTGAGAGGTTCAAAGACACTCTAAACATGGTACCACAACACGGGTTTTCTATACTTGAACATGTGAAAATTTTCTATGAAGGTTGGGTCCGGGGAACAAACCATCCATTGACATGATGTGCAATGGAACCTTTAAAAAAAGCCCCAAATGATGCTTACGAGTATCTAGAAAGACTTTATGAACAAAACAAAACATGTGGAACTTCACATTATTATGAAAAGTCACAAAGAACTACTAGAATTCATACATTTAGAGAAGAGTAAATCTTTAGGACTAAACTCACAGTACTCTCTAGGAAGGATGAAGAGATAGACCTTAGGAAAGTCCATGAAATCCAAACCGTTGACCCTGTTTGCACAATTTTGGACAAACATGACCATAAGACAGACAACTGCCCAACCATTCCATCCATAAAGGATGTTCTTTTAGGAGGACCCCCAACGGAAGTAAATTCCTTGAACTTTCAAAAGCCTCAATAATAAAACAACTTCAACCCAAGGTATAATGACCACCCAGGCTTCCGCTGGAAAGACAACCAATAACCTAGCCAACCACAGGAACAAAATCCTTACCCCCATCAGAACTACCAATCCCATAACCAGTTCCAAACCCAAACTATCAAATACCAATAGCCACTGATCCATTTTCATCAAACCATCCCACCTCCAAAATATCCACATGGGATAAACCAATCTACTCAAGAACCAACCTAAACTGTTCCACAAAGCCTCCTAGACCAACTCTTCAAAAAATGGAGAGGATGAACTTAGAAGTCTCTTCCCTAAAACAAGAACTTAAAACCATCAAAACTGTAAAGTCACCCATGCCTACTCAGGCGGTTCCATCCTCAACTTCAAGGGGAGATTCAAGTTGTGCTCAAACAACTCAGGAACAACTAATGGTTGTGACTGTTTTAAGAAGTGGGAAATCAATTGAGAAACTTGAACAACTAATTCAGAACCCACCTGAAGATTCAAACTTGGATAAAAATTCGAATGAACCACAAGATCAAACTGAGGAAACTGATAACAATGTGAAAGAAACAACTCTTCAACAAACAACCCCACAACCTGCACCATTTACACAACACATGAGGGGGAAACCCAAGACCAAACTGAGTGAAACATTGAGGGAAATCTTCTCACAAGTCAAGTTGAACATTCCCCTTCTCGATGCCATCCAAACCATACCTCGCTACTCAAAGTACCTTAAGGAGTTATGCACTTTTAAAAGAAAAATTTCACATAAAAACCAAGTACTTTTGGCTGCTAATGTGAGTAACACCATTCAAGGGACCATTAATCTTAAGTTGAAAGACCCAGGTTTACCTTACATCAATGTTGAACTAGGAGATAGCAAAGTTTTCAAGGCCTTGTGTGATCTAGGTGATAGTGTCAATCTCATTCCCTATGCCGTGTACTTCCAGTTAGGCCTATAGGAAATCTAACCCACACCAGTCACACTTCAACTTGCTGATCGTAGCATTAGGGTTCCAAAGGGGATTTTAAAGGACGTTTTGGTAAAGGATGAAAACTCCATCTACCCTACTGACTTCATTTTCCTTGACAACCATCCAAACATAGGAAATAAGGAACAAACCCCAATCATCCTTGGCCATCATTTTCATGCAACAATCAACTCTATTATCTGAGTCTGAAATGGGAACATGACCATCACCTTTGGGAACATGAGTCTAGACTTGAACATATATAATGAAAGATCACAAATAGGGGATGAAAAGGAAATTCATGAAGTAAACATGATAATAGGCATTGATAATGAATCCATGGAACATCAAGGAATATTTGATGAATGTTTAAGTCTAGATGAGATTGATTTCCTTTGTTCATATGAAGGAAGTTTATCTCCTTGGCTCGAATCATTTTCAAATTGTTCTTATGATGAAGTCATAGGTCCAAAAATCAGTGAAACCTTTCAAGAAAGCAATTTCATGGAGACCACTCCAAATTCCTTCCCTAAATCTAATCAAGCCAATATAGTAGCTGAAACTTCTATTTGTGGGGAATCAATCATCTCCGAAACTCTAAAAAAAGAATTTGAACTTGATCCAATGTCCCAATCTTCTACTGCAATTCTGAACCAACTTGATCTTGAATTGATGGAACATCCCGCTGCACTCAAGTACGCTTTCCTAGGGGACAATCAAACACATCATATTTTCATTTCTTCTTCTCTTGAAGCCAATCATGAGAGGATGATTCTAGATGTCCTTAGAAAACATAGGAAAGCCAATGGTTGGACCTTGTTTGATATTCCTGGGATTAGACCACTTATCGGGACTCATAGGATTGTTCTAGAATCTGATTCAAAGCCATGTCGTCAACCTCAAAGGAGACTCAATCCTAATCTCATGGAGGTAGTAAGGAAAGAACTTCTGAAATTGTGAAAAGCAGGTATCATATATGCCATAGCTGAGAGTGAATAGGTGAGCCCAATCTAAGTGGTTCCAAAAAATGCTGGAATCACAGTGATAACCAATGAGGATGGATAGATTCTTCCAACAAGGGTGATTAGTGGATGGAGGGTCTGCATTGACTATAGGAAGCTAAACTCATTCACCAAGAAGGACAATTTCCCCTTACCATTCATTGACCAAGTCCGGGAGAGAGTGGAAGGTCATGCCTTCTACTGTTTCATAGATGGGTACTCAGGGTATAATCAAATTGAGGTCTCCCAATAGGATCAAGGGAATACTACATTCACATGTCCATTCAGCACCTTTTCTTTCAAACGCATGCCTTTTCGGGCAATGCAATTCCCCTGGAAACTTCCAACGATGCATGATGGGAATCTTCTCAGACATGGTAGGGGATTTTCTTGAGGTCTTCATGGATGACTTCTCTGTGTTTGGGGATACATTTCAGGGATGTATACGGAATGTAGAGAGAGTCTTGTCAATATGTGAAGAAAAAAATCTTTTCCTAAACTGGGAAAAATGCCATTTCATGGTTAAATAGGGACTAGTTCTAGGCCATCTGGTCTTAGGTAGGGGATTGAAGTTGATAAAGCCAAGGTTCACATCATTCGTCACCTTCCATCACCCAAAAATGTCAAGGAATTGAGGTCTTTGTTAGGACATGCTGGTTTCTATAGAAGATTAATCAAGGACTTTAGTTCAATATCTTGTCCCCTTTGTGCTCTGCTAGTAGAAGATGCTCCATTTGTTTGGACAGAAAGCTGTGAGGGTTCATTCTCAAACCTCAAATCCTCTCTCACCTCTTCCCCCATCATGAAATCTCCAAATTGGAACCTTACTTTCGAACTTATGTGTGATGCCAGTGACTTTGATGTAGGAGCTGTGTTAGGACAACATTGTGATAAAACTCCTTATGTCATTGCTTATGCAAGAAAATCCTTAAATGATGCCCAAATCAACTACACCACCACTGAGAAATATTTTCTTGATATAGTGTTTTCCTTAGATAAGTTTAGGTCTTACCTATTAGGATCCCCCATCACTGTGTTCACTGACCATTCTGCACTAAAATACCTATTCCAAAAAACAAGATGCTAAGGATAGACTGATTAGGTGGGTTCTGTTCTTACAAGAATTTGACCTCATAATCAAAGATAAAAAGGGCGTTGAAATTTTTTTAGCCGATCACCTCTCTAGGATAGAATTCAAAGACAACTCATATCACCTTTCTGTGTCTGATTCATTTCTTGATGAACACCTATACTCTGTGAGTGACTGCCCTTGGTATGCCGACATAGCCAATTTCGTAGTTACAAGAGTCATTCAAAAATTCTTAGGGAATAATGCTTGATGGAAATTCCTTCCTGATGTTAGAAACTATGTGTTTGATGATCCATACCTCTATAAGTTCTTCCCTAACCATGTTATTAGGAGGTGTGTCCCAGAATCTGAACAAGAGTCCATCCTTAAATTCTGTCATAGTGAGGCATGTAGAGGTCACTTTTACTCTAAGAAAACATCTACCAAGATTCATCAATGTGGTCTCTTCTGGCCCACCCTCTCAAGGGACTCTTACACATTTAGTCAAAGCTTCCCTAGGTGTCAACAAGTAGGGTCCATCACAAGAAGGAATTAAATGCAACTCACTCTCATATTAGTTGTTGAAATATTTGACTTTTGGGGAATTGATTTCATGGGTCCCTTCCCAAAATATATGGGATATCTTTACATTATCTTAACTATCGATTATGTCTCTAAATGGGTTGAGGTCATTCCTACAAAATCCAATGATCATCAAACTATGATTATATTTCTCAAGGAAAACATCTTCTCTAGATTTGGAATTCCTAGGGCTATCATTAGTGATCGTGGAACTCATTTTTGCAATCGTCCATTCTCATCACTCATGAAAAAATATGTAATTTCTCACAAAGTTCCACTACTTACCATCCTCAAACCAACGGTCAAGCGGAGTTAGCAAATAGAGAGATTAAGAAAATTCTTGAAAAAATTGTAAACCCCTATAGGAATGATTGGTATGAGAAACTCTTAGATGCTCTTTGGGCCTATCGAACCGCATATAAAACCATTTTAGGAATGTCCCCATATAGGTTGGTTTATGGAAAATCATTCCATTTACCTGTTGAAATTGAGCATAAAGAATTTTGGGCAATCAAAAAAATGAATTTCGACATTTCATTAGCCAAAGAAAAGAGGAAATTAGATCTTAATGAAATTGATGAACTTATGATGGAGGATTATGAAATTTCAAGGATAAATAATGATAGAGTTCAAACCTACCAATCTAGGAATATCAAAGCCAAAAAATTTAAACCGGGAAAATTTGTGCTCTTGTATAGTTAAAAACATCATTTACACCCGAGAAAGTTAAGGTCTAGATGGCCAGGTCCATACATAGTGCATAAGGTGTACCCCCATGGTGCAGTAGATATTCAAGATCCCACAAGTGGTTACATTTTCAAGGTCAATGGTCAAAGTTTAAAACCATTCATTTAATCATTCAATAAACAAGAAATATAGGTGGAGTTAACTGAGCCAAACTATGAACCAGAAAAAAATTGATAGATTTAGGGTCCATGTGTGGCTAATGACATTAAACAAAGCGCTTCATGGGAGGCAACCCATAGTTTTTAAGTTTCCTATCATTTTTTTATTTTAATAAAATTTAAATTTTAAATAGGATTAATTAATCATTTTTATATTAAAAAAAATAATGTTGACTTGTTCTTCTATTATGAGTATGGATGGGTGTGAAAGGGGAGCACCGTATTCATCCATGTCACGCGGTGTGATCCCTGAGTAATACCTTACCCAGAAAATTAAAAGAAGACAATGTATCATTAGTTTGATTAAAAAAATAGAAAAATAGTAAAAACCATAAAAATGATGATACTTGGAATTAAATAAGTCATTGTGTTGTTTGTTTTGTCTAGTTTGTTCTTATTTTGGTTCAGGTACTATTTTGAGTGATACATGTTCAATCAAGGAGGTGTCTATATCCCCCAAGAGATCAATGGACTAATTTGGAGCAGCGAGAACTTCAACTTCAACCACCAGGTGATTTCATTCCATGATCCTCAGTTTCAATTCCCTTTTTGAACTTCCATTATCTGCCTCTACTCCTTCTAAATTTTCATTTCCTCAAACACTGGGGACAAAGTTGTTTTATGTTGGGGGTGATAAAATAAAAAAATGATTTTGTGTAAAAAAAATGAATGATTTGAAAAACAATGTGTAAATGGAAGGAAAAAATCCTTTAACATTGAACATGGTAATACACATTGCACACTTTGAAACTGAATATCAAATAATTTAGCATAACCTGATTCTGATTTTAATCCTTGTATAATTTCATGAGCATAGATTTTGGAAAGTGTGTCTGTACAATGTGATATTTCATCGTTTATATTTTCATCAAAATAAAAAAAATTACATTGCACGTCCTTTGGATAGTGGGGTATTCGTTTAAGTTCATGGGGTCCCCTAAATAAATAGCATAGGTTTGGTGATCATTTTAGTTTAATATGAGTATTCAAAAAAAAAATCAAAAAACATTTTCACGTAGAACAATGAAATGACCTAATACGTGGCTTTCAGCACTTGGGGATCGAGACTCCATAGTTGTCTGGCCCATAGTTAGTAATTTTATCTATATTTTTGGTAATTTGAATTTTTTTGACTAAGTTAACTCGAGATGATTCCCAAGTATGTGGGATTCACTTGGTGCCCTAAGGTCTTTGAGCCTGGGAATCATCGGCAAAGTCTCGCTACAAGGGTTGACTCTTTTGATTGCAACTTCAATTACCATGGAAAAATTGAAAAAGAAATAAAAAACAAAAAAAAGATAAAACAAAAAAAAATAAAACAAAAAAAAATAATACAAAAAAAAATGAATACCCATCTTAATATTGAAATGTGATTCCACCTAGTGCTTCCATTGTTCCCCCCGTGAATAAAAATTAACCCCCATGTCTATTGTGATGCACAACACATCCTCATACATAATTGATATTGGATGAAATATGGAAATGAATTTGAACAAAAGGATTGGGCTTGGGATTAGGATCTGCTTAAGAAACTATCTTGTATTAAAATATTTTGATGGGTTTCATGATTTTTTGGTATAAGGGTTTCTGGTGATCATTGTGTATTAAAATGTTTTTGCAAAAGGGAATTCGAATTTCATATTGTTGAGATATATTTTGCTCTAGACTAGAAAAACTCAAGTTGGGGGGTGTGATTAGCCACTAAATGAGGCTAATATTCATTGTTAATATACATAATATTCATGTTCTTTATTATTCATAAACACCATTTTAGTGCATTTTACACTTTGAACATCATTTCACATTATGATTGTAATACCTTCTTAAAATGCACTATTATGTGGTATATTTTTGAACATCATTTGATGTACCCAATGATTCATCAAATTTTAAGGAATATAATTATAAATATTTTAATTTGATATTATTTTGAACTGGATATTCACTTCAAGGATCAATGAAATATTCATAAAGGATGATGGAGATATTTGGCAATGAAAGGAAGCAATTCTGGAGAAGTCAGATTGGATACCAGGCCACTGATGAGAATGTGGGTCCCAACATAAAAGCCCAATGAATCCCCGATTTCATGGGATTCTAGAATACATGTATAGGAACAAATAAATCTTCAGGATCCATTGCTAATTCGTCCTCCATGGTGTCCATTTAGGCGGCCCAAGTTAGAGGTAAAATTCTGGGCCAGATTCTGCGGCCCAGAACAAGATCCCACTAATATAATCATATCTCGGACTCCACAACTCCAAATGGGTCCCCATTTTACAGACAGTTATAAGACATTATTAGATCCATTTTCTTCATCTATTTACCCCTCTTATTTGTCCATCTAGAAGGTCTTCCAAGTGCGTCTGTTCGGTGAAGGAAAGCTGGCTGCCACCTCGGGTCAAGGGTGGAAAAATCATCTCTCCCTTACTTTCCACCCACCAATGGACTACCAAAATTAATTGAGGAGACTTGGACTGTTGGAGGCTCAACCCAAGGGATAAATATTTCTTATTTAAGGCAATGGTGCTAGAGTATTGAAGGATCTTTGGTGCTTTTTTCATTTGTAATGTTATGCTGCAATTTTGTTGTCTCAAATTTGACTTTCCATAGTAAGTTGTTCAATTCACTTTAGTTTCTTAATAAAAGTTCTTCTTATACTCTTATTATGTTGTTCTTCATATCATTTTGATACCGTTGGATCAAGTTGTGAATTTATTCACACCAAAACTTGTGAAATTATTCACACAACAGTGGAGTGATCATTTTATTTTTGTTGTTTTCTTTAATTCTCCATTTCCTCCTTCATGAGTCTACATTCCGCTTCCATTGAAACCATGGGATCAATGGAGGGATAACCCACTTATGGGTTGATGCAAGGGAGTAGAAAGGGGCTGTATTGGATGTTATTTATCACCCCATTAATGTGTAATCACTACTTTAATTGAGATTTTTATTTGATGATGTTTAAACTCCATCATCCTTGTTGAATTTAAGGTCACACACTTCAAGTGCTAATACGAACCTTTAACATGAAGTGCTCAAAACATTTATTCTTCAAGTATATAGGTGATTAGTATTAAAGGGTATATAAATTAAACCAGTATGCGATGATGTTGTTTTATCTCCTTAAGTGAATCCATCTCAAATATAAGAAAATGAAATCATTGAAAATGAAATACGTCCAATCCACCCTGAGCAATATTCTAGGATCAACTCATTATTTTAAATTGAATTCACTTAAGTATATTATAGTTTCTTTAAACCCATATAAAATCAACCCAAGTTGGCCACTTCATATCCAAAAATATTCCACAGAATGTACATGTCTATAGGTTACTTCTTAGGTCTCTGAGGATTCGACAACCCAAGCTAAACTACAAGGACTGTCCTACCTTCTTCTCTTGGGTAAATTTGAGCGAGAATCAGTGGTTCATATAAAGATGTGTAAGGATGTGATGAGAGAGTTTCACACTTCCTCCTTGTCTCTATATACCATTGTGGAACTAATTTAAAAGGAACTTCAATGGTAGTTTTTTACTAGATTGAGGTGGAGTATATCCAAGTTTTTCTCTTTGTGTCACACATGTGTGTAGAAATATTTTTAGCACCAAGTTCCAACTGGTTTGATGCAGCCTCTTGACATCCAAGAGTAGAAATTGGATAGCATATCAATATTTTATATGATAGGTATTCCATAGATAGTGAGAGGTTGTGATTCTATACAGATGGTTGTTTCATGACATACCATATCAATATACTTCATTTCCATAAGGGAGAATAGTATGGTTGGTATCCTAGTGATGTTGTACATGAAAGTGATTTTAAAGATTCATGTGGTACCTAAAATTATTGTATCTGATCATGATGCTTAATTCACATCATGGTTATGGAGAGGCCTTACAGAGGAATCTAGATGCTTCCAAGGATGATCTCAACATTTCACCCCTAAATAGAAAGGCATACTGAGAATACTATCTTGGTGTTGGAGGATATATTGTGGGATAATGTGTTAGAAATTATCCAGAGTTGAGAGGATATCATTTATATTGTAGATTTTTATTATAATAAAATCGTGTTATTAGTATGGAACCATTCTTGTACATATATATAAGACCTTTTAGGTCACCCTTATGTTGGACTAATATTGGAGAGACATCTCAAATTAGCCCAGAGATTGTGTGGGTGATGACGAAGAAGGATCAATTGATCTGTGAGTATTTGAGGATAGCACAACTAAAATGAAAATCTTACATAGATAAACATCATATGACCTTAGAGATTGAGAAGGGATAACATGTTATATTTTCAGTCTCTTTATGATGAGGAATGTAGTGGTTTGATCGATGTTTCATGCTATCCTTGAAGATCATCATGATATTCGAGATCCTATAGTGGGTTGGTAAGTTTCATTAACAATTAACATTTACCCTGTATGTGTATCGGGTGTGTGATGTCTTTAATATGTCAAAACTAATGAGATACATGAATGAACAAACACATTTTATTGATTAGTATGAGTATGAAATCGAGTTTATAATTACCTTTTCACAGTACTTAATGTTGATTGAGGTTTTTCAAGATAGGATTCAGTAAGGTCAGAGCATTCCTTTTATTTGTATGATTTGGAATAATGGTATCATACAAGAGATATTCTTGGATATTGAAATGTATATGTGGGATCAATACCTTAACCTTTTCATTTAGCTTGTCTTTTGAGGGTGAGAATCCTTGAAGAAGGGGATAATTTAGTGACTCTATATTTGATGTATTTCTTCTTTGAATATTTCTATTTATATCTTTGGATTTATCATCAGAGTCAAAAATGTATTTGAGTGTCTTGGTAACCTAGAATTAATATATTAAAAATATTTATATATTTTAATTCATATATTCACATCATTTCAGTTTTTTGGGATTCTTATTATTCCGGAATATAGATGGGATATCTAAGACCAAAAATTATTCTATTATGTGGGGTCCACCCTAGCCATGAACTGAGGATGATTGGAACAGGATTTCTAGTTGAGCCATCCATTTGTATGTTTTTTTAATTAAAATAAATAAATAATTGATTTATTTTATTTTAAATTCCCCTCTAAATAACATGTTATAGAAAATCTTTCGGGCAATCCTTATAATCTTAGGAGATATTAATCGGATATTTTCATTCTATTTTTGGGTGGATCAAAATCGTAGGATGTGAATGGTAATATTATGATGGATCAAGATGTAGTGAACATAGTGGATCTTATACATTGTTAGAGAACACATTCATTCCAAATGATTGATCCTTTTTGAGGTAGGACTCATCATTTTTTTCATCATTTGATTTAAATATTGAACATGTATTCTTGTTATCTTCTTAATTTACATTTGATCCCATGAATTGCACAACCATAATTAATCATGTTGAAGTATGATTATCTATATTTAGTCGTGTTCTATGATTTACCACCCTTTTATTCCCATATTTATATTTTTGGTAATGACCTCATTGACTAATTATGGTATAACATTGTTCTTGTTCTTTTCCCCTCTCTGTTCATGGTGTTCTTCATCATTGTCACTTGGGGTCTTAGTTTGACATTGTTGGGGTGGGTTAGATCATGTTCAAACCCACAAAATCCTTGAGGTAGTGAGAATGATATAAGGATCAATATTTTTGGAATGGATTGGGGTTTAAGGTGAGATGTGGGTGAAGACCCTATGGATTTAGATCCAAAGAGGCAATGAGAGGTCTGTCACAAGTACCACGACTTCACAGGAGAGATCAGATTCTCGATTTCTATCCATAAGAGGATATAGATCAATGGTAACTAACATAAAATTTGATTTTGAAATATTTTATGTAGCCAACATGCACATTAGGTATAAGAAATAACAGATATATGATCCACATGAAGAAACATAAAGTTAAATAAAAAACTCACTAAAAGGTATGTACTATAAAGAGAACATATAAAATAATTCCATGTATAAAATGACTAGATTTGAGGTGAAAAAAATATTACATGATATGTTGACCCACAACACTGTGTGTGACCCTCTACTGGTGGATCAATTTTTACTCCGAGAGTATATATGAAAATAAATGACCAAGAGCATATAAATGACCAGAGTATATGGGAACAATCATGTGCTTAGACACAGCTAGGATGCATGTACATAGCCATATACATGAGAATGGTTTAACATACATATGAATGATTGGAAGAGACTGAGTAGGCCCCATGTAGATGAGATGCACTATTCACAACCTTTACACACCATGTGCCCTCACATGGATTTCCATGCCATGTAAAATGAAGAACATGTTTAGGAAGTGAATCAAGGATACATACTTTTTGGAACCCCCATTCATGTCATGTATTTCCATAAAATCTTTTCCCTCTCATATATCCTTCTTTGAGACTCATATTTTTTCCCATGATTATCCTATACAATGTTTTTTTATGTAGAATGTGATGGTGGAATTCATTATGTTATAGAAGATATGATGTTAGGTGTTCTAAGTGAGACACTTCTTTTGGGGATGCTGAAATATGATAGTGATCAAAGAGAATCATTTAAGAGATGTCAAAATTGGAAACCCCCTTATCGCACCAGGGTATGAGTCCCCTGTATTCCAATGTACATATTAAGTGGTAGCCCATATCGTAGTTGTGTTTGGGTCTGATGTTTATAAAGAGTTATCCACCCCCAACAGAAAAGGGTGTGGGTCCTATACCTATTTAGTGTCACCCCCTGTCACACTAGGGCATAGTTCATCCAATATCTGAGTGACACCCCCAAAAAGAACAGGCATGGGTACAATATCTACCTATCAATTGAGTTTTGCCCACTATTTTTCTGGGGTGTCGGTCTTCTATTCCCTAAGTGGTACCCCTGTCATTGATGGGTATGATTCATCTATCTATTTAGAAGTATCCCCTTATCATACTAAGGCACGAGTCTTATATTAGAGATTGTACACCCTTATGCTATGGAAAAAGGGATAGTTGTGTGCCCTTCATATGTTTTTCTCAGATAGACACATGCGATGTTGGGAATTAGATATCTATACTGGGAGCTATAAGTAGACTCATCTTCCTAGGTTGGTCTTAGAGATGGAGATCCTCTTTCTCTCTCATATGAGTTTCTTTTTGATAATATATCTATTATTATTATCTTTTCCATATAGTTATGGGTCGAGTCAACCATTTTTGTATCTTTATATTTATCCCTTTTTGTTTTTTAGGGTTTCCTATTGGGTATGTATATACTCACCCCTGTATTGTATTTTCCCACACAAATCTTGTATTAGGAAGATGATGGACAATTCCATGGTGACATCTCTGTGTTAGGGATAACTAGTTGAATTGAACATGTATGGTGGTTAAACATGGAGATCGGAAGATGGGATTTCTAAATTTTCATTTATTACACCTTTTCTAGTTTGGAACTTCTTAATGGTTGGGTGTGTATTTTTTCCCTTTACGATTTATCTTCATTTTTCATATTATGATGAATTCCCTATAGTTTATTACATGAATAATTTTACTCTAGAGGTTATAGTATTTATTTTATCCCTATTAAAATTTTCATGAAGATGGTTTAGTGGGTGCATACAGGTACATTATAAACATTATGCACATTTTATTTGTGCCTTATAGGTACGTATCCATATCTTTTAGCCTATTAGAGGCAAGATTTGTGTTGTGATGGCTAGACATAACACCCAACAGGTGGGGCCCGATGGCTCTGGGCATCAAATTTATAGGTCAAGACTCTAATGGGTTGAGATTATTTAAAAGTAATATGTATTATCAAGTTCTTCATAAGTTTAAGTTTAATTGTATGATTAATGTAATGGATACTTTTTTGATGTTTTATGCGATGAGAAATTAATATTATGTTCTTTGAATATTTTTTTGGGATTTAATATATGATTAAGGTGTATGTAACCCCTAGTTTTAACATTTGTTTTATCGAAAAGTTTAATAAAGGAATAATTTTTTTCTATTTTTGAGAAATAAGGTGAAAGTTATAGATAACTTTTATGGTTAATATGTTATTTAATATTGAGGTAATTACAGTTAATTAGGATAAAAGGTCATCATATTTTTCAGAACATTATACATTAAGGTTAAAGGAATTTTTTTGGCTAATATGGGAATTTTTTATCAAAGTGGTTGATATTTTCGTGGAATAAATATTGAGTTTAATTTTAGAAGAATCTATTATTTTATTATGTTTTTATATTATGGTGAATCATGTTATATTGGGATAAGGTTAATATATTTTGGGAAAAAAATGACTGTGGAATATAAATATCTAATATATGACTTTATGAGTGATTACTGTTGTTTACAAATAAATGTTAATGTTTATTTTGAATGAATATTTGAACCAATATTTCCAATAATTTTGATTTGATTTGGTTATGCATAATTTGAATAATTTTAGGGTATATGAATTTATGGAAAGATTTATGTTAATCATTTTTTGATGTTATTATGGTTTTAAAGAATAATGTAATATTTGGTCATGTGAAGGTTTATACATATTATGTTTTAACTTAACTTTTTCTAATCATTTTTATTTTAGTAAATGAATTAAAAGAGGAGGAATAACCATTCATCCTTTTATGGATATCATGACTATTAATAGTTTAGTTTAGGGATTTATTTTTTAACAATCATCTTATTTATTCTTCATTTGGAATGTGAGATGAAATATTGCTGGGAACAGATCAAAAATACAAAACCATGGGATTATATTGTGATTATGAAAAAGGAATGATATCATGTTAGTATATTTTCTTATATTCTATATTTTGATGGTAAAAAAATATCACCAAGTGAAGGAAAAGTAAGATAAATATATCTACTATTATCACATAGCTATCAAGGTATTCATTTTTATTCTCATTCAAAATTATGGCTTTGGAATTATTTATGTTATATATAAATTTATTATCATGATAAATTATATATTTGAAATTGTTCCTATGTTAAGATACTTGTTTTTGGTAATAACAAATTAATATTGAATTAAAGTAATTCTTTTAGGAAGGAGACTATAATAGATCAATATTTGAGTATGTATTAATTTAAATAATTATCTGGTTAAATAAATTTTGATATATGAAACACTAAACTAAATTGAATAATATCTTAATATTTGAGTATATAGTAATATCAATAATTATCTTGTTAAATGCATTATTAACACCTAATAATTTAATGGGTCAATTTTCTAAAAAATTGGTTTTTAATATATTTCTTATTTTGATTTAAAAGATAAATTTATGAATTATTTGATTTAAATTTGGTGAAATGAATATTATTTTTTAATTAATCACATCAAAACCCTCAGAGGGGATGTTTTTTAATAGTTTATCTTTCGATGAATACTGAAAATACCATTTTTTAAAAATACTATTACTTTTATGATTTCATTATGATATAATTATAAAGATTTTTAACCCATTTTTAGAGACCAAATATATATTTAATAGGTAAATTATATCATTTAAAAATGTTATTTTGAATTTAGTAATCCATTTTTTACATTTTAGAACACATGTGATGTTTTATTATGATAAAAGAACTTTTTTTTTCATTTTATTTAATTCAATATTTACAAGGATACATGTGGTGTTCTTAGACGTAGTAAACCAAAGTTGATATTTGATTTATTAAATTTTTATAATATAGAAAGAACTGTTTCCCAAAAGACCAAATTGTTTAGTAGTCTTGCTAAACTAAATACATACACGATTCTAATATTAAATTAGAAAACACAAATCTAAAAATAATTTTTTTAAGAATATAGTTATTCCAACAAGAATATCCTTGTATATCAATGACAATCCACTTTATGAATTCCGAGGGAAAGGAAATAAAATAACAGTGAGATCAAATAAATTGGAAGGGTTAAGTATAGTGGAACCTATCATGAACAAATAAGCATAATAAATATGGAATGTTAAATAACTTAGAACACATTAAATTTAAACAACATAACCATAATAACCAATATGTAATGGTAAATAATAGAAAGAACATTCCATTTAACCTATATGAAGACTATCATTACTGGATATGGAATAATTTGTTTGGAAAGGTAAATATTTGAAAACACATTCCATTTAATCAATAAACTGAGAATGAAATACATCCAGAGGTGATGTCATTGTAAAAATATTAGGGATAATAATATCTAAATTCTCAATGAAGTAAATGTTTAATTATTGTACTTCATTATATCATAGACATGATACATCTATTATCAATACCTTCCTTAAGACATTTTAAAACCTATGGGTATGTATACACCCTAATCCCATTTAAATAAGGATTTATAACACATTATTCTCATGAGACAACTAAAGCATTAAGGAGATATCTATAACCAGGCCCACATGTATCTACATGTCTAAATCATTCCCCTTATAAACAATAATCTATTTAATTCATTAAAAATATGTCTTACCATTAAAATTCCATAACAGATAGTGAATTTAGATAATCAATATTCCCCCAGTAAATCTAATAACATTCAAATTAAAACACCATATGAATAAATAAGATACATTTTAGGAAATAAGAATACCCATGATGAATAATACTGATATTTTGGGGAAATTTATTGTCCAATGATTATAATAATGTGAATAACTCAAGGGAAAGTTAATGAGTACAACATTGAAAATAGAAAGTGAATGTCAACACTATCCTTGTAAAATGTAATCATAAAAATCAAAAGGAATAATTAGGATGATATAAAAACAAAAAATCCCAATTGGAATATATGTCAAATAAAGGGTTGTTGTCATTGATTAATGAAAATACCATAAAATATATTTAATAAAATTCATGAGGAAAATATCCTTTTCATTTTGTAAATAACCATTTAATAATAAATGTCCAAAAATCATTTTGGAAATAATTTTCTTTTAAATTAACCTTTGAATCTTATACAATAATATTTTAAACATTTATTAGTACCAAAGAGTTGAAAATGTTACAAATATTTAAAACCACAATGAATAACTAATAGATAATAAAAATAAATGGGTTTATTAAAAAAAATTCAAATAATTTTCTTCAATGTAAATTCAAGTATAAATAATCTCGATTAAAATGAGATTGTGAAATAAACACTTAAGAAGATCATAACGTTCAAATGATAATTAATTAATAAATAAATTCAGCGTTTATTATGTAAAAAAATATAAAAAAATTGTAAATAAAAAATAATATAGTCAAAATTTTATACACACATAATCATAAAATTTTAATGATAAAAAATTAGTAATATAACCCAATGAAATGAAATTGAGTTATTAAATTCTTTACCACTTGGTAATTTTCAATTAAAATACCATTAGGTTAAATAAATAACTTTTAAACTTAAAATACCATTATTTATTCAGGTTTCATGATATAACATGTAAAAAAATATTATATAAAGCATATAATGAAATTAGATGCATAACATTGCGATATGCCTCAATGATGGGAAAATCAGATGAAGTTCCTCAACTCATGATTACTTTTGTTTGAACATGATTTAACATCCTATATAATGGGTTTGATCATATTATTAACTTATAATGGAACAATATTAATATTTATAATATTATAAATGATCATATTATTACATTTAACCACCCGTTTGGAAATAATATTTCATTATTTTCATTGTTTTGGGAGTTAATTGCCTTGTTTTCTCATTCAAGTTTTATCATCAATGTTCAACTTTATGGTATATGATAGAGATTAATTATATACATAACTATATTAACATTATAAATATCTTATTTACTCATAATATTAATTTTTTAATCATTCTTTAAGGTTGTGGAAAATGAATTGCATCACTTCATAAAGATGGTAGACCATACGTACACAAAAGTGGCGATATAATTCAATTAACTAGTCAAATGATAAGGAAGTGGCTGATATATTAATATTTTATAATCAATATAATTTCATTCATAAAATATATATTCATTATATTTATCCTTATTACTTTTTATTTAAATATTAAGTGAATAATGAATCACATAGCTTCACAAGACGTAGTCCTCCGTACACACGAGCGATAATATCTTATTTTAAACATCCTAAGAAGTATGTAGGAATATAATTCCATAGTTATGATAATATAATATATATTATATAAATGTGTTAAATCTATCATTATATCTATCTTTCAAATGTGAAGGAATAAAAATAAATAAATTGGTTTGCAGGGCAGTAGTCCACCATATACATGATCTACAGTTTCATATACCATTTGATAGAAGAGTAGATTTATACAGGTTATTCAAATAATATAATAAAATATAAGTATATTATTGATAAATTTATTATTATATTAACATGATAAAATAATATTTTAGATAGGAGGAATAAGAAATAAAATGAAAATTCTTCTTTAAGAACATTGGCTCCTCTTCCAGAAACATCTTTTGATTTTACACCAAATGACTTCCTAAGATGGATTTTTTATAAATAGATGGATCTTTGATTTTTTTAGTGGAATAAGGAAATGGTTTTCTATGGTATTTTAAAATTAAAAATGGATTTTTTTGTGTAAATAGGGAAGGAGAGGGAGTGGCCGTTTATAAGTGGGAGAGAGGAAACAGATATAAGTTTTGAAAAGATTCAGTTACACTAACATCTTTATCATGAAATAATTCTACAAAAAGTTTAATTAATAAGACTTTTATTCTATAAGGCTTCAATATTTCAAGATAGTGGATGTTGTAAAAGTTTTTATTCCCTTTTTAGCATTATGTTTTTATTTTATACCCATGATAAATTAGTTTCTATCTTACCCGTGATAATTAATTATTACTACCTTTTATATTCATTTTAGTAAAAAATTATATTAAACTAATTAGATATTAAAAATTAATATCATTCCAAATATTGAATCCATTTTTCAAAATTTAATTTGCAAAATTGGAAGAATGCAATTTTAAATTATACCCACATACATAATGAAAATGTGGGTTTTCAAAGAGAAAATTATCATAAGTATTAAAGGTTTTAATATAAAATTTCAATATAACATTTATTAAAATTACCTAAAATGGTAAAATTGTATTATAAATGAACTAATTTTACTTTAAAATAAAGTTAAAATGAAATTTACTAGAGTTAATTATTTAAAGTAATGGGAAGTTTTCTATAAAAATCATTTTTTTCAATATTAATTAAACAATGAAACATTTTATAAAAATTAAAACAAATCACCCTAATATAATTTTTTCTATTCTAAATTGAAATATATATTCAGTTGTATAGATAATTTTCTAAAATCTATAAAAAAAGTTAAAATTATGTGAGCAAAGTGAGAATAAAATGTCTTTTAGAAAAAATACAGTTTATTTATAGAAATTTATTTTTATTTTAAATTATTTTTATTTTATTTCTAATAAATAGATAAATTTAATTTTCATAATTTATTTATAAATATTCATACCAAAAAAAATAAATTCAATGTTATAGTGGTATAATATTTTATGGTTAAATAATAATTGGGGTTACATGTTACAAAAGCTATCCGAGAGATTACATTTAAGGAAATATATTTCATGGGTTGGTTAATCTTAGTGATATTTGTTGAATATGATATAAAATAAAATTTTATACTTTTAAATTTTCAGGGTGTTACATTCTACTTCCATTAATTAAATTTTATTCTTTCAATTTAATCTTGCGCTCATAAATCAAGGGTTTCTTATTTGAAAATTCCTTTGTTAAAAATCCATACGGTATAAAGGATTAGTAAAGAATCCGCATAATAAAATTGATATGGAAATAAAAATGTAATATGTAATAATACATAAATAGGTTTCTATGTAAGATAATATTCTTGTAAATTAAAGATATGGACATAAAAATTATATTATATTATTATAGGGTGTGAATGAGGTCATTGATCACGAGAAAATGAGTGGTCGTGGGAAAGTGAAGGAACTCAAAACCATAAATCTATTATGACTTAAAATAGAATTAGATTCGTGAAATATGACATTAATTGGATAAAAGTTTTATTATGATATCTTTTCAAAAATGTTTAATAATTGTTTTACTATGTAATAATATAAGGAAATATTCTTACATAATACATTTCTATTTCATAAGAACAATTTTACCATTTGGTTATTCATCAATAAATTTCCAATTCCTCACTTACTCCATGAAATAAATATCCAAAAATAATATTTTTAATTTAAAATAACTAAAATTCAATTTTAACGGATAATAAGATACATAAAATAGTGAAAAGTCATTTTTCCTATATCTAATCATTTTCAAAAAAACAAAATGGGATTCACAAATTATCCAATATAATACATTAATCTATAAACCTAAACAGTAACACCACTTTTTCATTATTAATATTTATTTTTCAAATATTTTAACTAACTACAATGGAATATTATCCTGAATATAATTTAGGCTAGTGGTTGGTAATAGACACATATTTTCCTTCAAATCTGGGTTCAAGCTTTATGGCCTTGCTAAATTCGATGGGTTGTCACCCAACATGTAAGTTTTCCTTTTTCTAAAGTTATATTTATTTAAATCCTATAATGATCCAAAATTGTGATGATACATAATTACTAAAATATCATAGATAAGATATAACTTAATTTTTACAAATAACTTGAATCTTATGTCAAAAAAAACTTAATAAAATTCTTCCTCAAATAAATCTTTCATATAATAAACTAATCGTTTATATTCTCATTAATTTTTTCCAAAAATATCCTCCATATTTGTAAACCACCATAAAATAAAACCGAAATAGGGGGATTTAATAAATTTATATCATGATCAAAATTAAACTCATAAACCCATAATGATAACTATAAAATTTATGTTATTGAAGACATATATGATTTTTAACTTTAAAACAATCCTTATATGTTTAATGATTCTTATAACAAAATACCCATTGGTAAAAATACTTCTACAATTTAATAATTTATTCAATGTATATAAATACATCAACTATTTTATTTCAAAACATTTCCTTGCTTGTACTATGGGATAATATTCAGAAGACATAATTAACTTGAATAATTCATAGTTTCTCTATATTTAAGAATTCAACATATAAATTAATCAATAGGATTAGATTTATTTCCACCGATTATACTCTTTATTTTCTCTCTGTAATTCCTTACATTATTCCCTATTTTTACATATATAAAATATTTTCCCATTCCTTTGAGAAAGTTTCTTGTGTGACTTTTTCCAAATTTCTGAGATGAATGAAATCTATCCTTATTTCCTCTATAGTCTCCATTACTCTATCTCTTATAAAACTCAATTATTATATTCATTGGGGAGTATAGGAGTTTGTTAAAGTAAAATATGTTAATCATATTTTAGGATAACTGATTAGAAATAATAATTATATCTTTCACTCCTATCATTATCCAAAATTATTTACTCATATTCAACCCATTTTCCATTATATTTAATGTTAGCATGATTCCTTCAAGTTCTAAAGATTGAGTAAAACAAAAAATTATAGTGCGTGCCAAATAATCATAGTTTTAATCTACATAATCATAAAGAATACATTATTGGATGTCAAAATAATGAAACCATATTTTAAATATAATACAAATTAGTATTTACCTCGGTCAATCATTGTCACTAGCTATTAAAATAATTCATAATGGTTTGTAAAGAAAATATGAATTATCCTAATAATACCCCCTGAAGTGTAAAACCATGTATGTAGTAAGGACCATAGTCATACACTAGATTAATATCAGGTTAAGTAACATGTATTGTTTTTATAGTTATTACCCCTAGGTAAAAATATTATAGAACCAGAACCACTTGCACTATCAAGATATTATGTATTCCTAGTAAAAGCCACATTTTCCCTTACTTAACAAAACCATTAGTACATTCTTCCATACTTATCCTCAAATTTTATCATAGGTTTATGTTCCCCAATATTCTTTTCCCTAAATAGAGTTCCAAAGGATTATACTAAACATATTTTGAAAAAAACTGTAGTGACCTTATCATAGTAACTTGGAGCCAGTGCCTGCTTTATTATTTTGGCATAATATACATAGAATCGCATCTGGATGGACCAAATAGTTTAATAGTCATTGAAAAATTGATAAATACATGATGATTATATTATATTTTAAAAAACTTATTAAATCATAATTTTTTTAGAATAAGATTATTCCCTTTATCATATCCTTTTATATCAATCATAGTACAGTTAATTGATTGTTGTGGGAAGGAAAAAAAGTATTGTGGGATAAAATTCTCAATAAGGGTTATGTACAATAGAAGCTGTCATGAATCCATAATCATAATCAAAATGGTGAGGTAAATAACTGAACAAACATGCCATTTAAATAACATGATTATCATAATCAATATGAAAAGGTAAATGACTTCAAATTCATTCAATTAAATAAATATCATGACTATCATAACAGGATAAGGCATAAAAAATATTTCAAGTTAAATTAATGAAAATATATTCCATTTTATTAATAAACTAATAATGAAATACATTAGGAGATAATATGAGTGTGAAAATGTCATGGATAATAATAAATAAATTCTAAATGAATTAAATTCATAATTATTCGATATCAAGATTTCGTGTACATGATACCTCTAATGTCAATAAATTCTTCAAGATAGTTTAAAATTGATTGTTAGGTACACACCAAAAACCCATTTATATAAGGCCTGAAAACTGATTCATTATATAAGAATTTCAATTTATCAAGGGACTATCTATAATCAGGACCCACCAATATCTTCATCTCCAAACCATTCCTCATATATCAAATAATCTATTTAATCCTTTAATAATATTCCTTACCATAAAATCTACATATTGAAAAAATAAATATGGATTATCGATATTTCCCCAATCAATCAATTAACATTTAAAGTAAAAAAAATGTATGTATAAATTATATACGGTTTAAGAAATAAGAAAATACATGGTAAATTATTTTTATATTTAGGGTAAATTAAAAGTCCAATTATCAAAGGAAAGTAAATAATTCAATGGAAAGCTAATGAATTCAAAAATGAATCTGGGAATTGAATTTAAATAATATCCTTATTTAAAATATTCATAAACCATCTACAGGAATAATAAGGACAGTATCAATACAATATATCTCTAGTGAAGTATATATAAAATAAAGGGTTGTTTTCATTAATGAATGTAAATTCCATAAGTAGATCATTAAAAAAATTAATGAAGAAAATATTATTTTCATTTTGAATGTAAACTTTTGAAAATAAAATTCCAAAACATATTTTGAAATTACATTTCCATTAAAATAACATTTTAATCATATAAATCAATATTTAGAACACTAAATGGTTATGTAATCATTTCATTCTATATGGGTTGTACACATTAAAATAATGATTCATTTCAATTATTACGTGAAACAAATTGGGAGTAGTTTGAAAAACGACATAAATATTCCTTTAGAAAACTATTATAAAGTAAAACAAGTGAAAAAACGTATTTAATAAATCATTTATAATAATGTTAAGAATAGTTTTGAAAATAATGTTAGAGAATATGGTTTTATAAGAAAAAAGGACTTTCGATTGAAGAGAAAAATAAAGTCAAATTTTACAATAAAAATCCCAATCATTTTGAGAACCAAAGAGTAAAAAATGATAATAATACGTGAAAAATTCATGAATAACCATTGGATATTAAATTTGAATTATTTTATTATATAATTATCAAATTATTTCCTTTAATTTAAATTCATGTATATACAATATCGATTAATATGAGATTGTGAACTAATACATTACAAAGATTACTAGATTAAAATGGGAATTAATAAATTAATAAATTAATTGTATTAAATTTAGATGGACATAAAATAATTTTATATAAAACATACTATATTCAAAATTCCATACAAACATAATCATCTAATACCAAAGACATTGAAAAAGTAAAATAAGCCAATGAAAATATATTGAGTTATGAAATTCTTTACAACTGGGTAATTTTCAATTCAAATCACCTTGAATGATATAATTAAAATTGAAAGATAAAATTCCATTAATTATTATTTATTCATGATATTATATGAAAATGGGAGTTATATAGACCATATAATATAAAGTTTGTGTATAAAATTATAATATGACTCAATGAAGGGAACTTGAGATGACGTCCCTTTCTTAATGAATAATTTTTGTTAAATGTCCATTAAACTCATATATAATGTTTTTAATAATTTTATTAATTAATAAAATAACTATATTAATAATAATAATTTCATATATATTCCTCGTATAAAATTTTACTAACTATTTGTTAACAATATTTCAATATTTATATTGTTTTTTATATTAATTTTATTGTTTTCTTTTTCTTTTTTTCATGATTTTTTTATTTCATATTTAATATAGATTAATAACCTAAAAATGAAATTATATTTATAAATATAATATCGCCTCATTATATAAAATTTTACAATCATTATTTAAGGTTGTACATGGAAAATGAATCATATCTCTTCATGAATGTGGTATGCCACATCTACGCACAAGGGACAATATCATTCCATTAATGAGGGGATGGATAAGAAAGTGGGTTATATATCAATCATAAATAATAAATATCATGTTATATATATCAAATATATTCATCAAATTTACCCTTATTACATTCTATGTAAATAGTATGTGTAAAACAAATCACAACACTTTGCGAGGTGGTTGTTTGTCGTTCAGACGAATGCCATTTTCATATTCTAAATGGAATGAAATGTAAGAAGTTATATGTGATATTATAATTCAAGAATTATAAAAATATATAATATACAATATTTAATTTTAAAATCTATCATTATATCTATCCATGAATGGTGGTGATGGATAATGAATTACATCGGTTCACGAGGCAGTGGTCTACCGTACACACGATTGACTGTTTCATTTCCCATTTGATGGAAGAGAAGTTTAATATAGGTTATTAGATTAATATAATAAAATATAATTATAATTTTTTTATTAATTTTATTATATACTCATGATTAAATAATATTTTTTTGAGTTAGAATAAGAAACAATATAAAAACGTTCATTTGAGAAAGTTACCTCTTCTTCAGGGAAGTTATTTTTGTTTGTGGCAAAAGCCTTCCTAGGATAGATTTATGATAAAAAAGGGTTATATTAGTTTGGGAGATATGTATAGAAGTTATTTTTTTAGGTCAACAATAATCCATATTTCTTTGGATGTTTAAATATGAGAGGATATGGGTAGCATTTTAAAAGTGGGTGAGAGTAAACACATGGAATATTTTAAGAGATTCAATTACACCAAAAGTTTTAACATGTTGATAGCCAAAAATGGGTAATAATAGATAATTATAGATTATGAAGTATAAATATTTCCATAAAATGGGTTTTGGATAATGTTTTGGTCATTTTAATCCCTACCCTTTTAGTTTAACCTTCGATAAATTAGTTTTTTAACTTAACTATGATAATTAATTATTACTTATTTTACACATCATAATGATAAAAACTAATTTTAAATTTATTTATAACATAAATTATTTTAATTAAAAATATTGAATATATTTTCTAAATTTAATTCATTGATATATCAAAATCCAATTTAAAACTATTCTTGAAGGCGTGATGAAAAAACAAGTTTTAAATGAGAAAATTATCATAAGTATAGAAAGTTATAATATCAAACTTCAATATGAAAATAATTAAAATTAACTAAAGATGTTAAAATTTAATATCTTTTATCAAATATTATTTTAAATCCAATTTATAATGTATTTTAACCTTCATAATTATTAAAATTAAATGTATGTTTTCATTAAAAAAGTGTTGTCATTATTCATAAAAAAATTAAACATTTCAAAAAAGTCCCACAAATTCACCATTAGGTAATCCTGGTGTGATGATTAAAAAATGAAATTAATATAATAAAATAAATTTTCTAAAATTGGTTAAAAATAATTTTAAATTATTTATACCAAATGCGAATAAAGTGTCTTCAAGAAAAAATACAGTATTTTCATGGAACAAATATTTTATAATTGATTATTATTTTACTTATAATCAATATAAAATCATAATTTTAATAATTATTTTAGAAATATTGATACCTAAAAATTTAATGAGTAGGTAATAATGGTAATCTATATTAAGGTTCCTTAATACCATACATTTCATCATCCATAAGCTATCGAAGAGATTAAATTTAAATTAATATATTTCATGGACTTTTTACGATTGTTGTTGAATGTTTTATATTTTTTCAAATAAAATGTTCTTATTTTAGTTTTTTGAGCTATCGAATTATATTTTTTGAAATAGGTTTTAATTTCATATAAAAACCCCATTTTTATTAACAGACCAAAAAATTTCATTAAAATCAATTCTATGTAAGATTTTGGTTTAAATTCATTAAAATGATTAAAAATTTATTTTTAAAAACATTGTTTCTCATTGGGTTTAGTGTATTTATATTAAAAGTATTTTTTTACCAATTTTGAAAATTAAATTTTTAAAAATGGATTCCAAATTGAGAATTAAGACATTCAAATTTTTACAGAATTTTCATTTCATTTTTATTTATAATATTAAGTTACCTCATAAAGTGTAGCTACCATAATAAGGGTAAAAAGGATTAAAGAGGGTTTAAACTAAGAGATAAGGATCAAAATATCATAATGTTTGTATCAATTTTATTTTTTATGTTTTTTAGGATGAAAAATATCCTATAATAAAATTGTATTTGAATCAGAGCCAGTTTCCATGAAAATGAAATTATTATTATATAAATTTTAAGAGTATTTATAACACCTTGGTATTTTATGAAATATTTTGTAAAGATAAATTTAATTTCTTCAATAGCTTACGTGACATACAACAATGAGTTTAGACGAACTGAAATACACTACTCAATTATTATTATCACTACGTCATTTGATTAGTAGAAATAATAGGACTAAATAAACTATAAAAATGTATGGTTTATACATAAATAAAATTTAATAATTAGTTGTCAAATAATTATATATGAAAATAACAGTAATTTGAAAACAAAGGAGATGTTATTCTAAAAAATTATTTTTATGTATGCAATGTATTTTTATGCTAACAAATTAAATTAATTACTATTAGTAAATTATTTTAATGAAATTTAAATATTTTTTTCATTAAAATGATTCAACATTGATGAAATATTATTTATTACACAAAATAAAATAATAATTTCACTTTTATATTTAAAATTGTATTTTTCAAAAAAAACTATTTCATCACATTTTGCAAACATGATTAAAAATTATTTTTGTTTTTTTTAAAGTTATTCAATTGTATATAATTAATTTCATATTTTGAGTCATAAGGTTCAAATTTAGTAAATAGGTAACTACTATTTTTGGTTAGTAAAAATTGTAATCTTGGTAAAATTTATCACATCGATAAATGGTTAATCGGGTTAATCTTGGATAAACCAAAGTGGTAAGGCCATAATATTTTATCGTAATAATTATTTTATGAATTAAATTATACCCATATCATCTTAGGATAAAAAATTATTAATTTAATGGATTCATTTCTATAGTAGTGACCTATATAATGTTTAAATCAAAGAAAGTTACAAAATGTAACTCTGATTACTTTTAATATCTCTTTTGTGACCAAATAGGGGAAAAACATGTTATGAACAAATATAAGTTATATTTCGAGTTTAATGAAATTATTTTCATGATAGAAATATATTTTCAATTTTTCATAATTATATATCAAACATAAATTCATATGAAATACTGTTGGATTACTTATCCATTTAATAAAAAAAATACAATAAATGATTTTGATAATATTAAAGTTGATAAAATTTGAATGATTTAATGTTTCACATGAATTTTATAAATATATCTAAAATATTCGTGTGATTTAAAAGTATTATATTCTAATTTCCAATTTTAATTTTTCTATTTATGCTTAAATTAATTTAATAGTGTTAAAAATTAAATTAATGATATTTTATAATAAGTAAAATTTTATTAAATAATATAAAATTCTTAAAAGTATAGTATTTTGAAAAATTAATTTTACACAGTTTTAAAAATCATCCATGGAGATTTTATGTGTTTTTTCAATTTTATACTAATATTATTAACCCTTAAAGGGTAAAAAACATTAATATTATTATAATTGTCAAGGGGGTTAATGGGGCTTAAAACTAAATGAAAAGGAAAAAATGTGGTCCAAAATTGTCAGAATTTTATTATATGAGATTGTTTCAACTATGTATCATATTATATTCTAATATCATTAATTTTCATCCATTTTTACATCAAATTCAATTTATATTGAATTAATATTTTTAAAATACCAAGATTGTTCATCCCCTCAATTAATAAAGGGAAGCTTCCTTGCTCATCATCACAATGAATTGAGAATTATATATCTAAAAGACTCTAGAATATTTTATTATCCACATTTGAGAAACATCATAAATGTTTTATCTTCCCAAAATTCCAACTCTAGAGCTCTTTATAGGAGATTTAAAGGAGTCATTTCAAAGAAGGGGTAATGTCCTTAACTAATCAGATTTTTAATTTTCATTTTACCTACAATAAATATATTATATTATTCCAAAAATAATATCCTCAATATATTTAATATACAAAAAGTTTATTATTATTATGAAAACACCATTATACACCCTCTTTCCCATCAATTGGGTATATAATCACTTGTGTACTTACGGCTTACCGTCTCCACGTAGTGATACAATATATTCTTCTTCATCATCCCTTATATATGGATATTATGATGGGTTTGATTTCATATATTATACATATGAAATTATTATACTTCTATTATGATAATATCATTTCTATCTTCTTTCCATCCAATCCTTTGGGAAACGATAATGTCGCTCATGAAGACATATAGACTGCCACCTCTACGAAGCGATGCGATTCATTTTTCATTTACATTTTACATGGATGGTAATGAGATGAATTTGATGAATATATTATATATATATGATATAATAATTATAAAATCAAATGTTAGTTAATTTTTACCTTCATTTTTTCCATCTATTGAAAAATGAAAATAATGTCCATTCATATTAACAACTTACTCTCTAAATGAATGGAGTAATTCATTTTTTCATCCCTATCTTTTATGGATGATTATAAATACATATTATATATATAATTAAAAAATATGATACTTATAACATTATTAATATTATTTATATTGTGTAACTATAATCAAAGTTGAAGTGCTAAATTGACCATACCACAATATACATTAAAAAGAAAGAAATTATCACATATAATAATGATTTTAATAAAGTATTGTTAATTAACTAGTGATAAATTATTAAAGTTAGGTCATATATTTATTTAAATATACGAGTACTATTATGTAATAACATGTAATTTAAACCTATATTTATCATACAGGAGTTTTAAAAATGTATAATGAAAGGCAGACCTAAGGTAAGTGGTTTTATATTACAATATCATTGTCCTTTGGGATTATTTATGATTATGTCATTTTGATGAAATATTGTTTTCAACCACCTATTGTACTCATAATTTTTTTTATCTTATGGTTATTTATTGAAAATAAATTTTTTTCCTTTGATTTTCATCAACTTATGTAATCAAGTGACTAAACATATTTTTTTATGTAAAATTGACTTTATTTCATTATTTGACTGAAAACCATATTTTTTCCATATCAATGTTTTCTAAAAAAGTTTCAATGAAGGATTTTAATATTATAATATGAATTTTAAAATTTATTTTTACCCATTTTGACTTTATTATATAATGGTTTGAAAGGAATATTTTTTCATTTTTTAGATGAGGTACTTTGTGAAGTTTACTAAAAAAATATGGAAGGTATGTTTTTTAACATATATGGAACAAATGGAATTTCCTTATTTCATGGTTTCTAAATTTTTGAATCATCCTTTATATATTCTCATGTTTATTTTAAAATATATTTGCTTCCGAAATATTTTTAGATTTTTATATTTTGAAGATGTTAGTTCAATTGGAACGGTTATTTTCCTCCAGAATGTTTTAATGATCTTTTGATTTATCAATGAAAAACCCTTATAAGTAGCTTATGCATTAATGGGAATTTGATCCAAGGATACTATACTTATTTTATCCTTATTTATTTTATGATAATGTTAACATGATATTTAGGAAATGTGCTCCTTGTCCACAAGTCCTGATATGACAAAATGTTTATGAGACCCTTTTCTTTTCACGTGTTCTAATATGATGGATATTTATTGATCTTATGGTAAAAATATTTATGATTTTCATTATGTGTTGAGTGATACATATATCTACCTATAATTAATTGGGTAATTATTAATATCTCATGTGATTAGTAGGATAAGAATGGGAAGTGAACCCAGTTTAGTAAGGCACTTTTTCCATTATGATAGTCTTGGGAGTGAATTGTGACTACTATGATGGATTGGAGGGTAAACCAATTACACTAAGATCATCATTGAAAAATCCTTGACTATAATGGAAATTATTTTCTATGATTATGTTTATTCTATAATTCAATTTTTTATTCATATATTATTATCTCAAGTCTCATGTTCATTGATTCATTTATTATTCATGTCTTATAAACTACTCATATTTATTCCACAACTCAATATTATGATCAATGATATATAGGGCATGGTTTTTAAATGTTATTAACATATTTTAAAATTCTAGTTTATAATGTTTTGTAAACATTTTCACTATTATCACCCTAGTTTATCCCTACCATGCTTCAGATATGAGCCTTTCTTATGATTAATTTTTGATGTTATGAAGAATGGTTTTATGTGTGATATGTCCAAGAAGAGTGATATATATGGACATCTATATGGGAGATGATTTATAACTATTATGAACCATTTTTTTTATATTTCCAAGTTTTTATTAATATTAGACCTATAAAATTCTGTCATTCGTCATTATGTTATGTAAATAATATTCATTTATTTATATATTATATCTATGTATGAAATGTTTAATTAACTATAGTATGCATTATAGAAATTTTTGGATACCCATTAGATACTAGGATTAGAAAATATTACTAATAACCCTAGGTATAAGTCTAATATTAAGAAAAATCCTAATTTTGTTTATTTTAATCACTAATCACCAAGGTTAAACCTAATTTTTAACAAATGAAGTTGTTAACGTTTTGATATCCTTTAAATTATTCTCCATGATTATGTGATTTCTATCTATAATTATTATTACTCAAACTATGCCTTAAGTTTTAGATAATCATTATAACCTAAAGGAATTATGTTAATACTAAATTTGATGGGTAATTCATTGATTGTCAACTTGAGAAACATAATATTATGGGATATGGAATGTAGAATCTCATTATTATACTCAAATAAATTTCTCTAGAGATAAATCACGTTGATCATACAAATGATAAAAGGAGGGAACAAAAATCTATCGAGTATTTCATGAGGAAAATTTCACCTTATTTCAGTGGGTCCCCTAATCTACTTATCATAGAGTAATGGATTAATACCACTGAAATGATATTTTCCATTCTCTTGTGTGTGGAACATAATAAGGTAATGCTGGATCTTTTTTATTTGAAAGGTGAAACAAATCAATAGTTCTCTCTAATAATGAACACAAGGCAACAAGAATAAATCGACTCTATGGAATGAGATGATTTTAGGAGATAATTTCTAAATATGTATTTTAATTTAATTATTCATCGAAAAACTAAAAAAGAATTTATTAAGTTGAAATATAAGGATGATGAATCAATAATTACCTATAAAGGATATTTTACAAGTCATGTAATGTACGCTTTTAGTATTAGCATCCAACCTGAAAGCAAGTTTGATTGGTTCTTTAGAATATTCAAACAATGTGTCTGAAGGGTGTTGTCCATAATGTATTTTAGTAGAAATGAAGAAATCATTTGATTAACTATCAATTTATAAATGGATATTGGATTTTCCTATCGATCTAATGGTTGTGAAAAAATGGAATTAAATAAAAATTATAAAAACCTTGTACAGAAGAATATCTTCATTCCTTTAGGCTCAAAATGTGGAAGTAAACATGGTGTAAATTGTCTTCATGGAATTGTTAAATATTTTATGTTTGTAATGGAACTTCCTTAGGAAATCAAGTACCAAAGTGATTGGAAGAAGTCAGCTAATGATGCAGATTGAGAGAAACCACCATAGAATACAACACTTACATTACAATGTTTTAAATGAAATTAGTATGGGAATTATAAGAACTATTGCACAAATCCAAAGGATAATGATGATGATCAGTTAATAAACCCTCTTAATCCTAGATATAAAGGGAAATATCATGCAATCATTTTTTTTGATGAGGGGTACAATAACGATATAGTGGATGGTGAAAATAACATCCACTCTAGATATGTTATTGTCTTATTTGATTATAGATATTCCCATTCTTTTATATCTAATGATTTTTATTATGTTATCATTGTACCCATTCAAAAATTAGATGTTAAGTTAGCTGTAAAAACCCCAAATGGTATGATAACTTCATCCAAAGTCTATGATTCTTATCTAGTTGATGTTTGAGAGAATTTGTTTCTTACAAACCTTTTCATTACTCCTCTAGATGAATTCACTATTATGTTTTGTTGTGGATTGGATTTATTTACATAAATACCAGATAAATTTCCATGTAAGGGAAGCTACATTTGATATTCCAAACCAACCTATGATCTTGTTATAGTGTAATGACAAAAATTAAAATCTTATAGAAATTGTATACACCATATAGGTCATGGTTCCTATTCAAAATGGAAGTTTATAATATATGGTTGGGATAAAATAAACATTAAGGACATTCCTATTATGTGAGAGTTTATTGATTTCCTTTTAGATGAATTTCTGGTCCATCCACCAAATCATGAAATTGAATTTTCAATAGAACCCATTCTTAGTCCAACACACATTTCCAATACTACAAATAGAATAACCCCAATTTTATTGCAATAATTGAAGAAAAAAATATAGGAGAATCTTTAAAATGGATTTATTTGTCCAAGTGAATCACCTTGGGGTTCACCTATTTGCTTTGTTATGAAGAAATAGGGTTCAATGAAATTATTCATTGATTATCAAAAAAATAACAAGACCATTTTCAATAAAAAGTACCCCCTCCCTATATTTGTGATTTGTTTGATCAATTTTATATTGATCAATACTTTTCCAAGATTGATATTTATTCTAAATATTAATAATAGAGGTTTAAGAAGGTGGATATACCCAAGAAAAACATTCTGTATAAGGTATTGTCACTACGAATTTATTGTGATTCTATTTGGACTTACTAGTTCCCCTACTTTATTCATTGATTTAAGGAATAAAGTCTTCAGAGAACACCATAAACAATTTGTGGTATAAATTATAGATTAAATTCTTATATATTTAAATTGAATGGAATAAAATTCAGATCATATATATATTATGCTAACCACCCTAAAAAAGTATAATAATTATTAAATATTTACCAAATATGAATTTTGGATTGGGAAAATTTCGTTCATGGGTTATATAACCTCATGTAAGGGTATATCAATAGACCCTTCAAAGATATAAGTTTTTGAACATTGGCCCATACAATCAATTTTGACTAATATCTAAAGATTTCTTGGTTTGTGTGGATATTATAAAAACATTAAAGAGAAGGTTTCATGGTTTTTGAGTCCACTCACTATGTTAACACATAATGGATACAAGTTCCTTTCCACATATGACTATGATGGATGTTTTATGGAACTAAAGGGAAGGCTAGTCAATGTGCCTTTTCATACACAACCCTATAGTGGATAAGCATTTATAATATATAGTGATGCATCAAATAATAGAATATTATGCATCCCCATTAAGAACAATATAATTACAGTTTATTCCCCCTAAAAATTGACGTTATTTGAGAAATATTACCAAACTCATGTTTTGGAGTTATCGGCGGTCATATTTACACTAAAGATAAAGAGGGTTTATATCAATGGATAAAGGTGTTACATAAATACCAATAACAGATGTTTAAAGTATATTTTCACATAAAAAGAGATGAACAAGGACCATTGAATATGTTTTGAGATGATGAAAAATTATGACAACCCAATACATTAAAAATTTCGGAAAGCATGCAAGATTATAGATGATCTAAGATGAAATAATAATTTTATCATATCTACAATGATAATAAAAATATATATGATAATTCATAACATAAAAAAATTGGATCTTGAAATCATGATATAAGTGGAGAAATATTATCCTTCCCAAATGAGTGTTCAACCACCAATCAAATTGATGATTAAAGGGCCACATAAGAAAGATGTATATCTAAAAAGGATGGTGAGAAAAGTTCCTAATTTCAACCGTGATTGTGATGTAATAATAAGTTTTAGGAACCATGTATATGTCCCTTCAGTAGCAAATTTAAATAAGGAGGATTGGTTGATAGTCAACGTTCTTAATTTTATAGTCATCTAGGAATTAAACGATTTACATGAAGATTTGAAAGAGTATTTTTGTTAGGATGATATGAATAGAGATATTATAGACTCTTTTTCTCAATTATTGGTATGTAAGTGAGTCAAATATGAGAGGTTTAAGTCTAATGGGTTGTCACAACCACTACCCTAATAGAAATGGGAAAATATCACCATGGATTGTCTCTTGAGACTCCCCAAAAAATCTAAATTGCATAATGTTATATGGGTTGTAATCAATCTCAATGGGAATTTATCACACTATATTTACATTATATAATAATTCAATATTTATCAACATACGTGATTATACATTAATGAAAATGTTTGAATTCATGATGCACCTATATCAATTATATCTAATCGGGGTATTAGGTTTAACTAGATGATTTAGAGAAGTCCTTATCTAGACATGAATGCTAATTTATGATTTATAACTTCTTATTATTCTTAGATTTTATATTCATATAAGACCATTTAAACTCTAGATAATTTTTTCAAAGCATGCTCTATGGATTTCAAAGGTGATTCGGATAAAAAAATTCTTTTTGTGTAATTTGTATACAATGATATCTTTTAATCAATAATTAATTTTAATTATTATGAATCCCTCTATGGTAGAAATTTTAGAACATTAATGTGATAAAATCATATTGGATATAGAAATCTATTAGGATATGGTCAAGTTTAGTAAACAATAAACAAGGTTAGATACATTAAAAATCACATACTAGCAGCTTAAAGTCAAAAAAAGTTATACTGGAAATCAATGGAATGATCTAGGGTTTGATGATAGAGATAATTTACTCCTTTAAAAAACTATTTGGAAGAGGGTGATGCTATTTTGTAGTAAGGGAAATGTAATCCCTATGTATATGGGTCCTTTTCAAATGCTTGATCATATCACGATGATATCTTATCAATTGGAGCTCCAATCTAATATATCTCATGATCATGTTGTGTTTCATTTATCTCTCTATAAGAAGTACATAACTGATCATTCACATGAACTTAGCTGAGAGTTCATACCAAGGTAGAAATACTTTCTTATGAGAAATAATAATATGAGATTTTATATTATAGAAATAATTTTCTATGAAACTATAAAACTCACCTAATAAAAGTTTTTTAGTGAAACCACCAATTTAAGGAAGCTATGTGGGAACCTAAGGATATGATGAGGCCTAATTATCATCATTTTTTAAATAAAAGTAATGGAATATTTGTGTTGAAATTATTTTAAGCTGGTATAATGTAACACTGTCACATTTTAAGAATTTTTTCATTGATAGATTGTATTACAGATGTTAATGAGATTAAACGAATAAAGATATACTATTAAATATTTTGAATCACCTAGTTTTTTATTGGAGGGTATGAATACTATTGTGGATGTATTTTAATACATTTTTGGCATATATCTTTTTTAAATTAATAATATATTTGTTGTTAACATAAAATTTTATCTAATTAATTTACATTGATAACAATTTGATGGTTAAATAAACTAACTATTAAAATATTGATGGTGTGATTAATTAATGAATCTATTTGTTTTATTTATAATTTTTTATAATATATTAATTTATTATTTAATATTTCATTTTTATTTATAATAGTAATCTAAGTGTTTTATGTAATTTTTATTTTTTTATTCAATTTATATTTTTCCTTATTTTTCTTAATAAATAAATAATTAAAGAATAATAATATATTTATTTCAATAATTTAACAATTAAATTCCTTTAATTTTTATTTTATTTTTAATTTTAATTTTTTTTATTTTGATAATTATTTTTTCAACCAAATACTTTATTCTAATTTTTTTAATATTTTATTCTTCAAAAAAAATATTGAGTTTAAATTTTAAATAATTTTTATTAATATTTAATAAAAAACGAAATTCAATTTTGAATTATTTATTTCATTAATATTTTTTTTTGAAAGGTTTTAAATTTTAAATTATAGTTTTTTTATTTATAATCATGTTTATTTTTTTCATTTTAATTTCATGTCATTTATTTGTAGTGTGGTTCATTTATTGAATAAGGAAAAAAATTGTATCATAAATTCACACACATAATATTAATCTTTTATTATGAAGGTGTCATGTGAAGATGATTTTAGTAGTGAGTATGAATATTTTCAACTATTTAATGTAATATAATTTCAGTTGCGAGTGTAATATTTTTATTGAAGACAACCAGTAGAATAATTTTTCTATATAACTGAATTTGAGGTAGTAGAGTTATAACATCTTTTTATTCCAAGTAATAATGTAAATGGATATCTAGAGATTAAATTCAGTGTTATTAAATTATGTTACATTATAAATAAATATTAAAAACTGTAGAACAATCCAGATCTGGTATAAAAATTTTATGTAAAGCATCGAAACCCAAACCACCAGGCTTGAATAAATTGAAAGATCACCTAGCCAAAGGGTTTCATTGTTTAATTTTAAGCCAATGATGCCTTATAATTCTAGTCCTCCATCAAATTTTGATGATTAATAGTATTTCCATAGTGAATTATGATGTAGTTGCCTCCAGGAATTTATAGAACACATGCTGCTTTCGACTTAAGGAAGTCGTTGAACTCCTTACTAACCTGGAGCCACAACTTGAATCTGATGTAGGAGACAAAGCCTTATGTTTTTGAAGATATTTAATTCATCAGAACCCTAATGGGGTTGAGACTATTGAAGTGTGATGAAAATTAAGGCTGACACTCGGGGTCCAGTCTCATGCTGCCACAAGCATGACCGATCCTAGACCCAGAGCTGCCACTATGAAATCTCTATTTCCAAGGATGGGCTAATGATTTTTTTCTAGAACCCAGTTCATGAACCAGTGAATCCTAAGAACTTTGGCCAACCATTCGGCCACCCGGAAGAAGCCTATCATTTGTTTAAGAATAATCTAGATTCCATCATGATCCAATCATACGACGTCAGGACCATTGGTTGTAGGAAGATCAAATGAGATCTAGCCAAACCCATTTACATCAACACTGAACACTAATTTCATTTTGTTAATTCAGTTTTTTTTGAAGAAGTGGAAGAGTATTATTTGGGATTGAGATTTTGGTGTCATGGTGAATTAATCTTGAACAAATCCATTTGATTCGATTACAAATATGTGTTTCTTAACATGTTTGAGTCTACCTAGATCTAAATCCATGCCGAAGATCTATAGGACCCAAAACTGATACTCGACTAGACATTCATTGAGTAAAGATAAACATAGTTCTTAATTTGAATTTGATCTGATCTGATGGCTGCTACCTGTTATTTTATTCAATGTTCTTTTGATGGTTTTTTTGGAGTGTTTTACATGAGGTTTGCCAAGATCCACATTGAGCATAAACTGGGAGTCTAATCTTGATGAATATGATTCCAATATTAGGAGCCTCAATAAATGTGAATCCTTAGTATATATTTATATCTATAAAAGTTTGGGAGATTAATAAATGTATACTTTTCATCCAACAAGGTAATATTTGTTTAGCTAAACCCATTGGAGTTATCAAAGATGTGTTGGTAAGGGTAAAATATTTTGTTTTCCTTGCTGTTATTTATGTACTAGACATGAAAAATGGTCATTTTAGTTCACGTGCGTCATTAATTTTAGGAATCCCATTATTGAATAGTGATAAAGTAATAATCAATTTCAATAAAGGTACATTATCTTTTGAGTTTAAAGTTAACATGTTCAATTTAAAAAAAATTAATCAATGAGACACCCAGTGGAAGACCATTAGGCATAAATAGTTGCTATGATTGATTGGATTTACACAGAGATATTACCAAATTATAATATAGACAACAGACCTACAGATTCTTTGAAAAATATAAATTCTTATAAAAATTATCATTTTCTATTAAAAAAGATTTTGAAACTGAAAATTTTGAAATCTGTTATAATAATGAATCTGAAATTGAATTTTTCCTTTGGAAAATCGTACTCTATTTTGGAATTTAGGAACTAGAAAAGAAATATTTTTTTATTGAAAGTGATATTGAAAATTATAGGGATATATTTGAAACTTTTGAAACATGTACCGTTGTTGAAAATTCTAATTTTTACGTCTGAAATTGAATTTGATATGATTGAAATTGATTTATATTATACTAAATTTGACTTATATTCTACTCAAAATTTCATTAAAAAGACACCTCATGTCTTTGAACCTGTATTTAAAAACTATTTTGAACATGACACAAATTTTTTGGTTCGAAATGAATTTACTACTAGTTTAGGGGATTGTAGTTTTGTTATTCTTGAAGAAGTTTTACAGGATGTAAATAAATATAAAGAACCCATAGTAAATTTTTTGTCTAAATAGGATATCTTTTATTCACATAAACACAATAATTTACCAAGAAATTTTAAATATTCTTAATTAGAGTACAAAAAACAAATTCCTATTATAATTTCATATGGGATTCCTAGTAAATAAGAAAATGAACTCTTTGAGGTCCTTTCTAAGAATATAATGTCCATAGGTTGGCCTTTAGATGATTTTCTAGATGTATTTCCTTTGGTGTGCATGAAATGAATTCTTCTTGAGAATGACTACAAAATTGTTGTACAATTTCAAAGTCAGTTGAATCCTACCATGGTTTTGGTGGTTATTAAATAGGATACTACCTTGTTGGTTGTGGGTATAATTTTCCCAATTTCTGATATTCTATAGGTATTTCCAGTTAAAATAATTTTAAAAAGGGTGGATTAATAGTTATCCAAAATGACTTTTTTCAAGCTTACCCAACATGTGAAGGTTATGCACTGATTATAAGCGGCTGAACTGAGTAACTAGGACAGAAAAGTTTCATTTTCCTTATCTTGATTGAATCCTTGAGTTTTTAGCTGGTCAATACCATTATTTCTTCCTAGATGGGTTTTCTATATACTTCTTGATTCAAATAGCCCCAGAGGATGAGGATAAAACATTTGTCACATGTCCTTTTAGTACTTTTTGTTATCTTATAATTCCATTATGACTTTTTAATTCTCTTTACACCTTCCAAAGATGCATTCTTATTATATTTTATGTTTCTTGAGGAATGAATGGAAGAATTTATGGATGATTTTACATTGTATGGATAATATTTTGAGAGATTTTTGATAATTTTTGGTTATGTGATTAGAGTTTTCATTGAGAATAACCTTGTTTTAAACTATGAACAATGTCATTGTATGGTTGATAGATGAATTGTGATTGGTCCTGAAGTGTTCAAGAATGAAATTCATGTGTAAAATTATATTTTTTATGAAATCTATTCAGTACCCTTTAATAATAATGTGATGGATATTAGATATTTTCTTTGACATGTTGAGTTATATAGGACATTCATAAAGGATTTTAGTTGGAGCACTTTTCCACTGATAAAACTTTTTAAAAAAGAAACCCTATTATATTTGATGATATGTGTAAGGAATCCTTCAATGAACTAAAATAGAAGTTTGTGTCTCCACTAAAAGTTCAACCACATGATTGGAATTTTCATTTTGAGCTAATGAATAATTATTTAGAGTTTCCTTTGGGTATGTTCTTAGGTAATGAGTGGAAAAGAAATAACACGTCATTATATATGCTTCTAGGACTATATATGCTTCTCAATCCAATTACTTTACAACCAAGAAGAAACTACTATACGTTGTTTATGACCTTTATATGTTTATTGGATATCTTTTGGGATCTAAAGTTGTGGTTGTCAATGATCATTCTTATATTTGATATCTCATGAAGAATCCAGAATAAAAACTAAGGTTGTTTAGATGGATTTTATTACTTTAGTAATTTCATATAGAGATCCAAGAAAGCAAAAGGAATTTAAAAAATTATTTCTGGTCATTTGAGTAGGATACCTTTTGATTTTTTTCAAGATAAATATTTTATTTAACCAATCCGAGGGATTTTTCCCAGGAAGATGTTTAATTCTACTGTTGTCGATAAAAGGACATGGTTTTAAAACATCATGAATTACATATATGTTGAAATTGTTCCACACTGGGTTTCTAAGCTTCAATTTTCTAAATTGATTTATGAGTAAATGGAATATGCCTCAGATGATCCTTTATTATAGCATTTAGGAAGAGAATATATTGTTAAGAGGTGTATTCTTAATTCGAAAATACATTTAGTTTTGAAATTCTTCCATACATTGAGCTATGGTGGATAATTTGGGTCACAAATGACTACTAGAAAGTTTCTAGATAGAGGTTTATATTGGTCCACCATTTTGAATGATTCTCATGAATATTTTTAATACTTGTACAACTTATCAATTCCAAGTAACCATTTCTCAAAGATATGATATTCCACAACAACGTTTTTTGTGGTTTTATATCTTTAATTTCTAGGGAATGGACATTATTATTCATTTTTCCCAATTCCATAGGATACTTCTAAAATCTTCTTGTGTTGGACTATGTGTCGAAATGGATTGAATCTATTCAAACTATGATATATGATTCTAAAGTGGACTCCTATTTTGTTAATAACAATTTTTTTTAGATTTGGGATGTAAATATTTATCCCCATATACTAATGCACTGATTTCAATAATATGAATCTTGAATATTATCTAAAAATATATGGGGTAATTAATAAATTTTATACACCATATCACTCTTAATAAAATGGGATGGATGATGTTTTAAATAGATAGATTAATTATATTCTTGAGAAAACTGTTAACCCAACCAGAAAATAATGGATCATGAGGCTTGAGGATGCTCTTTTAGCATATAGAAATTCATATAAGACACTGCTACATATGTATCCTTATAGGGTGGTTTTCAAAAGATCTCATTTACCTATGGAGGATGATCATAATGCTTTTAGGGATGTAAAATATTTTAATTTGAATCTATTAGAGGCTAGAAAAGAGAGAATTTTTTTTCAATAGCGGACGAAGATAAGAAATATTTTTTAATATAATACACGGGTTCACCATGAGAAAACTAAAGTTGTGGATAACAAGATGATTTTGAATAAAGGATTTCATATTAGAGATAAGGTTATATTATACAACACTAAGTTGAATGATTTATATGGTAATTTTCATTCCAAATGGGATAGATATTTAAATTGTGACACGTGGTTTTCCTTTTGGTACTATACAGATTCAAGATCCATGGAAAGATTTTTCATTTACTGTTAATGGAAATATGCTGAAATATTTTTGATAAGGTAATAAAGACCTCTAGGGGAGGAGTTACTTTTTTGGATGTTGAATACCATTTAATAAAAAAGTTTTTTTCCTTTACTTTTTTTTTATAATTAGTGTGGGGGAAGATACTAACATTTTGTTGTGTAAAATTATTTATTTATTTTTCTTCAATGTTTTTCTTTACAGAGAATATAGTGATCTTAATGGGAGGGTATTTTAATATTTTTCACCATGAGGAATCTAACTACTGATACTCTTCAATTTTTCTATTAGTTGGAGTAGATGTTTTATAAATTTTAATGATCAACTGAAGCTACAAACTGAAGAAACTTGATTCAACCTCTCATTTTTTAATCTTTGGTAACATTTTTATTGAGCCGATTATTTCCTAAATATATTTCTAATCTATTAATATTTTTAGGAATTTTCAAGTTATCTAGAGATAATATTTAAAAGTAAATATGGGGGATCATTTTCGTGGATTTGAAGAAAGATAAAAATTATATTTGAGGGGAGTTTTTCCTTAAAACTCCACTCATTACCATGAAATTTAATTCAAAATGCCATTGTAACCAATTTAAACTTAGATTTTTGGGGAAACAATTAAAGGGTAATTATTTAAAGCTTAATTTAGTTCGGAAACATACTAGTTATTGCACATTAGTTGAGTGTTCTTTATTTTTTATTAGTTCTGACTAATATTGTTCTTTTTTGAAAAATATTCTACACATTTATTGAAAATGAACAAGTACTCAGATTTTACTTTTGAAACATAACATTTCAAGTGGTAACTAGTATATAATCTTTTGTGGATGCTATAAAATCTATTAATTTATTTGTTATGTGGAAAACATACATTGATCTTTCATCTAACCCTTTTAAACTTGATTTTAATCTATTGAATTTTCAAATATTTTTTAACTTTAAAAATTTATTTTTATCTTTTATCAAACTTGGTTTAAACATTGCGTATAAAGTTGATATTTAGTGCGGGGAGAGGTTATTTCAATGAGCTAACCCTTACTACATTGTGATTCCATCCAAAACCCCTAGTTTTTTAAAAAAAATTAATTATTTTTGAAGTTTCAATAAATTGTTTTCATTGATTTTAAATTTTTCAGAAGATTGAATGACATGTATCCACTTTAAGGAGGTTAATTTTATAACACTCCTTCGATATAATTGTGTAAGTAATTTTTCATTTCCATATTGAAAAGAGGTTGACATTGTTAATGAATTGTGAAAATGTTTTAAAATTATCATTTTTCTTTGAATCATATAATTTGGATTCAAATTCACAAGATATGCATTCAAATGAAGTTTTGAATGAAAATCCTAGTACAGGTTGTACTTATTATTATATCCATTAAAAGTTTAGATGATTTATTTATACACATTTTAATTTATTAAGTTGACTGATTCAAATAGAGAGTATAAATTAATTGTTTGTTAATTTTTTAGAGTCTGTTATGCTTGAGGTAAATAGAAGTTTGGACTTACATTTAAATGAAAAGTTAAATGAATTGAATCTGAATTTAAAATTTTTATATCAATTGTTTTTTTAAATATGTTTCGATTTTTCAGTTAAAGAACACTTAATTTCTTTTGTGTAAACATTTTCACTACATGATAATATTAATGGGTGGAAATATTTTTGAAATGAAGTTTCATAAAGAAACCATGTATTTCAAAAGTAACATTTGATTTAATTCATTTAATTTGATTAATTGTTTTCAGGAGGAAAAGAAGAACCTTAGTGTGGGGGAATTTATGTTGTTGTATTTTGAAATATTTTTGTCATGTAACTTTTGAAAATTAATTATATTTTTATTGCTAAAATAATTTTTTAAGTAATTAAATTACATTGATGTTAATTTTATGAAAAAATAGTCTAACAGTTAAAATTATGATTTTATGAATAATTAATGCATATTTTTGTTTTATTTAAAATTTTTGTTAATATTTTAATTTATTTTTTAATCTTGAAGTTTCTTTTAGAATATTAATATAATTTTTTTTGTTTAATTTTTTATTCTTTTTATTCAATTTATAATATTCGTTGTTTTTATAAATAAATAAATAAATAAGGAATTAATTGAAATATGACCTAAACCATGGTCTTCACTATTGAATTTAAATCCATCAATGCCTTATAATGATGATCCCCCATAGAATGATGATGATGAACATGTTTTCCGTTGTGAGGTCTGATGCTGCTGCCTTTGAGAATTCATGGAATTGGTGCCACATCCCTTATAAGGAAGCTATTGGACTCTTGACTATGAAATATATAGTTCTGAGGTTTCCCTAATGATTTTTCCCTAGAATCGAGCTCACAAACCGACAAAGCCTAAGAACCCAGGCTGATCGTTCCACTATAGTGAAGAAGACAACCATCGATGGACCTAGAATTTATCTACCACTGTGATTCAATCCCACACTACCGAGGCTATTGGTTTGAGGTAGAAGAAAATGAAATATGGTTGAACCAGTTTATATTGATGTCAAACACAAAGATTGAGGAGTGTGAGTTGTTTCTGAACTATGAATCAGATATGCTGGCCCTATAGTATTCATTATATTAATTTCTTAGATGAAAATAGGAGTATGAGTTTCAAGATTGCAGGACCTAGATTTCTATACATCTGTTTTTGGAATAGAGGTCAATGGGAAGGGATGATGATGTTATATGAAAATTATCTTATCAAAATAAATTTCTAATTATTAGTGCACATGTCAAAATATTTTAGAGGATTTATTAATGTGGCATAAAGTGATAGGATAAAAAATAGAAGGAAATACTACCAATGATGATGAACAAGTGATAATAAAAAATTAAGGTTGTGATTTGATAAAAAATATAATAAGGTAATTCTTCAAAAAACCCATGAGGGAATTAGTAGACACAAAATAGTAGAATATACAAAAATACAAAGAGATGTCAAAAGCTGATATGGGGGAAAAATATGTCTTCCAAAATGTTTGGTAGTCAAAGATAGATGACTCAAATGGTGAAGTATTTCTAAGTTTTTAATTTCATTAATTTCATGAATTTATTTCTTCCAGATTCTTCAAATTTGAAATTAAATTGGTTCATGAAGTCTGTTTCATCTGTCATTTTGTTAATCATTTTTCTTCCATTTTGATTAATACACTATCCCAATCGGAATTTTATAATCTCTTAATGTGGATCATTAATTCAAGTAGAGTTGGATTTTGAAGATGATTCATTTTGTTTAGATTTCTCTATCTTTGATCGAAAATTTATAAGTAAAACAAATGTTGTTCGGGTCTTTGTTTTTGGCGATCATTGAAATTATTAACTACCTCCTTTGAAAATGGGATATTCTAAAATTTTGGTTGTAGTCTCATTGTAATTAACTGAATGATATGAAATGTTTGAGATTTAAGTTTTTCATTGAAATAATTATAGTTATGAAAACGATTCAAAATGATGAATATAGATTGATCCATATGAATCACTAGTTATTCTACTTATTTCTCTTGAATTTTGATTTCTGTTGATACTACCTTTCATTTTGTTTTTAATTATTTATTTTCTGTTTAAATTTCATAATTTTTCTTGAATCGTGTTTTTAATTCTATTCATTTTAAATCCAATTGGAAATAAATAAAAACATAAAGGCAGAATATTTTTTAAAAAATGTCACAAAAGAACCTCTACCGGGTTTTCTCCCTTGGAGACAACCTTTATTATTTCTTTACTACAGTTTCTAGGTTTTAATATTGAAAAAAATGATAAGATACTTTAAAAAACCTCAAAATTATATATGAAAAACTAAATTATAAAAATTTATGGTACACCCATTGTTGATATTAGTTTTATAAAGGAAAAAAATTATTTTGATGAAGCTATTTGGATATCCTAAAGTATCAAAGAAATTTTAAGGAAGTAAAATGGTTCAATGGACCTACATGACACATCTACACATCAACCGGCCAATACAGGTCATGCCGATGCAATCCAATAAACAACCCCCTACGCCAAGGACCTACATTGAAGACCTAGGATGCAAGCCTACACAATATCAAATGTTTTGCACCCCATAAATTGAAGAGAAATATTGTGAAGCTTTGCTGAAGACCTATGTAGGCAACCTCTTTTCGACCAGCCCCACTCCATTCCTTTAAATAGGACATATGAAGGATTCTTATCCTTAATCAAGGACCTACGTAGGATGCATCGAAGGACATTAAGGGACACCTGGGGTGATGAAGTTAAAACATCACCCAAAGGTTGTTGTCCATGTGGTCCTTTCACCAAGGAATATCAGACATTCACAAGCTTATCCTTCCCGTGTTAAAATTTTTTTAGTTCCTCTTAGGTCCTACGCGACATACCTATGTTAGGTACCTATGTGTCATACCTACGTGACACACCTGTGCTGGGTATATATGTCTGGTCCATACACAAGGTAACTTTTAAGCTCTCTTCAAAGCCAATCATGGTAAGTATTATCCTTCATTGGATCCCTTTTCTTAAAAAGAACACGTTGAAACCTCCACTAAAACCTCATGACTTAACAAACCTTTGGGAATGACACATCAGTGTGTCTACTATTTGGGTTTTTATTTCTACAGTAAGAGTTTTCTCACATTTGTCTTATAAGGGAGTCAAGATCCTTGGTATGTTAGAAGGTTTGTATATCTGTTGTAACATGGACCCTTACCCCAAAGAAAGTGTTGGGAAGTTTCCAGTTTAGAGGATTAGGGTACAGGCCATGTCCCCCTTCTCATTTCTAGGACTCATAACCTCAGGTCCCTGGTTCATGCTTACATTTCCTTTTGAAACGGGGAATGATATACTTCTTCCACTATGAGACCAATTTTAGCGTGTCCCCCTGGAGTAAGCCCCTATCCTTTTGAGCCAGACCTGATGAACTTCACATTAAATCCACATTGAAAGGTTTATTATTTCATGCCCACATCGACCATCTCCCAGACTTCTTTCGTTGAAGGCCCAACCTCTTCTATCATTAGAGGAGAATGCGTGTGGTTTGTTTAATCTTTCACATCCTCTTATTTCTCACACTGAGCATGACTCACACGGGCTTAGAAATTTGTGATAATAATAATATCTGCACAATCCACCATTCTTAAAATATGAGAAATATGATTCCCACCATAATTGGTATACGTAGGAAGCCTTCACCCAGGGCTTGAGCTCAATGAACATCCTCCGTAGGAGTCCAACCCTAATTCCCTTAGTTCGGTAACTCTCCTAAGGAATAAGCCCCTAATTAATTCCCCCATGAATCTCTATGAGTTATGAAATCTCTCATTGACGTCGTTACATGGGAATCCTCTTTAGGAGTAAACCCCAACCTATTTCTCTCAAAGGACCATACTCCCCTTTGAGAATTACCAAACTATGTGGGATTCGATTCTCATCCAAGTGGGATATATAAGAAACCTCCAGAAGGTTCAAACCCAACAATCTAAATCAACCATATTCTTCTTGGGCCACATTCCCAACAGGGTCTAATCGAACTTGGAAACTCATATCCTTTCCAGGTTCCTTGGGCTTCTTAGGCATAAGTCCTATACCAAGACTTGACTAAACACATTCTGCTTTGATGTTCTTACCACATGACATTAAAATTTACGGTTAGGTCCTCACCACATAACGTTAAAAGGTATGATTTTCCATTAAGTGGCACTGAACAATGAGGGTTCTGATTCCATCCATGAGGATACGTAGGTAGCCCATTTATGGGTATGATCCCAACATAACAACAAACATCTATATCCCTAGGTGATGATATATTCTAGAGTGCCATACTGAATGGATTAAAAAACCGCATCATCATAATTATGGCTAAAGAATATCTAGGTATTATATGAGAGGATACCATTGATAGAGAAACTTGAATACATACATATATCTCCATTAATAAGGAACCTCGAATACATACAAATTATTCTAAACTCCACACATACTAATAATTGATTGAGAATTTTCAGGTAAACCTACATTATTATTGGTAAAATAATAAGTATTCCAGAACATATATAAAATCTATAAGAGAGTCCCAGATTAAGAAATAATTCCCCCCAAAAGGGTTTGATGAGCCTGACATCCCATCCTCTCGACCAATGTTAGTTATTAAGTATCATAGGTTAAAAAACCTAACAAATTCCTACCATTGGAAAGTAGGTCCTTTTGGATATATAACTATTGGGTGTTTCTGATTCCATTAATAAATCTGACGGAAACCATATGGAAGTAGTGATTCCAAACCAAAACACATTTTCCAAGGGAAACAAAAAAATAGTGAACTTGGCATGGATCCTCAACCAAGGTCATTGGTTACCCAATAAGAAATACTCTATAAAATAGATGGTTAGATTCTCCATCGGGACATTTTGTTTTCACCTATACGCAAACAAACAATTGGTGAACCTGAATAGAATCCTTAACCATGATAATAGTGTTACCCATTTGTTAGGCCCCTATCAATTGATAAAAGAGGGATAGAAAAGGGAATCAATCATGCATGTTTTCATATAAAATATTCTTCTTTACTAGAGTTCAATGTTTGTATTTTTCATATATACATACACCTTTTTCCTGGAACTCACTTCATTCCAAAATGGCTTCCATCAAGTTTTCACCCATGAATACCCTGGCTTCTACTCTAGCTGGATCCACGTTTGCTCAATGGATTTCATTACCAACTCAGTGTATTCAACGTTGGGTCTCCAATTCATTGGTCTCAGAGTACCACCAACATGGTACTATCCCAACCTTGGAGGCTGCCTGGGAGTCCCTCTAAATCATGAATAACCCCTGGTCATCTGGTCAACAATGACTGGTGGTCCAGAAGTAGATGGTTCCAACCATCATCTTAAACTATTTAAGGAGTTTATACCCAGAATGTAATCATCAATCCCTCCCCTATTCTAGGGTGGTCATCCAAGAGGACACCCATGGATTCGTCTTGAAAACACATCGGTCCTTCTTGAAGTCTCCTTCCAATGGTAACTACTTCCAATATCACACGATAGAATAAACTCAACATGATGGGGGAGTTCTCTTCAGTTGTCTGGCCCAGGTACCTTATACCCAGTCATACAAGTCGAAACACCGGGAAAAATAGTCGGGTAATGGGGATTAGGTTCCTACCTTTACCCCCATTGGGGATGTACGTCAACCTAGCTTGGTGGTAAATTGTGAACATGCATATACACTCGTCCACCTTGAAGGCTCATCTGGAGATGCCCAACCAATCCCTCCATTAAAATCGAGTGGAGTACCATGAGTAGGCACACATACCTGATTATAATTTATCAACCAGTAAAAACACTCATCTAGAAACATTCCAAGAATCCCTCCAACAAATGTGGCAACAATTGGCCAGTAGTGACATACACCTGCTAGTATCCATCAAGAATTCCAACTTGGAAGTACCCAGAGAAGCTAGTCAGAAATCTGTGATGAAAAACTTGGGGAAGAATCAATTATCTACACCCATGGATGAGTACTATCAATATCCAATGAGATTAAATGGGTGATAGGAGAAGGTACATAAAAATAATCCATATACGGAATTAACATATATTCTTATTCCAGTAACTGATGTTACCAAGAACATTTTGGAAATGTTAAAAGGGTAGATGCAAATCACTTGATACTTGCCAAAATATCATAATGGAAACATCATTAGTACCATAGGGAGGAACACATAATTCTATCCCAATACCTGGGATGACTCATCAGAATTCCATCCCAGAGAAGATATACAGCTATGTTGCAGTCTAGGAGGGTTACAGGGCATAAATTCCAATATCATACGAAAAATTGGATCAGGCACACACACTCGTTCCAATTAGAGATAATCATTCTATTATGATGGCCGCTCTAAGGAAAAAATACACCTTCCTATGATGACCACTTTCCCAACTAGTTCCCCCACATATATTTAATAAGAAGTATAAGAATAAGTCTCACTAAGCACAGTTGGAGAATCAAGAGTCAATCTGCGGTGATGATCCTCTTAATGAAAGAGTTATTGAAGCCCACATAAATTTACCAATTGAATATCAATATCCTACCCTAAAATTACCAAATTATTGGAGTAGTATCAGTAATTATGAAGTCCCTCTTCAGAATCTTCATCATGAAGATTCGCTTCATGAAACTTAGGTCAATATTGAGAACTTATCTATGGATGAGATACACGGTTACCCTCTGTGTTTCCAGAAGACCAAGGAGCAAGAAAATTTGTCCCTTACTGTAATCCACCATCATAGTCCTCCCCATTTTAGCATTCTATATGAATGTTCTCTCTACAGTAGTGTTTCATATTATCAAAAATATTCTCCAACTAACGATTTAGTGATGAAAAATCCCTCATATCTTGAGGTACATTCATTCATAAGGCCAATCATATCTGATGATTTTTTATTGGTAGGTGAAATAAATTCTCAGCCAGAAGATATCCCAAGGAGACAGTCATTCTCCAAACCTCCCTTGGATAATATTCTTTATAATATAGCAGATGAAACACCAACTGATTCCATTACTTGTGATAATGAAATCCAGAAGCGTCTAATCTATTCAGACCAAGTTGAGAAACCTCTAGTAAAATATGAAGAGGAATTTTTAAATATGAGAAAACAACTAGATATGGGTGAAACACCAGTCATGTTCTGGTATTTTACAACCTATTAATACAATATTTTAGAGATGTTAGCAGAAGATAGTATTCATGATATCCACCTCAACATATGCAAGACTCTTCATCATCTAAAATCTAAAAAATTAACTTATTAAAAATATTAATGTCATGCTAAGGTAATAGAAGGTTTGTAATGCCAAAGTGACTTTCCATCCCTCCATGTTTCCTAGAATCAAAGGATCGAGAAGCAATAGGAGGCCCTTCAACGTGCATGCCTCAATGCATTAAAGAAGTTGTGACAATTGATCACAAAAACCCCATCTGAAGTTTATATCAGAGGATGGGGTGCACAAGTAGCATTGAATTTTACTACACTCCAAAATCATTAAAGCCCGTCGAATGGGGTATCATCCAATGTTATTTCTTCAGGAAATCTACAACAAACAAATTCTAGAGATGCTTAGCAAGAACAAGCCTATATTGGTTTTAACCAAAGTTAGGCCAAAAGAGAGAAAGCTATTGATATGTGATTACGTTGTCATGAAAAATCATATTGATTATGATTTCAGTGTTGATTTAGAGTATAGGGAATAGCTTGGGTCATCTCTTAAGGAGAGTTGATAGCTTTAGAGTATGCATTTTTTATAGAAATTACTAAAAATGGGTATTATCTAAAATTATTCTAAACTAACTCCAATGAATTAAACTGAACATATATAGGTATTATGTATATATTTTGACCTTAATTAAACTTATTTAAAATAAATAATTATTTATATAAAAATTTGGTTTTAAACTATAACTCAGTGTTTTTTCACTATTCATCAAAATTGAATGTTTTCAGAAAAATAAAAAAAAATTCACCTTAAACTAATTTCGATGTTCTGAATCTAAAACTGAAGTCCATTTTGAAAGATAAAATTTAAAAAATTTCAAAAAGTGGGTATTACTATTCATAACGGCTACTTTGATTGGTTATGGTGTGTGTTAGAATATGAAGTTGCGTACAGCACACGCTACTGTATTATTCAAAGAGAAGTGTACCGTGGAAGATAGGGGTGTTACATTCTCCCCTCCTTCAAATAATTTCTTCCTTGAAATTTCAAGAATAATACTGCCTGAAAAGACTCGGGTGGTTCTTCATCATAAGTTCCTCAGGTTCCCACATTTCCTCTTCCATCTTATGGTTTCTCCATAGAACATTTACAAGACGAGTCATCCGGTTTCTCAGAACTTGTTCTTTGGTATCAAGAATCATGATGGGCTCTTCTCAATAAGGCAGATCATGTTCCAGTTCTAATTCCTCATAAGTGAGTACATACGTTGGGTCGGTCATGTATTTTCTCAACAGTGATATATGGAACATATCATGAACTTTGGAGAGATTTGGCGGCATTTCCAAATGGTAAGCTACAACACCAATTCATTCTAGAATTTCGAAAGGTCTGATGTACCTGGGACTCAATTTAACTTTCTTACCGAAATATATAACTCCCTTCCATGGAGATACCTTCAAGAAAAAATGATCTCCAACATGAAATTCCAAATCCTTCCTTCGATTATCGGCATAGCTCTTCTGCCTACTTTGAGCTGCTTTGATGTGGGTTTGGATTACCTTCACCTTTTCCATCATTTCCTCCACTAGTTTTGGGACTACGGGGTTTCTTTCACCAAAGTCATACCAACAGGTTGGTGTGCGACATCTCTTTCCATAAAATGCTTCATATGGTGCCATTCAAATACTTGAATGGAAGCTACTGTCATAGGAAAATTGGACCGAAGGTAAATATTGATCCCACATACCCTGAAAGTCAAGTGAGCATGATCTCAAAATGTCTTCTAAGGTTTGAATAGTCCGTTCTAATTTTCCATCTATTTGAGGGTGGTAGGAAGTGCTCAAAAGAAGTTCAGTATCCAATTCCCTCTGAAGAATCTTCCAGAATCTTGAAGTAAAACGGGGATCACGATCAGAAACAATCGATAGGGGTACTCCATGAAGTCTCACAACTTCATTAATATATAGTCTTGCTAGACGTTCTAGTGGTAGATCTTCTCTTATAGCAAGAAATGTGATGAATTTGTAAGAATATCAACAATTAAATATATTACATCATTCTTTCTAGGAGTCTTTGGTTGTCCCATGACAATGTCCATCGTGATATTATCCCATTTCCACTAAGGTATGGGAAGAGGTTGCATGACTCCTCCAGGATGTTGCCTTCCAGCTTTCACTTGTTGAAAAACCATACATCTTGAAACAAAATCAGAAATCTCCCTCTTCATGTTGTCCCACCAAAAATGTTCCTTCAAATCTCTATACATTTTGGTGCTCCCAGGGTGTATAGAGAAATTGGAGCTATGAGCATCATCTAAAAATTCCCTTTTCAGATCAGGTATATCGGGAACAGAATGTATCTTCCCAAATTTTAGAATTCATTATTCATAAACATAGTCTCTCAATCTCCCATCATTCACAACCTTAATATTCTTTTGAAATTCTTCATCATCGGTCTGAGAACTGTTAATCCTTTCTAGTAAATATGGTTTAACAACCATTTGAAAAAACATTGATGTTTCACCTTCCATGGTTATTCCCATGTCCATCTTCACTAGATCCATGAAAATTGGATGCCTTTAAATTCTAATATAGTTCAAAACTCCATGATGTTTTCTACTCAAAGCATCTTCCACCTTGTTTTCCTTCCTCTGGTGGTAGTGTATCATGCAATCATAATCATTGAGTAATTCAATCCATCTCTTTTTCCTCATGTTGAGTTGTTTTTGTGAGAAAATATACTTCAAACTCTTATGATCAGTATAAATCTCACATTTTTCACCATAGAGGTAGTGTCTCCATATCTTCAAAGCAAGGATAACAGCTACTAACTCGAGATCATGAGTAGGATAGTTTTTCTCATGAAATTTCAACTATCGTGATGCATAGGCAATAACCCTATCATTCTGCATAAAGACACAACCAAATCCTTTCTTCGATGCATCGCTATAAATAACGAACCCATCATTCCCCGAAGGTGGAGTCAATATAAAAGCATTGACTAATCATATCTCCAATTATTTGAAGAATTATTCACACCCATTTGTCCAAACAAATTTAACCTCTTTACGTGTGAGCTTGGTTAATGGGTTAGCCAACCGGGAAAAATTCTGGATGAAACATTGATAATAACCTGCTAAACCAATAAAACTGCGTACCTCAGTTATACTCATCAGTGCAGGCCATTCATGGATTTCCTTGTTCTTAGTATGATCAACAAAGATTCCATATTCAGAGACAATATGGCCAGAAAAGAAATCTCTTGAAGCCAAAATTCACACTTGCTAGACTTCCCATATAATTCATCTCTTCTCAGAGTCTTCAGGATAATGCGCAAGTGATTTTCATGATCTTTTTAGCTTTTGGAGTATACCAAGATATCACCAATAAATACCACCACAAATTCTTCAAGATATTCCTTGAAAACTCTATTCATTTGATCCATGAATACATAGGGTGCATTAGTTATTCCAAAAGGCATTATTGTAAACTCATAATACCCGTACCAGGTTCGAAATGCTGTCTTTGGAATGTCTTCCTTCTTCACACACAACTGATGATATCCAGATCAAATGTCAATCATTGAAAAGTATTGAGCTCCATGTAGTTGGTCACATAAATCATCAATGCGAGGTAGGGGATACTTGTTGTTTATTGTTATAGCATTGATCTCCCTGTAGTCGATACAAAACCTCATAGATCCATCTTTATTTTTAACAAAAAGAACAGGGGCTCCCCATGGAGAAACACTAGGGAGAATAAATCCCTTATTACTCAATTACTCTAGTTGTTTCTTTAGTTCAACTAATTCCACAGTGGCGATTCTATAAGGGTTCTTCGATATAGTCCTTGATCCAGGAATTAAATCAATGGAAAACTCAACTTCTCATTCTTGAGGATGTCCAGGTAAATCTTCCGGAAACACATCTACATATTCTTTCACAATTGGTGCATCCTCTATTTGAAAATTCCTTTCCTCACTCACAGTCTTTTCATTCTCTTCCTCCACAATAATTGAATTTAGTTGAGCTACTGGGGGTGGATCTAGGTAAGAATTAGGTGATGATGATTCCGCTCTAAAGATAAGGTGTTCCTTATCATCGTCATCAAAAACTAGTAACCTCCTTCTTCTTACAATAAATTTTTTCATCATGGTCTGAAATAAAATCCATACTGAGGATTATATCAAATTCAATCATAGGTATGACGATGAGATCAGAAGATAAAGAACATTTATGTGATCTAATGGGGACTGATTCACAAAACATTGTTGCAATGATACTTCCCTTAGGAGTTTTAACTGACAACTCCCTTATTAAATCAATTTTGAAACATCTAATTTTCATAGAAAATTGGGAAGATATGAAACAATGTCATGATCCAGAATCAAATAATTCATTTGCTAAACTTGAGGAAACCATTTAATTACCTGCCACCACATCTTTTGGAGCTTCTACCTCAGCAGTAGTGATATCATAAGCTTGGACTTGATCCCTTTTCCTTTTCTGAGGTAAGTTCCCATGATGCTTAGGAAATTAATTTGCATAATTTCCCATCCCCTTTCAATTGTATCATTGGACATCAGTAGCTTCCTTCTTCCCCTTGAAATCACGAGCTTGGTGGCCTTTTTCACCAAACTTGTAACAGTCTTCCATTCCTTTTAAGCAAGTACCAGGGTGTTTCTTCCAACATTTACTGCAGGATGGATATTCAAATTTTCCCTTCTTCCCCTTATTTCAATTCCTAGGGTGATTAGTATATCTCTTCTTCTCCTACTTTGCTTTAAAGTCATAAGACTTTGAGAATTCCTTTTCGGTCTTGATAGCACATGAGACAATATCTTTGTACAATGAGAAGGTTTGTGAGACTAATTATCGATGGAGAAACAGTTTTAAACCATAAAATAAATGATAAATCTTACTTCTTGGGTTACGTATATAATCTACAGCATACAATTATAACCTTGTAAAGTTAGCCTCATACTTTGTGACATTCTCATCCTCCTTTTGTCTCAGACGCAAAAATTGCCTTTCCATATCTGCTCGATGGTCACGAGGAAATTATTTTTCTAAGAAAAGTTCTTTGAACTCCCTCCATTACATATTTGATACTTCCTCATCATCCTTTTTGTTTTGAATCAAGGACCACCATTGATCAGAATCTCTAGTGAGGCGGTAAACTTCCATGATAACTTTTTCCCCTTCACTACTCCCCAAATCCTGAAATATTTTCTCTAGGGAATTTATCCATTGCTCAGCTACTAAGGGATTTTTACTCCCAATGAAAATTGGTGGGTTTTTCCTCATGAAGCTATCTAACATTGATCCTCCACACTGCGGATTAGGGTGCTCCATATGGGTAAGGTTATTATTCATAACCCATGTGAGTTGTCCCAGTATGGTGATTAGCTGATCAGCACCAGTTGCATCACCAGCTACAGTATAATTATCTTTATTAGGAGGGAAATACCTACATGGAGTGAATGCATTGATACGTTTTCCATTTCATCCACTAGGAGCCCTTTCTAAACAATTTCATACACTATATTAGTTTGTGAATCACAATACATCAATCCAAACTTGTAAAACACTTAACATATATTGAAATATTTATGGATATAATTCATAATCATAAAAATGTTTTCTTTGAGTAAGTATATACGCATAAACCCTTCATAATGGTTTGTAAAGAAAATGAGAATTATCCTAAGCATATCCCCAGGGATTGTCGTAACCAAGAGTGCAGCATGGCCTGTTGTCGTGCACCAGTTCCCGTTCGAGTCTAGCTCAAAGTGGTGTTTTTGGGTTTTACCCCTAGGTACATCTGTTCCTGATCTGTATCTACCTGATCATATCTAGACAAGGATTTATTGCTCGGAAAACACACAAAATCTCTACAATTCCAAAATTCTAGGAATATCTTCTATACTAATTCTCAAAGTCTATCTTAGGTATATGTGCTCTAATTAGAGTTTATCTAAATCTACTTTCTAAGTTTTGTACTAAACTTCCTCTAATACCAACTTTAATGCCCTGACCCCAGTTACCCAGAGTCGGTGCATTATTAAATAATATATGAATGATCACAAAAGATCAATTCTCGAAAGACCGATTAGTTTAGTATACTTGGAATAACTAGATACATTCATAATGTTTACAATACATCATAAAGTGAAAACTACTACAACAACATCTTGTCTTTATATCCCCTCATACTATCCCTGTAGGTCGTTCATAAATTACTTCTTCATATCCTGGGAAAAATAAAACATTAATAGGGGTGAGCTCATGTAACGCCCCGACCCTAGTTACCTAGAGTCGGTGCATTATTATATATCATTGGCATGATCACAAAAGATCAAGTCTCGAATGACCGATTAGTTTAGTAGCCTTGGAAACACTATATATATTCATGAAGTCGTACATTACATCATAAGGTAAAAAAACTACAACAACATCTTGTCTTCATATCCTCGCATACTATCCCTGCAGGTCATTCATAAATTACTTCTTCACATCCTGGGAAAAATAAAACATTGAAATGGGTGAGCTCAGATGCTCAATAAGGATAACAATATAGCGGAAACTTCCATAAATAAACATAAAAATTTAAGGCAATGTATAACTAAAACAAAAGCCTTTTAAAATTGAAATTCAGCATAATATGACAAGGTTAAAATGAAATAATTCCATTTACTTATTCACATGGATATTATACTAGTCGAATAATCACATGAAATATCAATAACCACTTTCATAATGATGGAATCCATAATGCCAGACTATCATAACCACATATCCAAGGCCTCGTGCCAAGACTACAAATAAGATTTTGTCAAGGCCTTGTGCCAAGACACTAGTTTGTCTAATGAGACCTACCGATGCATCGAGGAGCTATAGCAGGCTCCACCCGTCACTTACTAAGTCCAATTCATTCATCATATGAACAGGTTTAAACATAACATAAACATTCTTATTAAAACTAGCATATGGTATGTCAAAACATTATCCACAAACCATGAATGGAATAAAAATAACACATCCACAGTCAAACATAACTAATTCGATACAATATGGAAGATTATATTGTATCAGATTAACCTCAATCGAGAATAATGAAGGATAGATGAAAATAATCATCAAAACTATTAGAGAGAAATATCCCCCTTTTCTTGACAACATTTAATGGTCACACTATTTATCAAGAAGCTATTTAAAAATATATTTTTGAATCAAAGTGTCCCATACCACATTGAAACTTTCGAAAGGAATTAAAATTTTAAAAACATTCATGTCCATATAAATAAATCCTTAAAAACCATTTTGAAGAAATGGACATTAATGAGAAATATTTATAATAATAAATCTTTAAATCATTTTAAAATGATATTTTAGTTAGAGTTGCTAACCAAAAGAGAGACGCATGAATACAAATAATTGTGGTAATAATTTTTTTTTAATATCATGAGAATAAATGGATTCATGATATACTATGTCAAAGTACATTATATACACCATATAAAATTGATTTGGTGTATAACCACAGCGAAGTCTCAATGGAATGTAAATTGAGATGTATTCACTTATAAAGACCATATCCTTAGGTTATGGATAAATCAATGAGACAATTATGTGTGAAAAATATAAATACACTCAATATAATTGGGTATTCAGTGTAAATCAATCAGAGGAAATTCACACATATTCTTGTAAAAACAACACCAATTAATTGGATATTTAACTCAACAAATGGAGATTGAGTTAAAATTACTCTTATCAAGATCAAATCGATGACTTGAGAATTTATCAATGGAGTGATTATGTGTATCAAAATTATATCTACAGAAAGTGGATTGGATGTTATGACATAATCAATTGAATAGTGATACTACACATAATCTTGGAGTAAAATAATCAATGAAGTATGCGTAAAGCCGAATGAGTGGAAATTGAAATTTCAAATTCCCTTATTGATTTGGTATCATACAAAACATACACCCATGAATGAAGGATCACACAATGATGATGTAAATATACATAAATTAAAGTATATTACACAATGAATACAAACATGGGTAGTATACACACCACATGTAATAAATAAGTGGTGAACAATGGAATTCTCACGGAATTAAAAGTGAGATAAGAAACCACTTACTTTGTAATTTTTCCTTGGTCGAAGGTAGTTTAACATCCTGTATAATGGTGAAATAATTTTTATTGAATTATAAAAGAATCATTTACATTAATATGATGTCATATATGATCTTTTAATATTGATTTGTTAATAATATCTTAGTATTATCGTCATTTCAGGTGTTAACTTACTCATTTTCCTTTATATTCATTGTTACGTAAGCCGTGTTTGTTATGGATAGGTTGCATATTATCCATATATAGAATGAAATCAAGTCCTTAAACATTATTATTAATCTTCAAATGAGAATTATACTTGAATGGATATGATGGAGAATGAATCTCATCGCGTTCGTGGAGACGGTAGTTCGTACGGACGCACGAGCGACAATATCATTCTTTTGATATTAAAATAATATTTAATTGGATGGTATATCATATATACAGAATAATTATCATGTTATATTTATTATTTACATGAATTACACATAAGTATTATACCCATCCAAATAATGATGTTTTGAATAACGTTTACACCAAGACGTGGAGATGGTAAGTCGTACGTACACACGTATAGTGACATGTCATTCAAAGGATAGATAGAATACTGAAATATGGTTGTACCATGTTTATTAGAACATCAAGGTATATATAATATATTGTAGATATTATTTTATAATGGTAATAACAAATAAAGAAGAAGTGGAAGAAGAAAGGATCTTGAAAAAGGGCGGTGAAATTATTACCTCTTCTTCGGGTTCTTCCTTTTGATTTGTTCAAAAGGGCTCCGTAGGTTGGCTTTCTGACTACATTAAGGCCTCTATGATTAATTGAGGGAAGTTGAGAGAGTATTTGGGCAGTGGTTGGCCGAACCAAGAGGTTTTTAAGGTGTGAATTAATGATAAGGGGGAGTTCCCTTTTATAAGAGGGGTGAGGGGCACCTTTGGAAAAGCTAGAAATATTATTTTATAATAAATTAATATTCGGTTTTTAATGGCTCCAAATTATATTATTTAAAGGTTATGGTGGGGATAAGTCTAAAACCACTCAACCAATTGGATTTAGACAGGTTTGGGTTACTATATTAACCTTATCATTAAGTATTAACTCTTAGTTAATTAGTTTCACTTTTACAATGTCTCTTTGTATTATTATATTATATGGTTAATAAACTTAATATATACATCCAAGAGACCACCAAGTGGTCCATTAATGATACAACTATCATGATATAAGTCTCTTGGCATAATATTAGATTTTTAGGAATTTAATATCAATTAATAATATAATATTTTTTTTAAAAACTCTTTTATATCAATTTTGACACTATTCAATAATTGATTTTCGTAAAAAATTATAACAGAATGATTACTTCTAAAAAAGTTAATTAAATTAATACTAACATGTCATATTAACCTAGAAAATTAGTGGAATTAATAACAAGTCTCAAATTACATTTATTTTTATATTTATAATATCAATTATTTTAATATTTCAATAATTAGGTAATTACTCTATCACTATTGAGTCATAAATAAATTATTTTATATAATTTCTAAAAATTATAAATAAAATACCATTATTTAGGAATGATTTTTAGATTTATAATGAATATTTTCAATCGAATTTATCTTATGTATAACCCTATATTAAAAATGTTTTAGTAAATAAACTTTGATTTTAACTCTTTTAACTCTTCTTTGAATAATAATAAATGTCCTAATCTAATCCAAGTGGACCTAAATGATAATATATTATTCGTAAGGTTGTTTTTGGTCGAGATACACTTGTCCAATCAAATTTGGACATGTGTTAGGGTAATATTAATATCATTTTTACCCTTAATTACCCTATTTATTTTTAACCATGGTAAATAAAAGTAAAAAGTTACTATTCACAAAAATTATTTTCCTCTCATTGAACCACATTTTACTCATTGATATTAATTTTGTCTCTCAGATTTTTGAAATTCCACTCACATAAGTGTTAAAATTAAGTTTTATGTGAATTTTCAAATTCTCCTAGGTGGTGGGTAAAAGACGGTGAAAAGTTCAATAAAATTGTTATATATCTAAAATTATTCTAAACTAACTCCAAAAAATTATATTGAACATATATAGGTATTATGTATCAATTTTGACCTTAATTAAATTTAAATAAAATAAATAATTATTTAAATAAAAATTTGGTTTTAAACTATAACTCAGTGTTTTTTACTATTCATAAAAAAATTGAATGTTTCTAGAAAAATACCAAAAATTAGGCCTAAGATATATTTGATATTATGATTTCAAAAATGATTTATATTTTACGAAATTCAAAACATATTAGTTTCATTAATTAATTTAAAAATTAATTCCAATTGTCAAAACAAATAGCGTGTTTTTAAGAGATAATACCTATCAAAAGATTGACACTTGTTTATGTCTGGTTTAATTGTGAAAATTATGTCCAATGAAAAACATTGTATTAAATGGTAAAAATATGTTCTAAATATACTTTAAAACCACTCAAATTTATAATTTATCACTACTAATTATTTATAATAAAAAAGTTTTTTTAATTAAAATTTAGTAAATTTCACTATTCATCAAAATATGAAAGTTATCCGAAAAGTACCAAAAATTCACCCTAGGATAATTTTGATATTCTGAATCCAAAAATGAAGTCCATTTTGAGAGATAGAACTTATAAAGTTTCAAAAATTAGGTATTACTATTCATAATGGCTAGTTTGATTGGTTGGGGTGTGTTAGAATCTCGAAGTTGCGTACAATGCACGCCATTGCATTATTCAAAGGGAAATGTACCATGGAAGCTTGGGGTGTTACATTCTTCCCTCCTTCAATAAATTGCGTCCTCACAATTTTTTTAAAACTGGGCTTGAGAATATAATGGAAAGTCCCACATCGGAAAAAGATTCAATAAAACTATCACTTTAAAGGAAAGGAAGAGAGGTATAAAGGTCACCCAAGATAACCCATACTAGGATTCCATGTAGGAAAACATGGATATGGACGAAAAACTAAGTGTTAAGTTCTGATGGAGAGGGATAGAAAACATGATCATGAGAAAGTTAACAATAAGAAAATCACAAACTTATGTTGGGAAAAACGGTCATTAGCCTCCCAGTAGGAAAAGTAAACGGACAACATTTTTTGTTTTAAGTTACATTACATAAGGACGAGGAATTAATTTATGATATTGAATAAGAACATAAAGAGATATACTTACTTTTTAAGTAGAGTTTCATTCTTTAAATTTTTTTTACCACTAACTCATTTTTTTAATAATGAGTATTCCATAAGACTTGGTCACATTGGAAGAGCTAGAATAAACATCTATAGAAATACATGATCCACATAGGAAAAACTATATATTTACCTTGTCTTTAGAGATTAATCAAAACCAAAATGGTTAGTATAATATCTGATGATCCCCCAAATGGATATTCCATTATAGGAAAAAACACTAATCTTAATTTCTAAAATTAAACCATAAATACCCCAAAGTTAAATAAATACCATTCATTAATAAATTGTCCTTAAAATCCTTCAATATAATCCAAACTAATATTGAAACCCAAAACTTATAAGAATATAGACATCCACGTTAAATTGTATCTCCAAATGACATTAATTACTCTTAAAGTCACATACTTAAAAGTAATTAACCTAATCATTTCCATAAATAACCCAAATCACTATAAATACACAATAAAAACATAGATAAAAATACACCATTACTCCTCAAATGAAATACCATACTATTCTAGTTTCCTTGGGAATATAGTGTTCACAACAAAGCGAACAACATCCAAAATAACATCTATCACTTAATCACAAAATAATTTTCCTACACTAAGGGTATTCATTTGATAAGACATAAGATCCCAAATACAATTATTATTGATCAATAAAATCATTTAACTAAAAATAATAATCACACTAACCAGGAACTTCGCATAGTCCAATGGTAGGCGATAAATCCCAATCACACTTTGGTTGTGGGTTTGATTCTCACAGCTTTGTCCGACGCGACGGGTTGTCACACGGTCTGCGCGTTGTCCTTTTTCAAAAACAATATTTTATAAAATTACCAAAATGAGATAAATTCCTCAAAATATCCATATCATAATTTAACCAAAAATCTTATCTCATAGCTTGAATTTTCATCCCAAATTATAATAACTTATAATTTTCTCAAACCCAACGATCATATAAAACCAAATGGTTATTTATAACTGTATCCACAAGAGAAAAGATAATTCTTCCTCAAATATCATTCTCACATGGAAAAGTGCAGGGTTAAAAATACAAGAGAAAATTATTCCAAAGTAAACCGATCAACAAGGTGCACTAATAATTTTTAAACATTTCTCCAACCATTTATTTCCACATAGCTTCTTCTCTGTCCAAGAAAATATCCTATAGAATAGGGCATTCACTCGGGTAATGGCCTGGTCCCCTACATTTACGGCAAATGACTGTACATGGATTCTTGGGACCATTTTTATCTTCTTCTATAGTACTCTTCATTTTTCTTCAGCAATTCTTCACATTATGTCCTTCCTTCCCGCATGTAAAGAATTTATTTGTTCCATTGAGACACTTTCCTTGGTGTCTCCTTCTGAATTTCTTACATGATGAAAATTGAGGATTTCTTTCTCCATGGCTTCCACTGCGGGTGCTCTTATAATTCATCAACTTTCTCTTCTTTGTTGAGTCCGAGAATTGGTTAATATATATATTGTTGATTATATTTTTGGAAAATTGATTTGGCATAGAGAGGATATCTTTTACGCCTATCAACATTCCATTTTGTTGCTCATTTCCACCACCTTCCCCACCTAGTACATCATTCTCAAAGTCACTATGACTTCCTTGGAATCCAGCCATTGACTAAAACCAGAATTCATTGTGTGAGTAATAGAAGTCATAAAATCATTTAGAGATTAACATGTCACCATATTCTCAATTTGAAACACATTAGGATTAACCAATGTCATTTACTCTCATCTTATATATATAATACATCAAATTGGTTTGTAAAGGAAATTTAAATTATCCTAAGAATATCCCTCAGGAGTGTCGTAACCAAGAGTGCAGCAAGGCCCATTGTCGTGCACCAGTTCCCATTCGAGTCTAGCTCAAAGCGGTGTTTTCGGGTTTTACCCCTAGTTACATATGTGCCAGATCTGCCTCTACCTGCTCATATCCAGACAGGGAAGTATTTCTCAGAAAACTCACAAAATCTCTACAATACCAAAATTCTAGAAAGTTATTCTACACTAATCCTCAAAGTTCATCTTAGGTCAATGTGCTCTAATCAGATTTTATCTAAATCTAGCTTCCAAGGTTTGTACTAAACTTCCTCTGATACCAATTGTAATTCCACGACCCTAGTTACCTATAGTCAGTGCCTTATTACATATCATTGGCATGATCACAAAAGATCAGGTCTCTAAGGACCGATTAGTTTAGTATCCTTGGAAACACTAGATATATTCATGAAGTCATACATTACATCATAAGGTAAAAAAAACTACAACAACATCTTGTCTTCATACCCTCTCATACTATCCCTACAGGTCATTCATAAATTACTTCTTTACATCCTGGAAAAAATAAAATATTGAAAGGGGTGATCTAAGATACTCAGTAAGGATAACAATATAGCAGAAACTTTCATAAATAAACATAAAAATTTAAGGCAATGTATAACTAAAACAAAAGCCTTTTAAACTTGAACTTCATCATAATATGGAAAGGATAAAATGAAATAATGTCATTTACTTATTCACATGGATATTCTACTAGTCGAATAATCATATGCAATATCAATAACCACTTTCATAATGATGGAATGCATAATTTCAGACTATCATAACCACATATGCAAGGCCTCGTGCCATGAATACAAATAAGATTTTGTCAAGGCCTTGTGCCAAGACACTAGTTTGTCTCATGATACCTACCGATGCATCGAGGAGCTATAGTGGGCTCCACCCGTCACTTACTATGTCAAATGCATTCCTCATATGAACAGGTTTAAACATAACATAAACATTAGTATTAAAACTAGCATATGAAATGTCTAAACATTATCCACAAACCATGAATGGTATAAAAATAGCACATCCACAATCAAACATAACTCATTAGATAGAATATGGAATATTTTATTGTATCATATTAACCTCAATCGACAATAATGAAGGATAGATGAAAATAATCATCAAAACTATTAAAGAGAATATCCACATTTTTCTTGAAAACATTTAAAAGTCACACTATTTTTCAAGAAGCCATTTAAAAATTGATTTTTGAATCAAAGTGTCCCATACCACTTTTAAACTTTTGAAAGGAATTAAAATTTTAAAAAAATTCATGTCCATATAAATAAGTCCTTAAAAACCATTTTGAAGACATGGACATTAATGAGAAATATTTGGAATAATAAATCTTTAAAAAAAATTAAATTTCAATTTTAGTTAGAGTTACTAACCAAAAGAGAAACAAATGAATTCAAATAATTTTGGTAATAAAAACTTTTTAATATCATGAGAATAAAGGGATTCATGATATAATATGTCAAAGTACATTATATACACCATATAAAAGTGATTTGGTGTATAACAACAAAGAAGTCTCAATGGAATGTAAATTGAGATGAATTCTCTTATAAATACCATATCCTTAGGTTATGGATAAATCAATGACACAATTATGTGTGAAAAATATAAATAAACTCAATATGATTGGGTATTTAGTGTAAATCAATCAGAGGACACTCACACATATTCTTGTAAAAACAACACCAATGAATTGGATATTTAACTCAACAAATGGAGATTGAGTTAAAATTACTCTTATCAAGTTCAAATAGATGACTTGAGAATTTATCAATGGAGTGATTATGTGTATCAATATTATATACACAGAACATGGAGTGGAAGTTATGACATAATCAAATTAATAGTGATAATACAAATAATCCTGGAGTAAAATAATCAATGAAGTATGCGTAAAGCCGAATGAGTTGAAATTGAAATTTCAAATTCCCTTATTGATTTGGTAAAATACAAAACATACACCCATGAAAGAAGGATCATACAATGATGATGTATATATACATGAATTAAATTATATTACACAATTAATACAAACATGGGAAGTACACACACCACATGTAATAAATAAGTGGCGAACAATGGAATTCTTACAGAATTAAAAGTGAGATATGAAACCCCTTACTTTGTACTTTTTACTTGGTTGATGGTAGTTTAACCTCCTTTATAATGGTGAAATAATTTTTATTGAATTATAAAATAATAATTTACATTAATATGATATCATATATGATCTTTTATCATTGTTTTGTTAATAATATCTTAGTATTATCGTCATTTCAGGTGTTAACTTACTCGTTTTGCTTTATATTCTTTACTACGTAAGCCGTGTTTGTTACGGATATGTTGTATATTATCCATATACAGAATGATATCAATTCCCTAAACATTATTATTAATCTTCGAATGATAATTATAATTGAATGGATATGATGGAGAATGAATCTCATCACGTTCGTGGAGACGGTAGTCCGTACGTATGCACGAGCGACAATATCATTCTTTTGATATTAAAATAATATTTAATTGGATGTTATATCATTTATACAGAATAATTATCATGTTATATTTATTATTTACATGAATTACACATCATTATTATACCCATCCAAATAATAATGTTTTGAATAACGATTACACCACAACATGGAGACGGTAAGCCGTACGTACGCACGTATGGTGACATGTCATTCAAAGGATAGATAGAATACTGAAATATGGTTGTACCATGTTTATAAGAAAATAAAAGTATATATAATATACTGGAGATATTATTTTATAATGGTAATAACAAATAAAGAATAAGTGGAAGAAGAAAGGAACTTGAAAAAGGGTGGTGAAATTATTGCCTCTTTTCGGGTTCTTCCTATTGATTTGATCAAAAGGGCTCCTTAGGTTGGATTTATGACTAAAGTAATGCCTATATGATGTATTGAGGGAATTTGAGGGAGTATTGGGGTAGGGGTGGTCTGAACCAAAGGTATTTGAAGGTGTGAATTAATGAGAAGGGGGAGTTCCCTTTTATAAGAGGGGTGAGGGTCACTTTTGGAAAAGCTAGAAATATTATTTTATAATAAATTCATATTCTGTTTCTAATGGCTCCAAAGTGGATTATTTAAAGTTTAAGGTGGGGATAGGTCTAAACCCACTCAACCAATTAGATTTAGACAGGTTTGGGTTAATATATTAACCTTATCTTTAAGTATTAACTCTTAGTGAATTAGTTTCACTTTTACAACGTCTCATTGTATTTTTATATTATATGGTTAATAAACTTACTATATACATCAACGATACCCCCAAGTGGTCCATTAATGATACACCTATCATGATATAAGTCTTTTGGCCGACCCTTAGATTTTTAGGAATTTAATATCAATTAATAATATAATATTTGTTTTAAAAACTCTTTTATGTCAATTTTGACACTATTCAATAATTGATTTTTGTAAAAAATAATAACAGAATGATTACTTCAAAACAAAGTTAATTAAATTAATCCTAACGTGTCGTATTAACCTAGAAAATAATTGGAATTAATAAAAAGTCTCAAATTACATTTATTTTGATATTTATAACATCAATTATTTTAATATTTCAATAATTAGGTAATTACTGCATCACTATTGAGTCATAAATAAATTATATTATTTAATGTCTAAAAATTATAAATAAAATCCCATTATGTAAAAAATATTTTTATCTTTATAATTAATATTTACAATAGAATTTATCTTATGTATAACCCTATATTAAAAATGTTTTAGTAAATAAACATTGATTTTAACTCTTTTAACTCTTCTTTGAATAATAATAAATGTCCTAATCTAATCTAAGTGGATCTCAATGATAATATTTTATTCTAAGGTTGTTTTTGGTTGATATAAAATTGTCCAATAGAATTAGAACATGTGTTAGGGTAATATTAATATCATTTTTACCCTTAATTACACTATTTACTTTTAACAATGGTAAATAAAAGTAAAAAAGTTACTATTAACCAAAAATTATTTTCATCTCATTGAACCACATTTTACTCTTGATATTAAACGCGTCTGTCAGATTTTTGAAATTCCACTCACAGAAGCGGTAAAATTAAGTTTTATGTGAATTTTCAAATTCTCATAGGAGGTTGGTAAAAGACGGTGAAAAGTTCAATAAAATTTTCATATATCTAAAATTATTCTAAACTAACTCCAACGAATTATATTGAACTTATATAGGTATTATGTATTTATTTTAACCTTAATTAAATTTAAATAAAATAAATAATTATTTAAAAAAATTCAGTTTTAAACTATAACTTAGTGTTTTTTACTATTCATCAAAAATTCAATGTTTCCAGAAAAATTCCAAACATTAGGCCTAAGATATATTTGATATTATGAATTAGAAAATGATTTCTATTTTACCAAATTCAAAACATATCAGTTGCATTAATTAATTTAAAAATTAATTTCCGTTGTCAAAAAATAGTGTGTTTTTAAGAGATAATAACTATCAAAAGATTGACACTTGTTCATGTATGGTTTAATTGTGAAATTATGTCCAATGATAAACGTTGTATTAAATGGTAAAAATATATTCTAAATATACTTTAAAACCACTCAAATTCATAATTTATCACTATTAATTATTTCGATTAACAATGTTGTTTTTAATTAGAATTTTGTAATTTTCACTATTCATCAAAATATGAAAGTTATCCGAAAAGTACCAAAATTTCACCCTAGGATAATTTCGATATTATGAATCCAAAAATGAAGTCTATTTTGAGAGAGAGAACTTATAAAATTTATAAAAGTAGGTATTACAATTCATAACGGCTAGTTTGATTGGTTGTGGTGTGTTAGAATATCGAAGATGCTTACAATGCACGCCATTTCATTATTCAAAGGGAAACGTACCGTGGAAGCTTGGGATGTTACAACTCAGATGCTCAGTAAGGATAACAATATATCAGAAACATTCATAAATAAGCATAAACATTTAAGGCAATGTATAACTAAAACAAAATCCTTTTAAACTTTAACTTCAACATAATATAGAAAAGATCAAAAAAATCCATTTACTTATTCACATGGATATTCTACTAGTCGAATAATCACATGCAATATCAATAACCACTTTCATAATGATGGAATGCATAATGCCTGACTATCTTAACCACATAGTCAAGGCCTCATGCCAAGCCTACAAATATGATTTTTTCAAGGCCTTGTGCCAAGACACTAGTTTGTCTCATGAGACCTACCGATGCATCAAGGAGCTATAGCGGGCACCACCCGCCACTTATTACGTCCAATGAATTCCTCATATGAATTGGTTTAAACATAACATAAAAATCCGTATTAAAACTAGCATATGAAATGTAAATACTATATCAATAAACCATGAATGGTATAATAATAACACATCCACAGTAAAAAATATCAGAAAACCTTCAATAAAATTTGGATGTTTTGTATAATTATAAATAGACTTCAAATAAGCTTAAAATTCATCAAAGGATGTTGACATAGATAAAATCAAAAATATTTGAGAGAAATATCCCTTTTTTTTTCAATCATTTAAAAGACACATAATTATAAAAGAAAACATTTACATTTAAAATATTCATATAAGATTGTATGTGAAGCATCGACGATTTCATAACGGTGGAAAATATCTGCACTCGTCGTATAAGATAAAAAAGACATTCTTACCTTAATTCTATCGAAAAGGTTAAAAAGGACTTGGTTGGAAAATGACGATAAGATTCCTTTATAAAAATCTTATAAAATTTCAAAAAAGGGTATAAATGAATTTAACCCATAGTCTATATAATATTAAGAATGTTTTGAAATAAATTTTTAAGAAATATGGATGTGGATGATAAAGAGGTCCGAGTAGATAATTACGTATAAACAATCTCGGATAATGAAGAGATTGGGAAATAAACCCTTACCTTGTACTTTTTCTTAGTCGATGGTCTGTTAACCTACTGTATAATAGTTAAAACATTGTTATTAAATTATAAAAGAACCATATACATTATTATGATATCATATATGATCTTATAATAATGCTTTGTTATTAATATTTTAGTATTATCATTGTTTCAGGTGTTAACATACTCGTTTTATTTTATATGTTTTGTTACATAAGTCATGTTTGCTATGGATAGGTTGTATATTATTCATATCCAGAATGATATAAAGTTCTTCAACATTATTTTTTATCATTAAATGTGAATTATTCTTGAATGGATATGATGGGGAATGAATCTCATCGCGTTCGAGGAGACGGTAGTATGTACGTACGCATGAGTGACAATACCATTATTTTTATAATAAAAATATATATAATTTGATGGTATATCATATATAAAAAATCATTATCATGTTATATATATTATTCACCTGAATTACACATCTTTATTATACGCATCCAAATAATAATATATTGAATAGCAATTACACCACGACGTGGAGACGGGAAGCCGTACGTACGCATCTATGGTGACATGTCATTCAAAAGATGGATGGAATAATGAATATGGTTGTAAAATATTTATAATAACATCAAAATATTCAGAATATACTGGAGTTATTATTTTATAATGGTAATAACAAAGAAATAATATGTTAAGGAAGAAAGGAATTTGAAAGAGGGTGGTGTAATCATTACCTCTTCTTCGAGTTCTTCCTTTTGATTTGATCAAAAGGGCTCCATAGGTTGGCTTTCTTACTAAAGGATGGCATCTAGGATGAAGGTAGGATATTTTATAGGGTATTTGGGAAGAGTTTTGTCGATCCAAAAGGCTTTGAAGGAGTTAAATTTAGAGAAGGGGGAGTGCCATTTTATAAGAGGGGTGAGGGGTACCTTTGGAAAAGCTAGAAATATTATTTTATAATAAATTCATATTCGGTTGCTAATGGATAAAAAGTGGATTATTTATAGTTTAAGGTGTGGATGGGTCTAAATCCTTTCAACAAATAGATTTTAGACAGGTTTGGGTTACTATATTAACCTTATCATTTATATTTCACTCTTAGTTAAATAGTTTGAGATTTACCACATCTCTTTGTATTTTTATATTATATAGTTAATAAACTTACTATATACACCCAAGAAACCCCTAAGTGGTCCATTAATGATACACCTATCATGATATAAGTCCTTTGGCCGAACCATATATTTTTAGGAATAGAATATCAATTAATAATATAATATTTGTTTTAAAAACTCTTTTATGTCGATTTTGAAACTATTGGGTATTTTGTTTTTGATAATTTCATAATAGCATTATTACATTGAAAAAACTTTATATAATCATCCCTAATATGTCATATTAACATAGAAAATAATTTTAATTCATAAAAAGTCTCAAATTACATTTATTGTGATATTTATAATATCAATTATTTTAATATTTCATTAATTAGGTAATTAATGCATCATTATTGTGTTATATATAAATTAAATTATTTAGTGTCTAAAAATTATAAATAAAACACCATTATGTAGGAAATATGTTTATCTTTCTAATGAATATTTATAATCGAATTTATCTTATGTATAACACTATATCAAAAATGTTTTAGTTATTAAACATTGATTTTAACTCTTTTAACTCTTCTTTGAATTAAATAATAATAAATGTCCTTATCTAATCCAAGTGGACCTAAATGATAATATGTTATTCATAAGGTTGTTTTTGGTCGAGATACACTTTTCCAATAGAATTTGGACATGTGTTAGGGTAATATTAATATCATTGTTACCCTTAATTACCCTATTTACTTTTAACCGTGGTAAATAAAAGTAAAACATTACTATTCACCAAAAATCATTTTTATCTCATTGAACCACATTTTACTAATTGATATTAACCGTGTCTCTCGAATTTTCAAAATTCCACTCATAGAAGCAGTAAAATTAAGTTTTATGTGAAGTTGCAAATTCTTCTAGGTGGTGGGTAAAAGGCGATGAAAAGTTCAATAAAATATTTATATATCTAAAATTATTCTAAACTAACTGCAATGAATTACCTTGAACTTATATAGGTATTATTTATCTATATTGACATTAATTAAATTTAAATAAAATAAATAATTATTTAAATAAAAATTCGGTTTTAAACTATAACTCAGTGTTTTTTCACTATTCATCAAAAATTGAATGTTTTAGGAAAAATACCAAAACTTCACCCTAAGATAATTTAAATATTCTGAATCCAAAAATTAAGTCCATTTTGAAAGATAAAATTTATTAAATTTTAAAAAGTGGGTATTACTATTCTTAACGGCTAGTTTTATTGGTCGTGGTGTGTGTTAGAACTCGAAGTTGTGTACAACACACGCTACTTTATTATTCAAAGAGAAGCGTACCGTGGAAGATTGGGGTGTTACATGCCTTGAATAAAGGTATAATTAAATTTCCAAAACATATATAAGGGAAAAAATTTATTCTATTATGTTTTTTAATGGTAAGATATAAAAAATAATATCCATGTAAAGGCATGAAGCAATACTATTAAAAGGTAAAATATAGCATTGTGTAGGGGTATAATTACGTACCTGTGTAAGGGTCATTTTTTGACACTATGTAATTTTGTTATTGTATTAAGTTATTTATAGGTAAAAAAATCTTTCAAAACATTTTTAATGATACTCCAATGCTCACATAATGGTAAAGAGACTATTATAAAGGATACATAATGGTACAAAACATTGTCAAATAAATTATTCCCAAATTATAATAAAATAATAAAAAAAATTATTAGTTTAATTGAATTATATTTTAGGTAAATAAACAAAAATTATATCATAAATAAATAAACCACATATATATGAAAAATTAAAAATTAAAAATATTATTTATCAAAAAATTATTATAGTTCAAGGATCAACTCCAATATTCTCGCCCTTTTTTGGTAACTACCAAACTGAATATCAATTCCCAAATTCCTACATCATTTTTAATTCAATATATATATAAAAAAACTAAACCATAAATTAAAAATACCCCATTTTTAAATATAAAATAATTTTATGAATGAATTTAAAAAATCAAAAGAAGAAAATCTCCACAAAAGAGAATAACCCCCTCCAATAATCAATATTATAACAAATGATTAAAAACAAAACTCCGCCATATATTTTTTATTTTATTACATAAAGAGAGAACAAAAAATTTATTTAATATTATAATAATAATATATTCATTGAATAAAAATGAAAAGAATAAAAAATATAAAAAATATTAATTTTATGCTTGTAAACCATAAAAAAGTTAAATTATATACTTATTTACCAAAAATGACAATGAATTTACAATTTAACCCATTTAAAGATATTATATAATAAAAGAATATAAATACATATGCTAGGCAAAAAAATACTTACTTGGACATCTAGGGTAGTTTTGGTCCAATAGAATTTAATAATGATTTCTTAGGTAATCATGCTACAAAAGAGTTAGAAATTTTAACTCTATATTTAAATTTAGAATTTAAATCCTTTGTGTGTATAAATGATAGAAAAATTATAATTAATAACAAGAATGTCTAAATAATCCAAATATAAACAAAGTAAAAGATGGGATGCCTCCATTGTTATCTTTAAAAAACCAATTTTATACATTTTATGCAATCTACCATCATAAAAAATATATTTTCTATCAATAATTGATTTTGTTTTTTTTAATCTCATGAATTCATCTAAAAATTAACTATCAATAGTAATTTTAAATAAAATTTCTTTTAGATATTCAATTTTAGCCTTAAGTTTTACATTTTATTTTTTTAAAAAAATTAAAGACAAACACAATCATTTTATTTAGTACTTCCATCAAAATTATTCAAACTATTAATCTCTATTTACAACCTAGATAAATTATTTTTTATAATCCTTATTTTAATTTATCATTATCAAATTTAAAAATATTTTCATTTCACCATTAATATTCAAAGAGGATATATTTTTGTTCATTAGTAAATTAATTATAATCCTTTTCCAATTTTTTATAAATTATATAAATATTTTTCATTTACTCTTGATATTTATTACATAATTCATTTAATTTTATAAATTTATATTTATTATAATCATAACATGAATATTATTCAAAATCATAATAATAATTAGATGCAAAAAAAATATTTCTTAATCTGGCTATCAATCAGAAACTAGTGGGCTTCAAAAAATAATCAAATAGATCTTTTCCCTAATTATATTTTCCCATCAAAGATAGGTTACTTTTCTCCTTTTCATTGAGAAAATTTTCACTAGAGTCAGATTCTTCAGTGAAATTCCATCCACTAATAAATGACTTATTTTCCTTTTTTCCATTAATTCCTTTTTTTAGATAAACCAGTCTTGGGAAGTCATATTTTCTATTTTTTGGAATTATACATTCATAAAATATAATAATAGATTTACCTTTCATTCAATTTATTTGTAATAATTTCTTACGTCTCTTTATATCGCCTTTATCCATGTTGGTAACATTATTTTTATTTATGAGTCCTTGAATAGATTTTATAGTAGGATATAAATATTCATCCTAATATAAGATAAAATAATCTAATGAATCACTAAAGGAGTTAGAAGAAACATATATAGATTACAAATAAACTCTCTTTATTTTTTGGATAAACCAAGATCATTCTTCTTTAATCCATTCTCTTTTTATATTAGAGATCCAATCAACTCATCTAGAGACTTTCCTATAAAATCATTGATTTCATCAATAACCAAATTTTTTAATACCGTTTCATTGTTATAGATCTAAGTATTATTTATGTTAGAACTTTAATCTACATAGTTTCACCAACTGAAACTATGTTGTCGATACTCTTAGTGAATCTATTGTAAATATTATTAACACTTTTATGGGTAGGAATTCTTAATTCATGAAATTTATCCTTTTTAATGAAATCTATAGTTTTATAAAATATGTTATTTATTTGATGATTTACTTTTAAAGTCTTACATATGATATAATAAATTTTACTATAATATATATGATTATAAAAACTTTTAACATGAGAGAAATAAAGATAATTCTTGAATTTTTAATTGAGGAAATATTTTCTAGAATCATTTCTGGTTAAAGATCCAAATTCAACCATAGTTGTTTTATAAGTGTTATCCATAATACTTCCAAATTCAATAAATATATTGTTAATAAATACCTCAATTTGATCTCTACATAAATCATAGTCACATCCTTTGAAATGAGGTTGGCTCAAGTGGTTTATAATTTCCATCTCCAGACCAACCATCATAAAAAATAAGTTTCCTTTAGATTTTTTTTAAAATAGGATATAAGTTTCCTAAAAAACTTTATATAAGGGAGAAAAAAATAAAAAAATCATTATAAGATAAAATCCTTAATAATAAAGGTTAGTTATTATATATAGAGTATAAGAACATAAATCTTAAAGGAATAAGCTCTAATTCCATGTGTTTTGTCCGATAGGGTTAATGGAAATAGATAAAAGGGGTGAATTTTCATTTCATAAAAATCAATAAATTTTAAAATGTATATTATAAATTGGTGATTACAAAATATTAATTTTTTTAAATAAATAAATTTCATGAATGTTTGGAGAGTGAATGTAAAAAAATAAATAGATTAGCACATGAAATTTTATTGTAGTTTAGATTCATCAGATCCCTCTCTACTCTTCACACCCCAACTGAGGGTGGACATAACCCAATATAATAAGAAAGATACATATATAATGAAACATATTAAACACATACTTTTACAATGTGGTTACTCCCTACCAAAAAATTCTATATAGGAGAAACCTGAAATATAAGTAACCTGTTTTAGGGTGCATAAGAAACCTTATATTTTATAAAAGGTTCATCTCCGACCTATTTTTTATATATTTTGGTTATTAATAAAGCTAACTAATAATTTTCATAGGCGGTGTAACATATTGTGTGAATTATTTCTTCTAGGCCGCTCTAAATAGCCTAGATGAAATTAATAAAACAAATAAATAACTATTGGAGGATTTTTTGAATGATATGTTGGTGTAAAATAGTTCTTCTTATACCTTTAAATGGATTTTAATAAACAATTTTGTGTTATACATTAATGTACTTCAGTAATAGAGGATGAATGATGATGCTTTTCCCATTTTAATGTTGCTTCCAATACTTCAATAGGATATAAATTTCCTACAATGGATGTTCCCATTTAATTTTATCAAATCATAGTGAATGAGTTTAAAACATGGTAGAGATCATTGCATTGGTCCTTGTATCTTTTATTACATTAAATAATATTCACAATAACAAATTTATCTTTGAGCATCAATTATATAATTCAAAATATTCATATTAATATTTCTTAATTTTTATAAAGATAGGGAGAGAATAATTATTTTTACATGATAACTTTTAAATTTTCAAACACTAACGAATAGTTAAAACTAAATTATAATGTTAAAAATAAATCATTATAATAATATATGAAAGAAAATTTAAATTTATCACTTTGTTTTAGACAATAAAAATTAAAAATTTTAATTTCAATCATTATATATTCATACATGTGACAATATCAATATTAAATATACTTCATTAAAAGCTAAAATAATATTTCAATATCATAATTAGTCTAAAATAATAATTTTGAAACAATAAAAACAAAGAAGTCAAACAAATGAATATATTTTAAAATTTGAAAACGTTTTTATAACATTCCCTGGAAATGAGGATCCAATTGAGACATCATTTAAATTAACATAAATTAATCAAATAATCCATTCAAATAATCATTACATAATTAATGTTAATTTAAAGGACATGAAAATCACATAAAACTAGTGAAAGTACCATGCATCAATTTAGAATACCAAAAATATTCTGAAATAGGGAAATTTGGAAATCCCTATATTTTCATATCTATGGTGTCGTTTTACATGCCTTGTAGAAAGGTAAAATTCAATTTCTAAACAATACAAAAAGGTAACATTATATTTTAACATATACTATAAAGGTAAGGTAAAAAATAAATTATCCACATAATGGTTTGAATTAATTTTATGTAGAGGTCAAATATAGTGATGTGGAAGGGTGTTATTACATACCTGTGTAAGGGTCACTATTTTAACACTCAATAAAGGTAAAATGTAGCTACACATAAAGGTAATAAAGATGTTAGAAAAATCCAATGAAAGATTTCAAAACATGCATATATGGACTCCCATGTCAGTTAAATGTAAAGAGACATCTATAAAGGATACATATAAGAACATACATAAGAAAATAATTTTTTTCAAAAAATATAACAAAAAAATTATAAATAATAATAAAAGTATTAAAAATAAATAAGAAATAAATGAAAAATTTTAATTTAAAAATTATATAAAAAATAATTAATAATAAAATTAAATTATTTTTAATTATAAAAAATTTGTTCAAGTAACCACTCAATTTTTTTTTGACCACAATGAACCATGCATGAATGTTTTTACTCTTCCCAATTTTAGATAAGTATTTATCGACAATATGAAACTAAATGAAAACATAAAAATTGGATGTTCTCAAACCCCCATCATGATTTGGAACCACGAAATAACCCTCCACCAAAATGGACCGCTCTAACTCAAACACCGCATTCCTATACAAATATATACAACACCATGAATAGTGCCACAACCCCAATAAAACTCAACTAACAATGATTTTTTGGGGACTAAATTATGAAATGTTTTCCTATAAATGTAAAAAAACACTTCTCCCCACCCATAATTCACCTTTACAACCATCAAAACAATCTACAAATACTAATAATTAAAAGTAAATGATTATAAACATTTAGAACTATATATTAGATACCTTTCAAATGATTCTAATCCTTTATAAACCTAGTAAAACTGAGAAAAAATGCCAAAAAATTTAACCTGACAAGATAAACCACTAAAATTGGTATCTTCCCATTCTAAAGACACATCATACCCTAGAGAGTAAGGAATAAACATATACCACATAAAAAAAATAATAAATTTCATATTTATTACATGAATAAATTTTAAAAAACAAATTAGTATTAAGCTTACATCTATGACTCTCAATCCCATTTACATTTATCTACTCCACCATGTCTCTACAAAATAGACATGAATATAATGAAACATCTATATAAAATATTCTCTTAGCAATTGTAGGTCTAAAGATGTTATTCCATTAATGTCCCATTATCCATAACATCAAACTTACTCAGGTCAATTATATATAATTCATCAGGAAGATATCTATAAATCTATGACACATTAAATACATCATGAAATCACCCAAACTGAGGTGGTAGAGCTAAAAAATATGCAACATCACCAATCTGATCTGAAACTTCAATAGGTCCAATGAATTATGATTAAATATTGATACCTAGACCAAAAATATTGTAATCATGACGTTCGGTGACCTTTAGAAACAAAAATTCACTAACCTCTAATAATAAAGGAATCCTCATTCAATTAAAATATTACATATTATAGACTTAAAAAGATATAATCATCTCTCAAATTACTTATATTGTCTCTATCATACTTTATATCAAGTCACAATAAATGATCTCAACCTCTCAAACATTATTCCAACATAATAGTGATATGAAGATTAACTCATACAATGAATTATATGATTTTATTATAATAAATTAATTGTAGTTATTATTATTGGTAACTTAATCAATGGAAAAATATGTGAGTATCAGTATTACAGATACTTGGCTCTTATACCAATTATTGTATCAAAATGTATATGTAGATTGAAAAATAAAATATAGGGTTAATTGTATGTTTAAAAGACATTCATTTTCAACTATAAAAGAATTTTCATTAAAAGGGTTTAAACTAATTAAATTCAAAAATCCTATCATGTTTTCAAGTAGTAATCATACTATCCCTTGGTTCTAATTATAAGTATATCATAATCAGGTTCATTATGATATTATTGTAAAGTTAAAGGTCACCAAATATATTATTATACCTTATAGCATATAAAATCGCAATTAGAGTAAGTAATAATATTAATCACTAAAATAATATTTATAGTGTAACACATAAAATATCATAATTAGAGTAATTATGATTAACTGAAAAGAAAAATGAATATATAAAATAATTCAATTTCTATTTCAAATTGTAGTGGAATATAAAAGACTTGAAGGTAACAAGTAATACAATTGAATATAATTATTTTAACCCAAAGAGAAGTACGTCTAACAACCTTGGATAAAAGTATCTTGATTAATACTTTCAAAAAATTCCATATTACACACACTAAGGTAATCACTCAATAAGATGATCGGCTTTGGTCTATCTGCCTATCCCCAGGATCCGTTGATCAATAAGGTGATCAAATCCTCTATCTTCCTATCCTTGGAATCCCTCGATCAGGATAGTGATCAGAACCTATGTTTTCCTACCCAAATATGTCTTTGTTCCAAATAGTGATTGTATACTCTATATTCTTATCCCTTGAATCCCTCAATGATAATCACAACTATTAGTGTCTCACAAATTAAAAAAAACTCTAGACAGTTACAAGTGTATGGAACAAGTATTTCACTACTTGTAAGGTTCAATGATTTCACATGTAGTAAATTTAGAAGATCTCTCATGTAATGTTGATCAACTTTTCCTCTGACTATAAAATGAACTGGTATTTATAGGCATTCATCCAAATAGTTATCTTTATCTCCAGTGCTCATATTTTCACTAGAATTCTCTAAGGTACCAAAACACCTAGCACTTCAATGGTCATATTGTTACCAAAAACATGGATTCATTTTGTTTCTTACATATTGAAATGTATTCCATTATTATGAATCATTTTTTTAATTTATATGTAAAACATAGTTCAATCTGATGGATTTGTCAATATGATGGATTATTAATCCAATAGATTTATTTGTTATTAAAATTTTCTCAGTGAGTGTGAATATGATGGTTTCAATTCTAATGTCAAATCTGATTGAAACTTTTATTACTAAAAACATAATACAGAAATAATTTTAAAATGATTTTATAAGTTGAATCTGATAATAATTTGATTCATGCTCATTATGACAATTTTTATGTGAATTCCTGAATGTTTCAAAACTATTTTAAGTATGGTAAAATAATTTTTTTCTATAAAAAAATTGAAAAAATATTTTTATATTTTATTTTTTAGAATGAGATTTTGAATTCCAAAATAAAAAGAATAGGAAAGTTAAAAATATACTTTTGACAAAATAATCTCCCCCTTTTTGGAAAGCACAAACCAAAAAGTTTAAATGAAAATTTCTTTTAAAAAAAATTAATTCCAAAATTATTTTTCAGAACTACTATATTTAGAAGTAAACATTTGCCTAGCTTCACCTATGTTTGTAACTCTTCGGAATTCACTATTGACTATGTATGTCACCCCATTTGGACAAGATATTATCTATGGATTTTATTCTGTTCTTTTTTAGTAAATTATTCCCCTTATAATGGGATTAAAAAATCATCCCCAATTTATAGAATTTTTCCTTTATGAAATTCTGCCCTATCGCCTAAAACATTCCACCATTTGTGATTCTCAAAAAGTAATGAGAATTTAAATTGTGGTACCTAAAAAGGGTTAGAGAAATACTCTATATAAAATAATTTAAAGTAATAAATCCTTCAAAAGTTATTTAATGATAATTAAACCATGAAATATTAGAAGGAATTCAATCAGAAATAAATTTGAATGAAAAAGTATTACATTGGAATTTAAAAAAAACACATATAATACAATAAGAGTTTTTAAGAAGTTAATTCTTTCTTCAGTGGAATCAAATATTTGAAAACTTCTCTAAATTTATTGAACTCCATTATATCTTCTTCCACTTTTTTCAAAATATCCTCTTGATACTTGTTTTTTATTTCCAATTATTGATTATTTTCTTCCTAAATCTCAAACCTTTTATTTAGCTATTTCTTATATTCTTCTTGAGTTTGAAACTTTTATTCCAAAACATTAATTTTTTTTGAGAAAACATCACAATGACTCAACAAGTTATAAATTTTATCGTTATAGTAATTGATTCTTTCAATACCCTTAATCAATAAGTATATGCTTATTTGAATATTTTAAATATATATTTTTTATATTCTCAGAGTCATCTTTGAATGTATCAAGAAAATTTACCTTTTTGGAAATATCTGTTATCAAACTATTAAATGAATTGTGGGAATCTTACAAGGATATCTTGATTTTTATAATACTCTCATCAGTTATCTTAATGTTTTCATAAAATATTTGAGACCATTAGAGAATTATGATGGAAATGCTTTTATGGGATTCGACATTTTCTTTAAATTCAATTAAATCTTCTTGAAATATTATCACCCTACCTATGAGAGATTTTACTGAATTGAAGCCTTTATACTTTTTTTCCACCACTAATTTAACTTTTGTTTCAATTATATGAAAGAAATGAAACATATTCTTCTTTATGGTTAATGTAAGAAAAAAATAATCAACTCCTAGTGAAGTGATTGTATTAGGAGAATTAGATTCTGATTGAAACCTTCTTCTACTAATTCTGATTTCTTCTCTCACCATCTTTTTTTTTCTTTTTGATACTATAACTGTGCTTTCTCATCACCAATACTTTCATTAGATATTTTGTATTTATTCATCATCCTTATTTTTACTACATTAGGCCTTTCTATTCTGATTATCCTTTTTGGATGAATAAACAATTTCTTGAACTAGTGGAGATTTTTGTTTTTTTGTCTTCTCAATGTGATTTTATAAGGTAGGAAATCTAGTTGAAGAATCTATATAATTTCTTATAGTTTATTTTCATAACCATTATCCACATGATTATCTATAGAGTTTGGGTTTTATTGACTACTAGCATTTTCTTCTTCTTCTTCTTCTTATCCTCCTCCTCCTCATCCTTATTATTATTCTCCTTATTATTCTATATATTCATCTTCATATTCTTCTATATAATTGAATACATTATCCACTTCTTCTTTTACTTAAGTATATTTCTAAAAAATTTCATGAATTTGAGGTTCTTACATTAATTCAGCCTTTCCCAATGGAATATATTCTTGAGTAATAATGACATGTTTCCTTTATCTTTGTTATAGGGAACATTTTCATTTACTACTGATGGTTTCATTTAAACAATACTAGAATTGGTGTTAGGTAATTTAGATGAGGTATATTCTACACCCTTTGATAACTTGTCACAAATCTATGATTGTAAGAGATTCTTTATTTGTTTCTTTAGTTTTTCATGTTTCTCCATGAATTATTCACCATGAAGTCTTACAAAAAATGCTTCTGTAGGGTTGAGACTGATCTGAGGGTATCCTTATTTTCTTTTTTATTTTATTTTCCCCCATTCAACCTTGAATTACTTTGAATACTTATTTTTTTCTTTAATAGTAGAAATGGATTCATATTTTATTTTATTCTTCTCATCTTTCTTAGCTGTCTTGGTCAAGGACGGTTTTTACACCAATATAGATACCTGTGTATTCATTATAAAAATTTTTGAATTTGAACGATAAAAAAGATTCATCCTCCTCATAGTATCATCACTGATAAAACTAATCTTTTCTCTGACCAGGTCATATTTGATAGTAAGGTGGAACTATTTGCGACTATTTTCAATCATTTTTCTAATTAGACTCGAAAAAATGGTGATTTGATATTTTATTGACTTCTTCTTGATGTTCTTGAAATTCAGTAGAATAAAGATGGAAAGTTTATCCTTCTAAAATTAACAAGATAATCTAAAAAAGAAACATCAGATACTTGAAGAGTATCTCGATCCCCTCTCCTAGGGATAAGAAACCCTTATATCCATATTTTGAGAATTATATGACCAAGGATAATATGTGTGATTTTCTTAGGATCCTCATTTGAGTTGAAAAAATAACTTTATTCTATTTATTTCACAATACAACCCTTTGAATCTGGTAACTTATAAGAAGGTAAGAGTGCATATACCTTATAAGATACACCATGAAAACCAATAGAGGATCTAGAAGTTATCTCATAAGAACAATCATAAATCCATTATGAAATTATTTCTTTTCCATCTTGATTTTAGAATATAATATTTTTATAAAAATCATGAACAATATGTAAATAAAACAAATTGATGTTAGTATCTGACTACTAAATGAAAATATATTCCCATCCTTGAAACTGGATCATTCCTTTTAACAATGAATTATATTTGTCATAAAATGATATATATTCTAACCTTTTTCAGAATACAAATCACTTTTTGAAATCTTGAGTTTGAGTTATCATATTAGGGTTTGAAATAGAAGAATAAAACATGATGAAATTGGAGTCTTAGTTTTAAAGTTGGATGAACTTTGCGTAGAAAATACTAATTATAACCGATGTGGGATAGGGGGAGTCCCCAATTTATAGGAAACTTTTGGCGATGTTTGAACATACTATCTTAATATGATGGATAAAATTCAACCTTTCTAATTTGAAACTTGAGATTAAAGCAGAATAATACTCTTCTTAAAAATATAAACTATGAGGTTTTTAAAAAATTATCATATTTTGGTGAATACTATTAATAATGTAAAATAATTTTGAAATACAAACATTTAAGAATTAATCTAATTAAATAGTTTCCAATATTAAGATAATGAATAATACCTTTCGAAGTAGAGAATTTGATATGATATATAGTTCTTATTTTTTTAACAAAATTTAAATCCTACAAAAAGTTTATAAATAAATACAAGAATGTTTTTGACTCCAATTGAAAAACTCAAATTAGATTGATATTCCAAATATGACTATTCTTATGAATTTGATTAGGTATACAAATTCAATTTTTTTTCTGAATTTGATTAGGTTTCTGAATTAGATTAGAAATATGAATATGATTTTGTTTCAGAATCTGATTGAACGTTTTAAATTTGAAAAAAATTTAAATTATGATTCTAATATAAATTTAAGTAAAAATTTATAAAATCAATCATATGTACCCCTATGAAAATTGAGTATCTTAATGTAATAATATGGTTTAAACAAGAATTAGATATGGATGATTACTTTATAGTGATCCTTCTTATCTTTAACTTAATGTATTCAAATCTATCATAAGGTAGTAGTTTTTAAAATATTAGTAATTTGTTATTTTATTCCAAAAAATGGTAATAGTATATCTCCTTTATGTGTGTGATACCTAATAAAGTTATTACGAATATATATGTGTTTTTCACAGGAGTAATGTGAAAGGTTTTTACATAGATAAATGGAACTGGTGTTATCACATTGTATTTTAGTTTTAGTATAATTCATGCCATAACCCGTGAGTGGGTGATGCATTCACAACACTTGAGAACAAAAACTTCCAGCTACCACAAATCTAGCTTCACCAATGTAAAGTGCTACCGAGTGTTGGATATTTTATTTCTAGGAAACTAATGAATCTCTAATTAAATGATAGGTTCCAGATGTACTTTTCCTATCTAATCTATAACAACAACATTTATCAACTGAAAATATTTAAAAAATAAAAATTTACAAAAGAATATAATAGTCATAAACCCATAGTTCCCTTTAAATAATAAAAAAATATTTTTATACATTTTATATGGGATTATTTTTCGTTTTCTTTATATCTTGTACATAATAATACTAAAAGCATTAATTCTGGAAGACTATCTATTAAGTATATTATACTTCATACTATTTCTGTAGAAGTTTTTTGATCAATTGGTTTCCTAGTTACATCATGATGAAGTGTTTTTAGGTACCAATTAGTGTACAAATACTTTTTGTATTATCATTTCCATGATTTTTAAGTAGATCTTTAATATAATTATATTGAGATATATAAGTTACTTCTGGTTTTTAAAAAATTTGAAAACCAATAAAGAATTTCAACTCACCCATCATATTCATTTCAGACTCAAACTTCATAATATTCTCAAAAGAGTCAGTTAAATATTGCTCAGTTGATCTAAATATAATTTCATCAACATAAATATGAAAAATCAAATCATTTTTTTCTTTATGAAAATACTTATATCAGAAGTTAATTTAACATAATAGTATTTTAACACAAATCTTGTTAATCTATCATACTAGGCTCTAGGGGATTCTTTAAGGCCATATAAATCTTTAGTAAGTTTTAAAAACATATTTTGGATGTTTTGTCTCTTTAAAACTATGAGGTTGTTCAACAAAAACATCCTATTGAACATATCCATTAAGGAAATCACACATCACATCCTTTTAAAAAAACTAATTTAAATAATGCTACAAAGTATAATAGAATTTGAATATATTCAAGTTTAGTTACCAGAGTATAGGTTTCCTCATAGTCTATTACCTATTGTTGGTTATAAACTTTAACAACATGTCTTTCTTTATTTATGATTATTATTACATTTTCATAAAATTTATTTCTGAAATCCCATTATACTCTAATTATAGTGGTTTCTTTTGGACTTTAATCTAGGATCTATACACTGTTCCTTTAAAATTCATATAGTTCATCTTGCATGTCCTTAATCCAATATTCAACCATTAAAGCCTCACCATATCTTTTAGTTTAAAATTTGTAAATGAATGAAAAATGTTCTATTTTATTTCTCAAAGAACTTCCAGTCCTTATAGGTTGATTAAAATCACCAATGATTTTATATCTAGGTTGATTCCTAAGAAAGAACTAACTTTTGTTTTCTAAAACATATTCATATACTGTATAATTTCTTCCAGATTGAATACTTCTGAAAAAATTTCTTGAGTATTATCCTTATTTAAAGAGAATTTTATCATAGGTTGATAATCAGTTTTTGAAAACACATCAGAAGTGTAGGTCAATATTGTTTAAAAACTGAAGGACGAGTTTCATCAAATTTGACATGTACTGTTTTCTCAATAGTGCAAGAATTTTTATTAAAAACTCTATATACCATCGATGTTGGCGAATATCCTAAGAATATACCATTATCATATATGTATTCAAAATTGTGTAAATTATCTTTTTCATTTAAGATGAATACTTTGCATCAAAATACTCTAAATTATAAATTTTTTGGTTTTCATCCAATATATAATTCAAAAGGTGTTTTATTAAGAAATAGACTAATTAAAACATGATTTATAGTATATCATGTAGTACATATAGTTTCATCTCAAACAAATTTAGAAATTGAGTGTTAATCATAATGGTTCTTGTTGTTTGTTGAAGAATACATTTTCTTCTTTCAACAACACCATTTTTCTAATGAGTTTTAGGTGCTAAAAAGTTATGAGTAATGACTTTATTACTTCAAAAGTTTCAAAATTAGAATTTTCAAATTCTCCACCATGATCACTATGAAAAGTTATAAATGGAATGTTTTCATCATTTTTTACATTAGCTACAATTTTTAAAAAAAATAAAAAGTCTTTAGATTTCCTTGCTAGAAAATAGACCGATGTATATATAGTGTTGTCATCAACTAAAATAAATACATTGTACTTTCCCCCGATACTTTTAGTTTGTGTGGGAATAAATAAATACATGTGCACTAACTGTAATGCATCATTATATAAGATTTAACTAATTTATTTAAAGATGGAATTAGGTTTATTTCCATATTGACAAGGGTTAAAAAAATTTGATGAATCAAATCTTAGTTCTGGTATATCCTTAATAAGCCTTTTCTTAGATAATTTACATATGTTCCTAATTATATAGTATCTTATCCTTCTATTCTATACCTAATATTGATCTTCCATTACACTAAGGCAAGGTAATTCTTGACTCCTAAGGTCTTATATTTTATGTTTATAATCATTCTCATACCAATGGGAAGAAATAATGAATTCGTCTTTGAAATTCACTACTAGAAAAATACCTATACTAATAGTTCAAAAATGTTGGTATATGCCTCCAAACCGTTGGTATATCCTATACTAATGGTTTGGAGAACCTTTGGCTAGTAAAACATGGGGATAGATCTATACCAAGGGTTTTCAAAACCATTGGTATAAGTAATATAAAAAATCTATACCAACAGTTCCATAAAACCATTGGTATCTGTATTTCAAAAAAGAAAAGTTCTATTGGTTTTGATCCCAGTACCTCCGGTTAATGATTGAATGACTTACCCACTAACCTAGATTTACTTTTGTGAACATAAGTTCATAAATATATATATGTATTATCATAAATATTTTTAATTTTGATTTATTTATTTTTCTCTGTACAAAGATTCCATAAAAAAATACATGTAACTATACCAACGGTTCTCAAAACCGCGGGCATAGAGCTATACCAATGGTTTTGAGAACCGTTGGTATAGATTATATGATTTCAAGACCTATACCAATTTTCTTGGAAAAACCGTTGGTATAGGGGGGACCTATGCCAATAGTTTGGGGAAAACCGTTGGTATAGGGTCTCTATTATGGACATATACCAACGGTTTGGGCAAAACCACTGGCATAGGTCCATATAAGTGACATATACGAATAGGTTTAGACAAACCATTGGTATAGGTCCCCCTATACTGATGGTTTGTCTAAATCCATTGGTATTTGTCCAAATTAGTGACCTACACCAACGGTTTTGGCAAAACCATTGGTATAGGTCCATATAAGTGAACTATACCAATAGTTTTCCCAATTCAATTGGTATAGATCTTATTTACTATAGTGATTGGTTAAAATAGTCTTATTATTCCGAAAATTCACATGGTAACCTTCATCACATAATTAACTTATACTTATAAAATTGTACATAATGCATTTTACAAAAAAATATTTTGAAATTAAATCTTTTCCAAGAAGAACAATGTTATCTATAACAACAATCTTTCCTTGGGATTATATCCAAAAGAAAAGTCTTCCACCTTTCATTTTGATAATTATTTCAATGAATTATTTTTTACCAATCATATGTCGGAAATAACCACAATCCAAGAACCATGTATTATTTTTTCCAATAATTCATTTGGTTTCATGAAAACAAAATAATTTGTTTTTCAGAACCCAAACATTTTTGGGATTGGAAACGTTAATAAACATGATTTTGGGTACCACATTTGTTTTAAAAAAATGGGCTTCACAGAACCCCAATTATTGAATTTTATTTAATGAAATTTTTTATTCCAATGACCTCTACTTTTACATTTAGTGAAAAAGGGTGAATTTTCAGGTGAAAAATAATTATTACTAAAAAATTGTTTTGAATGAGATACCTCATTCCTAAATTATTACCTTGTGGATAGAGTTCTTTATAAATATTATCAAAACATTATTTACTAGTGGTAAAGTTTGATAAAAGTGCCGTTAAGGAAAAAATTTAAGACTTTTTTTATAACTAAAATCATATCGTCATTAGTATATGTTTCAAAAGTTATTTTTGTTTTTAAAACGATTTTATCAGAAAATACTTTTTCAAAATCATTAGAAATAGAATCCTTCTAGGAATTATATTTTTCAAGGTTTTTAGAAATAGAACCAATTTCAAAATTTTTCTTATCAGGGGTTTTTTAAAGATTTGATACTTTTTTTTCAAGACAATGATTCTATAATTTTCTTTCTGAAGTTTCATACTAACTTTACAATTTTCATTTCACTCAATTTAGAAAATCTAGATACTTATTCATATGAAGGTAAAGTATTATCATCTACTGAGGAATTTTATTCATTAGAAGAAATATAACCATTCTCATCAGGATAATTTTTATTTAATACATATTTTTTGAAGAATAATAAGTGTGTAACTTATCCATAAGACATTGATTTGAAAAATGTATTCTGGCATAAATATCAATATTTGAATGTTAGGAATTTTCATTTTCTAAATAATAATTAGAATATTCTCATCTATTAGCATTTTATGAGTCATTATAATTCAATACATTATTTCCTTTCTAAATGTAATATTTTTTATAATTTCTATCAAGATTCCTTTCCTTTCAATCTTTCATTTTATGGTTTATAAAATCTGGTCTAACATATTTCTTACATTCCTAAAAGGTAGGTTCAGAATCTATTTTTTCATTCTTTTTCTTGTTAATTTTCATATATATATATATACTGAAAATATTTCTTTCCAACTATCTAGTTCATTGTCCATAAAATATTTTATAACTAATTCTTAGAATGTTCTGAATCACTTGAGTCTGATTGATTAATAAACTTTTTTCTTTGTTGATTTAACAATCTTATCAGGAGTCTGAGATTTCATTAGATTTGAAATAAAAGTAAAATAAACTCCACCATTTTTCTTTTTACCTTTCTCAGCATCTATTTTTAGATTACCCTCATACTATAAGAGAGTTCCAAATAAATCATTATATATAGTATTTGTAATCTTCTAGGATTCATCAACTGGTATTCCCTCTGATTCACATTCATTTAACATAATATCAATGATATTTTCAATAATAATTTCACCGTCTAATACTTTTTCACCCACATCTTTTAAACTATTAAAAACTATCCTAAAACATTGTTGTGAATTAACAACAGGTTCACCATAAGGAAATTCAAAAGCATGCTAATGTTCTCTTAGCATGGATATTCTTGTTTTACAAATTTTAGAAGTACTAAAATGAGTAATATCAAGACTCTTCCAAATATTGTTTATTGATTCATAGGTTGAAATCTATCTATATATATTTATAGTAATAAAATACAATAAAATATTCTTTACCTGTTAATTAGTATAATATTCTATATTTTCTTGGTTTTAAAAAGTTTTGATCTCTTTTTCAGGAATTTTGTATTCCCCAGTTAGCATAACAAACTTATCAACTCATGTGTTGATCAAAAAATAATAATTTTGTCCCTCCAATATTCGTAATCATTAGCACTAAACATTGGTGGTCTTCTGGGATAGAGATTATCAATAGAACCAGTATTTAATCCTTCCATCCCTTAAAAAAAGATAAAAATACAACTTTTAAAAAATACACATTAGTGTAACAAATATTTATAAACAAAAAGTTGATATTAATAAGTAAAGATAATTTGAAAAAAAATTAGCAAGTATATGAGTAGTGGAAACTTCCTATGTTACCAATTGTGAGTATCAGTATTATAGAGGCTTGGATCTAATTTAAATTATTACATTGAAATGTATATGTAGATGGCATAATACAAGAGGGGGTGAATTTTATGTTTGAGAACTTTCATTTTTAACTATAAAATAATTTATTTTAAAGAGTTTAAAATAATTAAATTTACAAAACCTCTTATGTTTTTAAGCAGTAATCAGAATGTCCCTTGGTTATGATTATAAGGATAACGTAATGAGGTTGATTTTGATATTATTATAGTCACATCTTATGAAATATTTGATACTACATTATAGTGTATAGAATTATAATCAGATTTAGTGATAATAATAATCATTGAATGCCTATTTTAGTGTAATATAGACAATTTTGTAATTATTGTAATTACGTTAAACTGAATATGAAAAATGAATATACAAAAGAATTCACCTTATATACAAAATTGCAGCAGAATGTAAAATACTTGAAATTAATAATAAGTACAATTGAATTGAATTATTTTAACCTAAAGAGAAGGGTATCCAAAAAAATTGGATAAAGGAATCTTGATTTATACTTTTATAAAATACTATCTTACCAACACCAAGGTAAGACCTCAATACAATTATCAGCTTTGGCCTGTCTGCATATCCCCAATAGCCATTGATCAAGAAGGTGACCGAATCCTCTGCCTTCCTTTCTCTGGAATTCATCAATCAGGATAGTGACCAGATCCACTACCTTCCTATCCCTAGAATCCCTTGATCAGGATAGTGATAGGATCCTCTGTCTTTCTATCCCCTAAGTCCCTCAATCATAATCCCAATGATTGAAGTCTCACAAAGAAAAATAGACTCTATAAAGTTACAAGTGTATATAAAAAGCAGTTTACAACTTGTAAGCTTTAAAGCTTTCACATGTAGAAAATATTTCATAGATCTCACACAGTGTCAATCAACTATTCTTCTATCCATAAAATGCCCTGTTATTTATAGGTTTTTATCCCAATGGTCATCTTGATCTCTAATGGTTATATTTTCTTTGGAATTATCAGAGGGACCTAGACATCTGGCACTTCAACAATCATCTTATAACTAAAAACATGACAACATTCTGTTTTATACATATTGAAAAATTGTCAATTACAAGAAAATAGTTTTTCATATTCAGAAGTAAAATACGGGTCAATCCATTGGATTTTTCCTTCCAATGGATTGTTAATCTGATGTATTTTCATGTTATCACAATTTTATTAAACAGTTTGAATATGAAGGTATTTATTCAAATGTAAAATATGAATAAAACATTTGACATTATATACAGAATACATAAGGACTACTAAATTCAATTTATTAGGTGAATCGAATAATAATTTGATTCATAATCCTTATGATAATTGTAATGTGAATGCATGAATGATTCAAAAATATCCTAAGTATGCTAAAATAATAAGTTTTCTATAAATAAATTGTAAAAATAATTTTGAGAAAAATTATTTGGATATTTTATTTTTAGGAATGAGTTTTTTAATTCCAAAATAAAAGGAATGGAAATGTTAAAAAGATACTTTTGACTCAAAAAAATATTTACTCAAGACCAACAAAAATTTAGAACACATGGATAAAACATGACTTCCGGTTTATGAATATTTTTCTAAGTCCACCCATCTATTTGAGGTTGAAAGGTAGTGATAATGTATATGTAAGAACCAAAATCATCCTATAATACCTTTCACATAAATAATTTAAAGTAAGGATCACAATAAAAAATTACCACCCTTGAAAATCAATGAATTTTATCTCCCCTTCCACATGACTCCTTGATAACACGTATATGATTCAGGCATCCTCAAGAACTATAAATGGTCCAACTTCATCAATTAATCAGAAACATCCAAAAGAGTATTATATACTCCAATACACCATGTAAATACTATCATATAACCCATTGAAATATCCAATTTTTACATAGAGACCTATAGATGGTGTAAAAGAACATATAGAACTCAATGCTCTATTATTACATAACAAAAAATACATTGAGATGCCAAATATTCCATAGACCACTTCATTCTTACCCGCCAAAAACAATCCTTTTATGCATGATACTTATTATAAAAACCTCAATATACTATTATATGAAATCTACAAAAATCATGAAAAATATATTCTCCCATTACTTGATATAAGTAACATTCCATAAAGAAAAACACAATGTTCTCCATTATCGGATAATCCATTAGGTCCATCCCCATAAATAATATGATCTCTTCAGACCTCTAACTCAGGATATCCCAAATAAGATTCACTTAATCGCTGGAATAAGGGGGATACCTTTCATCTAGAATAAAAAATAACTAAAAATATCTATCCAAATCATTATTTAATTCCATTAGTTTCATTATCATTTTCCATTGATTACTTGTTTCTTAAAAAACATCATTATGATTCCTTCTTATAAAGAAACATACTACCGAATTTACATTACTAGAAATATATAAAATATCAAAACCATATCCCTAAATAAACTCAACCCATATCTAATGAAGGATGTTAAAATCCCTAAGTGAAAATATATAAAACAAACTCTTATGGTTAGTAATGACCACAATGAATCACCCAAAAAGATAATGTATCCATAACATCAATATAAAAACCACCACCACCAACTAAAAATCACAAGTCACATTAAGGAAAGTGTTATGTCACATAGATATAATATTATAGGATATAAAAAAACATTATTTAATTAATATACAACCCTCATTTATAATTCGAATCATCACTATAATCCTCAGACATAACTGACCCATCATGTAAATAAAGGATGGGTACACTGGTCAACTTGACCATTAAACAAAAAAATTTCTTCTAACAACAATATCGAAAATGAAAGATTAAACCTTATTCGTCGGGGATGTTAAGAAAACTAAAATCCCTGAAAAATCAAATAAAAATATCTAGTAATACATAACTGTGTCATGAAATCTATGAAGCTTAGAAACATTATTCAAAACCTCCCATAAAACTAACACCTCAATCATATATGAGTTGAAAAGTATTAAATGTTATGAAATGACATTAACAATGAAATATAAATCCTATTTTTAATGTGTGTTCCCTAGAACCATCTTTAATGGTAATTTTTTATTACTATATCATGTATAAAATGAGTTATGCATAATGTATTCCTATAATTACTGGGTGGATACTTCCATGTACACACTTTAAATAATTATTCCCTAATATTATTATTTTTATATAAATAGTTTATAGTAATTCCTATCTATAATAAAAAACCCCAATATATAATTATATTAATATTAAACATATTTCATATGATCTAGATTCATCATACTAAAGGGACACAAATGATGTCAACTTATCATGTTCTAGGGGGCTCATAACTATTGTGAATTTTTCTTGTGAAGTTCACACTTAGTGTTCTTGATTATAGGAGACCATAGGTACTAGCTTGTAAATAGGATAAAAACATGTTTCTGGTGTCATTGGTTGTTATTATTTATGAAAAAAATATGTTGGACTCTCAAATTGAGATAACTTGGTCCCACTTAACCATTATGGTAGTACCTTAAATAAAATAAAAGGTCCTGATAAAAGAGGGTAAGTCTATTTTATAAGGTCATAAAATAATAAATCAAGAAAGGATACTGACAAAAAGTTTATGTATATATCTATGATATATCACAAGAAAAATAATTTTATATTAAATGATGTCTGTTTATATGAGGTTTCATTATTAAAACTAAACAATATCACCTTAGGTGACATGTTGTGCTTCTAGACTCTTCTCCTAGTTTGTGATTATTAATCAATATTATTTAGATAAGGGCTTATAGGGTCATGCATAAAGAATATTTAAAATCATGATTAATTATTTTGAATAAGAATTTAGGATATGGTGGAACTATTTTTGGTGGTTATGTTATGACTGAGTTTAAACGATAAAAAAACATACATATTCACTTTTATTTTATTGTATATTAATATGCATTGAATTTATCAACTCAATATATTCATAAGTTTTAATTTAATAAAAAACTATAAATATTTTACAAATAAATAATTATTTATGTTTTATTTGATATTTTATTGGAGATACGAGTTGAGTAAATGAATCTTGTTTTATCACGTAAAATGTTTTATTGTTAATAATGTGATAAAATATTTCTGATGTTTATGATGTGGGTAACAATTTATACATTTGGTTTATTTCTTATTTATAAGGATATAATTATGCCAAGGCCTAAGTGAAATTTCAATAACTATAATCCTACCTATCTAAGACATATGAGGTACTAATTCGAGTCACTATTCAGTCAATCATATTTATAGAACTTTTCTACTCCCCCTAATATTCTAGATTGAGAATGTAATGAACCAAGCTATCCAATTAATGTTCTTCTTCCAAGATAAATTGAAATTTGTTTCATAAATCATGTGGATATCTAAGACATTGTCGATCATATTGATAAAATTATATTACTCCTTTATTCATGATTCTTCTATGATCCTAATTCTAATAATTACTATTACTTGAAATTATACATGGACATCTTCCCATAAATTTTATGAAACTACTGGAGTTAAAAAAATACAAAATTCTATGAATTGTCCCGCTTGACCCTTGAGTAAAACAATTATATCATCAATAAATACTATATTAAAATTATTAAGATATATCATACCTTTTAAATACATTTGTGTAATAATGACTCTAATAGAGGACATGGTGAAATCAAAATATCCATATTGCCATTGAAATTTTCTTTTATATATATTTTTCCCCCTCACTCTCATATTATGGAACCTATTCCACAAATCTATATTATAAAAGTAAATAGCTGCATTTAGATAATAAAAAATTTCATCAATACTTGGAAAGGGATATTGATTCTTTATCATTACTTGATTCAATAATTAATAGTCAATTCATAACATCATCCTCCAATCAACATTACGAGATAATAATACTATGTAACCCAAGGTATATATAATAGTGTTAATAAAACCTTTCTCAAATATTTCATTGAATTGAATTCAAAATTCCCAAATCTCAATGAGTGTCACTTTATAAGAATCCATCAATATCAGATAATTTTTTTGGATTAACTATATTCCAAAATCAAACTCCAATCTTTGGGGAAAAATAATAACATTTTTGGAAATTATATTAACAAAATCAATTACTACTCTAGGAAACACTTTCACCTCTACCATAGGCACACAAATGACTGACCACAAAATCTAAGAAGTAATGTATTGAAGATTTAATTAATCACAACCCATTTCTATGATCTCTCTCCCTAATAAATACCACACAATCCTCATCTGTACATAACTATGTCACCCACATATAATAATGATAAATATAATATATCACCGCATGTAAATAACTCATGTAAATTATTCAATCATATCACTATATATCTAGTAAAACTACTTCCCATATCTCAAAACTCCATCCAATTTCCAACTCACAGCCATGTATAATCTCTATCAACTTTTGTGTATGTTCCCACATAAGTAAATAACATGAGTGCTTCGTGAATACTCCCAATATATACATCTATTTCTCTTACTAATATATATATTATAAAATATTGTAATACAATATATTCAAATAAAATGTAGACAATATTTGAGAATATATTAAACATATATATCACTATCTCAAATCCTCCAAAATCATTAACACTAACTATATGAAGTTAACAATGACCATAAATAGCTTATCTACCTCACTTTCCTACCTAGTTATCACCTAAATTATTCTAAGTTCCTTATTCCATGGAATGAGGAATATTATAATGTTTAACTTTACCATATATTCCCTTCATTAAGGGTCTATCTAATCACCATTACTCATACTACAAAATCTATTAATGTGGTGGTTTTGGTTAATGATGTTTTCCATACATCACTACACTATGATCTAGATCACATTTTCCTCCATAATAAGATGAATAAATAAGATATTAGTGTCTACATCCTCCACAAAAATAACAAATCCCTCCACTACCCACACACAATGGATATGAACTACCAACTCCCATGAACTATGAATAAAAGGTCATATATACACTACAAACTATTTATGTGCACCACTATCAAAAAAATATCATGATGAATGGAATCTAAATCTCATAAAGTTTACACTATATAATTTATTTTTGTACATAACCAATTAGATAGATAATTTATCATGTGTCCACTCGATGTAATGGGAATTAGTAAATAATTACTCTTAGAACATTCTCCTAAAAGGTCTCTTTTTAATTATAAAAACATCATTATAATACAGGTATAGGGACAACATTACCACACCACTTCACATAATAAACACAATATCTGAGGAATATAGTTCTCATAAGCCTCTAGAATAAGAAAGCAACACATTTCCAATCCCACGAATGACCAGTCATTTTTTAAATAAAAACATATGGTTCATAATTCAAAAAGTTCTGTCACTAGAACAATTATAAGTTAACTATCTATACCTCTGATAATTTAAGGTCCACCCTTTGGTAAAAAACCATCAGTTAATCATACAATAACACTTTATTTACTCTATATTCATTTTTACTATGGAATAACTATAGGTAAATATAATTTTGAACCGAAGGAATATATGATTTCAACACATACACTACTTCAATATTTGTCACAAATAAAAATATGATACATAGTATAATAAATTACTATGAAATTGTATTAAACCAAATATTATATACTTACACTACCATAAATACTCTACTACCTTAGTAATAATTGGTAGATATAAAAAATAAATACTTGGAAACATAGGTTCCCTCTGTATCCCCCTTTAGTTTCTTTGATCTATTTTACCCACTATGTTCATTTAGTGTGATATCATCACCAACCTAAGAAATCCTCATTAGTAGTTACTCAAAAATTATTTCTACAACAACAAATTTGTTTTTATTATATCACTAGATATACCCAACATGACACCTCTTGAGAAAATAATATTGACTCCCAACCCTCACCTCAAATATTCCACAGGGTGATGAATTGAACTAAGGTTAATAAACACAAATATGGGAGACATTTCCCTTTTAATATATATTTAATAAATCCAAAATTCAAAAACATTAAATTTGAAAATCATCTTACACTTATACATATGAAAATACGAATGAATATTTATTCTAGGAACCAATTATAATAATATCTAATAGTTAAAGGGTAAAACACTAACAACATCTCTACTTATCCCCGATAAAGAAATTATGCAACTAAATTATAAGTTATCCATACAAACCACAATATTTTATTATATGTATAAATAATTGTAAATATTAATAGGTTGGGAATATAAATATACTCATTAGCTTCATACTCCAAATTATCTAATGTCAAGTCAATGGGTATAATCATTCCTTTATTAAAAACATATATAATTATAATTCAATTTATCAGTGGGTAAATAATTAAAAATATATATAAAATCACTAACACTTGTAATCTAACATAGTAACCAACACATCCACATCATTCCAGGATATCCAAACCTATAATAATAATATCTCTAACCATAATATCTATTTACCTCCACAATGAGGGACATATAGCCACAACAATGACAAATGTGTGGAAATACATAAAAATAATAACAATTTTATCTATGGTTGGTACACAACATCCATCCTCTGTATCAAATTCATGGAATACCAAAACTCTCATGATATATTGATATAGTTAAACTAGAAAACCCCTAGACTATAAAAATAATGCTAATCAAGGTAATCAAATCATTATAATTTAATATTAATATCATATAACCAATAACATTGAATAATAACATCAAATAAACCTACCCGCATTTAATACCACACGTATAATAATAATCTACTAATCATAATTACTTACTCATTCATCCAAAATCAAACCTCAATGTATACATAATTACCACATGTCTTCGGTGTTTTATTTTAACAAACATCATCTAGATCCTATACAACAACTATTAACCATATACTCAATTATCATATAAACATTACAAATACTCAATTCATACATATAATTATTTACTTCTAATTATGACAACATTAATTAAATATATTTTATTATTATTCTACCTTGACTCCCCATATAAAGTAAATCAATAAGTAAATAGTGAATTTCTATCATGTTATATTTTCTACACATATTTTGATTATTTATTTGTCATTTATGAAACAAATTATCATTTTTATTCCTTAAATTTACCATAAGTTAATAGAATTAATAATTCAATGTCAAATAAAATTCAACTTATTCCTCATCACATCATTTTGTGGTGATATTTTATTAATTTCATGAGAAGGAAACAATTACCAGTCCACATATCAATCCAACTATAATAAATTAATTGATTATTATAAAGGAAAATTTAGAAACCCCCTAAATCATTAATAAAATTGAACCAGTATATCATCAATGAATGTAACATAGTCTCTAAAAACTTAAAATTCAAAAAATCATTCATGAGAATATATCACATAATGTGTATAACACTACTACAACATATAAAAAATCCTTCTACTGTCATAATCTACAGAAACTAAAGAAATATATAAGGGGTAAATAATAAAACTACCATATTAAAGAGTGTGAAGACTCAATATCATGAAACTAAGGACTCTAGGATTCACCAAGGATGTATAAAACCTCTAAATTAATGACTCATATTTTCTTAGGCTATCTAGAAATAGGGAATCATTGATTAATATAGAAGGGGTTCATGAATTTTTAATTATATAAAAATACACAAAACCATGATGTGGTTTTCAAAACCAAAACTTGGTTTTCCAAACCAAAACATCGTTTTCCAAACCACAACATGGTTTTCCAAACCACACCATGGTTTTCCAAACCACAACATGGTTTTCCAAACCCCAACATGGTTTTATCCTATCAAAATTAATATGAAAACCATTAATGGGCATCTAAATACATTCAGAAACATTAAATGTAAATACCCTTCAATCAAGATAATAAAATATATGATATTTACATTGTATAAATAGAGGTAATATGGATATATCAATAATGTCCCCAAAAAATCAATATATGGAATATAGATCAACAACCTTAATTAAAATGAAGGAAATATATTTTATTTATAGGGAAAATGAATTGGAAGAAAAAATATTGTTTATAAACATTGGATGGATTGGAAATAAAACATCGGCAATTGTTTTCTATGAGTTTAATAACTAATAATAGCATAAGAAAATTTATAGGGTGCATCATGGAAGGATGTTTCCATAGAAATAAATATTTATGTGATATAGTGTAAAATGGAACTGAGAAAACAAGAAAGATTCTATAAACATTTCTAACAACTTTATTATAGATGATTTATGGGAGACTTTCAGAATTGTTTTTGAATAGGTAATTAGAAAACATTTAGAAAATATTTACCATTCAAAATAATCCTTAAAAATGGATCTTTAATAAGGAATAAAGGTTATTTTTGGAAAATGTGGACTGGAAAGTAATAAGATTTTCATGCAAGGAAACCCATTTAAAATACCTTTTTCAAAACCCACATCATAAATAAGGATAAAAAAATTCCATTGGAACATTTAAAAAAAGAAATTTAATGTTCACATTAGATAATAATTATTTGGGTTTTTAAATATAAGGAAGGAAATTTATGAAAGGAAAATAGTGTCAATGAGGGGAAACTATTTTTAAATGAAATGATAATTATTCTCAACAATGATATAATTTTTGTGAAATTAATTTATAAAGCTAATTGATTTGAATTAAATTTCATTTCACACTAAATATTAATATATATTACCATGAAAAAAATATTAGGGTTGAAGAAACTAATATTGTAAGAATGATGTTTTAAAAAGAAAAATATAACTAAATGATGGGTGTTGAGATAAAAAAATCCCTTAAAACTTTTATACAATTGGAATCAAAATCCATTTCAAGAAATAATACAATATAACTCTTAAAATTAAATTAATTATATGAATATGGTATAGGAAAATCATTTTTATGAAATTACAAGATTAAAAATATAATTGTTCATAATATGAAAAATATATTATGAAATTAGATTTCAGAAAAATAACCCCTTAACATAACGGTAGACTTGGACTACATCACTTGAATTTAATATATAAAAAATAAATATATTTTTCAACTGTGTAGGAACCAAATTAATATTTATAAACTTTTTTAAAAATAATTTATAATTATTCTCTATATTTATGTTAGTTAGTCACTATCTAATTTCAATATCAGGTGTGCGTAATCTTGTTTGTTTTGAACTAGCATCGTTTTAGTGGTGTAGTTTTTCATTCTTCTACCAAAGTTCATCATTACCAGATCATACAAGGTACTATAGTTTATTTTTTATAATTATATACAAATTTTTAAATTCATTATATGGGGGTTTTGGGTATGACGCATAATGAAGAAACCGAGGATGAGTGTGTTTTTTAGGGAATGAATGTTGGTATCTCAATTAATGAGGTTAATATTAAATTTTCCATTAAAATCATAGATGAGTGATTATTTAATTATATATATACATCATATTTTTTCAGTAATTAATTTCTCATAGTTATCTATGATAATAATTTGTATCACTATCCAAGTAGCTAGTCAGATTGACCAATCATGAACATATCATAATCAATGGATGTGTACGACTATGAAAGTGAATTATTTTGGAATACTATCATTATTAAAAAACAATATTTATATTATGCATATATTTTTGGTATTTTGAATAATAGTTTATGTGATTTTAATAAATAATTATGAAACTTTTTGAAAAATATATATGATACTTCATTAACGTGGTAGTCCAAACAAACACATAGTTAATGTTTTCATTTCCTAATGAATGAGAAATAATGATGGTGTATTATACTTTTTATAATAATAATAATAATTTTATATATTTAAAAAAATTTCACCATTTATATCCATATAATCTGTTAAGAGAGGTGGTGGTGAAAATGAAAGACGTCGCTTTGTGGAGGTGGTAGTTCACAAAAATACAGGATTCACATTATCCTTTTCCTAAATGATAAATTCGACAATAGGTTATTAGTTATTTCCAAAATATAAATACATTATGCATAATATAAATAATTAATCAATCTTATAAAAGTTGGAAAATATATTTTAATTGGAATGGTATAAAATAAAAAATATTGGGGGAAAATTAGTACTTACATTGATCACTTTTTCCTCCCTTAGACAATTCCATGAAAAGAGATGATATAGGCCAAAATAACATGTATACAATATTAATGAATTGAAATAGTATTACTAGTGTAGTAAATATGTCATAGTTTAAAGAGGAAAAAAAATTTGAGAGTATTATTAAAGGGGTGGTGAGAGTATCCTTTAATAAGTGGTGAGAATGGAATTATTTTTCATTATTTCATCTTAATATAAATAGAGGATATTTTTTGAATTTTAAAAATATTCAAAAATAGAATATAATTTATTTGAGATTGTTTTTCCAAATATCTCATAAAACACTCAATTATAAATATTTTTAACATGTTATTATATTTACTCCATTAGTAAACCCATTCAAACCTTTTGAATTTTATAGTAGTAACTAGTATTTTCCTAAGTAAATAATTTTTTTGAATAAAAATAAAATTATCCTTATTAAATAGTATGGACCTTGTAATTAAAATTTTCAATAAATTTTATAATATATTTTTTCTAAAATAGATAAAAATAAATTTTAGATTTTAGATTTAGAGAATAATGCATCTTAAGTTCTAAAGTATAAACATCGATATTTAAACTAAATATATATTTTTAATTCTATAATATCTCGTATAAAATAAATATTCTTAAATATATTTTTTTTCATAAATTTAAAAATAATTATTATACACTAATATTTATATAAAGTCATGGTATCTCTAAAAAAGTTATTTTCCGCTATTCACATAAAAATCAATCTTTTCAAAAAAAAATACCAAAAATATAACCTGTGGTAATTTTGATATACAGATTACAAGAAGGAAGTTATTTTTTTAATTAAAGTTATAAAATTTATATTTTTTTTTAAATGATAATACCAAATATAATGAAGAACGTATTTTATCAAGAAATTACTCTTTAATTATTAAGTATTATTAGTACTATTTCAAACCACTTCTTTTAATATTGATTGTGAACATTCCATTTTATATATTTAAATATAATAAATTATCAATATAATCATTTAAATTTTTTTGATTTAATATATTATGATAAAAATACTAAAAAATTTATAAAAAATTATTTGGGAATGAAGAGCCTTGTTTAATATGAAATCATATTAATTATTTAATACCTAAATATAAGAAAATATAATTGTTCAATATCTATTTATTTTATAAAGGATTGATTATTCCTATAATTTTAATTAATATTTTTCATCTTATATGTTAATGATTTTTTTAGTTTTGAATTTCTTGTATATAAGGATAATATTTATTTAAGGAAAATACATAGTGAAGTATGAGGTTGTAATAATATCCACTCTAAAAAAATTGTTTCCTTAATATTTTAATTTTCACAAACATAATAAATACTTAAGTGAATCCATAATATAGAAAATACATTATATTTTATTTTTAATGATGTTTTATCCACACTATCCTTGGTATGATAGGTGCACTCATATTTCCCCACAAAATAGGAATATAACTAATGTTGAGTTTCCCTAAACCATTTGTGAAAAATATGTAAATATAATGGGATTAATTTACAATAATCTATTAATATTCATCCTGTTATTAATATGTATTCATGGGTTTATTTTTATATGTGATTTCCTTCTATTGGTAATTATCCTGGCCTTCATGTCAAGAGATACACTCCATGCCTAATATCACATCAAATTCGAAAAAAGTACAACGTGGTTTTTTTGGAGCCACATTCTGGTAACCACATATTTTTGAGGATTTTTATTATTGGGATACAATAGTCATATCAATAAAATATTTTAATGAATTATTAAACATCTATTCATAAGGGTAGTTATTTTATGTTCTTAGTAAATATTCTAGGTATAAAGGAGTAGGTTGAACAATATATGAATACAACACTCACAATTATTGAGTGTTTGATAAGTGATACACATTTAATTTCATTTTCAAAATCCAATTATCTATTTTTTGATTCATAATACATCCATTTTCTAGGAAATTTGTTGTTTCAATATTCTTTTTTAGCCTATGGATTCAGTAACCGACCTGAATAATATCTTGGTTCTTCGCATTTAATCTATTGAACTATCAATGGTACCTTTAGAAGAACAGTACTTCGTTTCCCAATGTCTATTGATACCTTCAATTTTCATTTGAAATTATTATCTCTCTTACCTCCTTTCCCAAACATAAACACCCCCAATTCTTTAAGACATTACTGTAAGTTATTCTTACCACATTTTTTACATGAAGGATATTTAATCTTCTATGTTTAATCATCTTCATCACCTGAGATTCAATGAGACTCTATCCTTATCCTGTTTTTTGTTTTTCAAAACTCATATATGATCACATTAATAATTTTAATATTTTAAATGTGGTTTTTAATAAACACAATATTTATCACTCCATCTCTTACCTCATTTATTTTATTTTTGGGAAAATCTATGCCTTATCCCAAACATCAATTAGTAACATGGTTCTATCGGGCTTCATCAATTACTAAAAGCAAAAGTAGCTAACATAAGTGATGAACACGATAATTAAATAATTTTAATTTAATTACAAGTAAAATTAATCCTCAAAATATATTAATATTCATAATTATTACATTATCATTCAGTTCAACCAAAATATAGCTTTGTTTAATCTATGTTTCTTTTGGTCTAGTTCTTTTATATTACTTTACCAAAATGATTATCATAATAAACACTTTATAATTTATTGTAAATAATATTTGATAAACCAAACTATATTCCTGAACAGTTCCCAACTCAATTTATTGTCTTTGGCCCACCCATCATGCACCAGAGTGAATATTTAGGTGATACATAACCAACATTATTTAGGTTTTTAAACCCTATATTAATTTTTCTATATCCTCTTTAATAATAAATCATTTAGTAAGGGATTTAATTTCGTATAGATCCATGAAATCTCTAGTTTACCAATACTTTAGGACATTATCCTATAAATAGACTTTTTTAGACTTATACAATTGGTTCTTATTAAAGTTCTCTAATAAAAATACCCAAAATATTCTATATAACCATGAATAACCTAAAGGTTTATATATAACACTAAAATTATTATCAACCTAATCTTATCACACCTTGATAAAATATATATCCTCAACTAATAATATCATAATCTCCAAAGTTTTCTAATCCCTAATCTAATATTATCTATGATATCCCATAGATGTGACCATCTCATAATTAAAATAATTAAATAAAATATTTCATTATAATAAATTTCATTGATATTTTAGTTAAATAGTTTTATAGTATTAGGAAATAAAATTAACTAAAAAAACCCAAGTATTATGCAACTAATATTCATTTTCCCCCTATATAAGAAATGTATTAATATATAATACATCTTCAATATTTTCCAAAACTTTTCTACACATGCTACTATTTTTAAACATCATAAATATTTATTTTCATCATAACATGTGTAAATAGAAACATAATAAAGGGGTTTTATTAGATTCTCATAACGGGAAACATAAGAGATAACCCATAAGAATTATTATTGAGAAAATGATAAGCATATGGATATAAGAGAATCATCATAATCCATGAACATAGAATTATGAAAACAAACCCAAAAAAACATGTGGCATAAGAAATGTTCCATAATAACAAAATTATGTCAAAAAATATAAGTGTGTGATAGAAACATAAGAATGGTAATCATTATATAGTGGATCATGTATCAAAACATATTTCCCTTGGTGTATTAGGATTCACTCACATGTTTCAATCGATGGATGAGTCTTAACTCAACTATTTACCTTGGTGGACTAAGAAAATAAAACTCATTTCTCATTATCATTTGAGATATAAGGCTTCATATAATGAATTATAAGGTTATATAGGGACTGAACATAACTTAATCAAAAACTATACATATTTGTGCCACTCAAAAGCAATCATTAATCATATCACAATGATCCCATGGAAATAAAATTGGTGTCATATCAATTTCCAATTGAATCACGTGAGTAAAATCTTCATAATTCCATTAATAATCATAACATGAAATTCACAAGGAAAATAATGGGTATCCAAAAATATTCACTATCATTATAGGTAAATACACTCCAATCAAGATAATATGGAATATGTTATTCAAATTGTGTAAATAAAGTATATATGATTAAATAAATAATATCCATAATCAATCTATGAGAAACATCTTTTTGAACACCTGTTCATCAATGGATGTAAATATATAGTGTTCGAAGAGGGGAGGAATTTTGTGAAAAAAATGATTTTTTAATATAGTGAAATATTATCAAATATAAAGAATGTAATTGATTTATATGAGTTTAATACGTCAAAATAGTATAATATAATTTATTAAGAAATTAAATAAATTATATTTATAATTAAAGAAATCATTTTCAGATAAAGTTAAAAATTAAAGAGAAATAATAAAATAGTTTTTAGAAATTTTTTTAAACATTTTTATAAAAAGGGAGGTTATTGGAAATCACAAGTCAAATTTGAAAATGTGATGATAATTTTTTTGAAAAAAATTATCATTAAAATTTATCCTCAATAATAGATCCTTTAATATACATATAGGTTATTTCAAGGAAACAAGGAGTGAGTAATAAAATATGACCATGGAAGGAAACCCATTTAAAATATATTTATTAAAACCCACATCATAAAAAGAGATGATAAATAGTCCTTTTGAAAAAGGAAAATCTAAATGCGAAGGTAACACGATATGCTGGAAAATTGTTTTTCTAACTATAAAGTACAAAACTATAGATAAGACTAATATGTATAGGGATAGGAAAATATCGTTAAAGAGGATGAGAATTATTCTAAAAAATAATTTAATTTTATAGAAAGAAATTTATTAGGGTAGTCGATTAGAATTGAAAATTAATTTTCTAGTAGAGATAATGTACTATTAAATAAAATATTAGAGTGTAAGTATCAAATCTTGGAATAATTAAGTTCAAATTAAAAATTATAACTCAACTAGGGGAGTTGAGTTATCAAAACCCTTACAACCTTGGTAACCTTTGAATAAAAATACATTTGAATAAAGAATATGATAGAGATATTCAAACACCATAAATTACATGAATATTTTAAAATACACTAATTAGTTAGTAGCAAAACTATTTAGGGATATCATGGTGCACAATATAAAAAATGTATCAAGAAATTAAATTTGTGGAAAAGTACCCCTTACATTAATTCCCTAATTCTACTAATAAATATGAGTCTATCGTCAGAAAAATAACGATATTATATAATTTATTAAAAAATAATTCATTTTAATAACATTTTATAAATCTAATTTATAAATATTTGCTACATATATATATTTTAGATCCTATCTATTTTTAATATCAGGTGTGAGTAATCTTGATCATTTATAGCTAGTCTTATAATAGAAGGATTATTCATCATTATTCTCCAAAATTTCATCATTCCTTGATCATAAAAGGTAATTAAATTGGTTCTTTATATTTATTTATAATTTTAAAATTCCAGTTTTGGAGTTTTGGTTTGGATCCTTAAATATGAGATCAGTGATAATCATTTTTAGTGATTTTTAACGAATGAATGTAAGTATCTCAATTAATGGATTTAACATTAATGTTTCAATTTTAAATCCAAAATTGAATCATTATTTACATATATATATAATATATAACTTATAATTATATTCTCATATTAATCCTTAATATTATATTATAGAATAATTCGCGTTACTAGACTAACCCAAAAATGAACATACCATAATTAAAGGATGTGTTTATCTAAAAAAGTGGGTTATTTTTTAATAATATCACTATTATAGAAGAATAAGAATATTAATTATATATTATCTAGGTTCAAATCATATTTTATGATATGTTAGTAAATAAAAAAAACTATATGAAAAATAATATACGTTACTTTTTGAAGGCGGTAGTCCACAAGTATACACATTTAACATTTTCATTTCTCAATGAATGATTGATAATAATGTTGGATTATAATTATCCTCTTAATAATAATAGTATTTTTATATATTTATCATTTTTATAAATTTAATCCATATAACCAATTAAGGGAGGAAGTGGTGAAAAATGGAAGATGTATCTTCACGGTGGTGGTAGTCCAAATAAATGTACGAATGATGTTTTTAATTTTATTAATGGAAAATGGGAAAGGTGATTTTTTATATAAAAAATAAAAAAATTCATTTTAATATGAAGACATAATTAATCATGAAATAATAGGATGTTATCTTTCTAAGGGGAATGATAAAAAATAAATTTTTTTATTGAAACGTTTGTACTTATGTTGAGAAATTTAAGTATCCCTTAGAGGATTCCTTTGAAATGGAGGAAGTAAGACAAAATATTGTGTCTAAAAGATTAAGGAAGTGAAATAAGATTATATGGGAAATAAATTGGTCATATTGTAATGTGGAAAATTATATTTTTAGTGATATTGAAGACTTGGGGAGATTCCCATTTAAAAATTTGTGAGAATGATATTTTTAAAAGTATTTCAAATTAATATAATGATATAATGTGTTCCACTTGTTAATAAGAATTAAAAATTATTAATAATAGATTTTAGATTATTTTTTTTCAATAAAATCATCATAAAATAAATTATAAACATTTTCAAAAAATTTAGGACTTTTAACCCTTTAGTTAACCAATTTTAACATATCATCTTTTATTGTTTTAAGTAGTTTTTACCTAAGTAATTCATTTTATTATGACCAAAAAATGGTCATTATTACATAATATGGAAATTATAATATAAAATTTAATATAAATTATATTATATTAAATTTTTGGAAGTGATGAAATTAATTTTAAAATAATATATCTGTAATGAATTAAAAATAGTTTTACTGAATAATGTATGTTATGTTTTAATCAATCAAATTAAATTTGTAAGCTAAAATCATTTTTTTTTAAATTAAAATATCAATTATAAAATACATATTTAGTATTATAAACTAGTTTCATAAATTTCCATGTCAAAATTATATATTAATAATTCCATGTAATTCATGATAAAAGTATGAATGATATTATTCACTATTCAACTAGAAATCAATCATTTCGAAAAAATCCCAAAATTCATGCTAAGAAAATTTTGTTATGTAAAATCTTAAAATGTTGTAAACTTTTTAAAATTAAAATTATAAATTCTATAAATAAATATTTTAAATTAATATATATAATATAATGAAATACCTATTTTTATCAAAACATGAAATTTTCATAATTTAACTGTTATTAGTACAATTTCATAGCAATTACTAGAATAATGAATGTTAATAAGCATGTTAATATACCGAAATATTTTATATTATCAAAATATTATTTAATTTAATTTGAAATATATATCATGATGAAATATAAAAATAAATTTAAAAAATAAATTTGACAATGAATAGTCCTTTTTAAAATAAAATCATATTAATTATTCAATGTCAAAATGCAACCAAGTTTAGTTAAGTGATATCGATTTTTTACTAAAGGGTTTATTATTACTATAATTTTATTTAAAAAAATTTATCTAATATTTCAAAGATACATTATTTTAGTTTTTTTAGATTTAGATAATATTTATTTATGGAAAATACACTGGGAAATATCGGGTCGTTACACTCAATTATATGGAGGATGAAGTTCTTTTAGATATTAGAAGATGAAGTGCAGTGAATTATAAAAGAAGTTAGTGGGTATTTCATTAAGTATCTCATAGAGAATAATTAAAATAGAATGATTTTAGTGTAGTGATATTTAGAAATTGTAATTTTGATGGACAACTACAACTTGCCGATGCTTCCAATATGGACAGATGATTCATTTAAAGAATTTTTTTTGAGAAGTTTCAATAGGATATATGAAGAGGTTCATAAAATAGCATTTGGGAATCATGAAAAGTGTTTTAATATAAGATTAAAATAACCATAGAGACATAGGTTATAGTGGGAATACACCAACAGGAGTAGAAACCTCCACCCCTGAAGCAATAAGGATAACATTTTATAGATGAAAAAGCGGTCAAGGAGTACAATATGAATGTTGGATGTTACATTGTGTGAAGTTATAACCAAATTGTATATTTATTTTTCACTATTTTTTTAATACTTAAATAATTAAAATTTTATTTATATATGCCCAACAGATCAGTTGGGGTTGTGAAAGGAGTTAATTTCCTACTTCACAATGACTATCACCACATTAGGTGAGAAGTTTTATGAAGGGTTTAAGTGTCCATCCATTGTGATAATGACTGGTATTATTTAATTATCAGGTAATTTCATAGTCCTAATGATGAAAACATTTGATTTTATCATTAGGATTGATTTCTTTATTAAGTACAAGGCTATAATTGCGTATTATATTAATGGTATTTTTCTAGACTGAGTTTACATACATTCTATGGATAATGAGATGTTAATGTGAGAAAATGATACCTAATCATTTTAGATTTTTGATTCATATATTTTTAGAGAGTCTGATTTTTCAGTGAATCAATGAAGGTATGTAATTAGTTTAAGAAACTTATTTTTGTGGATAGGTATCCTAGTGTATTTTTTGAATTTTTTAAATGATTTACTCGGAATATAGATATAGAAATATCTATTTTTTTTTGAATATCTATATCATATTTCTGAATGGAACTTATGGAATGGTGTGAGTTAAAATCTAAACTAGTGAATAAGATAATTTCATTTATCAGAGAGTTCAACCTTGGGATGTACCAATATTATTTTCTAAGATAGAAAGAGACAGTTTATGGGTTTTTGGATTATAATCCTATGGATTATAACAACCTATGGGGCGGTGAATTAGGTTATAAGTAATTAATTCTTGAATGAGAATCTATTTCTCATACCATGAGGAACACCTCTATTTTTATCTATATTTTCACTTATAGAGTGATGACAAAATTAAATAGCATAAGGGATTTTAAATGGTTAACTTGTACTATGGTACATATTTGGAGAATATACATTAATGTGTATGTGCCAAAAATTCACTATAATATCACTACCTTACAAGTTTAATTTAGGAGAGGTCCCACTTATGCTCTTTGCTTACATCCATAAGCTGTTAGTGAACTAACTACTCTCCTCCAATTAGGAACACACTTATCCTTCTGTTGAATCCAAATTCTCCACATAGGGATTATGTAAGCATAATTCTTCATTAGGGTTTCTCCTTAGAATAGAAACATTGATTTCCATTGAGTATGATACTCCTATAATAAATAATTTAAAGTTCAAACATCACAATGAGATATAGAACTTAACCTATAAAATTAATTCTCTAGAAAGGCTCTATGTGTGTCTACCTGTTTTTTTTATGGACCACTGCACTATCACCCAAAACATATATTCTTTTCACTTTTGTTTGAATTTTGATTAGAATTGTATCCCATAATTATGAAATTATTCTATATATCCCTCATATTTATTGGGGAAATCATGGTGCATTGAGATAGAATATACCACCAGGAGTTATAATCCATTACTACCTTCCTCTATTTATAATAATAAAAGAAATATGTAACATCCAACATTTTTAAAAAGAAATACTTTTTTGATAACATACATGATATGTCATATTAAGTTTAGATAGACAACTAAATATTATTATTTAAATGTTACCATTATAACCTAGTCTTTAGAATTGTGGGAATGAAAAATACTATCTAAATAATAACAATAGGATTTACACATGTTTATATAATGATTCAATGTTTATAAAATTAATTATAATTGAAAATATAAACCAATTGAACATAAATGATGTGTTTTTATGGAAAACTACATAAATATGAATAATTTTGTTTATAAATCAATCAAATCAGAGTTATGAGATTATATCAATGTAATATAAATTAAATATGATATTTAAAATTTATCTTTTATGTTTTCTAGATATGATATAAAAACAAATTCAATTTGCTACATAAAAGGAGTATTTTTCAAAAAATACATTTTTACCACCTATTGATGGAGAACCCATTTAAAATATACCTTTTTTTACTTTTATAAATTCAATTTGAAAAAAATAAACTTATTATTTTGAATCGGGGCATCAAAATTTATTTTTGGTTGAATGTTTTCTATTTTTTTTATAAATATCATATTTTAATGAGTGGTCAAAAACACTGCATTTTAATTGAAAACTTTTTTTACTTTAATTTACATATATTTACATATTATAATTTTATTTGTATTTAAAGAAAAATTAGATTATTTTTTATCATTTAATCTAGTTTAGGTCATTGGAATAAATTTCACAGTAAAATTAGACATAACAAATGTGTGAACTTTTGAACGTTTTACTAATAAAGCATTTTTTTCTTGTTATGTCAATGTGATAAATTTTTAATTAATTTATTAATATTATATGTTTTTAATATTGAAAAATGGATTCCATATTTTGAATTAAAAAATCCAAATTACGTAAAAAGGTCTCTTTTATTTTTAGGCTTTATGAATAGTAACTTTAGTAATTATTTTTATTACCACGGTTAAGGGTAAATCAGGTAATTAAAGGTTAAAATAATATTGTAAAACTACACTAACTATCACAACACCATCCCTCCAAAGATACCCATCCTGAGCTGGAAATGGAGAAAGAGAGATAATAATCCCCCAAGTCCCACCTCCAGTAGGACCTGAGGTGGCGACCGGCACCAAGGGAATACAAATCTCACAAAATTGGATGCATTAGCATTTTTATAGTTACCATGTTTGAGAGATAAGATGTTTCAACCACAAAACAAATCCAAGATAGATATATAAAAGAAATATGAAACCATTCCACATGCATGTTTAAAATAAAACTACTAAAAATATAAATAAACTCAAAAGTAAGTACCAAAAATAATGTTAAGAAGCGACATGACAACTATACCAATGTCTGAGCTAGTACCTCCCAACATAGTCCCTATAGTACTCCTAGAAACTTGAAAACACTTTTATATATATAGGATGAGTGTAAAATTATAATCATTAGGGAAAACAAAATTCTCTGATGGAAAGGTGAGAGAAGCATACTAATGATCTCATGAGAAAACAGAAGAACCAACGACACCTAACAAGGTATAGTATACACCCCACCCTCACAAAAAGTATTCTAACTAAATAAACCAACTTATGTAAAGTAATATAGATAAAATTGATGATATGGTACCCCAAACCACTTTTCTATTGATTAGAATCTCTCACACTCTAATGTAAAATGTACTGACACTCCCACCTCTTCCTAATGTACCACAACACAACCCACCCGCACACAACTAGGCCTCACAGCTTGTCCCACAACATTGGAAAATAAAGCTCATCACATATCTCTCACACACACTGGGACCTCAAATCTATGTCCCACTATAGACACTTAGGCGACATACCATGTCACTTCTTTAAAACACTTTGTAAATGACAAAACATCTCATCTTAAAGACATCCAGGAAACCATGACACTTCTCTTCCCGAAGACACCTGGGAAAACACAACTCTCCCACACACACCAGGGCCCCAAAAGCCACTACTTGAACAAAGAATCTTGGGCCATCACATTACTAGATGAGGGAGTATGGAAGAGAATGTGTCCATCCAGCAATCCTCTCATCAGAATGTTTGGGAAAGACACCCTCCCTCATAATAATGGTGGTGTTTGACACATAGTGGTCAATTAGGGTGGGGTGCGTAGAGAAAATAAAAGGAAATAAAAGTATACATATATAGTATGAAACACTAAATCCCAAAATATGTGTTCTTAATAAAAAAAATAAACTACCCCTTAACATTTCCAACTTTTTTACAACCTATAAATTCATTTATTAGTAATAATAACTTCCTAATTTAATAAATGAAAGACACTTCGCAACAAGACACAGCTCAAATCATACCCCATCCAATCCAATTAATAGTCTCCCATTCTTTATTAACTATTCATTTATTCATTCCATCACTATCCAAGAAACTACTAAGTATACCACACAAAAATTCACACCGAAAGATTCACATATTGGAAGAAGAACCATCGTCAAATAACCCACTTCATATTTCCACTCTGTTTAACACCCTTTCAAAGTACCAATCTTGAGACATGACGTAAATATTTTTGTATGTTGCTCATGGAGAAAACCTGGGTGTATTACCCATATAAATCACTATTGTACTTCTTCAAACTCATTCTTCCCAAACTATCCACTTAAAAAAGAAAAACCCCACTTAGAAAAACACCTCAGTACAACCATCTTGGTAGCCCCACTGCATAACAATACAACACCCATCACATCCAGCCACACAAACATAGCATAACCCAATGTCAGCCCCATTTCACAACACTACCTATCCATCCCAAATCACAGAGCCAATAACATAACTGTACCACCATACAAACCAAACCAAACCAAACCAAACATATTCATATTTAATAATAATTTGTTCTTTAATTCCACTTACTGATTCAGGGGTTATCATAGAAATTGTGTTATCCTAGGGAATCTGTTTATTATCCATGTATATGTGGTTAATAGTTTTCATATTGGAAAACTCGTCCAATAAAAAATATCATCCATTCCATAGATCATCTTGTGCACAAACAAATACCACCAACGATCATTATTATCAAAAGGCATATAGCCCATAAAATTCAAAATATCTAAAAAATAAAAAAGGAGAAGCATGATTAACTTTTTCCCAACCCCTTTTTATTGATATTTAACTCAATTCAATTTACTTTGTGTATTTGGGATTCTTTTATCATCACAATTAAACATTCATATACCCCCCTCATGATACACAATTATAGAGAGAGATGAAAGGATCCCTACCTGGAATAACAGACGACCAAAACATTGTTAATGCACCGAACAAGGGGTGTGTAGGTAGTAAGATGAAAGAAAAACATGATCCAACATCTATATCACAACATAAGGATCCTTGAGGAAGAGTGTTTTTGGGAAAACCAATAGAAAACAAGAGCACACAAGGGAGTGAGGATCTCAGCTTTTGAAAACCCAAATCCTATATCAATAGAAGAAATGAGTTTTAAAGGCCACTAAAGATGGATCTTGACTAAGACCATGAGTTATAGAAGTAAATGGAAGCTTCTTGTTTTTAGAAGATAGATACAATTTGAAAGAGCCCAATAAACCATTAAATTTGGTATTTACCTCCTTTTATGCCAAATAAAATGTTAAAAGCACAAAACTGCTACCAACTGGAAAACTAGAGAAAATTTTGAAATTTCGACAAACTATTAGAAATGAATCACCATTGGGTGGTTCACTATAATGAGTCACTAATATATGAGTCACTGGTGTGAGCTATAGGTGGATGTGACACCGTTAGGTGACTCATCGTCGTATATCATCGGTGGATGAGTGACTAGTGCGAGCTACCAATGGATGAGTAATCATTGGGTGACTCACCATTGGATGAGCTACCGATGGATGAGTTACCATTGGGTGAATTATCGTTGGATGAATCACTATTTAAAAAGTCATTGTGGGATGTGTAACCATAACGAGTCACCATTGGTGACCAACCGGTGAGAGTCACCACTGTGACTCACCACCATGACCTATCAGTGTGAGTCATCATTTCCACTCACCGATGGGAGTCACCATTTGAAGTCCCCATTCCGAATCACAAGTCTTGACTCACCATTACAACCCAACCTTTCCACTTACTGGTCCTGACTCACCATATGAAAAACTCGATTTTTTAAAAACTCTTGAAATGGGTCGAAAAGACCTCCCAGAACACTCCAAACACTAAATTTTCACAAAGTAATAGACCAGAGAGGTTAGGAACATTACATTAAGTACCCCTAAAACTATTTTTACCTTTAGAATTAATAACCAAACCCATAAAGGAAATATGGGTCCATGAAACCACCCTATGAGAAACCTCTAGAGGATCTCTCTACACTTGAAACACCACTATCAACATCAATGTTCGATGATAAACCAGCTTGTGTTGTCCAAAAGCTGGGGTGAAACCTCAATATCCAAGAAAACCTCCTCTACTATATTTTATCCAAAATTTCCATAATACGAAACATAGAATCACAAAAACCACATTGTCTGATCACATGAATCAAATAATTCCTCCCTTAGTGTCAAGATACTATCCACTCTTAGTGGGACTGAGTCACCCTCACGGGTTTAATAACATCTAAATTATTACTTATCTATTAGGAATCAGGTCCTCCCTTTTCCAAATTTCAAGAATTCATCACACATTAAGGTACAAGGAAACAAATCATACCATAGAAAATAGGGTTCAAACATCACATTACTGGGGAAATCATAACAAGGAAGAACTCAAAACAACTCTTGGTACTGGGAATGCATTTGTGCCACTCACTCTTATGTACTCTCCTCCAGGCAGCTATGCATCCACAACATGTGAAACAAAGTAATGGTCTACCCATAAAGAACCTTCTCATGGGTGTTCTATATCTCTATTGGTCTCTCCGTGTATGTTAAGTTTCCATTGATATCTAACTATCCCCAGTAAATGACATGGGAGTCATCGTGAAAATCCCGATGGAGATGAGAGATGTATAAGAGATCATGGATCCTTTCCTACTATGGTGGGAGTGATAACTAGTATGTCACCTCACCAACATTCCCCAACACCTCTGAGAGTCCAAAAAACATGGGAGAAAACGTCCTCCCTCTACCAAACATCCAATACCAACATCGAGGATAATCCTTTAAAAATACGTGATCCCCAACCTCAAACTCCAAGGGACTCCTCCTACGATTGACGGACGAATTATTTTGGTCTTGCACTACCTTCATCCTCTCACGAATGAGTTGAATTTTAGTTTTTGTGCTCTGCACTACCTAAAGGCCAATAATAGATGTCTCCCCATCCTCTATCTAGAACAAGCTTAAATGACATGGTATTCCGTACAAATATTCAAAGAAATCAATGACAATGTAAGAGTGATGTATGTTATTGTAAGAAAACTATGTCAAGGGAAAGTGTCATACCCAACATATTCCAAAGTCCAAGATGCGTGCTCAAAATATATCTTCTAGCATTTGGATTGTTTTCTCTATCTTACCATCTCTTTGAGGGTGGAAGGAAGTTCTGAGGAATAACAGAGTGACATAATTAGGTTGTAATCCCCTCCAGAACCATGAGGTAAAGCATGTATCCCGATCCAAGATAATGGATATTGTAACACCATGAAGTCACACCACCTCATCTACATACCTCTTGGTCAAGGCATCCACTACGTCTGACTCCTTATCACTAAGAAGTGAGCTGATTTCATCATCTGATCCACTACCATCCAAATGGAATCATAGCCTTCCTGAGTGCAAAGAAAATCTGTGATGATATCCATCAAGATTTCATCCCACTTCTACTAAGGGAAATCTAATGGCTACAAAAAATTTCCAAGAACATAGTGCTAAGACTTCACTTATTGGCACACTAAACACTTCGACACAAACTATACTACTACCTATTTCATATAGGGCCACAAAAGATTCTCCATCAAGCCAAGATACATCTTGGAAACTCTTGGGCGCACCTTTAATGTTTGTCTATGAAACTCCCAGATGACTCCCTCATGCATCAAAACTGGAATAAATTTCCTAAAATGGAACAAAATTTGATTTTGACCATCCTTTGACCATCCTTTGACCATCCTTTGACCATCCCTTTGGAGCATCACCATGTTTAATGCGATAGAGCATCACCTATGCCTCAGAGTCTTCCCACTAATACTCCTCATTTTATATTAGAGAAGATGGAACTGTAATTTGAAATAATATATATCTACTACTATTCTCCCTTTCATCTAAGTGAAAGTCTATAAAATCCTCCATCACATTCAAAGAATCTGCAGATTCCCAAAATACATCCTTCCATGACTTTAGGATCAAGGTTTCGGCCATGAAATTTCTGTTTATTAAGGTGTAAGTGATCTTGAATTCGTAATCCTGGAGAAACTCCATCCACCTCCACTATTATATATTTTAATCTCACTAGGAAAAGATATAATTCAATCTCTTACGAACATTGAATACCACAAAGCGCTCCCCAATGTGGTAATTCCTCCACAACATCAGTGCAAACACAACTGGTACCAACTCCAGATCATTGGTGTCATAGTTACATTCATGGGGATGTAACTGCATGGACCTATAAGAGATTACTCGCCACTACTGCATCATCACACATTCCAATCCTAGATGATAAGCATCACAAAAAACCTTGAGAATCACCCCTTCTTCTAGAAGTTGGATCACTTGAGTACTAACCAAATTCCCTTTTAGATAGCCGAATGCAACATGTCACTGCTCACTCTACACAAAATCCTAGTCCTTTATAGAAGAGTTGTCAACGGATCTATAAATCAAGAGAAATTAGGTACAAATATTTGGTAAAATAATAAATGAACTTGAGAACTATGAACCTATGAAAAACTCTTGGGCACTTCTTGAGAAATCACTAAATCAGACTTTGATGGGTTAACTACTACACCTTACTGTGACACTACATGTCCAAGTAAATGTACCTATTATGTATAGAACATGCACATGGGAAAATTTATGTAAAGCTGGTGGCATTGAAGAACCTCCTTGACTATATGGAGATTCTCAGTGTGATCCTCCTACGAATTTCAAGTATATCAATAAGTGATTGATGAATATGACGATGAACCGGTCTAGGAACTCATGAAATATTGAGTTTATATTCCCGATGAACATGTATACTGAATTTATAACACTAAAAAAATGAAAAAACCTACAACTAAAACTAGTCTATAGGATATCACCCTCCTTTACCCACAACCGGTGGTATCCAAACTGTAAGTTGATATAAAAAACCAACTTTCTCCTATAATCTAGTTGAAAATATCATTTATCCTTGGTTGAGGATAATGGTTCTTGACCATCACCAAATTCAAACTTCGGTAGTATATGACCAAACTCAGAACACCATATGAATTATTTTAAAAAAACACTAGAGAACCCCATTATGACACACTATGCTAGATAAATCCATTCTTTATCAGATCATCAATCTGGATCCTCAACTCCCAAAACATATAAGGTTCCATCTGATAAGGGGCTATTGAAATCGGACAAGCACCAAGATGGAGGTCTATCCTAAACTTGACATCACAATGAGGGGGTAGTGTCACAACCTACTCAAGGAAAATATCCATGAAGTTCCCAAAAACCAAAGATACTTCAGGGTCCACTACTCCCACTAACATCTCATCCAACAAGGAAAGAAGAGGCTCTACACACCGATTACCCACCTAGAGAATCTTCTTGCTAATGAAAGCCACAATCCTTCCATCCGTGTTTGATAACTGAACCATCCTCCAGAAGCATTCGCTAATGGAATGAACAATATAAAACAAGTCAATGATGAGAATAATATTGTATGGATGCATCTATAGCAATAAAATATCCCCATGAAAATAATGTGGTCCCATCTTCTGTCAAAACCCCTGGAACACATCAAACAAGTTGGTCAGACCTCTGACTTGCATAATCAACACCAAGTGAATTTGAAACCTCTCTATGCCTAGTCCAATAGCATGCACTGGACTGGGTGCAACAAAAGAGTGTGAAGAACCTATATCAAAAAAATCACAAGTAAGGGTACCTAACAAGATGATCGTACCTTTAACAATCTATGAACTTATTGGAATTGTTGCCTATGTTGGGTGTAACTCACCATGCCCAACTCCTCTACCGCTCTTCTAAAATCTGTCTCCATGACCATGATTGAGTCGAGGTCCCTGAGGAACACCCTAAGGTCATATTCTACCTTCACTATTTCCCCTCGATGGAACATGATCCTACTAGCCCTACAACTAATACAGCCATGCTAGCAGCTGCAACTGAGGCGGGAATAAAACCTGCCCACATCCACCATACTAATCATGAATAGCCACTTGGCACTAGTTCTAAATATTCCCACAGAATACACAGCAGACATACATCATCCCAAAACCCACATGAAGGGCACAAGAACCATAAGTGAGATACGTAAACTTATAATGCTGACTCCCCACCGGTCAGAACCTCAATGGCCCTGGAACCTAGGACCTTCTATGGGTAACCCTACCTCTCGAAGATCCCTTATATATATCCTCTCACGATAGACCTCCTCATGAGTGAATCCACTCGATTATTTCCTTCTCCTTATGGATCACCATGTACATTGAAAATGTATAGGGGGTAACCACATACTAGGTAGAAGGATGAAGTGCCTCCTCTTGGAATCCCACACAAGACTCTTTATATAAAAAAATTGGGGGAAAAGCACAGGTGATACTTGAATTTCATCCTTAGATCTAGTACCAAAGTACTCACCTGCAAGAGGGGGAGTAACTCCTTCCTCTTCTTATCCTACATGGTTGATTAAAGTAATTCTAATCAGAACTCCTTCTCAAAATCAACCTATAGAAAATCAGCATTCTTGCTCTATTTTAGGTAAAACGTCCACCATTGACACATAGCTCCCCGCATCTTGATCACTACCAAAGATACCCAATACGCCATCAAATCCCAGATCAAACTGAATGTGATCTCAAGATCCTTGAGACATCTCTATGTTTCCATGTCTAAAACAATGTCCTCATACTTTCCTAGAGTCTGCTTCTAGAATGAACATAACGTTCTCTGCCACTGGTCATCCACCCCCAATGGATCAACCCTATACCCATAAACCGGATAAGCCTGGTGAGCATCAACTACAAGAGCCAAAAGTGGATGATGACTATGTTTCATATCTATAAAAAAGGTAATGAAGGAAATCCCATGCCCGAATATCATGGAATTTTATTTAACATTTATTTTAACTCATTACATATTTCAATTTCCCCAGAACAACCCATTTGAATAGAAACACTAGTCATTATGATGTATTTTTCTTTCCTAGGGTCTCTACCATACAAATGGTGTAGCCTCAATTGGTTGTTTTATAGGCTTAGAGTGCTTGCATCGAATCATGGGGGCCCTAAAAACTTATGTCCTTCCCTATATTCCTATGCCTGTGTCATGCACTAAGATCACCTGGAAAAATTTCCCTACCAACCCATGAAATCCTTATAGTGCCTAACTCCATACTCCAAACTATCTCCCAACCATCACCTTTGATACCTTTCTATCATGAACCCCTCCATCTAAAGATACCCCACCTGAGCTAGCAATGGTGAAAGGGATATAATGATCCCCGAGTCCTACCTCTAGTGGGCCCTGTGGTTGAAACCATCACCAAGGGTATACCAATCTCACCAAATGTGAGGCATTACCCTTTTTATAGTAACCAAGATCTAGAGATAAGTGTATCAACCTCAAAATAACTCAAAGAATTGTGTATAAAAGAAATCTAAAACCATCCCGCATGTACGTTTGAAACAAATATACTATAAATATAAATAGACTCCAAAGTAAGTAGAAAAACCGAGGTTAAGAAGTGACACCATAACTATCCTAAAGTCTAAGCATGAAACACCCAACACAGTCCCCTTAGTCCTCCTTGAAATCTGAAAATAGTTTTATATACATAGGGTGATCATATAAGTATACTCATTAGAAAAAACCAAAGTCTGTCAGGAGCATGTGAGAGGAGAACACTAATTCTCCCATGGGAAAACAACATTAACCAACAACACCTAACAAGGTATACTATCCACCCCAACCTCACCAAAGGAATTCTAATCATATAATGCTTATTAAGTAAATTAATATAGATAACATGGATGATAGGGTACCCTGCACCACTTTCCCATTGATTAGATGCTCTCACACCCTAATAAAAAATTTCCATCTGCTCCCCCCTATTCTGAAAGTACCACGTCACAACCCGCCCACACGAACTTGGGCCTCACAGCTAGTATCGTAACTTGGGAAAATAAAGATCATAATATCTCACACACACACATCAGGGCCTTACTACCATACCCCGCCCGCAAAAAACTAGGCCACATACCACATAACATCCCAAAAAAACATGGGAAATAACAACACATCTTATCCTAAAGACACCTAGGACACCGAAACAATTCACTTCCTGAATGAACCTAGGAAAATACAACTCTCCCACACACACATGGGCCCCAAAAACCACCACCTTTCCTAAGAATCTTGGGCCATCATTGCTTGGAAGAAGGAGTATGGGAGAGTGGGTGTTCATCCATCCATCCTCCCACTAGGATTTTTGGGAAAGACACCCCCCTCGTAACAATGGGGGTATTTAATACACAGTTCTCAACTAAGGTGGGGTGCGTACAAAAAACCACAAGGAAATAAAGGTATGTATATATTGTATCGAAGACTCAAACCTAACTTATAGTTTCTTAATCAAATAATCAACCATCCCATAACTTTTCCAACTTTTCTGCTACATATAAATTCATTTATTAGTGACAATCACTTCCAATGTTGATAATTTATAGCCACTTCAAAACATTACACAACTCAAATCATACCCCCAACCAATCCAATTAACCAAATCTTGTTCTTTATTAACAATTAATTTATTCATTCCATCATTATTTGAAAAACTTCTTAGTATAAAACACAATAAGACACGCAATAAAAGTCACACAGAGGAATAATAACCATGGTAAAATAACACACTTCATTTTTCCACTCTGTTTAACACCCATTCAACATACCAATCCTGAGACATGGGGTAAATCGTTCTGCATTCTACTCTTAGAGAAACCCTGGTCAAATTACCCATGAAAATCACTAATTTCCTTCTTCAAAATCATCATTCACAAAACACCCTCTAAATATTTTTAAACCCCACTCTATGAAACACCTCATTATAACCATCATGGTAGCCCCGCTGCGAAAAATACCACACCCATCACATCCAGCAACACAAACATAAAACAACCTGATAGAATTCCCACTACAAAACACTTCCCATTTATCCCCCAACACATAAACAAAACCATAACCATAACATCATACAAACCAAAAAAACTTATTCATATTTAACAATGATGAATTATTTAATTCCACTTGTTAATTTCAGGGTTATCATAGAAAATGGGGTATCCAGGGCCATCCATTTATTAGCTATGTATATGTTGTTAACAGTTTTCATGTTAGAACATTCATTGAAGAACAAACATCTTAAATTCCATAAATCCTCTTATGTGCAAACAAAGACCACCAACTATCATGATTTTCAGTAGTAATATAGCCCATATAATTCACAATATCAACAAAAATAAAAAAGAGAACCACACATCACTTTTTCCCAGCCTCTGTTTACTGATATTTGACTCGATTCAATTATCATTGTTGATTTGGGATTATTATATATTAAAAACAATACATTATATACCCACCCCACATGATACACAATTAAAGATATGGATGATGGTATCCCTACCTGGTAGAAAAGAGGACCATCACTTCCTTTTTGCACCAAATAGGGGGTGTGTATGACGCAAGAAGAAGGGAAAACTCAATCCAAAAACTACAGAATAACACAGGGATCCTTGGGGGAGAAATTTTTGGGTCACACGAAGTGAAAATTGGAGTGCATTAGGTAGAGAGGATTACGTCTTTTGAAAACCCTCATTCTATATCAATGGAAGGAATGATCTTTTAATGGCCACTAAATGCGGATCTTGACTAAGACCATGCAGTTTGGATATTAAAGGAAGAATCAGGATTTTATAAGATACATATTCTTTTAAATAGCCCCAAAAACCATTAAATATGGTATTTTACTTATTTTATGTGATATAAAACATTAAATGGGTGAAAGTGCATCAAACATGAAAACGAGAGAAGATTCTGAAATTTCAAAAAACTGTCGGAAATGAATCATTGTTAGGTGAGTCACCATCATGAGTCACTTGTGGATGAGTCACTAGACTGAGCTAATAGTGGATGATTCAATACTGGGTGACTCACCATTATGATTCACTGGTGGATGAGTCACCAGTACGAGCTATCGGTGGATGAGTCACTGTTGGGTAACTCACCATTGGACGAGCCACTGGCGGATGACCCATTTTTGGGTGACTCACCGATGGATTAGTCTCTATAGAATGAGTCACCATTGGACGAGTCATCATCTCAAGTCACCACTAGAAACCTATCGGTGTGAGTCACCATTATGACTCAGCTTCACGACCTACCGATGTGAGTCCCCGTTGTGACTCACTAGTGGGAGTCACCCTTTGAAGTCTCCATTCTGAATCTTCGGTCCTAAATCACCAGTCCAAAATCACCATTCCTAACTCATCATTATGACTTATCATCACAACCTACTGGTCCTCACCCACCATTGAAAAAACTGTATTTTTTACACACTCTTGAAATTAGTCATTGTGACCTTCCAGAACATTCCAAACAACGGATTTTTCCAAAAGTAATGGACCTTAGAGGTTCAATCCATTACACTAACACTTATCCTAAACTTATTGGATGATCTATTATTGACCAATATAATATTTGGACTGAAATGTTTTCCTTTTAAAGTAACTTGGGTGTGAATATGAAGTTTATAACATTTCATTAATTGTAAAGACGAAGATGTCATAATCATGTCCCTCATAACTAAAACAATTTTAAAATGGGGGTATATAAAAGATATATTCGACTATATATATATTGATTTTAATGATAAAATTATTATCTACATCATGATAATTTATTTATAATTTTTCGATATTAAAATTTTAAATTTAATTATGATATAAAGATGATGTTGTAAATGATTTATGAAAGGAAGAATCAAATAAATGATATTAATAATACTAAAATAAATATAATTTAAAATATTTTGTTCTATACACAAATTTTATGGATGAATTGGATATGTTAAGGGTGAGTAAAATTAGGTTTTATAAGTAAGGAAGTTTTTATGATATTTTTAAAAAAGTCGATTATTGAATAGTTTTAAAAATGAATTTTTTGAGATTTTAAAATAAATAATATTTTATTAAATGATATAAAATTTACAAAACTATATACCTCAGAAAAATGATTGGCGTAATTCTAAAAATTTCATCAATGACTCATTTTTTTATTTTTTCATTTTATCGAAATTTTATTGACTGTCAAAGTCCAAAATACATAATGCAACAGTAAAAATTAATAAGGGTTAAAAAAAGATAATGATAAAAAAATTATCAAAACTTATATACTTTTAATTTGATGAAGAGAGTATGAAAAAAAATAATCCAATAATAAAATTAATTTATTTTGGAGCCATTTTTAATTGAAAATGAATTTATATTAATTTAGTAATTTTAACAATTCCAAGAGTGACCCTCCCCTATCCTATAAAAGGTCACCCATTCATCTATATTCCTTACACTTAAAACCCAAATTTTTTCAATAGTTATCTACTCAAAAACCCTTCTTAGAATCCATCTCCATATTCTTGAGGCCTTATTTTAGTTAGAACACCATCCTTAGAGTTGTTAAGGTGATATTCAAAGGAGATCATCTTAGAAGAGGTATTGTTTTTTTAATTGTTTCTATTTTCTTTCACCTTATTTTTCCTTAAAACTCCATAAAATATGACAAAATAGTAAATACAATTTTATAAATATAATTAGATGTTATTACATTAATTTAAACATCTGAATATCTCTCTGATTCCATGAAATGGGAAATGAATTAATCTTTTGTGCACATGTGTGAATTATCACCTCCACGAACTAATATAATTTTTTTTTCTGTAACCTTCTCTAAATACTGGTTATAATGATGGAATTAATTTTCATAAGTGATATTAATGAAATATTTATCATTATAAGATAATAACATATCAATCATGTTCTTATCTTCTATGAAAATAAAAATGATAACATCGTTCATGCGTACGTGTGAACCACCACCTCAATGAAGTGATGTGATTCATTTTTCTTAACCACATCACATATATGATATATATAATTATATCTAAATTATTAGTATTATGATAATAATATTATGATAATTATTAAATTATAAAATGTCAATTAATTTCATTTTATGATGATCATTGAAAAATTGAAACATTACTCATGCGTACACATGACCTACCATCTCCATGATTATAACATTGTTCATTTTTCATAACCATACATTAATTGTTTGATTTAAAAGTATAATTTATCTATTAAATTTATTATTATTTATTTAATATTAGTTTTGAGATTCAGGAATCATGACCACTTTGACTAATGACATCATACCAAAGTCTTCTTGAAATAAAGTACCGAATATTGACAAAACATATGATGTGAGTTTAAATAATTAAGTAATTGTCATATAATTGTAATAATATATATAAAGGGAATGATAAAATTGAATAATGTTCTCAAGAAAAAATAAATTAACCTAATATTGTTATTTATAGATATAAATATTGTACATGACGAGTCAGACTCTAGGTAAGTGACTCTTTAACCTAAACATTATTTTAAATGTTTAAATGATTTTTTCTTATAAATATTTCTCATTAATGTCGATGTTTTTAAATTTTTTTTAAGGATCTATTTATATGTAAATGAATATATTAAAATTTTAATTCTTTTAAAATGTTTCAATGTGGTGTGGGACACTTTGATTCAAAAGCCTTCTTTTTTAAATGTTTTAATTTTGTTTTAAAAATAGATTATTTCAATAACCTTGAATGTTTTTAACACATATACATCAAGAACCGAATTTATCAATTTTAAGTAACTTTAATTTTTTTCTGTTTATTTTACAAATTTATACATTTCTTTTCAAATAAATTGTTTTCATTTATGAGTGTGTGTCTTTGTAAAAATGAAATGTGATTTCAAACATGAAATTTTATTTTTCTATTATGTATTATGATTATGTTATTGTTCATGGGAAATTTTTGTGAATATATTTGGTTCTATGATAAACTAAGGGCGGGTTATCCAATTATAGATCTCCAATGCATTGGGTAATGATACAGAGTTAAATAGTAGGGTTTATCTTAAGAGGTTTAGGGAATATACCATGATCGGTATTCCTAATGTAACCGTGATGTTTACTCCCTATGTAGCCAAGAAAGATACAATGTAAAGAATGATATGGATTATACAAGTTACCATTGTGATTTACGTTTTATATGAAGAATTATAGGAATATTATTATTTCAATCGGTAAGATAAATCATTTATATTTTATGGGTGAAAGGTTTGATTTTTTGAGAAATTTTTATTGAGTTTAAATTATTCATGGTAAAATGGTTTCTTTACTTCTTTTATGTCTCATAATAATATTTTTGTGCTCTTACCAAGTATCAAAATGTATTTCATAGAGTATAATGATTGGTAAGATAAAGGAGAAAGTCACTATTACTGTTATCATCATTTCTATTAAGAAAAAAGAATTCATGTTTTATTTTAAAAGCTATATATTATTGGACAAAGTGGATACTATTTTAGTAATAACAGCTTTGAATGAATATGGAATCTTATGTATAGTTCATGACCTAATTATATAAAACTATAAATCTAAAAATATCCTTAATGTGAAAGAAATTAAATTATTGACTTAACTCAAGATTATGTAATGTTTAAGGCTGGGGCCTTACGGTCGGTATCATAGGATGATTTAGACAACATTGGAGATTATTATTTTTTCTTACGAGCTAGGGATATCATCATGGGATTATATATTTATGGTTGATAATGAGTTAGATATTTCAGAAATACCACTTTAGGTGTTATTTTATGAAATTCTAGGGTGATTAATATTATTTTTAGATACATTCATTTTTTTGGTAATGATGGGTTATTAAATTTTGGGATGAAAAATGAAATATATGATAATTACTTTGAGGTTAAAAAATATTATGTATTTTATTGAGGATTTATTCATATTTAGGGAATTATATAGTGATATAATTTTTTTATTAAAAGGGACAACCCATGGGAAGGGTGAAAAATCGTCGCTGCTAACAAGGTCATGGGAATCTAACCTACAATCAATGGGTGACAAGGGTGAATTTTATACCACTAGACTACATGAAGTCCTGAGTTAAAATGAAGTTTTTATTTTTTGTTAAATGATTATATAGATTAATAGTAAGTATATTTTGGGAACATATTTTTTTTACAGAATAGATAAAAATGGGATTGGAAAATGATTTGGTGATTAAGTGATTGACATTATACGTTTATTATATTGGGAATCTTATTTGATTATTGTAAATAGAATACTATGGGATTTTAATTGAGGAGTAAAGGATGAATTATATTTTGGAAGAATATATGTTTTAATTGTGGACTTATGGTTATTCAGGATATTTATGGAAATAATTAGAATATCTTGGAGATTATGTGATTTAGGAAATTATATTTTTGGTATTAAGCATTAAAAAAGATTGATACTATTTGGAGATACTTCATAAAATTTATCTTGGAAGACTATGTGATCAAACCTTCTAGATTTTGGGTTTCAATCATAGTTTGGATAATTTTGAGGATAGTTATTTTGTTGAATCGTCTATGTCGAACATGGGTGTTACTATTGAAATTTAGAGATTAAAAGAAGTTTTTCATCATATAATGGTTTATTATTTTAATGGAATTTTCTAATCTTATCGTAACCATTTTGGTTTTGGATAATGTTTCATGATAACATAAATAAATAGTTAATATGTTTTGGATTATGTGATTCTCCAAAAGTTTAGTCTGGTGCTTCAGGTGTGAAAATTTTATCTTGAATACTCATCATTTAGAGAAAAAGATGAGTTTTTGTGGAAATTTATTCATGGATAAAACACTAAATTTTATGTATGTATGTTTCCTTATTATCATAGTCTAGGAAGTAAATTAATTCCTCAAATCTATGAAAATTATCTTAAAACAATAACATTTTTTGTTTTCTTTTACTCCTACAAAATAAAAGATCATTCAACCAATCACATATTGATGGTTTTGTGAGTTTTAACTCTCTCCTAACCATGTTTTCTATCTCTATCCATCAGAACATGATTCTTATTTTTATCTTCAATGTCCATGATTTTCTATACGTACATCTATAATGTGTTATCTTAGGCGACCATCGTACTTCCCTTTCTTTATTTTAAAGTGGAAGTTTCATTAATACTTTTTTTATTTGGGATTTCAATAAAGGTATTATGAAAATTCAATCCTTACATACCGATACTGAATTCAAAATTGAGAGGATAAATTTCCAAATGGGGGTGGACTGTAACATCCCATGTTTTTAAAATAAAATTATTTGTTTGATTGTGTACATGATACCCCATATCGAGCTTAAACAGAAAACATTATATTATTATTTAAATGTTTCCATTATAACATAGCTGTTAGAATGGTGGTAATGAAAAATATTAAATAATTAATGATAATATAATTTAAACATGTTTATATAATTATTCATTGGTTATAAAATTAATTATAAATATAAATAAAAACAATTGAATATAAAGGATGTGATTTTATGAAAAACTATTTAAATATGAATAATTGTGTTTATAAAATAATAAAGTCACCATTTTTGGATTATATTAATTAAATATAAATTCAATATATTGTTTAAAATTCATCTTATATGTTTTCTATAGAATATATAAGAACAAATTCAATTTTCTCCTTAAAAGGTGTATTTTTCAAAAAAGGCATTTTTACCACCTTTTGATGAAGAACCCATATTAAAATTTGTTTTTTTCACTTTTATATATTATATTTCATTAAATAAAGTTCTTATTTTGAATTAGGATATCAATATTTAGTTTGGTTTAATTTTTGGTATATTTCTGATAAATTTCGTATTTTAATAAATAGTGGAAATTCAGCATTTTAATTTAAAAACAGCTTTTTTATCTAATTTTTTTATTTTATTAGATTACAATTTTAATTTTTTATAATGTGTAATTAGATTAAGTTTTTTTAATTTAAACCAATTTAGTTAATTGGAATCAATTTCACATTGAAATTGGATTTAAAAAATATGTTAACTTTTGAATGTTTTACTTAAAAACATGTTTTCTTATTCATTTAATGAGATTTATATTTAATTAATTTATTCTAATTATATGTTTTAAATTTTTAAAAAATAATTCTATATTTATAATGATAAGGTTATAATTATGTAAATTGGACTCTAATATTTTGGGGTGTTATGAATAGTAATATTAGTAATTATTTTTATTACCGTGGTTATGAGTAAATGTGTGATTAAAGGTTAAAATAATATTATAAAACTACACTAACACTTGTCCTAATTTTACTTGATGAATTATTTCAGACCAATACAATAATTTTACCCAATTGGTTCCCTTTAGAATCCACTTCAGTGTGATAATGACATTTATAACATTTTATTTAAAGTAAGGACAAAGATTTCATAATCACATCTCTTATAACTAATTTTTTTAAATATGGGTTTATATAAAAATATTAATTTGACTATAAATTATCATTTGAAATATAAAATATTTTTCACCATCATGATAATTTATTTATCATTTTTATAAGTTAAATAATTAAATTTAATTATGAAACAATGATGATGCAGTAATTGATTTATTAAAGGAAGAATCAAATAAATGATATTAATAATATTAAAATAAATATAATTTGAAATATTTTATGTCATCAAATAATTTTAGAAATTAATTTTAAATGTTAGGTATCATTTAAAGTAGTTTTTAGAAGTAATCAAGTTGTTATGATATTTTTTAAAAATGTCAATTTTTGAATAGTGTTAAAATTAAAATTTATGAGATTTTAAAATAAATAACATTTTATTAAATGATATAAAATTCAAAAACACTTATAATTTGGCCAAATTATTGGGGTAATTCTTAAAATTTTATTAATTACTCATTTTTGGTAATTTTGAATTTTATTATAGTTATATTTACTCTCAAAGTCTAAATCACACTATGTCACAGTAAAAATTAATAAGGGTTAAAAAAGATAAGGATTAAAACATTATCAAAATATGTATAATTTGACAAGGATGAATATATTTTGACACAAAATCATACTATATTTTATATAATATTTTTTCATCCATTTGGAATATGAAATGAATTTATATTAATTTAATATTTTTAATAATTCTAGGAGTCTAGCTACCCTCTCCTATAAAAGTGAATCCCTTCATATCCATCCCTTCCATTTCAAAAAACAATTAGAATTGATCCGCCTAAAAAACAATCTAGAATTCCTCCCTTCATATTTGAGGCCTTATTTTAGGTAGAACACCCTCTTTAGAGGTGTTAAGGTGTTAATCAAAGGTGATCATCTGAAACAATGTATCGTTTTTATTTAAGTGTTTCTATTTTATTTCTTCTTACTATTACATAAAATATCATTAAAACATGATGATATAATAACTCCAGTATCCTCAATATATTGATACTTTATTATTTTAATATCATCACCCAAATCCATCTCTAATTATACCAAATGGGACATGAATTAATCATTTCTGCGTATGTGTGAATTATCATCTCCACAAACCAATATGATTCGTTTTCCATAACCATATCTTAATATAGGTTATAATGATGGAATTAATATTTATATTTAATATTAATGATACATTTATCATTATAATATAATAATATATCAATTACATTATTACCTTCCTTAGTCATAAAAACGATAATGTTGTTCCTCTATACGTGTGAACTATCACCTTCACGAAGAAATGTGATTCATTTTTCTTCACCACATAAAATTTATTCTATATATATAAGTATATATAAATGATTCATAGGTTTTTAATAATATAATTGTCACTATTAAAATATATAATTATAATTACCATCATTCGATAATGATCATTGAAAAATGGAAATGTTACTCATTCGTATGTACAACCTACCACCTCCATGATTATAATATTTTTCATTTTTCATAACCATAAATAAATGGTTTGATTTAAAAGTATAATTGATTTATAAAAGGTTTTATTATTTCATGTAGATTATTATGCAGATTATGGAATCATGACCACTTTGACTAATGACATCATACCAAAGTCATCTTGAACTCAAGTACCAAATATTGATAAAACATCCTACATGAGTTTAAATAATTAAGTAATTGTTAAAAAATTGTAATAAGTGATATTAAAGAAATAATAAACTTTAAAAAATTTCTCATGAAAGTATAAATTAACATAATTTTATTATTTAAGAATATAAATATTTTTCTTGATGAGTTGGACTCAAGGTAATGGAATCTTTATTTAAAACATTGTTTTAAATATTTTAAAGATTTATCCTTATAAATTATTCTCATTAATGTTCACATTTTCAAAAGAGGGTCAGGGATTTATTTATATTTAAATGAGTGTTTTAAATTTTTTATTACTTTCATATGTTTTAAATTTTTATGGGAAACTTTGATTCAAAAGTATTCTTTTTTAATGTTTTAATTTTGTTTTAAAAAATGGATATGCTATTTCAATAACTTGAAATGTCTTTTACACATATACGTCATGAACCAAATTTCTCACTTTTATTTTCAATTTAATGATTTGATATTTACTTTACAAGTTTAAGCTTTTATTTTCAAATAAATTGTGTTCATTTATGAGTGCACAGAATTGTAAAAATGAAATGTGATTTCAAAGTTGAAATTTTATTTTTAAATTATGTGTTATGATTATGTTAGGTTTATTGGTATTGTTTATGAGTACTAGTGATTATATGATTAATCGAGGGTGTGTGAGCCTGTGATAGCTCTCAAATACATTAGTTATTGATATGGAGTTAAATGGGTGGGTTCCTCTTAAGAGATTTATAGAATATAAAGTAATGGGTATTCCAAATGTAACATTGAAGGTTAACACCTATGTAGCCATGAAAACTAAACTGCAATGAATTATATAGATACCATAGTTTACCTTTATGATTTATGTTTTCTTTGGATTTTTACATGAATATAATAATTTCATGAGTTTTTCTAAATAGATTATGTTTTATGTGTGAAAATTATATTTTTTTAAAATGTTTTCATGAGTTTAAAATATTCATGGACTAATGGTTTTGTTCTTTATTTTATTCCCCTTATTGATATTTTTTGCTCATCCCACATTTTAAAATGATTTTAATAGGGTATAAGGATGGTTTTTAAAAATTAGGAAGTTAAGATGAATGTTATGGATATTTTTATCAAGAAAATGAAATCATGTTTTATTTTAAGGTTTTATATTTTTGAAAAAGGGGTTACTTTTTAGTACAACCCACTTTGTATGAATTTGGAATCTTATGAATGATTTATGATGTAATTAACTAAAAATATAATCCATGCAAGATAGAAATTAAATTATTTACTTAACTCAAGATTTTATAATGTTTAAGGTTGGGTCCTTATAAAATAACTATCCTATAATAAGTAAACTATGTGGATACAACATAAAAACAATCTATATATGGTGAATTTTTTCTTCACTATGGTGTATTATTAATTGTTTTTATATACTATATTGTGGTACTTAACACTATGGAATAACCAATAATAACACATATATCCCCATGACATGGTAATAAAGACTATGTCATAAAGACTTGTATTTGATCAGATTGACTTTTGTCACACACTAACTCCTTCCATAACACCCATAGAATTTCAGCCTTAAATTGATTCTCAAAATAAATTGGGATCATGAATTCACCCAACTTCTATGAAATTTCCTACAATTGGAATATAAATATAAAAAAATACTTTTATTATTCCTAAATCAGACACTCCATGAAAAAAGGAATGACCATGGAGTGGAATCCTTCCTATCCATCCTTTATGAACGATAAAACGTAAATTATTTTCTTTTACAATTTCAAAGACCCCACATAGTAATGCTAAGATATTTCGTGGACTTATTCCTCTAAAAGTTAACTATAATATAGCTATGATATCTAGGGATGAGAAACTTGAAAATTCTAGTGCCACTAAAAACCTCTTGAAACTACTCTACACTATGGTGGGCTTGGTGGTAGTATAGCCTAAAATCTATTCATCTGACATTGGACATTCCTTCATAATTCATGATGCATATAAAATTATTTTCCCCCTTCACACACTATATGTGAGTAACGAGGTCCTCTCCCGGCCTTGTCCATGGTGTTGACTTATTATGTGGACTACTTATTCCATGAAACCTCACTACAAAATGGATGAATACCCGTATAAACATAATGGAAAACATTCATATTCTCATACTCCCTAGTTACATCATGTATTCTTGGCCTATCTAGCTACCCTTCAAGGTCGGTCTTTCTCCCACGTAAGTTGGGTTGATCCAACTTGGATACCTATGTAAGGTTGGCCTTCATTTTTTGGCACAAACAAAAAGGTTTTATAATTGTCATGTGACTATGGTGTGGCCTCCCCTCTTCTGTGGTGTGGTTCTTCTCTATCAAATAGATAAATTACATCAATTTTTCCTTCTTTAATTTGTTAAAAACCATAATCCATATAAACCTCCATATGGATTTTGGCCAAAAATCCACCCTTTGTGTTTACTGACAATTACCTAAACCCTCACATCATAACCACCTCAAAAATATTTATCAAATAACAACTAATTATAAATTTTAATCCCATAAGAGCAATTTTGGGTGTGATAAATAATAACCAAAAGAAATATTTTTCATGAAACCTTTAAATAATTTAAAAATTATCATCACTCTCCCCCTTATTTTTTGGTGGCATTCCATCCCCTTTTTTACTTTCTCCAATGAAAATCACACTTGTATATTTATCACTCTCTATAAATAACCCTAGATAGATCACTACTCTGAAAATATTTGGATGGTGGGATTATAAATGAAAATAATGGATGTAATAAATCATACCTTGATTATAGAAGAAATTATGGGGAGTGGGGGTTCCATATTGATCTAATTAATGGGATGGATATAGTTGGGCTACAAGATCCAACTAATTCTTATCAAGAACCAATTTGAGTCATAAGTTTTTAATGATACCTATCACTTGATCTTGTGTTGAAACATAATCCAATATCACAATTTTTTCCCCACCTTCAGCTTAATGAAATGATATTTGATCTCAATGTTCGTGGTCCATGAATGTGGGATAGGGTTTTTGAAAAGACTTATTACACTTGATTTATCACTCATAATAGAAATGGGAGAAATCCCTTCAATACCCACGTCATTAGGTTTTTATTTCAACCATATAAATTTTATGCATGCTTGAGTGAAATCATTGTAATCAACCTTCATAATTCTCAATGAAATATAATCTTTTTTCTTTCTCTTTTGTGAAATAAATGAACTACCAAGATAAAAACAAAAATTAGATATTTATTTTTATTCATTTACCAAACAATCGAAATCTACATCACTTAATACAACTAAATTATGTTATGTATCATTGTGGTAGAGAAAACCATAGCCCATAGTATAATTAATACATTGATGAATTCATTTTAGAGATTTCATATTGATGTTTTTTGGATCACTTTGACAATTAGAATCCTGATATGTCTACAAAAATATACAGTTTATTGGATGTAAAATATATTAAACTCATAATAATTTTCTCATATATATCAACATAAACCTTATTTCCCAACACATGATTCCATAATATTTTTACTATATTAGAGTTTTTATGGGTCTCGATTCCTCCATCTAAAATCTTCTAAAAACATCCTTGGAATATTTAGTTTATGAGATAAATATTTTATCCAATCATTTAGTGACTTGTAATCCAAGTAAATATTACATTTCACCAATTAAGGACCTAACAAATTCACTCCTCATGTATTCTGAAAACTACTTTCTTTAGTTATCATACAAGTCTCCAAAAATTATTTTATCTTTATAAATAATAAATATTAACCATTGTTCACTTTCCAACATGATATCACGGTTACGATGAAGTCAACCACTATAAAAAACTGAGTTTATTTAGACATTGGTCTTATCTATAATACCATGATCTTGGTTCTTTATTGAAGCCATATAATTACTTCTTTAGATGAAATACTATACATTCATATTCATAAATTACAAACCCATATATTTTCTCAATAAATACTTCATCTTTAAGGAATCCATTCAAGAAGATAGATTTCATATCCATTTTATATATCGTGATTCCCTTCTGAACATCCATGTCCAAAAATAACTATATAATTTAAAGTTGTGTAAAAGGTGTGTACATCTAATTGATATTTATTCCTTTAATCCGGTGGTATAATTGGAACAAAATTTATTCTTTGTTCCAAACAAATATTTCATATTAATAAAGTTTATTTCAGAACAACAACTTAGTTCCAATGAAATTCTTGTCTCTTGACCATGGAATAACATCCCATGTATAATTTTTCTCTCTTAGGTCAAGATCCTCATTCATTTCCATGATATAACTCTCATCATTTATAGTCTCTTTAAAACATTTTGGTTCTTAATGATATAATATAGGTAACTTTTTTTGAGACATCATTTTTAAAATTTGTAATGACATTGTCCAGTAGAGAAAAATGTTTCTCTGAGTGATTTTAGACATTCTTATATTTCTTTTTGAATATGCTGGAATTCCTATATTATATATACAATATAAATCTTCATTGGAGTTATATTTATTCGTTGTAAATCCCCATGAACCCTGAGTTTATTCAACCCTGTCATATTCATAAATTGGTTGGTTTTCATTCCAAATATTCTCATTTCCTTCTATCATTTGTTCAACTTCAACCATCAAAAAATCATTACATTCAATCATGGTTTCAAGACTCGTGTTGTAAAACATATAAGGTTTAATCTATGTTGATTATCAAAGAAATATTCCCTCATCTCATTAGTCTCAGAATCTACTACTTTTTTCCTTTTTAACAATAAAACATTTACTTCTAATTCTATAAAAGTATTTGAGTATATGTTTATTTCTAGAACAAATTTCATTTAGTGTTATCACATTATTCACACATAGGAATTATCTATTAGAGATATATAATATAGTTAGAATATATTCTTTCTAATATATTTGTATAAGTGGATTTCCAAAGAATATTGTTCAAGCCATGTTTCTAATTATAAGGTTTCTTCTTTATAATGCCCCATTTTGTTTGGTTTTTATAATTTCTAGAACTCGATATTGAATTCCATTATTATCCAAATATTATTTAATTTGATGATTAATGAATTTTGTTCAATTGTTTGTAAAAAATTTATAAATCTTCACACTATAAATATTTTCATCTCTTATCTCATATAGATCCATATGTATGTGTACATAATCCATGTGTGTGATAGTCATAATCCATTACAATTTGTTGTATTCATATAAAAACAATGCATAATACATGATTCCATCTATTAAATTATGTAAAATTGTCCCAAAAACAATCATGTGCACAAGATCAATAATCCTTGATGCTTTCATCTTCTTTGTCTTGAGTAAATTCTATATATTCTTCAATTTTTAATATGAATCACTAATACACATTTGAACATATGTGAGAATGGAAATATCATGATATCTATTTCCCTTTACCAATCACTCCAGATATGTTTGGATCAAATCGAAATGAAATATATTCCATAAGTTGTTATCCTCTACCTTGGCCATTATATAGATATTCTCCTCACCAATATGGTATAAAGTTTCCTTGTTTTTCCTTCCATCTATAATAAGTGAACCATATTTAGCCTTGATAGTACTACCCTTTTGAACAAATTCCACTATATATAACACAAAATGTGTGAACAATAAGAATATTGTTATTTATCTCATCAACCAAGTGATCATAGGTTCAGCTAATATCCTTTCCTAGATAAAAGGATTTTATGGAACCAACAATCTGAGGATGTTAATCATTCTGGAAGAAACCAATTCCATATTTACTATGCTTGAAGTTCACAATGTATTCTTTATTTCTAGTTATATTTTATGTGAATCAACTTTACAAAATAAATGATCATGAAATTTCATTTTACCTTAATTAAATCCAAGAAAAATTATCATTCTAAAAATCATATTTCATCACCCATATTTGTGATGTGTGTTCCTCCACAACAGTTTGATCCAGGAGCTCTTATTCTTCTTATTCATGAAATAATGATAATATATTTTGCGACTGTATACTTTAGGATTTAATTTTTGTATTTTTTTTATTCCACATAAATTCATTTTTGATGACATTTTTTTCATTATTAAAGTACAATGAATTTCCTTATAACTAAAACATTTATAAAAGTAAAAACATCCACTAAAAGAAAATGCCTAATTTGAAATTCTTCTTGACTATTTGGATTGGTGTTTATATCAAGATTATCTAATGGTAATAGAGCTTAAAAAATATACATATATCCCAAAATTTTATATAAAAATATCTAAATCCTAAGGCATTAAAATGATTCTTATCCATATAGTTATTTTTCATTCTAGTGTGGAAAATATATACCATATTTTAAGGTGTTAGTGAGTCTTTTTTATATTAGCTATATAAATTCTTTTAAATTTGAACCACTTATCATAGGAAATAGGAATGTGTTCTTCCTTATAAACACCCTTTTCTTCAAATGATGGCGATACATCTGAATTTTCTGTCATCATTTTGGGTGTTAATAATTATTCTTGATCTTCACACTTCTGACAAAAATTAATATCTTCTTCTTTTAATTCCTAAATTTTATTCACTCATTCATTGATAGTTTTATATCATCTTAAATGATTTTGAATTTTTCATTCAATTTTAATCTTTATATCAACTTTATCACTAAAATTTTCTAAACGTATTTGAACCTTATTTTCTTTTCTTCTTGAGTTGTTTGAGTTAACCATCATCTTTGGATAGTTATTGAAAAATTATACCCAAATATGTCCCACATTTCATCACTTCATGTAATTTATAGTAATAATACCTTTTATTCCTTTTATTACACATTTATAATTAGTTGAAAATGAAATGACTGCATTAACTTCATGATTTTCCATAATTGAGAGCTTCTTCGTGGAATTAAAGTCCACCTTCTGAGTACTTTCCTTAATTAATTAATCACTATCTTCATTTATCATTTTATAAACCACCATTTTTTATGTAGTTTAACATGATATATCAATTTCAAATATTTATATTTAAGAAAATATTTTTTTAAAGAAATCAGGAGGGAGTATTGTTAGGATTCTCTTCACAATATTGTTATAATTGAGATGATCAATGAGACCTCACAAATCATCAATAATATCATTTATGTCATCAAAATATACAATAATAATATCATTTGAAATCATTCTAAAATATTCTAACATGTTCCATAGAACCTACATCTTGGCCTCTTGAACCTTCAAACCTCCTTTATAAACAATCAAAAGATTTTCCTACATAACACGTGAGTTGTTTGAATACATTATGTTTGTGTAAATGGGGTTAGAAATATAGCATCCAACAATGTTTTTATCTTTGTAATCCATATCCAATTCTTGATTATCTTTTTTTATCAAGGATCGACATTCAAAAAAATTGTTTGATTCCATGGGTGGATTCAATGTAAACATCCATGCCCAAGGATTTTAAATAATGATGAATCAATATTTTCAACAACATTCAATTACGGTATTCATACTTAGGGACACCTTTTTGGTTGTAAACCATTCACATGATTACATTAGATAGGAATAATAAAACACTTTTGATACCAATTTCAGAATACAATAGATGATAACACCCATGGAGGGGGAGGTCTGAATAATGGTATATTAAGTTATTTATTGAATAATGGTATTGTTCTCTAACCTTGTGGAACACTTATAATTTTGTCTACCTTTTCCATCAATGAGTGATGAAAGGGGTAAGTAATAAAATGGATTTTACTTAGTTCACCCACATTGGGATACATCCAAGGAGCTGGCATGATATTTTTACTATTCACAAATTTTACTAAAATCTTACTACTTTACAGTTTCAAATTTGAAGAAGTATCACTAACGAACCTAGTTCACTACTACGAAAAACTGGATAATTCACCACTCTCCTACAATGAGGAGCTCACCACTCTATATATTGAATCCTCCTTTTTCACAAAGGGATGATGTGAACATACACATGACATGGGTTTTCCCTTCAGCATAAAAAATGTCAATTTCCAATAAGGATGAGACCTCTAGATGAAATCTGTTGACTTTGAAACTTGCAAATGAGATATGGAACTTAAAATTTAGAAATATACCCTATAAAATTTCCTTGTGTGTAAACCTCTATTTTTATATAATTTCTTATTTTTCACCCATAGCAGATATATATATTTACACTGCTATTTAAATACTTTTTTTATAATTATTTACCATTTCCATGTGATTGTTCCAATTTTATCTCTTCATAATTTTGAATATCATAGACTATTAATATAGAATAAAACATCAGTAATTATCAAAAATTAATCTGTACATTTATTTCTGAAACTGAAAGAAACAACCATCCTATAGTATGGACACTACCTATCTACAATTTGGAGACAACATGGATATAGAATGGTCTTCATCACTATGGTGTAGTATTAATTGTTTTTATATACTATTTCATGGTTACATAACCTATGTTATATCAAATTATAACTCTTGTATCCCTATAGTGTGGTCTGAAACAATTTTTCATGGATAATTTTATTTAGCATGATCCAATTTTCTTTGGGACTAAATCATTGTAGAAGAACCTCTTGATTTCAACCTCAAAACACTTATGACATTGAACTAACTATGGTGTAAACACTACAATTGTGGTTTTCCCCCATTAAGAATAGAGATCCAAAAGCCTTAGATTCTTATAAAATAAAACACTCCACATCACAATGAATAACTATAGTGTGGACTCCTTCATATCTATGGGGAATGTTTCATATCTAAATGTATTATAGTGTGGACACTTCTAGGCCTAATAAATGTTAATTACTTCATTCTTCCAATTTACGAAAATATATATCCCAATTCCTAGCTATAGTGTGAACTAATTCCTCTCTAAGGGGGATTCCACATATCCATGAGTGTTGTGACATGATCACCTTGAAAACTCATATTCCTTAAAAACCTCTAAAACTCAATCTACTTCATGGTGAGGTTTGTTGCATCATATCCTGAAATCACTACATCCCACATCTAACTTTCATCTATAATTCATGTCGCATATTAATATCTCTATTTCATTGAATAACAAGATGTGAGTAATGGGGCCTATTCTTGTCCTCCTCTATGGTGTTTCCATTTGTTGTAGACCACTTCATATATGATGTATCTATGGGGCATAAAACACTTTTCTTAAGCACATTCCAACCTGTGTGCATGATCTCTTACTCCCAATTCCACCATGGTTGGTTAACATCAATGGTTCACCTGTTTGGTTAATCTTTCTCACATATATCAGGGTTATTCTGGATTTTCTTCATAAACAATGTTATCATTCTTTTTATGTAATGACCAACAAGGTTATGGAATATTTATGTCACTATGGAGTGGAAAACCCTCTTCTATGGTGTAGTCCTGGAATATTAAAGATATAAATTTATTTAATGGTTCATTCATTATAGTGTCAATAAACTCAATCCATAAAGTCCTCAAAAGGTATTTTTCAAACAGTTACTGATTACTAAAAGATTAATTAGATTATAATAAAACATAAATATCTTTTTACAAATATTTGTGAATTGTTTCATTACCCAAAGGGATCATGATTATTTTTCAAAAAACAATATCTGGTATGGATATCCTCAATTTATGGTTAAAGAGTTGGAAATATGAAATTAGATTTATGAACTCATTAAAACTATTATGATTTTTTATTCATACCATTCAGAGTTATGAATTCCCATATAGTTTTCATGGATTTGATAAATAAAATATATCTATAACATTTAAACACCTTTGGGGTAGTTTTTTGGATTATATCATGATACAATAATAATCAAACAAGAATTGTTAGAGAAATATAGAAATTAGTTTAGAAAATATGGGTAATCATAATTTATATTAAAAGTTCTTAAAATATAGATTACAGATTTTGGGAAATGAAATTTATAAGATTTTTCATTTCAGATAAAGGAATTTATATATTCCCATGAATGGTAGCGGTTGTGGTGTTTTTTGAAAGAATAAAAAAGTTTATTAAATCAAAAGTTTCCGTTGAATGATTGGATGTTATCGAATAATTATTTTTAAATTATAGAATTTTGATTCTCCTAGAATGACATTAACTTGAATGGATAAATTTGATTTGAATGAGAATTTTCAAGAGTTTCTTGAATCATTGAATAAAATACTCTCTTTAAAACTATTTCTTCTTTTTCTCAAACTAGACATTATATATGTGATGTATTATGGTGCTTAAAATGAAATATTGGGATGTGTTATTATGAAATGAGGTCAAGTAATTTCATATGAATCAATATAGTTGAAGAAATATACGAATAATTTCCTTATACACAATTTAGTTTTAGTTTTAATGGTTCAGAAATTAAATAATTAGATATAGAATTTATTCAATAATAAATTTAAGATGTCTATATATATTAAGGGTTTGAAGAAAATCCTCTCATAGAAGAATCTCTACCTAATATATAAAATGTGGGTTGAGTATGTTCAAATTATTTATTTTGAAATTTATATGTCCATAGAAATGGGAATGTCATAATAGATGATTTTTTATGAATAATACAACTTAAATAATTATTGAAGATGAAGGTATATGGAAGTTGTTGGGAATTATAGAAGATTTATATTTTACAATGGAATGAAATTAGAATTGGTTTGGTATTTATAATTTTAATGTGGAAACAAAATTGTTCTAGAAATTAAAAGATCCATAGTTATCTGATTATCAGTTCAATGGATTGCAAGACACCTTAAATTTTGAGGATGATGCTAATAAGAAAAGTGTGATAACATTCACAACTCATTATTTATGGGAGGAGAATTTGTTCATGTATATTTAAGAAAATTAAACATCTATAACTTTAATAAATAAATTTGGGCAATACATCATGGCATTATAAAACTTTAACATGATAATAATAATTTTTTGGTGTCATGGTATAAAGAAGCACATATTTGACTATATTTCCCACTGTGTGATCTATCAGTGGGTAATAGTAGTGTATCAAAGACCAGTTTAATTTTTGAAACATTTATTCATAAAAAAAACATTGGGGAGACATATTTGTAAACATCATAATATAATTAACTATATTACTCTATAATCTTGATTATATTTCGGAAATAGTGGATGAAATCCTGATATAACTTCATTTACAACCAAGTTGAGAAACACATTTATTTAAGGATATTTGAAATGTATATATTAAAATTTCTATTAGACCTCATGGAGTTTCAAATTCCATCATACATAGGTAATTATTTTATTTCTAAATTATAAAATTGGAGTAAAAATTCTATTGGAACTCAGTTTAATAGGATTGTGTGTAATCATCCTAAAAAAGAATGAAAAATTAAATAAATTATATATATTTTAGAAGAAGTATTCAATGTGTGTAATCATGACATTGGGAGATCATATGAGAATCATGTATACTTTATGGAATTTTTCTATAATAATAGTTATTAAATTTGATTCGTATAGAACCATTTGAGTCCTTGAATGATAGGTGTTTTATCACTATTATAATAGGTAGAAATAAGAGATACGTCACTTTATTGCTTTTTCAGATTTAATAAAGTATATTAGATTATGTAAAATTATAATTAAGTGATTGTGGAAAAAAGTTAGTATATTTATTGTACATATAATTGATAATGACCCTTGGTATTTAATGTTGGAGATTATGCATTCTTATACGTTTTTATTTGGTTGGGACTCCATAATCTTAATGTGTTTGTAAATCTTAGTGACATGATATAGAATTATTTTTTAGATTGTGGTATAAACTCGTGAAATGACACATAATTTTTTAGACTACAATGTTATGTGTTGATTCATAATGCCTTTTAAGTTTCTCAATTAAAAAAGTTAAAATATAATTCATCGTACATCCAGGATTAGATAATAGTTAACTTGTAGTTGGATACTACCTATATGGAGAAATTAGTCTCAATAATGGATATATAATAAAAATTATCAAGGGTAAAATAGTAACATGCTAAATTTTAGAATGAATCCTCCTTTTAAGAAATCCATATTTGTTCAAATTTTATTAATTTTTTTATTTGAAAATAATTTAATATGAGAAATTAATTATTTTATGCTAGTATGATATAATACAAAATGAGATAAGAATTGTTATATTAAAAGAAAAATATAGTAAATATAATTTGGAAAAATAAAAAGGATAATAAATATATTCAAATAAAAAGGTTGTAACATTGAAATATTTTTCCCCATCGTCGTCCATGAAAATCATACCATAGAGTATAATTATAAAAATAATGAAAGCATTATAAATAAGAAATAAATTCTCAAGTAATTTTATTAATTATTTTTTAAGGTTAACTATAGGAATGAAAAATGGTAATGTGACAATTATATGGTTGTTGGATATATATATATAGTTTTTTTGAATGCATATAGTTCATGTTTACAATAAAACTTTTATAAGAAGTGTGTATCACTTATATAGAAGTTACTAATTCTTTATAAATAATGTATGTCTAATTCATAATAAATAATTAACATCTATGAAATAAATAAGGAATTTTTACTAATAAAAATATAACCATTCATTAAAATTGAAACATTTTTTATTATTGAAAATGAATTTTTTCTTTGTCTAACTAAACATTATCTTTTTATTATAAAAACACTTTTAAGGGTAAAGTGAGAAACCATAAAGGTATACATTACAACCAAATAATGGAACCAACAAAAATTCAAGATCTGCCTCACCCCAGTTTCTACTTCATGTCGAAAAACCTTCATCAATTCATGACCATTCGGCTAGCTGTCTTGTGCATGGATGCACATGCATAGAACTGATGGCATAGTCATACCCTCTCTGACTTCCAATCTAAATGACATGAATAAATAAAGGTTTCTTTTTCTGATCCCCATCAGAAGCAGATCCAAGTACACAGCCAGATGCTAACACCAAGATTCACTTCAAAATACACCAATGACTGATCCAAAAAGAATTCAAGCTAGATCAGAAAACCTCCTGAACCAAGCAACAACTTCCACCAGTTTAACCAGAGTGATTGATGAGTAATTTTATCATACCAGAATCTACTTCCCTAAACGATTTCCATGAGATAGATAAGACCTAGATGTTAGGTTTCTCAATCATCATATTTTCAAACTCATAGGCAAGCATATCCTAGGAGAGTATGTAATCCTCAATGATAATATTCCCTTTTCTAAAGCCCCTGACAAGAATTATGTACTTTTTTTCAACACAAGAACATTGATCCTCATTAAGGGTCGCCCTTAAATACCTCCCGATCATTTTATAATCCCTATACTCATAAGAATTAAGGAACAAGACCTACTCAACCACTTATTCCTCAGATCATTACAGTAATTCCAAGGGTTGGTCACCCTTGACCCCTGATATCTTATAGATCACATCCTAAGAGTCAATGTTTTTTTATGTTTATCTTCTTAGAAGACCGAGTAACCAAAGGAGGTTGTATGGAGGAGTAATCCTTACTAACCTTCCTCCTCATATTTCTCCTACTATCCTCTAGACATTAAGCTTCACCTGCTGAATGACTTTTTTTCATCTTCATTGTACACGTCCACGCATTCCTGTACTGATTTAGATAGAATAATATGTTCAGAGCTCGAGTTTACCTCTTAAAGCTCTTAAAATATGTTACTCAAATGAATTGAAGACATGTTCCTTAAATCAGATCCCTTTGCTTTCCTATCACAAGTTTGAAATGAACCGACCATAGAAGGCCCCTGCATCACCTTATTCAAAAAACCACTACCTGATTCAAACACCTCATCAAGAGAATCCTCCTCGCCATCTGCCATCTTCACCGCAACAGATTTACTCTCACTCTCATGGGTTACCCCTCGATCCACATCGTGTTGAACCAAACCACCCCTCCTTACATTGTCATTGTGGAGCAGCGAAGAGGAAGGACTGAATAGGTCCAATCTCATCCTACTAAGACCATTGTCCATAGTTGGGTTGTCCTATGGAACCACTACCTTCTGTATAGGTGACCAAGATTGAGAAGTCATTCTAGACCCTACCTCAGTAACTGCTTCATGAATTCCTTGGAAAACCGAAGGCCTCTGCTCCAGAATCAGGACCTCATCCTGTGCCTCATGCTCCTTGCCACTACATTGCTCTTATTCAAAGCAGACTGGTACCCCCTAGGATAGTAGTCCAGCGAATGTCCCAGTTTCATACATCTAAAACATAAATTGGTCTGGGTTTCATAGAATAACGATTTTATGCATCAGTACTCCTCACCCACGGTAATACACACATGTTCAAATGGAATTCTTGACACATCCATTTCAACACAGATACACTGATTTATTGGGTGAAAAATGGATTTGGTTCGGCTATCGGAACACATATATCTACGTATAAAGTTCCTTAGAATATGAATAATAGATGGATTTTGAAATGGAAGGGAAATATTGGGAAAGATTATGCACGTCTCCATAGAAGGTGGATCTCGCATCATATTCAGATCAAAGGACCACCGTATAAGGATAAATATGAAACCATTGAATCTGCAAGGCACAGTTGACCAGGCCTTGATGAGGTCTTCCTCCAAGGTGAAACAAACCACAATTTTATGATTATCTATCAAACCCAAAAGTTCCATATCCTACAAACCCCAAACACCAAAGAAGTTTTTGTCAAATGAGTTGATTGAAGGGCATCAATGGTAAAACCTAAAAATCAAGGTTTTCTTCAATAGATTAGAAGATTCTGAGAACTCTACAGATGATAACTATAGATTAGTGAACCCATACAAAATTCTGATACATTCCGTCCGAGTGATACTTAAGGGAATGGAGGATGAAAATCAGGATTAGAAAATGGGGTGAAGGAGGAAACCACACCTTTGGAGGACGAAAAGGGTCCCTCCACTATTGGTTGGGGAGGGACCGAAATAGAGGCCATCTCCATCACAACAAGGATCTAGAGTTCCTCCCAGCGGAGTGAAGTCACGCAGCGTTCAGTGTGTATTATGTAGTTTTATTTTTAAGTGAACTTATTATATTAAAATATTTAATTTAATGAAATTGATTTCATATTTTATATCAAGATTCCAAATTTGTTAAGATGGTCAATATAATTTGTTGTTAAAAAATAAGTTACTATAATGAATATTGAAAATACACTACTAAATATGGTAGATATGATATTTATTTTAAAAATAATTTATAACCTAAAAAAATAACAAAGAATGAAAAAAAAATATTTTCCTTCCATTTATGATTCACTTTCTATACATAATTTCATTATTTAATCAATAAGGAATGAATATATTTGAAAATGTCATTCAATATTATCTATAAAAGGATCCATCCTCAACTCATTATAAAACACACCTAAAATTTAGTTTTCACTACTATATATTTCAAAATTACAATTATTATAAGACTGTATAACATTTTTTATCCTCTATTCATAAAAATAATCTTCAAATCTTTCAGAATAAATATGGTTTACAAGTGAATATCAAATTTCATCTGAGTAGGTAGTGATTTCTTTTAAATTTATTTCTTTTAGATTCATATTATAAATTATATTAAATATGGTTAATAATATTAATAAAATTTAATTAACATCATTATCTTTCCATAAAAAATATATTTTAGTGAAATAATAATATATTCAAAATAATTCTTTCATTTTAGCCAGTTCACATTTGGGTTAGTTCAACTACCTACATGAACAATGCTATTTTATATTCATCATTATCATCACACAGGGTCATGAAAACATAATGTTTGGTTATATATTAAATTTATTGTTAAATAAAGTTATTTTAACATTATTTATCATAAACAATTATACCAACTATGGAATGAACATAAAACATCCAAACTAGTTAAAATATTTTAATTTTTCTACCATGGATATTATAGATATTACCAATTCATGAACTGGGAATGATGATTGAGTTCACTATACTAAAACAAGCATGTAATGATTGGAACTACTAACACATACTAACTAATAAGGATTATGAAAAGTTAATAATTATGTAATGAGTAAATACATTATTATAATTAAGTTTAATAAACATAAATAATGTTAAAAAATATTTATTTGATAAACTACATTTAATTATATAGGGATATAGTGTACATTTGAGGGTGCTAGAAGTTAAGGTGTCAGGTTATCTATTAATCACATTTCTTATAAGAGATTATTTATGTATAATATTATATTGTAGGACTTTTATATACTATATAATTAAAATAAAACAAACCTTCCCTTTTTATAATTTATTGATATTTATAAACCTATTAATTTATCTCTCAATAATTATTCCTTCCCCACCAAATATCTTTTTTCCATTTTCTAAATAAAATCCACTTTTATAGGTGAGTGAGATCCTCACAACATCCATCAGACCACAAACTCATACATCATACCAAAGACACAATCGCCATACCAAAAACATAAGGCAATAAGAATCATAACACCATGATGACACATTCAATTTCAAAAAAAAAGAAAAGCAGCAAACGTCAACACATCATGGCCTCCAGGACAACCTCGACCAACACACCCTTCGTAGCAGTCACCATCATCATCATCCCAACACCCACATTAAAAAAGTCCTTGAAAATCACGACAAAAAATCCGTACTGAACCACAAACATAATAAAAACCATCCACATAGACCTCCATCATCTATGCAATCAAACAATCCAGCATCCGAGAAACCCTCATGAAACGCCAACCGCAGCTCGAACAACACCATCCCAAAACCTCACCAGGAACCCTCGCACCAGTTTGACTTGTCTTGACTTGAAGGGATTGGAGGCAAGAGCATATTTTAGAGAGGGAAGGATAAAAAAGAGAGGAATCCTTCAACAAAACCGCAGATCACATTTATTGGAAACAAAAACTTCGTCACTGATTACGGGGAAGAAATCCTTAAATAAATGAATATCCACACAAGGGAAGGCTGAATCAGGCCGCGCCAGGACCATCAACAGCCGAACCGCCAAACTCAAAACCCCTATGATTCCTCCGTTATAGATCCAACCTTTAGAGACACATAGTATCAAGGAGTCAGAGCTATGGTTTGGGCAACCTAGGGCATCGACGCCACACCCTTCGTTAGGATCATCCATCTCCAACAAGAAAGAACACTGTCAAAGGAGAAAGAACTGAGCACCAAATAGAAGGTGTCGAGAGAGAAGAGGGAAAGGAGGGGGAGGCACTGGAGTCACATTCCTTTCAATATTCATAAAGGGAAACATTTCTCTTAATCACACTTTTGATTGTAAATTTATTCTTTATATTAAATTTTTTTCTCATATATTTATTTGAATATCTATAGAATGTTTTAAGATTTAATTTCATTTCCTATAAAATTATTTTCCTGTAATTTTCATTCAATAATATTTTTTACACTCGTAAAATATAAAAGGGATTCATTTGAAATATACATAAAGATTTAAAAACTTTCCAATCAAAATTTTCTTTCAATGACTTTAGTTTTATATTATTTCTTAATAATTGGTGATCTATAAAAAAACTATTTTGGAATAATTATGATGTTTAAGTTTTTTCTTGAAAATGATTTTTATACCCCTCTTATCATAATTGGTTAAAATATAAATGTTTTGTAGAAAATGGGGAATCTCTTTCTTAAATATTCTTTAATTTCTTATCTTTCGATAAAATATTTTTTTATTAATGGCTTTACCATTTTAATATTCCTTATGTTATAATTTTTATACTTAAATGGGGATTCAAATTCATGGAATCATCCATTTTCTCTACTAGGATGTTTTTTATACCTCATGAAAATCTTAGTGCAACACATTTTATTTTAAAAAGGTTAATAATGATATGAATTTTGAAGGATCTATGTTTTTTCAGCAATATTGGTGACACCATAATAAGGGGGGTGAATTAGCATGGGATACTTTTATCTAATTAAAATTTTAAATTGATTTTACTCTACACCTATACAGTGAATTTATATCTCACCCTTTTAACACCTTTGGGTTTCACCGCCAAATGTGGATAAATTTTTTCCTTTTGTATGGTAATCTTTATCCCATACACACAAATTGTTCTTATCTTATGTTCTAGAAAAAACTATAGGAATGAGAATGACCACGAACTTATTACAATCATTGGTACCAACCAGAATTATAAGAAAGCTCCAACATTCCTTTTTTTATGATCTGAACCAACCAATCCTCCCTCTATAAAATAAAACATTTATCATGATCCTTTTAAAATCAATTAACAGGAATTCTCGAGTCTCTATTAGACTGAGGGAATCTAATAATTTTTGTCATATGTTCATCAATCTTCAAGGTTTCCTCTGAAATTATAATATACATATATATATATATCATTGACTTCATTCCTTTTGAGATGATGATTTAATAGGCTGAATTTACCACTTATTCAATCTACCAGATAATAAACATATAGAATTATATGTTGGTCTCTCTGTCATTATATTCTTATTCAACACAAAACAATGATCTCTTGTTCATATTTTTTGTAACTCGTTATCTATTCAACACACTAAATATTCAATATAATGGTAGATATGGTCTCTCAATATTTGAGGAATAGAGTGATATCAAGGAATAAAACATCAATTATTTTTTACTATTTTGTTAGGAAATATATTTAAGATAATAATATAATCAGGTCTCTTTATCTTCACTCACTTCAATACTTAAGTCATTCAACTAAATAATTTAATATAATGTTCTTCTTTCAAAATTTTATTTTCATTATCTTATTTTAAAATTTTTTATATAAATAATCACAATAATATTATTACTATATATATAAGGGAAACCCCATATAATCAACAATGTGATCTCCACTTTTAATTATCTATTTAATTTTAACAATAGGGCCATGTATGGATTCTACTCATAGTTTATCATTGATAGTTATAACAACTTATCCATAAAACATCCACTAAAAACCACATGAACATCAAACTCCATTATTTCAGGAAAACATCAAGAAACATTGTAAAATCATAAATGATATTCTGATAGAGTAATTAAATATTCATTCTTATTCAAGTACTAAAGATGACAACATGAAATATCCTTTTTTCTAAAGAAATATTTTATTTACCCCTTTTATAGATCTAAACATTCAGGGAAAAACTCCCTTCTATAAATCTCTCTCATAACACTCATATCATTTGGAATCTCATCATGGACTCCAACTCAATGCATGAATGGATGAAAATATATAAAACTATATTAATATTTTCATTCATCCTCAAATATATTCTTGACATATTATTCTTCTTCACAATACATAACTACCTCTTCTTATATATTCTGTATCTTGGAAATAGGTTACGTGAATCAAAAAATTCTCCCAAAATCATCGTGATGTTTAATATTCAAATAAATTCTTATCAATTCCAAATTTAAAACCTCTAGTAAACTAACTTTATGAAAAATAGTATAATATCACTCAAAATTAGGAAATTTTTCCTGGTTACTTTTATAAACAAAAAGTATTTTTAAAACTCTAACATATCATAGTATCAAATTTTATTTTTAAACTATAATTCTCTTTATGTAAAATTATGCATCCAATATAATAAGTTGTAGATATTACAGGTTTGTATTGTACTATTTTAAATTTCACAATTTTGAAAACTCATATGAGTAAAGGGACCATTATTTATTGGACATCACTAATATTATAGACACATTCTACTCAACACCACAGTGGCCCTTACATATAAGACATTACAAATTTTGAAACCTCAAGACTATTCACCAAATAGTGAGCTTTGTCTACTGAAATGTAGCCTCTTTATCATGAACTATAAAAAAGTCTTACATAACAGTATAGTCCAATACATTTCTATTTTTTATGGAATCCAAAATAATGAAATTGTTTTACATATTTTCCCTTTATCAAATCCCAAGAGACCTAAAACTCTATAATTTTTAGAACTCATATCAAAACTTCTTCACAACATGTAATCTCTCAATAATAAAAAAATTATTAAAATTGTGAAACATATAAATACTCTTACAATATTACAGAGGTTCCTACACTTCCCTAATGATCATTATTACATATGTAACACTATATATGTAAATTATTCATGTGGAATATATATTAACTATATGAAAATATATAGGAAGGGACATTATACCTATATTTTAAATATTATTCCTAGATATAAAATATACACCAATTACCAATGTCCACAAAACTATACTCCACTATTGAGCTTCTCAATCTTATTGAATGAAATAACCTACCACCTAAATTATACACTACAAGAATACAAAATATCATTATAAACTATGAAACAATATCTATATCATCTTAAAAATGATTTTCTAATCCTTGATAGACAAGATGAAACTCCAATGAATCTCCATATGTGTATTTCTTACATCACAGTATGATTTTCTATAATTGCACCCAAGTAAGAACATTGCTCGAACTCAACAATGTGACTATATAAACCAGAGGACTATTACTATTAGAGAGGGCCCAAAATAGTTTTGGATATACTATGCCCTTAAAAACTAAATGTAGTTATAATTCATGAACCCACTGAATTTTTTGTATAACCCATATGTTTAATGGACATTCCAAAACCTTTATACATAAAAAGGAGTCGAAAGGGACCATACAATCCAAAATATAATGTATTAAAACAATCTATATGAAACATAATATTATAAAATTTCATGAACAAATATATTCCTAACCAATATCACCATATAAATAAAATAGAACACACTGGTTGATACATGTATACTATAAAACTCAAAGAAATCAACAACAAGTTCTAGAATAACTTATATTATCAATCTAGTTAAATCATGAACCTCAATAAACAAACAAACCAGAACCATGTTATTTTCCCCAAATGATACACGTTCCAGAAAGAAAAAATTAAGGGATATCCATGTACAACAAAACCTATGTCATGTATGTGTGTAGGGGTGATTCCACCAACCTAGTAGGATTTCACCTCTCACCTCAAAAATACCCAGTGATGTTGGGATCTAGTAGATGTATATGAAATGTATTTAAAATATATGAAATTTTCTCAATAAAAACACCCACCAATAAAATATAAAACATGATATATATGAAATTTCACATGACAAGTCATCAAGTGTTAACCAGGATACCATGACACCTAACCCTACCAGATTCAGCTGATATCATACAGAAGGGTGTAATCCCAAAATAATATATGTAACATAACATGACTATTACCTTATTAATCATGGAAATATCTCATAACATGGACTACATTAATAATCATACCAATCCCATGAACACACCCTTACTCAGGGATGATAATATACCATGTCCAAACCCATTACCTCCTACTTAGGATGGGATGCACATCACAATCCATTGAATCATAAACCGAACCCTCTCACATAGGGTTGGTCACATATCATACCCCATATCTAATTTCAATCCCATATCCCATATCACCTCTTAGACTAATACCCTTTTACTTAGGGGGTCAATTCCAGTACATTATCAGATAGAGTGAGGCCTTGTATCATGTCATGTACCAAAACACACACCAAATCACATTACACATCATGGAACAATATTATATCACTTATTTGGGGTCTATGCTAGTACCCTCGCAGTCAAGGAATGGTCTTGGACCATGTTACACACAACATCCCACACCACATCATATACCATATTTAGGTTCGATACCATCTCACTCAGGGGTGTTTCATTCCTTCAACCTCTAACTTAGGGTAATGCATTTTACCATGTCACATACCACATAACATACCCCATCCTGTTTATGACCAAACCTTCTCACCCAAGGATGATCACACATTTTGTTCCAGAACACACATTCCCACTCAAGTTTGGTTGCACATCACATATCAACATGTCACATAATCACAATAAAAAATTAAATTCGTAATAAATAAACCATCACTTTCCCAAAATAAAATCTTAAGTACTAAAGAATTATAAGGATATCTGTATGACTTATCCCCTACGACCCTTTCAATATTACTCATATTAATCATATCAATGAACCCGAACCCAAAAACCCAATCTAATATGTCTCACAATACATAACCAAACACAAACAACCCACCATAGGCCAAATGTTTACATTTATACTCTCAAAGGTTTCATGAAATTAATCATGGACAATCGAGTCAATTGATAGTAGAATCATAACATTATAGGCCAAATCATGCACTAAAAGATACTTTAGTTTATACCATCACATAAAGAACCACAATATTGTATGTAATTCTCATAAAATTATAGATTTTTTATAAACATTAAAAAATGCAATAAAAAAATAACAATGATTCATAATAAGAATAATATGTTTTTAAAACATGGTGTTTCTCCCAATACATCAAAACATCCAAAAAATATCGACAAAGTCCTTAAATATTTTCTATAAAAACCAAGTGAAATCACCCTTTTAAAGAAGATTAGAAAATTCATCCCATTTTATCATACTCACACTCAGAGTTTGAGAAAAATATAATATAAATGTTTATTTAGAAAAAATAAAAATGGTTTCAAAAACCAATTTAAAAAAACTCTTTAAATATATAATTTTTACTAAAATCTAAATTTAAATAGATTCATTTTTAAATCACATTTTAAAAATCAAAACCACTTACTTCACAAAATCCTCCTCATGCCAACAAAAAATATATAAAGAGGGAAACTTACACACATTTGAACAAATGAACCACAAAAAAACCATTTACAAACTATGTGATATGTTTTTAATATTAAGATGATTCTAGATCATCTATGTTTAGGTTGAATATTCATAAATTTTACGAAAAATCCCATGAAGAGTAATAATAATTATCATACCCAAATATAGAATAACTGAAAGAATAAGGTACACTATAATGTAAGTTCAACTATCTTAATTGGAGTTATTCTATTTATGAAATATCATATTTACTTTCTCTAATTTCACAATAACCTATTTCGTAATAAACACCATGAATTTCATAAAAATATAATATATTAATAAAAAAACATGTTAATATATATTAAAAACTCTTAAAAGGGAGTAATGATACTTAAATCCTGGGAAATGTGATACAGTCCACTACTGAAACATTTCTAGTTTTAAAAAACATAAAATCAACTATTTATACATCCATAACCAATGATAAATAATTCCAATTCACCAAAAACCACTATATAATTCCACAGGGAAGTATACCCCAAGAAAAATAAATAAAAGTTTAAAAGTTCATCTTGAGGCCTCCTTTATATGGGAAAACACAAAATTCATATGAAGTGGGATAATTATACAATTATCTGTTGAAGTCATTACTCTAAAACCATATTACATAGAACAAAAATCAAATAAGAGAAAAGAGGATGATCTAATAAGATAAGGAAAGTGATCTTATCATGAATCAATGTGATGAAACCCTCTTAAAAACGTTGTATTGAATGTAAAAAAAGATGAATAATGGGAGATATAAAGTGATCCATCATCCCTCTTCGATTTTAATGAATCCAAGGGTTCCCAATGGCATTATAAAAATTTTCCCCAAGAGAATTACAAAAAATGACTCTCTAAAACAAATCACTGTATCTTGGTCATGGTGTGACCCTAATTTCCATATTTTGATAAACCCATGTAAGTCCATTTCATGGAATTGCCCCTCTAGTTTATAGTATGAATTCCCCTAGGAAGAGGGTTTGACCACCCAAGAAATCACTGTCATAGTATAACCCTAATAATCATGGTGTGGTTCGTTACTTCCAAGAAGAACCAATGTCTATACACTAAAACTTCATGGTGTGGTCTCATCTCTTCATAGTAGGAACATTTATCATTCTTAATGTGGAACTAGTTCTCCACACAATGTTACTTCCCCTTTATCAAGACTTTATGGTGTGACCCTAGAGTCATAACATAACCATTTTTCATCGCAAAAAAATCCAAAAATTAATATATATGGGTTCTGAACTGATATGTAAGGATATTCATCATAGTGTGAGGCCTTATTCTGTACCATGATATAATAAGTCATGGTTCATTTTAAAAAATAATAATACATAAATGTTTTTAGCATGACGTGAATCAATATTTCATGGAATGAATTCTCCTTTCCCTTACATATACACATCCTTTTGAATCGTGAAACCCTCCTTAACACATTAAATATAATAAAAAAATAATCAACAACATAATGACTCTCATAGGTCATGACATGACATACATCCATCACATTGTTGTTCCATACCATTATAAGAGATCACCTCTTGAACAAACCCTTTTCAGAAAATGAACCTTTTCCATCATGGTTTGATCATCCACCATTAATAAAATTCAATCTGAGGCCTTCTTGAACTCATTTAAAAACAAAAAATTCAAATTTCACCATTTTTCACCAACATGTAAGGACAAAAAATATTAAAAAATACTCAACATAACACTTATCATCCTTTATAAGAAATTATGGTCCACATACCATTTATCTTAACCTTCCATGGTCATCAATTTACCACTAACTCTTTGTATCCAATATCTAAACATTGATCATAGTTCTCTTCTAAGACATTAAACACTAAATCACCCTTCTCAAAAAAATCCAAACTAACCACTCATTAAGCATCCAATGTACATATCTAGAACTACCATCAGATCCCTGGAATCATATCACTTTTAGATTCCCATAAATGATCCTAGATACAAGACCAATCACCTGAGTATTCTTTTCATCACGAACACTAAGCACCAAAATGGTCATCAATCCACCAATCGATCCAAAAATGAAAAAGAACAAAAATTGATCCCTATTATTTTTTATGGTGATACGCACCATAAAAATCAACCTATAAAATTCAATCCATCCCAATGGTGATTCTGAATATAGTAATATCCTATAAAAATGAACTTTAAGAAGTCCAAATCAAAAAAACATTCATAACTAACATTTCACTACTTGAGCCCAAAATCATAACAACCAATTCACACCCATGAACCTCAAATGGATATTAAAAAAACTCATTACACACTAACCAAGAACATGATCCAAATATTTATTTCATTCATTTATAAAAACCACATTCAGTGGAAATTGGCTCAAACACTAACTAGTTTATTATTTCAAAAACCGATTAAAATCATTTTAAATGCACCAAAACTCACATATGATTTAAAAAACAAAGAATATAATTAAAAGGGTTTTCATTAAAATTGAAAAATACCACCTTCAAAGAATGTTCTTCCATTAAATAACAATCCCATTTTCAAAATAAAGTTTTAAACCATTTTCACCTAATTTCCTCAAATCCTAAAAATCCAAATTACTCAATCTCACTGGATCCATGAGAAATTTTAAGTGAAATTGATTTGGATCCATTATATACACACATCATTTAGCAACAATAGTTTTGTTTGATAATCTTATTTTTATTGAAAACCATCCATCCTAAAAATCATTTCCTTGTTTTATAAAAAAACACATTCAGTAATCAATCAAAAAATCCCCTCAAATCCATATTAATATAATCATAATTATAAAGTATTTAGGAAATAATTAAATATATTATAAGAATGAACAATTAATAGTATATCTTGATAAGGAATTGTGTCAAAAAACGCCACCTATAAGAACTTATATCAACTCTTAGGAATGTGATTTCCATGATACATGGAAAATTCATTATCTCCTAAATCATCCATTGGACCCATTCAAAGTATCATCCAACCAAAATTGTGTTTATCAGTCCAATAATTAAATCATCATATAATTTTTAATTTATAATATTGGAAATCCTTGTATAAATTGGTTTTTAGACGATATCATGTTTCTAAGAAAGATATCGGTCTACCTATAGAGTTTTGATAAAATTGCTCATCTAGAAACTAAAACAATCCAATAACAAAAAAATGGTATAATAGAATTTTGTAATTCCTCAACCAACATTTATTTAACAATGAAAAATATCTGATATTTTAAGAAATCATGCACATTACTTGTATGGTAAATGTCATTGACTAGTTGAGAGTTCCTAAAATAGTCATGGGAGACTATATCCTAAAAATGTTAGCCCTAGGGTCAAGATAGAATCAATTGAAAATTCAGAATGAATTGTTTATATTATAATAATCCCAAAATAGATAGAAATAAATTGCAAGGAATGAGAGCCCCATGGTCTATAATATAAAGTAATGAAATGATTTTTATGATTTTTTACAATATAAAAAGTTGTCATAGATATACTTAAACAACTTCATTATATATAAAAATTATGGTATACCAAAAAACATTATGTGTATAAAAAAGTAAAATAAAATAATAGTGGCTTCCAAGCAAACCCAGAAAGATATCCTCTTTGTATCCTTTAAATCCATAGCCTTCTGGAACCAAACCATGTTTCCTACCCCTAGTGATACACGTTCTTATAAAACAATGAATTTCTACCCCTATACATCGGAAATATTATTATGTACACAAGTAGGGGTGAGTCCAAATACCTAGCCAGATTCCTCCACTTCCTTTAATAATACAGATTTCTAAATTGATCAATTATATATACTTTTAATATGTATACGGTGTACTTATCTTTGTTGTGAAACAAAACCACTCAAAAAAAATACAACGAATGAACCTTAAAGAGCACACATTTTGAAATCACGTGTTTACCATGAAAACCAGATTCCTAAATCCATCCACCATAGAAAATACTAGTAGAAATAGAGATACCCCAAACCACTATATATCATTAAAAATGACCAGTACCATCCTACTCAGGTCATGGTCTCACATCATGTGTCTCATCAAGTCTCATACCAATCCCTCAACCATAATCTCATACTCCACGTAGAATATTAGACCACAACCTTTCACTCAAATTTATTCACTCATCATACCCCATATAAAATCTCAATCACATATATTTTCTCATAGGTGGTACAAATAACATCTCACTCGGGGGTTCTATGCTAGTACCTTGTAATTCAGGAAGAGGCCTCACAACATGTCTTATTCCGCATCCCAAACCACTTCCTAGACCAATACCTTCTCACTCTAAGAAGTCTATGCCAAAACCCTCTCACTCTAAATGAGACCTCATACCATGTACCCACAACATAAAATAATACATCACATACAAAAACATTTCCCATTACCCTCTCAATCAGGGGAGAGGGTATCCATGATAGTACCCTCTCAATAAGGAAAGGATTTATACTATTTTTTATACCATATCATGTTTCAGACCACACCATCTCACCCACAAATGGCCAAAAATCAAGATCCTAAAAACACCTCCTCACATAAGATTGGTTACACATCACATCTATTCCTATCACATAATAATTTTTTAAAAAAATGAAATAAGAATAATTAAAAATATATCAGTAGCCTAAAAACACATCTTGATTACAGAAAATACCATAAAGATAGCCCTATGGATTATCCCTTACCAACATTTTAGGATTAATCATAGTATTCATATCATTGTTTCCAAACAGATATTCAAAAATTTCAGGTTACTAAGGACTCAACTAGCCCAAACAACCCACCCTAGTCTAAATGTACATATATTTACCCTTAAATTTTCAATAACATAAATTTGAGAAGATACAATAAATTCATACTCAAAGAATAATATTTTAGTTCAACTCATACACTCTCATATAGGGTAGTCCACACCATCAAATAAAACACCTAAACATTCTTAATACTTCCCATACAATTACGAATAATTATGAAAATTGAAAAACACCAAAAATCCATAACCAAGACGTATAATAAACATACCAGTTTATAAAATAGGGTGTTTCCAACATGAGTAAAAATATAATAATACTAATATAAACCATGATCTTCTGGCATTCCATTTAAAACCATGTCAAATCCCCATTTTAAAACCATTTAGAAAAGGAATACCATTTAATCTTACTCACTAATAAATCCATAATTTTTCTTTATTTATGGTACATTTTTTAAAATAATATAAATATTTTTTATAATAGTTTAAATAAATATATTTTTATTTTATGTTTTTCAATAATGAACTAAATGAAAAGATGAAAAAATTATAATTTTAGTGATTTTATTAAAAAAATTAATTGTCATTACTCATAAGGTGTGTTTATCACAATTTACAAGAATTTTATTTTAGCTAGTATGGTTTCTAAAGATATATGTTCTAAAAATATATTTCTAAAAGGATTTAATTTCATAAAGTTGTAGGCTAAAAAAATTTTTCAATGGAAATACTCACTTGTTGGGTCATGTCCATATATAAGATTCATTTTGGTGATATGCAATAGTCCTCAATGAATATTATTACTAGGGAGAGTACATAGGAGTAAATTTTCAAGATATTTAAGGGTTACTCTACATATATAGAGAGAATATTAGATGAATCTAGAGAATCATTGAGATATATAGAAGAAAAAAATTGTGGATACATAATGGTTCCTCTCATAAAAGGCATAATATAAAAAGTTAACTTCCGGAGGCATAATGGATAAATAAAGGTATTTAAATTTTAAATATAGTAGGGGACCATATATAAGTGAACTTGAAGATACATAATGGTAGTCACTACATATAAAAGATTTATTTTTACTTGTGACAACTCATGTATATAAATAAATGCCTTTTACTTTGAAGAATTAATCTCCCTATGATATTATATGATACATAATAGTAATCAATGGGTAATACAATATGTCCGATGAAATTTACACTATAAAAATTTAATAGGAGATATATAAAACTTTTCTTGAACCACACATTATATGTAATGTCTTGAACTGACCTAGTTACCCTGGTAACCTGAAAACCAAGGTTGACCTGACTTGGTCCAAAGGGAATTCCCAATCCCCATGGGTTGGTGACTAGCACTTGGCATAAAAAAAATGAACGTGGGAACATATTTTCAACAAACTTCACAAACGTAATGTAAAAAACATAGTATGTATACAAGGAAAACACCAGAATGATAATTTTATAAGAGTTAAAACATGCATAAACAACCAAAAGTATTATCACAAAGTATCATAAAACCATGATGACAACCCAAGTGACAAAGGAAATTAATCTCCAATACAAATGATCAAAACTAAATCCACCTCCAAGTTGTGCCTTACCCTTTCTAGAATTGGGAATAAGAAAATATACAAACACCCCAAGGAACAAGTAGGTTGTGAGCTAAAATCATATTAGGGTATCACTAGGGATTCCATAATAAGAAGACAACATTTAATTAACCAAATAAATATTTATATTTTGAGAAACATGAATGGATGTTAAAAATCATAATTAAAACAATTCATTCATTACATATAAAATTTTGGAAATACATTAAAGAAATGACTTAACAAACATTTTATCTAAAACAATTTACATAAATTCATAAGGTCATGGTAAAATAGTGTACAAACATTGAAATATATATATATATATAAAGTGAGAAACATGGTCATCTACCAAAATATATGATAGTTCTAGGAAATGGAACTCCCTCACACTCATATATTGTTTATGGAAATATGGGTACACAGGTCCTCTCTGACAATGACCTCAGAGGACACATCACCATCCCATCTGTGATGTGACATTCTACATATGTATTGTAAGTGTTGTAAATCATTGAGTGATGTACTAAATAACTCTTTAACTACCTATGATTTCATGTTATCTAATAAAAACCAATGATGAAAAGTTTATTTTAATACTGATTAAAATACAATTAATCCCATTCTTCCATATCATATATTCCAATTTTCCATTTAAAACCAAAAATGGGTTTTTAATCGAAATCATGCATTTCCAAGAAAAAACCAATGGGTTTATATCCAAATCAATTCAAGTTATTTTTCTCAAATATAAATTTGAAATCAATTTTATCAAATCAATTTCAAAATACATGTTCAAAAATTGAATTCCACAATTAAATTTAAACATTTTCCATTCAAATTCCCGAAACACCCCAATTAAATGGAATTAGGTTTTTAATAAACCAATTGAAAGAAATTTCATTTATATCATGAAATTGTATTTAAATCATATAATTGAATTTAAATTTAATTAATTTTGGTTTAATCTAAATTTCCCAACATAATGGGACCACCTACCCTGGGAACATTATCATGAAGCACCAAGCCCTAAATGGGAAAATACGATGAATAATGTCAGTAATGAATATTTTAGAATCAAACCTAGATTCAAGATCTAAAACATTAGGGATTAGATCTTCTAAAATCAAGGATATCTACAAAACATAAGGAAGGAAAGAGGGGAGAATGGGGGAATGAGAATAGTAAAATGAAACCTTCTGGGTAAAGATCGAATGTCATTTTCTAAGATCAAATCTACTTACAGAAGGATGTATATGGGCCAACATCACCTCTAAGGACACACCAAGGAAGATGAATACATTGGGTTTAGATCAAGGTCTATCAAGAACCTAAAAAGAGGTTTTTATGAATTTATAAAAATATTTTCAAATTTACTAAAAATCATGTATGGTTTCCTGGGTAGGTCCACACGGTAAGAAAAACAACCCCCCCCCTTTAATTGGGTCGCACAGTTTCTCTTAGTTGGGGAAATTTTTTTACAAACCATACAGTAGTCATGAAACCCCTCACTATTTGGGTTTGTACATTTTTCACTAAGAGGGCCCACAGTTTTGGAAAATTGTGTGCCAATCATGCACAACCCAAAAATATTCAAACATTTCTAAATTTTCACCAAAAACATCGCTAAATGAAACCATACTAGGGAATGGCCAAAATAACAGTTTCGGAATACATAAAAATAGTAACAAGATGATGTTATAACAACCACAACATAGAAACATTCTATCCTCATAAAGCCTACTAAAAGGATTCTATGTCAAAAAGAAGAGTCCACTACTCTCTCATTAGTGCCTCTCTCTCCCACAGTTCCTGACAATCAGAACTGTGATGACATAACACTTGAACCAAAGGTATCATCCTCCAATAAAGTACCATGGTTTCAAAATCAATTACACTAAATAGATGTTTATTCATGGGAAAATTAGGTTCATCCTCAAGATCACTCTGTCTCATAACATGAGATGGATCCAATAAATAAATCAATATATAACTGCTATTTCTTCTCCGTATAGCCATGTTAACATGAGACTCTCAATGGATCACTCAACAATCCCATCTCTACACAACATTTCTAGTTCCTTCCTTTCACCAAGGGTTTATGCGTATTAGTTATGTAAGTCCTAGGGGTGGGGGTGAATCCTTATCTTTTGAGCTTCATGATGTTAAATTTACAAATATCATCATCCCCAACACATGATGTTAAACTATAGCCTCCCCCCATGAAATATACACGGAGTTCCCCATCCCAAACATTTTCCATGCACACTTGTCTCCACGAGAGTTAGATCTTCCTCACATATAATGAGATCCTCCTTCCATGGAACGACATCTGTCTGTGGGGGATGGAAACCACCCTGGTGTAAGGCCCTTGCCTTTCTTATAGGTGGTAACACACTTGCTCCTCCTATCTTCTTCCATGAAAAAATATCATAAGAGATATGGGAACATGGGACTCTCTATACCCCATACCTCTCCCTTTAGGATTTATCTCCATTGGGAATTCATCCTGGTGTAATTATCAGTCTCCATATCATTGGGCCACTAACCAAGTGTAATCCACATTTCATTCCTTATAGATGCATGTTTCATGACATGATCATCAGGTCTTTGTTGCATCTTATTTCTCACATGAAGCATGACTCGCATGAGCTTAAAATAAGCATCGACCATGACACACTTTTGTTTCCACCTTAGTGTGTAATACCCATTACTCATACCACAAAACTACGTTTAATTTGATCCTTTCTCTTTTCTAAGAAAGGTGCATAGGAAGCCTCCCTGAGGTTCAAGCCCATCACCCATCGGTCTCGACCACTTCACATTGGTTCACCCTCACCCCGCATGATGTTAAAATGTTTGGACCTTTCCATCATACATGATTCTAAATTGTATGCTTTGAAACTACATGGGTTTTGATCCCAATCTCCTTGATAGGGTATGTTGGAATCCTCCTTCAGGTTCAACCCCAAACACTGATAGATGTCGATTTATCCTTTATTGGGACCCACATCCTTGGTATGTCCCTTTCTAGCATCATACCGACTCTCAGGCCACTAACGACACATAACCCCCATCATGTCATCGGGTCGTTGTCCTTTTCATACACCCTGATTCCATGACCCATCCTAAACTATGTAGACTTTGATTCCTTTCCACATGGATACATAAAAAGCCTCCCTAAGGTCCAAGACATTTTTTCTTCCGAACTATGTGGGTTTTAATCCCTTTCTTCTAGGCAGGGTACATAGAAAGCCTCCATGAGGTTCAAACCGAAACAATGGTAAACATCAGTGTCCCCTTCATTGGGACCCACATCCTTAGTTCATCCCATAGGGCCCTCAAACCAACTCTCGGGCTGTTAACCATGCATAACCCCCATCATTTCATAAATTCATTGTCCTTTACGTACACCCCGATTCCATGCCCCCTCTTGAACTATGAATAATTTGATTCCCTACCACAATGATACATAGGAAGCATCCCCGACGTCCATGTCCATCACTCATGTGTCACCCTGGACACTCCCTTGAGCCATTTTGTTTCGATAAGGTCATTCCCCAACCCGGGGGTTCTATATTCGTCGGGTCCCATCCATGTATCCATCCTCAGGAGCCACCTCTTCATGTGTCCCATCGCCCCACAAAACTACATAGACTTTAATTCCCTACCATAAGGATAAGTATAAATCCTCTCTAAGCTTCAAGCCCAACGTTGCCATCATCATCACATTGGTTCCATCCCCACTCACTCTATTATTCGACACTCAATCCATATCCATCTAGATTCTTACTCGGGACTTCACATCCCAGTAAAATCATGCCACACTCCTAGGCAGCTAACCATGTGTAATCCCCACAAAATCCATAACCATCCAACAAAGAGTGTCCATATCACGATGGTCTGATATCCATGCACAAGCCTCATCATGTTTTCGGGTCTTTGTCCTTTGTGTACACGCTAATTCATCACCCCTTCAAACAACATGGGTTTTGATCCCTATCGTCTATATAGGGTATGTAGAAAACCTCCCTAATGTTCAATCCCATACAATGGTAAGACTTGGTGTTCCCCTTTTTTGGGGTTTACTTTCCCTGATGTTCCATCAGTGGTGTCCAGATAAACCTTTACGGTGTGATATCTTTCCTCTAAGGGACACAACACCTTGGATCCTGCCTCATTGGGTGTTCAGGTCCACCATCTGATAAACCTTCCAAATTCTCCCTCATAGGGATGTACTAATTTGATCCATCTCTACGGGATGTTATCATCACTCTCATTCCTTCTCTGAAAGACTTTAAACTCATGGCTTACCTTATGTTAAACATGAGATGCCTGAGGAAATTCCCAGAAGACACGCCTTTGTCATAACCGTCTCCGCTAGATGTTAAACTCATGGAATACCTTGTGTTAAACATAATAAGGCGAGGAAAACCTTAGGGACATTCCTAGGACATATAATTCCTCGCACTCGACATGGGATCCATCAGGCTTCCACACCCTCTAGAAGCCCTATAAAAAGGGAAAAAACCCATAAACATTAGTGTTTCAGAGTCCAGACATGCCAGTGATGTCCAATGTGACTACTCCCCTAATCGAAGGTTTCTAAAATGACCTGACCACTTGGAATGTTTTGATTGAAGTAGTGTAATTAACTGGAATCCATGAAGATATGGCTTTGGGGAAGAGGATCACAAACAATGTCTTAATATTTATGGGTGACCCGTATTTGGTGATGAGTTCTAAGGAGGAATCCACAGAAGGAGATACCGGCATCCTATAATCCTGTTTTGATCAAGGAGAAAAAGTTCCTAAATAAGTGACGGATGCCACCCGCCTTTGTAAAACATGAATGTGGGGCAACAGCCAGTGAATCACTGTATGATGGTGTGTGCCTCGATGAAATATTCAAAAAGAAGAAATATTGAACCCAATGTGAATTCTTCTCCTCAATGTGGAGATTATTAGCGTTCAATACACCAGTAGATAAGTGTGTCACTAGATCCAGCTATCCAGCGCCAGGTCCTGCTAAGAAAATAGTGGGCCTAGCATGAAAATAACCAAAGATTGGGGCAGTTGAATGATGGGCATCCCGGTCTACGACGTTGTTAGCATGGATATTTCTTACCAATCATCAAAGGCATAACGACACTAGGGAATTGGATATCACTTTCCTCCTTTCAGTGATAATGGTAAAATCTTCCTACTTTGTAGGACCCAAGCTGAAATGTTAGGAAACTAATCTCTACCCACCCCCCGACATAGGGGCCATGACAACACCAACGGGACAATCTCGTGTGGATCCATCTCTTCTTATAAGACCTTTACATCCATGGCTACTGGAAACCCACACCCTATCTCATCATCTTAACTCATTCATGGGAGGGTGATCAAAGGCCTTGTCCGATGGTATGAGGAAGAAGGGATTATCCCAAGTCAGTATATGGACCATCAGGGCCAAGATGATTCTATGACTCATTGTTGGAACCACCCCCATTGATCTTTAAGGGATCCAATTGTCCCCACTCCAACCTAATACTATTTCGAGAGTCTTTCAATAAAATTATTTGATGACTCACTCACTTAAGAAAATGAGGTAAGGGAAGTCCAGCCCAGCCTGACTATGATCCGGTCTGGGGGGCCACCAAGGAGGGCTCCCACTAGGCTGTGTCAGTGCCACCACCTTGTCCCACAGGCTGAGGAGTAGGTGAGTTACACACCTGCACCACCGGCCTCATTCCGGTTTACCCGACGCCAACTTCGGGAGCCAGATGAGAAGGACGCCCGCAAGGGGGAGTCATGAACAAATGCTACAGTAGACCATGCCACCACCAACACATATTATTAGTTCCCTATTTACACTAAACATGGGCCCTTATACTCCCAAGCTTTATTGAGGCCCCAACCACCCCATGGGATGATTGGGATGACTCTCTTAGTCACCGATATCGGTAGTACGCATCACGAGATGACCCACGATGATGATATCTAGAATGGAGGTCCTTTTAATGACACCATGAATTAGAGAGGAGGCCCTACCTACTCCTAAAATTAGTATGGAGGCCCTCCCTATGCCACAAAAATTCTGGGTGAAGTCCCTCCTCGTCGCACTCACATCCATCACAGAGGATTCTTTCGCACCCATGATCCAAGGTAAGGAGATGTTACTAATTTCGCAGGTCACGGATGCAAAGATACTCCAAACATAGTAAACCATCCGAATGGAGGTCATCCCCATGTTCTTACTCCAACCAATGATTTCTATCCCTATCCTAAAAATTGGAAAAGCGGAGTTCTGTCCCACTTCTTTGGCATCCAATGTGAAGGTCTTCCCTATGTTCAGTTTGACTGGTATGAAGGCCCCCTTCATACTATCACCACCAAGGGAAACAAAAATGGAAGCACTTACCATGATCCCATTAGCTCCTGCAGAGGTCCTACCTACTCTATCAATTCCCTTATAGGTCCCCTATGTGTTCCAGCTAGTGGACATAGAGCCCCTCCCCATGTTACATTTGACATTTTTTCAGGTGCTCCACACACCCGAACTTACCAAGGCGGGAGTCCTCTATGCCATAATACTAGTATATCTAAAGGTCCTTCTCATGTAGAAAACATACCCAATCATCAAGAACCATCCTGGGGTAGGATGGTGGGTCCCCACTACCAAAGGAAGAATACCGATAAATTTCAGACCATGATTAGACCTATCAACTTCTTAGATTTTGAGGTGGAGTGCGATTCGGTGATGGAACCCTTGCTCCGATCTTATGTGTTGGGGACCGGGGCATGAACAAGGTGTATAAGCCTCATCCTTCTAGAAAGTGAGGTCCACCAAATTCCTGCATCCCTCCAAAGATACATCCAAGAGGAGGAAGATTTTTCCTCTTTCTAAGGTCTTTCTATACAATCCTCCATATAATCCACAAGATCATTCTATACCTGAACTAGAGATCACAGAGAGTTGTTTTAGAGACCAATATAGGATGAAAAACAGCATGTCCCAAAATCAATAATCACACCCCCTGCGTCAGAATATATGGTCGCTTGTCTGTCTTACCAGGATGTGGTGGTGGAATCATTACATTCATCGGAAAAAATCCCAGGATTTGGGTCTTGTTAGATCATGCACCATACTCTCCACCGGCCATCCTATTGTCACAACGATTCATTTCTGTTTCATTAACATTCCCTGAACCACCCTGAGTTGATAAGTGGGGAAACCATGGTTTGGATACCATGTCTAAGCCTAGGAGCTTGTGGGACATCCTTGCAGTTGACCAGTTCCTAGAGATGTTCTGTCCAGTTGCAACCATGAACTTTAGTACTCCAGAATCTCTTACCCAGAAGGAGGTCATGTGCCTCTGAAAAACTCTCTTAGAAACACACATCCATCTCCATCATCAGTGGGTGACTCTCCCTAATATCCAAGAACACATTGATGACATAGGAAAATAATGACTCATAGTCGACTTGGCTGTGCTCCCCATGGCTCAGCGCCCTAAGTCACTTGGTAGCCATCAGACCCTCCAACAACGATGCATCCAGAGACTTACAGTGCTCCACAAAATTATTAAGGAGGCTTCCCCCCATGTTAAGATTCATTGTTGGGGGATGTATTCTAACCTTCATTTTAGTTCTATCATGTGCCAGCCTGAAATTCCAAGTGACATAGAGGGTATTCCTTTAGGTACATTCGTAGTTAACATGGACGACCTATCATATAAACAGAAAGAGCTAGAGATTATTGAAGAGAACTTAACCCCCAGGGTGGTTCCAATCCAATTGGATCCTTTGGGAAGGTTTCATTTCCAAAAAAGAAATTTACTAGGCCTTCATACACCTTATGAATCATTATACCTTGGTCGAAACCCCTATAAGTGTAGAGAACATAGTAGGACTGTCAAACCCGCATACCCATCTTGCTTAGTGAAAAATATGGGATATGAACTCGAAAAGGATATTTACATCAATAAATCAGAGAACATAAAAACATGATCAATTAAATTATCTTTTAACACACTATGGAGTGATGACTAGACTACGGTAATCCTCGACCGGGGCAGTAGGTGCAGGTACAAACTCCCTTGGGTTAGTGGCCTATGGGTGACCTTAACCATCCTACCCATATAGACAGGGTTGAGGATGAAGATTATGAAAATAGGGAATTATATGGATCACCAAATCCACTTGAGTCTCATGATAAACCTCGTTAGGGCATAGCTCAGGTTCCCCCAGCTGCTCCACAGGTCATTCCCCGAGCAGTCTCGCAAGTCATCCCACCAGCCGCTCTATGAGCCGTTGGGACGGATTATCATGTTGAAGGTCCTTCCAATGCATTGGTTTGCAGAGATAAAAATATAGACAAGAATCCTTGTCCAAATGATCTAATTTACACTCTCATTTACCACCTCAAGGTCCTAGAAACACGATGGATGGAAATACTACCTGAAGGAACATTGTATCCGACATGGGTGGATGATATGATAGCACCCAAAAGTTTCGTAAATCCTGCATTCTCCCATTTAATGGGACTGGTGACCCCCTGCAACAACTGGACAACTTTATTTCAAGGTGTGGACCCATACAGGGAACTTCAATACATTAGGAGGCTTCCAAGATCCAGTGTTCCATACAAACATTGGAAGGGACCACATTTGTCTTGTAGAACTAGCTACCCAATGTGTTGTTAGCTGGTTGGGAGGATACTGATAGGTAGTTTATCTACCAGTTTAGTTCGATGAACCAAAATACATGCATTACTGACCTCTTCAAGTGCATGCATAGGTATGATTAACGCATCATAGACATTTTCTTCAGGTGGAATGGCCTCACGTATTCCATTGATATGCCGCTGACTCCAAAACAACTACTAAAAATGTGTGTGGGAAATTTGAAAACATAATTGGTCCCTTATCTAATCACTCAGAAATATACAAGGGGATTTTAGGATTTCTGTGATAAAGCCCAGTATCTAGAGGAAGCCTTGCAACAGGACAAGAAGGCATGTATATTGCCTCCTATAGTTCCCACGAGAAGATTCTCAAAGGTCTAGCATGCTAAGGTTGAAGAAATAGAGGCCCCTAGGAAGCTAGAGTTATTACCAGTGAAACCACCTCCACAACCTAACAGAGGCCCACCACCTCAGGCACAACCTCCATCCTAGTAGCGCCCACCTCAGAATCGGTAGGTTCCCCTATGTAATGCACCACTGCCACCTAGGCAAGATAATCAGATTCACCTCTTCGACAGGCTCCTCCAGTACCTCTTAAGGGATAGGCTCCTGGAGCCCCCTTTATGGAAAGAAGGAATTGGGAATAATCATTTAATGAGGATCAGGTCCCTAGTTATTTTCATATTTCCTCAGAACAGGGAATATTACGGTTTCCAGAATATAGGAGGCCCGAATAGGTGGGTATCAATGATCACCCCAATTACTGCTCCTATCACCAGATCCTTGAGAAAAACCTCAAGAAGTGACATGTGCCTAAAACTAGTACCAAGATCAGGTTGATAAAAAAATAGTCAGGTCAGGTCCAGCCCCGAAATAGGTGGCATGTTTGTTAATAAAGTCTGATAGAGATAGTGACAACAATGGTGAATGGAAGTAGGTTTCTAATAACGGGTCGCAAAAATACGACGACTAGATGTCCCACAAAGTAGTTTACCATTCCCATTGTATTATTTGTGAATGTTTGAACGAACTGGAGCCTTAGTTGGTTATCGCGTTACCTACAGATGCTACTTCTACATCATCATATCAGTCTTCCTCTTCCCAGAAGGGCATGCATTGACAACACAAGGGAAAGAAAACTTCCCCACAGATTTCATCTTCATCCAATATGCTTGGAGATTTCATTCCCCTAAATATGGTGATTTCCTCTAGAGTATTTCCAATGATGGAGGATTCTTCAATTGATAATCTAGGGTACGCTTTGGTTAAAACCGTGGAGATGGTAAACCCCTACATTGTTCCCGATGATCAAGGGCGCCAGATGGATCCTCCCAAAATCTCCATCCGATGCCAGCATCAACAAAGCTATAGATATGTGATTCATCAGAATTCATTGATTAGTACTTCCAGAAAAGCTATTCATGCCACCAAAAATAGATATTAGGCCCAGTGCAGAGCTCGGAAAGCACAACCTTCTCATTGTTTTTCATCAGATCCACCACTACCGCCATTTGTATTGCATGATTAGGCAGAGCCACCACGATCATGAAAAAATCAGCCACATTATATTGTGGATTGAACTCCGTAATCTAGACCTCATTCGCTAGTATCTCCACACATTTCTACTAGTGACTAGCTGTACATTCCCAGAACCAGTCAGACATCGGTTCGATGAGTAGGGCCCTTCATTCCTCCTTCCCTAGAGCGACCACCTAGTAGAAAAAGTTCATGCATGGGATGATTGTATTATGTTCTCAAGAATCTTTCCAACATTCCTATGAAGCTCTCTATCCTCGAGGCTCTTCACCTACTGTAGGATATGGATGAAGAAATTGAGAAGCCTTTATGAAGCCCCCTCCAGTTTGAGACGATGGTAGCAGTCATAGAAGACTTCAATGATGAGGCGGTCGAGCATGAAGAAGGCCAGTCCATTATATCTTTCTCTAGAGAAGATGAAGGCTCCCCTATATAGGGGAAGATCCACCCACTTTACATCACTAGACATTTAAACAGCCTAGAGGTTTTCTGTTTTCTTGTTGACATGGGCTATGAGATCAAAATAATCCTAATCCGGAAACTCCAGATGATGGTTTTGTTAGAGGATGATCTATGTCCCTCTGAAATAAAAATTCAAGGTTATGATAGAAAAAAATTGACATGAGTTCGGAAGATCCACCTAAATACCTAGTTTGGTGGCCTGGTTTCTAGAGCCGAGTTCATGTTTGTCTCACAAGACACCGCCTACAACGCATTGACTGGTAGGACCTGGCTCCACCTGCACGCGACGACCCCTTCTTCATATCACCAATTCCTTAAGTACTCCCTTAATGGTCGGGTAGGACTAATCCAAGGTGATGCATCTCCCTTTTCCTATTGTGAAGCCCATTACATAGATTCTGACTATTATAAGAGCAAGGAAATGAAGATTTAGTCTAACGAGGTTGACCATGCTATGGTTGTGACTGACCCATGGATGGAATTTAATGACACCTACATTTTCCTAATCCATCGATTAGAGGCTACGACACCAAACTTGGGGAAATGTTTTGATATCTTTGGAACGAAGGGGAAGTGAATTTCTAAGTCTATGTAATATCAAAAGACCACCTCATACTCCAATACAAATGAGGTTCAGGTGATCCCAGAGCCCCCTACTCTTATAAGGTATCAGAATGTCCTCCATACGGCAACAAAAATATGTCATACATTCTTGTTTTTCTAGGCATGTATAAACTGTATCAAGACTATACACCAATATTTCTTTGATATCATCAAATATTTCCCCTTGGGTCGAAGTCCATATAAGATTGGTTCGTCAACTTTCATCACAATGGTTTCAGTAATGCAGGAGTCTCCCACTGAGGTGTCCACCACCGCTCAGGCTGGCGCCAATGTCCTGTTAGGATCTTTCAACTCGAAATAATTTCCTCCTACTAATGATCCATCATCTATGGATGTAGTGGAGGATCTAGAGGATGATCCTCCAGCTTTAGAAGAGGGTGTCTCTGCCACAGTCGATGAATTAGTACAGGTGATCCTTGGTAACAAGACGGATCAGAAACCAACATTGATTAGCGCTACTATGCCTGTAAAATAACAACAATGATACCTGGATTTCCTGAAGCATCATCATGATGATTTCACTTAATGTTATGACAAGATTCCAGGGATAGATCCTCATGTCCCTCTCTATCATCTCGATCTTCCAGTAAATCATTGCGGGTTCAAATAGTCTCCCAGAAAGTTGCATCCTTCTCATAGTTCCATGGTCAAGGATGAAGTTTATAAGATCATTAAAACCAACATCTTCAAGGAGGTCTAGTACCCCAAATGTTTGGCTAACATTCGGCCCATTAGGAAGAAGAATAGATAGATCAGAGTCTACATCGGCTTCTTAGATATCAACTGTTTCTATGTGAAGGATGACATCCCCCTTCGTATGACATAACTATTTATTGATGCCACCACAGGGTTATAGGCTCTCTCCTTTATGGACGAGTATTCTGGGTATAATCAAATCTGAATTTCCACCAAGGATGAAGATTTTACCACCATCCGGGAACCACAAATTACTTTTTACTACCAGGTAATGCTCTTTAGCCTAAAGAATATAGGTTCCACCAATCTGTGTGTCATGAACTGGATATTAAATCTGATCCTCAAGAGGTTTGTGGAATTATATGTGGAGAATCTGGTGGTCAGATCTCGTTGGTTCCTAGAACCACTGCAATGATATTTAGAAAGTATTTGGCTACCTCCGTTCCCACCATCTAAAGATAAACCCCTTGAAGTGTGCCGTCAAAGTCACCTCTAGAATGTTTATCAGGTCGGTTGTTAGATATAGAGGCATTGAGATCGATTCAGATAAGATCAAGTCCATTATTAAGATGTCTCCTCCGAGCATCATTCAGGAGATCCGAGGGTTTCATGGCCACTTACCATACACACACCGATTCAACGCAAATCTGATTGGAAAGTGTAATACCTTTTCTTGGCTCATGATGAAAGGTTTTGATTATTAGTGGGATGAGGAGTGTTTGACTGCTTTTGAGAAAATCAAGTAGTACCTACTACAACCTCTAGTTCTAATTCCACCCATTCCCAGAAAGACACTTGCCATTTACGTGACCACTCTAGAATGATCTCTCACTTCCCTTATCACCCAGATGAACAATGAGGGAATGGAGAACAACTTATACTACCTTATCCACATGCTCCTCGATCTGGAGAGAATATTTTACTCTATTGAGAAGAGATTCATTGTGCCGGTATTCACATGGAAGAAATTGTGACATTTCTTGCATCACTATGAGATACAACTAGTGTACTAAGTGGATCTGATGGAGTACATTTTGAACCAACCCTTATTGATAAGTATTATAGCTTAGTGGGCAGTGACCCTTGAATAGATCGACATCATATTTTTCCCCAAAAAGGCTATCAAGGGACATGAATTGGTATACTTTTTTTCCACCCATCCAGCTCCCATAAACTAGTATATGGATTTTTATTTTCTAAATGAGGAAATCCTATCAGTAGATCAATCCATTCCATGTTGGAAAATTCACTTTGATGGAACTTCCCGAAGCCCTACCGGTAGAAGACATAATGATCCCAGACTCAACAGAGTGGGCATGGGTATCATCTTCATCACACCTGCACAAGTTGTCTTAATATATTCATTCCTATCATCATAAGGCTATACCAAAAATGAGGCATAGTACCAGGAACTCATCATTGGTCTCGAGATGTCCCTTAATATTGACATTACAAACTTACATGTGAAAGCAGAATTTGAACTAGTCATCATATAGATCAATGATGAATACTTCGTCCGGAATTTGGAGCTCGTACTGGTGTTTGAGCATACCCACCAGCTAATGTCCTAGTCCTATCTCAACCAAAAGTTACTCATGTCCCTGATTCATAGAATTGTTTGGTCGATGCCTTGGCTTGCATGACCACATCTCTTCTAGATCCTAACTAATATTGTTTGATTATCCATGTGAGGAATCGAAGATTAATCTCTCTCACCGCTCTGTATAATGATGATAGCCCGTAGGTAAGCCACCTTTCCATCGATGCCTCTACATTGGGACTTCAATCCCCCCATCCTCAATATTGGAAGTGACTCATGACTCGAGGACCCCCTTTATTGTGTATCTTCGATATGGTAATCTACTAATAGGTCTAGCCAAGAGTGAGTGAATCTGATGGTGCAAAGTGTAGTTCACCCTCTAGAGTTGTCCCAGTCTTGAGAAGGTCCTCTATAAAAGCGGGTTTGATGGAATTATCCTCTATTGAATTCAAGGAGGTACCTTGAATTCCAAATACATACTAATTTTTTGCATCAGATGTCAGAACCTCTCAAAACAACAAAGTACCCTTATCCCTTTGTGGTCTAGGGACTCTATGTCATGGGACCATATCCATCGGTGATGGATCACCAGTGCTGGTTCATCATGACTTCTATGAATTTCTTTTCCAAGTGGGAGGAGTTAGTTTCGCTCTAGGAAGTCAAGGCCCATTTTATCATTTAGTTAGTGTTCTCTAATACCATATACCAATTAGGATTCCCTTATGCCATCCTCACCAATAATAGAACCAACTTTCAAGTATCTAAGCTGAAGAAGATGTATGCCAATTACGACATCCATTCTAATCATACCTCTTTCTATCACGTGCAGGAAAATGGGAAGATCGAGGCATGAAAAAATACCATCTCTAACATTTTACAGAATAAGGTTGATCCGATCTAGAAGAGTTGTCCATAGAAACTCCCCAATGCTCTCTGGTATTATTGGAAGCTGACTTGTAATTTCCATTAGGTGACCCTATATTCCCAGGTGTAAGGAATGGAGGTTTTCCTACGCATAGAGATTCAGTAACCCTCATTACGCAGAGCTGTCTATGATTAGTAGACACTAAACAAAGTATCCAAAATTCATCTGGATGAATTGAAAGTGCTTGATGATAATAGTATTTCTACCCTGCACTTTCCAGAGAGGCATCAAGAAAAAATTTCCAGATATTTCAACAAGAAATCTTTCCTTCCGTCTTTCTTACAAGCTGAAAAGGTGTTGGTCCCGAGAACGCCAATGATACCTGATAGGAAGCCACCTAAGATGAAGCCCAAATGGAATGGAATTTATATCATTCACAAGAATTACCCAAATGGTACATACTCCCTAGTCACCATGGATAGTGAGCATATTACTCTGCCCACCAATGCTAAATTCCTCTAGTACCATTTTGCTTAATAGTCCCACATGACTTTAAACTATCTTGTCCTTACCGAACAATGTTAAATTACATGGTCCATCCAGTCTTAAGGATGTAAAACTACCCAACACTCAACCTGCAAGATGTTAAACTTTTTTACCATACTACAAGATGTTAAACTTCCTACACTCATCCCAGGGGATGTTAAACCACCACCCTCATCCTGTGTGATGATAAACTGGAAAACAGTATGAGCTCTACGACCTTAAACTATGATCTTCTACATCCATGTCATATGACACTAAACTATATGACATTTTAGAACTACTTATGGCTTGATTCCAATCCTCATGGTACACTTAGGAATTCTGTGACTTTTCATCCATGGCCCAGCCCCAGGTCCCTCAACCTTTCCAGCCTCCTGGACCAAGTTCTCACTTAGGATTGTCCAGTTTGGTATGGACTATGTGTCAGCGTTCACATCATGCTATTTTTTCCACATTTCTCACATTATTTTGAGACACCCCTCCTTCATCCATCATCCTTATCATGAGACGTTAAACGAAATAGGTACCAACATGCTTCATGTTCCCCTTCATTTGGGATTCCATCATCATTCACATCTAAAAGAAACCCCATTAACAACTTGGTTTAACACCACCTTGGCTTGCCTACTATTTTGGGCTAACGTCCTATATGATCTCGAACGCCAATTTGACAGAAGTCCCATGTTGCTAATATGGACAGTGGTCGATGCTCAATTGTTTCTTCCTATTCCATGTAACACAAGATAGATATTGTGTTGCGAATATGGTCAGTAGTTATCCTCAATCATTATTACCGCCACACGGTCTCCCAGATAGAAGGCACAATAATTCAACTTTTCTTACCTTCTGTCCCACACAGACGACATTAAATTAGGCATCTACAGTGTGAGCTCTATGACCATAAACAAAGATCTACCACGTCCCTTTCACATGACATTAAACTATATAGAATCATGATAACTATGTATTTTTTGATTCCTATCATCATGGGATATGTAGGAATGCATGAATATTTCATTTTTGGTTCCATCCCAGGTTCATCTATTCTTTCTCTTCGCCACTCATCCTATGTTCTCTCTTGGAAATACTAATGGTGTGGCCTATGTGGGATTATATCCTCATTCACATCATGTTATTCTCCATTCCATACACATTCCATTTCAAGATACCCTTCCCTATTTCTTTTTCGTATGACATTAAACTACACGAAAATTAAGAACTACGTTTGGCTTGATTCCAATCCTAATGGGATACATAAAAACGCCCAGATATTTCATCTTCAGTTCCATCCCTATTTCATAGAAACCTTCTCTTCCTTCTGGCCACTTCCCCTAAGTCCTCTGAGGGGGTATGTGGTTTGGTGTGGGATTATGTCCTCATTCACGTCGGGTTTTTAAAAACCATGTTACGTACCTCTCTCTAGAGAGCTCTCCATCCCCTTTCCTATACTATTCTTCTTGAGTCATCTTCTCTCAAATTGGCCCCCTCAACCCTCTTTGGCAATTCACCAGCATGCCTAGATGCGATGTGGTTTGGGACATAGAGTGTTGACTTCTACATAGACATGTTTTCACCCATTTCCATTATTCATGTTTCCCATTATTTGTTTTTTCATCAGCTTTCAAATTTTAAAGGACCCCCAAAAGACATATATTCTTGGACTCAGTGCTCTCCTACCATCTTGGGCTAATGTCCCCTAGGGTTTTGAATGAAAATTTTACAGAATTCACGCATTATAAATATCGTCAGTGGTCGACGCTCATTTGTTTGTTCTCATTTTAGGTCACATGATAAGGATGTTGTATTTTGAACATGGTCAATAGTTATCCTCCATTGTTATGACACCGCCATTAAACCTCAAATACTGGTTCCATGATTCACATACCTTTCCACTCAATCATGTTCAAGTGGAATTACAATAGTCTTGGTGTTATCCCTCAGTGTGTGTTTGAATGTTAAGAGGACAAATCAATAGCATGGTGTCATTTGAGGATCCACGACATTTCCAATTTCCATACATTCCATTTGTTGAGAAGATCTTCTCAGCCCTTGTTTCCCACATCGAGTGTAGCTCACATGAGCTTAGGGATTTGTTCAAGGTTTACGCAAACTTGTACGATTCTCAGTTTTTTTAGTCTAAGCTCTGAAAATGTATACTAAGACTGTCTTGTCCTTATTTCATGATGTTAAACTGTATGAATTTAAAGAACAATGTGCGACATGATTCCCATCCTTATGTGATATGTAGGAACACTCGGACATTAGGACTTTGGGTCCAGCTCATGATTTGCTAATTATCTCTTCTGTTTGGCCATTTGGCCCTAACTCTTATAGGATTTTATGGTGTAGTGTATAGCATGGATGTCTACTCTTCTTATTAACATTGGAATAGCCACACCATTTACTCCACCTTAAGATCTATTATATCCTATATCCATCCTTGTCATTGGAAATTAAACTAAATGACAATAGAGAACTTTGTGTGCCTTGATTTCCATCCTTATAGGATATGTTGGAATGCCCTGGCATTTGGCCATTGAGTCCATACCCATATCCTCTGATCTTTTCTAGCCCCTTGGAATGATGTCCCCTCCCTCTAGGGTTGTGTGCGATGTGGTGTGGACCAAAGTCCCCATTCACATTGGGTATGTTTTATCACACCTTATGCATTCCCTTTAGAACCTCATTCTTCTATGGGTGTCCAATTCATATGATGTAAAACTATACTAAAAAGTCCCACATGACATTAAACTATTGTGACTTTTCTGTATGACATTAAAATGTACGAGTTGGTCCTATATTGCGACCCTAAAATGTGAAAATATCATCCTGGCTATAGAAAAAAAGGAACATCATTGTGCTTTCCTCAATCGAGGGTATGTCATGTTTTGTATTGGTAATCCACCATGCCATTTTCCAAGGCCTACGTATGGATGGATTCCTACAACAATGCCTGAATTATCTATCCTAGGTTTATTGCTTCCCAAAAAAACACATCAATCCTAAAAGACACACAAGGTTCATCAAATGCCACTTCTTTTGGTGCATGGTCTAGAACTACACAAAAATCTCCAGAACAATGTGTGACTTCATTCCAATCCTCATGGGATATGTAGGAACACCTAGACATTCCATCTTTGGGTCCAACACAAGGTATCTCAAATCCTTCCCTCATTCAATCCCCCTTGGCCAGAACACTGTCAGATGCATGTGGTGTGGTAAGGACCTATTGGGATGTCATTCACATCAGGTTTATGATAGCCATGCTATGTATTTCCCTTCGGGAATCTTCCTTCCATTCTCCTATTTCCTTGTCGCATAAAAAACATTATTTTAATCTTTCCATAACAATATATGGATTGATTCCCACCATCATGGGATATGCAGGAATGCCCGAATGTTTAGTCTTCCGGTCCAGCCCCAGGTACTAAAAATGTTTTCACGGTCTGAGCTCTATGACCGGAAACTAAGATTTTCTCCCATCATTACTGTATTATGTTAAAATGCACGAATATTTCCAAAACTACGTATGTCTTGATTCCCATATAATGGGATACATAGGAACACCCAGAAATTTCACTTTGGGTCTAACCCAAATTCCACCTTTGGTTCCCCGACCTAAGGTTTCCCTTGGGAGCACATGGTATAGTATGGAAATCTACTATCCTTATTCACGTCGGGGTTTTCAATAACTACACCATGTTTCTCCCTTGCCTCTTCCATACCTAGCATGAGTTCTATGACCATAAACTAATATCTTCTTATGAGAACTACATATGGATTGATTCCCATACTCATGCGATATGTAGGAATACATAGATGTTTAGTCTTTGGGTCTAGCCCCAGGTAATAAAAATCCTTAATTTATCCACGTGCATGACGTTAAACTGCATAATCTTGTCCAAGCATCATGACTTTAAACTATGTGTTGGTTTTCATCAAGAATGTTTTATTAGATGGAAGGCCTCTTTGGTCCTCATCCATGTCAGGTTTTGCTACATTTCCACACTATGCACATTCAATTAAACCAAGTCCCCTCTCAATAGTCCACTCTATTACCTTATACTAGGACATTTCATCCCTAGGACCCTTTTCCTTGGAAAGGGATTTGACTCCCTCAACCTGACACATCTCAGTGGCGTACACAAATTCATCTTGGCATAGATCCCAAAGTGTCGGATTCCACATGAACATTCCCTCGTTTCTTTTCAATGCTTCATGATCCCTTTATTTGGGTCTCTATCCTCTTCCATATCTGAAGGGACCCCCTTTATGGCCTAGTATCATGATATATTGGCTAACCTATCATCTTGGGCCAACACCCTGAAATACATCATATGAAATTTTCTAACATCTCTTTTGTTTCAAACATGGTTAGGAGTCGACCCTCATTTGTCTTCACCCCACCAGGCTAACACGAAACAAATTCTGTGTTTCTAACAGGGTAAAAGGTTATCCTCCATCATCACACCACTATTATTGTGATATAGATCTTGGGTTCCATGATTCATATCTTTCCAATTTCTTAGGATTAATTATAATTCCAATATACTTGGTTTTACCCCTTCGCACATCTTTTTGCGTTAAGTAGGCATGTCTACATTGTTGGGATGACATTCACCTAGAGTTTCGTTTCCCTTAATGTGTGCCTCCCTGTATTAGGAAAATCCCATCACTACTCCTTATTTCCCACATCAAGCATGACACATGCGGGCTTAGCGGTTTTGGTAGGACATGTATTGGTGCAACCAAGCCACACATGCCTTTCATCTAGCATGATGTTAAATTGAACTCTTAGAACTACATGTGGCTTGATTACCATCCTAATAGGGTATGTAGGAATGCCCAAACAATTTTTCTTAGTCCCAACCCAAATTTCAGATACTTCGGTCTCTTGACCTAATATTTCCCCAGGGATTACATGGTGTGGTGTGGACTAGTTTGGTTCTCATTCACGTCGGGTCTATAACGGCCTCACCGCATACTCCCCCCTTTGGGATCTCCCCTTTCACTCTCCATACTACCGTATGATGTTAAACTACATTGGTCCTCAAAAACTACATATGGATTTATTCACATCCTCATGGGATATATAGGAATGGCCGAGCACTTGCCCTCTGGTCCAACCCCATGTTAGGGTGCCTCTGGTCTATGGTCTAAATAATCCCACTGGGAATACATGGTGGGGTGTGAAATCTTATGGTCCTCATTCATTTCGGGATATGTATCATACCACACATTTCCATTTTGGGTAACCCCATCCTCACCATATGACATTAAACTACGTGTCTATCACCCTCATTAGCATGACGTAAAACTATGGGACACTCTAGGTTCTTTCTAAAGAGACCCTTTAAGGAAATGAGTATGATCCCTAATCAGACCAATCCGCTCACCCAATATATTATCATCACAATGTTGTGATTTCAAGAGTGTTGGACCCTATTCGAACAACCCATCACTCAAACCTCCACTCTTTTTTGAGACCCTTTATTTGGATCCTCACCCTCTTTCACGACTAAATAAACCCTCTAACAGTACATATGCTCGGACTATGGATTGCCTACTATACTAGGCCAACATTCCGGAAGACTATGGATGATGTTTCATGTTATGAACCATCTTTAGAACATGGTCAGTAGTTGAACATCACTTTTTCCCCATTTTAGTCTAACACAATAGGGAAACTATGTTTCTAACATGATCAATAGTTATCCTTCCTTGTCATTCCATCCCTATAGTGTTATGAATTTCAGGTATCATAATTCACATTATTTTCCCCCTTTTTCTGGATTTATTCCAACACCGATGGCATTATCCCGCTCATGTGCTAGAGCATGTTGGTAGAGGGAGGGTTGGATATTTAAATAGTCTTCTTCTCTAACCATTCCCCCCTTGTTCTTTTAGAAATCAGAAATGGTCGTTCAGACCCCGGATGCCCATAGATTGGATGTCACTCATGTATTAAAACAGAAAAACAATGTGGTCATCCCTTGTTTCTCACATCAGGCAGAACTCATGGGAGATTAGGGATTGACCACTAGATATTTCAAAGATATGATGGAAATGCAAAAATCAAAATAGATAACGGAACTCATGCATGCATCCAACATAAACAAACTAAGAATGAAAGTACGTTTATGATTTCACAAAAATTACAATTACAAGGGATTGGATCCTACCATAGATGGGTTGAACTCTTTAATGGAGTATCCCAGCTCTGCTACACTCTAGATTATTGCATCCATGATATTTTGTCACCTGTTAAGATCCCGCACCACTTTGATGGAAATGGGGCGTAGTTCACATGCCTTGATCCAGACCTGATCCTTGTTAGCTCGGATAATAGCCATCTCTTGAGAAGCTCGCCTCATCAGTTCCTTAGCCTCTTCCAGCTAGGACTTTAGTAGTGATATGAGTCCTGATTATGCATCGATGAAAGACTAATTCTAGTTAATCCATGCCATCAACCGTTGTATCTCAGGATCAACCTCTTGGAGACTCTTGATATTGACAGACATCCTCTACTACCAGCCCATACCAAGGCTGTAGTCATATTCCCATATTTTTTCTACTATACAGTCTTGAATTAGCATATAAGGATGCTGGGAATCCACTCCTCTAGCACATAGTTTTCACCACTAGGAAAAAAGCCTTCCCATTGGGTTTATCAATTTTTCTATTGGGGTCTCCCCAATGAAGCGCTTGATCAACTTCCATGACCGGAAATGGATGAACTTGTTGTCCTCTTCATCAAAATGAGTCTCTTCTAAATCCTCAAGTTTAGTAGGTTCATACTCCTAGAATAGTACTAGGAGCTTAGTGGCGGGGTCTTCCTCTGTTGTCCTATTATGAATTTCAAGTTCAACATTAGTAGGAGAAATATGCTTTACATCATGTGGATGATTTTCATCATCAGACTCAACATCAAAAAGCTCTAGTTTTTTCCTAAAAATGGCTCTACCTGTAGTATTGGTTACTATAGTCTGGCTGGCCCAGACATCTGATTTCACTATAATCGGTACACCCTCAAGAGAAGAGCTTTTGGACCCCCAGTTTTCCTTACTAGTATAGCCCACACCATTCGAAGAGCTGTTCAGAATAGAGATGAAATTGTCAACATTTGGTTTAATAGATAATATCTAGGGACTTTTTGAGAAAGAAGGATTATGAAGTATGACGTATTTCTTATGTTACGGGGTATTCATCAATGTTATCCCTAGTAATTCCCCCCATATATGGGCAGGAACTATGTGGAGTTCGAAAGGGCCGTCCTGGTTGCCGCATCCCTGCTCAACTCGGCAATCACCATCGACCTGGGTGTAGATCCTGAGCCTGCATCTATATGCATGCGGGTGAGGATTTAATCAACAAATCTCTCCTGTAGACAAAAAATGTCAGCTAAGAAGCTAGAGTGACATGGATAAAATCATTGTGCCAAAGAATGTTCTGATGGTTACCTCAACAACTTAGGAGAAATATTCCAACTCTGAAGTCCCGACTTCACCTTATTCCAGAGGACTTCCCCCATCATCCTCATCTCCCCAGGATTTGTCTGACTTCTAGGTTAAAGGGAAGTTCTCCCTCATATTAGAAGACTACACATGTGGTGGGACTGTCTAACCCATCAGTACATTCACACGACTCTTCAATGGACGCAGAGTGCCCTAAGAATGCACGTAGTCTTCCATCTTGGCGACATATCGTTCCCCTTCTTCACGGGACACCAAAAATTAATCCCCAGCATGAACAATATCTTAAATTTTCATTACATTTTGGTGGATATTATCCTAGATCTGGATAAGACTAAGGAATGTTTGGATGAACTCCTAGTTTTCCCAAGCCTTCAGAAAGACAGCATCTGGTGGCATGTCTATGTGGTGAAGCCACTTCCCGAGAGCTTGAGTGGAAATACTAGAAAATCATATGGAAACCCTCCTCCCTTCCTTACCCTATTCATTTGGGACCACCGAGTCTAGTTCCACTACTTTCCCATCTCATGGTGTAGGCTATGATAGTGCCCGACTATCCTCTGTCACATTGCCTCTAGCGTGCGCTCATGTCGTTTTCTGACCCCGACCTCTAGTTTGAGGACACACTCCATCGTTGACCCGTAAGGTTTTCCCCTTCAACATATCTCGTGAGTATGCTGACTCTAAGAATTTGACATATTCTTTCCCAAGGTTGAATGTGGAATTAGTTGGAGCTATCTCTTTTCGCATTATCTCATCATCTCGAGTGAACATGACTCACATATTCATCATTACACATGGGTGGTCCTCATGACGCAGCCCCAGATAAACCTATGAGGTCAGCCTCTCCATGAACTGAAATTTCCTCGCAAATCAGTTTGGGGTGTATGGATTGTTGATGGAATTAGGGTCCACCAGCGCCACCATAACTCCACCCCTAAAATTTAGAAGGTATGACCGATACTCTACGGTATCTCATCCGTCATCAGTGAACTCCCTGTGGGTTGTGTAAATTGGAAGAATACCAACTAATCTGTATTCCAGATGATGTTCCTCAGACATTGCAGGAACATCTTAGCTGGAAACTTTTCCACTGCATTCAGGATAGAGGGATGGAAGTTTGACCCTAGAGGAGGAATTAGGTTCAGGTACTCATAAACCCTCACATGCACCACCACCTAGCCGCATAAGGAATGGAACATCTCTCACACCCATAGTATATTCTTCCCCTCACTAATATGCCACAACCTCATATAGAGCTTCTACAATACTGGGATCCCAATGCGGAGATGAGGTGAGTGAGATTGTATGAGGTAACATGGGTTTCTCAATTCCATATCTACCAGCTGAAGAGTTTGATGTCGGAGCTGTTGAGTAGGTGGTCACCCAGGACCAACACCTTAAATGTTCATCATGGGAAAGTTGACATAAATATCTTGGAAATATACAAGATCATTGGGATTCCCATTAAAGGGTATATTTATAACTAATTACTCCCATCAGAGAATGTGTGGGAAGACACAGATCTTATTCTAAGGCTGGGAAACGCACTGATAGACCTGGTGCCCGGTGAGGATGAGCAATCAGTAAGGGACACAAATTTCTGGCTATGGTTCAAGCAGTTTATTGAATCGCCTGTGAGATAGGAAGTTCTCGGTGAGGCATCCCACATTCCCGATGGGGACCCAACATAGAAAATGGAACTCATACATGCGACTCTTGGAGAACCACCAGTGGAAGACATAGGAGTTTTGCATCAACCATGAGTAGCAACCAGTTGTTCGGTTGGTTGTGTTCATCTCGGCGCTCATCTGTGGTTGGATTGTAACATCCCAATATTTTATGAGATAGATTCATTTAAATTTATTTATTGTCATTTTTTACACTACACCATGATTATCTTTTGCTATATAGAACACCGTATTAGCTTTTTGTGTCGACAGCATTATTCTCCGTTTGTGTTACACACAATTTCAAGTTCTTTTGAAAGAATTCATTTCACGCAACACTGAGTATGTATTTTTTTTCCATGTATAAAATAACTATGTTTGGATTATTTTATACACACCAACAAAGAAATCTTTCAAAAAAAGTAACACTAACTTGGCTTTCATTACTTTCAAGAGTGACCTTCCTCGATAACTTGTGTTGTACGCAATACTGAGTTTCACTAAACAGTTATATATTATTAAAATATTATTTAATGGGATATAAACTAGCTGTTATGAATATTATTAACCACATTTTGAATTTTATATAACATTAATATTCATCTCATATATTTTCTAGAACTTGATATAAGAAAAAAATCAATTTTTCTGATAAAAGAAGTATTTTTCAAAAAAAAATGATGTTTTTCAATATTTTAATGGATCACCCAATTTTATTCTAGTTTTTGACACTTTTATAAGTTAAATTTGAAAAAATAAACTTCTTCTTTGGAAGTGGGACATAAATATTTACTTTTTTTGATTTTTTGGTATTTAAAAAAAAAATTAATGAATAGTGAAAAATACTCCATTTTAATTCAAAAATGTCATTTCATATGTTTATTTATATAGTAAGATTATCCTTTTATTGGTTTTAAATTGTAATTGTATTACGTTTTTATTTATTAAGTAATTTCACATTTAGATTTGACATAAACACATGACAATATTTTGATAAGTTTTCACTTCTAAAAAACCTGTTTTTCAGTTTTGAAAATGGGAATTAATCTTAAATTAATTTCTATAACATTTTTCCCTTAAATTATGAAAACTGGATTCCATATTTGGAATCACTGGGTACAAATTATGTTAATAGGTTACTTTTAATATTGGAAATTATGAATAGTAAATATAATAATTTTTATTTACCATAGTTAAAGGTAAATCGTGTAAATTAGGGTAACTAATAATATGATAAGAATAATAATATTATCCTAAAACCTGCCAAAATAAAAATAGATGAATAAAATTCTACCCCTAAAAAAATTGGTTCAAAACATAGTCATTTAATGTCCACTTGAAGATGAAAATGACATAGATGTTAATAAAACTAATAAAAGTGACAAAATGTCAAACTCACATTTCTTATAAGTATAAAAATTATAATATAGGGATAACCAGGTGATAGATTTGAAAATAAATAGTACATGGAATGATAAAAGAATTATCTACATCACGGTAATTTATTTTAAATTTTTAGGAAACCAATTATTACCTTAATATCTTATTGTTTGATGATGTCAAAATTAATTAATTTATGAGAAATCAATGAAACAATTTTTATTAAAATCCTAATAACCATTAAAAGGTTCAAACAAAAGACCAATTCTTATTGGTAAAGTATACCTAGAACATAATCATCCAAAGGTAAATCTATTGACCATTTGGAGGATTAGAAAATAGAATATGGGCTTTATATTATTTTATTTAAATTAAAGTTAAACTTTCCTCATTCATAATTCAATAAGTGTAACATTTTTAATGTTTAATTTTATAGTACATAAAATCTACTACATATATTGTCATAAAATATTTTAAATTTATCTTCAATATAGTATTTTATTTTTAATTTTTAATGAACAAATAAGTATATTAAATAATTAACCAAAATCCTTATAGTAATTATTTTATTTATGGAGATATCAAACAAATGTTTTTAAATATATTAAAATAACTATATTTTTGGAGAATTAATAGGTAAAATTAATTTTAAACTAAATTAATTTCTTTTAAAATTTCACAAAAAAGTGAGAATAGAAAATATTTTTTGCAGAAGAAACGATATTTTCCTTAGGAATTAATCTCAAGTGTTCCATCGGAAATATTTTCCATCTAAGATGACATATGACTATGTTTCTATCCCTATTATTAATTTTTTATTGTTTTTATGATGGAATTATTTTTATGAAATCCATTTATATTATAAGGATTATTTTATGATGGTATTATGTTTAAGAGACCCTTTTTTTGTTCCTTGGGTTATGATATGGTGAATGATTTTTGTTTTTGTGGAATATTTTTGAGAAGAAAGAAGGATAATATTAATGACGAAGATAAGAAGCCATACATAAGCAGAGCCATGAAGGGAAATTTTCCAGCCATAACTGGTTTCCATCGAAGGGTCCTGAGGCCACCAGCTGATGGGCTGCATTGTTTCCTTCACTTTTGGTAAAAGGGAAGGTGAAACAAGATAAGCCTTGGAACAATAAGAAAAATCTCCTGATTATGAAGCCAAAGGCCTGGAGCCTGACATCATCGTGGTCAATGGAAATGATAACAGAGAGGTAGTCAGACTCAATGGGGATATCATCCCATCCACATTCCACAGTGAGCTTCATGCCTGCAAGGATGGCAGAGGCCTCAGCAACTGCAGGTTCCCAGAAAGCAGGATGAGATTCATATTTTACTGGAATAATCTACCCCATATGATTTCGCACCAAGAGGCCGAGAGCAACGGGCCCATTATTGGGGGGAGAAGCGTCCACGTTAATCTTAAGACTCCCTCCAATTAATTGGTTAAATATTTATATCTCATGAGATAAACATGGATGTAATGGAAAGTAAATCTATTTCCATAATACAGGGCTGGAATGACAAGTAAATCTGGTTATGTAACACATGGCTGGTCATGTTCACTTTTGATTTATGTCTTACAAACTTCCATGATTTATTTCCTGACTCAATATTTTGATAATTGAACTTTAGGTTCATGTTTTTACATTATAATGTTTATGGTCTGTTTTATGTTCTCAATGTTAACCCTTACATAGCATTTGATCTCACCATTTTTATGTTTTCTTTTCCCTATGATATAAATAATGATTTTAGGTATCAAAACTAATAGGGAAGATATTTGTATGAGATGTTAAAGATCCTTCACTAAGCTAGAAGAATTTGTTCCGAGTTTCAAAATACACTAAACCCATACATTATTTGGGAATATATTTATGTAATGTATTAATTATTCCGAAAAAGACATGTAATGTCTATGTACATTAATCTTGTATCATTAGAGTTGGTATCAGATCAATGGTTTAGTTAACCTTTGGAAACAAGGATGCTAAATCTTTAGTGAGATCCATATAGATATTTCTAATGAATTTTTAAGGATGTCCCTAAGGGTAATTATACCTATAAGATATAGTCCTAGAATTATATTAACAATCATGAATAACCTAGTTTTAAAATGAAGATGTTATAGATTTAAATTACTCACCCTTTATTATATTTTTTTCTTAGTATGATTTTTACCTCTCACACTATTCTTTTTGGGTTCTAGAAAAATGGATGAAATTAGGGGGATTTATGTTAATGGATAATATGATGGAAAAAATAATGATATTCAAATGAGAAAACTAAGGAAATTAGAGTCGAAAGGAGAAACAATGTTATTATGCCTAATCATAAATCTCATAATATGATCAATAATCTCATGTTTGGTGAGTTTCTGGACCCATATAATAAGATAAATATGGAGTTTCATGGTGATCAAAAAGGAAAGAAAGTTCAATTGTCCTCATGTAAATCATGTAGGAAGAGGCATCCAGGAGAATGTTTCAAAGGAACTGGAAGAATTTTTCGGTGTAGAAAAGAAGGAAACATAGCCAGTAACCATAATGTAAGAGGTTAAATTAACATAATGGACAAGGATAATGGTATTTCTAAGACATCCAAAATGGTTAAATGTTATAAATGTGGAATGTACAAGAATTATACAAATCAATTCCCTAAGCGGAAATCTCATGAAGAGAATCAGTGTGATCATATGGGTAGTATTTATGTTGATGATGCTGAAGAGACTCCAAATGATATATGAGATAAAATAAGGTTTCAAGAATAAAATAATGAAGCTAAGTCAATAGATTAAGAATATAGTGGAATGATGACATTAATATAAATAATATTGCTTTATAAGTAATTTTATGGTATTATGGATTAAAGAAACATATAAGGATTGTTACACCATTTTTTGTCCTCAAGTATTTGAAATCATATGTTTATTGATACTGGTAACCATGAAAAGCGATTGAAATATTTTTCAATACCACGTGATATGATCATAATGAAGGGATAACAAGATAATGAGATATTTGATAGTATTAATGACCTCATGACTGATACAAGGACAAAGTGATATAATGGTTTGAGTATGTATAATTTTTAGTATTTTTGGTGTGTTGAAAGACATAATTTTGATAAAATAAAAGTTTTCATTAAGGTTCTAAGATAATTCATGTTACTATCATGTTTCAAGAGAATACATGATTAAGGTACTCGCATGTTTGGAATGTGACAACCAAGAACTACCTTATGATATATGGGAGATAAATGTTAAGTTGATTTAGTTCACCTCTTTCTGAAGTTTTTTATTTTAAATTTCTAAAAATGATTGTATGTTTATCTATTTATTGATAGTATATGTTATATTCCTTTTTAAGTTTGTTAGATTAATGTATTATCACACTATCGGTGGAGTTATGCATATATGATTTTCTGGGATAACATTTTTGATGAGGCAGATGGAATAACCTACCATTCTATTTCATGATCTGCTAACACCTCAAGAATGAAAAATTCAACTTCATTTATTTAAAAAACAGATGATGTAGAAATTGTTCAACGCACAACCAACAATGATATTTTACTGAAATTTGGTAAGTATTTTTTCTCATGTTCTTCATCTTTAAAAATAGTATCTTGAAGAAAATTATTATCCTAGTACATTCTTATCTAATGAATCATATGGTCACATATATCATTGCATATTTATGGCTTTCTGGTTGTTAACATTCTACAAACATTTTTCTCTATGACTGTCCATCAGAACGTGATTGTTAAATTTTTCTTCCATATCAATGTTTTTACTTACCAGCAATGTTCTCTTATGTGGAAACCTAGAAATGAGTTACTTTAGGTAACTATTATGTTTCTAACTTTTCTTTTCAAAAATGTAGTTTTAATATTTCTTTTTACGATGTGGGTTTCTATGAAATAAACTTTCAAGTAGTAAACCTTATATAACCCCAACGAATTTTAAGGGAGAAATTCATTTTAAGTGGGGTAGAACGTAAAACCCTGATATTTTTTGAGATATATTCTTTTTAATTTCTTTGATATCTTATTTTTTACACTACACCAATATTGGATTATGCTATATGCAACATTGTATTATCTTCCATTATATGCAACATTATTCTTGACTTGTGTTACACACAATTTCATGTTCCTTTGATAGAATTCATTTCACCCAACACTAATCATAGATTTTTTTCAATAAATAAATGAAATATGTTTAGATTATATTATATGAAACACCAAATTAATATTTCACTACATTTAACACTTAATGGGCTTTCATTACATGCAAGAGTGACCTTCCTCGATAGCTTGCATTGTATGCAATACCGAGTTTCACTAAATAATGATATATTATTAAAATATTATTTAATGGGATGTAAAATATTGTTATGAATAGTATTAACCACATTTTTAATTTTAAATAACATTAAAATTCATTTATATATTTTCTAAAACATGATATTAGAATAAAATCAATTTTTTCGATAAAAGAAGTATTTTTCAAAAAAAAATGCAGTTTTACAGCCTTTTGATGGCACACTCATTTTAAATGTATTTTTTTACAATTTTATAAGTTCAATATGAAAAAATTAAACTTATTCTGTAGAATAGGGACATAAAAATTTGCTTTTGTTGAATTTTAGGTATTTTTCACATAACATTAAAATTTTAATGAATAGTAAAAAATACTGCATTTTAATTCAAAATCACCTTTTTATATAATTTATTTATCCAATTACATTTTCCTTTTAATTGGGTTTAAAGAGTAATTTGATTATATTTTTATCATTTTAAGTAATTTCACATTTAAATTGGACATAAACTTTTGAAAATCAATTGATAAGTTTTATCTTCATAAAAATCCACTTTTTGGTTTTAAAAATAGGAATTAATCTTAAATTAATTTCTACCAATTCTTTATTTTGAATGATGAAAAAAGGATTCCATATTAAAAATATGTGGGGTCAAAATTCAGTTAATAGGTTACTTATTTTTTTGGATATCATGAATAATAACTATAGTTTTTTTATTTACTATAGTTAAAGAGAAATCAGTTAAATTAGTGTAACTAATAATATGATAAGGATAATAAAATGTTCCTAAAACATGCTAAAATACCATTAGATGAATAAAAGTTTACCCTTAACATCTTTGGTTCGACGAATAGTCATTTAATGTCCACATGAAAATGAAAATGACATAGATATTAATAAAAAAATGGAAGTGAAAAAATTTCAAACTAACATTTCTTATAAGTATAATAATTATAATATAGGGATAAACAGGTGTTATTTTCAGAAATAAATATTAAATAAAAAAATAAAATAATTACCTATGTCATGGTAATTTTTTTTAAATTTTAGAAAATAAATTATTACCTTATAGTCTTATTCTTTGATAATATAAAAATTAACCAATTGATAAGAAATCAATGAATTTTCTTTATTAAAATCCTAATAACCAAAAAATGTCTAAACATATGACCAAATCTTATTGGTCGAGAATATATCTACCATAATCATACAAATTTCAATCTAGTGACAATTTTTATCCTTATAGAATAGAATAGGACCTTCAGATTATTTTATTCAAAGTAAAGTTAAAGTTGTCACATTCATAATTTAATAAGTATAACATTTTTAATGCTTGATTTTATAGTAGATAAATTATACTACATATATAATCATAAAATATATAAAATATATCTTAATAATAGAATTTTATTTTTAATTTTATCTCAATAAATAATTATATTAAATATTTACCCAAAATCCTTGAAGTAATTATTTTATTAATGAAGATATCAAATAACTGTTTTTAAAAATATTAAAATAAATATATTTTGGGATAATTAATATTTCTAATGAATTTTATAGATACCCTTGACCTCTTAGAAATATAATAAAATAGTTTGATTGATGTTAACTTATTATAGTAATATTTTTTAAAATCAATAAATTGAATAGTGTCAAAATTCACACTATTGATTGTTTATCAAAATAGTGTTTTATTAAACTATTTTAAAAAAATGAATAATTATTATTATATGGTCGAAAATTTTCTAAACTATTTATTTACTATATAATTTACATCATATAGGTTAATATTTAACCCTTTTAATATAGATATATTTATTACCCTAGTTAAAATGAAATAGAATAACTAATTGTGAAATTGAAAAAATAAGGTTTTAATGGACATAGAAAATTGTCTAGAATTTATTGGATAAAGAGATTACAACCCCACCTCATCTCATCTTCTAAATTGTGACATTTTAGAGGTTTTTTATTTGGGTTTTAGTTTATTATAAATTAATATTTTTGAGGTTTCCAAAAGTGCCCCTCACTGCAATTATAAAAGGGCACCTCATCCATTATTTATCTACAACTCATTAAGCCTTAAAGATCATCTATCCCCTAACATTTTAGCTTATAAATTTCTATATTTACGTTATAGTGTTTGGTGTCTTCATAAAAGAACACCTCTAGTTCCATTAAGAGGAGATCTAAGGAGAGCATGTCAAAGAAGAGGTAATATCCTCTTCTGATTCTTTGATATTTATTTCGTCCTCCACTTCCACTTAATGAGTTTTTTTTATTATAGTTTAATAATTATAGTAAAAATTATATACTGAGATGTTATTATAAATATGAAACAACCATATTCCACATTCTATACATCCAATGAAAAATAAAATCACCCCACGTGCGTATGTACAACTTACTGTCTCCACATCGCTATGTAATCTATTTTTCACCACCACCTTACTTGGATTGTTATAAAAATGGATGAAATAACTATATATTATTATTATAAAATTATTTTGATTCTGAAATAGAGTAAACCATGCAATGAAATACTATTCAACAATTATGGGAATGATATCGTTGCTCGGGCGTCGGTACGAGCTACCGTCTCCACGACGTGATGAGATTCATTATCCACATTAACCATTAAAGAATAATTATAAATTATATATAATAAATAATAATAAAATATATGAAAAAATAATTCTTCTATATATATATATTTCATTTACTTCCATTCAATTTAATAAGGAAATGGAAACCAAGTTCATGCATACGTATGACCTACTATCTCTATAAATGGTGTATTACATTTTATTTATTTATATTATATATATAATGAATATATATTCTATATAATTCATGTTTTATATTCTCTATGTAATTAAATCACGATCTATGTAATAATCTCCAGAATAATAAGTCAAAACACGTATGATAAATAAAACAATTATTACCCAAAACGTTGATTTAACATGGATTTGACAAATTAACAGGAAATATAAAGTCATAAGTAAATAATATATGATATTATGATTCTATTACAAGTTAATAATAGGTTTAATCCTACTATAATGGAGTATTGGACACATACAGAAGAAATAAAACCTAAGGTCAGGGATAATTCCATAATTCCATTATTTCTCGAGATAGTTTATACATAAGAATTTATTGGGGTATATTTATCATCCACATCCATGATTCTTAAATACATAATATTATTTATATCCTTATACTATTTTTGAAAGTCAATTTTTCCTATTAGTTAATTTTTATTAAACAGTATGAAAGGAATCTTTCTTTCAATTTTCCATACAAGGTACTTTTTCACTCTTCTAGAAAGAGTATGAGAAATGTTTTTAACTTATACGGCATGTACATAATTTTATGTCCTCGTAATGCCTTATTTACATGAATCTTCCTCTATAATATTTAATTTTTATTTTCAAATAAATTATTTTCTTTTAAAATTTCACGGCATTTCGTGAATAGAAAAAAAAATTGTAAAAGAAAAGATATTTTCCTCAAGAATTAAGCTCAAGTGTTTTATCAAAATTATTTTCCATCTAAGATGACATAAGGTTACGTTTCTATCCATACTATTAATTTTATTTTATTGTGTTTATGAAGTAATTATTTTTATGAAATCCATTTATTTTATATGGATTATGTTATGATGGAATGATGTATAAGAAACCAATTTTTTTGTATCTTGGGTTATGCTATGGTGAATGATTTCTGTTTTTTGGCACATGATAGAGTTATTTAATTATGAGATGGGTGGGACCTATATCTCCCTCTAATTCATTGGGTAATGATTTATATCTCATGAGATAAACATTGCTAGAATGGAGAGTAAATCCAGTTCAGTAATATGGAGAAGGAATGACAAGTAAATCTGGTTCAATAACATATAGCTGGAATGGAAAATAAACCTAGTTTCGTAAAATACATTGTCCATTATGATGGTATTGGAATCGATGTCTTAGATACTATGGAAATCATATTATGTGCTTATTTTTTCCACAATTCCATGTTTATGTCAATTCTATGTTATCATGGTCATGTTCATTTATGATTTATGCCTTATGAAATGCAATGTTTTATTTCATTACTCAATATTTTTATATTTCATCTTTATATTCATGTTTTTATGTTATAATGATTATGGTTTGTTGTATGTTCTCAATGTTTACCCTTATTGATCATTTTATCAAAACCTTTTTATATTCTCTTTTCTCGAGGATATAAATAAAGGTTTTAGGTAAGAAAATTATTGAGAAAGATCATTATGGGAGATATTAAATATATTTCACCAAGATATAATAATTTTTTATGAGTTTCAAAAGACACTAAACTAATATGGATACTGGAGTCTATTTGTCCAATTTATTAAGTATTCCACAAAATAAATGTAATTTCCATATATGTCAAGATGAAGTTGTTAGATGGATACTGCCAGTGAGAGATATGAACATGGGTGTATGAATGACCATGTTCATCTTAGAATCCATGCTAGTGATTGGGCAGTAAGTGAACTTCAGGATCCCAGTACCAGAAAACCACCTGTGCGGACGCTATCGAACATCTGATGAAGCACTCCACAACTCCGATGCATTGGAGATATCCCTTTGTGAGCATCGTGATACAACTGATAGAGGTAATCGTGAGTCCAAGTAACATGAGGGATTAGCCTCCAGTTTCGAGGTCTAATTCCTTTATAGCCCGATCTCTAAGCTTCGCGCCTCCTCTCGCCAATAAATACCATACATCCCCAAAACCCAAAGGATAGATACCCAAACCTTTCACCTTCTCATCTCTCGAATCTCAAAGCACCCTCTACTCTGTGAATAATTTTGAAAATTAACTCTTAAATGTATTTGATCATTGAAAAATACATATCCCTTTGCTCTTATTCAACCCCACTTCAATTAGGGATTCCCTTCACAAAGCACACAAGCCATCACAATGGAAGGAGATCCCTATGGGAACTCAGGTCTGTGTAAAGTATTCATGCTTCATGAAGTACCTTCCATGCACATGTTAACCCCATGCTAGGTTAGGATCACTGTGCTTCACGGAGTACATTGCTTTGCGGTGCCACAATTTGCGAGGCACATGTGCTCCGCGAATTCCTACTTCACTAAAGCACTTGCACATCCCAAAGCACTCTTCATACACATGTATACTTCATAACTATGATAGACCACTCCACATCTCAAAAAATACCCCTTTACCGAGTCTCTCCACTTGATGGAGCACCATAGCTTCACAAGGTCCCTTTTTATGAACCCCTTTACTTTACAAACCCTTCTCCCATACATCCCTCTATGTTTGTACGAAGTAGTTTCAATGTCCCTTAGAAGGTGCGCTCAGCTCTTCCCCAAACTCATCACAGGTTGCACATACCAAGTAAGCCTTGGCCCTGTCATCTGTGATGTTGCCGCCCTGGAACAGGTCCCACTCATCAGTCCATACCTTTTCCGAATTTCAAAGAGATGCCTTTAGGTTAGTTTGATAATGTGGAGGGGACACCTCAGCACACATATCTTTCCCATCAACATTGTGTGTGTGGTTGTATAAGCTGGTACTGGGGGGGATGTATGATCAGGCCATGTATGTCCATTGGTAGCCCTCAACCACTACTACTGGCATGGGGTTCTCCTTAACCAGTAGGTTGGTTTATCCCTAACAACTTATGGGATGAAGTCCTTGTCCCTTAGACCAAAGACCTACTATGGAAATCTCTTGAACATGGGTTTTTTCTTCTAGAACTCTGTCAGAAGTGTCGTCAGGGATTCATGATCCGAGTGGCTGCAAACGTAATCTACAATCCCAGGTTATTCACCATTTCTTACCTTGAGTCAGCTGCTGGAAAGACCACCTAGACAACTTCCTAGTTGGCCATTTATTCTGATCATGACTTTTGAGATTTTTTATTTGTTAATTCTAGAAGATCGGTCATAGAGCTCGGTTGCGGAGTATAGTTGTAGAGCCCTCATGTAGATCTCAGCATACTAAGCATGTGGCCGCAGAGTCAAAGACCCAAAAAACAACACAATGTAGCCCTAAATCATAGTGCAACAACTCACTAAGTATATTTTCACAGAACCAGTCCATAGAGTTTGGATTCTCCAAGCAAGATCATGGAGTGTATGGAGCTTCACAATTTGAGAGTCAACATATGGAAATTAAGAATCAAATGAGGAAAAACTAGTAGTTGTCACCCTTTATTTATAGGTGGAGACTACCAAGCTTAACGACACATCATGCGCTCCATGATGAACTTGACCCATACTTTGTACCCCTGCTTCATGATCTACAGTGATTTTGGATAAGTACCCTCAAAATCTGACCATCGTTTCTTTTCGGCTCCGATTCTGGGGGGGTGGGGGTTGTTGGTACCAAAATTTATCCCTTGGGCAAACAAATCCCACAAAAATTATAAGGAATCCTGTCTCATAGAGAATCCTTGTAAATCCCCTTCGGCTCTGTGATCAGCGGGAAGCAGAGAAAAAACACACCTCTATGGCCACCGCAGTGTAGCTGACAGAGAACTCCATGACTCAGATGCACTGGAAAGAGCCCTATGCGAGCACTGCAAAACGGTTGATAGATATCCTTGCTAGTTTGAGGAACTTTATGGATATACCTCCTGTTTCGAGGTCTAATTCCTTCTCAACCTGATCTATAAGCTTCATATTAACTCTCGCCTATAAATACAAGGCTTCCCCAAAACCCAAAGGATGGATACCCAAAAAATTCGCCTTCTCAGCTCTTAAATCGTGAAGCACCCTCTACTATACGAAGCATTGAGAAAATGAACTCTTCAAGGTATTTTATCATTTCAAAATATCTTTCCCTCTCCTCATATTCAACCCCTATTCATGGAGGAATGCCATTAGAAAATCCCATGGGTCATCTCAAAGGAAGGATATCCCTATGGAATGTCAAGTCTTCACAAATCCCTCATGCTTTGAAAAGTACCTTCCATGCCCAACTAAACCCCATGGTAGGGAAGGATTATTGTTCTTCATGAAGTATATTGCCTTGCAGTGCTACACTTTTCAAGGTATCAGTGCTCTGTGAAGTCCTACTTAGTGAAAAAACATTCACTTCGTGATTCACTCTTCATACTCATGTATACTTCATGCCTAGGCTAGACCACTCCACATTGGGAAGCATACCCCTTCACGGAGTCTCTCCACTTTTTGGAGAACCATGGATTTGAAAGGTCCCTTCCTAGAAACCCCTTTACTTCATAAACCCTTCTTCCATACGGACCTCCAATTTTTCACGAAGTTATTTCAAGGTCCCCTGGGCGGTGCTTCATGTTGCACAGATTTGCATCTTGCTTCTTCACATAGGCATGATAACAGCTATTTATTCTTCACATAGACATGCTCATGTGATCCCCTCAATGGGTCACTCCACAACCCTGTATCCACATTGTATTGCCGGTGGTTCCATTCATCAAGTTTTTAAGCATTCTAGTTATGTAATTCATAAGGCTAGGGAGCGAATTCTCATCATCTAAGCTGCAGGATGTTAAACCACCAAGCATCATCATCTACAACACATGACATTAAACTGAATCCTCTCACCATGCAATATACGCAGGGTGCCCCACCTTAGATATTTTTTACGCTCAGTCATATCCAAGGGAGTGATATCTTCCTCATAGAGAATGAGATCCTCCTTTCATGGAATGAAATATGTCCGCAGGCGGAGGGAAGCCACCCTAGTGTAAGCCCATAGCCTTTCTTATAGGAGGTAGAACCCTTGCACCTCCTATATTCTTCCATGCACTAAGACCAGAGGAGAGATGGGCATAGGGGACCCTCATTACCCCATCCCTCTCCCTATGGGATTTATCGACATTGGGAATCCATCCTAGAGTATGTCCCAGAGTCCATCTCCCAAGGCCGGTAACCACACGTAAGCCCCATTCCATTCCCCACAGACACATCTTTCACGATGCGATCATCAGGTCTTTATTTCCTCTTATTTCTCGCGCAAAGCATGAATCACATGATATTAGAGTAAGAATCAACTGTGACACCTTTTTGGGCCACCTTAGTGTGTATGCCACATTCATCATCCTACCGAACTACGTGGACTATGATCCTTTCCCCTTTACGAGAAATTTATGTAGGAAACCTTCCTGTGGTTCAATCCCACCACTCATCTATCCCAACAACTTCATATCGGTTCACCCTCATACCACATGGCATGAAAATTTATAACCCTGTTTTCCAACATGACACTAAATTGTATTCTTTCAAACAACATGGGTTCTTATCCCTGTCTCTTAGGAAGGGTACATAGGAATCATTTTTTACGTTCAACCCCAAACAATGGTAAACATCGGTTTCCCCTTTGTTGTGACCCATATCCTTGGTCAATCCCTTAGTGGTGTCAGACCAACTCTTAGTCCGCTATCCACGTGAAACAACCAACATATCATTGAGTAACTGTCTCTTTAATACACCCTAATTCCATGCCCCATACTTAACTATGTGGACTTTGATTCCCTACCACAGGGATACATAGGAAGACTCCCTCAGTTCCAAGCCCATTTTTATTTCAAACTACATGGGTTTCGATCCCTGTATATTGGACAGGGTATGTAGGAATCCACCGTGATGTTCAACCACAAACACTTGTAATCATCCATGTCCCCTTTGTTGGGACCAAGATCATTGGTTCTTCCCTTAGTGGCGTCAGACTAACTCTCGGGCCGCTAACCACGCAAAACCCCCAACATGTCGTTGGGTCGCTTTCTTTTGCATACACCCAATTTCCAGGCCCCATCCTAATCATTGTGGACTTTGATTCCCTGCAATAGGGATATGTAGGAAGCCTCCCTGTGGTCCAAGCCCATCAATCATGTATCATCCTGTCCTCTCCTTTGATCCTTTGTCTTTCGGGAATTTCATACCCCAACCTTGGGGTTCTACTTCCTCTAGGTCCTATCCATGCGTCCATCCTCACAGGCCACCTTCTTAGGTGTCCCATCACCCCACCTATGTACGTGAACTTTGATTCCCATACCTTAGGACATTTAGGAAGCCTATCTGAGGTTCAAGACCAACATCACCATCATCTTCACACCGTTTCTATCCCCACTCACTCTATCCTCTAACACTCCATCCATATCTATCTTGATTCATACCTGGCCAGCCACATCTCGGTAAAATCATTCCATCCACTTGGGCATCTAACCATGCATAATCCCCACACATTCCATAACCACCCAACCATGAGTGACCCTCTTGTGATGGGCTCCTATCCATACATAAGCCCGAACATGTTTTCGGGTCTTTGTCCTTTGTGTACACCCCGATTCATCACCCCTTAGAACTACGTGGGGTTTGATCCCTATAGTCTACACATGGTATATAGGAAACCTTCTTGATGTTAAATCCTATCCAATGGTAAAAATTGGTGTTCCCCTTTTTGGGGTGCACTTTCCCTGACCCGTACTCAGGGGTGTCCAGATCAACATTCACAATGTGATATATTCCCTCAATGGGGAACACCACATTGGATCTGTCCTCATTGGGAATTCTAGTTTGTCATTCGGTAAAACATTCATATTATCCCTCCTAGGTATGTACCAATATGATCTTTCTCTATGGTATGTTCTGATCACTCTCATTTCGTCTCTGCAAGATATTAAATTATCGGATTACCTCGTGTTAAACATGAGATGCCTAAGGGAAACCTTGGAAGACACACCTTTGGCGTAACTGTCTCTGCTAGATGATAAACTCGCAGCATACTTTGGGTTAGACATGGGAAGATGGGGAAAATCAAAGGGACATGCCTAGGGTATATAATCCCTTGCACTCGACGTTGGATGCATCAGTATTACACACCCTCGAGAAGCCCTATCGTACGGGGAAGAAACCCAGGCACATCAGTGTTTCAACATCCAGACACACCAGTGATATCCAACATGACTAATCATCTGATCGAAGGTTTCTGCCCTGACATGACCCCTCAGAATGTCCTGATAGAAGTAGTATAATTAACCGATGTCCATGAAGATATGGCATTGGGGAAGAGTTTCCTGAAAAACCACTTAATATGTAAGGGATACCCACACTATGCGATGAGTTCCGAGGACGAATCCATAGAAGTGGAGACCAACATCCCATCATTTTGTTTCAATCAAGGAGAAAAATTCTCTAAATAAGTGATGGATACCACCCACCTTTGGAATGCGGGAATGCAGGGAAACAGCCAGCGCGTCATAGCACAATGACACACGCCCCGACAAAAGAATCAGAAATTGTGATGTCAACATTATTTGATGAACCAAATGAATATTTTTCATCATCTCTAGGATGAATATTTTCCCAACCAAGTAACATTCACCAATATCTGACCAACACAATGATGATCTTCAAGGCTGTCTATACAAGGCCTCAAAAGAAGAAATTTTAATCATGGGATGGTAACTATTATTAGAAGAATTCTCATCCATCCCTAGATGATCATCCCAATATCCATAAAAGTTGAGAATGAATATGTGTGGAGTATCCTGAAGAATATATGTATCTCTTTCAGTCTGGTCATCTGACTACAGATGGTATGTCGTGCTCAACAGACTTGAGATCCCAGTTCATCCTAAAGGTCTCCCCATAAGTGATAAGTAAAATGAGGTTCCCTATAAGAGATTATTACATATTGAAACCCATACAATGGAACAATATATTTCACATAAATATTACCCAAATAATCAATTCCGGTCATATTATGAATGGGTAAAATGTGAGCCTATGTTGTCATCCGATCAATCACAACCCATTTCATTTTATTCTTCCTATAAGTATATAGAAATGCAAATATAAATCATATTTAGATGTTATCCCACTTCAATTTAGAAACTGGAAGTGGTTGAAGAAAACCCAACAGTTTCTAGTGTTCGACCTTGACCTGCTAGCATGCAACATTGAGAAACAGAATCAGCAATGCCTCATCCCTTACATGGACACCAAAATCTTCTTTTCATTTCAAAGAATAGATTTGTGGGTATTGACTTAACATACCAATAGGAATTTTATAAATCTCTAATCTCATATTTCATGACCAATAACGATTAAAAAAATATTCAGATAGCTTAGAAGTCCCAATATAGAGAACAATTAGTCAGTCACGGTCTCCCCGCCATAAATAGAGTATCTACTTCTAAAAAAATCATTCTCAAACTATTGTTCTTGGTGAATCAACTTGAGATGATAATATTTCAACTAGACTCTAGAAAAATAAACCTCATCCCCTAATTTTTGGTCCCTAATATGAAATTGTGCGAGGAGATCCATCATGTTTCACTATTCTGAAGATTATGTCATCACCTAGTTCAAAATATTCCTACTCATAGAATCTGCAACGACATTCACATTCCAAGGGTTATAGGTTATGATGAAAAAAAAATATTACTGATATTCCAACCAAATCCTCTGGAGGATATCGAAATATTGTTGAGATAAGATATAACTTGATATTTTTTTTTTATAAAAAAGGTAAACCATAATCCAAAAACGTACTTAAACCAAATATTAAGTTCATTTGTCACAGCTACAAGTTCAAGGTTATGGGTTGAGTAATTATTTTTATGTGACCTAACCTGACAAGATACATAAACTACAACTTGATCCCCTTATGTAAGAACACAACTCCAACCTAAACTCAATGCATCAAAGAAGACAACATATCCCTGCCCAGAATCTAGAAGAGTCTAAAATGGTGAAAGAGTCAAAAGATGTCTTAGAAAATATATCATTTTTCATCCCAAGAAAAAATTACTCCCTTCCATGTTAGACCCATCATTAGAGTATCAAACTTTGATATTCCCTTAACAAACTAGAGATAAAACCCAACTAATCCCAAGAAGCTCCAAACATTGAAAACATTTTGTGGTTGTTCCCAGGTCATAATAACTTTTACCTTTTTAGGATCAATTAAAATACCATGTGCCGACACCTCATGTTCCATGATCTTTATTTTCCAAATCCAAATATCACATTTTTAAATCCATGAATAATGTTTGTGATTTCTTAATAAATCTATAGTTTCTCACAGATGATGCATAAGATCCTACTCACACATTGAGTAAAAAAAGATGTCATTCACAAATACTACCTCAAAGGTATTAGGATACACATGGAAAATCTTGTTCATTAAATCCATAAATTCTTTATTAGAATTGTTTAGAACAAATTTCCTGACAAGGTACTCATAATGGTCATACCTTCTCCAAAAACCGGTTTTTTGAATGTCATGTTATTTTATCCATAACCGATGCTAACTGGATTGAAGTTCAGTATTTGAGAAATAATTTTTGCCATTCAATTGATCGAAAAATCATCAGTTTTTGGAAATAGATATTTTTTATTTATTGTAATTTAGTTTAGTTTTAGTAATCCATAAAATAGAGAAGTGAACTATTATATTTTTTATCGAAGAGAACTGGTTCCACTCATGGTGACACACTCGGGCATATAAAGCCATTATTTAGAATATGATTCTTCTGAATCATCAACTCATTCATTTCACTGGGTCCCATGTGGTATGAAGTAATATAAAATAGTTTAGTACCAGGCACTAAATCGATATATAACTATACCACCCTTACTATGGAAAACTAGATAAGTCGGAAAGAAAAACATCGGGAAAATCAAAGAAACTGGAAGGAGATCACCCTTCAATGATTTTATCTCCATATTAAAATAAAACACAGATATTAATTTCCCCAACTCCAGACTGTGAGGTCTATCTCTACTTTATATTGGGCTTCATTCTCTATTAAATATATGAAACACCTCATTGGGTGTTTTAAATGATATCTGTTGAAGATAACCATCAATTCATTCTTTATATCCAATGAGACAATACATCACAAATGTGACATCAATAAGTTTCATGTATAGAACCAGAAATGTACAAGGAATATCAATATCTTATAGAGTAAAAAACGTAGGTAGGACTATTGAGACTCTCCTCTCTCTTCATTCTACGGAGTGTAGTAATATCCATCATATAATTTAAAATATCCATAGTAATATTTAGAAGAGTAAAAAAATGGGTTGAAATAAACAAATAAGACGCAACAGTATAAAATATAGTTTTCACTATTGATGAATCTATAGTCATGGTACCTCCCATAGTTGTTGGCCCCATATCTAGTTCCTTTAGTGACTCTTCCATAGTGTAAAGAATCTTCATTCCATATATCTGTGGCTGGAACCCATTTTATCTTCATGAATCTAATGTCACCGCATTTTTAAAAGGTGATGATGATCCCCTTCCACTGAAAAAAGAATAATAGATATGGAAGAACTTCTACAAGTGACCCGATGATCTGTAGGAACCTCAAATCTAGGCTGCCCCAGTTAAAACTCACATAGAATGCTCGGGATTTTCACAATGTCAGAAAATAAAATAAACTCTTCTAGTCATTGAAGGGGGTCTAGAGAAACCCTTCTATTGAGATCCACCACAAGAGTTTTCACGCTTTCTTTTTTTATTTAATGGAATGCACACAATTAATGGGAGAAAAAAGAACTCCAATGAAGCCCAACTTTCCAACCCGGCTTATTTCAACCATCAACTCTCTATCTAGAACATCAACATCAAAAGGAAGATTCATTATGAAAACCTTATATTGAATATCCAATTTAAGTCCCAAATCGAACCATTGATTACTCACCTTCTAATTTAACACAATCATGGGTGAAAACTGGACAATATCACTATTTGTTTTCAAAATTTATCATGGTATTTTCAGCCTGGTCAAGTTGGAAAAATTAATAGCCTTGACAAACACCATCAATTATGGATAGAACTATTCAGTGAAAAGATAATTAAAATTTTCCACTCTAATCAATCAATTTTATTCATCATCACCATAATTACCCACCATCTCTTTCTTGATACATTAAGTAAGAAGATGGCACACTTCACTTTTATTACATCATATTTTTACAATACATCAAACAAATTTTTAATCCTACTCAATAATTCCTCAGCCTATTGAGGATCATTGGATCCTTTGAACACTACTTGATTCTAGACATGAAACTCTATAGAAAAATCATGGAGAACAACCCTATGAGGATCTTCTACTAGATCCTAAAAAGTGACTGGTAGTGGTGCATGTCTCATAGCTTAGATAGTACTCACAATCACCACATCCAAACTCGAGTCCACAAGAGGATTTACTCAATGAGATTCATTGGAAACATTATTTTGGATAGAATTCACACTTCCTCTTAGAGGAATGATACCAAAAAACATTAGTAGACAATATTGAAGACATCATATTGACACATTAACAAGAGAAAAAAGGAAATTAATCCCTACAGATAGACAAACAATATTTGTATTTTAATATATCCAAATCAAAATGAGGATAAATAATTGAAATAATCCTCAAGGATTATTTCTCAAAACACCCATGGGGACTTAAGGTTCATTTTGGTTAGAGATATACAAGCACTCAATAACAACTACCTCCAATGTACCTACAATATTACACAACCACATACTAATAACAAGATAAGAATCTCAACCTAGACCTTGATACCACTTTGTCCCGAACCGGTATAGTTACCTTGGTAACCTGACAAACAAGTTGGACCTAACATGACTAAAAGTTCATTCATGATCCCCACAGGTTAGTGACTAGCACTTGGCATCAAACAAAATGAAAGTGGGAATAAATCTCCCCCAAACATCGTGGATGCAATATAATAAATTTAGTATGTATACAAAGAAAACTCCATAGGGAGAACTATATTAGAAGTCAAAAAAGCTGAAATATCCTATAGTATGACAACAAAGTACCAAAAAATAGGATAAAAACTCAAGTCCCAGTGGAAAAAAATCTACAAGCCCAATGATCAAGAGTTATTAACACCTCCAAGTAGCACACTACGATATCTCAATCATGGAATAAGGAAATATAAAAACACACAAAGGAACGGGTAGGGTGTGCTAAAAAATACCTAGTAGGATCTCACCATGGATTCCATAATAAGATTCCAACATTCAATTAACCAAATAATGATTTTGATTTTGTTAAATAGGTATGGCAGTTTAGAATCACAATTAAAAAATTCATTATTTACATTTCAATTTTTGCAAATACATAAAAAAATGGATTAACAAACCTTTTTTATAAAATTGTTTACATAAATTCAGAATGGTAGTGTAAAATAGTTTTCAAACATTGGCATATACAAATTTCAAATAAAAACAAGAAGGAAACATGGTAATATAACAATATGTATGATCATTCCAAGATATGGGACTCCCTCATAGTCAAATAGTTGTCACAATAATATTCTTACACCCATCCTCACCCAAAACGACCAGAGAGGAAATGTCACCATCCCATTGGTAATGTGACCTACTGAATATGTATTTTTAGTGTTTTAAATCATAGATTGTTTCCCAAATAACTCAATAACAACTTAGGAATGAATTTTTTCTGATAATAATCATTGATGACAAGTATATATTAATAATTATTAAAATATAATTAATCCCATTTTTTCATTTCAAATAGGCCAATTTTACATTTAAAATCCTAAATCGGATTTTAATCAAAGCCGAAATCTTCAAGATAAAACAAATGGGTTTATATACAAATCATTTTAAGACATTTTACTCAAATTTAAATTTGAAATAAATTTCATCAAATGTATTCCAAAATTCAAATTCCACAATTAAATTCTACAATTTAATTTAAAAAATTTCTACAATTTCAAATGCCATAATTAAATTTATTATAATTGGTTTATTAAATAACCAATTACACTGAATAAAATCTAAAATGAAGATCTGAGAATAAACCATAGATTTAGGATCTAAAATAGTTGGGATTAGATCCTCCAATAATAAGGAGATCTACAAAACCCTATGGAGGAAAAGGGGGAGAATGTGGGAATGAAAATAGAAAGAGGAAACCTACCAGGAATATATCGAACATCATTCAACAAGATTAAATATACTTATTGAAGGATGTAAAGAGGAAAAAATACCTCTCAATAGACTCTAGGGAAGAATAAAATTTGAGAGATCGGGCTAGGTCCACTGGGAACCTAAAAAGAGGGTTTTGGGACATTAAAAAAATTGTTTTCCGATAAATTAAATTGTGTGTATGGTTTTCTGGGTAGGGACAGACGATTAAACATACAGTGTTTTATAACCATGAACACCCTTTAAAAGAGGTTTCATGATTTCTCTTAGGTGGGTTCATGGTTCTACCAGTCATGTGATATCCATGAAAACCCTTACTATTTGGGTTCACATGGTTTTCTCTAAAAGGACATGTGGTTTGGGAAACCTGTATTCCAACTGTGCACAACCCAGAAACATTCAAAATTTTCCCTATTTTCACATGAAGTATCACCAAATAAAACTCAACCAAGGAATGATTAAAATAGTGGGTTGAGAATAATTGAAAATAGTGACAGGATGTTACATGTATGGTTCCCCCTCTCTTATATCATGTTGTGATCAAGAATTAATGACGCATTAGGATTAGTCACATAAGGAACATTAACTCTTATTCATAAAATATATTAATTAAATTTGTTTCCATATAGACTATATGAATGAGTGATTTATATAAAAAACATATTATTCTTTATTTTGTATCAAATATTCATGAAAAACTAGTCAAGAAAAGTGTTTATCATGTCATTTTTTTATTTTTAATATCTATTAATTAGAGAAATGTTTATAAGAATTATTATAAATAAATATTTAACATTTTTTATATTAACTAATGTAAAAACAAACAACTTCCGTGTTAGTTAAAATAAATATCGTTGTTGAATACCCTCTAAAATGAAAAATCAGGGAACTCTCCACATCAGAAATTTTATAAAGGATATAAAAGTTTATTTTTATACATAAATTATTTAATACATCCAATTTAATAAATCATAATCCTTATTGGTTATAGGATGACTGAAATAGGAAACACTAAATATATATATAAAACGAAGGAATTTTTATGGCTCTTATAAAATTACTAATGTGGAATCTATTTTTTTGCATTAGTTATTAGAGTAACCGACATAAATATGAATTTTTTTTATTTAAAGAAAATAACTACCCAAAACATATAGTATAGATAAATATGAATTAAATAGAAGTAAAACACAATAAAAATCTCTAAAAATAATTTATTTTACGCACATTTTAAAACTAAAACAACTTTTCAATTTCAAATTTAAGCATTAAAATCTATATTAAATGTAAAAACGGATAAACTAAAAGTTAATCAAACATATAAAATAATTACACCATGTTCCTTGAAAATGATTTATCTTTACTACATTATAACGTATAAGATCTTAAAAAAGATAATAATTAAAAAGTTAGTATTAAAATTATATTTATAATATATGTATAATAAGTAAAAGAGAATTGTATAATAAAAGATAAACTTGTTGAAATCTATAATTTTCCCAGTTTGAATTATATCATATGTAAATATCAAATGATAATAATCATATTCGATTAAAACAAATTAATAAAGAAATTTATTTTTTAAAATAAGTTATCAATTGAAAATAACATTTTAAGTATCTTATAAATTATAGTACTTTCCAATGAAGTTAGCTTTGTGCACATGCACTTGATCATTTTTCCCTTTTTCCCATTGACCAGTTGTAGTGAGATCATACATGGTTTGGAAGTAATTCATTTGAAATATAATAAATAGTTATTATAATGCACATATATTTAAATAATCAATCTTACATCTCTAATAACTCATAAATGTTTTCTTATGTGCCAAAATGTATAAGGAATAACTAGTAATCATTCTATTAAAGTGAAAAAACACACAACATCCAATAACTACTAACATATAAAAAAAAATATTTTTTGAGTTTTTTTCTACATTTTCTGAAGAAAAAAAATTAATCTGCATAGGTTCATTTAAAAAAAATACACTACAAATGAGGCATTGGTGACGCCACCTTCCCCCCCCCCCCCGCACTGCCTTTGACCAGGATCGATGACTTGGAAAAGGAGGGGGGATGCCTCCTTTTTTCTCTAGGTAAGGCCAAAGATGGAACTGCCAATGCCACCATTGACCTTACCCAGAGTTGAAAGGCATTATCCATGAAGCTACCTTGGCCTCAACTCCCTATAAAAGGGCAGCCCCCTTCTCCTTACTCAATTCTTGCCTTCATCTCTCCTATACTCTCTCTGTCTCTCTCTAAGAAACACATTTTCTGTGTGGGTTTTTGCAAAGAATCATTTAGTGGTATTTTTATTTATTTATTTTTTTGTTTTTTATTTATTTAATTGAATTATTTTTAGTTTTAAATATTTCATTTTTTAAGTTGTTAAGGAAGTTCTTAATATTTTGGTTATTATGTTCTTTTATTAGTTATATATAGTTTGAAATAATTATTTTTTGTAGTATAGATTAAGTGTAGATTAGGTATAGATTAACATAGGATAAAGTATTATGAAATTTTCGTAGCTTAAATATTATGTGTGAAATCATAGAAATAAAATCCCTGTCTAGATACAAACAAGTGGAAGTGGCTTTAGCACATATTTACCTAGGGGTAAAACCCGAACACACCTCTTTGAGCTAGACTTGAATGGGAACTGGTTCATGACAATGGGCTTTCTTGCACTCCTGGTTTGACACTCTCGAGGGATATGCTTAAAAAGATTCATATTTTCTTTATAAACTACAAAAATATCTAAGAAAAAAGAAATAAAATTTGTATATTTATCAATGATAAAATGATAATTATGATGTTATATAATGAAATAAGGACAAAATCATTACTTACTAAAAGTTATTATTAATAATTATATCTTTTTACGTAGTTTATTTAGTTATATATAGTTTATAAATAATACTTATTATTAGTAATGACTAATTATAGAAACATTAATGATAACTTAGGATTAAAAATGAATACATATGATTCGTTAATTATAAATAACTAATGAATATAATATTATTAATGACTAAATAATAAACAATTAAACAATAAATTAATATTGATTAACTTGTGATTAAATAATGAGTGAATGGTTAAAAAGTTATTATTAGTATTAAATATGTTATGTATTAAGTAGTTTAGTTAGTTATATATAGTTTAGAAATAGTATATACTATTAGTAATAACTAATTATAGATTAATTAATGATAAATTATGATGAAAAATGAATACATATGATGAGTGAATTATAATTAATATTTGTTACAGTATCATAATTCTTATGAAAGAAACATTTTTGACTTAGTGAGTCATGTTTACCTATTTGTATTGCTGTGGGGAGGTTATTCAAACTGAGAAAGGAGTTTCTTATAGTACACAACCAATAACGTTGTTTAGTACAGCTGATTTTGTAACCAAAAGTGACCTTCAACAGAGAATTCAGGGTTCCTTAAATCTAGGACATGATCAAGAGACCAAGTTTTTGAGTTATTGACATTCTCAATTCATGTAAACACTGTGGCATCTATCAGTTCCATTGGTTACAGATGCATAGTGGGACAAAGAAATTAATTTATTTTCTCAATGGTTTGATGGTACCATGATGGAGTTATACATTCATGTTGCTACTGTAAAACAACAACATTCAGTTTTATGAAGATGTAGAATTACAATAGTGGTTGAAGATAGTCCACCCCATGAAATTGATCCTATTCCAAATGATGTAGTAGAAGAGGACAACCTAGATGATCTCTTTGATATACAAGTCAATCCCACGTCTGATGAGGAGTTTCGTAATTATGGATTAGATGGTTACAAAAATATTGAGGAAGAGGGATCGAATGAAGTTTGGAAGGAGGTTTCTAGAAATGCATTAGTTGTACGTTGACCCCGACATACAATAAATCATCCACCACTCATTTCGTTTTGGTCAGAAGCAATGACACGTATGCCTGAATTCGATAATAATGTTCTCACACTGGAAACAAAGTTCCTCAGTGTTGTACCAAATAGGTTTAGTGACATCGACAGAACCTTATATATTAGAAGGAATTTTTAAAGTTTAAAAGACTTAAAAATCACGCTAATGGGATTTCATATTGAGAGGCACTGTAGCTATATAGTTTATGAATCTTTTCATTTTAAATATTTCATACGGTGTGAGAAGTATGGGGATGATTTTATATTTAGCTTGAGGGTGATTCCAGACATTACATTTGGAGGTTGGAGAATCTCGAGGATTGAGGCGATTCATACTTGCATTCATCCAAGCATCACACAATATTGTACCTCATTGGATGCAGAATTTGTGTCATCTATTGTTATTGAGATGATTATGACATGTCAAGAAGTTTAAGTAGACATTGTGCAAGATAGGATTCAACAGACATTAGGTTATAACATTTCCTATAATAAGGCATGGACGGTGAAATTGAAAGCAATTATGATGTTCTACGGTTTTTGGTATGAATTATTTTGGGTGTTTTCAAGATTGATAGCCATACTAAGGAATCATATCCAAGTCGTCTTCCATATGGATACAAATGAACATGTGTCTCACGATAACCAACTTGATCCATCCCATGGTTAATTTCATCGGTTGTTCTGGGCATTCCTTCCACGTATCTCCGCATTTCGGTTCAGAAAACGTTTTATTCAGATTGATGGAACATTTCTATACGTAAAATACAAGGGAATATTGTTGGTTGCGGGAACCCATGATAGAAACTATTCACCTCTTCCGCTTTCCTTTTCCATTATAGAGAAATAAAATTTTGAATCATGGTTTTGGTTTTTGGCATCTATCAGCAACCATTTCACCAATATTCGGGGTGTTTGTTTGATATCTGATCACCATCAGGAAATTAATGAGGTAATAAATGTGGATCCTGGTACATGGAGATACCCAAATGTACACCATCGGTTTTGCATTAGAGACATTACTAGTGATGTCCATAAAAAATTCCACAATGAACCAATGAATAAGGAAATCACGAGGCTTGGTACACATTGTATTCGATATTTTTTACTATTTAAATATAAAGATAAAATCAATTTATGTGAAATATTTTCTATTCTATATAGAATATGAGTCGGACCAACAGTGGTTTGAAGAAAATTTTTAAAAAATATGTCAGGATAATGAAGAAGTTTATGATTTTATGAAATGGATTCCAAAAGAGAAATGGACATTGGCATATGATGGGTGGAAGAGGTACAGACACACGACATCAAACATTGTGGAGTTCATCAATGGTGTCTTGAAAGGGATTTTAAAGATACCTATAAATTCCCTAGTTCCGGAGACATTATATCGCAGCGTGAAATACATTATTGATAGACCAAAACTAGCACAAGACGGAATACATTAGGGGTTAAGATATGGAATACAATTTCAACGAGAGATTGAAAAGAATATTGAAGAAGCTTCTAGTTGTCACGTATTCTTTTTTCGATGAGAAGACTCCCAATTTGAAGTTCATGATCATTAATACCCCATCAAAAAATCGCATCAGTGAAAAAATGGTGGTATTACTGGAAACAAGGCAATGTCAATGTAATAACTTTTAGGCCTTATAGTTTCCATGCACACATTCCATCATAGCATGTGCCTCTGTGAACATATCATGGGAAAAATATGTTGATCCAGTGTACCAGATGGATACCATTGCTAACTGTTATGCTACACCATGGACACCTATTGGGGAGTATCGTTATTTCCCAATGCTTGAAGGCTATCCGATAGTGATACCTGACATGAATCAGTTACGTCCTCATGGGATATCGAAGGCCAATAGGATGCGTAATGAGATGGACTTTCCTCAAGAACAAGGGAAGATTTTGCGATGCACGATATTTCATAAAGAAGGTTATAACTGAAAATGATGCCCTAACGTTTTTAGGCCGAGATCATAGTCTCATCCAGAATTATGTATTGTATTCATTGTAACATTCTTATATTGTATAGTAAATGTTGTTATCTCTTCTTTTTTTTTTCTCAGTTTTCTGAACCCCAAAACCCAAAATCATAAAACATAACCCCAAAACATGTTTCCTAAACCTTAATACCAAGATTCGAAACCCTAAACCATCAATCCTAAACCCCAACCCAAAAACATCTTTCCTTTTCCATGGTTTTTAGTTAAATTATGTGTGATATTTTAATAAAATATTTTATAATTAAATAATAGTATCACAATGATTAAAATATGTTATTCAATACATATAATTAGATAAGTTCCTAAAACATAATCTGTAGTTGACATGTTTGATCTTAATCCAATCTATAATTAGTTAATCACTAAGCTCATCCAAAATATGTCTATCCAAATTCAAGAGCCAATATTTTAGATAATAGAACTTATTTCTTAAAAAAATTCTCGATTTAATGAAATAACATTATCCTTATTCCTTATATAAAATCTTAGATAATAGAATTTATTTCATAAATCAAAAAGCAGAACACTAAACCCATATTGTAAAGTAAATGTTTTTATCTCTTCTTTTTTATTGGTTTCCTTACCCCAAAACCCAAATGCACAACACTTAACCCTGAAACCTGTTTTCTAAACCTTAATATCAAAATTAAAAACCCCAAACCCTCAAATATAAACCCCAACCCGAAAACATCTTCTCATCGCCACGTTTTTTAGTTAAATTATGTGTGTTATTTTAATAAACTATTCTATAATAAAATAATAGTATCATAATGATTAGCATAAGTTATTTAACACAGATAATTAGATAAATTCCTAAAGCATCATTATTATTTGACATGGTTTATCTTAACCCAATAAATAATTAGTTAATCATAAAGCTCCCCCAAAATATGTCTCACAAAATTCAGGACCCAATATTTTAGATGATAGAACTTATTTCCAAAAAAACATTCTTGATTTGAAGGAATAACTATCCCATTATTCCTTACCTAAAATCTTAGATAATAGAATTTATTTCATAAATCCCAAATAAGAACACTTAACCCATATTGTAAGGTAAATGTTTTTATCTCTTCTTTTTTTCTCGATTTTCTAAACCCCAATACCCAAAAGCATAACACTTAACCCCAAAACATGTTTCTTAAACCTTAATATCAAAATTCGAAACCCTATACCCTCAAACATAAACCCCAACCCCAAAGCATCTTACCTTTTCCATGGTTTTTGGATAAATTATGTGTGATATTTTAATAGACTATTCTATAACAAAATAATAGTATCATAACTATTAGCATAAGTTATTAAACACAGATAATTAGATAAATTCATAAAACATCATTTGTAGTTGACATGGTTGATCTTAATTCAATCCATAATTAGTTAATAAAAAATCTCCTCAAAAATATGTCTAAACAAATTCAAGACCCAATATTTTACATAATATTACTTATTTCACAAAAACATTCTTGATTTCAAGAAATAACATTCTCCTTATTCCTTACATAAAATCTTAGATAATAGAATTTTTTTCATAAATCGAAAATCAAAACACTTAACCCATATGTTAATGTAAATTTTGTTATCTCCACTTTTTTTCTCGGTTTTCTAAACCCCAAAACCCAAAAGCATAACACTTAACCCCGAAACATGTTTCCTAAACCTTAATATCAAAATTTGAAACACTAAACCCTCAAACCAAAACCCCAACCCAAAAATCATAATCCGAAATCCTAAAAACTTACAAAAAATACAAAAACCTAGATATATACCCTTAAATCACGTATCAATTAATAAAATTCTTACAATGTTATGTTCATTAATAAAATTCATTGACAAAATAATTTTCCCATCTAATTTTTTACCTTCTTTCCTCCTGTTATCTTTATTTAATTCAGAACCAAAAGAAATAGAGAATTATATTTCTTTTGTTAAAAATAACTTCACAAAACAATGTGAATAAACATGTCATGTATTTCATTATACAAGTCATAACATTGTGCTAACCATAATGTTATATTTAAATTTTAAACTTACAACTCATTTAATTTTTTAACATGTAGATGGATGATACCATACTACTCACTCAGCAGCCTACCCATATTTCACAGTTCGTGTTAGAGAGTCGTCTAGATCAATTGATCTTGGTGCATCGAATGCAATATTTTCATCACAGGGAGCCTACACATGCCATTAGACCATACTTACATCGTGCTGGCTTCTATGGCCTTACCGTATAAGATTTCACATTTGTAGATCATTACCTACTTGCGTACCTCATTGAGAGGTGGATACCGAAGACACACAAATTCCACCTAAGGAAGAGATGACCATCACCCTCGAGGATGTGGTAGTGCTTCATGGTCTTCGTATCTAAGGAGTCCCATTATTAGACTCACTCATGCAGCATGGTCAGACCTTGCTCAATTCATGTTAGGTGTTGATAGTTTGTCCGACCGTAGGGCTACAGATGGAGTGTCCATATCTATGGCTTGGTTGGATTCCTATATTGCACATTTACATGATGATAATGACGAGAAAATTGTCATGTTTTATGCCTGTTCATATATATTACAGCTCATTGGAGGGACCATGTGTACTGATCACTCAGATATGCACATGTACATGAGGTATCTACCCCTACTAGAGGACATTGATCAGATTGGGATGTACAACTGGAGATCAGCCTGCATTGCATACACGTACAAAGCATTATGCAGGATATCCCATAGGGAACGCACAGGTCTCAAGGGATGTGTCATCCTTATTCAAATGTGGTCATAAGAGCACATCCCATCATTTTTTCCTAAACTTGTTGGTCCACTGGTCGATATGGAGGTGTTGTGTGACGCTCCACGTGGATGCTGGTATGATCAGTCATTTCTATTGGGTTTTCATTATACTATGAGTTATTGACTCAAAATTCTCATTATTGTTCATTATCATTGATGTATTTTATAGGTGGTGTCAGCAACAAAATTTTGACATGGATTTGAGACAAAATTTGGGCATATATCAGCTACAGTTGGACTGTCTCTTTCCTGATCAGGTATGTATATACAATCTATCACTGTCTAACTAATTTAATAATAGAATCAATTTTTGTTTTTAGTTAACTACTTTTTTTTACTAAATCATTTGTCATTTCAGATTTTAGAGCTTCCATACTAGAGTATTACAGACCAGTTTCCATCATACTGTACTGTTGAGCTTGAGGATGATGTGGTGGTAGTGCCCCTCATTCACTTACATATTATTGAGTGGCATCAGCCTGACAAAGTTATGCACTAGTTTTTCCGTACTCAGCTGATTCCATTACCATCAAGACAGATAGACTGGATTCATGGGATGCAGCTAATAGGGAGGCAAGATGATGACTGGTCCTGAGTACATCCTACCTTCATTGACCGCTGACACAGACATGCAGAGTTTTATATTCTGGGGTTCCTAAAAATTGATTCTCTCTTTTAGAGTAAGTTGAGTATGTTCCATGGTATAGACTGAAGTATATATTGTATCTTACTCAACCCAGCTTAGAAATGCAGAGGATGGTAAGTCAATAAATTTACATTAGTTTGTTTATTGTACTATTTTATAATTCAATTTGAATCTATTTATAGGGAAGTCACACAGAGCAGCTTGTTCGCATGAGTGATGAAGAGGAGGAGGGGGTCTTTAGCCGGGAAGTCATCCATGCTATAGTGCTGGAAGCAAGAGAATCTATTTGCATGTCCAGCTCAGAGAGAGGAGGATCCTGCCCTAAGAAGAAGATCCTACAGCTACTGCTGGTGCTGAGGATCTAGGACCACAGTGATGTAGACAGCGTCATGCTTCATGTGAGGCCTCGCCTATTCCATAAGAAGAGCTCGACCCTCTAATAGTCGAAGATCAACCGATTTAGGATGTGCCTTACATGGAATGGGATCCATCTTTCCAGATAGGATATCCACAGTTCTCTCCATATTGGGTTCCAGATCCTTTATAGCCTTCGGATCCATCGCAGTATTGGATTCTAGAACCATCACCGTCATCTTAGGGTATAGCTCCATCATAGGCTTGGTTCCCCACTATGATAGAGGTAGGTCCTCTACCACCCTAGTGGGATAAGGATCCAAAGGGTAGTACGAGATGCAGCTGACATATCCTCCCACTGACACACAATTAGAGGATGCGTCAGTCGACATTCCAGTGCCTGATGATCAGCCTTCTCTAGGTCATCAGACTCCACTGTGCACTCGATGCAGACGTCTTCTTCACAGAACACCATGTGGGATGGAATCTCCTCACCACAGACATTGACATTGATTGTACATTTTTATTTACATGTTTTATGTCTACTGAAATCAAAATATTATTATTACTATTAGCTATTGTTATGTGATTATCCGGTATTTCAGTTTTCAGTTATATTTTATACATAATTTATATTTGACAGCTCTCAATGTCGACTACTTAAAACATATAAATAATTTGTAAATTTCAAGTCAATAACTTTAAAAGTGTAATAAATCTACAGTATAAAAATAATGTAAATAAAATTTAGAAGATAGCATAATCATCTAAAAAGTTTTTAAAAATAAATAGTTTTATAAATAAAATTAATAAATTATAATGAAAGGAATGTAAGAAATGTAACTCAGAAGTGAGAGCGAAGAGAAGGAATGTTGAAGAGGATCCTAAGCCACCTGCTTGACTTTAAAACCTTATAAAATAAAAACTATAAGACCCATATAAATAATAATTAAAAATTCAACTAATATTTATATGTTTAAGCAATTTTTAAAATTTCATTCATATCCGTCATATAGTTTATATTATATAGGCCAGCAAAGTCACATACTTGAAACATTTTTAAGTTTCATGTAGGTGGATTAGAATGCTTATAAATAATTTTTCAACAAGTTTTTTAATAATTTTATTTATTTTGGACTACTAGTATTATGTTTAAGCAATTTTTAAAATTTCCATCATATCATACATATAGTTTATATTATATAGGACATCAAGTCACATACTTGATACATTTTTAAGTTTTTAGTAGGTGGATCAGAAATCTTATAAATAATTTTTCACCAAGAATTTATAAGAATTTATTATTATTTTGGACTACTTGTTATATGTTTAGGAAATTTTTAAAATTTCATTCATATCTATCTTATATTTTATATTATATATCCCAGCATAGTCACATACTTGAAACATTTTTAAGTTTCAAGTAGGTGGATTAGAATGCTTATAAATAATAATTCATTAAGAATTTATTAGAATTTATTTTTATTTTGGACTACTTGTTATATGTTGAATCAATGTTTAAAATTTCATTCATATTTTTCGTACAATATATATTATATAGGCTAGATAATTCACATACATGAATAAAAGATACATTTTGTTGAAACATTAAGTTTTATTTATATATATAACTATACACACATAATAATAAAACATTAAAATCTTAAATATGTAAAAATAATAACTAAAATAAAAAAATTGTATTTTAGGGAAAAGGTGGCATCTGCGATGCTGGCTTGAAGCGGTATATTTCAAAAACAAATTAACCTAGGACGTTTTAATTTTTTTTTCAGAAAGAGTATAAAAAACTCATATTTTTTACTTAATTGAAAAATTACATTTTATGAAAAAGATGTTTCAAAACTATCAAGATAAATAATCGTCCAATAGTAAATTCCATCATTCTGAAATATTTTAAATATATATATTATTTTTCTTCATCCTTCATTCACTTCATTCTCAATGAAAAAAATTGTGATCCCCTGAATCTAAAAATTGATTTTATATTATACTGAATAAAAAGTGTATAAAGATGCCTAATAAAACATAAAATTAGGTATGGAGTAATGTAAAATTGATATAATTGAATAAAATATAAAAAACATATTCATGGAAATGACTCACATAACTAGGAAACCTAATAAATATGAAGTTAAAGGATCTAAGATATGATTGTTTAAAATAATCAAAATATAATTACAACCTAAAATATCATAACTCATTAGAAGCTCGTAAACATTCAAAAACATAAATTCATATGATGATAATCTGGAATGTCCTTTATAAAAAGTAGTATATGAAGTCAAAAGTATTGAAAAATGTGTTTTCATTCTATAAAGAATGCATTTACCTTTAATTGTTTTAGATAATATATATATATATATTATAATTAAAACAAATTTATCACTAATATTAAATAATGGACATAATCATTGTATACCATGGTGGTAAGTTATCGAATAAGTCTAGATGGATATCATTAAAAATGTTCAACACTTTCTCCAATTATAGAAACCTCATAATTAGGGAATGAACCTCTAGTTAATGTATATATAAAATACAATATAGTTACCCTAAGTTGATCCATCACACTCTATTGATTATGTATGGTGTTTTAAATATAAAGCATGCTTCTATAGGCTTAAATATAATATCATGTATCCTCAATATATAAATCATATATGATTGGAAATTGTAGAGATGAAGGTGGAGAAGTGGGATATGCAGGTGAAGAGGAGGAGTGTGATAAACATATGTAGGTGGAGGATTGATATATGTATCAATAAAATATCTCTTTATTTTTATAGTCATCGGTTATACAGATGATCTAACCCTCTCCTCCACCGCCTCACCCATATCCAAAAAATCAACTTCTAAAGAATCCATTTTTCATTTATATATATTCTCTATCAAAAAAGTTCCACAATGATTCTTTTTTTCAATTGATACACCCACCTATTATCCTTATATGTGATTCAGGGGCTTAGAAATTATTTATAGAGTACTAAAAATATCCTTCCAACCATCAGGTATGAAGGACCCCATGTTCTCTTCTCCAAAAAGGATTCCTTCATAAAATATTTGAAAACAAATTAGCGAATTAAAAAACATTATGAGTTTAAAAATATCTTAAATAACCTCTTATAATATTTTAAAATATAAAACTAATATTATTTAAGATATATTCCCTTATTTATCAATAAGATTATTTTATATTTTTCATATCTAGATAGGGGTAAGAGGGGTAGTCTTTTCTGAGTCTGAAGACACGACCCTCAATTTTTTGAAATTTTCATCCATCCTTTTGTATTCAAAAAATAGATACACTATATGAGGTAAATTATTTATATATATATATATGTGTGTGTGTGTGTTTTTTTTCTAGCTCTCCTGATGAGAGCTCCTCAGATCCTTTAAAAAAATGAAATATAAAGTTAGTGCTGACATAAAATCCATCCGCCTCAATGAGAAAAAATATTAGTATCTCATCATAACTTATTATGTATTAACTAAATCATATACCATTTAATTTTAACTAATAAAGTGACATATATTATTAATAAAATGTCTTGATAATATAAGAATAATAAATGATCTTACCAAAGTGGTCTCACATAACTGATATTGTGTCTTCTAGTCGATACTTCTAAAATCTAAAATCTAAAATTCTTATTTTTCTTCTTTAGATTATACAAAAAACTCTTCAATTAATTCAAATTTTGCACCATAGTATTTCCATTTCCACTAATAACTTCTATGATAATGTTATAATTTAGGTAAAAATAGGTTACACTATTTACCAACCACAAAACCCTTCAAATTCCCTATATTTATATAAGACTCATGGGTATTAGAATAAGGAGGCTCTATTATAGAAGTGTGTAGAGGTTCTTACCAAGAATATCTAGTTGACTCAGCTGTTGTATATGAAAATTTCTTACTAATCAATTTAAGAAACAATTTGTAAATGGTTATACAAAAACCAATAACACTTTTATCATATTCGTTAGAGTAGTTAACTGAAATGGAAAATTTACTGACAAAATTTATGATACATGAAATGATATAGACATAAGAAAATAAAAAATATGTAAAATATTATAAAAATATAACAATTATATAACAAATTTATTTTTTTGGAAAAATGATTCAAATTAAACTAGAATAACTCTTACTTATACTAGTTAGAGCACATCACAACATTGCTAACGAATAATAATTACATTAATGATATATAAAATAATATAGATAGTGTAAAAAAACATAACGAAAATAATATAAAAATTAAAATAGTACATATTAATTTGAAAAAAAATTATAAAAATAAAAAATAATGAATAAACTAAAAAAACATGTATCATATTTTTTAGAGTATTAAGTGACAATGTTAAAAAAATAATGAAAATATCTTTGAGACATGAAATTATATTGACAGATTAAAAAATAAAGAAATTATTTATTTATTAAAATCCAATAGTTGTTTATAATATTGAATAATTGGAAAATAATATAAACAAAACTAAACAAAACTAAACACACTTTTTCATCATATTCATTAATGTAGTTAACTAAAATGAGAATAATTTTATACATGGAAGAAAAAAACATAATAATTATTTAAAATGATAAACATGTTATAAAAATTAAATATTTATATTTATTTAATTTTCATATATTAAACAAAAAATCTCTCATATTGGTTAAAATTTGTAATGTAAATAAAAAACCCAATTAGAATAATATATCCCAGCTTTATAAAATTTTGAAAGATAAAAATAAAACAAACATATAATACCTATAATACTTGGGTAATAATAAAATATTATTTTCCGATATTCTTTCTTCAAGATCACTATGAATGAAAACATCCTTTTGTATTTTATTTTCAAAAATATCCTCAGATAATATTTATAGGATCATAGTGATCTCATATAATTTATCACAATTATGAACTTTGTCATCACCGAACTACTAATTTTCCCTTTAAATACAATAGTCCCTGGTATACTTGAAGAATCAAGAATATAAAATTTTTTCTTTTCATTTATTAAAATGATTAAATTTTCATATATGCATTCCAATATATTCAAATATACTAGTGTTATGTATAATTGATCATGTATGATGATATTTATATATGTAACCCAATTACAATTGAATATAAAAACAAAAAATTTAATGTAATAAATCAACCATATTTCTTTAATAAATTCATAATATGAAGTTTACCTAGAGATTCATTTATTATCATTTTCACTCATAATATGAATGGATTCAACAAACCCCATTACACTGCTATTATAAACTACCCATCTATTGTTCGGGCCTATTTTATAAAATATGTATCCATTAATGTCATGATCAGGCCAAGTAATCACATTTAAACGCGGGTCACCCATTAATCATCTCAATGATTATAACTCATCATATGTTCCACCAATAATATCTTTAAACCATGGCCACAATTTTTTTTATACTCATTCTATACCAAAATATATTTACTCTTTGGATAACATTGTTTTAAAAAATTAATATAAAATGTTATATATTTATGAGAGATATCCATGTTATTCAAGTTGTATAAATGTGTTTGTGTTATTTGTTAAAATATTAGTGACTTTGTTTCAATCCATGAATACCCTTTCCCCTAAAATGGACTTATTCATGGAGGGATGTTGGAAAATTGATGTACTGCATAATAAAATGTAGTCTCCACAAAAATCTGACACATCCTTCAAAATAGAAATTTCAATAATATAGGATTATATTCAATAAGTATTATTAATATAACCATTAAATATAATAATATATATTTCAAAAGGATACAACTAATATATATATATTTGGGATCAAAAAGATTTATTTTTTAGACCACATGAACCATTAAATATATTCTGATATCAAAACAATATAGTATAAAATACATTTCTAGATGACTATGCATATGAAAATCAGCATTATCAAAATTATTTAATGAATTTATATACATCACATTGTTACAAATGGAATTGATAAAAACACCTTACTGTTAGGAAATTTTACCATGATGTGTTGTCTTTCATGTAATGAAACTAGAATGAGTTATTGCGTTATAATATGAAATTCATGAAATTTTATACGTATTAACATCAAATATTTTTTTGAAACAAGATTATTTACTTTTTACGAATAACCCAAAGGTAGATTTATAAGATAGAGGGACTAGAATAATTAAAATTTCACCCTCTTAGATAATGTATGAAACGAATGAGGCAAGTATTCTTATTTTTTTCTTTAGAAGTGGGAGTTAACTCCAAAGTTATTCTCCCTGAAAATAAGTCTAATATTTCATTGAAACCATCCTTAATCGGGACTTTAATTTCTAAAATTGTTCTAAAATAACCGTTGCATATATTCTTATAAATATTTAGAATATCAGGTCTATTATTGACCACATGATATCTAAAATATAGAAGAAAAAATATCTCTTATTTATTCAAAAAATTATTCCACTACCATATATTTTCATATTTCCAAATATTATATTAATGTTTTTAACCCTCTAAAAATATTAATTTATTAGTAAAGGAGTTGTATAAATATCAAATTCATGTGATCCATTGAATTTCTTAAATAATATTTGATAATATTAATCCAAAGAATGAAACCTTTGATACCCAATAACATTATTTTTCTCCCAAATTGTAACTAATAACATGATGTCTTTTGTCTGATAATTGAAGAATATTTACACCCCTTAACATTGTATATAGACAAATTTCCATATGATGGGAAGTAATTTATTATAAATGTCATCATTTTATGAAATTGAAAATATTAACTATTATAAGAATTTTTTTAATATGATATATTATTCCCATAAGAGTTTCATAACACCAATTAGTGATAATAAGTAAACATCAGTATCGTTTCTAGGGTTTTTGGGGAACTGTTCAATAAAATAAACATGATATAATTATAATTCATATAACATTTTGAAGATAAGTTAAATTTTTATAAAAAATTGTCATTATTTATTTTTCTACTAGGGATATAATTTGGATTCATTCTATTTGTGCACAATCCATGTTTGAAATTTCTAACTTCATTAAAAAAATTAAAAAATTGTTGATCAATTTTATTTTGTTATGGAAAATTAATAGGATGATGTTATTTTATATCATATAGTCACTCATATACAATAAATATTATCATTTTTCATCATTTGAATTTGAAAATAAATATTCTAGGTAAGGAATAATATGAAGAGAAAAAATTATGTCAGCATGATTCTTGGTTCTTGGCATAAATGATAATCATCCTATGATTTTATTCAATGTGTAATGTGGTGTCCCTCATTTAGGAAACTATAGTGGACCATAATATTCCGTTCTATATAACATATAGTCATTAAGAGAAACATGTCTCTTCTTATACCCCATTCCCATTGGACATGATATTTTTTCAGTATAATGTTAATTTGTTTGGTTATTTTTTCAGGAAGTATGTCTGTCAATCACTGTAGAATCTTTGTAAAACTCTTATATGGCCTTATATTCATTGATTTAATGTCAAACAATCTTATCATATTTGATAAAATCCTAAATTTAATATGACCATGATACAATGTTTTTTTCATTGTCACTATATAAACTCTAGATCATCAATGTTATCTCAATTTATTATATTTCAATATCATGAATCATTTCATCAATTTTATGAGAATTATCATCTTCAATATCTACACCATCATTAGATCATGAGTTCTTCCCAATTTCACCATGCCTAATCAATAGACCATAACTAAAATTAAAACCATTGAAAATTAAAATGATCATTTATTTCTAAAATTTATAACATTCTCATATTTAAATATTTCACGCATGTACTTGAAAATAATTCATCATTTGGATCATTTCATTTAAAAAATTCCCAAAGACAAACATACACCCCTTACTTATATTCATCACCTATTAATTTACCAATAATCCAAATAAGATTCATTAACACCTATAGCAAATTTTATATATTTTAAAAATGTTACTATATTTTGTAATTTAAATTTAAATTTAATTTTATAAATAAAAATACAAAATAATAATTTAAGAACATGAATAAAAATAATAATTTAAAAAAATTTACATAAAATAATATAATTAATAACTACATTGTATGTTTTAAAAATTAATCACCATTCTTATGTTATTGGTAAGATATCTCATTATCCATAATTATAATTCATGTGAAAAAAATTATTATTATTTAATTAGTCTATGAAAAATTTAAATTTAATATTTATTAATACAAAAAATGAAATTACAATATACGTATAATGAACGTCCCTCATTAGAAATATTTATTTGAAAAAATTTAAAATAATTAACAATAAATTTTTTATTTTCAAGGACTGTACATTTTCAAAGATTCCATACAATCCTAAATTATTTTATTAATAATTATCACATATTAAAAATAAAACAAAGGTTAACTATAACTTCTGTAAATTATAGTGATAATCAGAGCATAAAAAATGTACAATATGAATTTAGTGATTCAAGTATAATAATTTAAAAAATATATAAATTACATGAATTAAAAATCCTAGAATAATAATTTAAATTTAAATCTTGAAACTAATATTAACAAATCAAATCATTGTAAAAACCCTAATAACTACACAATTCATATAAACTGGTGAAAAATAAACCATGTAAAAAATGATAATATTATAAAATAAAAAAACCTGATATGTATAAAATGAAATATGGGATAGGAGGACGGAGTCCAAGATTGATAGATTGAGATTTATGATATATAAAGTATGTGATATAAAATGGTAGAGAAAAAATATGTGAGGTTTGGTTTATCATTAACTGATGAATTAAGGATTGGTTCGAGAGAAACAATCGATGAATTTTGAGTGGGAAAAATGAAATAAAATATCATACATGATATTTTATTATTTTTTTAAAATATATAATGTTGATTTTTAATAAAAATGTGTAAATTAGATTTTTTTACATTGGTTATTTCATAATTTATGTAAAAAAATATTTGTGACATTTGTTATAAAAAAACTTATAAATGCATAATTTCTAAATAGTTTTTTACTATGGATATGCTTGAAGGATATCACCTCTTGGTGTTAATCCACTCAAAGAAGGTAATCAAGGATCGTGGGAGGTTTTTATAGTTTAGGGACAAAGAATATCAAATTTGGAAACTTCTGGAAGATATTGCACAAAAATAATCTATTCCTTAATATATAGTGATACCATGATTGTAGGGATATATCATGAGTTTCTGTGAAGTCATTCAAAAATAAATAATTTCTTTGTGATCTAGGATCATCCTCTCATAGAGAATAGAGTATTTGTCAGTGGTTCTTGCTTTATTTTTCTTCTTGTTTGAAGCTCCAGTAAGGGTGTTGTTGTTAAATATAGTTGAGACGATTAGAATATACCCAATCCTAAGTTTTTAATTTAAATTATGTTATATTACTATTTCTAATAAATAATTTTAACGAGATACATGTTTTTGAATATGAAAAGTATACAGTTACCACTTTTATACAATATTTATATCAGTATCTTATCTTTCTTTGTTTTTCAAAAAAATATCTCTTTGAATGTATTCCATTATCGTATGGAGAAGGGGTGTGAGGATTGATTAACAATTTTTTGAGGGTCCTTGGTCTCTATGGGAAGGTGCAATCAATAATCTAGGTATCATTTCTATCACTACCTTTATAAACACTATTGAATAGAGTGATTGGTTCGAGGTTTCGAGCCACTTATTTAGTTATGCATGAGAGTGAATTTATTTGTGAGAAGTTTTGATATAGTTAATGGGATATTTATCCAATGTCCAGCCATTATTATTTTAATTTTTTTCATTATCTTTAATTTGTTTCACAGATTGACTATTTCTTTTGTTCATTTCCTAAATATTTTAATCATTTTAATTAAAATAAATAATTCTATTGGATATTTCTAAGGGAAAAAGAATGGGTAATACCTTGTATAGTAATATAACTACTCACAAGATTTTATAACCATATTTTATAGTTTATAAAAATTATTTGATGTCCATGAGGATCACAAAAATATTCATTCCCCACTAGATTCAATATCAATGGGGACTAATGCTCAAATATTTCTCAACTTTTAAATTAAATCACAGTTTTTATTCATTTATTTTCATTTATCAATTTGATTTTCAATACTGGGTTGAAAAATTATGAATTGATTTTTTATCTCATAATTAATTAAAATTTTAATGCTCATTTTAATAGGATGAAGTTCTTAATGAAATATTCATAACATTATTTAAAAAATAATTTATAAAAAAAAATTGTATGCACAAATTTAAGAGGAATAAAAGATTACCAGTTTTAGAATGCAAGATTTAAATGAATGGATGATTGAGATTGAAAATACCTCTATGTGAAGATGGTAGGAAAGGAGGTATAGTAAGAAATGGAATTCCTTATTTTTTGATGATGTGGACCTCTAGGTAATTAAATAACAATTGCAAAATCATCTATGGACCTTTTCCTGTGAACTAAAAGAGTATATACCAATGCTAATAATTTCTATCATTGAGGTTTTTGAGAGAGTGCATGCAGGTTTATATGAGTATTTGGTATAATTTAATAAAATCTAAAAACAATATAACCCCATAATTTCAACAAAGATGGATCGATGCACATATGGGATGACATAAATTATTGTAACACCCCAAGCTTCTATGGTACGTTTCCCTTTGAATAATGCGATAGCGTGTGTTGTACGCAACCTCGAGTTCTAACACACACCACAACTAATTAAACTAGCCGTTGTGAATAGTAATACCTAATTTTTTGAAATTATATATATTTTATATTTGAAAATGGACTTCATTTTTGGACTTGGAATATCTAATTTAGCCTAAGGTGAAACTTTGGTACTTTTCGGATAACTTTCATATTTTGATGAATAGTGAAAATTACTAAATTTTAATTAAAAACAACTTTTTTAATAAAAATAATTAATAGTGATAAATTATGAATTTTAGTGGTTTTAAAGTATATTTAGAATATATTTTTACATTTTAATATAATGTTGGTCATTGGACATAATTTTACAATTAAACCGAACATAAACAAGTGTCAATCTTTTGATATTTATTATCTCTTAAAAACACGCTTTTTGTTTTGACAGCGGGAATTAATTTTAAATTAATTTCTGCCACTTCTGTGTTTTGAATTTAGGAAAATGGATTCCATATTTGGAATCAGGATGTTCAAATTGTGTAAATGGGTAACTTTTATTTTTAGACATTTTGAATAATTACTGCGGTAAATATTTTATTTACCATGGTTAAGGGTAAATCCGGTAAATAAGGGTTAACAAATAATATTATAATAATACTAAATTACCCTAAAACGTGTCTTAACCCTATTGGTTGATACATGGTCGACCATGGGCATCTTTGGGTCTATTTTGGGACCCCATGGATCCACTTGTAAGTGATAATGACACTTTATTTTAATTTAGTTAAAATGAATACAAAAATGACACAAGCATATATCTTTTAGAACAACAATTTTTACATAGGGTTATATATGTTGGCTTTTAGATTATAAATATTCATTAGAAAGGTAAAACGATTTCCTACATAATGATATTTTATTTATAATTTTTAGACATTGAATAATTTATTTTATTTATGACACAATGATGATGCAGTAATTACTATAATAGTGCAAAATTAAAATAATTGATATTATAAATACCCAAATAATTATAATATGAAACTTTTAATGAATTAAACTAATTTTATATGATAATATGATATATTAGGATTGATTTAATTGACTTTGTTCGAAGTAATCAATCTGTTAGGAGTTTCAAAAAAATCAACTATTGAATAGTGTCAAAATTGACATAAAAGAGTTCTTAAAACAAATATTATATTATTAATTGATATTAAATTCCTAAAAATCTAAGGTTCGGCCAAGAGACTTATATTATGATAGGTTCCTCATTAATGGACCACTTGGGGGTCGCTTGGATGTATATAGTAAGTTTATTAACCATATTATATAAAAATACAAAGAGACATTGTAAAAGTGAAACTAATTAACTTAGAGTTAATACTTAAAGATAAGGTTAATATAAGTACCCAAACCTGTCTAAATTCTATTGGTTGAGTGGTTTTCGACCTATCCCCACCTTAACCTTTGAATAGTCAACTTTGGAGCCATTAGAAACCGAATATGAATTTATTATAAATTAATATTTCTAGCTTTTCCAAAGGTTCCCCTCACCCCTCTTATAAAAGGGAACTCCTCCTTCTCATTTCTTCACACCTCTAAAGCCTTTTGGTTCGGCCAAACTCTGCCCACATACTCTCCCAACATCCCTCACTACAACCTAGGGGCCTTAGTTTGATCAGAAATCCAACCTAAGGAGCCCTTTTGATCAAATCAAAAGGAAGAACCCGAAGAAGAGGTAATGATTTCACCACCCTTTTCTAAGTTCATTTCTTCTTCCACTTCTTCTTCCTTTGTTCTTACCATTCTAAAATAATAAATCCAGTATCTCACATATACTGTGATGTTATTATAAGTATGGTACAACCATATTCAGTATTCTATCCACCCTTTGAATAACATGTCACCATACGTGCGTACGTACGGCTTACCGTCTCCACGTCGTGGTGTAATTGTTATTCAATATAATATTATTTGGATGGGTATAATAATGATGTGTAACTCATGGAAATAATAAATATAACATGTTAATGATTCTGAATATATGATATACCATTCATTTATATATTATTTTAATATCAAAAGAATGATATTGTCGCTCGTGCGTACGTACGGACTACCGTCTCCACGAACGCGATGAGATTCATTCTCCATCGTATCCATTCAAGTATAATTATCATTTTATGATTTAAAAATGATGTTTAAGGACTTGATATCATTCTGGATATGAATAATATACAACAAACATGGCTTATGTAACAAAACATATAAAAGAAAATGAGTAAGTTAACACCCGAAACGATGATAATTCTAAGATATTATTAATAAATCAATGTTAAAAGATCATATATGATATCATATTAATATATATGATTCTTGTATAATTTAATAACAATTATTTCACCATTATACAGGAGGTTAACCTACCCCAACCAAGGAAAAGTACAAGGTAAGGGATTTTCTTATCTCACATTCAATTCCGTGAGATTTCCATTATTCGCCACTAAATTATTGAAAGTGGTGTATTGTGTACTGGCATTTGATATATATTATCATGATTATCTTTATATTCATGTTATTCTGTAAATAATTTGGTGGTTATTAACTTTTGGCCATACGACTCAGTTGATTAACGTGGTAAGGGGTTTTCATCTCACTCTTTATTTCCGTGAGATTCATGCCATATCTCCACTATTATCTTTTGTGTGGTGTATGTACTACCCATAATTGTATTCTTTGTGTAATACACTTTACCTTACGTGTATTTACATTTTCATTGTATGATACCTCTTTCATGGGTTGTATGTTTCATAAGTTACCAAATTGGTAAGGGTTATTTCACAATCTCTTCATTATCCGAGGTTGTTTATACGTAATAATCTACTGGGATCTCTTTATCATCCACATCCATGTTTCTTAAAAATGTATTTCAAAACATTTTTACTATTTACTAAAATATGAGTTAAAGTCATTTATACCCTTTTTGACTTTTATAAGTGGTTTATAAAGGAATCTTTCCGTCATTTTCAAAACAAGGTCCTTTTTAACCTTTTCGACAGAATTGAGGTAAGAATGTTTTTTTAACTTATACGGCGGGTGCGGTTATTTTGCGCCGTTATAAAATCTTCAAAGCTTTCCTTACAAGCTTATAAGAATATTTTCAAAGAAAAGGTTTCTTTTATAATTATGTGATTTTTAAATGATTTCAAAAGAGAGATATTTCTCTCAAATATATGAAAATCCAGTGCAAATGTATACGTATTTAACGCAAGCTTAAAAATGTTTTCAGAAAACCTGACTCTCGAGTTTGGTAGACAGGAAGGGATTGGGAGTGGACCCATCATGGCCTGTAATTAATCGAGAAGTCTCAGAATTAGTTATTTTGTTTTCAGAAGCTTGCATATTGTTTTCAGAAAAACACTGGAGTATATTTTATGAATTTTAAACATAAGTATCTTCTAAAAAAATTGCATCGGTAGGTCTCATGATACAAACTAGTGTCTTGGCACAAGGCCTTGACAAAATCTTATTTGTAGTCTTGGCACGAGGCCTTGGCTATGTGGTTATGATAGTCTGGCATTATGCATTCCAACATTATGAAAGTGGTTATTGATTTTTGCATGTGATTATTCATTTAGTAGAATATCCATGTGAATAAGTAAATGGCATTATTTCATTTTATTTATTCCATACCATGTTGAAAGTTCGTATTTAAAAGGCTTTTGTTTTAGTTATACATTGCCTTAAATGTTTATTCTTATTTATGAAAGTTTCCACTTTATTGTTATCCTTACTGGGCATTTGAGCTCACCCCTTTTTTTTATGTTTTATTTTTCCCAGGATGTGAAGAAGTAAGTTATGAATGACCTGCAGGGGTTTTATGAGGGGTTAATAGTGTGGATTGTGGAAACATTATGTTGTTGTATTAGTTTTTCATTTTATGATGTAATGTAAAACTTATGAATATATCTAGTGTTTCCAAGGCTACTAAACCAATCGGTCTTTCGAGATTTGATCTTTCTTGTGATCATGCCAATGTTATGTAATTAATGCACTGACTCTGGGTAGCTGGGGTCGGGGCGTTACAGTTGGTATCAGAGGAAGTTTAGTACAAACCTTGGAAGCTAGATTTAGATAAACTCTGATTAGAGCACGTAGACTTAAGATGAACTTTGAGGATTAGTATAGAATAACTTCCTAGAATTTTGGTATTGTAGAGATTTTGTGAGTTTTCCGAGCAATACATCCTTGTCTGGATACGAGCAGGTAGAGGCGGCTCTGGCACAGATGTACCTAGGGGTAAAACCCGAAAACACCGCTTTGAGCTAGACTCGAACGGGAACTGGTGCACGACAACGGGCCTTGCTGCACTCTTGGTTACGACACTCCCGGGGGATATGCTTAGGATAACTCTCATTTTCTTTACAAATCATTATGAAGGGTTTATGAGTATATACTTCCTCAAAGAAAACATTTTTATGATTATGGATTATATCCATAGATAGTTCAATTTATGTTTAGGGTTTTATAAGTATGGGATTATGTATTTTGATGCATAAACTGATCTAGTTTTTGCCATTTTTTAGAAATGGCGCCTAGTGGAAGAAATGGAAACCGTATCAATGCACGCACTCCATTTAGGGATTGCCCTCCTGCTCAAGATAATTATAGTGGGGCTGGTGATGCAACTGGTGCTGATCAGCTAATCACCGTACTGGGACAACTTACTCAGGTTATGAATAATAACCTTACCCGTATGGAGCACCCTGATCCGCAGCATGGAGGATCAATGTTAGATCGATTCATGAGACAACAACCACCAACGTTCAATGGGAGTACAAATCCCTTAGTAGCTGAGCAATGGATATTTTCCCTAGAGAAAATATTTCAGGCTTTGGGGAGTAGTGAAAGGGAAAAAGTTACCATGGAAGTTTACCGCCTCACTGGAGATGCTGATCAATGGTGGTCATTGATTCAAAACATGAAGGAAGATGATGAAGTATCAAACATGGAATGGAGGGAGTTCAAGGATCTGTTTTTAGAAAAATACTTTCCTCGCGACCATCGAGCAGATATGGAAAGACAATTTCTGAGTCTGAGACAAAAGGAGGATGAGAATGTCACAAAGTATGAGGCTAACTTTACAAGGTTAGCGAGGTACGCTGGTGATTATATTCGCAACCCAAGAAGTAAGATTGATCGTTTCTTTGATGGGTTAAAACCATTTCTCCGTCGAGCATTAGTTTCACAATCCATTTCATCGTACGAAGACATTGTCTCATGTGCTATCAAGACCGAAAAGGAATTCTCTAAGTCTTATGACTTTAAAGCAAAGCAAGAGAAGAAGAGACCTGCTGATCAATCTGGGAATGGAAATAAGGGGAAGAAGGGAAAGGTTGAATATCCATATTGTGGTAAGTGCAGGAAGAAACACCCCGGTGCTTGCCTGAAGGGAATGGGAGTCTGTTACAAGTGTGGTGAAAAAGGCCACCAAGCTCATGATTGCAAGGGGAAGAAGGAAGCTACCAACGTTCAGTGCTACAATTACAGGGAGATGGGGCATTATGCAAATGCATGTCCTAAGCGTCAGGAGAACTTACCTCAGAAAAGGCCAAGGGATCAAGGCCAGGCTTATTCTATCACTACTGCTGAGGTAGAAGCTCCGAAAGACGTGGTGGCAGGTAATTTAATGGTTTCCTCAAGTTTAGCAAATGCATTATTTGATTCTGGATCATCGCATTGTTTCATATCTTCCCAGTTTGCTAAGAAAATTAGATATTTCCAATTTGATTTAATAAGGGAGTTGTCAGTTAAAACTCCTAAGGGAAGTATCGTTGCAACAAAGTTTTGTGAATCAGTCCCCATTAGAGCACATAAATTTTCTTTATCTGCTGATTTCATCATCATACCTATGATTGAGTTTGATATAATCCTCGGTATGGACTGGCTTTCGGACTATGATGCGAAAATTTATTATAAGAAGAAAGAGGTTACGATTCTTGATGATAATGATAAGGAGCACCTTATTTTTAGAGCAGAATTGTCACCACCTAATTCTTATTTAGATCCACCCCCCTGTAGCTCAACTTAATTCAATTATCGGGGAGGAAGAGAATGAAATAACTGTCGGTGAGGAAAGGAATGTTCAAATAGAGGATGTACCTATTGTGAAAGAATTTGTAGATGTATTTCCGGAAGATTTACCTGGACATCCTCCAGAACGAGAAGTAGAGTTTTCCATTGATTTGATTCCTGGATCAAGGCCTATATCGAAGACCCCTTATAGAATGGCCACTGTAGAGCTAGTCGAACTAAAGAAACAACTAGAGGAATTGAGTAATAAGGGATTTATTCGCCCTAGTGTTTCTCCATGGGGAGCCCCTGTTCTTTTTGTTAAAAAGAAAGATGGATCTATGAGGTTATGTATCGATTACAGGGAGATCAATGCTATTACGATAAAGAACAAGTATCCCCTACCTCGTATTGATGATTTATTTGACCAACTGCATGGAGCTCAATACTTTTCAAAGATTGACCTTCGATCTGGATACCATCAGTTGTGTGTAAAGAAGGAAGACATTCCGAAAACAGCATTTCGAACCAGGTACGGGCATTACGAGTTTACTGTAATGCCGTTTGGATTGACTAATGCACCCTCTGTATTCATGGATCTGATGAATAGAGTTTTCAAGGAGTATCTCGATGAATTTGTGGTGGTATTTATTGATGATATCTTGGTATACTCCAAAACCTACAAAGATCATGAAAATCACTTGCGCATTATCTTGAAGACTCTGAGGAGGCATGAATTATATGGAAAGTTTAGCAAGTGTGAATTATGGCTTCAGGAGATTTCTTTTCTTGGACATATTGTCTCTAAAGATGGAATCTATGTTGATCCTTCTAAGACCAAGGAAATCCAAGAATGGCCAGCACTTACGAGTATAACTGAGGTACGTAGTTTTATTGGTTTGGCAGGTTATTATCGACGTTTCGTCCAGAATTTTGCCCGATTGGCTAACCCATTAACGAAGCTCACACGTAAAGGGGTTAAATTTGTTTGGACAAAAGAGTGTGAAGAATGTTTCGAAGAACTGAAGAGAAGATTAGTCAATGCTCCTATATTGACTCTACCATCGGGGAATGATGGGTTCGTTATTTATAGTGATGCATCAAAGAAAGGACTTGGTTGTGTCCTTATGCAGAATGATAGAGTTATTGCCTATGCATCACGACAGTTGAAAATTCATGAACAAAACTATCCTACTCATGATCTCGAGTTAGCAGCAGTGATCTTTTCTTTGAAAATATGGAGGCACTACCTCTATGGTGAAAAATGTGAGATTTATACTGATCACAAGAGTTTGAAGTATATTTTCTCACAAAAAGAACTCAACATGAGGCAAAGGAGATGGCTTGAATTACTCAAGGATTATGATTATACGATACACTACCACCCAGGGAAGGCAAACAAGGTGGAAGATGCTTTGAGTAGAAAAGACCATGGAGTTTTGAACAATATGAGAATTGAAAGGGATCCAATTTTCATGGAGCTAGTGAAGATGGACATGGGAATAACCAGGGAAGGTGAAACATCAATGCTTTTTCAAATGGTTGCCAAACCATCTTTACTAGAAAGGATTTAGAGTTCTCAGACTGATGATGAAGAATTCCAAAAGAAGATTAAAGCTATGAATGTTGGGAGATTGAGAGACTTTGCGTATGAAGGTGGAATTTTGAAATTCGGGAAGAGACTTTGTGTTCCCAATATACCTGATCTAAAAAGGGAATTGCTGGATGATGCTCATAGTTCCAATTTCTCTATACACCCTGGGAGCACCAAAATGTATAGAGATTTGAAGGAACATTTTTGGTGGGACAACATGAAGAGGGAGATTGCTAATTTTGTGTCAAGATGTATGGTTTGTCAACAAGTGAAAGCTGGAAGGCATCATCCTGGAGGAGTCATGCAACCTCTTCCCATACCAGAGTGGAAATGAGACAATATTACAATGGACTTTGTCATGGGGCTACCAAAGACTCCTAGAAGGAACGATGCAATATGGGTTATTGTTGATCGTCTTACCAAGTCAGCACATTTTCTTGCTATAAGAGAAGATCTACCCCTGGAACGTCTAGCAAGACTATACATTAATGAAGTTGTGAGACTTCATGGAGTACCCCTATCGATTGTTTCTGATCATGATCCCCGTTTTACTTCAAGATTTTGGAAAAGTCTTCAGAAATCCCTGGATACTGAACTTCATTTGAGCACTGCTTACCACCCTCAGACAGACGGACAATCAGAACGGACTATTCAGACCTTAGAAGACATGTTGAGATCTTGCTCACTTGATTTTCAGGGTATGTGGGATCAATATTTACCACTAGTAGAATTTTCCTATTACAATAGCTTCCATTCGAGTATTCAGATGGCACCATATGAAGCGTTATACAAAAAGAGATGTCGTACACCAACCTGTTGGGATGACGTTGGTGAAAGAAAACTTGTAGGCCCAGAACTGGTGGAGGAAACGGTGGAAAAGGTGAAGGTAATCCAAAATCACATTAAAGCAGCTCAAAGTAGGCAGAAGAGCTATGCCGATAATCGAAGGAAGGATTTGGAATTTCAAGTCGGTGATCATGTTTTCCTGAAGGTATCTCCGTGGAAGGGAGTCATACGTTTTGGTAAGAAAGGTAAATTGAGTCCCAGGTACATCAGACCTTTCGAAATTCTAGAACGAATTGGGGCTGTAGCTTACCGATTGGCAATGCCGCCAAGTCTCTCCAAAGTTCACGATGTGTTCCACGTATCTCTGTTGAGAAAATACATGCCTGACCCAACGCATGTACTCACCTATGAGGAATTAGAACTGGAACCCGATCTGTCTTATTGCGAAGAGCCCGTCAGGATTCTTGATACAAGAGAACATGTACTGAGAAACCGGACGACGCGTCTGGTAAAAGTTTTGTGGAGAAACCATAAGATGGAAGAGGCAACGTGGGAACCCGAGGAACTTATGATAAAGAACCACCCGAGTCTTTTTATGCATTAATACCCTAGAAATTGCGAGGACGCAATTATTTGAAGGAGGGGAGAATGTAACACCCCAAGCTTCTATGGTACGTTTCCCTTTGAATAATGCGATAGCGTGTGTTGTACGCAACCTCGAGTTCTAACACACACCACAACTAATTAAACTAGCCGTTGTGAATAGTAATACCTAATTTTTTGAAATTATATATATTTTATATTTGAAAATGGACTTCATTTTTGGACTTGTAATATCGAATTTAGCCTAAGGTGAAATTTTGGTACTTTTCGGATAACTTTCATATTTTGATGAATAGTGAAAATTACTAAATTTTAATTAAAAACAACTTTTTTAATAAAAATAATTAATAGTGATAAATTATGAATTTTAGTGGTTTTAAAGTATATTTAGAATATATTTTTACATTTTAATATAATGTTGGTCATTGGACATAATTTTACAATTAAACCGAACATAAACAAGTGTCAATCTTTTGATAGTTATTATCTCTTAAAAACACGCTTTTTGTTTTGACAGCGGGAATTAATTTTAAATTAATTTCTGCCACTTCTGTGTTTTGAATTTAGGAAAATGGATTCCATATTTGGAATCAGGATGTTCAAATTGTGTAAATGGGTAACTTTTATTTTTAGACATTTTGAATAATTACTGCGGTAAATATTTTATTTACCATGGTTAAGGGTAAATCCGGTAAATAAGGGTTAAAAAATAATATTATAATAATACTAAATTACCCTAAAACGTGTCTTAACCCTATTGGTTGATACATGGTCGACCATGGGCATCTTTGGGTCTATTTTGGGACCCCATGGATCCACTTGTAAGTGATAATGACACTTTATTTTAATTTAGTTAAAATGAATACAAAAATGACACAAGCATATATCTTTTAGAACAAAAATTTTTACATAGGGTTATATATGTTGGATTTTAGATTATAAATATTCCTTAGAAAGCTAAAAAGATTTCCTACATAATGATATTTTATTTATAATTTTTAGACATTGAATAATTTATTTTATTTATGACACAATGATGATGCAGTAATTACTATAATAGTGAAAAATTAAAATAATTGATATTATAAATACCCAAATAATTATAATATGAAACTTTTAATGAATTAAACTAATTTTATATGATAATATGATATATTAGGATTGATTTAATTGACTTTGTTAGAAGTAATCAATCTGTTAGGAGTTTCAAAAAAATCAACTATTGAATAGTGTCAAAATTGACATAAAAGAGTTCTTAAAACAAATATTATATTATTAATTGATATTAAATTCCTAAAAATCTAAGGTTCGGCCAAGAGACTTATATTATGATAGGTTCCTCATTAATGGACCACTTGGGGGTCGCTTGGATGTATATAGTAAGTTTATTAACCATATTATATAAAAATACAAAGAGACATTGTAAAAGTGAAACTAATTAACTTAGAGTTAATACTTAAAGATAAGGTTAATATAAGTACCCAAACCTGTCTAAATTCTATTGGTTTAGTGGTTTTCGACCTATCCCCACCTTAACCTTTGAATAGTCAACTTTGGAGCCATTAGAAACCGAATATGAATTTATTATAAATTAATATTTCTAGCTTTTCCAAAGGTGCCCCTCACCCCTCTTATAAAAGGGCACTCCTCCTTCTCATTTCTTCACACCTCTAAAGCCTTTTTGTTCGGCCAAACTCTGCCCAAATACTCTCCCAACATCCCTCACTACAACCTAGGGGCCTTATTTAGATCAGAAAGCCAACCTAAGGAGCCCTTTTGATCAAATCAAAAGGAAGAACCCGAAGAAGAGGTAATGATTTCACCACCCTTTTCTAAGTTCATTTCTTCTTCCACTTCTTCTTCCTTTGTTCTTACCATTCTAAAATAATAACTCAAGTATCTCACATATACTGTGATGTTATTATAAGTATGGTACAACCATATTCAGTATTCTATCCACCCTTTGAATAACATGTCACCATACGTGCGTACGTACGGCTTACCGTCTCCACGTCGTGGTGTAATTGTTATTCAATATAATATTATTTGGATGGGTATAATAATGATGTGTAACTCATGTAAATAATAAATATAACATGTTAATGATTCTGTATATATGATATACCATTCATTTATATATTATTTTAATATCAAAAGAATGATATTGTCGCTCGTGCGTACGTACGGACTACCGTCTCCACGAACGCGATGAGATTCATTCTCCATCGTATCCATTCAAGTATAATTATCATTTTATGATTTAAAAATGATGTTTAAGGACTTGATATCATTCTGGATATGAATAAGATACAACAAACATGGCTTATGTAACAAAACATATAAAAGAAAATGAGTAAGTTAACACCCGAAACGATGATAATTCTAAGATATTATTAATAAATCAATGTTAAAAGATCATATATGATATCATATTAATATATATGATTCTTGTATAATTTAATAACAATTATTTCACCATTATACAGGAGGTTAACCTACCCCAACCAAGGAAAAGTACAAGGTAAGGGATTTTCTTATCTCACATTCAATTCCGTGAGATTTCCATTATTCGCCACTAAAGTATTGAAAGTGGTGTATTTTGTACTGGCATTTGATATATATTATCATGATTATCTTTATATTCATGTTATTCTGTAAATAATTTGGTGGTTATTAACTTTTGGCCATACGACTCAGTTGATTAACGTGGTAAGGGGTTTTCATCTCACTCTTTATTTCCGTGAGATTCATGCCATATTTCCACTATTATCTTTTGTGTGGTGTATGTACTACCCATAATTGTATTCTTTGTGTAATACACTTTACCTTACGTGTATTTACATTTTCATTGTATGATACCTCTTTCATGGGTTGTATGTTTCATAAGTTACCAAATTGGTAAGGGTTATTTCACAATCTCTTCATTATCCGAGGTTGTTTATACGTAATAATCTACTGGGATCTCTTTATCATCCACATCCATGTTTCTTAAAAATGTATTTCAAAACATTTTTACTATTTACTAAAATATGAGTTAAAGTCATTTATACCCTTTTTGACTTTTATAAGTGGTTTATAAAGGAATCTTTCTGTCATTTTCAAAGCAAGGTCCTTTTTAACCTTTTCGACAGAATTGAGGTAAGAATGTTTTTTTTAACTTATACGGCGGGTGCGGTTATTTTGCGCCGTTATAAAATCTTCAAAGCTTTCCTTACAAGCTTATAAGAATATTTTCAAAGAAAAGGTTTCTTTTATAATTATGTGATTTTTAAATGATTTCAAAAGAGAGATATTTCTCTCAAATATATGAAAATCCAGTGCAAATGTATACGTATTTAACGCAAGCTTAAAAATGTTTTCAGAAAACCTGACTCTCAAGTTTGGTAGACAGGAAGGGATTGGGAGTGGACCCATCATGGCCTGTAATTAATCGAGAAGTCTCAGAATTAGTTATTTTGTTTTCAGAAGCTTGCATATTGTTTTCAGAAAAACACTGGAGTATATTTTATGAATTTTAAACATAAGTATCCTCTAAAAAAATTGCATCGGTAGGTCTCATGAGACAAACTAGTGTCTTGGCACAAGGCCTTGACAAAATCTTATTTGTAGTCTTGGCACGAGGCCTTGGCTATGTGGTTATGATAGTCTGGCATTATGCATTCCAACATTATGAAAGTGGTTATTGATTTTTGCATGTGATTATTCATTTAGTAGAATATCCATGTGAATAAGTAAATGGAATTATTTCATTTTATTTATGCCATACCATGTTGAAAGTTCGTATTTAAAAGGCTTTCGTTTTAGTTATACATTGGCTTAAATGTTTATTCTTATTTATGAAAGTTTCCACTTTATTGTTATCCTTACTGGGCATTTGAGCTCACCCCTTTTTTTTATGTTTTATTTTTCCCAGGATGTGAAGAAGTAAGTTATGAATGACCTGCAGGGGTTTTATGAGGGGTTAATAGTGTGGATTGTGGAAACATTATGTTGTTGTATTAGTTTTTCATTTTATGATGTAATGTAAAACTTATGAATATATCTAGTGTTTCCAAGGCTACTAAACCAATCGGTCTTTCAAGATTTGATCTTTCTTGTGATCATGCCAATGTTATGTAATTAATGCACCGACTCTGGGTAGCTGGGGTCGGGGCGTTACAATTATAATGAAGGTATCAAGCTCACGATGAATTGACTTGAAGAAAATATCAAAATCCCATTATTAGTGAACATGAGGGGATTTCAAAAGTTTTTTCAAACAAATTAATCCTAAAGATGATATCTATTGGACCCAAGAGTATTATTTAGTATAAATGGAATATGGTTTATTATTTTCTCAATCCACATGGGGTTAATCAAGGATTTTTTAAAGAAAAGTATTCTAATAGTACAAGTTGAAGTAGGTATTTAAGGTGGAGTAGTTTCCCAGTGTTTTCCAAATTTTTGGGCCTCAAAATAGAGAGTTTATCTTTTTAGAAAAGGAAGGTTTTATGAAAATGAGTCTGGAAATAATGGTTTGTAGACTCATAAAGGTGGTATGTAGAATGAGGTTTCCAAATAAAATCATGGTGCTTAGACTACAATCAAAAAATGGTTATTGGTAATAATATGATTCACGGTAATCTTGTAGTTCATGGAAGGCAAATAGTTCAGGAGAGAATTTTTCATTGGAAGAAAAGAGGTAGAGTTTTGAGAATCCATGAAGGGTGTCATTTGTGGAAACAATGTGGTGATTTTTTTCTGCTGCGTTGTGAGAATAGAGATACTTAGACTGTGTAGGGAGAATGGTTTGTGGGAGCACGGTATACTGTAAAGATTTTCTAAATATTTGTTTAGCATATTATGTGGATATATTGTACTATATAAGGATCACTAATAAATTCATTAGGGGGAAACACTAATATTAGAAATCCATATGGAATTTGGTGTAGTCCATAAGAAGTTGGTGAGAAAACAACCCCATAGAGGAGAAGAGGATTGTGAAGAGGATTTAAAAAACAGAGAATTAGTCCGTGGAGACAATCTATGGAAGGGGTTTTGTGGTGAACTGAAGCCCGAAAAGGAAAAAAATTTATGTCAAACAGTTCATAGAAGACGGTTCATGGAATATGCTAGTGGAAGAGGAGTTTTTCTATAGAGGTAGTATGTGAAGCCGTATGTGAAAGAGGTACGAAGTGGTTGTTTATAGAGGCTGTACAAAAAGGTGGAATACAGAGCAGCACAATTCGTGAAGGAATCACTCGTAGTACGTGGTGTAGTGTGGTATGCGGGGGAAGAAGTCTAGTTCACAAATGAAAAGTCTGTGAATGAATAGTATGCAGAAACGTAGATGGTACCACAGGGGAAAAAACTCAACAGAGCATCTATCTACAGTAAAAGATACATGATTTAATGCCAACCCATTGAAGCAACCTTGAAGTTGATAAATGGAGTTTTTATTCTGTCTAAAATAGTGAGAAAGGAGGAGTCAATGGATGTGATTCGAGGGATGCAATATGTTATCCCTAAAACCTTATAAAGGCATTTTGCCTGACATAAAGTGATTGGGATAAGCCTTTTTAATCCACAACTAGTGGGGATTAATGGAATTTGGTATAATCAAAAACCTCTTAGTATATGGTCCTTGGACTAACCCTTAGTTGTGAACTAAGTAAAATTATATTTTGGCCCTTCTACCTGTGAATGTTTAAATTACTACACATTACCAACAGATATATTTAACATGTTCCTACCAATGCAGGAACAAGATCTGTCACTTTAAAATAAATATTTGACACCATGATTCTCCCCACCCCTCTCAAGGTGTTTAAGGGTCATTCGATATCATTACTGTGGGTTTATTTTACATTAACGTATCTATATTTAATTTTAATAAAACTCAAATATCAACTAAATATTCCGTGATTTAAAAATAAATAATCAAACGGACCGTAAATACCCAATTTTTTTGAAGATGAATCAAAATAGAAAATAATTGAATGGGTGGAGATTTTTTAGGAGGAAATAATACCTACTAAAGTATTTAGAGAGGAATTCTTATAGTCCATGTTAGGAGAGAAATAAAATCAATTCAAAAACTAAAGAAGGATATACCGCTAAACTATAATCACTTCATTCTAATAATTTAAAATATTGTATATCGATTTTATTTTATATTATAGAGTCATTTAAAATAGTGGTATCCATGGATAATAATGATTAAATATTGCGTGGATTCTATTTTTAGGACAGTTTTAAGGACCCATATGCCATAAGAATTATAAGTGATATTCCATTATTTTTTCTTGAAAAATAAGTGTAAAATACTAAACTAAATGTGGAGGAATCACTAACTGCGAATACATTTCTTTAAAATTTTATAAATAATTAGAAAAGTTCTAATATCCCTTATTATATAATTTCAGATTGTATTTAATTTTTTATCTCTTAAGTATATGAATATGAGAAGGAATATGAATATGTGACTGAATATGAATTAATAAAAAAGTAGTTTATTTTTCTTCCAACCAAGAAATATAGAGATACGGATTCCTTAGTCTATCAAGTTTAAGAAAAAACCACTAGACTAATTGTTTTATAATTTCATGAATTTATAGAGATAACCTTCAAATATGCCCCTTAAGAACACTAATATAATAACATATTTGGAGGCATGTATGAATATGTGGCGACTCATTATATACTTCCAACACCTCCACCTTATATTTTAATCATGAAGTGGGTATTGAATAAATTTTTCATTTAAAAAGTATCATTATAGAAAAAATTAATAAATAATGAATATGGTGGATACTAAAATGTTGTGTCTCTAATTAAAGATACATAATCTCCCTTCCAATAAGGTATAATTTCAATGTTATCTTGTGGTGGACGTTCAAAATGCATCCTATATTGGGAGAGATAACCCATGAATCTCTCCCTTACTCTTTCTTTTTTGATTTTATCATGTTTTAATATAATTATCATGATTTTGTTTTACTATAGGTTTGTAAGATGAAATCAAGAAGTGGAATTCACTAAGTATTTTTTATAAGAAACAACTTTTCTAAATAAACTCGATTGTTTCTTTCATTTTATTTTGTTTTTTGCGTTACTTAATGTTATTTTTTTCATTTCTATTAGCATTTTTTAAATCAGTATAAGAAGTTTCATTAATAAATCTGGGTAGGGGACCTATTAAGGAGAGTTAGAATTTTTTTTTTCTATTTTTCATTATTTTTAATCTATTTTTAGACCTTTCAACTCAAATAAAAAAAGGTTAATCAATTTTTTACTATCCTCACAAGAAAATATATATTCTAAAATAGAATGAAAGATTATTTTTTATTTTTTAAGTATGGAAAACTTATTAACAACTGATGATTTTTATGAACTAAATTTTAAAGATATATAAATTGGACACTTGAACAAAATCTTGGGAATGATATTCACTATGAAAAAAACCATAGGGATTCAACTCAAAATAAATTCACGTAAGCCATTTGAAATGTTATTAAAATGGGAAATTGGGGTCCTAAATAAAATTTTGAGATAATTAAGCACTATGTGTGTGAGTAATAAACAAATCCATTTTGAAATTGAATATTTTCTTATAACATAACATTGATTAAAAACCACTAATATTGTAGTGTATAATTATAAAAATGGAATTTATTTAGGTGAGGGGAATATTGAACATAAATAAAGAATGGGAAATTGACATATAATAATTTCATTTAGGTTGTATCAATGAAGTGGGGAATATATTGGTGGTGAAAAGACCTAAATATAGAGGATTAAATGAAGTTTCAACTTGTTTATGCTTTAATTCCATTAATTTCTTTTCCTGTATCATTTATTGAATCGATACATAGACTTGGGAAGAAGTGAGAGTACTTTCAACTTAAAGAAATGTTCTTTCTCTCATGTGGGGGAGTGATCATTCCATATTTTTTCATTATTTTTTATATACTTATATAGTATTACAATGATAAATAATATTTTATAATACGGAACATAAATGTTTTTTGTTTTATTATTTAAATATTGATATAAATGAAAAACTAGCATATTTTTTAGTAGTTTTATTAATTTACATGAATTTATTTTCAATGGACATACATCTAATTATGTGATGTTGAAAATGTTCATGCATGTTTTTATAAAAAATAATCTGTCTAGAATAGATATTAAATAAAATTGATTTTAGAAGTATTGAATTTCATGAAACTGAAGGCTGAGAATTGATTTTTGAAGTAAATACTATTAAAAATGATCCACCCCATACATATGAGTCATTTGGATGATAAGTAATGGTCCAATGATATGTAAAAGTACTCAAGATAGTGTATAATAGTATCATTGAATAATCCATAAGGTTCAACCTTGGTAGACAGATATTAAATTTTCAAATTCCCATGTACTGAAGAGATTCGTAAAAGTAAAAATTTTGATAAATAAAGGCTACTCTCAAACTAGGTACAATGCATAATGGTAAACCCCTATGGTCTGACAAATATGTATAGTGTAACACCATGATATTTTAAGAGGAACATAATGTTATATAGTGTATATGTCATGAAACAACAATATTAGAAGTGAATGAATCACCCCAAAAATTTTAAATAAATTAATTTTTAAATAAATTTAATATCTTCAATTTCTTGGGATTCACAAAAAATTAGGATTAAACGAAATGTGAAACTATATTAAAATATTATTTTAACCACTACAATCAAGAATCTCAATTTATGAAAATAAATATGACTAAATAAATTATTAAAATTATATGGTTTTCACATTTATAAAATATATTTTTTCTTTATATATTGATTACATATAAATTAATAACCATTTGAAAGTGAAAGAAATATTAAAAAAAACATTCTTTTTTTATAAAAGGCTGACTAGTCGCGCTTGGCTCATATAATTTAAAATTAATTTTTATTAATTTTAGTAAATTTATTTGAAAAAACTAATTTTATTTTTCAAATCTACATGTTAGAATTATATTTGGGTGGATTTTTTATAATTTATTTAATATAATAATTTTTTTGATGAATAGTGAACAATACTATTTTTATTGAAAAATAACTTTCATTTAAATTATTTAAAAACATAATTAATTTTTTTAATTTGTTTTTATGTTTCATTATTTTAATTAAATTATTATGAATACAATTTTGTTTAGTGGAATAAATTTTATTTTGAATTTTAATATGAAATATTTATACACTTATGAGAGTTTTTTCTCTAGAAACCTACCTTTTCTTCATGTTTGTGGGTTTAATTTAAAATTAATATTTTATAGTCATATGAGATGAATTTGATAAAAAATATATCTTATTTAGAATAAGCATAATTAATATTAACTGATAAGATGATATTAATTTTTTTTGTTAATTAATATTTGAAATAGTAAAAATTAATTACCATTTTTAATATTAAAGGGAGTTTACTGTGGGGTTAAACTACAATGATAACAATTAAAATGACCTAAAGACTTATCCATTTCCAATATAATTTCAATATTTCAAACCTTATCACGTTAGTATTGAATTTTTTATATTTTAGTATAATTTTATATTAAATTGACCAATATAATAATTTAAGTAAAGACAAAGTCAAATTGTCACTCTCTTTCTTTAAAATTTCAATTATGAGTTCACATAGGGAAAAAATAAAGATGTGAAAGAATATAAATGGTAATTTTTATAATAATGAATTTAATTTCAAGTGGGTAATTTATTTTTTATTTTTATTTATCATATAATTATATTAAAATCTTAAGAAATGCTCATGTTGTAATTATTTTGTTAATAGAGAAATTAAATAAATGTCGCTAAAAATATTATAAGTAAAATAAATTTCATTAATTATTGTGTTCCATTAATTTCGTAGATGAATATATCATTTTACATATTTTTTATCATAATTTATTTTAATTCCATCATTTTCTAGAAATTTTTTAAATTCCAATCAATTGAATAATGTCAAAAATTAAATTAATGTAATTTAATAATTAATGATATTTTATAAAAAATTTAAAAAATTTCAAAGTCATATCATATGCCACAATTTTTTTTAAAATGTAGTAAAATAAAAAATATGGTCTATCCATGCACCAATATTTCTTTTATAGTGACTGTATTGACCCCTAAAGAGTAAAAACCAGGATATCGTAAATAATCTTAAATCAATATTTTTACATGTAACATTTTCTAGTGTTAAAGTAAAATTTCAACTGAAATATGGTTTATATTTGATAAATTAGATATTATATTTATAATTATTGTGTCAAAATTAACTAATAAGTATAATTTTATTTTAGTCTTAATGGATAAATTACATACGTTAAAAATAATAGTTAACATAATGAAAAACTAAAATGGTAAAAGTAATAAAACTAATAAGTTAAATAAGACATGTATAAAACTTGTGTTTTTTTGTGGTGGATTTTTTCCTTGACCATATAATCCCTCAATATTTTTTATTTATCAGTTTTGGAGACACTTGGGGTGAGAGTGACTTCTAGTTATTAAATTGTTTTGGGTATTTAAAAAAATGTTACTCCTTCTCAATTATTAAAAGGTACTCACTCTACTATATTATTCACCCATCTAATAAAATTTGGATCACCCAAACCCTGAAAAAATAACTTCCCAAAATACTTATCCATATTATAATGGTTTTTTTCTTCAAAAAATAATGACTTTAGTGTCTTTAAGAGGATTTACAAAGGATGTTTCTCTAAGAGAATGTATTCATCTTAATAAAGACCTTTCTTTTTCATTCTTATTTTATAAAGTAAATTATATATTTTAAAATATAATATAATTAAATCAATTTATATCATATAATTAGATTTTGTTATTTATATTTCATAATATACATCAACCTACCCTTCTGTCAAATGTAAATGAAATCATAGATCGTGCATACAGAAAACTACCACCAGGCGAACCAATATAAATCATTTTCTATTAAAACCTCTCATAGTTGGATATAATGTAGGGCTCAATGTATATATATAATATTTGTCATATAATTATAATTCTATAATTAATATATCACACATACCATCTTATAATTCGTTTTGTTTAAAATATGATAACGTCACTCAGGAGTACGAAAAGCTACAGTTTAATAGAGTGTTGTGACTCATTTTTCAGTTAGTATTTACATGGAAAGTAATAAAAAAAATTTATGAATATATGAATTATATAACATGATATCCATTATTTAAAATTAATATATCAGACACTTCCTTACCCTTTCCCACTTTAATGGAATTATAGTGTCACTCTATCATACTTAAGGCCTACTGTCCATATAAAGTGATGTAATTTTTTTTTCTATGCTAAAATTTTAAGAATGGTTCCAAGGATTTATATACTGAAAAAAGGAACATTTATAAAATTTATGTAATTTTGTTTATGATGGAACTATATCCAAGATAAAAGTACTGGAACTTTCTTGAGAAAACACGTATGTGAAAATCAGGCAATTGACACCCGAAATAGCGAAAGTAATGAAATTTTATTAACAAATGGGTGAAAAAATGTTATAAGACAATAAAATATGGTATTATATATATCATTATGGTTCTTTAATTGATTTATAATAATCAGATTTTTATTATACATTATTTTTGGACATATACGAAGAGAACCTAATATGGGTTAAGGGTTTCCCATCTCACATTTAATTATGTGGGACATATGCCATATTAGCCACTTGATCCTTTTAGGGTGTATATACTTTCCATTTTTATATTCTATATCATGAATATATTTCTATTTATTTTTTTTAAATTTTTATTTTTTCTTATTCCTTTCATGTGGATTATGATTCAAACATTACCAAAATCATAAGGGTGTATTTTACAATCTCATTATTATTTAGGAATGTCTATGTTTAAGTATCCCTTAGGGGAGTTATTATATATTTATTAAACATAATATATTTTATTCTTATATATTGTATAATGAACATTTTCATGTAATAGTACCATTTTTATTCACATTAGTACATAAAATGACTAAATATTTTTAAAGAAAATATGACTTTATTTTTAGATTTGGCCAAAAATATTTTTTTCCAAAATAATGTATTTCAATTTTTTTATTTTATAAAAATGATTCATTAAATAAATTTTTCCCTATTTTTTACTTTAAACAAATTTGGAAATAAATATTCATATTTTTTTCAAAAAATAGTCTTCGACTTTTACAAAAAACTGAAGGGAATCTTTATTTTATCTTGTATGGTATGAATGTAATTATTTCCACCATGACCACTCAATTATTTAAAGATTATTTTAATTTTTTTAAAATGATATATTAAAAAACATTAGTTTCAAATTTTTATGTAAACTTTTTATTTTAAAAATATCATCACTGTGAAAATTTTATTTTCCTTAAAAATGTATTTAATGACATTTTTATTATATTTCTGCTCATCAACAACATCAACCCTCTATTGTAAATATAATACATTGGGAATATGTTTTATTGATATCATTCATATTCCTTCATAGGGTGGTTTATGATTAGTTTGATTGAGGTGTGTGCAATTTTATTATTATTCTTCATATTACTATGGATAGTTTATGATTTTTTTATTTGATTGGGGTAAGTATTTACATTTAATATGTTAGTTTTCTAATATTATTATTTATGTTGATTAGGTTTCACCCATTCCATATGATTAAGGAATTGGGAATAAAATATGATTGTTGGTGAATAGTAATTGATTTACACTTGAGGCATCGACAGTTATTATGAGATAAATCAGTTGGCCAAATTTGATGGGTTTTTATCCATAGATATAAAATATTATTTAAAAGGTATTAATAGTATGTTTTAGATGTCTGGAATTATGAATTCCCTAATTATGAGACCAATTATTGAATCCTATTTGATTATTTTGTTAGTTATAATATACATGCCTAATTTTTGTGCTTATTTGATTATTTATATGTCATTATTTGATTGTTATTTATTCTTACCATGTCATGATCATGTTACTATTTAAATGGAATGTGTTTTATTTATTCACATTTTTATATTGATTATGATTATTTATTCATGATATCTTCCACTATATTCTTACCCTTACTAAGTTTCTAAGATCACCCCTATCATATGCTTTATTTTTTATATGATACCAGGTAGTTTTTTTTCATTGATATGTTGGGATATTTTAAGGGAAAGTAAAGAATTATCAAAGAAAAAACTTTTTATTTTTATTTTATGTGTTTAATTTTCATGTGAACTTCATATATGTACCTACTTTATCAAGAATACTAAAATATTTGGTCTTTCAGTATGAAATTCCAAGTATCTATTATGAATATAATAAACTAATCACTAGTTTTGGGTTACTGGGATTTCAGTATTTATAGTTTGTGTCAATGGAAGTTTACTATAAACCTCAATAACTATATTTAGGAAAACGTTTATCAGGAACATAACCCTATGATAAAATTCATGATATTTATAAAATAAAATCCTAATGTTTTGGTAAGGTGGATATTTTTTGGTTTTCCTAGAAATAAATCCAATTATGTATACTAAAATTGGATGTGGTTCAAGGACATATGTACGCAGGGGTAATAACTCCAAAAATACATGGTGGGATTAACTCAAGAAATACATGGTTCATGAAAATAATCCTTAAAATGCACATGGTTTGACACTCTTAAGGGATATTATTTTTTTAATTCACATTTTCTTTACAACCCATTATTAAGGATTTTAAAACATTTTTGGTATTTGAATCTGTTCCCAAAGAATCTGTTTTAAGGAGTATGAGATTATCTGAGAATAAATTCTTCAATTTATAGAAATTATTTCACTATATTTCAGATTATAAATTATGTTTCATTGTGATAAGATCTATTATAGTGCATTCCATTATTTATAAATAAATAAAAGAAAACGTAATGGGAATTATATCAATTCAAGTAATCAAAACAGAAGAATGATCATTTCTATGATGTGATTAATCCAACCCCCCAAAGGGAAGAATTGTCCCAAAAATTCTCAACATATGAGGGATTAATATCAAATTCCATCGATATAATGTAATAATTCTCCATTCCTTGTGTATTTAAATAGAATAATTATACGAAGAGGATGGATGAGAAACAAAATATAGATAATGGGAATAAGGGAAAGATGGGTTTTCTCCCATGTAATAATTGTATAAAGAAATGACCCGATACTTTATTGAAGGGAAATAGTGTTTTCTATGAGTTTGGAGAGAAATGATTACATCCTAATGATGCAAATGTAATAATGGAACCCTTTATACTTATTTTTTCAACTTTAAGGTGTAAGAGAACTATGAAAATTAAATACTCAAAATGAAATGGAATATGCCTTAGAACAATCTAATAAAAAAATGTCGATCATATGATTTCAGAAGGACCAAAGTGGAATAATTGATGGTATTTGGTATTTGGATTACATAATTATGTATATATAAGTATTTTATCAATAATATTATGGTAAAAATAATTATGAAATGAATATGTATTATGCTGCAATAATTTTACTTTAAGGATTTGAGATCATGTGTTAAATGGTAAAGATGACTAAGAGAATTGATTCAGTGGAAATTTGAGCATATTGAAAAAAACATATTGGGGGTTGATAAAGTATAATATGTTCTTTTTTAGACAATAATGATAAATTTATGTTTATGGGATAGTATTGGTGGCCTTAAAATCGGTTTGTGATTTTATGGTTTATGTCTTATTTACATAAGTTTATTGCATGTTTGGATTAATGGAATATATTCAATATCAAGAGATTTTATTCTTGGAAGAATGAATTTTTTAATTATGGTATTGTGGTAATAAATTTATTCACATATTTGGAATGTGACATTAAGACCAACATTATATTTTCTGGGGAATATAATGTGTATTTGGTAATGTTATTTCTATATATTTGTATATTGAATTTAATCAGACATATTTTGGATGAGTCTTAACGTTTACCATTTATGACAAGTATTATGTTGAAATGTGGGAGTTACTATTAAGTTATTATAGATTAATAGATTAAATTGGATAACATATCCAAAATATTATGGTTTTGTAAAATATCAAGTGGTATTAGGAATGAATTTTCATGTTTTTATTGATCTAATGATTTGTTAAATGTTAATTATACTACTTTAGGCATAAATATTAATATTAGATATTCATTTAATTTGTTTAACATATGAATTAGTAATTGATATAAGAACAAATAATTGATTAAATTGTGTATATAAAATAAAAAGTTAAACTAAATGTATATTTTTATATGTTCTTAGTCGGGATAGAAAATGTATTCTTCAACTCTAATAAATGTACTATGAAAAAAAATTATCCTAGAATCATCATTTTTGATGAACCGGATTGTACAATAAATCATCATATATTTATGAATTATTTATTGTTATATTTTATGATGATCATTCAATTTCATTTGATCAATAACCTATATCACTCTACACAACTATTTACACATTTCTTCCATGTTTATATTTTCTATTTCAATCAATGTTCTAATATTGGGAATCCTATTATGCATTATCCTCGATGAATATTGTGATTCCATATTTAACTTATCTAGTGTAAGTTTTATAATAAATTTTGATGATTTTGGTTTCTAAAAAATGTATCTTCAAATTTCAATCCTTTTATTATAGAGATGAATATTAAATTGAAAGGACACAATTTATTTAAGGGGGTAAAATGTAACAAATAAACATTTTAAAATATGAATATTATGTTTGAGAGAGTATATGAAAAATAATAAAAAATTTAGAATACAATGTGACACCCTAGTTTTTTACAGCGTATTTAGTTTTATATAAATTCAATCTCTTAGATATCTTGCGATACATGTAAAAATTGGTTTAAACAAAACATAAAACTCCATTAAAATATTATTATTACCATTTTAAATAAGATGTTAAGTTGGTGAGTATAAATATGAATATTTAAATTATTTAAATTATTTGTTTTACACATGTATAAGATAAATTAAATAGTTATATACTGATGTTAACTATAATAAAAACCATTAGAAATAGAAAGAAATACTTTTTTAAAAAACAATATTTTAGTTCTAGAAAGAGAAGTAGTTACGCTTTGTACACATAATTTAAAATTAATTTTTAACTTTTTTAAAATTTATTTTATAAAATAAATATAATTCTGAAAATCAACATGTAAAATTATATTTTGGTTATTTTTTTAGAATTTCATTCAAATATTATTTTTTGGATAAATAATGAAAATTCTGATTTTTATTTGAAAATTATTTTTTCTTTTAAATTATTTTAAAAGTTAAATAATATATTAAATTATTTAAAAGTAAAAATATTTCAATTAAATTATAATAAATACAATTTATCTCAGTGGAATCAATTTTTTTTACTTGTGATGTTAAAACATTCTATAAAAATGAGAATTTTTACTTTAGAAAACCAATTTTTCGTCGTGTTTTTTGGTCTAATTTTAAACTAACTTCTGTTACTTATATGGGTTGAATTTTATAAAAATTATTCCTTATTTGTTATAATAATAATTAATATAAGATAATATAATAAATACAATATAATTATTTCTATTAATTTTTTTTAAATGTTAAAAATTAATTACTACGGTTAAGGTTAAAACAAGTTTATCATAGGGTAAAGCTATAAAGATAAGGGTTATAATGAACTAAATACATATACAATTTTTATTTCATGGAAATATATCTACCCTTATCACAATTGGATCAATTTTATGAATTATTGGGACACTTTTCTGGCAAAGTGATGGATATAATAATTTAAGTAAAGAAAAAGACAAAAACATCACCCTCATGATTTTAAATATAAATTATGTGTTTAATTAGCGAAAAAAGTAATATGTTAATGAATATGGTTGGTAATTTTAATAAAAATGAAATTAATCTCAAGTGGTTAGTTGGTTATCAATTTTTTCGTACTTATATAATTTCCATGAATGGTTAATAAATATCATCACTATAACTAATTAGTTAATATAAACAGATCATAAATAATAGTAAATATATTAAAATTAAAATCAATAAAATGAATTATCATGTTCCATTAATTTTTAGATTATTTTAACATGTTATTAATTTTTTAACATAATATATTATAATTCCATCATTGTATTGATATATTTTAAATTCAAATTAAAATAAATAATGTCAATATTGACATTAATGTAATTTTATAATATATGAAATTCTATTAAATGATATAAAATTACTAAAAATTCACTATTTTATGATTTTATTTGTAAATTCTTGAAAATATAAACTATGGTTCATTAATGGTCAAATTTGACTTTTATAGAGACTATATTAACCCCTCAAGAGTAAAAAATTCAATACCATGATTAATGCTAGTATAGTGTTTTTTCACATTACAATGGATTGTGTTAAAATTAACATTCAAAATGAATAGTAATTTAATTTCATAAATTGGATTTAATATTTATAAATTTTTTCCATATTATCTTATAAGTATAATTTAACATTAGTCTTAAAATATAAATTACCTATGTTAAAAATATTATTTATCATATCAAAAAATTAACATAGTGAAAGTTGGAATACATAAATTTTATGGATTAACATTTCTAGAACATGTCTATTTTTGTGTTATGGAGGTTATGCTTCACTATATAATTCCAAACCTATTTAATTATCAATTTCTAATTCAATAGTGGTGATATGGACTTCCCATTATTGTATTGTTTTTTTAATTATTAAAACGATACTCCTCCTAAATTATAAAAGGGAACTCACACACCTAAAATATTCACACCCCTAAAGCCATTTAGATTCCCTAAAATCTGCCAAAATATCTCCCCAAAATCTGAATACACATTCTAGATGTTATGGACTTCCCAAAATAGAAATCCTATGGTCATTTAGAGGAAATTCAATGGAGTTTTCTCTGAGAGAAGGTAATCATCTTAATAGAACCCTTTATTTTCCATTCTTCTATTACAACATTAAATTATATATTAAAAATTACAAAATAATAACGCAATTATATAAATTATATTCAATTTTTTTATTTTTAATTCATAAAATATATTCACCCCCTATTCCATCAAATTGGAAATGAAATTGTCGATCATGTGTATGACAGACTACCCCCTCGCAAACCAATATAAATTGTTTTCCATAAAAAATCTCTAAATGTTGGATAAAATGATGGATTTATTATATATATATATAATATTTATGATATAATTATACACTTATAATTATAATATAATATATAATTTCTTAATTTCCATGCCTTTTAACCTATGATAACAACACTCCTGTTTACAGTGGACTACAACCCTACAAAACGATTTGATTTATGTTTCAGTTACGCTTTAAATGAAACATAACAAGGATAATTTAATGAATATATGTGATATATATGAAATTATTTATATTCATTAAAAATAATATTTCACATAATTCATCACCCCTTCAATCATAAAGCAAATGATACTGTCACTCGTGCATATGTACACCCTACCATTTCTAGGAAGCGATAAAATTCATTTTATATCTCTTATTTTAAATAATGGTTCTATCGGTGTATCTAATGTAAAAATATTAATCAAAATAATATCATTATTATTATGATGTAACTATATCCAATGTATAAGAACCGGAACATGGATTAAAAAATGCATGAGAAAACGACATAATTAACACATGAAATAAAGAAAATAATGAAACATTATTTACAAAATGGTGATAAAATGATTTAAGAGGATCATATATTGATGATATATTTTTTATGGTTACTAAAATGATTTATTATAACCCTATATATTTTCTATAAGAGATTCAGATACAAAGGGATTCGAACCTGATGTTAGGGTTTCTCGCCTCACTTTTACTTCCATGGGACATAATCCATATTCAATGATTATTCATTTATGTGGTGTATATACAGATACATTTGATATTATATATCCTGCATCGTTTTATATTTAGGGTATTTAATGTTTCATTGGATATTATTACCTTTATGGGGTTTATGATTCAAACATTACCAAAATTGTAATAGTGAATTTCAAAATCTCATTATTATTCAAAATTGATTATGTTTATGTATCCCCTAGGGGAATTATTGGATATTTATTAAAATAAATCTATTTTCTTCTCCAATGGCTATTAATGAATTTTTTCATGTAATGGTACCATTTATCATCTCTTTTTTACTAAAAATAATTTAATTTGTTTTACGAAAATCTATCATTATTTCCCTCTTCGATCACAAATCCATTTTTATAGAAAAAAAATTTTCTAAATTTTTTTCAGTAATGTTTTTAACATTATCCAAGTGATTAATTAAACTCATTTCTACCCATTTTTTACATTTTAAAAAACTGTTTTAAAGGGATATTCATGTTATTTTCCAAGCAATTCTGATTTGTATTTTTCTAAAATTGTGAAAGAAATATTTTTTTAACATGTATGAAATCAATGGAATTTCTTACTGTCTTGAAAACACAATGTTTTAGAGATTATTTTACATGTTTTTAATGTTTATTTTCAAAATATATTTTTAAATGTTTGTTTTAATTTTTTTTTCAAATTGAAATGTTTATTTTCTATGAAATTGTTTTTAATGACATTTCTATGGTATGTATATTCTTTAATGACATCAAATATTTATTATACTTATGATCCACTATGGATATGTTATAATAATATCATCCTTATAATTTATTTGGGTGGTTTATAATCAGTTTTAATGAGGATATAAAATTTTATTACTATTCACTATATTTCTATGGATGGTTTATTATGATGTTTATTTGATAGGGGTAAGTATTAACTTTTCATATTTTATTTTTTCAATATGAATTTTTATGTTTAGTTTTCTTTTGAAAAGATGTAGATGTATTTTATTCAATGGATTGATTATGTGGGATTTGTTTTTTTGAAACAATATCTATATAGGGATCTCTATTTGTTAATATTTCATAAAAAATCTTAATAGATCCCACATCTATAACTTATTATGGGAATGCTTTCCTAAGGCAGGTAGTCAGTTGGGGATTCATACCCAATAAACCTCAGGAAAAAACATTGGTTGAGAGGATGGGAGGACAAGCTCACCAAACCCTTTTAGGGGTAATCATTTTATACTCCAAGACTCTATTTTTGATTTAATATATGTTTTATAATATCTTCTTAATACTAAAATGGGACTAGTTACCCTAACAAAATGATCATCGGTTAAGAGTCTCTATATGAAAATAGAGGGGGTACTATTAAGAATCCATCTATATATATATGAGGTTCCTCATATATTTTCCTTTGGTGGGTAGATGCTTATATGATAATGTTATATGACCAGGAACTCTAGGTTTTGATGCTATCTAGGGAGGTGGTTATTATTTTGAGGATGGGATTGATCTATTATGAGGCATCCTATGTAAAATTTTATATAATAGGATTTAAAACCCATATAGTTTTTTTACACACATTACATTTTAATATCACATAGAAAAGACATATATTTGGGCACATGGGCACCTGTTATTGAGCTCAAACCTCGAGGAGGTGTCCTATGTGTCCTGTTTATGGTAGGAATTAGAGAAATCATAGTTCATTCATACTCTTTGGAAATTACCCAATGTATATACTCTTGTATTTTTGGTAGTTATATCATGCCAATGATTTAGGATTACACACTAAGGCTTCCCTTGATGGTGGAGATCTATGATGCAAATGAGGTGATCATAATGACTCCATAAGACCATGTGAGTTATACTCAGTGTGAGAAACAAGGGATACTAAGTAATTAGACTCATTTCATATTGATTTGTGTATTATTCACTAGAAACTCCCATTTTATTTTTAATATAGGTCTCGAGCCTCTGGATGTTGTCCTGTGTATCCAAGTTATGAAGGGAATTAGATTCATCACAATTCAATGATTTCTCAATCCATTTGTGGAAGAGGATTGATCATAAATCCCAGAGAGAGATTAAGTCCACATGGTTGGAATTTATAAGAAATGGTTGCTCTTAAATTTATATGGATTCCTATTTGAGCTCATGCATTAGGAAAGCATCCTATGTATATTGGTTATGTAAGGAATTAGAGTTCTCATAGATCGTCTAGTTGGGGCTTACAAATAGATACTAAAATTATATGTGATCCACATCATATTAATTTGATTATCTAGGATTATACTATGAGGTTTCCATTATCTTGACAGAGGGTGATAATGCTAATGATATTATTGTTTCTAATCCCTAAGCCCATGTGAGATATACTCAGTGATGGAAACTAGTTATAGAAAATAATCTTTCTCATTGCTTATAGATGTAGGACTAATGTGTTGGGACTGCCCTTTACATGTTTATTATGAGTATTGATACATAAGAAGGTTTCTTACATATATTGGTTATAAAATGAATCAGAGTTTCCATAGTTCAATAAAATTAAGGCTTACACACTGATTATGTCCCTTATAGAGGTTGGACAAGGTTATCAAGTCTAGGGATGGCTCTATGGCTTGGTTTACTTGTCTACCTAAAATGAAATAATTTTCTTCTTAAAAAATAATTTATCGTCTTCTCGAAATGTTATAAAATTTCTTCATGACATTTCAAAATATAATCATGTTACATAGTTGAGTTTTCCAAGGAATTTTTCATAATCTAGATGGCATGTCTTGAGGACATTGGATGACCAATGCTGACTTTTCTAGAGGAAATCAGAAGAGTAGGTTGGTTGATCCTGAATTCCATCACATGATCTTGGTTGACATACATAAAGGGAATGACATGATCTATTTGACTTCCCTTGGTGCCATTGTGATGTCTAGATGACACACTTAGAGGGTATCTTGAGAGTCAACGTGATCTATCTTTGGAGGGTATCTCATGTCCTTGCTGACTTGACTGGGTGTCATCAGAAAATATGTTTGACATTGATAGGGCACATCACCATAGCCAAATGAGATTCCCATATTTTATCATGATACTTATATGACATATACTAGTGTCGCCTTATGATCTTGCTGACATTTCTAGAGGACATCGTGAGGTCTGGCGGCAATCCTGGATGGTTTTACAAGACTTAGGTTACATGTTCGGGGGCACCATATTAGTTGCTTTGACATGTGTAGGAGACTTCATGTGATTAAAATATTATACTATCGAAGCATTGTGTGGTATGGGATACATGTATAGGTTTTTTATGACCCGATTGGTTCATGTGAAGTGTATTAGGATTCGTGTATATGTTCTTCACACAATTCTCATGTATTTTACTCTTTGTTTCAGCATTTTATTTCATACGCCTTAGGTTACATCAGTGTTAGATTGTTTTTAGTCTCAGATGATTTAGAAAATATTTGGGATATCCCTCCTATAATCCCCAAAAAGTCATTAAAATGATATACGAGTGATCATGTTATGTGATTACGCATGATTAATGATTGCTTCGGTCATTCTCTAGATTTTTTCTAATAGATAACCTTTATGGTTTTGAGAAACAATGCTCTGGGAAATCTTCTCTATTGCTTGGTTGTGTCGGTTTAAGGATCCAAGGATTCATTTTTGATGTTGGGAGAGGGTATTTATAGGCATAATCATCCTAATTATTCACCGCTTTTCATGGTATGCATCATGAAAATACAGGATGGAGTCAGCGGAGATCATTGATGTCATGTGTTTCATAATATCCTGTTGTAGGTCATTCTAGGGGAATCACATTATTTTTAGTGACTAAGAGACAATCCCATCAATACCCCATTTATTGGATTATATCCAATTAATGGGGTCTCATTCAATCAAGTGTATAATGGACCTATCCTTTTATACATATTATCAAATGATTTTAAGTATTATTAAATGTCAAATACCAACCTAGGATCTTAAATTCATGTGTCTTTGTAATCTTAGATACATAATTAAGCAACATGACACTAAAAGAAAATGTCATTTATTTAATCTTCATAAAAATCTCCAAACATCCTTTGACCACGTAAATCTTCATAGGATAACCTGGGGAATAAATGAACAATGGGATGAGCTAAAAACTACACAAGGGAATATTCATATGAATAAATCAAAACACATGGGTTAGAAGTCAAAACATTATGTCAAAAAAGGCATGACTATGCACAATAAATCACATAATATGTTTTCATGGTATCATAGGAGATGTGGAAATAATATAAAACATGACATAAGAATGAGTCAAGGATAATTTCACATGGTGTATCATGATTCAATTCTAACCACCAAGATTGGTGCACATGGAGCAGGATTCAAGGCTAACCACAAGGACTGGTGCACATGGATCATGGGTCAATGTTAACCACCAAGACCATTCAACATAAAGTCTAATGAGAGTAAACATTACCCAATGCATTGTATTGATATCTAGGTGCACCCATCATAACATGTTCATGAATATGTATTCCACATGAATAATAATACATAAACAAAATGATTACCCATTGAAAGAAATAGGTATCATAATCATGTCATGGATCATAAAAATGGAAATATTATAAAAGTTTCCATGAAAGAATGGATTTGAATCAGACATAGACATTAATAAGGTAAAATAAGAGAAGATCATGATAAATGACGTTCAATTGAAGTGGAAACATATAGAAAGAGTGTTTAAGAAACATTACAAATGAATCATTTTAATGCAGTCTAAGGAAAACATTAAATAAAATATTAAGAAGAAATAGAATATTTGTTTCATAAAACAATAAATTAACCAAGATAGATTTTCAGGATAAAATGAGTTATTTTTGAAAAAAATGGTGTCTTGAAATAGATTATGGAGATCAATTTTAAATCAGTTGGAAATTGGGATGTTCCCTTTAAATTGGGCTTTTTTATCAGGAAGAATTGATAAAGGAACCTTTTTAAAACATGTATATCTACATGACATAAGGATAATATGATATAGAAAAATGAGTTTGGAACATATGCACATAATTTATAAGAATTAAAAAAATCATTAAATTGTGTTAAAGAGAGAGAAAGAGAATCCTGAATGAAAAAATGTTGGTTTGGGTTGAATCCCTTACCTTATGTCTGAAATGGTTCTTCTATTGATCTTAATGTCCAGGATAATTAAATTAAATACATAAATTAATTAATTCAGAACATTTTATATATCAAGTTTATTTATTAGGATTTTATTATGTTCTTTTATGGTCTTTTTATGGGTTATGAGATTTAATTTCATTTTTCGGAAGCGTTGGTTTCCTTGGTTTTCATGATTGGTTTACTGATATTCATGTAAGAAAAATAATGAAAATGAGAATGGTTTTCCAGATTTAAATTTATATGTTATTAATTAACAGCCAAAATATTATGTTTTTATATAATTCAATTTAATATTTGGGGTGTGGACGAATCATTTGATAAGATTTTAGTTGTAATTATTCAAATCATTTTTGTGGTTTTTTGATCATTAAAAACCAGTTTGGGTTTTTGATTAAAATTATGTATATAAAATGTATATGGAAAATTAAATGGGTGGTAAAAAAATTATTATAATATTATTTAACCATATTTCTTTATGATCATCCTTGAAGGAAGAATGAAAATTAAAAACATGTTGTCCTTGATTGCGATAAATTAACACATCACAGACGATGTTTTCAATTTCATTAGAAAAGGTGAGGTGAAATAAATGATGATGGATTATTCCATTAACATAATAAAATTACATTATATGTAAGGTACTGGAGTAATAATACTATTTATATGAGTGTAGGTGAAGATAAAATAAGAAAATAAAAAAACTTGAAATTAAATTAAAAGAGAAGAAAGAGGATTTTACCTCCTGAATCCTTATTTATTAGAACCTCCATAGGGGGATTGATATTGGACTTCTGTTGAGATGAAAGGCCCATTATCATGGGGGAGAGTCTTGGGAAGATATTTTATCAGAATTTGGACACGAAAAAATCTTGATATGTGTGAGGATAAGAGGATGCGAGGGTGGTATTTATAGGAGAGGAGAGTGGTGTTTTCTCATTATATTAATCATTAGTTTATTATTTCGTATCAAAAATATGAATGGTTTCACAATTGTCACCAAAACTATTAAAATAATGATGAATAGTTCAATTTTTTGAGATTAAATAATCCAAACATCATTTATGATTCCATAATTATTGTATTTAGCTTTTCTTGTAAATTATCATATTTTAGTATTCCCCAAAAAATCATGTATTTTAGAGAAATCCAAAAAATTCACCCTATCCATTTTTCAATGTGTAGAATTCAAAAATGAACTCCATTTTTTGAAGATAATGTTCTAAATATAAAAAAAATAATTTTTAATTAAAATCATCATTTACTTTGAAAATATTTATTTTAAAATTATAATTTATTTTATTACAATTTGAATAATTAATTAAGGTATCAAAAAATTATCTTATAATAATATAACAAAAAAAAATAATTCATAAATATATTTTATGAAAATAATTTATTTTAATAATGATAAAATTGTAAATAAATAATTATGTTTCAAAAAGATATAAGTACATAATTTAATATTTTAAATTAATTTATTCACATATAAAATTATATAATTATATCAAATTTTAATTTATAATATGGATAAGTTTTATACATATACTTTCATTGGTGATTTTCCTATTCTATTTCCTAGTTTACTATTAATAAGGGTCACATTACTATTACAAATTTTAAGTTACTATTCCATTTTAATATGTTCTTTAACTTATAGAAATACCTTATATTTCATTTATTTTTAATTTATAAAGCTTGTATTATGTTCTCTATGATATTGTTGTGTTCTTTATACTATATAACATAATTATAATACGGTAATTCTCATTGATTAAATTTTGGCTCGTTACAATGTCAGCATGAAAAGGGACTTTCATAGAGTCAGTATGATATGTCTATGGGCCTTTAGGAGATCAGGGATACTATTGAAAGGTATTCACATGATCCTAGGAGAATTTTCTGGGCCCTTTTGTGAGACACGAAGGTAATTCTAAGGGGCCTTCTTGAGATTAGGCCTTCATGTTGAAGGGTTTTTTTCATGGTCTGGCGGAGTGCACACACAAATCATATGATGTTTATGACTGTAAAAGGCTCCCACCTTTTCTCTTATATTTACGTTTTCATTTTTCAAAGACTCTCGGTTATTTTGAGCTTGTAAGAGTTTTATCAAAGATAGTTAATCTCTCCATCGATGATGTGTCACATGACCAAAAAAGGGTCATGTGGTGATACATGAGCATTTCATGGAAAAGCATTTTGTTTTCCTTATGAAGAAGAAGGGGGATTACCGAACTTCTTTGACATGTCTAATTCCCGTCATGTGGATAGGGTTAAATTTCATCATAGGATTCCAATTTCTTAAAAACTATATGCGGTGTGTCCCATGATGTTTATGACCTCAAGAAGCTCCCTTATTTCACCTTCTTATTCCTTGTTTATTTTAAAAGGTCTTGTGGTCTCATGAGTTTTCTTGAGTATTTTTTAGTAAAATCATTCTCCACATTGGTGATGCATCACATGAACAAAAAAATGACTTATGTTGATGCATGATAATTATCATGTAATATCCCTACTATTTGTTTTTGGATCCAAAGGGGGAGGGTGAGACCGCCTAGACATGTGTGAATATCTTCACGAGAGGTTTATGACATGATAGCGGGCTATTTCATGAATATAAGGACATGTCACTGGGGATCCTATAGTGTGTTATGAGTTTCGTGAGTGAATCACATGATTTTTAATATATCAAGAGGCTCCTTCCTTTGGGTTATTTTCTCTTAATTTTCCAAGGATTTTTTATGGTTGGTTAAACGCTTTCCACCTGAAAATTCGGATGACCTGCAGGTGATCATCTGGAAGCTGCTACATGATAACTGATTTTTTATGACTCAATAGAAAGAGTGGAATTATTTTCAAAGGGTATCTATAGAGTTTGTCATAGGGTATGAATTGTTCATGGATCCATTGCATGACCTTCTGAATGTCTTGTGATAGCATGTGTTCTAGGGGTTTAGGTGGTCCATGTGATTCTAACCACCTTCTTCTTCCTTTTCTTTATGAGGAAAATTATACCCATATTTAGGTATTACATCATTTTTAAATTTATCGATACTCATTTTTTGGGTGTCAACATATTCCCCCCTCCCCTCAAGAGAGATTTCTGTGGGGCAAAGGGATGACTTCAGAGTAAGGAAAACGCCTACCTGAGGATTTGATTCCATCTCTAATAAAATTCTTTCTGTGATTCTTGGTCTTCTAATATACATTGGGTCATCCATATAATTCCCTATAAATAGGGGATAAGAGATCAGCGTTTTCATTGGATACCTCATTTCTTAGATCTCTTAATCCCATCATCTATTACATGAACCTTTTATAACACCCTTCTATAATAACTAATCATGATATCCACTCTAGAGACCTTATGGGAACTAATTCACATGATTAATTTTTACTAGGATCATATTCAAATAATTCAAGAACTATAATATACTAATTACTTGAACTTTTTTGATATAGATGTTCATATACCATTGAAGGTTTCTTGGGATCCTTTTCCTTGTTCACGTGACTCTTTTTGACTATAATGAAAATCATGTGACCTTTTCAATATAACCTGATTTAATGTCTTATTATGGTTCATGTGGTTGCATGATGTTATATAGTTTTATATGATCCACATGATCTTCATGAACCATGAAATTTAAAAATGAATTATGTGATTGAAAATACCCTAACGATTCACGCGATGCGTATGAATATACTAGAATTTAAATTCTTTACATTGACATTGTTTTATTTTATCTACCTGACATATGAAAATTAATTTTTTTAGATGGATTTCAAATATAATGATAGTTCTCGCAAGCCTTCGAGGAAAGAGGAAAAGGTAGTGATGGCCCATTGAAATTATATTATAGAAAGTGTGGATACGAATTGTTTATTGTTGTTGTGTCACTTCTAATGAGTTTGATAGAGTTGATGGGAGAAAAAATTCAAGACTATCTCATTTCAGTCCCCCCCCTTTTATGGGTTTCGTCATACCAATTATAATCCTATTTCTTGACATAATTCATCACTGATACACTATTCTTGGGTTCTGAAATCCCATTTAACTTTCTAGGAGAACATCTCTTAGAAATTCTATTTTGTTTCCCAATGATACCATAAATATGGTAATATACTGAATTACATTACCATAGAAATTAACAAGAGAAACTATGAATGTAATTCAGATGTTCATATGTACCATTAGATAATGCAAAAGTCCTCCTATAATAAAACGTTTTTATGGCTTCCTAATTTTTACTTTCGATTATGGGAAGTTATGGAATGGATATGGGTAGGGCTATATGGGTGAAATACATTTATTATGATTTCATTGATTATTTAAAGAAAATTGTGATGTGCGAGGATGTATGGAACTCATAGAAGTTTCATTATTTCAACAAGGGTCTGATGAAAAACCATTTTGGTCCTTGGATTCCAAATAGTAACACTTTCTACCTCTTTTATGGTGTGGTGGGAATCATTCTCTGGGATGTTTAATAGATATGCAGTGAACCTATATTTGTTGGGATATATGATGAGTTCCCCCACTCCCCTACAATCCTCCTGGGATAATGTAATGAGGAACCCTCCTCTCACTTGAGAACAAGTAATGCAAGCTGAAAAGTCCCTCTAGAAGGATAAACTTCTGATATTATATATCTTATTCAAGACATCGGAAGTTTACCTCATCAAAAAGGTTTTCTTTAAAACAAAAGCATAGAAATTGATGGTCTATCCTATGAAGGAGTCCGTTTGTGCAGCATGCTCTTATTAGCCCATATTTGAAGAAGGTAAATTTAAATAATAGGGATAGGATGTTTTCCCTAGTGTTTATCAGGCTATAAAACTAGATGGATTTCTCACCATGTACCTAAGTTAGTATATACTTTTAATGAAGGAATATGGTGGTGTTTGAGTTTATAATTTCATGATGGTAACCTCCATGAGAGGGGAGCGTATCGGTCTAGTTGTCCCTATGTGGGCCAAATATTATCACCTTCATCACTATGTTTAAAAGGGAAAATCCCCTTATAATATCAAACACAAATTTCAGGTATTATGGGGTTGTATAGGGTTTCATCTAGGATTCTATGAATATCTTAAAATCATGGGCATCCCCACACTTTTCTTCATATCATACCTATAGTGTATCTGTGGGGTAAGACCTGTTACATGGAATGATTAGGATGTGGGGGCTACAATGAGACCTTATGACCATTTACCATTTATACCCTATGGTCCAGTGCCAATGGGTAATATGGTTGATAGTGTGTGGACCAAACTTGTGGAATAAGTTTATATGACATTAGTTTGTGAGGGGTTCCTTTCAACCAATATTGATGGGGTCCACCCCATGATGCAACATTTCGTTTATCCAAGAATTATGCTGGGGTATGGACATTCTAATTTCCCACTGTGAAATTATCCAAATTATAAAGTGAATATTCCTAGTTACCACTGGGTTCCAAGGGAAATCCAAGGCTTAGAAACTAATTGGCTTTTATAGGACCACCCATCTTTGAAGTACCTTATAAATAACTAAGGCATTTCCCATTTTCAGTAGCTTCACTAACATGTAAGTATACAAGAAGTTTAGTACTATATGGAGAATATGTTCCAAAGTTATTATTTCTTCTTGCATCTCAAAAGTTGATAGAATAGAGGATATGAAACATAGAGGCTGGGAAATAGGTTATACTTTTCCAATAAATGTAACCTTTGGAATGTTTCTCCCATGTCACCGCCCCACTAAGAACAACATTTAGGGACCAACCTAAAAAAGTTCAAGTCCTTTCTTCGTGAGATTGTTTTAGCTTTAGATAGAGTTGGGGTTCATATATTTTTTTCCATGTTGGTTAACTAAATGGTTGTTCAGGGTACTCTAATGAAAAGGGATAACCTATTACTAAAGAAGTTGTGAGGATAAACCCATTACCATGTTTAAAGGGTTGTGATGGAATTGAAACTGTACTGACTTACTCTACATTTTTATTGAGACATTGGGCACCTATAAAAGATCGTTCAGTCCTGCCATCCCATGAATATTCTATCTGGGGTACGGTTGTTGAAGATGACCATGATTGTGATAAGGGGACTGATGATAAGGGATCCTCAGGTCGACTGGGCCAAATAAAGGTGGTTATTTCCTCCTATAGAGAACTAACATATGCATCATCACCCTCTTGAGATCCTACTCTGAAAGGGAACGGAAAAATGAAGTCCTCCAATTTTTTGGGTCCTCTTCTTTAGAAACCCGATGTAGGTGTTCCATTTCACCCATATATTATTTTGTATTATTTTATGACCACGTCATGACTTGTAATAAATGTGAAATTCACCATCAATCCAACTTATATAATAATTTATCCGCTCTTAAGAATGAAAGATATATTTCATTTGATTTAATATACCCTTCTATGTTGGTCCCAACCGGTCAAAAAGAATAGGTGGATGGAGTGTTAAATTAATCGTTCTTGTTGCCTATTATAGATGTACTTGTGGTCACACCACTTGATCAAATATATGTGGATTCACTTATAGAGAATACTGACATAGTTATTCATTCTTATAACACATTAACCATGATAGAAGAGTGTTTTAGAGAATGCAGATACTTCTTCAAAAATGGACACTTTTTTTGTCCTACCTCTGGAAATTATATATTATTTATCTATCCCTCCATAGTGGTGAAAAAAATCAAATCTTCAGATAAGCTACTGGATGTTCCATGAAGACACTCATTGAATGAGGGTTTCGTCTCTTTACCAGATAATGGAGTCAGGGTAGTGGATGTTTTTAGATACATGACCAAGAAATGTATATTTATAACATGGATCATATCCATCTATTAAATAGTGATATCGTTTTATTTATCCTCTTACTGATAAGACCCAATACCCCATTTACTGCAGTTTCTTCTCCCCAAAAACTGGAGGTTCCATTCTATTCTCTCTTAGAGATTCCATTGACTAGGATGACCATTGAATAATCTGGATCCCTTCATTCTTTATCAAATACCATGATCATGTATCACTCTCCTAGTGAACTAGTGTTGGGATATATTCATATTCATAGGATGGTCTTGGACTAAGTCCCAGGGTCTGTGGAAATTTTCTAGACAATGTAAAGTCACATATAGAGGTAAACCTAGACATGGTTCTTAAATAACCCTATGGTGGAGTTAAAGGATCAGTTGGGTCCCCATTGGTTTATGTTTGGTGGGTTTTTTATGAGGCATTTTTCTATAACTCCCTCCATTCTTGTGTGAAGGAGATGATATGTTTAAGGGAATATAAGAGGGTTGTTGAATCAAGGGAGTTAGATTTTGAGACTTCCCCTTTAGTGAACAAGGACTATGATGATTTCAGACATAGAGCTTCATGGAGTATGGTGGAGGAGGATTCAGTCATGGTCATGGTCAACACCATGAAGTTCAAAATTGACCATATCTAGTCTATGATAAGCTTTCTGTGATTTGAGATCTTCAATCTAAAAGAAGAGTTATTTCAGTTTCAACATGTACCACAAATATCATAGAAGACTATAACATAAAAAAGTGACCGTCTTAATATGGTTGAAAAAAATTGAATTGATGTCATTACTTAGGAGGAGGATTTTCAATAGACTGTAGAGGTGGATACTGAATCTGTTTAACAATTACACTTTTTTATTACTTCCCTGAAACATAGGATGGTAGAGTTTATGGATTCTTCTACGACCATTCTGTGATGGGGTTTTAATTTTACAACTTTTATTTGACTTGTATATTCAGGGGAGAGACTTTGATATGTTGTGATTCCTCCTTCTGTATGTTATCAATGGATAAATCTACTAAAATATATATGTTTTTCTTCGGTTTTCTTTTATTAATGATACACATGAAATTCTTCTGTTCTAATATTTTATGAATCACTAAAAATACTCATCCTTTTCATAATATCAAGTAAAACTAATTTATAGATCTGGATATTTAAATCATAATAGATTATTCTAGATAAGTGATCATGAGTTCCCACTAATCATGAGGTTCCTCATCAATGTATTTGTTCTTGTTATCTTGAGATTGCCTATTTCACAAAAGGAAAATTGGATAGAATATATTTCCCAGAGGGAGAGTCCTCTATATTTTTTCCCATCCGATAGGGTTGGTGATTATAGCTATATTTTTTCTAAGGCCATATGGTGGGAATTATAATCTATTTCATTCAAAAATACTAAATTACTATTGTGGTGTAGTTTCGGGAATTTTAACTCGGACCTTATATCATTTTCGTTTATGATCTTTTAACTCATACCTACTGTCACTATAATTTATGTTCTTTTTGTTCAGACCTTATATCACAATAGTTTAGGTTCTTTTAGCTTAGGCCTTCTATATATTTAGTTTAAGGTATTTTATCATAGACATTCTATCACTGCAGTTTAGGGTCTTTTAGCTCGGGCCAATGTATTCCATGAAGATTAAAGTCTAACTATCATGTCTTCATCAATGATCATGCAATATGGTCCAGACATTCAAGGAATGACCCAAATCACCAAATGGGGTAGAGTTCTATCATGGTGTTGTTGAGTCTCATGATTATTAGAGATCATTTCATTCAAGGAGGATATTCCTCTGGTTGGTAGGTCAAATCAATTATCCATTGGAATAATTTTTAAAATAGAGGTGTCTCCACTCTTTTCCAAGGGACATGGATGATTTATGAGGGTATAATTGGATGAGGGATAAATACTAGGGATGATAGGTGCACCTGGATAGTAAGAATATGGGTGGTATAAGTTATAACTCAACTGTTTGATTTGATGAATATGGCATGGGGTAGACATGTCCTGGATGACCCATAACACCTTGAGGTTCTAGGTTCTCCCATTGTCTTTCCAAGACTCATAATGACATGAGATCCTTTCTTATAAGGAGGACATTACTCTAGTTAGTATGTAAAATCCATCACATGTTGATAGTATGGTCAATAAATGATTATCTCTACTCCATTTCATGGGACATGAAATAATTGTGAAGACTCAAAAATCATGATGATGAGGTCAGGTATGAAGGAAAGCTATCCAGGAAGGGTTATGGAACCCTCACATATATTTTAATATCAATCCCAACACCCTATGGCTTCGAATCATGTAGTGTGGGACATTAAATATTTGTGAATGGAGTGTCACGTTCCTTCTCTAAGAAAGGGTACATGACAATGTGGCTTACCATTAAGGTTGAAAAATCTTCTTATATAGTCTGATATAGTGATTGTAAATCACGTTCCAAAGTGCTCAAGTCAAGGGGATGATATGGGACAATCATACTAGAAATGAACTGGAACACACTATGGTATCAAGTTATATCATATTCCCATCAATGATCACAACAATCAAAAATACCTTTTTTTCAAAGTGATTCATTTGGATGAAAACCATAGGCGCATATATAAGAGCTTTATGCATACATGTATAGTCAAAAAATGGTCCCTTGAATCTAGGTATCTTCTTCCAAGGTCCATGAATGTTCTTAGTGATCTAAGTCACTCAAATAATGAAATGTGAGTTGTGGAATGTTTAATATCCATGAACTGTTTAAGAAATATAAAATCCATGTCATCAACTACAGAACAAATTCTTGTAGTGAGGAGAAGTTCAAAATCATTACCCTAACTTTTTCCAGAACCAGGGGTTCCAGTGATCATAAATTTTCTTTTTTTAGGGTTATAGTGTATACCCTATGAGATTTATGCCTTATTTAATTTCACCATAATTGTTTTCTCGACTCTAGTGATGAATGGATTAGAGAGTGAAGGATTTAATTTTTCCAAGGATACCCTTTTGGAAGTTTTCAACTGAAAAAGTTTTTTGTATCTTTCCCTAGGCGTTTAATGTATTGGGATTTGTAACATTATAGGATTGAGTTTATGGTTATACAAATTTGAGAAAAGTGTAAGCTGTTTATGGTTTTTTTTCTCATGAACCTAATATAGGGGATGTTATACAAGGTCCCAATTAGGAAACATAGTTTCAAGAACACTACAACATCCTTATAAGTGAGAGATAACAATGTTTTAAATAATTAATCATAGTTCTCATGTCATGAGTGATTATATTGTACAATTATACAAGGGATGGCCATGAACAACCTCAGGTGATGATTTCATCCATGGTAATGTAGGGCTCATAAGGATTAGAAATACCTCCATAACGAGACATAATGTTTCTGGTTAGTAGGTCTGAGACCTTATTTATTGAGAACAAGGTCATTCAGAGAGATCCCTTTTCCTTTAAAATGGAAATTATGTTTTGTGGAGACGTGATATTATCAATACATGAATTTTGGTTTATGAATTGAGGTGACTAAAAGAGGAAGAAGAACTCTATAATTTAGATGACCTTGTAAAGGATCTTGAGGTTATTTTCTAAAAGATGATAATAGAGAATGGTATTCACAACTTAATGTCATGTATTAGAGTTTTACATGCTTCTGTGCAGTTTTACATCATGTAGTAATGAAATTTTTGTTATTGTTTAACCTCATGTGGTAAGGATGTTTTCCATGCAGTTTAGCATCATGTAATAAGGACATGGGAACCAATGTGAATTTTTTTTTGCAAGATATATTACATAAACTAGAAGACTGCTTGTATATCTGACTAGTATGTAGGAAAAATTGTCTTGAATGGATCATCCCAATGAATTTGGGTGAAATTTTTTATTAGTTTTTGTTGTTGGGCCCTGGATTAGAGATTCAAGAATCACTACATATCCTGTGATGACATGAATCAAGACACACATATTTATTCAATGGGAAAATATCTACATAGTTCTGACCCATTTGTAGAGGTGGAAATTTTTTCTATTGATTGTTGTAGTTGGGCATACAAAAAGAGGTTTGGGAATCACTATGTATCTAGTAATGACAAGAATCAATCCACATGTAGTTCATGAAGAACCTTGCATTTTCATATCATGTGGAATGGATGTAGGATTCCCAGCGTAAAATGGGGTATTGTGACTAAACCCAATGATAGAAATATGGGAATCAGTATGTATCATATGGTAAATGTAATCAAGCGACATATAGTTCTTGAGGAATGAGGTTCTTGTAATATTTTTGACCTATACACATGGTGGGTAATGTTTATTCTTATTTATTGTGACTGGACCTAGGGTGGGAGATTATGACATCACTATGGTTCTAGTGATGTCAAGAATCAAGTCACACATAGTTCTTGAATGGATATGTGGTAGGAGATCATCAATAATAGTGATCCTATTAGGTGAGGTTTATATGGATATGCTGTTTTTTTCTTACAAATGATAACAACCGTGCAGTTTAACTTATTGTGGTGAGGACTCATCATGTCCCTTTTAATGTATTGAATTCAGGACCATGATGAATGTAGAGACCCAAAGCTTGACATACATGGACAATACGTACTTTTTCGGAATACTTAATACATAAAAAAACAGAAACTCAAGGACCGTAATAGTTTAGTGTCTTTGGAAACTTGGAACGTAATCTTCTAATCTTGGTGAAAGATCTTCAACATATTCCATAAAGATCTTCCCCTTTTGTTTTCTTAACTAAATACTTTCTTTAAATCATGTGGAAAATAAAACATATAAAGGGTGAGCTCAAATTCTCAGTAAGGGTAAGCATAGAGAACATAACATAATACATAAACATTCGAATGAGAAAACATGAACATAACATCGAAACATCAAAATCTTGAGCAAAGACATAAATCGTGGAAGTATATAAAGAATAGATCATAAAGGAACATTAAACATGATAAACTAGAATGGGAATAAAACATGTAATTGTGTAAACCATTCAGCACATGTTATTATTTCCATAGTAGCCAAGGCATTGCTGCCAAGACCATCTTAGTGGACAAAGTCCCTTTCTAAATCGAGTTCACTCCTCGTTTCAGTCTTGTAACACTGAACTAGATTAACGTACTATTACATACATGTCTATCTCATGAGATATAAATCTTTACCCAATTAATTGGAGGTATATATAGGTCCCACCCATCTCATAATGAAATCATTCTTACTTGTGCCATAAAATAAACATACATCATTCATAATAACCCAACAAATAAAATGGGTTTCATAAACATCATCCCATCATCACATAATCCATATAAAAGAAATTAATATCATTTCATAATAAGAAAATTGAAACCACATAAACATTATAGACTTTATACTTGAAACATACACATATTAAATAATGTCCTCTTAGATGGAAAATGGTTTTGATAAAACACTTGAAATGAATTCTTGAGAAAAATATCCTTTCTTCTTCAAAATCAATTTCTTTTCACAAAACGTCATGAAATTTTAAAAGAAAAATATTTTGTTTAAAATAGACATGAAATATTTTGGAGGATGCTTCAAGAAAATAAGTCTTTATAAAACCATAAAAATCCGTTCGTTCCGTATAAGTTAAAAAAACATTCTTCTCCTACAATTGAAAGAAAAGTCAAAAAGTACCTCATAATGTAAAAAAAGAAGGATTCCTTACATACCATGTAGTAAAGGTAAAGAATGGGTAAAACGGGATTTAAAAATACATGAAAACACTATTATAAAACATGGACATGGATGATAGAAATAACCCTATTAAATACCTACGAATAAGCAATCTCTGATAAAAATGAGATTTTCAAAATTATCCCTTACCTTAGGTCCGATATGATTCGTATGTATCCGAACATCCTATATAATGATTTAAATAATTTCATTGACTTATTAAAAAATAATATTCATTGTTATGATATCATATATGGTTCACTTATGACTTTATATTACCCATTCTTTTGTAAATTCCATGTTAAAGAGCGTTTTGGGTGAAATCATTTCATTTGTCATCCGTGTTTTGACTTGTAATTATTCATATGATTACATATATCATTATTAAATAATTACAGAATATAAAAAATGATTTATATATAACATATATTAAGAATATACATATATATAAAAGATCGATAAATGGAAATTAATACACCATTCATGGAGATGGTAGGTTGTACGTACGCATGAACGTTGTTTTTGTTTCCTCATTGAATTGAATGGAATTATTTGGATGAAATACATATATATATATATATATATATATAAATCCAGTATCATTATTATGTCATATATTTAATTATTACTTATTATATATACTTTATAATCATTCATGAATGGTTAATCATTGAGAATGAATCTCATCGCGTCGTGGAGATGGTAGTCCGTACGTACGCACGAGCGATGATATCATTCCCAATAATTATTGAATTGAATTGGAGTGGATGATACAATATATAAGAATTATTATGATGTTATAATAACTATGTATAGTTATTCTTTACACCATTATACCCATCCAAGTAAGGTGGTGTTGGAAAAATAGTTTACACCACGGCGTGGAGACGGTATTCCGTACGTACACACGCGCAGTGATTTCGTTTTCCGTACGATGGATAAAAGGTGAAATGGTTTTTTGTCATATTTATAATAAAATATCTGTATATTAGTTACACTAATGTTATTAATTTATAATTAAACAACTAAAGAAGAAGAAGTTTAAGAAGAAAGAAGCTTGAAAGAATCAGTAGAATAAATTACCTCTTCTTCGACGCACCTCTTTTAAACTTCTTCTTAGGGCACTAGGGTTGGTCTTATGAGAATACCAGTACCAATATAATGTTTATAGGGAAGTGAGAAAGTGAAATGGGCAGAGGTTGGACGAGCTTCAAGTCTCAAAATGGTGTGAGGAAGAGAGGGAGGAGATGCCCTTTTATAAGGGATGAGAGGGGCACCTTTGGAAATATAAGAAAATATTAATTTATATGAAATCCCAACCCCACATAAAAACATCCAAAATGACTCAAATCCAAATATTAGATGATATAGGGTTGTAATCCCATCAAAAAATAAAATTTATACATGTTATGAATTTATTTTAAACATTATCAACTTGATTTATCCTTATTTAATCAATTTTATTTTATTTGTGGTAATAACATTATAAATTTTAAATTATTATAAATAATTACTTATTTGTTGTGAATTCTCTATAAACGGATAATTTATAACATTTTAGACCATATAAATTTAAATACATAATTTGTAAATATTTTTGTGATTTTTAAACAATTTTATAATATGTAATTTTTATAAAATAACAATAGTGTCAATTTTGACACTATTCATTTATTTGAATTTAAATAAAAAATATACAGAAGATATGTTCGAAATAAATGCTTTAATAGATTCATAACATGTCATATGTATCTAGAAAATTAGCGGAGAACATTAAATAATTCATATATTATTTATTTTAATATTTTTAAAACCATTTATTTGATATTTCTCTTAATAAAATAATTTCAACATCACTATTATGTCACCTATAATGAGAAATATTTAATCCCTAAAAATTATAAATAAATTCATATGATGTATATAATTTTATTATATTTCTGGAGACTATTCATTTTCTAAGTTTCATGAATTTTATCACTAAATTAAAATTATAATACTTATAAGATTTAAGAAAGTGACATGTTGTCACTTTCTTTAGTTTTAATAATAATTAAATTATTTTAATGTAACAATGTCCATTAAATGGTCATAATCCGACCCTTAGGTGATATGAGTCTACCTTTACTCATCCAATAGGATTTTTTCAGGTGTTATGGTAATTTTATAATCTTCTATTTACCCTTAATTACCCGATTTACCTTTAACTATGGTATATAAAATTTACCGTATTTACTATTCATAATGCCCAAAAATAAAAAGTAGCCTATTAACATACTTTGGACCCACTGATTCAAAATATGGAATCCATTTTTCAAAATTCAAAACACATAAGTTTCAGTAATTAATTTAAAATTAATCATGTTGTTAAGAAAATGGGTTTTAGAAGTTAAAAAATTCCCAAAGATTGAAATATTTTTACCTAGGAATTCAATGTGAAATTAATGCTAATGACATACATTATATTAAATGGTAAAAATATATTCTATTTATACTTTAAAACCATTCAATAGTATAATTTAACCATATAAATTATTACGATGAAAGAAGTTGTTTTTAATTAAAATATACCGTGTTTTTACTATTCATTAAAATATGAAAGTTATCAGAATAATATGAAAAATTTATCCAAAGTGAATTTTTATATTCTGATTCCACAGAAGAATTTTATTTTGTCAAATTGAACTTACAAACATTTCAAAAACTACATTTAATGTGGATGTGCCATAAAAAGGCGGCAAAACTGCATTTTTTTGAAAAATACTTATTTTACCCGAAACATTTATTGTATTCTCATACCATGTTCTAGAAAATATGTAAGATGAATAATAATGTTATAAAATTCAACATTTATTTAATACTTTTCATAAGGGCTAGTTGATAATAATATTATAACCATATATCATTGTTTAGTGAAACCCGATATTGCGTACAACACACGCTATCGAAGAAGGTCATGATTGCGTGTATTGCAAGACAAGTTAGGGTTGCGTGTAGTGCAAGACTCCATTGTTGTTGCTTATAATAGAATCCAAACATATTTTATTTATACATTGAATATATATATATATACACTCAATGTTTTGTAGAATAACGTCTATCAAACGAACTTGAAATTGTGTGTAACACGAGTCAAGAATAGTGTTGCGTATACTGCAAACTAATACGGTGTTGCGTATAGTACAAACTAAACATGGTGTGGTGTATAATATAAGATATCAATGAAATTAAAAGAATATTTTTCATAAAATCTCGGGGTCTTACATTCTACCCCACTTAAAATGAATTTCGCCCTAGAAATTCGTCGGGGTTATAAATCGTTTGCAATTAATAGAAACCTGCATCGTAAAAAGGAATACTAAAACTTAATTTTAAAAAATAAAGTATGAAACATAATGATTACCCAATGTAACTCATCACTGGGTTTCCATATAGGAAAACAAGGTGAAAATATGGATATGAAAGAAATATCTAACCATCATGTTCTGATTGAGAGTGGTAAAGGGCATGGCTATGATAAAGCCAATAGTTACCAAGCCATAAATTTGTGATGATCTAAGGTAGTATCTGATTAATCGGATATGAGAGTACAAGTACAACATTTTTGTATTTCAAGATAATTTCCCTAATGTTGAAGAATTTGAATTATAAGAATACTTACTTTACTTCGGTACAATCTCACCATTGTTTGTGCCTTAAACAATTTCCACTTCATCTCTTAAAGAAATGAAGTTGAATTTGTTATTCGTGAAGTGTTAGCAGATCATGTGATAGAATTATGGGACATTCCATCTGTTTCAAACAAAAGGAGCTCAAAAGTTATCAAATATACATAAGTCCATCTATGGTGTGGTTAATCATATACGATTCCAAAAATGAACTTATACTTCATATATCATACCGCTTAATAAAATAAAACTACTTTCTACTAACCAGGGAATTCCTATAGGCCAGTGGTAGGCAATAAAGGCCAGTCGCACTTCGGTTGTGGATTTGATTCCCACAGCCTTATCTGACCCGATGGGCTATCGCCCATCCTCCAGGTTGTTCTTTTTCTAAAACTACATTACTATAACATCCCATCAATAATATCGAAAAAAGTTCTATCCTTAAATAATACTAACTTATGTCCAACATAATCTATTCCAATCTTTAGGCTTATCTAAAATACTTCGGTCCAAGCTCACAGTATAAAGAAAATGATTACTTGAAATTTCATATAACAATCATGTGAATGCCATCATTTATCACCCTTATATCATAAGATATATCTTTTTGGTCAAATTACAAACATGTGAATACATTAATCATGTATTCTCTTGAAGAATGAATACCCATTGAACCTTAGTGAAAACATGAATGCTGTCAAAAGTTAACTCTTTCCACATACCAAAATCCCAAAATTTATATATAATCAAACCATGATATCACTTAGTCCTTATATCAATCATGATCTCATGAATACAATCAAACATCTCATTATCTTCTTATCCCTTCATTATGCGCATATCATATACTTTCCAAAAATATCTGAATAATCATTCATGGTTACCGGTACCATTCAACATATACATTAAAATACTTTAGGAAAAAAAATTGTGTAACAATCCTTAGATGATTCTTTATTCCATATAACCATTAACTATACAACATAACTCTTGATAAACATACAATCATTCCACTACCTTCTTAAATAATTTAATGAGCTTCAACACTTCTTTCACCTCATATATCATTTGTAGTCTCCTCATCATCATCCACATAAATACTACCCATATGACTATGCGGATTCTCTTCCTGAGATTTTCCATTAGGGAATTAGTTTGCATAATGCCTTTACATTACACATTTAAAACATCTAATCATTGTTGATGTTATAGCAATACCATTATCCTTCTCCATGGTGTTTACTGAACCATTTCCTTTGCACTTACTGGATTTGTGTCCTTCTTTTCCACACCCAAAGCATCTTCTAATTCCTTTGAAACATTCTCCCTGATGCCTCTTCCCACATGATTTACATGAGAGAAATTGAACTTTCTTTCCTTTATGATCATCATGAAACTCCATCTTTCTCTTATTATCTGAGTCGGGAAACTTACCAAAGTTGAGATTTTTGATCATATTATGAGATTTCTGATTAGGCATAATAACGATGTTTAGACTTCCAAATCCCATTTCATTTGGTTTCTCAGGAATAATATCATTCCATTGTCCGTTATATCCTCCATTATTGTGAATCTTCCTGTTTCCAACCATTTTCTAAAACCCAAAAAGAGTAGTGTGATAGGCAAAAATCATGCTAGGGAAAACAACATAGTAAAGGGGGAGTGCCCTCAATATATAACATCTTAGGTTAAATCCTAAGATCATTACTGTAGTTCTTGTACTATATCTTATACGTATACTTATCCTTAGGGACATCCCTAGACATACCTTAGAAATATCTCTAGTGATCTCACTAACGTTTTCGCATCCTAGTTTCCAAAGGTTAAGTAATCCTTTACTCTGATACCAAATGTAGAGACCCAAATCTTGATGTACATGGACAATACATTTCTTTTGAGTAATACTAAATACATAACAAAAATAGAAACCCAAGGACCGTAATAGTTTAGTGTCTTTGGAAACTCAGATTGTAATCTTCTAATCTTGGTGAATGATCTTCAACATCTCCCATAAATATCTTCCCCGTTTTTTCATAACTAAAAGCATTATGTAAATCCTGGGGAAAAGAAAACATATAAAGGGTGAGCTCAAATGATCAGTAAGGGTAAGAATAGAGAACAAAAAATAATCCATAAACATTTGAATGCAAAAACATGAACATAAAATCTAAACATCAATCTTGAGCAAAGATAGAAATCATGGAAGTACATAAAGCATAGATCATAAAGGAACATTAATCATGATAAACTAGCATGGGAATAAAACATGTAATTGTCGAAACCATTCAGAACATGTTATGATTTCCATAGTATCCAAGTCATTGCTTCCAAGACCATCTTAGTGGACAAAGTCTCTTTCTGAATCGAGTTCACTCCTCGTTTCAATCATGTAACACTGAACTAGATTAACTTACCATTCCATCCATGTCTATCTAATGAGATATAAATCTTTACCCAATTCATTGGATGGAGATATAGGTCCCACCCATCTCATAATTAAATCATTCTTACTTGTGCCACAAAATAAACATACATCATTCATAATAACCCAACAAATAAAATGGGTTTCATAAACATCATCCCATCATCACACAATCCATATGAAAGAAATGGATATCATTTCATAATAAGAAAAGTGAAACCATGTAAATCATAGAGGCTTTATACTTGAAACATACAAATATAGAATAATGTCATCTTAGATGGAAAATGGTTTTGATAAAACACTTGAAATGAATTCTTGAGGAAAATATCCTTTCTTCTTCAAAATAAATTTCTTTTCACAAAGTGTAATGAAATTTTAAAAGGAAAATATTTTGTTTAAAATAGTCATGAAATACTTTTGAGTAAGCTTCATGAAAATAAGGCTTTATAAAATCGTAAAAATTCATTCGTGTCGTATAAGTTAAAAAAATTCTTCTCGTGCTTTTGCCGGAAAAGTCAAAAAGTACCTCATAACGTAAACAAAAGAAAGATTCCTTACTTACCATGTAGTAAAAGTCAAGAATGGGTAAAAATGAATTTAAAAATAAATGAAAACAATTTTATAAAACATGGACATAGATGATAGAAATAACCCCAGTAAATACTTACGAATAAGCAATCTCGGATAAAAATGAGATTTGCAAAATTATCCCTTACCTTAGGTCCGATATGCTTCGTATGTATCCAAACCTCTTGTATAATGATTTAAATAATGTCATTGACTTATTAAAGAATCATATTCATTGTTATGATATCATATATGGTTCACTTATGACTTTATATTACCCGTTCTTTTGTAAATTCCATGTTATAGAGCGTTTTGGGTAAATTCGTTTCATTTGTCGTCTGTGTTTTGACTTGTAATTATTCATATGATTACTTAGATTATGATTACTTTATTCCCGAATATAAAACATTATTTATATATAATATACATTCAGAATATAAAAATATATAATAGATCGATAAATGGAAAGAAATACACCGTTCATGGAGACGGTAGGCCGTACGTACGCATGAACGTTGTTTTCGTTTCCTCATTGAATTGAATAGAATTATTTGGATGACATAAATATATATATACAAAAATCTAGTATCATTATTATGTAATATATTTAATTATTACATATTATATATACTTTATAATCATTCATGAATGGTTAATCATTGAGAATGAATCTCATCGTGTCGTGGAGACGGTAGTCCGTACGTACGCATGTGCGATGATATCGTTCCCATAATTATTGAATTGATTTGGAGTGGATGATAGAATATATCAGAATAATTATGTTTTTATAATTACTATGTATAGTTTTTCATTACACCATTAAACCCATCCAAGTAAGGTGGTGTTGGAAAAACAGATTACACCACGGCGTGGAGACGGTATTCCGTACGTACGCACGCATGGTGATTTCGCTTTCCGTAGGATGGATAGAAGGTCAAATGGGTTTGTTTAATATTTATAATAACATATCAGTATATTAGTGATACTTATGTTATTACTTTATAATGAAACAACTAAATAAGAAGATGTTTAAGAAGAAAGAAGCTTGAAAGAATCGGTATAAGAAATTACCTCTTCTTCGACACACCTCCTTTAAACTTCTTCTTAGGGCACTAGGGTTGGTCTTTTAAGAAGACCAGTACCTCTATAAGGTTTATATGGAAGTGGAGAAGTTAAATTGGAAGAGGTTGTACGATCTTCAAGGCTCAAAATGGTGTGAGGAAGAGTGGGAGGAGATGCCCTTTTATAAGGCAGGAGAGGGGCACCTTTGGAAATATAAGAAAATATTAATTTATATTAAATTCCAAACCGACGTAAAAACATCCACAACGACTCAAATAAGAATATTATATGAGATAGGGTTGTAAGCTCATCAAAAAATAAAATTTATACTTGTTAGGAATTTATTTTAAACATTATAAACTTGATTTATCCTTATTTAATCAATTTATGTTTTTTTGTCGTAATAACATTATAAATTTTAAATTATTATAAATAATTACTTATTTGTTGTGAATTTTCCATAATTGTATAATTTATAAAATATGCGACCATATAAATTTAAATTTATAATTTTTAAATATTTTTGTGATTTTTAAACAATTTTATAATATGTTATTTTTATAAAATAACAATAGTGTCAATTTTGACACTATTCATTTATTTGAATTTAAATAAACAATATACAGAATATATGTTCAAAATAAAAGATTTAATAGATTCATAACATGTCATATTTATCTATAAATTTTTGGAGCACATTAAATAGTTCATATAATATTTATTTTTAAATTATTAATACCATTTATTTGATATTTCTCTTAATAAAATAATTTCAACATCACTATTATGTCACCCTTAAGGATAATTATTTAATCCCTAAAAATTATAAATAAATTCATATGATGTATATAATGTTATTATATTTCTGGAGACTATTAATGTTCTATGTTTAATGAATTTTGTCACTAAAGTAAAATTATTATACTTATAAGATTTAAGAAAGTGACATGTTGTCACTTTCTTTGGTTTTAATAATAATTAAATTTTGTTCTTGGGAAAAAGTACATTAAATGATTATAATCCAACCCTTAGGTGATATGGGCAGACTTTTAGTAATACAATAGGATTTTGGTAGGTGTTAGGGTAATTTTATAAACTTATATTTACCATTAATTACCCAATTTACTTTTATCTATGGTAAATAAAATATATTGTAGTTACTATTCATAATGCCCAAAAATAAAAAGTAGTCTATTAACATACTTTGGACCCAATGATTACAAATTTGGAATCCATTTTTACAAATTAGAAACACATAAGTTTCAGTAATTAATTTAAAATTAATCTCGTTGTTAAAAAAACGGGTTTTAGATGTGAAAACATTGCCAAAGATTGAAATGTTTTTACCTATGAATTCAATGTAAAATTAATGCTAATGGCATACACTATATTAAATGGTAAAAATATATTCTATTTATAATTTTAAACCATTAAATATTATAATTTAACTATATAAAGTATTACGATGAAAAAAGTTGTTTTTAATTGAAATATAGTGTGTTTTTACTATTCATTAAAATACAAAAGTTATCATAATAATATGAAAAATTTATCCAAAGTAAATTTTTATTTCCTGATTCCAAAGAAGAATTTTATTTTTGTCAAATTGAAATTATAAACATGTCAAAAACTACATTTAAAGTGGGTGCGCCATCAAAAGGCGGCAAAACTGTACTTTTTGAAAAATACATATTTTACCCGAAAAATTTATTTTGTTCTCATACCATGTTCTAGAAAATATGTAAAATGAATAATAATGTTATAAAATTAAAATTTTATTTAATACTATTCACAACGGCTAGTTCATGATAATATTATAACCATATATCATTGTTTAGTGAAACCCGATATTGCGTACAACACACGCTATCGATGAAGGTCGCGATTGCATGTAATGCAAGCCATGTTAGGGTTGCGTGTAGTGAAAGAATCCATTGTTGTTGTGTATAAAAGAATCCAATTATATTTTATTTATACATTGAATATATATATATATATATATATATATATATATATATGTACTCAATGATGCGTAGAATAACTTCTATCAAACGAATTTGAAATTGTGTGTAACACGAGCCAAGAATAGTGTTGCGTATACTGTAAGCTAATACGTTGTTGCGTATAGTACAAGCTAAACTTGATGTGGTGTATAATAGAAGACATCAATGAAATTAAAAGAATATTTTTCATAAAATCTCATGCTGTTACAATGAACCCGTCAATATTTTTTATTCCTTATTTTTCATGGGAATCCCTTATTAAAATTCCTGGGAACATGGAACTATACTGGGTGTGAGAAACAAGGAAAGTAAAGTGTTCCTCTCACTATGAAGAGGTGATTAAGGATATGATAGGGGAATTTTGAATCATTTCATGGATGGACTAAGATATATGATTTAGGTGTCCCAAAATATCTTATTGAAATGATAATCAAGTCATACATATTTCTAGAAACTCGTTCATGTCATGTTGCAAGGAAATTAGCCATTAACTATACCTTCTTGTGGTAAGGATATGGTAACTCAACATGAATGTATAGTAATTTTGTGTATCCATTCAATTTTACATCATGTGGAGATGAAATGTTTATTCATTTTAAAATAATTTTGTAAGGACAAGGATCACCTGATGTGAAAAAAACTTGATCCTGTGACAGGGCCCAATAATAGAGGTTTAGGTATCACTACATAAAATGGTAAATAATGAATCAATATAGACATATTTATTAGGATTAATGTAGTTTTGTGTCATGTGGAGAGGACATTATTCGTGCATTTAAACATATTTAGGTGAGGATGAGGGTTACCCAATATGAATGAATATGAATTGTTTGGGGATCCATACAGTTTAATGGAATACAACAAGGATGTGATCTGTACATTTTAGAATCATGTAGCCTGGACATGCCAGTGTACTTTAACTCCATAGGACTAGGATTCCTTGGTTTAGGTTAACATCATAAAATATTTACAACTTCATAAAATTTAATGTCATGTGATTATGAAGCGAGACATTATATAATTTAATGTGTTACTACTACGAAATGATGATTGATAATAGTTGTACATAGTATTTATTTATAAATAATGCATTTGTGGGGTTGTGACATAATCCCAATCCATTGTAGTGTAGTGCCCTGGAATTCTAAAATATGATAATTGTATTTTCTTGCATGTATGATATACAACAATAATAACATTAGGGAAAATAATATCCTGATACATTACAATATAATTAAATTTTAAATAAATTTTATCTATATATTGATACACACACAATGTTGAGTTCTCTTTAATTACATGTAATAATAACTTTCCTCGATATCTTCCATTGCACACAAGACTATTTTTTACCGAGAAACAATATATTTTTAAAATTATTATTATTTTAAAAAATAAGATATAACCTTGCCATTAAATTAACAATTATGAATAATTTTAACTATCTTATTAAAATATGTGGTTTACATAAATATAAAATAAATTCAGTGGTTATATTTTATTTAGAAAATATAATTTATACTAATTGAATATACATGACATATTTTTATTTTATGCTCCCAAAGGTGTTCTGTATTAATAAATTAAATTAATTACAATTATTCAATGATATTAATGAAATATATATGTTATATATTCACTAAAATATTTTTTGTATTAATCTAATAGATTTGATGGGCATAAGATAATTTCAAATCCAGTTTCATGCATAAAAATTGTATTTTTATAACGATGTAATTTTACCACATTGTAATGGAGAACCTATTTAAAATGCATTTATTCAAAATTTTCTATTTTTTATATGTGAAAATTAACTTCATTTTTGAAATAATAACATAATAATTAGCTTAGGATGAATGTTTTTTATTTTTAAATGAAGTTTAATTTTTTTAATAAATAGTGAAAAAATAAATTTTAATTCAATTTGTTTATTATACATTATTTATAAGGATAATTTATATTTTAATTAGTTTTCAAGTTAAATTATATAGAATTTATATCAATTATTCCAATTTAGGTAATTTTAATCAATTTCACATTGAAATTGAATCTATAAACATAGCATGGTTTTGAACATTTTACATTAAAAAACTGCTTTGTCATCCAGTCTATGGGATTATATTTAAATTTATTTCCATCACTTATGTGATAGGAAATTTGAATAATTTATTCCATAATTTTAATTAGAGTAATTTATAATTTTAATATTTTCAACTTAGTTTTTGACCAAAAATTTTGCAGAATGTAATTAAAATTAATTATAATGATTAAGAGAAAAATTACCTTAACAAGGAAATAAACCTAAATTGTAAGGTCCAAAATGACCTACAAAATTATAAAAAATCTGTTTTATATACACATATCGACCCTATATTCAATTTTAAATAATTTGGTTAATTATTTGAAACAAATATTTATAGGAATAACATGGTTGAAATTTCCTTCTGAAAAATTTACAATCATGCCACTTCTCCACTATAAAAAGGCACTCACCCTCTCACTTATTCACACATCTAAAGAAAATTTAGATCAACTAATATCATCCAAAATATATCCTAAAAATCCATTAACTAATCCTAGAATCCTCCGTTTTTGAATAAATCCATCCAAGGAATCCCTTTGGTGAAAACCAAATACAGTTACCCGAATAAGAGGTAATATCCTTCCTCATGCTCTATTGGTTTTTTTCATTCTTCACCAACTAAGATCCTATTATTAAATGTTTATATAATAACAAAAGTATCCCAACTATACTTAAATGTTTTTATTATAATTTTTCAACCTCAAATTATAAAAACTTTCTTCTAATGGGTAACAAACTTAATGTTAATGTGTACGGAGAACAATCGCCTTACAAAATGATGTTGTTCACTTTTTCTTCACCACCTCTCATGGTTGGAAATTATGATAGAAAGATAATTTATATATTCTATATATATATTAATAATGTTTTTTCTTCATTAGGTTTTGTATAACACATACCCTTATACTTTCTCTTTTGTGAAAATAAGATAACATCGTTTTTAAAAGTGTGGACTACCACCTCTTCAAATCGATTGATTCATTCACACTAAACATGGAACATATAAATGATTATTTTATTAATCATGTGGAAGATATAAAACATAGATATGATAATTTAATTATTATAAACAAATACATATATATGTATATCATTTAGTTTTCATTCTTTTAATGGGAATAAGAAATGAAAATATCATTCTTATGTACGTACGACCTACCATCTCCATGAACAGTGAATTACATTTCTTATCTCAAAATATTATTGATTATTATAAATAAATATATAATGAATATATATTATAAAAAAATAATGGTTTAAATTTTTGATATTATGAAACCAATATGTCAACAACAAGTACTAATTCAACACATACTTCAGAAATTAGGAAATTAACACTCGAAAAAGTTAAAATAACGAAAGATTATTAACAAACAAGTAATAATATATCATAAGAAGATATTATATGATATTAAGAATATTATTATGGTTATATTATAGGTTATTAAAATTTTAAATACCTTATATAGGATTTTAAAGAATTTTCACCCAAAATTAAACATAAGGTAGTATATTTTCATCTCATGTTTTCCATTTATGAGATAAATGTCATATTCAACAATTACTTATTTTGTGTGGTGTATCTAATACCCCTTTTGATATATTATATCATTAATAATTTTATCTTCATGTTATTTAGAACTTTCACTTAATTTTACTCTTTCTCGAGGCTTGTGATTTAAAATTTTTCAAAGTGGTATGAGACACTTTGGAATGTTTAATGATTATATTCCTCAAGAATAATTTTAATGATATTTTATTTCTACTTGAGGTCATTATACAACCATTTTTCAATAAACCATTTTATTTTCATCTCTTATTATTAATAATGACTTTTTTCAATTACTAGTACCATTTTCTAACTCTTTAGTACTCAAAATATTTTAAAAAATGTTTTAAAGAAAACCCAAATTCATTATCTATTTAGATGGAGAACCTATTTTCTTCAAATAGCCCAATTTTCTAAAAATGTTTTCAAAAAAATAACATTTACAATATAATTTATTAATTAAAATTTTTGAAATTTTTACTTTTACCCAGGTTTTCAATAGAATATTATTATATCTTCCTGAAGAATACATTTTTTAAAACTTTTTACCAAGAAAAAGGAATATTATTTTTACCTCATTCAACATTTATGGATTTACTCACTATTAATTCCTTGAATATTACTTTTCAATATTAAAAGTTTTCTTTTAAATAAAGTTTTTTTAGAAGTTATTTTCGAGGAAATGGTTTTTCAATACAAAAGGATGTTTTCCTCATGAATGGTTTTTAAAATATCTTCTCATAGTATTTCTCCTCATCAACGACAAAAAATAATTATTTTTTTACTTCACTTGGGATATGTTGTATTGATAAAATCTTTATTCCTCCCCTTGATGGTTTATTATTTATTCTTCCATGTTTAATATTTACATTCTCTTTATTGATTTATTTTAGTCCCCATGAAGTATTCAATTTTTTATGATCATTTGATATTAAATTTTCCCTAAATATAAATTTTATTTTAAATAGATATGATTATTCCCTGAACCATATACCATTTTTCATACAATGTTTACTTATAATGTTATGTTATTTTTTGGGTAACAAATTATAAATTTGCATCCTTTATTCAATACAGATATTTTATAAGGCATATTGTTTATTAATTAAATATATTACTTGATATGAGGAATGCTTAGGAAATGAAGTTATGGGTGGGGCTCAGGATTTATATATCCCCTTGATGCATCAAGAGGTTCTCATTAGGAAAATATGGTGTGAAAATCAAATGTGTTTCTACATATTGTTTTAAACCATCTTGTAAATGTTCTTGATAGAATATGTTTTCATGCTCCTTATACATGACATCCAATAAATAATCATTACCTTCATTTCGATTCATTATTTACCATTCATGATATTTTCACTATGATGATATCCTTGGACTCATTTCATTCACAGTTTATTGATTACATGGAATGTGTTTTCAATTTATTACCCTTCCATATTGATTTTTCCTTAATTATTTATTTCAATTGAATGTGTTTCCAATTATTTACTTTTCTATATTTTTACACTATGTTTTCTAATTTTATTTATTTCATGTAATGTGTAATTTGTTATGATGATTCTATATTGATTATTCTCATTGATTCAATATTTCTTATACTGTATTTATCTTTACTGAGCATTTTAGCTTACCCTTATCATGTTTCCTTTTCCTAAGATTCCCTAAATTGTAGTAAGAAAGTTATGAGATGATAATCTAGATGTAATAAAGTTATTATCCCTGAAAAAAAATTATGTTTTAATTAGTGTATTCAATTTTAATGTAAGTCTCACATATGTAGTAGTACGTTTGTTTGTACAGTAGGGCCATAAAGCACGAATGAGTTTATCCAGCCATGAATTCTTGTCATTTTTAACCATATTCTATATTATATTTGAAAAGGTCATGTTAAAGTCCTATATTTATAGATTTTTCATTGTATGATTTTAGGATGACTGATTTACATCAATGATATAATCATTGTACAAGTACATAAATTCTATATAATAGAAGTCGATGTCATTATCCATCAATATTGTTTGAGGGACCTTAATCTAAGTGATGATATGGGACTTTACGAAGTTGATGATATTCTTCATCCTAACTTCTTGGAGGGGTATTGCCTCAATACATATAGAGAAGTTGTGGGTAGAAGTAAGGATATACTTGGACTACATGGTTGTAGATGGGGGATATGGGCCCGCAACATCAATTCCCCATATAGAAAATGAACAAGAATACATATATATGAATATAGAAATTGTAGGGGGTGATTGATAAAATTATTAGGGATATGGAATGTATGAAACTTCCTGGTGAATTATAAACAATCCTGTATCACTATTTATTGGTAATAAACTAGCCTCTTGATTTAGTGGGAGATCATTGTATAGCATCCTGTCTTTTTATAACATAAACTTTCATTATATTATACAGAACTGAGGATCTTTAGGGTTTAGTTTCTTGGAAACCAGGAACATAAAACATGAGAACAACAAAAAACATTCTTCTTAAACACTTGAAAGGCTTCTCCTGAAGTTCATCCTAGGTTCATTAATACATCTCATAACCTGGGAACATACATCAAAAGAAAGGGTGAGCATAAGGCCCCGTAAGGGAAACAAGAATAACATTTTACAAGTGAACTTGAGATACTTCAATAAGGTCATCAAATGAACATTAAGGCATGAGAAAGAAATCATGAGATATATCATAATAAAAATAAAATTTTTTATAACTTGAAGATGTGGCTACAAAATTTAATATTGATAATCATTTTGTTTCACCAAGGACCATCCCAAAGGTGTCATCAAAAATTACCAAGGTTATTCACCAAGGTATCAGTCTAAATGGTCATCTCCAGAGATTAAGTCTTTACCCAATGCATTGGAGCGCTATCTGGGCACACCCTTGACATGTCTTTATTATCATGTGATCCACATATATCACCATCAATAATTTAATAAACAACCCATATATCATGAAAGAAATGGGTTTCATTTCATAATCATAACGTTTTAAAACTGCTTTAAAGACATGATATTTATGTCACTTTAAACCCACGGAAAGGGAAAGTGTGTTTCATGTATGTAAATCCCAGAATTTAAAATAGATAATTTTAATATATATGTGAATACCCCTTTATAAATAAGAGCGTTGAGTATTCATGTAATGACATAAAATAATTTTGAGAAAAAGAGAGAGGCATTTTGAGACGAAAATTCTGTAGCATAACGACTACGTTACAGGGTTTTAGAAAACATTGAAAAGAGATGGGACATGGGTCACCCACTCATAAATGATCTATAAAAATATTATAGGGATATAATGTAAAGAATATGAATCATGGTAATGAAATTTTAAGGGCATACCATTTGAAATGAAAATCATGGAAGTAAGACAAAAATAAGATTTCTCTTATAAAAATTCAGCAGCCTAACGGCATCACTTAAACTTCAATAAAAATGAATTTAAAAGATCAAATATGGTCTCGAATAATATGATCATAAAGTATAAGTATGATAGATATAGATATCATACCCCAAAATTATATAAAGGAACTTGAAATACTTGACATGAAAATAGAACTTGAAACATGAGAAGGGTGAAAGAATCCTTAAAAAATTCCACAGCCTAACGGCGCCACTTAAACATTCATAAAACAAAATGATGAGAGTAAGAGGGGATCCCTCATAATATGAAAATGAAAAGTTTATTAAGATGAATATAAAAGAACATCCTCCAACATAAGAACATGGATCATAAATGGAATTACATAAAAGAGATTAGTTGAAAAGAAAGAGAGAGGTCAAATCCCTTACCTTAAACGTAACTCTTAAAACTCAATGGTTGGGACATTGAGAGGCTTTAGGGCACCTTGGGAGGCGTACTTGGGAGGTAAGGAGACCATAACTTTGTTGATAATGATTTTGGAGTCCAAAGGATGAGATAATGGCATGGTATTTATAGGGAAAGTGAGGAGACAAGGCATTAATGACCAAGGGACACCTCATTGGTGGTTTTGGAAAAACCATGGCTTCGCCCTTGGTATTTTCCCATTGTATTGGCCACTTGGGACACCTCACACCTTATCTTACTATTAATAAGTCAACAATATTTATTACATACTTAATACATCATTTAATGATGTCATTAAACACCCGTAACTTAAAAACTGCATTTTCACTATTTACTGAAAATTTATCTTTCTCAGAAAAAACCCAAAATTTCACCTTAACAAAATATTGACTCTCTCATTACAAATATGAACTCCATTTTATAAAAAATAATTTTCTAAATATTTTTATTTTAATTTTTAAATAAAAACACTATTCACCGAAAATTCATTTTTTCAGAAAAAACCCCAAAAATTACCATAACATAATATCATTGCTCTGAGTTCAAAAATAAAGTCCATTTTATAAAAATAATTTTCTAAATATTTTTAATTTATTTTTTAATTAAAAACACTATTCACCCCAAAAAACTAATACTTGACTAATAATTTATGAAACCGTTATTTACCCATTTTATTGAATTGCATTACTTAATCTAGGTATCTAAATTATATTAAAACATTCTTTGAGTGAAATTAATAATCCATTTGGTCACACTACTAATCCTAAGCGTAAAATATCTATTCATAATTTACTATTCATCAAAAATTATATTGATCTTATTAGACTCCATATTCTTACTGAACACTTTTGCAGAAGACATTTTTTTGAAAATAATTACACATCATTAATTATTTAAGGTTTACATAAATATTTTAAAATATCCTTTTTTTCAAAATTCATCAATAAATACATCCTAAAATTATCCATATATTTGAAATTTCACAAACTTCGCTAAAGGAAGAAATCTCAATTTATTCATCCCAAAGGATTACACGAAGAAGCTAGGGTCTCGCCACATAGCCCCTTATAACACCAGCATATGACCTAAGTGTAATGTGTGCTATGGTGAGAGAATCTGAGGGATGCTCAGATAATATTGCCCTAGTAGTAATCTCTACTAACATGAACTTCTCCCGTAGTCATTTCCGTTCAATATTGACACACTAGTGTTTGGCTTGGGCTTGGTCCAAAGAGAAGTCCAAAGATGCCACCTCCTTCCCATGCTCTGATAAGTGGGCTTCATAAGGTTCGAGTCTACTGGATGAAGCCATCGACTACTCTTTCTGCATTAACCATTAACATATCTATTAAATCATTAAGAGTAAGTTAATATACTACTCAAAAAGTTTGGGTCGTTACATTCTTCCCCCTTTAAGAAATTTCGTCCCAGAAATTTATACTTGAGGCCTAGTCGAAAAGGTGAGGGTACTTTTGCTTCATCATTTCCTCGGGCTCCCAAGTCGGTTCTTCATATTTATGATTCCTCCACAAAACTTTCACAAGGTGGGTAGTCTTGTTTCATAGAACCTTGTCTCTACGGTCTACGATCTCCACTGGCTGCTCCTCATAAGAGAGGTCATGTTCCAATTGTACCACCTTTGGGTTCAGTACATGCGAAGGGTTGGGTATGTACTTACTCAAGAGAGATACATGGAAGACATTGTGAACTTTAGCTAGGTTCGGTGGAAGTTCTAGACGATAGGCCACTGCTCCTATGCGGTCAAGGATTTCATAGGGGCTAATGTACCTAGGTCTGAGGTTCCCTTTCTTCCCAAACTGCATGACTCTCTTCCATGGAGAAATTCGAAGGAAGAGTTTGTCTCCAACACCAAACTCCAAGTCCCTTCGACGATTGTCAGCATAGCTCTTCCACCAACTTTGAGCATCCTTTATGTGTTGTTGGATGGCATGAACCCGTTCTATCATCTCCTACATGAGATCAGGCCCAAGAAGCTTTCTCTCACCAGTTTCATCCCAACAAGTAGGAGTTCCACATTGCTTTCCATATAGAGCTTTATAGGGTGCCTTCTGAATACTCGAATGGAAGCTGTTGTTATAGGAGAACTCAACTAATGGGAGGTGTTGATACCATCCACCTTTAAATTCCATTGAACATAATCTCATCATGTATTCGAGTGTCTGAATAGTCCTTTTAGATTGGCCATCAGTTTGAGGATGATAGGCCGTACTAAAATTCAATTCAGTATTCAGAGCATGTTGAAGACTTCTCCAGAATTTTGATGTGAATCTTGGATCACGATCAGACACGATGGATAGTGGTATCCCATCCAGCCTCACCACTTACTTTACGTAAATCATGGCAAGTTGATCCAAAGAGAAATCTTTCCGAATAGAGATAAAATGAGCGGTCTTGGTGAGATGGTCCACAATAACCCATATTGCATTGTTTTCGTTCGATGTTTTCAGGAGAATAGTTACAAAGTCCATATTGATATTATCCCACTTCCATAATGGTATGGGTATAGGTTGTAATACCCCCTTAGGAAGTTTTCGTTCTGCCTTTACTTGTTGACACACCAGGCACCTTGTAGTGTAATTAGCAATCTCCCTCTTCATGTTATCCCACAAATAATGATCACGAAGGTCTCTATACATTTTAGTGCTTCCTGGATGTATAGAGAAAGTAGAACTATGAGATTCATCCATCAGTTCTTTCTTTATCTATGGAATAGATGGAACACATAGTCTTGTACGAAATTTCAATACACCTTCTTGATCAATATTGAAATCAGGGAACTTCCCATCTTTTACAGCCTCCAACTTCTCCTGCAGTAAAGGATCTTCTTTTTGAGACTTCTTGATCTTCTATAGTAATGAAGGTTGAGAAATCATTTGGGATAAGGTTGATGATGTCCCTTTCCTTATAATTCCCATGTCCAGTTTTACTAGATCTTTAATCAAGGGATCTCTTAGGATCCTCATTGTTTCCAGAACAACAGGGTCTTTCCTACATAACGCATCTGCGACTTTGTTTGCTCTTCCAGGGTGATAAAGAATTGAACAATCATAGTCTTTAATAATCTCCAGCCATCTCCTTTGTCTCATGTTCAATTCTTTCTATGTGAAAATATAATTTAGACTTTGGTGGTCAGTGTATATATCACATTTCTCCCCATAAAGATAGTGCATCCATATATTTAGGGAAAAAACAACTGCTGCTAGCTCTAGATCATGCGTAGGATAATTCTTCTCATGAATCTTCAACTGTAGAGATGCATAAGAAATTACCGTGTCATTTTTCATGAGGATTCACCCAGGCCCTTTCAGAGATGCATCGCTAAAAATAACGAATCCTTCTCCGATAGAGGGTAGTGTTAACACAGGTGTAGTAAACAATCTCTTATTTAGCTCTTGGAAACATTCCTCGCATTCCTTTGTCCAGATGAACTTAACCCCTTTTCGAGCCAACTTTGTTTGTGGATTAGAAAGCCATGAAGAGTTTTCCACAAACCTCTTATAATATCCCGCTAAACCAAGGAAACTACGAATCTCAGTTACTATTATGGGTTGAGGCCAGTCCTCCACAACCATTGTCTTTGTAGGGTCAACCGAGATATCTTCATTGGTTGTGATGTGCCCCAAGAAAGCCACTTGTTGTAACCAAAACTCACACTTGCTGAACTTTCCAAAGAACCTCTCCTTCCGTAGAGTTTTCAAAATAACCCTCAGATGATCTTCATTCTCCTCACAACTTTTTGAATATATAAAAATATCATCAATATGAACTACCACAAAGTTATCCAGGTAGTCCTTAATGACTGTACTCATCAAATCCATCAAAATAGAAGGAGCATTATTCAAGCCGAAGGTCATAACAGTAAACTCATAATTCCCATATCATTATCAGATAGCAGTCATTGGAATATCTTCCTTCTTCACCCTCAGTTGATGATAACCAGATCAAAGGTCAATCTTAGAGAAGAATTGAGCCCCACGAAGTTGGTCAAATAAATCATCAATTCATGGAAGAGGGTATCTGTTCTTCACTGTGATACCATTCAGTTCTCTATAATCAATGTATAGTCACATTGATCCATCCTTCTTCTTCACAAAAAGAACTGGTGCTCCCCAAGGAGACACACTCGGTCGAATAAACCCCTTCTCCAAAAAGTCTTGGAGTTGTTTCTTTAACTCTTCTAGCTCCACATTTTCCATTATATACGGGGTCTTTGACATCGGTTGAGATCCATGTACGAGTTCAATGGAGAACTCTACCTCTCTTTCTGCTGGAGGTCCATGTAACTCCTCAGGAAATACATCGATGTATTCCTAAATAATTGGAACATCTTCTATTTTTATGCTCCCTTTTCCTTCTTCATCATCACCGATTAAATCCATAAAAAAAGCTATAGTAGTGCTTCTAGATAGGGATTAGTTCGAGATATCTCTCCTAGGAAGATAACTATATGTCATTTATACAAGAATACTGAGATTTCCTTACTTTTTCATTTGATCTTAGCATTATACTTTGAGAGCCAGTCCATCCCTAGTATAACATCGAATTCTAACATGGGAATGACTACTAGATTTGCGATAATATTGTTCTCACTAAAGTAAACACTAGAGTCTCTAAACACCGTTGATTCATGGATAATCCCACTTGGAGTCTTGACTGACAACTCTACCTCAAGAAGTTCGGGGACTGATTCTATATTCTTTGTAAACTTGGAGGAAATAAAGGAATGCATAGAACCAGAATCAAACAATGTAGTTTTTAGTTTTGAGAGGACAAAAAGAGTAAATACTACCACATCATTCAGAGATTCATCTTCAGTTGTTGTGATAGTAAAAGAATGACCATTCTCCCCTAGCCTTTGCTGAGGTTGATGGTGATTCCCCTCCACTACTCTGGGATTTTGACAGAGATTAGCATAGTGACCAAGCTATCCACACATGAAGCAATGGACTTCGGGTAAGGCCAAAACCATCTTTCCTCTGTCTTTAGTGTTGGGGAGTTGAGGCTTCACCTCACTACGACAATTATGAGCAATATGTACTCCTCTCTCACACTTGTAGAACATTCCACTTCTGATCAAGCAGTTCCCCAGATGCTTCTTCCCACATTTATTGCATGTGGTAAGTTTCATTTTCTTTCCACCTCTTCCCTGATCAAAATCCTTCCCTAAACTGGGCTCAAACGATCCCTTCTTGTCATTTGATTTATGAGGCCACTGTGTCTCACCAAACTCTAGCTTGATTTTCATTGCACTCCGCATGATCTACTCGTAGCTATCGTAGTCCCGATTGGCTAAATTCTTCCGCGGATGAATTCTCAGTCCACTGAAAAATCTATCAACCTTCCCACTTGGATCCATGACAAAGATAGTGGTATATCGTGAAAGTCGGGTGAAATTCATCTCATAGCTTCCGACAGATTCGTTCTCCTTCTGCTTCAGCTCGAGAAACTCTTTCTCCATTATCGTTTTCATGGAACAAGGGAAATACTTATTAAAGAATATTCCCCAAAAGTCTTCCCACTCCATAACTTCCATCTCTACTCTAGGCTTCGTGTTTTTGACCAGTGACCACCACTGACCAGCTTCTCCCTCTAGGCGGTAAACAGTATGGGTGACTTTTTCTTGTTCTGAACAAAGGAGTACAGAAAAGATCTTTTCAATGGAGCTTATCCATTGTTCCGCAACCAATGGTTAAGTAGATCCATTGAATGATGGTGGTCATTGATGCATGAAGGACTAAACAGAATGTTGTTCCCATCATGGTGAGATCGGCCTCTCAGCTTGATTCAAGTTATTACTCATAACTTGAGTCAGTTGGTTCATCATTTGCATGAATTTTTCCATTCCGGCTTCCATTGGAGGGTCGTCAGCACATGGTGCATTGCGGTCACCATCGTCACGGTTCCTCCTATTTCCCTCCATTTTATAAAAGAATAAAACCTTAGTGAGAAACATACTTCATTTATGAATCTTTTAACTAATACGTCATTCTTAGACGGTTACATTTCTTTATAATTCCTTCATAATGATTCATAAAAAGATTGCGATTAACCAAACATATCCCCCCGGAGTGTCGTAACCAATAGTGCAGCAAGGCCCGTTATTGTGCACCAGTTCCCATTCATGTCGAGCTCAAAGTGGTATTTTCGGGTTTTACCCCTATGTACATGTGTTCCAGATCCGTCTCTACCTGCTCGTATCCAGACAGGGATGTATTTGTTTGATAAACCAATTACTCAATACTTACCAAAATACCAGGAAGTTTTCCTATATTTAAACTTTTCTATAGGGTTCTTCCTAAAGTTTTTATATCCTAATTTCCAAAAATAACTAAACCATATTTTGATACAAACTATAGCATCCCGTCTTTTTATAACATAAACTTTCATTACATTATATAGAACTGAGGATCTTTAAGGTTTAGTGTCTTGGAAACCAGGAACATAAAACATGAGAACAACAAAAAACAATCTTCTTAAACACTTCAAAGGCTTATCCATAAGTTCTTCATAGGTTCATTACTGCATCTCATAACCTGAGGACAAACATCAAAAGAAAGGGTGAGCATAAGGCCTAGTAAGGTAAACAAGAGGAACATTTTACAAGTGAACTTGAGATACTTCAATAAGGTCATGAAAAGAACATTAAGGCATGAGAAATAAATCATGAGATATATCATAATAAAAATAAAATTTTTCATAATGTGAAGATGTGGCTGCAACATTTAACATTGACAATCATTTCGTTTCACAAAGGTCCATCCCCAAGGTGTCATTAAAAATTACCCAGGTTATTCACCAAGGTATCAGCCTAAATGGTCATCTCTAGAGATTAAGTCTTTACCCAATGCATTGGAGCACTATCTGGGTGCACCCTTGAAATTTCTTCATTATCATGTGAGCCACATATATCATCATCAATCATTTCATAAAGAACCCATATATTATAAAAGAAATGGGTTTCATTTCATAATCATAACGTTTTAAAACTGCTTTAAAGACATGATCTTTATGTCAATTTAAACCCACGGAAAGGGAAATCGGGTTTCATGTATGTAAATCACAAAAATTAAAATAGAACATTTTGATATATATTTGAATAAAACTTTAGAAATAAGAGCCTTGAGTTTTCACGTAATAAAATAAAATAATTTTTAGAAAAAGAGAGAGGCATTTTGAGACGAAAATTCTGTAGTATAACGGCTACGTTATAGGGTTTTAGAAAACGATGAAAAGAGAGGGGACATGGGTAACCCACTCATAAATGATCTATAAAAATAGTATAGGGTCATAATATAAAGGATATGAATCATGTTAATGAAATTTTAAGGACATACCATTTGAAATGAAAAACATGGAAGTAAGACAAAAATAAGACTTCTCTTATAAAAATTCGGCAGCCGAACGGTGTCACTTAAACATCAATAAAAATGAATTGAAAAGATCAAATAGGTTATCTCATCATATCATCATAAAATATCAGTATTATAGATATAGTGATCATACCCCAAAATAATAAAAATTAACTTGGAATACTTGAAATGAAAATAGAACTTGAAAAATGAGAAGGGTGAAAGAATCCCTAAAAAATTCAGCAGCCTAACGGCGCCACTTAAACATTCATAAAACAAAATAATGAGAGTAAGAGGGGATTTATCATCATATGAACATGAAAGGGATAGTAAGGTGAATATAAAAGAACATCCTCCCACATAAGAACATGGAGCATAAAAGGAATGACATAAAAGAGATTACATGAAAAGAAAGAGAGAGGTCTGATCCCTTACCTTAAATGTAACTCTTAAAACTCAAAGGTTGGGACCTTGAGGGGTGTGAAGGAATCTTGGGAAGACTACTTGGGAGGTAAGGAGACCAGAACTTCGTTGAGAATGATTTTGGAGTCCAAAGGATGATAGAATGGCTTGGTATTTATAGGGAAAGTGAGGGGACATGGCATTAATGGCTAAGGGACAACTCATTGGTGGTTTTGGAAAAACCATGGGCTTGCCCATGGTATTTGCCCATGGTATTGGCCACATGGTACACCTCATACCTTATCTCACTATTCATAAGTCGAAAATATTGATTACATACATAATACATCATTTAATGATGTCATTAAACACTCGTAACTTAAAAACTATATTTTCACTATTCACTGAAAAGTTATCTTTCTCAGAAAAATCCCAAAATTTCACCTTAACCAAATATCGACGCTCTGATTATAAATATGAACTCAATTTTATAAAAAATAAATTTCTAAATATTTTAAATTTAATTTTTTAATGAAAACACTATTCACTGAAAATTCATTTTTTCAGAAAACACCCCAAAATTTACCATAACATAATATCCATGCTCTGAGTTCAAAAATAAAGTCCATTTCATAATAAAACTTTTCTAAATATTTTTAATTTTATATCTAATTAAAAACCACTATTCACCCCAAAAAACTAATACATGAATAATAATTTATGAAACCGTTATTTACCCATTTTATTGAATCACATTTCTTAATCTAGGTGTCTAAATTATATTAAAACATTATTTGAGTGAAATTACTAATCCATTTGGTCAAATTACTAATCCTAAGCGTAAAATCACTATTCATAATTTACTATTCATTAGAAATTACGTTGATCTCATTAGACTCCAAATTCCTTACTGAACACTTTTGCAGATGACCTTTTTTTCAAAAATCATTCCACATCATTAATTATTTAAGGTTTTCATAAATATTTTAAAATATCTTTTTTTTTCAAAATTCATTAATAAATACATCCTAAAATTATCAGGACATTTGAAATTTCACCAACTTCACTAATGGAAGAAATCTCAATTTATTCATCCCAAAGGATTACATAAAGAAGGTAGGGTCTCGTCACGTAGCCCCTTATAACACCAGCATATGACCTAAGTGTAAGGTGTGCTATGGTGAAAGAATATGAGGGTGGCTCAAATAACATTTCCCTAGTAGTAATCTCAACTAACTTGAAATTCTCTCGTAGGAATTTCCGTTCAAGCTTGACACGCTGGAGTTCATCTTGGGCTTGGTCCAAAGCGAAGCCCAAAGATGCCACCTCCTTCCCAAGCTTTGATAAGTGGGCTTCATAAGGTTCGAGTCTACTGGATGAAGCCATCGACTCCTCTTTCTGCATTAACCATTAACATCTATATTAAATCATTAAGAATAAGTTAATATACTACTCAAAATGTTTGGGTTGTTAGACATTGTCCCATACATATGAGAGTTATAGTAGATCTCATGCACTTCTTCTCTAATGATGAGAATCTCTCTTTCTAATATGAATCTAAGAAGGATTCTATGAAATCTATGATTATAATGTTATTTTTTTGATTTGTGCCATCGTGTAGAGTAATATTCATTGCACGACGCTGAATTTATTCCCTTTCCAACTCAATCAGATAGGAGAATCCAATTTGGGAAATAAATAATTACGGGATCTATCAATCTTTGGGTGGATATTTGTTTTTCTTACTATGTGGTGGTGTTAACTTGATTTGTTTCTTCCATATTATAGATGATGATCAATGACACCATTCTACAATGCATGATACAAAATATTTATTCCTCTTGATTACGGTTAGACAATACTTTGGATACATTAGCCAATGCAATGGTGTGAGAATTTTATAATGGGGGAACATGAAGCAATATGGGCCCTAATGAGAATTCTACCATTATTCCCTTTACATTGCTAGAAGGAGGGGATGATTTTTACTTTTTTATGGAATATTCACCATTGATCTCACTTATAACTTGTTTTTAATGCACTATGATATTTAGGTCGGCTATCTGTAACTATAGGTCCAATTCTAAGCCAGTGATGAGGGATTGGTATTCTGCCTCATTATTTGAGCAGCCTTCCGATAGTGAGAAAGAGTATAGAAAAATTTATTTTTCTAGATAAATAAATGCAATACCCTAGAAAACGAGATTTTGATTTGGATTACCTATCCTTTTACTTCTAAGACTTTGGGAGGTTCCATAAAAATAAATCTCCCACGTATGGGGTGTTTCATGGTCATAGAAAACCTCCTCATCAAGTAGTTTGTTTTCTATCAGTTTACGTTTTAGTATTGGATGTTATGAAAGAAAATTATTCAGGTCTTTCCCTTTCACAACCTTCTTTGACATGTACTAAATATCATATTATTGTAGAATGACCACCCTTTTGGAAAAATACCCAGTTAACATGGGGTGGAAAAGAATGTACCGGAGTGGATCAATATGAGAGACCATAGAGACATAAAGATTCCGAAAGTAATTCTTCAGCTTCTTCAATGAAAATATTTGTACAAGGTAATTATTCTCAACACTCAACTATAAAGTCACTATACCTTGAATTGTTTGAATGAGGTAATAGAGACTATTCACACTCCCTGTATCATTATTTTGTGTGAACGTAGTTTTCTATGGTGGCTAAATATATTATTAGTGACTTCCCTTCAACTAATGGAATCTGGACTAGTGGGTATAGTTTATATTGTTTGAGACTTTCTAAGGCATCATTTCATTCCTTATCCAACTGGAATTTGATTTCTTAATTCATTATCCTAGTGAAAGGGATATATTTTCTAGTTAATTCTTCTATGAAACGCCTATTAAAGGTGAGTTTCCCATTGACTCAACTCTGCTCTCCAAGATTTTTCAAGGGTGACATTGCTAAAATAACACTAGTCCCCTCTGGGTCAACCTCGATGTGGCGGTGCTATTCCAAAAATCCTGGGATCTTCCTTGATGTTACCCCGAAAGTTCCTTTCAGTAGATTTGTCTTTAGACTGTGTTGTCATAGCTTGTTGAATACTATTTGAATATTTGTGAAGTGATCACTACCCTACCGTGATCTTAAAACTAGGTCATCATCAAACCATTTTTAGCCTTCCCATGTATAGAGTAATTATTTGATGAATGTCGCATTTATAGGTGGCTCCATTGTTCTTAAAGACAATGGGAATGATCAGATAAAAAAATAATCCTTTTGGAACTCTTAAGGCAGTGGATTCTTCGTCACCAGTGTCTATCTTTATATAATTGTACCATGAATACCCATACATGATGGAAAAATCATAGAATCTAGTAGTTTCATCAATCAAGAGTTTTAGGATCTGTAATGGGAAGCATTACTTTAGGTATTATCGATTAAGGTCTATGAAATTGACATTGACCATATTCACCCCATTATTTTTCTTAACGGGGAAAATATTGGAAAGGTATCTTGGGTCTTTCACTTCTCATACAAAGTTATCTTTGATCAATTTCTCAAATTCCACTTATACATGAGAAGCATGAGAAGGGTCCATCATCTTGGATACCTTCTTAAATCCTTGATGGTCATCATGTAATGTCCCAGAAATTCCATGTAATTTTAAAAAAAATTAAATGGGATTATTTCAGGGCCAGACTCTCAGACAACACCAGATTCCGAGGCCTGGTGATCCCAGAATAGATTTTTGAACTTTTTTATGTCCATTTAAAGAAACAAGCTAGTGGGTTTCTATAAATTTTAAATCGGTTCTCAGATAAAAAATATGAGGGAATTATTGAACTCAGAACATCGGGATTCGCCTAGAAAGGACCTAACTTCAACCAGCGAGGGTCGACCATAAAAGTTTGTTTTTAGAATTTTTAAGAGAAAAATAAAAATAACTTTTTTTTCCTTCACCATTGAGTGGTGAATCATCTATAGTGTAGTGGGGTGATGAGGCAATGATGAGTCACAATAAATGAATCCATTTAATGGCTTATTAATGTGTAGTGTAACAATACTTTTAATGAAGCGTAAATGATACACTGTTTCATAAATAAAATAGTGTAACGATGCATCAACGCAGCGTAACAGAAACTATTAGATGTATTTCTATTTTAATGGATTAACTGGGTTGCATAAACAGGATAAAAAACATGGAACTCCTCTAATGTATTTTCAATGACGAATCCTCTACAATGAACATTGGTGAATCTCTAGCGACATCAAAACACATCGAAGAATGGGACCAGTGAGTGATGAATGCCAACAACTTCGAACTCTTGCATCTATGTGGAAAGATCCTTACTAACAATGATCTTCCCTTCAATGTGAGTCTATCTCAGGTAGGGGATTAATTTTTTATGGATAAATTCCCCATTCATATTTATAATACAATGAATTCGGATCAACCCACACACATGTTAATATCCAGGTCACTTTTTCTTGCAGGAGGGTATTATTCTATCTTAAGGATTGCATCGGGATTAGACTATTGTTTGAATCACAAACCTCTCCTACCATGTTTTTAAAACCTCTAATGTGGAGGGTGTGAGCCAACACGAACAAGGCCTGGGCTCCTCCACCTTTGTTCATTCTTGTGCGTTCTTCGTGATCGCAGCTTTGAAATGGCGGACAGAAAGTATCGAGGCCTTAGGAAGGAAGGTGACATCCCATGGAAGCCGGAGGCGTAGATGACATGAGGAATGAACCACTAGAGTGAACCCAGTGGTCCGTAGAGCTGGCGACGATAGCATCAGCTACGAGTGGGTGGCGAAGCACCCCAACGGCGCCCCAAGGTTTAATTTGCAGCTGGCTCGGGCTGCGGAGGGGCGTAAAGAGACGCTAGTAGTGGTCCAGCAGTTGGGGGATATGGACGCAGCCACCTGGCAACATTGGATGGGCGGTCCGCATCGCACGGGCCATGGTGACCCACTGGCATGGTGTCTAGAGGGACCACGAGCAGGAAAGAAGCACGAACGACTTAGCTGGCTGTAGTACGCAAGAATAGTATTCCCACTGGGCATCCGAGCTAGAGGGGACAAGGCCGCTAGTTGTGGGCCGGGCTGGATTGAACCGATTCACTGGGTGACCCGACATTCTTCCCCTCGGTCTAATAGAGTCGGGTCCAGCAAGCCCAAATGGGTTTGTCCCAGGGGCCAGGCTGGACCTGTCAGACCCAGACCTGAACTCGGTTGGGTCAAATTGATCAAACTAGGTCGGGGCATGCGAGGCCCCCGAGCAGGGTTGGTCGGGTCGGTCTGAGCAGGTCAGACCGGTCCTAGACACAACCGTCCCCTGATTATGAAAACACTAATATCTTTCAAATCAGGTGTCTGAATGATGATCCGTTTGTAAATTTGGAAACCTTGAAATGATGTGCTTATTTTGGAATACTCTAAGAATGTTTTCTAGGAATTTTATATGAAAAAATTTGATTGAGGTCAGGTTTCTCTTGGAATCAAGTGCACTACCGGAGGTAATCCTATGGTTGACTGAGACCCGAATACCACTGACAAGCATCCCTTTTGGGATCAGCTACAAGAGACCCTGTGTGAATTAGATACAATTGCCTAGTGGAAGTGGCTCTGTGTGACCTGACATGCCCACTGTGGGAAGTGGCTCTGTGTGACCTGGCATACCCACCGTACTCATCCGGGATGAGTACCCTAGTAGGATGGCCAAGGCGGGTAGCAGCTCTATGCGACCCAGTAGGACCATAGTGAGGAGAGGATCTATGTTACCCAGAATACCCATGGTACTCATTAGGGATGAGTACACCAATAGTACTATGTGTTCTATTTTGAGACTGATGGTCTTGTTTTCTATACATTAGATTATACCTATGTGAGCTGAAAGTACATTATGCATACATTCTTTTGTGGTATTTACTTTGTGGTTTGGGATCCCTACTGGTTATTTTGTTACTCACCCCTACATGGGATTCACCCACACATGTCATGTCACATACAGATAATCGATGCTTCGACGAAGACCTTGGTGGTCTGGGACCATGTGTGCTCATTGAGACAGGTCGGATGGGCGTAACTCTATGACTACAGATAGCTACAGTACAATCACCCCTTTATGTGGGGTCTCTAGTGGATGGACCATGACAGTTGTAATTTCCTTTATGGTTCTAGCTTTGTATTCTATCCCCTCTTACATTTAGATTGTATTATACTCTATGTAGTTGTGTTAGTGACAGTTTTGGTTTACTTAGTATTTACTTTCTACACTTTTAGATTTGTGTGTGTGTGTATAGGTTTAAAGGAAAATACCTTTCTTTTTTGAAATATTACAATTCAGTTCAAGTCACTAGCCCCTTGCCTATAGAAGGCAGTCTTGGGGTAGTCACAGTATGGGCCCTGGGGAACGGGTCTTGAAAAGTGGTATCAGAGGCAGTCAATTCTACTAGAAGAACTGAAAGCCTGTAAATTTTTATGGGACAAATGTATTAAGTGTTTCGTGCTCAGCATTCAGGCTATGGAGTCCAGGGTTGGTGTGATGGCTGGTGTATCCATACAACAAGGCCCAGAATTCTGCTTTCTGACTTAGTAGATGAAAACACTAGTTTCATGCATCTTCTAGTGTTTTCTCATGATATTTATGAGTCAGAGTGAGCTCACCATGTATAATTTATTAATGATGATTCAACTTGATCACTTTCAGGATTCCACCTCCTATATAGCTATCTAGGATTCCAGTTTGAGACCATGAGGATGGTCCATAAAGTGATGGGGCTACGGTACAGTGATTGTTTCCTAATGTGGAACATTCATGCGATGTCCTAGCTTTTCCACCACCCCTTGGTCAATAGTTACTACTAGCACTACTAGTAGAGGATGCACATAGGCTCAGTGCTTTACATGAGTTTCGGTGACAGGGACCCCTCTGGTTTCGAGGCAAGCCTAACTCATAGAAGTATAAGGACTGGCTTGAGGTGGTGAGAGAGTTTTCTGTCTAGTCATGGCACCAATATATCAGATGGTAGTCCTAGCAGTGTGCCTTCTACGTGGCATAGAAGGGTGATGGTAGGGTTTGGATTACCTAATCATACAATGAGGTGACTTTTTGTGGTTAGATCTTGAGAACCTTTATCATAAAAGGGGCCCTTACAATAAAATCTAAGGGCTATTTGTTCGCAAGAGATTCTACAGCTTCAACAGGATGACATGTCAGTAGCTGAGTTTTCATCGAGGCATACCGACCTTTCCAGTTACTGAATGAATATGATACGACCAATGCTTTAGGGCTCTGACCTCCAAGAAGGATGTGTTTAGGGACATCGGAGTCATCACTATTCCTCTATGAATTTTTACTTATTCATGGGTGATCGAGATAGTCTTTATGGTTGAAATTATATTGTATGAGAAGATACATTTAGTGGATGTCAGAAGTGGTAAAGAAGAAAACCGATGTTAGTCTCTGGGACTTGGAGGTGTGAGATGTTTCAAAAATAAGACCCATGATAGGTGATCTATATCTCAAGGCTCATAGGGTGAGTCCAGTCATCCTAGAAAGAGTTAATGTATTTAAGAGATAATCGGTGAAGTCTTGCTAGAGATTTTCTATCCTATTTTTCTTATAGTGAAATGGTGGATGGACCACCAAGGTAGAGACAGTGACAGGAACTGATTAATCTGCAGGATGCCAGACATGGTAGGGGAGATGAGAGAGAAACATAAGGTCATATACAATTCGATATGTTACAACCACCACCCAAATGTGGTCCACACCAAGCTTAGGGAGCTGGAGGACAAAGGAAGGGGGAAGTTGCAGGTGGTCATCCTTACCCGCATGGCAGTGGTTTTTTAGAGTTTTCAGTTCCCTGTAGTGGTGGAAGAGTATAAGGACATCTTACTCGAGGATGTTCTGGGTCTACCTGCACATAGATAGGTAGAAATCTACATCAATATAGACCCCTACATGAAACTGATATCCATGCCAGTATATCGGATGGCTCCCGTAGAGCTTCTCAAGTTGAGGGTACATCTAGAGGAATTTCTTGAGAAGGGCTTCGTGAGGCACTGTATTTCATCATGGGAAACCCCATTGTTGTTTTCCCAGAAGGTAGATGAAATCTTGAGGATATGCATGGACTACTAGTGCCTAAACCAGGTGACTGTGAAGAACAAATATCCACTGCCGAGAATTGATGACCTCTTTGACCAGCTAAAGGGAGCGAGGAGGTTCTCAAAGATATACCTCAGATCAGGCAATCACTAGCTTCCAGTATAGAATGAGGATGTACCAAAGATAGCCTTAAGCTATCATTATGAACACTACGAGTTCTTGGTGATGTTCTTCATCATGAAAAATTCTTCGAAAGTGTTCATGGGACTCATGGACAGGATCTTCCAGCCATACCTCGATCATTTAGTTGTGTTCTTCATTGAAAAATCTTGGCGTACTCAACATCAGATGAGGAAAACTCTACACACCTGCGGATAGTTCTTCATACAATATGAGAGAACTAGATTTATGGTAATCTCATGATGTTTCGGTTCTCGATTTAGATGTCCACTTTCTGAGACACGTCATCTCGGAGGCTGGAATTGTAGTAGATCTGGTGAAGATAAAGGCAATTATTTCTTGGGAGCCACCTTGGAGCGTGACTGATGTGCGAAGTTTCTTAGGGTTGAATGACTACTACCATAGGTTCGTACCCAAATTTTCTATAGTATAATCACCCTTATCATCTTTGACATGGAATTTAAAACACTTCGCATGGATGGAGGTGTTCCAACAGAGTTTACAAGAGCTAAGGCGGAGACTGATAACTTCCCCCATCTTGATACTACCTGAGGAGGGCATTAGGTATTTATTTTTCTATGATGAATTAGGGACCAGATTGGGTGGTATCATGATGCATAGGTGAGAAGTGATTGCCTAAAGTTCATAGAAGTTGAGGTATAAAGAGCATAACTACATAACCCATGGCCTGGAGTTAACAACAATGGTATTTTCTTGGAAGATGTGACAAAACTACTTTATGGGGGAACACTTTACCATCTACTATGACCACAAGAGTATCAGATATATCTTCTCCCTGAAGGACCTAATCTTGAGATAATGGTGATGGATGGAGTTCTAATAAGACTATGACTTCGAGATGGTCTATACTCCTGAGAAGGGGAATGTGGCGGTAGAGGTGCTCAACAGGAGATCCGATTTGCAGCTGCTGGGTGAGGTGATAGAGCAGTTAGCCATGATGTAAATATCCTTCATCGATGATGATAGAGCATGTTACCTTTAATTGATGATTGTTAATCCCCCACTCCTACATCAATTTGGTGAGGCACAACTTGTTGATGTTGCCTGCAAGGCCCGATGCTCTCAGTTATCCTCAATAAAGGCTCTTTATGGGTTTTTGATAGGTGTGGGGCATGTCATCCTTTTCAGAGGATGTGTAGTAGTTCCAGTGGCATTGTGAGACGAGATTTTGAGGGAGTTACATGCCTCCCCCTTGGTAGTACATCCTGGAGTGGCGTAGTTTTACTAGGATCTCTAACATCGTTACCAGTGGCTAGGGATGAAGAAATCGGTGACTGAGTTCATTTCACGGTTCCTCACTTGACCGTAATTAGAGGCTGAGAATCATGTTCTAGTAGGCTTGGAAAAACTTCTTGAGGTACCAGAGTGTAAGTGGGATGGTATATCGATGGAATTAATGATGGTATTATCATTCACGTCCAAGGGATATGATTATATTTGTGTGATCGTTAACTGACTCACCAAGTCGGATCACTTCTTACCCATTCGAGAGAATGGATCGATAGAGGGATTGTGACACCTCTACGTCCAAAAGATAGTGTGGATTCATGGGGTTCCCTCGATATCATCTAAGACTGTGATGATTTCCTCACATCCCGGCTTTGGAGGGGATTATTGGAGACGTTTGGGACTCAGTTGCAGTTGAGCACAACTTTTCACCCATGGACTGATGGTCAGATAGAGAAAACCATACCGAACTTTGATGACATTTTTCATGCTTGGGTCCTTGATTTTGGTCATAGTTGGGAGGAACACCTACCACTGGTGGAGTTTTCATACAAAAACATCTATCACTCTACCATTGTCATAAAACCATTCGAGGCATTGTACTGGTGACCTTTCATATCACCTCTATGCTAGAAAGACCTAGGGGAGTCAACACTCATGGGTCTAGAGTTGGTATGGGCTACCAATGAGAAGGTGTGGATCATCCAGGAGCAGATGAGGACTATATAAATTAGACAAATATCTTATGCTAATAGGAGATGGGGGCCCTTGGAGTTTGAGAAGGAAGACCATGTTTTCCTTCAGGTCTCACCCCGACAGGGATTGCAGAGATTTGGTCAGGCAAGCATGTTTCCTATGAGGTTCATCAGCCATTTATAGATTTTGAGAAGAGTTGGAAAGGTAGCATACCACCAAGATATTCCCCCAGAGATGCACTGGGTTCATGATGTCTTCCATGTGTCACAGCTGAGGAGGTGCATGCATGATCCATCATACTTCATCGACTGGGGCATGATGGAAATTGACAATGGGGCGATGTTCATAGAGTACCCAGTAGAGATAGAGGATCGAATGGAGAGGACCCTATTAGGATGGTCTATTCCATTGCTATATGTTCTTTGGCAGCATGAGAAACTCTAAGAGATCACATGGGAGAAAGAGGCCCAATTTCGTGCTCAGTACCCCCATTTTATTGTATAGAATTGTTTTGGATTATGTGGATGGGAATCCCTAAAAGGTGGGATAATTTAACATCCCAGAAAATCCATGTAATTTTTTTTAAATTAAATGAGATTATGTCAAGGAAATATGCATATAGAGGACCTGATTTTGAGGCCCAGTGAGCCCGTAATATATTTTTTTAACTTTATTTATGTTCATTTAAATAAACATGCAACCAGGTTTTTATAATTTTTAAATTGGTTCTTGAATAAAAAAACCTAGGTCACCATTGAACGTAGAACATCAGGATTCACCTAGAAAGGAACTAACTTCATCCGGTGAAGGTTGACCAAAAAATTTGGTTTTCGGTCATTTCAGGAGAAAATTAAAAATAACTTAAAATGTTATTTTATTTGTTTCCTTCAATGTTGTGAAATGAAACATCTTCACTGTAGTGAAGAGATGAGATGATGACGAGTCACATTAAATTAACCCCTTTAAGGGATCATTAATGGGCAGCATAACAAAACAGTTTAAATGATGTGTAACTGATACATTGTTTCACAAATAAAACAGTCTAACGACGCAATGACTTAGCTTAACAGAAACACAGTGACACTTTTCTATTTTAATGGATTAACCGAGTTATAGAAAAAGAATCAAAAACCTAGAACTCCTCTGAAGAATCGATGATGAGGAATCCTCTCCAATGAAAACCGGTAAATCACTAGCGATATTGACACACCTTGAAGAATGAGACTAGTGAGTAATGAATGCCAATAACACTGAACCCTTGAATCTCTATGGATGGATCACCAGCAACAATGATCTTCCCTCCGACACAAGTCTATCATAGGTATGGGTTTACTTTTTGAAATTTAAATTCCCAATTCTTCTTTCAAAAACAACAAACATGAATGAACCCATGAAATGGAAGATCCACGGGTCCCTTGTTCATGTGGGAGGGTATTATTCTATCTTGGGAATTGCATCGATATTATACTAATGTTTGAATCATAAACCTCCCCTCCAATGTTTTCAAAAACTCTAACGTAGAGGGTGTGGTTCGAAACAAACAAGGCTCAAGCCCTTCCTCCTTTGTGTTTTCTTTCTCATTCTTTTTGGTTGTACCTTCTAAATGGAGGAAAGTAAGTTTTGAGGTCTTACCAAAGAAGGTGGAATCCAATGGAAGCTAGAGGCATATATGACATGAGGAACAGACCACCAAAGTAGACCTGGTGGTCTGTAGAAGGCTTAGCCGGCGCTGGCGGCCACGAGGGGGGGGGGTGGTGGTGTTCCATGATGAAGTGTCGAGGTGGTAGTCACGGACAACTCAGGCCGGCGGTAGGTGGATAGGGATGTAGCCACCCGGCTGCGTCAGAGAGCTGCCTACATCACGCGGGTCGTAGTAACCCATGTTGCATGGGACGTGGTGACTCGATGAAATGTGGTTCAACAGGACCACATGTAGGAAACAAGCCTGACCGACTTAACTAGCTACGACATGCAAGAACCGGACGCCCCGCTAGGTGTTCGGGATGGAGGGCACCGGCTCGCCAGTGGGGCGGTCCGGTAGGGCATGAACCTGGTTAATGAGAATCCTAGGATAGATTATGTTGGCCCTCTATTGTTAGATGGGCTAGTAGAATAACACCAGGCCCTTGGAAAACCTCGGCTGGGAACAAACCGGCCCACCGATTATGGGCTGGGTCGGATGGAACTGGGTCATTGGGCGACCCAGTGGGCTGGACTGTTGTCCGAATAGGGCCAGGCCAAGTGGCCAAGCTAGACCAGTCCAACCCATACCTGAACTGGGTCAGGTCAGATCAGTTGAACCAGGCCGGGGCATATAGGTCCCCTGAGATGGGTTGGTCAGGTCGGTCTAATCGATTCAGACCGGGCTCAGACACCACTGGCCCTGTATTAATAAAATTCTAATATCATTCAGACCGGGTGTCTGATTGATGGGATTTTTATGGAGTTGGAACCCTTGTCACAAGGTGGTTATATTGGAATAATATAAGTTGGTTTTCATGGAAATTGAAATGAAACTAATTTCTTGAGGAGCAGTTTATCCAGGAATCCAGCACACTATAGGTGAGAATCCTATGGTTGACTGGGACCTAAAGACTTCCAACAAGATACCATGTATGGATAAAGTACAATCAATCATGTATGTATCAACTATGATGGACTAGTGGGATGTGGAATCATGTGACTCGAAAGGCTCATGGTGGGGAGCGGCCCTGACAGAACAAATTTACAAGAATATTTTTTTATCAAATAATGATTATTTTTTACTATTTTTCAATGATAAACCTCATATATTTACATGTTTTATTAAAATAATGGGAAATTTTAGTTTTATAATGAAAATGAGAAAAATTGTGAAAAGTGCATATTTCAGGATTTTCGATATACAAACTTTGTGATAAAAATTTTGTTAGAATCCAGATTTTATTTCCTCAGATTGTGTCTTCTAGACCTGGAGCTGATTCAGCCATATAAATGGACTAAAAATTCATTGAAGTTGGACATTTGTTCAGGGGGACACCGTGGACCCCACCACCGTAACAGATGCACAATTCAGTCTCCATAGCTAATATTTCAGTTATTACACATGGATATGGAAGAGGACTCATAGGCGTGTTGACCCATTAAATTACATGGTGTTTTTCATCCATTAATGTGCATATTGATCATTATACATTTAAAGGATGCTTCTTGGAAATTTCTTCCAGAAAAAGTCCTATTCAATGAAAATTCCATAACTCCTACATTCGATGTCTAAATTCGCTGATATGTTTAGGGGAGACATTCAAGACATTTATAAACATCTTTTATGAAGGAGGAAACTCAAAACATTGTAATTTATGGGGGATACAATGTGCTACATTAAGAAAGAATAATTCTTCCTATAAATGGTGAGGAGAACCTACCTCTCAATTCATTCCTTTGCATCCCATTCCAGCTAGTGATAAGCATCCAAGAGGAGGAGAGAGTCCTCCTAATTGTTCTTCATTCATAATTCCTTCCTCCATGTTTTTTTATTTGAATTCGATGACACCACCTTGCATGGAGGGGTAGAATATTTTGTGACTCTCTGATGGGAAGGGGGACCCCATTTTGTGATGTTTGAGTTTCTGAAGTTTAATTCAAAGGAATTATTTTCTTTTAAATGGATGATTATCAATTTAATTTATTTTTGAATTTAAATTAAATACGATTGTATTTTGATTTATTCTTAAATATTAAATTACTTTGATTTAAATATTATTCTACCCTTGCTTGATCTTTTCATTTTACACTAATTGGTTAATTTGTGAAGAAAATCCACTAAGAGAGTGATTTGGTGAATGCTAAATAATGTGGAGAAATTAAGATAGATTAATTTAATTAGTTTGGGAAGTCAATACCAGATTTGGTATTGCCAATGTAATTAATATTAGTCCATTAATATTTGTACACTTTGACAAATAATTAAATCAATGGCGAAAAGAAGAAACAATTGTTATTCAATTCACTTAATTATTTTATCTAAAACCACAGGATTCATATTATTATAAAAACTATGATGACATGAAAAATGGGAAAACTCAACCTAATCCCAATCACTTATCTAACATATTAATTTAATAAACCTTTTTAAGAAAACCTCTTGCTTTCTTAAATCATTCAAACTTGTTATTTATTAAGTGACACCAAGATTAAAACACTGATCCTTGGAGAATGTCATTCTGGTTACCATTCATACAACACCCTTAGAGGGATTTAATTTTTTTTCCACATCTCATGAAAAGTGTGTGTCAAAACTGGTACCTTTTCCAGGGATCCAATCATTATTTCCTTTATTTTTTCAATTTTCACATCTTAGTTAGATTTCATTTCTTAAAAAAAATATTCTTTCCATGATGAATTCAAATGATTATTATTCTACATGGACCGAAAATTAATTATAGGTGGAATAACATGACTACACTGAGGAAGCCCTCCAACAAAGATCTGATGCACTGATGGTGATGGTCAAGTAGGTGAAAAGGGGCATTACAACATGGATCTCATTGAAAGACTTAATGGTGATGGTCGATGAACTTCAAAGAGACTTAAAAAGATTCGAGGCCAAGAAGGAAGTGCCACTATTCTTCCCAGATTTCACAGAAGATATCCATGAACTTGAGTCCAAACTCAAGGTGGACGATCCCAACTACCTGCTTTCACCTTCCACCATCATACTCTGAGAGGCACCTACCACTGAGGCAGAGATTAAAGTTGAACCAACTTAGGGAGGTGAACCTTTCTTTAACCCCATCTCTTCTGATTTTATTGAAACAGATTTGTATATCACTCCCCCTTGTTTTGATTATACAGAATCTGATATTTGTTGAAATGACTTGGAGGAAGATGAAGAATACAGTGGACATGCACCTGTTGAGGAACACATGGAGCTCCCTAATTTCAATGAACATGTATTGGAGGATCCCCATCAAGAGATCCAGTTAGCTGAGCCTAAGAAAATCAGACAAGAGGCTTCTTTTCATGTAGCCCCGATGAAGCCAACACTGGAAGTTAAGAAGGTTGTACAAGTAGTAACCAAGTAGGAGGTTCCATACTTCATCCTACCCCCGCCATGAAATCTATACTAAATTATGAAGGGGGTGGATCTAGTGTACTCATTCCATGGAGTCCTCCTCAACAAGAAATAAGAAGTGGATGATAAGAAAAAACCCATATGGTGGTTCATGTCAAAGAAGCCCCAACTGCCATCAGAGTTTGGATAACAGCTGGTACTGCCCTCTGGAGGTACTAAAAGAATCCAGGGACCACATGGGGGATCATACAATGATTTATCATTATATGATTTCTAGGAATTTGGATTTAAATTTAATTTCTTTGGAATTAGTCTAGCATACAGCCCTCTCCCTCCTATCATTTTGAGATTAAAATACATGATCCATGAGATTAATTGAGTTGCTTCCATTTATAGGTTCATAATGGTAGAAGGCAGCCCCAGACATTGGAGGTGAAGGACCAAGTATCATCGAAGAAATGCAGTTCAATTTTAGTGTTTTATATTTTAAACTCTCCTCATTTTGGTCCAAAACATGATTTGAGCTTTAAAGATAAAATTCAATGCCCACACTTGAATTTGTGTTTTACTCATCTTATCTAGGAGACATGAGTTTCTTAGGAACCCAGTGATGTCATGTATTCAATTTCAATGTTTATATTATTAAATGCTTGAAATACAGAAGTGAATTTTTAAATATGAAGCATAGATATTGAATTAATGACTCATGATTTGAAGGAATTAATTGATTCATGTAAATGAAAATTCCCTACCATCTTTCATGCATTGAATTTCTGAAATTTATGTGAATTGATTTGTTATTATTATTCATGCCATGAGTGACTGTCCAATGTTATATTTCTCATTCCAAAGAGGATTTCTAGACCATGTACTTCCTATTTATTCTTGAGCATATTTCTGGAGTGATCTTGGGATATGTAACCTACCAGAACATGTATTGAAACTTGTCAAAGCTATGACTGTAAAAAAACACATTTAAAATTATTGAGGCATCCTTTGAAAATCCACATGTCATTAAAATACCACCTTTACATCAATCCTTCTTTTATCCCATAGAGACCATTAATGACATTTATAAGGATGAGCCATGTTTCATGCCATTTTTATCCATTCCTACCCTACTCTTGGTATTTTCATGATATTGTAATGTTGAAGTGTGGGGGTAAATGGAATCATGGTGGATGAGATGATACACACTGTAAAGAAGAAGTGTGGGGGTGTTATTTTGGAAATTGTAAAAGGTTGTGAAATCATTCATTATACTCTATTTTTCCCCTCTTGAATAAAAAAATGAAAAAATAAAAAAAAGATCCAAAAAATAGAAAAATGGGTTTTGATTCTGGAGAACCACAAATTACCATTTTCTAGACCGATGATCTTATGATCTTATGTGGTTGGGTGATTGATGTGAGGTTTGATCTAATCATTACTTTTTCAAAAAAAAAAGTAAAAAAAATCAAGAGGGTGCACAAATCATTAATTATGCATAATTTGATAACAACCTTTACTTTGAGTTTTGGGAAGTTGGTGTTGCTACTTTTAAGGGGAGAATTTCATTACACTATTAATTTTGATATCATGCATTGTACTTAATATATTAGCCTCTTCCTTGAGATTTAATTTTTAATGCATCAAATCCTACCAACCTTAAGCCTTAGATTCATTTGAACCCTTATTGCAAGTCCTCATGATTTTATGTGTCTTTTTTCATTACAAAGTTGAGAAATTAGTTCATTTACAAGCCTATGGATTAGAAGAATGTTCTCATGTTATGAGCATAACTCTACTTGAATTGTACCATGAGTGATGAGAGAAAAAAGTGATGTAAATCATGAGATGGCATGTTTAATAATAATGAATCAAGGAGCTTGAATGAATGAAAGGATAAGTTCCATCAATTTTCAAAGGGGAAAAGTAAAATATGTGAATTATTTGTTTCTTTGAAAAATGGGAAATTAAATTTAGATTTTATGCATATTTTTGATAGTTTTATTTTACATTGAAAATTGATTGATTTTATTGCATTGGAATTTGAATATTGGTAACATTGGTGTCCTCTGATTTCCATGTTGAGATTTTATGTTTGAGGACAAGCATGGGTTAAGTGTGGGGGTATTTGATAGAGAAAATTTACATGAATATTTTTTATCAAATAATGAATATTTTTTAGTGTTTTTCAATGATAAACCCCATGTATTTACATGTTTTATTAAAATAATGGGTAATTTCAGTTTTATAATGAAAATGAGAGAAATTGTGAAAAGTGCATAATTCTGGATTTTTGGACAGATTTTGACCACAAGGGTATTTTTTTCATTTATCGTAAAATATATTTCTTAACTTTGTGATAATTATTTTTAGAATCCTGATTTTATTTCCACCTATTTTGTCTTCTGGACCTTGAGCTGATTCAGCCATATAAAGGGCCTAAAAATTCATTGATGTTGGGAATTTGTTCGAGCGGACAGCGTGGAACCCACCACCGTAACAGATGCAAAATTCGGTCTCCACAGCTAAAATTTCAGTGATTCCATCTGGATATGAAATAGGCCTCATAGACGCGCTCAACCATTAAATTCCATGGAGTTTTTCATCTGTTAAGGTTGATATTGATCATTATACATTTAAAGGAATCTTTTTGGAAATTTCAGCCAGAAAAAGTACTATTCAATGAAAATTCCATTTCGCCTACATCCGGGGGATAAATTTGATGATATTTTTAGGGGTGACAGCCACAAAATTTATGAACATATTTTATGGAGGAGGAAACGCAAAAAAAGACAATTATGGGGGATAAAACGTGTCACATTTAGAAAGAATGATTCTTCCTATAAAAGAAGAAGAGCTCCTACCTCTCAATTCATTCCTTCGCAACCCATTCCTGCAAGCGAAAATCATACAAGAGGATGATAGCATCCTCTTACTTGTTCGTATTTAATAATTCCTTCCTCCATTTTTATTTTTTATTTGAATTCAATGACCCCACCTTGAATGGAGTGGTAGAATATGTTGTGATTGGGTAAAGGGAAGGGGGACCCCATTTTGTGATGTTTGAGTTTCTGAAGTTTAGTTCTAAGAAATTATTTTCTTTTAAATGAATGATCATCAATTTATTTTGTTTTTTAATTTAAATTAAATACGATTGTATTTTGATTTATTCTTTAATATTAAATTTCTTTGATTTAAATATTATTCTATCATTGCTTGATCTATTCATTTTTGCACTGATTGGTTAATCTATGATGAAAATCAAATAAGGGAGTGATTTAGTGATTGCTAAATCACGTGGAAAAATTAAGATAGATTAATTTAAATTTTTATGGAAATCAATAACATATTTTGTATTGCCTAAGTAATTAATATTAGTACATTAATATTTCTACACTTTGATAAATAATTAAATCAAAGCTGAAAAGAAGAAACAATTGTTATTCTATTCACTTAATTATTTTTTTCAAAAACCAAAGGATTCATATTATCATAAAAACTATGATTACATCACAAATGGGAAAACCCAACCTAAATCCAATCACTTATCTCACATATTAATTTCATAAAACTTTTTAAGAAAACCTCTTGCTTTCTTAAATCATTCAAACTTGATATTTTTTATGTGACACCAAGATTAAAACAGTACTCCTTGGGGAACTACATTCTGGTTACCATTCATACTACACCCTTAGGGGGATTTAATTTTTTTCCACACCTCACGAAAAGTGTGTGTCAGGCCCTGTGTTACCTGGCAGATCCACAATACTCATCAAGGATAAGTACCTCTGTATGATGGCCAAGGTGGGAAGCGGCTCTATGTGACCCGGTAGGACCATAGTGGGGAGCATCTATGTGTGACCTAGAATACCCATGGTACTCATCAAGGATGATTACCCCAACAGTCTATAGTGATTAGTGTTGCGACTGATGGTATTTCTTTCTATACTCTAGATTATAAATGTGTCAGCTGACAGTACCTTGTGCATACATTCTTTTGTTGTCTTTCCTTTGTGGTTTGGGGCCCTTATTGAGTATTGTGTCACTAACCCCTAAACAGGATTTTCCCACACATGTTGTGTCCCATTCAGGTGATCGATGCTTCGAGGAAGACCTTGGTTGTCTAATACTAGATTGTGCTCAGTTGGAATGGTCGGAAGTACATACTTCTATGAATACATGCAGCTACCCTGTACCTACCCCTTCACATGGGGTGCTGAACAGACGGACACTGGTAGTTTTACTTTCATTTTTTTGGGGAATGTATTCTAGACCCTTTGTACTTTTAGTTTGTACTATACTCTCTGATGTTTTCTTAGCGACAGTTGTGGTTTAATTTGTGTTTACTTTCTGTAGTTTGAGATTTGTGTATGTGTATAGGTTTAAAGGAAAATGCCTTCCATTTTTGGGATATTCCTCTTTAGTGCTAATTTCCAACCCCTGGTCTATATAAGGTGGGCTTGGGGTGGTCACAGAACAAGCCCTGGGGGACTGGCCATGACACATCGAGAAATCCAACATGTTGGGTAATAATATCTTGATTAAATCAATGAATTTCTATATAGTTCCAAGTGAACAAATATGAGTGCTTCTTTAGAAATGTGATGTACATATATTTATATATTAGATTAATGTAGGACATAATAAATTTAATTGTGGTTGAATATCTCATATTGACTATTCAATGGTCTTGTTCTTTGCTAATGTGTATATTGTCACTCGGGTTGAATCCTCAGTGATTGTACAAATTTTAGAGTCGATTGTTTCTGATTTATTTTTTTAAAAGAGGGGTTTCTTTTCAGAGAATAATTACATTGTTTGATGTATGATGTATGATTTTAAAAATTTATAATTATTTGGGTGAGTTTATTATTGGGTATTTAATCTTTTCAAATCCTTTAACTTTTCTTTATATTGCATTAACTTAACACCAACTTCACAAGATGAGTTTGATCTAATTTCCCAGTTGTTGTGGATTTAATCCAAGAAATTAATTAAATAGAGTAATAATATCAATCAAAATTTTTTATGGTAGTGTATTTATGGTTCCAATAATTCAAGGAATTCACATGTTAAACAGAACATTTTATTATTCCATGACATTTTTATGTTAAACATACACAATGTTAATCTGAATAATATTTAACAAGAAAAATACATCTGTCACTTATCATCCCCAAATTCTGACTCACCCCGATGGTATATTTACTTATCCATTAAGTTGTTTAGTAATCTAGTAATATGTTTTTAGGGTGATGAATTCAAAAATGAATAAAAATAATGGGATAAGAAAAGGGTTATTCACCGAACTCACACATGAATGGCAAAGAGAATTGAAATGCACATTCGATTGAATGAGAAAGTGAAAGAAGGGATTTGTTTTCAACATTATTTAATCAATTCTAAGAACTTTAATTCTAAAATAAATAATATGGATGAGAATAATAGACGATGAATAATATTACTAAATATTTAAAAAAATTCAACAAAACACTTACAAGATTAAAAATGAAAATAAACAAAAAAGAACATGAAAACAAAAGCAGAGGAAATCTATATAAAGTAGAAACTTGAGTTGGGAAGGTCCCCTAAAGTAATTTTGTGTATATGGTCCTGAAAATGTATCCTCTTATGCTTTTAAATTCCAACACCTTTCAAGGAGAAGAGGGGGATGTATATATAGCCCAAGGGGGTGGACTATTTTCATTCCAAATATGACCCCTCAAGTTGGGTTGCCAATTTAGACATTTATAATGTTGACTATAGAGATGTCTTCTTCTCAAAAGTTGTATATATTTATGTTATCTATCTACCCTCAAATATTTGGTACCAAAGTGCTTTGGTAGCAAACTTTATGGCTATTTTACTAAACAATGTGATGTTGTCCATTTTTATCTCGAATATTTAGAAGGAAACAATAAAAATAGAGTTTTTTATAGGAATATTCAATAAAATACAAAACAATTCCTCTAAAGATATGACCACCTATATTTTTTTTTCATACCACAAAATTCTAGAATAATTGGTCTATTTGTTTTGGAGAAAAGACAAGAAATCTGGTATTTTTATTTTCCAGAAAGAATGTTGTCCTAGATTTCAAAACATCATGTGGGAACCTTTATAGAGGAGTTGGGACTTAAAATTTTTATCCATAATTGTATTTTATATTCCCGAATATATTTAGGAGTTTTATCAAATTTGGAATTTTGGATTGAGACCATAAAATATACCTTCATGGATGGTATATTTTTCATCAATGATTTGGTGGGCCTTTTGTGTGCTCTATATAACCCTTTAGATGGATCAATTGGCCAATGTTTCAATTGAATTATTTGTAGAAAATTGAATTAAGAACCCTAAAAAAATATTCAATTTGGATAATTAGGGTGAGATTTATTATTAAAAAAGAAAAGTGACTTGAATATGACTTAATAAAAATAATACTAAAATATTATATTTATTATTAAAACATGAATATTTCACACCAATTATTCACTTTTAGTTGGAAATAATTAAAGGGAGTAAATAAAAAGTTGAAAATAATTGAATAACATAAAATCACTGACATTTATTCTTATTCATGTACTCATGTACGTCAAATATAGAAACTAAAATTAATCATTTTCACTCGAATAAAATTAAAATGTTTTTCCCCAATGAGGGAAGGTCTAGAGAATTTCACTCACCCATATTGAATTCTGAGAAACATTATCACAGAAACAATGTTTCAAAAACAATTAACTTTTTATGATCAAATTTTAAAATAGAAAATGTGGGAACTCATAACTCACTCCTCTAAATATGATAAAAAGTTATTTGTGGAGATTCACCAAAAAAACGTGAAAATCATTGAGTTTCTAAGAGCTCTCAGCTTCCATTCCATATCCTATAGTTGAAAAGAATCAAGCTGTGTTTTTAGGGGATTTAGTGACTATGTTATGTTAGGAATATAATGTCTAAAAGTTAGTAAAAGTGGGGTAAAACAATAACACAGAAAAACCAATGCATAATTTTTTTGTATTGAAATATGGACGTAAATAGAAAAAAATATTAAAGGGGAAAGAAATTGAGAAGTAAAGTCATGAAACAAATTTTAAAGGGGATAAGAAGAAGAAAAATGTACAAAGTAAGAAACTTCTCTTAATAACAAAGGAAAAGATGAAACGAGTGTTATTTTTTTATTTTTTTATCTATTTTTGAATTTTAATCTTCAAAGAAATCTCACACTATATTCCAACCCATTTTAGATATCCTCACGATACTAATTATAATAATTTTAAAAATATCAAATATTGGGAAAGTGTGATTTCTAACCTGACCAAGATGATACACATTATTTTTTTGATTTTTTTCATTTGTTCTGGTTTTATTCAATTTTTTAAAGACATTTCAACATAATTAATACAATATATCATAAACATATGTACATTCCCAGAAATCACCAAATGATAATTGATGCTCACAATATGGTTTTTGGTTTTAGGAAATTCCCACTTCTAAAGGATATACTCTAGAACAAGGAATCACCTATGAGTAAATTAATAAATGAAGTATTTATGTGTTGGGGTAATATCAATAACCTTAGTTAAAAGGATATTTAGTGACAAAATTTCAAGGATTTCCATCATATTTATTATTCAAATTATAATAAATTGGTTTTAGAAACGAAATACCTGAATGTCGGGTGACAACCCATCAAATTCGACAGGGCCGCAAGACATGAACTCATGACTGAAGGATGATAAGATTTTCATTCCTACCACTAGACAACACATTGTCTTGATTAATGTGTAATTACTTTTTATTAAACAATTTGATGAATAAATATTAATTATGAACCAGTAGTATTAGTTTTTTGGTTTAGAGATTAATTTATTAACCATATTATTTTTGTAAATTAGTAAGATACAAATCTAATGACTTGATTTATGGGCCTTGATATCTATTAAAAGTTCATTTTTGTGATTAAATAATCAAGGATATTTTTTTATGTTCATTTTTAAAATAATGGATAAATTAAAAATTGATCAAAGCACAAACAAAGGATAAAATTTGTGTTTATAGAATTATGTTATGTATGTATATTTCCTTATATCCTTAGGTAGTAAATTAATTATCCAACATTTTGAAAATGATCTAGAAAAAAATGTTAACGTAATACCTTAATTTTTTATTGAAATAATGATCCGTGAAGACTCAAAAATCAAGATGATAATATTAGGTATGGAGGAAAGCTATCCAAGAAGGTTTATAGAACCATCCCTTAATTGTGAATCTCAATCCATATTCCCCATGGTTTCTAATCATGTGGTGCGAGGAATTAAGGTTTTGGGAATGGAATGTCACCTTCGTACTCTGAGAAAGTCTACAAGACACGATGACTTAACATTGAGAAAGTCAAATCCACTCATATATTCTAGTATGGGGATTGAAAATAATGTTCCAAAGTGCTCAGATCAAGAGGATGATATGGGAAATCATACCAGAAATGACACAAAATTCATTGAGGTGTTGAGTTATTTTGTAGTGATTTTAGGACTCACAAGGATCAAATATCCCTTTTTATATAGTGATATATTTGGTTGAAAACTATAGGCACATATGCAGAATCCATAGGCATACATTCATAGAAAAAAATATGGTTCCCTTGAAGCTAGTTATATCTTTCCAATGTCCATGGACGTTTTATGGTGATATGATGAACCCAAATAATGAAATGTGATTTTTGGAAATTTTAATATCCAAGAAGTGTTTGAGAAACCTAAAAGTTGTGTCATAACCTATAGAATATATTCTCTACTACCAAAAAACTATGTTTTCGCAGTGCCACCCATTATCAACATTGAAAAAAAGCGATCCTAAAGGGAACATTTAATAGAGCTAAAAAAGCACTGTTAAAAGTGACCCTTTATCAGCGCTTTTTTAGCCCTCATAATGCCCCCCCTTTATCAGTGCTTTTTTAGCGCTATTAAAGGGGACCCCTTTATCCGCACTTTTTTAGTAGAGCTGATAAATGGGGGATTTATCAGCTCTTTTATCTGGCACTGATAAATTAAAAAAAGGTACCATGAAGAATACTTTATTGTTATATAAGAATATTTATATAGATATAAATATAATATATATTTTTTAAATATGTTTTAGATAAGTATAAATAGACTATTACATATAATATATAATAATTTTAGAGAAAATGGATTTAAAATATTTTAAAAAATATTATTAATTAATAATTTTCTCATATTCATCGATTAATAATCATTTAATTATATTTAAAGACACAAAAAATAAAAAAAATTAATAAAATATCTAAAATAAGTTGACAATGTAACTCAAACTTGAAACGACCATAAATTTTGATCCGAGTGTCTGTTTGAGCTCTACATTATATCAAATCAAAGACTACGATATGATCTACATGATAAAGACTGAAGGGAACCTTTTTTTACATTTTTTTGAGGCCCAAAAGGCCCAGAAGGCCTCCAAAACTGAGTTTTTAGTCAAGATACCCCGATTTTTTAATATTCAAACAATTATTACTTATGATTCGGATTTCTTCTAGGCCTGTACCACATATCATATCAAATATTGTATCATATTTTTTTATTAGACTGGTTGTGGAGTTGAAACAGGAATTTGGATTAGAAGTTATGGTCATTTTAATATTCTATGGCTTTTCAGATACACATATATATGTATTTATATATATATATATATGTCTGTATGTGTGTGTGTGTGTTGTATATATGTATGTATTTATTTATAGAAACACATAAAAACATATTTTATAAGTGTATTTAAAACTAATCTCATAAATATATATTAATATACATATAAATATATTGATAAAAAATTATAACATAAAAATATATATAAATAAATATAAATATATAATAATATATGAATAAATATATTTATTCTAATATATGAATAAATATATATGTATTAATATAACTAAATATATTTATATTTATATGAATCTATGTTAATATACGAATAAATAAATAAATAAATATATATTAATATATGAATATATATATATATATATATTAATATATGAATAAATATAAATGTATTAATATAACTAAATATATTTGTATTAATATGAATCTATATTAATATACAAATAAATATAACTATATATATATATATGAATATATGAATATATATATATATATATATTAATATATGAATAAATATATATGTATAAATATAACTAAATATATTTATATTAATATGAATCTATATTAATATATGAATAAATATGACTATATATATAAATAGATATATCATAAAATAGAGATAAAACTAAATAGCCTAGTGGTAAAGGTGTAGGCATGCAAGACGGAGGTCTCAAGTTCGATTTCAGGTGGAAGCAGGGGCGTGTAGGCAAGTGTGGGATGTGCGGGTAAGGGAAAAGTGTGGAGAATGGGAGGGGGGTCTGCTAAGCATTGATAAAAGTGGGGGGGGGGTTCAAGAATTGTTAAAAGCTCCCCCAAGCATTGTATTTTCTTTTTACACTTTTTTAATCATTTCTTACTTTTATCAGTGCTGAAAAAAATGCTGATAAAAGGGTTCATTTATTAGTGCTAAAAAAGCACTAATAAAGTACATTTTTATCAGTGCTGGTAAAAGACACCATTTATCAACACTTTTTTAAGCAATGATAAAAGGGGACTTTATCATAACTTTTTTGATCACTAATATAAGGGACCCCCTTTATCTTCTCCTTGATTAACATCGCTTTTCTTATGCTGTTAATGCCCTTTTCTAGCACTGATAAAGGCCATATTTTCAGTAGTTCTCATGGTGAGTAGATGTGTCACCATATTACACTAACTTATTCTTTAACTAGGGGGTCTAGTTAGCATAGATTATATTTTTCTTGGGTCACAGTATAGACCCTACAAGCATTATGCCTTATTTATTTTCACCCTAATTGTTTTTTAAACACTAAAGATGGAGTGTTTACTGAGAGAAGGCATTAATTTTTCATAGGATACCCTTTACGGATTTCCAAACTGGCATGTTTTCTGTCCTGTTCACTACGATTTTTAGGTCCTACAATTTATAACATTATAAGATAGATTTTAAGGTCATAAAACTTTTTGCCAAGTGCATGAAGTTTAATTTTGTGATGCACATGGACCTAATATGGGGGTTTTATATAAGAGACCAATTAGGACACCTAATTTCAAGATAATTCCAATATATTTATCAGTGGTAGATAAAAATGTAGTAAATAATGGCTCTGGGTTCTAATTTCATGAGCGATGATATCATAAAATCATACTGAGGGTATACCAGAAAACACTATGGTGCTGAGTATGGACATGGTTACGTAGGGCTCACAATGATTAGAAATCCATCGTTACTGAGCCAAGACATCTATGGTTGGTAGGTATGAACCCTTATGCATTGAGTGCATGGTTATTCAGAGATATTCCTTTTCTTTTATAATTGACATGAATGTTTTCATGAAAATTTAGGTGATTGATACATAAATTGTATTTTATGAATTGAGGTTCCTATAAGATGTCAGAATCACTACGTACTCTAGATGATCATGGTAATAATGTTGTGGTAGTTTGATAAAGAATGATAATGGATGATTGAATGCACAAATTAATGTCATTTAATAGGGATTTACTTGATTCTATGATGTTTTACATCATACATTAAAGACAGTTTCTTTACAGTTTAACATCATGTGGTAAAGATTATTTCCTTGTAGTTTACCGTCATGCGGTAAGAACCTGAGAAATGATGTGAAAATTTATGAAAGATATATTTCATGAAAAAGAAAGTGGTACATATATATGACTTGTATATAGGAAATATATTCTTGACTGTGTCATCCCAATTCAATTGGGGTGCACTTTTTGTCAGTTTTTGTAGCTAGGCCCAGGATTGGAGATCTGATCATCACTATGTATCCTGTGATTACCGGAATGAAGTCACATGTAGCTCTTGAATGTCAAAAAATCTACGCCGGTTTGACCAATACACAGAGGTTAGAATTTTTTAGTTGATTGTTGCAGCAAGTCCCATAATTATGGATCTAGGAATTACTATCTATTCTGTAATGATAGAAATAAATCCCCACATTGTTCTTAACGAACCGTGCAGTTTAATGTAATGTGGAAAGGATGTAGGATTCCTGGTGTGTAAATGGGTATTTTGGCTAAACCCTATGATGAAAGTATGGATGTCACTATATATTCTAGGGTAATTGGAATCTATGAATATGTAGTTCTTGATGAAGGAGGTTCTTTTTAAAGAATAACCTATAGACAGGGAGGGATATTTTTATGCTTATTTATTGTGACTTGACATGGGGTTGGAGATTTTGGTGTTATTATATTTCTAGTGATGTTAAGAAGCAAGTCACATATATCTCTTGAATAGAGGTTTGGATGAGAGAAACACCAATAATAGTTGCCCCATCAAGAGAGGCCCACAAGAATGTGTAGTTTTCTTTCTTATAAAGGACATCAACCATGCAGTTTAACATCTTGTGGTGAGAATTCATGGTATTTCTTTTAATGTTCATAATTTAGGACCATGATGAAACAATCAAGATATGTTATTCCTTATTTTTTTTGGGAATCCTGTACTAAAATTATTGAAAACATGTGACCTATGCTAGGTTTGAGAAACAAAGAATGGAAAGGGTTCCTCCCATCATGAATAGGTGATTAATGAATGGATAGTGGAATTATGAATGATGTGGTGGTTTGACCAAGATATATGGTCAAGGTGTCCCTACATATCTCATTGAAATGAGAATAAAGTCATACATAATTCTATAAACTGATGAATGTCTTTCATCATGGACATTAACTATGCATTTTAACTTTTTGTGGTAAGGACATGGTGACTTAACATGAAAGTGGAGGAATATTGTGGATCTATCTAGTTTTACATCATCTTGTATGAAAATTTTTCATGTACATTAAAATCATTTGAAAAGGAAATGGATTTATCAATGAGAAAGGAAAGTAATCATGTAGCTGGGTGAATAATAGAGATCAGTTCATCACTAAATAACTTGAGATATAATGAATCAAGACACACATATTAATTGGGAACCATATAGTTTAGTGTCACGTGGCGAGGAAATTAACTGTGCATTTAAATGTCTTTTGGTATGGGCAAGGGTCATCGAATATGAATGATGATGAACCATTGGGGGATCTAAACAGTTTGATGTAATATGGTGAGGATGTTATCTGTAGATTTTAGAATCATGGAACAGGAACATGGCTGTGTAGTTTAACATTATACGACTATGATGCCTTTGTGTAGTTTAATATTATACAATTTGGACATCTCTGTACAATTTAATACCATGTGGTTATGAAGAAATACATCGTGCAGTTTAAATTCTTGTTGCTAGGAAATTATGCTTGATAATAACTATAAAAAATTTTTCTTTAGAAATCACTCATGGGGGGGGGGGAGTTGTGACATACTCCCAATCCATTTTGGGGTAACGACCCCAAACCATGAAATATGAAAATTGTATTTGATAGCATGTATGATACAGAACACATAGTGCATAAAGGGATATAATATCCCAAGACATTATAGTATAATTAGTATTTTAAATAAATTTAGTCTATAGATTGAAACACATGAAATGCTAAGTTAGCTTGAATTACATGCAAAAAATACATTTTTGATAGCTTGTGATACACAAAAGACCAAGTTTTACTAAGAAACAATATATTATTAAAAAATTATTATATAATATAATACCATATAACATATCCATTAAATTAATAGTTATGAAAAATATTAAAAACTTATGAAAAAATATGGTTTACGCAAATATAAAATGAATTCATTGGTTATCAATTAATTATAATAGTTAATATGAACCAATCAGATATAGAGGATATATTTTTATTTTTTTTTCTCCCAAATGTGTTTTGTGTTAATAAATTGAATTAATTGAAATTATATATTTAAATTAATAAAAAATATATGTTATATTTTAAATAAAATATTTTTTATATTAATCTAATAGATTTTATATTCATAATAAAATAATAAGTCCAGTTTTATGCTAAAAAATTGTATTTTTCTAAAGAGGCAATTTGACTTCCTTTTAATAGAGAGCCTATTTTAAATCCAATTTTTTCGACTTCTATAAATTTTTTATGTGAAAATAAACTTTATTTTTTAAATTTTGAAATAAAAAATATATTAGGGTTAATTTATGTATTTTTCTATGCAGTTTACGTTTTTAATGAATATTGAAAAAATTTGAAGTTTTATCCAAAACTGATTGTTATTCTAATTTATTAATAAAAATAAATAATATTTTTAATTGGTTTTATAGTTAAATTAGATCAGTTTAACATAAATTAATCCAATTTATGTTATTTCAATCAATTTCACATTGAAATTGAATATAAAAACATTGCGATCTTTTGAACATTTTACTTTAAAAAACCTTCTTTGTCATCCAGTCTATGAGAATAAATTTAAATTAATTTCTGTCACTTATGTAATTGGAATTAGGAATAATAAATTACATATTAGGAATATTTATAATTTATAATTTCAAATGAGTTCAAATTCTTTTTTGAACATGAATATTAGTGAAAGTAATTAAAATTTATTACAACGATTAAGTGAAAAATTACTTTAATAAGGGACTAAATAATAATATTACGGGAAACAAATGACCTAGAATCTTGTCAAAAACCCACTATGATGACATATATCAACCATAAACTCCATTTTCTCTTGTTTGGTTCATTATTGTTTTCCAACTTTTCATCGTTAAAATGTTGTTTGAATTCCCTTTTGAAAAATATACAAGAATTCCACTCCTCCACTATAAAAATGAACCCACCCCTCCAACTTATTAACACATCTAAAGAATATTTGGATCAACCAAACTTGGAAAAAATAGATCTTGGAGATACATACCCTACTCCTAGAATCCTCCCTTTTAGAATAAATCCATCCAAGGAATCCCTTTGCTGCAAACCAAATGGAGTTACCTGGATACTAGGTAACATCTTTCCTCAAGATCTTTAGGTTTATTTTAGTTCCCCACCCATTCACATATTATTATTAAATTTTAATGGAAGAAAAAAATCATACTAAATATAGTGATTTTTTTTGTTCTAATATTTTGACCTAAAATAATACACACTTCCATCTTATGGTCATGGAACATACTATTTATATGTACAAATAACTATAACTCACAAAATGACATCGTTCAATTTCCTTTAACACCTCCCATGGTTGGTAATTATGATGGAAAAACTGCTCATATATGATATTTATAATGTCTTTATAATTTATAAATTTTCATATAACAGATTCCCTTATTCTTTTTATTTTTTTGTAAATATGATAACATCATTTGTAGAAGTGTGGAATACCACCTCCTCAAAGAGTTATGATTCATTCACATTATACATGGAATGTATAAAGGATTGTTTTATTAATAATATGATAAATATATGAAATATATATGATAATTTAATTATTATATAAAAAATTCAGATATATATATCATTTACATTTTAATCTTTTAATATGAAAATGAAATGAATGTAGTGTTCATACGTATGTACGACATGCCGTCTCTATGAACAGTGCATTCCATTCCTTATCTCTATGTATTATGGATAATTATAAATACATATATACTTAATAGATATGATATTTTCATAATGTTTTACATTGTGGAGATGATGAAACCTTGATATGAACAAAAAGTAACAATTCAAAACATAATTGAGAAACTAGGAAATTAACACTCAGAATAGAGAAAATAATGAAAGATTGTTATAAAATGGGTAATAATATATCATAAGAAGATAATATATTATATTATGAATATTAATATTATTATGGTATAATTTATTAACATGTTTAAAACCATTATTCGGGAGGTTAATGTATGTTCACTCAAAAGGAAACACAATGTAAGAGATTTTCATCTCACTTTTTACATCTTTGAGATAAATGACATATTCCCCACATATTTATTTTGTGTTGTGTATCTACTACCATTTTGATATATTCTATAATTAATCCCTTTATATACATGGTATTTAAATCTTTTATTTATTTTTATTCCTTCAAGAGATTATAGTTTAAAATGTTTTGAAAGTGGTATGGGATACCTTGCATTGTTTAAATATTATTTTCCTCAATTATAATTTTATTGATTTTTCATTTCCATTCATGGAAATTATATGAACATTGTTCAATAAAACCTTTAATTTTATTCTACTATGGTTATTCTTGAACGTTTTAAGTATTATTTCCATTTTGACACTATTTGGTATTCAAAATGTTTAAGAAAATGTTTTTAAAAAAACCTGACTTAATTCTCTATTTATTCAGAGAACCTGTTTTCTTCTAAAATTCCTATTTTATAAAAAGGTTTCAATTTTTTTTAACCTTATAAAATTATTTATTAAATTCATTTTTACTATTTTTTACTTTTAAACATTTTTTCAAAGGAATATTTTTCTTAATTTCCGAACATGACATTTTTATAAAATTTTTACAATTTGAAAGGAATGTTCTTTTTAACTCATATGGAATGGATGGATTTAACCATTGTCATTTCTTTGTAGAATCATTTGAATGTTTAAAGGATATTTTTTAAGAAAATATTTTCAAAACGGATTTTCAAATTAAATGTTTTTCAAAACAAGATGACATTTTTCAGAAGAATGATTTTTAAAATATATTTTTATAGTATTTATAATCTTCAATAACAAAAAATCATTATTGTTACTCCAATTGGGATATATTTTATTGATTACATCCTCATTCCTCCTATGTATGGTTTATGGTTGATTTTTTCAAGTATATTATTAACATTCACTTCCTTAATTCCTTTTAGTCCCTTTGAAATATTCAATTTCCTATGATCATTTGGCATTTAATTTCCTTTAAATATCCATATCAATTTTCATTAATATGATTATTACCTAAACCATGTAACATTTTTCAAATGGTATTTCTTTGAAATTTAAATGATTCTTTTTTAAATGTTAATAAATATGTATCATTTATTCAATATGTGTAAGTGTAAGGTATAGTTTTTATTAAATAAATCGATTACTTAATATGAGGAATGCTTTGGACATGCAGTGACGGGTGGGGCCGATACTTTTTATTACCCCTTAATGCATCGATAGGTTCTCATTATAAAAATAAGTTGTGTAATTTAAATGGGTTTAAACATGTAGTTTTAAACTATCTTGTGAAAGGTATTAATGGTATATTTTTTCATGTGGCTCAGATATGACATCCAATAATTAAACATGACCATCATTTTGGTTAAATATTTATTACCCATGACATTTTCACTATAAAAATTTCTATAGATGCATTTCATTCTCAATTTATTGATTAAGTGGAAGGTGTTTTGAGTTTCTCAACAATCTATATTGATTTTTCTTTATGTAGTCATTGAAATTGAATGTGTTTCAATTTATTTACCTTTCCATATTGTTGACGCTCTTACATCTTAGTTTATTGATTTAATGGAATGTGAATTTAGTTATTAACTTTTTATATTGATTATTCTCATTTATTAAATATTAATTTTGAAATATTTACCCTTACTAATAATTTTATCGCACCCTTATCCTATTTCCATTCCTCAAGATTCCCTGGTGTGTAAAAAGAAATAAATTCAAGGATACACAAGATGAAATAAAGTTATTATCCATGAAATAAATATATAAATATATATTATAATTATTTTATTATGTTTTAATATAAGACACATATATGTATCTAGTTTACTAAGACTGATAAATTGTTCAGTCCTTTGGGATGCGATTTACTTGTATCTTTTTCCAATGTAATTTTAGTAGACACCGGATCTGGGATTTCTATGTTCAGGTCACTAAAGATGGTATCATAACTAGTTTAGTAGCAACTAGGATAACAAGATTTAGGGAAACATATATTAGATAACATAACCCTAAAGTTTATGTTGAGGACATGAAAGAATAACATCCTAGAATTTTGTTAATGTAGAAATTATGTGGGTCTTCCTTATAATACATCCCTGTTTAGATAATAAATGTGGAAATGGTTCGGGAATATATGTAACTAGGGTTAAAAACTCTGAAAACGTGTGTTGGGATTGACTTAGACTAATCTGGTACACGATAACATACCTTACTACGCACATGGTTTGGCACTCCTAGGTGATATTCTTAGAATAATTCACATTTTCATTACAAATAATTATGAAGTATCTGAATTGATAAAGGCAATGAATGAACTAGGTTGAACTTGTGTTTTCTTAGATTCAAAAGGATGTGTCAGGATTTAGACATCCTAAAAATGAATATATGGTTTTCCAATATGATGATTGATTCTCACAATATGGATTTTGTTTTTAGGAAATGACCACTTATAAAGGATAAACACTATACCAAGCCTATATGGAAATTAATGGATGAAGTGTTTATGTATTGGGTTTTTATTAAAAAACATAGTTAAAAGGCTATTTAGTGACTAAATTTCAAGGATGTCGATCATATTTATTTGGGAAATTATATTAATTTTGTTTTTGAAAAGGGAAACCTATATGTAGGTTGCCAACCAGTCAAATTCGATAGGGCTGTGAGACAAGAACCCATGAGAGAAGGACGATAAGGGTTTCAAACCTGTCACAGACCTACACGATGTCCTGGTTAATGTGTCATTATTTTTAGTAAAAAAATTGATGAATAAATATTAATGATGAACGAGTAGTATTCATTTTTAGGTTTATTAATTAATTTCTTAACCATATTATTTTTCGGAAAATAGTTAGAGATAAATGTAAAGACTTTTTTTATTAGAATTACAATTCAGTAACATTGTTTTTTAGTGATTTAGGAATGAAAGTTAATTTTTGGATATCCATTTTTTGAAATAAAGGATAAATTATAAACTTATCAAACAACAAATAAATGAAGACAATTGTTTTTATAGAAATATGTTATGTAAGTATATTTCCTTATAACCTTATGTAGTAAATTAATTATCCAATATTAGGAAAATGATCTAGAAATATAATTTAAATCTAATACATTAATTTTTTGTTGAACCAATGGTTGACATTTCGGGGAAGGTGTCTTTAATAATTCACTTATATGTGATTGATGACCTCAATCACTCCCTACAAATATTTATGGTTTTCTTCCAATTTCATATTTTCAATTGGCATTAAAATTTTCCAACATAGACTGCTAGTTATATGTTAGTTTATGTGAACATTGTACATTTCATTCTCTATTTTATACAGGTTTCTTTAGGAACCATTCTAATGATTTGGGATTTCATAATTAGATAAATCAAACAATATATTACCAAGGTTTATTTTAATTGTGAGTACAAAATTTAATTACGGTGGGGATAAGTTAATTCCCAAAAATTCTAAAATAATAATATTTTATTCGATATTGTGTATGATATGAAACACCAACAACGTAAGAGAAAATAATATCCAGAGAGTTTAAAATATAATTATTATTTTAAATAAATTCAATTTATAGATTTTAATTCATGAAATGTTGTGTTAGCATGCATTATAAGAAACAAATACTTTCTTTGATATCTTGTGTTATAGGTCATACTCAGTTTTACCAAGAAACAATATATTATTTAAAATATTATTATTTAAAATAATAAGATATAACATATCCATTAAATCATTAGTGATGAATAATTTTAACTAAATTTTATAAATATATGGATTGAAAAAATAAAAAATTAATTCATGGGTTTCCAATTAACTATAAATGAAAATATAAACCAATTTAATATGAAGGATATATTTTTATTTTATGCTCACAATGGCGGTTTATATTAATATATTAAATTAATTATAATTAGTGAATGATATTATTGAAATATATATATATATATATTATATTCAATCAAAGATTCTTGATATTAATACAATATATTTTATAGGAATAGTATAAGAAAAGAATTCAATTTTATGCTTAAAAGTTGTGTTTTTCTTAAAAAGAAATTTTACCGCCTTTTAAAGGAGAACCTATTTGAAATTCAAATTTTTTCACATTTATAAATTTTATAATTAAAAAATAATAATTCTTTAAATCTTAACATAAAAATTATCTAAGGGTGGATTTTTTTTATTTTTCCGAGAAGTTCCATTTATTATTGAATAATGAATAATATTGAACTTTAATTCAAAACTGCATTTTCATCTAATTTATTTATAAGGATAAATTTTTTTAATGGTTTTAAAAGTTTAATTGGATTAATTTTACATAAAATAATCCAATTTAGGACATTTTCAAAAAATTTCAATTTGAAATTAAATATAAAAACTTAGAAATATTTTAAAAATTTTACGTTAAAAACCTTCTTTGTCATCCCGCCTGTGGGATTAAATTTAAATTAAATTCTTCCACTTCTTTGATTTTAATTTATAAAAATGGATTAAATATTGGGAATAATATTAATTTAAAATTTTTAATAAGTTAAAATTATTTTGGACCAAAAATATTTGTGAAAGTAATTAATGTTAATAATAACAATTAAGAGAAAGAATGGCTTAACAATGAACTAAACCTTATTCTTAAGGGCCAAAATGACCTAGAAAAGTGTCCAAATTTTTTTTATTGCATTATTTTAGCCTTGTATTAACTTTAATTAAATTAGGTTCATTATTGGATCCAATTTTCATAGGAAAAAAATATTATAATTCCCTTTTAAAAAATTTACACGAATTCAACTTGTCCACTATAAGAAGGCACTCTCCCCTCCCACTTATTCACACTTCTCAAGACACATTGGATCAAAAAAGATCTTCCCAAATAGATCCTAAAAACTCATACCCTAATCCTAGACAAATCTCTTTTGGAATAAATCATTCCAAGGAATACCTTTTGGCACAAACTAAAAGGAGTTACCGAAATAAGAGGTACTAACCTTCCTCAAGTTCATTCGGTTTATTTACTTTTTCCACCCAATCGAATATTATTATTACATTATTAAATAATAAAAATAATACCATAAATATAGTGTATTTTTTTATTATAATTATAATACCTAAAATTACACCAACTTACATCTAACGGTAACTAATTTATCATTTTTGTGTACGGTGAACTACCGCCTCACGAAATGATGTCGTTCATTTTATTCTTTTACCACCTCGCATGGTTGGGAATTATGATGGAAAAAACTATTTATATTTGATATATATGATATTTATAATTTATTTATTCGTTTTTAATTTTTATATAATACATTCTCTTATACTTTCTATTTTGGGATAATGTGATAACATCATTTTCAGAAGCATGGACTACCGTCTCCTCAAAGAGATATGATTCTTTCACACTATACATGGAACATTTAAAGAATAGTTTTATTAGAATTATGTGAAATATATGAACTAAATATGTTTCTATAATAATTATTTACATATACATGTATATATATATCATTAAATTTTCATTCATTAAAAACAAAAACTAAATGAATGTAGCATTTACATGTACGTACGACCTACCGTCTACATAAATGGTGCATTCAATTTATTATCTACAAATATTATAGATATATATATATATATATATAATAAATAAATATTATATTTAAATGATGGTTTAGATTCTGGATATTATGAAACCATTATATTATCAACATGTAACAAGTCAAAACATGCATGAGGAACATGGCAATTAACACGCAAAATAGTGAAAGTACTGAATGTTTGTTAACAAATAGGTAATAAGATATCATAATAAGATAATAAATGATATTATGATTATAATTATGGTTATTTTATATTTTATTGACATGTTTAATACCCTAATAAATAATTTTAAAGGATTTTCACCCAAAAAGAAACGTAAGGTAAGAGATTTTCATCTCATATTTTACATCTGTGATATAAATGCCATATTCACCACTTAATTCTTTTGTGTGGTGTATATACTACTCATTTTGATATATTATAAAATTAATCCATTTATATTCATGTTATTTATATCTTTTAGTTAATTTTATTCTTTCCTGAGGCTTATGATTTAAAATTTTTCAAAGTAGTATGGGGCACTATTGAATATTTAATGATTATAATCCCTAAGAATAATTTTAGGATATTTAATTTCCATTAGAGGAAATTATATGACTATTTTTCAATAATCCCTTTAATTTTTATCTCATATAGTTCTTCATGACCTTTTCAAGTATTAATTCTTTTTTTTCAAACTTTTTTACTCAAAATGTTTAAGAAATTGTTTTTAAGATATCCCAACTTCATTATCTCTTTAGTTAGAGAACATATTTTATTATAAATACCTATTTTCTAAAAAGGTTTTTAAAACAAATTACCATTTACAAATATATTTATGAAAGAAATTTTTACCCTTTTTGGCTTTTACCTATGTTTTCAAATGAACCTTGTTGTATCTTTCGAAATAATTTTTTAAACCTTTTTACCATGAAAAAATAATGTTATATTTACATCATACAATATTTAAAGATTTACCTACCATAATTTCTTTAAAGAATAATTTTCATTTTTAAAAGGATTATTTTTAAATAAATTTTTTTCAAAATTTATTTTCAAATAAATGTTTTCCAAAAACATTTCCTAAACAAAAGGATATTCTTCCCAAGAATGTTTTAAAAGGTATTTTCATTGTATTTCTATTCATCAATGATAATAACTATTAATTTTACTCCACTTGAGATATTTTTTATTGATACAATTCTTATTCCTCCGTTGTATGGTTTATAATTTATTTGGTCAAGGTCAGTATTGAAATTCACTTCCATGATTCCTTTTAATCTCCCTGAGATTTTCAATTTCCTATGATCATTTTAAATTGAATTTCCCCTAAATATCCATATATTTTTTTATTGATACGATTATTCCCTAAAATATATTACATTTTTTATATATTGTTTAATTTGTTTTTTATTTTATTTGTTTATGGAAATATTGATAAATTAATGTCCTTTATTCAACACGGATATTTGAAAAGGATTGTTTTTTATTAATTAAATAAATTGTTCTATATGAGGAATGCATTGGACATGCAGTGATAGTTGGGGATTAGGATTTATACAAACCCTTTATGTACTAATAGTTTCTCATTAGGAAACTATGTTGTGAAAATTAAATGGGTTTCTACCTATAGTTTTAAACCATCAAGTGAAAGGTATTGACAATATAGGCTTTCATTTGCCTTAGACATGACATCTAATAATTAATCATTACCATCATTTTGATTCAGTATTTATTATCCATGATATTTTCACTATGGAAAAGTATATGGATTCATTTCATTTTTATTTTAATAATTATTTGGCATTTGTTTTTATTTTCTTTCCTTTCCGTATAGATTTTTCTATAATCTGTCATTTCAATGGAATGTGTTTCAAGTAATTTACTTTTCCCTAGTGTTTAGATGATTACTTCTCAGTTTATTTATCTAATAATTTTTTTCATTAGTTATTGAAGTTACATATTTATTATTTTCATTAATTATTCAATTATTCTAATTTATTAATCCTTACTTAGTATTTGAGCTCAACCTTATCATTTTTCATTTCCTCATTATTCCATGAATCGTACTATGAATGTTATAAAAGGATACACAAGATGGAATAAAGTTATTATCCATGAAATATAACAATTATTTCGTTGTTAGTGTATTAAATTTTAATGTATGACTCACATATGTATGTAGTTTACCAAGACTACAAAACTCTTCGGTCCTTTGGGATAATATTTACTTGTATTTTTCTTATGTAATGGTAGTAGACATTAGGTCTAGGATTTCTGCATTCAGGTCGCTACATGTGGCCAATGACTAGGAGTCATTATGAAATATATTATGTATTATATATGGCCATTCCCATTAGGTTTAAAAAATTTTGAGGCTTATTCCCTGGTATAATTTGGGTTTTTTGATCCCACACTAGTTCTACATGGACGAATGAATAGGGGGGCCTTTTTATTGAAGGATCTTATGATCTAATTCTAATGGAATTATTCAATTTATGAAACCTATTCTCACCAATCCATTATATCTCATATAGTATCTTTTGTGATATATCATCACTTTAGATTTGTCTGCAAATGGCAATTTAAAGTGTGGTAAATTAGAATTTTATAGTAAATACTACCTTATTATCGCACACTAATTAGTATATAGATTTTTGTATTGCAGTACGTGTGGTGGTACAGTAAGACCATATATAATGGAGGAGTTTATCCAACCATGAATTGTTGTGTTTATTTACCATACTCTATAGTATGTTTGAAAAGGCCATGTGAAAGGAATATATTTTACCATTTTTCATTATAATATGTCGGGATGAGTGATTGGGAATGATGTTATACTCATTGTACAATTTAATCAATTCCATTGTATATAAGTTGGTGTTGTTGTCCATAAATATTCTGTGAGGGGCCCTGAACATGGTGATGATAAGAGACTTTACGAAGTTGGTCATATTCTTCATCTTGACTCCCTTGAGGGGTATTTCTTAAACCGATTTGGGAATGAGTTCGGTAATGATATATTTGAACTACATGGTTGTGGCTGGGGGATATAGACCCACAAAATTCATTCCCCATATATAAAATGGCCATGATATAAAGTTTTATGTAGAAATTAAAGGGTTTTATGGATGAAGTTATCATGGATTAAGAAAGAATAATATTCCCTAATGAACTATACACAGTCTAGTATCATCATTTTTAGGTTATGACACAACCTATTGATTTAGTTGGAGATCATGGTCATGGAAAAATGAGCGTCATAGGTTCTCACATACACTTATTCTGTAATGACAATAATCTATCATTATTTTATGTATCTAACGAGGATTATGTAAGATCTGTACTTGTAGATGTATTTTGTTCATTTGTTCCATGCTATAGGGTAATGTTCACTACATGACGCCGAATCTGTTCCCTTTTATATCAGTCTAAATAGAGAATCCCATTTTGGAGATAACTAATTTTGGGATTTATCCATATAGTGGTGGATATTGGGTTTTTTCACTCTATGGGGTGGCGTTAACCTGATTTATATCTTCTATATTATAGATGATGGACAATGAGACCATTCTTTGGTGTGTGATATAGAGGATTTATTCCTCTTTATCACGGTTATCCAGGACTATGGCTATATTATCCAATGTATTGGAATGATCATTCTGTGACTTGGGAACATGATGTAATGTGTGATCAAATGGGAATTCTTCCATTAGTCCTCTGAATAGTGAGTCACAAGATCCAATTATAACTTTTTTATTGAATATTCAATATTTATCTAATTTATAACTAGTTCTGTATGAACTATGATATTTAGGAGGCTCTCTATAGTTGTAGGTCAAATTCTATTCTAGTGATAAGGGTTTGGTATTTTGCCTCATTTTTGTATAGCCATTTAATAGTGAGAAAGAGTAGGGAAAAATTGATTTCTCAAGAGAAATAAATTCAATCCCCATGCCAGCCCAATTGAGATTTGTATTTTCTATCATTTTTATGATAGCAATTTATGAGGAATCATAAAAAATACATCTCCAATGTCTGGGAGTTTCATGGTCATATAAATCCTCCTCATCTAGGAGTTAGGTGCCTACTTGTTTACTTTCTTGGATTGGATGTTCTGTTAGGAAATCAACTAGGTATTTCCCATTCATCACTTTTTATGACACATAATAAATATCATATTATTGTAAAATGACCTCCCATTGGTCCAAATTCCTTGTTAGCATGGGGTGTCCGAGGATTTACCTGAGAGGATCAATAAAATATATGATATTGACTTTGTGGTTCCACAAGTAATGTTTCAGCTTCATCACTACAAATATGAGTACAAGGTGGTTCTTCTTGACATCCATGTATCAGAACTCAGTACATAGAAGTATTTAGATAAGGTAATAGAGACTTTTCTCACTCTCCACATCGTTCTTCTGTGTGAAGAGAGTGTTCCATGTGTGCTACATATAAAACGAGTGTCTTCCCTTCCACTATTGGAATCTAGACTGGTGGGTGTAGTCGATATTTGTTGATACATTCAGAGGCTTCATGACATTCCTTGTCCCATTGGTATTTTATTTTCTAATTCAGTATCCTTGTTAAAGGGTAATATTTTCCAGCTATGTTTTATATGAAACGGCTATTGTGGGTGAGGATACCAAGTGTTTCCCTCAGTTATTCAAGATTTATGGGGGTAAAATTTCTAAAAAACCACTTGAATTATATGGGCTAACCTTGACTACCTGATGGTATACCTAAATACCGAGTAACATATGCAATGTTACCCCAAAGGTGAATTTTAGTGGATTCATCTTCAGACTGTGTCATCATAGCTTATTGAATAATATTTAATTAGTCATGATGTGATAACATCCCTATTGGGATTTGAAAATCAGGTTTTCAAAATAACATTATGTTATCCTTCCCATGAATAGATTAAATATTTGATGCATGGAACATTGATAAGTTGATCTATTTTTCTAAAAGACAACGGGAATGACCAGATAGAAACAGATGTCATGGGTCACTCTAAAGGTAGTGGTTTCTTCATATTTAGGGGAAATCTTTACTATATTGTACCACGAATACCCATCCATGAAGGAAAGATCATAGAAACTATCATTTTCATTGATCAAAAGTTTTGTGATAAGAAATGGTAAGTCTTCCTTTGGGTAATGTCTATTAAGGCCTATGACATCAATTTTGACCAATTTCTTCCCAATATTTTTTATGACGAGGAAAATATTTGCAAGCTATGTTGGGTATATCAATTCTCAGACAAAGTGGTATTTGATAAAATTTTCAAATTCCTCTAATACATTGGTAGCATGAGAGGGGTGAATCCTCTTGGCTACCTTCTTAATTCCTTTATGGTCATTGAGAAATCCATGATGTTGGGTAGCCACATCTGGATTCAGTTCAATAATTTTTTTATAGTTCCAAGTGAACACATATAAATGTTTCTTTAGAAATGTGATGTACATATATTTCTCTTTTAGAGGCATCTAGTCTTTTATCAATTGTTGTATAACTTGTTGTATCCTATTTACCATTCAATGTTTTAGAGCTCTGCTAATGCGTATAGTGGAACTTTAGTGAAATCCTCAGTGAAGATAAAAATTTTAGAGTTGATTGTTTCAGATTTATCATTTAATTAGGGGGTTTATTTACAAAGATTAATAAAATTGACAGGTGGATGATGTTTTATTTAAAAAATTTATAATTATTTAGGTGTGTTAATTATTAGGGATTTAGGATTTTTTATATCCTTGAACTTTTATTTTTAGGGAATGAAATTAACACCAACTTCACAATATGATTTTGTTCAAAATTACAAACATTTGATGCTTTAATCTAGGCATAAAATTAACTAGGGTTATAATATCAGAAAAAACATGTTTATGGTAGATTATTTGTGGTTATAATAATCCCTGGAATCTACACGTTAAATAAAACATGTCATTATTCCATGAAATGTTTATATTTAACAAACACAATGTAAACTAACATGATATTTAAAAAGAAAAAGTTGTCAATCACTTAACATCCCAAAATATTTACTCACCCCAATGGTAGAATTACTAATCCTTTGATATGGTTAGTAATATGGTAATATGTTTTTATGGTGATGAATTAAAAATAATATAAAATTAATGAGATAATAAAATAGTTGTGCGCTGAACACACACATGAACAATGGGGAGAATTAAAATAAACATTCAATTAAAACAAAGAGAGAAAGAAGGGATCAGTTTTTAACATGATTTCAGGAATTTTAAGAATATTAATATTAAACTATAGAAGATAGTTGAGAATAAGAGATGATGATGAAGCTTTCACTAATATTTAATCAACATTAAACCAAAAAACACAAAAGATTACAAATGAAATCATATGAAAAAGAACATGAAAACAAAGAGGGGAGGAAATGTATCTCAAGAAGAAACACGAGTTTAGAAGGTCATCCCAGGACATTATTAGTGATATCATTGTGTAATTATGACCTATTATTCTATGAAATTCCAACCCCCCTACAATGAGAAGAGGGAGATTTATTTGTATCCTAAGGTGGTGGACTATTTGTATTCAAAATATTCCTTCATGATGGGTCACCAAATTGGCCATCAAGATAGCGGAATATTGATATATTTTATTCCTAAATGTTTTTTATATTCATTGGAACTTTCTACACTCAAACTTCTTCAGTCGGATTACTTAGGTATCCAAAGATATGGCAATTTTCCCAAATAGTGTGTTGTTCTCTGTTTTTATCCAGAATTTTTAGAAGGCCATAATGTGACTGGATTTTTTGATTGTAAGATTCCATAAAAGAATAATTATTTCATCTAAAAATTTGATATCCCAAATCATAGATTTTATACCATAAAATTATAGAAAAATTGGTTGATTGGATTTGCAGAAAGGGTAAGATATGTGGGTTGTTTTTAAATTTCATATAGAATGATAGGATAGATTTAAAATCATCAATTGGGCCTGTTTATGGTGGATTTGGGTCTTCAAATTTTTATCCATGATTTTTGGGATATTAAAGTATATATTCAAGAGTTTCATCAAATCTGGTCTTCTGGATTGAACCCAAAATTTCTATCTTCATTGGTGGTTTAGTTTTCACCATCAATTTGGTGGGCCTTCCGGGTTGTCCATTTGACCATTTAGATGGATTAATTGGTCCAATATCTAGTTGAATGATGTATAGGAATTTTAATTAGGAACTATAAAAAACAATAATAATTCTATTTTCATATTTAGGTGGATATTTCTAATTACAATATAAATGTGACTCAAATCCGGATTAATAAAAATAATGCTAAGAATTTATATTTAAAATTAAAAATTGATTATTTCACACCAATTATGCAATTTGAATTAAAAATAAGTAAAGGGAGTAAATAAAAAGTTATTAATAAGTGAAAAAAATCAACCCCCACATATTTAGTCTTGTGCATGTCCCCATGTACATCAAATATAAAAACACAACTAAATCATTTTCACTCTCCAACACATATTAAATTCATTCCCTAATCAGGGGAGGTCTATACCATTTCAGTCACCAAAATTTAATTCTAATACAAATTGTTACAGAAACAATTCTGAAAAAATAATTCATTTTTATGCTCAAATTTTGAAATAGAAAATTGGGGAACTCAAAAATCACTCCTACCAAGATGATAAAACATTATTTATAGAGGTCCACACATTCACCAAAGAAAAGGGAAAATATTAAATATTGTAAGAGATCTAAACTTCAATTCCATATCCAAAATACAAATGTAATCAAGAGTTATTTATAGGGGTTTTTAGTGGATATGGTATGATAGGAATATAATGGCCAAAAAAAGGAAAAGAGGGGTCAAACATCAACATGTAAAACAAAATAAAGAATTTTTTTCTAAAATAAAATATGGAAGGAAATTGAAACACATTTTTACAGGGGAGTGAATTTAAGAATGAAGGAACATGATGAATTTTTTTGAAAGGTGTTTAAATGAAGAAATATTTACAAAACACAAAACTTCTCCTAAAAACACAAGAAAAGGAGATGCAAGTGTTCTTTTATTTCTATCTATTTTTTCAAAAGATGAGCGTCAAACAATTCTCACACTCATATCCCAACCCATGTTTGATCTCTTTAGGAAACTGATTGTAATAGTTATATAAAGATCAAGGATGATGAAGATTGTTTTTTGACCCAACTAAGACACAACCCATTATTTTTTCCATTTTTTTGTTTTTGTATTTTTATTATTATTTTTGAACACTTTTCAATATCATTTGTATCAGATTTCATAAAAAGGGGTATATTCCCATAAATCACTGAATGGTAATATCCCCCCACACATAAATGGATGTGTGTCCTCTAGCATATGATGGAATAATGAAAATCAAGGAAATAATACCAAAAACTAAATCCATTCCCACCACACTTAAATTTTAATAAATCATGCAATTAAATTCCATGAAGATGTTGGGTGCGACATGGTTTTGGGATTATAATGTGGATTTTAGAAAAAAAAGTTTCAATAGGATCAAAGGGGAGTTCAAAAGGGGGATCAATTTAAGGGTAATGGGGGGTAATTTAGCTATTGTAATTATCATGTGGCTTAGAAAATTCTTCTATCATATTAATGTATTCTAAAGTATAAAATTCTACTTGAAGGTCCATAATCATAAGACTCTCACTCAGGGGTGAAATACAAAAAAGAAGGAAAATATGGTCATAAGTGACTTTGGCAAGAAAGCTAATGTTGTTCCTCATAGTTGGGGAAAATAATTTTCTAAATCAAAAATTTAGAATAAAAAATTTATTATTCTTATCACAAAATTCTTTATAAAAATTTGGCATGAAAATTCAATGAGTTTGAGATGAAAAGAAGTCATAGGACTACCCAAAAAGGATGTAAAAATTTTGAAAATTTAATGGTGAGTAATTGGGACTCATTTTGTCAAAAGTTTCGTTTTTTAGTTATTTTAATTTTTTTTTATTTTTTTTAATACACACTAACACAAAAGAAAAAGAGAAAAAAGGTTTTTATGAATAAATTGGTAAAAAATTAAAGAGAGGGGAATAAGAAGAAAGATAGAGAGGGAGAGAGAGACAAAGGAGGATGAAGAGAAAACGAGGGAGTTAAAGGGATAGAAGTGCCCTTGGTTTGGGTTTGGTGGGTTTGTGTCTCCATCTAGTGGTTGGTAGGTGGAAGTAAATCTGGTCCCTAGGGTGTGTGTCCTCTCATGGACATTCCTTAATTGATTTTCATTAACCGTTAATTTCATTTTGGAAGAGGGGTCTTGGACATTCACTACACCAAATGGGTAAACATCTGTAATAATAAAATGACCTTCCCAATGAGAAATAATTTTACTTAGGTGAAGATGAAATTGTGATTTGAAGAGAATTAACTTTTCACCTTCATGAAATTCCTATCACAGGATGTTTTTTTAATGTAGTTCCTTATCGTTTTATTTTTAGAGATTTGAATTCTTATAAAAATAGAGATGATGCTCATCTAGATCATTCAACTACAATATTCTCTCTTCATCATATTTCTCACAATCAGAATTACAAGTTTTGACTCCAAAAAATGTGTTATGATGGATTTAAATTGGTAAATGAAATGCTTTAAACAAAAATATTCTAAATGGATACATCCCAATTGGTGTTTTATAGTTAGTTCAATAAGACCAAAGTGCTTCACCAAGTCTTTCAAGCTAGTATATTCTTTTGGGATTTACAACTCTCTCAATCACTCTTTTAACTTATATATTATAATTTTAAAATATCCCATAACTTTGTGGGTGAAATGCGGTTCAATTTTAATGTACAACCCCTTTTTGAAAAGATATTCCATGGTATACTTATGGTAATGTGTTCTTAATTCACCTATCAAAAAAATGCATTTTTCCAAAGCAGTGGAAGATGTGGATTTTTAGAAACTCACCAATAGTATGTGAATCATCCTTTTTAGTGTGTTAGGACTTGAACCACCTTGAAACATAATTGACCACATGATGATGATGATTTTAGAACCTAATAGATTGGGTTGAAAATTTTCTATGGTAAAAACCACTTATAAATGTTTCTTTTTAAGTTATAGTGTATTGATATTGAGTTTCATCTAGTGTTTTGGAGGAATAATAGATTACAGGAGGAATGTTTACACTTCTTTGACCAAGAACATCCCAATGGCCCTATCATAAGACTCACACATCAATTTTAAGGGTAAGGACCAATTTGAGGGATAAATTATTGGGGAATATATAAGAATATAATTGAGTTTAATAAACACTCTCTTTCAAGACTCATCAAAATAGAATGTAACATCATTCTGGAGTGGATGACTGAGTGGGAGGGAAAACCTACTGATGTTATGGATGAATCACTAATTGAAACTAGCATGAAAAAAGGAATAAACTGATGTGTCTAACTGATGTGGTATCAGGTAGTGATTGGATCAGCTCAATTTTGGAAAGATTAACATGAATAACCTCTTAGGAAATTATGGTACCTAGAAAAATCCCATTAGTAACCTTGAAGTGACATTTTAAAAATTCAAAACCAGGTTAAGTTTGACACAATTCTGTTTAAGGACTAGAGAGTGTGAATTCAAGAAATATTTAAATGGGTCTCCATAAAAAGTAATTTCATCCATAAAGACATCCATGAAATTCTCAACTAATTTTAAAAAGATACTCATTATACACCTCTATAATGTTGCAAGAGCATTGAAAATTAAAAAAGGATTTATCCTATATACATATGATCCAAATGTGAAAGAGAAATTAGTGTTTTCTTTGTCTTAAGGTACTATTGGTATTTTGAAGTAGTTGGTGTATCCATCAAGAAAGAAATAATGTGAAATTTTGGCTAATCAATGTAGATTTTTATCAAGGAAAGGAAGAGGATAGTGACCTTTTCATGTTTTAGAATTCAATTTCCCATAATAGATGCACACACACCATTAGTTTTTTATAAATGTTGTTACCACCTCTCTTGGTTCATTTGTGACAATAGTTATCCCACCCTTATTTGGTACTACTTCAAATAGACTAAACCATTAATTGTTGGAAATTGGGTAGATAATATCACCTTGAATAATCTTGATGATCTCTTCCATAACTTCCACAAGTATGATTGAATTGAGTATTCTTTTTGGTTGTCTGGTTGGTTTGGATGATTCTTCAAGATGGATTTGATGCATGCAATAGGAAGGGTTGACTCCTATTATGTCATCTAGAGTCTAACCTAAGGAATATTTTTTTCCCTATAACACAAGAATAAGTATGGAATCCTTGGTCTTAAAGCTTAGCAGAGATAATGACAGGATAATAATGATCATGGAAAAGGAAGGAATATTTTAGGTGTGCAGAATGAGGTTTTAGATCAGTCTTGTCTTTTATTTGTGGTATAGACAACTCTAGAACTGATTAAGGGATTTCAGTTGGGTATTGTTCATTTTTTGTGGAACTCTCTAAGGTGGAACAATAAAATAAAAGTTGAAATGGGATTTAATTTGGTTTTCTAGATCCTTTATATTGATAGAGACTATGAATGAATGTTCAACATTAACTTCCCCATTTATTAATTGGTTAATCGTGGTGAAAATTTCACAAGTTCTACTCTCATTAGAACATGATGGACATGATGAAATGGGGTTCAGTTGAAGTGTATAAGTTTCCCCATAAGAATATATTTAGAACATAGAGTGATCCTATAATGGTTATATCATGGATTGAAAAATGTTGAACTTAACTAGTTGGTAACCAAATTCCATTGATAAGATGCCCACATGGACATCAATCTTAGTTATCCCTATCAGGAGGAATTGCCTTCCTAGAAATAGGGGAGATTGAGAAGAGGTCATATAACCTTTCATGTAAAGGACACAGAAATCATCTAGGAAGATAAAAACATTAACTTGGACAAGGAAATCCTCAATTATTCCCTCAGTACTAGCTGTAATTTGATTGTCTAACTCAGTGACAACACACAGTATGTGAAAATGACCTAGACCAAGTTTGGAGAAGATATATTTGGGCAGGAAATTTAGCAAGGCTCTGAGGCCTATGAGTGCATCTTTAAATTTGGAACTCCTTATTTGGCATGGAACTGTAAAGTTCCATATATCTTTTCACTTTATGGGTGTTCATTGCTGGGTTGATGCTTTCTCGATGGTCCTAAGTTTTATCTTTTGAGTGAATAATTCGCTAAAAAAGTTGCATATTTTGGGATTTTTTATGGAATATATGGGGGATATTGAACTAAAAAAATCTATACATATCCATAGTTCCCGGATTAGTTTTATAGTACATCCTTGGATTATAGATGACTTGAGGAAAATGAATTAGGTTCATTAGGGAAATGAAAGAAGGTGAAGGAGTGGCTTTATGTTTTTTTTGTTTTTTTCTTTAAATTATAAAGCTCAACATTCAAAGGTTCTTTTGAGGATTCTTTATGAGGCATATAAATTGGTTTCCCCAATCGAAGTGAAATTTCACTTACAAAACCCTTGGGGTTGGGCAATGGTTGAGGTGGACTTTGGGATGAATTGGATGGTTCCTGCTGGATAAGGTGGGATGATAGTTGACCAATTTGGGTTTCAATGTTTTTGAGGATATAATGAGTAAAGGAGGAAATATATTAGATGGAAGTTTCCCATGGTAAGTTGTAATACAAGGCATGTCCTAGATTATTATTTCCTTGATTTTGGTTCTTAAGAATGTTATTGAATTGGTTTGGGAATTGGGAAGGCTCGCTATGATAGTGGAATCTAGGAGGATCAAGAGGTGGATTTATCTATTCATGTTGAGTAACAAAAGGATAAGGTTGTTAGAAGTTACTACCACCTTGACTATATTATAATTGGTTGGTATTTTATGGATGCAATTGAGAGAGACTAGAGATATGATTACCATACATCAAGACCGGGTTATAGGTAGAAGAGAAGGGATTAAAGTGCAGTTGGTTGGAGTCTCTAATGAACTAACCTGATATTTGATGATTGGTGTTTTGTTGATCATATGTTCCTTTTATCACTATTGGTCTAGATGAATCAGATGGATCCTGTTGAAGTTTGGACTTCTGTCGGTTGAATGACTTGGTGAGGTGTAGATTCTATAATTTTTTATAGGACTATAGCATAATGATTATGGAGAAAATGAGGTTTGAAATTTGGAAGCCACTTCCAGTTGTGTCACAAGACCTATAAGTTCACTCACCCACTCTGTCATCTTGTTGGGCTCCATGGATTGATTATCATGGGCTTGTTTCAAATGATCATGTGCTCCAGTATGGAATTGCTTCATGTTTGTTCCCATGTTTATTATGATATCTCATGAAAAAGTATGAGTTTTGTCAACAAGATCACTGCCACTTTGGGTATCAATGATTGTTCTCTCCATATCCAATAACCCCTTATAGAAGTATTGGATCAAGAGTTAGTTGGGGATTTTTTGGTTTGGAAAAGTTTCTACAAGTGTTTTGAACCTCTCCAAGTACTCATACAGTGGTTCACTGGGGAATTGATTGATACCACTTATTTACTCTCAGATAGAAAAAATTTGAGAAACAAGAAATAATTTATCTAAAAATATATTCTTTGTGTAAATCCATGAGTTTATGGAATGAGGAGGCATGTAGTAGAGTTATGACTTGGAAGATTAATTTAGGGAGAAGGGGAATGGTTGATGTTTCATTTATTCATCAGAAACCCATTGATGATTCATGGTATAACACACCAATTGTAACTCTTTGAGGTGAATATGTGGATCATCATCATCTAACCTATGTAAATGTGGTAGAAGATTAATCCACCCTAATTTGAGTTCTAAATCAGCCTTCATATTTAGATATTGAATATCAATGGGATGGTAATTCATATTAGGGGAACCAGGATATTTAGGGTTTTGTTCCCTAGGAATGTCTATATATAGTTCAATTGGTTGGACAATGAATGGATCTTGGGTGATTTGATTATCCCTAATGTTCCTATTAAGTTGGAAAAGTGCTCACTCAATTTTTGGGTCAAACACATTTGATGGATTATTTGGAAGACTGTGGGGCATTTAGAGAAATTTGGAAAGGATAAAGAATGTGGTTTTATCATTGGGATTATTTTTCATTTATGATTTTAATGGGAAGGTGGGCTTTTCTTTGTCCCTTTTTTGGATTTTGTTTTTTTAATTTGTTTTTTGTTTTGTTTTAAAATAATAAAACAACCAAAAACTAGTTTTACTATCCCCAAAAAAGTTTCTGTTTTAAGCACAACCAATTATCACCTATTAATCATTTAACGGTCTACTGCTATACAAATATGTATAAAAACCCCTAGTTTGAATGCAATTTGATGGTAAATTTTTTAGAGTCAATTGTTTCTGATTTATTGTTTTATTTGGGGGATTTACTTAAAGAGTTTGATTAAACTGATTGATGATTGATTTTTTATTTCAGTTTTTTTTATAAATAGTGGTGTGTGTTCATTATTTTGGATTTAATCTTATGAAATCCTTGAACTTTTCGTTATATTTTATTAAATTAACACCCAATTCACACAAGATGATTTTTATCTAAATTTCTAATTATTGAGGATTCAATCCCAAACTTAACATAACTAAAGTTATAATATAAATCAAAAAATGTTTATGGTAGAGTATTTAGGGTTCAAATAATCCATGGAATCCACATGTTAAACCAAACATGTCATTATTCCATGAAAAGTTTATGTTTTACATACACTATGTTAACCTAAAAAAATTCAATGCAAAAAAATATGTCAATCAATTAACATCCAAAAAATTATTGGTCACCCCAATGGTATATTTACTCATCCATTGAGATAGTTAGTAATATGGTAATATGTGTTTATGTGTATGAATTGAAAATAGAATAAAAAGAACAGGATAAGAGAATAGTTTTGCACTGAAGACACACAGAAACAGTGAATAGAATTAAAAAAAACTTATGATTTTATGGAGAAGAAAAAATAAGGGATTAGTTTTTAACATTATTTAAGAAAAATTAAGAACATTAATATTAAAACACGGTTGTTAGATGAGAATAAGAGATGATAAGATATTTTCATTAACATTTTAAAAAAATACAACAAAGAAATTATAAGATTTCAAATGAAAAGGAACGAAAAGAATGATAAAAAAGAGAGTTGTAATGTTATATCAAGTAGAAACATGAGTTTGTAAGGTCATACAAGACCTTTAGAAATGATATTTTTATTCAAATGTATCCTCTTATGCTATGTAATTCCAATCAATTGTATGGTGAGGAGGGGGTGTATTTATAGCTCAAGGTGGCAGACTATTTGTATTCCAAGTCTAGCCCTCAAATTGGCTCACCAATTTGGACATTGAGACAGATGAATCACAAGATATATTATTATTAAAAGTTATAGATATTGATGTTAAATGTCTACCATCAAAATTGTGTGGACATATGACTCTTGTAGAGAATTTTATTTCTATTTTACTAAAAAAATGTGTTGATGACCATTATTCTCTAGACTTTTTCAAGTTCCATAATGTGAATGGATTTTTGGACCATAATATTTCATCAAATCTAAACTATTTACTCTAAAAAGTTGATCTCTTGAATCTTGGATATCAAAAAAAAAATACAACTCAATATATCAATTTTATTTGGAGAGATGTTAGGAAAGTTTGGATGTTTTTAATTTCTGCATAGAATGGTTGGATAGGACGTTAAAATATCATTTCAGCCCTTTTGTTGTAGAGTTTGGCATTAAAATTTTTAACCTTGATTTATTTTAATATTTGAGAATATATTCAATATTTTCATCAGTTTTGGGCTTCTCTATTGAACCCATAAAGTTTATCTTCATGCCTAATCTAGTTTTTATCATAGATTTGGTGGGCCGTACTGTGTGGTCCATATGACCCTTTGGATGTTAAAATTTTCCCAAGGTCTGGTTGAATGATTTGTAGGAAATTTATTTAAAAACCCTAAAAAATAATTATCATACAATTTGGATTAGTAGGGTGAGAGTTCCAATTATAATAGTTAACCGGATAAAATATGGATTAATAAAAATAATGCTCAAAAAATATATTTAATATTAAAACATGAGTATTTCACAAAAATTATGATATTTTCATTGAAAATAAGTAAATGGAGTGAAATATGTTTTGAATAAGTGAACTAAATCATTAGTGTAGTTTGTAGGTCTTATTTTGTTCCTAGATTTACCTACTCAAGCTCTTAAATGGCGGTAAAAATTCCTTCCTTGAATGCAAGGGGGAATTCCTATGTTCATCATCTTATTCTTCCACCTCTGAGTCTATGGAGAAATTTTCAGATGAAGATAAAACTCTATGGGCATCTCTATCACTATTAAGGTTAGAGATACCATGAGAAAAGACATTATCATCCTATAATACCGGATTCATTATAGAGAGATGACAAAGTTGATTGAATTTTGTGCTATGTCTGGGTAAAGAAGGGGCTTAGACATCCAGGACTAGGTATATTACCTCAACTAGATTTATGGGGAACACATATCACTATCGTCCATACTCTAGGTGTTTTTAGGTGTGGTCTCCAAGATGTTGGGTGATACAACTTGTGCATCATCATAAACCATTGGTTATTTACCTTCCCTTTTATTGAAACCAAACTTAGCATATATGACTTCGCTAGTCTCAAAGGGGGAACTATCATCATATAGTATGTAGACATTTCCATCAATGGGGGGTATTTAAAAAACTAATTCAAATTTTATGGCACCTCCATATGTATTTGGATCTAGGGCCTTTAGAGCAGAAAATTGTCTGTGGTTTCTTGGTAGATAACCATAAAATCCGTGTCATATGTGAGATCCCCAACCTTATCTTTGACTTTGATCATATAAAATGTCCATTTCTCACACTTATCATAACCTTTATTGTTCACCTTTTTTGGAGACAAATCTCATTCCCTACATCCCAAACATAAGAGGGTTTTAATTGAGATCATATTTATCCCAAAAAAAATCAATCATATATCTTTTTATATTAACATTATTGATTCTACCAAAAATATATAGAGGCATGTTGTGTTCCAGAATAAACTCTTTTTGACCCTATTTTGGAAACAATATGGTGACAGGGAATTGTTCAGGCATGGCCTCCACTTGATAGACCTCAACTATAAAGACTTTTCTCTCAAAATACTATTGAAAATAGAGGGCTTTAACAATTTCCTCACTAAGTTATTTTGAAATATGGAGCACATCCAGGATTAAGATATTGTTCAGGAAAACAGTAATCTATTTCCTAATTTTTTACATTTTTCCAGAGGTCGATGTTTCTTAAGGTGGGGTTACTGCTTGACATGTTTCCTATTAACTAATTCATTTGAGGAAGACATGTGTGGTTATTTTGTAGAGGTTATGGGTTCATCTTCTTACAGCAGCATGAGACATGCCAGCCTTCCCCGTTGCATTGTATGGTCTGATAATCATACCCCCACTTGGTGTTCATGAATGAAAACTGGGTTTGAGCAACTGATGGAGAGTTCTAAGATAACTATATGTCTTTTATGGGATTCCTGGACCACTTGACCAGGGGTATCACCTGTATATATGTCCTCTATGGGGATATTACTGAAATATTGGGTTTGACCATGCCCGGGTTGTCTCTTATATCCTCAGTTCCAATGCCTGCAGCTTCCTATTCCCCGGTTAGGGGTAAGGAACACATACTCAGAGTAATATTCATCATCAAAGAAGGGGTATTCCAAGTGAATCACATTGTAATATCTAAAGATGAGTTCTTAATCTAATTAGGGTTCCATTTGGTGGGTTGGTTCCAATGTTTCAGATGTTAAGGGGAATAAATCCTCAAGATTAATAGCTTGATTTTTAGTGAAATGTGACTCTTCCTCTTCTATAACTTCCCAAGTCTTATTATCACATCCACCTTTGGGAGACATATACGATGTCACATTTTTTATTGGTGAAGATATTATGGGTATGGGATGATTTTATATCTGGGTGGAATGAGCTTGGTCAACTATATTTCAAGACATCTAGTTTTTGAACTTTTTCCATGCATGGATGGAATATTCTTTAAATCACCCACTTCTTATGACTGGGATAAATTTATGTTGGACACCTTCATATAAGAGTTATCTAACACCACCTATTCAAAATTGACCATTCCTTGAAATATGTATTTGATGATGAATCAATACTAGATATTATGACCCATCCTTCTATGGAATGTGCATTAATCAGGATGATCAGTGAAGTTGAACTTATTGGGATTCCTAGGATGTGGTGTCTACAGTAGGTTATTGTACGTTGATATAAGGAAATAACTATATACATTCTCATTTTGGAAGGAGTAGGCTCTATCCATCCATTCCATAAATATCGGGAGACCAGGAGTTTTCTATACTTAAGGCCAGGGATGATTTCGTGGTTATTTCTAATTGAAATTAGTCATTGGGTAGTTTGGGGTCTTCTTAGGTGCTTGAATGGGTATTGATACTATTTTTAGGGTAATAGTGATAGCTTCTACCACAGCATGCCTTTTCCCATATTATAAATGCATAAACCAAGATTTACATTAGTTTCATTGAGTGGAATCTTCCAAAAAATTGTGTTGTATCTATGAACAGAGGAAACCCACCTAGATACTCCATTGGGATTAAACGTTTCTACAAATCATCCTAATGATTTGCATCATAGACTTCCAAAAAAATTTCCTATGAGAGAGGGATGATGATTTAATAGGTTAAACCCTTTCATTTGTATAATAAGTTTGACACCTACTCATTTTTACAATACTTTCAGTTTTTTGGGTCAAAGGATTGTTATTTTCATCAATGTAGAGCTGAACTAATAGAGTAATTGATGAATAAGGTCTTCCCATCCTCTAATGGATCCTACTAGAAGGCTATTTTACCAAAACAATGTTTCTCCTACAATATTCTACACAAAACCCCTCAGCTTAGTCTCCGCCTATTGATCTTAAGGGACCATCATCAGCCCCATAGAGACACGAAGTGTGTGAGATGCTATTCATGGTCTCCCATGTCGTCAAATGAAGAGAATGTAGGATTTCCTAAATTGGGTGGAGATAATTTTTCATCCACCCATTCGGGATACATCTTCTTCTCAGGATAAATAGGTGCATGTCACCCATCCAAGGATTCTATTATTGTAGTCAAGGGCTCAAGGACATTGATCAATTTCAGAGGCACTACTATTTGAGATACCTCTCTACTATAGGGATTGAATAGGACTTGATGAGGTGGCTTGGGTTTTGCCTCCTACTAATTCGTAACCCATGTGTGGACTGAGTGATTACCTTATGGAGGAAGAGGATAACTTCATAATGGTGGGAATTCACAACCATTATCAACTTCCTCATTTATGTAGACCAAATGTCTATTTCCAGAGCTAGTCTGATGTTCATATGACTCTTTTTTAGAGGATCAACTCTTATAAGAGAAATATTTTCCTCGACCTAAATAAGATACCCAGTGGGAATATTTCCCCTCGGTGCCTCTTTATTGAGTTCTTTGGGATTTTTTATCATTATCATATTGTGAAAATTTTTCCTCTGTGTGTATAATTTTTGTTGTTTTGAGAAGTCAATAGGATATTGCCACACCAATCCCTTTATCTTTGAAAGTGTTCCACTAGGGAGGCGAAAAATCTATATTGGGAGGTTCCAAATTTTAGAGACTTATTTGGTTAGAGGTGCATGGATCCTTATTTGGTGTATTCAATTCACCCTCTTATCATGTTATGGCTTCAGTGTTGTGTCCCTCTGCATCTGTGTATTGGTTGATGTTTTATTTTGTTTTTATTGTCACAACATGAATATATTTTCACATTAATTTAAACACAATATGATGACGAAACACTTCCTATATTAAAGTTGATTCATAAACACATTTCCATATTGGGATGTTTTGTCTTACATCTAGGGTGGGGTATGATTCCCATTCCCATATGCTCTTTTTATCCCAGCATTGAAGTAGTAAACTTGAGATAGTTTCCTATCCTACTTATCAAATGAGCCCTGAATGATTGAGGTTTTTCGTGCTATGGGAGGAACATATGAGATGATGCATGCTGATATTTACCTCCCAACCTAGAGAAAACTAATTCTCTATATAGTGATGATGATGATAATAATTATAATGCCTCAATCCCTACAGGATGGGGGTTATATAGGGAGAAATTGGCATTTATTGATCCTGTTGTTAAGAACCTAATGCTTCTAGTTGAGGATTTGATGATTCTTGGGATTGTAAGTGAGATATAAATTCCCCTAGCCAACTGGATTGGGGTAGATCTGGAACGATCATCGATTTCCCTAGGACCCTATTAGGGGATGATGAACCTTATGATGTTGATTGTGATATAAATTCCCTAAGACCAATGATATGGGGTTTATTTACATATGTTGATGGTATTTTTTGAATACCCTCGAATATTAATGATTTGATTGGTGGAGGTAGTGTTAGATATTCCCTAGGCCTAGTGAGTTGGATCCACTCTAGGATGAATCCTATGGAAGATGATAATAGGACATTTTTTAGGAGAATTGTTGTGCTTATTTAGGATCTAGGTGCAATGGAAGGCCATGATGGAAATCCAGTTCTACAAGATTTCATGAGGTTGATTTAAAACTTCTCCTTCATGCTTGAAACACATTCTCATTTCTTCTTGGGTCCGAGTTCAAAGAATTTTTGGATATCCTATTCCTCCTTTCATGGTGTTAGGACATTGTTAAAGTGTAGGAAATCTATTTTATTTTCCAATTGGATCATACATTATCTAGTTCCATGATTTTCCCAGAGGATATGAAATTATAAGACACCATATCGAAGGGGTTCAGTTGCTGTGGATTCATAGTGATGTGAAATACTTTCTATTTTTTCCACCCTTAGCTGTGTACATATAGTGATTCTTTGGAAATTAGTCGATAGATATTTGTCCTAATTCAGAGATAAAAAATTCATTGGAGTTTTCCACACTCCTCAATTATCAGGCTCTGAGCAACAGAAATGGATGCCATATCCAAATGACAACAGTGTGTATTGATGTTCGGAAGGTGATACACATATCCTAGATAGGGGAGATGTCTATAATTCAGTTACTGATGGGTGTACCACATATTTTGGTCTATATAAGGCATAAACACCTTCTCTAGCTCATCTAGAATCTCATATTTAGAAGTGGAATGAGGCTAGAACAATATGGGAATATTGGTTTTAACTATGTCTTTCCTTATATCTATGTCATATTCTTTGTCATTGGACTTACATAACTCCATTTGATCATAACAAAGAAGGTGCCTCTTGGGGTTTCCTACTGACTAGAGTGGATTGTTACATAATGTTGATGGGTAACTATATATGGTCGATCCCGATGTTTTGAGATCCTTTCTATATGAATGCATCAGATTTTTTTACACCTTTCTCTTTGGGGATGTCTCAGAAGGGGTGATTTCCATGTCCATGGGAGATATTATTGTGGGAATTTTGAAAATTGTGGATGTTAGGAGTAGAGTCCTTGTGATCCATATCCACACTACCATGAGGATGACTATCATGGTAATGAACATATTATGCTTTAGTTTAAAAGTTGATGAACCTAGTGGTGTTGAGAGTGTGTCTCAAACAACCTCAAGGTAACTGACATCAATTAGATTTGGGATGTGATCTTTATTCTATTTCGCGGATAGAATATGCCAACCTACCTTCTAGTTTTACAGGGATATGAGCCTATTATATGATATTTGATGGGCCCAATTTATAATCATCTAGTGCTACATGTGTATGATCCTACTACTAAGAAGCTATTAGAATATTCCAAATAGGTTCCCCATTATTGAAAAGAATATGAGCTATTCATGGGGAATGTACCATTATCACTTGGTGATCCTTATTAAAAATCGGAATATGAGATCGATTTTGAGCCTTTAGAATATGTTTTGGGCCTTTAGTGGAAGGGGCATGAGCCTACCCCAAGGAACGTATCACTCTCTCTTAGTGAGCCTTGATTGGAACATGAATATGATCCAAGTTTGAATATTCATTCCCTCACTTGGATATAAAGACAAACCTTTGGAATGAGATAAGGCATATGATCCTCCTATTGTATTTTCTTAGAAGGATGATACTACATTCATTCATCAACTGAAGTAGAAATATGAATTTGGATTCTATGAACTTCTAGAATATTTTAGGTGGACTCACTAATAAGAATATGAGTATATACTAAGGCATGTTCCATTCTCACTTGGGGAGACCTCTCTATAAAAGGGATATTAGACTGATCCTAGGCCTTTAGAGTTTGTCACTGGTCTTTTTTGATATGAATTTGTTCTTATATTAAGGCATGTTCCCCCTCACTTGGTTATTCCTGGCCAGAATGGGGATATGAGCCCAATCTTGAGCCTTTAGAATATACCTCAAGGAATTTTCTATCGACATGTACCCACATACCAAGGCATGTTCCACTCCCACCTAGTGAGCCTCATATGGAATGAGAATATGAGCCTAGTCTAACACATAAATCTTTATCAAAATATTCCAATAATCCTCTTATATGCAAGTAAGAAAGTGTGATTTCTCCAAAACAGCCACTTGTTCATAGTAATCAGAGAGTTGATATACCATGGATATACAAATAAGAATATGTGTCTGTCTCTATATTTGTATCAGTGTTGGAATATGTTAGCTGAGTTTTTCAACCTTTTCTATGATCTAATGGAATTTTAGAATAGTTTGTTTAGGGATATAAGCCTGTATATTTTCTGTATCCGCTATATAACAGAATATGTCTTCAATTGATGTTTGGATATGATCAAACTTATTTCCTCCTTATGGCACCAGGATATGCCGATGGAATTCATTAATGGGGATAAGGATATGCGCCTCCCCCATGACTATTATAGGAATATTCCCACAAACATATTACATGTGATATAGGATATGATCATAATCATTGGCTATTGTTGGAAAATGCTGGTAGACATATTTGGTGGGAGAGGGGATATAATCTCTCTCATGATTACCCAACGCCTTCCAAGCCCAATGTGTCTTCATTATTTATAATTCATGGGTGTTAGAGGTGGAACTGTATCTGGTGGTACATTCTGCAGAAGACTAAAGGGGGCCAATGCGACAACACTGGCACTGATAGTTGACATGATCCCTCCTCATTGAACCATGAAATATAAGGGATCCATATTGGGAGCCTTGATCCACCTTTATAAGATACTAAATGTGTCTATTATCATGCTATGAGGATTAAATTATGAAGTGGTAGGATATGGAAATGAGTGACACTTGATTTAATATAGTTTTCTTTGGATGATTCAGACTCATCAATTTTAGTACATGAAGACCCTCATGGGTAGACTGGATGGTCAAGATCATACCATGTCGATGGTATTTTTGTACAACTATATTCACCACCATTCAATGAATATGTTAGATGGGGGAGGTCATTTTGAGACCCCTCAAGGGTTTAAATTGTTTCCAATATTCCATAATGGTTTATGGATGAAGAGATTATCTCAGATTATGGTGGTGTTGATGAGATCAGTATCTGAAATCATGTATTGAACAAGTAACAAGGTCACTGATCAGTGCACAATTGTAGTCATGATTTGTTCTCAATCAAATATACATGGGTACCAAAATTTAAATTTTATTCAAATGAAAACCCTGCACTTTATTACACACTTAAACATGATTTATTACATAAACTCTTCACTTGATACAATATGGAAGATTGAGAGTTCTAGTGTCTTTGGGGATTGGGAACATTACATAACAATTTAAAACATGAAACACAACATCTTTATTGAAAACATCCTTTACATTACCAGTACATTCCGTTGTACTTTTCATTGCATCTAATAACCTGAGGACATGCCTAAGAAAAGGGTGATCTATAAAGCCTAGTAAGGGAGTAAACAAGGTACAACATGAAGAATAAAATACATGTTAGTAAATAGGAATATCAATGGATCATAAAAGAAAAATGAACATAAAGGCATGGTATAACATTATTATCATAACATGGAAATGTGGCAACAACACTTAACATGGAATTTGCATGAGCCAAGGCTCATTGCATATGGATAAGGACTAAACCCTCATTGCACAAGAAGAACGAGTAACCCTAATTGCAATTTGATTAGCATGATTCAACACTCATTCAACATGACATATCATGATACTATACTCTACCCAAAGCATTGGATCACTATTAGGGCGCGACCTCTTATACATTTCATTTGATGCATAAGTGTGCCACATGGATCATACAACATGGAATAATTCATAATCATAAATTCCACAATAAAGGGATGTGGAATACATAAATGAAGAATTATAATCAATAAGTAAATGTGCATAATGCTGAATACCCTTGATAGATAAATGAGCATGGTATTCACTACACAATGACATTATAATGGAAAATCACGGTGCAATTTTGGTAGCGTAACAGCATGACATAAGAATTAATAAAAATGGTTAATGATAGAGAAAATGGTGTCTCATAATATTTAAATGAAATGGATAGTAAGTGGGTCATATAGATATATGTCCCAACAAATTTATTGTAATTTAGATGCATAATACAATAGAATAACATGGATGTAAATGAGTAGAGAGAAATCCCCCATGAAATTTTGGCATGGTAATGGGGGTACATGGGGGGAATTGATTAGAGATATAGGGGTCTCGGATCATCCAAACATAAAGAGGAAACTATGGAAAAAGTGTGAAATCGTACCCCCAAAATTTGAAATTGAAAACAAAAGGTCATAACAACTTACAGAAAATTGGACAAAAACGAGAATGGAAGAAATCACTTATTTGGAAGTGTGATACCAAAGTCCTGGGAAAGGCTTGATAAAGGATTCATGGGAGCTTGGGGCACCATGGAAGGATTATAGAGAGAGGAGGGAAGAGGTTTTATGAACTCCAAAGGCTTTTAGTGGGAGGAAGTGGGAGCTTGGGTGGGTTTATATAGGAAAGGAGAAGGAATTATTTATTATTGATATTTGGGACACGTCACATTAAAATATTAAAAACCACAAACCAGCCCATGGTTTTTTCCAACGGGGATTGGAAAAAAATATTTTATAATTCCAATGTACGAACTTATTAAAATAATTGGGTTTATTATGTGGAGGTGAGTGACACTCTCAAGGAAAACTCATTAAAAAGCTAAAATGTTTTATTAGCCTTGAAGGGTCCACTAATGCTTTGTAAAATAAATCAAACAAACCCAAAATCACATTATTTTAATGGTGAAAAATATATTGGCGGAACATTATTTTTATATTATTTTATTACATCACTATTGGGTTATTATGATGTCATAAATCACATTATATATTTAAAAGGTATTTAATTTTTACCCAAAAAATTGACTTTCTCAAAAATTATGAAAAATTCACCGTTGGATAATTTAGACTTCTAGATTCCAAAAATATTATTCATTTTATCTAAATAAATTTCTAAATATGTGAGTTTTTACTTTTAAAATCAAAATTGGCATTTATAAAAAATTCATGGGTTTTGGCAAAAATAACTTTCAAACCTTAATAAGAATTACCATTGTATTCAAAAAATTATATGTTCATTTTATATTTAATAACAAGTAATTTTATAATAATAATAATTTATTAAAATATTTTTTAATTCAAAAATCCATTAATTCATCAAAATATATTTCATAGTTGAATATTAACTAAAAATATTATTTGTGATTTAAAAACTGTTTAAAAAGTAACAATAATAAAAAGAATTTATATTCTCTATAAACAAATAATTTACATAATTTTAGTACTAGGGTCTTGTTACATAACCCCTTAAAACACCCACATAAGTAGTTAGGGTAAGGTGTTTGATGGTGACAGACTATTGGGGTGACTTAGATAACATTGATCAGGTGGTAATCTCTATCAACTTCCACTTCTCCCGTAAGATATTTTTCTCAAGCTTAACATATTCAAGCTCAAATTGAGCTTGGTCTAGAGAAAATACCAATGATGCCACCTCCTTTCTGAGATCTGATAAATGGGCTTCATATGGGGAAAGTCTACTGGATGAGGCCATTGCTTCCTTTGTCTGGGTAAATTGTATTTGTTAAAACCCTATATTTATACTTAATCATGTGATCACTGTTCAACTACTATATTAGCAACGATCACAATTATTAACGGTATTTTAAAATTCAAATCATAAAACCAAAATAAGTGCACATGTTTTACATAACCATAAGAATACATTTAAATAGACCAAGAGGAAATTTCATCAATGCTTTTTTCGGGTCGTTACAATATTCCCCCTTAAGAAATTTGGCCCTCGAAATTTCCTTTTTCTACACTAAAACAGATGCGGGTAACTCTGATTCATCACATGCTCTGATTCCTACGTTGCTTCTTCAAACTTTTGGTTTTTCCACAACACCTTGACGAGGGGAATTGTCTTATTTTGTAGTACTTTTTCTCTAGAATTTATGATCTTCACTAGTTACTCCTCGTATGAAAGATCATCCACAAAATGTACTACCTCTAAAGATAGTACGTGTGAAGGGTGTAGTATATACCTTTTTAAGAGGGATACATGAAAGATATAATGTACTTTGTTCGTGGTAGGTGGATGTGTTAGTCGATAGGGCACAACCCCAACATGATCAAGAATCTCGAAGGGGCCGATGTACCTAGGATTTACCTTCCCCTTCTTTCCAAACCCCATGACCTTATTCCATGGTGATATGCAAAGAAATACTATGTCTCCAATTTTAAACTCAAGGTATCGTCGATGGTTATCTTCACAACACTTCTGTCAACTCTGGGCTTCCTTTATATACTGCTAAATGGTTTTCACCTTCTCCACCATTTCTTCTACCATTTCTAGTCCTAGTAGCTTACGCTCACTGACTTCATCCCAACATGTCAGTGTTCTGCACGTCTTTTTATACAGGTCTTCTTAAGGTGTCATTTAGATGCTTGAGTGGAAACTATTATTATAGGAGAATTCTACCAGAGGAAGATGTTGATCCCATCTTCATTTAATATCCATTGAACATGATCTTAACATACATTTTAGTGTTTGAATAGTTTGTTCATATTGGCCTTCATTTTGGGGATGATAGGTTGTACTGAAGTTTAGGTCAGTATCCAGAGCATGTTGAAGACTCTTCCAAAAGATAGAGGGGAATCTTGGATCTGGATCAGATACAATAGATAGTGGTACTCCATGAATACTTACCACTTCCCAGATCTAAATCTGTGCTAAGTGATCTAATGAGAAATCCTCTAGAATTGCAATGAATTGGTCAGACTTTGTAGGATGATCCACAACAACCCAGATTGCATTGATACCTTTGGATGTCTTTATAAGTCCAGTGACAATGTCCATGGTGATTTTCTCTCATTTCCATGCTGGTATGGGAAATGGTTGCATCATCCCCTTAGACTTCTGCCTCTCTGCCTTCACTTGATGACACACCAGGCACATTGATGTATACTCAGCAATATTCTTCTTCATATTATCCCAACAATAATGATCTCAGAGATTTAAATACATCTTTGTGTTTTGTGGGTGAATAGAGAAATTTGAACTATGTGCATCATCCAAAAGTTACTTTTTCAGCTCTATACTTGATGGAACACATAGTCTTTTCCCTAAACTAAAATTCATTCTTCATTGAAATTAAACTCTGAGGATTTCCCTTTTCTGATAGCTTCCACTTTTTTCTGAATTCCCACATCATCCTTTTGATCATCCTTTAAAGATTCCAAAAGATATATTTCAACAATCATTTGTAAAAGGATTGATGATGATCCATTCTTTATGATTCCCATGTCTATCTTCATTGAATCTAAGAATATTAGATCCTTATCAATTCTCATCAATGATAGAATCACTAGGACCATTCTACTTAGAGCATCTTCCACCTTGTTCGCTTTCCCTATGTGGTAATGGATTGAGAAGTCATAGTCTTTGATCAGCTCTAACCATCTTCTTTGGTGCATATTCAACTCTTTCTGTGTGAATATATATTTGAGGCTTTTGTGGTCTGTATATATTTCACACTTCTCCCTAAAGAGATAATTCCTCCAAATTTTTAAAGCGAAGATCACCGCATCCAACCCCATATCATGTGTTGGATAATTCTTCTCATGAACTTTAAATTTCCTTGAAGCATAGGTAATGAATTTGTCATTTTTCATCAACACACATAACATGACCTTTTTCGAAGAATCACTGAATACCCCAAAATGTACTACAATTGTGGGTAAAGTGAGTACAGTTGTAGTGATAAGTCTCCTTTTTAGCTCCTTGAATATTTATTTGCATTCATCACTCCAAGACAGTTTTACTGCCATTGGAGGTATCTTGGTAAGAGGGTTGGACAATCATGAGAATATTTTCACAAATCGTCTATAATATCCAGCTAACCCCAAAAAGGTATGGATATTCATTACTAAGGTTGGCGTCGTCCATCCCTCTATTGTAGCTGTCTTGGAGGGATCCACATATATCCCATTGCTTCTGATGATATGGCCCAGGAATGAGACATCATTCAACCAAAACTCACACTTTCTATACATTTCATAGAGATTCTCCTTTCGCAAGGTCTCTAGTATAGTTCTTAGATTGTCCTCATGATCCTCCTTTGTTTTGGAGTATATTAAAATATAATCTATAAGGAATACCATAATTTTTTCAAGGTAATCTCTAAAGACTATATTCATCAAGTCCCTGATGATTTTTGGAGCATTAGTGTGTCCTAAAGGCATTATTATGAATTCATAGTTCCCATATCTTGTATGAAAATGGTGTTGGGGATATCTTCCTTCTTCACCCTTAATTGATAATATCCCGACCGCAAATCTACATTAGAGAAGTATTGTGATCCATGTAGTTGATAGAACAAGTCATCAATTCATGGGAGAGGATACTTGTTCTTTATTGTGATTTTCTTAAGCTATCGATAATCGATGCAAAGGTGCATTGACCCATCCTTCTTCTTGACAAAGAGGACTGGTGCACCCCATGGTGAAGCACTTGGGTGTATAAAACCTTTATCCAAATTCTGCTGTAGTCATTTCTTCAACTCCTTAAGCACTACAACATCCATTATATATGGATTCTTGGATATTTTCAATGCCACAAGTATAATATAAACTGATAATTCAACAACTATTCTAGGAGGAAGAGCATAAAATTCCTTGGTAAACAATTCAATGAATTCCCTCACAATAGTCATGTCTTCAAGTATGGTTGCCTCATTAGTCTCAATAATATGAGCCAGATATTTGTGCTCATAGGGAAGCAATATCCACACATGAGATGATGGAGCTAAATAAGATTCATCTTCTTCCATGAACGTGTTTACAATCAGGGGTCGATTCCTCACATGGGGAGTTATTTCCCTATCATGGAAATTTATGTTGGATCTATATAGTGAAAGCCAATAAATGCCAAAAATTGCATAAAATTAAACTAGAGAGAGTATGATGAGGTTATCTGAGAAGTTCAATCCACCAATTATGACATGGGAGGAGTTAAATTCATGGGATGCAATGATTGATCCATTTTCCACACTCACTGACATCTTTACTTCCATGATTTTTGGTGGTGTTGGGATTGTACTAATAAACATTTAGGATATAAAATATTGTATAGAACATGAATCAAAAAGTATGTTCACAATTCTTGAATGACTAACTATCATACCTTTGACCACTTCATTTTCGAGGTTCACCTCGGTAGTAGTGATGGAAAAATCTTGCTCCTACTGCCTTAGAGGTTGTTAGTTCTCCGAAAACCCTTAGCTTAGTGCATTTATTTGCAAGATGCCCTGGTTCTTTGTAGTTGAATCAAGGAACAATGCGTTGAGAGTATAATGGAGTTTTCCTATCCTATTTCACAGCCGCAGGTTTTTCTTATCAGCTATTAACATCTAGGTGTGCTTCTCTTCCACACCAAAAGCATTTCCTTGTCCCATTCAGGAAATTTCTAGTGTGCTTCTTTCCACACCATTGGAATGTGGGGTGCTGGATCTTATTTGCACCATTGTATTTATCACACAGACAACTATAATTAACGCCCACCTTACGCTTATTATACCATGATAACCCTATGAATCGCCTATCTCTATTTTGACATTGAGGGCACATCGGACAATTTCCTTATAGCTGTCGAAGTCACGAATCGCCAGGGCTTCCGTAGGCTAGGTTTCATCCCACCAAATAAGCATTCAACATTGTATTTGGGGGTAATGAAAAATCCTTAAGTGTATCATGAAATCCGTGTGATGTTTTCCTCACACACTCTAATGGATGTTTTGTATTTTTTTCATGAGGGAAAGGAAGTCCCTTTCCATCTTAAGTCGGAGGGTGCATGGAAACTATTTATCCAAAAATATCTTCCAGAAATCCTTCCATTATAATGCCTCGATCTCCTCCTATGGCTTCATATTTTTGATCAGTTTCAACCATTGATTAGCTTCACCATCCATATGATAAGCAGCCAGAAAAACCTTCTCTTGTTCGGAACATTGATGGATAGAGAAGATCTTTTCAATGGAGTTTATCCATTGTTTGGTGACTGAGGGATCAAATGATCCATTAAAAGTAGGAGGCATTTTTCTCATGAAGATTTTGATAGAAACATGTTATTTCTGGGGGGGTTGAACATTCCTCTTGACCCATGTTTATATTCAAATCTTATGTTAATTGAGAGAGAATCATGACAATGTTTGTGATTTCTGCTCCCATCGGATTGGGCATCTCATTAGCACAGTCATCACATTGATCTTCACATCAGTTGATAGCTCGAGTCCTCCTATTACCGACCATTGGATGGAATAAAAGTAATGTTAGGGGTTACACATAAAGGGTAATCCAAGGGAAAAATAGATGAATTATAAATATCTTTTATTTCCTTAACTTATGAATCTATAGGCTTCAATCTATGTTATCCATGATCTACTTTCAAAAATTTATTCTTAGGGGATTTTATTAATTCCCTTAATAATGGTTCATACTAATATTTGGAAATTACCAAAGCATATTCCATGGGAGTGTCGAAACCATGAGTTTTTTAAGGCTTGTTGTTGTGTACCATGATACCCCGGGTCATGACTGAAACTCCTTGTCAGGGTTTTCACCCCTTGGTACATCTGTGCTAGAGCCGCCTCGACCTGCTCGTGTCCAGAAAGGGATGCATTTTCTTGATAAACCACTTACTCAATACACAACAAAACACAGGGATGTTTTTATGATACCTAGTCTTGTATATAAGGCTTCAGTAGGGTTTTCTAATCCTAATTCCAAAAATAACTAAACATATCCTCTTATACTAACTATGACTACCCTGCTCTTTATTAAAGACTATGATTTATTATATAAAATATTCACTTGATACAATATTGAATATCGAGACATATAGTGTCTTTGGGGATTTGGAACATTACATAAGAACTTAAAACATCAAATACAACATCTTTATTGAAAATATCCTTTACATGACCACTACATTCCCTCATACTTATTATTGCATAGGATAACCTGAAGACATGCATAAGAAAAGTGTGAGCTATAAAACCCAGTAATGGAGTAAAAAATGTATATCATGAAGAATATAATTCATGTTAGTGAATAGGAATAACAATGGAGCATAAAATAAAAATTAACAAAAATGCATGGTATAGAATTATTATCATAACATGGAAATGTGACAACAACACTTAACATGGAACTAGCATGAGCCAAGGCTCATTGCACAAAGAGCATGAGTAAACCCTCATTGAACATGAAGCATGAGTAAAACCTAGTTGAAATTGAATTATCCTGAGTCAACACTCATTGTACATGACTTATCATGATACTATACTTTACCCAATGCATTGGTGCGCTATCAGGGAACACCCTCTTAAACATTTCATTTCCCGCATAAGTGTTCCACATGGATCATACAACATGGAATCATTCATGATCATAAATTACATGATAAATGGATTTGGAATACATACACAAAGATTTATAATCAAAATGTAAATGTGAATAAAGGTGAATACCCTTGATAGATAAATGGGCATGGTATTCACTACACAATGACATTATCTTGTAAAATCATGGTGCAATTTCGGCAGCATAACGGTGTGACATAAAAATTCATAAAAATGGATGATGATAGAGGAAGGGATGTATAATAATATTTACATCAAATGGGAAGTAAGGGGGTCATAATGATACATTTCCCAACAAATGTAATGGAATTTAGATGCATAATAAAGAAGAATTACTCTGATGTAAATGAGGAGAGAGAAATCCCTCACAGAATTTAGGCATGGTAATGGGTGTACATGGGGGTAATTAATAAGATATAAAGGGGTATCCCATAAAACAAACATAAATAGGAAATTATGTAGGTTGTTCAATATAATACCCCAAAAATTTCTAGTTGAAAACAAAAGGACATAACAACTTAAAGGAAATTGGACAAAAATGAGAAAGAAAGAAATCCTTTGCTTGGAAGTGTGATCCCAAAGGCTTGGGAGAGGCATGAGAGATGATTCTTAGGAGATTGGTGAGCCTTGGGACGATTCCAGAGAGAGGAGGGTAGAGGATGGATGAACCCCAAAGGCTTTTAGTGAGGAGGAAGTGCGATCTTGGGTGGGTTTATATAGGAAAGGATAAGGAATTCTTTATTATTTAGGTTTGGGACACCACACATTAAATTAATCAAAACTAAAACCAGAACATGGTTTTTTCCAATGGTTTTTACCAAAGGGGAGTAAAAAATATATTTTATAAGGTAAATGGACAAACTTATTAAAATAATAGGTTTTCTTATGTGGAGGTGAGTCACACTCTCAAGGAAAATAGTTTAAAAAGCTAAAATGTTTTATAAGCCTTGAAGAGTCCACTAAAACTTTGTAAAAAAAATCAAACAAACCCAAAATCACATTATTTTAATGTTAAAACATATATTGGCCGAACATAATATTTATATTATTTTATTGCATCACTATTGGGTCATTATGATGTCATAAAACCCCTTATATATTTTACTAGTATTTAATTTTTACCCAAAAATTCAATTGTCTTAGAGAATTATGAAAATTCACCGTTGGATAATATTGATGTCCTGAAACCAAAAATAATATTCATTTTATCTAAATAATTTTTTAAATATGTGAATTTTTACTTTTAAAATAAAAACCATCCTTTATCAAAAATTAATGGGTTTTGACAAAAACAGCTTTCATACTTTAATAAAAATTTCAATTGTATTCCTAAAATTATATGATCATTTATATTGAATAAAAAGTAATTTAATAATAATATTTTATTAAAATGTTTTTTAATTCAAAAATCCATTAATTCATAAAAATAGTTTTCTTAGTTGAATATTAAATAAAAATACTATTTGTGCTTTAAAAACTATTTATAAAGTAAAAATAATAAATAGAATGTATATTCTCTATACAAGAATAATTTATATAATCGTAGTAATAGGGTATTATTACACAACCCCTTAAAACACCCGCATAAGACCTTACTTGGGGTGGCTCAGATAACATTGCTTGAGTGGTAATCTCTATCAACTTCCACTTCTCTCGTAGGCGGTTCTTCTCGAGCTTAACGTATTCAAGATCAGTTTGGGATTGGTAAAGAGAGAAGCCCAATGACGCCACCTCCTTTATGAGCTTTGTTAAATAGACTTCCTATGGGGAAGGTCTACTTGATGAGGCCATCACTTACTTTTTTTTGAGTAAATTCGAATGGTTAAATCCCCATATTTATACTAATCATGTGATCACTGTTCAATGACTATATTAGAAATGGTCACAATTCTTAATGGTATTTTAAAATCTAGATCCTAAACCCAAATAAGTGCATACGTTTTACATAACCATAAGAATACATTTAAATAGACCAAGTGAAATTTTCATTAATGAATTTTTTTGAGTCATTACAATTCATGATCAATTCAATATTTTCATGTGGACATAACAATGTGAGGATGAAATTATTTCATGATAACCCTAGATACAATGGATTATCAATAAGATCCATGTCATGGTCAATAAATCATCACGAAATTTTATAGTTTCACATTGGGTTCACTATTTTTCTTTGTATTGAAAATAAAATGGACCAATTAATAATAACCCAATCATGTTTTATTTGAGATATTCGCATCAGGTTCACCATTTTTTGTTTCTTCGGAATAGATGTGGATGAAATTTCATTTGTTTCTTGATTTTGGGGGGTTCTATATTATACACAATCATTAAGATCATCCCCACAATTTTTAATCCTTCATAGAAACTTCCAATGGTTCGCAAATCCATAATCGGGTAATGACCACCTTTCCAAAAGAAGGCAGTCAATTGGGGTTTCATACCCAATGATTCTTATGTTTTGACATTGGTTGAGATGATGGGAGGTCCAACTCGTCATAATATTTTGAGGAGAAATTTTCCCTATTATAGGACTCTCTTATAGATTTATGATATTTTTCAGATTGTATTTCTAATCCTGATACATGACCATTTACAAAAAAAATTATCACATTTTCAAGTCTCTATAAATGAAAAGAGAGTGGGTCTTTTTGGTGAATCCACCTATAAATATGCACAGTTCTTCATCCATTTCTAGTTGGTGGGCAGCTACTTATATTATGAAACCATATAACTAGGAACTTCAATGTTTTTTCTATCTAGGGAGGTGGTCAATATTTAGAATATAGGATTGATCCATTATGAGGTGTCCTATGTGTCTTATTTTATAACATAAATCAAAATCCATGTTTTTCATTACATCCCACATAGTTTAACATCATACAAAAATAAAATATATGGGTGTACATGGGCACTAGGTATTAACCTCAAACCTCAATAAAGAATTCTACGTATCTTGGATATAGTAGGAATAAAAGTTATCACAGTTCATTATTTCAATTCAGACATGAACCAAGGTATATACCCTTGTATATTGAGAATTTATGTCATAAAACAAATTGGGGATTACACACTGAGGTTTCTGTAGTTGATGGAGATTCATTTTTTCAATGAGGTGATCATTCATTCTCTATAAGACCATGTGAGCTATGATCGGTGTGAGAAACAAAGAATAGAAAATAATCACCCTCATTTTAAATGGATTTAGTGCTTGTGCTCTAGAAAATCCCATTGGATGAATAATATAGGGCTCAGACCATTGGAAGGAATCCAACATGTTCTGCTTATGGTAGGAATCAAAGTCATCATAGTTTAGTGATTTCCCAATATGATAGGGAATAATGAAAGATCATTATCCAATAGGGGATATTGGGTTCCCATGGTTTAAATTTTGAATAAATGGTGCAACATACACATAATCAGATGTCCATTTGATCACAGGCCTTTGGAAAGCATCCTATATATCTTTGTTATCATTAAAATCAATGTTGGTATGGTTCCTTTAGATAGGGATTACACAATGATGATATAATTATATGTGGTACATATCATATCATGTTGTGGATTAGGTCTTATAATATTATGTTTCCCTTTTCTTAATAGATGTTGATAATTATAATGATATGATCATATCAACTTCCTGATCCCATTTGAGATATCCTCAGTATGAGGAGAAACAGATAGAAAATAACCAATATACTTGCTTATGGTTGTAGGACTTATGCATTGGGGCTATCCTTTGGATGTTTATTATGAGAATCGATCCTTAAGAAGGCATCCAACGTATCCTGGTTATAGTTAAAAACATATTCAACATTGTTCAATTATACTTGGGCTTACGCATTGAGATTTAACTTTATAGATTCTGGATGAGGTTATAAATTCCTAGGATTCCTTCTTGGCATAGAATTCATGTCTACCTGACATGAATTGATTGTGAGCCACATATGCCATGATTTTATGCTTGAAATGTTACATAATGTCTTCATAACATTTCAAATGAAAATTGAATGAATCAGTTGAATTTTCCAAGGTACATTGCATAATATGGATGGCATGTTTGGAGGCTATCACATGACCAAGGTTGACTTCTCTAAAGATAATCTCAAGACCTAGCTGGTTGATCATTGAGGACATCACATGATCGTGGCTAACATAAATAGGTGGAATCACTAGATCTATTTGACTCACATTGGTGTCATCGCAAATGTTGGTTAACATGATTTGAGGGTGTCTTGAGGGTAAGTGTGATGTTTCGTTGGATACTTACACAAATCCAAGACGACTTGTCTGGGTATCATCATGAAAGTCGGCTAACATGAGTGAGGGATGTTGAAAATTCCATTTTACATGGCTAGTGCTATTGCAATACATATATGATATGCACTAGTGACACCGTGTGATTTGGGTGACAGTTCTAGAGGAAATCAGAATGTTTGGATGGTGATCCTAGCGGGTTTCACATCACAGGGGTGGTATGCCTGGGGGGGTTCCATGTTTCATTCTATGACATGTCTAGGGGACATCATATAATCCAAATATTATACCAAAGGATAATTATGTAATTAGGGTGACATGTATTGTTGCTTTCGCATGACCTAGTTAGTTCATGTGAAGCACATGAGGATTAACAAATATATTATTCTCGTTAGACTCCCATCATTTATTATTTTTTCTAGTTTATTATTGAATATTCCTTAGATTTGTTCACTGATATCTTATTTTAAGCCTCATGTGATTAAGAAAATATGTCGGATTTTCTTCCGTGAAACCCTCTAGAAGTCTTTCATATGACCTATGAGGGATCACATTAAGTGACTATGCATGTTTCATGATCGCTCTGGTTATTCCCCAAATATTACCTGATGGAGAACCTTTCTAGTCACAATATCGTCCACTCTAAGAAATCTATTTTGAATCCTGGGTGTTCTGGTGTAGGGATCAAAGGATGCATTTATCAATTCTATTGAGGGGGATTTATATGACTCCCCCTGATTATTTTATGCTTGGTATGGTGCATATCACACAAATCTAGACTGTAATAAATAGATGTATTTTATTTCATGAGTTTCAAGAGATCCTATATAAGGTTATTCTTGGGTAATCACATGATTTTGAGTAATATAAAAACCATCCCATCAATTCCACATTATATATGATTAATGGGGTATCACCTAATCATGTGTTCATGAAAAGGGAAGTTCATAAGGCCACACAAAAATGTAAAAGGTCCGTAATGAGATTAGGGAGCCTATTGAAAGGCTATCACATGATCCTACGTCACTTGTCTAGGACCTTTTGTGAGAGAAGTATTATTTTACCTGGGGCATCCATTAGATTAGGCCATCATTCTAAAGGGTTTCTTACGAATTCATGTGCAGTTCACAAGTGCATCGCATGTAGTTTATGATTACAAGAGGCTCCCCCAATTTCCCTTTAATTTCCTTATTTAATTTATAAAAGACTTAGGTATCTTGTGGTCTTTAATGAGTGTTTTAGAAGATAATCACTCTCCCCACCAGTGATGCATCTGGTGAAAAAGGTTCTTATGGTGATGCATGATCATTTCATTGAATAACACTTCTGTTTTCATTATGGAAGTAAAGGGGGGAGTGCCAAACCACTTAGAAATGTCTGATGACCTTTGAGTCATGAGGGTGACATGTCACCATGGGCTTGTGGTGTCTTGATAACCGTATAAGGTTTATAGTTTTATGTTTACAATCACAAGAGGCTATTTACTTTCTCACATTATTATTTAATTATTTATTTAAAGGGAATGGGGTCTCGTGAGTTTAAATTAGTGTGGTTGAGGAAAATAATTACCCCCATCGGTAGTGAACCGTGTGTCCAACAAAAGGTCTTATAGTGATGCATAATAAATATCATGTGAAAACCCTTCTGCTTGTTTTTGGAACAAAATAGGGATCACGAGACCACCTTGACATGTCTAAACCCCTTTGTGTGATGGGGGTGACATGCTAACGGGATCTTGTGTGAACATGACATGTTACTAAGAATTTTGTGATGACTTTCATGGTTCATGGATGTGTTGTTTATGTTTTATGGTCGTAAGAGGCTTCTGCCTTTTGGATATTTTCTCCCTATTTTACAAGTGTTTTTTGGATGTATTTACATGAATCTGATGTCTAAAAATTCATATAACATGGGGGTGATCATATTTTAGACACAACATGATCACAAGTTATTTGGGATTCCATCTATAGAGAACGAAATATCAAAAGGATTCAGAGGATCTAGCATATTTTACGAACTGTACATGACTCTTTTGCATGACCTTTTGATAGTCTCATGGTCACGTGTCTTCCGGGGGTTCACACGATCCATGGGATTTTGACCACCTTCTTCTTCCTTTACTTTTCTAAGAAAATTATACCCATGTTCTGGTATATATTACTTTTTGAATTTTCTAATTCTCGTTTAGAGGGAATCAAAAGATAGTTATGTTTCATCTCTTTAATATGAGTAATTAATTAGACTTTGTATGTGATGGGTGGGGTCTGATTATAGATATCCCGTCGATACATTGATATATATCATGAGACAAATTAGTTTTCTATATTAGAAGGTTTTGTACCCAAAGATGTAAACTATATTATGAATGGCCTTGACAATATTTTTTAGATTTCCATTATAATGATTTCCCTTGCTATGAAATTAATAAATGATACACATGTGATTATTCAATTATTTATAATAGAAATGGGTAAGTTTCAAGATCATATAATTATTTATATGGTGTTATTTGATCATCATTAATTCCATACATATTATGATCATGTTATTGTTTAAATGGAAAGTTTTTTAGTTATTAACCTTTCCATATTTATTATGATTATTTATTCATGATATATTCTAATATTTGATTACCCTTTCTAAGAATCTAATCTCACCTTGTTCTTATGTTTTATGTTCTCCATGATACTTGGAAATGATTTATAATTTTTATACATGGATAATATAAATAAATATATGGGGTTCTCAGAGAAAACACTTTTTTAATTTTATTATTTAATTATAATGTGGATTTCAATTCTTTTATATAGTTTATAAATACTAGTAAACTATTTCTTCCTTTATGATTTCATTACTAGTATCTAGTTACAATTTAATAATGTAATCATCGACTCTGTGTTACTAGGGTCAAGGTATTCACAAGAAGGTATTTAAATTTTCTATAGAAGAGTAGAATCCCATACATAAGTGTACTTGATGATACATTCGGTTATATATCTCATTTTTAAGAGTCATATTTTCCAAATAATACCCATTCATAAAACATGTCCTATTTCATTAATAGATCGAGTTCCTCTATGATTCGTGATGACTCAAAAAAAGTAACTAATGACTGATATATAATGTTCAATGACTTATACATTGATAATAAATTTAAAAGGGTATTTTTATAATCCCTTATAATTTATGATATATATGTAAGAGACCTATATTTTTAACACAATCTATGCTCACGTAATGATGATGTGCAAGGTTTAGTCAACCAAAACAATTTCAATCAACACCATCTCAGCCATCAATCACATCTATTTCCACATGATGTCAATTAATGAAACATTTATTTGAAAATAATTTTCTCTCTGATTATTTATAACCAAATCATGAAAGTGTCTCCAGAGATATCGATGTTGTTTTCTTAAATTTAAAAAGGGGAACCAAATATTATAGGAGTTGTCTATTGGGATAGGAGGAAGACACTCAAATATGGAACCTCCTATTTTTTATGTATAAGGAAGATTGATGTAGAGTTATACTAAGATTAATTAGAAATATCAGGTGATTATGTTTTGTAATTTAAAGAAAAAAAAGGTCCATGTGATCAACCTATATCCCCTCACCTTGAATTTTGTTTCACGCATTGGTTTTTGATTTATTTTTATAGTTGTTTGAAGAATCAGTGACAGTGTTGTAATCCATTTTCGGTTTGAGAAAGAGAATTTAAATGATCCAAACATTTTAATTTCAATGAGTTTCTATTTACATATCTCATATTTTATTTTCATGATAGTATCCTATTTTATATGAGTAGTAGATGGTTATCATTGTGATAGTGTACCCCTCTTAGTCTCTTATCTTTCATTATTTTACACATAATTTAACCTTAATATTATTTATTTTTCATATAGTGGAGGGGAGTGAGGATTGATTGATGAGTGATTGACAAACCATGGTGACCATGGGAATATAAAAATGGTGTTTTAGTGATAATTTCTAACATTAGATAATATAATACACCAGAAGAGAGTGAGTTATTTTAGGTTTTGAGCTACCAAATGAATTTTGAAGGAGAGTGAGTTTATTTTTTTGGAGATTATGAGGGAGTGGACATGATAATTATCCAAGGTCCATCCATTAATGTTTTATTTTACTTATCTATCTTGATTTTCCTTCCCAGATAAACAATTTATCTTATTTATCCCTTTAATATTTTATTCTTTTGAACTCCAATGACGAATGAGATAGGATATTTTGGAGAAACATGAATGAGTCAATTTTTATACAGAATAAAAACAACTTTTTTACATTCCTGTAAATTATTTTAGGGTTTCTAAAAATTCCTCATTGGCCAAAAATCCAATTAAAACTTTCACATTATGCTCACACTTGTCCCATTTCTAAAATCATATTGAAATAATTCATTATGAAAATGTAGTTTCATAAAATAAAATTTCAAAACACCATTATTTAAATCCAAAATATTATTTTAAAATATTATTTATGTCAATTCATATAACTAGTGAAACTTTTTCTTCAAATCCAACTCCCATAAATTGATAGTATCCCTTATAAACTTGAATTTACTTACTCCTTGTGAATTTAACATTCTGATTCAACTTATTTTTAAAACTCAATTGAGTTTTAATTATATTGTTTTAGGCCCTTGAAAATTCTACCATGTGGAGTAATTTTTAATTTGATAAAGTTACTCATTCATTACAATAATCAATTCTTCAAAGAAAGTTTCCTCAAAAATATTTTCTTGTTCAAATTGAGAGATTAGATTATTTTTTCTCCCAAGTATTAACCTCCTTTTTATTTTGATAGGTTTAAATTTGTTGTTGATAATTTATCTGAAATGAAACTTATTCTTCAATGTTTTATTAATTTAACTCTGATTTTAAGTAGCTTTTTATAATGAGCCTCATATAAGTGAACATCAACACCATTCTATTCATTTACATATGTCTAAACAATATATTTTTGGAAATATGCATCATTCAATCTTCAGTAGTTTCATCTTTAGGATTAATTATAAACAAAGTTTGTAATTATTTTAAATGATTTTTGATATATGAACATCGTACTGGCTTTTGTTATTTTTTCTCTAGATATTGCACACAATTTCAATAGAAATATAGACCATGAATCTTTCTTCTTTCTCATTTTTTTAAAACTTGAACAAATTTATGTTCTTAATCTTCATGTCATATGACATTCCAAAAATATGAATTATTTTATAGTTCTTTTTCAATTGTAAAACATCTAATATGGTGTCTTGTGGGTTTTAGGTGTCAATAAGAACTTATTATGATTTTATACAACTATACTAATAGATTCTCTCTAACTGAACATAATCTGTTTAATTTTTTTAACACGATACTTCTCATATCAACAATGATTATAGTTTTCCTCTATGATGGACATCTTTATAATGATGTATATAGTGTTCTATATTGATAATTTATACAATTATTTTACTGGTAAATTTTTAAATCATTGAATATATAATTATTTTTTCTATTATTATACCTCACATTCTTTATATATAACACAAGATCCTTTAAAATGTTCCCTATAATGATTTTATACATCTAGATATCCTATAATGAAATCTTAACAAAGATAAACTGATTCATTTTTTAAACAAATCATTGAGTTTAATAAATTAAACATTAATCTTGTTTGAAATATCACTCATAGAAACTCACACTTATGAATATATGAGTTCTAATGGCCCAGTGGAACAAATATCTACTTTTTTACATGTCACTTCCACCATCATCTACTTTTTGAATTATTTAAAAACTTACATGTGCATTTTCATTGGGGAGGCCTCTCACCACATCATGTTTAAAAATTTTAATCATATTATATTGCCATATATATATATATGTATTTTATACCACATTATGTTTTTACCATTTGAAGTCATGTAATATGATTTGGAAGGATCATTAATATGAAGCAATTTTCCACTTGTATTTCACATGTTTTAATAACTCTTACATATGTATGACTTTAGATAATTTATGACTTCATTTGAAACAATACTTAACTTTCATCATCACACAATTAGATAACATTAGGAAATGATGATCCATACCATCTAGAAATAACAGATTTTTAAATTTTAGATTGTTTGACCAAATCTCAATTGTTCCAACGACTTTGATTCACAAAGAGGTGTCATTGTCGAATATAACATTTCCTTATTCATGTTATTCAATATTATTCATGACTTTGGGGCCTCCAGTCATGTGTGATGAATAACCTCTCACAATGATCAATGTCCTTACTCTTTTGGATTCCTTAAAATCCACTTACCATATGAGTAACTTCCCTTATGAATTGTTATTTTGAATATAAATCCCAATTTATTTGTAAGAGAACTACCCAGTGGGATTTTTTACACATATAAATACAATGTTTGATAAATAACATCTACAATAAACTTATTTCAATCCTTAAAACATTTTTGGGGTAGTCAACCCTGAGTTAATTTTGATTAAAACCTTCTTCTTTTATAAATATTCATTATTTTTATCTTCAGATCCTCTCCCACTTAATTCATATCTTATCCATAAACACACATATTCTACCAATACATGTACACCTTGGGACAAATTATTCCATGAAACCAATAATATCCCCTAAATATGAATCATCTTCTATAACTATAATTTTATGATGAAAGCAACCAGTCATATTAATTACATTATGGACCAGTTCATCCTTGAACTTTCATATAATTAATGTTGGTTACCTCATCTTTTATTATTATCACTTAATTGGGTATTTAAGTTTGTTGCTAATTATTTTTTCCAAACCATATGTAGATTTTTATTTGTGCCCTAAAATATTATTCAACACAAATTAATTATGTTTGATAAATTTTATGTGAAATTTTATCCTACATTGATATATTAGAAATATCATCTATTGTAAATGATTCATTATTGAATTTAAAATATTTTTTTGAATTATTATTTCATAAATTTTATATTTTATTTAGCTATAATATTTTTTTTATTCTACCTTACTCAATTCATCTTCTTTGAAAAAAAGTTTAAATTTAAGATACTTCATGATCTTTTTATTTATATAAAATTTTAACTTGGATTTATTGAGTTATTAAATAAGATCAGTTTCCCTTTTGAGAAACTCTTAATTTGACTCAATATTCTCCCTATAATCCTTATTCATAACATTTATGTCCCTCTTCATCATTTTTTTCTCAATATATTATTTTAGATAAAATATGAAAATATTATCCCTTTACGTTTCTTAACTAACTTTCTTATCACTTCATGAAGATTTATCATCCCCTTATACGTGTTATATGATGTGGGTGAATTCCTTAGAAATATTATCAAGAGATTTTATATAATATTAAGGTTCATTATCACTTTTTATAATCATTGAATTTATTCTCTTTCTTCATGTGAATTTATTATTATTATAACCAATTTTTTAAAAAATCTTAGAATATTACCCCATTTCTAATTTTGAGATTCTTAATCTTGATCACCATCATCAAACTTTTAGTTTTTATTTTTTTATAGTTGGATGTAAAGTTTCCATGGCCTCTAAATTTGAAGAGTTTCAAGGCAAATTTTCATTTCTTTTTTCCCATTTATTTTCTATAGGTTCTTCTTCTTCCAACATAATCAACCTCATGGCTTAAAAATCTATCTCATATTTCACCATCAAATTGAATGAAGGTTTCTAACTCATTTAATATGTAAAGAAAATGTTATGATTATCATTTAATAAGTCATACCTACCCTAAATAGTAGAAATATGAGGATAAAATATATTTGTGAACTTCCTCATGAGTTTATTTAAAATATTGGAAATTTCCAATTTTTCACCGAAGACCCTAAAATTTCTAAAAATTTCATTAAACCTGGAGAAGTAGTCATCAATGATACCTCCTCTAATATCTTCATATAATCAAAACTACTTTTACTAATATGTATCTTTATCCTCATATTTAACTATTCTTTTATAAAAAATTTCAAAATTTATCCCATAATTCCTTAATAATATTCAATCCCATCACATTTATAAACACTTTTTTAGAAATATATGTACAAATGGAATTTATTCCTTTTACGTCAAACTAAAAATTCCATTTATCAATAAATGTAATTTTATTTACATTTTGAATGTGTGGAAATCCCATCGTTCTTATATAAAGAACCTTAATACCCAAATATAACAAATATAACAACATTATATTTTTTGAACAATGGAAATTAGTTCCATCAATTGTGGAAACACATATACTAATGAAATAATTAATATTTTCTATACACAACAAAGAGGGAAAATGATGGGGTGGGTCTACTTATATGATACCAACTACAAGTCCCTATAGATTTTATAACAACATTGTGGGGGGTGGTAATCTATGTAGACTACCTTTTTATAATTCCCTTCTAAAATAGATATTAAATAATAAAACTAGTTAATATTTAATTATATATCTTGAATATTAACTCATGGCCCTACATAATGAATACAACATATAAAAGATAAAATGGAACAATTACTTTTCAAGGTTCGATAATAATTTTAGAGCTTTCTCTATGATGTAGTAGGTTTTTATTCTTGTATATAGATTTCAAACTATGATCTTTTAATCAATTTCCATTTGTTGGGTTAGGAATAATCCAGTAATCCTTTATTATATGTAAATACACTACCACTATAGGTTATTATGACCTCATAATAGTTATAATGAGAGAAAAAACCATCACCTTAGAAGGACACCAGATAGATGTTGGTTAGTTTAGAAACTAATGAATGATCATCTTCCTCTGTCTAGTAGAAATATTTTAAATAGATATTACTCACTTTTTCAAGAAAAATAGATTTTTTAAAAAATAATTCGAAGATGAATGATAATATTGGTCTTAATAAAAACATGTATATCATTGTGGGACTCCTTATCATCCTTAAATAAACACTCAAGCTTATATATTTTCAAAACTCACTAGGAATATTACATTAGTCTAATATCTTTATAATATCTATATATATTTTTATTACACCCTTCATTTTTCTCAAAAAAATCATCAATATTTCATATAAATAATATTCTATTTATTAAAGAAGACCATTTTCTGTATAAGAAACACATTAAATTATCATGTCATTTTAAAAACACTAAACTTGAATCACAACATGATTAGAATGATATTTGAAAACATGATAGTAATTAATTATCTTACTCATATATCCATTATACATTAAAATAGATAAATACATTTATGATCTATCATATTCAACAATTCTAAACTATGTTCTTGTTCATCATGATACAAGGATCATGGATTATTTATACTATTTTAATCAAAATTCATTATAGATGTTTCAAACTTTGAAGATATGATCTTGCATCATCTGGTTTAGATTCCTATAAAATAAAATAATATAGAATATTTATAATTTTTTTGCTAGTATGTAAGGATATATCCCCATACAGGGATATGAATTTGAAACCCCTTATATTGATATGCATGCATAGTTAGATCCCTTCATTTTCACACCCTTACATCAAAGAATATATCTTGTATACCCTTACATGATGGATTTCCTTTGTATTTTCATACATAAATCCACATACATTATATGAATCCCCTTATATGGTGTGAATCCCCATAGGTCGACCCATATACATTGTGATAGATCCCCATATATAATTAGTTGTATAAGAATCCCTTTATATGGTGAATTTTATATTTTCAAAATTCCCAAAGAATTGTAGATCCACATAAAACTAGTTAAAACACATCAAATTCTTAGAAAATCACATTTAAAAAAATACAAACACTTGGTTGAAAACAAATATATAAATATAAAATTATTAAACAATTCCTAATATCGATGGATCCATTCAAACTTACTTTTTTAAACATCATAATGTAAATGAAACCTACCTCAACTAGATTCATTCCCATTATACAATCTCAAACTAACCTCCTTTGACTCTAAAAAAATTTATATCAAACATAAATTCCATCAATTTCATCCAAAAAACTTATTAAAATAACATCCTATCTTGGAATGAAAAATTTCAGACTCACCGAACAATGAAATAATGTTAAAACAATGAAAAATGAGGTATGGTCCAGTTTAGAAATTAACTAAAACCCATGACACATAAAACACCAAATTGAAATATCCAAATAAAATTCAAAATAAACCCAATTCCAGAAATACCCTAAAAATATATGTTAAAATTTACCTTAAGGTAAATGAAAAATTATAATATAAATGTCTCCTCTTGAGCCCTCATTTATTGGCCACACAAAAAATCACCATATTTATGGGTGATTCCACCATGATCAAATATAATTGTTTATATAAAATTATATTAAACTAAGATATAATCAATGTACTGTAAATGAAAAGAACATGTATGAAAAGGAAATATATCTTACATATTATTCTTGGAACAAAACCCTCCCAAACAACTTGAATTGATGGAAGACAAAGGGGAAATAATGCGATAGATGAAGAGATCCCCCACTCTTCTTATCAATTAAAGATGAGGGATCGAGAAGAGGATTTAAAATACGACCCATGTGGTATTAACAAAAGGTCCCTCTAATTAAAATCATCAAGTGGCTTGGTCATAGTGTGAAAATCATTATCATGTCCTGATTCACCCTTTCCATACCATGTCATGAGTTGGTATCATTGGTCCATAGTGAGACTACCCCTCGGTAAAGGTCAAAGACACACTAGCATGTCACCATCATGTTTTTCCTATTCTATTCATGGTGTAGTCCCATATGAATATATAGAAGTAATGTTTGTAGCCTAATCCTTCATGGAGTGGCCACCTACAATTACAGTGTGGAATTCAACCATTATGACATGGAATTCATTCTCTACACCACGATGCCTACCATTGGTCATGACATCATAGAATGATCTTAGAGTAATTTTATGATTATAATTACTTGAAAATAAATCCATAAATTCATATATAGCAGTTCCAACAACATATATTTGGTTTTTCATCATGGCATGACTCTTTCCACTAAGGCATGATACAATACATATTACTTCGGGCCTTTTATAAAATACAATATGAAAGGGTTATTATCATAACATGATAACTTATTTCATGATTTTATTTCACGTTTCCCATACATATACACACCATTATAAATTATACACCCAACCCAAAAAATTTAACTCTCCCAAAAAATTCTAACACACAGTGACTCCCATTGGACATGGTCTGGCATTCATCCTTCACATCATAGTCTCAACCTTTAATACAATTTAACCTCTAGATCAACCCCTCATAATGTTGTAACCCTTTACAAATATAATGTAATGAAAAAAAATGTATATAAATTCAATCCAAGGTTTTCATGAACCACTATAAACTGGAAAATTCAAATTTCCCAACATTTCACCAAAAAGTAACAACACTAGAAATTACAGAGTGGATCTCCCTTAATACAATGGAGGTATCTTAATTAACTCTTATTTTATATTACAATAGTATTAGTAACATTATTCCAAGCTTCATGGTGTTTATTCAAACCCCATTCATTATTCATGGATCAACATAGAATTCCACTTTCATGGGCACTTCACTCAGTCTACATGGGTACTACAAACTCCTTCCAACCTTCCCTTAGCAACATATACTAACATCAAACACATTAAAAAAAATTCAACAAACATTTGTATGGTTCAACAATCTCTCCCTTTGGAGTTTTTCTCAATACACATATAGAAAACATATGTCAATATTTTTTCATCCCTTCTCTTATATCTCATACTCATTAACTGTATATATTATGAAACTGTTAATAAGGTTGTATCAATTCACTTAATTTATATTAAATTAATTATTCCAATATAAACCTACTTGAGAAATGATATATATAATAAATAAGGTAGTATAATTTCAGAAAATATTTTCTATAAACAACGTAGGATATGATAATAACTCTGACTCATTTATCAGGGGATATTCTTATAGACCAACAATCTAAAATTAATTATTTAATATATTCTCTATTATTTTACAACAATATTTCTCACACTCATCTTAATAAATTGATTAAAAATATTCAATAAAACTAATAGGACATGTTTTATAAATAACCCATGACTGTTTCTTAAAATATCTTTACTCTTTATTTCATTGATCAAACCAATTTATCCCCCTTAACATTAGGACTTATTATTATAAAAAAAGAATGAGAGTTTATAAAATCAAACTTTTTTCATGAAATATCTTCAAGAACATACAATAGTACTAGATTTTCATGAAATAATAATTCTAGAAGCTTTATAAATTTCTTCCCCATAAGGTGAATACTCAATCTTTACATCATCATGGTTAATGTCTTTGTTAAAGAAATGATTCAATATATAAAATATAGATATCATTTCAAAGATTATGAATTCCATTAATTCTATAATAGTTATTCCACCTTAGCTTATTTTTTTAGTTCTCCACCTTAATCATGCATAACTTTGAATTAGCTATATAGAATGAACAAACACAATGTGAAAAGAAATAAAGTGGAACCCCATTTTTCCTTAGTGAGTAATATAATTTTGATAGTTTCTTCTCAACCAAGATACTCATTTATTTTCATTTCTATTTTTTAGAACTCTTTATGCATACTATTCCAACATTCTAAAAATATTATTTGGAAACCAAGGTATTTTTTCTTCTCCAAATTGTCTCTTTATATGGCTTTCCTTCTTTACTTTGTCCAATAAACCACATGGTCCTTTTGATGGTAGTGGAATAATTTTTGACACCCCTCCTCGTGCTAGTATAATGATAAAAAAATATTTTGAGAAATATAAAACATTCATACATCTCCTACACAGTTTATCAAGATCACTTGGGTTAACCTTTTAAAAAAGACAAGGGTGGAATTTTAACATTTTCTTTATGTGGAATTACTTATTTTCCATTGGAGCATAGCTTACCTTTTGTTTTATACATCTTTCCAATTATTTATGCTTTTTATACCAAATGTTAATATTTCTTAGAAAATCCACTTGGTTTCTCAAAAAAAACTCCACCAAACCAGTCCTCAAGTTTAATTATCAAATTGATTATTCCTTTTTCTTTGGCTTTCCTCCACCAATACTAACTTCCATGGATTGTTTTAATGGGTATGAGGTGTGTCTTTTTATACAATAATTGAATTATATCCTCTTATTTTATAGTGGATTTTTATTTTCCTTCTTGGGTATTATATTCATAATAGATTGGTTTCATATATAACCCGTGAAATTATAAACTTTCTTCTATTATTTATTTTTTCCAAATCATATAGTCTTACATTCCAAATCGATTTGACTTAGACATGTTCAATTTTAACAAGAATTTATATTAACTATGAAAAATCATATTTAAAATATCTTTATTAAACTCCATGATTTCTAATTTATTAGAGGTGGAAATATTTTCTCTTTTTACTATTTTATTTTCATAAAATATTCTTTTCTCCCCCTTGATGTAGGTTTTATTTGTTTTATAAAAGAGTAAATATTTTATCAATAGTCATGTGTCTTATTACATAACCTTCCACAACACCAATATTATCCAACCAGTCTTTTTTCTTTTCATACAAATTACATACATTCTTGTTTCGATAGTTATGAATCTTTATTAAATTTTATCCTCTACATGGGATTATTTGAGATAAAATTACTTCTTTACTTGCTTCAATCTAGTGTAAGTGCAGTGTTGTGTTTCTCACCATTTTTATCTATCAAAATTTATCCAAATAAAGAATTAAAACCATCATTATAAATTGAAACATATTTTCTGAATAAACATTTATGGAACAAGTTTTACATTTTTCTTATATATATATATATTTATATGATATCAATATATACTTTCCTATAGTTTATGAAAATTGAAATAGATACCCTCAACATAAGAATGTGTGGTATTAAATATTATAGTAATTTTTTTTAAACTCATAGATTATAAAATCTCAATATTATTCAATTTCACGATAATATGAAGAAATTTCATATTAGTAATGTATCTCTTATCTTAAATGAACGTAGAATTTCTTATATAATACTTTCTAATCATTTGAATATGCTTCCTATGTTTTTTTTAATTTTAATTTTCTCATATAGAATAATTTTAATATATTTAATTCTATTTGATTTGAAATTAGTTTTTCATTCTTGAAATCAATGTAAGATTTATATTTTTCATCAAATGCATGAAACATGAATTCAAGACTCTCTATGGATTTACCTTACTTTAATATTTCATTGATGTATTATTTTATAACTTGAATGAAATTTTCCATAACATGTTTAATTCTATCACTTTTGTTCCTATATTAATTTATGAGATCAATTCTCATTATTACATTATTATCCGATCATTTCTCCCACTTCTCATATTTTTCTTCAAGGCTGGCTATATCCTATGAAAATTATTTGAATAAGTTATAAATAGAAATGAAAATATCTTTAGGAACATTATTTTTGGTTTACCATGGAAAAATATATGAATCATCAATCAATTGATATAACATGTGATCTTCTCCACATGAATTTTCTTCGTATAGAAAATTATTTTATATAGGGATTTCAATTTACAATTTTTCAAATGAATTATTTTCATATATATAGGTGGATGTGTCTTCCATATTCTTAGTTTAATATTTAAGTTCCAGTATTCTCCTCCCATTATAGGCCTGTATTGTCCAGTATTAAAATATTTGAAAGTTAAAAATTATTTTCCACTATATAGGAGGGTTGAATTAATTAATTTTGTAATATAATTATACATCCACTATGTTATATTTTTTTATTAGATATTATGATGAATAAATGAAACATATTCTTTAAATTTTGACTTTATGATTACTTTGGAAGAGAAATTCAAAATATTGAAGTCATAAAATCCCCAATTTGTTGGGAATCCAATGATACATGGAATTTGTCACTAAAAACAATTTTTATTCTACAAGTATTTATGAAACCATAGAAACTGGGGGTGAGTTAGCATTGAAGACATTTTTACAATTAAAAATTTTCCTCTATTTAGCTCTACAAATATTCAGTGAATGGATCTCTCACTATTTAATCACCATTGATTTTTGTATTGATGTATAATTAGAAATGAAACAATAGGTAAAATTAGGATTTTATAATTGGATTAGCCTCTAATGTAGAAAATATTTCCTAGGATTATTGTGTTGGTCATCCCCTAAACACAAAAATCATTTTTTATAAAGATGAATCTGCTTGTATGGGAATAATCTTGAAACTGATATAATAACAGGATCCAACCAAACATACATGGAAGCATTAAATTTTATTTTATAAGAACAAGAACTAACCAGGTATCACCCTATAAATTATAGTATTATTTTCCTCTTTTGGATAATCATTAGTCTTTTTTAAGTCTCTACTAGACTAAATGCATATGGTCTCCTTCCATTGAAATGAAATAGTGTTCCGGATTTCCACTATCCATATGATGTGGACATATCATAAGTTTATTATATATTAAATAAAGTTATATTAGGATATATTTATCACTTATTCATCCTATTTGATAATAAAAAAATAATAAGAAAGGTATCTCTCTCTCCTCCTCTTCTTCTTATTTAATGTGCATGAATGATCTCTTATTTGGTAGAATTGGAACTCGCTATTTCTTATATACGTGGACTATTGAATATGATTCTATCTTTGGTTTATTCAATATTTGATACAAGGAGTTATCTTAAGGAATTCATTATTGGTTCTTTATTCCTATCTTCGATAGGAAATAAATTCAAGATAATCATTGTTGGGTATTTATATATTCTCTCACATTTCTAAATAAAATTTTCAGCTAAATAATATAATATTGGTTTCTTATCTGTAAATTATATATTCATTATATTATTCTAATAATATTATTTTTTTAGAATTATATGAATATTATTTATATATTTTAATATATAAATTCCATAAAACCAACAGTTTGATCTCATCATTCAAATTTCTTTTTAATTTTCTCAATAAGATCTCATGGGAAATATCCCTGCAAAATCGCATTAATTATCACAATGCCTTCTACGTTAACCTTCAACAGAAACTATATTTACCTTAAACACCATGATTGGAATAAACAATTTAGAGAAACATTAATAGAGTAAAATAAATTTTCACAGTGTAACCAAATATTCATTCTTCTCTTGGATTTTATATATCTATTGAGGATTTTCATACCTAAATATCACATATTTTTATATGTATATTCAATAAATTTCATAAAAAAATCCCAAGGACCATAATAGTTTAGTATCTTTGGTGACTAAAAACACAATATTCTTATTTCAGGAAATATTTTTAACATCTCCTATAAATAATTTCTCATGTAGTACTCCTCTTAGGAATACCCTTCTCAATCAATTATTAATTACATTGGGAATGAAATATAAGATTATGTGTGATTAGATTATCAATAAGGGTAAATTCAAGTGATATAAATCTATGATTTTAAGAGAACATAATATAATTATATGAGTATGCGATCATGAACATAACTTATGGTGTTTGCACACAACATTGCATAAATCATAAACATGAGTCATAGAAAATAAATTCACCATAATTAATATAGAAAACCATTTCATATGTCTGAGTTATCCACAAATACCATCAGTATATTGGATCAAGACTTATCACATATTTCTCATTGTGGTTCAAGATTCGCCTTTTTTCTATAATATTTGATCATGACAAACCTCTTTCCCATTTTGGATCAGGACACAACTATTTTCCATAGTGGATCAACCCCATCAACATATTTCGATTATTATATTAAGAGATATAAACTTTTGCCCAATGAATTTGAGGGAGATATAGTCCCCACCAGTCACATAATAAAAATCATACATATGTGTGACATAATATCATTCATCAAATAATAACCAATTAAATTAAATGAAATTCATAAACCATTTCTTATTTAATAACCTTGATAAAAGAAACTAGTTTGATAATCATTTCATCATTTGATCATAGTATAACCCCTGAAAATAATTTGGCTTCATAATAACTCTATTAGGGTATATGCCATGGAATATAAATAGGTTTTATAAACATATAGACTTCTTAAACATAAACAATAAAAATAATTAATAATAACGGTATCCATTGATCACATCCCAAGTAAATCATAGGTAACCTCAAATAATGTCATATTATATGGGAAATTATTTTGAAATATCACTTGGAAAATTTCTTGATGAGAAAAAAATCTCGTTGAAAATAATTTTTTAAAACTAAAAAATCATAAAATATTTTTGAAATGATTTTCTTTGAATATACCCGTGAAATTTTATAATGGATTCTTTGAAAATTATATAAAAAAATTCATGAGGAAAATATCATTTAATATTGAAAAATAACACATTTTAAAAAAGGGATCATTTTTAAAATACATTCCATATATTTTAAAAAAAAGTCGAACAATGGTAAAAATTTAGTTAATAAGTTATTTGTATAATGTTAAATGATGAAATAATTTTTTTAAAACATGGTTTTGGAATTAAAGCTGGTTTTTCACTGATAAGGGAAATAGAGAAGTTTTTTTCAGAAAATATTCCATTGAATTATTGAGTATATAAAGAATTTAAATGAATAGAAAACATGTATTATAAAGAAATATCTAGCATAGAATAATATTCATGTGTTTTTTGATATATGGATCAAATGATTCCATTATTGTAAGAATAAAGATAAACAATCCCAATAAATGATGAGATTGTATACTAAAACCATTAGTGATTACGTAACATTGAATTTTATACACCATGAAAGAATAAAATTAAATAAAACATAATATATATACATAATATAAGGATATTAATGATATATCCTACCAAAGGGAATGTTTATAAAACTCAAAAAATAAAATAGGTGCATAATATAACATATCCCTCATTTAAGGAAAATTGAGATGAAAATGACCTACTTCTTCAATAAATTTTTAAGATTCCACCCCATGAAAGAGAGATCATTAAATGTATATATAAATCCACATAATTTTCAGGATGATAAGAATAAAAAAAATTCATTGGAATTATATACACCACATAAAATAAATAGGTGTCAAATATGTCTTGTATCTCATGTATATAAAATTGAGACAGAAATCTCTCACCTTAAGTCTCGACATCCTTCATACATGTATAAACCTCCTATATAATAAATATAAGCCTATTATAAATCTATTAAATAAAAATTCTTATATATATCATAAAATATATCATTTACATATGGGCTTTTATTTCTAGTTTGTTAACAATTCCATGTTAAACTATTGTTATGTTTTATAAATTCTTTTTTTAATGTAAGTTTTCATTTGATAATTTAAGTCCTCTTAAATTGATCAGGTTAGCATAAACTCTATTATTTTATCAATAATAGAAATACCATATATATTTAGTATTAATTTATTTATATTAATCAATAAAATTTATTGATAAAAATTAAATACACTATTCATTGAGATGGTAGGTCATACGTAAACTTGATTGATTTATCCATTTTTCTCGATAAATTGAAAAACATGTTTTATAATATATTAAAATTAAATAATAATTATGTTTTCATAAAAATGAATCATATTCATTAAATTTATCAATAAATTCTTCAATGAAATGCATAAGTGAAAATGAATCATATGTCTTCATGAGGCGGTAGTCTACTGTGCACATGAGGAGCGTTATCGTATCCCCCATGGAATGGAAAGAAAGAATGTATATTTGATATAATAATTAAATAATTATATTAATGTCATAAATATAGTATAAATAATTTAAACCCACCATTATATCCATCCATCAATGTTGGTAATTAGAAAAACTACATTGGCTCGTGAGGTAATATTCCACCATACACACGATCGACAATTTAATTTTTCACTTGATGGAAGTGGAGATGGATATAAGTTATTAAGATGAAATAATAACATATTTTTATAAACTAGATACTGGTGATATTATATTATAAGTTTTTATAGATAATGTAATGTGGATAAATAATAAATAAAAAGGAGTTTATTGATGATAATTACCTCCACGTAGAAGCATGTCCTTTGGATATCTTATTAAGGAACATAATGTCAGACTTTTATAAGGAATAGTAGTAATAGAACAAGGATAATGATGTTGGGGAATGATTTTGGAAGGTTTTATCTGAATAATATTTCTTTAGATATGTGATTAATTGGAGTGTGGTGGTAGCCATCTCTAAGTGGGGGAAAGGAACCCATTAGGAAACTAAATGGAAATTCACCAAAACAATCCTAAAGAATATAGTAATTCCAAATAAATAACATCAAAAATACCATATATTAAAAATTATAATGGTTTATATATACATTTTTCAATAAAATGGGACTTATTCATGGGATGGATCATTTTTAACCCTTATATTTTTAGTTTAACCCCCCACCACCACAAAACCCATTTTTAACCTAATCATAGTATATAATTTTTTTACTATTTTCACTATTAATTATGGTAAAAATATAATTTTCATTATAGAGAATATAAATTATTATAATTTAAAATAGTTAATACATAGTTTAAAATTACATTCATATATAGTGAAATTTTAATTTAAAAATAATCTCGTAAACAAGACAAGAAAGTGGGGTTTCAAAGTAAAAATATATTAAACTTTAAAAAAATAGTATATAAAAATTAAATATTAAATAGTTTAAATTAAACTAAATTGGAATAATAGGTATATAATTGATATAATTTTACTTTTATAATCATCTTAAAACAGTTTTTATGTGTTGAAAAGATCTAAATGAAGTTACAATTCTTAATAAAAATAAGAATTTTCACTGTTCATTGAAAAGTCTATCTTTTCTAAAAAATCACCAAAATTCCCCATAAGATAAGTTTGAAATTCAGAAATAAATATTAATTTCATTATATAAAATATGTTTTATAAAATTTTAATAACTTATTTTTAAAAATAACTTTTCAAAATGTGAAAAAACGTTTTTCTAGAAAAATATATTTTTTTAGAATAAAATTGGATATATTCTTATCTTATGCCTAGAAAATAGAAAATATGAATGTGAAAACATTTTATTGAATATATAATATATTTAATTCATTAAAATTAATAACCTAATATGATATGTTTATTTTATTTATATATAAAATATTTCTTCTCCTAAAAGTAATTTCTCCGTAATTGATTTTCATTATTTTCAAATGGTTTTTTATTTTCATTTTTATTTAATTGGAAACCAGAGAATTAATTTTATATACATGTATAAAGAATATAATTTCTTAATTCAGTCAATATTATTCATACACATCATTTCAATGGCTATGTAATGACTATCATATTATATAATAATATTTTAATAGTTTATCACATGTCCGTTAAACTCAATGTTGCATGTAATGAAAGATAAAATTTTTGTTGGGTGTAAAAGATTCCAAACCTAGTGTTGTTTCTAAAAAAATATAAACATATTATTTTATGAAATTCTATAACAACATATTGTTTTGTGAAACACAACATAATGAAATGATTAAATTTATTTCAAATTATATATATATATTGAAAAAATATCTTAAACTTGATAGAGGCCGGCCAATATGAGGCCACAATAATATGATAATTAATTTTAAATAGAGTGATATTTTAATATTTCATGTCCCCTAAATCCATTATACTTTAGGATTTAGGTTTTAGGGTGTCTTAGGGGAGTCGTGAGGAGGATTCTTGGTGCTCAGATGAGGCTAAGAGCGAGGCCAATGTGTTTTCTATTAAAACATTGGAGGCAAGAGGAATAAATATTGTGTTCAAGTTTATATGATGTGAATTTATGGTTAATGGGTTGTGAAGTATGATTCATGGGTTCTTTAACTACTTGTAATAAATTTGGTATTTAAATGGGTGAGGCGATGCATTTTTAGCGGCGCATAAAAATTGACAATTACATAACGTTTAAATGGTACACACCATGTGATTCCCTTATGCAGTGCAACTTTAAAGGTTGTATTGATTGTATTTTCCCTCAAATCCTATACCCCTATCATTTCAAGTAAACCTAGTGGCTCTCCCCTTATTCACCTCGGGATTCCTTCATCAAATATCGATCTATTACTTTCAAAAATTGATCCATTTGTTCGGTTGGATGCATGTTGGGAATTCGATGTGATTTCTTCTCACCTTCATGATTTTTTTTATTTCATCCTTATCTTGTGGATTTGTTGCATCAATTTTTCTTGGTTTTTTAGGATTTTTGGAATGTTATTTAGAAACCCTTTAATGTGGTGAGGGTTGATCCATGGGTTTTGCGATTAGTTATGGTTTATAGGTTGTTTCTTATCCACCCTTTGGTTGGAAGTGATATTGTAATTCTCCTTTGAGGTAGGGGTTCCTCGTTCTCACACTTTTAAATTCTATGTATTGGATCATTATGTCTTTCATTCCTATATGTGGACATTAATGATCTATATAATCATATAATTAATTATAAGGGCTAAAATAGATGGGTATATGGAGTTATCTCATTCTTATTTTCTTTAACATATTATGTTGATGTTACTATGCATGAATTTTTCTAATTTTGAAAATAAAATCAATTTAGAGCCCTACTTCCACTACAGTTGTTATGCTGTGATGACCCTTACTATGTTTTCATGTTATCACACACTAAATAAAATGCTATGGAATGTAGATGTAGCTAATAATTGGTTTCCCCTATATTATAATTTTTGTGATAATACCCATGCTAATATAAAGATGTGATGTGATAAATTCCCAAAAATAAGTGTGAAGCAATAATTTATTGTTGTTGTTTCTGGTTGTTCTTGTTTTTATGCTTTGTGTAGTTTGGTTTGTTGTACAGTGATGTTAGTGGTCAACTGGACTGTATGTTGTGGGCGATAGTGATATGGTGGTTGGTATGAATGGATGTGATGTGGGAAGTCGTGTGGTGTGTTGTAGTGGTTGTGGCATAGAGGTTGTGGTGCAGAGGTTGGAAAATAGATGTTATAATGTCATGGTTTTGAAAAAGTGGTTGTGGTGTAGAGGTTATGGAACATATATTGCGGCTTAGTGGTTATAGAGTAGTGGTTGTGGCATAGTGGTTTTGGTATATGGTAGTTATGGTTTTTTGAAGGATTAGATGTGTTTTTATGTGTTGTGATATGGATTGGGTGATTTAGTGCAATGGCGATGGTGGATATTTCGTTCCCTGATTGAATTTTGGTGAGATGGGCTAATTGTTTCCTGGAATGGTTAAGTTAGTTTCCTAGTAAACCATGGAATAAATTATTATAGAAAATAAATAAATGAGCGGGTTTGTAATTGAATATACTACGATAGAAGTTTATGTGTTGTAAATGGGTGATGTGTTGTAAATGTGGCCCAGGTGTCTATGGGTGAGATGTGATGTGTTGGCCCAACTGTCTATAGAAAAGTGTGATGTGTTGGCCCATGTGTCTAGGATCCATAAGTGATGTTGTGTGATGTGATATTTATTATGGGTCTTGTGTGGTAGGTGAAGGGAACAAGGATTATGTCCTTCATGTATATGATATTCTACTACTCTGGTTCTGGTTGTGATGTGTGGCCTATGTGTCTTCATGTTTTATGTGAAGTGATGTGATGTGATGTGTGGACTATGTGTCTATAGTTGAGATGTGATTTGATGTGATGTGATATATGTGGAAGGTATGGGAGCATAGAACATTTGATTTTGGGGAATGAGAGAGGAAAATCAGTAGGGAAGAGGAAGTGGGGTGCCTTTATTTATTATGATCTTGATTTCATATTATTATATTTAATGCATGATTTTTTAGTGAGTCATAGAGAGGTTGCGTTTTGTTTAATGACCTATATAGGTTCTTGTTGGTTTGGTTTCTTGTTTATAGGTGCATTAACATGATCTTTTACATGCCCACATAAGTCCTTGATTATGTACCTAATGAGTATTCCTATTGTGTGGACACTATGTATATTAATTGTTTTCATGTTTCTATGATGACGTTGTACCAATATAGACATTAAAAGCAAGAGGGGATTTGTTGTTGATTTGATTCCATAGATGTGTCTTTTTTGTATTTACTTTTGAGAATTTTATATGTATAATTTTTAAAATTTTAATTATTTATGGGTTGGTTTTTATTTTAAATATATTTCTCTAATAGAGTTTTTTGGTGATTATTTAACCTGTCCCCTTATCCTATTTTATTTATAGTGTAATTCCTCCCATTATATGAGATCTTAATACCCCCAATTCTACTCCTCAACCTGGGGCCTATTGGAAGTGGGAGTTATGGGTCATTATCTCTCTCCCTTCATTGTGGTATCTTTGGAGGGGGAGGGCCATGATAATGTGGCATCAGATGTGATGGTTGAAAGACTGGATGCATCATCCAGTTAGTAATAGTGATGATTTCATGGGTTGGTATGACCACAGTTCTCTTTGACCATGGTGAGTGACAAAATTCATGAAGATTGGATAGGACATGATATTTTAGGACCCCCAACACAATCTAGTGAAAAGACTCCGAGCTTATTTAATGAACATGTGAGGTGGAAATTTTTTCAGGGTAGAAACCTTGGAGAGATAAAACCATCTTTATTAATAGTGATCATCATTGAATGGGGTGTTTTGGGTAAATAACATGAATAATATTTGATAAAAAATCCATGCTAATAGAAATAGTATCTTCTCCTTGTTTTTTGGAATGGATCTTACTCACCATTCATGAGATTCTTAGGTAGGAGAGTTTTAGTATGATTATATGGTTGGTTTTTATAGGGTTTACTTGATTGAGGAGGATGAGGCATGGAATTGGGCTTTTCATGCCTTTCAGCAGATGAGTTTGGGCAAGTACAAGGGGAGTGTCATAGATATGGCGATGAGGAGATGGATAGAAGAAATCTATATCACCTTTAGTATAATCCACGCATGAGTTGATTTATGGTTTTCGTTGGTAGTTAGACATATGTAGGTAGATATACATCAGTGTTGGATGTCATTTCTTTGTGACCGCGAGGAGATAGATGTGTTGTATCCCAAATTTCCTAGGGATTTTTTGGTAGAGTTTTTTTCATCGACAATGACAACATCCATGAGGCAAGATATGGTCTCTATTTAGTAGAGGATTCTAACCATGTAGGATATTAGAATGAAGTTCAAGGACCTCCTCCAATTTTCTACCAATGTATTACCATATAATAAGTCTACAGTGTAACATCAGGAGGAGGCATCACATCCTCTGATTAGGTATTATATCACTCAATTTATTCTCTAGATGTAAATAGTGGGGAAAAGGGATGATGTTATTGAGTGTATTTTATCCTTGGAAGTTGAGCTTTATTATTTTTTCCAGTAGTGTATTTCAAGAAGAAGAAATTCGGGAAGTGGGGCATGAATGTTTAGGAGGTCGGGGTTCCATTCAGTGGGGAATCATCAGTGATAGTTTGTTTCCCAACTAGCAGGTATTTGAGGTTTCCAAGAACCTTTCAGGGGTTATATATTTCTGTTCCATATCTTCGGTGGATATGGTAACAACTAGACATAATGTTCAACCACTCAGGAAGGCCAGGTTTATATGGGATAACAGACCCATTTTCACTTATAGAAGTTTCCTCCGAGACAATTCTAGCACCTATACTATAGGTTATTGTTTATAAATTGATAGTAGTAGGAGTTGGAATATAGAATCCTCATGGTGTTCCTTGTCCATAGGGAATCATTCTAGATCTTATTTGTGAAGTTCAACACTAGAGAGGTAGAGGAGTTGGGTGTGGTTAAATGTACACATTAGAGGTAACAGATCCAGGAGAGAAAAGATTTGATTAAAGTATGATCAGTTTTTCATATACCCTTGTGTTTTATTTGTTTGATTAGAGAGCCTTTAACACCTTTTTACCTCCAAAATCTTTCAACATATTGGGACTGCATGTGGATAGGCTTCTGGTTCCCATGGTGTTATCTATAATGGTGGATGACCAAGCTACTTTGATAGATTTTTGTTGGGAATGGAAACCTATGATTCGACTACACTAGTCATTGGGGGACTTCTTCATGTATTATATATACCCCTTCATATTCTCCTTATTAATGATTGGTTGTATTCTATTCCTATAGTTATCAAATTATTTTAGAGAAAAGTCAATTTATCTAATAGGGTGGGCCCGTGAGTGGAGTTTGATGGTTATTGAGGTTATCAGCCTTGTGTTAGGTGAGTAGAGCCTATTTTTTCTCCATTTAAGGATATATCATAAGAATATCGTGATGGGGTGTCTTATAGGTTTCAGTACTATTCCCTGCATGCTTTCCCAAAGGTTTTTATGACACTACCTCCTCTATGTGATGTCATGTTTGGGGTAGAGTTACAATCAGGTGTGTCTCTAGTTTCAATGGATCCCAATCAGATAACACCCACGAAGTTGTGTGAGTTTAGGATGTAGGTGTATGATCTGATTCAGAGGGGTTTCTTAAAACCTAGTGTTATTTCATGGGGTGATTCAATGTTGTCCTAAAAAAATGTGGCTTCTGGTATACAGTTATTTATAAACATCCAGAGGATTAATTAGGTAACTGCTAAGAATATTTACCCTCATCCGAGGGTCAATGATCTATTAAACCAATTGAGAGGGGATAGTTGGTTCTGAAAGAGCGATATTTAGTTTAAATATCACTAGTTGATGGTGAAAGATTAGGATAGTTAGAAGACACCATTTCGATGTAGATATGGGGAAATCAATTTTTTGGTAATATTATTTGATGTTACGAAAACATTATCCATGTTCATGGGGATTATGAACTCTATGTTCTATGAGTTCTTAGATGGGTTCATAATTGTATTCATTGATTGTATCTTAGCCTATTTGAATTCAAATGAGGAGTAAGTCGAGCATCTCTGAGATGTTTTACATGTCCTTAAACACCACTATCTCTATGGGATGTTGTCCAATATTGAAATATAGATGAAAAATGTGTGTTTCCATGGAAATGTGGTGTCTCAATAGGGTATGGGAGTTGACCCATCAAAGGTCAAAATAGTATTTTCATGGGATGCACCCAAGATTATGGAAAAGGTTCACAATTCCATTGGTCTGGTTGGATATTATCAAGGGATTTTACCCAATTTCTATCAAGATTCAGTGCCATTAATAGTTTTAAATAATAATGTCTAGGATTTTTTGTGGACAGATTAGTGCCACATAGAATTTTGTTGTATGAAGGAGAATTTGTTTTGTGATTCAGTACTTTTGTTGCCAATGGTGGGTGTGTTGGTTGAGTTATTCTATGATGCATCCCATCTGGGATTGAAGTGTGTGTTTATGAATTTGAGAGCATGGATCTCTTATTCATCCTAGTATTCACATCTCCATGTGCATAAATATCCCACCCATTATCTAGAGTTTTTAGAAGTTGTGTTCTTGCTCAAGTTTTGGTGGAATTACCTCATTAGTGGGCATTTAGTAGTTTTCACATACCAAAATAGCCTAAGATATGTTTTCTATCAACATGATCTAAATATATACTAGTGGAGGTGGATGGATTTTTTTTAGGATTATTATTGTTGACATATCTTATACCACATGGAAGGTTACTTTTATTTCTAATTCATCGATTTGGAAGTCCTGAGATTATGTGGCGTGGGAGTCTTCAGATGATTAAAAAGGCATAAATGAGCTTGCAGTGACACATCATGGAATTAGAGAGAGAAGTTACTGATTTTTTATTTATCAAATGACCATGAAATCATCTTTTATTAAAAAGGTTATGGATTCTCAATTTAGATAATCAGAGGCATAGGTGATACCTGATCGTGTTGTCCATGGTGACACTCCTAGGGGATGGTTAGTTGATAGTCGGAATTGGGTGTGGTTATAAGAGAGGATGTTTACCCCGAAGGCTATGAATGATGAATTTATTAATGAGTTTCATATATAACCTTTAGATGTACATCCTAGTTTGATAAATATGTATAGTGGTGTGATGAGATAGTTTTCAGATTGTAGAAGAAATAGTTGATAGTAGTGTTTGTGACAAGATGTTTGGTTTGTCAGCAGGTGAATGTAGAGTACTCAGTTCTGGGGGTTTTATTGTAGTCCATAGATGTTCTAGAGATGAATTGGGAAGAAATATTATCAAATTTAATCATATAAATTACCTGATCGTAGGAATTATGTGACTCAATTTTGGTGATATTGAACTGACTGATGAAATCATTTCACTTTCAGAAAATTTGTGAGACTAGTGTCGTCTATGCTTTAGCAAGGTCATATATAGATAATGTTGTTGTGATTCATGAGTTACCAAGGATCATAATTTATGATCGAGATCCTAGTATTACCTCAGGATTTTGTAGTGTATTGCATCAGTATTTTGGCTTCCAGTTTTGCCTTAACCCTTCTTTCCACCCTCATATTTATGGGAAAAAGGATCAGACCATCCAGATTCCAGAGGATGTGTTGTGAGCATACACTATGTACTTTGTTGGATCTTGAGTAAGAAAACTGCCTTTTTTCGAGTTTTCATAAAACAATATCCATCAATCACTCATTTACATAGATCCATTGGAGTAATTTTATGGAATTTTGTGTCATTATTCATTATTTTGGATAGACGATGGAGAGTTAAAGGTTCTTGGTCATGGTCTGGTGCAGATCGAAACTGAGAAGATATAGATGGACCATAAGAGATGGTAGTGATGCAAGACCATTAGTAGTTCTATGTTAATCAGATTCAGGGGCCCCTAGAGTTTGAGGGTAGAGACCATGTAATCTTGAGAGTCTCCCCTCAATGTCGGTAGTAGAGGTTTGGTAGGCGGTGCATGATTTCTCCCATGTTTTTTGGGTTATTTTAATTGCAGGTACATGTTGGAGAGGTGGTATATGGGATGATATTTCCACCATAGTTATAGAGGATCTAAAATTTCATCCATGTGTTCTAGGTTTATCAATATCTTCCTGATGAATCCAATGTTATTGAACAGGGGAGTTGGATATAGAGGATGATATGATGTTCGTGGAGTGGCTAGTAGAGATCATGGATCATTTACATAATGTGTTGTGTGGTCAAACCATTCCCATGATCCATGTGGTATGGAGGCATGGTGGCTTAGGGGAGGGTACTTGGGTTCAAAAGACACATATTCATTCCTAGTACCCAGAGTTATTTTCATATTTTCATTTCATTTATCTTCATGTAGTGTAATGTTTGGAAATTTATATGTTAAGATATGTGATGTTTCCTTTGATAGGTTATGTGTGATACTAACCTAAAATTATGGAAAGAGGATGACTTATTTCCTAATCGAGATGCATTAACTATGATGTGATTAAACTAGTGTGAGTGAGTCAGTGCCATATAGGGTAGATAATATCATGATATGGATAATGTAATTTCTTGATTCATACATTTAGGGGAGTGCAGTCCATTAGTTGGGAAGGTTATTGGTTTGGGATGTTTGGAGGATGGATGGAGTGTCGGTGTTTATGTGGTGTATGGTGGATTCTTGCTGATTTCAGATATTGAGGTGAGGTGGTTGTGTAGTGAAGAGGTTGTGTGAGTTTGTGATTTGGATGATTGGTTTGGTATGTTTGGATAATGGGACCATTGAGTAGTATTGATATCATTAAGAGGTATCTCATTAGGTGGTTGTTCGGAACAGATTTTCCTTCTATAATAAATTTTATATTTATAAGGTAAATAAAATTTTTGATCGGTATCTTATGTAATAGTCCACTTCCTACCTATCCATTAATCTATTGGTTTTAGGTGTCAGGGGGATTTTAGTGGAGGACTAATGATGTTTTTTGGTTCTTAAAGGATGCCTAGAGAAAGGCTAGACGTTTTGGTTGTTAAAAGGATAGAGGCATGAGGAATACACATCATTTAAAATTTAATGTTATGCGAAATGAAGTTTGAAGACTTGTGAAGGATAGTTCATGGGGTGTTACACAATATGTAATAAATTCAGGAATTAAATGGATTCAGCAACATAATTATTTGTGGGACATGAAACCTGATATTTTCGTAATGAGTAAAGGTTACATTCCTTTTAATTACCTAATTACTCGTATCTTTATTTCCTGATGCACCTGGGTTTTTCCTCAAAACCTATACCCCTCTCCTTTTTAAGAAACCCATATGCTCTCCCTCTGGCCACATTGGGATTCCTTCGTCAAATATTGATCATTGGATTTCTATATTCTATCTATTTATTCTAGTGGATTCCCATTGGTGGTTTGTAGTGAGTTATTATACCCATCTTGGTGGGTTTATTTTATTTTTATCTTGGTGATTCATTTTGGATATGTTTCTTTGGTTTCTAAGGAGTTTTCGGCTAAACATTTATAACCCTTTGATGTTGGGTATGTCGATCCATGGGTTTTGTGAGCAGTTGTGGTTTGAGGTTATATTCTTTTCCACCATTCTTTATGTAGTGTGATAAAAATTCTTCTTTGAGGTCGAGGATCCTCATTCTCAACCTTTTATGCGATTGTTATGGGATCTACATGCATTTACTTTCCTACGGGTGCATATTAAGTGTTGACATAATCATATAATTAATTGGCATGTCTAAAATTGATGGATATGGGGAGTTATCACAATATTTATTACTTTTATAAATGTTTTTGATGTTATTATGCATGCATGTTTAAAATTATAAAAATAATGACTATTGGGAGCCTTGATTAAACTATAGTTTTCACGATGTGATGACCCTTGATGTGTTTTTTTGGGATCCTACCCTAAATAAATGGCTATGAAATTTATATTTTTATAATAATTTCTTTCCTTGGGATTATGGATTCTATGATAATACCCATGATAATACTAATAAGTAATGTGATAAATCCCCTGAATAAATGAGAAGCCGGGATATGTAGTTGTTTTTTGTAGTTGTGTTTTTTGTGATGTTTTTCATAGTTTGGGTTGTTGAGCAGTGACGATATTGACCATCTGGGATGTGTGGTGTCTGAGGCAGTATTACAGTGGTTGGTTGGCATGGATTTTATGTGGTGTTGTGGTTTTGGTGTAGAGGTTTTGGTTTATATTATTTTGAGTACAGGTTGTAGAATAGAGTTTACAGTGTTGTGGTTGTGGTATAGAGGTTATGGCATGGTGGTTGTGTTGTTGTGGTAGTGGCATAGAGGTTTTGTGAAGAAGTTATTGTGCATAGGTTCTGGCACAATGGATGGTGAAAAACTGTTGTAGTTTGTGGAAATTAGGGTCGTGTGATGAATGTTATTTTTGGTTGTTGTTTTGTGAGATGAATAGAGAGATTTGTGCCATGGTGATCATAGATGTGTTGTGTCATGACGTTGGTTATGTGAGTTGTGATAGTTTTTGCATAGCATTGTTGAGTTAGCTTCCAAGTTATCTGTGGAATAAATAATGATTCTAAATGAATTAATGAATGGGTTGGTAATTAAATATTATGGGATTGAATTTGTTGTGTGGTAAATGGCTTGGTGAATTAACAGGGTGAAACTGGTAGGATAAAATCCGAAAATATTGTGTGGATAATGTGGTAGTTGTGTGGTGTATTGCATATAGTGGTGGAAGTACTTTTGATGGTTGATGTGTGACTTGTGGTGGGGATTTAGTGTTTTAATGTTTTGTTTATGTGAACCATTAGTCTGGGTATTGTGTGAAATATCGATATCATGTATGCTTATGTTTTTTTATATAAGGACCACCTGAGTTGGATAATCTTAACAATGTTAAAAGGTGACGAGTTATGGGTATTTTCCCTGAGATCTAGCATAGTAGTGATAAAGATTCCGGGCTTCCCCTTCTCCCATGATGTTTTTTTAGTAGTGATTTGTGGCCTAGGTTTCTAAAAATGATATGTTATGTGATGTCCCGTGTTTCTACAAGAATGATGCAATTTTTTAGACTATGTCTCTAGAGGTGAGACATGATGTTTTGTGATGTGATATATGGTGGGTTTTATGTGTGGTAGAAGGGAACAAGGTTGTTATAATTAATTTTCATTATACCCTACTTCTATAGTTCTATTTGTGATGTGTATCCCATGTGTTTGTGGGTGATATGTGATGTGATGTTATTTGATGTGTGTTCTAGGTGTTTGTGGGTGGGTGTGATGTGATGTGATGTGATGTGATATATGTGGAAGGGATGGGGGGATATGACGGTCAAAATTAGAGTGTGAGAGTTGTAAATTAATTAGGAATAGGTAGTTGGGTCCCTTTTTATGTTATGATCTATATGTTATTTTAATATATTGGATAAGGGTTTTGGTCAGTGATCCATAGTGGGGATAGGATCGGTTAGGGGGACCTGTAACGTGCTTGTTGGTTTTTCTTTTTTTCACTGGTGCATTAGAATGATCTTTTAACATTTTCACTATAGGCCATGGTTATGACCCTATTAAGTATACATTTTATTTTCACCATATATATAAACTATTTTCAGGTTTTTAGGCTGAAATTGTGGATAGATCATGACAACACTAGGTGGGTGGAAGTTACTGTTGAGTTGATGTTGTAAACTTATCTTTTTGGTATTTTCTTTAGAGACTTATATATGTATTAGTTTTACATTATTCATGAATTGTGAGATGTTTTGTTATTTACCTTTATTTTTCTACATATTTTTTTTCTGATGGTGTATCCTATCTTTCAATCATGTTTTATTTATAGACGGTAAGTCCTTATATAAAGTTAGATTTTTATACCATCAATGAAAGTCACCAACCTGAGGCCTACTGAAGTAGGGACTTGATGGGTCATTATCTTTCTCCATTTATTATGGTATCTTTTGTGGGAGGGGTTCATAAAAGATATACCTAGGGATAATATTCAATTTGTATCATTAGTGCAATTTCATCCTTGAGTTTGGATTCGATCAATTTTTGCTACATATCTTTCTTTAAGAAATGAAGATGTTTTTTATATGTCGAATGAACTAACGGATCATAGGATCCTCAATTAAATGGTATTTAATTAATTCTATATCTAGTTATAAAAAAATATTAGCAATGGTTATCCAATATTGATAAATATTCTTATCGAGTAGTAATACATTAATGTCAAAAAACTCTGGAAAATTTCAACATGAACCATTTCATAAATGGTTAAACTTAAGAACCATCCAAAAGATAAAAATCCAAATATTTAGAAATATGGTCACTAAATTTCCACAATGAACTACACATCAATCCCCCAAGCAATATAATGTATATCATAATTTTTAAATACCAAACATGTGAATACCTTCAGAATTTATTTACATAATACATAGTAATAACATGAATTACCATAAAACCTTATTGTAAACATAAATTTTTCCTTATTACATAAAAAATATATTATTTGACATGTTCCAAAAATAAAAAATTATTGTAAACTCCATCAATGATATCATAAAACACTTTTAAAAAAATCATTAATCAATTCCAATGTAATAAGTATTATCTAATTTAATTTTTCCATATCAATCATTTATTTTTTGCAACATCATTATTTGATCATCATGAACACACTATGGGTTGTCTTACCCTTAATAATTTTGTTCATCAAATATCACCTTCCCATTAAATCACATTTCTAGGTCACTATCACCATTCAACATATTCTTGAAAACCCTTAATGAAAAACTGTAAATTAAAAATCCTTATATATTTAATAATTCATGAATTCCAATACATAAAACTTAAATAATTATAGTTCATTATTAGACCATAAACTATGATTCATCATCTTGTTGTTTAATACATTTTTCCTTTATTATGTTGTTTGTAGTCTCTTTATCAATAAAATCAAATCATTTATTTATACCACCTTTCTAAAACTCTTCTTGAGCTTTCCCCCAAGGTTAGAAATTCTTTTAATTACCATACTATCCACATATATAATATTAAACCATTTATAATGCCTTAGTAAAACCATTAATCATATCCATTGTGTTAACTATGTTTTTTATTTTTCCTTATAAATTTATTACTCTGGGTCATTCTTCTCTACACCCAAAAATTATTCATGTTCCATTGAAACATTCCATAGATTTCATTCTCCCACATTATTGATATATATGAATTCAATCATTCTTTTTTCTATGGTCCCCACCAACCGAATTTTCAGTGAACACTATCTATATCTTCTTTGGTTAGTCTGAGAGTTGGTTATTGTTAAAGTTGTTAATAATATATTGATAAATATGATTAAACATAATAAAAATATCATTTAATACATTCATCACCACATTTTGTTTTTATCAACATGTTGTCTATCACAATCAACCTTAATAAATATTCACATGTTTCCTTCCATTGAAAAAAACAAAAAAGCATAGTTTAAGTAATAATAATCATAATGGTAAACTATATAACATGAAAAATCATGTATTTTATTTATAAATAATGACACCTTTTTTTTAATCTAAGTCGATGTGGGTTTTTCCCCGGTTATTCATTGTAACCATATATTTAAATCCTTCTTGATGGTTTATAAAGAGGTTGTGATTTTACAAAGCATATCCACTAGGAGTGTAAAGCTTAGTGTGTTGGATGCCCCACTATAATAAACTATGTGATGATTGAGTCCATCTCTGTGTGACCCTTTTAGAGTTATTACACCAAGATACCCCTATACTATATCCTCATCCACTCATTGTATGTAGACATGGATGATATTTCTTGTAAACAACTCACTTTATCCTTTGAAAAATTATATGACATTTTCTTACACTTTCACTCGTCCTTGGAATTATATTTATACATATCCAAAGAAATATCCTCAGAAATATCATTAGGGATCTAAGTAATGTTTTCTCATCATAGTTTTCATAATTTAACTAAACCATTACTATAATTCCTACTATAGTGGTCTTTAATTATTTATAGTGGAATATAATTTGATACCTATAATGAAATTTCATGGGTGGATAAACCTCCAGTGTGGTACACAACACCATCCTCAAGGGAAACCCTTTATTTATAAGGACCATGCGCAGAGAGCCGTGTTTCTTCCAATTATTACATGTGATAGTTCCCAAGGAAAATATTACTTCCTTTACATATGATTCCAACTATTACCACCCATGATCTATATACATAAATATAACGTATTTTTAGAAGAGTATTCAATAAATTTCACAATCACACACCTGATTACTATAATATTTTGTTTTCTTTGGACACTAGAAACATTATATTCTTATTTTTTAAAAGTTCATAAATATATCCCCCAAATATCTTCTCACATAGTACTCCTCTTTGTAATGACCTAACTAAACCATTCTTTACAACCATGGGAAGGATACATTAAATAGATTCAACTCATAAGATCAGTAAGTGTGAAAATTGGAGATATTAATCAATGATGATATGAATTCATAAGTCAATAATAAAGGTATATGAATATGAACATAACTTATAGAGATCAAACCCATCCATTCATAGATCAAAAACCTATTTCACAAAACAAAATTGTGTCCCCATAACAAATATATAAAATAATTTCATATGTCATGGTTAACTACCAGGACCATCATTATAGTGGATCAGACTTATCACAAGTTCCCCATATTGGATCAGGATGCACATATTTCGTATATGGGATAAAGACTATTAGCTTATTTTACAATACTATCTCATGAGATAAAAATATTTACCTAATTAATTGGAGATATATATAGGTCACACATATCACATAATGAAATTCATATGTATGTTTCCATACTATCATAAAACATTCATTATATCATATCCCAAGAAATAATATGTATTTCATAAAAATTTCCTCATATCATAACATTTATAAAAGAGAAACGTTTTATAATCATTTCTTATTTTACTCATATAATAACCCATGAATAGATGTAGGATTCATAGTAATGTTATCATTGTATGACATGTAGAAGAGAAATGGTTTGGTGAACATCTTGTCATAAAAAACATGATGCTTCTAGAGAATGAATAAGAATGGTATCCTTGGATCATATCCCCTAAAAAGTATAATTAATAAAAAAATGATGTTATATTAGATTGAAAATTATTTTCAAAGATCAATTAGAACGTTTCTTGAAAAAAATTACTTTTATTTGAAAATAAATTTTTAAAACAAAGAATTAATAAAATATTTTGGAAATATTTTTCTTTGAAAATAATCTTGAAAACTTATAATTTATGCTTTAAAAATAATATAAAAAATTTCTTAAATAATATACAATTTCCTCTTAAAAAACTTCAACCTAAAAAAATGATTGATTTGAAAAATATTTGTGAAAATATTCAAACGTGGGTAAAAATTATTTAATAAATCACTTCGATACTATTAAAAACATTTTTTTAAAACATTACTATAAATCATTGTTTTAGAAAAAAAGAGGGTTTCAACTGAATAGAGAAATAAAGACGATTTTTTCTTAAAAACAATCAATTGAAATATTAAGTACATAAAATTTTGAAAATAAACTAAAACACATATTCTCAATACATAACCATAGGATAAGAAAAGTCATTATTTTCATTAGATTGTGTTATAAAAACACTACCACTTTGGTTACATTGAATCATATACCCCATGAAATATTAAATTAAATGAAACATATTATATATATTAAATATAATTATATTAATTATATCACTTGTCAAATAGAAATTATATACACCTTATAAAATAATATAGTTTCATAACAAAATATATGTCTTAAAGAAATAATATTGACACAAAAATCCCTTACTGCTTTGGTACCTTTTGAACCATATATCATGTTAAAATAATGACCTAAAATGGATATGTAACTACCCAAAATTTTAATGATTATACTTTTAAAATACATTAATTTCTAGTATGATAACTGTAACGCCCCGACCCCAGCTACCCAGAGTCGGTGCATTACTTCGTAACATTGGCATGATCACAAAAGATCAAGTCTCGAAAGACCGATTAGTTTAGTAGCCTTGGAAACACTAGATACATTCGTAAACGTTACATTACATCATAAAGTGAAAAACTACAATAACAAAGTCTCCATAGTCCACACTCATATCCTCTTCCGACTATCCCTGCAGGTCATTCATAAAATACTTCTTCACATCCTGGAAAATATTAAAACATTGAAAGGGGTGAGCTCAGATGCTCAGTAAGGATAACAATAATGCGGAAGCTTTCATAAATAAACATTAACATTTAAGGCAATGTATAACTAAAACAAAAGCCTTTTAAACATGAACTTCAACATAATATGGCAAAAGTAAAATGAGATAATGCCATTTACTTCTTCACATGGATATTCTACTGGTCGAATAATCACATGCAATATCAATAACCACTTTCATAATGATGGAATGTATAATGCCGGACATTCTGAAACATTTTGTCAAGGCCTCGGCCAAGACATCTAAAATGATTAAGGCCTCGGCCAAAACCATAAATCAAATTGGGAAAGGGCCTCGGCCAATTCCACGTCTAGTTGTCTCATGAGACCTGCCGATGCATCGAGGAGCTATAGCGGGCTCCACCCGTCACTTATTAAGTCCAATACATTCCTCATATGAATAGGTTTAAACATATCATAAACCATAACATAATTGTATCACATAAAACATGCATAATGTAAACATAACATTTCCACATTTCAATCACAAGATATCAATACAACACATTGATATAATAAAAACACTTTCAAAACCATTTTCAATACCAAAATAAAAGAAAGTTAAAACATTGTATTTATTTTTCGTTAAAAAAATGATGGCTTGTAGAGGAAGCCGAAACTCAAATAATGGTCACGGCGGCGGAGAAGTCGTTGTCGCCGCATAAGTACGGAAAGAAAAACATTCCCTTTTGTCGTTTAGCAAAACGCTTTGTATAAAAAGATTCCTTTTGAATAACCGTAAAAGTCAAAGGGGTTTATACACCGTATAAAAGAAATTTGTGTATAAAACCAAATATGCCTCAATGAAAGGAGATTGAGACGAAGTACTTTAAAAGATAATTTTTAAATAAAATATATCTATTATGTGTATTCACTATAGGTACACATAAATAATGTAAAAATACAAGATAGGACATAATAATATCATGACATAATTTGAAAGTAGGAGATTAACCCAAAGAATGGAAGTTGGGTTAAGAAATTCCCTTACCTCGTGTCTGACTTGACTCAACCGTTCTTTAACCTCCTGAATAATAAACTAGAGTTAATATATACCTTATTAAGAACCATTTTCAATTTCATTATCCTTATTATATCACTTATTACAATGATATGAACATTATGTAATTATTTAAGTTAATAACGGTCGTTTTGTCGATCTTTGGTACTTGAGTCAAAAATAAACTTCTTATAATTACAAGTTGTTCATGTGGTGAAATATCCATTATATCCGGAATTATATTCATGATGTAGATATCATATATATCATATATACAGTATATACATTAATTCATAATGTCACGTAACATTTAGAGGTAAGAAATGAAATGCACCGTTCATGGAGACGGTAAGCCGTACGTACGCATGAACGCTACTTTCATTTCAATTTCATATTTAATGGAAGTAAATCATAATGATATAAATGTATAATATAATTCCAGTATAATATAGTGTATAATACCATTTACTCCATCCTTTATACATCCCACATATGGCATTTACGATTCAAATCACTTTGAGGGGGCGGTAGTCCGCACTTCCTAAAATGAAATTATCGCGTTTTACCCATAATGGAAATCATAAAGTATGCCATAAATGAGAAATACAGAAGCATAAGTAAAACAAAAACATATTATATATCATATATAAAAATAGTGACATCTTAATGGCCACCTTTGAAGGTGTTATATGAGTGTTGAACAATCATCGCTTCGTGAGGCAGAAATTCGCCATCCACAGAAACCGTATGTTCTTTAACCATTAGATGTAGGTGTGTGTAAGTGTAGCTCGAATCCTTCTTATAACAACATCCTAGTATATTGAGGATACTGGTGTTGTTACAAAAGAAATGAATAAAAAGAGTTTAGGGGGTTGGAGAAGAAAAATAAAACAAAACAACATTAGAAAAGACATTACCTCAAAATCGGGTAACTCTTTTTGATTTGAGCCAAAGGCTTCCTTGGGAAGCGTTCTGCCCAAAGTGAGGCTTCTATGAGTAAGGTAAGAATGTTGGGAGAGTATTTGGGCAGAGGTTGGCCGAGCCAAATGGCTTGAAGGTGTTAATAAGGTGGGAGAGGTGGGGGCCTTTTATAAGTGGAGAGGAGGGGCTCTTTTGGAAAGATTGAAATTTTACATTATTTACACAATGCTTTTCGGATTCTAAAGGTCCCACACTTATATAATTCGAGGCTAAGGTGATAAGGCTTCGAAATATCTTCATCCAATAGGCTTTGGACAAGTGTAAGCCTCGGATTTTGCATTATCTTCTCATTTTATTTAAATCGTCAAATAATGATGTCATCGCTGCATCATTATTATGTCATAAATACTTTAATTTATTTAATGTCTAAAAATTATAAAACAAATACTATGATGTAGGAAATCTTTTGAGCTTTCCAATGACTATTTATAATCAAAATTTGGACTTGTATAACCCCAATTAAAAATTGTTTTAGTAGAACAATTTATGTTAGTGTCATTTTCACTTTAACATTAAATAAAAAGTAATTTATGTTATTTCCCAACAAAAGTGGATCCATGGGGTCCCCAAGTTAGGCCATGGCTTGTCTTGGTCGGCCATGACTCAACCAATGAGGTTGGGACATGTGTCTAGGTCATTTCATATTATTAATGTATTATTTATACCTTAAACTACACTAATTACCACTAATCGCGATTAAGAACTTAAAAGTTACTATTCACCAAAAAATTATTTTGATCTCATTGAACCACATTTTACTTCTTAATGACAACCATGTATGTCGGATTTTTGAAAATCAAATCACAGAAGTTGTAATATTTCATTTAAACGAAAAATCAGTTATTTAACTACCACTTAGTGGTTTCACTATTCATCAAAAATTGAAGTTTTTCAGAATAAGGCCAAAATTTCACCCTAAGCTATAATTGATATTCCGAATTCAAAAATGATGTCTATTTTACAAAATTCCAAACATATAAGTTGTATTAATTAATTTCATAATTAATTCCCGCTGTTACAACAAATAGCGTGTTTTTAAGAAACAATTTATATCAAAAGTTTGGCAATTGTTTATGTCCAATTTCAATGTTAAATTAATTCTAATGACCACCATTGGATAAAATGGTAAAAATATTTTCTAATTATACCTTAAAACCACTAAATAGTATAATTTATCTGTATAAATTATTTTGATTAAAAAAGTTGTTTTTATGTATTTTTCACTATTCATAAAAAATTAGAAGTTCTCAGAAAAATACCAAAAATTCAACATAGGCTAATTTCGATATTACGAATACAAAAATGAAGTCCATTTTGAAATATAAAATTTCTATAATTTTAAAAAGTGGTTATTACTATTCATAACGGCTATTTTGATTAGTTGCGGTGTGTTAGAACTCGAACTTGCGTACAATGCAAGCTATTGCATTATTGAATGAGAAGCGTATCGTGGAAGCTCGGGGTGTTACATTCTCCCCTCCTTCAATAAATTGCGTCCTCGCAATTTGAAATTTTTCTTTGATAATAAAAGGCTGAAAATAGAAAATACCTTTGTGGAAAACCCACATCGGAAATAAGGTTAATAAATATATAACATTAAAAGAAAGCAGGATAAGTACAAAGGTCACCCGATATAGCCCATTCTAGGATTCTATGAAAATATGGATATGGGGGAGAAACAAACCATCAAGGTCTGATGGAGAGTTATAGAAAACAGAATTAGGAGAAAGTTTAACCATAAGAAAATCACAAACTTGTGATTGGTTAAACGGTCATTGAATCCCCAGTTGGAAAAGTTAACCGACAACATTTTTGTTTTAAGTTACCTTTTATTATGTTGAGGAATTTATTTATGAGATTTACTAAGAACGTAGGGGAATATACATACTTGTTATGTATACTTTCATTCGTTAATAAATTTTTACCACAAACCCAACTTTTACTCCAAATGGTAACGGAACTCAAAAATATTCTATTTATCCTAATTGTATAAGGTTCCAAATGTTAACACATACCATTTAGATTAGTAAAACGATTTTGTAATAACCAGGGACTTCCTGTAGGCTAGTGGTAGGAAATAAAGGCCTGTCGCACTATGATTGTGGGTTCGATTCCTGCAGCTTTGTCCGACGCGACGGGTTATGCCCCACCCTGCAAGTTGTCCTTTTCCTAAAACTATAGTATCATAATATTCCAAAAATAATCTTCATAAATTTTTTAACCTTAAACAATACTATCCATGGTTCAACTTAATCCATTCCAACCTTAATAGTTATCCAAAATACATCTGTCCAACTCACAGTCCAAATTTTATAAGGAAGGTAAACATAATGAAGATCCTTTATCCCACGTAACAACATGTGAGCACCTTCATCATGTATTCTTTTTAAACATACTGAATTACCATGATCCCTTATTCCTTATAGAATACTAGATATACTCCTTCTATCCAAAAATGTATACAAAACATCAATCAGTTTCAAGGAAGTTAAGTATATCCAATATAATTTATCCAAATCAATCACGTCTTATTCCAAAATCACAATCTCAGTATCAAAACCATATTATGGTTTATCTTTCTCTCAACCATATATTTTCCAAAAATTTAACCTACTGTGGAGTCACTTTTCTTGGTTCCACACAATCTCAAGTCCTTGATGAAATAGTACTGCAGTACAATCCTTATATACTCCATAATTATTATAACCAGTACATCATTGATACAACACTCAAATTAAAAAAATCTTTAATAACAACATAAGAACTCTAATCATTACTCCTCATCTGTGGTAGTATCATAACTTGATTATTATCCAATAACATCATTTGGGGCATGCTCTGATGATTTGGACATTGGTTTGCGTAGTGTCCCCAATCCTTGCAGAAGAAGCATTGTACATTTGAAACCATTTTCTTACCCTTGCAGTCACGCACTTTGTGTCCTTTTTCTCTACACTTATAACAAACTCCCATTCCCTTTAGGCAAGTTCCATGATGTTTCTTCCCACAATTACCACATATTGGAAAATTCTTCTTTCCCCTCATCCCTTTATCCATCATTCTCTCTTCCATCCCTTTCATCTCTTGCTTCGCTTCAAAGCCATAGGACTCAGAGAATTCTTTACTTATCCTATTAACACATGATACTATTTCTTCATATGTTGAGAACACATGGGAGACTATTTCCCTTCGAAATGTTGGCTTAATACCGTGAAAGATACTATCCTTCTTACTCTTTGGATCATACGTACCGCTGGAGTTCACATTCCTTCTACTGGGCGCCATTTCTATACAACGGCATAAACTAGGTTAGTTTATGAATCAAAATACATAATTCCATACTTGTAAAACACTTTACATAAATTGAACTATTTATGGATATAATCCATAATCATAAAAAGAAATGTTTTCTTTGAGGAAGTATGTACTCATAACCCTTCATAGTGGTTTGTAAGTAAAATGAGAATTATCCTAAGCATATCCCCCGGGAGTGTCGTAACCAAGAGTGCAGCAAGGCCCATTGTCGTGCACCAGTTCCCGTTCGAGTCTAGCTCAAAGCGGGGTTTTCGGGTTTTACCCCTAGGTACATCTGTGCCAGAGCCGCCTCTACCTGCTCGTATCCAGACAGGGATGCATTGCTCGGAAAACTCATAACATCTCTACAATACCAATATTCTAAGATGTTCTTTTATACTAATCCTCAAAGTCTATCTTCGGGCTATGTGCTCTAATCAGAGTTTATCTAAATCTAGCTTCCAAGGTTAGTACTAAACTGCCTCTGATACCAACTGTAACGCCCCGACCCCAGCTACCCAGAGTCGGTGCATTACTTCGTAACATTGGCATGATCACAAAAGATCAAGTCTCGAAAGACCGATTAGTTTAGTAGCCTTGGAAACACTAGATACATTCGTAAACGTTACATTACATCATAAAGTGAAAAACTACAATAACAAAGTCTCCATAGTCCACACTCATATCCTCTTCCGACTATCCCTGCAGGTCATTCATAAAATACTTCTTCACATCCTGGAAAATATTAAAACATTGAAAGGGGTGAGCTCAGATGCTCAGTAAGGATAACAATAATGCGGAAGCTTTCATAAATAAACATTAACATTTAAGGCAATGTATAACTAAAACAAAAGCCTTTTAAACATGAACTTCAACATAATATGGCAAAAGTAAAATGAGATAATGCCATTTACTTCTTCACATGGATATTCTACTGGTCGAATAATCACATGCAATATCAATAACCACTTTCATAATGATGGAATGTATAATGCCGGACATTCTGAAACATTTTGTCAAGGCCTCGGCCAAGACATCTAAAATGATTAAGGCCTCGGCCAAAACCATAAATCAAATTGGGAAAGGGCCTCAGCCAATTCCACGTCTAGTTGTCTCATGAGACCTGCCGATGCATCGAGGAGCTATAGCGGGCTCCACCCGTCACTTATTAAGTCCAATACATTCCTCATATGAATAGGTTTAAACATATCATAAACCATAACATAATTGTATCACATAAAACATGCATAATGTAAACATAACATTTCCACATTTCAATCACAAGATATCAATACAACACATTGATATAATAAAAACACTTTCAAAACCATTTTCAATACCAAAATAAAAGAAAGTTAAAACTTTGTATTTATTTTTCGTTAAAAAAATGATGGCTTGTAGAGGAAGCCGAAACTCAAATAATGGTCACGGCGGCGGAGAAGTCGTTGTCGCCGCATAAGTACGGAAAGAAAAACATTCCCTTTTGTCGTTTAGAAAAACGCTTTGTATAAAAAGATTCCTTTTGAATAACCGTAAAAGTCAAAGGGGTTTATACACCGTATAAAAGAAATTTGTGTATAAAACCAAATATGCCTCAATGAAAGGAGATTGAGACGAAGTACTTTAAAAGATAATTTTTAAATAAAATATATCTATTATGTGTATTCACTATAGGTACACATAAATAATGTAAAAATACAAGATAGGACATAATAATATCATGACATAATTTGAAAGTAGGAGATTAACCCAAAGAATGGAAGTTGGGTTAAGAAATTCCCTTACCTCGTGTCTGACTTGACTCAACCGTTCTTTAACCTCCTGAATAATAAACTAGAGTTAATATATACCTTATTAAGAACCATTTTCAATTTCATTATCCTTATTATATCACTTATTACAATGATATGAACATTATGTAATTATTTAAGTTAATAACGGTCGTTTTGTCGATCTTTGGTACTTGAGTCAAAAATAAACTTCTTATAATTACAAGTTGTTCATGTGGTGAAATATCCATTATATCCGGAATTATATTCATGATGTAGATATCATATATATCATATATACAGTATATACATTCATTCATAATGTCACGTAACATTTAGAGGTAAGAAATGAAATGCACCGTTCATGGAGACGGTAAGCCGTACGTACGCATGAACGCTACTTTCATTTCAATTTCATATTTAATGGAAGTAAATCATAATGATATAAATGTATAATATAATTCCAGTATAATATAGTGTATAATACCATTTACTCCATCCTTTATACATCCCACATATGGCATTTACGATTCAAATCACTTTGAGGGGGCGGTAGTCCGCACTTCCTAAAATGAAATTATCGCGTTTTACCCATAATGGAAATCATAAAGTATGCCATAAATGAGAAATACAGAAGCATAAGTAAAACAAAAACATATTATATATCATATATAAAAATAGTGACATCTTAATGTCCACCTTTGAAGGTGTTATATGAGTGTTGAACAATCATCGCTTCGTGAGGCAGAAATTCGCCATCCACAGAAACCGTATGTTCTTTAACCATTAGATGTAGGTGTGTGTAAGTGTAGCTCGAATCCTTCTTATAACAACATCCTAGTATATTGAGGATACTGGTGTTGTTACAAAAGAAATGAATAAAAAGAGTTTAGGGGGTTGGAGAAGAAAAATAAAACAAAACAACATTAGAAAAGACATTACCTCAAAATCGGGTAACTCTTTTTGATTTGAGCCAAAGGCTTCCTTGGGAAGAGTTCTGCCCAAAGTGAGGCTTCTATGAGTAAGGTAAGAATGTTGGGAGAGTATTTGGGCAGAGGTTGGCCGAGCCAAATGGCTTGAAGGTGTGAATAAGGTGGGAGAGGTGGGGGCCTTTTATAAGTGGAGAGGAGGGGCTCTTTTGGAAAGATTGAAATTTTACATTATTTACACAATGCTTTTCGGATTCTAAAGGTCCCACACTTATATAATTCGAGGCTAAGGTGATAAGGGTTCGAAATATCTTCATCCAATAGGCTTTGGACAAGTGTAAGCCTCGGATTTTGCATTATCTACTCATTTTATTTAAATCGTCAAATAATGATGTCATCGCTGCATCATTATTATGTCATAAATACTTTAACTTATTTAATGTCTAAAAATTATAAAACAAATACTATGATGTAGGAAATCTTTTTAGCTTTCCAATGACTATTTATAATCAAAATTTGGACTTGTATAACCCCAATTAAAAATTGTTTTAGTAGAACAATTTATGTTAGTGTCATTTTCACTTTAACATTAAATAAAAAGTAATTTATGTTATTTCCCAACAAAAGTGGATCCATGGGGTCCCCAAGTTAGGCCATGGCTTGTCTTGGTCGGCCATGACTCAACAAATGAGGTTGGGACATGTGTCTAGGTCATTTCATATTATTAATGTATTATTTATACCTTAAACTACACTAATTACCACTAATCGCGATTAAGAACTTAAAAGTTACTATTCACCAAAAAATTATTTTGATCTCATTGAACCAAATTTTACTTCTTAATGACAACCATGTATGTCGGATTTTTGAAAATCAAATCACAGAAGTTGTAATATTTCATTTAAACGAAAAATCAGTTATTTAACTACCACTTAGTGGTTTCACTATTCATCAAAAATTGAAGTTTTTCAGAATAAGGCCAAAATTTCACCCTAAGCTATAATTGATATTCCGAATTCAAAAATGTTGTCTATTTTACAAAATTCCAAACATATAAGTTGTATTAATTAATTTCATAATTAATTCCCGCTGTTACAACAAATAGCGTGTTTTTAAGAAACAATTTATATCAAAAGTTTGGCAATTGTTTATGTCCAATTTCAATGTTAAATTAATTCTAATGACCACCATTGGATAAAATGGTAAAAATATTTTCTAATTATACCTTAAAACCACTAAATAGTATAATTTATCTGTATAAATTATTTTGATTAAAAAAGTTGTTTTTATGTATTTTTCACTATTCATAAAAAATTAGAAGTTCTCAGAAAAATACCAAAAATTCAACATAGGCTAATTTCGATATTACGAATACAAAAATGAAGTCCATTTTGAAATATAAAATTTCTATAATTTTAAAAAGTGGTTATTACTATTCATAACGGCTATTTTGATTAGTTGCGGTGTGTTAGAACTCGAACTTGCGTACAATGCAAGCTATTGCATTATTGAATGAGAAGCGTATCGTGGAAGCTCGGGGTGTTACAATAACCACATAAAATAAATATGTGGTGAATATGGAATGTATCACATGGATATACAAGTGAGATGAAAATCCATTACCTTAAGTCTCAACTTCATTCATACACATTCAAAAATTCTATATAATAAATAATATATATTATAAATATATTAAATAACCATAAATAAATAAATAAATATATATATATATCATAAAATAAATGATTTTATTATGACAATTTATTTACCATTTTTTAAAAATTCTATGTTAAATTCATGTATCAGGTAATAACTACTTATTTCATGTCTATTTTTATTTGGTATTTTATATCCTCTTACATTGATCATGGTTCAATAATCTCCATAATTATAAATATTATATAAATATCATATATATTTAGTATATATATTTTTAAATTAACCCTTAAAAGTTATAGATTGAAAATGAGACACACTATTCCTAGAGAGGTAGGTTATACATACACATGAACGAAATTTCCATTTTATCAATGGATTTACAAAAAAGTTAAATATTATATTTCCATTAAATAGAATTAGGATGATATATATATCCTGTATATTCATCGAATTTATCCTTAATAATTTCCTCGTAAATCATACGACAAAACAAATCACATCGCTTCGTGATGCGGTGGTCCACTGTACACAGGAGTGATGTAATTATATCCCCCATATAATGGAAAGTATGAAGGTATCTATAATATAATAAATCCAAAATATATTAATGTAAAATATATGATATTAATATGTTAAATCCATCATTATATCCATCCTAGAAATGTTCTGATGTAAAACAAAGTAATTCGGTTTGTATGGAAGTTTTCCACCATATAGATGATCGGAGAATTCATTTTCCATTTGCTGGAAGTGGATATGGTTATATGTTACTACATTAACATAATATATATACATATATATATATATGATATATTGGTTTTATAATATATTATGTTTTAGTAAATAATATAATGTGGAAAAATAAGAAAGAAAAAGAATTATCTTTATGAAGGTAATTACCTTCTCATAGAAGTACCTACATTATATATCTTATTAGGAATGTAATGTTTTTATTCTGGAAGGACCATAAGATCTGTAAAATAGATAATGATTTTAGATAGTTATTAGGGTAGATTTATGACTAACTATTTTTCTTGAGATCGGTGGATAAGTGAAGGGTGGTGGTGGACTTTCATAAGTGGAACAAAGGAACCATAATGGAATATAATTTGAAATTTCCCAAAAGAATCCAAAATAATAATTCCATTCCCAAGAAAATTTATCTAAAAACAATATATACTAACTTTGGGAATATAATATAAAAAACATCATAGGAAATATGATTTATACATGTGTTGGGTTACTTCCAATCCCTATGTATTTTGTTTCCTGTTAAACCGACTTTTACCTTAATGGCGAGAATTAGTTTTTTTTACAATTTTTAGTATTCATTATGATAAAAAAATAAATTTTTCCTTATTAGATAATATAATTTATTTTTATTACAAATAGTTAATCCATTTTTCCAAATTATATTCACAAAAGTGGTAGAATTTAATTTAATATTAAACACAGAGACTGAATGAGTAAATATGTTTTCAAAGAGAAAATATTCAAATGTTTACAATGGTTTTATATAAAAATTCAATATGAAATTGATTAAAATGACTTGAATTGGATAAATAGATGTATAATTGAACTCAATTAACCTTTGAAACAATCTTAAAACAATTTTTATATTTTTAAAAGCCATAAAATAAGTGACAATTCTTAATAAAACTTGTATTTTCATTATTCATCCAAAAATTTATATTTTTAGAAAATTATAAAATATTTACCACATGATAATTTTTAAAAGATGATTTAAAAAATTAATCTAATTTTTAAAATAATTTTTATTAATTTTATAAAATAAAATTTAAAATAAGTGCACAAAATTTTATAAAACGTTTTTATTAGAAAATATATTTTTTACGCATAAAATTAGATTTATTATTTTATCATGCCAATAAAACACATCATAAAAATGATAAAAATTATTATATAATATATAATATATTAATTTTATAAAAACTATCACCAAAATTTATTTATTTTCATTAATTAAATAATATACATTTTTTCTTAAAATGTTTTTCAGAAAAGGATTTTTCTTGATTTTAAATGGTTTTTAATTTTAATTTAAAATTAATTTGAAAAAAATAATTCACTTTTTATACATGTTTAATGAATTAATTTTCATTAATTTTTTAATTTTTTTCAAACTCACCATTCTAGTACCTAGGTAATAACTATTAAATTAAATAATAATATTTTAAAAGCATGTCATGTTTCATTTAAGCTCTCTTTTACGTGTAACAAGACATAAACATAGTGTTCCATGTAATGAAATAAAAACTTTGTGTTTCCTACAATAAAAGATAAACATAGTGTTTTCTATAATTCAGGATAGAATCAGTGTTTCATGTAAAACATAATAATGAAAAGTTTAGTTTGATTTGAGAAAAATATTTCAAAAAATATCGAGGTGTTGCATTTTATAATTATAAAGTGATATCTCATGTTTTGACAAGATGTAAATTTTAATTTACATATAGTGTAAACCTAACATTCATGGGATGGAATCCCACTATGAAGATATCTTGAAACACAAACTTTATTACACACCACAATGTTTCCTCCTCCTCAAGAAATGATACCGTCATAACTTAAAGAACTTGCCTATTCATTCATTTTCTCCTCAAAATTCTTTATGGAGTGATTTTATTCTTCACAGTGTATAGTCAACAGACCATCTCTATTATTTGTCACAAAAAACTATATCTTGAATGATTAATTATCCAAAAAATCATCATATTTTTTATGCTTTCAGGAATGAATAAAAAACATTAAATTTGTATCATCCATTACACAAAATTATTTCTAGTTGTTAACATATGAATCTTATGTTGGAAATGTGTCTAGAGTAATTTTCAAAATCATAGGTATATTTCATACTCTAACATATTACAGTATCTTGGGTACCTTTCAGAATCTCAATCAATTTGAGTATACTCACACATCTACAATAATGTTGGATATGGTTACCTAGAATCGACTATTGTATTACTTGATTATATTTTATTCATTAATAATTATGTTTCTTATCAAATCATGATTATTCCATTTCAGGAATCTTGTTTTGGATAATATCCTAATAATTTTTGTCAGGCCAAGAGGTCCTAGAAGTTTCCCTCTATTATTATAACATAGGGTTCGATGATAATGTTCTTGAATATATGTTATTTTTCTATATGATATTGTGTGGAGAAAAAAACACATGTTATAATGGGTAGGAGGCTCATGAGACATTGAGAATACATATCACGGTGTTTTCCTTCATATTCCCCACCATAAGAGGTTATGAGAATAAATTAATTAATAACACATCTATATTTCTTTATGTCAATAGATGTTCCTATCTGTAGATATATGGAATGATCCATAAAATGTTTTATTATCATTAGTGTATATGATGAATCATGTACTTTAATTTATTGACGATGCTAGGATGGCATATGTTCACGGTGAATTATGATATGTTGGGTGTGTCACAAGTGATATTACATTAACATATAATGAAAGAAAGGATATATCCCTTTATTCACCTAATATAAGTTAATATCTCATTCCCTTTGATGGGAATGTAACTACCTTCATAATTCTATATCTATGGTGTTCACTTGGAATGTTAATTTCTATAAATACCAAGAAAGAAACATTGAGCATGAAAATTCATGGAACTAGTACGAAAGATACTTGATTAAATATATTCTAATTAAAGGATTATATTACATGGTAATCATTCCTAGGAACTTTGATGTTCTTGTGACACAAACTAATTTCTCAATTGGTGCCTTAGGATGTTTATAGATTCTATCCTTGGAATTTATGTGTTTATTTCTAATTCCACTAATAAGGAGTCTTATAGGATCATACAGTAAATTTATCCACAATCTTAGTTAAATAATAGTATTAAATTTATCAGATTATAATAAATAATACATATTTTTTCATGTTTGGATGATTTTCTTTATTTGATCAGAATATATTTGAAATAATTAGAGAGTTAAATAATATTAATATGTATTGTTTTTCAAGGTTTGTAGAATATAATATTTGTTATAATTATAATAAAAAATGGAATTATATATATTTACAAAATAAATAGTCATTATTAAAGGATTGGTAAATATAGATGAGGGAAAGTGGTCCAAGTTTAATGGTCTGATTGGAAATGATATAAATATTATATATTATATATTCATAATGCATTGAAATTTATTTGTGACTAATAATAATATTATTACTATGAATGGACATGGGTTCAACTAATAATATTATTGCTGGTAAGGGTCTTGGTCTAATTTTCCAACCACTAACTTGATATAATAAATATTTAATTACATCACTTTCTATAAAAACATTTGGTGCAGAAAATAGATAGATACAGACTCTCCTAATACCCAAAGAGAGATATTGATATCTATAATGAACTATATCTTCCTCCAATATCATGTCTTTGAGAGGAAACCAATATTTCGTCCTTATTTAGGAAGAATTATGCTATGATTAACTATAAAAAACACAGGCAATTTTGATTGGATGTGATAGCTCAAGAAGAATCTATGGAGAAGATTAAAGATTTTGGGGCACATGTGGATCAAAACTATATGGATTCTACAACTATATCCTATATCAAAATTATGGCATGATAATATATATTCCATTGTATGATAAATGATCAAATAATTACAAGTTATTATTATTCTATATCTACTCATAAATTAATTATAAACTATATGTGATGATTCTTATTTATTGGTTCTAGTATTTTAATATAGTTTTATAATATATTTTTTCATTTTAAATGATGTATTAATTATGTATGATAATTATGAAATTTAAATTGAGGATAAAATATGAGTTTTTTATTCTACCAGCAATACTTTCGCTATTCCAAGAACCCACAAGTGGAATCAAAGAAGTCACATGATTAATTTCTAATTATTAATTGTTTGTTGAATGTTTTCATGGGTTTTTGTTTTCTATTAAATATATCGATTCATTTTAATATATGAAATATTTTTATCATCCTTTTTATATTCTCCCTAACAAATCATTTAAATGTTTATGATTAAAAAAATGAAGAAACATATGAAAAACAAACATATAGCTATGTCAAAGGTTCTTATTAGAAAAAGTGGAGTTCATGGTGTATACCTTCTAAATATATTCCATGTACTACTATTTTTGAATCTGTATCTCATTATATAGATGTATAAATACTTTTTAGTGGGATATATGAATTGATAAAAGTGGATCATCATCTAGATCCTAACAAACTAGCACATATCTTAAAGAACTACACATCGTGTATCCAATTCACAATATGTGTAGTCACAGTTTTCTGTTAGAAGAGAATAATACATTTCCTGGAATTCTATATATCAGATATAAAATAGTTGTATTGACATGTTGTTAAACATCAAGGTTACACACCATTTATACTATAAAAAACATTACGTACCTCGAATTAGTTCATGGTATGGAACATGTCAAGTCCCAATGCATGTGTTGTTGACATGAGAAACACATATTACACCCTTGTATATTAGAAAACATGTCATTTACATTGATCATGTACATCGAATAAAAAACACATAGTCCCAAACCATATTCTATTGACACGAGAAAAGGACAATATATGTGGTGTATTATAGTACATGTCATTAAGTCTATTGTAGGAATTGTTATAAATTTTATGTGGAGTGAAAATTAAAATATATAATTAATCCCATTCACAAGTGTTCAATTTATAATTTATTTGAGACAATATTCCTTGTCATATGATTGATAATTTGGTTTTAAATAAATTTCTATGTAAAAATTCTGGATAATCATGCACAGTTTCTGTAACAGCCGAAACTTTTATGAGAAATATTTTGTTTTTTGTGTTATATAAATCATCAAAAGAATCTTTCACTACACACAACACTATCTTGGATTGATTTACACTCAATCGCGACCTTCCTCGATATCTTACGTCGTATGCAATACCGAGTTTCACTAAACAACGATATGCTATTAAAATATTATTAAAACTAGCCGTTATGAATAGTAATACCCACTTTTTGAAATTTTGTAAATTTTATTTTTCAGAATTGACTTCATTTTTGGATTTGAAATATCGAATTTAGCCTAGGGTGAAATTTTGGTATTTTTCTGAAAACATTCAATTTTTGATGAATAGTGAAAACACTAAGTTACTATTTAAAAACCGACTTTTTATATAAATAATTATTTATTTTATTTAAATTTATTTTAGGTCAAAATTGATACGTAATACCTATATAGGATCAATGTAATTCATTGGAGTCATTTTATAATAAATTTAGATATATAAAAATTTTATTGAACTTTTGACCGTCTTTTACCCACCTCCTAGGAGAATTTGCAAATTTACATAAAAGTTAATTTTACTGATTTTGTGAATGGAATTTCAAAAACCAAGAGACATGGTTGATGTCCGTATGTAAAATGTGGTTCAATGGGAAGAAAATAATTTTTGGTGAATAGTAACTTTTTACTTTTATTTACCACAGTTAAAAGTAAAAAGGGAAATTATGGGTAAAAATGATATTATTGTTACCCTAACACATGTCCTAATTCTACTGTATAAGTGTAATTAGACAAAAAACAACCTTAGGAATAAAATATGACAATTTAGGCCCACATGGATTAGATTAGGACATTTATTATTAATTTATTTAAAGAAGGGTTAAAACAGTTAAAATCAAAGTTTAATAAGTAAATAATTTTTAATATAGGGTTATACAAGAGATAAATTAGACTATAAGTATTCATTAGAAAGATAAATAGATTTCCTAAATAATGATATTTTATTTGTAATTTTTAGACTTTAAATAAGTTAATTTATATATGACACAATGGTGATGCAGTAATTATCTTATTAATGAAATATTGACATAATTGATGTTATAAATACCCAAATAAATGTAATTTGAGACTTTTTATGAATTAAAATAATTTTATATGTTAATATTACATGTTAGTGTTGATTTAATTAACTTTTTCGAACTAAGAATTCTGTTATGATATTCAAAAATATCAATTACCAAATAGTTTCAAAATTGACATAAAATAGTTTTTAAAACAAATATTATATTATTAATTGTTATTATATTCCTAAATATCTAATGTTCGGAAAAATGAATTAGATAAGGTTATATATATTAATACTAAACAACTTGGGGTTCTTTTGGCTTGTTATAGTAAGCTTATTAACCTTATAGTGTAAGAACACAAAAAGAAACGGTAAAAGTAAAATTATCTAACCTAAAGATAAATCTAAATGATAAGGTTACAATAGGAACCTAAACTTGTTTAAATTCTATTGGATGAGAGTCTTTCGACCCATACCCACCTTAGCTTTGAAATAAATCAATTTGGAGCTATTTAACCCCGAATATGACTTTATAATAAAATTATATTTTTAGTTTTCCAAAGGTGCCCCTCTCCTCCCTTATAAAAGGGAACCTCCTCCCTCTCTTCCTCACACCACTTTGAGCATTAATGCTCGGCCAACCCCTGAAAATTTCTCTTCTCCACTTCCCTAGAAACATCCTAGAGGTTCTGGTCTTCTTCAAAGACCAATATTATTTCCCTATGAGGAGGTTTCAAAAAGGCGCTTCAATGAAGAGGTAATGTCCGTTACCGATTCTTTCAACTTTATTTCTTCTTCTACTTCTTCTTCTTTAGTTTTTTCATTATGAAGTAATAACATCAGTATCACTCATACACTGATATGTTATTATGATTACGAAACAACCCTATTTCACCATCTATCCATCCTACGGAAAACAAAATCACCACGCGTGCGTACGTACGGAATACCGTCTTCACGCCGTGGTGTAATCTGTTTTTCCACCACCACCTTACATGGATGGGTATAATGGTTTAAATAAATAAATATATATGATTATTTTAATGTGATATTTATTCTGAAATAGTATACATACACTCCAATACAATTCCATGATCATGGGAATGATATCATCGCTTGTGCGTACGTACGGACTACCGTCTCCACGAACGCGATGAGATTCATTTTCCATGATTAACCATTCAAGAATGATTATAAAGTATATATAATGAATAATAATGAAATATATGACATAATAATGATACTGTATTTATGTATATATATGTATGTCATATACTCAATTCCATTCTATTCAATAAGGAAACGAAAACAACGTTCATGCGTACGTACACCCAACCGTCTCCATGAACGGTGTATGTAATTCCTTTTATCGATCTATAATATATATGTATATAATGAATATATATTATATATAAATAATGTTTTACATTATGGAATTATGTAAATCAGGATATAAGTAATAATATCAAGAATGACGAGTCGAAACACATAGGATAAATGAAACGATTTTACCCAAAATGCTCTTTAACATGGAATTTACAAAAGAAAGGGTAATATAAAGTCATAAGTGAACCATATATGATATCATAACAATGAATATGATTCTGTAATAAGTCAATGACATTATTTAAATCATTATACAGGAGGTTCAGATACATATGAAGTATACCGGACATAAGGTAAGGGATAATGTTGCAATCTCAATTATTTTCTATCCGACATTGATTATACGTAAGTATTTACTGGGGTTATTTCTATCATCCATGTCCATGTTTTATAAAAGTGTTTTCATGTATGTTTAAATTACCTTTTACCCATTTTTGACTTTTAATACATGGTATGTAAGGAATCTATCTTTTGTTTACGTTATGAGTTACTTTTTTGACTTTTCCGACAAAAGTACGAGGAGAATGTTAATTTTAACTTATACGGCGTGAATGGATTTTTACGGTTTCATAACGCCTCATTTTGAAGAATTTTAGTCTACAAGATAGCATGATTATTTTCAACAAAAGCCTTTGATTTTAAAATTTCATGGAATTTTTTTAAAAGAAAATGATTTTTGAGAAGAAAGGATATTTTCCTCAAGAATTCATTTCAAGTGTTTTGCCAAAACTATTTTCCATCTAAGATGAAATTATTTCAGATGTGTATGTTTCAAGTAATATGTCTCTATGATTTAAAATGGTTTCAATTTTATTATGATGAAATGATATCAAACATTTATGGATTATGTTATGATGGCATGATGTTTATGAATCCCATTTTATTACATGGGTTATGCTATGATGTATGATTTATGATTTTGTGGAACACAAAAAAATGATTTCATTATGAGATGGGTGGGACCTATATCTCCCTCCAATGAATTTACTATCAAGAACTTAACAAGATCACTATCAAGAAAAAATATCCTCTCCCCTGCATGGATGACTTATTTGACCAACTACGCGGAGCTCAATACTTTTCCAAGATTGATCTTTGTTCAGGGTATCATCAATTAAGGGTCAAATGGTGGATATACCAAAGACGGCTTTCCGTATAAGGTATGGACACTATGAATTTATACTGATAGCATTTGGTCTTACTAATGCCCCTATTATCTTCATGGATCTAATGAATAGAGTCTTTAGAGACTATCTTGATCAGTTTGTGGTAGTCTTTATAGACGATATTCTTGTCTATTCAAAGAGCAAGGAATAACATGACGATCACTTGAGAATTATATTGAAGACCCTGATAAAGGAGAATCTTTATGCCAAATTTACCAAGTGTTAATTTTGGATTCAAATAACTTCATTTTTTGGTCACATAATCTCAAAAGAGGGGACATCTGTGGATCCAGAAAAAACAGAGGTTATCGAAAGATGGTCGAGAACAACAACAGTAACTGAGATCTGATGTTTTCTTGGTTTGGCTGGATATTATCAACGTTTTGTGGAAGATTTATCACGATTATCTAATCCACTCTCCAAGTTGACTCGGAAAGGAGTTATGTTTGTTTGGACGGAGGAATGTGAAGAGAATTTCAAGGAGTTGAAAAGAAGGTTATCCAGTGCACCTATTCTCACACTTCCTTGTAGTGGAGAAAGGTTTGTGATCTACAGTGATTCATCCAAGAAGGGATTTGTGTGTGTTCTTATGCAAAATGATATGGTGATAGATTTTGCCTCACGAAAGTTGAAAATTCATGAGCAAAATTACCCAACTCATGATTTGGAGTTAGCTTCAGTAATATTTTCATTAATGATTTGGAGGCATTATCTTTATAGAGAAAGGTGTGATATTTATAATGATCATAAAAGTTTAAAGTATATTTTCACACAAAAAGAGCTGAATATGCGCCAAAGAAGATGGTTGGAGATGATTAAGGATTATGACTGCTCAATTCATTACCACCCTGGGAAAGAAAACAAGGTGGAAAATGCATTAAGTCGACAAGACCATGCCAGTTTATCCATGATGAGGATCACAAAAGATCCAATATTTTCTGGATTTACAAAGGATGGTTCTTGGAATTATATTGTAAGGGGATAAATCATATCTTTCTCAAATGAATGTTCAACCATCTATACATGTGAAGATTAAAGAGGCATAGAAAGAAGATTTAGAGTTACAAAAGAAGATGAGAAATGTTCCTGAATTCAACCTTGATTGTGATGGGATAATAAAGTTCAGGAATTGGGTTTTTGTTCCTCCCATCCCCGAATTAAAGAAGGAGTTGCTGGATGAGCCTCATAGTTCATCATTATCTATTCATCCTGGAAGCACGATGATGTATATGGACCTGAAAGAGTACTTCTGGTGGGATGGCATGAAAATAGATGTTGCTGAATATGTCTCTCGATGCTTGGTTTGTCAGCAAGTTAAAGCTGAGAGACAGAAGTCTATATGGATGTTACAACCATTACCTATACCCGAATGGAAATGGGAAAACATCACTATGGACATTGTAACAGGACTTCCTAAAACATCCAAAGGCAATAATGTTATCTGGGTCATAGTTGATCGTCTAACAATGTCTGCACTCTTCATTGCTATTAGATAGGATTTCTCTCTAGATCAGCTTTCCTGGATATATATAAAGGAAGTGGTAAGATTGCATGGAGTACCACTTTCTATTATATCTGATTGGTATCTGAGGTTTACCTCAAAGTTCTGGCGAAGTCTTCAGCACACTCTGGATACAGAGTTGAGATTCAGCACTGCTTATCATCCTCAGACAGACGGTCAATCTGAGAGGACAATTCAAACGCTAGAAGATATGTTGCGATCTTGCTCTATGGATTTCAAAGGTGGTTGGGATCAACACCTAACTTTGGTGGAATTTTCTTATAATAATTGCTTTCACTCTAGTATTCATATGGATCCTTATGAATCTCTCTATGTAAAGAAATGCAGGACTCCATCTTGTTGGGATGAAGTTGGGGAAAGAAAGCTATTAGGACATAATCTTGTTGATGAGATGGCAGAAAAGGTCCCGTATATTCAACAACACATAAGCGCAGCTTAGAGTCGACAAAAAAGTTATGCCGACAACTGAAGAAAAGGCATATAGTTTGAAGTTGCTGATAAATTGTTCTTACAAATATCTCCCTGGAAGAGGGTCGTGAGATTTGGAATGAAGGGAAAGTAGAGCCCTAGATATATCGGTCCTTTCGAAATACTAGATCTTGTTGGGAAGGTAGCTTACCAATTGGCGCTTCCACCAAATCTCTCTCAAGTTCACGATGTGTTCCATGTATCTCTCCTGAGAAAGTACATACCTGATCCTTCACATGTACACAGCTCAGAAGTTGTACCGCTGGAAAAAGATCTTTCTTATGAAGAACATACGATAGAGATTCTCGATCGTAGTGAAAAAGTCCTACGGAACAAGACCACTCGCTTAGTGAAAGTTTTATGGAGGAACCACCAATTATATGAAGCTACATGGGTGCTTGAGGATATGATGAGGGATAGGTATCCTCATCTGTTTGTTACAAAGTGACGAATTTCGAGGGCGAATTTCATTTTAAGGGGGGTAGAATGTAACACCCAAGAATTTTATGAGAAATATTTTGTTTTTTATGTTATATAAATCATCAAAGAAATCATTCACTACACACAAAACTATCTTGGCTTGCTTTACACGCAATCTCGGCCTTCCTCGATAGCTTGTGTCGTACGCAATACCGAGTTTCACTAAACAACGATATGCTATTAAAATAATATTAAAACCAGTCATTATGAATAGTAATACCCACTTTTTGAAATTTTGTAAATTTTATTTTTCAAAATTGACTTCATTTTTGGATTTGGAATATCGAAATTAGCCTAGGGTGAAATTTTGGTATTTTTCTGAAAACTTTCAATTTTTGATGAATAGTGAAAACACTGAGTTACTATTTAAAAACCGACTTTTTATTTAAATAATTATTTATTTTATTTAAATTTATTTTAGGTAAAAATTGATACATAATACCTATATATGTTCAATGTAATTCATTGGAGTCATTTTATAATAAATTTAGATATATAAAAATTTTATTGAACTTTTGACCGTCTTTTAACCTCCTCCTAGGAGAATTTGAAAATTTACAAAAAACATAATTTTACCACTTTTGTGAATGGAATTTCAAAAAACCTAGAGACACGGTTGATGTCAGTATGTAAAATGTGGTTCAATGAGATGAAAATAATTTTTGGTGAATAGTAACTTTTTACTTTTATTTACCACGGTTAAAAGTAAATAGGGTAATTAAGGGTAAAAATTATATTATTGTTACCCTAACACATTTCCTAATTCTATTGGATAAGTGTAATTCGACCAAAACAACCTTAGCAATAAAATATGACCATTTATGCCCAATTAGATTAGATTAGGACATTTATTATTAATCTATTTAAAGAAGGGTTAAAATAGTTAAAATCAAAGTTTAATAAGTAATGCATTTTTAATATTGGGTTATACATAAGATAAATTCGACTATAAATATTCATTAGAAATCTAAAAATATTTCCTACATAATTATAGTTTATTTTTAATTTTTATACTTTAAATAATTTAATTTATTTATGATACAATGATGATGTAGTAATTATCTTATTAATGAAATATTGACATAATTGATGTTATAAATACCCAAATAAATGTGATTTGAGACTTTTTATGAATTCAGATAATTTTATATGTTACGATTACATGTTAGCGTTGATTTAAGTAACTCTTTTAGAACTAACCATTCTGTTATGATTTTCAAAAAAATCAATTACCAAATAGCTTCAAAATTGAGATAAAATAGTTTTTAAAACAAATATTATATTATTAATTGTTATTATATTCCTAAAAATCTAAGGTTCAGCCAAATGAATTATATAAGGTTAAATATATTAATAATAAACAACTTGGGGTTTTTTTGACCTGTTATTGTAAGTTTATTAACCATATAGTGTAAGAACACAAAAAGCCACGGTAAAAGTAAAATTATCAAACTTAAAGTTAAATCTAAATTATAAGGTTAAAATAGGAATCTAAACTTGTCTAAATTCTATTGGATGAGAGTATTTCGACCCATCCCCACCTTATCTTCGAAATAAATCAATTTTGAGCTATTTAAAACCGAATATGACTTTATAATAAAATAATAATTTTAGTTTTTCCAAAGGTGCCCCTCTACTCCCTTATAAAAGGGAACCTCCTCCCTCTCTTCCTCACACCACTTTGAGCCTTAAATCTCGGCCAACCCCTGACAATTTCTCTTCTACACTTCCCTAGAAGCATCCTAGAGGTTCTGGTCTTCTTCAAAGACCAATATTAGTGCCCTAAAAGGAGGTTTCAAAAAGGCACTTCAAAGAAGAGGTAATGTCCGTTACCGATTCTTTCAACTTTATTTCTTCTTCCACTTCATCTTCTTTAGTTGTTTCATTATGAAGTAATAACATCAGTATCATTATTATACTTATATGTTATTATAATTATGAAACAACCCTATTTCACCATCTATCCATCCTACGGAAAATGAAATCACCACGCTTGCGTACGTACGGAATACCGTCTCCACGCTGTGGTTTAATCTGTTTTTCCACCACCACCTTACACGGATGGGTATAATGGTATAAATAAATAACTATATATGATTATTTTAAAGTGATATTTATTCTTAAATAGTATACATACACTCCAACACAATTCCACGATCATGGGAATTATATCATCGCTCGTGCGTATGTACGGACTACCGTCTCCACGAACGCGATGAGATTCATTTTCCATGATTAACCATTAAAGATTTCTTATAAAGAATATATAATGAATAATAATAAAATATATGACATAATAATTCTACTGGATTTATGTATATATATGTATGTCATATACTCAATTCCATTCAATTCAATAAGGAAACGAAAACAACGTTCATGCGTACGTACGGCCTACCGTCTCCATGAACGGTGTATTTCATTACTTTTATCGATCTATAATATTTTTGTATATAATGAATATATATTATATATAAATCATGTTTTAAATTATTTAATTATGAACATCATGATATAAGTAATAATATCAAGAATGACGAGTCGAAACAGATAGGATAAATGAAACGATTTTACCCAAAACGCTCTTTAACATGGAATTTACAAAAGAACGGGTAATATAAAGTCATAAGTGAACCATATATGATATCATAACAATGAATATGATTCTATAATAAGTCAATGACATTATTTAAATCATTATACAGGAGGTTCGGATACATACAAAGCATATCGAACATAAGGTAAGGGATAATGTTGCAATCTCAATTGTTTTCTATCCGAGATTGCTTATACGTAAGTATTTACTGGGGTTATTTATATCATCCATGTCCATGTTTTATAAAAGTGTTTTCATGTATGTTTAAAGTCCTTTTTAACCAATTTTGACTTTTACTACATGGTATGTAAGGAATCTTTCTTTTGTTTACGTTATGAGGTACATTATTGACTTTTCCAACAAAAGTACGAGGAGAATGTTATTTTTAACTTATACGGCGTGAACGGATTTTTACGGTTTCATAACAACTCATTTTCAAGAAGATTCCTCTACAAGATTGCATTATTATTTTCAACAAAATCCTTTTCTTTGAAAATTTCATGGAATTTTGTGAAAATAAAATGATTTTAAAGGAGAAAGGAAATTTTCCTCAAGAATTCATTTAAAGTGTTTTTCCAAAACTATTTTCCATCTAAGATGACATTATTTCATATGTGTATGTTTCAAGTAATATGTCTCTATGATTTAAAATGGATTCAATTTTCTTATGATGAAATGATATCAAACTTTTATGGATTATGTTATGATGGCATGATGTTTAAGAATCCCATTTTATTACATGGGTTATGCTATGATGTATGATTTTTGTTTTTGTGGCACACGAAAGAATGATTTCATTATGAGATGGGTGGGACCTATATCTCCCTCAAATGCATTGGGTAAAGATTTATATCTCATGAGATAGACATGGCTGGAATGGTAAGCTAATCTGGTTTAGTATTACAGGACTGAAACGAGGAGTGAACTCGATTTAGAAAGGTACTTTGTCCACTAAGATGGTCTTGGCAGCAATGCCTTGGCTACTATGGAAATCATGAAATGTGCTGAATGGTTGACAAAATTACTTGTTTTATTCCCATTTTATCATGGTTGATGTTCTATTATGATATATGCCTTACACACTTCCTCAATTTATTTCTTTTCTCAATATTTTGATGTTTAAATTTCATGTTCAGGTTTTTGCTTCCAATTGTTTATGGATTGTTTTATGTTATCTATGGTTGCCCTTACTGAGAATATGAGCTCACCCTTTTTATGTTTTATTTGCCCCAGGAAATAAAGGAAGGTTTTAGATAAGAAAACAAAAAGTTTAATATTGTTATGGGAGTTGATGAAGATATTTCAACATGATTTGAAGTTTATATTCCGAGTTTCCAAAGACACTAAACTATTACGGTCCTTGTGTGTCTGTTTTTGTTATGTATTAAGTATTCCAAAAAAGTAATGTAATTTCCATGTATGTCAAGCTTTGGGTCTCTACAGTTTCCTCCAAGAACAATTCTACACTTCATTAATTATAAATTATTTTTAAAAAAAAATTAGAGAATATGATTATTTAGGGATTCCTGGATTGAATTAAGATAAATTTAACTAATTAGATTAATTTAGGGAACATCGTTTTAATTAAATAATAAAGGAAAGTAATTGATAACAATATTGAAATTGTATACTTATTTAAAGTTACATGGATGATCATGATATTATACCAACACTTTATTTGTGATTAGATACTTTTAAATTATTGTTATTTGATTAAAATTTATGGGGTACATGTCAACCCTTCCCCTTTATTATATAATGTCCTTCATGTCCACTGTTTGTTTTAGGTAAACCCCGAATTTCCAATAAATTTTATCCTCTCACATGCGTGCGAGCAAAATATAATATAAGGATAGAGCGCCCGGGTGAGAATAGGTGGTCCCTTTCATATAGCCAACGTGAAACATGGAATGATACAACACCAACCAAGTTATGGTTCAAGGTGTTTTCCCCTTAGGTTAAGGGTTTTTTATCATACATTATGAAATAGAACCATTAGACAATTTCATGATCATGAAACCTATATTTTATAATTTTTGTTTTCACGGTAAATTATTTTTGTATGTTGATTATTTTCAATAACTTAATAAATTAATTATCAAGCATGATAGATGGAGAAAATAAAACAATATTATGCATGAATGTTTGATCAAAAATAGGTAATATCATTAGTGAAATCCACATGATATTAATAGGTCATGTGGTATGACAAAATTGGACTAAAAAAAGGATAAAAATCCCAAAACTAAAATATTACTTTAGTATATCCTACAACTACTTATGCAAGAATCACACTCATAGTTCAGAGTGCTAGACCGACTGATGTTAGGGTGACTTCAATTATCAGGTAACGTTTAGCTTGATTTTTTTGGTTGAATTAACTTGGTTTAAATCAAGGGTTGAGTTACCAAGTAGTAATATATGTAACTAAGAAGGGATTATGAAATATTTAACAATGATCTCATGATTGGAGAGTCCACTCAATGAATCAGTGAATTGTGAGTTAACGTGGTTGGAAAGTAACACCTACCTAAAACACCTCCAATAACATTTCAGGATCATGTATGAGTTATGAAAAGGATAATATAGATCCATAACACTATAATATCTAAGATCAAAGATATTACAAAAATTATGGTGAGACTTATTGGGTTATTTTGAAAAATATTGGGATATTAATGGAATTCAATTAAATTTGAATTTATTATTTAATTTTTTTAAATCAAAAAAGTAATAATTATTTTATCTTAATTTAAAGAAATGGAGTGTAAAACAATGTAAAAAATATAACGATGATGCAGGATGGGGAATCATAACATCATAATTAGTTTTAATTTACTGTAATCGTATAAGTCATTATTTGATATACAACATAATAAAGAGAAATTATTCATATTGTAAACCCCAATATCAGAGTCACTTGCTAAATAGAGTAGTGTGGAAGAAGTATATATCTTTATAAGGATTGTGTATGATGAAATGTTTCTCCAATATTTCATTTTATTCTTTATGTCCAATTTGATTATAAATAAATATGAGTATATGAATGTGTGTAGTAATGTTTCTCACCATTGGGATCTCTATCAAGAAAAGGTTTTACTAGAGAGACACGAGATATACAAAATGTTTTTCATGAGGAATCATGGAGAATTAGTTCTACCTAGGACACATAATGTCAAATGAATGGATATACTGAGTGAAAATACATCATGGATTTTAGGATACTTGATGATATGTGCACAAGTATCATTATTTCTCCACTACCCAAAAACACCTCTAGGTCTATTTGTAATTATAATACGAGCAATAGTGAGAAGAAACTTTCACAACTCTAAATCATTTTTCCCATGTTGATAAAAATGGTGATTTACAAAACCAATTTATTTATTGTAAATATGAAGTGTAGGAACAAACAAATGGGTCCAAAGACTCATTCTAAGTCTTAGGCTCTAGAGCACTATCTCTTCATGAAGAAAAATATCCAAAGGTAAGGAAATAAATAGGATTTATTATGATTTTCATGTAGAATAATGGGACACTAAAAAAGGGATTTCACTTAGATAAAGAGGTTAGAAAAATATTTATGTTCATTCATTATTGATTATTTTCATTCCATATCTATAGGTTGGGTATTATATACTGCCTTTGGTAATCACATATTTATCCAAATACAGGAACCAAGTATACTTTAGAATTTTTCCAAATATGTGGTGGATCAATGGGATTACAATGGGGTACTGATGGATTATCTAGATATTGGAGACTAAAATATTACATAGTAAGAAAAATTATATACATTTTAGTGATTTTTTATTATGTTCCTAGAGGTACCAAAAACATTATTTTTATTTCTTTTTTTAACAAGGATGGATTTATTTTCATCTATTGATGTAAGGGGTTCTACATTTATAATGATAGAATATGTTATGTTATAGAATAGATGAATAATGGTCTTTATATATTAAATTAGAAAACAAAATATTGGAAATGGATAATAAAAAATACACATGAATCATATTACACCCAAATATGTAATCACCATCATAATCATGTAAATTGGAAGAGTTTGAAAAAGATTTATCAGGATTTTTATTTTGACTCTTTTGAGCTTATTCCAATTTAATTATGCCATTCTTGTTTACCAGGAAATATGAACAATCCACTATTTAGTGGGAATGGATAAAGGACAACCAAGTTTATGGAATTGGTACACATTAATGTGTATATAAAATTTAAAGATGAATATATAGGTTTATTTTCATACATTATTAATTTCACTAATGAGTGGAGTAGGTATGGTTATATCAATATGATGAATAAGAAGTTAGAATAACTTGGTATGTTCAAGGATTTCATGAATGAGGTTGATAAAAATATTGGTAAGAATATAAAGAAACATTGATTGGGTAGAGGTAGTGAATATCAAAAAAAAATACTTTATAAAAAATATAAAAGAGTATCAAATTTTACCTCAAATTACCCCACCTTAAGAACTATAGTATAAATTTTTCAATGATTTTAGGAACCATACACTACTAGAAAAAGTAAGGTATATTATTTTTCATGCATACCTTCTTTTTCCCATTTACGGATGCACATTACAAACATCATCAAACTATATATATTGAGAACCCACAAAGTAGAAAATGGTATTCCATTCAAGAAATGGAGTGTAATGAAACTCATTTTCATATGTTCATAAATGGGGTTATGATGCATTTTAAAAGGATATTTTATGAAATAATAAATAAGCGCAAATTATAATGTGTTTAATTATATTTTATCTTAAGGAAATAACAAGATATTATTTATACTTCCCTTCAAAGAAGAATGCAATCGCCCTATGACATGATGTATTTATTAAGAGGGACCAAATAATCAAGGAGGATAGTTGGAATAATATTGAAATTAATGAAGTTGATGACCAAGATAAAAATGAGTTGGTACATGAATAGGTTCTATAAGTCTTAGGGGAAGATGTTGTTCCTAAAACACAATTAATGTGTATCAGAGATAGAATGGTATGAGAGCTGGAGAGATATGGTTTTTGTAACAACACGTTACTATTTCCAGGTACCCCAAAACCCCTCATTGTATCATTTTTATGGTCTCATTTAGGATGCTTCAGGTGAAAATTCATAATTTTTGAAAGTCTCTTGGGTTGTGTATGGTTGGTTGATGGATTTCCAAAATCTTGCGCCCTGCTAGTGAAAACTGTGAAAATATAGGCACTGAGGGTTTTCATGGTTGGAACACAGTTTAAAAAACCATGCACCCACTATAGAGAAGCTATGAATCCACATTTTTAGGGTCACATAACTAGGGTTCATGGTTTTAAAAAATTGTGTAACCCTTCCCAAGAAACTGTGTCATGCAGCTTTTAATTAATTAAAAAATTCATTGAAAATTATCAAACTCATATTTCTTCATTTCCTCAGTACTAACTCAACCTATAACATTTTCCTAGTCTTTAGGGGATCCCAAGATCCAATTTTGGTCCTCTGAATCCTTTCATATGTGGATCGAAGTTCTATGAAAAACATTTGATCTCATATTGGTATGTGAATATTCTCTCTTGGTCTTTCCTAATATCTTCTAATTTTCTACCTATGGTTCATCTTTCCCATTATTTTAGTTCTTAAATCTTGGTTTTATTCTCAGATCTTCTGGGCCAACATTTTTCGATCGATTTTCCTAACATGGGAATTGTGTTACATGATTCATTGATCTATTATAGTTGGTTCCATTAAAGTTTGTATTATTTTTTAAAACCTAAATTAATTGATTTAAAATATATTGATTTCAATTATGTTTTTAAAATATAATTTATTATAAATTAGGTGATCAAATTTGATTTGGCATGAAATTGGGGGAAAACACCCAAATTTCAATGAATTTGGGTGTGATTGTGGAATTTTATTGCAAGTTATGTAAATTAAATTGTGGAATTCAAATTGTTCAATTTAAATTGTGAAATTTAACTACGAAATTAATTTGTGAAATTTATTTCAAATTTTAATTTAAGAAAAATGCGTTAAATTGTTTTGATATAAACCTGGGGTTTTATAATTTAAATAAACATGATTTTATTAAAAACTTATTTTGGGTTTTAAATGGAAATTGGAATATTGGATGGATAACAATAGGTTAATTTTATTTTGAACATTTTTAAAATAAATTTACCAATATTTTTTCTTGTTAGAGAACATTCAAGCCTATGTAATTAGTTATTTATTTTGGACATCACTCTATTGATGCTTTACAAATCTATTAAAATATCTGTAGTAGGTCATATCCATATTGGTTTGTATTGTATATTTAATAGATAATGAGACATATGGTCAAGTAGAGCCATACCTTCTTATCTAGAGTTGGGGAAATTCATATCCGTTTTTTCTATTTACTTGGAGTGATAATTTTTGAGTGATGGTCTTCATCCAGTTTTCATTGCGTTATCTGATTTTTTCTATTCTAACTTCTATAGTTTTCCACCTGTAATGGAGGTAGAGCTTACTATAAATTACGTTTCAGGCGCTCAACCTGTGACTATTCCCCCTTACCAAATTTAAATAGAAGAAATGAATGTGATAACGAATTGGTAGTATGATATTTTATAGAAATTATATATATACTTGAGTTTTTCACATTGGGTAGAGCCTATTTACATTTCTAATAATGATGAGTTATCACATTTCATTTGGGTTGATTATCAAAAACTAAATCAAGTTATGAAAATTAGAAAGTATCCATTTAAATGAATTCATTATCAGTTTTACCAGTTTAAGGGGAGAAGTAGTTCTTGAATTTTGATCTTTAGTCTGGTTATCATTAGTTGAAAATAAAAGAATCTAAAATTATGAAAACCACCTTTTTGATTAGTTATGACCATTATGAGCGCCTTACAATGAAATTAGATCTAACTAATGATCCTTTAGTCATTATAACTTTAAGGAATATGATTTTGAATGAGTATCTTGATATGTTTGTGGTTTCCTTTTTAGATGAAATCCTTATGTATTCTATATCCAAGTACGATTATGTGCATCATCAAAGTGAAGTTATGAAATTTTTGAGAAATAATTGAATTTATTCCAAGATTTTTAAATGTGATTTAAGGATTCATGAAGTGAATTTATTGTGACACATAGTGTTAGAACATGGTATTTTAGTTGATCCAAAAAATGTGAAAGCTATTTTGAAATGGGATTAGTGGAAAAATGGTTTCAATATTTAGAGGTTCTTCGGTTTAGCTTGGTATTACCACCGGGTTGTAAAGGAATTATCATGGTTTCATTCTCTGATGACTTCATTAACTTGGAAAGTAGTGAATGTTTCTTGGGATGAAATATTTTGTAGTTCTTTTGTTAAGAAGAAATGTCTTTTGACTACTACACTTGACTGGACTCTTATAGAGTAAAATTAGTGCTATGTGGTCTTCTGTAATGCATTAGGATCTAATTTGGGATATGTTCTTATACATGGTGGTCATATCATTTACTATGGAAAACAACAACTTAGGAAGCATGAGAATAATTACATGAACCCTATCATGAACTCGTAGTAATGATGCATACACTTAAGAGTTGGTGGAAATACCTTTTTGGAGAAAGGTTTACCTTGAATTACGACCACAAGATAATGAGTTATATCAGCCCTAAAAATATTTGAATATCTTCTAGATATGTTGGGTGGAATACCGAAAATACTATGATTTTACATCACCTATATCCCTGGGATAGGGAATCTCATCACATATTCTTTGAGAAGGATACTTATGAATAAGGCTATGAAAGAATCATTAAAATAATGAATCTTTATAAATCTTTTTTCATTGTTTCATGTTAGAGTCAAAGAATCAATGTATGAGGTTTCCTTCAATAGTTTTCAGTTGAAGAACTCTCTTAAAAAATGTTCCTTTAGGAAGAGTATCTTGATGATGAGTTCTATAGAATTAGAGAATCTATTTATGGTGGTGAGACCTTTGTTCAGTGGTTACTCTCTACTGATGGAATTTTATGTTATCAAAATTATTTTTTGTTTTTTTAGTAATTAGGAAAGATGTGATGGTAGATTTTGATAATTCTTAGTGGGACGTGAACCCGAGAACCATGAAGATATTCTATAACTTGAGTGATTTATTCTCATGTACATGTATGATATAGGGAATTGATAATTTTAGCTCTAATTGTTATAAATTCCAATAGGTTAAGGCTGGGCATTAGAGATTGTAGGGTTTTCTTAAGCCACTTCCAATGTTGACATGGATGTGGGTTGAGATCTCTATGGAATTTGTATTTGGGATTCTACAAATCCAGAGAAAGAATAATGCAATATGGGTTGTGAATGATAGGCTAACAATATCGTCTCACATTATACCCATTCACCATACAACCAAATTTAAAGAGCTGGTAAATCACTTTGTGAAATATATTTTAGGTATGTATTGAATTCCATTTATGATCGTATCTAATAGGGATCCTTGGTTCACTTATAATTTTTAGATAGGGTTTCAGGAGGCACTGGGATGTCCTATCCGTTTGAGTATGGAAATATATCCATAATCAGTTGGCCATAGAGAAAGAGCTATACAGATTCTTGAGGACATGATTTTCATCTGTGTTCTTGACATTGGTGGAGCTTGGTATGACCATCTAGGACTAGTTGAGTTTTACTAAAATAACAGTTACCAGTCTGTGGTAAGAATGGATTCTTTTGAGGACCTATATGGATAACCTTATAAATAATCATTATGTTGTTCGAATATTGGTTAAATTTTATCTGTTAGACCAATATTGGTTCAATATGTTTCAATAAATATTTAGTTGATTCATTAGAGAATGTCATTGGAATAGATCTTGCATAAGTCTTATGTTGATCATCATAAAAAACCCGCAATATGTTTTAGTTAGTGACTAGTTTTTCTTGAACGTTTCACAATATTTGGGTCATTGAGGGTATGGGAGGAAAGGGGGGATTTATCCTCAATTTTTGGTCTCTTTTGAGGTTGTTGAGTATATGGGAAAATTCTCTTACTATTTAACACTTCCACCATAGATGACGTCGATACATAATGTGTTTCAAGTATCTCAACTCTGGAAGTTTCTTTTTGATCAATCTCATGTTTTGAGTTGGAGTGATCTTGATGTCAAATTTGATTTATCTATGAATCAGAATCTAGTTAGGATATTTTATTTGGAAATCATGGTACTTCATAAGACGAAAATATCTTGGGTTCAAGTTCTATAAAATCATAGTTCTGATACTCATGAGACGTGGGGGAGAGAGGCACCGATGAGAGAGAAGTGGCCTCATCTTTTTTGACATAGACACTTCCTAACATGCTATCTGGGGATATAATTTTTTTTATGGAGGGGAGGTTTTAAGATCATGTTACTATAAGCAGTTACTCTTACACCTCTTTATTGATCATGATTTGGTTGGGTCTTGTTTAGGGGTGACTCGTGTGAAAATTTTGGATTTCTGAATGGATCTTGGTTTGTGTATGATTGGTGTATGGTTTTCCTAAATTGTGTTTCCAGCTAGAAAAAACCATAAAAACTCAATTAGTGGGGGTTTTCATGGTTTGCACACAGTTTGATAATTTGTGGGCCCCCAATGTAGAAACAGTTAAACCCCATCCGTAGAGGCACAAGGCTGGGGGGGAAGGTTTGAAAACCCATGTGGACCTGCCTAGGAAAAAATGCACACAAATTTTAAATAATCCAAATATTTTTTTAAAAATTCACATACCCTTATTTCTTCCCCTTATCTAGATTAACATGACTTATAACATCTTCTTAGGCTTTTGGGGCTCATAGGATCCAATTTTTCTCCTCCAACCCCCTTTCTAGGTCAATCAAAGTGCAATGAATCATGTTTGATCTCCTCTGTGCATGTAAATATTCTATATTGGTATTTCCCACTCTCATATTCTCTTCTATATAGTGTTTATTATATCTCCATGTTGTTGGAGGATCTAATCCCCATTTTTTTAGATCTTGAATCTTGGTTTGATTCTTGGATCTCATTTTTCGATGTTATTCGTTGGAGTTTCCCATCATGGGAAATGTGTTGTGGGATCCCATGATCTATGGTACGTGGTTCCATTTAATATTATCCAACATACATATCTCTAAATTGATTGATTTAAATTTAATTATTTTTTAATTATATTGTGAAAACCTATTTTGATGTAAATTGGTGATTCAAATTTTATTTGGCATAAAATAGGGAAAAACTCCTAATTCCAATGAATTGGGGTGTGTATATAGAATTTGATGAAAAATTGTGGAATTAAAATTGTGATATTTAATAATTTAATTGACTTGTGAAGTTGGTTACGAATTTTTATATGAGAAAAATGGCTATTTTTGTTGATATAAACCTAGTGGTTTTATCCTAAAAAAGTCAAGATTCGATTAAAAAAGCCTTTTTGGTTTTAAATGTAAATTAGCATATTGAAAAGGATAAAATTGGATAATTTTATTTTAAATGCTTTTAAAAAAAAGTCTCATTATTTTATTATTGTAAAACATGAATTTATAGATTTTTAGTTATTTATTCAAGACAACATGCAATTTACGCCTTAAAACTCTAACAAAACATATGCAACAGGTCACATCTGTGATGGGATGGTGATGAGTACTCATTGACCAGTGTCTGAGGGACATGAGTTCACATATTTCCATGATCAATTATTTGAGTGTGTGGGGATCCCATAACCTATAAATATAACACCTCTTTACATATGACCATGTTTCAAATTATTAATGTTTTGATATATATTCAAATATTTGTAAACTTATTTACACATGTATTATGAATTTATATAAACTATTTTATCTTAAATGTTTATTTGGAAATTTTTATCGTATTTATATCAAATGAAATATATATAATTATTTGTTTTAAATATTATTTTGAACTTTCATATTTAAAATTTAATTCTTTATTTGGTTAATTAGTTGTGGAAAATTGTTATGAAATCCTTGGTGAGACCCTACTGAACTTTTAACTCAAACCTTACCTATGACTTTGATTGTTTGTAAATTATTTTTTTCTAGATTAGATAATGGTTAAAGTGCCTTTTGGAGGTGGTTTTTTTATCCTTGTGATTGTTCAGTTGTGTATTTTGGTACTTGGGTTGTTATATTATTTTATGGTACTTTGTGGTTGTACTTTGGGCTTTTTACCAATTTGACTTCTACTAAATTTCTCCATGTGGAGATTTATTTTGATCACACTGAATTTTAAATGTTTCTTCCACAGTTTATGTGCAAAAACCATTCATAGTTTTATCTTTTATTATGTCAAGTGCTAGTCACCAACCTGTGGGGATTGGGAATGCCCTTCGAGCTATGTCAGGATCGGCTTAATTATCAAGGTACCAGGGTATATGAGTTAGTTCATGATATTTTTCTAATAAATAATGATGGTGACTCATTATTTTTTTATAATAATAACCATCACTCATACAAGGAGGTAGTAGAGATATCAGATGATGAAAGATGGAAATAAGCCATGAATTCTAATATGGATTCCATGTAGAAAAAAAATTATGGTTTGATATATCATCAAATTTATGTAAATAATGATCGGTGTAAATGGGTATTCAAGAAAAATATAGACATGGATGGTAAATTAAATTCATATAAAGAACCAATATTTTATAAAGGGTTTGGAAACCAATATAATATTAACTATGAATAAACATTTTCTATAGTTTTCATGTTTATATCTATTGTAATTTTTCTTTCCAAGCAACTTACCTTGAATATGATGTTTGCAAATTTGATGTCATGACTTCTTTACTTAATGGAATCCTTCTAGAAGATATGTATATGAATCGTTGTGAATGGATTGTGACTCTAGAAATTTCCAAAAGATTTGAAAGTTGGAGAGATCCATATTTAGATTAAATCAATTACTCGGGTCATAAAATATTCAATTTGATGAATCCATAAACGAATTTGGCTTTATTAAGAGTGATGGTGATCCATGTGTTTACAATATATTTAATAGGAGTTTGGTTTTTTCATAGTATTTTATTTTAATGATATTTTATTAATTAGAAATATTATTCCATCCATAAAATAGTTAAAGGCATGGTTGAGAAAGTGCATCTTTATAAAGGTCATACTTGTGGTATCCTGTATTATAGGTATCAAGATCATGTGTGATTGATCCAAGAGGATGGTTGGGCTACATCAAATTATATAAATTGAAAAAAAAACATTATGAGTCTTAGTATGGGAATATCCAAGAGGAGATCAGTTCCAATTTCACAAAGAATACATCCTTCTAGGAAAATGTTTCATCAAACATCAGGGGAAAGAGAGAGAATGAGTAAGATTTATATGCCTCTATGATAGTATATATCATGTATTCAATATTATTTATGAGGCTTGATATTGTCTATGATTTATTAATGGTATGAATATATCAAGAATATCTAGGTTAACAACGTTTGATAACTGATATGGATATCCTTAAGTATAATAGTTGAACTAAGGATATGTTCCTTTTGTGTGGAGTAGATGAAGAGATATTAATTAATATTTAAACTAATTATAGCTTTTAGATAGACTAGAAGGACCTGATTTATTATTATGTATATTTATTTTTTTCTCAATGGATGAGTTTTTAGATAAAAGAGTTCAAAGTATCTAGTGGTCGTTAAATCTACCATGAAGTATGAGTACATTGAGGCTTTTGATGTAGCCAAGAAAAAAAGTTGTATTAATAAATTTTTCCATGAGATTGATGTGGTTCCTAGAAGGAAAAATCATATCAAAGTTTATTATGATAACAATGTAGTAGTGTCCCTCTCCTAGGAGTTAAGGATAGAGCAATGGAAAAAAATAACATACATTAAAATATCATCTTTTGATGAATTTTTCTCAACATAGAGAAATTTTAGTGAGAATTGTATCCATGGAGAAAATTTTTGAGGACCCTTTGACCAAGGAGTTATGTGTGAAAAGACATGAGTATCATATAAGATCTAGTGTATGTATTGTTTTTATTAGTTGTCTCTAGTGAAAATGAGATTATAATGGATTTGGTTCCCTATATTGTATTTTCCAATTACTCGATTACATGTCATTCATTATTAATGAAGTTCCTTATTGAATAATTATTTTTCATTTTCATGAATATTTTATGGGATAATGTCAAAATAATACATGTCACACTAAAAAAACATTGTGACTACCAGTGATGATAAAAATCACGTGGTTCCACGACAATGTTCTTGAATAAATGGTCTTTAGATGGATGATTATGTCAAATAAGTCATAGAAAATACATTATATAAGGGGTAAGAGGCTCATAAAAAATTGATACACCTTCTCATTGTTCATTCATTTAGAAATCTCCAATATATGAGGTTTTAAGAATCGACCCATTTATACGAAATTGACATTTCCATCTATAATTGGATGTTTTTATCTGCAGATGTATGTATTGATACATAGATAGTAAGATTATCAATAAACAGTATAATGAATATTGTAATATTATTTATTAATGAAAATCATAAATACATATGATTTTAGTGAAAGAGTATATGTTGTGTTTTTCATGACTGATATTTCATTAATGGATAATGTGAGAAATGATTTATATCGTTCACCCCTTAAATAAAGTTAATATCTCATTCACATTAATATGAATTGAACTTCCTACATATATCTAAGCCATCGTTCTTGGTGGTAGAGTAAATTTATATAAATTCAAAGAATGATACATTGATAATATAGGATTATGGCTATGACATGTCACCAACATGAATAGATATACTTTGATAAAAGGATCATATTACATAGAAAGTGTTCATAGGAAGTTGGATGTCATTACTATGTTAACATATATATATATTATTTCCTTGGAATTTTGGTAGACATTGACATTCGAAATTAGGCAGTTATTCATAATTCCATTGATAAAGATTCGTAGAGGGTCACACAAAAGGTGTATACACAATCACAATTAAATTCTAGTATTATATTTAATTTCTTTGAAGAAATAATATATATTTCTTATAGCATGGTTGATCACCATCATTTAATCACATGAAATTAAAAATAATAACCGAGTTAAATAATAATAATAATTGTATGACTTCAAGGTTTGGGGAATATAATATTTATTATATTTATTGATTAAGATTATAATGACATTTATTTCATAAATAAATTATAACTATTCAAGAATTGGTAAATGTCGATGTGGAAAGTGGACTAAAATTAACCATCCAATTAGTTGTGATATACAAGATACATATTTATATTTTTTTTTCACAAGCTAAGAAAATAATAATAATACTTTTATTATTAATGGAAAGTAGTTTGATTAAGAATATTAATGTTTGTATGGTACTTTTGTGCGATTTTCCAACCATAAACCTACCATGACAGATATTTAGTTATATCAATTTTCATTATAACTTATGTTATGAAAAAAAGATAGAGAGGGACTCCCTAAATCCCTTGAGGGAGTAAAAGAGGTCTATAATAGGATATCTCTCTTTATCATCTATCAAGACATCAAGTGAATAGTTAGAGTACTATCACCATGGAGAATAATTCTACGGTGATCAGCCACAAATAATAAAAGTGACAAGGATCGATCATACTAAAACCTAGTGATTCAAAATTTATGTTCCGAGATTTTGGTACATGTGTAGATCACCTCTATAGGGGTTCAAAACATGGATTATATAGCACGATGATGGAGTGACTAGAACTATTTCATCATTTCATCATCTAAGAATGAATTGCATATTAATTTTATCATATATATTTTCATAAATTTATTATAAATTACATGTGAGGATCCTCCTCTTCTAATTCAAGATTTTTAATCTCGTTAATACGTCTACAATTTTTATGGGACATTATATTTTAATAATGTAAAGAAATAACTAAACATAAATTAAGAATAAAATTTGTGTTTTCCATATCATCCAAGGAGCTTTCTCTACACACGGAACCCACAAGTGATAATATATATATATATTATAGTTTCATTTATAATTTTCAATATTTCTCAATTTAATAAATTCATACATATGAATTGAGAACCTTTATTGAACACCCTTTCCAAAATTTTAAATATATATCTGGACTCCCATGTATCTCAGTAGAGCTCAACAAATTTCGGAATCCATATATGATTAAAGGGACCCTTATGTATTGGACATTACTTATTTTCTAAACTCAGTCTATTCAAAAACTGATTGACCCTTACAAAAAGGAAATTACCAATTTTCAATACGTAATTTTTATCAAAATATAAGTAAACCTTACAAAATATGACTTATAAATTTTTTCATGATCTATAGAGAAATACTTAAGGTCTACTATGGCTTAGTCCTTTGTAACATTTTCGGGAATATACCCTAAAAAAAGGCTCCTGCATATTAGTTCTTTATCAATTCTTGAGAAACCTATAAATCCAAAATCTTCAGATGTAAGATCAAAACCTCTCCCTAATTTCTAAACTCTTCAAATCAATTTGAAAAACAATTAAATTAGTTCTGATGAACAATAAAATAATTTCATCTCTTATAATGATATTAAAAATCTGTATAGTATTTTAATGGTTCTTCCACTACCTCAAGCAAATTCAACATCTCCTTATACATCATCCATTTTTATTCTTCATATGTCATAATTATTAACAATGAGATAATATTAATGAGGGAATATTCGAGCTATCCTTTATATATTCTCCACAAAGATAAAATTTCCAACAATTACCTTACTCAATGGAACTTATTTGAGTCTTTAATGTATCATGAATAGTGGTGACCTCATATATATCTCAGTTAGACCAGTCATCACCTATTTTAATTAATTATATGTCCAAGTTAAATCTATCAAGTTAGAAGTGAAATACACATTCAGTTGTTTAATTGTGTATTTAAAACACAACATATTTCCCACGATTGTGTAAAATGGACTTCGTATTTGTGGCCAATTTTCTACATAGAATTACACAAAGGCACTAGTCCACCACCTATGAGATAAGAGCTTATAAGTTCTTGATAGAACATGACATAGAAATTTTTCATACTTGGAGAGGGGGAAATGTGTTATTTTATACCCTTTCCTTAACAGGAAGTAGGAAATAAAACTAGATCATATACTCTAGCATCAATTATCTCCCAAATTTTTACATGCACATTATAACTAGAGACACTCTCAAACATCACTAATATATATGTCATTGATTGTTTGGTGGATTTTTTAAATATTATACTACATTTTTCATTCTATAATAAATATTAAATTTCATTTATTCATGGAACTTATATAAACTACAATGCTTCGGAATATTATTGAATGCAACAACCTTATAATTTAATTCTATACCATGAGCATATAGAGAATCTTCAAACTCTATGAAGCATCATAAAAATCACCTACAACCATTTTTTCCAATCTTTGGTATATAGGAAGAAGCTCAAATAAATTACTTTTTGTGAATAGATATTTATTAATATAATTAAATCATCTTATTAAATTCTTATTTTCCTTATAAATAGTTGAAATTCACAATTAAGATCAACTGTGTTTTAAAACTTATAATTGTTATCATGTTATGTGGAACATATATGTATGGAAATATTCTTCGTAATGGATAATACTAGAATTATATATTCCAATAATTTTTTTGGTAATGATTTACATCTCATAAAATTTCTATGGCATGTGGTTATTTATCTAAATACACTATGCTACGATTGTCTTATTGGTTATTCTTGAATAATAATATAATATAATTATTTTGTGTAACATCCTTATATTATAATTCATTTTTATGTTACTATGGTTTATAATATAGTAGAAAAGATTAATTTATACTTATAGCATATACACAGGTTATATTTTCATACCTAAATGTTCTTTTTATGCCCACTCTATCATTATATTCATTGTGATAAATAATTCTCCTCTAATTAATATGCCATATTCTTTTAACCCAGCTATGTTGTTTATGTGGAATCCCCATGCCACTATGGTATTATATATTATGTAATTTTTTTATACATTAATTTTATGAGTTCTATATTAGATGTTCCCTTTTATAAGGTTTTCCTATGTTTCATGGTTGACACATGGTTTACAGTTAGCAAAGTGGGTTTAGTAGAAACTATATAAAGTGTTGAAACTTTTTTTAGTGGGGGAATACATGGTTGGTGTATGGTTTGGGAAACAATGCACCCAAACTACGCAATTTACGATTACATATGTGGATTTAGCTAAATACTTGCATGGTAAGGGATATCCATGCAAGAAAATCATATGATGGTTTTATCCAAGAACCTATGTCTGCTACGTGGTTAGCACAATATTTGGTAAACCTTGTAGAAAAACCATGTGTTTTCCTAGATTTCATTAAATATTGAATTTCTAATTATTAAAAACATTTATTTTAAGATTCGTGTACCTCCTCTCCCTTTAAATTTCAAGTGGACTATTAGGATAGAGCTCAAGGGGTATCCTCCTTCTATTCTCATGGGTTTTATGATACTCTTAAATGTGTTGTGAGTGATTTTAAAATACAAGACCCTCTATATTATTCACCTTTTCTTCATTATCTCTCTTACATTGGGTTTTATTTTCTCCCATGAACCCTAATCGATATGATATTTCCCAAGGTTCATTGGACCACAAAGAGGGGGGAGGTGAATTTGTGGTATGCTAATTTTTTATATTAAATATTACTTTTTAAATTCAATCATCACGACTACTCCCAATATTTATACAGTATTTTGTATGTCACATGACATCATACGAATAAAGTAATAAAGAAAATCAGAAGAGAAGAATCATATACATAGTCCATATCAAAGGAATACTCCATTACATTAATATATTTTTCCCCAATCATGGTTTATACACTATAAAAAACTATTAAATATAATGGATTGTGATTCTCACACCTAAAAAATTCCCACTACATATATACATTGATGATTCTAATTCCACGTCCTCCAACTTCTTCTAACTATAATCACAACTTCACACCAGTTTTCCTATATAACCCTTGTCAAATAGGTTCCCCAGAGACCTATCATGTATATGAAAGTATTGTATTTAAATTCCTTACTTTAATTATTTCATTTTTCATCACTAGGATGTAATTATGTCTATAAAAAGACCACATTAAACTCAATAATAGATTCTTTGAATTCCAAAATATCTTTTAGAAAAATAAATGAAACCAGGTCTCCAATTGTGTCTTATATTAAAAAATGTTCAGAAGAATTTACTCACCTGGATTTCTCAATAAATTCTAAAATACTAAAGTTCTCAACACAAAATAACATATCATTTACAACAGGTTATTCTAATTTCCTTTATTATTCTTATTCATATCAGTACTTTGGATCACCAAAAATGATCTCAAAATGATGAATGAAATATTCTTCTTCTTTAATATTTGAAACCAAATTATATTTTAATTCATCTCAATATAAAATCCTCACTAATATTTTTCATCAATATTAATTCAAAATATTCCTACTCTAATATCTCTTATTTTCTCTAGTCCGTAACAACTCTTTTTTTATAGTGTCCCATTCATCTTATTCTAAATATTGTAACTTCTTTTCATGTGTATTTGGATTAATTTTAGAGAATTAAATTTCTATAATACAAATCAATATCCATAAATATAATAGTGAGAGGAATATCACATTTCATCCAAAATAACCACAATAGAATATATATTTTTGATTTCTCCATGATATTTTATTTAATTTAATGTATATTACAAGAATACCCTCATTTAATGCATCTCACATGGATGATTGTTTTCATTTATTCTTCAATAGGCCCAACATAAGTTTTTTATTAAACTCAAAATATATTGAATAAATCCATACATTATTTTCCAAAGATATATAAAAATATAAAACATATAGTCATATATTGTGGAACTCTTTTTCTATTATAAAGCTGTTGTGTGTGGTGAAACTTATCTCAAAACAAAGATTTAATAACTTTTTCAATTAAATAATCTCTCCCAAAACATTTTTATTTAGTCCTTAAAGAGAATATTTAGATTTTATGTATTTTAATCTACATTATTCATTAAAATATGATAAATGCAGTTCATCACATTCAATATTTCATAAATTTCTTCAAACTTTTATATTCTTCTCCCATGGATTGAAGATTCGAAACCCAAACTTTAATCATAGATTTTTAAGGATTGAACATGTTTTTATCAAGATCAAATGATTCAAGAATTATCCCAATATTTTATATTTAGAATCATCAAATATGGAATCTAAAATTACCTTTAAATAATCTCCAATTTTTCTATATTACACTTACGTATGTTTAAATCACCTTTATGAATCTTTTAAGACCTAGAGGTACCTTTACAAAATACAGGTTAACATTTATATAGAATTTAATTACCTATAAATTGGTTCATATGACCTTTATTTTCATGCTAGTTACCTTTATATAGATCTATATATCCTTTACAAATCATTCATAAATTCTTTGTTACCCTCATGTAGCTCCTAATTTTTAGTGTGTCCTTTATTTAACACACCATTCATCTAACAAAACACCTCAAAATTTTCTATGTGTTGAAGTTATATGTTTTGTACTTCAAAATATTTCTCTAAATAAAGGATTATGTTCATGGAGAAGACTTAAAGAAATAGAATTCATATGATCATAATGAAATTATAATGCTTAATGTCAATGTCATATGCTTAATAATTCTGCCCTACCTAAAAGCATATGATGGATAATAATGTCATAAAAAGGTGAATAAGTGATATGATTAAGTCATATAGTGTGCTATGGTTACTTAATTTCAATTTGTTTCTAATTTTTGTTCCTCAGAAAAGTATTATGATAAAGAGTTAGGATGAATAATTTCATTAGGTTAAAGTTATATGATCGAAACAAAGTAATAAGATTTGTATAAAAAGTCATATGATCTTGGACTTTGGAATATAATAGTTTCATGTATCGTAATGAAATACATTTGGTAGGAAATTTATATATTCTACCTCAGAAGTCATACACTCAAGTCATATAGCTTAGAAAATTTTTACAATTAGATTGAAGTTATTTGATCTAATAAAATTCATATGTTGAGGGACTTTGGAATATTTTAGTGAACTCCAAATTTCAAGATTTAATAAATTGAATAAAATTTGAATCTTAATACCTCTAGTGCTTCTCAAAACCATTCCAAACATAATACAAGGAATTTTTTACAATATATTTTTCAACAAAAATGGTAATTAATCTAAAAATGGTTCCTATATAAGTCTATATATCTTTATCCAATAACTTGAACCTATTTAAACTTTTAATGAAAACTATACAGGTTTTATAGAATATAGTTTACCTCCCAACACATTCTTATCATCTCATTCATTCAAACTATTGAAGATATGTATTTATCAACTTCTTCAGGTGTTATAGACATAACGACCATCTTAAAAAATAATTAGATGTCTATATCTACTGTAAAACACCAAACATCATATAAAGAAAAGCGTTTGTTTATGTTAGGAAAAAACATAGGTATTTTAAGTGGTTATAAGTTTTTTGTGAGTTGATAGTGACCCAAGGAAGGTTTTAAGTGAAACTATGAATTTGGAAGGTGAAATAGATACAAGATAAAACCCTTTACAATGTGAATAGCAAGTCTAATAATGAAATAATTTGGAAAGTGGAAGGATCTCCTACTCTAATAAATCATATCCTAAACTTATTGGTCATACCACGAATCCATCCTATAAAAAGAATAAAAAAAATTATTATAAGGAGAAAAAGGGATGGGAAAGGAACATTCTCCCAGGGGCGGTTATAAACACCTATTGTCATCTACTTAGTGTGACAAGAGTGGTTCTCCCTTACATCATACATTTTTTTGGTGTCATATTTTTTAAGAGTTATCTGTGGGTATGTATGAATCTCTATATATGTACGTTAATTTGTTTCCTTTACATATGGTGTTGTCTTGTTTTTTGGATGCTATAACCTATTTTTGTGGTTCTTTTATAGTTATCTCATTCCAAATATATAAAGTAAAATATAATATTTCTGTTAAATGATTAGACTTATATGGATATAAGTTAGTTGGTTCCTTAATTTTCCATTACTATATGTTCGTTGGGTGAAACATAATAAATGGACATGAATGTGGTGGTTTGCAAGTGAACGGTTCAGTATTTTATTTATTTTATATTGTTTATATGAGATGTAAAAGGGTAATATTTCCTATAAAAGTTTATGTTTGAGTTGGGTATGGAAGGGTAGGTGTTAAATAGGTTATTTAATTGTTTGGTAGGACGTTACCGGTTATAGGATTAAATTAAATTAAACCTATAGCTGTGTTGGTTCTGTGGGAATGCATAGAGAATGGCCGATGTGAAAAAGGGTGATGTTGATCATTGTAAGTGTGGTGATAGGGTTCATTAAGACATGTTGTATGGTGATGACCAATGCTATAGTAAGGTGTCATGCCTCAAAGGTTCTAATGAATGTTTATTAGAGGCATGTCTTATGATATTTTGATGATTTCTGCTCACTATGGTAGTTTGATAGTGCCACGAAGATCATGTGGGCATATGATAGAGACCAGTGAGGTGGTGTTGATTAATAGTTATTAGTGGAGGCCTTTATAGATCTAGAGTCATTTGGGATGGTGATGACTATTAGTAAATTGGAGGTTCTCACCATATATGGCCATGGTTGATGATTTCTGAGACCATTAGATTGTGTCTAAGGCTCTATTCTATGATTGGGATGATGGCCCATGAATAAGGAAAGATCGATAATGTCTTTCTTTGGGATGTTAGGTAGCTGAGTAGTAAGTGACTGAATGACTAGATCAAAATGGGATTTGTGTCTTTTTTATAGACATATGTATAGGATATCAGATTCACTAAAAGTGGGTTCATGGAGATGTAGGAAGTTTGTGAAATTATTTATATGTAATTATGGTTAGTGTGTGACATCATACGTTAAGATAATGTTTAAAATACCATGGTTTTTTCCTGTATGAAAAAATGGATGAATTATTCCTCTCCATGACTGTCTAATGAAGGTAAATGATCTCTTATGGTGGTTGAGAATAAGTGAAGTGTGGTCATGTGATGTTTTCTAATTTTAATTTATTTAAATTTTTTCATACACTGGTATGTGTACGGATATAATATAGGGACACCATTGTTTGTGGCCTAATTATTTTACACTCAAACACTACACATGCGCCTCAAAACACATCTAAATTTTGTGGATTTGAGTATATGTAAGGGAATGAGATCAAGGCTAGATGATTAATGATTAGGGATGTATAAGGGATGTATGGGACAAATGAATTTTCTTTGATAGATAAAAAATGTGTTTTCTCAAGGCCATGATGATTATCTTTTGCGTTGTTTTTTTCTTATACATATATGATTTTCCTATTATAAATCTTGTTCAATTTTGTACGATAAGAACAAAATGTATATATTATCTTGTATTTATATATGGTAGCTTCACGTTCAATGCCTTGTTTTTGTTAACTTATTTTCTCCATTTTATTTGGTTTATCACTTCCATAGTTATATTAACAATACCATTATTATAATTATTATTCATTCAAGATTGTAAAATCTCCACACTATCACCCAAAAAAACTTTGTTACAAGTTGGAAGCCATTGGCATACCTGGATCTATGCTACGGTCCTGTGTCACTCTAGTCTGGAGCACTAGTGTAGTGTCATCTAGGGTCGAGTGTGAAAATGTATTATTCGAGAAAGTTTTTTGGTGATTAAATGGAGAAAAAAGTATCCTATGTATTATATCGTAGTATCTAAAATGTGTAAAAATAAAGAATCATCAAAATAGGTTGGATAAAAATATTAACAATGGTTAGCTGATTTCAATGTAGTATTAAGGGTTGGTCATTGAAAATGGATTGTTATTTGGGATGTTGTACACTTGATCCTAGTAAAGTGTTTGAACATGGGGTGGGGGTTATGTTGCCTGTTTGGCCAACACATTCATGAAATGAAGTCCCTTTTACTAGGGAAAAGGATTTGTTAATCTAATTTTCTGGTTATAGTGGAGTTATTTTGTTTGGATAGAGTTATATTTAATGTTAATTTTTTTGGACTCTTTCTCCAATAGGAAGGAATATATTATTCATGCCTCAGGATAAGCACTTATTCTCACATGAATGTTTCCTGTATTTAAGGTTGTTTCTTATAACCTATAATTATAAAAGGGGTGATCTATATAAAGTGTCAAAAACAGGAAAAAATTAGTGTTTTCCAGCATAGTATCTTGGGGGAAATATACTTGGATACCCTAGAGAAAGATAGAGGTTCTTGAAAGGAAAGGGGTTTCTATTTTTTAATGTGTCAAAACTGGATAAACAGTGTTTTAATATATGGCCACTTTGTGGAATTCTAATCAGCCTCCCAAGGTATATAATTTCTGATGAGATAGGTAGGTGATCATTTGTGTATGAGGTGTATATAGTTCCAGAATATGATAAGGGAAGGGATGGTTTTATAATTATGGATGGCATGTAATATATTTGAGGTATGTATGTCTAAGAGTAATGACATGCGATTATTATTACATATTTACCTATTTTTTATATCTGGTATATTATATTGGAGTTGATCAATGTATTTTTATCTCAGTGTGATTCCACCTAGACATCCACTAGTAGAGAATCAAGAGGGGATATATGTGGTGATGCTAGAGTATGCACTAGATGAGGTCTATGGGGATTGTGGTGAGCATGAACTGTATGGGGAGATTCTGAGGTAGGTTGGACAACCACATAGGGTATTGTAGTTAGGTATAAGTTTTGAAGTGAAACATAGAGTGATCTTAGTTTGGTTCATTCAGAATATTGAATAGGAATCTTGGTGAACTTTTTTAGGAATGGACTATCTAATATTTCAGTCTTAGTCAGAACACCCTCCATTTTTCCTTCATGTGGGTATGCCACATGCTGCATAGTCTTGTATAAAGTCATTGTAGACAATTTTTTATCATATCTATATACCCCATGATAAATTTTATATTTGGAAAATAATATTCTTAGGGGACCATCAAAACTATTACAGGGCATATATGTATAGAAATTTAGGAATACAAAACTAACACAGAGGGACCTCGAAACTGTAATCTTTAAAAAATGGATTCTTGATGTTTTGAGGGATAATCAATTATACATGTCAATGAACTATCATTAGAGAGACACCTCATTCATGTATTATTCTAGGACGTTCATATACAAGTTTCAGTTTTCACTAACTGTGGTAGGATATAAAATCACTAGGGTTAGAGGATTTGAGGATAGCTTGTGGCATTCTATTAGGGTTCAGGAAAACATATTTAGACTGAATTCATTCTTAGAGGAAGGGAATTAGGTGCCAATAAATTGGGAAAATTTATTGGTAACACAAAGTCAATATAGACACTGGAATTAGGCGACATAGTTAGTGGATCTCAAAGTAGTTGGTAATAAGATTGTAAAGAGACCTAGCAATGTAGTTAGGTCTGAGACTCCTCAAGGGAACTGAGGAGTGGATCATCGATGGTGTGTTTTCATTGTGGGTGGTTAGGAAACGTTCAAAATATATGTGATCAATATCCAATTCAGTTTAGGGAATATTGATAGATGGTAAATATGGAGAGGTGTTTTAGGATAATTCTTTGATAGGTGTGTGCTAGTGAATAGTTAAGACCCGAAGACCTGAGGTTGGATTGGGAGTAGTACTGGGAGTATGTTGCTAGGATATGACTCCATGAACAAGATATTTTTGGAAGAGAGATATCCAAAAGTAGTGGTAGTAGATTTTAGTGAGCATAAATTCATATGGAGGATATGCATTAGCCAGTATAGCTTCAAGATAGATTCATCCCCTAGAGATGATAGGTTCATATCATTTCGGAGAACCGATGTCTGTTAGTGGTATGTCATGAGGGTAGTTGTGTTAATTTTATTTCTTGTATGAAAATCACTTGTGCATTAGGTTCGTGTATGGTAAATTAATTAACCATGTTCTGGTGAATATGTGGGTATCAAGAATGGTTTATGGTAGATATAGGTGTGTAGGAAAGAGTAAAATTCCATGTTCATTAGATATGATATAGGATCATTGTGGGAATCATATGTGGAGAAAGAATTTTATGAACATTTAGGATGATGTGGGACATTATTTTTGATAGTAATGATTTAGAATATAAGGAAAATATGATGATATATGGGGAAAATGGTATGTGATGGTTGGGACATGCATTTATAGGATGATAGTTAATGGGGAACCATCTAGATATCAAGAAATAGGTTATAAAGAGATTGAGTATGTGATTCTTATGGTGGGGAGTGCTATAGAAAGAATGGACATGTTGATTGGGTAACTGAGGTATGTTATGTTAATGGTAATGATATGTATATTTTTTACATTATCTCATAATCTAGGAAAGTTTTTAATTGAATGCTCAGGATGAGTTAGAGCTTAGGTTCGTGTATAGATAAATAGCTTGGGGATGAACTATTGCAAGTTAGGGAGATTATAAAACTGCAGACCTCATATAAGTTGTGTATATTCATGAAGGTGGATGAACCCCATTTATTTTAAGGTATTATATGTTCCTTGAGGTTTAAGAGTGACATTTTTGAGGTTTTGGGTGAAACAGAGTGGCTATGATGTGAAATGGATGAACGTTTCGTCCATTCATGGCGTGAGATGTAGGTTTATGATGTAAAATGAGTCTGAAAAGGGGATGATCCCCAACCATGATAAATCATATCATAAACCTATTGGTGACATCATTAAATATTCTTATCTCATCCTTTAAAATGGGGATTGATCAAAATAATAAAAAAATTAGGCCTTCGGGTCATTGGAATGAATCATTCCTATCAAATAATAATAATAATAAAGTTCTTATAAGAGAAAATGGGAGGGGAAAGGGCCATTAGGCTAGTGAAAGTAGTAGACTCCTCTTCTCATCTGGTTAGTATTCCAATATTGTTTCTCCCTTATATACAACATATTTTTCATCCCATTCATCATAAGAGGTAGTATGGGTTGAGTTAAATTATAAATATCCATCCTTCTATAATTTATTTCTCTTATGTGAGGTGTTTCACAAATTAAAATAGTTAATTTCCATTTTTATGATTTTTTCTAGTTTTTTTATTGTCACTATTTCAAACCAAATACTAGGAAAACGTTCGATGAGTAGGTGTTTGTGATTATATGGTAGGTGCTTTCTATCCCTCTTTTTATTATATGTGTGTTATGTAATTCATAATAAATGGGTGTGAGTGTTGTGGTTTAAAAGTGAAAAACAATTTAGTGCTTTTATTTTCTATTATTCCTAGGATATTCCATACTGTAATATATTACATGAAAATATACATTTGAGATAGGTTTGGCAAGGAAGGTTTGAAATGGGGTTCTATGATTGGTTGGGAAACATGATTAAAATTAAGGGATTTTAATAAGGTGAACTGTAACACCAAGATATTTTATGAGAAGTAATTTTATTTATTTATTATGTTATACGCAACATCAATGGAATCTTTCACTGCACACAACACTAGCTTGTCTTGCGTTACACTCAATCGCGACCTTCCTCGATAGAGTATGTAGTATGCAATATCGGGTTTCACTAAACAAGATATATTGCTATAATATTATTATGGACTAGCCGTTATGAATAGTATTAACTAAATTTTGAATTTCATAACATTATTATTAATCTTACATATTTTTTATAACATGGTATGAGAACAAAATAAATTTTTCGGGTAAAATAAGTATTTTTTAAAAACTGCAGTTTTCCACCATTTGATGGTGTACCAACATTAAATCTAGTTTTTTAAAATTTTATAAGTTCAATTTGAAAAAATAAAATTCATCTTTTGAATTAGGAAATAAAAATTTACCTTGGAAAATTTTTCATATTATTCTGATAACTTTCATATTTTACTGAATATTAAAAACACGCTATATTTTAATTAAAAACAACTTTTTTCATCGCAATAATTTATATGGTAAAATTATAATGTTGAATAGTTTTAAAGTATAAATAGAATATATTTTTACCATTTAATATAATGTATGTCATTACCATTAATTTTGCATTTGAATTCATAGGTAAAAACATTTCAATCTTTGGCAATGTTTTAACTTTTAAAACTCGTTTTCTTATCAACGTGATTAATTTTAAATTAATTACTGAAACTTATATATTTTGAATTTTGAAAAATTGATTCCATATTTTAATTCAGTGGGTACAAATTATGTTAATTGGTTACTTTTATTTTTTTTGATATTATGAATAGTAACTACGGTGATTTTTATTTATTGCAGTTAAAGGTAAATTGGGTAATTAAGGGTAAATATAAGATTATAAAATTACCCTAACACATGCCAAAATTCTATTGGATGACTAAAAGACGACCCTTATCACCTAAGGGTCGGAATAAATTAATTTTATGGACTTTTGACCATTAAAATAATTTAATTATTATTAAAACCAAAGAAAGTGACAACATGTCACTCTCTTAAATCTTATAAGTATAATAATTTTAATTTTGTGATATACTTCATGAATCATCGAACATGGATAGTCTCCAGAAATATAATAAAATTATATACATTATGTAAATTTATAATTTTTAGGGATAAAATAATTATCATTAATTATGACACAATAGTGATGTTGAAATTATTTTATTTATAGAATTATCAAATAAATGATTTTAAACGTATTAAAATAAATATTATATGAACTATTTAATGTGCTCCAAAAATTTTCTAGATAAATGTGACATGTTATGAATCTATTAAATCATTTAGTTCTAACATATCTTCTGTGTATATGTTATTTAAATTAAAATAAATGAATAGTGTCAAAATTTACACTATTGTTATTTTATAAAAATTACATATTAAAAAATCGTCTAAAATTTAAAAAAATATTTACTAATTATAAAGTAAAATTTATATGGTCTAAAATGTAATAATGTATACAATTATGGACAATTATCAACATATAATTAATTATTTATAATGATTTAAAATTTAGAATATTATTACCACAAATAAAATTAAATAGATTATATAAGGATAAATCACGTTGATAATGTTTAAAATAAATTACCAAATTGTATAAATTTTATAGGATGATGATATTACATCCCTATTTCATTTAATATTTATATTTGAGTCATTTTTTTTTGGTTTTTAAGTGGGTTTTGAATTTATTATAAATTAATATATCTTATAATTCCAAAGGTTCCCCTCTCCTCCCTTTTAAAAGGGCACCTCTTACCTCTCCTCTTTAGACAATTTAGAGCCTTCAATATTGGCCAAAACCTGTCCATTTCCCTTATAATATTCCCTATAAACATACTAGAGGTCCTAGTCTTCTTCAAATACCATGTTTAGTGCCCTAAGAGGAGGTTTCAAAGAGGAGTGACGAAGAAGAGGTAATATCTGTTACCGATTCTTTCTAATTTATTTCTTCTTATACTTCCTCTTCATTAGTTTTTTCATTATGAAGTAATAACATAAGTATCACTAATATACTGATATGTTATTATAAATATGAAACAACCCTATTTCACCTTCTATCCATCCTACAAAAAATGAAATCATTACGCATGGGTACGTACGGAATACTGTCTCCACGTCGTGGTGTAATCTATTTTCCACCACCACATTACTTGGATGGGTATAATGGTGTAAAGAATAACTATATATGATTATTGTAAAGTGATATTGATTATGAAATAGTATACAACACTTCAATACAGTTCCACGATCATGGGAACGATTTCATCGCTCTTGCGTACGTACGGCCTACTGTCTCCACAATGTGATGCGACTCATTCTACATGATCTTAATTGAATAATGATTATATAAATAAATTTAATGAGTAAATATGATATATAATACACTAATACCATTCTGTAAATGAGGTATCTATAACCTAAAAATAATATTAGGAATTCATTCGTCAAAACACATATAAGAACATAAAGCAATAAACACCCTAATAACAAGTAGTAGTGAAATATTACTAATAAAAAGCTAAGAATATGACCATATATTATATCATGAGTATGATTCTGGAAAAATTCAATAACATTATTTAAATCATTATACATGAGGTTCAGACACGTACAAAGTATATCGGACCAAAGTTAAGGGAAAATCTCACAATCTCATTTTTATCTGAGATTGTTTATTCTTCAGAATTCATTGGAGAATATTTGTCATCAACATCCATGTTTCTTCAATATGTAATATTATTTCGATCTTCCTACAATTTTTTAAATCGAATTTTACCCTTTGGTGAGTTTTTAGTAAAAGATATGAAAGGAATGTTTTTTCGTTTTTAGTACGAGATACTTTTTGACTTTTCTTGCCAAAGTATGAGAAGAATGTTTTTTAACTTATACAACATGAATGGATTTTTATGAATTCATAGAACATTATTTCCATGAATAATCCTTTAAATGTTTTCATGTTTATTTCTAATTAAATTATTTTAAAAATGTATGACATGTTAAGAATGGAAAAGTGTTTTTTTGAAGTAGAAAGGATATTTTCCTCAAGAATGGAGTTGAAGTGTTTTATCAAAATTATTTTCCATCTAAGAAAATATAGGGTTCTGTTTATATCCATATTGTTACATTGATATGATTATGTTTTGATGGAATTATTTTTATGTTGTCCTTTATCTTATATGAATTTTTTTAAGATGTCATGATGTTTAAGAATCCTATTTTTATTACATGGGTTATGCTATGATGTATGAGTTATGATTTTGTGGCACACATAATAATGGTTTCATTATGAGATGGGTGTGACCTATATCTCCCTTCAATTCATTGGGTAAAGATTTATATCTCATGAAATAGACATGGATGGAATGACATGTTAATCCAGTTCAGTGATACAGGACTGGAATGAGGAGTGAACTCAGTTCAGTAATGGAAATTTTCCATTATGATGGTCTTGGAAGCGAGACTTGACTAATATGAAATGATTTTATATGATTATGTGTGTATGCCACAAAGTATCATGTTTTAAGTTATGATTATTTGGTATTAATTTTCACTACTATGATTTATCCCATGTCATGATATTATGAACTCTTTTGCAGGTTAATATTTTCAAAATGTTATGTTTTTACAGATATGATATGATTGATATTTTTTTTGTTTACCCCTTACTGAGCATTTGAGCTCACCCTTTTGTATGTTTTCTTTTCCCCAGGTCTGGATGAAGGGTATTAAGTTTAATATTCCAAAAGGGACTCTAGATATGATGAAATAAATGGGAGACAACATAGATAATTTATGAACTAGTTGTTTATGTTTCCCAGTTTATAAAGACACAATACCTATACGGTCCTTTCATTGTTTTTTTATATGTTGTAATATGTATGCTTCAATTCTGATGTAATAACAGTGTATGTAGAGCATGGGTCTCTATAGTTGGTATCATAGGAAAGGTATAGTCCACCTTTGGAAACTAGGATGTTAAAGCCTTAGTAAGAACCCTAAGGATATGTCTAAGCATAGAACACAATATTAGTGTGTTAGAAATGGCCATGAATAACTTATGATAAGACCTTAAGTGTAAAATTTCATTCTTGATTATGTGGTTTTCCTATTATTATTAGTGTTTCTAAAACTATGCTTATTGGTTTTAGTTAATGGATGGAACCCAAACGAACCTTGTTAATGCTGAATGCGACGGGCAATGCATTGATTATCCCCTAAGCAACCAAACGTTATGGGAGTTGGAATGAAAAATCTTTTAGCCATACTCACACAACTTTATCAAGCTATGAACCATGCATGACTTCCAAATGAGAAAAATAAGGAGCAACATTCTGTTGTGTCCTTCATGAGGAAGCATCCACATTAATTCAACGGGTCTTCTAATCCATTAGTGGATGAACAATGGATTAGTTCCAATGAAAAGATATTTTCAGTTCTACAATGTTTTGAACATGAGAAAGTCATATTAGCAGTGTATCGTTTGGAAAGTGATGTTGATCAATGGTGGAATCTTATCAAGAATATGAGGCAAAGAGATAAAATTGAGTCCATGGAATGGCATGAGTTCAAGAACTTATTTTTCAATAAGTACTTCCCTCATATTCTTCGAACAAATATGGAGAAGGAGTTTCTTGAACTGAAGCAAAAGGATGATGAATCTGTTGGTACCTACGAAGAAAATTTTACAAGACTTGCAAGGTACGCTTCCAGAATTATTACTCAACCTGGGAGTAAGATCGATCGATTCATTAGTGGCTTAAAACCAAGTCTTTGAAGGGAGTTAGCCATAAGGGACTCCAATAGATATAAGGAAATTTTTTGATTTTCTCTCATGGTAGAGATAGAGATTTGAGTAACCCATCAATCATATGGTTTTGATAAGAAGATGAAAATGGAATTCAAAGGAAAATCTAAAGACCACACTGAATAGAAGATGAGTTTTCCTTTATGATCATATTGTGGAAAGAAACATGGAGGAAATTGTCTTAAAGGGATAAGAAAATGTTTTAAGTGTGGAATAGATGGTCATCGGGAAATTGAATGTCAAACTAATGGGAAGAAGATGTCTAATGATGTGAAAAAAGAAAGAGATACACATTATGAACCTCCAACACTTCAATGTTTAATGTTCAAGGAGATGGGGAATTATCCCAATCAATGCCCTAATCCAAGGGTTGTTGATGATGATCGACGTTAAAAAACTCTTAAGGCCAAAGACAAAGGAATGTCACATGGAATTACTATCAGTGATGTGGAGTACGATAACAAAGTGGTGAAAGGTACACATACCATCCACTCTAAAGTAGAAAATGTTTTATTTGATTCTGGATCCACCTAATCTTTTATTTCTAAAGAATTTTCTAAGGGTATCTCCATACTAACTCAACAATTAGATGTTGAGTTAGCTGTGAAAAATCCTAATGGCACAACAGTCGCATCAAAAGTTTACAATTCTTCTCTGATTGAAGTTTTTGGGAAAGTGCTTCTTGCAAATCGTGTGATCATTACTATAGTGTAATTTGATAAGATTCTTGTCATGGATTGGCTTTCTTTATACATAGCTCATATCAATTTCCAAAGTAGGGAAATTACATTTAATATTCCCGATCAATCTACTATCAGCTATCGATGCCAGGATGAATATAACCTTCCAATGGAAATATATTCCATATTATGGGTCTTGATTCCAATAAATGAAGGTTATTTATCTCAAATGGTTGGAGAGAAACACATGATTAAGAATATTCCCATTGTATGGGAGTTTGATGATGTCTTTTCGAAGGAATTGCCAGGTCTTCCACCAAATCGTGAAGTTGATTTTTCAATTGAACTCATACCGGGTGCTATGCCCATTTCAAAGACACCTTATAGAATGGACACAATTGAGTTGTAGGAATTGAAGAAGAAACTCCAAGAGAATCTTGATAAAGTATTCATACGCCCTAGTGCATCACCTTGGGGACCACATGTTCTGTTTGTTAAGAAGAAAGATGGATCAATGAGACTCTGCATTGATTATTGAGAACTTAACAAGATCACTATCAAAAACAAATATCATATCCCTCACATTGATGTCTTATTTGAACAACTATGTGGATCTAAATACTTTTCCATGATTGATCTTCATTCAGGGTATCATCAATTAAGGGTCAAAAAAGAGGATATACCAAATATGAATTTCCGTACAAGGTATGGACACTATGGATTTATAGTGATTCTATTTGGTCTTACTAATTCCCCTATTATCTTCATGGATCTAATGAATATAGTCTTTAGAGGCTATCTTGATCAGTTTGTGGTTGTCTATATAGATGATATTCTTGTCTATACAAAGAGCAAGGAAGAACATGAAGATCACTTGAGAATTGTATTAAATAACCTAATAAAGGATAATCTTTATGGAAAATTTACCATGTGTGAATTTTGGATTCAAAAATATTCATTTTTGGGTCACATAATATCAAAAGAGGGGATATCTGTGGATCCAGCAAAGACAGAGGTTATCGAAAGATGGTCGAGACCAACAACTATAACTGAGATCTGCAGTTTTCTTGGTTTGGATGGATATTATGGAAGTTTTGTGAAATATTTTTCATGATTATCTAATCCACTAACTAGGTTGACTTGAAAAGGAGTTAAGTTAGTGTGGACGGAGGAGTGTGGAGAGAATTTCAAGGAGTTGAAATGTAGGTTATCCAGTGAACCTGTGCTCACACTTACTTGTAGTGGAGAAAGGTTTGTGATCTGCAGTGATGCATCCAAGAAGGGATTGGGGTGTGTTCTCATGAAAAACGATATGGTGATAGCTTATGCCTCACGACAGTTGAAAATTCATAAGAAAAAAATACCCAACTCATGATTTGGAGTTAGCTACGGTAATCTTTGCATTAAAGATTTGGAGGCGTTATCTTTATGGTGAAAGGTGTGATATTTATACTGATCATAAAAGTTTAAAGTATATTTTCACACAAAATGAGCTGAATATGAGCCATAGAAGATGGTTGGAGCTGATTTAGGATTATGACTTCTAAATTCATTATCACCCTGGGAAAGAAAACAGTGCGGAAGATGCATTAAGTCGACAAGACCATGCTAGCTTATCTATGATGAGGATTACAAAATATCCAATATTTATGGATTTACAAATGATGGATCTTGGAATTATAATGTAAGGGGAAAATATTATCTTTCTTAAATGAATGTTCAACCATCTATCCATGTGAAGATTAAAGAGGAACAGAATGAAGATGTAGAGTTTCAAAAGAAGGTGAGAAATGTTCCTGAATTCAACTTTGATTGTGATGAGATAATAAGTTTCAGGAATCAGGTTTGTGTTCCTCCCATCCCAGAATTATGGAAGGAGCTAATGGACGAGGCTCATAGTTCATCATTCTCTATTCATCCAGGAAGCACGAAGATGTATAGGGACCTGAAAGAGTACTTCTGGTGGGATGGCATGAAAAGAGATGTTGCTGAATATGTCTCTCAATTCTTAGATTGTCAGCAAGTTAAAGCTGAGAGACATAAGTTTAAAGGGATGTTACAACCATTACCCATACCAGAATGGAAATGGGAAAACATCACTATGGACTTTGTCACTGGACTTCCTAAAACATCCAAAGGCAATAATGGTATCTGGGTCATAGTTGATTGTCTTACGAAGTAAGCACATTTCATTGCTATTAGAGAATATTTCTCTATGGATTATCTTTACATGATATACGTGAAGGAAGTGGTAAGATTACGTGGAGTACCACATTCCATTATATCTATTCGGGATCCATGGTTTTCCTTGAAGTTCTGGCGAAGTCTTCAGCATACTTTAGATACAGATTTGTGTTTCAGCACTACTTATCATCCTCAGACAGATGGTCAGTCTGAGAGAAAATTTAAAACTCTAGAAGATATGTTAATAGAATCTTCTATGGATTTCAAAGGTGGTTGGGATCAACACCTACCTTTGGTGTAATTTTCTTATAATAATAGCTTTCACTCCAGTATTTAGATGGATCTTTATGAAGCTCTCTATGGAAAGAAATGCAGGACTCCAATTTACTAGGATGAAGTTGGGGAAAGAGAGATATTAGGACTTGATCTTGTTGATGAGATGGCATAAAAGGTCAGATCTATTCAACAAAACATAAGAGCAGCTCAGAGTCGACAAAAAAGTTATGCCGATAACTGAAGAAAATACCTAGAGTATGTAGTGGGTGATAAAGTATTATTATTAATATCTCCTTGGAAGAGTGTAATGAGATTTGGAAGGAAGGGAAAGTTGATACCTAGGTATATCAGTCCTTTCGAAATACTGGATCATGTTGGAAAGGTAGCCTACTGATTGGCGCTTCCACTGAATCTCTCTCAAGTTCACGATGTGTTCCATGTATCTCTCTTGAGAAAGTACATACCCGATCCTTCACATGTAATAAGCTCAGAAGTTGTACCGCTGGAGAAAGATCTTTCTTATGAAGAACAACTGATAGAGAACTTAAATCGTAGAGAAAAAGTTCTACAGAACAATACCACTCGCTTGGTGAATGTTTTATGGAGGAACCACCAATTAGAAGAAGCTACATGGGAGCTTGACGATATGATGAGGGAGAGGTATCCTCATCTTTTTGTTACGAAGTGAGAAATTTCGAGGGCGAAATTCATTTTAAGGGGGGTAGAATGTAACTCCCAGATATTTTATGAGAAGTATATTTTTTTATGTCTTATGATATACGCAACATCAAAGGAATCTTTCACTGCACACAACACTAGCTTGGCTTGCGTTACACGCAATCGTGACATTCCTCGATAGCGTATGTAGTACGCAATACAGGGTTTCACTAAACAATGATATATTGTTATAATATTATTATGGAATAGACGTTATGAATGGTATTAATAAAATTTTTCATTCTATAACATTATTATTCATCTTACATATTTTCTAGAACATGTTATGAGAATAAAAATAATTTTTCAGTAAAATAAGTTTTTTTTAAAAAATGTAGGTTTGCCACCTTTTGATGGCGCACCAACAATAAATATAGTATTTGACAAGTTTATAAGTTTAATTGGATAAAACAAAATTCTTTGTTGGAATCAGGATATAAAAATTTACTTTGGATAAATGTTTCATATTATTCTGATAACATTCATATTTTAATGATTAGTAAAAACATGATATATTTTATTTAAAAACAACTTTTTTCATCACAATAATTTATATGGTTAAATTATAATATTTAATGGTTTTAATTTATAAATAGAATATATTTTTACCATTTAATATAATTTATTTCATTACCATTAATTTTACATTGAATTCATAGGAAAAAACATTTCAATCTTTGTCAATGTTTTAACTTTTAAAACTCGTTTTCTTAATAACGGGATTAATTTTAAATCAATTACTGAAACTTCTGTATTTTTAATTTTAAACTATGGATTCAATATTTGAATTCAGTGGGTCAAGATTATTTTAATAGGTTTCTTTTATTTTTTTGATATTATGAATAGTAACTACGATAATTTTTATTTACTGCAGTTAAAGGTAAATCAGGTAATTGATGGTAAATATAAGATGTTAAATTTACCCTAACACCTACAAAAATTCTATTGGATGACTAAAACTAGACCCTAATCACCTAAGTGTCGGAATAAATTCATTTTATGGTCTTTTGACCATTGAAGTAATTTAATTATTATTAAAACCAAAGAAAGTGACAACATGTCACTCTTAAATCTTATAAGTATAATAATTTTAATTTAGTGATAAACTTCATGAAACATAAAACATGAATATTCTACAAAAACATAATAAAATTATCTATATCATGTCAATTTATTTATAATTTTTACGGATTAAATAATTATCCTTAATTATGTCACAATAGTGATGTTGGAATAATTTTATTGATTCAATTATCAAATAAATGATTTTAAAAGTATTAAAATAAATATTATATGAACTATTTAACGTGATCCACTAATTTTATAGATAAAAATGACATGTTATGAATCTATTAATTCTTTTATTTCAAACATATCTTTTGTTTATATTATATTTAAATTCAAATAAATGAATAGTGTCAAAATTGACACTTGTTATTTTATAAAAATTATATATTATAAAATCTTTTAAAAATCACAAAAATATTTAAAAATTAAAAATTAAAAATTATATGGTCGAATATTTGATAATTTTATAAAATTAGGGATAATTAACAACATATAAGTAATTATTTATAATGATTTAAAATTTATAATATTATAACCACAAATAAAATTAAATAGATTATATAAGGATAAATCATGTTGATATTGTTTAAAATAAATTCCCAACTTGTATAAATTTTATTAGTTGATGCGATTACTACCCTATATCATCTTAGATTCATATTTGAGTCATTTTTGGAGGTTTTTATGTGGGGTTAGAATTTATTATAAAATAATATTTCTTATAATTCCAAAGGTGCCCCTCTCCTCCCTTATAAAAGGGAACATCCTCTCTCTCCTCTTCACACAATTTAGAGCCTTAAATATCGGCCAAACCCAGCCCATTTCCCTAATCAAAATCCCTAGAAACATACTAGTGGTCCTGGTCATCATCAAAGTCAAATGTTAGTGCCCTAAGAGGTGGTTTCAAAGAGGCGTGTCAAAGAAGAGATAATATCTGTTACCGATTCATTCAAATTTATTTATTCATCTACTTCCACTTCTTTAGTTGTTTCATTGTGAAGTAATCACATTAGTATCACTCATGTACTGATATGTTATTATAAATATGAAACAACCCTATTTCACCTTCAATGCATCCTACGGAAAATGAAACCACCGGACATGCATACGTACGGAATATCGTCTCCACGCCATGGTGTAATATATTTTCCACCACGACCTTACTTGGATTGGTATATTGGTGTAAAGAATAACTATATATGAATATTTTAAAGTGATATTGTTTCTGAAATAGTATACATACACTTCAATACAATTCCACGATCATGGAAACGATATCATCGCTTGTGCAGACGTACGGCCGACCGTCTCCACGATGTGATGCAACTCGTTCTACATGATCGTCATTTAATAATGATTATATAAATGAATTGAATGAGTAAATATGATATATATTACACTAATAAAATTCGGTAAATGAGGTATATCTAACCTAATAAAGAATAATAAGAATTTATTCGACAAAACATGCATAAGAACATAAAGCAATAAACACCCGAATAGAAAGTAGCAATGAAATATTACTAATAAGAAGCTAAGAATATGACCATATATTATATAATGAGTATGATTCTAGAATAAGTCAATGACCTTATTTAAATCATTATACATGAGGTTTGGACACGTACAAAGTATATCAGACCTAAGGTAAGGGAAAATCTCGCAATCTCATTTTTATCCGAGATTGTTTATACTTCAGAATTTATTGGGGAATAATTATCATCCAAATAAATGTTTTGTCAAAATGTAATATTATTTCTATGCTCCTACAATTTTTTAAATCCAATTTTACCCTTTGGTGAGTTTTTAGTAATATATATGAAAGGAATATTTTGTCGTTTTAGTAGGAGATACTTTTTAACTTTTCCGGCCAAATTACAAGAATAATGTTTTTTAACTTATACGGCATGAATGGATTTTTATGATTTCATAGAACATTATTTCCATGATTCTTACTTTACAAGTTTTCAAGTTTATTTCTAATTAACTTATTTTAAAATTGTATGACATGTTAAGAAAGGAAAAGTTTTTTTTTGAAGTATAAAAGATATTTTCCTCAAGAATGGAGTTCAATTGTTTTATCAAAATTATTTTCTATCTAAGAAAATATAGGGTTCTGTTTCTATCCATATTGTTACATTGATTTGATTATATTGTGAAGGAATTATTTTTATAAATTTTGTTATCTTATATGAATTGTTTTATGATGTCACGATGTTTAAGAATCCCATTTTTATTACATGGGTTATGCTATGATGTATGAATTATGATTTTGTGGCACACATAAGAATGGTTTCATTATGAGATGGGTGGGACCTATATCACCCTCCAATGCATTGGGTAAAGATTTATATCTCATGAGATAGACATGGCTGGAATGACAAGCTAATCCAGTTCAGTGATACAGGACTGGAACGAGGAGTGAACTCGGTTCAGTAATGTACTTTGTCCGCTATGATGGTCTTGGAAATGATCCTTGACTAATATGATATGATTTTCTATGATTATGTGTGTATTCCACAAAGTATCATGTTTTATGTTACGATTATTTGGGATTACTTTTCACTACTAGGATTTATCCCATGTCATGATATTATGATCTCTTTTTCAGGTTATGATTTTCAAAATGTTATGTTCTTACGGATATGATATGATTGATATTTCTGTTGTTTACCCCTTACTGAGAATTTGAGCTCACCATTTTGTATGTTTTCTTTTTCCCAGGTATGGATAAAGGGTATTAATTAGAATATGCCAAAAGGGACTCTAGATATGATGAAATAAATGGTAGACAACGTAGTTGATTTATGAACCAGTTGTTTATGTTTCCCAGTTTCTAAAGGAACCTTACCTATATGGTCATTTCATGGTTTTGTTATATGTTGAAATAAGAATGCTTCAATTATAAAGTAATAACAATGTATTTAGTGTATGGGTCGCTATATAAACCAATGGATGAGTTTATTCTATGTGAATGCATTGGGCATAAACCATGTGACTAAGGTTGATGTTGATCACTAGACGTAAGGTGATATGACTAAATAGGATAAGGTCGATGGTGATGTACAATGCCGTAGTTGGTTGATGTGAATCACATATTGAAACAGAGGTTATAAGGATATATATCTTTTGTTTTTGTTTTTAAATTCTGCTCACTGTGGTTGGTCAATAGTGTAGTCTAGGTTGGGTGAACATAAGACAGGGCATAGTGAGGTGGTCTTGACAACTCATTGTGGGTTGATTCCTCCATGGATCTAAAATAAATTGGATATTATTATAACCATAATTACAGAGGAAGTTCTCACCATAGGATTCCACAATTGATTGTTTATGAGTATATCAAATGGAGGTTCAGTCTCTCTATTGTGATTGGGAAGATACGATGGGATTATGGAAGGAAAATTAACATTGTGCCTTTGGATGATAGGAAACTAAGATGATGGTTACCAAATAAGTAAAAATCCAAAAGAAATGTAAAATTACTTTGGGATGTGATTATAGTACATCATATTAACATAAAGGGGTTTCGTGGAGATATAGGTGGGTAATGACATGTTTCATTTGTGATGATGGTTGGAGGATGTAATCATGTGGTATGAAGATGGTTGAAAGAGTAAGAGATTTTTTGTATTCTATACTATTCATCATTCATTTGGCTCTAGCACTAGTCAAAGAAGGTAAGTCTCTCTAGTGGGGCTTGCGCATAAGCGAGGAGGGTTATGTAATGTAGGTGAACTATTTCCAATTATTTATTTATTTTTATAAATTTGTATATGTATTGATGTAAGATGGGGTCACTATTGGTGGTGTATTATAAAGTTCATATTCACACACTGGACATGCCCCTCAAGAAATTTGAAAACATTATGGATTTGGCTATAGGTAAGGTAATATGATTTATAACCAAAGCATAGTGAGAAGGGATGTGAAAATGGTTCATGGGATACATGATATTTGTTTTGGTATAGAAACAAAACATTTTATTATGTTCAAGATTATGATCTTTTATGTTGTTTTGTTCTTGTACATATATGATCATCCCATAATAAATCGTATTCATTTTTTATGACTAGAATACAAATTCAATATTATCTGGTTCTTACATATGGCATGTGTACTTTTGGACCTTTATTGGGTTGAATTATGTTCTATGTTTATTTTAGATTATCTCTTATGAAATTTCATTATTATTACCAATATTTTATTATTATCATATAATGGTATTGTCTCCCAACTTTTCACCCAATAGACCCCCATTTCTAGTCATCAACCTTTAAAATATGGGGAGACTCAACTATGGTCATGTGGTACACCATCTTGGATCATTAGTTCATTGGTATTCAGGGTGGCATGTCATAGTTATAATCTATAAGTTACCCATCAAGATCTTCCTAAGTAGTAGAACTTCCCTCTTTATCTCCATTAACCATACTTCATGGGACTCACCTCCAACATTCATTTAATTGGTGGTAACTCAATCTATCACCCATTACATATATATTGACATTATTTATTAACAAAAAACACATTGGAATTACATATTATGTAAAAACGAAATCGCATAACAAAGGGTACATCAATCTCACACTTTGGATTTGTTATCAATATAATGAACATAAAAATGTATAGGATTCAAGTCAATAATCCACTCAAAGTTCAATTTTTTCGTCTCCCCCTTAAATAAATTAAATTAGAAGTTGAAATAATATCTTATATCCTCTTTATTAATACCATATATTCATGGGATGGTCTTTTAATGTAAAAACCCCTTTACTCTTCTAAATTAAAGAACATTCTTCTCCATTTTTCTACTTCTGCTTTCACTAAACCTAGAAAATTATAATACAGTACAATGACAACACATGTATCCAAAAAATTAGCCTTAAGTAAGTCATATCTATGTAAATATGGGATAAACCATTGTAGAAAACAAGAGTCATTTTACCATTGTAACAAAGATATTAATACACCTCTCTCAAAATGGTACCAATTCAAATTTCAACTATTTTAGTATTAACAAATAAAATTTTGAAGAATGTTCATGAAATTGAACTAATATTAGTTAATACATCAAAACAATTATGTGAAAGTTGTTTCAATTCCCTATTTTGTCTGAAAATCACTTCTATTTGATGGTAAAAAGTTCATAATACATAATAGGGAATAGAGAGTGATTATGATACCTCAAACATTAACATTTTCCCTTGAAGTATATTTTTTTCAATTCATGTAAAATTTTATGAATATCTAGAATCTTTTTATTTTTCACATATATCCCTCAATGGATACACTTTATAATTTCTCACCATTAATTCCCATCATTGGAACACATTCACAATAGTCTTGGGAATAAGGTAGATCTTCCACTACCATTCAATTATAGCACTGGGGATGATAATTCTTCCTTAAAAAAGTTGAACACTTCCATAAATATATAAATTTTATACTCTCCTTTGTCCTTTCTTCTTTATTCACTCTACATGGTTGTACATACTTGAAAATAAAAAACTTCCTTTCATTCACATAATTCATGTTAGCTTAATTTTTTTTGAAGAATAATAATTTTATATTATTATTCTCGCACCAACTGTCTTGCTTATTTTAAAAAAAAATCCATATGAGATATATATCATTATGATTATGATAAAACATATATTTGTTTGTTGAAATATTCTACAAATTGTCTTTATTGACACTAGGAATCATTGGTTCTTTTTCTTTTACAATCAACAACTTCTCTTATTTTTGTACACACATCATGAATTTGGTAGTAATGTTACATTCCACCTTAAACCTTCCTCATAGACCATAATCAACTTATAATTTTTCCTTCCTGGGAAACCCTTGAACTTCTTTATTAGGGATTTAAATTTCCATGCCAATTATACTATCTTTTTATAGTATTGACACTCTATATTTGGATTTCATCTTGCTATTGTTCACTCTAAAAATCATGGACATCTATCATTAGTCACTGATTTGGACACTCTTTCAATGATATAAGAACTTATCCATTATATGTTGAATGTCCCTGTTATCTTTCTTCTCTATATTCTTGGGTGTAATTTTTTTATTACCCTTCTTAATTATTATATTTCCCGAGGATGATACAAATTATTGCGTCACCTACTTATCATTCTATAGTAGTTCACTCTCCACCTCCAAATATGAATGATACCTAGTAAGTTTGTACCAACATTTAACATAGGAATGACCACGAATATTAAACATCTCTTATAAATTTTCAATAAACTCATTGCTTTTCTTACTATATATACTTTTTTTTTTGTGTTTTTATTATTTAAGTAGGTGGTATTCTTGTGTTATTATTTCTCTATCTTACATTATGAGGTATATGATGTTAAAAAAAGAAAATTTATTTTTGAAATTAATAGCCTTTTCTCCAAACCTCAAGAGGCCCCAACATTTAAAAGTAAATCTTATTCTTTTCACTTTTTTTGTAATATTTCTAGATTTTCTATATTTCACACCACATAAGTTTTTGGTATGTATCCAACTCTTTTGGGAACCATATATGGATATATGTTTATTATAAATTATAAAATCCATTCATGATATTTTTTTTATTTATCTATCTTTTTAGATACCCACTTATGTACAAATTGTGTCTTTTATTCAACACTTTTAGATAATCTAAATTCAAGTATCACGTATGTATCAAGATAGTGAGTAACCTTCTTGAATGAGATAGATTTGGATTCTTCTAAAAATGATCTAAAGTTATTTTTTCCACCATTTAGAGTCTTTTATATATCTAGAATATCATCTATGGTTTTTGTGGAATCTATTATTTTTGTAGTTCTTTTGGATGGTACAGTTTGAATGGATTCTTGATTTTTTAACTCATCTTCCATCTCTAAACAAAAACATGTTGAGGGAATATTTCTCATCCTCAACTAGATTCAATTTAAATTCCCAGTCACATCTATACTTTTGAACAAGTTCATTATGAATCTTTCTTAATTATTAATTTGAATTATCAATCTATTTCACTTTTTTAGATTTCAAATATAGTGTGCATATTTGACATTAATTTTGACATTATATAAATTTTCCAATTCATGGAAAAATCCTTGAAAATATCATTAAACAAATCATTCTCAAAAAATATTTTTTACAATTATTCTTTTGAATGTATATATATATCACTAAAATGTCATATAGTTTCATCCTTTTATATAACTATATTTTTAGTGTGTTTCATATACCAATCTACATAGCTAATACAACTTCCATGAAATCGGCTTCTTCTTATCATTATGATTTTTCTTTAAATATTTCCTCGATAAAACCGAATATAAAAGATACTACACTAAGAAGAACCTTCTTAAAATGAACATTAACATGAGAGTAATTGTCTATCAGGAATTATAATTTCTTTACACTTATCATTATCTCTATTACTTTAACTTCCATCATATGAGAAATAATAGTCAACTGAGTCAACATGATAACCACCACTCCAAACAATCTCATCTAGTGGTAATCCATATATATGCCTTGAATAATTACTTTTTTTCCTATACAATTTATATTTATTATTTTTAAATGTATTAGAAAAATATAAATTTCTAATTCTATACAAATAAAGATAGAATTATTGATCTGTGTATCTTCTTAAAAATCTAAAATTTGTAATTCTTATAGCGTCTTTTCATGGAAAAAATGAATTTTCTATGATAATAATTGAAATTCTACAAGCATCGTTAGACCATTGGAGGGGAGGGGTGGACTAATAGTAATTTTAAACTATTATCAATTATTACCTTTTTTTAACCTCCTAGAGTACTCATATTCTTGATCCTCTCTTCTTTGGGTCACACAACTATAGTTGGATAAATCAATAAATAAACACATAATGACACAATAATTTACAAGGTTCATCTCAAAGTATAAATACATTCTAGTAAAAAAAATTCACCTTAATCATGGGTTCTCTTATATAATTAAGCACTGCATACAATGTATAGTGCTTCTCACACCTTCACAAAGTTAAATTATGTATACACTTTCCTACTTATCATAGGATTTCCTCCAACATATTCTCACCATATTCATAGTTATTCACCATGATTTCCTTTCAGAAATGATGTCACATAGGTTCCATAGTGTCCCACTATGTATATGAAATTGTTTTCATTTATTTCCTCTTTTTAATATGAAATTTTTTTAGCATTGGGATTTCATAGTATCCATAGAATGATCTCCATCTATACAATAGTTGATTATTCTAATTCCCAAATATCTCCAAGAACAATACAGGAAAATAAATATACACCTATAGCTCATCTCCATAGATCATAAAAAGAATCTTCTCACCTTCTTTTATCAATATAATCTCAAATAAAAAAATCCTCACCTCAAAAAATTAGATCATGCATATTAGGTCAGTCTCACCTCAGTTCTTTTTTTTTCTTCTTCTTTATATCGTTACGTAGGATCTCTCAAAGTGATCTCAAAATGAAGGTTGAAATCTTATTCATTTTTCCACATTCATACCCAGTGATTTTCAGCATCAGCTCAATATAGTGTCCTCAATATTCTTCTTTCGAAAAATTATTCAAAATATTCCTTCTTCTAAAGTTATGGGTTTCTCTAGTCTACAACTATTTTTTCCATAATGTATTATTCTTTGTTTTAAATATATTCTCATTTATTCCCATTTATATGTGGCTTAATTTTAGAGAATTAAATTTCTTCCATCAAAATTGGAATCTCCAAATGGAATATGACGAGGAATCACTCACTTACATCGAAAACCACCATCATAGAATTCTTGGTTTTATATTCCCCCATGGTATTGTTTTTCAACTAAAAATATTTTCCAAGAATAATATAATTTAATACCTCTGACTTGATGGAAAAAATTATTTCTAATATTATTCAATAGTATTGGATTCATCATTTCAAAAACATTAAATTTATTTATTGAATTCGAACTTCATTTTCTACATAAATATTAAAATATAATACACATTAGCTTGAATTGTGGAACTCTTTCATATATAATGAAGCGGTTTCCTATGGATCAATTCATCTCAAAACTCAGATTCAATCTCTTTCCCACCCAACTAATCATATCTTGATTCATATTGATTTAGGTCATAAACAAAAACTCATGATTTGGTATATTTTTATGTTACATATACTTATTCATTTGAATTATTCTTTAATATATGAAAAATTCAATTCCAAAATTTTAATGTTGTGGGAATTTATTTATAATTTTATCATTATGTCCAAAGTATTTAAGATCTGCAATTCCAGCTCAAATAATGGGTCTTTATATAATTATGATATTTTTATCATGATCTATGGACATAAGCATCATCCCATTTTTTTTCCAAATAATCACACAATTTTTTAAAAAACTACTTTTTATAACATCTGGAATATTTGTGTTACCTTTACGTATGTCCAGAATACAATTATGTTTCTCGTAAAAACCATGGAGAGCCGTTACAAAGTCAAGATAACCTTTACATATATATTGGATACCATTACATAGTTGAACATGAACATTACCTATATTATAATTACCTTTATATAGGTCATTATAACCTTTATATAGATTTTATAATTTCTCAGTTACCATTATATAGCTCCCATTTTACTATGTGAGCTTTATGCAGATCACCATTTTTGAAGAATCAACCCCAAAATTCTTCTATGTGTTGAATTTAAATAGAAGTGAATTAAAATACTTACTCAAATAAAGTTATTAGGTTTGTGAAATTTATTTATTATTTTAGAGGTCATAAGATAAGAAGGAAATTCATACGATTAATAACTAAGTCATATGCTTAAGACATATTCTCTGCCTAAAGTCATACGATGAATTATGAAGTTATATGATGGTACATAAGTAATACGATGTAATCCAAAGAATTATTTTCAATTAATTTTCCATTTTTTTTAATTATTAATTTTTTATTATTAAGTCTTATGATGAATAATTACATTGGTTATATTTCAAATGATCAATCCAATTTATATGATTTTTAGGAAATTTCATATGATTTTAGAGTTTTCAATTTATTATTGTCATGAATTTCAAAGTAATAAATTTGGTCTGGAATTAATATTATCTACCTATAAATATATTCACTCAATTAATATGACCATGAAAACATATAATATTGTCTTTAAGTTATATAATCCTTTCAAAGCCTTTTGATTAGGAATTTTCTATTTTTAAGTGAAATTAAAAAATATAGATTTAACTAAGGAAATTCATAAGGACTTATAATGTCTCTAACACTTCTAGAAACATTTATAAACATAATCCATGTAATATTTACACAAATTTAAAGATCCAAAATTCTAAGAACCTCAATAATGGTTCCAATAGAAGTCTGAGTAACTTTCATCAACACATGAAATGTGTTTAAAATTTTCAAAACTATACAATCTATCGAGTACATGGTTCATTATCCAACTATTTTATTCTCACATAATTCATTCAAAATTTTGAATACAAGGCTTTAAATATTTAATATTTTTTATATACATGATTATTTTCTCAAAATTTCCTTACATGTTAGTAGAAATAACCTCAATTCCTTTTAGTTTGGCCTTCATAGGAAGTAGAACTTCTTTATCTATTTCCAGTATCCATAATTAATGTGAAGCACATTAAATATTAATGTATTATTTGTAAACTCAATACATCACATATTATAAATTTCTTTTTTGGGTTTTTATAAAAAACAAGTTGAAATGATATATTGACAACAAACACAAGCACACACCAAAGTGAACATCACATTCTGTGATCCTAATTTCATGTTTGGGTTTATCTAACCATAGATATTTGGTTTCATATGGTTTATTGAGGGATTAATATTTATTGGTTTTTCTTTATCCATTCATGTTGAGTGTTTTACTCTTAGAATTGGTTGGTTTTTTATTTAATTCCTTTATTAAACAAGATATTAAATGATTAAGAGTTATAATTATTTATCTTATATTTTTATAACCATATGTCCTGACCATGATTAGTGTATATAATGTTCCAAAGGATTTCCATTCACATAATAGTTTATTTTATATGGATTTTATGTATTTAGTTTAAATTATTTTTTTCATGCTATGTGTTTTTAAAAATGAATATGATACTCTTTTTAAATGGGTTTGATGATAAATGAAGGCCTTTAGTCATGTTATTTATTTTTGAAAGGAGTAACCCTTGTTCTATGTGTTTTATTTAAATTTAAAAAGTGATTTTGGATTTATTAATCTCATAATAGAGGACATAATTGGTATCAATGTTTTAAGCCTTATTTTTATGATTTTGATTTTTATTGGTATTCTAATGATGTTTTCAAAAATTATTTTCCATGTTGAACTAAAAGGACAGTGTGGTACTTGATAAAAGGATTACTTCATATGTGACATTTTTTATGGCTTAGAATTACAATTTAATTTTAAGGTTTAATTTGGAACTTTGAAAATTGATTTTTTTGACGGTTTGTTAGACTCCCATTTGTTCCCCTATTACATGTATTTTATTGAATTCTTTTACCATTATGGGATGTAAATTAGTAATTATTATTTGATGATTTTATTGTGCTATAAGGGTTTGTTCCATGAAAGGGTATAAGAGCTGAGATGTGGTTTATTATTTATAAATTATTAGTTTATACCATGATATTTTTGCTATTTTTGTCCACATAAACATTTTTAACAGAAATCTAGGAATTAATGGGAGCGACCATGATTTATTCAACACTTGTTAGATTATAAATTATATAGTGACAAATAATTGTTTTATATATCAATTATTAGGGTGTTTCCATAACTGACTAGTGAGATTGAATAGGTTGTATTTTCTTTAGGAATGAAACATAGTCTATTAGTGGGGTCCACGTGACTATTATTATAACTTTCACATGTTAGGAATTAAGGAGTTTTCCATGAAATTTATTCACATGATGATGACTCTTTGGGATTACCATAGAACAAATTATTACATTACCTTATTCACATTTTGTTTGTGGAACCATTTGCATTATTGTATCTTAATTTTGTTACACTTATTGATATGATGGTTCTCATTTTAATATACCATCTTTCTTTTTTTATGTGACTTTTCTCAAAAAAAAATTTGAAGTGGGGTATTTATGAAGGGTTTTAAAAGAAATAAAATTGTTTTATATTGATTATTTATGTTTTTACGTCCACAAAATTAAATATTTTAAGTGTTTTATTATTTAGAATCCTGAATTCTATCGATTTTATGATATAAAGTATGATTTTTTAATAAATAATTTTGAAGTAAGATTCTTTTTACATTTTTGGTTTGAAATAAGTTTTTTCATGATGGAAAGTTGTATTTCTATAAAAACAATTAATATTTAATAGGAAAAAAAGTAATATACATGATACTTTCCTTCTTATTCTTTACATTTTAAAAAAAATTAAAAAAATGGTAAAACATTTACTTATGAAATGTTTTATAAATAGAATTTCAAAGAATCATGGGTGAAAAAGCATTGTGTATTTTTATATCATTTCCCATATAAACACCTTTATATGAATATATATATATATATATGTATTATCTTTTTTATTAGACATACTATTGGTTGTTCTGTGAATGATGTTGTGTGTGTGGTGGGATACCATGGGTCACACAGGGATTTTCGAGTGGCATCTTAAATTATACTATTTTTTTCAGGATGGTTCTTTATCAGCCAATTCTTACAACTCATTATTTATATTATGGTTTTACTTTATGTTGGGACCATCTTATGCATTATTATTGATGTTTTTTTTATCTTTTTATAAAAAATATAGGAATTAATTATAAGTTTTATAACTCATATACTTGTTTGTTATGTTTATTCCATGTTTGGTTTATTTTTTATATGTTTTTTAATATGAATGTAATTCAAATTTATAGATATATCCTAAAGGATTACTAATTATTTACACTACTTATTTATTACTATGTAAGAGTGAAACTAACCCAAATTTTATTTTTATTTGATACCCCATTACTGGTTTCTATCTCATAGTGATCATGAATACCCTTCAGACCTTGTAATGAGACATCTCAGGTACCAAGCTAGGGTTGGCTGGGTTGGTTCATTATAGTTTTAATATATTTTCTATTGTTTATATATTTCCATAAGATTTAATATATTGGTATATATCTACAAGGGAACCATTGTAAATTTATTTTATGGAATAAATTTCTTTCGTGTTTTTAAATGAAAGGATATGCAACTAATGTTTGAAGACACTAGAATTTTGGATTATATGGACATGTTTTTAGTTATGAGTTATATTTCATAATCATGTATAATGGTGTAAAAATATATATGAGTGTATATTTTGGGTTATATTGATTGGTATAAATATATATTTTAGTTAATTTTTATTATTAGGATAAAAAGGATTAGATGATTAAACTAAATTAAACTATGGTTGAACCTAAAGCTTTGTAGTTCAGGACATCATAATATTATTTTCATATTCATATGATTATTTACATTTATTTTATTAGATATTTTCATTTCCCCTTCTAACCACTTTGCTTTTTGTCAAAGGATTTTACTAGCTAGAATATAGTAAACATCACTTGTGATGGAAAATGTAATGACTGTCCCAATAGGAAACCAAATGGTATGGGTTCTAGTAATTTTATGCTTATGATCACCCAGTTATCACAAGTTATGTATAATAGTTTCAACCATGTGAGACTTCTAAATAAACCAAATAGGAATAAATCATTACTAATTCCTCTATCAAATAACCACCACTATCATTTAGAATATCTTCCAATTAAATAATTATTGAATAATGGATCAATTTATAGAAAAAATAATTTTTTCTTCAATATTATAAAAAATTAGAAGGTTTTTTTTTCAATTATCATTTGGAAGGAGGATAGGGACAATGGAGTACACTAAAGAACAAAACAATAAATGAATATATTGACTCCATGAAATTGGAGGATTTTAATAAAATATTTTTCAACAAAATAATTATTTATACTCTTCACATTAAGATGGAGAGGATATTCCTTATGATTATGAAAAAGGTGGAACAATCTATCAGGTCCTCTATGGAAACTTCAAAGGACATTCGTGTTATACATATGGAACTATCAATGATTCTGAAGTTAATTTTGATTGATTCATTAGTGTTTAGACACCAAAACTGTGATAAACACTGGTGAAAAGATACTTTAATATCTATCAGGATATTGTTTGATATGTTATTTAGGTGGATATTGAAATTAAGGACTGTCAATGGACTCATGAATTTTGGGATAATAATTAAAAAATTAAATTATTTGTAAGTTAAAATAATAATTCTCATTGAGGAATGGATAATAAATTATTATCATCTAAAAAATACTGGAAGAATAAACTAGGTAACTATTATAAAGTAATTTTATGTTTTTTAAGGTTACTAAAGGAGTTTATAAAGTATAAAATATATGAGAAGACCTATAATGTTTTTCTATATTTATGGAGGAAAATAATATTCAACCGAATGAACCACTGATAGTTCAATGTTTTGAATGTATGTAATTAGAGACATTTGAGGACCAACACACCAAAAAAATAGTTAATGAGGAAAAACAATCCGAAAACCCTCTAAATGCATCCGTGAATGAATGATTTTATGATATCACTACCACTAAAGTGGATCATTAGAATAAAATGGTGACATTTACACTTATTATCCATTCAATAATAATGAATTTAATATTTTATTCTAATTATACCCATTCATTCATATCTTATGAGTTAGCTAAGTCTATTTATTCCCCAACTTAATGATTAGAATGTGAGTTATTAAAAAAATACCATTTTTTATGGTATCCCCAGAAAACAACTCTTTTACAATTGATATTTAAAGGCATATACTTTCAATAAAAATTAATATTATTTCAATAGTTTAATTTGATGTGATATTAAGCATGGATTAGATCTCCCTATATGATGATAATAACAATTACCTAAATAGTAAAATTTCATTTCATATTTGAAATCATCTTATGATCCTATTATAATATATGTATGATTATCAACTATCCATGGATATTATATCCTAAATATTGGTATTAAACCCCAAAAATGAAGTATATTTTTTCAAATGAATAAAAAAATACTCAATATTGAATATAATGATATTTTTTGGGAATATATTTATATATATCCCAAATAGTTTCACATTTGTCTTATTGGTCCAACATTGTGAATATACCATAATAGGGGAATTAAATCTTGGTATATAGAATTAACACATTCATTTTTTCTATAAAAGGAATATTTACTAATAGGGGGAGTGAATCAAGGAATGGAAAATTAAAATATCCCATCCCTATGATATTTTTTGTAGTTAGTTGAAACTCTCTTATCTCACTCTCTCAGGGAATAAAATAAATAATTAAAATAGTGAAATATGAAATTTTTACAAGGTTCACCAACACTAGGTTAAATACAATGGAAATACACTCTATATTGTTTCTATATACCAAAATCCACTACATGAACAAACTTTTATGTATAAATTGAAATTTTACTCATTATATATCTAGGTTTATAACCCTCCCAAATAATTTGAACATAAAACATTCCTCACATTAAAAGGACTTATAAATCCTATAAGTGAATACATCTATCTCCATGAACTAAAATAATATATTACCCTATTATTGGTGAATTAGTAATATCCAACATTATAAATAACATTATATCCATGAATTTAGTATAGGGTAATCTCATAGAATACTATCTCATTTCTAAAACTGTTCTCTGTAATTTTCTCCTCTCCCCCACTTCAAGCAATCTCTATATTCTAAATGTATCGTTGTTTTTATATAAGAATATTTTTCTATAATATTTTAAGAGAATCTAAATTGGTACCTTCATAAATGTATTCTAGTTCCTTTGAGTATGATGTGAAAATTCATCTATCCATAGTATCCAAATTTCTTTCAATATCTACCCATTTAAATCTATGACATTGACTCTTTAGATATGAAATTTAAAACTAGGTCAAACTAATTACTTGATATAATAATAAGGCTATATCATTTATCATGGAATAATTTTGTCAACCTATATAAAACATGTACTTAACATGATTTAGATATTTTAAATTACAATTTTTTATCTCTTATAAATATGTCTCCATTTAAATCATTACAAAATAGTCATATTTACCATGGAATTATAGGAAAATCCAGTGACATACTAATGTTTCGTGACTTCATCCCTAATGGTGAAATATTTCTATTTTTTTAAAGGTTGGGGCCGAAGCCTTAATTTATTATTTAAAGAAAAGACCTCTTTAGGCGGGGTATAGGGAGACACATTACATAGCCCGTAGGCCCAAGGCCATGTGGCCTGAATACAAGGCTTGAAAGCCCATTTTTTGGCGCAAAGGACCCCTCAGTGAATAGTAATGCTATTGTACCTGCACTGCTATAGTTCCTGCTACAGTACATCCGCCACTATATTACCTGCTATAGTCCATCCCCTGCTATAGTGTCTCCACTGCTACAGTACTACTACAGTACCCAAATATTTTCCCCTTCCTAGACCTGATCCTGGGTCTTTTAGATGCCAAGTAAAATCCTATACCACTAGGGTACAGTCTCGTTGGCATGAAGTATTTCTATTTACATAACATAATATTATACTATGATATGGCCCCATTCCCTCAATCAAAAATTATTTAATAATTTATTCATAAATAAAAATTATGACTTGTTCCTCCTTATATCATAGCTTAAAAACCCTTTCAGAAACAACTATTTCTTGTTGCGACATAGTACATGTTGTGTTGTGATGTTTTTTATAGCACCTAGGGTTTCTAGTAATTATCCATTTATTTATATATTTAATGTTTATAATGTGATTGGGTTATGTTTTCAAGGTTTGGGAGATTTTTGGAATGTTGTTGGGGATTTTTCTTGTGGTGGGAGGTTTGATTATGGTTAGTAGAAACCATGAAACACCTCCTGAAAACTATGAAAGAGGAATCAATGGCCACTAATAAGGAGAATGGTTGGTGCACGGTTTGGCAAAACCATGATCCCACTCAGAAATAACCATGAAAATGTGAAAAAATGGATTATAATGGTTTGTTCACGGGTTTCTAACCATGTAGGTTGACCGTGCATTGGGAGTTTATAAGTAGTGATTGGTGCATGTTTTGTGCATGGATTGCCTAATCGTGTGCCAAAACCATATAATTTTAAAAGTTATATCACTATTTTATGGATCTAACTTGGTTTAACACCTTAACCCCTCATTTTTTACTTAATATGATAATAACATGAATTTTTTCCCTCCCAAGGTTGTGGAGACCCTTCCCTTTGATCTGGGATTGATCTGTTGGTGAATCTTGGTGCATTGGAATACAAATTCTTTGGTAGGTGCCTGATCTTGGTGGATTTCCTTATATTTATTCTTTTTTCCTCACTTGGATTCATGGATATAATTATTTGGGAATAGATCCAGGTTTTTTTACTCCAATCACGATGAGATACGGTTTTTTTGATAACAGGGAATAAGATCAATGGGGATTTTAGAAGATCAAATCCGTGTTTTTGGTGTTTTGAACCATTTTTTGTTTTCACCTATGTTGGGAGGAAGTTTTCTTCACTGTCAAATCCTATTATTATAACATGAATGATTGATTTCAAATTAATGTAATTAATTTAATTTTATTGTGAGATTGATTTACAAATATTGATAGAAACCCTCTTTAGTGATGTTTTTTGAAATTAGGAAAAATTGTTTATTGTGTAAAGTTATTTATTTCTAGAGATAAAACTAATGATTTTAAATTATGGATTTTTTTATTTATAGAAATGGTTTGGTAAAAATGTATTAAATTAAATAAATTTTTTATTCAAGTTGATTTAAATGGGTTTTTGGAGTGATATTTTTCCTAAACAGTTTGTGAGTGTTTATTTTCATTATCTTGACCCTATAGAAGGGAAGTATTCTATTAGAATAAATGGTATATTGTTACATTATGATGAATTTCTAGATTTATGTGATACCTCTCATGAGTGTGGAACTATCACATGGGTGTTCATGTGTGGTTATGTGGATTTATTGAACCAATTAATGTGTATTCCAAACCAATTTGATGAATGTTTTGAATGACTTGTTATACTACTTTCCATTGAATTTTTTTTTTCATAGAAATGTTTTTGGTTTTAAAATAAAAATTTTAAAATAGTTTTGAAACATTTATTCTATATCAATGTGTTAATATGTTCTATACCAGTTCCATGAGTTGGGATGTAATTCGGGAAACCCAACTGTGTTTTATACTCACCCCAATCTTGGGAACTTTGGTGCATTTTCAAATATTGTTTATCGAGACATAAGTAAATAAAAAGTATCTTATTTATTTAGTGATGTGTCGTGATACCTTGAGACTGGATGGTTTAGTTAGATCTTGAATCTTGTTATAGTTTCTGAGTTTGTTTTCATTCATATCTTTTAGTTTTTTGGTTTCATTTTTCTTTTTACTCTAATGGAGTTTTTTTCTAATTAGTTTATATATTTAAGTTGAATTACATTATTCTCACGCATCATTTGGTGGTTGTGTGGTTACAGTAGTCATAGTATGGTTGTTCTATGTTCAAACAGAAAATCATCCCCCATATTCTAATGATGATATTTCCAATTATTTTATAACATTTGTGTCTTGGGGATTTCACCTAAGTCCTAGTAGCACTTCTACCTCTTATCAGGATAATGTGTGAGGGGAATAATTTTAAAAACGGTATAAGTATTGACCATTCCATCCTTCATTTTGGGAGAAATGATATTAGTTTATCATTCTTGGAGTTGATGGAACATTCTTGTTTAGTCCTTGAGTTGGTATGGTATCAAAGAGTAAGATCATCTAGACTTGAAATGTAGATCATACATAGGTATAGCTAACCTATTCATATTAAACATCAAGATACCAAGGAGTTTGGGTACATGACTGTTTTGATAAAATTCTAGGATTTACTATCTCATTGCCATGGGTTTAACAAATGAGAACAGAATGAAATGAATTGATATAAATGAATTCACATTAGGATTTTATAATTCATTTTGACTAAGGATTTATAATTTGTTGAGAAAAAAATTTATTTTGGAAAATAGATTAAAATTGAAGGATTTTTAAAGGAATAATTGTGGGTTTTTCAAAATTGTTTTCAAATTTGAGGTAGTATAAATTATAAGAGTGGTTTGAAAATAGAAAAATACGGGATTTTTGAAATCCTTTTTATGATAAATGTGAAAAGTTAAAATTTGAAATTATTAAGACATCAGTTAATATAGAGTGAGACTAAGTATAGTTTTCTTATGGGTATAGAAAATGGCACTGGTTAGGCATATAAGAATCCAACTGAAAGAGGCTGCAAAGAATGTTGTTTCGCCAAAGAGACATGTGAACTAACAACTAGATCTGATAATTTTCAAAGATTTTCAAGTCACGGATAAAGGGAATAGATATAAACCAAGGAAATGAGATTATTTGGTTCTGTTTAAAAAAGAACAATCCACCCATCTTTCTAGGTGATTCAGAGCCGGAAAATCTAACGATTTTTCTAAATAAATTGAATCGAATATTAAATTTCTTAGGAACACCATCTAATATGACAGTAAAGTTGGAAACATGTATTCTATAGGATCTTTCATGTCAGTGGTGGGATTTTTTAGTTCAGGATAAATTGGACCAATGCATTGTATGGTAGTACTTTGAATAATTTTTAAATTGACAATTCTAAACTCACATGTTTTGTATTTATAGGATGACATAATTTTCAGAATGAAGTTTTAGGACCTCCTAGTGAGTGTTTATGTAACCAAATATATGAATTCTATATTCCTTTCACCCAACTTTGTTGTATGTTATTCCTTGAAGGTAAACATTTTTTAATCAGGGTTAAGTCCAAAATCTCACTCAATGATTTTTGTGCTTTGTATAAGAGATTGTACAGAGATGGTAAATAGAGTAGACGTGGAAAATGGGACATATTAGTAACTATGGGGAGGAATAATTTTGATAACTATGGGAAATGGTGGGAACTATAATTCTAGGAATGACTTGAAGAGGGACACCTATTTCTATGTTTGTTGTATGACTCAGAATTAGATACTTGGATTAGTGAATCTTCCACTTATAACCAATAGTAAAGATGGATATATTCGATTTTTTTCTTTTAATCACATTATGAGAGATTGTATAACACCGCCAAGAGCATGCCATAATTCAAATCAGATGGGGAATCATAAATTCTATTGTCGTAGTGCTCCATGGTCCGATTTTTGGGAAACATACCATTATTTAAAAACATCATATGCTTCAACGGGGTGAGAGAATCAGAATAGTTATCATCAGTAGAACCAAGCTATCCCTTGTGATTCTAGGATTACCATGAATCTTCCACTTGTTAAATTTAAACAAAGTAATAAATATTAAATTGCATCAAGTAGTTATATATATCTTAGAATGTTATTATAGGTGACTAATCCATACCATCGATAGTGATTGGTATAACTATTTTGAATTATACCCTTATACAAGATTTGTTTGATACAGATGCTTCTCATTCATTTCTTTATTCTTATTTTGTTGATCTTCTATTTCTTCATGTCGAGATTGTGTCTTTTGTTTCAAAACGTGAAACTCCTATTGTACAATGATAATGTTGATAATTGTGTGAAAATCATGTTCTATAAGTTTTTATGAAGCTTAGTTGATATTGGGTTTCTTTTTTGCTTGAGATGGATGTATTTTTCATAATCTTGGGTATGTATTGGTTGATTTTTATCTAATATCACATCATATTTTATAATATAATGGTTAGTTTTACAACTATGGATGGAATTAAGCATCTATTTAGAGGATAAAGGATTGTAAAAGCATATTATAGAGGTTTGATGGAACTAGAAGTTAGACCTATCTCCTAAAAGTTGGCAGTATTGACCTTGAAATCAGTGTATAAGACTGAGAATTGTGATTTCTATTAGATTATAATCCGTTTACAGATTCTTTTCTCAAACATTTCTCAATGCTTCCATCCATAAGAGAAGTAAAGTTTATGATTGATCTCCTACCAACAACTAGACTTATCTCACTTACATATTATCATATAGAACCAACTGAGTTAAATGAATTGAAATTATAGTTAGATGAGTTGGAAAGAAAAGGGTTCATTCATCCTTATACATCTCCCTAAAAAGCACCCATTTTTGTGAAAATAGAAGATAAAAATATTCATCTTTGTGTTGATTTTCATAAGCCTAACCATGTTACGATAAATAATTGGTATCCACATCCACACATTGATGATCTTTTTGATCAATTGGGAGTAACTTGGTGGTTCTTAAAAAATTAATTTAATTCAACATATCAAAAATTGTGGGTTAAAATGTGGGATATTACAATAACATCATTCATGAGTAGATATGGCCACTAAGAGTATGTGGTTATCCCTTTCAGTCATATTAATGAATCATCTATCATTATAGAATTAATGAATCCAAAATTCAAAATGTATATTGTTTATTTTATGGTTGTGTTTTTGGAGAACATACTGATGTATTCTGCAACAAAGGTTTATCGTGAAAAACTTTTGGAAATAGTGCTAGGTATTGTATGGGATCATCATTTATAATCCAGACATTAAAATTGTGAATTTTATATACAATAACTATGTTTACCTTTCCATGTCATCTAATAAAATGGTGTTTCTATGGATCTATAAAAAAATAGATGATGTGATATCCAAGGAACATCCAAATAATGACTTTGAGATATATTGTTTTCATGTACTATATGGTTATTAATGGTGTATTTTCATGATTTTTCATAACTAGATTCTCCAATGTAAATTTGAAAAGGAATAATGTTTCATTCTAATAAGATGAAGAATGTTAAAATTGTTTTCAAGCTCATAAATTTCACCTTAAATTATCATTGATCATGATATTACCAAGATCATGACAGAGTTATGTGTGAATTTTGATTCTTCAGTATTTGGGGTGGGGTGTGCTCCCATGTAAGGATATGATATTGTTTCTTATGAATCACAATAGTTACAGTTGAATGAGAAGAACCATCAAACAAAAAATTTTGAATTATCCATTATAGTACATGCATTGTATACATGGAATCATTACCTATTTGGTTTGAAATTTTTTGTGTTTAAAGATCATAATGTATTTAGACAAATTTTATCATTAATATATCTAAATTTGAGGAAAATATAATTGATAGAGTATCACCAAATGTTTGACATTGACTATATGTATATATTTGATAACAAAAATTTGGTGGTGGATGCATTAAAAAAATTATATAGTCTGTTGGTGAAGGAGGAATTAGATCATAGTTAGCTAAGGTCAGTGTAACACCCCATTATTTCATAGTACGTTATCTTATTAAAGTAATTCAATAGCCTGCGCTACACAAAACACTGAGTTTGAGCACACCACAACTTACCACACTAACCATTCAAAGGAGTTTATTAATAGTATTAGCTTCATTTTGAATGTTATATACTCTATATAATTTTATCCTTCATATTATGTGTTTATTAGACACAATATAATAACAAATTCATTTTTTAGATACAAGAAGTATTTTTCAAAAAAAAAATGCATTTTTACCCGCCTTTTAATAGAGAGCCCTTTTTTTAAAACCAATATTCGACAATTTTATATATTCAATTTTCTGAAATTAAATTTTTTTTAGAATTGGGACATAAAAATTTAGTTTAGATAAATTTTTGGTACTTTTCTAATAACTTTCATATTTTGATGAAAAGTGAAAAATACTATGTTTTAATACCAAAAAAATATAATCGAAATAATTTATAGTGATAAATTATTCATTTGAATGGTTTGAAAGTATAATTAGATTATATTTTTATCATTTAATACAATTTTGGTCATTATAAGTAATTTGACATTTAAATTTGACATAAACACATGTCAATCTTTTGATAGTTTTTACTTTTTAAAAACCGTCTATTTGTTTTTGACAACGGGAGTTAATTTTAAATTAAAAAATGAAAATTATATATTTTTAATTTGTTAATATAGAATTCATTTTTGAATTCAAAATATTAAAATTATATTAGGATAAATTTTTGGTATTTTTCTGAAAACTTTGAATTTTTGATGAATAATGAAAAACACTACGTTATTATATAAAACCGAATTTTTTATTGAAATAATTAGTTATTTTATTTGAATTTATTTTAGGTCAAAATATATACATAACACCTATATATGTTTCAAAATAATTCATTGGAGTCATTTTATAATATGTTTATATATATATAATTTTATCGAACATTTTAATTTCTTTTACCCACCTTCTTGGAGAATTAGAAAATTTGTATAAAACATAATTTTACCACTTCTGTGAGTTGAATTTCAAATGTCCGAGAGACACGGTTAATATCAGTAAGTAAAATTTGGTTCAATTAGATGAAAATAATTGTTGGTTAATAGTATCTTTTGACTTTTATTTACCACCGTTAAAAGTAAATAGGACAGTTAAGGGTAAAAATGATTTGATAATAACCCTAGCACATGTCCTAATTCTATAGGATAAGTATAATTCGACCAAAAAAACTTTAGGAATAAAATATTATCCTCTTTGGTCCACTTGGATAAGATTAGGATATTTATTATTATATTTCTTAAAGAATAGTTAAAAGAGTTAAATTCAAAGTTTAATAACTACACCATTTTTAATGTAGGTTTATACATAATATAAATTCGACTATAAATATTCATTATAAATCTAAAAATATTATCTACATAATGATATTTTATTTATAATTTTTCAAAATTAAATAATTTAATTTTTTTATGACACAATGATGACGTACTAATTACCTTAATAGTTAATTATTAAAATAATTATTATTATAAATATCCAAATAAATGTAATTTGAGAATTTTGATTAATTACACTACTTTTATAGGTTAATATGACATTTTAGGATTGAACATATAAATTTAGTTCAAATTAATAAAGTTTTTAGGACTTTAACAAAAATCATTTATTATATAATGTCAAAATTGACATAATTGTTTTATTAAAACAAATACTGTATTATTGGTTGGTATAATATTTATAAAAATATAAGTTTTGTCCAAATTGCCTTTGTATATTATATATTTCATTAATGAACCAATTGTTATGCTCTTGGAAATTTATTGTAAGGTTATTAACCATATAATATAAAAATACAAAGAGATGTGGTAAATGTCAAACTATTAAACTAAGAGTTAAAACTAAAAGATAAGGTTAATATGATGACCAAAAATTTTCTAAAACATATTGGTTGTGATTTTTTAGACCCATAACTACATTATACTTTAAATAATTCATTTTAGAACCATTATAAACCGAAAATTATTTTATTATAAAGTAATATTTCAAGCTTTTCCTAAACTGACCCTCACCTATCATGTAAAAGGGCACTTCCCATTCTCTTAATTTCACACCTCCAAAGCCTTTTGGATCGGCCAAAACCTGCCCAAATATCCTCCCAACATTCCTCCCTTCATCCTAGAGTCCTTCCTTTTGTCATAAAGTCAACATAAGGATCCTTTTTTATCAAATCAAAAGGAAAAACACGAAGAAGAGGTAAATATTTCCTCACCTCTTTCAAGTTCTTTTCTTCTTCCACTTCCTCTTTCTTGGTTGTTTCCGTTCTAAAATAATTAATCCTGTATATTCTATATACTGTGATTTTATTATAAAAATTTTACAACCATATTCATTATTCTATCCATCCTATAAATGACAAAGTCACCATATGTGCGTACGTACGGATTACCGTCTCTACATCATGGTGTAGTTTGTTATTCAATCACTGTATTATTTGGATGGGCATAATAATAAGTATAACTAATTTAAATAATAAATATAACATGTTAATGATTCTTAATATATGATATAACATATAATTATAGATGATTTTGACATAAATATAATGATATTTTGACTCGTGAGTACATACGGATTACCGTCTCCACGACGCGATGAGATTCATTTCCACGTTCACCATTCAATGATGATTATAAAATATATATCATTAATAAGTATGTAATATATGAAATAATAATTCTAATGGATATATTTATATATTTATATATGTATGTACTTAGATATATCTTATTCACTTAGTTCTATTCAATATGATCTGAAAACGGAAACAGTGTTTATGCGTACGTATGGCCTATCGTCTCCGTAAACGGTGTTTTCCATTTCATATAAACATCCATTATACATATTTGTATTATAAATATATATGATATATAAATCATGTTTTATATTCTGGAAGTATTTAAATCATTATCTATGTGATAGAATCAATAGTAACAAGTTAAAACACGTACGATAAAGAAAGTGATTACTACCCAAAATGTTAATTTAACATAGAAATTATTACTAAATGGTTAGTATAAATTCATAAATGAATCATGTATGATATCATAAATATTAATGTGGTTCTAATATAATTTAATAACATTCTAAAATCTTTATACAGGAGGCTAAACATGCCCTCAACTAAAGAAAAGTGCAAGATAAGGGTTAATTCCTAAATCTCATTATTATCTGAGATTTATTATGTGTAAGTTTTTACTGGGACATATTTATTATCCATGTAAATTTTTCATAAAATATATTTCAAAAGGATTATTTTTAGGGGAATCATTAAGTAAAAAATCATTTTTAATGTTTTAAATATTTATTCTTCTAAACCGTTCTCATTAATGTCCATGTTTTCAAAATTATTTTAAGGAATTTTTTATATGGACATGAATGTTTTAAAATTTTAATTTATTTAAAAAGATTCAAAGTGGTATGGGAAACTTTGATTAAAAAATATATTTTAAATTAACTCCTTTATAAATTGTGTGACTTCTAAAATGATTTAATTAAAAGGGGATATTTTTCTTAAAGAGTTTTACTGATCATTTTCAACTATGTCAACATTCTTTAATGGATATTATTCTTGATTTAGGTTGATTCATTATGATAAAAATCTTACACATTGTATTGATCGTTTTGTGATATGTTTGACTGTGGATGTGTTATTTTTAAACCATTCATGGTTTATGGATAAAGAATTTAAAATTCTTATGCTAGTTTTAATACTATTTTTAATGTTATGTTTAATCCTTTTCATATGAGGAATGCATTGAACATAGTAAGTGATGGGTGGAGCCTGCTATAGCTCATCAATTAATCGGTAGGTCTCATGAGACAAACTAGTGTCTCGGCACAAGGCCTTGACAAATTATTATTAGTAGTATTGGTATAAGTCCTTGACTATGTGGTTATGAAGTTTGGCATTATGCATTACATCATTATGAAAGTGGTTATTGATATTTCATGTGAATATTTGACTTGTAGAATATCCAAAAGAATAAGTAAATGGAATTATTTGATTTTATCTTTTTCATATTATGCTGAAGTTTAAGTTTAAAAGAATTTTGTTTTACTCCAACACATTTCCTTAAATGTTTATATTTATTTATGAAAGTTTTCGCTATATTTTTATCCTTACTAAGCATTTGAGATCAACCCTTTCTATGTTTTATTTTTCCTAGGACGTGAAGACGTATTTTACAGCTGATAAGTAGGGTTAAGATAATGGATTAATGGAGTTCTCAAAGGATCATTTATGTTGTGTTTAATTTTCCAATGTGTAATGTAATGTTCATGTATGTAATCTATTTTCCAAGACTGCTAAACAGATCGGTCTTTCGGGACTTGATTCCTTGTAATCATGCCAATGTATTCAAATAATGCACCGACTCTCATAACTGGGGTCAGAGAATTACAATTGGTATCAGAAGAAGTTTATCAATAACCTTGGAAACTAGATTTAGAAAAAATCTGATTATAGAACACTACCCTAAGATAGATTTTGAGGATTATTATAGAACAACATCATGTAATTTTGGTACTGTAGATATTTCATGATTTTTCCAAGAAATAAATCCCAGACTGGATACAAGCAGGTAGAGGTGGCTCTGGCGCAGATGTACCTAGGGGTAAAATCCGAAAACACCGCTTTGAGCTAGACTCGATTGGGAACTAGTGCACCACAACGAGCCTTGTTTCACTCTTGGTTACGACACTCCTAGGGGATATGATTAGGATAATTCTCATTTTCCTTACATACCACTATGAAGGGTTTATGAGTATATACATCCTTAAATAAACCATTTTTATGATTATCGATTATATCTATAAACTGGTCAATTTATGTTAACTATTTTACAAGTTTGGAATAATGCATTGTGATTCATAAACTAACCTAGCATATTCCATTATTTAGAAATGGCGCCCAATAGATGGAACAAGACCTCCATAAATATGCATGATTCAAAGAGTAAGATGGATCATATCTTTCATGGTGTTAAGTAAACATTCAGAAAGGAAATAGTCTCCCACATATTATCATAATATGAAGAAATAGTATCATGTGTTAAAAAGATAAGTAATGAATTTTCTTTGCCTTATGACTTAGAAGGGAATCAAGAGAAGAAAAATATGGTAGATAGAAAGATGGAAAAAGGTAATAAGGGAAAGAAGGATTTTCCCATATGTGATAACTGTGGAATGAATCACCATGGTAAATGCTTGAAGGGAATGAGAGTTTGTTATAAGTGTGGAGAAAATGGACACCAAGTACATGATTTAAAGTGTGAGAATAATATTTCAAATATATAATGCTTCATCTGCAAGGAGTTGGGACACTACGCGAATCAATGTCCAAATCATCAGAGTATACACCAAATGCTGCTATTGGATAATAATCAAGATATGATACTACCGAAGATGAAGAAAAATGATAAAATTCCTTATGTTGTTATTAAAGTATTGTGTCATTTGAGTATTGTATTAATGATGTACCTGTTATAAGAATTATAGAGTATATAAGGATTGTACTGTAGTACTATTTCATTAAGAACTTGAGATTATTGGAACCAAGAAAAGTGACTCAATAACAAGTTAACTTCTTGGAAGATACTTGGTTGATGGAAATACAAAAATTTAATATGGTCCTGATGCTAAGGCATTGATTTTTTAATTAGAGATGATTGATTTGGATAAATTATATTTCATATTATTGACATCCTTGGAACTAGTTAATGGTTTTTTGATTCTATCATTGTTTGAGTTTACAAAATTAGATGATATAAAGAGTATATATAGTATTCTATAAGGAGTAAGGGTGTATGAATGAAATAAATATGGTTATATGATAATTCAGGATGTTACCGTGTTTTAAAAGAATAGATGATGAAGTTATTCACATGTTATTATGTGGAAAAAAGGATCCTCATTGTGTTTAACTTCCTTGTAAATTTTGGACTATGAGTTTGGACAGAAGTATTTTGGATAAGTATAAAGGTTGGAATCAATTAAGTTTGAAATTGGATACTATTTTTATGGTTAAATAATTTCATGATAGTATTTTTGGATTTTCATAAAAAGGGTAACTCTGAGATCGGACGACAACCCGTCACGTCTGGCAAGGCTGCGAGACTTGAACCCGCAACTGAAGGGTGATAAGGGTGCATCACCTACCACTAGCATATGTGATGTCCTAGTTTTTATAATTTAGTTTTTTAAATATTATGACAAATTAATTAGAAATTACTTATTTTTGAAACCTTATATGATTAGGAAAAATAGAATATTTTTTAATTATATTATCTTTCAGAGTGAAAGATGAGTTTGTGGTAGGAATTATTTGAAGGATTAAACTCTACATGTCAAGTATATATAAATAAATAAATATATATACATATATATCCACTTATATTGTGAATAAATTAATTCTTAAAATTTAGGTAAGGGATCTTAAAACCAAAAATGTGTTACCCTAATACAATATGTTTTGTTGAACTGATGATATTTTACATCATCTTAGATTGCTGGCTTTGAGGCCCTCAATTTTAGAATATTTTGTGATTGATGACCTCAATAAAACCCCTTAAATATTTACGTTTTCCCTCTAATTATGTTTCTCTAATTTACACCAATGTTCTCCTAATCAAGATCATAATTTGGTGGTGACTTTTTTATTTCCCTTTCCCTCTTATTAAGAATAAATTTTATTAACCCAATTTTCGATGTGGGTTTTCCACAAAGGTAATTTTTTATTTTTAACCATTTATTTTTGAAGAACAATTTCAAATTTTTAGGACTAATATTATTGAAGGATGGGTTAATGTAACACCCCAAGATTTCATTGTATGTTATCTCATTAATGTAATTCAATAGCTTGCACTACACGAAACACCAAGTGCGAGCGCACCACAACTTACCACACTTATGGTTCAAAAAGAAGTTATGAATAGTATTAACTGAATTTTGTATCTTATATAATCTATATAATTTTAACATTCATATTATTTGTTTTTTAGACATAATATATGAACAAATTCATTTTTTAGATAAAAGAAGTAATTTTAAAAAAAAAAATCTATTTTACCTCCTTTTAATGAAGAACCATTTTTTAACCAATATCCGATAGTTTTAAATATTGAATTTATTGATATTAAATTTTTCTTTAGAAGTGGGACATAAAAATTTAGTTGATATAATGTTTTGGTACTTTTATGATAACTTTCATATTTTGATGAATAGTGAAAAATACTATTTTTTAATTGAAAAAAACTTTTTTTAATCGAAATAATTCATAGTGATAAATTATGCATTTGAATGGTTTGGAAGTATAATTAGATTATATTTTTATCATTTAATACAATGTTGGTCATTATAGGTAATTTCACATTTAAATTTGACATAAACACATGTCAATCTTTTGATAGATTCTACTTTTTAAAAACCCGCTTTATGGTTTTGACAATGAGAATTAATTTTAAAATAATAAATGCAACTTATATGTTTTGAATTTGAAAAATTGACTTCATTTTTTAATTTGTAATATCAAAAGTATCTTAGGGTAAATTATTTGTATTTTTCTGAACACTTTCAATTTATGATGAATAGTAAAAAACACTAAGTTGTTATATAAAACTGACTTTTTATTTAAATAATTAGTTATTTTATTTTAATTTATTTTTGGTCAAAATATATATATAATACCTATATATTTTCATTGTAATTCATTGGATTCATTTTATAATAAATTTTTATATATAAATGTTTATCGAACATTTTACTATCTTTTACCCACCTTTTAGGAGCATTTGTAAATTTGAATAAAACATAATTTTACCACTTCTATGAGATTAATTTCAAAAATCCAAGAGACACAGTTAATATCATTATGTAAAATGTGTTTTAATAAGATGAAAAGAATTTTTTTGAATAGTAACTTTTGACTTTTATTTCCCACGGTTAAAAGTAAATAGGGTAATTAAGGGTAAAAATGATATCATAATTACCCTTACACAGGTCCTAATTGTATTGTATATGTATCATTCTACCAAAAAACCTTATAAATGAAATATTATCGTCTTTGGTCCACATGGATTAGATTAGGACATTTATTATTATTTTATTTAAAGAAAAGATAAAAGAGTTAAATTCAAAGTTTAATAACTAAACAATTTTTAATATAGGGTGATACACAATATAAATTCTACTATAAATATTCATTATAAAACTAAAAATATTTACTACAAAATTATATTTTATTTAAAATTTTTATATGTTATATAATTTAATTTATTTATGACATAATGATGATGCAATAATTACATTAATAATGAAAAAATAAAATAATTTATATTATAAATATCCAAATAAATAAAATTTGAAACTTTTTATGAATTAAAATAATTTTATAGGTTAATATGAAGTGTTAGGATTGAATATATGAATTTATTTCGAAGTAATAAAGTTGGTAGGACTTTAACAAAAATCATTTATTAAATAATGTAAAAATTGACATAATTTAGTTTAAAAAAAATACTATATTATTGGTTGATATAATATTCCTAAAAATCTAAGGTTTGTAAAAGGTCCTTAATAAAATTATATATGTCATTAAATAACCTATTGGGGTTATCTTATAATATTATTAACCATATAATATAAAAATACAAAGAGACATGGTAAATGTCGAACTATTTAACTAATAGTTAAATCTAAAAGATAAGGTTAATATGATGACCTAAACCTATCTAAAACCAATTTATTGAGATTTGTTTGACCCATACCCACCTTTTAATTTAAATAATTCAATTTTTAGCAATTATAAACTAAAAATGATTTTATTATAAAATAATATTTCATGCTTTTCCTAAAGTGACCATCACCTCTCTTATAAAAGGGCACTTCCCCTTCTCTTCATTTTACACCTCCAATGCATTTTGGATCGGCCAACCCCTACCCAAATATAATAAAAACTTTCCTACATTCAACCTATAGGACTTAATTTTGTCACAAATCCAACCAATGTATCCCTTTTTATCAAATCAAAAAGAAGAACCCGAAGAAGAGGTAAATATTTCATCCCCTCTTTCAAGTTATTTTCTTCTTCCACTTCATCTTTCTTTGTTGTTTCCATTATAAAATAATAATTTCAGTATCTTCTACATACATTGATGTTATTATAAAAATGGTACAACCATATTCATTATTCTATCCATCCTATAAATAAAAAAGTCACCATACGTGCGTATGTACGGATTACCGTCTCCACGTCATTGTGTAGTTTGTTATTCAAACACGTCATTATTTGGATGGGTATAATAATAAGTATAACTTATGTAAATAATAAATATATCATGTTAATTATTATGTATATATGATATAATATCCAATTATATACTAATTCACCATCAATATAATAATATTGTCGTTCGTGCGTACCTATGGATTACCGTCTCCATGATCTGATGAGATTCATTTCCACATTCACCATTCAATGATGATTATAAAATATATATCATTAATAAGTATATAATATATGACCTAATAATTCTACTGGATATATATATATTTACTTACTTATATCTTATTCACTTAGTTCTATTCAATATGATATGAAAATGGAAACAACGTTTATGCGTTCATACGGCCTACCATCTCCATAAATGATGTTTTCCATTTCATATATATATTTATTATAAATATTTATATTCTAAATATATGTTATATATAAATCATGTTTTATATTCTGGAATTATTTAAATCATGATCTATGTGATACAATTAAGAGTGACAAGTTAAAACACGTAAGATAAAGAAAGTGACTATTACCCAAAATGTTAATTTAACATGGAAATTATTATTAAAGGGGTTGTATAAAGTCATAAATTAATCATGTATGATATCATAAATGTTAATATGATTCTGGTATAATTTAATAACATACTATGGTCTTTATACAAGAGTTTTAACATACCCTCGACTAAAGGAACGTGAAAGGTAAGGGTTAATTCCTCAATCTCGTTATTATCCAAGATAGTTTATGTGTAAACATTTACTAGGACATATTTATTATCCACATCCATGATTCATAAATGATATTTCAAAAATATTAATTTTAAGGCACTCTTTAACTAAAAAATCATTTTAATTTTTTTAAAGATTTATTCTTCTAAAACTTTCCAATTAATGTCCATGTTTTCAAAATGATTTTAAGGAATATTTTATATAGACATGAATGTTTTAAAATGTCAATTCATTTAAAAAGTTTCAATGTGTTATGGGAAAATTTTATAAAAAATATCTTTTAAATTACTTCCTTTATAAATTGTGTGTCTTCTAAAATGATTTCATGAAAAATGGATATTTCTCTCAAAGATTTTTACTGATCATTTTCATCTATGTCAACATCCATTACTGGATATTATTCTTGATCGAGGTTGATTCATTATGATAAAAATATTATAAATTTTATTGAAGGTTTTGTAATATGTTTGACTATGGATGTGTTATTTATAAAACATTCATGGTTTATGGATAAAGTATTGAAATTTCATATGCTAGTTTTAATACGAATGTTTTTGTTATGTTTAAAACTTTTCATATGAGGAATGCATTGGACTTAGTAAATGACATGTGGAACCTGATATAGCTCCCCAATGCATCGGTAGGTCTCATGAGACAAACTAGTGTCTTGGAACAAGGCCTTGACAAAATCTTATTAGTATTTTTGGAACAATGAATTGACTATGTGGTTATGAAGTCTGTCATTATGCATTTCATCATTATGAAAGTGGCTATTGATATTGTATGTGATTATTAGACAAGTAAAATATCCATGAGAATAAGTAAATGGAATTATTTGATTTTATATTTTCTATATTATTCTGAAGTTTAAGTTTAAAGGTATTTTTTAGTCTAATCATTACCTTAAATGTTTAATCTTATTTATGAATGTTTCCGATATATTTTTATCCTTACTGATCATCTAAGATCACCCATTTCTATGTTTTATTTTTTCCAGGGTGTGAATAAGTATTTTATGATTGATAACTACGGTTTAGCTAAGGGATTAATGGCATTCTCGAAAGATCATCTATGTTGTGTTTTATTTTCTAATGTGTAATGTAATCTTCATGTATGTAATCTATTTTCCAATACTACTAAACTGATTGGTCTGTCGGGACTTGATTCCTTGTAATCATGCCAATGTATTAAAATAATGCATTGACTCCCATAACCGGGGTCAGGGCGTCACAATCAGTGTTTGCCAACATGAACATGTATTTTGAAATATAATGTTGTGTTGTGGTTTTCTTGCCAATTTCTTTTTTTCGAGATTATTTTAAGATTTTTAAAGATGTATAGATATTTGATTCATAATGTGTTTCTATGAGGTTAACACTCAATCTTGGGGAGACCAATTTGGGATGGAATCTAGATAAGAGTTTACTGTTGTGTTTTTGATATCGGATGGTTGTACTTATGGATTGTTATGTAAAAATTATTCAATAATTTTAAATTAAATATGGTATGTTCATCCTATCATAAAAAAGATATATAAGAAATTGAAAGAACAAATTTTGTTGGTAGTAAGGAAATGAAAAGCAGTTATGTTTGTTATAATATGGAAAACCCATCAGTATGTTAAGGTAGAGCAATAGTGACCATTAGGTATGATGAAGTCCTTTTTTACTTATTTTTGAAAGTGGGGGTAGATAGCAATGGATTTTCTGAAAGGTCTCCAAAGGATGATTTAGAAACGTGATTCGATATAGGTGATAGTGGATTGAAACAATTTTCCCCATTTAATCCATATCCATGAATATCATTTGGTGGAGGACATGTCTAAAATATATATCTGAGAAGTGGTAAATAGTAATGTATTACAAGTTTTGATTGTATTAAATTGATACCTGAGTATTAATTCTTTTTATGGAAATCCTTATAATGAGCCGTTGGGAGTAAGTTGAATATGAGTATAGTGTATCATCCTCAGATGGATGGAAAATATAATTTAATTATTAATATTTTATAATACATTCTTTAAGCATGTGTAATTAATTTTTTTGGCACATTGTAGGAGCACATACTATTAATGGATTTCTTATATAACATCAGTTATCAGTCCTTCATAATTTTGGATCCTTTCGGAGAATTGTATTGGTATCCTTCTCATTCTCCACTTTATTTGGTGGAAAAATATGAGACATCACTATTGGATCGAATGTTGTGCAAGAGACAATAGAAAATATTCATTTGATCATGAAAATGATGGAGATATCTTGGAGTTATCAAAAATCATATGCAGATCATTATCAGTTGTTGTCATCATTCGAGGTGAGTGATCATGTGTTATTGATAATCTCTCCAATGATTGGGCATCATAATTTTGGTAAGAAAGAAATGTTATCTCACTACAATAGAGGTCCTTTTGAGAGACTTTAATGGGTTGGTTCGGTGGAATATTGGTTGGCTTTTCTACCAAGGTTTAGTTTAGTACTTAACGTCTTTCATGTTTCTCAGCTGAAAAGGTATCAAACTGACCATGGAAATGTAATTTGATGGGATCATGATAACCTAGAGAAGGATTCTACTTCGTCTCATGTACTATTGTAGATTTTGTATTGGCAAGATAAATCATTTCATGGGAAAAGTATTATTCTAGTGTGGGTTTTATGAAAAAATGGTCAAATTATGGATGAAACATGAGAGAATGAGAAGGAAATTGTCGTTCAATGGAACAAACTATTTCAGAATAATGATGGTTTTATACTTTCTCTAGATAGAAAGACTAATGGTGGGGATAATTTAATACCATTGATTTTAGTTAATTGACCCTTAATATATGTATTTTATGTATATAATGTGATTTTATTGTATTTGTTATGTTATGGAGGGGCATTGACATGTTTTTGGGGCCTTTTGGAGGATCGTTGTTTCAGCATAGTTAGTAGAAACTATGGAACGCCTATAGGAAACTATGTAATGGGAACCAAAGGTCACTCTGCGGGTGTAGAATTGGCACATGGTTTAGCCAAATCATTCACCCGCCCAGGAAGAACCATGAAAATATGAATTGAGGGTATATGAATGGTTGGAACAAGGTTTGTCTAACCATCCAATCCAACCACGAAAGGGTTGTTTGGAGGTAGTTTCTAGAGCATGGTTTCCTCCTGGATTTCCAAACCATGTGACTAAACCTTGCATCATTAAAATTTATTTTATTATTTTATGGATCTAATTAGGTTTAACCCCTTAACCCCTCATTTTTCACTTAATTCATCTATAACTATAATTCCTCTAACTCTGAAGGCTATGGAGACCCTTACCATTGATTTGAGATTGATCTTTTTGAGCACTATGGTTCTTTGGAGGCTAGATTTCTAGGTAGCTACACACTATTGCTGGTTTTCTTTAGTTTTCTTCTTCTTCCCTCTCTTAGATTCACGAATATAATCTGTTGGGAATATATTCATGTTTTTTATGCCAATAATAATAAGATATGATTATTTTTATATGATTGGTAACAAGTAATAAGTTGGGTGTTGAAATATCTATGCCATGTTTTTGGATTTTTTTACCATTCTTTATTTTGGCCTATGTTTTAATGTAGTTGGATTCACTATAGACCCTTATTATTATAATATGAAGTATTGATTTTAAATTAATTTAATTTACTAGATTTAATTATGAAATTTATGGTCAAATATTTATTTAAACCCTCTTTTGTGATGGTTTGTGAAATTGTAGAAAATTGTTGTCATGAAAAGGGATTTGTTTTATGATTTTAAAATGAATATTTTAAAATATTTCTTCTTTTGATTCATGGAAATGTATTGGTATAAATATTTTAAATAAAAAAATGTTTTTAATGAAATGGATTGAAATAGTTGGTTTGGGATGATATTTTTTATAAATAGTTGGTGTTTGTTCATTTTCATTGATGTGACCCTATGGAAAGGGTGTATCCCATTGGGGAACTTGGAATATGGTTACCTAATGACAAATTGTTATATCAATTAGTCACTTCTCATGAGTATGAAAATGTCACATTGAAATTCAAGTGTGGTTGTGTGGAATTGTGGAACCATGTAATGCGAATTCAACATGGATTCGAGAACTAGTTTGAATGACTTTTTTGGTTTCCTTCCATGGAAATCTATTTTTCTATATAATGTTTTTGTTTTTGATATAAAATTTATCAAGTTTATTTATATAAATTGTTTTATATAAATTTAGTAAAATATTCTATCCTAGTGTCATGAGTTGGGGAGTCATTGGAGAAATCATACTGAGTTTTGTACTCACAGCCTTCTTGGGTACATTGGTGCATTTGTAGGTATTGTTTATTTGAACATATGTAAAGTAAAGGTATATCATTTCTTTAGTGATTCTTTTTGATACATTGGGAACATATGCTTCAGTTTGAGACTGATCCTTTTTGGAGTTTCTAAGTTGTGTTCCTACACATATTTGAGTTTTTTTGGTTGATTTCTGCTTACTACTCTGATATAGTTTGGTTTTATTATGAGTGGTTTATAGTTTCCATGTATATTACATTGTCCTCATACATAATTTAGTGGTTTTTCATTAATGGTTATCTTGGTGTGTTTATTTTTTTTCAAAGGTAAAATCATCATCGAACTTCTTATGAATCCATTAACATTAACATCCATCCTTTGGTGTCCTGGGGATTTCACCTAAGGCCAAGTAGCACTTCTACCTCTTCCCAAGCCAATGGGTACGAGGAGGGATGTTAATTTTATTCCTTATAAAAATACATATTCATATTTCTAAAAACCATTCAAAACTCTATGTAATAAATTCCTGGTGATTTATGGAGTCTTATGAAATATAATTGTTAGTATATATAACTCAAAATAAAAACGGGGATTTTTTCCAACAATCACTCTCTTTGGGTCTGTTGAAAACACTCAAACATACCTAAAACCTATAAAAACACAATATTTAAGAGAATAATATAATTATATAGATATTATAATCAATAATCCACTAATCACGTATACAATGGGCACATAATTTTTTCCATGTGAGAAATAAGAGTTAAATTAAAATTTCACCAATAAAATACTACATTATCCTAAATATTTTGAAATTAATATTTCACCCATAATATAAACACTATTATTCGAATTTTAGAATAAAACAAAATTTCCCACATATTTTTTATGATTTTAAATTCATTTTTAGGAAACCTATTATTATTTTTTATTAACACACTATCCATAATCCTTCTCAAAGAAAAGAACATTGAAAACTACTTTAAGATTCTTCTTCTTTGTCAAAAATATGTTTTAAACATTATTCATTGAGAAATTATATTCCCTATAATGAAATTTGATCCTAAATATATCCCCCTTCATCAATAAATCCAATTATCACTTCTTTGAATGTTATAGGGAAGAAGCCATATCCCTTTCAAAGTAACCATTATAAATATCATATCTTTCCATGAACCACATGTTGAGTATTATATATAGATCACAGAATATGAATCTAAAATCACTCTAGGGGTGATAGTTTATTATTTAAACATTTTAAGTGAATGGATGTTGTTTAATTTTGAGATAATATTAATGATTCTCTACATATTCCTTGGAAGGTTCCAGTGTCATGATGTTCAAAAATTGACTTTGAGTAGAGAAAGATTTCAATCTCACCTACCTGTTCTCAAATCCTTTATAAATTTATACTCTATATCAATATTATTTTCCCTTGATTTATGAACTATATTTTTACAAAAAATAAAATCACTCATTTTTCACTATTAATAAAATATAAAAATTTAGATCTAATCTAGTATATTCATGTTGTTGCTTCATTTATAAGAGTTGTGTACTAGATTGAGTGGTTAATGAGCATTAGATTTTGTAGCACTCAATGTGATGAACATATATTATTTCTAGTCCAAGTTATAAAATACTCAACAAGTAAAAAATTCTATGTAATAGAATTCTTATTATTCATTGAACAGGTGTAATCCATATTTGTATATCCTAATAATTCTTTCATTGAATTTTCCTTATATAATATTTTTAAATCCATTGAATCAATTATTATCACTGGTAGAGTATGGGTTTAATTTAAATAACATTAATATATTTCATGGTGAAAATTAAAATATATATATCTAGTCTGGTCATTTTTATGTATAATAGGCTAAAAATTATTTTCCAACACTCAAACACAACAAATTCCTTGTCAATTTAATCCCCTAAAAACATTATTTGGGTAATAATTTGGGTTTTCATAAGAATAAAGAAATATACCCCAATTATTATCCATATCCTTTTGTAATATTTAAATTATGAAATAAAATTATCCTTCTTTCCTTGTATCACCTTCAAACCCACATAAAATTCCATATCCCGAATAATTGTTATTTTGAACATACTCCTAATAAATTCTTCACATTTATTCACAGTAAAACCACCAATGATCATGTCATCAACATCTATAAGTTCCACCATAATTTGATCAATATCCTTCTTAAAAAATAGATTATTAATAAATTCACCACATTGAATACATTTATTCTTAAATATTGATCATGCCTAGAATACCATTCCCTTGGTTCTTACATCAGCCTATAAATAACATTCTTTAATCAGTAAACTTTTTTATCCGATTCATGAATGTGAAACCTATTTTTATATTAAATATAAAACTCTTATTAACAAACTCTATTATGGAATTTATATTTGATATCCATTTGTAATACCATTAATATTATTTTTTACATCGATGGCTAAGAATATTTTAATCAATTTGAAACTACCCATTGAAGAAAATGACTTATCCAAATGAAACCCTTCAATTTAGAAGTACCCTACTCACAGAAGGAGTGATATGTTCTTAATCACAATACCTTCTTCATTGGTCTTGTTATGAAATACCCATTTTCTTCTAATAAAGAATTTTATCATACATTCTCAATATAATTTTGTACACCTAATAGTTCTCAATTTATTCATTTTCTTCATTCATAACATTTATCCAATTACCATATATAATAAACTACTCAAACAAATTTATATACATATGATAAGTGTGAAGTTTTTTGTAGAAGATTCATTATTCAAATTTTCAATGCATATTTTTGATCACTAGAAATATGTTTATCATCATTTTATACTAAACAATATGACTTTATTTTAGTTAAAGAACTAATTTCAACATTCCCACTGTTAGAATATTAATCTAAGTCTACAACATTCACTTACCTCCATCTCCAACTGCACAAATATTCAACTCTTTCTTCTAGAATACTCTCACCGATTTATTAAAAATTTATCCAATTCTCCATTACTGGGATATCTTGACTTTCAATAATTTTTAGAGTTTTTTTCTAAAACATTTATAATCATTCCTCCTTGAATAGAAACCAAAAAACATCTATGTTCTCAAATGTATTCTAAATTGTTTTGGTTTTTCATTATGTTTAAAATAAATCATTTACTTATAATCATTCAAAAGTAATTCAATGAAGGCTTATTCTATTACCAAATTTCATATAGAATATTTTCCTCACCCAAATATAAAAAGGATCTATTAGTGATAGAGTCTAAAGTAAACACCATTTCCTTCAAAAACATTCTCAGGTAGGTATTTTTCAATAAGAATTATTCAATACCTGTTGTTGGTTATATAATTTATCTATCAATTACATCATTTTTTAGAAGTCTTCACTATTAATTTTTTTCTTATACCATGATTCTTTAGATAATCCTCTGCATGGTTAACAAGAACCTACTAAACTATTATATTATAATTTTTTATTTAAATAAACACCTTGGATTTTAGAGTGATAACCATCAACCATAAAATTATTTTATTCATCCCTGAATATCATATAGTAATTATCAATATCAATTTATTTTAGTGATATCATACAAAAAATATCTATATCAACCAATTCCATCTACCACAATGACTTCTTTTCTTTCGGTTTATATGACTTCAAAATAATAATTCACTACTGATAAATGTCATATAAATATATGTATAATAATTTTTATGTTTTGGATATAACATGAGACTTTATGTTTTACTAATTCTTATAAATTTTTTTGGATAACGGGGGAAATATGTTTATAACCAAACCAATCAACGTCTTCCTTGGATATGTAGAACAAATATTATTCTCCATTAATGAGGTAGATATTTCCTTTAGTATAATTTCCTTATATTACTATTGATTCATAATTCCCCTTATAGTTCAATAATTCTTTGGGAAATTTATTACCTGACCCAAATAAAATATTTGGCAAACACTATGTAATGTTTGACCAAAGCCTTTAAGTAAAAAGATATAAATCCTCCTCATTTATTTACCCTCACTTTTATATTTCATAGAGACAACATTTTTCAATACATTATTATTTACAAACATTTTTAATCCTTTCCTATCAAATTTAATTCCAATGAAAATATTCTTTTAAAATTATAATGTGATAGGTGTGTTCGTTGTTAAGTATCTAAAAATTGTATTGATTTATTAGTTTTAATTCAATTAATTCAACAATAGTCTTTTTAACCTATTTCTTATGGACCCAATATTTTTTATTCACATAAGATTATGTTTTATATGAATTTTAACACTCTAGATATGTTGTTTCATCCTGATTATACAAATATATACAACTATTCAGGGCTTTTATCATGCTTAATGACTCCATGACTTATTTTCCTCTAGTACTTGAGTCTCCCTTGAAACATTCCTTAGCATTGTTGATGAGAAATATATGTATTTTCATCTATTAACTACACACAAAAAATAATCCATAGAAAAAATATCATGAATATTGATTTATGTTCATCTATATCCATTTATATCATTTGATATGGAATACACATTGTGCATATTATCTCCCTTTACATAATAATAACATTTAATTTTGTTCTCTGCTTTTATATCTTTCCTAAATTTTTAGTGGGGATTTGAGTTTCTCCCAACTCAATATTACTTTAAGGATTATGTAATTTTTTCATACACATGACCATGATTTTCATTTTCAATGATCAATCCACATACATTTTATTCATTCATTATAGGACCATTTTTTTATAGGTTGTTCTCAAAATGTTTTTTTATGTCACTATTTTTCTCCTAGATTTTTTCTAAAGAAAACATTATGTAACTTCCTTATATTATTCATGGAGTAAAAAATATTTCTTAATACATAAACATTTACCTCATATAAATTACATATATTTTAATCTCATCAGTCCTCTTGACCCTCTCCACCATTTTTGGTGAATCTATCAATATTATAAGGATTATTTTCACTATTAAGCCTGATGTCAATGACTTTATCTATTTTTTTGGATTAAAATATTTATGATTTCATGTATAGGACTATAACTAAAATCTCTCATATTCTATTTATATATATAATTTTTGGAAACACATAATAAAATACTGTATTTCATCATTTTGGCTCTACGAACATATATTACATCATGTTCTCCCGATAACTCCACCTTATGGTATAACACCCTCAACATTATAACCGTCATCATCACTTTGATCGTTTATTTTTGGTTTCATTCTCAAATATAATAAAAATTCATCATTGAGTTTCTTTCAATCATTAATATCCTCTATATCCATTTCTTCTAGGTTGTTTTCCTCTTATAAAAGAAATTTTATCTTAAAGAAACTCTTATTGGTATTACTATTTAATTTACCTTCAATATTATATTTATTTGTGGGATAATCATTATTATATTCCTCTAAAAATTTGTTAGGATTCATTACCTAATGGTTTACATCGATTATATATTTACAGTGGGTGAGTGGAAGAATCCTATTAAAATATCCTTTTTTTAATTTCCATATTTACGGAAAGTAATTAAATGAATTATTTCACTACAAATTTTGTCAAGAGAATGATCCATTGAAATATTATTCTTATCCATAAATTATACTTAATAAGATTACTCCATTACTGTTGTATCACCATAATGAGTCTATATATCATATAAATCTAAAGTACCATGAAAACCATCTAATGTAATTTCATTTGGATTCTTTTCTATAATCACTAAAACCATCAAATTTAAATCATTATGAAATATTTTGAAGATTTTATTTTATGTTTTGATATTTTTTATTGTTTATATATGTCCATTAATTCGCTCCATAACCATATTAACCCAGTAAAAGAATATATCAAATGGTTCATTTAGGTTCATTATAAAATCCTAGTACATATTTGATAGAAATTAAAATTTATCTTGTAATAAATTTTCTTCACTGTCATATATATTAAAAAATTTCCTTAATATGTATTTTAATAATCAAAACAATATCACTTTCATGTGAACTCTATTTTAACCCCCCCCCCCTCAATTTATTGATTCCTTTAGTGTTATCATCAAACACTAAAATATAAAATTTTAATAAATCTTCATGGTCTGTATGACCATAATTATATAAAGGATAACTATGTACTAATACATTAAAAATGATAAAAAATAATGGTGTACCTAATTATTTACATTTTTAAAGTTTTTCCATCAAAGATAAGAAATATTATGTGATTAAAAAACTATCATGGAATCTAAAATATAAAAAATATTTAAAAATAATCTTATAAATTGATAAAATATGTTAGTCCCACAAAAAGAAAATACCATGACAGGGAGGGTGAATATAGGTATAAAAAATTAAAACATCCTATCATCGTGATCTTATTTCATATTCAATAGAAACTCACTTATCTCTATCACAGTGAATAAAATATATAAAGAAAATATATAAACAAGAAATATTTACATAGTTTACTTACACAGGGATATATCTAAGGGGAATACACTCAATGATGTGTGAGTGTTCTAAATTACACTATAATATCACTATTTCATTATAAAAAGTCAATGTAGAATCATTGTACCTCTAGGTTCACAAACCTAGAAAATATTGAGACTCGCTATTTTCCTCACATTAGAAGAACTTGGTGCTCATCCAATTGAATATCTCAATTTATTTGAAATGAATTAATATATTCCACCAAGAATGATGTACCAATAGGATATATATCCATGCACATGATTATATATTTGAATAATATATTTTTAATAATGATGTGGTGAGTATTTTAGCGTACTAATCCAGCATAGACTTCACGACGTGAATGGGAGTTTCACACTGTGAAATGGCCCACATCATATTTTAAAAAACATTATTGGATGTTTTACTCAGTCATTTCCTTCCATACTCCTTCAACCCTGACCCAATGTATCTACTATTAGTTTTTTAAAGACATGCTTCCTTCTAGATTGATCCATTAGAGAACTGATATCTATTTTTATTATAGTGTGTCTCTATAAGTAATTCATCTTATTGCTTATTTTTTCCCTTTCTAGTTATGATATCACTATTGGATGGCATGCTTGGCTCCATTGGGTTACGTTGGTGTTTCTTCTTATTTTCTTCTTGATCCATTGTGAAATATTTCCCTGAAGGCATTTTCCTTTGTCAGTCATGGTGTGACCGGCGTTAATTCTTGAGGTATATAGGTTAGTTCCTTTCTTTCAACACCTTATGTTCATATTCGAATTAAACTTCATGTGTCTTGGATTCAGGGGCCTTCGTTGTAATCATTGGGGTTTTTTATTGGTGGATACTATTTTGGCCATGTGAAAGCTGAGATTTGAGATAGTTGGTTCCATATCTAGCCTATGATAATAGTTCTTATTGTTCTTCTTTACCAATTGATTCATAATAAAATATTTGCATGATTATTTTGTGTGTGTTTGGAAGAGTTTTTAATGAAAATGGGTTTTCCTTGGTTATTTATAAATGGAATGGAAAATGGTTATTTTCAAAGAATTGAAATGAAATTCGAAATGGTTTTGAAATGGGTTTCAAATAATTGAAATGAATTATGAAAAATATAACATGTGTACCTTGGGTACTTTGGTAGAAGGTTTAGATTTGGGACATCGACCATTGTGTTGTGATTATCAAGGAGGTTTATCTTCGGGATTTCTTCTCTTCTTAGGACCTTTTCTCTAGGGGACCAATATTGACATTTTTAGGGTGTTTACTCTTGGGGTATTCTTATACATAATAGGCCCATTATTCAAGGAATTGGTATGTGTACTTGATTATTATGGTATGAGTAGTCTTAAACGTAGACCTATAGTATTATTTATTGTTGTGATACCTGTGCTTTTGTTTTTTATTAAATCTTTCTATGTTTTCCTTGATATGAATGTTTCTGATAGTGAAACATGATATGGAAATTTTTCTTTGAAATTGTTATACCTAGTTTTATTTAGAATGTTAGAAAAATGGAAATATTTACCTTGTTTTATATAAAACTAATTTACGACTTATCATTCCATGTTTTTACATAAAATGAGCATACAATAATTGCAATAAAAAGGCTTGTTATGGAGCACCTAGGTGGGATCCTACTGATCCAGCTAGCTCACACCCTGTGCACCTCTTAGGTGGTGCGTAGATCTTCGTTTTTCTTCTAGTGCAGGGAAAGGAAAAGAACTATATTGAGGCAACAAGGATCATGTTAGTTGGTTGGGTATCTACTGGTGATATGTTGGGTGTTTTATATACCATCCTTTGGAGTATCTATTTGGATTGAGTCCTTTGTTGTTAGACTTTTCCTTTAGAGTTTTTAGCATCTTTTTTTGTTTTATATTTCCAATATTTTCTTACAGTTAAGGAATATACATCTTTATCATCTTAGGTTGTTCATTTTTTAGTACATCTATGCCTTGTGTTTGATCATGTTGGGTGAAATCATTCACGTTATTGTGTTGATCATGCATGAGTTCTTTTCACTAGCCTGTGGGGATTGAGAACACCCTTTGGGTATGTAACGGGATGGATCAGGTTCCGAGTTTGAGGGAAACCTAGGTCAGTTCTTTATAATTTTATATTAGAGGAGTTCTATCCTCAAGAGTTTTTCATAGGATTTTTGTTAGACTGGAGAGATAATTTTTGTGCTTTAAAGGATTGTTGTGATAAGTGTCTAGAAAACACTTTCCATGGAGAGACACATGTTTCCATTGAATGTTGGGATGTGAGTCTCTACTGTTGAGTTTTTGTTTTTAAATATCATTTTTTTCTTGTGGGTTTTCTAGTTTGAACTAGGATTTGTTCTGGTATTTGATTTTTATTATGTTTTAGTGTTTACCTATTTTCCTCTGAGACGTCTTCCATGATTTATTTATAAAGGTGTAGATAATACTCCAAAATAGAACCCACCTAAAAGATATAATCTTATCGAGACTATCATACGGGTAGTTCGTGATGTCGATCGTGATGTATCAAGAGTTCATAACAATGTTGTTGAGGTACAACCAAGAACTAGAGGAAATGAAGATTGATCAAGGGAATTATTGTGTGAGAAGCCAATATCCTTCAAGGGAATAACTGAGCCTCTTGAGGTGGTGTACTAGATTTAAAGGATCAATCAGATATTTGACTTTCTGGAGACACCTAAGAACATCAGGGTGAAGTGTTCAAAGTTCAGTCTCAAGGGGTCCGGTAAGAGATGGTGGGATTCTATGGTCTAGGAATATAGACACATGGACATGGATTAGAAGGGTTTCCAAACCCTATCCATCTAGTAGTTTTTTCTTAGATTCACTGATACTGCATAAGTCTCTACAGTTACTGTATTTTCAACAAGGAGAGCATTCAATGTCGGAATACACCAATCATTCTACTGAGCTTGTCTGCGTTTTCCTAGATATAGTGAAGAATGAACATCTGAAGGATTAGAAGTACCTACAGGGTTTGCAACTGAATAAATGATCATATGTGTTTATATTTAATCTATCTACATATGTGGATATGGTAGAAAGAGTTATGATGGATGAAATGAATATAGCAAGAAAGTATGGATTTCATACCTCTTCTCTTCCATTGGGTTCCAGCTTCGGTTGAGCACATGGGAAGAAGAGTAACTGGAAATATCTTTATAGGAGTAGTGGAGATGGGTCTTAGAAGTGAGCATCATCTACACCTTCTGTTATAGCGTGTAATTTACCTCCAAATGTTTTTCAGTGTGGAAAAGGCAGACACACAAGATTTTCTTGTCCTATTCCAATGAAGACATGCAATAGTTATGGACATGTTGGAAACTTACGTTATTTCTGTTAGGCTATTAATATGCCTCATTATGGCCAGGGTTCGTCATCTCCCAAGTATATTGTAGTGATGTTAAAAACCTCATAGATGATAAGCCTACTGCCATAGGACTCAAAAGTAAAGCATTTTCATGAAGTAGATGAGTGTCCAGTGGAAGTCAATGCAGGTCCATAAATAGTGATAGGAACTAAACTTAATGAATATTTAGTAGAAATTAATTTATTTGATACTGGTTCCTATGACTCATTTATACCTACATTTTTTTATATTCTTAAACATCTAACATAACTTATGTCCTTTGAAATGGTTTTAGAGAAACCTCTTTGTAATAGGAAAGAGAATAGGTTCAAGTGTCCTTATTGTTCATTAATGATAGAATATATAGAGTTGGTCTGGGATTTTCTCATTCTTGATTTGTATCTATTTGACATCATTATCAGTATGGATTGTCTTGTCACTCAATGAGTTGATGTTGATTGTTATCATTGTGACGTTTCATTTCTTGTTGCTGATGGGAGATCTTGTGTGTTTTAGAAAGAGAGGGATCTAAGATCAGGTTGTATAGGGCCTTCCCATACAAAGCTCACGAGTTTTCTATCTTCCATTGTGTTTGATCCTGATTATTCCTCTCCTATTATTTATTTTCCCTTTATTGTTCAAGACATATGAATTTGTTTCCAAGGCAACTTCTCTGGACTTCCTCCGGAGAGAGATGTTGAGTTTATGAATGACTTCGTTCTAGGTACTCAATAGATAGTGATTCATTCTTATCATATATCACCATTGGGGATGAAATATCTCATGATTTAGTTGATGACCTGTTAGAAAAATGATTCGTTCACCCTAGCATTTTGAATTGGGAATCCCTTGGGCTCTTTGATAAGAAATTATATGGTTCACTTTGGTTATGTATGGACTATTTGATATTGAAATGGGTATAATTTAAGAAAAAAATATCCTTTTCCTTGTGTGGATGATTTGTTTGATCAATTAAAAGGGTAAAAGTGGTTCTAGAAGATTGATCTTCATTTGGGTTATCATCTTCTCTGATTTTGGGAGTCTAATATACCAAATACATCCTTTAGGAGCAGTTCTAACCATTTTGAATATCTTGTGACACCTTATGGTTTGACTACTGCTCCTGAATTTTTTATAGACTTGATGAATCAGATATTCCATAATATCTTGAAACTTTTTTGTTAGTGTTCGTGGATGATATTCTAATTTATTCAAAATCCTAGCATAAACCCAAACGTCATATGAGTTTGGTTCCTTTTTAAGTATTCATTTCTATGGAATGCTTTTGAAATTTATTTTCTAGATTCCTAAAGTCTTGTTCATGGGGAGAATTTTTCTAAGCATGGATTATCAGTTAATCCAGAGAATTTGAAGGTTCTTTTTTCATGGAAGGTACCATAGAATGTATTTGAGATGCAAAGATTCATTGGTCTTGTTGGATAGTACTGACAGTTCGTCAAGGATTTCTTTAAACTGGCATATACATTGATTGTTCTTACTAGGAAGGTGGTGAAATTCGTATGGGATGTGATGTTTTAGTCTTCTTTCAATGAACTGAAATGAATTCTAACATAGTCTCTTATTCAGTTTTTATCTGAGCCTAGTAATGGGTACACGGTATTTTTTGATGATTCAGGTGCTGGTTTGGGATACGTGCTAATTTCGGATGACTATATGGTAGCTTATAAATCTTGTTAGCTTCAACTACATGAAACTAATTACCCTACGAATGATTTTTAGCTTTTTTTAGTCATGTATGTTCTTAAATGTTGGTAGTACTATCTTTTTGGAGAAATGTTCATGATCTTTTCTAATCATAAAATTTTGAGCTATAAATTTTTTCATAGAGTCTTAAATCTAAGGAAAATATGAAGGGTAGAATACCATCAGACTTTTGACATTGATATCTTCTATACCTCAAGGAAGGGAAATTTAATTGTAGATGCTATTAACAGTAATGTACTATATCAAGTAGTTATGGAATCGATGGAGGAGTGGAACCTTATGGGGATTTTCACTCAATTGCAATTAGATTCTCCGGATGATGTTTTATGTATGGTTCTGACTAGTGTTCAGTTATATTCATCTCTTATGGAGTCTATTTTGTGGATTCCACATCAAGATGATGACTTTTAGAAGACTTAAGAGAGCCTTTATAGTGGGCATGTTGTTCCTGATTGGTCTCTCTCATCATATGGTATGCTCTACTTTGGGAAGCGGGTTGCCGTCCCAGCATATGTGAGATGTTTAGCCTTGTTTTAATGTCATAACTCTTCATGGTCCATTTACCCAGGTACTAAGAATATGTATTATGACATGATGTGAAAATTTTAGCTGCTGAGTATGATGTGTGACATCGTAGAGTTTATGTCTCACTATTACACCTTCCAATAGAAAAAGGTAGAGCACTTGAAACCTTCTATTTTTCATCATCCTCTTCCCATTTCGATTAGGAAGTGGGACAAGGTGTCCATGTATTTTTTTGTTGGATTCCCATAGACTCCCCAAATGAGGAGTGCTAACTGGGTGGTTGTTGATCAGTTGAAAAAGCCTGCTCATTTTATTCCAATCAAGGATACCACTAATGTTGAATATCTAGGTAAGATATATGTGTAGGAGATGATGTGGTTACCTGGGATTCCTTCTACCAATGATAATGATATGGATAATAGGTTTAATTGTGGTTATAGAATATTATTCAAGAGGAAATGGGAACTCAGGTCTTGTTGAGCACAACATACCATCCATAGGATGATGGTCAGGCATAGCATGTGATTCAGATCCCAGTGGATATGCTCTATGCCTCTGTCTTAGATTTTGGAGGATCATGGGATAACCGTCTAGGAATGATTGAGTTTTTTTAATCATTTATTAGTTGTCGATCATAATGGACCCCTTTGAAGCATTGTATAGTCACCCATGTAAATCAACTCTTTGTTGGGAGGAGGTGGGTGAAGTATCTTTAATTAGACCATGATTGGTTCAGGAAATGTCCATGACGATTCAGAATGTACATAAACATCTGATAACATCCCATTGTTGACAGAAATCATATGAGGATTGGTTTCATGGACCTTATGAGTTTTCCATAGGTAACTAGGTTTTCTTAAAATTTTATCTTTGGTTAGGTCATCGTCGGCTTAGAAAACATGGAAAGTTGGCACTGAGATATGTTGGACCATTTGAGGTCACTAAGCAGCTCAGATAGTTTTCCTATCAGTTAGAATTTATGGTTTAGTTGATTCGTATTCATGATGTTTTTCTTATATCTCAAATCAGTAAGTATCAACCTCATCCCACACACACTCTGAGTTGGGAAGAAATTGAGATATAAGTGGATGTTTTTATTTTGGAGATCCTGGTTGAGATCATTGACTCTTAAGAGAAATTATTACATGGTAAGCCTATTCTATTAGTCAAACTGATATAGAAACAAGGATCATATTCTCATGAGACATGGGAACATGATTTGTTGTTGAGGGAGCTCTAGCCTCAGCTTTCCTAGGGATTACATCATCCACATGACTTCCTAAGGATGCAAAGTCTTTATTGTGGGGAGTTTGTAACATCCCATTATCATTTTATTAGGTATATCCTTATCCTCATCATGCTTTTACCCTTTTTTGAGTTTTGGAGGACACCAATATTTGTAAATTAAGATATTTTTTGGACTTTCAAATTTAACCAGCATTTTCTACCAAATACAGGAAGATTTCACACCGTTTAATTGGGTTACATGTTGCATAACTACTTTTGTGTTCAAGTAGTGAAAGGGGATTCACACTATGAAATATTACATGTTTTATTTATGGTTTAATTTTTTGAATGTTTTAAATAATTTATTTTTAACATGAGGTGGCAGGTTCTTCATCGTACTTATCTAGCATGGACCTCAAGACTTGAATTGGAGTTCGACATCATCAAATGGCTTGTGTCCAATTTTAAAACATACCCTTAGAAGGTTTTCATTATCCTTTATTTCCATACTCCTTCTCCCTCGAACTAGGGTATCTCCTAGGCATTTTTTAATACAACTTTCCTTCCAGCTTGATCTGTTTCACGTCTGATCTCTATTTCAATTGCAGTTTGTCTCTTTGGGTATGTCAACTTTCCAATTATTCTTTTCCATTGATCACGATATCACCATTGGGTGGAAAGTTTAGATCCATTGGGTTAATATGGTGTTTCTTCTTGTTTTCTTATAGATCCTTTGTGAAATCTCACTGAAAAGGCATTTTCCATTGTTGGAAGTGGTGTAATGTGCATTTATTCTTGAGGTATATAGGTTCCTTCCATTCTACTGACCCATTGTGTTCAGATTTGAATCAATATTAATTTTGATTGGATTATAAGTCATTCATTTTATTTTGGGTTTTTTTGTTGTTGGATCTCATTATGGGTTTGTGTGGCCCGATCTATGAGGTAGGTGGCTTCGTCTCTAGTATATGATAATGGATATTGTAGTTTTTCATTAAAAACAGATTCATAATGAAGTATTGGCATGATTCTTTTGTGTGTGTTGAGAATATGTTTCAATAAAAAATGGGTTTTCCCTGGTTATTGATAAATAGAATAGAAAGGGGGTATTTTTTAGTCATTGAAATTAAATTTTAAATTGTTTTGAAATGGTTTTCAAATCATTGAAATGAATTGTGAAAATGATCACATGGGTTACCTTTTGTACTCAAGTGGAAGGTTTATCATGGGGAAATCATTCATTATTTTGTGACTATCAAGGATTCTTTTCTTGTGGATTTATTATGTTTCCTAATACCATTGTTCTATGGTACTGATATAGCCATTTTTAGGGGGTTTACACATGGGGTATTCCTCTACTTCCTAGGACTATTGTTCTGGGGACTTGTTTGTGCACTTGATTATTGTGGTATGAGAAGTTTGCATCCTGGACCTATAGTATTCCTGTAGAGACCCGAATCTTGACATACATGGAAAATACATTACTTTTGTGGAATACTTAATACATAACAAAAACAGAAACTCACGGACCGTAATAGTTTAATGTCTTAGGAAACTCAAAATGTAATCTTCTAATCTTGGTGAATGATCTTAAACATCTCCCATAAAGATCTTACCCTTTTTTCATAACTAAAAACTTTCTTTAAGTCCTAGGGAAGAGAAAAAATATAAAGGGTGAGCTCAAATGCTCAGTAAGGGTAATCATAGAGAACATAAAATAATACTTAAACATTTGAATGCAAGAACATGAACATAAAATCTAAACATCAAAATCTTGAGCAAAGACATAAATCATGGAAGTACATAAAGCATAGATCATAAAGAAAAATTATTCATGATAAACTATCATAAGAATAAAACATGTAATTGAAGAAACCATTCAGCACTTGTTATGATTTCCATAGTAGCCAAGACATTGCTGCCAAGACCACCTTAGTGGACAAAGTCCCTTTCTTAATCGAGTTCACTCCTCGTTTCAGTCCTGTAACACTGAACTGGATTAACTTACCATTCCATCCATGTCTATCTCATGAGATATAAATATTTACCCAAAGCATTGGAGGGAGATATAGGTCCCACCCATCTCATAATGAAATCATTCTTACTTGTGCCACAAAATAAACATACATCATTCATAATAACCCAACAAATAAAATGGGTTTCATAAACATCATCCCATCAACACATAATCTATATAAAATAAATGGATATAATTTCATAATAAGAAAATTGAAACCATGTAAATCATAGAGACATTATACTTTAAACATACACATATGAAATAATTTTCTCTTAGATAGACAATGGTTTTGATAAAACACTTGAATTGAATTATTGAGGAAAATATCCTTTCTTCTTCAAAATCAATTTCTTTTCACAAAACATCATGAAATTTTAAAAGAAAAAGATTTTGTTTAAAATAGTCATGAAATATTTTTGAGGAATCTTCAAGAAAATAAGGTTTTATAAAACCGTAAAAATTCGTTCGTGCCGTATAAGTTAAAAAAACATTCTTCTTGTACTTTTGTCGGAAAAGTCAAAAAGTACCTCGTAATATTAAAAAAAGAAAGATTACTTACATACCATGTAGTAAAATTCAAGAATGGGAAAAGAGGACTTTAAACCTACATGAAAAGTTTTTATAAAACATGGACATGGATGATAGAAATAACCCCAGTAAATACTTACGAATAAGCAATCTCGGATAAAAATGTGATTTGAAAAATTATCCCTTACCTTAGTTCTGATATGCTTCCTATGTATCTGAACCTCCTATATAATGATTTAAATAATTTCATTGACTTATTACATAATAATATTCATTGTTATGATATCATATATGGTTCACTTATTACTTTATATTACATGTTCTTTTGTAAATTCCATGTTAAAGAGCGTTTTGGGTAAAATCATTTCATTTGTCATCTGTGTTTGACTTGTAATTATTCACATGATTACTTAGATCATGATTACATAATTCTAGAATATAAAACATTATTTATATATAATATAAATTCAGAATATACATATATATAGTAGATTGATAAATGGAAAGAAATACATCGTTCATGGAGACGGTAGGTCGTACGTACGCATGAACGTTGTTTTCGTTTCCTCATTGAATTTAATGGAATTATTTGGATTACATACATATATATATATATACATAAATCCAGTATCATTATTATGTCATCTATTCCATGATTACTTATTATATATACTTTACAATCATTCATGAATGGTTAATCATTGAGAATGAATCTCATCGCGTCGTGGAGACGGTAGTACGTACGTACGCACGAGCGATGATATCGTTCCCATAATTATTGAATTGAATTGGAGTGGATGATACAATATATCAAAATCAGTATGATTTTATAATAACTATGTATAGTTATTCTTTACACCATTACACCCATCCATGTAAGGTGGTGTTGGAAAAACAGATTACACCATGACATGGAGACAGTATTCCGTACATACGCACGCGCGGTGATTTCATTTTCCGTAGGATGGATAGAAGGTGAAATGTGTTTTTTTTTCATATTTATAAAAACATGTCAGTATATTAGTCATACTGATGTTATTATTTTATAATGAAACAACTAAAGAAGATGATGTTGAAGAAGAAAGAATCATGAAGGAATCAGTAGAAGAAATTACCTCTTCTTCGACGCACCTCCTTTAAACTTCTTCTTAGGGCACTAGGGTTGGTCTCTTGAGAAGACCAGTACCTATATAAGGTATCTAGGGAAGTTTGGAAGTGAAATGGGTGGAGATTGGCCGAGCTTCAGGGCTAAAAATAGTGTGAGGAAGAAAGGGAGGAGATTCCCTCTTATAAGGTAGGAGAGGGGCACCTTTGGAAATTTAAAAAAATATTAATTTATATTAAATCCCAAACCCACATAAAAACTTCCAAAATGACTCAAATTCGTACATTAGATGAGATAGGGTTTTAATATCATCAAAAAATAAAATTTAGACATGTTAGGAATTTATTTTAAAAAAATATTTTTCATAAAATCTCGGGGTGTTACATTCTACCCCCCTAAAATGAATTTCGCCCTCGAAATTCGTTGGGGTTATAAATCGTTTACTATTCATAGAAACCCACATCGTAAAAAGGAATACTAATACTTAATTTTAAAAACTAATCTATGAAACATAAATATTACCCAAAGTATCTCATCACTGGGTTTCCATATTGGATAACATAGGTCAAAATATGGATATAGAAGAATAATCTGACCATCATGTTCTGATGGAGAGTGTTAGAGGACATGGCTATAATAAAGCCAACAGTCACAAAGCTATAAATTTGTGATGATCTAAGGTACCATATGATTCATCGGATATGAGAGTACTAGGACAACATTTTTGGCTTTCAATATAATTTCCCTAATGTTGAAGAATTTGAATTAGAAGAATACTTACATTAATTCGGTACAATCTCACCATTGTTGGTGCCTTAAACAATTTCCACTTCATCTCTTAAAAAAATGAAGTTGAATTTGTTATTCATGAAATGTTAGCAGATCATGTGATAGAATGATGGGTCATTCCATCTGTTTCAAACAAAAGGATCGAAAAAGTTATCAAATATACATAAGTCCATCTATTGTGTGGTTAATCATATATGATTCCAAAAATGAACTTATACTTCATATATCATACCGCTTAATAAAATAAAACTAGTTTCTATTAACCAGGGACTTCCTGTAGGCTAGTGGTAAGTGATAAAGGCTAGTCGCACTTCAGTTGTGGGTTCGATTCCCACAGCCTTGTCCGATGCGATGGGTTGTCGCCCATCCAACAGGTTTTCCTTTTTCAAAAACTACATTACTATAACATCTCATCAATAATATCAAAAAAAGCTCTATCCTTAAACAATACTAACTTTTGCCCAACATAATCTATTCCAATATTTAGGCTTATCTAAAATACTTCAGTCCAAGCTCACAGTATAAAGATAATTATTACTTGAAATTTCATATAAAAATCACGTGAATGCCATCATTTATCCCCCATATATCATAAGATATATCTTTTTGGTCAAATTACAAACATGTGAATTCATTAATCATGTATTCTCTTAAAGAATGAAAAATCATTGAACCTTAGTGAAAACATGAATGCTTTCAAAAGTTAACTCTTTACAAATACCAAAATCCCAAAATTTCTATATACTCAAACCATGATATCACTTAGTCCTTATACCAATCATGAGATGATGAATACAATCAAACATCTCATTATCTTCTTATCCCTTCATTATGCTCATATCATATACTTTCCAAAAATATCTGAATAACCTTTCGTGGTTACCAGTACCATTCAACATATACTTTCAAATACTTTAGGAAAACAATAGTGTAACAATCCTTAGATGATTCTTTATTCCATATTACCATTAACTATACAACATAACTCTTGATAAACATACAATCATTCCACTACCTTCTTAAAAAATTGATTGAGCTTCAACACTTCTTTAATATCATATATCATTTTTAGTCTCCTCATCATCATCCACATAAATACTACCCATATGACCATGCTGATTCTCTTCATGAGATTTTCCCTTAAGGCATTGGTTTGAATAATGCTCGTACATTCCACATTTAAAACATCTAATCATTGTTGATGTCGTAGCAATACCATTATCCTTGTCCATGGTGTTAACTGAACCTTTTCCTTTGCACTTACTGGCTTTGTGTCCTTTTCCACACCCAAAGCATCTTCCAGTTCCTTTTAAACATTCTCCCTCATGCCTCTTCCCACATGATTTACAAGAGGGAAATTGAACTTTCTTTCCTCTATGATCATCATGAAACTCCATCTTTCTCTTATTATCTAAGTCGGTAAACTTACCAAAGTTGATATTATTGATCATATTATGAGATTTCTGATTAGGAATAATAACGATGTTTCGACTTCCAAATCCCGTTTCATTTGGTTTCTCATGAATAATATCATTCCATTGTCCGTCATATCCTCCATTATCATGAATATTCCTGTTTCCAGCCATTTTCTAAAACCCAAAAAGAATAGTGTGAAAGGCAAAAATAATGCTAGGGAAAAAACATAGTATAGGGGGAGTACCCTCAATATCTAATATATTAGGTTCAATTATAAGATAGTTACCATAGTTCTAGGACTATATCCTATACATATTATTATCCTTAGGGACATCCCTAGACATACCTTAGAAATATCACTAGGGATCTCACTAACGTTTTCGCATCCTAATTTCCAAAGATTAACTAAACAATTACTCTGATACCAACTTTAGAGACCCGATGCTTGACATATATAGACAATAAATTATTTTTTTTGGAATACTTAATACATAACAAAAACATAAACACAAGGACCTTAATAGTTTAGTGTCTTTGGAAACTCGGAACGTAATCTTCTAATCTTGGTGAATGATCTTAAACATATCCCATAAATATCATCCCATTTTGTTTTCTTAACTATAGTATTTCTTTAAATCCTGGGGAAAATAAAAAATATAAAGGGTGAGCTCAAATTCTCAGTAATGGCAAGCATAGAGAATATAAAATAATGCATAAACTTTTGAATGCAAAAACATGAACATAAAATCTAAACATCAAAATCTTGAGCAAAGACATAAATCATGGAAGTACGCAAAGCATAGATCATAAATGAACATTAATCATGATAAACTAGCATGGGATAAAACATGTAATTGTGGAAACCATTCAGAACTTGTTATGATTTCCATAATAGCCAAGGCATTGCTGCCAAGAGCATCTAAGTGGACAAAGTCCCTTTCTGAATCGAGTTCACTCCTTGTTTCAGTCCTGTAACACTGAACCGGATTAACTTACCATTCCATCCATGTCTATATCATGAAATATAAATATTTACCTAATGAATTGGAGGGAGATATAGGTCCCACACATCTCATAATGAAGTCATTCTTACTTGTGCCACAAAATAAACATACATCATTCATAATAACCCAGCAAATAAAATGGGTTTCATAAACATCATCCCATAATCACATAATCCATATAAAAGAAATGGATATCATTTCATAATAACAAATGTTAAACCATGTAAATCATAGAGACTTTATACTGGAAACATACACATATGAAATAATTCCATCTTAGATGGAAAATGGTTTTGATAAAACACTTGAAATGAATTATTGAGGAAAATATCCTTTCTTCTTTAAAATAAATTTCTTTTCACAAAACGTCATGAAATTTTAAAAGAAAAAGATTTTTTTTAAATAGTCATGAAATAATTGGGAAGCAGATTCAAGAAAATAAGGCTTTATAAAACCATAAAAATCCGTTCGTGCCGTATAAGTTAAAAAAACATTCTTCTCGTACTTTTGCCAGAAAAGTCAAAAAGTACCTCGTAACGTAAACAAAAGAAAGATTACTTACATACCATGTAGTAAAAGTCAAGAATGAGTAAAAATGACTTTAAACATACATGAAAACACTTTTATAAAACATGTACATGGATGATATAAATAACCCCAGTAAATACTTACGAATAAGCTATCTCGGATAAAAATAAGATTTGCAAAATTATCCCTTACCTTAGGTCTGATATGCCTCGTATGTATCCGAACATCCTATATAATGATTTAGAAAATGTCATTTAATTATTAAAGAATCATATTCATTGTTATGAAATCATGTATGGTTCACTTATGACTTTATATTACCCGTTATTTTTTAAATTCCATGTTAAAAAGCGTATTGGGTAAAATCGTTTCATTTGTCGTCCGTGTTTTGACTTGTATTTATTCATATGATAACATAGATCATGATCACTTAATTCCAGAATATAAAAAATTATTTATATATAATATATATTCAGAAAATACATATATATAATAGATCGATAAATGGAAAGAAATACACCGTTCATGGAGACGGTAGGTCGTACGTTCGCATGAACGTTGTTTTCGTTTCCTCATTAAATTGAATGGAATTATTTGGATGACATACATATATATATATATATACATAAATCCAGTATCATTATTATGTCATGTATTTCATGATTACTTATTATATATACTTTATAATCATTCATTAATGGTTAATCATTGAGAATGAGTCTCATCGCGTCGTGGAGAGGGTAGTCTGTACGTACGTACAAGCGATGATATCGTTACCATAATTATTGAATTGAATTGGAGTGGATGATTCAATATATAAGAATAATTATGATGTTATAATAACTATTTATAGTTATTCTTTACACCATTATACTCATCCAAGTAAGGTGGTGTTGGAAAAAACATATTTCACCACGGCGTGGAGACGGTATTCCGTACGTACGCACGGGCGGTGATTTCGTTTTCTGTAGCATGGATAGAAAGTGAAATGGGTTTGATTCATATTTATTAAAACATATCATTATATTAGTGATACTAATGTTATTACTTTATAATGAAACAACTAATTAATAAGAAGTTGAAGAAGAAAGAAGCTTGAATGAATCGGTAGATGAAATTACCTCTTCTTCGACACACCTCCATTAAACTTCTTCTTAGGGCACTAGGGTTGGTCTTCTGAGAAGACCAGTACCTCTATAAGGTTTATAGGGAAGTGGGAAAGTGAAATGTTCAGAGTTTGGCAGAGCTTCAACGTTCAAAATGGTGTGACGAAGAGAGGGTGGAGATGCCCATTTATAAGGGAGGAGAGGGGCACCTTTGGAAATATAATAAAATATTAATTTATATTAAATCCCAACCCCACTTAAAAGCTTCCAAATGGCTGAAATATGAATATTATATGAGATATGGTTGTTATATAATCATCCAATAAAATTTAGACATGTTAGGAATTTATTTTAAACATTATCAACTTGATTTATCCTTATTTAATCAATTTAATTTTCTTTGTGGTAATAACATTATAAATTTTAAATTATTGTAAATAATTACTTAAATTTTTTGAATTGTCCATAATTGGATACTTTATAACATTTTAGACCATATATATTTAAAATTATAATTTTTAAAAATTTATGTGATTTTTGAAACAATTTTATAATATGTTATTTTTATAAAATAACAATAGTGTCAATTTTGACACTATTCATTTATTTGAATTTAAATAAAAATATACAAAAGATATGTTCGAAATAAAAGATTTAATAGATTAATAACATGTCATATATATCTAGAAAATTTTAGGAGCACATTAAATAGTTCATATTATATTTATTTTAATATTTTTAAAACCATTTATTATATATTTCTCTTAGTAAAATAATTTCAACATCACTATTATGTCAACTTTAATGATAATTATTTAATCCCTAAAAATTATAAATAAATTCATATGATGTAGATACTTTTATTAGATTTCTGAAGACTATTCATGTTCTAAGTTTCATCAAGTTTATAACTAAATTAAAATTATTATACATATAAGATTTAAGAAGGTGACATGTTGTCACTTTCGTCGGTTTTAATAATAATTAAATTCTTTTCATGGAAAAAGTCCATTAAATGATTATAATCCGACCCTTAGGTTATATGGGTCGACTTTTAGTCATCCAATAGGATTTTGGCAGGTGTTAGAGTAATTTTATAATCTTATATTTACCCTTAATTACCCAATTTACCATTAACTATGGTAAATAAAATTCACCATGGTTACTATTCATAATGCCCAAAAATAAAACTTATCCTATTAAAATAATTTGTACCCACTAATTCCAAATGTGGAATCCATTTTTCAAAATTCAAAACACATAAGTTGCAGTAATTAATATAAAATTAATCCCGTTGTTAAGAAAATGGGTTTTAGAAGTTAAAACATTGCCAAAGATTGAAATGTTTTTGCCTATGAATTCAATGTGAAATTAATGATAATGACATACATTATATTAAATGGTAAAAATATATTCTATTTATACTTTAAAACCATTCAATAATATAATTTAACCATATAAATTGTTATGATGAAAAAAGTTGTTTTTAATTAAAATATAGTGTGTTTTTACTATTCATTAAAATATGAAAGTTATCAGAATAATATGAAAAATTTATCCAAAGTAAATTTTTATATCCTAATTCCAAATAACAATGTTATTTTGTCAAATTGAACTTATAAACATGTCAAAAACTAGATTTAAAGTGGGTGCCCCATCAAAAGGCAGCAAAACTGCATTTTTTAAAAATACTTATTTTACCCGGAAAATTTATTTTATTCTCATACCATGATCTAGAAAATATGTAAGATTAATAATAATGTTACAAAATTCAAAATTTATTTAATAATATTCATAACGGCTAGATCATGATAATATTATAACCATATATCATTGTTTAGTGAAACCCGATATTGCGTACAACACACGCTATCGAAGAAGGTCGTGATTGTGTGTAATGCAAGCCAAGTTAGGGTTGCGTGTAGTGAAAGACACCATTGTTTTTTCGTATAACAGAATCCAACCATATTTTATTTATACATTGAATATATATATATTTATACACTCAATGTTTTGTAGAATAACATCTATCAAATGAACTTGAAATTGTGTGTAACACGAGCCAAGAATAGTGTTACGTATACTGCAAGCTAATACGATGTTGTGTATAGAACAAGATAAACTCGGTGTGGTGTATAATAGAAAACATCAATGAAATTAAAAGAATATTTTTCATAAAATCTCGGGGGGTTACAATTCCTTAGTGTTGTGATAACTTTGATTCTATTTTTTATTACCTTGATTAATACGTTACCATTGATATGCATGTTTCTTATTTTGAAAAAATATTAAGAAAATGATATTTGAAATTGATATACCTTCTTTTATTTAGAAATATGGAAAAATGGAAATGTTTACAATGATTTCTATAAAACTTATTTTCTACTTACCATGCCATGTTTTTAATTAAAATGAGAATCAATGATTTTTTATATAATTACATATTATGGAACAACTAGGTGGGATCCTACTAAGCCTTTTATCTTAAACGTTATGCACCACTTAAGTGTTCTATAGACCTTTGTTTTTCTTCTAGTTTTGGGAATATAAAGGTTCATCAATGAGTTGGTGAGGTTAATGTTAGCTAGTTGGGGTAGCTGGTGGTGAGATATTGGAATTTTTCTGTACCATTATTTTGAGTAACTATTTGGCTTGGTTACTTTATAGTTATACTTTGTCATTTGGAGTTTTTAGCGGTTTTTTTTATTCTTATTTTCGCTATTTTGTCAATGTTATGGAACATATATCTTGTTTTTCTTACATTGTTCATGTTTTTTAGTATATATATTCCATGTGTTTTATCAGGTTGGGTAAAATCTTTCCCTTTGTTGTGTTTTTCGATGCTTGGGTGCTTTTCGCCATCTTGTGGGGATCAGGAATTCCCTTCGGGTATCTAACGGAATGGGTTGGGTTCTGAGTTTGAGGGAAACCCAGGTCGGTTCATTATAGATATGGTGGTTAAATTTTTAAATTTTAAAAGATAAAAGGAATGTAATCTATAATTACTAATCATTTTAGTAGTCATTGAGATCTAGATACATACATAATACCCATTCTTCATGGGGAAAAAATATAAAACATAACCGAAGTAAATGTTTTGTATCCTTTTAAACTTGGTAAAATAATTCTTTTTTGTAACATAGTAAATTCAAAAAATAAGGGTGAGATAAAATCCACAGTAATGTTACATAAAGTGGAATATATTTCGATTAGATAAGGAAAAATAAATAGGCAAAGTTAAAAAACTGAAAAACACATTCCATTTAATCAATAACTTAAGAAAAAGAATTTATCCCAAAAAAATATCAATATAATAATATATTATATTATAATAACATAATTTTAAAATAATTAATTACCTAATATTATATTTCATGACATCAGAAATAATTATGTTTATACCATCCATATCCTATACGAAGAAAATTTAATCGATGCATAGGTATACAGTAAAAACCCATTTAATTTGGCTGGAAAATAGATTTTTCACTTGAGAATATCGATTCCTTAATGTGGTTATCTATCATGGTGGCCCCACCCATCACAAAATTTCTAATGCATTCCTTATATATTTAATGATCGATTTAGTTAATGAATAGTATTTCTTATCAATAAATATATTAATTGGGTAAGGAATACATATTAATCATCAAGTTTAGCTGGCCAATCAAACAACATTCATAATAAAACATCGTTTGTAGAAATGATATACAGTTTAGTCAATAATCATATCCATTTATAGATAATATGGATATATAAGATAGATTTAATTTACTATGATCACATGAAAGTGAATATTTCAAGAGAATGTTAACGGCCACAAAATTAATAAGAGATAAGATATGATTATGGATTAAATAGAAATCTAGGTTTTGTAATAAATATTGTCCCTTGAGAAATAACTAAAATTTAAGTGAAAATTTAAAACCAAATTTTATTTTAGATTTTTCTTTATATACCATTGGGAATCTAAAAAAGAATCTAAATATCATAAAATGACTACCGTGGTGCAAATACCTATAACACCTCACCCTTACCACATTGTCTTGAGGAGGTGGTGAGGGTTACTTGGCCTTAAGAAATGTTCCCAAGGCACCAAAGGATGGAAATAAATGTTGAGGGCTTCAAGATCAAATTGTGGAACAATTTTCCCTTAGACAAAACCAACCAACCCGTCCATTAACCACCACTATAAGATGCATGTTTATAAAACATTCCAACATGAATTCCCAAAAGGAAACCAAGTTGTCCCACAATACAACCCAAAAACCATACAACCAGACATGTCTACACCACATCAGAGTACAGGCGGAAACCAACAACCAACTCTCGGAGCCTTGGCACCCCCACAACTCCACACCATGCTCCATGCTCCAAGATCCACCAAGATATCACAATGCACCACTAAAGGATGTAGATGCCTTACCTTTGCCCACGTCACGGTACCCAACATCTGTAAAGACACCAACATGCCAAAGCAGGGGGTGAGTACTAAAACTCAGTAGGATTTCCCCAAAAGACTTCCCTACACATGCAAATAAGATAAAACCATTAACACTATTATATAAAATAGTTTATATAAAGTAAAACACAAGTGCAACCATTTCTATAAGCCAAACACTCTCTTACCAAGCCATCACCCCCAAACCAAGCAACCAAGGTAAATCCAAACAAACATGACACAAGACATTTCATCATTTACCTATTAGAACAAAAATTTCCATCTTTCAAAACAATGCACACAAAGCAACCATAATGGTGTAACTTCGGTCCAACCCGTTCACCCATTCACAACTACTGGCACTTCCCATCCACTTATCCTTTAATGGTGGCACTTCCGTCCACTATCCATCCCCTTTTTATAGTGGTACTTCTCGCCACTTCCACACAACATTCTAATAAATCCATAACCAAGCATATAACCAACCAAGGTCACAACAACATGAAATCAACCGATTCCGTTTCATATCAATCCATTTAACTAAATCACCCATTTATTGAAAAACATTTTCCATGACCAACAACATCTCAATAAAACAACCACTTTATTGAAAACCATTTCCATCAATCATTTTCACAAATCAACCATAGTATCCAATTTTAAAATCTCCATTTTAAAATCCACAACAATAGAATTTCACTATAATCTCACTTTTTCCCAAAAATCCTCCAAAACATCACCAAAGGGATATCCAATAAAATTTTCACATAAAACAAAAATTAATTCAAAGAAAAATAAATTAATTGTACCCAAAACCATTAGCTCTAACCAAGTGGAGTCGAGAGAGAAGCCACATACCCTTAGGGTTCCCGAGAAATCGACCCACAAGCAACGACACCTCAAATATGGCGAACACACCACCTAAACCTATATATATCCCCTTACCTAACATTAACAATCCTTAGAAACATAATCCAAGGCAACCAAAACCCTATATTTACAAACAACAAGTGTAGATCTAGAAAACCAAGAATGATAAGGATGTAGATCTAGAGGAAAACAGAAGGAAACAAAGAGGAGAGACTTACTTGGGAGAAACCACCTTGAAACCACCAGGAAACCTCTTCAAAACGCTTCCAAATTGAGTGGGAGAGCTCCTCCAACCATTGAGAACTGAAAATCCCAAGCGTACTTCAAGTGGGAGAAAGCATGGAGAGGAAAGAGGCAAGTCCGAGTGAGACTGGGTTTCAAAACCCTATTTTTAAGTGGTCGCATGGTTAGTTTTCACGGTTTGGAAAACCATGTGCTAACCATGCGCACGCTACTACCTCGAGGGAAAGGGTCAGCATGGTTTGGAAAACTGTGTATAGGTTGTGCAATGCCTACTGTCTCCCCCTGCATGGTTTCTTGGGGAATGCGCACGGTTTCCACAAACCGTGCTCAAACCGTGCTCCCTAAGAAAAGCCTCCAAACTCATTAAAAACCATTGCAAACTCTCCGAACCTATTCCCAACTAATCCCATGCACTTTAAACACATAAAAAATTCATAAACAAAGTCCACATTCCTCAAATAAGGGGTGCTACAATCCCTGTTAACACTATATATGTAAAAACATATTCCTTTGGACTTTTGTAATGAAAGTAAAAAATAACTCATTCAAAAAAAATAGAGATATTTCAATAATACTTTTTAAAATTTCATGTATAAAATTAAATGTTCAAAAGAATTGATTAACAAAAAGGACTTTTGTAAAACAATTTTGAAAAATAATTAAATGGAGGAAAATATATCCCGTTAAAAGAGAAATAAAATTGATTTTTCATTAAATATTATTATTCATTTACGTTAAAAAGAGATTAAAGGATAGAAAAAAATTGAAACTCATTAAATATCTTGATGTTATGAAAATTATTTGAGATTAAGAAGGATAATTGAAAATATTTCTTTAATGTAATTATAAGAAATCTTTAATGAAAGTGATATTGTAAAATAAATTCTTACCCTATTAATAACATTTAAATTTAATCCCTTGAAATAATAAATTTTAATTAAAATATTAATCATCATAAATAAATAAGTATTTTTTTCAATAAATCATAAGGGAGATATATACACTAAATAAATGTGACTAGGTTCATTATAACACATATATCTCAATGGGATGGAAATTTAGATGATGTCACATATATCAAGATTCCCATTAGTTTAACATGATTTAATCTACTATATAATCATTTAAAACGTGTTATTAATTTAGAATAGAACGATTTTTGTATTTATAATATAATTTATGGTCCTATTATAACATCTTATCCCTATTTTGTTAATAATATTTTATTATGACTATTGTTTTAGGTGTTAGCAACTTTGTTTTCGCAGGCACGTTTCATCTCAAAAGATCTATTTCATGAGGATATGATATAGTTACGTAATCTAGTGAAATATATTATTGTTATTAATATAATATTTTTTTATTCTATATATTTTTATAATCATTCATAATTATTCGACAAAAAAATGAGTCATGTTGATTCGTAGAGATAGTAAGTCATTTGCATGCACGAGCGATGTTATTATCTAATTAATCAGTGAACGGGTAATGAATTGGATGGTATATTAATTTATCATAATCAATATAATTTCTAGATTATCATATATAATCATTAGTTCCATTTTTATTACAATCCATGTAATTCAATGTACACACAAATAACATTGATTGGTGAAGCGGTAGTTTATTGTACACATGAGCAATAGTCTTATTTCCCATTTGATGTATAAATAGATTGAAAAATATTATTCCATTTTCACAATAAAATATAATTATATGGAAGATAATATTTTTTTAATGTAATTTTTATTATATAATTTAAGGTTTTAAATTCATAATTATAAAAAGAAATATGTTGGTGAATATAATTACCTTCTCATAGAAAACCCTCCTCTGGATCACTTATTAATGACTCTAGGGTTAGAATTTATAGGGATCGAAACCTCTAGAATTTGTATAAGGATCTAAGGGATATATTTTTTCATATTTTGGTCTATATAAATTTCTTTATAGGTGGGAACAAGTGAGGGGAGGAGATGCGATTTTTCTAGGTGAGTGGCACACTTTTAATTTTTCAAGGATTACAAAACTTTCATGTCATATTCTTGAATATATGGATTAAAAATAGATCATATTAGATGGTAAAAATGATAATTTTGAAACAAAACTAACTAATATGGTTAAATAAATCATTTTTATTATATTTACACTTATATATTTATATTAACCCAATGTAAAGTTGTTTTAACCATAACCATGATAATTAATTTGTAATGTTTATACTACTCACTATAACCAAAAAATAAGTTGAACATATTACCTACTATTAATTTTTATTATTATAAAATTGGAATCCATTTTTTAAAATTCAATTCACAAAAGTGGAATAACTGAAAATAAACCCACAAAACATTTCGAAAAAATGGTTTTTCAATTAATGCATTTTTAATGTGCAAGATGATATTCTATTCAAAATATGACTGGTAATCATCATTATATGGATTTAAATTCATATATATATATAATATTAATTTTATTTAAATAATTCATTATTAAATATTATTTTTATTAATTAAAATGGATATAGAATGTTTCTATTAAACAAAACATTTTAAGAAAAACACATTTTTCTGAAAATATATCTTATTCCCCAAAATTATCATATTATTATTTATAAAAAATTGATAGTAATTTTTTTTAAATTGACATATTATAACAAATTATTGTAAATAAAATGTGGAATTGATAAATGATATATTATTTGTTATTCATAAGCTCATATTCTAAGGAAAAATTTCCAAATTTCATTCTTAAATTATTTTGAACAAGTAAATTAAAAATTGATATCATCCTAAAAAATTAGTATTTTTATGTCATGTAAAATTAAAATTCACATTATTTTATTTTTTTATAAAAATATAATGTTGTTTCAGTATAATTTAACCTTGTTTGTTATATTCATTCATCCTTTAAAAATTTCACCCTCTAAATTTACATCGATATTACATTTTAAAAAATGAAGATAATTATTTCTAATAACATCTTCTATTCCCATATTTCTTACTTTATTATATGATTTCTATAATTTATAATTACAAATAAACTCATTTTATTCCAAAAAGATTTTTCTTTAGTGTCAAGAATCTATATTTTCTCTTCATATTATGATAAACCATGTTCTAATTTTATTTCTTTATACGAGAGAACATGTGATAGTTCTGGAATTTACATCATAAAAAATTATATATAAAACACATCATCTACTCTAGAGAGTCTAGGTGAAATTAAAAAATTGTAATCCACAACTCCAATTATTTATATAATTTTAAATAGTCCAATGTGCATGGCTCTTAGTTTCCCTTTCTTACCAAATCTTATAACACCCTTATTTAGAGATACTTTCTAGAAAACATTATCTCCCACCTAAAATTTAAAATATTTTCTTCATTCACAAATATAAATCTTTTTACTCCTTTGAGATTCCTTAATAAGTGTAAAATTACTCTTTACCTTTGACTTCATTTCCTCGAAATATAAATAGTCAACAGGTTTTCTTTCAAAAACTTCATCCTAACAAGTTAGAGTATGTCATCACTTTCGATTTAATTATTTATAAGACAACATTTGAATACATTAATTGAAACTATTTCTATAGGAAAAATATACCAAAGGTAAATATTGATCCTATGTACCTTGAATTTCAAGAGATAATTATCTTCACATGTATTTTAATGATTAATAGTCTATTAGTATTGTCCAATAGTTTGAAGATTGTAGGATGTGCTCAAATGAAGATTAGTATCAATATCCTTATTGAGACTCTTATATAAATTTTATGTAAAACATGGATCATGATCAGACTCAATTGAAATACGTTAACCATGATTTATTTCAACTTCAATAATATAGAGTCGTTCAAGGTTCTCAATAGAAAATCTTACCATAAAGAAGGAAATGTGTATATTTGTTTAGGCAATCAACAATAACCCATATAGCATTCTGTGGTAATCTAGTGACAAATTCCATATTAATGTCTTCTAATTTGAACATAGTATTCACTATAGGTTTCATAAATCCTCTAGGATGTTTTCTCTCAAACTCCACCTGTTAACAAACCAAGAATCTTGATACATAATCATAAATTTCCTGCTTCATATTATCCCAATAAAAATGATCCCTCCAATCCCTTTGCATATTGGGGATACTAGTGTGTATAGTAAAAATAATGATATGGGTATTATAATTGGTCTCTTTTCAACTCATTTATATATGTAACACATAGTGCATTTAAAAAATACCATATACCATCTTCATAAATAAAGTCTACTAATTTACCATTATTCATGGATTTCATTTTCATTTTTAATTTATCATCATTAGATTGAGTACATTTTTTATTTTCTAATAAATATGGGTTTCCAGTCATTTGAAAAATTGAGTATTGTATCCACTTCCATAATAATTCCTATATTTTTTTAAAGGTTGGGGTCAAAGCCTCATTTTATTATTAATGAAAAGAAAATACCTCTTTTAACTGGGTAGAGGGAGACCGATTACATAGCCCGAAGGCCCAGTGGGCTTATAGCCCATTACATAGCCCATAGGCACAAATTACCAAATCTATATTTACCGAATACATGAACATAGGATCTCTCAAAATCCTCATTTTGGTCAGTCCTCAATGATTTCCCCTAATAAATACATCTACCACATTATTTTCCTTCCATTAGTGGTAGTGTATTGATAAATCATAATCCTTTAGTAGCTCGATCCATCACATTTTCATCATATATATAAATGTATTTAAAAATATTTATTTTAGGCTCTTATTGTCTATATATATCTCACATATTTCCCCATAAATATAATGTCTCCATATCTTCAATGAAAATATTATGTCTTCTAAATCAAGATCATGTGTTAAATAGTTATTTTCATGATTGATTATCTACCTTGATTCCTAGAAAATAAATTTATCACTCTATATAATTACACAACCAAGTCACTTTTTCAAAACATCACTATATATCACAAATCAACAATTTCTTGATGGAAGAGTTAAAATTAGAGCATTGAATGTTATCTTATTCAATTATTCAAAATATACTTCACATTACTTTTTATATGTGATCATAACCCCTTTACGTGTAAGGATTGTTAAAGGGTTAGCCAGTATGGAAAAAATTTGAATTAATTGTTAAAATTAACTTACCAACCCAATGTATCTATGTGAATTAGGTATGTTTTTTGGGGTAGGACAGTCTCTAACAGCCTTAATCCTTTAAGGATCAATAGACATTCCACCCTAGGAGTAAATAGATCCCTGAAAAAATTCTTTCTAAAGCCATATTTCAAACATCCTAAATTTCCCATATAATTGTTTCTTCTTTTACTGTCAAGATTAATCCATAAGTGATTCTCACGGTTCTTATAGATTTTAGAATTTACTAAAATATCATCATTTAATACCATAAAAATATCAATATATTCTTTGGATACACAATTTTAGATCCATAAAAACATATGGTCAAATAGACAATATAAATGGCATTAATGTAAAGTATTAATTTATATAACTCATTTGAAATACATTATTTGGTATATATTCCTTATTTACTCTCAATTGATAATACACAGGTAAATGGTCAATCTTTGAAAAATATTGCTCACTATGAATTTGATAAAATAGTTCATCAATGTGATATAGAGGATACTTTGAATTTATTGTAATAATATTGATTATCATATAATTATTGAATAGCCTCATAAATCCATTATTAACATTATTTAAAAGAATAGTTTCTCCCAAATGTGAAACAAAAGGGTAAATAAATCCCTTATCACAAAACTCCTCTTATTAATTTCTTCAACTATGTTATTTATCTAGTTTAAATTCTATAAGGATTCAATGATATCATTATTTCATCAAGGAATAAAGTAAATTAAATTAAAATTCTTGCTATGGTGATGTATAGGTAATTCCTAAAGAAATAAATCAATTTATTCATATAAAATAGGTCCATACTAAATTTAATGATTTAATTTTTCATCCCAAGATTTTGTTTTCTCTTTTCACAATGAATCATTTTTAGAAGTGCTACTCCGAGTGGATCTATACTTTTCTCAGATGATGAGTCCCCCAATCTAAAGATTCATAATTCTATATATTCCTCATGAATCATAATTTCCTTCACTATGAATAATTTTTTATAAAATATTTTTAAATCCAATCAATACTAAGGATTATATCAATATTATCCATAGGTATAATAATTAAGTCTATAAATTGGGGACATTTATGAGTCTTAATGTGAATTATCTCACACATTATACTTTAAGTAATATTTCACCAAGACTTTTTATTGAAAAATAGATTCCTAAGTTGCTAGGGAAATATCTAGTGTTATTGTAAAATATGGATGATATAAAAGAGTGTGGGGATACAAAATAATATTAATAATTATCTATGTTTTAATAAATGGTTAAAGTACATTACACCACATCTTATGGAACATCATCCTCAGCTGTAGTTATCAAACAATATTGGACTTCTCAACTTGGCCTATTCTTTGGTAATATCCTTCATTCTTAGAAAAATGGATTGAATAGTTCCCATTTATTTATAGTTGGATAGATTTATATCAATTTTATTTTTATTTCCCATATAATCATGAGATAGATGAACCTCGTTTCCATAATTTCAATACACTCCCATTCCCATCAATAAATTTATAGGATGTTTATTTACCAAAATTTTACATGATGGAAATTTATTCTACTTCTTATTATTCTTTAACACATTCATTTTTTATTGGTGTTCATAAAACCAATAATTATATTAATTCCAATTTATTATATTGTGTATAGATAACTCCTTCTCCATCTTGATGGAACATAAAACTATATTATCGTATGATGAATTTGTTTGTGAGACCATTTTCCTTCGAAGACTTAGCTTAATCCCTTCAATGAAATGGTCAATATTGTATTTTTTATACTGTATAAAATAATTTTAATCCATTAATAGTCTTTTAAATGTATTATCATAAACTAATACACTTTATTATTTTTTATTTATGTTTAGAAACCTTCTCTTCATTTCATATTTTACTCTCGATTTTTAAATATTGTTTAATTAAATGTAATTCATTACATTTGTTTAACTCAATCATAGTTGCTAGTATTATGGATCAATGAACACCATTTATAAGAATAACCATTTATTCAATATACAAAAAAACGTTTCCATTTTATTTCGTCCCATGTCCAGAAATATATTTTCAATGGACATAATCCATTGCTCAACTACCACAAGATCAATTGTACTAGAAAATGATGGGATTTTTATCACATGAAATGATACAATATTGGTGTATCATTACATGGAATATAATTTTTCTCCATATTTTTCATCATTATATGTTATAAATCCTATTATATACCATAATATATATTTATGATATTATTAACACAAACTCCATTTGCTTTGGAATTCTGTGCTGGAAAATTTCTATGTTGGGCATGAGTATTGATGCCATTATTTCTTCCATTAAAAATTTCCAAATGATGAAATATGATGGATTATCTCATGAAATTATGAATTTTAAATAATAATGTATAATTCTAAATTTATTGTAACACTTATCATAACTTGAATATTTATGCATTGTTAATCTCATAATCATATACATGGTTTCTTTTAGAATGTCATGAAATAAAAAAATACTTTCAAATACTTCATAATTGTTTTTAAAGAAATGTGAATTAACAAAATCATATCCCTCATGAAACTTCAAATATATTTTAAGTAAGAGGACAATCACTATTCAATATAATGATGGTAATGATATATTCAGACCAACTCATTTTGTGGGTATTAGATTTAGTTGCATAAGTTACAAAACCATATCCACTTGTAGTATCCATACAAGGATATATTAGTAGGAATTCCAAAATAATACACACAATGAATAATTTATGATGTTATTCCAAAATTTTACATATCAAAAAAAGACTATCATGGGGTTATATTCAGAAATATATGTTTTCCCAAATCTATCTACCGTGGTTTCTACAAAACATGCGCTAATAATCCGGGTACTGACCCCAACTCCAATAACCAAAGGTTAGTGGTCAATTTACATTATTATAATATATAAAATGTATCTAATACTGAAGGAAAAAATCAATTTAGTAGTCATGGATAGTTAGGTACATACGTAATACACATTTTACATGTGGAATAAAATATAAAATATAAAATATAACGTACTGAATTATTAAAAATCATTCAAATAATTAATATTTTGAACATGGGGAATGGAAATTAAATAAGATTTATGTAAAATGTTCTATAAGGATATGTAAATAGGATATTATCATGAGAAGATAAGGAATAATGAACAAGGTCAGCTAAATAACAGAAAATAAATTCTATATAATCAGTAACTTGAGAAATAAATACACACATGGATAATATCATTGCTATAATATCAATGATAATAAAAATTTAATTATCAATAAAGGAATATAGGAAATCATGATCTTATACATCATAATATTTATACCATAGAGACATTTTCCAAATATTTTTAAATGAATGGGTATATATATAAGAAAAAACCAGATAATTTAGTTATCCAACTCAATCGTCTCATGAGACTATTGATTCATCGAGGAGATATATATAACTATTACCATCCCATAATTTAATTTATAATTATTTGTTTAGAAAATTGAATGATAAATTTAATTCATTAACAATATTCCTTATTTATAAATATCTATATTGAGTAATTTATACAGATTTATCACGATTTTACCTATAAAATCAAATAACTTTCATTACTAAAGATCATATCTAAAAATACATAATGGCTTAAGAAATAATCATATCCATGATACAAAAATATGTATATTTAAAGGAAATTTAATGGACTATAATTACAATAATTTTAATATTTAATGAGAAATTTAATGACCAAAAAATTAATAACATCTAAGATATAACCATGGATTCATGAGAAGTATCGGTTTTGAAATAAAATCACCTCATTTGAAGAAAAAAATAAAACATAATTTTAATATTAAAATAATATTTTCATTCTGATTATTAAATTTTATACCATTTAAAACATTTTGATAAAGTTAAATGTCATAAAATAGTTATGACTGTGGGAATTTCCATTAGTAACATATATATAAAAAATCATTCATTTTGGATTTTTTAATAGAAAGTTGAAAACATAAAAATTGGAAATAAATAGATAGTTTACTTTCATACATTTTATACAAAAAATTATAGCGTAAAAATAATTTAATAAATCATTTGAGTAATAATATAGTGTTTTTTTAAAAAAATTATGAAAAATATGGACCTGGAATATAATATATTTAAATTTAAAAAAAATTAAATCAGGTTTTATTTTAAGCATTTATTTTCCTCAATCAAATTACAGAGAGATGAAATATTATATGAAGATATTAAAACTCCTTAAATATAGAAAGGATTTGAAAATTATTAGACCTTATATAGGATAATTCTTATGATTCCTTCAGTTAAAATATAATAAATCCCAAACAAAAGTGAGACTATAAAATAAATTATTATCTATTTGGAAACATTTTAATTATAACCCCATTAAATAATAAACTATAAGTGAAACATAAAACATCATTAATAAATATTTAATCATGATAAATATATAAAATGTATGCTTTCTGGACCACATAAATGTGAATAGCTGCATACTAACAAATATGAGTATATGGAATAGAAATTGAGATGAAATCCCTTACCCAACGCTTCCCATTAGATTGAAATAATTTACCCTCATTCCTAATGGATTTAAATTATTTATGAATTAATAATATATCCTAATTGATATTTATAATATAATCTATTGTCCACTTATATAATTCTATCACCCATTTGTTAATAATACTTCATTATTACTGTTGTCATCGGTGTTAACTACTTTGTTTTCCCATGAAAGTTTCAACAAGAATGTACAAGTTCTTGATAATAGGATATAGTATCATCATATAAAGACTGATAATCCTTTTATAAATATCAAATTTATTCATTTGATAAATTTTTTGAATCATTATATAATTTTTTAGAAGGGAAATTAATTGCATCATTTTGTGCAGATGGTAGGTCATATGTCTGAATGAACAATGTCATTGTTTCCTTAATGAGTCAAAGGGTAAGGATGTGCATGTTATATAATTTTTTATATTAAGTATCATTTACTGAGTATCATATATATTCATTAACTTTATCATTATGACTATCCATGTGAGTAGGTGACAGAAAACAAAATTACATCAGTTTGTGAGGCAGTAGTCCGACATACAAATGAGATTTTGAATTGTTTCTCATTTTATAGGGACAGATATGGATAAAAATTATTCAATAAACATAATAAAATATTAATATATTGGAGATAATTGTGTAAATATATTTTTATTTTTATGTAAAAATTTATGGTTGTTTAAAAATAAGTAAAAAAGAGCTTGGTGAAGACAATTGTCACAGCTTAGAAAACCCTCATTTGGATCTCTTATTACGGACCATAGGGTTGGACGTTTGGGAATACCATCACATCTATAATGTGGATAATGATTTTAGGTATTATTTTATTTATATTTTCATCAAGATAAATTTCTCTAATTTTGTGAGGAAGTGAGGGGAGGATGTGTACTTTTATAATTAAGGTTAGTGGAATACCTGTAATCTTGTTATGTTTTTCAACGATGTCATGAAATTTCCTATAAATGTAGCTCCAACATTCCTATAATTATAAGGGTAATAGGATATGGTTAAAATAAATCCAAAAATGGGGACTTATAATGTTTTAAGGTCATTTTTACCCCTGACTTTTTAGAAAAAATAGGTAAACCAATTTTAACCACAACGATGGAAATTTATTTTTACTGTTTTTACTATTCATTATGACCAAATATAAATTTGACTTTGTTACCCAATATTAATTATTATGATTAAATTTTCTTAATAAATTTCATCAAACTCAAATAAAAAATTTCTTATAATTTAAAATAAACCCTTAAGATGTGTTGAAAAGAACTATTTTTCAAGAAATGTGTTTTTCATGTGTAAGATGATCATACATTGACTATAAGATGAGTAATCATAATTATATACATTTAAATATATATATGATTAGATAAATTATCTATTAATTTCATTTAATTAATTCATCATTGAATATAATATTAGTTGATTTAAATTGATAGACATTATTCCTTTTAGAAAACACTAGTTCTATAATAAAATCGTTTACGGAATAATATCCCTTTTTACCTAAAAATAATCTCATATTTTTTTATGTAAAATAGATATTCAATAAATTATTAATTCAACATATTATAACACAGTATTAAAAATAAATTTGGTAAGAGATAAAATCTATGTTTTTTATTATTAATAAAATCTTATTTATAAGTGGCAATTTTAAAAATTCAATATAGTCTTTTTTTGATCAAGTAAATTCAAAATAAATATTTTTTCAATAAAATTTTTATTTTTTCTACATTACATATTAAAATCATAAATACATAATACTTTTATAAAAATATAAGGTTCACTTAATATAATTAAAACTCATTGGTTATATATATATTCTGAAAATTATGGTCATATCTTTATTCAGACTATATAAATTATTTCATGTTATATTCTATAAAAATAAATGTATTTAATTTTACTTTTAAAGGGAATTACCAGGTATGTACTTTTAAATCCTCTATACCAAGAAACATGCTTCCCATGAAAGGGTCACTCCAGAGAGGCCCCATCTTAGAAGGACCCGATGCTAACTGAGATGACGGAGCATCCCCAGAGTTTACAACCCAATTGGAGATAGTTCAACAGAAAAATCCTTCAAAATAGGTGGGACAAACCTCACACCCACCTGATCATGAATTGGATGACCCATTAAGATGAGTGGATCTTGGGGGGGGGGATATTTATCCCAAGAGTGATCTCCCAAGAATCAAACCCTACACCTACCCTAGAATGGCGTTGATGTACCCCTCACCTTCACCACTGTGCCACCATTGAAGCGGAAATAAAGAAATCTATTTCCATTTATCCATCCAATGGCCCGAAGGACTTCATTTGTTTTATTGATTTTGATAATCCTCCTTCCAGGGGTGGGTTGGAACCCTTACAAGGCCCATAGGCGTAAGTATTACATGGCTCGTAGGCCTTAGAAGAATTCATTTTCCTGTAGGCTTCAACCATTACATACAACCTAGACTAGCTACTTAGAACTGCTCCTCCCCAGCATCTTCATCGTGAAATCAACTCTCCACCTTCGCATGGATGTTCAACTAGGAATTATCTTTTATGCACAGGCTTGTCCTGATGGTATGTTCCATGCCCTCCCATTATTGCAATACATTTAGCTTCTCCTATGGTGGAAGATCCTTTCTTATCCTACTTGTAGAGCTTGTTCTGTGTAGGTCGTCTGGTTTTCATCTGCACTTAAGGTGGCCTAAAGGCATTGAGGTTGCCCGAAGGCCGTACTGACCCAAAGGCCTAGGTGGCCCAAAGGCCTTAAAGGACCCGGGGACCAAATCGGTGTCCTGAAGGCCCAAACAGGGGCATATTCCCTGCTGCTACAGTTCCAAATAGTACCTGCTATAGTTCACACCATAGTACTTGCTCCATTACTTCTATAGTGCTCAGAAATAATGTCTTAGCCTGGATTTGATCTCGGGTCTCCCGAATGCACTTACATAGTCCTTACCAACCGGGATAGGACTCATGTGCTCTATTTATAATGTCATAATTCATCCAAATTAAACATATAATACTACAAAAATTTATCCACAAAATGGTTTCTCATGATTTCTTCCCATATAGAAAAATGTTTCACTTCTTAGCGAATTTATTTATATTGTGGAATTCCACCATGCATTCAACCCACATTTCATTATTATTTTATTCTTTCTAGGAAATAAAATTTTTATCCCCCATTTATTATGGTGTAACTGACCAAAACTACACAACCATTTCATGGTGTAATATAGTATATGTTACCGACATAATATTTTTTCCTAAAAAAATAACTTCTCGGTCTTCCTCTAAACTCCCTAAAACTCAATAAAAGCATTTATTGATAATTTTTTAACTATATTGGAAGATATTTTTCAAAAATTATAACCCAAAATAAAAAATATAAATTTTGATAACCTATCCCCCATATTTTGAGTTTGAGTTTTCATTTTAACTCATAACTGTTTTTATACAAATAATGAATAATAATTATAGAATAAAAGATATATAGTTCGAGTAATTGAAGAATATAATATAAGAGAATTTTGATAAAAATTATATATATCCAAATGATTCACCATGGATATAACTAGTCCAATTTTTCTAGAAAAACTATAGATCAATGGGTCTTTAAATTTAATATTATGAACATAATGAGATTATGATAAATAACAAGAATCTTATACCATTTATAGAATAATTGTCATCAACTTTATGGTGATCAATATTTCAAAAACGTGTATCCTTGATCGAAAAATCATAAATTCAAGGAAAAAGTTTATGATATATAATATAAAAATCATTTTATGTATTTAGATAGTGCAAATAATTGAAAATAATCGAAAAAATACCACAATATATGGGAAAACATACCATTTTCCCCATATTGGTGTTTTTTTGAGTTAAATGGAAAACTAACCAAACATTTCATTTTTATGGATTTAATTATTATATTTTAATTTTAATTCCATGAAAAATTTAAAATAATATAAGCTGTAATGTGTAGGATAATATAATGACTTGGTTAGGCTTTTGGAGATTGAAAACCAAAATGGTAATTGAAGATTATAGTTAATTGTAATCATTGACATGATCTTATCATATAAAGAGATAGTATGTAATCTTAAGGGATTATATTTTCATTGATAGAGGTGATAGAATCTCATTAACCATGACACAATCAAGCATTATGACATCAAGTAATTGATGAGTATCATGGGTTCCATCCCTTATAAAACACTCATATCGGTGGTCTCTTCTTGTAAAAATAATAAAAAGTGGAGTTACCATATAAAATATTTGGATATTGCTACAAAAAAAAAATAAATAAAAACTTATAACATCACCATATTTCAAGATGAGCATGAAATGTTATTGGGAGTGTATGGTTACCATATGTATATCATCTGTATTATAATGATGCATTACATTCAACAATCAAGGCCTGAATGAATATCACAACCTATATAATCCCATAAATATTACAACATGATATTTTTAGTTTATTGAAATCAAGGATAGGTTCTGGTTATATCCTATAATAGGTCATATCATTAAAAATGATATAGTAAAATTAATAATCATATACTATGACTATAATTTATCATCGATCAAGATTGGATATATGAACTATGTTTTAGAATATCATTAATATGATATATCCATATTGTATAACATGATATATCAATCAAAAAACATCACATCCCATCAAAATTTTCAAAATAAAATCCCCACATGAAAAAATGGAATAAGATAAAGATATTGGATCTCAATAATCAATGTTCATTGATAAAAAGTACTAAACACATGGATTGGACTCAAGATCTTAAGGGATAAATGGAAACCCATAATAGATTTCATAACTAAATAGGGAAAAAGTATATGTATCATGTGATCATATAGAGGGTAAATAAGGAGATCATGGGTGCTAAATCAGGTAACCCAAATATAAGTTCATAGGGAAGAAAGTATCAAATGTTACTTTATTTGAAGAGAAAATAAAATTGGATATAATTATAGTTGTATTAACCCACAAGAATGTTGATACATATTTAAGGTAAAAGATACTAATGAAATGGGGATACTTCATGTAGCCATTCTAGACATAGTATATATTTTATTTTTATTTCATTATGTTTTCACTTTTATCTCTCTTTATTTTTATGAAAAATATAATGAACTAAAACATTAGGGGTGCATGATTCAAATGGAAGAAAACTACTTTATACCTTGAGTTTTTGTTTTAATGATATTTCTCTTAAATAGAATTTATTCTGATAAATAATATTTTTTATGTAGGTGGGGTATATGTGATCATTATTTTATTGTTCCTTCGTCCCATTATTCTTATTATTGAGTTATTTATACTATAATTACATTCACCTAATTAATATTATATAGGATATAATGGTGTGAGTTAAAAAATTAAGTTTTATGAAATCATGGGAATTTCCATGGGAAAAAATATTTGGGTATTCACAATTCTGGAACAAAATTATATTATTTAAATTTTTTCTAAGAAGTTTGACTAAATTATGTGTTAAATTTTTAAAGATATATTGGTATATTTATAATTAAAAATATAAATAATGGGTGACACACTGTTTTCATAGTTCATTGGACCTCAATCACCATCTCGGTGCATGGTTCAGAGATAAGGGATCATATATTTTCTCATTAAGTATGAGTGATAAAAGGATCACTCAAATTGAGGGTACTGGTAATATGAAGTGGGGAACCAACCAATTATAACTATTGGTTCTTTTTTCATTCACATTTAATCTCATTTACCTTCTATTTTAATCACACAAATACCACCATCATATTTTCGTGTTTTTCTTTATTAATAAAAATAATAAAAAATAAAAATAATAAAAATAGTGATTGTTTATCTTGGTATATTTGAGATAACCTATTATTATCCCTTGTACAGTATTCATTATAAAATATAAACTTCAATTTTAGGTTAGTATTATTATATAAGTCTTGACCGTTAAATATAACAATTTTAGTTCGAATCCCATTCATCTATTTTATTATTCACTACATTTTTTGTAAATAATTTCTTTGTTTTTATTTAAAGGGAAAAAATAATTTTAAAAATAGAACTCATTGATAAATTAACGTCCATTATATAAGATAAAATATTTTTACTTCTAATAAGACATGTATAAGGGGATCACACCTCCATTATGTATATTTTCCAAGTTAATCAATAATGAAATCATCTCGAGTATAAATGAATTATTTTGGAGTCATAAGGTTATAAACTACAACCAAAAATGGAAATATTGAATCCATAAGTCTTGAGAATTCCTAAAATAAAATACATGGTTTTTAATCCCATTTTCCCATAGGTATTAGTAATTTTTACATCTTACCCTTAGGCATCCAACACTCATCCTCGACATATTTCCATACCATGTAATAAGATATATAATCTTCCATTACTCTATTAATATTTTCCTACCATAAATTATTATTGAGATATGTATATATCATTGTGATTCCAATATGGATAGAGAACGTTGAACTATGTGAATCAGCCAAAGGCTCTTTCTTCAATTCTATTACTTATGGAACACATATCCACTTCCTAAATCCCATAATTCTATCATTATCAAATTTGATCATTGAAATGTTTGGAAATTATTTTAATATCTCCATATCCTCCTCCAATACCTCATTAATTATTATATGGATATAAGGTTGAGTATTCATTTAGAAAAGATAGGATCTCTACCTATACATTATGATTTCAAGGTCAATCCTATGAAAATACAATATTATTGGGTCTCATTAAATATTTATATAGGATAATTTATCATGATATTTCCTACATAGATCATCAGATACCTGTATTTTATTCCCTCTGTACTAATTTATGAAGCAGTCATAGTCCTTGATAAACTCTAACCATCTCATTCGGTTCATGTTTAACTCATTATATATGAATATATACCTTAATAACTTAGAATCATTATATATTGCACTATTTTCACCATAGATATAATTTCATCATATCATCAATTGAAATATTATAACTAAAATCTATAAATCATGTGTTATGTTATTTTTATGTTGATTCTTTACTTGATGTGAGGCATAAGTTTCCATCATGTCATTAGTCAAGAGGGAACATCCCAATATATTATTTAATGCATCACTATATATTACAAAACCTTCTCTATTCTAGGTCACTTTGAGTATAAGTGAAGTGGTCATCCTTATATTGATCTGTTTTTAATTTTTATCTCATTCGTCAATCCATGGGAACTTGACTATTTTCGAAGTCAACATGTCTAGTAGATTTGAAAGTCATCTGAAATTTCTCACAAAGCATGGATTATATCAAGAAAATCCAAGAATAATACTAACTTTGATTATAATAGACGGTCTGGTGTACTCTTATATCAACTCTACCATTAAATGACCAAAACAATATACCCTCATATGTGAGTATGTAACTAAATAATGATACTTTGTGCAACTTAAACTCACACTTTTTAAATTTACAAATCAATTTTTCCTTCCACTAGGCTTGGTGAACAATCTTTAATTATTCTTCAAGTTATTCATTACTATTATAATATATAATAATATCATATACTAATAATAACCAATAATTTTAATAATAAATCTCTATGTTCTATATTCATTAGATCGATGAATATAGAAGGGTAATTTTTGAGTTATAATAGATCACAATGAATTCATTGTGCCCATTTATTATATGAAATGTTTTCTTTGGAATATCCTCCATTTTTACCTTAAATTTATGTAATCTAGATAAAATCACAAACATTTAGATGTATTGATCCGTCAAATATAAAAAAACATGCCATCAATATGTTGTAGAAGATTCTAGTTTTTAACTGTGATATTGTTAAGTTCATGAAAGTTAATATTGAGACATATTGATCCATATTTCTTATTAAAATAATATGGCTAGTACACCCCATGGTGATGTTCTTGGGAATATAAAACCCTCCCTATGTTTCTCTTTAAGTTGTTTCTTTAATTCCAAAAATTCAATTTGGTTTATTCTATATGTACTTTTTGATATTGGCATAGCACCAAGTTTGAGTTGTATATAAAAACAACATCACAATAAGGAGGAAGTCCTTAAAATTATTCTATTAATAGTTCAAAATATTCCAACATAATAGGCACATATTCAATATAAATATTTTCCACAACCATTTGAACTAAATAACCCTCCTTTTGTTTATTATTTTCAATAAAATATAAGTATTATACGAAATTTGTGGTCATATTTTCACTGATAGAATATCATTGATTGATCCAGGATACAAAACATGATTTCCCTATCATTATAATTAATATGGTATGTATATATAGATATCTAATTTAGTCTCAAAAGAACATAAAATTTTACCAAAGGGAGAACAATAATATTTTTAGGAAACACATTTTGATGAAATCTTATCTAATAATAGTTGTAGAAATGGGATACAATCATCATACCAATAGGAGTTTTTATTAATAACTCAATATATATATATATGTATATTGGGTTGTTTATTTGATTCCAATAGAAATAATTCTAAATATAAAAGGGTAGTTAGAACCAATATCAAATAATACATTTTTAGATCCATATTAGATGATGTGTGTCCCTATCACCACATCATTTTCATAACACACTTGGGAATATGATTTTATATTCGAATTCCCATTCTCTAGGGGATTTGGGATTTCTCATATTTATTTTCATTATTAAACCAAGTTTTGGTGTATTTTTTTGGGGAAATTATCATAATCCTTAACACTGAATCACTAGAGTGTGTGTGGTGAATTTGGTTCATCTATCCATCAATCCATTTCAATAGTTTTATTTTTCAAAACTCATCATCATTCTTGTGTTTGATATACTTAATAATTTACCTATTCTTTTTATATAATTCCATCCGAGATTATTTCTATATTTTTCATGTAAAACATAATAGTTTTTATTCCTTCTTGTGTTTTATCGTTTCATTTCCTAAAAAATAATGTACTCTCCTTTTTCCCCAAAACTATAATAATTATATGCCTCCTTGTCCTCCATCTCTAACTTTATAGTGCATCGAATAATTTTTTCATTGGTATTAAATTCATTTATATCCAATTCACTTTAGGAAAAAAATTTAAGATAATAAATAAACTATCTATTTTACTTTTAGTGGAAATGATAAAACCATAGGTTTCCTATGTATGTATTCTAACTTTAGCTGCATAGATACTAGTGGATTAATCCTCCTTTATTTAAAATTAAGTAATTGTCTCTATATTTCCATGAAAATACTTCTAGGAAAATATTAGGTGAAGAATGTTTTCTTAAACTACTCTCAATCCATATAGTCAACTTCCCCTTTTAGTTTCATGTGATTAATGAGAGTCCAAAATCCATAAAATTCAACTCTTAAATGATAAATGATTAAAATAAATTCTTTATGGTATGTTCAATGTAAAATAGATAACATATTGTTCATTGTATTGATCCATTACTTAGCTATTATTTGTTTTCAGTACTAAAAAAGGTGGGTGTTCATTACATCATAAAAAATCAATTGTGTGTTATTAAATCTTTGTCACATTATGGATTTAAACATGATTCATTATATTATTCATTGTATGATACATTTGGGAGAGTGTTTTCATTATATTTTTTAATCCATATCGCATTTTTTGAAAACCCATGTATAATACTCTTTTTCATAACATATTGAATAGAAATATATGAAAGGGTAAAATCAAATTCTCAATAAGGTTAAACATAAGAGATGTCAATCGAGGATCATAAGTGATTATAAAATAAGTACATGAGTATGATAATGTAATTAAGGTGCATAATTATAAAATAAAATAAATCATACCCAATAAAACATAGATACTATATCACGAGTTAGGGCATATGTATTTTAGTATAATATAAGACATGATCAATATAAGAGTGGAAACAGGAGTCAATAATCCTGAGATGGGAGAAAATAAATATTTTTATATTTCCTAATATGAAAATGTTTCAAAAACATAAGAATATAAATTCTATCATATATCAAGGATAACCACTAAGAAATTCATATCATAATGGACTTGACTGACCATTAGATCATAACATAGTGGACTTGACATAACAACTTACATCCCTTAACATAGCAAACATGGGCTAACCACTCTAATCCGATATAGATCTCATGAGAAATAAAATATTTCCCAATTAATTAGAGGTATATACTAGAACCACATATTATATAATGATAATCCACACATATATAGGCCACATGATCATGAAAACATTCATAATTCCATGAGATCATAATTAAAATATGAAGAAGGAATAGGTATCATGAAAAATTAAACATAACATAATCATAATCCATATGGACAAATAACATATATGGTATCATTATACAATATTCCTAGAAAATCATAAGAAATATTAAATAATGTAGATTAAAATGAAAAATAATTTTATAAGAGAAATAAAATTTTCTTCAGGAAAGAATGATAAAAAATCTTTAAATCATTTTATACATTTTAATATAATATTTCAGAAAATAGCAGGAATAAAAATGTCCTTAAGACCCCATGGAAACATGTAGAGGAAGTGAAATGCCACAAAATTTCACTGTGTATATTCATGTAATAAGTATTATTCTAATAGCTTGTTTTACACACAATACTGAAAAAAAATGAAATAATTATATAGTTTATTTAGATAAAATAAGACCCCTAAAACATAGGCATTAAATTAACTGGTATAAATTTGATTGACTAAATTATAATATATATATATATATAAATAAAGTTTATTTTATAAAAATTTAGTTAGTTCATTTTTTGTTTAAATATATATTTTACTAAATGTTTTCATTTTATACAGTATATATTTCATAAAATAAAACTATTTATATTATATTTTTTTAATTTTTTTTAATAAGATATAACATTGATAGATTATTTAAAATTTTATTAGTTAATTATTAAAATTGAGAATCATAAAATCTAGTATCTTAAAATTTTATTTCCCTCTAAAAATGGTTCACTATTATGTTGTATAATTTTATAAAACTATTAAATTCCTAAACATTAGATAATTAATTTAATAAAATTAAAATCATTTACTGATTCATCCTGATAATATTATATTAGACTTATTTTTTGGTATTTTTTCGGAAAATAATTTATTTTTATGTGAAAAATATTGTATTTACATATACCATGACATTTATAAAATTATTAGTTTATAATTTTGAATTAATAATTTTTGAAATCCTTTATTGAATAAATATTTACTTAATGAGAAACATTTTTAAATTAAAAATATTTACTTTGGTTTACAATCCCAGGTTTTATATTTTAGAACGTATGTTACACTATTCTCTAAAATTTTATTTAACAAATTATACATTAATTATAGTGAAATTAATTTTTATCAATTATAAAAAAGTGAATATAGTAAAATAGATTTAAAGTTTTCGATTTTTTCCCCAAATTAGGTTAAAAGTACCATTTATATTTAGGCAGAAAAAAATAATTGGTATGGTAAAAAACTAATTACCACAGCTTAAGCTAGAAATTGGTAAAAGGGTTAACAAGTAGTGGAATATGGACCAACATTTTAAATTTTTTTTATAATTAAATATTTATTGTTTTTATTGAAAATAATTTATCTATATTCCATTATATTTCATTTTGTAGTTTTCAAGATTAGTGAAATGTGTTATCACTTTATATTAAAATAAAATCATTTCAAAAATTTCATTCTCAATACTAATAATAGGGAAATCTCGTGACCCATTCATGTACACTATAAATATAAGTTTCTTCTTTAAAATATTTATTTTCACTACTATATAACCATTTTGTACTTTATTTATATTCTAGTATCAAAATTTTACCCCAATCCCTCTATTTCCAAGGATTCACCTAAGGGAAAACTAATGTTCTAAACGCGAGTACTAATTTTCCCATATTTCTTTTCTTTTCCAGGTTACATTTCCAAATAAAATTTTATCATTAAAATATAATTGTGTTATTATTATTTTATACAATTTATTATTATTTTAAGGAAACAACCAATTACCACATTACCCATTTTCACTCAATGAAAAAAAAATTACATTCTTGGGTATGTTCTGGACTACCGCTTCTATATAGTGCAAAGTTTCATTTTCTTTCACCGCATAATAGGGATGATTCTAATGTGGAATTTATTAAAAAAAATTAAATTTCTAAAATATTTTATTTTTTAAAATAATAAATCATATTATATATTTCCTTCATTTTTTGGTAAATAAAATCATTATCCATTCGTATATACATAATACCACCTTCATGAAACATTATATTCTACTTTTCATCAAATCCCTTCATTGAATGTCATGAGAATTTTTTTAATGAATAAAAATTATATATATGAAATAGTTAGGAATTTGGTAAGTCAAATTGGATATCCTATAAATAATATGAGAAATAAATTATTATTTTAAATTAAACAATCCAAAATTAGTGCGCTAAGAGGGAAAAAAATTATCCATGATATAAAATAGTTTCATATCCATTACCTATTCTTGTAATTATATTAAATTAAAATTTATTAATTTAATAAAAAATAACAAATATATCATTTTTCCTCTAGAATAATAATATTACAACTAAATATATTCATAATCATCCATTAATAATGGTATGTTCTGTTTTGGTCAATCAAACCACTTACTTGAACAATGATATAATAAGTACCATGGATGACATTGAAAACCTAATTACTAATAATATATGATATAAATAATTAAATAATGATATTATTTTTGTTCTTGAATGGTGAAATTAATTTTATACTCATTAATTAAGATAACAATGTCTATTAAAAAAACACTAAAACATGCTCATCATCGATTTCATTTCAATGGATCTTATCCAAACTTTCATAGAATAAAATTATTCAATTAATAATAATTATCAATCATAAACTCTAGTAACTTGTATGATTTGGGAATAATTATATTTGGGATAATAATTAAGAACAACCCTGCTATTATGAACCTAGTTTAAAACGATCATGATTACACACACTAGATATAGAAAATAGGTAATAAATAACTAATATACATGTATATAATAGTTATAAATTATGTTTACAAATGGGTGTATATAAAAATAAGTTTATGAAATTGGTGATTGATATTGTTATTTTTTTAAAAAATATTCAAGATTATTATTAGAATTTAGGAATTAAGGTAATGGGTTCTTTCTCTCAAATATAATTTCATTAGAAATATATCTTACTATAAACCATGATTTAATTAATATGGTGTAATTATTTCAAAATTAATTTATTTTAAGATATTAACTTAATTCATGATGTTTGAAGATCCATATAATCTTCTCATTGAAATTTCGTTTGATTCTAAGGATGAATATTTTTTATGGTCTATTGTAAACTCAAATACCTTCATTGAGTTATAACACTTCATCGTAAACATATTTCTTACAATATTAATTTATTCAACCAAAATATTTTATTTCATGGTAGTTTATCTTCCAATATAATGAAAAAAAAATTTAATGTAATATTTTACCTTGATAAAATTTCATTATCAATAAGTATATCATCATTTTGAATAATTTTCATACTCTTTGATGATGGTTTCCCCTCTTAGTTCATTTATTCGTTCTTATAAATGTTTTAATTTTTATTAGGAAACCTAATTATGTATTACTTTATCTTTCATTCTCATTTATCTATTCTTATTTGACATATAAACCATTATAATACCTTTTTATGTTTTTAGTTTCAATAAATATTTTTTAAATGGTTTTCTTTCAATGATAATATGTTTTATTTTCCACTCCATATTTTTATGAAATGCATTTTATATAATTTTAAGGCTCTATTATTTATTATTATTATAAATGGTAATTTTTTTAAATAAATTTATTCTCCTTTTTACAAAATATATAAATCTTTTAAAAGTGTCACAAAACTTCTTATCTGATGAAAATGTTTATTTTTTTTATAAAAACTCTTTTACGGTTAAATATCTATTTTTGTATTTATCTAAAAAAATTAAGTTCATTGGCAATTTCCTTTTATGAGTCTCCATATAAATTATATTATACTATTTTGGGGAATTAAACTTAATAAAATACATTATTTCATTTTTATCTCCTCTTAATTTAATATTTATGATTTTTTATCCTATGTATTTTCCCTTTGAAAAATCTAAATTTTCTTCCATTATTGAAGGAAATTTAACTAGTTGTTAAACATAGATTATTTAGTGGAATTTTTGACTTAAACATATAACCTATATATATATATATATATATTGAAAATACTATATGTTGTATTATCTTGATTGAATGTTACTTACCTTTAATTTTACTGAATATATATGGATTCCTACTTATTTTCTATTTTTTATCATATTATGATTATTGATTGTATTATGAATGTTTTCCTTACATGATTACATCAAGAAATTATATGAAACATAATTTATTTTCATCAGTTATTTATGATATGATGATGATTAATTTTTTATAATATACATATGTATGAATGGTGGTCTGTGGTGTCCTATATCACCCTCCAAAGCATTTTTCTAATTATGATTCTTATGACATAGTAAGGCATGTACATAATGAGTTTATTTATAAAGGACTAGGAATAATGAGTTCATTCACATTTTAATGCATGGACATATTTATTTTGTCCTCAAATGTGTAGTAATACTGACTTTTATCCTAAGGATTCTTATGTTTTTGATTATTCCACCATTCTAATTATCCCTTATTTTAAAGTTAGGTTATATTCCATGTTTATTCATATTTTTTAATATATTATTTTATTTTATATTATTCTTGTATGATTAATGGTATTATTTTTTATATCTAATCCAAGTTATTATTATTTTTCCTCCTGATATACAAAAATTACATGATATGTTCATATTTGTTTCCATGGAAAATTCAATGACTTTTTATCTATGATTTAATGGATATAAATTTCTAATGTATCATAATTATACCCATATTATCATCATATGATCACTTATATTATTTTATTATTATCCTATACATTTACAATTACCAAGGATCTAGGATCACCAATTTATTATGTTTCCATTTACATGGGTTATTAATTAAATTAATATATATGATGTGTTAACAAGAGGATTCTATATTGATAAATAGTTGGAATTTTTTATGATTTTTTATGGATTATGTAATTTATTATATAGTGGAAAAAATTTCTATTGGTTGGAAAAGACTTGTGTTTTGTTAGATAATATTTTGTTTCATAATTATATATATCTCTAAAACTAAAAATTCATGGGAATTTATTTTAGATAATTTTTTTTGTTAATTAAAGTAATTATGATATAGTTACATTTGAGGGGCATCATAGTTGGTATTAGACTTGGGTTTAGACAACTTTGTAGATTGGGAAATTATAGCCTAAGGATGTAAATGTCATCAAGGGGTGATAAGTTAAACTTGATCATAATTTCAAAGGTATAACTTATTATTTATATTTTTTGTGGAAATATTTAATATTTTAGTGACTATGATAACAAATCATTAGTGAAAGCCCTATGTATAAGTTTACGTGATAAGCCTATGTACATGATGAATTATTTATGTTTAGGTAAAGTAGATATTTTTTGTTCTCTAATAAATTACATACCTATGTGGATACTGGTAATTTAAATTTTTTATATAATAGATTCAACTTGGGATAATCACCTTGAAATGTGCTGGTTTAGTATCGACTCAATCATCATAATAGAGAACAATGAGTGGTCTTAAGACTGTACACCTGACTAGACACTCCAAATGAAAACCCTTATCTTTATTACACATCATGTAATTATTTATTACATAATATTACAAATAATAAAACCTAAAAGATAGATTTTTATTGTGTATTTTGGAATTAGGAACATTACATAACAACTTAAGACAGGGGTGCATCACCATTATTCAAAATATCCTTAACATGATCATAATATTCGATTTCATGTAAAACTACATGGGATAAATAGAGGACATGTATAATAAAGTGGTGAGATATAAATCCTAGTAAGGCGATAAACATGGAATGAAATTAATATGTTTTTACATTTTAGATAAAATTCACTTTAATGAGACATAAAATGGGTGAGAAACATGAACATGAACAAAGAGGCATGATATAACATGATAACATAAAGGAAACATGGGAATGTTGAAATAACGTTAAATATGAAATAATAAAAATATGTCAAGAATAAACACTAAGATGTCATAAAACGGTGGAAAAAGTATCGTGATGGATTATTTTCAATCACTAATCCCATGAATGACATTAGATGATACTAAAATATTAACCAATGCGTTGGAGAACAATATAATTTCTAGCACACTCGTCTCTTTCATATCATGTAAATGAATAAGTGTTCCATATTGGATTATATTTAATCTTATTTAATTTCATAATAAATTATTGTTGAATAAATACATGAAATTATCCAAAAAAATTGGAGTATATTTAGGTCTAGTTGAATACTATTGAATAGACAATAGTAATATTATTCAGAATAAAATTATTTCTCATAGAAACATCGTAGTGAAATTCCGACAGAATAACACAATAAATGATGGTTTATAAAATGGATTAATAAGATCTAAATAGGTCTATAATCATTCTTAAATCAAATGGAAATTAATATGGATTTGTAAAAACACATACCATCATTATGAATTTTAAATATAAGATAGAAAATGAAGAAGATGCTTTAATGATGAGAGGGGAGAGAGGTCCCTTTCCTTGAGAGGGTGATTCTAAAATATTGGTAGGAGATTTTTTAGAGCTTGGAGGTACCTTTTTAGCACTATATAGAGGGTATTAATGAGTAAGTATGTGATACATTGTTTTTTAGAGAAGAGTAATGGGACCTTGGGTGGGTTTATATTTGAAAAGAGTGGGGGTTCTAAAATATTTTCTATGCTTAGGATTTGAACTCTGTATTATAAAGTAATAAAAAACACAAAACATACCATAGTTTTTTCCAATGTATTATTCCAAATATGATTGTTTTTTATATTTTCATATGTCCATTGGACTAAATTAAAAAAATATTACCCTTGGTGATGTTAAAGGGAGTTATGTTCTTAAAGAAATGATTTTAAAACCTAATATTGCTTTTGGAGGATTCATAATGGATTTATAAAATTAATCACATAACATAAAAAACATATTATTTCAAATAATAAAAATATATTATATCATTGATACCATTTATAGTATTCATTACAACATTTTGGGTCATTATGATGTCATAATACACACTATATATTTATACCATACTTAATTTTTACTAAACAATTCTATTATCTCAAAAAAATTAGGAAAAAATGACCATTAGATAATTTCAAAACAATAAATCCAAAATATATTTTTTATTTTATCAAAATAATTTTATAATTTTTATAATTTTTATTTTGAAAATAATAATTTACACTTATTGAGAAATAATGGGTTTTTTTACAATAATAGTTTTTACACCATTACAGAGATTGCATTTTACATCATAAAAATTATATTATAATTTATATTTAAAAATATTATATATTAATAATAATATTTTATTACAATATAATTTATTTAAAAATGGATTAATTTATAAAAAGGAATATCTTAAATGAAATTATATATTCCCCAAAAATATTATTTGTGTTTTGTTGAATCAAAATCAAAATAATTTATAAAGAAAAAATAATAAGTAAATATAACCATTATAATATTGAGAATAAAATATACATATTAATATGATTAAGGTCTTTATATATATCCCTTTATTTCACCAAAAACTGCTTAAGGTTAAGGTGTTTTATAGTGATACATTCCTTAGGTGGTTTGGCATATATTGTTTGGGTCCTAATCTCGATGAGCATTAACTTCTCCGTAAAATGTTTTAGCTTTTTCATTAGTTGTTGGATCATAGATTTATCTTGGTCAAGGGAAAATCCCAGTGATATTATATACCTTATAAGCTCTGAAAACTGGACTTCATATATTATGATCCTATTGGTTGAGGCCATCACTTCCATTATCTGTGTCAATTTGATTTGTCAGAACCCTTTATTCATACTAATGATGTGATCACTATTCAGCATCTATATTATCAATGGTTATTATTCCTAATGTTATTTCAAAATCTATATGATATAATAATACCATAGAATTTCATGTGTTTTTTAAAACCATAATACAAATTAAGGAATTTAAATCAACCACAAAGGAAATTTTATTTATAAAAGCTTAAGTCATTACACTCCTAGGGGATATTAATTAGTTAATCACATTCTCTAAATATTAAAATATAAAATATTTATTACCTTAATTAATTAGTTCATGTAACCAAAGAGATCTTGACCTAAATAAACCTGGATTAAACGAGGAGTTATTTAGGTTGAACTGAAATGAAATGTAATAATTCAAAATAGTGAGACATTTTGAGGTTAATCTTTTATACAATAATTCACTTATAGTTTCAACTATTCATCACTCAGGATTAAATGCTTTATGTTTTAGTAAGGCATGAAGTCCTAAGGATCCGAGTATACATTTTATGTTATGGAAAATGCATATATTTTCACAACAAGAAACCAAATGTGATAAGTTATTGAATGACGAATCTTGTGATTATTCCTAATCATCTATCACAAATATGATTAATAATGTTAAAATATTCGAGTTTACAAACACACTAATGAATATAATGATGTATATTTATGTAATTTCAAGTGATAAATATTATGGAGTAAATAAGATACATTTTATTTCTTTCCAAAATATATTAATAATCACCAAGGGGAATGGATGAAAGGGACTTATGTGTATTAAAGGAGGGAATAAAATAACTAATTTCCAAGGAAAATTGATGAGATTATTGGAATGAATGAATGAAACTAGATTCTATCTAGAGGTAGACTAATTTTCCAATGTATTAAATATGGTGATATTTTCAATTATCTAAGTTTATAGCCTAATCCAAGGGCAAACAAAGATTATAGGCACCAAAAACATCTGAGACAAGTGATTTCCAATGAAAAAAAGTACATAAATAGGTTTTGAAAATGATAGTGAATGAGGTACATTGATCACCCCTTCAAGAACTATCAATTTTGTATTTGTGTCATGTTAAACCTATTCCTTTATGCCTATAATGGTTAATAAAAACATAGAATTAACTCCTTGAGGACTATATATTGAATAATTAATAGAAACCTTTAATTTTTTTTATTATTGTACCCTAATTATTTAACTCTACTATAATATATATTTATATGAATGTTCTTCTTCTAAAATACAATTATATTTTCTTTTTCAAATTTTATTTGATATTAGGCCTGGATTGTCTCCATTAACATAGAGTCCCTAATAATTTAATCTATATAAAAATCACATATAAAAATCAACCCATGACCATATTTTAATAAATGGATGACTATAAACTCCCTATGAAAGAATTACTCCCATAACATTAGTGTATCTATAATAAATGGTTAATGAAAAACAAAACATTAGTTATATTTATATTATGAGGGAAATGACTAGTTCACTAGTCCTACCAAGGATGGTGCGGATGAAACCTCATTATGAAATAAATATAGAATCATGAATATCTTATGGAAACCCTTAAATATTTAATTAGTTATGAAAAAATAAAAATTTGTGGATGTAATATATTTAATGGGACAAAATGTATTGACCTAAAATTTCACTCTATATTTCATTTAAATGTATATTATGTCAATCACTTGTTCTACATGAAACACCAAACTAAAATGAAATTGCGAAATATTTTCATTACATAAAAATGTGTCTCTTAAAACCTATACATAAAATTTAATGTTTTTAATATTTTTTACCAAATTATGAAATATATATAGGTTATTTTGTATAAATTTAATTTATTTTTTCCATAAATATTTATTTTACAAAATGTTTTCATTTTATATACTATAAATTTTATTAATGAAAACTAAATATAATATTATTAAATTTTTATGTCATTAATATATATTATTAATTGGATAATGATTTTTTTTAGTGTTTTATAGAGATTAAGAATACAAAACTAATATTTTAATTATTATATTTTGAAAAAAAAACTTTTTTCAACATATTTTATTATTTAATGTAAATTTTAAATGCCAAAATTCTAGAACATGAATTTAACAAAAAAGAAATAATTTCTATATTATTCATGAAAATATTATCTTAGGATATATTTTGATATTAGGATGAAAATTTTAATTTCTATGGAAAAAATATCATGAATTCTATCATATTATTAGTATATATGTTTTAATTGTAAATTGATGAAACATCATTATAAAAGTATTTATTTTGTAAGAGATAATGTAAATTTTAAAAAATTAATTTTATAAATATATGTTTGATATTATAGAATATGAGAAACACTATTATTTAAATGTGTATTTACTACATTAGATATTAATTTTTTAATTATTGTTTATTATCTTTAAAAAAATAATCCAATAAAATGGATTTAAAATGTGAAATTAGAAGGTATATATTATGTAATAAAGACCATTTTATTTATATGAATAAAAAATTAATTACTTAGGTTAAAAATATTTACTATGGTAAAAAATAAAAAAATGGTACAATTGGTTAACTAATGGGGTAAAAGGCATAACATGTTCAAAAATGTTTCTAATTGAGCGATAGTGGTGTGGCTAGAAAAACCATGCCAAAAACTAACTTAGATACCCTGGTACACTGATACCTAAGAAGGATTTTACTTATACTGAAGGGAATTCCGGATCCCCATGGGCACAAGACTAGATCCTAACATCATACTATAATAGAGGTAAGTATTCTTTCACTGATGTGATGAAATATTGTAATATACAATAATAAACTATCTTTATGCCTAACACTCCTCAAGAAGAAAGGAACCATAGGAATATAGATAGAACTACCATGGAAAAAACAAAACAAAAGGAAGACACAACAACCAACATGAAAATACCACCCAATCCCTATGAAATAGGTGGAACATAGCTCTATAGGTCAGCATCATCACTCCATAGACCCACATATTAGTCACAACTACCAGTTATAAGTAGATCATTCCACTTCCCTAGACTTAGACTAAAATCATTTACCAACTCTTGTAGGGAAAAGTATGGTGTGAGATATATATAATAGTTGGGTCTCACCAAGTATTCTATAATCAATACCATAAAAATTAAAATTATTATGCTTCTAAATAAAATAAAATAATCCATTGTAAGTCTATTTACCATTTAAATCCAAACATTATTTCATATCAATTTTATGGAAGATTTATCAAAATATTATTAAATGATAATTTTAAATAAATCAGATCATATAAAAAATTGGGAATAAATAAAATACTTTAGTAAACAGTGGTGTGTATAATCATATAAAACAAAACAAAGCACCATGGTCAAATAACATAAGGAATGTTAGTTTTTATATATTGGTACCCACACTTATAAATAATCACCACAAATCTAGTATGTGTTCACACCCCCAAAGGATCAAACCATCAAGATAATTAAGCAACACCCTTTTGGGGGTTCCATCATGGGAAAATTTAATGACCTCGGTTTAGTTAGTGTTTTCATTGTCAATTCATTACTAGGGAGTCAAATCCCAGTTTTATAATACAAATATCATACTAACTACTTAGGCTCACTTGTTATTTAATTAATCAATCATTTATTCATTCATTATATGGAAAATAATTGATTTCAAATTAATTCAACATGCCCAATTAATTTTTCATGTTTAAAGTTCCTCAAGAGTTTTCAATTTAAAAACAAATAATAAGTTTTCATAAAATTATCCCTTTTCAAATCATCATTTAATTTAATTTAATTTTCTCAATAACCAACAACAAATCATTAAATTTAATCAACTATCAATATAAGGCATAATTTTTCTTAAAAGCTATTGAATAATTTCAATTCCAATGAAATTTGGTATTTTTTAACAATTTGTTATACATTTTCAATTTATAAAGAAAATTATCTCAAATAATATTTTTAAAATAAATTAAAAATTAATTTCAAAAAAATCATCTAAATTGGGGATTCATCATAGGGGAAATATTTATGAAACCTCCTACCATTAATCATGTGATAAAAAAATCACAATGTTAAACCCCAATAAAGAATAAAGGAAAAGGAGATCAAATAATGACACCTAGAATCTAGATATACCAAATCAAATATTAGATCCATAAAGAAAATGATGATCTTTATATCTCTAAGAAGGTTAGAACATAATACTATAAGAACAAAATGAAAGGATATTCACTTACTGTAAAGGGATAAAACATAACCACTAGTGGTTCAATCATAAATTAATAGGGGTTATATGATCCAAAAGACATAATGGGAGCCTTTAAAATAAAAAATTTCTTATAGTGTTTCAATGGGAGTTTAATGGAATAATAAATGGGGATTATAGAATTTAATTTATATACAATATATAAAACGTCATAGCCTCACATATGCAGAGGTAAAAAAAAGAAAATACCACAGATCATGGTGTAACCACTACTGACCATGTTGTCACCCATCATGGTTAATCCAACTCCTAAAAACATGCCACAGAAATTTCCAAACTCAATACACATGGGGTAAGGCCATGATGAATCACAAAAACATCCACTTCGTATCTTCCTCTATTCAAAAACCCTTCCTATGATTTTAGAGGAACAAAAACCCATGATTACATTTCCTTGTGGCCTACACCATGACCCTGATATATGTGGTACTAGAATTAGAACCCACTTCCTAGGGCTCTATAGTATAAAAGATCCCCCATGCTATAGCCATGAACACTCCATGACATAAAACCTCACCTCTATGAAACTAAACCCTTGAATAACTCAAAAAAAATCCAAGAAACTCATGAAAACTAATAACTATAATAAAAAAAATCTAATCAAATATAAAATAACATGTAGTACCTAAAATAATTAGTGGGATGTTACAACCACCCCACCATAAAAACCTTTCCCTAGAAATCATATGAAAAAAACTCCATATTAATTTGGTGATGCCATTGATCTCTCATTACTGCCCAAAATTCCCATTTATTTTGTGAATTAGAACCATGAAATCATTGAACATAATCCAAAGATATATTATTCCAAAAGAGAACCATTTTATTATAATCATAAATCTGAATGGTGTTCTCAGTCACAGACAAATCAATTTCATCATCAAGGTCTTCTAAGCTTAGGATAAAAAAAGATCAAAAGTTTAACTCTTGTACGACACTACATGAAGATTGTTATCATCCAAAGATAACTAATGTGGAAGTTCCAAATAGTATGAAACTTTCCCAAACTGCTCAATAATCTTTAAAATTCCCATAAACCATAATGAAAGATTTCCTTTTCTTCCAAGAATTCAGTGACTTGACTTAGGTGAAACTCTTATAAACACCTAGTTTCCAACTAAAAACTCCAAATATATATGTCGATGATCAGTATAGGATTTATAATGGATCAATGACTCCACCACCATTTTATTAATTAGATGAATATTTGATGTCATATCTTGGACTCAATGAGGTCCCCCTAAAGATTCTTCACTAATCATCTTCAAAAAGAAATTGATATCTAAAAGGTCCATTGTATAAGCCCTGAAAAAGATATATTCAAATTTTAGAAGGATATTTATAATTTAAGGAAAGCAAAACTAGTTCCATATAGTTATCCCATGATCCGCAAAAGTTGATAACATAAGCAGGATTAATTTCATCCAATATATTTATATGTCACTATATCTAGCCAAACATTTGTGGTTGATATGTCATTATCAACCTAACCTAGGATCCTATGTCTTTTCGAAGGCCTCTATAAAAATAAAAAATAAATTGGGGATCCCAATCAGACATTATAATGTATCGAACTCTGTACAATTTGATGATCTCCTTCACATAGTGACTTCCCAAATCATTAACATTGGTTGTTTCATGAATGGGAATAAAGTGAGCCGATTTGGTTAGCTGCTCAATCATAACACATATCCCATTTTTATCATTATGGTTATAGGACAATCCAACCAATAAATCCATATAAATATTTTCCCACATCCAAGTCAGTGCAAGATGGTGTTGAATGCAACCCAAAGGTTTTTAGCACTTATCCTTTACATTTTGGAATGTATAATAATGATAAAAAAAGTTAGTGATTCCTCATCCAATACAAAACCATCATAATCATTTTCACATATCATATAACTTATTCTTGTTAATACAACTAACCATCTAATAGGAATTATTTCTATCCCATATCTTAGCACTTCTCATATAAAAGGTACAATTTCTAGTTCTAGAAACAAAGAATACACTTAGAGGAGTATGGACACTCAACAATAGGATTGAGACCATAAAGAGACTACCTAAATATATAGAATTAATTATCAAACTACTACCAATGGTGAATCATATCAAGAATAAAGGAGTGCACCTAAACACTTATCAGAAAAAACATTTCCACATCAACTCATACTCCCAAATGAAACTGATCAAACATATCCATTATATTCCACTATTTTTTATGGTTCATTATTGGAATTGGTCAGAATTTTTTTCTCAAATAATTAACAATGAAATTACCCATAAAGGGGCCCTTAATAGAGGTACATGAAATTTCAGAATAAAAATATTGCATTACACCAACCAAGGCCTCTTTTAAAGATTAAAATATTTTTAGGAGAAGATAAAAGTCATTATTTTGTTTTAGGAATAAATGGAAATAATTTCTATAAATATGTAATTACACCTACCCTTAAGGGAATGCATCCTTACTATTAATTCAATATCAGGGGTTTGATACTTATTCTTGTGTGTCCAAAGATATTTGAACCATATGTTACCACTAGGTTTCCTTGAAAAAAAACATATCCCAAACCCAAAATGGATAGATCCCATAATATCACATAGCCATACCAAACCTTTAAAACCATCAAAACTAGAATAAAATTCAAAATACAATTTAACTCAACAAAAAACTTATAAAATTTGGAATATGAAATGTACATCACTCATTTCTAATTATGATAATTCATTAGGAAAGCCATATTCAAAAAAAAATTAATGAACATATGGTAATACTCCACCAAATATGAGAATATATGAATCTAAGAAACCTTTAATGGTTAATAATATGTATTAAAATACTTAACATTCTTAGTATTGGCTGAGAAACCATGTTATGAAACCATGGTTCCTAATAACTTCACTTCAAAAATCTATAAATCTTTATTCAAAAGATTCTAAAAAATTAGGTGATTTCTAAAAAATTATAGAAATCCACTAAAATGATGCTTATGATCCTACTTTATTTTTGAGTATATAAATATGTATACCAAAAATACTTCCACAAATGAGTCGAGCTAATCATGGAATATATTGTTCATTGGTTCCATAAAAAATATAGTAGCAATTTCGTACTAAAAGGCATAAAAAGATACTCAAAATGGATATGCCTACTTATTAACTTGTTTTTTGGTATATCTAATTCTTTAGTTATCAACTTGTGATAACTATAATGAATATAAATATTTTAAAACCAATTTTCCCATTTCAAATACCAATGTTGAACCTTTTTATTCAGAATGGGCAGTGCCCTCAAAAAAACTTTAAGGTGGTTCTAAATAATAGAGCCCAAGAGAGTCCACTATTTCCAAACTACTACATATATTGGGAAGGGAACACAACTGATAAAATACAAATCACTGATCCTCACCTTCTCTTGATGCTAGAAAATCTACCAACCTATTCCCCTTATTCCATGTATGACAAATGTCCACCCACGTGTCATAAATCCTTTTATATCTGCATATAATATAAGTGATGTTCCATGGTACATGAAAATCATGTGGAAACATGTAGGGAAACTAAATGAAAACTATATAGAGATAACCACTCAATTATTACCACACTATATCAAAATTAAACACTAGTATTAACCATCATAACTATAGAAAACATAGTCCAACTCTACTTGAAATCATGTCCCATTCTAATAAAAAATCATTATAGGCCCCATTGAGAGATGTAAAGCAGATCCACTGGAGAAAAACGTCAATCCAAGATTGATAGAAAATCATTTGGTATATCCAAAGGATGGAATAAATAGGATTCATGTTGAGAACTAGAAAATCCTATTTGATCTCAAACACTGATAAAGAGAAAATGCAAAAGTGACATCAAATACCCTACATTCTCTTTGTTATGAGGGGTGTAGTAATATCCAATATATAATAAATTTTCTCTCTATAAATATTTATAAAATTAAAAATGAGATTTGTTATGATAGATTGAGATGCACCACTTTCAATTAGAGTAGTACCTATCACGGTTGATGAACCGACATCAGCTTCTTTAGACACTCTCCCACTATATGTTGAAGCTTCATTTTAGATGCATATGTGTAGAATCCATTAGATCATGATGGAATATAATTTAACCATTATAATTTTAGGTGATAATGATCACATATGAGTCCATTTATTATAATATACATAATATAACCTCTATAGGTGACCATAGTTTCACCATAAACCACAAATATTAGGTGCCTCTATGAAAATCCAATTCAAGTGAACAACATTTCCACACTGAAATAAAAGAATAGGTCATATTCTAGGAATATTAGGATATCTAAAATGTTTCCTACTATCTAGGACCCCTATGATACTCATTACAGATTCTATTAACATTACAGTAATAAAAAGAACTTATACTAGGATAAAAATGAACTCCCATCGACCTTGATTTTCCATCCAAGTCAAGCTCAGTGATCGATGCTCAATCCACAATATAAACATAAGGTGTGATCTTTATCATGAAAATATAAGGTAGAATATTGGATGGAATACCCATCTAAAATCATCAATCATGTAGCTTCTCATTCATCAATACCTTAGGATAATAATAAATAATTTTATAAAAATACTTTTCATACTTAGTTATAGTCCTATATCCTTGTTAGATGCTAAGTAACTCAATTTACATTGATTAAAGTATCTAATAAAGTTATAAATACTTTATAAATAGGTATTTTGTGTTTCTATACACAAAACATTCAACTTTCTTCAATGTAACCATCAAATCCCATGATCTCCTGCTAGGACCTTACACCTTGAAGGTAACACACTTCACCTTCACTAAATCATGTGTTTCTATGAACTTAAAAGTAAGATCAATATATTTTAATAGATACTCATCTTCTTGATGATAATTTGATCTTTCTAAAGGTGGTGGTTTTTATAGATAAATACTTTAGAATGATATGTAGCATCATCCATTCGAGGTTCCAGTACTTGATCCTAAAGATAAAAGGGTGCAACTACTTATCTATGAGCTACAAAATCAAATTTTACTGTCTCAACATGAATATGGTAAACCAATTGATTTTATTTATTTGGTTCATTAGTTTCTTCCTTCTATGACCAATTAAAAATTTTCCTCAGAGTCTTGAAGTTACAAAATAAGAACATACTGCATAAAAACAACAACAATGATGTTCAGATCAACAACTCAATTAAGGGATACCAATATATCTATTCAATCAAAAGGGAATTCAAAATCGTGGGATTTCATGACATTGAAGTGAAATTTTGAACATACTATAATAAAATAAAATTATTCTTCAAAGATACTTTTTTCAGACACCAATTATCACTTAAGGCTATCTAAAATGATATTTTTTAATCACTCACTAAAAAATACCTTATAAGTCCCAATAATCCCAGAAAATGTCTATAAAGACACCCCAGATAGTATACCAACATGATTGAAAGATGATCAACTAATCATCTAGCTTTAATGTCACTTTTTCTCAATGAAACGTAGATACCATAGGATAAAGACACTCATTTAGGTCATAATATGTCCTAAAGTGTGTTCCTGATCTCTGAGGGTTATTGGCTAGATACTGGCATTATATCAAAGAATAGAAAGGTTAATTGTTCCAAAAAATAAATTCCACAATGCAATAAAAAAAATAAATAGTCAATATTCCAAACACCTCTCAAGTATAATGGAACCATCAAAAAATATATAAGCATACTAAGGGAAAACATAATCCAAAGGAAAGGAGAGAATCAATAAATACAAGGCCTCCCAACCCCTATGATACAAGTGGATATCTCCATTAATCACCATCATCACTCCAGAGTCTCACAGTTCAAGAAGAGCTACCAAATTTAAGAAGTGATTTACATTTCCATGTAACAATTATAAAAAAATCTATAAAGCCCTAACATAAAAAGTATAGTGTGGGATAAAATTGTAGTAGGGTCTCACCAAATGTTCTATAATCAAAACCATAACAGATAACCCATTTATGCTTCTAATTAAAATAAAAAAAGTCATGATATTTCATTTCAAAATTTATATCAAAAAATTATTCTATATAAAAGAGATAGTAGATTTATCAAAATAGATTTAATATAATATTTTATATAATACAACAATAATTAATAAAACAATTCCATAAATAATGGTAAGTATGATCACCTCAAGCACAAATAAGAACCATGGTCATATACCCGAAGTTATGTTAGTTTCTATCTATAGGATCCGCAAAATTCTCAATCGTCCTCATAGTCCAAGTATGTGTGAACACGCCCTGGGGAAAAATCTATCAGGATAAATAATAAATACCATATTAGGTGACCCATCCTGGGAAAAGGTATTGAACTTGGATTATTTTTTTCATTGGAAATACATTTTTATTGATCAGTGTGCTAGAGTGATTTTACTAAACACTTGGTAACTACTCAGGATCACATGTGATTTAATAAATCAATAAATTATTCATTCATTCTTTGAAAAATAATTCATTTCAAATCATTTCATCTTCCAAAATTAAATTTTCTAATTTTAAATTCATCATGCCTTTTAAATTTCAAAAACAAATCATGGGTTTCCATAAAATTCATTCATTTTCATATCATCTTTCATTATATTCCAATTTTATGGAGAATAAATATTAAATAATTTCATAAAATAATCTATCTATTAAATATATCATTTTCCTCAAATTCCATGAAATAATTTCAAATCCATTGAAATTTTAGAGTTTTCAAAATTTTAATGACCTTCCTAAATAATACATACAACCATATCAAATACTAGTTTTTAAAACAATTAAAAATTAATTTATAATCAATCATAAAATACAGGGATTCAATCGTAGTTAAAAAGAAATATATAACTATCTACCATTAATCATATGCTAAAAAACACCTACAACAGGAAAACCCAGTGAAGAAAGATGGTGAAAGAAATCAAGGAATCAAACTTAGAATCAAGATCCATAAAATCAGGGATGAGATCTATCAATAAAATTATGATCTATAACTATCTAATAAGGTGATAAGATAAGATCAGAAGAACCAAATTGGAGTCGATTCACATACTTGAAAACGATCGAACAAAACGATTGGTGCTTTAATCTAAGAAGAATGGATGTTGGAGAAAACAAAATACCTATTGTGATCCTAAAGAATTAAAAAACTCAAATAAATTTTGAATGGGTGTAAAATGGGATAATAAATGTGGATTTTTAAATTTAAAGTCAACAAAATACATACCATTCCATATCCTCACATGACCCTGGTGAAAAAGTGATAAAATACCATGGACCCACGTGCAACCACTGTTGGCTATGATGTAACCCCTACGAGTTAACAAAACTCCTAGAAACATGCTACCTAACTGAACATATCTTCTTTATGAAAGTTATGTAAATAACGTATCCCAAGAACCTCCATGTTGTATATGTTCTCTACACAATATCCCTAACCAAATTAGGTGAGAATAGAAAACCCATCATGTTTTAATCTAGAGGACCATGTCGTAACCATGATAGATTTGTAAGTCTGTTTCAAAACCCCTTTAGTGGTATCTAACCCATATCATATTACCCACTTCACACCTATACTCACTCTACAATATATTTTTTTACCTAGATAGTGTATTCCCCATGAAAAACACTAGATATTCCCATAAACTTCAGAACACTCAAAATAATACCCAAATAAAAGAGATTCAAAGATAGCGAAATAAGTAGTACCTAAAAGTAATAAAATGGTTTTTAAAAAAAATATCCAATCCATTATTTTATATTTTTCATTATTTTTACAAGTTTCACTTGTTACCTCTAGGTATTAATATAATAAAATTAAACAATTCCCTTTCTCCCCACTTATAATTATTGCCTTTAACCACCCATTGAACACAAATATAAAATTTTGTTTCCTCTTGATACTCTTCAACTTTTCATTCCCCTAAATCCCTTTAAACTTAATTTTATTCTTTTCAAAATAATTTATCCTAATAATTATATTTCCATGATGTCCTCCAAGGTAAATTCATGTTCTCAATATTTATAATAATTTTTCACTATTTACATTTTTTGATTACTATTACATATATACATTTTATGTCATCATATAATTAAAAAATAATTATTTTTTGAATTATTTTTATTATGATAAGATAATAATAATTAATAATCATTTTTGTTTTCCATTATGAAAATAGAAAATGACAATCGTGAGTTTGTGCGAAATACCACATTTTCAAAGAATAATGTTTCATTTTCATTAACCACTTTATATATCTGGTATTAAAGTGGAATTTAATAATTATGTATGATAGTTATAAAAATTTATATATTATAAAATGAAAAAATTTATTATATATTTCAATTATTCTTTAGAAAATGAAATTATCATCCATGTGTATGTGAATATTTCCACCTCCATGGGATGATGTATTCTATTTTTCATCATATCCTTCCATGGATGGTCATGTGGATGGGTTTAACATGGTAATATGATTTTTATTAAATTATTAGAAGTATAGGAATGTAAAATTTTACAACATATTAATAATATGATCGGTAAACAATCCTTATAAATTCAACCATCTATAATGAGAATACTAAGATGAAAAGGAATTTATTCATACTATGTAATATTTTTTATCCATTAAATATTCTTCAAATTTTATTAATTTATTATTTTTAACTTTATAAAACCATTAAAATATCATTATTCCTTTTAAATATTTACATGACAATTAAATCACTGTATATTCAACCATTAATTATTTTAATTTAATGTTTATATTTGTATTAAAACCTATTTTAACAATGATATAAAATAATATCATTGATGACTATGATAACATAGTTAACAATAAAAAACAATTTAAATAATTAATTAATTAAATAATTATTTGACTCCAACTCTATAATTGAAAATTAAATATAAAACTTATTAATTATTATACCAATATCCTTTCATTAAAATTTTTTGAAACACATTCATCACTTATTCATCTTTAAGGATTATATCCAAAACTACCATGGAATGAAACTAAAACATTATAAATAAATATTAACCTTAAAAATAATTCCTTTTATGATCTAGCAATTATAAAATTTGGTATAAGAATGAAGAACAACATCTCAATTATTAAACTAGTTTAAGACAATCAAGAGTAATCACTGTCGAAATTGAAAATAGATGGTAAAAAAATAATATAAATGTAGAGACAAATTTTTAAATATTTTTTTAAAATCAAACACACACACATATATATGTGTAGTGTTCTAAAATAGGTGATTTAGATTTTTATATTTGTTTTATAGTAGAATCAGTCACTTTAGGGAAGTCGTGAATTAAGTAAAGGGGTTCTTTGTCTAAAATTTCTGTTTTTAAGATATATTTCTTATTTCAAACCAAGATATATTTAATATGCAATGATTAGTTTCTATGAATTTATTTTACCATATTAATTAAAATTGGGGTATTTTAATAACTATATCATGTTCTCACTTTAAATGGTTTTCAATTCAATATATACCAATATTGTAAGAGTTTTTGTTTACTCGACTCCCTTCAATAAGTTATAATACTTATTTGGGAACTTATTTATTACATGATTATAGTATTCTAACCAAATATTTTATTTCATGTTATATTATCCTATTATCATATTCAAATAACCTTTTAATTAAAATATTTTACCCTGATAAAATTTATTTCTAAAAAGTTATATCATTATTGGGAATAATTATCCTCCTTTTGAATGATGGTTTCCCCTCCTTGTCCAAATTTTATCCCATACAATTTTCTCCTTTGTATTTGGAAATGTAATTATGTGTTATTTCACATAACCTTCATGTTTATCTATTCAAATTCTCAAAAGGAAACTTTATCATCCTTTTTTGTGATGTGGGTTTGAGTAATGATATTTAAAATGTTTTTCATTCAATGATCATTTATTTTATTTTCCACTCTAAATTTCAATGAAATAAACATTATATATTTTAAAGTCTTTATTATCAATTATTATTTTTAATGTTAAATATTTTCCAATAAATCACATCACTTTAAAAAAAATATATTCGTAAACTGACAAGTAACTTCTGGTTTTATGAAAATGATAAAAATATTATATATACTATTTGATGGGTTCTATTATATTTTCCTATTGAACTAAAGAAGATTTATTTCGTTCAAATTTCCTGCAATGAATAACCCTATTAATTCAAATATACTATTTTGGGTGATTAAACATGTGGAAATCCATTACTGCCTTTGTTTTTCTTAGACATTGAATGTTTATGATTTTTATTCCAAAGTATTATATTTTTAAAAATCTATATTTCCATAAATTTATTAATGAATGTTCACCTAGATTAAAAAATCGACTAATTAGGAAAATTATTTACATACATATATACCCTTTATCTATAAGGTGTAAATACAATATTATTAATTATCACGATTAAAGGGTATGTTCCTAGAATGTCACGAAATATCTTCTGATTCCAATTTATTTTCAATAGGTACATCATGTTATTATTATTTATGAAATTATAAATTTTATACTTCTACTATTCTATGAACCAATTTTATTTATACCGGTTCTTTATGATATGATAGTGATTGATTTTAATGTCAAAATGTGTATGTGTGATGATGGGTGGTGTCTTATATCACCCTATAATGAATTGGTTATATTACATATCTCATGAAATAATAAGGCATGGAAATAAAGAGTATTTTCAAAAAGGATAGGGTGTGATCAGTTTTATCACATTTTAATGTGCAGGAAATGTGAGTTTTTTCACAAAGGAATGGGTATAATGTGATTTTTCATCAGGTTTCCTAAGATAATAATCATTCCAAATATATATATATATATATATGTTTCCTTTGTTTTTATTTGTTATGCATATTTATGTTTTCATTACATTTAGGATATACTACATACCATTTTTATTCCTATTTTTTATAATATTCAACAGTTTTATATTTTTCACTCATGATTCTTGATTATTATTTTATACATCTAATTCAAGTTATTATTGGTGTGCCTCTTAATATATAGTAATTATATGACATATTCTTATGTTATTCCACACTTTATATAATTATTTTTTATCGATGATTTGTTTATTATAACATTCTCATGTATCCATATTATACCGATATTATCATCTTATTCTCACTTATGATCATAGTTTATTATCGAATATATTTACCCTTATAAAGAATTCCTGAGTATTGTAGCAGGGCACTATAGCAGCATTGTAGCAGGTTACTGTTGAAGTACTATAGCAGCAGCGGACTGCAGTAGCGGCGACACTGTAGCGGCCTAGGGACTATTGTAGGTACTGTAGTGGTGGTGGTACTGTAGCAGCACGGGTACTGTAGCAGTACTATTCATCGAGGGGTCCTTTGGGCCAAAAAAATGGGCTTTCTAGCCCTGTATGTAAGACACATGGCCTTGGGCCTTTAGGCTATGTAATGGGTCACTCTCTACCCAGTCTAAAGAGTTCATTGCTTTAATAATAAATTGAAGCTTCGGCCCCATCCTTTAAAAAAAAATTAAATTGGTTTAAAATGACTTGGGTGTTGTTAGTTAATATTTTATCCTAATTATCTAAAAATATATACTTAAAATATCATGGTAATGGATTGTAATGAAATATTTTTTTTAAATTATTTTAATTATGATATGGTATCATTTATTGGGTAGAATATGAATCTTCATTATTAAAAATATTTATAAAATATATATAATGAATTCTTCTGATTAAAATTAAAAATGAAGAACCTTTTCACACTTTTGGAAAGATAGTCTGAGATAGTGGAAAATTTCACACTGAAAATGTTAATAGAGGATTTAATTTTTAATAAACAAAACTAAGTTGAAAAATACATAAATATATAAAATAAATAGATATAAGTATATATATAAAAATTCATACATTAGGGAGAACGATCCCTGATCAAAAAGAGGAGGTGAAGCCGGTTTCAATTACCAGTAGCACATCAAGTAAATTATGTACAGAAGTGGGTGAAATGGTAATAAAACATAAAAAATAATGAAACAATGTGTTGAAAAAATATAATTATTTTTATAGAGAAAATCATACAGTTTCACTATATGGAAATTTTGTTATAATAATCTCGAATACAAAGTGATACTGGAACGAAAACCATTAACTTTAATAATGACTTCCATGAAAAAAATATAACCACATGTATAATAAAATTAACCTTTTAAATAACATATTAAAAACCTTATTTATGTCTATTAAATTTCTTACTCTTCAATTATAATCATTAATTACACATATATTAGTTAGTTAATATTTATTTTCATAATCTAATGTTAGTAATATTGGTCATTTCCTAGATTTTTCGTAATGGAAATGATAGTCCACATTATGATATAAAAAGTAAACAAATACTATATTAGTGTAGGAAGCTTAATAATTGTATTAAATTTATATATTTATTCATCTATTCATTTTAGCGACATTATGGGCATAGTAATGAGGAAGGAATTCGTGGAAATCATTTTTTGTGTAATTTCCTCAATATAATGAGTTTCTTAATATAGATATTTATATTTTGTAAAATACTTATAGAACCATATTAATGAAATATATTATGATTTAATAGAATATATTAAAAATAATAATGTCCTTATACATATTCTTTGTTTGGATGGAAATCTTGGTAGAACATCATTTATGTAGTTGGTTCAACAAACCTAAACAAGAAAACGTTTTAATAGAAAATAAGTAAGATATTAGGATTATATAATTGTAGTATCATTTTATTATAATCATAATGATTTTATTATGAAATAGTTATAGTGTATCATGATATTTATAAATATTTTATATTATAAGTTTATAGAATGTGTAAGGGAATAACATATATACATTATGAAGTCGCTCCTTCTTAACACGGGCTCCCTCAGAATGAACAATTTAGGATTATTTCCCAGAAGGAGAAGCTACCGAAAGGCTTATATGATTTTATGAATGAAAAAATGGGTACTTATTCAACATATAAACAAATTTTTATAATGTTTTAAGGATTATAGGATGGTTCCTTTTATATGTTAATTTGGGAAGGCAATTATGAAAAACATTCATTTCTAAAGGTGCGGGTTTGTCATTTTAAGTGTAAAATGGATAAAATGTTGAATGTAATGGTGATGGGGAATTGTTTGGTCAATATATCCCTCATTTCATAATTTATATATTGGGTTTTTATGAGAATTTATTCATTTACCACATATTTTAAACCTTTTAACCTCATTTCAACTTTATTATGGTTAATCAATTATTACCTAGACAATTTATTTATTCCAAAAAATAAAATTGACACCATTAATTAATTTATATATGGTTATTTAAAAATAATAGTACATTTAATATTTTAAATTTTTAAATAGAGTAAATTTAGTTTTTAAATGAATAAATAAAATATACAGAAATGTATTTTTTGTAGGAAAAAAATTTTAAACCATTAAGTGTTCTCAATCTAATTTTATGTCAATAAACATTTAAACTAGTGTTAATTAATTTTTATATTAATTGGGTGTTTTTATATTATTTTTTTATTAAAATGTGATAAATTTAATTTATTAAGGAAAAAAATAAAAAATAATTCTAAAAATCAACCATAAAAATACTTTTTTAATATTATATTATTTAATCCCACTCTTAATAAAATATCTATTCATCTAATAAACATATCATTTTATCAATCCATTTTTAATAATATATTTATTTAATTTTAATAATGTATCAAAAAAAATTAATAATGAAATAATAATATATAACACATAATAAATATTTTTTTATTTTAAAATATTTTTAATAAATATTTTGTTTTTCACTTCATTTAAAAATTATATTATTTTCAATTTGTAACTAAAATTTAAACAAAATAAATATTCCAAATAGATATATGCATTCCAAAAATTGTTATATCTAATGACTATATTTCCAATGACCATATATCCAACACCAATATTTCTATTTTCCATACATATAACAATCCGATTTTATTCCTATATAAATCTATATGTACGTTATTAGAATTATACATCCTATTCATTTACTTATTTCCCAAAATTTCTATAATATTTCTAATTTTTAGCCTTATTTCCATTGTTAGAATCAAGGTAGTTATCTTTATAGAAAACAACAGGGGTAAATATTTTATATTCTTGGTATGTTTATTTACATTTGGTTTTATTCCTCCTATAATTTTATTAATTTTGTTTCATATTACATTATCACAATGTTTTAATATATATCAGTCATTGAAATATTTTACATCAATAAGAATTTTCTTAGTTCATTTTAGATCATTATTTCTTATGAAATAATATATTTAACAATATATTTATTTAAATGAAGAAATAGAAGGTAAAATCATTTAATGTTACATTCAATCCTTATTAAAAGTTGTTTTTCCTTGAAATTTTAGTACTCTGAGGAAATTAAATGATGTTACTCCTACCTCATTACACCTTTGAGTTCCCATGTTTCTTCCTAAAATATATTATTCCTCTATACAACTTTGACTAGGAGAGTTGTCTTGTTTTATTGTACTTTATATCCATGATTCAAAATTTCTTCCATATCTTCCTCATAATATAGGTCATGCTCCAATGGTATTACAACTTAGATTATAATATGTAACATTCAAGGATTTCACTTATTTAAAAGTGATACATATAATTTATTATACACTTGGGAGAGGTGTGGTAGATGTGTTTGGTGATAATATAATGCTCCCACATGATCATTGATTTATATGGGGGAAATGTAACTAGTAAAAAAATTACCCTTCTTTACAAATCTCATAAACATCTTCCATAGTTTTATTTGAATAAATTCCTTATCTTTGATTTTAAAATCTTGATCACTTTAATTATTAGAAACATAACTCTTTTGTGAATATTTTATAGTTTTAATTTGATGTTGAATGGTTTGAATCATCTCTGTTATTTCTTAAGAAAGATACAGTCCCATCATTTTACGCTCAAAAAATTCATATCATTATGTTAGAGTTTAACACCTCATCCTGTAAGGAGCCTTATATGGTGTCATGTTAATTCTATAATGAAAACTGTTAATATATGAGAACTATTAAAGGGTCTGGGGTAGATCCCAACCTATTTTAAAATCCATTTGATAGGATATCAATATATCCTCTAGTGTTTGAATAGTCCATTCAGATTAACCATCAGTATGAGGATAATAGGTGTGTTTGAATATTTATTCTATGTCTAATTATTTTTTAATGCATATCTAAAACATTGAGGTAACCCTTAGATACTTATTAGGTAATATTGAGAATGGTACTCCATGAAAACATACCAACTACTATATGTATATCATAGAATGTTTATTAAGTGATAAATCTTATCAAATAGAAATGATATGGGCTAACTTTTTAAGGCAATAAATTATAACCTAAATGAAATTATGGTTATTAGATGTCTTGAAATGTTCAATAATTAAATCCATTATTATTTTCACCCATTTACATATAGATATGGGTAATGGTTGAAAAATCCCCTTAGAAGTCTTTTATTACACAATATATTGATAGCATACTATTTATCAAGATAAATACTCTACAATCACTCTCTTCATGTTTTCCTAGAATAAATGATTCTGGACATCTTTATACATATTTTTGATTCTAGGATGGATATAGTTTTGTATTTTGTTCCTTAGAACCAATAACTAAGTACTTTAGGATTAGAGGAATTAATAGTTTTTAATCTTTTTAAATATCTAAATAACTAATGATTATTAATTTGGGTGAAATAGTATGTGAAAATGTCCAAAGTGTAACAACTACACTAAAAGGTCATAAGAGTTCCCCATTTTTATGAGAACACAAAAGTTACACAATATTATTATTAAATATATTTTCTATCATATCATGATATCATTGCATTAAAAAATGATATATATTATCATGGATGTAGACTCATAGGACATTGAGGAATATTCTCATGGTGTATGCCCTTTGTAATTTCTAGTGTTAGATATTATGAGAATAAGAAATGATAGTAGAAAAAAGACATTTATATGTGTCATTTGATTTTCATTTCGTTGGATGTGTTTTCTGGTCTTTAGACATTAAAATTATTATTAATGAATACTATTAGTGTAATACTTTGAGGTATTTATAAATACTATTATACCATATTTTCGAGGACAAGTATGATATTTTTGGTGCATCATGAGTAATATTACATTAATGAATAATGTGATAAAGGATTTATCTCTTATATTCATTAAACTTCTACAAATCACGCTTTTAATAGTGCTAGAATTGGCCTTTATCCGCGCAAAAAAAATGTTGAATACCTTCATGCAGTTAAAAGTCTGTGGATTTTATCAATGCATCTAAAAACACTAATAAAAGAACCCACCTATCAGTGCTTTTAAAATAACTAATAAAAGACCCCATTTATTAGTGATTTTATTTAGTGAAAATAAAAGTATGATTTATTAGTGATTTTATTTGTTATGATAAAAGTATAATTTATCAGTGCTTTTATTTTCACTGATAAAATAATGATTCATCAGCGCATTTAAAAGAACTGATAAAGACATAATTTATTAGAACATGTATAATAAATGATAAAGGGTATGTTTATAAGTGCTGATAAATCATACTTTTATCATCACATTTAATAGTGCTGGTAAAGGTTAAAATTGTAGTGTGATGCTGCAGCACACTACATCACCATAAAGAGGTTCATTTTGCTCCACCAACACACATGCATCATATGAACCAGTAGTAGAAATTACCAAAATAAGATACAAATACTTAATTTAAATGAAATAAAATTTATAACACAAATACAAGAAAAAACACTATTATAGAGTATGTCAGTTGATTTTTATCAAAAATTAATGTAATGTTCAAAAAAGGGCGTGCTTGAATTCATATCGGTCATATCGTGACTCGATTTGGGGTGTGACTGGTTCATACATGTCACAAATGACATATGGATCATTTTCCTAAAGTAAAAAAATGATACGAATTTTTTTCTCAGTTTTGGGTATATTAGTTGCTTGTTCACTAAAATTAATGTCAATTTTTAATAAATAGGCACACTTGGAGTCTTAATGGTCAAATTTTGGGTTGGATAGATGTTTAAATGATCCATAAAAATCATAAAGACTCATGGATCCGAATCCTAAAGTCTTAAATCAATCTGAATTCATTTCTTCATCTATGAGTACACCACGTGTGTTTTTTACTAAAATGTCATTTTAAACTGGAAACATGCACTTTGAGCCATATAGGTGGCATCATGTGTGTGTTTTATATGAGAAAAATTCATACATGTCATAAATTAATTATGAATCATTGTCCCAAATTATAAATACAGTCAGAGCTTGTTTTCACAATTTTTAGTGAGTGGCACATTTTTGGATTAAAATATTTATTTTTTCACTGATAACAGACACTTAGAGTCATAACCATCACACCATGAATCAGATTGAGGTGAGAATAATCCCTATACATCAGAAAGGACATATATATTGTTTTCTTAATGTACTAAAACAATATAAATGTGTTTTCTAAATTTTGTGTATGTTAGTTGTTTTTTCACTAAACTTAATGTCAATTTTGAATAAAAAGACACACATGGAGTCATACCAGTCACATTGTGCATCATATTGAGGATTTAATGATCCCAACAATTCTTAAATGAATCATATATCATTTTCCTAATGAAAAAAAACAATTGGAATGTGTTTTCTAAATTTTGAGTATGCCACATGAGTTTCTTACTAAAATGTCATTTTAAAATAGAAACACACACTTTGATCCATACAAGTGGAATCGTGTGTGTTTTTTACATGAGAATAATTCATAGATGTCACAAATGACGTATAGATCATTTTACTAACATAACAAAACAATATAAATGTGTTTCATTGGTTTTGATTCTGTTAGTTGTTTTTAACTAAGATAAATGTAAATGTTTAATAAAAAGACACACTTAGAGGCATACTGGTCACACCGTACATCGTATTGAGTCACGGATGATCCCTACATATCCAAAATGACTAATGGATCGTTTTCATAATGTATCAAAATAATTGGAATGCATTTCCTCACTTTTAAGTATGCCAATTTTTTTTACTAAAATGTCATTTTAAAATGGAATCACACATAATGGATCTTATCTTAAGTGATAAGTGTTGTGAAAACTTTTGACCATTTTTTATAAAATACAATCATTGTATGATCCTTATTATACTTAATTTCCCAAAAACTATATTTTTTACAACCCGGCGCTTCTTATCCTCCTCAACATTGGTCTCCACCTCAGTATTTGGCTCTACCTCCTCCTCCATGTCTGTCCCTGACTCCAAATCTACTTCCAACTTCACATATTCCCCCACCACTACCTTCACCTCCACCTCCACCTCCACTTCCACCTCTGCAATTTCCCAAAAAATTATTTTTTACAGGATAACTCTTCTAAATAAAATGATTTCCTTAATTAGTCATCTCCTTGAGAAAGAGATCAAAAATAATATATAAGCACTCTCACACTAATTATTCACACTCCAAATATCATTCTATGGTCATAACTCATACTAGATCATAAAAATTGTAGGTAATCTCCCTTAAATGTTTTATCATCATGCATTCTGAAAAAATTACATTTCCCACTCTTCTATAAACAAATTGATTTCTTCTTTTGAGTAATTATATTTTCAGAAATCGTGATATTACTGATAAAATATCGATAGAAAAATGATTACAAAATATATTTAATAAAATTGTAATTACCTATAGAAATTACCTGTTGGGGGATGATGGCCTTTTCATGTTTTATTATTTATCTCATAAAATTTTAAACATATTTTCCACAATCTATTTCATCATCTTGTTTCAGACACTATAGATACATTGACCAAAATAATTAAATTGTTTTGAAATGTTTTGATATTTAAATATTTCTATATATACATTAATTTGATTCCATTTTTAGTAATCCACTGGATTAATCTTTTCAGACACTGAATTCATGCCATGATCTAGCCAATATTCAATGACCACCCTATCATAACTAAATTCTTATTAAAATAAAGAAATAACATATAATTCAAAGTTTATATATAAAATCTTAATTTTAGTTTATTAAATCATCAAAATACACATCATGTCTAGTTGGTTGGTTGTATATCCATGCATTGAATCCAAAAAATATATATTTAGGGTGTTTATATTGACTGTTATCAGTATCCAAGGCCTCATAAAAAAGAAATTAAGTAATGAAAAGCTTAAAAATATATTTTATGTGATTAGATCATAGAGTTTGACCCTTGAAATATAGGAATGAAAAATATTTTGTCATATGATACTTTTTTATTAAACACTTTTAGTAACTCACATTTTTCTGGTTAATTGCTTCATTATTCGAAGTAAATAACATAGAAATGATATAAGGATTAGTTAATCCAAATTGTGCTTCACATGATATTCCCTTAATATAGTTTTAGTATAAATTACTATACAAAATATGACTAGTTATTAACATTAATAAATATATTTAACTCTCTATTTAGATAAACATATTATAAAAATGTATATTATGTATGTATTCACAACTGAGATCCCCAACCTTTCATGCTTGAGAATCATAGTAAGATTCTCAACACCAATTACGTCTATGATAGAATCTCTATATATTTTTTCTTCATATTAAATGTAATACATAGTTTTATCATTAAATTTGGTCTTTTCATGATGTTTTAATTATAATAAATGTTTCTCTGGAACTGGTGGGGAGAAAGTACTCTTGGAAGGTCTTTTTTTATTGGTTGATTCACTAGATTTTCTTGATTTTACCATTAGTTTCTCCACCACTTTATCGATATGTAATATCATACCTCACTACAGAACTTTTATCATCAACTATTACATTTATTTCATATGAAATTTTTTGTTAAAGATGTAACTCATGTATCTTTATAATATTATACAACCATTTTATGAAAGCTCCAATATCATCGTTGGCCATTGTAATATCTGCACAATCAATTGGAATAGACAAATCAGTAGTTGGATCATAAGATACCCCAATCCCAACTCTCTTGGGAATTTTTGGGAGGGGTTGATTAGGTAGCCAGTATCCTATGATATTATACATTGTACCCATCACAACATTATGGTACGTGGGTGTTGACAGATAAAAATCACATATAGTTGTACCCATTATAATTTTAGTAATATAAAGTTATCAGAAGTTTTTTTATTCAAATTTCGGAGAAAGAGTAATGAAAAAATAAATTACCCTAGGTAAGGTATGAATTTGAGGGGGGGGGAATGACTAGCATCAAAACTATTGAGATCATTTGGCTTATGTGTAGATATTTTCTCCACAGTCAGTTCTCTTTGATACTTTTTTTTGCATTGGTCTTCCAAACCGGACCATAAAATAATATCTTTTGGTGAGTCTATTTGTGTATTCAATAGTCTCATCAAATTATATGTTTCTTAATTTGGTTTTATCATCTCAAAATATGTTCTAGGAGAGACTGAAAAACCTATTCCACTATCACTACCATATTGTTCAGGCTGCTACAAATATATTGAAAGTCACATATCTTATGGTACGACAATTGCCGATTCTTGTGTCTAAACCATATTAAAAATATTAACAAATTTCTTTTTATGTAATATTGTTATAAATCATAAATAATTAAATATATTTCATATAAACAAAGGAACATATGTTTTTTCATATAACATAATTAAACTTTTATTACTGATGTAAAATATATAACAATTTATCCTATAATTAAGTGTACCCCATGATTTCTTTGTGATAGGGGTATGTTGGTTTTGATGCACATTATTTATTTTTAGCACTCTTTTTTGGTTTCATAAATTAACAATTTTTTTCAATTTATAAAAATATATGGTGTCAAATAATATATTATCAACCACAACGCACCGAACATTATTTCGCATAGTGAATATTTAATAAAGAATTCCATGTTTCCTTATTTATAATGTGTTCATAACTAAGTGGTGAGTGAGGCTTTATTTTACCCTCAATATCCCTAAGATGCAACTTCAGTAGAAGAGTCCAAAAGACACTATGGTATTTTCTATTATCTATTAAGGCAAATTTATTATGGATATATTCTAAAATAAATGAATTATGCATGGAATAATGGAAACTAAATCATTATTTCATTATATAATTTTTATGTAAAATATGGAACGTATATTGTAACCTTACCGTTTTATCATTCCAAAGGATTTCCTTCATTACAGGTTGGATATGGCACCATGAGCCAATATCAATTAGAATATTCACCCTCATTGTGACCCCAATATAACTAATGAATGTTAAATTTTTGGTTTCAATAGGTTGGCCACACTAATTCCAACTAACCTATAACTTTACACCCTGACTTCTTGCTGTGATAATTGTATTCAAAACTGTGATCCTGCATCATTGTTGTTTTTTTTCACCAAGACATTGTTGATCCTTTAATAATTCTGCAGTTTCATCATCAAAAACCAATTCTTCATCAGGATTGGTAACATTATCATGATCAAAAGACATGGCCTTCATGAGTAGAAAAACATTTCATTTGTCTCAAATACAAATAATAAAATACCCTCCATGCGTAAAAGTCCACATTTTCATGCATCTTGCTTGAAAATGTTACTGTCTTGAATAGAGATATAATAATTCAATACTACAGTTAAAATAACCTTCAATACCTTTATTTAATCCATCCAAATATCCTTGATTTCCTTCTATCACTTGATAATGGATTTGAGACTCTATATTCCCTCTTTCAAACTTGCCTTCCTCCGATCACTGTTTCGGAGGTATTTCATCCCTGAAATTTAGAACCACAATGATTAGAAGAAGGTTGGTTTGAATAAGGGACACCAATCCAACATCAAGAGATGAAAGTCAATCAAGCGTCTAAGTGTTAAAGTGTCCTAGGAACCTACACTAATGGGATAATTCAAAATTCCTTCTCAATTAAAGAGTTGTTGGAATACCTACACTCTAATGGTCTTGAAGAAATGAATCTCACCCCACAAATATTGGACATCACTTCTGTCTACTCAAGGATTCCTCACCTTCCAAATTTGGATATTTTCTTAATCCACCATAAGATCCCTCTAATAACATGAATCCCTTGAAAGGGTTAATTTTTCAAATTGTTCTCAGTATTGACATATATTTTTATTTCTCTTATAAACTAAATGAATCTATTTAATTTTAGCCAAAAATTTATTATTATGGTGTATTAACATTAAATATACAAGGAACCATAGATACTTTCCTTCATTGAAAATTATACCGCATAGCTTGAAGTAGATCTATAATTACCTCTTGGACATCAAGATCAATATGAGATATAGCATAAAAAGGATGTTCATTGAATCCATTAAATGAAGATCTATGGGTCAGAGTGGTGACATATTTTATATTAATGTACAGACACAAATAATTTCCCCTTCCAAAAACCAATATTCTTTCATAAATAGGGAAAAATATATATTAAAAGTGAACCCACTTCCCCCATATCTAATTAAATTCGTTTTTAATAATTCTTTTCATACTTTATATATATTTTTAAATATATTAGAATCATTCTTTTAAATATATGTATGAAACAACTTAATAATAGTGTCATTAAAGGGGGTTACTAAATAAACTCAATCAATTAATAAGATATATAAACCTAATCATCACTAATAATTAAATAATAATGAACTATTTATTTACTATTCATGTTTCTATTAATATAAATTGATTATTGATTATAGAAAAAAATAAAGACATATATGAACATGACATTTCATATATTCTTACTAATTCCTACATATTAACATTCAAGTAAGAGGTATGAGACTCAAGAAGATAGGTCAAAAACAAATCAAAAAATAAACCCAAACTTGATAAGGATAGACCACCAATCCACAAGAACAAATAAAAAAGACAACAAATTATGTGTCCCATTCTAAAATTTCATCAAGCCCATCAAAACAACCACATAATTGAAGAAGGGTATATCCAAAAAAATGAGGCTCATCAAGGAAAACAAAACCTATCAAAACCAATAAAAGAACCAGCCACTGCATTCCATAGTCCTAAACGAATCTACATCCACAAAATCAATTTCCTTATATGGGGTTTCATATAAATAATGTTCCATGTGCCCCCACATGATTTAGAGTCTGGGTAGATATTTAAACAGAATTGGATTCCTCTAAATAAATAGAGAAATAACTAAGAGGGTTATCCTATGAGAAAAAACTGAATACTATTTTCATTGAACATTTCAGGAGGAAGAATTTAAATGATAGATGACATGAACAGAACATTTTAATGTCCAACATATTAAATTATGTAGTCCCTCCAAGACCACTGGACAATTCAAAAAGCATAAACACCAAAAAAACATCAACAAATTATAAAACACCTTTTTCTTAAAAATCACTAACTTTAAATAAAGAGTTTTCAAAATGTATATTTTTATAGAAGTGATTTAAAATAGATTAAAAATAAAACTAATCCATTTTTAGATTTCATTAATAGTTAAATAAATTTTAAATAAATTTGGTAAATTTTAAATCACTTCTATAAAAATATAAATTTTTTACTAATCAATTTTCTCAAAACCAATAATGAAATCAACCACTTGTTTAAATACCATTTATGATATAATAAATCCATTTTTAAATTAACCATTAAAAATATTTACGAACAAAACATTTGTTTAGATAATAAAACCCCCCATTTTAACCCAAAAAACATTTAGAAGTTTCAAAACACCACACAACACTAGATAAAATTAATTTCAATAATGTATAACAACACCATACCCTCTTTAAATCACCTCCCAAAAGTGATAATTCACATTAAGTTTAATTAAATAATTAAATGGTTGAAATAAGTCTAAAATGAAATAAAATACTTCTTCTAGGTTTAGTGGAGTCTAAAAACATTCCACATGGGCTCCACATGGTTGGATAAACTATAGGGACTAGTTGGGTAGCTCCATCTCTCCATCCAAAATCACCCAAAGCTCATCCAAATACCAGATGCACATCAAAATCATTGGGAATGTAAATATAATTTTCATATCAAACACAAAAAATTGATAAAAATCTCAATCAAATTCAAAGACTCAAGAGCAAAGTTCCCTGGAAAGTTTTTTATCTAAATGGAAGAGAGTTCATGACACTCTCCCCCGAATGTACCTCTTGAGTTCCGACAACATAACTTCATACTAACATTTGTATTAAAATAAAAAACCACACTTTAAAACATAGGAACTCTGAAGAGCCAATAATTGGATACCATTTATCACACACTACTTAAAGTCATGTGTTAAACCTAAGGGATATAGATAACATGTTTGAGAAATATGTTAAGTTCTTCAATGTTTAACTACGCTCAATTTGATCATGCTATAAAGCTAGAATTAACATTGTAGTAGTGTGTGGTGCAACATTGATTTTATTCCTCCATTCAAGCCCATAAAAATATATTGACTAACCTTACCAAATGAAAACATCCTTCTACTTCTTTGAAACCATTGTATATGGATGAAAATGATGAAATAGAACCACACTTTGTATTTTAGTAGTGAGGAGAATAGATGTAGGGTTCACCATGGTTAAGAAAGGTAAAAAAAATGAAAAACATGGAACCCAAAACATCAAACAATTATATCAAATATGTTGAAAATAACATACGTTGGATTAAAGATTTGATTAATCTAAGGAAACAAAGAGGAGACAAGTCGGTAGTAGAGGATTTCTGTTAAAGCTAGAGAATCGTGAGTGACTGAGTCGTGGTTAGGGGTTTTTTAAATAGATTGGGGACACTTTTAATATTTCTTTTAGAAATGAACTTATAAAGATATATTTTATCAGTGCTAAATTTATAAGCGTTGATAAAAAGAATATTTATCAATGCATTTTTAGCACTAATAAAAGACATATTTATCAACCCTAATGTTTCAATACTGATAAATATCTCGTTTAACAATGATTTTTTAGAGATTATAATGATTGATCTTTATCAGTGCTAAAAAATAGCTGATAAATGGTTTATAATTTTAATTATTTGAATAAATTTATTATAATTTGATAATTATTTATAAAACTTTACTGTAATTTTTTAATTATTTAAATAAATTTATTATAAATTTATAATTATTTATATATATGTTATTATTAATTTATAATTATATAAGTATGTATTTAAAAAAAATAATTCTTATATATTTATAATAATTATAAATATAGAAAATTTACATTTATAGATATATTTATTTATAAATATAATTTTATAAATATTCTTTTAAAATTATTAATTGATATATAATCATAAATACAATCATTTTAAAAAATGAGTGAAATTGAGTAATTCAAAATGAGTGCACATTAAAAATATTGAAAAAATGGATAAATTTGATTAATTAAATATAATTTATTAAAAAATATGGATATATATATATATATATATTGAAGTTGATGAGAACATATTGAAAACACGAAAGCATTGTAAATAAAAATATATCAATAAGTAATAGAATTAATAAAAATTAAAACTAAAATAATAATAAAAACTAAAATTAATACCCTAACTATAGTATTAAAAAAATTAACTGATTAAAAAATAATATATATTAAATGTATCATGTTATAATGAAATTCTACAATATGCTAAAATTTGAATAAATTGCATAAATATTAGGTGTATGTTTTTCTAAATATTGTGCAAAAATATTTGTGTGTGTTTGTGTATAAAAATGCGTTAACATGTATATATATATAGGTGAAATAAATGAAACACATGACATTTGATATAGGTTAAATTAAAAAAAACAACATTAAAAATGAATAAGACACTAATATGTTTTTAATAAACATTTTATATATATTATACTTATTCGTTTTATATATCTATATTTAATAGATAATATTTATTAGTATTTATAATCTATATATATGTATATTAAATTTATTCATTTCTATCAATAATTATTTAATTAATAAAATATTTTATATTTTTCTTAATTTACTCATTTTATTTTGATTTGTATAATTTTTCATTTTATTCTGGACTATTATTAGCATTAAAAAATCAATGATAATGGGAAATTTTTATCAGCACTAAACATTCATTGATAAAGGGTTTATTTTTCAAGGCTAAAAATAAAGCGCTGATAAATGTCTCCTTTATAAACGTTAAAATTTAGTATTGGTAAATGTTTCCTTTTATCAATGCTAAAAACAGCACTAACAAAGGGTGCCCATTATCAGTATTTTTTAGTGATGATAAGGGGATTCTTTTATTATCGCTTATTTTAGAGTTGATAAATATGGACTTCATCAATGAATTTTTCTAATGCTGATAAATGAAAGTGTTGTTATATGCATGTTTTATTGTTGCTTTAATAGAAGTTGATATCTTTGGACCTTATATGGGAATGAAATATCCTAAATAAGTCAATGGACATGGTGTTCTATGGGCTAGTTCATTTCCTAAAATTCAAGGAAAGATACATTGAGTACATAAGTTGATGACTCCAGGATATAACCACTGTGGTTAGAGATATCTTGAAAAGGGTTTTATGTTACATAGTAAGTATCTGTATCTGGATTCAATTTTTATGACTTTCAATTATTTCACTACGGGTTCTTTGGCATGTTGCTAGATGGAAACCATAGAATGTTTGGCACTCCACATGATGCCACTAAGAAAGTGGCTAAGAGTGTCACACACAATGTGTATCTCGGACAACAATTTAACATTAAATATTAATTATTAATTAACATGATTAATAAATATTATTCTCAATTTGATCTCTATAAAAATACATTATTATATTGATCACAAATATTTAGCCACTCATTTTTTAATAGAATATTTTTTTGAGCAGAAGATTTATTAAATATTTAGCTGTTATTTAGTTAATATAATATATATCTATTTATTAGTGAATAATGCAATGATATTTGTTTGTTAAATAAAGAGTTATTATTTGAGGTAAAATAAAAATTTTAAAGGAATCGAGAGAAATCATTAATGGTCTAGTGAGAAATATTATATATTAAATATTATTTGAATCATTTAAACAATTTCTTCTAGAAATAGTATTTTTTTAATTTTATAGTTTTTCACATTCTCAGAAATATAATTATTATTATTGTTATTTTTGTTATATACATGGGGTTTTGTGGGGATAATGGAAATAATAAGGGTATATGAGAAATTATTATCGTCTAACCCTAGAAATATTTAAAACTAGTTATATTATTTCCAACCCCAAAGAGGGATGCTTTTCATATATGGGAAAAAAATAATTTTATCCATATAGATACCCTCTCAATGATAAATTTCAGGAAAAAAGTGAAATCATCCTACACCACACCTCTCGATTCTAGAGAGATCAACGAGAATCCTTCTAATTATAAATTCTCACAAAGAACAAAATATAATGGCACAAGAATTAGGATCTTTCATCCATTCACCCAACGATCCCTATGATGACACTCTGATGTTTATATTACACATGTGAATAACCACTAGAGATAATATACACATGTTTACTATGAAATAATGATGGTATGAGGTAGAGGAATTGTCAAATTCACCAAAAAAGAACAATTCATCTCAATATAATTATTTATCTACTTTTATTAATAATAAATAATTATGTAATAATCGTTCCTTTCGTTTTATAATTCTCATGTCTAATAATTATTTATTCAATTATATTACTTCTGTAATTTTTCATTAATTCAATTCTCATATTAATCATTGGTTTAAGAAAATTTCATGTTTGGCATTACATACTAGCACTTCAACTACACCTAAAACCTTCAAGTGTTATTTGAGAAATGAAAAAACAATTTATAATTATTTAATAATAATTGATTTATTTTCACATTTATAATTATTTTTCAAATTTGGTTCAATAATAATTTAATTTTACTCTTGATATATATTTTTCCTTATTATTCACATAAATAAAACCAATAAATGGATTACTTTTAATAATGAACAATCATAGACATTATGTGGAGGGGATGAGGATTACTGTTTATTAACAAAATAGTATAAAGTAGTTTTCCCATAGGTACATATTGTATACCTGTGTTTAATGAACCATAATCACTCATGAATTAATTGATTTATTGTGTATTTATTACACATATTGTGTATTTAATACCCTATATGTGGACCAGGGCATTATATCACAGATTTGTCTAGATTGTATAGAATTTAACTTGTGTACATGACATGTAGTCCAAGAGTCCTAGATGATTTATGTGTATTTACATGGAATATGTGACTTGTAACTATGTAACTTAGAGAAACTTTCATGTTTATAAATGTTACACATCTGGTATTCAATTAATATATGTGTCAGGATGACATCTATAGTCCCTAGGCACGTGTCATTAATAGATGGTAAATAAATAAACATTGAGTGTAGCTGGATAACACATGACAGGTATATTACCATATCACATAGAATATAAAATAAATTTGTTTTACTCTATAAAACTTATCAATATGTGTTTTGTATGTAATTAAAATTAAGAATAAACACAATGTGATGGGGTTTATGTATATTTTATATCAAATTAATTTCTGTATAATATTCAAAAATATATATTGTGTTTAACTCAAAAAAATATTATTACTCTATATGAATTAAAACATAAAAAATTAGTTAAATAAAAAGTGTACGTGTTTCATTCAATCTATATTAAAGTCAATGAAATGTTATGATAAGATTTTTTCTATGTGTCACATGAGTTAAGCATATATGAATATCATCGATGTTGGGTAGTCTAAATGGGTAGTCACCGAGTTGACTCTATAGGACATGTTTTTACATGATAAATTTAAAATAAATGTTTTAATTTATTTAAAATAATTATGGATAATAATATATATAAATTTTTTATGGTAATTTATATAAAAAATTGATTATTTAAATAAGGTAATTAATTTATTCGATCTTGATTTATCTTAGATATGAATGATTGGGAATGCAAACTAGTTTATTAAATGTGTACTTAATTGCATGTATATGGATTATCATGAGAATAGACCAATAATTTGTATATTATTAGATCCATTTTAATTTATTATTTAATAACATAATTGGAATTCACGTCATCCCTCCTCTAATTAGGTAAGGGAATGTGTTCCCACAATTTCTTTTTATGTGAAACCCTAAACAAATACTTGGGTTCCCCTCACTTTTATATGAGGAAAATCAAATATAATATTTGGTATCCCATGTGAGTGGAGTAATTTCATGTTTGGAGACAATGTGAAGCCAGTCCATGAGATAGATGGAAGGATAAGTGGAAAATCTGTAACACAAACCATGTTATAGTTTACAATGTATTCCCCAAGGTATATAGTTAGTTTATCATCCTCTAGAGAAAAAACCATTACGAGAGGATCATTATCATAACTCTCTTATTATTTTATTTCTATCATTTTAAATGATTAATTTTTTAATATATTTTTTCATGATCACATGAGTAAATTGATTAACAATTTTTCAAGTTAGTAAAAAAATAAATCGGGTTATGTGTAATTATTATCTAACAAATGGTTAATTAATTAAGGGAATCCACTTCATATTAAAAATCATGTAATAAATTTAAAATAAATAATTTAAACATAAATATAAAAATTACCCAACAATATATATTATGTCAGCATAACCTTTTAATACTTGGGTAGGAATCAAACCATAGTAAAAAGTGCTTGACCAACCTCCATTGATGAGATTTCAATTATCATGAAATTTATATCTTTATTTTTGTGTCATCATAACCTATTTATTATTGAGAGTTTATCACCTCTATGATACATATATAATATAGTAGGCAATGTGTTGAGGAAATCAAAAATTAGGATTTCATATTATGGGATTCCACTCAATGGATCAAGGAGCTGTGAGACAAATATGTTTTCATGTTATGACTACTTTAATACCTTATAATATATTAATATAAATCCTTGTGGTTTATAAGTACATATGTATGAATAATTTAAACAAAATATCCATGAAACATGATATATTGAAACTAATGGTGAGGCCAGTTAGGTTTTGAAAAATAGGGGAGATTAATAAAAAATATATTTTTTAAAGAAGTGCAGAGACATGAGTTGGTTTCCCAGTTCATGACTCCAAAGGAATTTATTAAAACGAACAATAAATATTGTACAAACACAAGCTGTAATGTGTTTACACCAACAGGGGATTAGAGGTGGTACAAATAACAAACCTAGAACATGATTTTCAACTGAAAACACCACAAAAGAACAAAACAAAAACAAGACAGAAGTGGCATACTGATAACCATAATTCAAGGCAATGCATTTCCAATGTGAGAGACCTGCGCTGTCCAAGGAATGTGAAATCAGAGAAATATGGATAGGTACCATGGAAAAATTCCCCAAGCTTCACCAGAAAGGCTCCCTATATGGTCCCCCATTCCAGGCCTACACTTTCAACAAAACTAAGAAACCATGAAAAGAGTTCTTCAAAGAAATAAATCAAGGGATTTCTGTAAGCGTAATAGTCCAATGAAATCGAGTAGAAAACTTTATGATAACACCAATGGCACATAAGTAGATCAGATGTCTGAATTTATGAGTAGAATAACATTCTTCAGAAAAAACAAACAGCAAAATTTTGCATGTTCAAAACTCCATATCCAAGCCAGTGAAGACCCCCATATCACCAAGCCTAGCTCTCCAGGCATGCTTCCAAGGGATTCGGAAATAAAAACTGATCTTTGATTGATGCATGTTGATCTTCAAAACCCATCCAACATAGAAACTAAAATTAGAGAAAAAAGTAGTAAAGTAAGAAGATATGAAAAACACCAAATTAGAATAGATCAATAGATCACAAATTTCCTTAAAAAAACAGCCTCAACATATCATAAATAGTCCCAAACAGCAGACAAAATCAATAGAGCGGAAAAGTCCAAATCATCCAATATTTAGAATAAGAAATCAGCAAAAAGGCTGAATCAAACCACCACCAGCAAACCACAAATGACCTCCCAAAATACAGCTTCTAATAACCATTTAGACCAGTTCAAAAAATCTTTCAAAGCATGGAGAAGAAAGTTAGATGAAACCAGATATCCAGAATAGAGCCTTCAATGGAGGAGAAACATAATTATACATATAGTCCTTAGATGAAATAAATAGGAGAAAAGAGTAGTGATGCTATCAATCAAAAATTAAAAAACTAACAGAGGATATCAAAGAAAAATTTGGGGTTTTTTTTGAAACTCTCTCTTAAATATATCATTGAAAATGTCTTTTTTAATAGCAAGGTATGTGTCTTTTGAAATATCCACTTTTATAAGGGAATTATATAGAATTTCATCTCTATGTTTCATTGAAGATTCAGGATCTTCACAACTGGGCACATTCTTCTTCTCAACCCCTTCAACATGTTGCATGTCTTCTACATGTTGAGTTGTTTCGGGGGAGGGGCTTCCCTTCTTGAGATGTCCAAAGATCTTGTGATTATAGTTCTTTTAATTTGGGAGTAATCTCTATGTTTCCTCATTTTTTTGGGGTTGGGGGTGATAAATGCATCTGCATCAACAATTGGATTTTTCCCTTTCCTGGACATGTCTCTCAGATATTCTTCCTCAATATGAGTAGATTTTTATTCTTCATTTGCTGAATCACTAATTTCAGATGGATCACACCTCTCATTTTCAACATCTTGCTAAGGATCATCATGCAATTGTACTCTCGGTATCACCTCAGGAGGAGTGGGAGGACTTTGATGGCTATTTTCAGCCATAACTAGAGGTGAAATCTCATTGGAAGGGAGATAACCCATTTGCATAGTGGTAATTACTTGACCCTTCTATAGAGGAAAATTTTCACTAGGTGCTGATAGCTCATTAGGAGGCCTGGGGATATCCATGATGTTTGTGATCAAAGTGCTATCAATAGGTTTATCATATAAGAACCTTTGTGAGTCAGTTTTTGGCATCCAAATTGACCTGTAACGTGGTTGGGGGGGTTCAAATATTTGGGTATCGCATTCCTCCATCGAATGGCCAATTTTGAAACAACATTTACAGTAAGGAGGAACATTTTCAAAAACAACCTCTTGGATGAATCCTTTATCTCCATTTTGAATCTAGAAACAAGATGGGAAATCTTGTGAGATATTGAACTTAGTGAAAACCCTAGATACTAAAGGTTTAGACAGGTTCAAGGTAGCTGTATCTAATCTAATTGGGAGTCTAAAAAGACCAGCAATGGCAGTAAGATCATGCTGCTTAAATTGATGACAGTGTAATCCTAGGAAACCTATCCAGATTGGTACAATGGGGGGCTCATAATTAGTGTGTTATTCTACTCCAAGGAAGAAAATTATATGTGATGGGAAACCATATCTCATAGGAACATGGAATATAGTCTACTGAGGAAGAAATATCTATATATGAGAAAAATATGTATGTTACAAAAAATTACCAATGTTTCATGATATCATATATGTCAAATTTTCTTATAAAGCAATTTGTTTATCTGGATGCATAAATCATGCTATCGCACATTAAAGATCTCTATCAAGATAAGGTGACATTATAGAGATATGAGATCTAAAATTAATTTTTTACAAGAAATCATAGAGAGTGAGTTACCATTAAGCCTCTTGTATTCGAGATGATTGTCTATATAGAGAGGTTAGACATCATGGGTATTAAATTCCCTAAAGAGTTGTATGTAAATCTTATCCTTTCCTCACCACCCAAATCATTATTATGTTTCATTATAAACTAAAACATGAGTACTAGAAATAAGGGTATTTTTTAACATTTTACCCTAATTCACCAAGTTGACAAGGACATTGGGAATGAAAAACAGCAGTCCTTGTGGTGAAAAAGAAGGAAGAACAAGGAAAATAAGCTCATGACACATAATAACTCTATACATATTTTGTAACAACCAAGGTATTTATTGAATAATAATTTTTAATGTATATTAATATTTAGGAATAAGATATTATTTTTTTCATTAAAGGGGATACTTTTTTAGATAGTATACTCAACACGATAAAATCAGTTTGTTTGAAATATTACGTGGCACACAACTTTGAGTTATTCTGAAAAATAATATAATAAAATTATTAATTTAAATGGTAGTTAAAGCCTAGCCATTGTATTTGTGGGAATGAATATAACAAACTATAATATGATTATTCATGTTTTTTAAATGTTTTTACATTTATCCGATAAATTTATTGGTTTAAAATAACAGGTAATCCGATTTTAAGCATGAAATACTCTAATATTTTTAAAATGTTTTTTATCACCTTTTGATGGCGAACCCTTTTTAAATCTAGTTTTTGTCAATTTTATATGTTATATTTGAAAAAATAATCTTATTCAAAATAATCATGACTTTAAAATTTACTTTGGATGAATTTATGGTACTTTTCTGATAAAGTTAATTTTTTTAATTCAATACTGAAAAATACAACATTTTAACTCAAAACTGACTTTTCATATAATTTTTTTATATTGTTAAATAATACTTTTTATTGGTTTTAAAGTGTAATTGGATTAAATTTTTATCATTTAATCCAATTTAGGTCATTATAAGTAATTTCACATGGAAATTTGATATAAACACATGTCAATCTTTTGGTAGTTTTATCTTTTTAAAAATACTCTTTTTTGGTTTTGACAACAAGAATTAATTTTAAATTGATTTCTGAAACTTATGTGTTCTGAATTTGTGGAAATGGATTACATATTTTGAATCAGTAGGTACAAAGTTTTTAAATAGATACCTTTTATTTTTAGGCATTATGAATAATAACTTCGGTAACTGTTTTATTTACCATGGTTAAAGGGTAAATATGGTAAATAAGGGTGAGAAATAATATTATAATAATATTAAACTACCCTAAAACTGGTCCTAATACTATTTTATGAGCTATATTTGACCATTTTTATCCTTGGGTCGATTTGGGGACCCCATGGAGCCACATTGATGTGAAAATGAAATTTTATAAGAATTAATTTAAAGTAAATAAAAATATAACCAAAACAAGTCTTTTTTACTAAAATAATTTTTATATGGGGTTATACAATTTATGTCTTAGACTGTAAATAGTAATTATAAATAAGAGCAATTTCCTAAATCATGTAATTGTATTTATAATTTTTTAACCTTAGATAAATAAATATATATATGACACATTGATGATGTAGTGATTACCTTAATAATAAACTTTTTAAATAAATGAAATTATAAATATTAAAATAAATTTATTTTAAACCACTTTATGCCATAAAAGAATTTTATGGATGATAATAACTTCCTAAATTTTAAGTAATTAAGGTTTTTAGAAATAATTAAGTTTTTATAGATTTTTAAAAAGTCATGATATGAATATTATAAACAATTTCATAAATGAGTTTTTAAAACAAATACTATTTTATCAAATGATATAGTAGTACTAAAAATCTAATGTTCGTTAAAATGACTTATATAATGTTTAAAAGTTCATTAATGAACCACTTAGGTTTATATTTTAATTTTATAGTAACAATATTAACCATATATTATAAATATATAAGAATACATGGTAAGAGTTAAATTAGTTAACTAAGGGTTAAAGATAAATGATAATGTTAAAATTTTGACATAGACTTGTCAAAAACCTATTTTTTGAGAGGTTTTCGACCGAAAAAAATCTTATCTTTGAAATAAATTAATTTGGAACCTTATGAAACCAAAATTCATTTTATAATAAAATAATACTTCAAAACTTTCCTAAAGTACCCCTCCTCCCTCTTATAAAAGGGTATCACCCCAACCAATTTGATCACACCTCTAAATCCCATTTTCCTATCAAACCTCTTCCCAAATAATCTCCCAACATAACTATATTCTTCATAGAAGCCTTACCTTATGAATAAGTCAATTCAAGGAATCCTTTTGTCTCAAATCAAAGGGAGTTACAAGTTTTAAGAGGTAGCATCTTCTCTAAACTTCATTCAAATTATTTTACTTATTCACTCTCTATTATATTATTATTATTTTATTACATAAAAAACCTGTATCCTCAATATACTAGGATTTTTTTATTAGAGTGTTTTTAACTACACTTACACACACCGCTGCATCTAATGGATATGAACATACTTTTTCAGTGGACGGTGAACCCTGCCTCACGAAACGATGATTTTTCAATTTTCCCCCACCACCTCTCATGGTGGCCATTATTATGGAACTCTATTTTTATATGATTTATATTATATTTATATTTTCTCTATTATTCTGTCTTTTTTATTTAAATCATACCTTTATCCTTTCAATAATGTGTAAATAAGATAATTTCATTTGAGGAAGTGTGGACTACTGCCCCCTCAAAGTGATATGACTCATTCATTCCATACATGGAATATATAAATGAAGGAATTTATGAACTTATGTAAAGTATATATAAAATATGATATTATAATACAATTATAATATACTTATGAATCAATTATTTTTCCATCCTATAAATTGTAAAAGGAAATGAAAGTAGTGTTCTTGCATATGTACAGATTACTGTCTCCATGAACGGTGCATTTCATTCCTTAACTCCAAATGTTATGTAATTTTATAAAGACATATATACATTGGATATATCTGATATTTAAAACATGAATACCATTCTAAAGACAATTTACTTTTGACCACATGGACAATTTGTAATTATGACAAGTTCATTTTTGTCTCAAGTACCGAATATCGAAAAGATGACCGATATTAACATAACAAATTATGTAGTGTTTATAACGTGGTAATAAGTGATATAAAAGGAACAATAAAATTGAAACTGCTTCTTGAGAAATTATAAATTAACTTATGTTTATTATTTAGGAAGAACAAGGAACATAGGTGATGATTAAGACTCGGGGCAAGAGACTTCGTCTCAATTTCCTTTCAAGGAGGAATATTTTGGTTTATACAAGACCTTATTTTATACGGTGTATAAGATTACCCTTTTTATTTTAATTTACTTCAATTATTTTCAAAATGAATCTTTTTCTATGTAGAATTTTACTAAATGAAAAAAAGAAATATTTCTTTTTAATGTATGTATTATTTGATATTTGGCTTCCTTAACAAACCATAATGTTCATAAAAGGAAAATAAATACCATACACATTTTTTACTTATTTTTGTATTGAAAATGGTTTTGAGAAAGCATTGATTATTTCATGATTGCAATGTTGAAATTTTATCTTTCCATTATGCTTGATTTATGTGTTAGGATTATGTTAAGGTTCTTTGGAATTGTTTATGTATACGGATGGTTTTGTGATAAACCTAGGGTGGGTGAGCCTGAGATAGCTCTCCAATGCATTAGGTAACATGATGGAGGTAAATTCTAATGTTTCTCTAAAGAGATTTAAGTAATATACTATTATTGTTATTCAAAACGTAACTCCCTATGTAGTGGTAAAAGATACAATGTAAGTATGTTATGGACTCCACATGTTACCTTTATGGTTTATGATTTCAATGTGTTATTCATAAATCTTATGATTTCATGAGGTATGTTAAAGAGGTTATGTTTTATGAGTTAAATGTATGATTTCATTTATTTCCATGTATATATGGACTAATGTTTTTATTCGTTATTTTATAACCCTTACTGAGCTTTTTATACTCAACCCAAGTTTTTGAGATGATTTTCACAGGGTATATGGAAGGGTAAAAGAAATTTAGAATTCAAGAATACTTATATCAAGAAAATAATTACTGTTTTTTTAATGGGTTTTATTGTTGTCAAAAATTGATTAGAGTAGAAGTGTCTACATTGTAATATTCGAGATGTAATATAATAGTTATGGCCTAATTATCTAAATCTTTAAACCTTAAAAGATCCTCAATGTAGAATTCTAGACATAACTCAAGATTATGTAATTTTAAAGTCTAGAGCCTTATATATTTATTATCATCCTTCCAAGAAGAAAAATATCTAATGAAAGGTGAAGGAAAAAACCGGTATTTTTTATGTTCAAAACTATGAAATAGAAAGAAAACTTCACCGAGAAGAAAGGATAAAATAAAATTGAAGACATTATAAAATTTAATAATTATATATCTATAGTTTTGATATTAGATATAGATTAAAGTGCTCAAATAATTATATAAATGTAGGAATCAAGTAGATTTTTTATGATTTCTATAGGAGAGGTGGATATTTGAGAAGATAATAGAAATTGACTCATTAGTTTTCTAATTGGAGACTACCACCATCCATTTCCAAGTGGAATAATTTTGGTTTTAGAGAAAATTCATTTTAATCCATGTGTTAAAAATAACATAATATCTATTTCTTTCATTAACATTGATAGATTCATTTTAAAAATTAGAAATAATGAATGACTATTTTAGAATGACAATCTTTTTTTGTAGCATGAAACCACTAAATTATAGTCATTATATATTAAATTACCAAAATAAAGTAATTATAATAGATATTGAAACATGTTCACATGAACCATATAATACTCTTTTTTGGAATCACTACCTTGTTCACAGAAAAGATAATTATTTAAAAAATCTCTATTAAGATGCTTATTTAGACTCTATTGAGAGAACACTACTTAAAAGATGTCATTCATGTTTACAGTGAAATATAACCAATCCACCATTTGGTGGATAGGGTGAAAGGTCCACAACACTTTTAGGATTGGTACACACAAGTGTGTGTAGACTGTTTATAGTTGAAAGTAGAGGTGAATATGTTTACTTAAAAACTATAACTAAACAATTTCATAGATGTGAATATGTCTACTTGATGAAGTATAAGCATATGTACTTTGAGAAATTCAAATAATTCAAGACTAAAGTAGAGAATAATTTTTGTAATAAGATAAATAAGCATTGGTTATATAGAGGTATTTAATATTTTAACTAGGAGTTCATTATGGTTTTATAAGAGTTTTTGATTCTATTCGAACTCACTCAACCTTATACACCAAAGTTGAATGATGTTACTGAAATGAGGAATCATATCTTAATTAACATGGTAATTTCAATGATGAGTCATGTAGATGTTCCATTATCATTTTGGGGATATCCATTACATGATACAACACACATTCTAAATTTAAGAATAACTTATGTAGGAAATTCAATTCTACACAAGGTATTATAAGTAAAAAAGTACGTGTTTCCACAAACTAGTGTGTGGAGATGTGATCAAATTGTTAAGGCCATATTAGGAAATAAACTATAACCCCTAGGAAGAAAGTTTATCTTTATAGAACATCCGAAGGAAATAATGAGAAAATATCTATACAATCCCTTATATATGAATATAACATTTAAAAGACACATTGTCTTTATTAAAAGTGATAATATTATAAGGATGGATAGTGCAAGCCATAGTGACTATGAGGAAGTTAATGTTCAATATACTTGTGATTTATTACATGAAAATATTCCATAGGTCCCCATGGAAAAAAATTTCATGAACCCCATGTACTACATCAGATCATCAAAGAGGTAAGATAACTATAATGACATGGTTTTCCAATCACTAGAGATAGTGATTCATTATTGGTTGACAATAATGAACCTCTCCTATAAAGAGTATGAAAAGATCTTAGATATAGGAATATTTGAAGAATCAATGAATTCTAAGATGTATTCCATATATTATAACAAAATTTTCATTCTTCTTGATCTGTAAGTTAATGAAAATAATGTTGGGTGTAAATGGTTATTCAAAAGAAAACTACACATATAAGGTAATGTAAATACCTACAAGGAACAACTAGTGGCTAATGGATCTAAAAACATCAAATATTTCACTAAGATGAAACCATTAATTTACTTTCAATGTTTAAATAAATCATAATTATACTTGATATAGTAGTATAATCTAACTTTAAAATTTGGTATATAGATGTAAAAACAACCATCCATGTTGGGGACCTTCAGAAAGATGTATATATTATGGAACCAAAACGGTTCCTGGCCCCATGAAAATCCAACATGTAATTCATGTTGTAGAAATCTATTTATGGATTATATCAAGCATCTAGGTCATAGAACATACTATTAGATGAATCTACAAACGACTTTTATATCATAAAGAACTAATCTAAATCATGTGTTTTTAAGAGGTGTAATTGGAGTGAAGTTTTTATCATATTATTATATGAACATGAAAAATTACTAACTAGAAATCACATACCATTATTTTTGTCATTAAATAACTAGTTAAAAAGGTTTATAACATTAAGGACTTAAGTGAAGTAGTAAATCATGCATGAATCATTAATTTATTTATTTTACCTATAATGTTAAATACAATATTTTTTCTTATTTCACTATTCACCAAAAATTCGTCTATTTTATAAAATTATCAAAAATTTACCATAAACATTTTATGATGTGTAGATTGAAAAAATTATTTATATTTTCCGAAATTATTTTCTAAATATGGGAATATTTATTTATAAATTGAATCATTCTAAATTAGAAAATGTCAAATGTTAAAATTAGGGTCAATTTTATGGCCCTTTAAAAAATAAATTATGTTCTCATAAAATTATATTATCATTATAATGAATCATAATATTATTTTATAAACACATTTTATAAAAATAAACTTTCTACTAAATATTTTACATTTTTCATAAAAGTGTAAATAAAACCTGTACATTACAAAAATCAAAACACTTATTTTATCATTTTTAAATCATTTATTTATTTTTTTCATCATAAAATTTTCTATATTTTAATTTTATTAAGATAACTAAATATAATTTTACACTTCTATATGAGTGGTTACTTTTCTAAAGGTTATGTTACTATTTTTAAGGGTCAGATTACTATACCAACTGTCAGTTTATTATTCCAATGTTCAGATTTTCCATGGTAATATAGTTATAAAACCTTCTATAATTACCTCATATTACATTCATTATTTATTTAGTTATATTTATATCAAGATTATATATTTATTCATTTAGAAATGGAATATTACATTACTAGTATTTTTTCATTTCTATAGTTTTTTTCATGAGTATGATTATTCTAGTGGATCAAGCATATCCAAATTTTCATATTACAGTTACCTTATTTTTACTTTTTTCCTCTTTATAACAATTTCAATTATTAATAATTTTTATTATTAAAATGTAATGGTCAAGTCAAAATAAAAAAAATTGGTTTTATCATGGGGTGAATTGGATTTATATAATACTAATTCAAGAGTAAAACCAACTCCTAACCTCAATAAGAGATAGACGACATTATTTATAGATGGAGATAAATAAATATAGTTAATTTTGGGGTACTAAAATACATGGTCCAACTTATTGAATTTTGATCAAATACAATAATTCTGGACCAATGCTTCCCCTCAAGTGAGAATATTTGTATCTTGAAATAAAATTCCCACAAAAAATAGAAAAAAAAATGAACAAAAATCCCCATTAATATAGGTTTTAGATGTTGTGCATGCCAAACATGATGAAATTAAAGCATAATGGTGTCAAAGGAAAGACATTATGAATATGATGGAAACATGATGAGTAGAAAAAATATTACCAAAGGTGATGTTATTTTGATTTTTAAGTAATTTTATGTTAAATTTAATATGATTTTTGTGTTCATAAAAGACCAGACCAGAAAAAATCTTCCTTATTTTCTGATTATTACATCAAATATGAGTCGGAATTTGTGATGGAAAACCAATTTCATGAAGTAGTTTTTGAATTAAAATAATTCTTCTAGGAATAGTTTTCATATATCAGTATTAAAATTCCTCACTAAATTGGGAGATAATTGTGTGTTTCTCACTGCACTAGGATATTAAATTATCGGAAATAAAAACTGAAAACTCAGAAGTAGACTTTCATGTAGTTGGGAATTTGGGTTGGAAACATCATAGAATGACTCAATTTTCAGATTATTGTGTTGCGAATTTAAAATACCATGTGAAGAGTCATGCGTAATGTATTTGATGATATGAATAACAACTTCACATTTGGATTTCATCTGATAATTCATGAACTGACAAACTTTGCTGAAAACACAAACAATATTGGAATGATTACTCGTAAGATAATTGGGTTTTCTGACAACATGATTATACTGATCTATAATAGAATATGTGCTACATTAATTTTATAGGGATGTTGCATATGGATCAAGAATACTATCAAACATAGTTTTTTAGAGAATCCATTAACTTGTAGATATCTGTGGAATATTTTCATGGTGAAATAAATACTACATTATAACATCGAGATAACTCAATGAAAAAAAAAATATTTCAATAGACACGTGTATTTTGGTATAAAACTATTGTTGTTTGTAATACTTGAGAATGTAAATTCCATGGAAGTTTGTACCGGTGATAATGACATCATCAATATAAACCACCATAATGATGTACAAATGGGATTATTGTTGGAAAAAAATATTTTTATCTTTTATACACTGAGAGGGTCCAAAAATGGTGATATTAGTGAAAATATATTTCAAATAAATCATGAGGGGATAGCTTATATACATAAATAGATCATTGAAGCTGGAATACAAGGTATTTGATCCCTAAAGTAATAAAATATTGAGCTTTTTTTAGATAAACTTCTTTGTAAAAAAACCATGTAATAAATAATTCATGACTTTATTTTAATAATGTGTCCAGTCATATGAAATAGAAAAAGATATGAATAATCACACAGAGGACATTTTCACAAATGGGGATAAAGTGTAAAATTACATGAAACCATATATCTGAGCATAACATTTGGAAACAAGGTTTTCTTTAAGATGATGAATATTATCATTATCCTTTAGACATATCATATAGTCCCAATTGATATCAACAAACTATTTACCTACTAGAAGGGGGAAAATATCCCAATTGTGATTGGTGTCTAATTATTGTAATTCATCCTACATTATATGGAGCCATCCCAGGTGATAATTATCCTCAGTAACTATATGAGGAACAAATATCGTCTCTACAATAGAAAAAATGTTTTTTCATTATGGATAATCCATTGTAAAAATATTTTTATATTGGATGAGACTGTAAAGTGTGAGTTCATTTTTTGTAATGAAATAGAAAATATATCTGGGGTCATAACAAGAGAGACAATCAAATATAGAGAAATGGAATCATCCATCTATGTAAGGGGGATGATTTATGGGAGAAGATATTAAATAGGCCCAATGTAATTATCATTGATCTAAAAATTGGGGTAATGGTAGGGGGAGTGTGAGAGGGATACTGTCCTCAATGTGGGTATCATAGATGGTATAGGGAAAAGATAGAAACAAACCCTAAAATGGACTCTCCCCCTAAAGGATAGATGATGTAATATAGTGTATAAGATATATGGAAGTAACGATAACATCAACCCCAAAATGTAATAGGATTATTTGAAATAATATAGAAATATAAGATATCACAATATTATAATTTTTATGTTATGAATCATCATTCTTTTTATGGGTATTGGGACATGATGTTTGATGAAGGACATTGTGATCAATGATAAATTATCGAATATATGAAGGTAAATGTTATTATCCATATTATGGGAATATTCATTTAATAATAATGGATAACTGAGTATAAATTTCATTGTAAAATTACTTTAAAATTTTAAACATTTCAGAATGATCACATGGGTGATAAATTTCATTGTAAATATTTTGACCGTTGAGCATCCCCTAGCTTGTCCCTTGGATCATCCGCCACCTATGTCCGACTACGGATTTGGCCCTGCCATCCCCTCACATTCTTTCGTGCCCATTTCTCCAGTGATATCCTTTGGTTCCCTTCCATGGTCCCCCTGATATACCTTTTTACAGGTCCCTGCAGTAGCCTCCTTCCCAACCCTAGGTGTTCTGCTTCCACCGCCACCTCCTCCCAAGGATCCCTGACCTAGTTCCAACATATATGTGCTTAGAGGATCATTTGGGGCTACCCTGGAACCTTGTTTCCCTGAGGTATCCCTGGAGGCCTCGATTACTTATAGAGGTGCTTCTGATGTCTCTATGGTCTTTCATGTGTCAATCTTTATGGATGCAGAGGCATGCCTCAAGTGGACCCTAGTAGATTGCTCTATATTCTAGCACTTTGTCTCCTCTTGGGGTCTCCTACTTCTGGTGTGAATCTCACATATGCACAGGATTAAGTTCTGAAAATTCAAGCCACGAAGAAATATTTCGTGTCTGCTTGGTGTAAGGCTTCCAGGTCTCTTGGTCGTTGGTGTTTCATCTTGTCTCATTAGCCCATGGATGTGCACAGGGGTTATGAAATCCCTCACTCTACTATCTAGATCAACCTACCTGATCTTCCTCTCCCATTCCAAAATAGGGGATTTCTCATAGCGATCGGTGATTATTTGGGTGGTTTCTTTTATGCGGATGACAAGAAGATGTGCCATGTGGATGCGTCTTCGGTATGTATTTGTGTAGAGATGGATCTATCTCTACACATTCAAGATCGGATCTCCGTCCAAGTGCATGATGATATCTCTTGGGATCAGGCCATCTCTTTCCTAGTCTTCCCAAGATACTTCTTTTTTTTCCTGCTTCAGGGGAACTCACTACTGGTATGCAGGCATTGCAGGATTAAGGCTATTCATCCCTCCTCTAAATATTGGTCCCACAATCCTCATTTGGGCTCATGTGTTTCCCTTGATGTTCCCCCCGTAACAGATCATTTCCCTGTAGATAGTTAGTGGTGGCTCCCCCCACCATTGTGCCAAGTCCAGAGGTAGCCTTATCCTCATCACCTTCTCGAACCTTTCTTACCTGTTTGGACCTGGCTTATTTCATCCCTAGATATGTATCCTTCCCCTATGTCGGCATCTTTCCCTCTCCTATGCTTCTCTCATTATTGTCTCAGGATTATCTGGTAGGGGTGGATTTTGAATGGGATGTCCAGGTTCCCAGTTCTGAGGCTCAACCTTCCCCCTACCCCTGTTACATGTTGGCCCCTCAGAGGCTCCTGAATCGATGGATCTGGCTTCTTCCTATTGGGAGACTCCCCCAGGGGGTGTCCTGACTTGGATATAGTTCCCCACAGGGTGCTTCTTCCTAGGGGTCATCTGACTCACCATATCCAGTCACTCCACTACGTCCGTAGGAAGGCCCTTCTGTCCTTATCCCCAGGGTTTAGGGGTGACTCTCTAGGTACTCGTTCAGTGTAAGGGGAAAATTTCATGACACTTCTAGAGAGGATTAATCCCCTGTTGTCTCGTTGCATCACAGGGGTGTTGGAGTATGTACCCACTCTCGATCAAGGAACCAATAACAGCTCTCTACCTCTTACTTTGATAGGGCCATGAATTTTGGGGCATGTTCCAGAATAATGTTCGATAAATGATTCCAGAAATAATTTGGAATCCCCAAGGAATTGGAGCCTGAGTGAAGTCAGATTTCCTCTCCAACAAAACCAGATGTTACAAGGCCTATTTTGTCATTGTTCTTGAGCACAAATAGAGCCCCACTATCATCAATGACCTATCTATATGTATCAACATGAATGGGGACATGCATGTTAATCCTACCAACAAACATATATAGATTTTCTAGAATAAGAACTTCTCCATGGACCTGGTTCAGGCCAGTAACTAGTTCATCACCATAAGGGTGGGGCATGGAGACATTTGTTTCTTTCTATCCTTCGCCTATAGAAGTTGTGATGCTCATCAAAGGCTATTTTTATGGATCAAACTAAATCTTTTTGACCTAGAGAACCACCCTTGGATTGTCGGGGGTATAATTCAATGTGGTTTGTTCCCCAGATGAGAAGAAAGGATGAGGTCTATTTCCGAGGAATGCATGATCGGACTTTGTTCATTTTATATTAGGGAAAGGGCTCTCTGATCTCGGATTATCAAGATATTTGTTCACGTGGTGTAATAAACAGATATGGAGAAACCTCTCATGGTTTCATCTCGATCGATGTCTCTACAACAAGCAAGCCATCTCCACATTCTACGACACAAATGTAAGTCACCTTGTCCAAAGTCTTTCTGATCACTCCACTATTCCAGTTTCCATATCCTCAGAGAAGGATCAGACCGAAAGATTCTACTATCATCACCACTGGGACAGTATCCTGGGATTCCATGACTTGGTTTCTATCTCTTGGTATGATCCCACCCACGGAAATTTGTAGACAGTGATCCATAAAAAGCTGCATAGACTCAATGCAATGATCCAAGCATTGGTGAAAGATAATCCTCCCATGGACAGTGATATTGTGGCTACCATGTATGACATGGATTTCCTGGAGAGTATCTTGAAAGACGTCTGTGATGACTGGGTGTTTGAAGATCTATCCAATATGAAAAGTGCCATGGCAGACATGCTCCTCAAGCAAGAACGCTTGGCGAGGGAAAGGTTGAGGATCAAGTGGCTCAGGGAGGGAGACATGAATACTACCTTCTTCGATTCCTGTATCAAGGAATAGAAACAGAGGGTGAATCAAGTCATTTTGATGGATTATGGTATGTTCACTGATAACAGATATGTTGTGGGGGCTATGGCCAGGTCCTCCTTGCATGAACTCCTCCCTAGTCCCAATTCTCACCTTCCTGATAGATAACCAGGGAAGGATGGAGGATTTTTTGATGTGATTTCCAATAGTATTTCAATCCAGGAAAATTCGAAACTGAGTTCCATCCCTGATGATAAGGAAATTCAGGAGGCTATGCTGATCCTCCATCCCAAAAGTGCACCTGGTCCCGATGGTTACCTGGGATCATTTTACAGAACCTTGTGGGATGTCATGAAAACGGATGTCATATATGTTGTTTGAATCTTCTTTGGGGGGTGGGGGGTCATCTCCCAAGGGTTTCATGTGCCACAACCATTGTCTTTCTGCCCAAGGTCAAGAATCCTTCCTCCATAACCCATTACATGCTGGTGTGTTTGTGTAACTTTAGGTACAAGATCTTATCCAGACTTATCAATGTGAAGATTTCTTCCCACATCCCTCGGTGGGTGTCTGTGGAATAGCACGGGTTCATGAAGGGACGTTCGATCCAGGGGGTTGTTTCCCTGGCCCAAGAGATGACAAGAGAGGTAAACTTTACGACACGTAGATCCAATTTGGTCATCAATCTTGATATGAATAATGCATACAACTGGGTGGAGTGGGGCTTCATCAACAAGGTGTTGGCTAGTATGGGGTTTTCGTCACAGAATATCGACATCATATTTAGGTTCTTATTCTCCTCCTGGTTGGTGGTCACTTGTATGGGGAAAGCTTTTGGGTTTTTCAAGACCAGTCACGGCCTGAGGCGGGGGATCATCTATCACCAAAAATCTTAATTCTCTCGTAGGTCATCCTTCGTCGACTCCTGCATAGGTGTATTTCTTGAGATGAGTTCCTCATTTATCACAGAAGAATGTAGTCCCTATATGTTTCTTTCCTGATGTTTATAGATGATACCTACATCTTCACGAATGTGAACATGTGATCCATCAGAGGCCTCAATAGGGTTTTGTAGGAGTATTTCCTCTGGAGTGGTCAAGTTATCAACAAGTCCAAAAGAAATTTCTATTTTTCCAATAGAGTCTTGGCCACCCAGATACCTACTATTCATCTCATCCTAGATATGTACAGGGGAACTTCCCTTTGGAGTACCTGGGTGCCCCCATTTCCCCTAGGAGGCTTCTTGTAGGCGATTTTGACGCCCATATCAACAGGGTTACAGACCGGATTCTCAACAAGATGAATATTAATCTCTCATTTAGGGGATGGGTATTACTAGTTAATAGTGTTCTCCTCGCCACCCCAGTCCATGAAATCTCATCAATCAAAGTTCCGACAAGCATCATTAACAAGATTGATAAGATTCTAGCAGGATTCATTTGGGACCAGTGTTCGAATGGAAGGTGGCGTTGGGTTTCTTGGATTAGGGTGGAAAGATGATATAGGGAGGTAAACATCAATGTACATCATCTCGATGAAACCCTCATTTGAATGCATGAAAAGATTGTGTGGGAAGTTCTGGATCAATGAACGTTTTGGGGTATTACCATACACAACTCCCACTCTAGGTCCGAGGCTCCAACTTCCATCCATGTTTCTCGATTCTGGTCCATCATTTCCCCTCCCATTATTTCCTTGAAACACAACTCAAGATGTATCATAGGGAGGAGGACATATCTTTTTGGCATCACACCCGGGCTAGGACTGTCCTTGGTTTTTCTCGGTGCCCGACCACTATGATCACCTTCAAGGAGGAAAGTTCCCATATAATGTTTATCAACACAATATTAGAAAGGGACCAATAGTACATATTCAACCTCATAAAGCTTAACACCAAACCAGACAGATGTGCCTTCAATCCTTCTCCCTAGGGGTCTTTCTCTTCAAGATACTTTCGGTGCATGTTGGCCACTCAAGAATAGAGAAATCTATAGGATGAAATCCTCTGGTCCAAAGGTAACCCTATTAAACTCAACTTTCTTACCAGGAGGTTGTTCCACAATGCTATTTCCACCGATGATAACATCAATCGATTTGGTTTCCCTTTGGTTTCGTGATTCCATTGTCACTTGAACCACCAGGAGGAGTGTGCAGGACATTTTTTCTTTAAAGGATATTAGTCTATAGATTTGTGGTATTATTTTGGTGAGTTTATAGGTATCTATGATTGTTTCATGGTGGGTATGAATTATCTTGATCAATGTTTCCATGGAGAGGGTGATAGGGGTCCAGAGCAGATGGCATGCACCGTGGTCCTCCACACTAGTTGGTGGTCAATATAGCAGGTGAGGAATAAGTAAAAGCATGAATTAATTATTGCCTCATGTCATGGAATCATCCATCAAACTATGTTCTTCCTTCTGGACATGGTCTGATCATGTGGTAGCTAGAATGAGGCTCCCACCCTTCAAAAGCTTCATGCTCGCAATAATATCACTCCTCCGGGAAGTAGGAATAATAGAGGTAATTGGGTCTGTTGGTCACTACCCAACAGTAGGATCAATTTCAACTCATAAGGGTGATGAAACATTGGAATGATTCATAGATGAGTGGTGGTTCAAAACTCTTATGGATCGGCCATCATGGCATTCTTTGCTTGACTGGGCCATGGATATTCACTCCAGGAGGTGGATAAGGTGACGTTTTCCGGGCTCCTCTTATGTCATAAAAATGGGATCATCTTAATGATGTTAGAAACTGATTCTAAAATCCTTTACAATTCCATTCAAGGCACTGGATCTATCCCTTGGTCTATCCTTTACAGCATCTGAAAGTGCATAGGCATGATCAGAAACAACATGAGCATGCTTCACACTTGGAACGAGGGGGACAAATTCATAAACCATCTAGCTTCTACTGACGTCCCTAGTCTGGATACCATTTTTCATAAAGTTATCACCATGAATACATAGAGAGTCAACCTAGTTAGAGGGGATTCCCTTGGCCTCCACTATTTTTGGCCACCTTAGGCCTCTCGTCTTTGGTATTTTGGCCATGAACTTGTTCTTCGCTTTTAGTATCCTTGAATAAACATTTACATGATTATTATGATATATAATAACGGTATCCTAAAAAACCTAGGATGGGATAGGGACCCTGTACTTTAGAAAGAAGTACTAAATCGAATGGTTTAGATGAAAAAAATCATAGGAGGGGAACATAATATTTTTGATGAAGTTTATCAATCCAAAAGGATTCAATGTGGAAATAATGGTGCAGATTGAGAAGTGGTAAATCTTATTTAATATAGAAGTATTTGGATGATAATGGAAAAAATGAATTTCTATAACATAGGTGGAGGTTCATGAGAAATAAAGGGATGTCAGGGAATCAAACATGTTGACCTCATCTAGAAGATGGACCCTACCAAGCTCCCGATTCATTGACTGCTCTAGAGAGACAACATCAGAGGATGAGAAAATAGAAAAATAGTTCAATCCCTTTGTTCGAATAGTAATGTATATGAGTTTAAATGTACCTTGAGTAACATGATACACTAATGGTATAAAAATAAATAAAATCAAGGAGTATCTTCCAAATCTATCAATATAGATGACATGTCTCTTAGTAATGATTGTTGTAGTATCCTCGATGTATGGATGATAGTTTGTAATCATACTTGAATCATTATTGATATTGCATACGAAACTAGAATCAACAATCTAGAAAATTATGAAATGGGAGAGAGAGGTTTTATGGTTACTGTTATGAGTAATAGAGATCAACGATGAAACATGCATTGATGCACCCTAATAAGATTATAAAAAGTTGGTCTCATATTTGGAGGTAACTTGTTTGGGATGGATGCATTATTGATTATGTGGGTAATTGGTGAGTGTTACCTAAGCCTATTGATGTTCCTATGAATGAGTAAAAAAATATCACTATGTTAGTAATAATATATGTTTAAGGGATGAAGTAGGCAGTAATGGAAGGGGATACGGAAGGGAATCTAGCCTTAGCAAGAATTGTGCATGAATACCATCAGAGCAGGAACAATGTCTAGAATGGTCAGTATCATAAGAATGTCATATATAATAGAGGGGTGGAATAAATGTCAAACACAAGAGGAGTGACACATTATAGAGGTCACAATATAAAGAAATTTTACCTAGAAGAGGTATCCAACCATGCATAGAGTTGTGGTTGATAGATGTAAGACTAAGATTCCAAATGAGAGTATTCATAGAGGATTTCATAGATAATCAGCACCTTAATGTGTCATCTGGTAGAAAGAGTGAAAAAGAGACCACTGTAAAAGATTTGGGGAGCATGCAGTAGATAAAGTGCATCCTGTAAAGGTTGTCAATTGGAAGGGGAGGGATAGTGGGGTTTGTACACCGGATTAGGTGTGGTATGTATGGATGTGGAATGATGGAAATGTTGAAGGAACCAGTTCTAGTGGGGCTCAATATGGGTCATAAGGTAGCCTCACAGAAGGGTGGCTTGAAAGTTGTGTGTTTGGGGAGGGGGTGGCTTGTTGTCACTAACAGGGATGGGTGATGGTGCACAATGGGGGGATCCCTTTGATACCATTTAGGACTAAAACATACCTTTTACCATAATAAGAGGCAGAGCACTATTTTTATAGGGGAGAAAAATAGAAAAAAGTTAATGTGGAACTCTTTAGAAAATTGAATTGGGTCCTACCTATTTATTTTAGGTTCAACATAATTAATTTGATCCAATAAATACAGTAATAAATAGGAAATATTTATATAATCATATGGAAAATTCCATTTATATAATTTGGGGTTGGTATATTCTTCCACCCATATAAATTTTTCCCTAAAAATTTGGTTTCTCCCACTAAGATGAAAAGGGATGTGGGTACTTCTATTTTATTACTTCATCTAGTTCTTTTGTCATATCATTGTACTTATGGTTCTACTATAGTACTTCAATTAGGTGTATATTCTCATGGAATGTAATTGTTTCTATATGATCCAATATCATTACTGGATAATCGTTATAAGAGAGTCCATTCTCCAATCATACCATCTCTGAATTCAATATATGGGAGGGATCTAATTCTACAAACATAAAAGGGATACGTGGAACATGTCAAGTACTCGAGACTGGGTTGGTGCGAGTACTAATTGATAGGTCACCACTCCAATGTGATCAAAAATCTCAAAGGGGACGTTGTATCTAGCTTTTCCTATTTCCCATATATCTTGGGCTTATTCCATGGAGATTTCTAGAGGAACATATTGTCTCTAATCTCAAACTCTAGGTCTCTCTAAAGGTTATCAGTATCTTTTTTTCATCTCGGAGTTTTCCTGATGTGTTAACGAATGGTATTTAACTTTTATACCATTTCATATACCATTTCATGTCCCAAAATAATACTTTCATGAACATCATACCAAAATTTAGGTGTTCTATTTGGTTTCATATGTGGTCATTTGGATGATTGTGTGGAAGCTATTTTTTTATGAGAACTATACCAGAATAAATATATACGTATCATCATAATTTGAAGTCTATTAATAATTATCACAAAATATCCTGATGTTTCTAGATATTCTGCTCATATTTTCCATTAGTCTGGGGGTTTTAAGTCAAACTAATGTTCAACTCACTGTTTAGGGAATGTTGGAGGCTTTTACAAAAAAATAAAGTTAAACCTTGTATCTCTATTAGATACAATTGATTGTGGTTTTTCATGAAACCTCACCATTTACCTCGAGTATATTATTATAATTTAATTGAGTGAGAAGTCATATTAAACAAAAATAATGTGATAAGTATTTGTATGTTGATCCACTACAACCCATAACGAAATATTTCCTCTTTATGTCATTACAAGACCTATGAAAAACTCCTTAGTGATGTTTTCCTATTTTTGTATAGGTATGGATAATAGTTACATCATTATCTTCATCCTTTTCCTCTATGTATTCACTTTTTGACATACCAGACACTTTGATATATATTCGGTGATATTTTTCTTCATATTGTTACACCAAATGTATTCTTTGATTTGTTTGATACATCTCCAGGCTTCCTGGGTGAATGGAAAATGTAGATATATGTGAACTATTCAATATCTATTTTATCTCAGTACATGATTAATCACATAGTCATGAATAAAATATTACAACTCCTTCGTAAATTTTTAAATTTGATGATTTCCATTTTTTTATATCTTCCAAAGATTCTATATTTTCCCATCATCCAATTGAGTGTCCATTATTTTTTCATGAATGGATGGTTATGGAATCCTTTATTCCATGAAGGATTTTTTCCCTTATATTATGAAATTCATGTCCTTCCATTGAGATTCTAAAAAAATTGGATCCTTTATTATTATCATCATTAATAAGGTTTTAGGATAATTTATACTTAGGGAATATTTCCATTTATTGACCATCCTAGGATAGTAATGGATTTAGTATTCATAGTCCCTGATCAACTCTAACCATTTTCACTTGTTCATATTAAGATCCTTCTCTCTGAATATATATTTTATGTTCTTAGGATTAATATATTTTTCACACTTATCCCCATAGAAAAGATGTCTCTAAATATTCCCTTTGAAAATTACATTAGCATACTTCAAATCATTCATTGGATAGTTTTACTCAAAAACATTAAACTGTATTAAGGTGTAGGATATTACTTCTCTATACCTTATTTGAAGCATCATTGTATGCCATGAAACGTTTCCAACTTGTAGATAGTGTGAGTAAAATTGTAGTGATAAGCCTCTTCATCAATTCCTTAAGGACCATTTCGTACTCATTAGTCTATTAAATATTCATTCTCTTTCGAGTTTTCATGGTTAGTTCGTTTGAAAATTATGAGAAGTTTCTAAAAAATCACTGATAATTGCCATATAGTCCATGGAAACTACATATCTCTATATGATATATTTGGATGGGCCACTACTTAATCACCTTTATCATAGAAGGAAACACATATAACTATTTACTAGTGATAACATGCCCCAAGAATGATACTTCCTCACACCAAACTCATGTTTACTATATGTTTCATATATTTTATCCTTTTTTAATGTTTTTAAATTGGTACTCAAATTCTTCTAATGTTCCAAATACTTCCAAAGTATATTTTAAAGTCATCTATAAATACTAAAATAAATTTATGGATTTAATATTTAAAGACTAATAATTAATTCAACAAACATTTTTAGAGCATTAGTGGGAATGAAGGACATCTCATTGAACTCATAATGACCAAACCTTTTTTTAATATATGTCCTAATAATATCTTCCTTATTCACCTTTAATTGGTGACATCCAAACTAAAAGTTCACCTTGGGGAAGTAATGGGTCCCACATATCTAATAAAACAAGTTATATTTCCCTGGTATGGGATACATGTTTTTCAAAGTGATTTTTTAGTTTATGATAATTAATGAAATAGAAGATTGGTTGATCCTTATTCTTGATAAGAAGGATCAAAACACCCCATGGTGAAGCACTCGAGCATATAAAATGATTATAAAAATCATCTTTTAATTTCTTCTTCATTTCATCCCACTAAATGGATGTTATTTTATAGGGAGTAATGGAAATTTGTAGAGAACTAGGTATATATTCAATTGAGTACTCAACCTCTTGGTCGGGACGATGACTAGACAACTCTTATGTGAATACATATGTATATACCCTCATAAAGAGCATGTATTCAAGCATGATTCTCTCATTTTTCTATATTATTTAAAATATGTATTCTCTCTAATAAGGTTATAATATGCATTCCTGAAAGAATATTCTAAAACATGTTCTCCCACCTCCTTAAACTTGTACAATATTAGAGTATAATTCAAGATATAGAGACATTTGATGTTATTTTGTATAAGGATAGTAAATCTATGTCCAGTGTAGTATTATATTCTACTAAAGTATATAAAAGTATTAAAGGGAGTTTTAGTTCATGAACATTGACTACGGAGAAGTTATATACTTAGGATTCGATAATTTCCCTATATTTTTTTCTCAGACATAACTCAATTGTGATATTTTGAGGCAGTGATTGAATAGTTCTAGTAAAATTTCATGATATTAAAGAATTCATGGACCCATAATAAAATAATATATTTATCATTCCTGAATGAATAAATATCATTCATGTTTCAACATCATTTCTAGGGTCCATCAATATTGTCGTGATAACAAAATCCCTTCCTCACTCTTTAGAACTTGGAGGTTATTATAATTTAATGTAATTGGAAACCCTTGGCTCGAGGCTTAAGATTTCATAATGTTGGTGTTCCTTGTAGATTAAATACTAAACCACAAGATGAGTGTAGATCTGAAAAAATAATTTTTTGTCACATTAGTGGGATTATTTATCTCCCTTCCAACATTTATTATCCTGATGACACACTTTTCCAAACATAAATCACCTACTAATTCCATTGAAATAGTTTCAGGGGTGCTTTTTCCCACACTTTTCACATATGGGTAGTTGGGTTTTCTTTCCTCCATGAGATTTATCCATTGATCCTCCCAAATTAAACTCAATTTTCAGTTCTTTATCTCCATCCCCTAAAGGAATATAAGAATCAACAATCTCTCTCTCAACCATAAGTGAACATTATAAAATTTCATTATAGATTTTAATGTATTTAGTCAGTAAATATGTTTGTAAACTCAGGTTTAATCCACAAATGAAGTGATGCACCTTACTTTTGGTGTCAATTAAAAAGATGGAGGTGTACTATAAAAGACTTATGAAGTATTCCTCATAAGAAAAAATAAAACCAACTTCCTTTTTAATTAATCCAAGGAACTGACTCTCAATTTTAATATGAAGAGTATAAGTAAAATAACAATTGAAATATATTTTCCATAATTATTCCCATATCGTGGATTTGATTTCACCTTTTGGATTCCTGTTCTTAATCAATGTCCACCATTGAACAATTTATCCCTCTATGAGATAAATAACCATTACAAATTTCTCTTTCTAGATAATTTTAAGGATAGAGAATATCTTCTTAATGGATTTAATATATTGTTTGATGAGATATATGTAACGCCCCGACCCCAGCTACCCAGAGTCGGTGCATTACTTCATAACATTGGCATGATCACAAAAGATCAAGTATCGAAAGACCGATTAGTTTAGTAGCCTTGGAAACACTAGATACATTTGTAAATGTTACATTACATCATAGAGTTAAAAACTACAATAACAAAGACTCCATAGTCCACACTCATATCATCTTCTGACAATCCCTACATTTCATTCATAAAATACTTCTTCACATCATGGAAAATATTAAAACATTGAAAGGGGTCAGCTCAGATGCTCAGTAAGGATAACAATATTGCAGAAGATTTCAAAAATAAACATTAACATTTAAGGCAATGTATAACTAAAACAAACGCCTTTTTAAACTTGAACATCAACATAATATGGAAAAAGTAAAATGAGATAATTTCATTTACGTATTCACATGGATATTCTACTAGTCGAATAATCACATGCAATATCAATAACCACTTTCATAATGATGGAATGCATAATGCCAGACTATCATAACCACGTAGTCAAGGCCTCGTGCCAAGACCACAAATAAGATTTTGTCAAGGCCTCGTGCCAAGACACTAGTTTGTCTCATGAGACCTGCCGATGCATCGAGGAGCTATAGCGGGCTCCACCCGTCACATATTAAGTCCAATGCATTCCTCATATGAATAGGTTTAAACATATCATAAACCATAACATAATCATATCACATAAAACATGCATAAAAGAAAAATAAAATTTCCACATTTAAATCATAAGATATCAATACAACACATTGATATAATAAAAAGGCTTTCAAAACCATTTTCAATACCAAAATAAAAGAAAATTTAAACTTTGTATTTATTTTTCATTAAAAAAATGATGGCTTGTAGAGGAAGCCAAAACTCAAATAATGGTCACGGTGGCGAAGAAGTCGTTGTCGCCGCATAAGTATGGAATGAAAAAAATTCCCTTTTTTTCTTTTAGTAAAACGCTTCGTATAAAAAAGATTCCTTTTGAATAAACGTAAAAGTCAAAGGGGTTTATACACAGTATAAAAGAAAGTTGTGTATAAAGACAAATATGCCTCAATGAAAGGAGATTGAGACGAAGTCCATAAAAAGATCATTTTTAAAATAAAATAGATCTATTATATGTATTCACTATAGGTACACATAAAGAAAGTAAAAATACAAAATAGGACATAATAATATCATGACATAATTTGAAAGTAGGAGATTAACCCAAAGAATGGAAGTTGGGTTAAGAAGTTCCCTTACCTTGCATCTTGTCCTGAATCGACCATTCTTTAACCTCCTGAATAATAAACTAGAGTTAATTTCTATTTACTTAAGAACCTTTTTCATGGTCATTATTCCATTTATATCACTTATTACCATGTTATGAACATTATTTAATTATTTAAGTTAATAACGGTCGTTTTGTCGATCTTTGAGTCAAAAATAAACTTCTTATAATTACAAGTTGTTCATGTGGTGAAATATCCATTATATCCAGAATTATATTCATGATGTAGATATCATATATATCATATATATACAGTATATACATTCATTCATAATGTCACATAACATTTAGAGGTAAGAAATGAAATGCACTGTTCATGGAGACGGTAAGCCGTACGTAGGCATTAACGCTACTTTCATTTCAATTTCATATTTAATGGAATGAAATCATAATGATATAAATGTATAATATAATTACAGTATAATATAGTGTATAATACCATTTACTCCATCCTTTATACATCCCACATATGGCATTAACGATTCAAATCACTTTGAGGGGGCGGTAGTCCGCACTTCGTAAAATGAAATTATCGCGTTTTACCCATAATGGAAACCATAAAGTATGCCATAAATGAGAAATACAGAAGAATAAGTAAAACATAAACATATTATATATCATATATAAAAATAGTGACATCTTAATTTCCACCTTTGAAGGTGTTATATGAGTGTTGAACAATCATCGTTTCGTGAGGCAGAAATTCGCCATCCACAAAAACTGTATGTTCTTTAACCATTAGATGTAGGTGTGTGTAAGTGTAGCTCGAATACATCTTATAAAAACATCCTAGTATATTGAGGATACTGTTGTTGTTACAAAATAAATGAATAAAAAGATTTTAGGGGGTTGGAGAAGAAAAATAAAACAAAACAACATTAGAGAACACATTACCTCAAAATCGGGTAACTCTTTTTGATTTGAGCCAAAGGCTTCCATGGGAAGAGTTATTCCCAAATTTAGGCTTCTAGGAGTAAGAGGGGGAAGTTGGGAGAGTATTTGGAAAGAGGTTGGCCGAGCCAAATGGCTTGAAAGTGTTAATAAGGTGGGAGAGGTGGGGGCCTTTCATAAGTGGAGAGGAGGGCCACTCTTGGAAAGTAAAGAAAAGTCACTTTATTATAAAATGAGTTTCGGATTTTAGAGGTCCCACACTTATATAATTCGTGGATAAGGTGATACGGGTTCGAAATATTCTCATCCAATAGGCTTTGGACAAGTGTAATCCTTGGATTTTGCATTATCTTCTCATTTTATTTAAATCGTTAAATAATGAGGTCATCGCTGCATCATCATGATGTCATTAATAATTTAATTTATTTAATGTCTAAAAATTATAAAAAAAATACTATTATGTAGGAAATCTTTTTATATTTCCAATGACTATTTATACTAAAAAATATGACTTGTATAACCCCATTTAAAATTTTTTTTAGTAAAACATTTCATGTTTGTGTCATTTTTTACTTTAACATTAAATAAAATGTATTATATCATTTTATAACTAAAGTGGCTCCATGGGGTCCCCAAGTTGACCCATGGATTGTCTTGGTCGGCCATGACACATCCAATGAGGGTAGGACATGTGTCAAGCTCATCTCATATTATTAAAACATTATTTTTACCTTAAACTACACTAATTACCTCTAATCGCGATTAAGAACTTAAAAGTTACTATTCACCAAAAATTATTTTAATCTCATTGAACCACATTTTACTTCTTAATGACAACCATGTTTGTCGTATTTTTTAAAATCAAATCACAGAAGTGGTAATATTTCATTTCAACGAAAAATCAGTTATTTAACTACCACTTAGTGGTTTCACTATTCATCAAAAATTGAAGTTTTTCAGAACAATGCCAAAATTTCACCCTAAGCTATAATTGATATTCCGAATTCAAAAATGATGTCTATTTTACAAAATTCCAAACAAATAAGTTTCATTAATTAATTTTATAATTAATTCCCGCTGTCACAACAAATAGCGTGTTTTTAAGAAACAATTTATATCAAAAGATTGATAATTGTTTATGTCCAATTTCAATGTTAAATTAATTCTAATGACCACCATTGGATAAAATGGTAAAAATATATTCTAATTATACTTTAAAACCACTCAGTAGTATAACTTATCACTATAAATTATTTTGATTAAAAAAGTTGTTTTTAAGTATTTTTCACTATTCATAAAAAATTAGATGTCCTCAGAAAAATACCAAAAATTCAACATAGGCTAATTTTGATATTCCGAATCCAAAATTGAAGTCCATTTTGAAATATAAAATTTCTATAAATTTAAAAAGTGGTTATTACTATTCATAACGGCTACTTTGATTAGTCGCGGTGTTTTAGAACTCGAAGTTGCGTACAATACAAGCTATTGCATTATTGAATGAGAAGCGTATCGTGGAAGCTCAGGGTGTTACATTCTGCCCTCCTTCAATAAATTGCGTCCTCGCAATTTGAAATTTTTCTTTGATAATAAAAGGTTGAAAAGAGAAAATACCTTTGAGGAAAACCCACATCGGAAATAAGATTAATAAAATTTTTCCTTAATAAGAGGGAAAGGGAAATGAAAAAGTCACCACCCAATTATGATCTCGATTAGAAGAACATTGGTGGAAATTAGAGACATATAATTGTAGGAAAAACGTAAATATTAGTAGGGAGTGATTGAGGTCATCAATCACAATCAACTGTCAAATTGAGGGCCTCAAAGCCATCAATCTATGTTGATTTAAAATATCATCAGTTCAACAGGACATAAGGTATTAGGATAACACATTTTTTTGTTTTAATATCCCTTTACTAAAGTTTAAGAATTAATTTATTCATTGAATAAGAGATAGGTATATATATATTTATGCTTGACAATTAGTGTTTCAACCTTCAACTCATCTTTCACTCAAAAAGATAATAGAACTCAAAATTATTATACTTATCCTAATTGTATAAGGTTCCAAATGTTAACACATACCATTTAGATTAGTAAAATTATTTTGTAATAACCAGGGACTTCCTGTAGCCTAGTGGTAGGGAATAAAGGCCTATCGCACTATGGTTGTGGGTTCTATTCCTGCAGCTTTATCCGACGCGACGGGTTATGCCCCACCCTGCAGGTTGTCCTTTTCCTAAAAATATAGTATTATAATATTCCAAAAATAATCTTCATAAATGTTTTAACCTTAAACAATACTATCCAAAGTTCAACTTAATCCATTCCCACCTTTATAGTTATCCAAAATACCTCTGTCCAGACATTCTCTAAAAGGTCTCTTAATTACAAACAAAGTAAAGTTTCTCTTATTGTCACATACTAAAAATATGATTACCTTAATCATATTAAAACCTTAATGTAACAACAAGTACTGCAGTACAATCCTTATATATATATCACATTATTATAATAACCAGAATATAATCCATGAGTCCAAAAGCACCAATACATTAATTATTCTGCTTCAACTGTTGTAACAGCATAAGATTGGCCTTGATCCCTTGGCCTTTTCTGAGGTAAGTTTCCTTGACGCTTAGGACATTCATTTGCATAATTCCCCATTTCCCTACAATTGTAGCATTCAACTTTGACAGCCTCTTTCTTTCCCTTACAATCACGAGCCTGGTGACCATTTTCTCCACATTTATAACAAACTCTCATTCCTTTTAGGCACGTACCAGAGTGATTCTTCCCACAATTATCACATAATGGAAAATCCTTCTTTCCCTTTTTCCCTATATCTGTCTCTTGTTCCACCGTTCTCTTCTTCCCTTGCTTTACTTTGTTGTCATAAGACTTAGAGAATTCCTTTTCTGTCTTGATAGCACACGAGACAATATCTTCGTATGATGAGAAGGATTGTGATACTAAAGCTTGACGAAGAAATGGTTTTAACCCATCAAAGAAACGATCAATCTTACTCCTTGGGTTACATATATAATCGGCAGCATTCCTCGCTATCCTTGTAAAGTTAGCCTCATACTTTGTGACATTCTAATCCTCCTTCTGCCTCAGACTCAGAAATTGCCTTTCCATATCTACTCGATGGTCACGAGGAAAGTATTTTTCTATGAAAAGCTCTTTGAACTCCCTCCATTCCATATTTGATACGTCATCATCTTCCTTTGGGTTTTGAATCAGCGACCACCACTGATCGGCATCTCCAGTGAGGCGGTAAACTTCCATGATAACCTTTTCCCTTTCACTACTCCCCAAGGCAAGGAATATTTTCTCTAAGGAGTTTATCCATTGCTCAGCAACTAACGGATTTGTACCCCCATTAATTGTTGGTGGTTTTTTCCTCATGAAGCGGTCTAACATTGATCCTCCACGTTGTCGATCAGGGTGATCCATACGAGTAAGGTTATTATTCAAAACCTGAGTGAGTTTTCCCAGTATGGTAGTAAGTTGATCAACACCAGTTGTATCTCCAGATCCACAATAATTGTCTTGAGTAGGAGGGAAATCCTTACACGGAGTGCGTGCATTGATACAGTTTCCATTCCTTCAACTAGGCGCCATTTCTATACAATGGCATAAACTATATTAGTTTATGAATCAAAATACATAATTCCATACTTGTATGATACTTAACATAAATTGAACTATTTATGGATATAATCCATAAAAATGTTTTCTTTGAGGAAGTATATACTCGTAACCCTTCATAGTGGTTTGTAAAGAAAATGGGAATTATCCTAAGCATATCCCCCGGGAGTGTCGTAACCAAGAGTGCAGCAAGGCCCGTTGTTGTGCACCAGTTCCCGTTTGAGTCTAGATCAAAGTAGTGTTTTCGGGTTTTACCCCTAGGTACATCTGTGCCAGAGCTGCCTCTACCTGCTCGTATCCAGACAGGGATGTATTGCTCGGAAAACTTAGACAATTTCTACAATAACAAAATTCTAGGAAGTTCTTCTTTACTAATCCTCAAAGTCTATCTTTGGGCTACGTGCTCTAATCAGAGTTTATCTAAATCTAGCTTCCAAGGTTAGTACTAAACTGCCTCTGGTACCAACTGTAACGCCCCGACCCCAGCTACCTAGAGTCGGTGCATTACTTCGTAACAATGGAATGATCACAAAAGATCAAGTCTCGAAATACCGATTAGTTTAGTAGCCTTGGAATCACAAGATACATTTGTAAACGTTACATTACATCATAGAGTGAAAAACTACAATAACAAAGTCTCCATAGTCAACACTCATATCCTCTTCTGACAATCCCTACAGGTCATTCATAAAATACTTCTTCACATCCTGGAAAATATTAAAACATTGAAAGGGGTGAGCTCAGATGCTCAGTAAGGATAACAATATTGCGGAAGATTTCATAAATAAACATTAACATTTAAGGCAATGTATAACTAAAAAAAAGCCTTTTTAAACTTGAACATCAACATAATATGGCAAAAGTAAAATGAGATAATTCCATTTACTTATTCACATGGATATTCTACTGGTCGAATAATCACATGCAATATCAATAACCACTTTCATAATGATGGAATGCATAATGCTAGACTATCATAACCACGGAGTCAAGGCCTCGTGCCAAGACCACAAATAAGATTTTGTCAAGGCCTCATGCCAAGACACTAGTTTGTCTCATGAGACCTACCGATGCATCGAGGAGCTATAGCGGGCTCCACCCGTCACTTATTAAGTTCAATGCATTCCTCATATGAATAGGTTTAAACATATCATAAACCATAACATAATCGTATCACATAAAACATGCATAAAGGAAACATAAAATTTCCACATTTCAATCATAAGATATCAATACAACACATTGATATAATAAAAACACTTTAAAAACCATTTTCAATACCAAAATAAAAGAAAATTTAAACATTGTATTTATTTTTCATTAAAAAAATGATGGCTTGTAGAGGAAGCCGAAACTCAAATAATGGTCACGGTGGCGAAGAATTCGTTGTTGCCGCATAAGTACGGAAAGAAAAATATCCCCTTTTTGTCATTTAGTAAAACTCTTTGTATAAAAAAGATTCCTTTTGAATAAACATAAAAGTCAAAGGGGTTTATACACTGTATAAAAGAAAGTTGTGTATAAAGCCAAATATGCCTCAATGAAAGGAGATTGAGACGAAGTCCTTAAAAAGATCATTTTTAAAATAAAATAGATCTATTATTTGTATTCACTATAGGTACACATAAATAAAGTAAAAATACAAAATAGGACACAATAATATCATGACATAATTTGAAAGTAGGAGATTAACCCAAAGAATGGAAGTTGGGTTAAGAAGTTCCCTTACCTTGCGTCTTGTCCTGACTCGACCATTCTTTAACCTCCTGAATAATAAACTAGAGTTAATTTATATTTACATAAGAACCTTTTTAATGTTCATTATTCCATTTATATCACTTATTACCATGTTATGAACATTATTTAATTATTTAAGTTAATAACGGTCGTTTTGTCGATCTTTGTTACTTGAGTCAAAAATAAACTTCTTATAATTAAAATTTGTTCATGTGGTGAAATATCCATTATATCCAGAATTATATTCATGATGTAGATATCATATATATCATATATATACAGTATATACATTCATTCATAATGTCACGTAACATTTAGAGGTAAGAAATGTAATGCACCATTCATGGAGACGGTAAGCCGTACGTACGCATGAACGCTACTTTCATTTAAATTTCATATTTAATGGAACGAAATCATAATGATATAAATGTATAATATAATTCCAACATAATATAGTGTATAATAACATTTACTCCATCCTTTATACATCCCACATATGGCATTAACGATTCAAATCACTTTGAGGGGGCGGTAGTCCGCACTTCCTAAAATGAAATTATCGCGTTTTACCCATAATGGATATCATAAAGTATGCCATAAATGAGAAATACAGAAGCATAAGTAAAACATAAACATATTATATATCATATATAAAAATAGTGACATCTTAATGGCCACCTTTGAAGGTGTTATATGAGTGTTGAACAATCATCGTTTCGTGAGGCAGAAATTCTCCATCCACAGAAACTGTATGTTCTTTAACCATTATATGTAGGTGTGTGTAAGTGTAGCTCTAATACTTCTTGTAACAACATCCTAGTATATTGAGGATACTGTTGTTGTTACAAAATAAATGAATAAAAAGAGTTTAGGGGGTTGGAGAAGAAAAATAAAACAAAACAACATTAGAGATGACATTACCTCAAAATCGGGTAACTCTTTTTGATTTGATCCAAAGGCTTCCTTGGGAAGAGTTCCTCCCAAAGTGAGGCTTCTAGGAGTAATATGGGTAAGTTGGAAGAGTAATTGGGCAGAGTTTGGCCGAGCCAAATGGCTTGAAAGTGTGAATAAGGTGGGAGAGGAGGGGGCCTTTTATAAGTGGAGAGGAGGGGCACTCTTGGAAAGTTAAGCAAAGTCACTTTATTATAAAATGGGTTTCGGATTTTAGAGGTCCCAAACTTATATCATTCGTGGATAAGGTGATAAGGGTTCGAAATATCCTCATACAATAGGCTTTGGACAATTTTAAGCCTTTTATTTTTCATTATCGTCTCATTTTATTTAAATTGTTAAATAATGAGGTCATCGCTGCATCATCATGATGTCATTAATAATTTAATTTATTTAATGTATAAAAATTATAAAAAAACTAATATTATGTAGGAAATCTTTTTAGCTTTCCAATGACTATTTATACTAAAAATTATGACTTGTATAACCCCATTTAAATTTTTTTTAGTAAAACATTTCATGTTTGTGTCATTTTTTACTTTTACATTAAATAAAATGTATTATATCATTTTCTAACTAAAGTGGCTCCATGGGGTCCCCAAGTTGACCCATGGATTGTCTTGGTCGGACATGGAACATACAATGTGGGTAGGACATGTTTCAAGCTCATATCATATTATTAAAACATTATTTTTACCTTAAACTACACTAATTACCTCTAATCGCGATTAAGAACTTAAAAGTTACAATTCACCAAAAATTATTTTAATCTCATTGAACCACATTTTACTTCTTAATGACAACCATGTTTGTCGTATTTTTGAAAATCAAATAACAGAAGTGGTAATATTTCATTTAAACGAAAAATCAGTTATTTAACTACCACTTAGTGGTTTCACTATTCATCAAAAATTGAATTTTTTCAGAACAATGCCAAAATTTCACCCTAAGATATAATTGATATTCCGAATTCAAAAATGATGTCTATTTTACAAAATTCCAAACATATAAGTTTCATTAATTAATTTTATAATTAATTCCCGCTGTCACAACAAATAGCGTGTTTTTAAGAAACAATTTATATCAAAAGATTGATAATTGTTTATGTCCAATTTCAATGTTAAATTAATTATAATGACCACCATTGGATAAAATGGTAAAAATATATTCTAATTATAATTTAAAACCAATCATTAGTATAACTTATCACTATAAATTATTTTGATTAAAAAAGTTGTTTTTAAGTATTTTTCACTATTCATAAAAAATTAGAAGTCCTCAGAAAAATACCAAAAATTCAACATAGGCTAATTTCGATATTCCGAATCCAAAAATGAAGTCTATTTTGAAATATAAAATTTCTATAAATTTAAAAAGTGGTTATTACTATTCATAATGGCTACTTTGATTAGTCGCGGTGTTTTAGAACTCGAAGTTTCGTACAATGAAAACTATTGCATTATTGAATGAGAAGTGTATCGTGGAAGCTCGGGGTGTTACATATATGTATCTACTAAGTATATATGGCCTTTTTAATAAAGTATTCAACCAAAACATGATCTTTCTTAAGAGAATGAAGGAGTTTCACAAAATTCATTTTATTATTCATAAATTGAGTCAAATGGGATAGTACTTCCATGATGTTCATGGATCTAGCTCAAATCAAATTAGTCAATGGAAGGAGGCCATTTTTCCCATGTTTCCTTAAATTTATTGTAATTAAATATAATAAAGGAAAATGTGGGATGAGAAAACATAAAATAATAATCACATAAAAAAAGGAAACTATAAACATAGAAATAAAAACATATAAATGACATGTATATCCAAACTTAGGAGTCTTTGGGTATAAATCTAGGTTATCCATGGTAATTTTCCTTTTAGGGTTTCTATATTAAATATCTATTCATGTACTTAATAATTTTTCATAAATAATTTGTAAATTTATTAATGAAAATCCCCTAGGAGAGGAAAATATGTTATACCAAAACCTCTTTTTCATGAACCAGTTTTAGTTCAAGTTAATAACCAACAATCCCTTTCATGGTTATGAACCTTATGTACATATTTTATTAAGTCACATCCAATTTTAGTATCCAAAAGGGGATCTCATTTCTAATCAATCACTCTATTCATAATCAAAATTCTAGTATATTTTCCTAAATTCCAAGATATTTTCCTATACTTAGACTCAACCAAATAGTTTATACTAATGCCTTATTATCCTAATACCCAAAAATATATAACCTTTAAATGTTACCAACTCTATTAAATCTATCCTATAAAACATATTATTACATGATTTAAAAAATAAATAACCAATGAACACAACCCAATGATCACGAATCCTAGTGTCTTTGGGAGACTAAGTTCATATTACATCAACATTTAACTAAAATAAAAATTAACAATTTAAATGTACCTAATGAGATCTTAAATCCGTTTCATCCTCTAAAATTATGAAGGAAAACCTAGGGAATATATAAAAAATGTGGGAACTATAAATCCTAGTAAGGGAATAATCATGATAGCAAAGTAGATCATATGAGTAAAATGGAATAACCTGATATCTGAAAAGAAAAAACTCATCAATAATCATATGGGAATATAGAATATATATAATGACTCTATAATATCATGGAAACATATGAATGTGTAAACATATAACATGGTATAAATATAATTCAAGGCTCACTTCCAAAACAACATAACATGTTGGACAGAGTCCCGCTATGGATTAGGTTTTCTCTATAAGGCCAATTCATTTTTTAAATTTTATTAAAAGGCCAATTTAAGGAATAGTGGGAACTATACACATAGACCCTCCAAAAAGAAAGTTCACATTACATATTTCAAAAGACAAAATATCCCATAAGAACCCACCATCATCAATGCACCTCGAACCATCTTCATGCACCCTATTTCAAATTTCAAAAAACCCCAATGCCTTGAGCCACAAACCTTCTTCAAATGTAGTCACGACACCTCTACTTCACCAGCCACTGCGTTTCCACCATTATTACATCATCGCTTTCACCCACACATCACCGTCGTTCACTCCAAACTTCACTATCATCACCATCACCTGATATCAAGACACACATCACCGAACCTCAGTCCCTTTTCCAACAAACATTCATCACAGGAAAAGTAGTTGATCCAACAAAAAAATTCAAGTCTCCAGATAACACCAATTCCAAAACAAGACGACCTTGAACCAGGGGAAAGTAAAACATGCATCAAATAAATGAGTAAAGAGTATAATCATATCATGTACATGAATATGTGGGTAAAAAAAATAATCAATTGTAAGGTATAAATATATGAATTATACATTAAAAGAAATGGCTTTCACAATCATGTATCATAGTATTACTAGACCGAAAATCGTATGTATTCTTTGAATGAAGGGACTAAAACATTATTTGATTTTTATATGTCAATAATAATAATTTTCAATGACATATTATGTCTACGTGGACTAAATATGTAAACAATACTGGATATTTAACTTTTTAAATGTAACTCGTAAGCAATGTTTTAGGGAAAATTGTAAATTATATTTAAAAAGGGGAAAGAACATAATAATTTACATAAAATAAAAAATTATATAAAAACGTTTTTCCATTAATATGAATTCCTTTTTAAATGATGTATGTTTCAAAATCATTTTATGGAATGGTACTTGAAATGGGATGAAAACACAGAACATCCATTTAATCATGTTTTTAATGAATTAAATTGAGAAGGGAACCTTAAAAGTATCTATATCCCAAAAAATGAAGTTAGAGTAACTAGGTATATTTGTAAGGGATATACTTATAAATAATATTAAATAAATAGATGAGAATAATATTTTGATTAAGTGGGTTTTAGAGGGAAATTTAATGAAACAAAATAAATTATAGAGGTTCTAATTTTTCTTATGACATGTACAAATTCATTCTACACTTTCACTTGGCCTCATGAATAGTAATATTATATTTATTAAATAAATGATTAAGAACCATCATCAAATATATTTTATTTTTTTAAAATATTTTATATTTATTTAAATTCTTTCAATTTAGATATAATTTTTTTCTTTTATCCCAAGGATGTTCTTTTCAAAGTTCCAAAGCCTATTTAGTTTGTAGAATATTATTAATGTTATTGTCAAATGGGACTAGAGATCCCAAATTGAATTGAAAAAAAATATTCATTTCTTTTTATAAATTTAATAGGTTATAAATATTTATATATGTTCTTATATAGGTATTATTCATTTAGTATAAACATTAATGTTAAATATTTAGTTCATTTATGTGGTTTTACCCACCATCATGAACTAGTTTTGTTTAATATAATTAAATGATTATTAATACATTAAGAAATTAAATAAGTTATAATATACTTATTATCATATTATTTAATGATAATATTATTTATATAACAATCCATAAAGTATGTGGATAATAACAAATTATGTTGTTCATGGAGCTAGTAAACTCACCATCGAATGAACAATCACATTAATTTTAGTATGAAATTAAAAGAGGTTTGATAATGTATATTACATTAACATAATTACATTACCATATGTTTATGATATTGGAGTCATTCTGTCTGGTTGTATGGAATTGTTTTGGAATATGAAGAGGAAAAAAAATTAAAAATATTGGTGGAGGATATTCATTTCCCCTTTAGATGTCTCATATTCAAAAACATCTTAAGTATATTTGGAGTGGCCTTTTAATAAGACCAAAACTACTTGAACATGGGGAGGTTATGGGAGAGAAATAGAAACTTTTTGGTCAATCTACAAGTATTAGAAGGCTTGAGGAGATGGGGTGGTGAGGGTGGTATTTATAAGGGGAGGTTATTGGTTTTGTGGTATATATTATTCATTGGTTTATTATTTTGGATTAGGACTACCAATAAAGATGAATCTTATGACTATATACATTAATTAGTGAAAATTAGTTTGAACTAATGGTTTCTCACATTAATCAAGAATAATTAATTCATGTATTTAACCAATAATGTTAAATAGGGTTTTTGGTCGTATCATAGTATTCACAAATAATCTATTTTATAAAAATACCAAAACAAGTCACTTAAAAAAAATTTATTCATGTATATTTAAAAAATTAAATCTATTTTATGAAAATAATTTTCAAAATATATGGAAATAAATTTTTAAATAAAATCCTTATTAATATTATAATTTTAATTATTATCTTCACTTTTATGACCCTTTGAAAAATAAATTATGGTCTCATAAAAATATATTATCATTATAATTTAATAAAATATTATTTTTAAAACTCATTTTATAAAAATAAAAAATAATTTTTTTAAATTTGACATAAAATTATTATTAAAACATGGGTTTTACAATTTCATCAATGGGGTTACTATTATAAAAGTTAGGTTAATATTATTAACAGTCTGATTACTATTCTAACAGTTAGATTATTATCCTAATGATTAAAATTTTAATTGATATATGGGTTTCTAGACTTATATAGATACCTAATATTTTATTCATTCATCATTCAATTCTATTTTCTCTCAAGGTTATATATATTTCCATTTTCAAAATGAATATTAAATTACTAGTATTTTCTTTCATTTCTATAGTGATATTTCTTAGAGCGATCATTCAATGGGATCAAGATTATAACTTTTTTCATATTATAGTTATATTTTATTTCTACTTTCCTCCATTGTAATAGATTCTATTCTTATAATTATATTAATTATATAAGTTTAACATTAATGTAAAAAATAATAAAATAGTTTGGGTTATATCATGTGTAACATGTGATTTAAATAATACTACATTACCAAATATGGAACATTGATATGATTAGAAGGAAAATTGAATTGACATAATTATGGTTCATTATATATAGTTTGTATGGGTAATAATGTAAGGCTGTAACTACAATGGAAAGCTATTGTAAGTATTAGAATGGGATATTGGAAATGAATTCCAATGTAATAAAGTAAAATATATTAGTGGGAAACACCACCCATTACAATCAAAATCCACATAATAGTGGAGAATATTTTATAGGGGAAAATAAAGAAAGGGATGTAGTTTTTCTAATAATGTAACTGTGTAGAAATACTAAATTCCAATTTCATTTCTTTACATTCATTGCGTGTAGTTGATGATTGCAAGGTTAAACATAAAATATATCCATATATAGTAACAAAAAATAGAGGTTAAAATCCAAAAGGGGAAAATATTTCAAGATACTATGTAATTTGGTAAAAAAAGAAACAACTGATTGAATTCCCACTCCCTCTATATTATTTTCACCAATCCTATTGGGAATTTCAATGGTAATATATGAAAATCAACAATAAACATAAAATAATCAAACTTTGTTTGTGATAAACCTATTTATATTTTCTATTATCCATAAAACATTTCCCTTGCTTTTGAAGAGTGAGAAACCATTGGAGAAAGGTGGGTGAGAATATGGATTATTTCTTAAGAAAACTCTTTACAACACCACTCATAAATATCTTTAAGGATGATTAAAACATGGGTTGAGATATTTTAAATAATTTATTAGAACCTTTTATAAATTGAGAACATAGGAAGAAACTTTGAGAGGATTGATAATGAAATAAATTTATCATCAATTTGATCTTTAGAGAATTGTTGTTAACCGAAATATCCTTCCAAGGGGCCAAGTGAGTCCTATTATATGTTCCAAGAGGTTTGGGAACCATATACATTTAATTGGGATTCATTATGTTATGGAATATTGGATTAAATTATTTTTTATTTTTAAGAATTATTATCTCAATTTGGGTATAATAATTCCACCAGTTACCATATAACTAATGCTAGGTAGTTTGTGGGATTCCTTAAAATTAGGGTGTAATGATTTCAGGTATCACTATATATTCTCTTTAAATAAATAATATATTTAATAGTTTTTTTCACCCATAAAACCAAACTAAAATAAAAAGAACATTTTTATATTTTCAATATTAAATATGACTTTTGAAACATACCTATTAAATTAGATGGTATAAATTGAAGTAACCATATCAAAAAATAAATAATGAAATTATGAATAATGGTATTTTTAAGTAAATGTCTTCTTCATAAAACCCATTTTTCTAATCTTTTATGGGAGGTATAGTTTTTAGGGTGTTACCTAAACCAAAACCAATCCAAACTCAAGCAATTATAACTTGATCAAAATAATTTATCATTATTTATTATGCTTAGAGAACTCTTCCTGAAATCTGTGATAGTTGAATCACAACATTTGACTTCAACTACTGGTTACATGCACTTAGATATTTTGTGGAATTTATAATGGTTCTTAAAATTAAAATTTTTTTCATATCAATATGCAATTACTTTTTATATAATCGACTGTGTGTATCAATATAAAATTCATTTTGGGATTAATAACTTTTTTCCTGATTTATGTGTTCTTATATTAAAATGAACTTATATAAATTAAGGGTATGAATTTAATACACCTAAATTTTTTTAATCCATTTAATAGATAATTATTAATACTAGATACGAATAGATTCAAATTATAGTTAAAAAATATGATTTTCTAAAAATTGGTTTTTATCTCCTAGGGGATTTATATTGTAACAAGTTTCAATAAATTTTTGAATTTAAAATTAATAAAATGAACATTATTTTTAAATTCATCATATCAAAACTGACTTAGTTTTAATTTTTTAGGATATTATAAAATACTTCATTTTTAGTTAGATAGTGAAAACGTACAAATTTTCATAATACCATCACATTTATAAGATATGTGTAACAACGAGATATTTTAATAGACACTTTTTTTGATAGGGTATACAACACACAAAACCTAGCCTAGACAAACCATGAAATTATTTTATTTAAAAATTTCAATTATAACATAGTCATTGAATTGGTGGGAATAAATATGATTAATAATATTATAAAATATATATAAAGGAACTACTAAATAAAAATGTACTAATTAATTCTTCATAAAAATCACCCATTTTTTAGTAAAGTCATCTTTAAAAAAATAACATCTCTTCAAAAATAATTTTTTTCATTTGTTTTGGGAAAATAATATAATTAATTTTTTCCACATTTATTAAATTTATTTTATATAATTATATTCATTATTTAAATAATAATTTCAAAATTATCTTAGGGTGATTTTTCCTTATTTTTATTAAAAGTTTGATTTTTCAATGAATAGTTTACAATTCTTATTTTTATAGAAAATTGTCTTTTCGTTTCGAGAATTTAAAAAGTTATTTAAAAAAATAATTTCCAAGAAACATATGTCTAATTTTATTATTAATAATGAAATTATATCATTTTTAATGAATTTTGTAATTTAATTTGGTTTTAAAACATTTTTATTCTTAAAAAGACATTTTTATGAAAAAAAAGGTTTCCGTCGCTTTTTGTGGGTTTAACATTAAAATTATAAAATTTCACTATTGTGAATTAAATTTTATAAAACTGATTTTATATTTGTAATTATAATAATTAATATTATGAAATATGGAAAAGATAAGTTTTTTCAATTTTTTTTTAAATAGAAATTATATTTTACCGAGGTTATTGTTAAAATAGGTTTACATGGGGTTCAAATAAAGAGATAGAGGTTACAATTATCTAAAAAATTGGATAATTTATATATTATATATATATTTAATCCATATCTCATATATTCTTCATTAATGGTCTATTTTATAACCTTTTATCATGAGTATAAAAATAATTTGCTTTATCATTTGTAAAAGTTTTTAGTGTGTCCTCTTCCCTACTTGTAAATAGACAACCCTCTCCTATTTTCTCTTCTCCACACATCATGATTCATTTGGTCTAGAAACTACCTACCAAAATATATTCCCTAAATCCATAACCATGACCAATATTCCCTTATTTGATCATAAAATTATCATAGGAATGATTTAGGTATAAACATAAAGACCATTTCGAAAGAAGAGATATATTTCTAAACCAGGTGTTTTCATTTTATTTATTCTTACAACTCCATAAAATACAATTAAACCATGATGAGATAATAACACTAGAATATTCCATATAATTATATGTTATTATTATAATGGAATGGTTTATATCCCTCTCCTCTTTCATCAAGTGGGAAAGAAAATTGTGACTCGAGTGTATAATAGACTACCACCACACGAACCGATATATGTTGTTTTCCATCACCACCTCTCACATTAGTAATAATGATGGATTTAATTTATATATATTATATTTACAAAATATTTATCATTATTTAAAATTAATATATCATATATATTATTACCTTTCCAATTATTCAAAAATGATAACCTCGTCCATGCATACATGTGAACTATCACCTTCATGAATAGATGTGATTCGTTTTCACCACCACATCACATGGTTAGTATATATTAGTTTTTTTAAATAAATAATATTTTATTTATGATTTAATTTTAACTATTTTCATATAATGTAATACCTACCTTATTCCCATTTTTATCACTGAAAAATGGAAACATTACGCATGCGTACGTATGACCTACCATCTTCATTTTTGTAACATGGTTCATTTTCAGGACCATCATTATTGGCTGGTTTTAAAAATTATAATTGATTTGAAAATTTATAATTATTTAAATGTTACTAATTTGTATATGATAGAACAATGAACACATTTATCATAGTCAACCTATCATTTTCATTTTTAATTTATGAATTCAAAATCGCCAAAAGGTATGATGTGAACTTAAAAGATTAATTAATTAAATGTAACATGTTAATAAATTAAATTAAATAAATAATAAATATAAAAAAGGTTCTTCAAAAATTTAATAATTAACATAAGTTTATTATTATGTAAGATAAGGAACATATGTGATTATTCATACAAGAAGTAAAGGGTTTCATAACTTAATTTACTTTCATTAGTTTTTATCACTTATCTATTGATTCTATTATATCTAGATTACATGAGAAATAATCTTTGATTTTTTGATTTTTTATGTCCATTTATCTTGTTTAAATTTATATTTTTTACACATAATATTCTCATTCACTAATATTCATTTAAATTATATTACGTTTTAATGGATTTGGTCTGAGTTTCTAATCCATTGAGACAAATTTAGTAGTATAAATTTATTAATTTTATGTGGTGTATATACTACATATTTAATATTATTAATGTGAATATATTTTTATTAATGATTTTTAATGTTTCAATTCATGTTTTTTAAGGTTTAACAATATAAAATATAACATAGAGGTAATGATTTTTTATTCAATATTATTTTTTGATTTCAGTTATTTTCATAGAAGGATTGTTATAATATATTCTTTATAAACACCATCTATTTTCTTATACTCTGGATATTTTAAAAGTTTTTCATATTTTTCTAACTTTTCATCTCTTTTATAGTTGATTCAAACAAATAAATATTATAAATAAAAATATATATTGTTTCTCATTTGATTAGATAAATTTTTCTTCTATTCCAATAATTTTCAAATTAGTTTTACAAAATTACTTTTCATTAATCAAAAAATGTATTAATGATTGTTTAATTTACCCTTGAATTTTTAAATGGTTTGAAAGGAATCATTATATTTTTCCTTAAAAGGGGTCATCTTTCTTACTTTCCTTACAAAAATCTTAAAGGCATGCTTCTTTTAACATATACTACATTAATGTATTTTCCTAAAACCCTAATCATTTTATGCTCTTTAGCTTCATTTACAAGATATCAATTATTTTAAGAAGAAAAATAATTTTTTAAAATTAACTTAAATGTTTCACTTCCATTTCGTTCTATTATTTAAAAGACATTATTTTACTATAAAATATAGATTTCTAATGGCCATCTCTCATCTCTTGATTAATTTTTTAGTTATTAATTTTCAGTTGAAACATTCACTTTCGTATGATAATTAGACATAAATACCCATATTCTCTATCATATATATGAATATTTTTTAAAATGTATATCATTTATATATGTGGTTTCATAATATGATAGTTATTTTACTCATAGTGTAATACTTGATAAATTAGTATTCTCTAGTCAATACATATATTTATTTATAAGGGATGTTGTTTATGATTTCAATTGATCATTTAATATTTTGGGAATGAATTAGAAATATAGTGATTGGTGGGACCTAGTTATATATATACCCTTGATGCATATATAGTCTCATGTGATGAATTATTTCGACAAATTAAATGGATTTTTAGTATATACATTCCCATCAGTTAAACTATTTTGGTGCATGGTCTTGATGGTATAGATATTATTATGTCCAATATCATTTCAACCAATTTTAAGAATTACCTTCTTTTACAATTCTATTATTATTATAAATTATATTAATTCATTGATATTCTCCATGGATTTATATTATTATGGGGTTATTTGTTAAATTTGATTTGTTTTAATTTATTTAGTTTTCCTTATTGATTATTATTTGTTAATACATTATAGCATCCAATATAACAAACCCATTCTAAGCATTTGTGCTCAAAATTATTTTGTATCATTTCTCTAGTATCTAAAGAATAATTCAATAAATACGTTCGAGTATGTTGAAAGATTTCTATTCGTATGTTTTATATTTTATTTCTAATATAAAACTGGGAATCAAGAATTTTTCTAGTTATTCAATATTGTGAAACTATTTTATCCTTTGGGATATGAAAATTTTTGTCTTATAATATTGTAATAAAGTATAAACTATCTCTAGGTTTCTAAATTTTTTTTATTACAGTTGGTAACAGAAAAGGTTTAGTAAAGACATTGGGAAATAGATTTTTAATGAATATATAAAATGTAACAATTACAATAATCCCTTATATTTTATGAAAAAATGTATACTAGAGGGGTTTTTATTTTATGGATAAATATTCATGATGATTATGAGATAACCCATATTGTGTAATTATTCAGTGATAGGGGATAATGTATGAAAGTGAATATAGATTCATAGAAAATTTAGAGGATTTGTATGATAAGAAATATAATATATCTAGTATTGTAACTAAGATTATCATGGAAACATTTGGGATTCTTACTTAGGATATGATGAATAACCATGCCTAAATAGAGAAACTTGTTGTTCAATAACATGATTATCATATATTGGATCTCTTCGTGTAATAGAATCCTCACACATTTAATGTATATATTATTCCATTAGTATCTAAATAAAGTATTAAATATCTTGAAAAGATATCCCTAATTTCGGTATGTATTGAATGTGATAAGGTTATTCTAATGTTTTATTATTTAAAAGGAGATGTCGATCAATGGTAATCATTGAACCATAATACTAAAGAAATTTATGAAATATAAATCATGTAATGGAGAAATTTTAAGGTGATATTTTTCAAGAAATACTTTTATCATGAGAAACAAGCTAATATGTAAAGGAAATTATTTATTATAAACAATAATCATAAGGGTATTTTTGTTGAGTATGAGGTAAATTTTAACAATATTGGAAGGGAATGCTATAAATTATGTGTGTAATATAAAATGTAATATTGATTAGTTATTTTATGGAATTAACCCAAGCCTATTAATGGTAACAAGTCTTTCAAACATTTTTATCATATGATGATATGGTATCAAGTTCCATCGAGGTGGAATAATAATTCTAAAAATCATGTATTTTCAATATAAATCAAGAGTTAAAAATTAAAATAGATTAAAAAGGAAAAAATATATTAGGAGATTGAAATGAAAGGAAGGATGGAACTTCACACTTGTAATAATTATCGAAATAAAAACCCATGTACTTGTTTAATTGGAACATGAGTTTGGTTCATGTGTAGATAAAGGGGCTATAAGGCTCTTGAATATAAGGAAAACAAATAATCCCTTACTAAACCATGATTTTTCTATAAAGAAATGGTCCATTATTCAGACCAATGATCCATGAGTCAAGGTAAGTTTCCACAAAAGAATACAGGTGGATAAGGATAATCTTATTTTATTACTATAACTGAAGTGGAATGATTGATGTGTTTTTGTTATAGTATTCATTAATTATGTTGTAGTTGTATTTTTTCATTGATATTTTGGGTATAAAAATCCTAAAACATATAAGTATTATATTGTAATAGTTTTTCCTTAATGAAATGAAAGCATGTGTTAAATGGTACTGATAAATAAGAAATGTGATTTAGTGGTAACATAATATTTTTGGAGAATACATGAATAAAGGAATGATAACCCTTAATATATTCATGATTTTGAGTTCATAATGTTTATTTTGGATAAACAATTGATTGGTATTGATGAAGTATATGGGATAGTATTTGTAACCTTGAAACTGGTCACTAATTTGATAAAAAATTATTTAATTCATTGAAATTTTGTATTTATGGAAAATATTTAAAAATATGTAAAGAATACTGATAGAGTAAAATTTAAAAGCAGTTATAGTTTAATTCACATATATCTATTATTTGAGTTATTAAAATGTTTTAAAACAATATATGATGAAATAATTCGTATTCTTTGTATGTGAAATTATGAGATATTTTATATTGTCTCGAGAAACATGTGTGATCAAATCTTTTGGATTTTTTATTTTTTTTATTTGGTCATGCATATTTTGGAAAATTGTTACTATGAACTATTTATATAATGGAAAAATCTGAACTTTTGTTGCAATTATTGAGGTTTGAGATATTTATATGTTATATTTTATAACTTACACTAACCATTTTTTGGTTTTTTTAATATTTATAGAATCTTTGAATAACTTTTCACTCTTTTATGGATATTGTTATCTATTAAAAGTTAATTTCATTAAAGCATGCATGAAAAAATCATCATGAATACTCATAGTTTTGATAAAGGATTAAAGTATGAAATTCTAATTTTTAGGTAATTATATATCCTTAGGTTATTAGTCTATATGGTAAAGTAATTCCTCAACTATAGAAAAATGATCTTGAAAAAAAACCCTATTATGATCATTTCTGATGAATTGATTATATTTTCACCCATAATAATTTATAGTTTTTTGTTAATTATCACTCTTCTAACCCTGTTATCTATCATTATCTATTATTTCATGGGTGTTAGTTTTCTCTTTCATGTCTATATTTTCACATCCCACTAATTTTATCTTATTTTGAAACCTAGTTTTATGCTATACTATAAGATCTTTATATTTAACATTCTCATATTTAAGAGGAAGCTTTATTAACATTTTTTGGAAGTGATTTTTCAACAAGGGAATTTTCAAATATAAAACCCTTAATTACTTAGAATAAGATAAACTTTTGTGGATGAAATTTACTGAATATGGGGGAATGTAAAACCTAAATATCTAAAATAAACAATATGTTAGATAGAAAATAAGACACACGACACCAAGTCGAAACGTAACAAAATATATTATTGTTTAAATATCAGCTTCATAACCTTATCATCAAATTAAAGGGAATGAATAGGATTAATCGCATTATGAAATATATATAAAGGGTCTACTAAATTAAATTTTACTAATTAATTTATATGACACAAGTTATTATTTTTTATTAACGTGATTTCCCCAAGAAAATACATTTCTTTAAAATGTTTTTGTTGATTATTATGAGAAAATAAAATAATAAATTTTATCTAATTTTAGAAAAAATATTATTAAATAATATTTATTTTTTAAATGGTTGTTTAAAAATTATCTTAGGGTGAATTTTTTTAATTTTTTAAAAAATTATTTTTCAATGAATATGGGAAAAATTGATTTTTATTAAAGACTGAATTTTCATTTGAAGGATTTAAACAAGTAAATTTTTTTCTAAAATGGTATTAATGATAAATATTTTTAGTTATATTACTAATATCCTAATTATTTTCTTTGGAGTTAATTTTGTTATTGAATTTGGTATAAAAACATTTTTATTAATAAAAATTAAATTTTCTGAAAAATTTTCTTCCATCATCTTTAGAGGTATAACATTAAATTAAATACTTTAAATTTTTTTTAATTAATTTAATAAAATATATTATATATTTGATATCATTATAATTATTATTAGTTAATATGTTCAAAATAAGTTATTTCATAATGAAAATAAAAATTATTAAAAATATTTTACCACGGTTAATGTTAATATAGGTTTATTGAGGGCGATTAACTAAACAGATAATGGTTAAAATGATGTGATAAAATGTCCAATATATATTTTATTACAATATTTATACCCTATATTATTTAATATTCAATAATATTACATTATGAAACAATTTGTTGGAGTATTAAAGTATAATATTTTATTCTTTTTAAAACTATTATGTTTGTCCTCATCAACACTTATAAAAGGACACCCATTTTGATCTACTCTCCAAAATTCACGAGCCTTGTATTTCTTCTAATACCTACCCTAATAAATTATTTATAGCCCTCCCCACTACATAGAGTATATTTTTTATCATAAATCCATCATAGTAAGGCTTTATATATATTCATAAAGAGGTTGTCCGAAGATGTGGTATACTTCTTATCCACATGTTTTCATTTTATTTGTTATCCTACCTCCTCCAAATATTATTAAACCATGATGAAATAAAAACACTAGTATCTAACTTATTAGTTGATGTTTTTATTTTAATGCCATAAAATATTTATCTCTTCCATCAACAAATAGAAAAAGAAACCATCATTTGTATATACGGCAGACTACCTTCACAGGAACCGATGTAATGCATTTTCCATCATAGTCTTTTACAGCTGATTATAATGATATATTTATTATATATATATATATATTTTTTAAAGACCCGTAAAAATCAAGGAAATTTTTTTTCTTAATTTTCTTTGGAATTTTCCAAGAACACGGTTTCTGACGGTAACTGATTCCGAGGCCCGGTGTGCCCGGAATCATTTTCCGAAGATTGGCTCGGGTACGTTCAGTGAACAAATGAGCGAGTTTTTCTATCTTTTTAACCGGTGCTCAGAATCGAATTCTGAGGGCACCGATTGAATCGCAGTGCCGATATTTGCTTAGAAACGCCATTTCCGGAGTTGCGTTTGCTCGGGTGTGGTTTTTAATTTTTGGGGTTATGTTGAGAAATAAAATAAAGTGGTGCACAACATTATTTTATTTCACTTAAGCCACTTAAAGCCACTTAAGCTGAGTTGAAGTGGATAGGGTGGAACACAAAATATACTACCCACATGGTAGGATATTTGGGAGGTTGGGGCCGCACGAGCCCCACCGTTTCTTTTCCTCAAAGTAACGCACCCACGTAAACCTCTTTTAATTGAAAGTCTACCGGTGTGTTTTCTTAAGTTCTTAACGCCCCTATTAATTGGGTAGTTAAGTCGTTACCATTAATTAATCGAATTAATGGTTCGTTTCTTAACTTTTTTTTCAATTGTTCGCATAATAATAAAATAAGACCAACACATGTGGGTGGATGGTTGAGAGGATTTGGAGAAACTCTAAGTTCTTCATCCTCCTCCGCGAAGAATGCGAACAACACGAAGAACGCGAAGAACGCGAAGAACGCGAAGAACTCTGAACCCTCCGAGATCGACGACGCGACGTCGTGTACCGCAACGCCGACGATCCTCCATCCGCGACGTTTCTTCCGCGACGATCCTTCCCCGCGACAATCATCGATCATTAACCAATTGAGGTAGGGGATTACAGACCTTTTAATTTCCTTTGTGGATTTTATCCTCAACATGGGGTTAATTGATGTAATTAAATCTGTGTGTTTTATTTAACCCTCGGAGATCGTCGACGCGACGCCGTGTACCGCGACGACACGACGCCCCTTCCGCGACGCGACGATCCTCTTCTTCCGCGACAGCCAATTCCGCGAAGAACTCACATTTGACGACTACGAAGAGGTAGGGGTTTGATTCTTTAAAATCTTTGTGATTATACCTGTGGCGTTTTATTAAATATTTGTTGTGAGACATTTGAAACCGCTAACGCGGTGGGTGCAGACCAACAAACAAGTCCGAACCCATCGCCCTTTTCGTTCTTGGTGTGCAGAATGGTGGTCGATGAAAAAACAAGCCGCATGGGCGAGGTGAGGTCCTCACAGTGAAGGACGGGCGTCGGGAGGGTCATTGGTGAAGACGGCGCGTTTTTCTGACCACCGGAACTCGTCCGGTGGTCCGCGGAGCAACCCGTCGGCGCGCCACGTCGGCACGGCTGCAGAAGGCGGCGCCGCCCGGCGTGCCGCTAGGGAGAACCGCCGCGGCTGAAGCCCCGGCGGCAGGCCGGCCGTCCCACGACCGCGCGGGACCGGCGAAGGATGTGATGCGGTAGCCAGCCGCGTCCGCTGGCAAGGGCGGCCCCACGCGGGGCCGCGGCTCCATCACGCGGGGGCAGCACGCCCCCCGCTCCGCTCAGCCGAGCCGACCCGCCGTCCGGGCCGGATCGCACCCTGGCTAGGCTGGGGCACCCCGCCCGGGCCGGGCCCGCCATCCGGGTCGGACTCGGGTCTGGTCGACCCGGATCGGGCCGACCCTGGGGGGGTTGGGCCGGGTCGGTCCGGGCCCAGACCCCCCGTTTTCGGACCTTTTCAGTATTTTGCTCATAACATGAGTTACAGGCCTCCGATCGACGCACTGTCAGCGGCGATGTGATCCTTGGATCGAGATGGTCATTTCAGTATATTTCACTCACGTTTCAGAATACTTTGGGTTTGTCCGGGATGGTTCCTACACGAAACCAACCGAGCCCTCGGAGCGGAAACACTTCTAACTTGAGCTCCGGACGTCCGATTGACGTGTCGTTGACTTTGATGGATTCCTCTAAGTGAGATTGATTTATTGGCTTACTCCTCCCAAGTTTTGGATGCATGTGGAGTACGGTCGGGTTGGTTTTGACTTAAAAACCAACCGGGCCCCTCGGATGAAAAAACCAATAACTCTCAGCCCGGGCGTCCGATTGACGCGCCGTCTGCGACGTTGAGTTCCTGTTGACGATATGAAACTTTTGGATACATCAACTCTGGACTATGTGTCAGTTGATGTATCATCCTCTTGGCTCATGGAGCGGACCCTCCTGAACGAGCTTTCTGTGTGCGTGAACCCTAGAGCTGGCTGCGACTATGACGACGACGATAATGACTGTGCAGAGATCCTCAGTGGATTCGACGGCGACGACTACAGCACTCAGGGATCCTACGTGGATCAGTGCTACAGATCCTGTGTGGGTCCGATTTTGTGTGGGTCAGCGCTCAGCGGTCCTGTGTGGGCCAGCGCCTACCGATCCTGTGTGGGTCTGATCCTGTGTCGATCTTTGCAGGGGTTAGTTACATATCGATCATGTGTGGGTCACATCCTTTGTGGGTCATTGCGGGGGTTAGTTACCTATCGATCCTTTGTGGGTCAGATCCTTTTTGGGTCATTGTGGGGGTTAGTACCTTTCGATCCTTTGTGGATCTGATGGCTTAGATGAATCAGTGGCAATATCTGATCATCTCTATCGTCATACAAAGAAGTATTCCTATGTGAGCTGAATCCTGTTTTTCTTTCCTATGTGGATTGTGTTGTGCTATCATGTGTGGATTTACGTTTTTCTTTCATGTGTGGACTGGGTTGTACTTGGGCTCGGATGTTGGAGCCGAACGAGAATTGGTGACTTAGGTATATGTATGGGAATATACCTAAGCAGTGTCTAATGTTACTTCGTGATTGTATTTTTCCTTTTTGGAGTATCCTTTGTGGATTCTGGGAGACCTTCGGGGGTCTCGGGGTCCCTACTGAGTAGCTTATACTCACCCCTGCACGGGCTATGCCCGCACTACGTTGTGTTGGTTGCAGACGACAGACAGCGCTGATCGTGGTTGAGGCTTGCGGAGCAGGACAGTACCTGGAGGTGGACCACTGGGCGGGACGTTCTCGGAGCGGACGGCTGGACTCGAGGAGCTGTGGAGTCTATCTGTACTCACCCTACATGTGGGATTTCCAGTGGACAGCTCGACGTTGTGGATTTACTTTTCAGTTTTTGTTTTCCCTTCCTATTGTACTTTACTTTCATTTTGGGTTTGTATACTGGCCCACATACTTTTCTGCACCTACTGTTGTACCCATATTTTACTTAGTGTTTACTTCTTATTGCTTGCTCTGTGGTTTTTGCTTACTTTACAATGGCAATGCCTTCCCTTTTTACCGGGATTTATGCCTTGGTTCTAGTCGCCTACCCCTGGCCTATGGAAGGCGGGCTTGGGGTAGTCACAGCACGGGCCCCGAGGACGGGTCATGACAAATTGGTATCAGAGGAGTTCGGTTCTACCGCAGATCTCAGGACTCTGATCTTTTCTATGTGAAGCAATAGTGTTAAGATTATTGAGTGTGGTTATCATTACAAGGAGTCCAGTGTTGGCACGGCGGCTGACATATCCGTACACCAGTACCCTGACTTCTGACTTCCTACTTAATGCACGAAAACATTTATTGCAAGTGTGTTTCAAGTTTTCATTGTTATTACATTATGTCAACTCACCATGTATACTGTTTGACCGTGGAGAACCTGTTTCTTTTCAGGATGGCCCCACGATGCCAGAATGCTAGGGTTCTGAGATTTGTACGTGACGATAGCCCACTGAGCGACGAAGCCTCGATACAGGGCCCTTTGACAGCTGAGGCAGCGGCTGTACCTCTACCCGTCGAGACACCGATGCTTACAGCCCCAGCCGCTGACGATGCACGTCTCCTTAGGGAACTGCTTGTTTTTCAGTGCCAGTGACCACCTAGGTTCCGCGGGGAGACGGACCCCTAGGTAGCCGAGGACTAGCTGGAGGTAGTGGTGAGAGTTTTCAAGTTAGTGAGGACACCAGCAGACCTCATGGTGATCCTCGTAGCGAGCCTACAGCACGCGGCAATGGGCCGATAGTGGAGCTTGATGCTCCAAGTGCACGATGAGGCATCTATTCTCTGGACGGACTTTGAGAGCCTCTTTCGATTAGAGTTCGTCCCAGCCACCCTCCGTGCAGTGCGTATCCAGGAGCTCCTACAACTGCGGCAGGGCAGCTTGACGGTCGCAAAGTACTCAGTGAGATTTACCGATCTCTCGCGCTACTCGACAGACATGGTACGAGACCCATTATTCCAGGCCTGGACCTTTGAGCAGGGATTGAGGCATGAGATCAGGGCATCGATGATCTCCATCAGCATTCCAACTCGGGCAGGAGTACTAGAGAGAGCCCTTTTGATCGAGAGATTTCTTGATGAGACTTCTTCAGCAGCGAGACCAACCACGGGGCAACACGTAGCATAGTTTTCTGCAGCAGGTAGTCGATAGATGACTCATGGGTCCAGGCAGACCAGACCCTCAGGAAGACGACCTCAGGACACTGGCTCAGCAGTGCGGGGCACACAACGTGGAGCCAGTCTTTCGAGAGGCAGGCACTACTACACATGCGTCGGGCAGGGCCACATGGCTCGTGACTGCCCGACCCACCGTGCTGAGGAGCAGCAGACGGTTGTGGGGCCACCCAAGTAGAGGCAGAGGGTCAACCATGGCGGTCCGCAGGGAGCAGGCGGATGAGCAAGAGGAGTTGGCCGAGCAGCAGGTGGAGGGCGACGCTTTGAGGCTCTACCACCACCACCACCACCAGGAGGAGGCCCACCCCGACCATAGGGAGCTGGCGGGTAGAGACAAGCAAAACTCCAGGCAGTAGAGGCCTATGACCACGGAGCGCCCGAGATTATATGAGGTAGTATCTGTGTCTATTCCACCCTTGCTGCAGTTCTTATAGACACAGGATCGAGTCATTCTTTCATATCCGCTGCCCTTGTTCGGAGCTCGGAGATTCCGATAGAGCCGTTGGCTCGATCCTTATGGCTATAGACTCCTACGGGAGTAGACTCGACGATTACACACTGGTTCCGACAGTGTTAGCTTACTCTAGGAGGTGAGAGATTCGGATGGAATCTTCTAGTAGTGGCGTCGAGGCCTTATGACGTCATCTTGGGCATGGATTGGTTATCTACAGTCCATGCACATATTGACTGTATTAGGCGCAAGGTGCGATGTGTACGCACCGACGGGAGCAGCTTCACCTACACCAGCGAGAAGGGAGCCTTCGCAGCACATGATGGACTTCCGAAGAGGAGAGGACATCCCATCACTCATCAGTTGGCTAGCCTCATCCTAGGAGCAGTTGATGTGCAGAGTCCTAGTTTCCCTGCAGTGGTGCATCAGTATGCGGACGTTTCCCCCGATGACATTCCAGGACTACCTCCTCGTAGATAGGTAGAACTTTATATTGATCTATACCCAAGGACAACCCCGATATCCACCCCAGCATATCAGATGGCTCCCACAGAGCTTCAAGAGCTACGGGTACAGTTGGAGGACGTGCAGGGCAAGGGATTCATCCGAACTAGTGTTTCACCCTGGGCTTCCCCGATATTGTTCGACAAGAAGGAGGACGGGAGCTTGCGACTTTGTGTCGACTATCGTCGCCTGAACCAGGTGACAGTGAGGAACAATTATCCGCTACCGAGGATTGATGACCTCTTCGATCAGCTCAAGGGATCAGGGAGGTCCTCAAAGATAGACCTCGGGTCAGTCTATCATCAGCTCAGAGTTCGGGACGAGGACATGCAGAAGACGACCTTCAGATGTTGGTATGGACACTACGAGTTCTTGGTTATGCCATTCGGCATAACCAATGCTCCAGTAGTGTTCATGGGCCTCATGAACAGGATCTTTCAGCCATACCTCGATCGATTTTTCGTGGTCTTCATCGACGACATTTTGATATACTCGACAACTGAGGAGGAGCACGCCTACCACTTGCGGGTTGTACTAGACACACTTAGAGAGCACCAGCTTTATGGAAATCTCTCAAGGTGTCAGTTCTGGTTATACGAGGTCCACTTCTTGGGACACGTCATCTCTGAGGTTCGGAGTTTATTGGGACTATCTGGATACTATAGAAGATTTGTGCCAGACTTCTCTAGAGTTGCGGTACCACTCTCAACTCTTACGAAGAAGGGGAAACCCTTTGTGTGGTCAGACAGATGTCAGCAGAGATTCCAGAAGCTGAGATAGAGATTGACCAGTGCCCCTATCGTGAAGTTGTCAGAGGAGGGAGTAGGGTACGTAGTCTACTACGATGCATCAGGGACCGGACTGGGATGTGTCCTGATGCAGGAGCGGGCGGTGATCGCCTATGGATCACGTCAGTTGAAGCCGCATGAGCAGAACTACACTACCCATGACCTGGAGTTAGCAGCAGTGGTCTTTTCTCTGAAGGCATGGCGACACTACCTGATGGGTGAGCACTTTACAGTCTTTTCTGACCATCAGAGTCTCAGGTACATCTTCTCTCAGAAGGACTTGAACATGAGACAGCGGAAATGGCTCGAGTTCCACCAGGACTATGACTTTGAGATAGTCTGTACTCCGGGTAAGGGAAACGTAGTAGCCGATGCTCTCAGCAGGAGGACCGACATTCAACTACTTGAGTAGGTGACAGAGCAGCTAGCCGCTTTGCAGATATCCTTCGTGGATAGAGATGGGGTATCATTCCTCCAGTCTCTCATAGTCACCCCTCCACTACTGCAGTGAGTTAGAGAGGCACAGCGTGGGGATGCTAACTGTGAGACGCGGCGTGCACATATATCCTCAGGACAGGCACCTGATGGTTTCTTCTTTGGAGCAGAGCACGACGACCTTTTTAGAGGACGTACCTTGGTACTAGTTGCTTTAAGGGAGGATGTGCTGAGAGAGTTTCACACTTCTCCCTTGGTGGTACATCCTGGAGTGGCGAATATGTACCAGGATCTCAGACAACAGCACTAGTGGCCGGGCATGAAGAAGGTTGTGGCAGAGTTCATTTCTCGATGCCTCACCTGGGAGTAGGTGAATGCAGAGCATCAGGTACCAGCAGGCTTGGTACAACCCTTAGAGGCCCCGGAGTGGAAGTGGGATGGGATATCTATGGACTTTGTGACTATACTTCCACGCACTTCCAGAGGTCACGACTCCATTTGGGTGATTGTCGACCAACTCACCATGTCGGCTCACTTCTTACCCATTAGAGAGAAGGGCTCCGTGGAGAGCTTGGGACGTCTCTACGTTTAGAATATTGTACGGCTTCACGATGTGCCATCCTCTATCGTCTCCGATCGAGATGCTCGCTTTACTTCCCGACTTTGGAAGGGGTTTCAGGAGGCATTCGGGACGCAGATATGTCTGAGCACCGCCTTTCACCCTCAGACAGATGGTAAGACGGAGAGGACCATTCAGACTCTCAAGGACATGCTCCGCGCATGTGTTCTCGACTTTGGTCGCAGCTGGGACGACCACCTACCCTTGGTGGAGTTTGCGTACAACAACAGCTACCACTCCACCATCGGGATGGCACCATACGAGGCATTGTATGGCCGACCTTGCAGATCTCCTTTGTGCTGGACAGACCCTGGGGAGTCAGGACTTGTGGGACCGGAGATGGTCCAGGGCATGACAGGGAAGGTCCAGGTCATCCAGGAGTGGATGAGGATAGCTCAGAGCCGGCAGAAGTCTTATACTGACAGGAGGCGGAGGCCACTAGAGTTCGAGGATGGCAACCACATCTTCTTGCATGTCTCACCTCGACGTGGATTACAGAGATTTGGACGAGGCAAAAAGTTGTCTCCACGCTTCATCGGACCATTCCAGGTCCTCAATAGGATTGGCGAGGTGGCTTATCGCCTAGCTCTACCACCTCAGTTGCACCGGGTGCACGACGTCTTCCACGTATCTCAGGTGAGAAGATACGTGCACGACCCGTCGCATATCATTGACCATGGGGAGCTATAAGTTGATGATGGGGTGACTTTTGCGGAGGTCCCGGTGGAGATCGAGGATCGACAGGAGCGGGTCCTATGTGGATGTTCGATTCCTCTAGTGCGCATCAGATGGCAGCACGAGAACCTCCAGGAGAGCACTTGGGAGCGGGAGGCTCAAATGCATGCTCAGTACCCCCATTTGTTTCCCTAGTTTATCATGTATCTTTATGAGGACGTAAATCCCTGAGGTGGGAGTGATGTAAAGACCCGTAAAATTCAAGGAAATTTTTTTTCTTAATTTTCTTTGGAATTTTACAAGAACTCAGTTTCTGACGGCACCTGATTTTGAGGCCCGGTGTGCCCGGAATCATTTTCCGAAGTTTGGCTCAGGTACGTTCAGTGAACGAATGAGTGGGTTTTTCTAACTTTTGAACTGGTGCTCGGAATCGAATTCTGAGGGCACCGATGGAATCGCAACGCCGGTATTTTCTTAGAAACTCCATTTCCGGAGTTGTGTTTGCTCGGGTGTGGTTTTTAATTTTTGGGGTTAAGTTAAGCAATAAAATAAAGTGGTGCACAACTTTATTTTATTTCACTTAAGCTGAGTTGAAGCAGATAGGGTGGAACCCATAAAATCCTACCCACTTGGTATGATATTTGGGAGGTGGGCCCACACGAGCCCCACCGTTTCTTTTCCTCTAAGTAACGCACCCATGAAAAACTATTTTAATTTAAAGTCAACCGGTGCATTTTCTTAAGTTCTTAACACCCCTATTAATTGGGCGGTTAAGTCGTTACCATTAATTCATCGAATTAATGGTTCGTTTCTTAACATTGTTTTTCGTTTGTTGGCATAAGAATAAAATAAGACCAACACATGTGGGTGGCTGGTTGAGAGGATTTGGAGAAACTCTAAGTTCTAAATCTTCCTCTGTGAAGAATGCGAAGAATGCGAAGAACGTGAAGAACGTGAAGAACTTCGAACCCTCGGAGATCGACGACGCGACGTCGTGTACCGCGACGCTGACGATCCTCCTTCCATGATGTTTCTTCCGTGACGATCCATCCCCGCGACAATATTTGATCATCAACCGATTGAGGTAGGGGATTAAAGCCCTTTTAATTTCCTTTGTGGATTTTTTCCTGAACATGGGTTTAATTGATGTAATTAAATCTGTGTGTTTTCTTTAACCCCCAGAGATCGTCGACGCGACGCCGTGTACCGCGACGACGCGGTGCCCCTTCCACGACGCGACGATCCTCTTCTTCCTCGACGATCAATTCCACGAAGAAATCACGTTCCGCAACTACGACAAGGTAGGGGTTTGATTCTTTAAAATCTTTGTGATTATACCTGAGGTGTTTGATTAAATATTTTTTGTGAGACATTTAAAAATGCTAACACGGTGGGTGTGGACCAAAGAACAAGTCCGAACCGACCACCCTTTTCGTTCTTAGTGTGTGGAACGGCGGTCGACGACAAAACAAGCCGCACGGGCGAGGTGAGGTCCTCACAGTGAAGGACGGGCCCCGGGAGGGTCATTGGTGAAGACAACGTGTTTTTCCGACCACCAGAACTTGTCAGGTGGTCTGCAGAGCAACCCGCCGGGGCGCCTCACCGGCACGGCGGCACCCGGCGCGCTGTCGGGGAGAACCGCCGTGGCTGAAGCCGCGACGGCAGGCCGGCCGTCCCGTGACCATGGGGGACAGTCGAAGGATGGGACGCGGCAGCCATCCGCGTCTGCTGGCAGGTGCGGCCCCACGCGGGGCCGCGACTCCATCACACGGGGGCAGCACGCCCCCTGCTCCGCTCGGCCGTAACCGGCCGAGCCGACCTGCCGGACGGGCCAGCTCGCGCCCAGGTCGGGCCGGGCCACCGAGGCCGGGCCGGGTCATGCCATCAGGGTCGGACCCGGGTCTGGTCGACCCGGTTCAGGCTGACCCAGGGGGGTTGGGCAGGGTCGGTACGGGCTCAGACCCCCCGTTTTCGGACCTTTTCGGTCTTTTGCTCATTACTTGAGCTACAGGACTCCGATCGACGTACCGTCAGTGGAGATGTGATCCTTGAATCGAGAAGGTCGTTTCGGTATATCGCACTCAAGGTTTCAGAATACTTTGGGTTCGGCAGGGTTGGTTCCTACACGAATCCAACCGGGCCCTCGGAGCGGAAACACTTATAACTTGAGTTCCGGACGTCTGATTGACGTTCCGTCGACTTTGATGGATTCTTCTATGTGAGACAGATCTTTTGGATTACTCCGCCCAAGGTTTGGATGCAGGTGGAGTATGGTCGGGTTGGTTTGGACTTAAAAACCAACCGGGCCCCTAGGACGAAAAAGCCAATAACTCTCAGACCGGGCGTCTGATTGACGCGCTGTCTACGACGTTGAGTTCCTGTTGATGATACGGAACTTTTGGATACATCAACTCTGGAATATGTGTCGGTTGATGTATCATCCTCTCAGATCATGGAGTGGACCCTCCTGAACGAGCTTGCTGTGTGCGGGAACCCTAGAGCTGGCTGTGACTGCGACGACGACGATGACGACTGTGCAGAGATCCTCAGTGGATTTGACAGCAACGACTACAACACTCAGTGATCCTATGTGGATCAGTGCTACAGATCTTGTGTGGGTCTAATCCTGTGTGGGTCAGCGCTCAACGGTCCTATGTGGGCCAGCGCCTATAGATACTATGTGGGTCTGATCCTATGTGGGTCTTTGCGGGGGTTAGTTACCTATCGATCCTATGTGGGTAAGATCCTTTGTGGGTCATTGCGGGGGTTAGTTACCAATCGATCCTTTGTGGTTCAGATCCTTTATGGGTCATTGCTGGGTTTAGTACCTTTCGATCATTTGTGGGGCCGATGGATTAGATGAATCAGTGGCAATATCTGATCATCTCTATCGTCATACAAAGAAGTATTCCTGTTGAGTTGAATCCTGTTTTTCTTTCCTATGTGGATTTTGTTGTGCTATCATGTGTGGATTTACGTTTTTCTTTCCTGTGTGGACTGAGTTGTACTTGGGCTCGGATGTTGGAGCCGAACATGAATTGATGACTTAGGTATATGTATGGGCATATACCTAAGAAGTGTCGAATGTTACTTCGTGATTGTATTTTTCCTGTTTGGAGTATCCTTTGTGGATTCTGGGAGACATTCGGGGGTCTCGGGGTCCCTACTAAGTAGCTTATTGTCACCCCTACACGGGCTATTCCCGCACTACGTTGTGTTGGTTGCAGATGACAGACAGTGCTGATCGTGGTTGAGGATTGCGAAGCAGGACGGTACCTGGAGGTGGACCACTGGGGAGGACGTTCTCGGAGCGGACGGCTGGACCCGAGGAGCTGTGGAGGCTATCTATACTCACCCTTCAGGTGGGATTTCCAGTGGACAACTCGAAGTTGCGACTTTACTTTTCAGTTGTTGTTTTCCCTTCTAGTTGTACTTTACTTTCAGTTTGTGTTTGTATACTGGCCCACTTACTTTTCTGCACCTACTGTTGTACCCAGCTTTTACTTAGTGTTTACTTCTGCTTGCTTGCTCTATGGTGTTTGTTTACTTTACAAAGGCAATTCCTTCCCTTTTTACCGGGATTTACGCCATGGTGCTAGTCGCCAGCCCCTGGCCTGTGGAATGTGGGCTTGTGGTAGTCACGACACGGTCCCCGAGGACAGGTCGTGATATATATATATATATATAAATAATATACATGAAATATTTATCCTTATATAAAATTAATATATCATATATTTTTTACCTTTCCATTCACTGAAAAATAATAACAACATTCATATATATGTGTCAACTACCACCTATACGAAGAGATATGACCCCGTTTTCACCACCATGTCCCATTGATAGTATATACAAGTCTATTAAAATAAATAAAATCAAATTTATGATATAGTAATGATTATATAAATATAAAACAATATATACCTTCTTTAAACCATGATCTTTGAAAAATGGAAACATTACTCATGCTTTTGTAGAACCTACCATCTTCATGATTGTAACATTGTTAATTATTCCTAAAAATACTGATGGATTGGTTTTAAAATTATAAATAATTTTTAAAAATTATTATTATTTCATGATTTTTATTCTGAGGATGATGTAATAATTTCCTCTTTTACCATAGTTATCCAACCAATGTTATTTTGACCATATGAACTGAGGATTCTTAAAACATTTGATGTGAACCTAATTGATTATATAATTAAATATAACATGATAATAAATAATAAAAAATAATAAACATTAAAAAATTTCACAAGAAAGTAAATTATTAATATAAATTTATTATTTTGGATGATAAATAACATATGTGATGAATATTACCTAAGTTAATCGGTTTATTAACTAAATTTATATTCATTGGATATGACTTCTCAATTTATTTTATTATGTGAAGAATATATATAAAATTATAATTTGTTTTGTTTTGGTATTTTATTTCCAATTATATTGTTTGGATTTACATTTTTTAAACAAAATCACTTCATTAAAAAAAATTCATTTCAATTATTTTATATTTGTAATGTATTTCATCTAAATTTCAACTCCATTGAGACATATTTAGTATTATACAAATATTTATATTTATGTGGTGTATATAGCTCCCCAATGATATATTTCAACTGAATACCTATTTATACCTGATTATTAATTTTTCAATTCATGTTTATTCTTTTAATTGGTTACAATTTTAATTTTACTAAAGAGGTAAGGATTAATTTTACAATTAGATTTGTTCTATTTATTTTATTTTTATTAATTGAATCTAATAATATATTCTTCATAAAATCAATATATTTTCTTTTCCTTGGGATAGTTTAGGAATTTTCATATTTTCTTAAAAAAATGTCCTCTATCTTATACATGATTATAATAATTAAATATTTTAATTAAAAATTAATTTTATTTCTCTTTTAATCATATATATTTTTCTTTAATGTGATTTTTTTTGAAATTATTTTAAAAAAGGTTTTTTTATTTTTAAAATAATTTATTAAAGGCATTTTATATTCCCCTTTTAATTTTACATGATTTTAAAGGAATCTTTCAAATCATTTTCAAAAATGGTTCATCTTCGACATTCTTTACCAAAATTCAAAAGAAATATTTCTTTTAATGTATATAAATTTTATAGATTTTCCTACTTCCACAGCTATTTTATGATATTTTTATTCTTTTACAATATTTAAATTATTTTTCAAAGAGAAATAATTATTAAAACTTACATTAAATGTTTCACTTATATTTTCTTATATTATTTAAAATATTTATTTTATTTTAAAATCTACTTTTATTATAATCTACTCTCATATCTTGATTAAATGTTTTGTAAATTAACTTATCTCAAAACATTCAAATTTTTTTAATCATTAGAAATTAAATTTCTATTAAATATCCATATTATTTATCATGGATATTCTTGTTTCTTAAACTGTTTATCATTTCTATATATGGTGTCTTACTATGAAATTTATTTGATTGACTAGGAAAAACTTTATAAATATTTCTTCTTTACTTATCAAGGGTAGTTGATGATATGGTATATTGTTTATGAATTGAATTTATCATTAAATATATGTGGAATAAATTATACATACGGTGATGGATGAGGTGGGGTTATAGATTTCCCCTTAATGCATCTATAGTTTCATGAGATGAATTAGTTGGCCAAATTAAATGGTTTTTTGGTGAATACATACCCATCAATTTGTGTGTCTTAGCACAAGGTTGTAATAGTAAAGATATAATGATTTATGAGATAATGATGTCCAATATTAAGCCTTTCATTCCCTGGGAATTCAATTATAGTTTTCCTTAATATTACTGCATTGATATTATCCATGGATGCATTTTTTATTTAAGTTATTTATTTAATAGTATGTGTTTTCAATTATTAAACATTCCATATTGATAATTCCTTATTTAATCATTATAGATTCCATTGTACCTAACCCTTACTGAGCAATTTTTCTCACCCTTATTTTCTTTTCTTTACCCAATTTATAAAGAATAATTTTTTGACTATGTTTACGGATTTTAAAATTTTAAAATTACTATGTTTTATATTTTACATCTAATTTTAAAAATGAAACCATGTGTATATCTGGTTCTTTAAGACTGTTAAATTATTTAGTCCATTGGGATGTGACCGTTTGAATTTTATTTCATTTTAATAATGCAGACATCGTATATGGAATACTATAGTTGGGGTTTTTCCAAATAGATTTATTGAAACCATTTTTATAGAAAAATATTATATTTATGAATTAAATTAATGAATTTTAAAGAAAAATATTTTTAATTTATAAAACCCATTAATATACTTTTACAATATTTAGTAATACTTTTTAAAAAAATTCTTTAATTTTGTTTGAATATGGGGAAAATTAGGTTATAGATTTATTTTATTGTATAATAACTCTTCCTTGATCAATAATAATCTTTTTAATCATTATAATCATTAACATTGATAATTTTTTCATATACATGAACATTGTGGTTAATAATACACTTTTCTTAAAAATAGGGTTTTAAGCATTTCATGTGCTAACACTAAGATTAATTTCATACGCATTGAATTTTACTTAGAAAAAATGATTATTATATTTAATAAAATAATGTTAATATTATTTATTATGAATAATTTCATTTTTAGCTTTAAATTTTTGATTATTAGGATTAATGTTAATTACCACGATAATTGGGAAATAATCAATTTAAAATTATAATTCTATTAATAAAATGAAATATATATCAAATTAATTAAAATAAATTATTTTAAATAATTACTATAATATGATGTATAAACATATCATGAAATATATTAATACTAATTTAATTAGTAACAAACAAAAATAACATTATAAATCTATAATGTTTAAAATTTCATTTTTCTATTAAAATAGTTTTTTTATACATTACCTATTGTAATTTGATAGCCAATTTTATAATATTTAAAAAATTTATATTATTAAACAGAGGTTATATTTAGTTCTAACAAACCCAAATTTGGTTATATGGGTTATGATATATTTTTAATAAAATATGAAATCACTTAGTCTAAAATTAATTTCTTAGATTAAAGGTAAGAGAGTAAAATGTGAAAATATAATGGTAAAAACCTTATAACATGTTTAAAACACATGTGTAAAGACTTTGATAAGTATTTATTGACACAAATACACCCCAAACTACATTATTTAGAATATATGGACTCATTGGACAAGCAATAGTGTTATGTTTTCATGGAAGTGTAAATGTTAATCCAAAAAAGTTCCATTTTCTTCATTTATAAAATGGGATCACTTACACCCCTCTATGGATACACCTACTATCATAAATTTCCTTGAAAACATTACAAAATATCATATAATTGAATTCTTTCATACATTATTAATCCCATATGCACACTAAGTTAGCCTAATCCCTTTGATTCCAAGTAGTTTTTCAAGGAAAGAACATGTCTCCAACGTAAGTATTATCCCATTATTAAGTTTTTATCATTAAAATTCCTCCTCCAAATCTATTATATTGATAAAAATATAATGGGATTAGTATGATTATTAATTTTATAGGTTACTATATATATTTAATAAACATTATTTATTCCACTCCATTTTCTCATAAAAACACAATCATCATTAGTACATTGCGCGGACTACTGCCTCCACAAAGTAACATCTTTTATTTTTCATCACCTTCATTCATAGCTGATACAATGGTTGTAATTGATTAATAAATATAAAATATAAAATATTATTATTATTATGTAATTTTATATTATCATATAATTTTTTTCTCTCTCATTAATTAAGAAATGGAAATATTCATCATGTGTACGTTCGAACTATCACAACCACAAGCGATGCATTTCATTTGTCATAACCACCCATAATAGATGGACATAAAAATTTATTTAATATATAATAATTATTTCCATATAAAATTAGAATTTTTGATATTAAGAAAATATTTTTCAATGTTTTCTACAATTTTCAATATACATAATGAGTTACGAAGAAATTGACCGAACAACCTCAAGTAACCGACATAGGAATGAAAAATGTATTATATATAAATAATATATGATAGTTAAAAGAAATTATTATATGAAATATACATGAATAATTTTATTGGTAGTATAATTAATTATCTTAATTTAACAATTCAGCAAGATAAGTTCCAGATCATAGCGCTTTCAAACATTATATAAGGTTATGTCTCATTTCCTCTTCATTAATACTTTTTAATATCCAAGAATAATTTTACATCTTTTAGGAAGTGATATGCTAGTCATGGAGAAAAAAATTATACTATAAGATGGTAATTTATGGTTTAAGATAATTACTGCTCTACATGCCATGTTTTTTAGTGAAATGGGATTTTATATCCTAAAGTTTAGTTTTACAGCTTATGATTTGTGGGCCCAAGGAATTTACGGTGGGAATGTTTAATTTACAACATAAATCAAGTGAGTTTCAAGTTGTTTATAAATCCAATTTGGATAATTTTTTCATTCATTTGGCTATAAATTTTTACTCTTAGTTATTTAAAAATCTTATGTGATTTTGGGAGATCATTAATCCCATATTCCCTTACCTTGATCATTGGATTCTTATGGTGGTGTTTCAGAAATAAGCAGTAATCCATTCTCCCTTTCTTGGTTTTTTTCTCTAATTTATCTCTCAAAGATCTGATGCGGTGTTTTAGTTTTAGTTATGGTGTGAGTTAATATATGTTTTTATGGTTCTTTGATGTGTACAAGTTGATACTATGTTTATATTGTGAGATTTAGTTTGTAGGGTGTTTCTTCTTCGTACTGCCGTAGGCAGTGGCATTAGAAAGCATCATTGAGGTATTTAATCATTATTGTCACTACTTTAATGTGATATATATGATAACTACATGGGTTTTCATTCCTTTTTTTTGTAATAAGGTTTTTCATAAAAATTATTAATTTTTGTAATTGAAATTATTGGGTTTGGGGAGATATCACAAGCCTTACTTATTATATATATATTTTTGATGATGTTGTGTAGGATTTTTTCTAATACTGAATATAAAAGTTGTTGTGATCCTGTAATACATTGAACATGATATATAGTGATGGACCTTTCTATGTTTTTATTTCATCTAACCCAAAATAAAAAAATAAAGAACATGTATATGGATAAATAACAAGTTTCCCATGGAACTTGGTTTGGGTGATAATACCTATGCTAAATTAATGAAGTAATGTGATTACATCCCTTGAAAAATTTGTGGAATCCAGAATGTATTGTTGTTGTTGTTTTGTTTTTTGTGTTTTCTTATGTGTTATGGTATGTTGTGTTGTAGTGACTATGACCAGCTTGGATTTGCGATGTATGGGGATATGATGTGGTTGTTTGTTGGGATGGATGCAATGTAGAAAATTGTGCGATGTGGTTGAGGTGTGAATATTTGTTATTCATGGTGGTGATTATGTGTGGTGATGGTTTTTGATGTGGATGTGATGTGTGGTGGTTGTGGTGTGAAGTGGTTATGATGAGTGGTGTATAAAGGTTGTCACGCACTGTTTTTGATGATGATTGATGTGATGTGCTGTTGTTTTTGTGTGATTTCTTGAGCGATATGGTGTTGTGGTAATGGTGGATGTGTTGTGTTGTGATGATGGTTGATGTGAGTTGGGGTAGTTATTGTGTGAAACGGTTGTATTATTTTCCATGTTAGAAATCGAATAAATGATTATGGTGAATGAAATGAATAAATGAATGGTATTTATAAATGTGAAGGAAGTGGATTAATAATGAATGTTAGTGGAACCTGAAATATATAGAATGTGGTGAAAATTTTAAATTAATGTGGGAAATGTTGTGTGGTTTTTCTGGTGGTTGTGTGGTGTTGCATATAGTGGTGGAAGTAGTTGCAATGGATGATGTGTGGTATGGTGGTAGTTATGTAGTGTTCTATAGGGAAATTTTTGTGAATCCATAGCATGGTTATCGTGTGTTATATATATATCATGTATGATTATATTATTTCTTTATGTTACCCACTCAAGTTAGATAACCTTGTCTACTCTTAGAGGTTCTAGGTTCTGAGTATTATCCCCAACATCTAGGATGGTGGTGATATGGATGGGTGTCTGTCCCCTCTTCATTGCTCTTGCTTTAACAGTGATGGCCTAGGTGTCTTCTAATGAGATGTGTAGTGATGGACCATTTTTTTTGTGTGAGTTTTGATGTGATGAGGCTATGATAAGTTGTGATATATAGTGGGGGGAAATCATTGTAGGGTTAGGGAAAGAGCTTTATGTATTTTACATTCATGATACCCTGCTGCTCTATTTATGTAATGAGATGCTTTTTCATGGCCCAAGTATCTTTGGGTGAGAGGTGTTGTGATGGACAAGGTGTCCTCAAGCTAGATGTGATGTGATAATACGTATTTTCTAGAAATGAATGTTAAAACTTCTAATCAGGGGGAAGGTAGTGATGTGTCACAACCCACAATATAGATGTCTCATATCTGATGTGATATAATAGAATGGATATGATCATAGGATGTTTTCCATTGAGGCATCAAAGCATAAACTCAGTGGGGAAGTGGTTGAGGGGCACATTTCTTTGTTAATATCTCAAGTTTATATTATTATATTGGATGTTATATTCTATGAGAGAGCCATTGTGAGGATAGGGATCTGTTATATGACATGTTTATGATCTTTTTGGTTTTATTTGTTTTTTATTGGATCATTAGCATGCTCTTTTCACATGGGCACTTAAGACATTGGTTATAACCCTACAAATTATAACTTTTATGCCCACCCTACATATATAAATTGTTTTCAAGTTTCCATGATAACATTAGGGACTGATCTAGAAATTATTTAAGGGTTATACCTATTGTTGATTCAATATCATAAACTTATATTTGGCATATATATTGGATACTTTTATATGTATACATTTTACTTATTTCATGCATTACAAGATTTCCATTGGTTTACCTTTATATATTTATTGGAATAGTTTAGTGATTTTTTTCCTATTTCCTAATCCTAATTATTTAATAGAGTATAATTCCACTAATACCATGATATTTTAATATCCTCAATTCTAGTATCCATCCTAGGGCCTAATGGATGCCAGACTTGGGGGGATTATCTATATTCCTTCATTTCAGAATCTTTGAAGAGAGGGGGTCCTAAAAAGTGGTATCAATGGTTTGGTGGAGGGATTGGATGGTGTATGGAGTTATGAATAGTGATTATTTGATGGTATGGTGAATAGACACTGAAATAGGATAACATTCATTATTAATATTTATAATATTCATGAGATTCATTATTCATAATCACCATTTTAGTGCATTTTACCCTTTGAACATTATTTCACATTTTGATTGTAATTCATTGTTACAGTGCACAATTACTTCGTATATATTTGAACACATCCTAAAATACAAAATGTCTTGATTTTATTTTTATATTTTATTTTCAGGTCTCCCATTATATAAGGAACAATTCATGCTTTTGGAGTACTTGAAAATTCTCATTGGAAGACCACCAAAATGGGCCTTCATGAAAACACATTTTGGGGAACCTAAACTGGACAACAACACAATAAAAAGATTGTATCATACAATATATAAGCCCAAGGATTCTAAAATTTATATTCAGATAGATTAAATCATGGGGAACATTTCATTCAAAAGTTAAAAGAGGTAATTCTGATGTTTTGAGGGAGTTCCAGACGGTCCAATTTGGATATAAAATTCTAGGCCAGATTATGTGTCATAGAAAAACATCCCACCATTTCAAAAATATCTTTCAAAACAAAATTCCATTTGGTATGAAATATTCCATACAGTTAGAAGACTTCATAGGATCCATTTTCTTCTTTTATTCACTACTCCAATTCGGCCATCTGGATGGTCATTTTGACACATCTGTTCGGTGGATGCGAGATGGTATCCACTTCGGGTCAAGAGTGGAAAATTCTATGTTCCACATGCTTTCTACCACCATATGCCTACCATACTCAAGTGGTATGACTTTAACTATTGGAGGACCGACCCAAGGCTTCCAAAATTCCTATTTAAGGCAGTGGTGGAGGAGGATTTGAGGATATTTAGTGCCTTCTTTCTTTTAAATGTTATGCTGCCCATTTGATGTTGTATTGTTCTTATTCAATTGTAAGTTGTTCAAATCACATTAGTTTTCAAAATAAATTATGTATCTTATCTTATTATGTACTTCTTATTATCATATTGATACCATTGTTTTATGGAATGAATTTATTCGCACCAAAACTTTTGAAATTATCCACACGACAGTGGACTGATCATTTTCTTATTATTGTATTATTTCTTCAATTCCTCCCTCATGAGTCTACTTCTTGCTTCCATTGAAACCATATCATCAAGGGATGGATAACCCTCTTATGGGTTGATACAAGGGAGTAGAAAGGGGTTGTATTGGATGTTATTTCTCACTCTAATAATTTATAAACAATAATTTTAATTGAGAATTTCATTTGATGATTTTAAAACTTCTTCGTCCTTTTTAAATTTTAAGGGTGCACACTTCAAGTACTAATACGAACCATTACCTTGGAGTGCTCAAAACATTGATCATCCAAGTGTATAGGTGATTAGTATTAGGGTTTGTAGGTATTAAAATTTGAATTGATGATGTTTTTTGATCTTATTAAATGAACCCATATCAAATATAATAAATTGGAATAGTTGAAAAAGGAATTCATCAAATCCACCCCAAGTGATAAACTATGATCAACTCATTTTATTAGTTTGAATTCGCTTAAGTATATTAGTGTTCACCTAAACCCATATAAAATCAACCTAATTTGTCCACTTCAATGCCAAAAACAATCCACAGAATGTATGTGTCTATAGGCTACTTCTTAGGTCTCTGAGGATTCGATAACCCAAGAAAAACTACAAGCGACTTCTTAACCCTAAAATCTTGGGTATATTTGGGTGATACCAAATTTTAGCACTGTTTCTAGGGACCCAAGTAATTTATCTCAACACCCATTCTATTCTCCCCCATTTCGGTTTTCTCACCACAAATTCTCTTATCTTTTCCCCTTTATTTTTATCCCTTTTCCTGGCGCATGTCCGCCTATACCCATTACAAATCAAACCGTCTAGTTAGGGTGGATAGTCCTGGGATTCCGGAGTCAAGTACACCAAGTGAACTCTTTTCATTAGATCATGATATTCCTAATACTCTAGAGTCAAAAAAATTTCTCATTTCAAGGGAATTTAATCAACGAAACTAACTCATAAACCTGGGTGGGAACAAAAATGAAAATCCAAATGAGGCAAGCCCAAACATGGGGAATCAAGTCACTCAAACAATGAATGACTACCTCAAGCCAATCTGGACCAATTCCCCCTCATGCATTAAAAACAATTACATAGGAGATACCGACTACATCTTTAAACCCAATTTCCTAAACAACCTTCCCACATTCCATGGAATGGAGCCCAAGATGCCCAACCTTCATGTTAAGGAGTTTAATGACATTGTAGAAACCATGTGTCCCCCACATCAACTAGAATCATCTAAGATTAGGCTCATTACTTTTTCTTTAAAGAATAGATCTAAAAATTGGACAAAATAATTTAGACCATAATCCATCAACTCTTGTGACCAATTACAAATAGAATTATACAAAAATACTTCCCCCACCACAAAACAATTACACTTAAAATGAGCATCCAATACATTTTTGAAAAAGAGGGTGACTGATTATATGAAACATGGGAGAGGATCAAAGACAACCTATACAGCGACCCATACTATACATACATTTTTATTACTTCATAATTGAAGCATACTTATTAAAACATATAACAAACCATGAAAGGACCATATTGGTATAATGTCTTTAGAAACTGAGAGACAAAAACAACTGGTTCGTAAATCATCTACGTTGTCTCCCATTTATTTCATCATATCCAGATTCCATTTTGGAATATTCTACTTAATACCATTCATCCAGACCAGGGGAAAAGAAAACATACAAAAGGGTGATCTCAAATGCTCAGTAAGGGGTAAACAAGGGAAATATCAATCTTATAATATCCGTAAGAACATAACATTTTGAAAATCTTAACCTGTAAAAGAGATCATAATATCATGACATGGGATAAATCATAGAAGTGAAAAGTAATCCCAAATAATCATAACTTAAAACATGATACTTTGTGGCATACACACATAATCATAGAAAATAATTTCATATTAGTCAAGGCTCATATCCATGACCATCATAGCGGACAAAGTCCATTACGGAACCGAGTTCACTCCTCGTTCTAGTCCTGTACCACTGAACCGGATTATATTTCTGTTCCAGTCATGTCTATCTCATGAGATATAAATCATTACCCCATGCATTGGAGGTATATATAGGTCCTACCCATCTCATAATTAAACCATTCATATGTGTGCCACAAAATCATAATTCATACATCATAGCATAACCCAAGTAATAAAAATGGGATTCTTAAACATCGTGAAATCAGAAAAAAAATTCATATAAGATAAAGGACTTCATAAAAACCATTCCATCACAACATAATCAAATCAATGTAACAATATGGATATAAATAGAACCATATATTTTCTTAGATGGAAAATAATTTTTATAAAACACTTGAACTCAATTCTTGAGGAAAATATACCTTCTACTTCAAAAAAACAATTTTCCTTTCTTAAAATGTCATACAATATTAAAAGTAGTTAATTAGAAATAAACATAAATACTTGTAAAAGAAGCATCCTGGAAATAACATTCTATGAAATCATAAAAATCCATTCATGCCGTATATGTTAAAAAAACATGTTTCTCGTACTTTGCCCAGAAAAGTCAAAATGTATCTCGTACTAAAAACGACAAAAGATTCCTTTCATATCTTTTACTACAAACTCATCAAAGGGTAAAATTGGATTAAAACAGTAATAGGATGATAGAAATAATATTACATATTGAAGAAACATAGATGTGGCTGATAAATATTCCCCAATAAATTCTGAAGTATAAACAATCTCGGATAAAAATGATATTGCGAGATTTTCCATTACCTTAGGTCTAATATACTTTGTACATGGCCGAACCACTTGTATAATGATTTATATAATGTCATTGACTTATTCAAGAATCATACTCATGATATCATATATGTTCATATTCTTAACTTCTTATTATTGATATTTCATTGCTACTTGTTATTCGGGTGTTTATTGCTTTATGTTCTTATGCGTGTTTTGTCGAATAAATTCATATTATTATTTTAAGGTTATAGATACCTCATTTCCAGAAATTTTATTAGTGTAATATATATCATATTTACTCATTAAATTAATTTATATAATAATTATTCAATGAATATCATGTTGAATGAGTCGCATCATATCAAGGAGATGGTAGGCCGTACGTACGCACGAGGGATGATATCGTTCCCATGATCATGTAATTTTATTGAAGTGTATGTATACTATTTCAGAATCAATAACACTTTACAATAATCATATATAGTTATTATTTAAAACATTATACCCATCCAATTAAGGTGGTGGTGGAAAACATATTACACCACTGCGTGGAGACAGTATTCCGTACGTATGCACGCGTGGTGATTTCATTTTCTATAGAATGGATTGAGGTGAAATAGGGTTGTTTTCATATTTATAATAACATATCAATATATTAGTGATATTTATGTTATTACTTCATAATAAATCAACTAAATAAGAGGAAGTAGAAGAAGAAATAAATTTGAAATAATCGGTAATGGATATTACCTCTTCTTCAACACGCCTCTTTCAAACATCCTCTTAGGGCACTAAAATTGGTCTTTGAAGAAAATCAGGACCTCTAGTATGTTTCTAGGGAAGTTGATAAGGTTAATGGGCAGGGTTTGGCTGATATTGAAGGATCTAAATTGTGTAAAGAGGAGAGGGAGGAGCTGCCCTTTTATAAGGGTGGAGAGGGGCACCTTTGGAATTATAAGAAATATTAATTTATAATAAATTCCAAACCAAATTAAAAACCTCCGAAAATGACTCAAATCCGAAGCTTAGATTATATAGGTTTGTAATCTCATCATCCAATAAAATTTAGACAAGTTGGGAATTTATTTTAAACATTATCAACATGATTTATCCTTATATAATCTATTTAATTTTATTTGTGGTAATAATATTAAATATTTTAAATCATTATTAATAATTACTTATATGTGTTTAATTTTCCATAATTGTATACTTTATTATATTTTCGACCATATAAATTTTAATTTATAATTTTTAAAAAAATTTGTGATTTTTAAACGATTTTATAATATGTAATTTTTATAAAATAATAGTAGTGTCAATTTTGACACTATTCATTTATTTGAATTTTAATAAAATATACACAGAATATATGTTTAAAATAAAAGATTTAATAGATTCATATAATTTCATATTTATCTAGAAAATTAGTGGAGCTCATTAAATAGTTCATATAATATTTATTTTAATACTTTTAAAATAATTTATTTGATAATTTAGTTAATAAAATAATTTCAACATCGCTATTGTGTCATAATTAATGATAATTATTTAATCCCTAAAAATTATAAATAAATTCATATGATGTAGATAATTTTATTACATTTAGGGATACTATTCATGTTCAAAGTTTCATGAAGTTTATCATTAAATTAACATTATTATACTTATAAGATTTAAGAGAGTGACATGTTGTCAATTTCTTTGGTTTTAATAATAATTAAATTTTTTTATTGGTCAGAAGTCCATAAAATGAATTTATTACTACCCTTAGATGATAAGAGTCAACTTTTAGTAATACAATATAATTTTGGCATGTGTTAGAGTAATTTTATAAGCTTATATTTACACTTAATTACCTGATTTACCTTTAACTGCAGTAACTAAAAATTACTGTAGTCAATATTAATAATAGAAAAATAAATAAAATTAACCTATTAACATAATTTGGAACAACTGAATTCAAATATGGAATCCATTTTTCAGAATTCAAAATACAGAAGTTGCATTAATTAATTTAAAATCGTTCCCGTTGTTAAGAAAATGAGTTTTAAAAGTTAAAACATTACCAAAGATTGAAATGTTTTTACCTATAAAGTAAATGTATAATTAATGGTAAGGACATACATTATATTAAATGGTAAAAATATACTATATTTATACTTTAAAACAATTCAATATAATAATTTAACCATATAAATTGTTGCGATGAAAACAGTTATTTGTAATTAAAATATAACATGTTTTTACTATTCATTCAAATATGAAAGTTATCAGAATAATATGAAAATTTTATCCACAATAATTTTTTATATCTTGATTCAAAGATGAATTTTATTTTTTCAAATTGAACTTATAAACTTGTCAAACACTAGATTTAATGTTGGTGCGCCATCAAAAGGCGGCAAAACTGCATTTTTTTAAAAATAATTATTTTGCCCGAAAAATTTATTTTGTTCTAATTCCATGTTCTAGAAAATATGTAAGATGATTAATAATGTTATAAAATTCAAAATTTTGTTAATAATATTCATAACGGCTAGTCTATAACAATATTATAACAATATATTGTTATTTAGTGAAACCCGATATTACGTACTACATACGCTATCGAGGAAGGTCGCGATTGTGTGTAACGCAAGCCAAGCTAGTGTTGTGTACAATGAAAGATTCATTTGATGTTACGTATAACATAAGACATAAAGAATATATACTTCTCAAAAAATATCTGGGTGTTACATTCTACCCCCCTTAAAATGAATTTCGCCCTCGAAATTCGTCACTTCATAACAAATAGATGAGGATATCTCTCCCTCATCATATCCTTAAGCTCTCATGTAGCTTCTTCTAATTAGTGGTTCCTCCATAAAACTTTCACCATGCGAGTGGTATTGTTCCATAGAACTTTTTCTCTATGATCCAGAATCTCTATCGGTTGTTCTTCATAAGAAAGATCTTGCTCTAGTGGTACAACTTCTGAGCTTAGTACATGTGAAGGATCGGGTATGTACTTTCTCCAGAGAGATACATGGAACACATAGTGAACTTGAGAGAGATTTAGTGGAAGCTCCAATCGGTATGCTACCTTCCCAACATGATCTATTATTTCAAAAAGACCGATATACATAGGGCTCAACTTTTCCTTCTTTCAAAATCTCATTACTCTCTTCCAAGGAGATATTCATAAGAACACTTTATCACCCACTTCAAACTCTAGGTCTTTTCTTTAGCTGTCGGCATAACTATTTTGTCGAATATGAGCGGATCTTATGTGTTGTTGAGTAGATCTGTCCTTTTCTGCCATCTCATCAACATGATCAGGTCCTAATAGATTTCTTTCCCTAACTTCATCCCAACAAGTTGGAGTCTTGCATTTTGTTCCATAGAGAGCTTCATAAGGAGCCATATGAATACTGGAGTGAAAGCTATTATTATAAGAAAATTCCACCAAAGGTAGGTGTTGATCCCAACCACCTTTGAAATCCATAGAGCAAGCTCTTAACATATCTTCTAGAGTTTGAATTGTTCTCTCAGACTGACCGTCTGTATGAGGATGATAAGCAGTGCTGAAACTCAACTATGTATCTAAATTATGCTGATGACTTTGCCAGAACATCGAAGTAAACCTCGGATCCTGATCAGATATAATGGAAAGTGGTACCCAATGAAATCTTACCACATCCTTCACATACATCCTGGCAAGATGATCTAGAATGAAATCTTCTCTAATAGCAATGAAGTGTGCTGACTTCGTAAGACAGTCAACTATAACCCAGATAGCATTATTTCCTTTGGATATTTTAGGAAGTCTAGTGACAAAGTCCATAGTGATGTTTTCCCATTTCCATTCCGGTATGGGTAGTGGTTTTAACATCCCTTTAGAATTCGGTCTCTGAGCGTTAACTTGCTGAAAAACCAAGCATCGAGAGACATATTCAGCAACATCTTTTTTCATTCCATCCCACCAGAAGTACTCTTTCAGGTCCCTATACATCTTCGTGCTTCCAGGATGAATAGAGAATAAAGAACTATGAGCCACATCCAGTAGCTCTATCTTTAATTCTGGGATGGTAGGAACACAAACCTGATTCCTGAACATTATTATCTCATCACAATCAAGGTTGAATTTAGGAACATTTATCACCTTCTTTTGTAACTCTAAATCTTCTTTTTGTGCCTCATTAATCTTCACATGCATATATGGTTGAATATTCATTTGAGAAAGATAATATTTTTCCCCTTCCATTATAATTCCACGATCCATCCTTTGTAAATCCATAAATATTGGATCTTTTGTGATCCTCGTCACAGATAAGCTAGCATGGTCTTGTCGACCTAATGCATCTTCCACCTTGTTTGCTTTCCCAGGGTGATAATGAATTGAGCAGTCGTAATCCTTAATCAGCTCCAACCATATTCTTTGGCTCATATTTAGTTTTTTTTGTGTGAAAATATACTTTCAAAATTTATGATCAGTATAAATATCACACCTTTCACCATAAAGATAATGCCTCCAAATCATTAATGCAAAGATTACCACAGTTAACTCCAAATCATGAGTTGGGTAATTTTGCTCATGGATTTTCAAATGTCGTGATGCATAAGCTATCACCATATCGTTTGGCATGAGAATACACCCCAATACCTTCTTGGATGCATCACTGTAGATCACAAACCTTTCTCCACTACACGACAGAGTGAGCATAGGTTCACTGGATAACCATCTTCTCAACTCCTTGAAATTCTCTTCACACTCCTCCATCCACACAAACTTAACTCCTTTTCGAGTAAACCTGGTGAGTAGATTAGATAATCGTGAAACATATTTCACAAAACGTCAATAATATCCAGCAAAACCAAGAAAACTTCGGATCTCAGTTACTGTTGTTGGTCTCGACCATCTTTCGATAACCTCTGTCTTTTCTGGATCCACAGATATCCCCTCTTTTGTGATTATGTGATCCAAAAATGAATGTTTTTGAAGCCAAAAGTCACACTTGGTTAATATGGAATAAAGCTTATCCTTTCTTATGGTCTTTAATACAATTCTCAAGTGATCTTCATGTTCTTCCTTTCTCTTTGAATAGAAAAGAATATCGTATATAAAGACTATCACAAACTGATCAAGATAGTCTCTAAAGACTCTATTCATTAGATCCATGAAGATATCAGGGTAATTAGTAAGACCAAATGGCATCACTATATATTCATAGTGTCCATACCTTGTACGGGAAGCTGTCTTTGGTGTATCCTCTATTTTGACCCTTAATTTATGATACCCTGAATGAAGATCAATCTAGGAAAAGTATTGAGCTCCTCGTAGTTGGTAAAATAAGTCATCAATGCATGGTAGAGGATATTTGGTCTTGATAGTGATCTTGTTATGTGCTAGATAATCAATGCAGAGTTTCATTGATCCATCTTTCTTCTTAACAAACATAACAGGTGCTCCCCAAGGTGACGCACTAGGTCATATGAATCCTTTATCAAGATTCTCTTGGAGTTGCATCTTCAACTCCTTCAACTCAATTGGATCCATTTTATAAGGTGTATTTGAAATGGGCATAGCACCCGGTATGAGTTCTATTGAAAACTCAACTTCACGGTTTGGTGGAAGACCTGAAAATTCCTCTAGAAAGACATCATAAAACTCCCGTACAATAGGAATATTCTTAATCGTGAGTTTCTATCCAACCATTTGAGATACATAACCTTCATTTATTGGAATCAAGACCCATAATATGGAAGAAATTTACACTGGAAGGTTATATTCATCCTTTCATCAATATATGATAGTAGATTGATCAGGAATATTAAATGTGATTTCGCTTCTTTGGAAATTTATATGAGCTACGTATAAAGAATGTCAATCCATGCCAAGAATCACATCAAATTCCACTATAGGAAGGATCACGAGATTTGTAGGATGCACTTTCCCACAAACTTCAATCAGAGAATAATTTTAATCTTTTGATGTGATTGTTGTTCCATTAGGAGTTTTCACAGCTAACTCAACATATAATTGTTGAGGTATTACGACGATACCCTTAGAAAATTCTTCAGAAATAAAAGAGTTGGTGGATCCAGAATCAAAGAAAACATTTGATACTTTAGAGTGGATGGTAAGTGTACCTTTCACCACTTCGTTATCGTAATCCACATGGATGATAGTAATTGCATGTGGCTTTCCTTTTTCTTTGGCTTTAAGAGTTTGTTGACGTTGATCATCATCGACAACCCTTGGAATAGGGCATTGATTGGCATAATTCCCCATCTCCTTTCACATGAAACATTGAATTGTTGGAGGTGCATTCTGTGAATGCCTTTATTTCTTCGCATCATTAGATATCTTCTTCCCATTATTTCGACAATCAATTGCCCGATGACCTTCTTTTCCACATATAAAAAATTTTCTTGTCCCTTTTAGACAATTCCCTCCATGTTTCTTTCCACAATTTGAGCATAAAGGAAAACTCATCTTCTTTTCAGTGTAGTCTTTAGATTTTCCTTTCAATTCCATTTTCCTATTCTTATAAAACCCATATGATTGATGGGTAACTCCAATCTCCATCTCAACCTTGGGAGCACATCGAAATATTTCCTCGTAGCAATTGAAGTCCCTTATGGATAATGCCCTTAGAAGACTTGGTTTTAAGCCACTAAAGAATTGATCGATCTTACTCTCAATTTGGATAATAATTCCAGAAGCATACCTTGCAAGTGTTGTAAAATTTGATTCGTAGGTACCAATAGATTCATCATCCTTTTGCTTCAGTTCAAGAAACTCCTTCTCCATATTTGTTCGAAGAAAATGAGGGATGTACTTATTGAAAAATATGTTCCTGAACTCATCACGTTCCATGGACTCAATTTCATCTCTTTGCCTCGTATTCTTGATAAGATTCCACCATTGATCAGCATCAGCTTCCAAACGATACACTGCTAAGATGACTTTTTCATGTTCAGAACATTGTAGAACTGAAAATATCTTTTCAGTGGTATTAATCCATTGTCCAGCCACTAATGTATTAGAAGACCCGCTGAATGAAGGTGGTTGCCGCCTCATGAATTCAACAGAATGTTGCTCCTTCCTTTGCTCGTTTGGAAGTCCTGCATCGTTCATATCTTGAGAAAGTTGTGTGAGCTTGGCTACTAGATTTTTCATTCCATCTCCCATAATGCTTGGTTGCTCAGGGGGGATAATCATTGCATTGACCGTCGCATTCAGTATTAACATGGTTACTTTGAGTTCTGTCCATTGACTAAAACCTAAAAGCATAGTGTGAGAAACACTAATCATAATAAGAAAACCTCATAATCAAGAATAAAATTTTACACTTAAGGTCTTATTATAGGTCATTCATGGCCATTTCTAAAACACTAATATTGTGTTCTATGCTTACACATATCCTTAGGGTTCTTACTAAGGAATTCACATCCTAGTTTCCAATTATTGACTATAACCTCTCTCTGATACCAACTATAGCGACACCTACTCTACATACATTATTATTACATCAGAATTGAAGAATACTTATTAAAACATATAACAAAACCATTAAAGGACCATATAGGTATAGTGTCTTTAGAAACTGGGAATCATAAACAACGGGTTCATAAATCATCTACGTTGTCTCCCATTTAGTTCATCATATCTAGAGTCCCTTTTGGCATATTCTACATAATACCCTTAATCTAGACCTGGGGAAAAGAATACATACAAAAGGGTGAGCTCAAATGCTCAGTATGGGTTAAACCAAGGAAATATCAATCATATCATATCCGTAAGAACATAACATTTCGAAAATCATAACCTGGAAAAGAGAACATAATATCATGACATGGGATAAATCATAGTAGTGAAAAGTAATCCCAAATAATCATAACTTAAATCATGATACTTTTTGTAATACACACATAATCATAGAAAATCATTTCATATTAGTCAAGGCTCATTTCCATGACCATCATAGCGGACAAAGTCCATTACTGAACTGAGTTCACTCCTCGTTCCAGTCCTGTATCTCTGAACCGGATTAACTTGTCATTCCATTCATGTATATCTCATGAGATATAAATCTTTACCCATTGCATTGGTGGAATATATATGTCCCACCCATCTCATAATGAATCCATTATTATGTGTGCCACAAAATCATAATTCATACATCATAGCATAACCCATGTATTAAAAATGGGATTTTTAAACATCGTGACATCATAAAACAATTCATATAAGACAAAGGACTTCATAAAAATAATTTCATCACAACATAATCAAATCAATGTAACAATATGGATAGAAACATAATCCTATATTTTCTTATATAAAAATAATTTTGATAAAACACTTGAACTCCATTCATGAGGAAAATATCCTTTCTACTTCAAAAAAAAGATTTCCTTTCTAAACATGTCATACAATTTTAAAATAAGTTAATTATAAATAAACATGAAAACCTGTAAAGTAAGATTCATGGAAATAATGATCTATGAAATCATAAAAACCCATTCATTTCGTATAAGATAAAAAAACATTCTTCTCGTACTTTGGCTGGAAAAGTCAAAAATTATCTCGTACTAAAAATGACAAAAGATTACTTTCATATCTTTTACTAAAAACTCACCAAAGGGTAAAATTGGATTTAAAATTTTTTTGGAGGATAGAAATAATATTTCATATTGATTAAATATGGATGTGGATGATAAATATTCCCTAATAAATTCTGATGTGTAAACAATCTCGGATAAAAATGAGATTGTGAGATTTTCCCTTACCTTAGGTCCATTATACTTTGTACATGTACGAACCTCCTGTATAATGATTTAAATAATGTCATTGACTTATTCTAGAATCATACTCGGGATATCATATATGGTCATATTCTTACCTTCTTATTAGCAATATTTCATTGCTACTTGTTATTCGGGTGTTTATTGCTTTATGTTCTTATGCGTGTTTTGTCAAAATATTTCTTATTCATATTTTTAGGTTATAGATACCTCATTTAAATAATACTATTAGTGTAATATATATCATATTTACTCATTAAATTCATCTATATAATCATTATTCAATGAAGATCATGTAGAACGAGTCGCATCACATCGTGGAGACGGTATGTCGTACGTACGCACGAGAGATGATATCATTCCCATGGTCATGGAATTGTATTCAATTGTATGTATACTATTTTAGAATCAATATAATTTTAAAATAATCTTATATAGTTATTCTTTACACCATTATACCAATCCATGTAAGGTGGCGGTGGAAAACAGATTACACCACGGCATGGAGACGGTATTCCGTACGTACGCACGCACGGTGATTTCATTTTCCGTAGGATGGATAAAAGGTTAAATATGGTTGTTTCATATTTATAATAACATATTATAATATGAGTGATACTGATTTTATTACTTCATAATGAAAAAATTAAATAAGAGGAAGTAGAAGAAGAAATAAATTTGAAACAATGGGTAACGGATATTACCTCTTCTTCGACACGCCTCTTTCAAACCTCCTCTTAGGGCACAAAAATTGGCCTTTGAAGAAAACCAGGACCTCTAGAATGTTTCTATGGAAGTTGATAAGGGAAATGGGTAGGGGTCTCTCGAGCTTGAAAGCTCTAAATTGTGTAAATAGGAGAGGGAGGAGGATCCCTTTTATAAGGGAGGAGAGGGGCACCTTTGGAATTTTAAGAAATATTAATTTATAATAAATTCATACCCAAATTAAAAACCTCCAAAAATGAATCATATCTAAATCTTAGATTACATAGGTTTGTAATATCATCAACCTATAAAATTTAGACTAGTTGGGAATTTATTTTAAACATTATCAACATGATTTATCTTTATATAATCTATTTAATTTTATTTGTGGTAATAATATTCTAAATTTTAAAAAATTATAAATAATTACTTATATGTTTTGAATTTTCCATAATTGTATACTATATTACATTTTCGACCATATAAATTTTAATTTATAGTTTTTAAATTTTTTTGTGATTTTTAAACGATTTTATAATATGTAATTTTTATAAAATAACAATAGTGTCAATTTTTACACTATTCAATTATTTGAATTTAAATAAAATATACACAGAAGATATGTTCAAACTAAATGATTTAATAGATTCAAAAAATTTCATATTTATCTAAAAAATTAGTGGAGAACATTAAATAGTTTATATAATATTTATTTTAATACTTTTAAAATCATTTATTTGATAATTCAATGAATAAAATAATTTCAACATCACTATTGTGTCATAATTAATGACAATTATTTAATCCCTAAAAATTATAAATAAATTCACATGATGTATATAATTTTATTATATTTCTTTATACTATTCATGTTCGAAGATTAATGATGTTTATCACTAAATTAAAATTATTATACTTATAAGATTTTAGAGAGTGACATGTTGTCACTTTCTTTGGTTTTAATAAACATTTTATTATTTTAATGGTCAAAAGTCCATAAATGGAATTTATTCCAACCCTTAGGTGATACGGGTCGACGTATAGTCATCCAATAGAATTTTTACAGGTGTTAGGGTAATTTTATAATCTTATATTTACCCTTAATTACCCGATTTACCTTTAAGTGCAGTAAATAAAAATTACCGTAGTTACTATTCATAATATAAAAAAAGTAACCTATTAACATAATTTGGACCCACTGAATTCAGATATGGAATCCATTTTTCAAAATTCAAAATATAGAAGTTGCAGTAATTAATTTAAAATTAATCCCGTTGTTAAGAAAATGAGTTTTAAAAGTTAAAACATTGCCAAAGATTGAAATGTGTTTACCTCTAAATTCAATGTAAAATTAATGGTAATGACATACATTATATTAAATGGTAAATATATATTATATTTATACTTTAAAACCATTTAATATTATAATTTAACCATATAAATTATTGCGATGAAAAATTTTTTTTTTAATTAAAATATAGCGTGTTTTTACTATTCATTAAAATATGAAAGTTATCAGAATAATATGAAACTTTTATCCAAAGTAAATTTTTATATCCTGATTCCAAAGATAAATTTTATTTTGTGAAATTGAACTTATAAACTTGTCAAAAACTAGATTTAAGGTTAGTGCACCCTCAAAAGGCGGAAAAATTGCATTTTTAAAAAAATATTATTTTACCAAAAACATTTATTCTTTTATCATACCATGTTCTAGAAAATATATAATATGAATAATAATGTTATAAAATTCAAAATTTAGTTAATAATATTCATAATGGCTAGTCCATAATAATATTATAACAACATATCATTGTTTAGTGAAACACGGTATTGCGTACTACATATGCTATCGAGGAAGGTCGTGATTGTGTGTAACACAAGCCAAGCTAGTTTTTTGTGAAGTGAAAGATTCCTTTGATGTTGCATATAACATAAGGCATAAAAAATATACTTATCATAAAATATCTGGGAGTTACACCCTAAACATGGTTCCACACCATGGTTTTTTTATTCCTCAACAAGTGATAAATTTTTATGAAGGGTTGGGCCCAGTGAAAAAAAAATTCATTGACATGATGTGTAATGAGACTTTTAAAAACAAAGCCTCAACTGATGCTTATGAGTATCTAGAACGCCTTTCTGAATGAAAATATACATGAGGAACATTACCTTTTTATGAAAATCTATAAAGAACTACTAGAATGCATACACTTGGAAAAGAGGAGTTCATTAGGGTTTAACTCACAACACTCACAAGGAAGTTTGAAGAGATGGACCTTTGGAAAATCCCTGAAATCCAAACTGTAGACCCTGTTAACACAATTTTTGACAAACATGACCACAAAACAGACCCCTACCATACCCAAAATTTGAAAAACCATTACCAATTACAACCACAACTAGTAAAATACCAACATCCTTATATCTGACACTAATAACTCATCCAATAGCCCATCCAACAACCAAAGTATCCTCCTTGGATAAACCAACCAACACAATCATCCTCCAAATATATATCTCTCCAAATCCTAGAATATTATTGAAAATAAATGGAGAAAATGAATTCATAAGTCTCTTCCCTTAAACAAGAACTTCAAACCATAAAAACTGGGAAAGCAACCATACCTACTCAGGTGGTACCATCCTCAACTTTAATGGGAGATTTAAGTTTCACTCAAACAACTCATGAACAACTAAAGGCTATGATAGTTTTGAGAAGTTGAAAATAAATTGAGAAACCTAAAAAAATAATTCAGAAACTATTTGAAGTATAAAAGTCTAATGAAAAATCAAATTACCCACATGCTCAAACTGAAAAAACTAATAACTATGTGAAAGAAAAAACTCTTCAACAAACAATCCCACAACCTGTACCATTTCCTTAATGAATGGGGGGAAAACCAAGCCTAAATTTAGTAAAACATTGATGGAAATATTCTCACAAGTCATGTTGAACATTCCACTCCTCGATGCTTTTCAAACCATTCCTACATACTCAAAATACATAAAGTACCTCTACACTTTTAAAAGGAAATTCCCACATAAGAACCAAGTCCTTCTAATAGAAAATGTTAGCACAACAATCCAAGGATCCCTTCCACCAAAGTTGAAAGACCCAAGATTCCCTTACAACAATGTTTAATTAGGAGAGAAAAAAGATTTCAAATCCTTGTGTGACCTAGGTTCTAGTGTCAATCTCATTCCCTATGACCTGTACTTCCAGTTAGTCCAAGAAGAGCTCCAACCCACATATGTTAAATTTAAACATGGTGATCATAGAATTGGGGTTCTAAAGTGGATTTTCAAGGATGTTCTGGTAAAAGAAGAAAACTTCACCTACCCTACTAACTTCATTATCCTTGACTAAAATCCAAACATAGGAAACAAGGAACAAACCCAAATCATCCTTTGTTATCCCTTATTTGCAACAACCAAATCTGTTATCCGAAACTAAAATGGGAACATGACCATCACCTTTGGAAACATGAGTCTATACTTGAACATCTATAATGAAAGCTCACAAATAGAGGATGATGAGGATATTCATAAAGTAAAAATTATAGGAAGCATTGGTAATGAATCCATAGAACATCAAGGAATATTTGACGGATTTTTATGTCAGGACGAGATTAATTTCCTTTATTCCCATGAAGGAATTTTATCTCCTTGTCTAGAATCACATTCATATTTCTCTTATGATGAAATCAAAAGACCAAGAATTAGTGAAATCTTTCAAGAACCCACATTTGTGGAGACCACTCCAACTCCACTACCTACCACTGATCAAACCAATATAGTAGCTGAAACTTCTACGCGTAGGGAATAAATCCTATATGAAACTCAAAAAAAATAATTTGATCTAGAGACAATGTCCCAATATTCTGCTAAAATTTTGAACCAACCTGATCTTGAACTGAAAAAATTCCTACTACAGTTAAGTATGCCTTCCTAAGAGAGAATGGAACACATCCTATTGTTATTTCTTCTTTTATTAAATATGATCATGAGATGATGCTTCTATATGTCCTTAGGTGACACAAGAAAGCCATTGGATGGACCTTGTCTAGTATTCCTGGGATTATCTCACTTATTGGGACTCATAGGATTATTCTAGAATCCGATTCAAGTCCATGTCATCAGCCTTAGTGATGAATCAATCCTAATCTCATGGAATTAGTAAGAAAAGAGCTTCTGAAATTGTTAAAATCGGGTGTCATCTATCCCACAGCTAATATTGAGTGGGTCATCCGAATCCAAGTAGTTCATAATAAGGCCAGAATCATAGTGATAACCGATAAGGATGGATAGATTCTTCCAACTAGGGTGTGTATTGGTTGGAGTCTGTATCGACTATAAGAAGATAAACTCAATTACCAAGAAAGACCATGTCCCCTTATCATTCATTGACCATGTCCTTGAGAGATCCGTTGGTCACACCTTCTAAAATTTCATAGATGGGTTCTTGGGGTACAATAAAATTTAAGTCTACCTATAGGATCAAAGGAATACTACATTCACCTATCCATTCAGCACCTTTTCTTTCAAAAGAATACCCTTCGGGTTATGAAATTCCCATGGAACCTTCCAGCGGTGCATGATGGGAATCTTCTCAGACATGTTAGGGGATTTTATAAAGGTCTTCATGGATGAATTCTCTGTGTTTGGGAATAAATTTGAGGGATTTATGAGGAATTTGGAGAGAGTCCTGTCAAGATGTAGAAAAAAGAATTTGGCCCAAAACTGGGAAAAATTCCATTTCATGGTTAAAGAGGGACTAGTCTATTCCACCAAGTATCAGGTTGGTGGATTGAAGTTGATAAATACAAGGTTGAAATCATTCATCACCTTCCATCACCCAAAAATATCAAGGATGTGAGGACTTTATTAGGACATTTTGGTTTCTATAGATGGTTCATTAGGAATTTCAGCTCTATTTATCGACCACTTTGTGTTTTATTGGTGAAAGATACTCCATTTTTAGGGACAGAAAGCTATGAGGAATCATTATATACACTCAAGACAACTCTTATCTCTCCACCTATCATGAAATATAGAAATTGGAAACTTATTTTGGAGATCATGTGTGATGCTAGTGACTTCTTTGTAGGAGCAGACTTAAGACAACGGTGTGAGAAAACTCCATGTGTCATTGCTTATATAATCAAATATTTAAATGATCCACAAATCAACTACACCACCACTGAGAAGGAGTTACTTGATATTGTGTTTGACTTAGAAAAGTTTAGGTCCTTCCTCTTAGGCTCCCCCATCACTATGTTCATTGACAATTCTGCACTAAAATACCTCTTCCGGAAACAAGAAGCTAGCGCTAGACTGATTAGGTGGGTATATATCTTACAATAATTTGACCTAAAAATAAAGGAATAAAAGGGTTTTGAAAACTTTTTAGCTGATCATCTCTCTATGATAGAATTTAATGACAAATTATCTCACTGTTATGTGTCTAATTCATTCCCGGATGAACACCTATACTCGGTGAGTGATTTCCCTTGGTATGCCGACATAGCCAACATCTTAGTTATAGGAGTAATTACAAAATTCTTAGGGACTAAATATAGAAGGAAATTCATTTCTAATGTCTGGAACTATGTGTTTTATGATCCATACCTCAATACGTTCTACCCTGACCATGTCATTAGGAGGTGCATATCAGGATCTGAACAAGAGTACATCCTTAAATTATGTCCTAGTGAGGCATGTGGAGGTCACTTTTCCTATAAGAAAACTTAATATAAGGTTTTTTAGTGTGGTCTCTTCTGTCCCACCCTTCCAAGGGACTCCTAAACATTTTTTCAAAGTCTTCCTAGGTGTCAGTAAGTAGGTTCCATCACAAAAAGTAATCAAATTACACTTACTCCAATCGTAGTGATCAAAATCTTTGGCTGTTGGGGAATTGATTTCATGGGTCCCTTCCTAAACTCTAGCAGATATCTGTACATTATTTTAGCTGTAGATTATGTCTCTAAATGGGTTGTGTCCATTCCTACAAAATCCAATGATCATAAAACTATGATTATATTTCTCAAGGGAAACATCCTATCTATATTTCGAATTCTTAGGGCTATCATAAGTGATCTTGGAACTCATTTTTGCAATCATCCATTCTCAAAACTCATGGAAAAGTTTGGAATTTCTCACACAATTTCCACTATATACCACTCACAAACCAATGTTCATGCCTACCAATATCAAAATCTAAAAACCAGAAACATTATACTATGTAAACCTATTCAATTGTTTTGAAAAATTCATTTACACTTAGGAAAGTTGAGGTCTAGATGGTCAGGTCCATACATAGTGCATAAGGTGTACCCCCATGGAGTTTTAGACATTTAAGATACCACTATTGGTCAAACCATTACTATTAATGGTCATAGAGTCAAAACATTCATTGAACCATTACAAAAACATGAAGTTGATGAAAACTTGTGTGAACCAACCTTAGATGAGGAAAATAATTAAACAATTAGGGGTCTAAATTGATCTAGTGATTTTAAACAAAAGCATTGCACATGAGGTAACCCATGGTTTTCAGGGTTACAATCATTTTGAATCATCTATATTTTTCAAATATGATTAATTAATCAATTTTATATTTAAGAAAATACTTAACTCTGAATATGATATTACCATAGACTATTGAAATGTTATTCTATTATGAGTATGCATATGTATGAAAGGGGAGCGCCATATTAATCTGTGTCATGTGGTGTGATCCTTGAGTAATACCTTACCCTGAAATTTAAAAAGTAGAAATTTTATAATGAGTTTATTTTTATATTTATGTGTTTTTAGGTTAAAATAATAATAATAATAATAATAATAATAATTAAAATAATTAAAAGAACACATTATAGGCCGTGGCGAAAACCCTATCACAACTGGCAAAGACACGAGGACTCGCACTCAGGACCGAAGGGAGACAGGGACATGTGCTTACCACTGACCTACCACTTATTTTGCTTCCTTATTCTATAATTATTGTCTATATACTTATATTTTACTTTTTTTTATTATATATATATATATATTTCCTTTTTTCACTAGGGAACTCTGTGAGTGACATGGATATCAAAGGACTAAATTGGAGTAGCATAAACATCAACTTCAACCACCAGGTGAATTCATTCTATGATACTCATTTTCAATTTCCTTTTTGAACTCCCCTTCTCTTGTTATACCCCTTCGAAATTTTCATTTCATCAAACACTGGGGATAATGTTATTTTAATTTGTGGGGGGATGAAATAAAAAAAATTCTTTTATCTAAAAAATTGGTTTTGTGTGAAAAAAATGATTTGAAAAAAGTGTTCCTTAATTGAAAGAATAAGTTCCTTTAATCATGAACATGATAATACACATTGCAAACATTGAAATTTAATATAAAATAATTTTTCATACCTTTATTCTGATTTTAATGCAATTTTATGTTAAAGTTCATAGATATCTGGAAAGTGTGGCTGTCTAATGTGATATTTCATTGTTTATATTGTCATCCAAAAAAATTCACAACGCACATCCTTTGGATAGTGTGGAATTAGTTTTAGTTCATGGGGTACCCCAAATAAATAGCATAGGTTTGGTGATCATTTTTTTTATATGAGTATTTAATAAAAAATCAAAAACATCAAAAAATAAATAAATAATTTTGTGCGTAGAGCAATGAAATGACCTAATGCGTGACTTTCAGCACTTGGGGATCGTGAATCCATAGTATATTGGCCCAGAGTTAGTAATTTTATATATATTTTTGGTAATTTGACTTTTTTTAACTTATTTAACTCAATATGATGCCCAATTATGTGGGATTCACTTGGTGCCCTAAGGTCTTTGAGCCTGGGAGTCATCGGCAAAGTCTCGCTACATGGGTTGAATCTATTAAGTGAGTTTTAAATTACCATGGAAAAATTAAAAAAATGAATACTCATCTTAATATTGAAATGTGATTCCCCGTGGGGAATCCATCATTTCCCCCTTTAATAAAGATGAACCCTCATGTCTATTGTGATACACAACACATCATCATGCTTAATTGATATTAGATGAAATATTGCGATGAATTTGAACAAAGGAATGGGAATGGGATTGAGATATGCTTATGAATGTATCATGAATTAAAATATTTTAATGATTTCATGATTTTTTGGCACAAGGGTTCTTGGTGATCATTGTGTATTATTTCACATTATGATTGTAATTATTTGTTAAAGTATACTATTACTTGGTACATATTTGAACACATCCTAAAATAAAAAATAGTCTTGATTTTATTTTTATATATTATTTTCAGGTCTCAAATTATATAAGATAAAATTTATGATTTTTGAGTACTTGAATATTCACATTGTAAGACCACCAAAATGGGCTTTCATGACAACACATTCTAGGAAAAGTAAATTGGAAAACTTCCTAATAAAGAGAGCATATCAGCCAATATAGAAGCCCAATGATTCAAAAATGTATCAGAAGATAGAGGAAATCATGGGAATGATTTCATTAAAAATTAAAAAGATCTAATTCTAATGTTTTAAGGTAGTTACACGCATCCCAAATTAGAGATAAAATTATGGTCCAGATTCTGTGGCCTAGAAAAATAGCCCACCATTTCGATAATATCTCTCAATAATTTCCATTTGGGATGAAATTTTAGAGTAGTTTAGGATATATTCAGGTATACATTTCCTTCTTCTATGGAACACTCTAATTTTTCCATCTAGAAGGTCATTTCAACGCCTATATTTGGTGGATGCGAGCTGGATTCCACTGGATTCCACTTCGGGTCAAGAGTGGAAAAGTCTAAGTTCTACAAGATTTATACCACCCTAAGCCTAACATACTAAAGTGGCATTACTTTAACTATTGGAAGATCGACCCAAGGCTTTAAAATATTTTATTTAAGTCAGTTTTGGTGGAGGAGTTGAGGATATTTAGTGCCTTATTTCATTTAAATGTTATGCCGCCCATTTGATGTTGTATTGTTCTTCTTCATTTGTATGTTGTTTGAATCACCTTAGTTTTCAAAAAAAAAATATTTATATTATCCTATTTTGTTTTTATTATAATCACATTGATACAATGCTTCATGGTGTGAATTTATTCACACCAAACCTTTTGAAATTATTCACACTAAGGTAGAGTGATTGTTTTCTTTTTATTGTTTTGTTTACTTCTTCAATTCCTCCCTCATGAGTCTACTTCCCGCTTCCATTGAAACAATAGAGTAAATGGAGGCCTAACCCTCTTATAGGTTGATCCAATGGAGTAGAAAGGGGTTGTATTGGATGTTATTTCTCACTCTATTATTTTCTAATCAATTATTTTAATTGAGAATTTCATTTGATGATTTTAAAACTTCTTCGTCCTTTTTGAATTTTAAGGCCACCCACTTCAAGTGATAATACGAACCTTTTCCTTGGATTACTCAAAAAATTGATCCTCAAATTGTATAGGTGATCAGTATTATGGTGTTTAGTTATTAACCCAAGAAGTGATGATGTTGTTCAATCTTTTTAACTGAACCCATCTCTAATATAAAAAACTGAAATAGTTGAAAAAGGAATTCATGAAATCTACCCCAAGTGATGACCTTGGATCAACTCATTCTATTAATTGGAATTCAATTAAGTCTATTAGAGTTCAGTTAAAACCATTTAAAATCAACCCAAGTTTTCCACTTCATATCCAAAAACAATCCATATAATATATGTGTTTGTAGGCTACTTATTAGGTCTTTGAGGATTCAACAACCCAAGATAACCTACAAGCGACTAATTATCCCTAAAACCTTGGGTAAATATGGGCGACACCAGTTGGTATAGAACTGGTGCTAGTTAATGTTTTATCTGAAATAGATGATTTTAAATAGGATAATAAATCATATTTTCTTTGTAACGACTAGAACTGTTATAAATTAAATTCCCATTTTGATTTAATTAAATATATTATTATATAATATAGTTATATAAAACCCATAAACTAATTTATTTTTATTATATCCAATTGTATTTAAAATACCTTTAAGTTTCTTTACCTCTGATAATGTATCCATTGAACAGTGATAACATGATTAGTATAAATATAAGGTTTTTGAAAATCCAATGGACAAATACAAAGGAAGTGACGACCTCAACCAGTATAATCATACCGTATGAATCCCATATATCAGATATTATGAGGGAGATAGAATAACTTGTATTTTTCCTTGACCAATCCCAATATGTGATCCAATAACTTAAGCATGAGTGATACCATTTATGGGAGAAGTTTGAGCTCAACAAGATCACTTCCAAACCCATGTTTACTGAACCACCCCATGAAAGTCCCACCATTCCACACCTTACCCTTACAGAATTATTTAGTGTATTAAAGGAAAATGTTTCAATAACCCATAAATATAAGAATATACATTATTTTTTATAGAATAATTTATATATATTCATCCTATTATTCTTATTTTATAAATGTTTTTTTATATTGAATCAATAAAACACAAATAGAATTTTTGGTTAATATTAAAATTCAATTAAGGAATTTATTTTAATAAATTAATGGTTATTTGAAATAAATAATTTTTTAATAAAATGTTATTTATTTAAAAATATTTATTAAATATAAATAATCATATAAGTTTTATGAATTCAAATATAGTTTTTATAAGGGTTCAAATACTGTTATTGTTAAAAAACCCATCATTTCTCGATAAATGTCGATTACTATTTTAAATATGAAAATTCATATATTTAGAAAATTACTTTGATAAAATGAATATTATTTTTCTTTTCATAACTTTGAAATTATCCAATGGTGATTTTTTCATAATTTTCTGAGACAGTCACATTTTCAGGTAAAAATTAAATATTGTATAGATATACTTTGTTTATTGTGACATCATAATGAAAAAGAAGTGATGTAATAAATACCATAAAGGGTATAAATTCCCAAATATATGTTTTAAATTTATAATTATTTTATTTTATTTTTATATGGTAAGTTTTATAAAGACCTTGTGAATTCTCCAAAACCATTAATATATTTTATGGTTTTAAAATTATTTCATTAAGAGTGTGACTCACTCCTCATAATCAAGGGAATTATTTTATTAATTTAGGAACATAGACTAGTAAAATTATAATAATAACTCCCATTTGGAAAAAACCATGGAAAAAACCATGGGATGGCTTGACGTTTTCTTTATTATATAGAGTCCAAAACATAAATAATAGTGAAATCCCCTATTTACAATATAAACCATCCCAAGATCCCATTTTCTCTTCACTAAAACTAATTTTAGAACATACATATTGTTCCCTACACTGTCTAGAGTCCTCTCATGGAACCCCAAAGCTCTCAAGAATCCCCTCCCAAACATTTGGAGTCACACACTCATGTAAGGGATTTCTCTCATCATTTCCATTCAAGCCCTTATTTTATATTGTGTCTCCTAAATTTCATTTTCTTATATTGGGATATGTTCTTACACATTACCATTACTGTATATTTAATTTATAAATGATGATATCACCTTTTTACCCTCATTAATCCTCCCATGATCAATTATGTACTCCTGTAACCATGCCGAAATATATTTAGGATTCTTCTCTTTATTCAAGTTTCATTATTAAATCTTGCCTTCTATTTCCTATTTCTAATATTTGGATATGTTTTAAATGACCCTATTACATACAATTTTATTTATATTTAATTATATACCCTATTCTCTCTCATAAAACCATTTTTATGAACCTTTATGTAAATCCATTATGCTTCCGAAATTTCACCCCGATTTTCCATGCCAAAACAATTGTGTAGTGAATACCATACCCATTTCCTATAATGGATGTTCACATTTATAAACCTATAAATGTTTATTAGGGACTAACATATATTTATTAAACACTCCTTGGTCTTAGAATAAATTATGATAATGAATGAATCCATTTTGTATGATCCATGTGGAACGCCTAATCATGCGAATGAAATGTAAGTGACGAGTGCACCCAAAATTATATAGATCTCCAATGTATTGGGTAGTCTCATGAGATGACATTTTGGGAGAACGATCGAACCTTATTCCATTGTGGGACTTTTACCACTATGATTTCTTAGTGGTTTAGCCTTAACATATGTTTATGATTCTTTTTTTTATGTTGTTTCCACATTTCCCGTGTTATTATTATCATGTTATATCATGCCTTATTATTCATGTTTTTTATTCAAACACATTTTACTCCAAATTTATATGAATATTATCTATCATGTATTGCATTATTACATTTTTATTCCCTTATTGTGCTTTATATCTCACTACTTTCATATGTTCATCCTCGGGTTATCTCGTTCAACACTAAGTATGAGCATGTTAAGGAATTTTTCAATAAAGATGTTTTTTTACTATTTAGATTGTTATGCAATTTACCTAATTCCAAAATAAACAACATGTATATATATTTTGGGCTGTATTTATGTGTACCTTTATGTAATAAATAATGAATTAATGTGCAATAAATAGAAGGGTTATTATAGTTGGTATCCAATGAAAAGTTTAGTTATCTTTGGGATTAGGATTACAAAACTCTATTGAAAGCCTTAGGGATAAGTTTATGTATAAGAAAACATACCTAAAATTTTTTAACTATAGAGTATGTTGTTTATCAAGAAAATACATTCATGTATGAATACTAAAAGTGGATGTGGTTTTGGAATAGATGTACCTAGGGGTAAAAACTATGACAAAGTGTGTCGGGCCTGAATCGGTGTAACATGGTGCATGATAACTAGACTTAATGCGCACCTCGTTTGACACTCCTGTGGGATATGATTTGGTAAATTAAAAATCTCATTACAAACAATCATTAAAGGAACAAAAAAAATGAAACAAGAAGATATGTTTTTAAATATATCATGGATAAGATATATTGAGTGTAGAAATTCATAAGTTATGAAATAAATGTACTTTATAAGTTATCCCTTTAAATTAATTGTATTCCCATCTATGTGTTTAATAATTTAATAATATTCCTCCCTAATTTGACTTTTTATTCTAGCTAATGATCATAAATAAAAGGTATTGGGTAAATAATCAATGCATTGGGCAATGTGATGACTACCCCAATGAGATTCCCAACCCGATAGGATTAGGAATCACAAAATTCATGATGATACTATCTTAATTGAATCCTACAATGGCCTGAAGACCTTCATTTTTTATTGATTTTTGATAATCCAACATTCAAGGGGTGAGTTGGAACCCTTACAAGGCCTATAAGCATAAGTATTACATGTATCATAGGCCTTAGAAGAATTCATTTCCCATAGGCTTCAAACATTACATACAAAACAGACAAACTACATGGAACTGCTCCTCCCTAGCATCTTCATCGTGAAATCATCAATCCACATTCACATGGTTGTTCAGCTAGGATTTCTCGTGCATTCACAGGCTTTTCCCGATGACAGGTTCCATACCCTATCATACTTTCAATCCCTTTAGCTTCTAATATGGTGAAAAACTCCTTTCTCATCCTCCTTCTGAAGCTTGTTCCTTGTAGGTTTTCAGGTTTGCATCTGCACTTAAGGTGGCCCAAAGGCCTTGAGGTGGCCCAGAGGCCTTACTGAATCGAAGGCCTAGATTAGGAAGAGCATCCAAATCCCCCTAAGAGATAACAAGCTGCAATTAAGACTTATATATGACAAAGGCCCCTGATATTCAATAGATCATCTGATCCCCTAATCACGGAAAACCAGATCAACTCCCTTGAAAAGATCTTATCCATCCTTAAATGTTTGTAGAAAGAGAATATTTTATTGGATTTTTATTGTACGGAGGGAGAAGCTGATCAATGGTGTACAATGAACAAGATTATGAATCTTGAGGAAGTGATCGAAGTGATGGAGTGGAAGAAATTACATGAAATGTTTTTTGATAAATATTTTCCTCACACTCTCCATTTTAAAATAGAAAGGGATTTCTTTTTCCTCATGTAATAATATGAAACATCTACTATGGTGTATAAGGAATACTTTATAAGACATACATGATACACCTTTGGCATTTTCATTACCCCTGAATTCAAGGTTTAACACTTATTTTGGGGGGTATAGAACCTAGTATATGAAAATCCCTAACGATCTGAGTCTTAAATAACTATCAAGAAATTGTTTGATGTGCCCTCAAAGTAAACATAGAGATTGGTGAATTTCAAGGGTATCACAGTGATATGAATCGGAAAGTGGAGTTTAATTCTAGCAGTTCTATGGATAAATATAATGGTTCTAATAAATTTCAACATCCTACTTGTCAAAGGTGTGGAAATAAACACCCTATAAATTAACTAAGGGGTTGAATAAATGTGTTAGGTGTAGAAAGAAGGGATCCTAGATAGATATTGATAATAGGATAAAAACACTAATGATATGGGGGGGGAAGGAATGTTCTGGTCAACCATTAGTACATTTTTCATTTATTCAACATCAATTAACCAGGTTACATTTAAAACAAATTCACTAAGCCAAGGGTTTACAGAGAAAACCAACAACATTGAAGGCATAAATGGGAAGCTTTTTTCATCACAACCACTGTGGTGGATCATAAAAATGATGTGGTGATAGCTATAAAACTTATTCATTCAGGGATGTAAAACATATTTTTTTATTCTGGTTATATTCATTTCCTTATATCATGATATTTTAATAGAATGATTCCATAACCACCCAAAATCATGGAAGTGAAATTATCAATGAAAATAGAAAATGGGGAAATTATTTCATCCTCATTATATAACTCCTCCCCTATCAAAACTTTCTAACCAAACTTCCCAATGAAACCTTTAATACTCCCTTTGGTGGATTTTGATTTAATTTTGGGCATGGATTGGGTTTCTTTATATAGAGCCAATATAAATTTACAAGAGAAGGAAATCACTCTCTATATTGTGAATCGACCCCCAATTCTGTTAAATCGCAATGAGGGGGATGAGTCTTCTTTAACACCAAAATCACAAGCATGGAATTTATTTCCCTATGAGAAATCAAATCTATCTCAAATTATTGAGTATAAGGAAAGAACCATCTTCGATTAAATTCTTATTTTGAGAGAATATGCTGATGTGTTTATATAGGAATTACCAGATCCCCTTATTAGTTGGGAGGCTGAATTTTCAATAGAGATTATACATGTGGTGTGTTAATAATCCAAGACTCCATATAATGTCGGTTGTGGAACTTGAGGAACTGAATGAACAACTATAGAGTAACTTGGATAATTTTTTCATATTCCCAAGTACATCACCATGGGGTGCGATAGTCCTCTTCATCAAGAATAAGGATGGGTAAATGTGCCTTTGAATTAATTATCATGAGCTCAATAGGATCATGATAAATAACAAGTATCTCATTCCATGGATTGGTCACTTGTTCGATCAAATACATAGAGGTAAATAATTGTCTAAGGTGGATCTATGGTCATGATATTACCAAGTTAGAGTAAAGAAGTAGGATATCTACAAGACTGGTTTTTGTACAAGGTACAGGCACAATGAATTCATAGTAATTCCATTCGCACTCACTAATGCTCCAGGAATATTCATGGAATTGATTAATATAGACTTTATGTTTTACCTCAACAAATGTTTGATAGTATTTATAAATGATACTCTAAGATACTCAAAAACCAAGGAGGAGTATGTGGAGCATCAGATAATTGTTCTAAAGACCTTGTGATAGGAGAATATTTATGAAAAGTATAGCGAATACGAGTTCTAGTTTCAGGAAGTATCATTCTTGGGGAATATCATCACAATCAATGGGATATGTGTGGATCCTTCAAATATAGAATCAATTGAAGGATGTATGAGGCCAACAACTATGATAGATATCCATAGTTTACTTGGATTAGCTGGGTATTATCATTAATTTGGGAGAAATTTCTCATGATTTTAAAATCCTTTATCCATGATAACTTAGAAGGGAGTAAAGTTTTCTTGGAATGATGAATTTCAAGAGAGATTAAGGAAGCTGAAAAGGATTCCTGTCATTTCCCTTGTGCTCGCACTACCCACAAGTGGAGATCTTTTGGTGTTATTCAGTGATGCTTCGAAGAAGGTATTAGGATCTATGTTAATGAATAATAAGAAATTCATATACTATTCTTAAAGGTAGTTGAGATTTCATGAATAAAACTACAAAATAGATGATCTAGAGTTGGATGTAGTGATCTTTAATTTAAAAAGATGATCGAATTAACTATTTGAGGATATGCGTGAAATATATATGGATCACAAAACCATCAAGTAAATATTAACATAGAATGATCTGAATATGTACCAACACAGATGGTTATATCTAATCAAGGACTATGACTTCTCAATTAACTACCATCCTAATAAAGAAAATAAAGCGGTAGACATTGTATGTAGAAAGGACAAAGTGATTATATCATTGATGTGATTTGAAAGGGATATAGTCTTATTAGATTTAGAATTAATGAACTTGGGAATCATAAAATAAGGAAAATCATTCATCCTTTAACAAATATTTGCTCAAATATCTCTTATGGAGAGGTTAATGTATGCTCAAAGAGATTATATGGGAGTCTAAAAGAAAGTGGAAACTATAAGAAAAGGGAAATCATAAGAATTCAATATTAATGAATAAGGAGTTGTTAAATTGGATTAATCCTATGTGTCTCATCAAATCCTGAGTTAAAGAAGGTATTATTGGATAATACACAAAGTTCAACCTTCAACATCCACCTGGGAAGCACAAAGATGTATTGAGATCTCAGAGAAAACTATTGGTGGAACAATATGATGAATGAGATTGTAGAATATACATAAATATGTATTTTACACCATCATGTGAAATTATAAATGAAAAACTCAAAGGGGTTGATGAACCCATTACCCATACCTACATAAAAATGGGAATAAACTCTATGGACTTTTTCACTAGTCTTCTAAAGACGTCAATAGAGAATAATGATATATGGTTTTTGGTGGATCATCTTACAATGACTGCACACTTAATTTATATTTGTGAGTATTTATCATATGATCTAACTACAAGGATATACTTCATATAAGTGGTAAGGATATTTGGAGTACCACTACCAATTATATATGATCAAGAACTAAGAATCAACTCTATGTTCTGGAAGAGTATCCAACACAATCAAAATACTAAGTTGAACAAAAAAACGAATCATTACCCTCAAAATGACATCCAATATGAATGGACTATCCATAAACATGAGGGCATGTTGAAAACATGCTCAATTAAATTCAAGGGATGATGGGACTAACCTCTTCCTCTAGTCTAGTTCTATTACAAAAATAGTTTCCAATAAAAAATAAAAATGGATCCCTATGAATTCATCTATGGGAAGAGGTGTATAACACCTTTATGTTGGGATGAATTTTAGGAATGAAAACTGGTAGGTCTTGAAATGGTTAAGGAAATTGTGGAAAATGTTATAACAATTTAACAACACATCAAGGCTGCTCAGAGTTGATATAATAACAATTTTGATAGTTGTCGATGAGACCAGGATTTTGATGTTGGAGATATGGTATTACTCATAATATCTCTATGGAAGAAAGTGATGAGATTTGGAAACAAGTGAAAGATTAGTCCAAGATACATCAGCCCCTTTGAGATCCTTGATCGCATCGGAGTGGTGGCCTACAGACTTTAAATCCCGCCTAACCTATCTTGAGTACATGATATATTCTATGTGTCTCTATTGAGAATGTACATACCTAAACCCTCATTAGTACTTATTCAATAGTTGGTACCATTGGATAAGGAACATTCCTATGAGTATCTATTGATGAAGATCTTAGATCATAGAGAACAAGTTCTACGAAATAAGACAACGCACCATGTCAAAGTGATGTGGATAATCAACATGTTTGAACAAGAAACATTATAACCATAGGAAGTGGTGAAAAAAAGTTACCCTCATCTAGTTTAGTGTGGGAAATGAAAATTTATATGGTGAAATGTTTTAAGGTGGTGAGATTATAACAACCCGAACTATTGTAAATAAAATTTCCTTTTTTATTAAATTAAATGTCTTATTATGTATTATGGTCATAGGAAAACATGCTATTATTTTGTTTTATTATATCCGATTGGATTTAAAATTCCATTAAGTGTCATTAAAATTTATAAAGTTTAAATTTAATAGTGATCACATGATTAGTATATATACAGGGTTTTACCAAATTCAATTAACCTAGAAAAAAGGAACTGATGGCCTCAACCAGTAGGATCGCACCGTACGAAGAACATTTATTAGAGCTTCTAAAGGAGATAGAATCAATGGGATTTTCCCTTTAATAATCCCAAACTGAAATATAAAAACTTAATCATGAACTACACCGTTTATAGGATAAGTTCAATGTTATCTGAATCATAACTCAATCCTTGTTCACCGAACCACCACATGAAAGTACCAACATCACACACATTACCATTAACATTTTTTCTGGTGTATTAGTGGGATAACTATTAAGACCCTATACATATAAGTATTTAAATTATTTTTTATATAATAATTAAAATATTTTTATTCTACTATTGTTATTTTATAAATGTTAGTTATTTTGATTCGATAAATCACATATAATATTTTTGGTTAATATTCAAATTCAATTAATGAATTTATTTTAATGAATTAATGGATTTTGGAAATATAAATTATTTTAGTAAAATATTATTATTAAATATTGTTTGTCAAATATAAATGATCATATAATTTTATTGAAGTCAAATGAAACTTTTATAAGGGTTTAAAAAATCTTGTTGTTAAAAAACCCAGTATTTCTCAATAAATGTCTATTTATATTTTAAAATTGTAAATTCACATATTTAAAAAATTATTTGAATAAAATGAATATTATTTTTTGAATCATAATGTTAAAATTATCCAATTTTGGGTTTTTCATAATTTTTAGAGACAGTCAAATTTTCAGGTAAAAATTAAATACATAACAAATAAACATTGTGTATTACAACATCATAATGACTCAAAAGTGATGTAATAAATAATATAAAGTGTATGAACTACCAAAAATATAATTTAACTTCAAAATAATTTCATTTTATGCTTATTTGGAAAATTTTATAAATCCCTTATGAATCCTCCAAAACCATTAAGTTATTTTAAGGTTTTAGAATCATTTCTTTAAGAGTATGAATCACCTCCACATAATCAAGGGAATTATTTTATTTAGTTTTTACCTTGACCTTATAAAATAATAATAAATACTATCATTTTTAATAAACCATAGGAAAAATTATAGGATAGTTTTTTTGGTTATTTTATTTTGTAGAGTCCAAAACCTAAATAATAAATAAATTCCCCTCTATTCCTATAAAAACTCACTCAATATCCATTTTTCTTCCCTAAAACTCTTTGTACCACATCCATACTCTTTCCTACAAACTCTAGAGACCCTAAAAGTTAACCATAATCTCTCTAAAATTCCATTCCAAGCATTTGGAGTCACACACGCAAGTAAGGGATTTGCCTCTTCTCATTTTCATTCAAGCACTTGTTTTATGTTATGTATCTTAAATTTCATTTTCTTATTTTGTTATATTTTCTTACATATTCCAAATACTTTAAATTTCATTTATAAATTATTATATCATAATTTTACTATCATTAGGCTTCACATGATCCTTTATGTACACTCATTAGTATGCTGAAATATAGTTAGGATTCCTCTCTTTATTCAAGTTTCTTCTTTAACTCATGCCTTCTATTTCAAATTTATAATGATGGTATATTTTTTCTATATCTCTATTACTTCACACATTATTTCAATGTAATTATATACCCTATTATCTCTCATCAACCCATTTTCCTAACCATTAAGTTGTGTGGTTATGCTGCCAAAATTTCACCGTAATTTTGTATGGAAAAGCAATTTTGTAGTGAATACTATACCCATTTCCAATCAAGGATGTTCACATTTATAAACATATAATTTTTTATTGGGTACTTACTAATATTTATTCCACACTCCTTGTTCATTGAATAAATTACTATGATGAATGGATCCATGTTTTATGATCCACATGGCACATTTAAGCATGAGATTGAAATGAATGTGATGTGTGATCCCAAAATTATATATATATATATATATCCAATGCATTGGGTAATGTTTAGTCACATGAGATGTCATATTAGGATAGGGTGTGAACCTGATTCCTTTATGGTACTTTTTCCACTATGGTTTCTTATCGATTTAGCCTTGACCTAAGTTTATGATTTAGCGTTTTAAATTGTTTCCACATTCCCCTTGTTATGATTTTCATGTTATATCATGCCTTATTATTTATGTTTGTGATTCTCACACATTTTATTCCCCATTAATATGTATTTTTCTATCATTTATCACCTCATTCCTTATTTATTCCTTTATTGGTCTTTATACCTAACCCCTTGCTTATGTTTGTCCCTATGTTATCCCGTGCGGTTTTATGTGTGAGGATGTTAATGATGTTTTCAATAAATATGTTGTTTTTAATGTTTAGATTGTTATATAATGTACCTAATTCCAAAAGAAACTATACATATCCATTTCTCAGGTAATATTATGTGTACGTTTATATAATAAATCAATAATTAATGTTTAATAATGATAAGGGTTGTTATATTTATCCCTCGATGATCCAATGCATTGACATTGAGCTTATTAAATGACCAAGTAAGGTGGACCTGTTTGCATATTTGAGACCTATGAGTGGTAAATTCATATGGATTTAATTTATTCATTAATTAAAATGGTGATTTTTGGAAAATAAAAAGAATGAAATTTATAATCTAAGATAAAATTCAACACATCTTATCATTGGTCTAATCCTTTAATTCCAAAAATGGATCATGTTCATCATCTACAAGCTGATTAGGTGGTTGAATTTCAGTAGGATGATATGATTGAATATTAGATGTTTGACTTAATAGAGGAGCATGAGGTTTGTATGTGGGACTTTCATTCCTTTCAGTGGAAGAGTTTTTGAATGTGTGAGGGGAAAATCCCATATCTCAAGTTAGAGAAATTATTTGAGGAGATTGAGATCACTTTTGGTCTTATCTAAGCATGATCTGAGTTCTTGATTCAATTAGTAGTTAGTCAGATGCATGTAACTATATATCAACAAGGGATGTTTTTTTATGACTATGAGGAGAAAGATGTGTTGTGTCTTGAATTTCCCACAGGAGTTCTATATAGAGTTCCTATAATTTGTGATGAGGTAAGAAAACAGGTAGGGGATTATCTTCCTTTAGTAGGGTATCATGTGTGTGTAGGAGCTTATGATAAATTTCAAGGGAATCCTGAACATTTACCTATATAATTTTTTATATGAGGAGTCGAGAGTGTAGCATCTAGAGGATGATTTGTTCCCAGTGATCAGGTACATGGTTATTTCATTAACGCTCCCTATATATCAGATGATGCATAAAAATGATGAGTTTGTTGAGTAGATGTTATCTATGGTAATTTATCCTCAAGAGAGTGGATTATAGGGAATAATTAGGAGAATTAATTCCAGTATTCGGTTGTTGTTTTTCAGGAAATCACTGTTCTCGCTAGTGAAGAACCAACCACATAATGTCCCTTTCCATACTTATAGGGAAGGTGACTCTTCAGAAACTTATGGGGGCCATCCTTTTCATGTTATGTTTATGAGGGACATGTGAACAACCAGGATTAGTGTCAAAATACTAACAGATTCAAATATAAATTGTTCATTTAAACCCATTTCCATTAATAACAGAAGTTGCCTCCGAAGAAGTTTATGTATTATGGATCATCGGTGGTTATACAGTAGCCAAGGGAAGGTGGAGTAGGTAGCGGTAATCCTTCAGATAGTCTGGAAAAATATATACCTATTCTAGATCATGGTCACAGAGGCCACCATTAGAGAGGTAAAGGATCTAGTAATTGTTAGATGTACAAATTAGAGGTAGTAGCACCAGCAAATTTAGGAGTTTTTTGATGTACGACTAGTTTATCATCTAACTTTTTTTGTTCTTTTTTCATTCATGAGATTCAGACTCATTTTTTTAAATTTATTTTTTCTATATGTTGGGAATATATATGGATATACTTTCAATTCTCCCAATTTTATTTAACCCAATTGAAGGTCAGGGTATTGTGTATGATGTCTGATTGGGATGCAATAAGTGATGGTGAAACACCAGTCTACAGTAGATTTCCTCTCTTTACAGATACAACCATGCAATGTTATCCTTGAAATGGATTAGTTTTCTCACATTAATATATTCATTAACTACTTATATAGGAAAAATATCTTCTAATATTTAGGTCCAACGAGTGGAATTAATTTGTGAGTGATGTTTAAGAATGGGTAGTAGGAAATTTGAGCCTCTTTTGTCTGTTTTGATAGGTTTTTTTGGAATATTAGTCAATAATAATTTCTTGAATTGTGTAGGAATTCATGTTTTTTTTTCAAATTTTTTTATTAAACTATCCCCTATATGTGACATCAATTTTGTCATAGAGTTGCAGTTCGGTGCATCTTCGATTTTAATGGACACCTTTTGAACGGTGCCTATGGAGTTGTGTGAGTAAAGGTTTCTAGTGGATGATATGATTTATATGGGTTTAATATTACCAATTGTGTCACCGATTTTGTTATCCAAGAAGAAATATGGTAGTATGAAGTTGTGTATAGACTAGAAGAGGATGAATCAGCTAATGACCAAGAACGGTTATCCTCTTCTAAGGATTGATGATATGTTTAACTAGTTGAGAGGAGCTATTTGGTTGTTTTAGATTGATCTATGGTCTGGATATCACTAGTTGAAGGTGAAGGATGTGGATGTCCTAAAAAATAACTTCATATATAGGTATGATAAGTTCAAGTTTGTTTTCATGTCATTCCTCATGAAAAGCACACTTTTCATGTACATATGACTTATTAATTATATGTTCATGGAATTCATGGACTGGTTCATCGTCTTATTCATCAATGATATATTGATCAAATCATCATCAGAGTAGGGTAATGAAAAGTATATCATATTTATTTTATTGGTCATTTGACACCACCGACTCTATGGGACGTTGTCAAAGTTAGATGTTTGGACACTGTAGATGTGTTCTATTAGTTTTGTGGTTTCTCAGTAGGATGTAGAAATAGACCCATCAAAATTCACGCCATTTTTTTCTTGGGAAGCAACCTAGAATGTGGAAGAGATTCATAGTTTCCCTAGTCTGGATAATTATTATCAGAGTTCTATTCCTGATGCCTCTCAAGTTCTATCCCCAATAGTAGTGTGGACCATAGAGAACCTTGTTTTTTGTGGAGTGATCAAGGTAAGGAAGATTTAAATTTCCTAAAGGTGAATTTGGTTAGTGCTCTAGTTCTTCAGTTGCCTAAAAAAGGTGTGTTGTTTTAGGTTTTATGTGACATGTCTTATATGGGCTTGGGATTTATTTTTATGAAAAAATGGGTTGTTATATCTTATAGTTCTATGAAGTGATGTCCCCATAAGTGTAACTATGTCACATATGATCTGGAGTTGGAGACAATCACGTTTTTGCTATAGTTGTGGAAGCATTACCTCATTATTAAGAGAGTTGTGGTTTTTATAGACCACAATAGCCTAAATTATGTTTTCTACTAGTGAAATTTCAATCTACACTAGTGTATATTGATAGAGTTTGATCCGGATTTTTATTTCGAGATTAATTACACCTCAATAATGGGGAATTTTTTTGCTGATTCATTAAGTCAGAAATCCCATGGGGATGTGCTTTGGATGTTTGTGGATGTTTTTAAAGTGATGTAGGATCTTGAAGAAAGTTACCTTAATATTGAATATTGTAGTTTAATTTTTTTCATTATCAAATGACTGTGGAGTCGTCTTGGATGTAGTCTGTTCAATAGTCTTAGTAGGGAGACTCAGAGGTGGATCTGATGTGTGATTGTGTAGGCAATGGTGATGCTCCTGAGAGATGGTAAGAGAATGGTTGGAACCCAATTTTATTCTTTGAAAGGTTATTCATTGTGAAATATTTGTGCATGTTATTTCTCTATGATTTCCAAAACACACCTCTTGAAGTACATCCTAGTGTGTCAAAGATTTTTCTTGGTTTTAGGAGACATATTTGGTGGCCATGAATGAAGATGTCATTGGCAGAGTTTGTGGAAAGGTGTCTATTTTTTTAATAGTTGAATAAAATGAACCATGATCCTGGAGGTTTTATTTATTCATTATATTTTAATGAGTGGAAATTGGAGGACATCTCAATGGATCTTATCACAATTTTACCCCATGATCAGGGAGGTTGTGATGCGGATTACCTAATAGTGGAGTGAATGACGAACATGAAACATTTTAAGGTGATCTATGAGCCAAGAGATGTGGATATTTTATTTAGGTATTATTTTGATTATTTTTATTGGAATCATGGGGTATTAGGGACCGTTATCGCTGATTATGTTACCTATTTTAACTTATCGGTATTGAGGTGATTATAGAAATCTTTTAGCTCCTAGTTTTACCTTAGCGTTACTTTTAATCCTAAGATGGATGGGTAGACGAATAGGTATTTCAAGATATTTAAAGATATGTTGTGAGCCTAAGTCTTAGAATTTGGTGGATTCTTATTAAGGAAGATTCTATTTCTTGAGTTTTTATATAACAATATTTATCACTTGTCCATTGGAATGGCTCTATTTGAGGCATTGTATGGATGACTATGTGATTCTATGTTATGCTAAATAGAGGTTATAGAATCATAAATGATTTGTCCTAATGTGGTATAAAGCGTAATTGAGAAGAAAAAGGTGATTTGAGAAAGGGTGATGGAAGAAAAATACTATCTGAATGCTTATGTTGATCATAGGAGTAAGACAATGGAGTTTGAGTATAGAGACCATGTGTTTTTAAGAATCACCCATCAATGTGGAAATCAGACATTATGTAGGAGGATTAAGACTTGTCCCATGTTTTTGGTCTATTTCAGGTGTCTGGGTGAGTTAGTGCGGTGGTGTACCAATTGGTGTTTTCACCGTGTATGAAGAAGATCCACGAAATCTTTTATGTGTCCCTGATTTCTTGTTATAATCATGATGACTCCCATTTCGTCGACTGGGTGGAGTTGGATATCGAGGATGACCCAACATTCATAGACTAATCAGTAGAGCCCGTGATCTTCAGGATAAGGTGATGTGATGGTGAATCATTCCCTATCTATGTTTATTACATAGGTATTGTGACATATAGGAGAGTAATTTTCAGTAAGAGATGAATATGTGTGCCCAATACTGATAGTTATTTTGAGTTTTCTTTTCATTCATTTTTTGATTTTCCAAGATATTGTGAAGTTGGGTCATTCTATTTTATGAGATGCTATTATAAATTATGTTGTTATGTATGATAAATATTTGAACATATTAAAAGTATAAGAAATGAATCCTAATCACGTTATGTTATCCTTTTACATCGTTAAAACAATGTGGGTAAGTTAGTTCTACCCAAAGAGGAAATTATATTTACATGGAAGATAGAATTCATGTATTAATGTTCTCGGGAAATAAAAAATTGTTGTGCTAGTGGCTGGTTTGGGCTGTGTGGGGGGTTGATATGGTTGGGTGGATTTTTAATGATTTGTCTATATAGAAAGGAGATGGTTTTGTCTGGTACCAAATATATAGTGTTTTGCTCGTTGAGAGGTGGTGATGTGGTTGCATAGGATTTTATATGGGTAATTTGGTTTGTGTTTTTGGTTGGTGGTTGTGTTGTGGTGTAACAACATCCTTGAGAGGTATCACATTGGTTGGTTCCTTATTCCCCTTTCTTTTCATCATCTTTGGTTTGATTCATTAGGGTGAAATTATTTTATAGGTGTCTAATGTAATGTTCCATGCCTTCCCAGCCTATTAATTTACTGGTTTTGTGGTTGGAAATATCTTAGAGGAGGTTTTGGAGGTTTCTATGTAGTTACGGCTATATTTGTGCCGCAGTAGGGAAGTTTATTGTATAAAATAGGGATTTATGTTGAATGTTTGTGTTTTATAGTTTTTGTGGGATTTGATTTATGGATTCTATGTAGGGAAGGTATAGGTTTAGAAAAGGGTATTATGTTTTAAGATAGGGATATACAGATGAAGTTAGTTTCATTCTAAAAGACCATATTTTTCAGTAGAAAATGAGTTTTAAGGGTTAAATATTGGTTTCACTATCTATAATTTTCAGGCCCATGGAATTTATGTTATAAAAAATTAATTTATTACATAAATAAGATGTGCTATCATTTTTTATAAACCTAGTTTCACGGATTTTTTACCATTCATTTGGCCACTTGTTTCCCTCTTAATTATGGGTAAAAACATATGTGATTTTGGGAGATCTTCCAACCCATTTACCCTTGCCTAGATCATTGGGTTATAAAGGTAGTGTTTTAGAAATCAATGGTAATACCTTCTCCAATTATACATTTTTTCACTCATTATTATCTCAAAGATCCATTACAGCATTGTGGTTTCAGTTTAAGGTCATGTTGGGTTGTGTTTTGATGGTCCTTTGATGTAGTATAGGTTTATCCATGGGTTCCCTTATGATTTTATGGATTGTGGGATGTTTCTTCTTCTACCTATGGTGTAGAGTGAGATTAGAAAACATCATTTACGTGTGTAATCCTCATTCTCACACATTTTATATTCTATGTGCGAGATTTACATGTTTTTTCCTTCCATTGAGAGGATAATAAGGGTCAGATTAATAATTTAATTAATTTTTGTTACTAAAATTGATGGGTATGGGGAGATATCTCATGATTTACTACCTTTATAAATAAAATTTATGATATTGTGTAGGGTTGTTTCCAATAATGAGAATAACAGCTATTAGGATCCTTATTTGTTCTATAGTATTTATGATTTTATGACCCATGCTATGTTGTTATTTTTGGTCATGTGTTTTCTCAAAAATACACTATAATATTATTGATTTTGATGCTTATGGATACCATTTTTTACTAATGAAAACATTTTTTGTGTTTTTTAGGATTATATTTCTTGAGAAATTTATATTATTCAAAAAATTATTTATAATTTAATGTTTTTGTCAAATGTCTTATGGGTAAGTTTTTATGTTGGCTAGAAACTCTATTTAAAACCTACATTTTTTAATGTAACATATAGATTTCAAACCCAATATTTGTAGATAATGTTTGGGTCATATACCATATGCTATTGTAAGAGTATGGATAGGGAACCATAATTTTGAGTGAAACCCTACATTTCTGAAACTATAATATAGATCAACAACCTAATGTTTTGAAGTTAACCAAACATTGTTAACCGTACATGCAAAGATATCCATATATTTTACTTGGTCAACTATAAAGTTTAAACACAATATATTATTTCCGATATTTCTACAATGATCTCACCAAAATTAAATATCCAATTAATAAAATTTAAATACCAATTCAAAGGTTAATCTTTAACTAATTAAATTCGTATTATTTCTAAGGGAAGCTATAACTACATTTGAACAATTTAAATTTAAAAACAAACTCTTTTCAAAGATATTGTTTGAATCTTTTTAACCATAAAAAATTGAGTTAACTTGTTTAATACCATGAGTTATTTCACTCACATAAGTAGTACCTTTTGAAAAAAAAATCTATTTTGAATAACTATACTTTGGATACATCCATATTTTGATATTATGTTGTTTGACTATTATTTAATTATTGTTTCTTTCATTGTTCTAGTGTTGTATTTATTTAAGATCATTTTCTACTAGGATCTATTAGAATCATTTATTTCTTATATACTCTTATCTTTGAAGAAAAAGATCCATTATTTTTTGTTTGTTGCAACAACTATGAACTAAATATATTTCTCATCAATTAAATTAATCATGAATTATTAGAGTATTATATTCTCAAACTCCTTCATGGTGGGGTGTCATATTATCATAGTAAGTTATAGATCAAAACATTTTCTATAAGAAATCATGTCATATTTTAATTTTTCAACTTCATATACATAGTTTTGAAGGTCTTATGATAAGAGAACCTATTTAGTGAAAATCACCAATATTACTTAGTGAGTATTTGTGGAGAGGACTAGGGGATCATAGTGCCTTGAACCACTATAAAAATTATTTTGTTCTTCCTATATGTTTTTTTGATACATTACATTCTTAAAGAATAGAATGCCACATGTTTTCATTATATATGAAGATGGGTAATATTTTAATCACTCAAGATTCATTAAAGTACACAATTCATCACCTATTGTTTATCTTCATATTATTTTGAATTAACAATTGTTATCAAAGGATATTTTTAAAATATATCTGATAAGATCTAGAACGATCATGTACATGGTCTATATAAAGACACTTGTCAATGGAAGAAATAAAATAAGGAATGATCATGATTCATACTCCTTGATTTAATGTTTAAAATTATGGATGCTGAAAAGATAAAATGATTATCTATTTGAACAATCTTGGATTCATTGTTTAAATTAATATTTTCATACCTTATGAAATCCATGCAGAACACAAAAAGTGGGATGATTCTAGTAAAGTTATGTATGATTTAAATTAAAGATCCATTAATTCTATTATATGTAGACTTTTACTAGATGAATTAAATCATGTATATTAATGTACTACTTCCTATGAGATATAGAAAACTGTAACTTTTCATATGAAGGAATTAAAGTATAAGAAAACTATGATACCATATTGCAAAGCTAAAATTTGACATTTTAGAATTTATGATGGTGAAAGAAACACTCTGATTAATGGAATTTTGAATTAAACAATCAATTTTGTTTTTAAATTTTTATAACCAATTAAAAAATTAGATAATTCCTGGAAAGATCATGGAGTATTACCCTTTAAATGGAATGGTATATATTATGTGATCTGAAAATCCATTATTGTCTCAGAATAAACAATAAATTAGTTGTTTTTTACACTAGTGGTGTATGAGTAATAAAAATAAGATAAAGAAAAATATCATAGGATTATAAAAAAGGATAATACTAGACATAATATTTCTACTCAAAAATATGAAAAGTAATAAAAATACATTGTTGCATTATCAAATGATTCAGAATATTCAGATTCCAAAATAGAACTGGCTCATCTTTCCAAAAGATTGAAAAAAAATATAATAATAATAACGGATTAAAAAATTACTTCAATAGTAACAAGAAATATGGTCGAATACTTTATTAATTAATATTATATGAATGCAATAAATTGGTACATAACATAATTGATTTCCTACAATTAAATGAAAATAAAATAAAATGGAAAATAAAGGAAGGAAGAATCATATGGAAACTGATTATGATTCCAAAGGTAAAAAACAAATGAAGTATACTTAGACTGACTCTGGGGACTAAACTAGTAATTCAAAATATGATTCATCAAAAGATCAGATCAATCTGAAAGAAATTTTTTTATTTATGTCTAAAGATGAAAAAATGGGTACAATATTACTATACTTTGACTTCAGATTCTGAAAGTTGTTCTAATAATAAATTATAATCCTATTGTTCAATTCTTGTAGAAAAGTATGAATCTCTAATAAAAAATAATAAATCACTAAAAAATATTCATAATTCTATTTTAAATTAAATTAATTTCATGATAAAATAGAACTTATAATTAAAATAAGTATTTAGAAAATCTACCAAAAATTGAATTGTATATGAAAACAAAATTAAAGAGTTATAGGCTGAAGTTGAGTGCATCACAAGCGAAAAAAAATTATTAACTAATGGAGAATAATATATGAATTAGATTCTTGGTAAAATGTTTATGAAAAGGAGAAATATGGACTATAAAGTAATGTAGAAAAGTTAAAATTGTAAAGAAATTGTTTTTTTATCCAGTTATTAGAATAACAACACGTCATGTGTTATATATTTTAATGGTGGAATTAAATTCCATTATTATACTAAATGTTTTTTAGAAATACTCAAATTAGTGGAATAAAATATTATTTTTTTCGAAAAATATTTCTAAATCTATTCCAATAAAATTTGGAAAAATTAAGAAAACCTGGTAACACAAATATTTTCTTGTTGATACACTTGGGCCCAAAAACATTTGTGTAACAAAAAAAGATTTTATTTTAATGATATTATATTAAAAATTCCATGTGAAAAAAATGTTTTATGGTATATGGATAGTGGCTTATCAAGAAACACGAGAAGAGACTATTCTAATTTTTTTACATTAGAACAAATAGATGGATGACTTGTTACATTTGATGATAATGAAAAAGGAAAATAGTTGTAGTATGATAAGTTGGAGATCTAAAATAAGTTTTGATCATTAAATTACTATATGTTCAAGGAATGAAGCACAATCTGATATGTATATCTCAACTCTATGATTATGGGTTTTTTGTTTATTTCTCAGATAATTAATTATATGTTTTTAATGACAATGTACATAAATTTAATGCACTCCTCCAATGGCCTGAAGGCCTTTATTTTTTATTGATTTTTGATAATCCATCTTTCAAGGATAAATGGATTTGGCATAGGATACTTGATTTTTTTAATTTATTTAATTTTTATAAATTATCTAAGAAACACTTATCTTATACTTTTCTTAGTCTTAATTTTGACAAATATGGATTTATTTATCCATGGAAAATAGGTATGTAATGAAATTAATCCTTAACATATATTAATAAGGTTTATACATCCAACCAACTAGTACTTATCCATATGGATATATTTAGACTATCAAGAGTAACAAGCATAGGTATAATATATTATTTTTTGTTTTGGTTGATTACTTATCTAGATTTACTTAGGTTTATTTCCTAACAATTAAAAGTGAGGTATTCTATATTTTTATAAGATTTTGTAAAATTGTTAAAAATGAAAAATATTATAAAATATTTTCATTAAAAAGTGATTATGATGGAGAGTATGAGAATAATATATTTATCTATTTTTTTCTTAAACCTAGGTATAAAATATACCTTCTCACCTCTAATAACATCCCACCAAATGGAATTATAGAAATATGAAATAGTATTATTCATGAAATTGAAATAAATATGTTAAATTAATATAGTTTTCCTAATTTTTTTGTATATAAACTGTTAAAACAAATTCCCATGGCATTAATATAGTTTTAATAACACCCTTTCATAAAAAGAAACCATATAAATTTGGGAATAAAAAAATCCAAGCCCAACTACTTTAATAAGTTTGGATGCAAGGTGTATATCTTTAATGATGAGGAAAATCCTTATAAATTTGATCCAAATACTGATTAAGGAATATTTATAGGATACACTTCATCCTATAATTCTTACATAGGATATAATAAAAATTCAATAATAGTATAAGAATATGGTCGTATAATGTTTGATGAAAGTTATCCTTTTTATGAGAGTAAAAAATCAAATAGATGAAGACAATAATTCATTTTAAAACCTGAGCATTTAATTTCATAAGAATTATTTTGAAAATAAACAAGAATACAATGAAATTAAATCTAATTCAGAAGAATATGAAACTTATGAACCTGAATGTTTCTTACCTAGACAACCTTGAACCTTAAATGATCATCCATTGGAAACTATAATAGGAAATTAAGATACAAGAGTTAGTACTAGAAGGAGTGTAAGAAATCTAGGTAAATATGGTTCCCTCCAATATCAATTATAATATAAAACTATATAGGAAGCATTAGAAGTTGATTGTTGTATAATAGCTATTTATTAAGAACATAACCAGTTTTTTATAAAAAAAAGTGTTGGAATTAGTTGATATGTCATCCAATAATCTAGAAATAAAAACCTAATTTTTTAGAAAAATTAGAAATATGAATATATAATAATTATTGATAATAGTGAAATATTTTTATATAATGTATACAATCAGGAATAATTAATATATTATGATGAAATATTTTCACCAATTACTAGATTAGAATCTATTAGAATCATTTTAACATATGCATCATATAAAAATTCTAAATTAAATCATATGGACTAAAAACCGTATATTCTAAATGGCTATTTAGTGGAGGTAATATATATTGAACAAAAAAAAAGTTTTGAAATTTCCAATCTACTAAATTCTATTTTCAAACATTCTAAATCACTTTATGGCCATAATAAACATAAAGAGATTATTAAAAAATATTAATTTCTTATCTATAGGGAAACGAATATTTTATAGGATTGAAATATCTTACTCTCATTAAGAATTTTTTTATTTGATATTATATTAGTAGATATTTATGTATATGATGTTATCTTTGTTTCAACTAACAAAAATATTTTTAATTGTTCTTAAAAACATGTGAAAAAAGTAATTTGATATGAGTATAATGGGAGAATTAAAATCATTTCTTTGTTTTTAAATCAATTAAAATGATTATGGGAATGTTCTAAATCAATGTAAATATTTGATTGATTTAGGGGAAATGATTACACTGTAAAAATGTAAGGAATATACAACTCCCATGTGTACCAATATAAAACATGAATTTTATAAATCTAGAAAACCAATTTATAGCAAGATTTATAGCTAAATGATTCGAAGTTTTCTATATCTTACTTCTAGTATGCCAAAAATTATGTTTTCTATCTTCCTTTGTACTATATTTTAATCAAACCCAAACGAATAACATATTTATTATTTCAAAATATTTTTAAGGTATTTGAAACAATGTATATCTTAATATTTACTTTTTGAAAAAACATATTATTTTAATTTAATATCAGATTAAGATATTTATTTTTGGGGTTGTTTGTTATATAATAATGGTACCTAAGTAACCTATTACTTTTTAGGGATATCCTTATTTCTATTTTCAATTATGAAACAACATTTGGTTACTTTGTCAACATCCAAGATAGAATTTATCTCTACTAACTATTTTTGTGAACAAGGTTTCTGACTGAAACACACACTATTTGGCTTTGGACTCAATTTCAATAAAATTCATATTTTATGTAACAATACAAGTTCAATTAGAAAATAAAAAAATCTGAAAAGACACTCAAAGCCTAAACATATTGATATGAGGAGTAATTTTCTATGAGATTATATTCTAAAAAAAGATATACCTTTGAAATTTATTAATACTTTATATTAACTTGCTAATATTTTCCCCAAACCACTTCCAATTTCTTGTTTTAAATTTATTTGGAGGATTTTGAATAAAATTTTGATTACATATAATTTTTTAATTTATTTTTTTTATTATTCTTCTTTTTTATCTTCATCAACTTTTATTACTATTTATTTAATAAATTATGGATTTAAAACTCTTTTTGAAAAAAATTATTTACAAAATTAAAATATATAATTATTACATAGAGTATTTTGGGTCAAGAAAAAAAAATGACATGAAACAAACAGTAAAAAATCTAGTTATCTATCTCTTTCTTACCCTCAATCCTAAACCCTTTTGATTTGCAGAGCTCTGAGTTTCTCCTTGAAAAACTAAAACTCAATCCTCAACCCTTCTTATTTTCTATAATAGGAAAAATAAATAGGATAGAACATGGATAATTGAGAAAATATAAGAACCAATGCACTATATGATATAATAGATAATTCCTTCAAGGGATGGTTTTCTACATTGCTTTTTTCTTTAAAAAAAATACTGTTAATGAAATCTCATCCATTTCATGGGTTGGAATTTATTTTAAATGGTGAAAATACTGAGTGTTTTTTTTAAAGTGAATAAAAAAATTATTATAAAAATTACTAATTTAGTTTTAAAAACATAGAGGATGTAATATCCTCAATGAAAAATAGTATGAATTTTTAGGTATCTTTAGTAAAAATAGACAAGATTTTTCAGTGTCCCCTTGAAGTGTGTTTTCAATTAATTCCTTGATCGGTTAGAGGGGAAAAGTATAAATAAAATTATATCATGTCTTTATTATTAGATATACCCTATTATTAAATATTCTTATAACAGATCTTGATTTTTAGAAGAAGGTGTTGATAAAATTTATTTAATCTACAATAGTGTGAACGATTAAAAGGTTAGAGAAAATTCTATTTCCTACTATATATATATTATGTTCTTGATTTTTAGTGAAATGAAGTTGAATTTATATAGATATATTTTGAGGTATATGAATCACTACTATAAAAATGAGGCTATAATGACTTTCTACCCATATGGGAGGATTATTTATTTTCTCTTTTATAAAAATAATAATATTAGTGATATTAAAATAGCCATTAAATGTCATCAAAATAATATTTTCTCTTCTGTAACCTTAAGAAATTTGATTTCGTTTGGAGTAACTTGAATGTAGATATGATGAATGTTGTTTTTAATGATCAATAAGTATCTAGTCCTCATGTTCAGGGGAAGAAATAAAATGAAATGTTGGATGGATCAGTATATAATCATGGTGAATAAATTAGTGAATTAATAATAGAAGACATTATTGAGGTATCAGGAAGGGGACTCAAGGTTGAATTTAGAGACCAGACTACAAAAAGATATTTCAGACCATTATCATGAATAATATTTAATAGAATATGATAGTTAGGATTTTGTTTAAATATTTAGAAAAATAGAAGAGCATGTGGTACTGGAATGAAAGGAAGAAGATTAATAAGTTGAGAAACTGCTGGGTATGGTTGTAACAATATTTTTTTAGAAGGGATAACTAAAAATACATATTATCATAAGGCCCTTCTAGAAGAATGTGTTTAAAGTAATTCTCTAGATTTTGAACAAGTGTACCAATATATGGTTGAAACTAATAATTTAAAATCAAACAATTATTTTTGCTACAGAATCCTTGGTGAAGGTTGTCAGTTAATCTAGTGAGAGAACCAATGTTCATGAAACCTTTTCGTCATTATACAATGAGAATCTTGAATGTCATTCCCTTGTTGTGGCTAAAGTAAAAAAACTTCACCTATTAAAGAAGATGAATCTCATAATTGTCTAAGTTCACAAATTGATGATTTTTTTCCAAATATAATCAGATTCAAGAATTGAATACAAACTTACAATGTGAGTTCAAAGTTTCTAGAAAATATATGGAATATTTGAAAAGTTCGGCTTTTCTAAATGGATAGTTAGAATCAGTTCAAGATCAATAGAACAATCTAATATAATTATTTTTCCATAGGTAATTTTGATTCATTTTGGAGAGATATGTCTTACCATCATGGGAATCTCAAAGTAAAATTAGTTTCAAATAATGATTTTGGAGAATTAATAAAATACCTAGGGAGTAAATTTAAATAAATAAAATGTAGATCATGTAAAGAGAGGGATTATAATTCAAGTCATCCACCTTCTACTAATTAGATAAGATTATATGAATTAATTAATATGGTTCTTTCTATAATAAATTATCCAATCTGGAGTATTCATTTTGATATTTTTTCACATCACATTTTGTTGTAAAAACAGAAAGATATTGTCGATAAATTAACATCTAATGATCATGGTATTAGAACACCTCTTAGTCATTTATGTGAGAGTATGATAAATAAAAATTTATGAATCATTGGGATGATATTTTAATCACCATTTTAAAGGAATTATGGTAAGGTTCAAGGGTGATCATCAGTCTATTCCAAATTCATTAATATCTGATACTTCATCTGATCTCGATCCATCTCCCTCATCCAATCCTTCTTTTTAAAATTTTTATCAAAATGTTTCTCTTAATTGGAAAATTATAAATTCCATTATTAATTATAATTTTTTTTCATTTAATGTTATATTTCCACCTCTATTGATTGTATATGAATCATTTTTGTCTTAATATAACGAAACACTCACTGCCAGTTTTGTTCCAATTTAACTCTGTTATATACCATTTTCATAACATTATTTTTTTTTATAAAAAAAGTAAATAAAATTAGGAAAACACAACATTATGATGACTATAATATATTAATAATGTATAATAAGAGAAATTAAAAAATTAAATATTTAATATAAGTCAATTTAGTTTGGTCAATATAACATTCTCGTAATATTATTTTTTTATCCATGTTTTATAAACATTTAAATGAGGAAAATAATTTCTTTAATATATCATGATGAATTTATTTTATTTCTATTTATATTTCCTCTATTTTCTATAGGTTTTTGATATATAAGTTTTGTGACCATAAAAAAGGTAGAGATTGTTGGGCATTTACTGTCTGAACAATACTCTATGAATCATGTTGATTTGGGGATCATAAATAACCTTATTTATATTACAAATGAAACTACTGTATGTTTTCTTCAGGATTATATTTTTTGAGAAATTTATCTTGTTCTAAAATATATTTATAAGTTAATATTTTTATCTAAATTTCTATGGATATGTATTCATGTAGTATGGAATCAATTTTTATACCCTATGTTTTTTAGTGGAACATATGTTTTTCCAACTCTACATTCGGAGAAGACATATAGATCAATTACTCTACATTATTGTAGAAGTATTGATTAGTAACCATAATTTTTAGAGAACCTCTACATTTATGAAACCAACATATGGTTCAACATACCAACATTTTGAATTTTATGGTACATCATCAACCATACTTTTGAAGTTAACCCTATATTTTTCTTCATTAACTAGAGAGTCTAAATTGAAGATATTTTATAATATTTATGAAATGGATTTTCCAGAATTAAATATCTATTAAAATTTGATTAGATACCAATCCAAAGGATTTTTTCCTGATATTAAATCATTCATTTTTCTATGGGAAGCTACAAATTCCAATGAATTTTTTAAATTTAAATACACATGATTTGTCAGGAGATATTTTTTGACCTTTTTAACCAACATAAAATAAAGTTTATCCTATGAAATAACAAGAATTATATCATTAACTAGAGTATTAACTTATGAAAAATAATTAATACAACTGCTATTTTGAAAATTTTCACTTTAGAGACATACATTTTTTGATCTTATATTGTTTGACAGTTGCTCAATAATTAATGATTCCATTACTGTATTATTTTATTTCATGAAGATAATTTACAACTAGGATCTCATTGACGTTGATCATTCATGAATACTCTTATCTAAAAAGTGTAAGATCGATTATCTTATAGCTTTTTAACAAATTTGAGAAAAATATGTTTCTCATAAAATTAATGAATCTCGATTTCATAGAATATCATATGTTCATACTTCATCATTATGAAGTTTCATCTACTCATAATAATTTATGGATCAAGAGGATTTCAATACAAGTTTATGTCCTATTTTAAGGTTTCAACTTCATACACTCAATTGTGGATGACTTGTGATAAGAGGGATTGTTTAGTGAATATCTACAAGCTCTATGAGATTGTGTATATGGAGTGGACTAGGGGATTTTTTTGCATTGAACCCCTATAAAAACTATTTTGTTCTTCCTATCTATTTTTCCATAGAATAGCTTTCTTAAATAAGATAATTATTAATATATTCATAATATAATAATAGGTATACCATTTTAATCAATTGAGATTCAAAAAAGAACACAATTTAACACCCTCTTTCATATCTTCATTTTTTTCTGACCAAACAGTGTGAGATCGCACCCTGAATAAAAGGATAACGAACATATTTTTGGATAAATAATTGGTTACCCATGGAAAATGGTTTTTATGATAATACCAATGAGAAATTAAATAAGTAATGTGATGAAATACGTTGAATAATTTTTGGAATCCGGAATGTGTGGATGTTGTATGTTTTTGTTTTCTGTATTGAATTATGTGTTATGGAATGTTTTATTGTAGTAGTGAAGAATAGATGGGATTTGTGATGTATAGGGATATGATGCAGTGGTTAGTTGTAATGGATGTGATATAGGAATTTTTATGATGTGTTTGTGGTGTGGATAGGTGTGGTGACCGATGGAGATGATGTGCGATGGTGTTACGTGATGTGGATATGACGTGCGATGGTTGTGGTGAGTAGTGGTGGTAATGAGTGGTGCATAGTGATTATGTTATTCTGTGGTTGTGATGGTGGTGGTTGATATGTTTGGTTTTTGTGGTGAGATGTATTGGGTGAAGTGGTGAGATGATGATGATGGATGCATAGTGTTGTGATGAAGGTTGATGTGAGTTGGACTAGTTGTTGTGTGGCATGGTTACATTAGTTTCCTGGTTATCCATGCAATAAATAATGATGCCGAATAAAATGAATAAATCAACAGGGTATTTAAATGTGAAATAAGTGGCTTAGTAATGGAAGTTATTTGAACTTTTTATATATGGAATGGGTTGAAACATGTAAATGAAAGAGGGAAATGGATTTTCTCTTGTGAGGTGGTTTTTTGGTTTTATGTATAGTGGTGGTAGATGTTGGGATAGTTTATTTGTGGTATGTAATTAGTAATTTGGTGTGCACTAGTATAGTTCTTTTGAACCTGTAGGTTTGTTATTGTGTGATATCTATATATCTTTCATGATTATTTTTTTCTTTACGTGACCCACCCAAGTTGGATAATAATAACAATGATTACAGTTTTTAGGTTCCCGGTGTCTTCACCAACACCAAGGATAATGGTGATACGGATGGTTGGTTACCCACACTTCTCCATTTTACCTTCACTGGTCATTTCCCAAGTGTCTTCGAGAGATATGGGTAATTATTTCCTAGGTTATTTTCATACCAGGATCGATGTGATGAGGTTGTGATGAGTTTTGATATGTGGTGGGTTCATGTGTTGTAGGAGGAGGGCATGAGGTTTATTTCCTTCATGTTCATATTACCCTACTTTTATGGTTATGTGATGATATGTGGGGTGATATCCCAAGTGTATTTGGGAGAGAGGTGTTGTGATGGCCTAGGTGTCTTTGGGTGAGATATGATGTAATGATACCAGATTCCCTCACTAGATGCTAGAACTTTGGAGGGTGGGCTAAGTTGGGATGCATACTGACCCACATCATAAATGGCTGGTATGTGATGTGATGTGATGTGATATTTATTAAGTGGTGGGAGCACAGGGAAATCAATGTTATGGTGTGAGAGAGTCTAATCAGTAGGGAAGTAGAAACAGAGCACCTTGATTTGTTGTTATCTCAATGTTTTATTACTCTATTGGATAAATGATTTGGTTATTGAGCCATTATGAGGCTAGAGATTTATTATATGACTTTTCTAGGTCCTATTTGGTTCTATAGTATGTTCGTTGGTGCATTAGAATTATATTTTCTCATGTTCACTAAAAGACCATGGTTATGTCACAATTGAGTATACATTTTATGGTAAACCAATATATATATAATATATTTTAGGATTCCTAGAAGAATTTTGGCATTGAGATAAAAAATACTACCTAGTTTAGAGTAGTTTTTGAGTCGCTATAGTAGTCCTTTCTTTGGTATATATATTAGATACTTTTATATGTATCTAATTTACATTTTTATACACTATTCAACAGTTTTTTTTATCGTTTTATATCTTATGTAGTTTTTTGGGGGGTTGTTATCCTATGTCCTGATACTTTTTTGTTGTAGAGAGTAAGGCCTCCTATGATATAATATTTTTATAACCTCAGTGCTATTCACAAACCCAGGGAATACTAGAGGTGGGACATGGGGATAATTATCTCTCTTCCTTCATTGTGACAACATTGGAGGGAGTGGGTTGTGACAACATGAATTTTTTATACTTCAATTATTTGTAATTCATGGGATGTAATGTTCCAAAACCATGTTCTTTTCTTCAAATTTAATTCAACACAAGTTTTAACTCATGTGTAAGGGATCTTTTGTACTTTCTTTTCAACTTGTCAGTTATGAGTTCAATTCATTTGTCTTCATCTTATGAAATATTCTTCCCATGTAATTCTTACATTCTTTGTATATATATCCTTTAAATATATGCCTAGTTAAATATCCTTTTCACTCCATGTGTTATACAATTTTTTTCCCTTTTTAAATTCCAACTTTTATCTAAATCGGATTTAAGGGAACTTTCCCATTTCATGTGTCATGCTGCCAACCACTTCCATAAAATTTTATTAAACCGTGAATAGATTCTAAGACCCTAAATTATTTTATGTAGAACCTTTTTTATTTAAGGTAATAAAAAAATTCATTAAAATTATATTATATTCATTCCATAAAAGTACAAACAATATGGTATTTTTTTAGTATTTTTTCCCCTAGATATTCTCTTGAATTCATTATATTGGAACTATATATTAAAAACTATGTTGCTTTTTCAAATTTGAATATCCAAAATTATTTAATTTATTCTTATCTATGGAATCACTGTAATTTAGCATTTAGTTATGCCTTTTATTAAAAATATGAAACTCACTTCCTTATCATGGGTTTGATCATGCTTATGATTTATGTATGGTTTATTTTTCCCATAAAACACCCATATGTATGATTTTAATTTATGTGATATGTGGGTTTGGAATAATATAGCTCTCTAGTTAATTGAGTAAAGATTTATTTCCCATAAAATATTATGAAAGGGATTTGGGAGTGAACCTAATCTACCATGGGACTTTGATCACTGTGTTTATGTCAATGTGTAGTGAACCATATCCACCATGGTAAATTTTCCACTATAGGAAGATAGACTTCAGAATGAACCTTGAATTATGTTTATGATATCATGTTTTATATTATTTGTTAATTTTTATGATGTTATGAAACTACTTCGTTATTCCATGTATCAATTCATATGATCGTCATGTTTATGATATCATGTTATGTACCTTTACTCTCATGTTATGATTTGTTATCGTGTTCACTCTCTTACTTATATTTCTAGATCACCCTTTTCCTTATTTATTTTCCCCATTATATCCAATGTATTTTAAGAATATTTATGGGAGTTAAGAGTACTATTTAGAGTTTTAAATAAATATTATGTTTTATGATTAAGATAATTTACTTGTATATCTAGTTTTCCAAATACACTAGTCCTATAAATCGTCAATGTGTATTTTTTGGAAAATAATCTTTAGAATCAAGAAATATTATTTGTTTTGGAAAGGGTCATTACATTTGGTATCAAATGATGATCTAGTTATTTTTGGAATTTTTTATGATAAAAACATAGTGAAATCTCTTGGGATAAATCTAAAGGATAATACCGATTAAAGGATTACATCCTAAATTTTTTTAAAGTGGAGATTATGTGGTATTCCAATAAAATTCATCTCTATCTAGATACTTTATGTAGATGTAGTTTTAGAAAAGATACATCTGTGGTTAATGACCCTAAAAATATTTTTCTAGGTATATCTCGACCATAATTATAGTGTATATTGAATGGTAACATACTTGGTTTGACACTACGGGTGGATATGATTTGGATAATCATTTATTTATTATGAATGACTATGAATGATTTATTTCCCACTTACATTAAGTGATTTCATTATCAAGTATGATAAAACACAACGTAAAATGACTTAGGTACAACCATGAGAGTAGTAGAGTTAACTAAGTAAGACATAGTTGAAATTATAGTATTATAGGTTGAAATGAATGTACCATTAAAGAAGAAATATTTGAATTGAGATTTCATATCTATATTCTTTGATTCTTTTTCATATTGTCATATCCATTTTGATTTTATTATTTAGTTGAATCATTCTCATGAGGATGAAGATGAGAAATGTATATATCCAAAAATCACTATAAGAGAGCATACATAAATTATATAAAATCTTTTTATATTCATATTAAAATATAAATGTGACTCTCTTAGTTTTTACAAAGGTAGTGAGGATTATAACATATAATAAATTATTATTTTTGATAACCATACAAATTTTCTTTAGTGGGTGATATTTTTTGATGGTATATTGGTATATTCAAAATGTTATAAGGGATATCTGAAACATGACAGGATTGTTCAAAATAATTTCTACATTAAAGGTTTTGAAATATATATTAAATGGAATCAATAAATTTGAATATTTATTTTATGAGAATTTTTTATTTTTGGGATAATTATTAAAGAATATATATTTTTGGTATCGATAACTCCTAGTATTGATATATGATTGAGGTTGAGGGAATAATGGGTTTATTTATTTTTAAAATTTAGTAAGATGTTATTATAATTGTTTATAAATTTAGAGAAAAGTATATAATGGTTTTTTTGGTCGATTTTATCTCCTTTTTTGGATTATTGTTATTGTGTTTGTTTATAAACTTGTGGTTAATACCATTCAAGGGTTAAATATAAGGACCCATCATTAAAACCTTAAATAATATTGAATTAAATGAATAATTCACATTTAGGATCTTTTTAGGTTTATAGTTTTAGAGAATTAGGCTATAACTATTACATATCAACTAAAAAATTACACATAGACACTACTAATCAGTATCAATTTTTTTATAAAATAAAAACTGTTAAAAAGTAACATGTATAGTTCCAAGTTTTAGATAGCATAAATTTTCCTTGATCCCATCCTTGACCCTAATCATCTTTATGTCATGTGGAAAACATTTAAAAAACATGGGATGAGCATAAAAAGCTCAGTAAGGGTTATAAGATAAAGAAAGATAACATTTTTCCATAAATAAATACCATGTATAAGATCATACCTCGTAAAATAATAAGATTTATGAATAACACATAGAAATCATAAATCATAAAGGTAACTTGTGTCATACATAACATACTTACATTTTATCTTTCATAGCTATGTAGGGAGTTACATTTGGAGTGCCCATCACAGTATATTCCATAAATTACTTAGGAGAAACATTCATGTTTACCAATATCATGTTAACGAATTCATTAGAGATCTATATCAGGCTCACCCACCCTAGGTTTATCATGTAACCACCGATATATGTAAACAATGCCCAAGAACCATAACATATTCATAACACATAAAACAAACATAAAGGAAAGATAAAATTTCCACATTTAAATAACAATATATCATTTAAATATATTGAAATAAAAAATCCATTATCAAAACCATTTTCAATACCAAAATACATAAAAGAGTATATTATATTTATTTTCCTTTTAAAAACATTACAACTTTTTAAGGAAGCCAAAGATCAAATAATACTTGCGGTGACAGAAAAATAATTGTCACCACTTAAATTAAAAAGAAAAATTCCTCTTTTTCATTTGGTAAAAATCCTCATAAAAAGATTCCTTTTGAATGAAATTAAAATTCAAAGGGGTTTATACACCATATAAAATAAATTCATGTATAAAACTCAATATGCCTCAATGATAGGAGATTGAGACGAAGTCCCTTACCTCATGCCTGATTTGAATCGATTGTGCTTTAATCTCATAAATAATAAACTAAAGATAATTTATAATTACTTAAGAACATTTTTCATGTTTATTATTCCTTTTATATAAATTATTACCTTGCTATAACAATTAGTTAATTATTTGAGTTCATATCGGACATTTTGTCGATGTTTGGAACATGAGTCAAAAATGAACTTGTTATAATTATAAATTGTTCATGTGGTTGAAATTACATAATCTCCAGAATGATATTCATGATTTATATATCATATATATCATATATATCCAGTATATATATTTATTTATAATAGTACATAACATATGGAGGTACGAAATAAAATGCATCGTTCATGGAGATGGTAAGCCATACATACACATGAATGGTACATTCATTTCTATTTCGTATTTAATATAATAAAAACATAATGATACATAGTTATATTATAATTAAAGTATAATATAATATATAATTTAATTAACTACATCCTTTATACATTCCCCATATGGCATGAACGAGTCATATCACTTTGAGGGGGCGGTAGTCCGCACTTCCTCAGATGCAATTATCGTATTTACCCACTATGGAGACCATAAAGGTATTCTATAAATGAAAAATAAAGATGAATAGAAACAATATAAATATAATATATATCACATATAAATACATTTTCATCTTAATGGTCACCATAAGAGGTGGTAGGAGAATATTGAACAATCATCGTTTCGTGAGACAGTAGTTCGCCATCCACAGAAACAGTATGTTCATTAACAATGAGATGGAATTGTGTGTATGTTTAGTTCAAAAACGTATCATAACAACAACCTAGTATATTTATGATACTTTTATTTTTATAAAATAAATGAATAAAAATAGTTTCGGGGGTTGAATAAGTAAAATAAAACAAAAGAGCTTAATAGAATATGTTACCTTTAAATTGGGTATCTCCCTTTGGTTTGAACCAAAAGAATTAATTGATTTGACTTGGACCTAGGGGAATGCTTCTAGGAGGAGAAGATGGATATATGGAGAAAAATTGGTCAGATTTTGGATGACCCAAGGGGCTTGATAAGTGTGAGGAATGGCTTATAAGTGAGGGATTTTTATAAGGGGCGGAGGGGCTCTTTAGGAATGTTTAATAATATTATTTTATTATATAATGATTTTTGGTTTCTAAAGCTCAAAAACTTATTAAAGTAATATATAAGATGACTAATGTTTGAAATAAAATCACCCAATAATAATTGGATTGGTTTTGGATACTGTTTTAATCTTTATAATCTTATTTATTTAAATGATTTATTAATGAGGCAAACACTACATCATTATTGTGTCATAAATATTTTTATTTATATGATGTATAAAAATTATAGAACAAATATCATGATGTAGGAAATATTTTTAAAGTTCAAATGAATGTTTATAGTCTAAGATAAAACTTATATAACCCCATGTAAGAATTGGTTTGCTAAAAGATATTTGTTTAATCCATTTTTGTCTTTACTTTAAATTAATTAATATAAAGTGTCATTATCACTCCCATGTGGCTCCATGGGGTCCAAAAATCAACCCAAGGATTCCCATGGTCGTAAATTTATCAAACAATAGTATTAGGACCCATGTTATGGTAATTATATATTATTATTATAATATTTTTTTACCCTTATTTACCAGATTTACCCTTTAACCATGGTAAATAATATATTTTCTGAAGTAAATATTCATAATTTCTAAAAATAAAAGTTACCTATTTATAGAATTTGGACCTCCTGATTAAAAATATGGAATCCATTTTTACAAATTAAAAACACAAAAGTTCCATAAATTAATTTAAAATTAATTCCCGCTTTCAAAACAAAAAGCGTGTTTTTAAGTAATAATAACTATAAAAAAGATTAACCCTTATTTATGTCTGATTTCAAAGTGAAATTATTTACAATGACCAAAATTGGATTAAATGGTAAAAATATATTCTAATTAAACTTTAAAACCAATCAAAAATTTAATCTAAACTTATAAATAAATTAGAATAAAAGGAGGTTTTGAATTAAAATAAAGTATTTTGCACTATTCATTATAAAACGAATTTTATCATAAAAATACCAAAAATGTACCCAAAATAAATTTTGATCTCCCTATTCAAAAGAAGAATTTTATTTTGTCAAATATAACATATAAAAGTGACCAAAACAATATTTAAGGAGGGTTCACCATCTAAAGACGGTAAATCGATTTTTAATGAATATTAGAGTATTTATGCTTAAAATTGGATTCTTTCTTATTTTAAGCCTCTAAAATTTGTTGGATAAATGTAAAAACATTTAACAAACATGTATACTCATATTTTAGTCAGTTCATACCATTCCCTCCAATACAACGGCTAGGCGTTAACTACCATTTAAAATAATATTATATTACTATTACTCAGTATGACCAACATTGTGTGCAATGTAAGATTTCAAAGAACCCCATTATTGTGTATCGGGTACGTTGTCAGACATAGCATCCCTTTTAAAATAAAATTAGTATTTAAATCATAGATATTAATAAATATGAAAATGTCTTATTCTTTATTTACCTGGGATGTTACATCCTCCCCCCTTTTGGGAATTGCATCCTCGCAATTTTATTCACTTATCCATTAAATGGGAGTATTTATCCCTCGTAGCATGCTTAGATTCCCACATTGCCTATTCAACCATATGGTTTCTTCATAAAACCTTTACCTGATTAATTACCTTATTCTGCAATACTTGCTCTCTTCGGTCAAGAATGTAGACTGGTTGTTTGTCATAAGAGAGATTCTCTTCCAACTGAACTACGTCTAGGCCCAAAACATGAGATGCATCTGGCATATACTTTCTCAAAATTGAAACATGAAAAACATCGTGTACGTGGGATAAACATGGAGGTAAATCATCTCTATACACAAATGATCAAACTTTTTCTGTGATTTCATAAGGTCCAATGAACCTCAGACTCCATTTTCCCTTTTTACCAAAACGCATCACACTTTTCCATAGAGAAACATCGAAAAGGACATGATCACCTACCTCAAAAGAAAGATCCTTCCTCTGGTTATCTGCATAACGTTTTTGCCTTCTCTAAGCTATTCTCATTTTCTTTTGAATCAACTGAACTTTTTTTGTCACCTCTTCTACAAATTCTGGTCCCATCAACTTCCTTTCACATACTTCATCCCAAAAAGATGGACTTCGACACTACTTCTCATATAATGCCTCAAATGGATCCATATGTATACTGGAATGAAAACTGTTATTATAATAAAATTCAATCAAAGAAAGATGTTGGTCTCAACTTCCCTGGTAATCCATAGAGAAAGCACGTAACATATCCCCCAAGGTCTAAATTGTTCATTCTGACTGCCTATCTGACTGAGTATGAAATGTTTTACTAAAATTTAATTCAGCACCCAATGATTTCTGAAGGCCTTTTCAAAAGTTAGAAATAAACCTGGGATCCTGATCAGATATAATGGAGTGGGGAACCACATGAAACCTGACTATCTCTTTAACATACAACTGAGAAAGTTGATCTAGAGAAAAATTATCTCGAATAGGAAGGAAATGTGGAGATTTAGTCAATCAATCAACAATAACCCAGATTACATTATTACCGTGAGATGTCTTTGGAAATCCCACAACGAAGTACATGGATATATTTTTCCCATTTTCACTCTAGAACTGGTAAATACTAAAGCATCACTTTCAGTAACTTCTAATTTTCTTTAACCTGTTGACAAGTCAAACACTTCCTAGTAAAATCAACAATATCTCTTTTCATTTCATCTCACTAGTTTTACTCTCGAAGATCTCTATACATCTTTGTACTGCCTGGATGAACTGAAAACAGAGAACTATGAGCTTCACATAACAACTCATTATTCAAATGCTAATCACAAGGCACAGATAATCTCCTCCCAAAACATAAAAAACAATCATTTTCAATTTCAAAAATAGGAAACTTACCCTTATGAACCAACTCTACCTTTTTCTATAACTCACTGTCTTCCTTATATGATTTCTTAATTCTATCTGATAGAGATGATTTCATTGACACTTGAAACAAAATAGAGGAAATTTCAGCACCAAAAACTTCTATGCCAAAATTCATCAAATCAAAAACCAAAGGATCTCGTTCCAAATGCAGCATGGTTAATGAAGCATTACTTTTTCAAATCAAAGTATCAGCCACTTTATTTTTATTTCTTGGATGGTAATGAATTTTGAAATCATATTTATTGATTAATTCCATCCATCTCCTCTGTCTCATGTTCAATTCTTTCTGAGTGAATATATACTTCAAACTTTTGTGGTCAAAATATATTTCACATTTTACTCTATAAAAATGATGCCTCCAAATTTTTAAATAAAAAACAACAACAGCTAATTCCAAATCTTGTGTAGGTTAATTTAACTCATGAGGATTCAACTAACATGAACCATAATCGATTAAGTGATCATTCTACATAAGGAAAAAACCAATTCCTTTTAATGAAGCATCATTGTAGATAACAAACTCACAATTTCTTGAAGGCACTTCCAAAATTGGAGCATTCACTAATCTTCTTTTCAATTTCTGAAAACAATCATCACATTCTTTTGTCCAAATGAACTTAACTCCATTTCAAGTTAACTTAGTCATTGGGATAGATAACCATGAAATATTTTTCAACAAACCTTCGGTAATAACCTTCCAAACCAATAAAATACGAATCTCGGTTATATATTTGTGTCATGGCCATTCTTCCACAACTTTTGTTTTTATTAGGATCAATAGTTATGCCATTTTTTTAAACAATGTAGCCAAGGAAAGGAATTTTTTGTAACCAAAAATTACACTTGCTGAATTTCCCATACAGTTTATTTTCTTTTAATGTTTTCAAAAAAACCCTTAAATTACTTTCATGCTCCACTTTACTTTTAGAATAAACCAAAATATCATCAATGAACATAACAAAAAACTTATCTAAGAACTCATTGAAAATTTTATTCATCAGATCCATGAATATAGTAGGTGCATTGGTTAACCCAAAAGGCATAACTACAAATTCATAATGGGCATATATAGTTAGAAACATGGTCCTCATAATTTCAGCTTCCATTACATTCAATTGATGGTACCCTAACCTCAAATAAATAAGTGAAAAATATTGAGCTCTCATGATCTGATCAAAAAAATCATTGATATGATTAAAAGGATACTTGTTCTTAAGATTGATGTTATTCAATGATTTATAATCAATTAAAAGTTTCATTGAACCATATTTATTTTTAAAAAAATAAGACAGGATCATCCCACGATGATTTTCTAGGTCAAATGAAACATTTAACTAATAACTCATGAAATTGCTTCTTTAACTATAAAAGTTCAATTTGAGCTATTCGATAATTGGGTTTTGAAATTGTTTTAGCATCAAGAACTAAGTCAATAGTAATTGTAACTTTCTGATCAGGTATAATAGCAGGAAAACTATGAGGAAAAACATCAAGATACTCATTTACCACTGGCATATCATTAATTTGAACAGTTCCTTTGTTTTCAATAATATGTGTAAGGTAACATTCATTTCCATCGTTTACTAGTTTCTCAGCTTCTAGTTATATTATCAAAAGTAAGGGTTCATTATTGTAAACAAACTGAAAATATTTATAAAAACAAACATCTTTAGCTCTACTGTCAATCTTAGCATGATAAATGGAAATCCAATCCATACCCAAAATAATATCAAACTCTACTAGAGGCAAAATAATATGGTTTTCAGGTAGATTTTTTTCACACACAAGGACAAGAATGTTCTTATATTTTATTTTTGAATCAAAATTTATTCCAGGTGTTTTTACCATAAGTTAATGATTTATATCTTGATATGGAATTCCCAATTTACTAGAAAACTTCTCATAAATAAATGAGTGTGTAGACACTGAATCAAACAACACATTGGCATAATCTGAAGAAAAAAAAATAGTGTACCTGATACTTCTTCATTTGATGGACCAGCATCTACTGAAGTAGTTGCAAAGTATTTCATCTCCCATTTCTGCTTGTATTCTAGCTTTTTTCCTTCAGTTGAGTTCTTCTTTGGACAGTCATTTGCATAATTACCCATTTCATTGCACTTAAATAAATTTACTGACTGTAAATCGTATTTTGTCTTACCATTACCTTGATCTTTTTCAGTGAAATTATGATCCTTATGTACTCTTTTACCACATCAGTAGCACTTAATAGAATTCAAAATGCATTCCCGATCATGCTCTTTACCACAATTTTCACAAACTGTAAAATTAAGTTTCTCACCATCAGACTTTTTTGAAGAGTTCTTCCCTTTCATCTGCCACCTCGACCTCTTATTTTGTTGTTTTTCAAAAAAACATCTAATCATCGGCAAACTTCATTTCCTCCTTCTCCACACATTGAAGAAGTTTTTCATAAATTTTAAACTCATTAGAAGCTAAATACCTTCAATAATTTTGCTTTAATCCTCAATAAAAATAGTTTATTTTACTATCAATATCTCGTATGAAATTTGGAGCATACCTTGCCAGTCGAGTGAATTTTGCATCATAAGTAGCCAATAAGTCATCCTATGTCCTCAATTCCATGAATTGTTTTCCCATATTAAGACTAACCACCTTAGGAAAATATTTCTTAAGAAACATACCTTTGAATTCATCCCAATCAAGAGCATCAATTTCCTCACTTTCCTTGATATTTTTCACCATCAACCACCACTGATCGGCTTCACCTTTAAAACGGTAATAAGCGAGGCTAACCTTTTCATGTTATGATCACCCCATGACATCAAAAATCTTCTCCATTGCTTTAATCCACCATTCAGCTATAACATGGTCAAATGATACTCTTAATGATGAAGGATGTTGCCTAATGAAATTCTCTACTACTGACATGTTCCTCTGTGGTTGTTCTGGATGATCTTGTTCATGGATACCACCACCATTTATAGCCTGATTCAACTATTCCATCACTACAACAAACTGTTCAATTCTGATTCTGACCATATTAGGTTGCTGATTTGTATGGTTTTCTTTCTCCAGATGCCATCCCATCATAGCTGCTCTATTTCATCTGCGAAAAACCATTATGAACACATAAGTATATTAGGTGAAGCAACATGGTAAATTGTAAATTCTATATCATTTCAATCATAACATAAATTAATTTATGGACATTAATTTAACAATGTTCTAAATACTATAGTTTTCTAAACCGACCTCTGGTACCAACTATAAGTGCACGGCCTTAAAACATTACATAATCGTGATTAAATGAATAATTCACATTGAGGATCTTTTCAGGTTTAGAGTTTTCGAGAATTTGGCCATAAATATTACACATCAACTTGAAAATTACACATAGACACCACTACTCATTATCTATTTTTTTATAAAATAAAAACTCTTAAAAAGAACATGTCTAGTTCCAAGTTTTAGAATGTATGACTTTTCCTTGATCCCATCCTTGACCCTAATCATCTTTAAGTCTTGTGGAAAACATTTCAAAAACATGGGATGAGCATAAAAATATCAGTAAGGGTTATAAGATAAAGAAACATAACATTTATCCATAAATACATACAAATCATAATCTCATACCTCATGAAATCCTAAGATTTTTGAATAACACATAGAAACCTTAAATCATAAAGGTATCTTGTGGCATACATAACACATTTATGTTGTAGCTTTCACAGCTACGTAGAGAGTCACATTTGGAATACCCATCATAGTATATTCCCTAAATCTCTTAGGAGAAACATTCTTGTTTACCTCCGTCACAATACCCAAATGAATTGGAGAGATATCTCGAGCTCACCCACCCTAGGTTTATCCAGGAACCACCTTTATACATAAATAATTCCCAAGAACCATAACATATTCGTAACACATAAAACAAACATAAATGAAAGATAACATTTCCACATTTCAATCAAAAAATATCATTTAAATATATTGACATAATAAATCCATTATCAAAACCATTTTGAATACCAAAATATGTAAAATAGTATATGGTATTTATTTTCCTTTTAGAAACATTACGGCTTGTTATGGAATCCAAATATCATATAATACTCACAGTGGTGGAAAGTTCATTGTCACTGTTTACGTTAAAAAGAAACATTCCTTTTTTCATTTAGTAAAACACCTCGTAGAAAATGATTCCTTTTGAATGAAATTAAAATTCAATGGTGTTTATGTACCATATAAAACAAAGTCCTATATAAATCTAAATATTCCTCAATGAAAGGAGATTGAGATGAAGTCGCTTACCTCAAGTCTGACTTGACTCAATCATTCTTTAATCTCCTGAATAATAAACTAATGTAAATTTATACATTCCAAAGAACCTTTTTCAAGTTTATTATTCCTTTTATATCAATTATTACCTTTCTGTAACAATTATTTAATTATTTGAGTTCATATCAGACATTTTGTCAATGTTCAGAACATGAGTTAAAAATGAACTTGTTATTATTATAAATTGTCCATGTGGTCAAATTTCCATTATCTCCAAAACAATATTCATGATTTATATATCATTTATATCACATATATCTAGTATATATATGTATTTATAATAGTACATAACATTTGGAGGTAAGAAATAAAATGCACCGTTCTTGGAGACGGTAAGTCATACGTACGCATAAACGCTACTTTCATTTCTATTTTGTATTTAATGGAATAAAAACATAATTATACATAGTAATATTATAATTCTAGTATAATATCATATATAATTTCATTAACTCCATCCTTTATATGTTCCATGTATGGAATTAATTATTCATATCACTTTGAGGGGGTTGTAGTCCGCACTTTCTCAAATGAAATTATCGTATTTACTCACTATGGAAACCATAAAGGTATTCTATAAATGAAAAATTCTTAAGCATAGAAACAATATAAATATAATATATATCACATATAAATATAGTGCCATCTTAATTTCCAACATAAGAGGTGGTAAGAGATGATTGAACAATCATCGTTTTGTGTGCCAGCAGTTCACCGTCCACAGAAATAGTATGTTCTTTACCCATTAGATGGAGGTGTGTGTATGGTCCAACATAAGTGTAGTTCGAATAATTATCATAAAAACAACATAGTATATTGAGGATACTATAGTTGTTATAAAATGAAGGAATAAAAAGAGTTTATGGGGTTTAATAAGACAAATAACTAAAAAGAACATAAGAGAAGACATTACCTTTAAATTGGGTATCTCCCTTTGGTTTGAACCAAAAGGTTTAATTGAATTGCCTTCTACCTAGGGGACGACTTCTAGGAGGAGTAGAGTGATGTATAAAGATTAATTGTGTAGAGTATGGATGATACAAGGAGCTTTAGAAGTGTGAGGAATGGTTTAGAAGTTAGGGAGTTTTATAAGGTGGGGATAGGCTCTTTAAAAAAGTTTAAAAATATTATTTTATTATAGATTGATTTTCGTTTTTTAAAGGTCCAAAACTTATTAAAGTCAAATATAATATGACTCATGTTCGAAATAAAATAATACAATAATAATTGGATAGGTTTTTGATATTCTTTTAATATTTATAATATTATTTATTTAAATCATTTATTAATGAGGTAAACAATGCATCATTATTGTGTCCTAAATATTTTTATTTATTTGATGTCTAAAAATTATAAAATAAATATCATGATTTCAGAAAAAAATTTATATTTAAAATTAATATTTATATTCTAAGAGATAACTTATATAACCCCATGTAATAATTTATTTACTAAAAGATATATGTTTAAGCCATTTTGTCTTTACTTTAAATTAATTAATATAAAGTGCCATTAGCACTCCCAAGTGGCTCCATTGGGTCCCAAAAGCGACCCAAGGATAACCATGATTAGAAATGTATCAACCAATAGGATTAGGACACATGTTAGGTTAATTTTATATTATTATAATAATTTTGTTTACCCTTATATACCAGATTTACTGTTTAACCATGATAAATAAAATATTTACTGAAGTAAATATTCATAATTTCTAAAAATAAAAGTTACGTATTTACACAATTTGGACCTCCTGATTCCAAATATGGAATACATTTTTACAAATTAAAAATAAATAAGTTTCATAAATTAATTTAAAAATAATTCCCATTGTTAAAACAAAAAACGTTTCTTTAAGAAAAAATAACTATCAAAAGATTGACACTTATTAATGTCCAATTTTCAAGTGAAATTACTTAAAATGACCAAAATTGGATTAAATGGTAAAAAAATATTTTAATTACACTTTAAAATCAATTAAAAAGATAATATATCCTTATAAATAAATTAGATTAAAAGGCAGTTTTGAATTAAAATACAGTATTTTTCACTATTCATTAAAAAATGAATTTTATCATAAAAATACCAAAAATTTACCCAAAGTAAATTTTAATGCCCTGATTCTAAATAAGGATTTTATTTTGTCAACAAGAACATATAAAAGTAACCATAACTAGATATAAAGATGGTTCACCATCAAAATGGGGTAAATCGACCTTTTAATGAATAATAGAGTATTTATGCTTAAAATCAGATTCTTTCTCATTTTAAGCCTCTACAATTTATTAGATAAATGTAAAAACATTTAACAAACATGTATATTCATATTTTAGTTAGTTATATCCATTCCCACGAATACAATGGTAATGAGTTAACTACCATTTAAAATATTATTATAATATTATTTTTCAGTATGACCCAACGTTGGGTGCAACGTAAGATTTCAAAGAATCGCGTTGTTGTGTATCGAGTATGCTATCGAACATAGAATAACTTTTCAAATAAAATAAATATTTAAATAAAAAATATTAATAAATATGAAAATGTTTTATTATTTATTTACCTGGTATATGACATTAAATATGGAGCAAATATTTTTAATGAATATTCCATTTTTCTATGGTTTAATGTATCTAACATCTAAATGGTTTTGGGAAATATATGTAATTAAGAATATATGATAAGTATATATACATAATGATGTATAGTATTTTATGAATGATCAAGGTAATTTGTGGAAATATAAGAAAATTGGTAGAGAATAACAATGTAAAGTATATTTCGAATTAGAAGTTACCACTCAAATGATGGATATGTTATGAATAATCTCACTTACTTTCATTAGTTGGGAGTTATTAAAATTATGGGGATATACTTTATTTAAGGGGATTTAATGAAATGATATTCCACTTTATATTCTCATTAAATAAATAATTTATTAAATATGGTGTTTCACATAATGTATAAAACAAAAACAAAACAAATAACCTTTATATATTTTGAAAATTAAATATAACCATTGAAACACAGTCGTTAAATTAGATGGTATAAATTGAAGTAACTGTATCACAAAATAAATAAATAAATTATGATGAAATAAAATTTATAAGTGTAAATATTCCTTATAAATATCATTTTTCTAATCATGGTATATAGGTAGCTTTGATATGGTTTACATTAGACCAAGACCAAGCCAAACTCGAGAAATTATTGCTTGAGTTAAATAATTTATAAGAAAATATTAAACATGTAGAACTCACAACAAAATTCATGATACTGGAATCACCACCTATGGTAGTCACTAACAGTTATCTTAGAATTAGATCTTATTATGAGGTTATAAGGGGTTTTAAGTAGAAATAAGTGTGATATGAATATGTAATTATTTTCTACAAAATCGAATAAGGGTATCAATACTAAATTCATTTTAAACATAATAACAATTGTTTTCTAAGTTATATGTTCTTATATTAAAATGAACATATATCACTTTTACATATTAATTTATCATCCATCCAATAGATATTTCTTGACACTGAATAAAATTACATTGAAACTATACTTAAAAAATATGTTTTTTCCAAAAATAGATGTTTAATACCTTGTAACTTTATATCGTAACGAATTTTAATAAATTTTTCATTTTGAAAAAATAAAATTAAAAAAACATTTGAATTAAGAATATTAAAATTTAATTATTTATTATTTTTTAGATTATTCTAAAATAATCAAATTTTAAGCGAATATTGAAAAAAATACCAATTTTGATAGTATCGTAACATTTTTATGACTTGGATGTTTTTTAAACATTTTTATATAAAAAATATATATTTATAAATAATAATAAATATTTTAAAAATACTATGATCAATTTATTATACTCATGAATTTCATTTTAGAAAAAATAGATATATTTTCTGAAAACTTTTATCCATTAGTTTTTTTTAAATTTAGTTTACACTTACGAAAAATTTGGTTATGGGTTTATTTACCTATAAAAAATATTATAGGATCATTTATAATAATTTTAATCAATATAATCAATAAAATTGATATTTTTTATATATATAAAAACATTATTCCTAAGAATACACTTTTAATTATAGTAGGTTTTTACACGTTGTATGTAAAAATGTTTAGACTAATTTCTAACATATTGAAAGTTAATTTAATAAAAAGTATATTATATTTGATATAATATTGAACATATTTTTCTATATGAACAATTTTATTTTTAGGAATAAATATTAGATTATTAGGATTAATTATAATTACATTGATAATGATGAAACAATTGTTTTAAAATTATTGTTTAATTAATAATTTATATCAAAAAATTAAAATAAACTCATTAAAATAATTAATCATACAATATTTATTAACACATAAAAAAATTTATTAAATAAAATTTAATTTTAAATCAATACTAAATAACATTAAGAATACATAATGACTAAAATTGTAATTTTTCTTATAAAATTATTCTTCTACGCATTACCTTTTTAAAATTGAAAGTTAATTTTATAATATTTCAAAATATTTTTAGATTAAATATTTTTTAAATTTAGATTATTGAAACTCATATTTTTTTATATGGGTTATTTTTTATTTTAAATAAAACATAAAATCACATAGTTAAAAACTAGTAATCTAGTTTAAAAGTAAAAGAGTAAAACACATAAAATAAATAGTAAAAATCCCTATAACATGTTTAAAAAATATTGAAATTATTGGATGAGTATTTATTGTCCCCAAGTCACCTAAAACAAACTATTTCTTTAAATTGGTGTCATTTACCAAAGAATTGTGTAATTTTATCATGAAAGTGTAAAAGGTATTCCTAAAGTGCTCTTTTCATCACTTGTAAAAGGGGATCACTTCCACCGATACATGGTTTCACTTACCATTTAACATATTTTTAAATATACACCTAAATATAATCTCATAGAATACATTACAATTTATTATGATTTAGGTAAAAATTTTATAGTTTAACCCCTTCAATTCAAATGAAATATCAATTCTCTAATGTAAGTATTATTTCCTTCTTAAGCATTTCTCATTAATTTTAATTTTAAAAATATCAATTATACATAAAAATATAATGAAATAAGTGTCACTATTATAATGATTTATTATTATATAAATTGAATGACCATTTTTTTATTCCTCTCCATCTGCAAGGGAAAAAATTCATCATTATTACAGTCTACGGACTACAACCACCACAAAGGGACTTATTCCATTTCTCATCACTGTTCATTAATGGATGATCAAAAGAACACAATTGGTGAATAAATATTATATATATAATATTAATATTATTCTTAAATTTCAAAATGATCATATATGTTATTTCCCCTCCTTATTTGAGAAATAAAAATATTAATCGTGCATACATGTGACATATCACCTAAACGAGCAATGAGTTTTATTTGTCATCACCACCCCCCATGGTTGGAAAGAAAAATATATTTAATGTATAAAAATTGTTTCAATAAATCCATTAATATTATTGATATGATTGAATTATTTTACAACATTTTCTACCATGGTCAAAATACATAAGGAGTTACAAAGAAATTGTCCAAAAAACATCAAGTAACCGACATAGGCAATTAAAATATAGTATAAATAAATAATATATCATTGTTAAAGGACCATTACAATGAAATATAGTTTAATAAGGTTCTTGGTTATATATTTATTGAATGTAATTTAATTATTCAAGAAGTTAATAAAGAGTTGAGAGTGCTTTCAGACACAAGATAAGGGTTCTGTCTCAATTTCTCTTCATTCAAATGTGTTTTAATGTTATGCACCAATATCTTAATTTTATGGTTTATATACATCCTAAAAATGTATTTCCGAATAATATATTATATAAATCAATTTATTTATAGAACCATATTATTTTCAATATTCCATTTACTTTTGATTAATAAATTCCAAAAATCTTAAGGGTTTTCTCTCAAAATTACTTTCTCTGAGTATCATTTTCTATTATGCCCCAAATGTCTTTTAAATGGTGTGTATTCTGTCTATTGAATGATTAAAATAATGTATTATCATTATTAAAGGTATTTTAACATCATTTTCACGATATCTCTCTATTTTTCTTTCAATGGGTTTTATTAGAATATTTCATAAGTCGTAAGGGTTTCCTGTCTCAATTTTCACCTATTGAGACATATTTCTTATTATACACCATGATTTATTTCAAATGGGATTTCTACTACCATTTAATTATTTTGAATTTTGATTCTCATATATTTCAGTATATTTAATGTTCTATTGAAATTTATTTATCTCATGGGTTGTTTACTCAAAATTTCAAAAGTTTGAAGGGTTTTCATCAGAGATTACTCTCTTTGATACATGATACTTTTTTGGAACTATGGTTCCATTTGTATGGTGTAGAATTGATTTACCATTCCACTAATATGTTATAATTTATTTATTTTTAATTTTAGTTATATACTAATCCAAATCAGGTTCTTTTCTCAAATGGTCTTTAACTCAAGTGTTAGCTTAGTGGTAAGTGATCTTTCATACCTACTTCATGACTTGTCAATTAAAAGTTCTCTTAATATTTATTCCTTTTACGCAATGATATTCTAATTTACCTCTTATATATATATAAATCAATTATATATATTTTTCTTGATAAATATCCTATTAATTTTCAGGTTTATGTATTTTTTTAGTTTCTTTTCAATATTCCCACTTATTTCAAAATGAGGTTTTAGAGAAGATTCATTTTTCTAATCTTGTGTAGAGAACCATCAATAGAAAAAAAACTATAAATGGATTATAAAAACATTTATTAGTTTATGTGAAAATCTCTTGGTTCAGTTTAGTTTTTATTGAGTACAATATTTTTATTTTTTTTTAATCTATATTTTAGGAATTTTATAAAAGATTCACCCATGTGATGTGTTTTTATTAATTCTTCTTGTAGATCCTATTGAGTTTAGAATCACTCCCTTCTAGGGAATTATTGATCATTTTCATATTTCATCTATTGATATAGAGGGAATGTGATGGTATATATGTTATTTATTGATTATTCTTGATTTATTGGGCATGGTATGTTGAGTTGTATCATAGAGAAAGTTGGATTTTACTAGTTAATGTCACTGGGGATTTTTTTGTTTTGTAGTCTTTTGGTTCTCTTTAATTATGTATTTTGTTTTCTACTTATACAATGATATAGTTTCTTTTGATATATTTTGAGTCATAATTTTTACTCATGCATCATATATGGGTTTTTATGTTTATTTTTATTTTGATTGGTTGTTTTTCATTAAAGGAAAAATAATCCCTCAAAACTTCTTGAGGCCGTTGGAATTTATTTCCATCATTTTTTTGTATTTGGAATGTAACATAGGTCCTAGTATCACGCCCATCAATTCTAAATCCAATGAGTATTGGAAAGATTTTACAAATGGTGTCAGTATTTCCTTATCCATCTTTCATATTTAAACAAATGGTGTATGTTTTTTTGGTTATAGAGTTAGAAATAATATCAGTATATATCGTAGGATGGTAGTAAGGAGTATGGTTGTCAGAACATGAAATATAGATACTAAAAGGCATAGTTTTCATATTAATTTCTAACTTCAAGTTAGCTGGGTGTTTGGTTACATGATTGTTTTAAGACACATCGAGGTGATTTTTCACCTCATTTCTATGGGATCAGTCGATGAGAGTAGTTTTAAATTAATTAATAGTTACAATTCCCACTTGGACTGTATAGTTCGTTTTTTAATGGTTTATGAAATGGGAAAAGGTATATATTTTTTAATGTTGTGTATACAGATAAATTGATTTTTAATTTCATGGATTATCTTTATTCATTTTGTTTTAACTATAAGTTCAATATATCTATCTCCCTCAATTAAGGGATTTTTATTAGAATGTTTCGTAATATATAAGGGTTTCTTGCCTTAATTTTTACACATTGAGACATATTTTTTATTATGGATCATGATTTATTTGGAATGGTTTACATGATTCCCTTAAATTTTTTTAAATCATGATTCTATTATATTTCTTAATATTCAATGTTCCATTAAAATATATTTCTCTCAAAAGGTTTTGACACAACAATTTCAATACTTGTAAGGGTATTTATCTCAAGTTATTCATTTTGAGAAATGATGCATTTTATGCACCTTGATACCTTTTTTTGGTGTATACATGATTTAACATTCAATGAATGTTTTATAATTTATTAATTTGTAATTAATGGGAAATAATATGACAAATAAAATTATTTTCAATAAATGGTTGTAAACTCAAGTGTTAGATTGGATGTAAGGGGTCTTCCATACCTCATTCTTGACTTTTTTATTACAAGTTCGCTTTTATTTTTCTTAATTTTATAAAATTATCTTATAATTTATCTATTATATTTTTGAATACATTTCCCTTATATATTTAGTTAATAATACAATCTATTATTAGAGTTATATATATTTTTCGTTTCTTTCAAAATTCCCACATTAATCTAAACCAGGTTTAAAATAACATTCCTATTTTTTGTCTTGGTTCAAGAACCGCCACCATAAAAAATTAAACTATGAATGGATTATAAATACCATTATTAATTTATGTAGAACCCTCTTGGTCCAATTTCTATTTCATGGAATATAATAAGGTCTTTAATTCTTTAAAAATATCATATGGTTGTTTCATAAAATAATCACCCATGTGATGTTTTTTTATTATTTCTTCTCCTATATCCTTATCTTGAATTATTTATATTGGATCCCCATATTCAAAACCTATGTATTTATTTCAAATATGAGTATACCAAATGGTGCGTGTTTTTTAATCTAAAACATTTTCTCAGATTGCTTATTATTCAATATGAACATACCCTTAAATACATGGGGTATCTTCTACCTAGTTGATATATTTTAAAATTTTGGGGAATGAAAGTAAAAAAGTATAAAATATTTTATAGGTGATGTGCCTAAACCATGATGATTATATTGTGAATTTATTCAATTTTGATCAACCTAAAAAATATTAAATTTTAATGAAAGAATGACAATTAATAATGGATGATTCCAATGATCTTGCACTTTTATATCTTGTATAACTAGTTTTGAAAATACCATCTTAATTAAAAGTTACAAAAAACTCATATATATTTATTGTTAATTAAAAAAATAGTTAACATATGCCTATGTATGTACATGGGATTATCAATAAAATTAATCAAAGGTACTGGGAGAGGGAATATATAGCTACCCGGTGGTAACGTTTTTTAATGAATAATGGATTTTATAGTTAATGTCTCACTGAAATATAATTATCATTATTGATATTCTTGAAAATGAATATCAAATATAGATGTTGGATAAAAGTGGTTTGAAATTCCTCAATACCGAATTCTAACACGCTAGGTTCTTGGAAACATTTTCATTCCATAAACTATATGTATATAAGTAAAATATATATTTTCCATTATTTCAAAATAATTATAATTAATTATGAAATGAGTCATACATAATATGAATAAGACTGAAAAAAACTTTATTCATTCATAGTGGAATGCAATCATACGAGTATTTGAAACTATGTATTGCATACCATGAATTACAATATATCAAGGATGATTACATCTCTTAAAAGTGTATAAATTAAAAGGGAGTAATAAAAATAAATTAATAATATATTTATAATAAGAAAATCTTATGGATCATCACCACTCTTGAGAATCAGAATTACTAGAAAAAACCAACAATGAAAAAACATCATGAAATTAGAAATCATTTTATAATATCCTAAATAAAAATTAATGGAATGGGAAGTGTAATTTGTGATGCTAGAATGAAATAAATTTATATGATGCAATATGGATAATAAAACCATTATAATGGAAAATATAATTGTTTGGAATAATACAAATGAACTTGTTACCGGTTGAGAAATACTATTATATAGTTACCATATATAAATTTTATTTGGATGTTAAAAATATACATCATCATTATAGATAATTTATTTGAAATAAACTAAATGATTTTTTAATATAATTAAATTGATCAAATTAGTTTCTAAAAATAAATTTGATTTAAGTGAAATTGTTTTTTTGAGTTATAAAGTTTTTTTAAATATATTTTTCTAGTAAAACTGATTAATGAAATACAAGAAATATAATAAGTAAATGACATACAATAAATAGTTGAAGAATTATAATGAATACTAGTTTTATTAGTTCTGAGGTTTGTGTTTATTGACAAGTCAGAGAAGTGTTCAAGTGATTGTTGGAGTATTTTTATATATTCATATTAATCCATCATCAATATAGAGTTTATAGAAGTTTTTGAAGAAGCGATCTATCTGAAATACAAACCCCGTGATGTAGATCCTCCTTCACATTGTAGGATATCTAAAGTTTTAGAAGAAATTATTGAAATAGTGGGTTCCCCTAGAGCCAACTATGAAATACTTTTGATTAACATATCATGTGTATAGTTAGATATACATGATGATACCTTACTATTATAGTGTAGATATTTCTACATCCACCATTTAATGGAAATTTTCATGGATTATTTGCCGTATCAAAAGGTTATAGAAGATCCCACGCTGTAATGAGAACCTTGAGATACAATGACATTTATTTTAAAAAAATGTCATATGGCCTAGCTACATCTTACTGACTGGACATAGTTGATGTTTGACTATCAGGTGTTGGGGGATTATAAGAATTGAGACTTCTTCTCATGATTTTTTTACTTGGTGAACTCTAGTTGTGAGATCACGAGGATAGACCCACTAATAGGAACACCACATATTTTGGGGGTCATTGGTTATTACTATCTATGGACATGTGTATTGCTCTCCTGACTTGTGATAATTACTAGTGTGTACCATTTGATTTTGTGCTTTGATGCAATGGAAAAACCATGTTAATAAACTAATGGTGAAGTAGATTGTTTTGTGTGTGTAATTGGTGGTATGACATTGGTTTAATGGTCAAAAATGATTTTTCTCTTCAAGTTAAGAAAGTTATATATCTCATGCGTGGTTGATCAGGACGGTTCAACCTTCATAATTCTTTCTCCAAATAGGTCAAAAGGTAAATCTATCCGGATAGATCAAAAAATAATTATGCAAAAAAGGGAGATGACACAATTGTGTGTCCTAATTTATGAGATATATGAAGATAAATAGATTATAGTACAGAGTATGTGTTTGTAGGTTGGTTTTCATTTCTATGAAATTCATTATCTCTTTAGTATCCTTGATGGGTTTGTAGACTCCTCTCTTGGTCTGTGGATTTTATTCATCGCTATCGAGGTAATGACCTAGAGGGTCACAGACAATAACGTATTAAAGAATCCTCCATATTTAGTTGAATTGATATTTTGGACATAGTGGGCCCCAACATGGGGTACTAGTGTTGTTGAAGTTTTCGATCATCGATATTTAAATAAATTTATTTTATTCATGTAATGAATAATTGAGAACAAATTTATTTAAATTTATTTACAAGATAAGTAAATACAAAATAGTAATCAAACAAAAATTATTTTAATATTCTTTATTCGTTTAATATTAAGAAGGAATGATGAGTTGAATGAAATGACTCGGTTTTATCATTTAATATATTTTATATATATTATAGGTATGTGAAATAATAATAAAAAACTGATACAGATTAGTTCTTCATAATTATTTATTTAGTGGATGTTATATTACACTAGGGTGGGGAACCCATACATGTATTTTTTACCATCCACTATATATAAGTAGAGAGAGCCTCAAGCTCAGAACTATTCATGGAATGAAAATGAGAGTCTTTATCTCCTCCTTCTTTCTATAGAGAGAGAGAATCTCGATCCAGGTGTTTGGATCATGATCTACCTCAAGCATCGAATGCATCTTGATGTAGTGATCATCATGACATTGAAGATATCCATAGATTACTGTGTTAGAACCCAAAATTCGATGATCGACACTCTCGCAATTTTTATGTAGCATGTGTGGATGATTTAGAAGGATCCTACTATGGATACTTCAAGCAATGATCACCAAAGAAGAGTTTTTTTCGACCGCACCTTCTGATTTGTAAAGGTATGTTTAATGTTTTATTTTGTGCTCCATTAATTTATATGAGATCCTTAGACCATATCGGGACTCAAATCATTGATGATGACAAGTTTCGTTGTCCCATCGATCAAAATTTTAAATTCCTCAACCCATCATCTTCCACTGTGGTCCTCGACACCTAAAATTGGTATGAGAAGGATCACATAGATTTTCAAAGCCAAAGAAAAATTAATTTTCATTAAATTAAATATAGGGATTTAAAATGGTCTCAATGGATCCAATAACATTACAATTTGAGGTAGGATGGCCAAGTTACAACTATCTGAAATTTTGTTTTATGGATTGAAATTGGAGGACATTGAGATTAATTTTAAAGAAATTTTTCTGAATATGTTCTCCCCACTGTCCCCTACCTCCCAACGATGGGCAACCACCGAACACCCCTTCAGATTTCCGCCAGCATAGCCAACAGTGGTGCTCCCCATTAGTGCCCCTATTGCCTATGACTACCTCTGGCCACAGCACCCCATCAGCCACCAGTCGCGTCCTTTATCCCTTGCACTGCCGGCGTGGATTCCACCATCCACCACATTAGATCTGACCTCTCCCCTCCTCCATGGAGTTCCATCTAGCCAATCCCCTCACCTCAGGAGCGCTTCCTCCTACTGCGGCCGCCGACACCTCAGGAGGTCACTTCCATCAGAGTTTGTAGCTCCTTCGGGCTTCTATCGGCATTCCATCTTGGTCGGGCGTCTTCTCAGGCACCTCAGCGAACCTACCATAATCCTTGTCTATATTTAGTGTGGGAACCTGTATGGCTCCCCCCTTCCATCCCTCCACTGAGTTCTCCTGTGGGGTCACCACGGTATCGCCAGAACAGGGCCAACACACCAGACATTTCAATTGTAGTGGTTGGCAGGTACCCAGCTACTCCACTACCAGTTTTGCAGAGGACCGAATTAGCTCTCAAATGGATATGGGCTGATTTGTCCGATTCGGTATAAATTAGGGCAGGTCGCTCTGACCTAAATGATCCCAAAACAGGTTTTTTATAACATGGAATGGACATACATGGGTTTGACCCGACCCGTATAGGCCCTGGATCGGTTTTTAGGGACTCAAGCTATTCAAATTAATATTTATAATAAATTTAATTTTATAATTAATTTTCATTGATTAAAATATTAATTTATGGTTACTAGAATAATAAAATTTAATACTCAGGGATAAAAATTTTAATTAAATTTTATAATTAAATTAAAATTAATTAATTAATTTCATTTTAAGTATTGAAATTAAATTAATTATTTGACTGAAAAAAAATTATATTATTTTAATTATTAAATTCATTTTATTTAATTATTATACCCTCATAGTTAATGTAGTTTAATTTTTATCATACTTTATTTTTCTCCCGCTTACTGGTCTTGAGAACCGACCCATATATATTTGTATTTAATTAATTATTTAATTAATTATTTTAACTGCCTGTGATGTTTGAAATAAATAAAATAACAGGCTGTGAATCATCTTTTTTTTTGTTCAAAATGTATAAGGGTGTGCGTGTCCAAATCCACCATATATGAATTAAACCCTTCGTCCCCCTCGCTTGCGCGTAAGTATTTTTGTACTATGCATGAAGATGGTGTATGATGTGGACTCCGCTAAGATGATGTGCATATGTTGATTGAGGCAGTACTCCAATACATGACATGGACCTCGCCAATATGACTTGGTACTCTAATATGTTGTGTGAAACCTGCCATGATTAGGCGATACGCCATATGAAAAGGGGACATAAATGATTGGGACGAGCTGTATCACGAGTCAAGTGATGACTAAGGTATGATGACTCTAGGTCATTTAGATGATCAAGACCAGTCGGGTAGTTGTTTACCTTTATTCATTTATTTATTATTATATTCATTTTGTAACAGCGGGAAAATACATAAAATAATAATTAATAAAATGCATAAATAAGCGACATATGTTTTTCTATTAATATTCAGTTGTGAGCATTATAAAATAAATGAACAAGATTAATAGAATTTTATTTCATTTATTTAGAGAAAAAACCTCATTAAATATTAATTCTTTATTGTCTTCCATCATTCAAATTTGAACAGAATTGTGTGTTTTGGGTGTTAGTCATTCCATAGCTGAGGGTGCCTCTTACTACCGAGGCATTCTTATGAGAGTGGTGGGTCGACTTAATAAAAGTGGTAGTGAAGATTATCCCCATATAACTTTATATCATTTTAGAAGTGTTTAGTAAATCAAGTTATGATTTTAGAAGTTGGGACTTCACCCAACAGATCAAGGAACCCTGATTTAATGCGGTTGACTAGCCAAACACCTACCTTGGACCCTACGAGTAGTGGCATAACAACAGTTTGTAGACTATGATGGGTTGTTCAAGGATCCTTTACACTATAAAACTCAAGAGAAATAGTATTTTGATTCTAGTACATAAGGTTCCTATAATTTAATAAAATAGTGGGATACATTTAATGATTAAATTAATCAGTAATGTCTAATTCAGCAATCAACATAAAAGTACTAATATACTGAAATTTATTTGTATAAAATGGAATGTAATACCACAAGATAGAAAATGTGATAAATATTGAACATATTTAGTGTACAAAATATCATTAATTTCAAATTTTATTATAAGAACTTGTGCATAATACCAATATTTCAGATATTCATGTTGTTGGTATCCCAACCTGTTAAGCTGGCTTAAGAAGTGAGGGTGTAAAAGTACTTACAGGAGACATGTGAATAAATCATACGAGTTTTATGTAAAATTTTATCATCAAAGTTAGATGTTATTTATGGTTATCATTTGGACATGGAGGAAAAGAACATGTACTCTCATCTCTGAGAAGTTACCTTGGAAAAAGTGGAGAAAGATTTGATTGTGATGATTACACTAGATTTGTGTAAACATGAAAGGTATAAATAGAAATTTAATATCATCCCATTATTATAACTTTTCACCAAATTAATCTACTTTTGCTTAAGGATACAAATGAAAATGATGGAGTAAGTGCTTCATTATCTTTAGGTAAAAATCTCAAAGCAATAATAATATTAAAGAAAGTACCATGTTTAGTTCTTATAGAGAAAAAAATTGGAAGAGAAGGAAAAATGACAATGAAATGTTACTCCAATGGAGCCTTCATAATCTACATCAAATAATAGAGGTTTGTTATTAAACAGGAGGTTATTTTCATCACATATAATGAAATAATTTTTTTTGAAGTTTAGAATTTTATGAACTGAATTGAATAAGAAAGGACTCGCTTCTTCTTCAGTGTATATTCATCAAATAAAAGTATTGTTTCTAACATACTTATTTGGTATTAAATAAAATATGCATTTCACACATGTTTATTGAAATATAGCAACCAATTACGTATAGAAACATTAAAAAAGTAAGGTGTATTCTCCAAGGAACTGAGGAAGGGTGATTCCTATGTCAGTGGAGAGAAACACATAACTTCTAATTTCCATGTGAATGATTATAGTTGAACAAGTTTTTGAGTATAACCAAAAAATTATCTCACATGACCTTTTTCCATAATGAGATATTTTTCCAAGTTCTTGAATTAATGTTTTTTGTGATGTATTATACTCAACAAATAGTTCTATGATATGTAAATCATAGGCAATAAGTGATGAATATAAAAAAGGTAAGAATTGTTTTCCTAGTTGTGGAAAGATAATTCATTTTTAAGGAAAACATAAATATGGACATCAAGTATATACCTAGTTTGGTATTTAGGCTTTGTATATCTAAACACCATAGGTATTATTGATGTATTTAGTTTGGACAAAGAAACCTTTAGAGATAAAGGTATGTCACAAAGCTTATGGAATTAGTTGAACAAGTGGTCAGGAACTATTTCAAGTGAAATATAGTTAAAAAGAAACTTCATAAGACTCCTCTGAGTTATTAAGGAATGTGAATGTGAAGTATAATCATGGTCATAAGATATGAGTTTGTTCATATCGGTATGCTGAAGAATATCTTGACCAAGATTTCATCGATCATGATAATGTAGCAGAGTAATTCCTAAACACAAATTACCTTATCTAAGTCAAAACATTGATGTTCATAAGGAGGATTAATGATGTGTATTAACTATGGACAGAGATCAACAAACATCTAGCATGGATACATTTCTAAGCGCACATGTTGAACATCAATGTTATGATGTAAGTACTATCAATGTTACAACTTGAAGAAACTTCCATTATATTTCAAGACGTTCTTCTCAAATAATAGAAAAATCCCATAACATATATGCCAACAAGAAATGAAAAATGGATATCATACAATTCATAGTATCATGTAAATCCATTATGTTAGGATACATGTGTTTATATTCAAGGATTTTGTTTGAATCTAAACAAACTTGCATAAACCAAAACACAATGTGAATCCAAGGTAATTATCCTAATAGTTTCTGAGGATATTACATAAATCCCTTCGATATAAAAGTTATATACAATTGATACAATGAATTTATATAAAAGGTTGCACATATCTACTTGATATAGTTGTAGAAAGATTGAATTGGGTCTAGTATCTGCTCTAGATTCAAAAATGGTTGGCACAGAAACAATATCAAAAAGTACATGTGAAAGAGGCATTTTCCAATGACACATACTTCATGGGAAGGTTAAATCCCTACTGATGGAATTATATTCACCATAGTTTATGATACATTATTTATTGAGAATAATAATACCTATATGTAAGCATTATATGGAAATTAGCTAATATTGACACGACCAATTAAAATTCAATAATGGATTTCATGTATCAAAGTGATGAGTGGATTATTATTTTGAATAATGTGGTGGGTATTCAAGAGGGATGATACATGGGTGGTACAAGAGATGTATCAATAAGGCTTAATTGGTAATAAAAAGATGATATTCTTAAATCCATTAGAATTTTAATTATCATAGATAACATATGAGATCATATAATTGGCCATTGGATGTCAAGATCAACTTTCATGAAAGTTGTTTATAAGACACAACTAGAAAAGGGTGATGATACCATTGGATGCCAATAATGGTTTCAATTTACTTAAATCCATTTCAGGATTAAAGTAATCAACATGATCTTAGAACATTAATTTGGAATGAATATTTTCCATGTTTCTACCAAAGGTTAGTGGGAGCTCTATAGTTTTCCAAAATAATTAATTTTTTCAACATATGAAAAATAGATATTGGTCTTATAGTTAGTTAAGACAAGAAGAAAATTAAATCTCCAGTTATTGACTTAATGTATCAAACTACATTCTAGGAAACATGATCTACTATGGTAGATATAATGGTTTCTTGGACCTTGTAAATTGTACATATAAAGACATGATATTGAAAAATACAAGTTGGAAAAATTCAAGGGAATAATTATTGTTGGTGTCATACGGAATAATATCTCCAAGTATGACATGGAAATGTATATGAAGAGATTAATCAGTGGATTGAGTTCTATATACTTCAGTGATGGATCAATCATGTATGTTATGATATGTAAAAGAATTGATATTTCCATGATATACTAAATAATATGAAAATATCAATTATATCCACGACCACATTGTCACGACCCGTCCCACAGGGCATGTGCTGTGACTAACCCAATCCCTCTTTCCATAGTCCAGGGGCTGGAGAATAGCACTAGAAAGGTGTATCCCTATAACGAGAAGATATTTACTTTAAACCTGCATAAACACACAATCCAAGAACACAACAAGAAGCAACCACGAAGTAAACTACTATATTAAAACGGTGTATTGAATGTAAAGGGGCCAAAATACAAGCCCAACTGAAAAGTATAAAATACAACTGAAAAGGGGAAAACATATCCTGGATTTGTCCACCAAGGATCCTATATGAAGGGTAGGTACAACTCACGTTCTATATTCATTGCAGCGCATCACGTCAAATGGTCAACCCCTGAGCGTCGTCCCATCTTGGCTCCCTCATCCTCAATCAACGATGTCTGTTGTCTCCACAAGACCTAGTAAGGTGTGGACATAGCCCATGTAGGGGTGAGTATAAAAAACTCAGTAGGGACCCCAAGACCCCCATAGGTCTCCCGGAGTTCCATAAAGGAAAATACCACAATGTAAGACTTCAATCACAAAGAATGAAAAATTCATCAAATCTACATAGGTATATGCCCATACATGAACCTAATTTATAAAAATATACTCGCCTCATACATGAGGAAACATAAGGCTCCAACTTTTAAGCCATTTTCACAACAGACCCACAAAAGAAGAATACCACATAGGTAACACCACGAAAGTAAGAGTACCACAAAGGTAACACCACGAAGGTAACACCATGAAGGTAAGAGTACCACAAAGTTAACACCATGGAGGTAAAAGACTCAACTCAGGCCAGGTATAAGTAAATCATAGAATTACAGATGATTATTCGAGAAGAGATATCATTTTATTCTGTCGAGAGGCACTACTATTGTCCATATGAAGTCTGACCTACACAGGATTGATAGATACCAACCCCCACTGACCCACATAGGATCTGACCCATACAGGATTGGTATGCACTGAACCACATATGATATGACCCACATAGGATCGGTAAGTGCTGACCCTCACAGGATCACTTAGTGTTGACCTCTGTATGATCTGTATCCAACCTCCACCTCACTGCCAACCACTGGATTACCGCTCAAAGCACGCTTGATTCTCAGATGATATAATCCTAAATCCATTATTCATACCTCAAATTCCACAAATCTCCATGAAGAAGTATTTAAAATGACTTCCATGTCGTAAGGGTTCTAACGCGATAGACGCTGTCTCAATCAGACACCCGATCTGTGACTTATAAGCATTTTAGTACCGAGAGCTTGGTTGGATTAGAGTTCGATTCAACCTGAACATACTCCATCATTATCCAAAACTCAAGTGGAGTATAGCAACATTGTTGGGGAAAAATAACTCATGGTATCATTGAATAATTGTTTATGTGATTGTGTTTGTTGACAAAGTGGAAATCTGTGTTGTGATTGTTGACAAAGAAAACCATGATGTACAGATTTATTGACAAAGGGGATTTCCTGGTGGCATGTCAAGTTCAAGGAATATGTTTAATGGTCCATGTTTTATTCAAGAACTTCGAAAAAGGATTGGATAATCTGGTGGTAGTACAAAAAGATCAGATACAAGGTTGCGCCATTCTCCAGTGTTTGCCAAATTTTTGGGCCTGAAAATCAACAAATGGAGAAAAGAGGTTTTGGAAAAGGGACATGCGTGCTATTGACTTGAATGAGAAGAAACCTGCACACCATATTTTTTCCATGAATATTACATCAAAATATGGCAAATGGAAAAGTGGCACCCAAGTCCTAGGGTTGGTCGTGCAAGTGATTTGCGCGGTAGAGACTTGCGCGCCAAAACTTGCGCGTCGAGGGGAGACTTGTGCGCCGTCGTGCAAGGTGTCCAAATACCTATAAATAGAGGTTGAACCCTCCTAATTCAACATGAGTTCAACACTTAGTAAAAAGCAGTGCTCCCATCGTGCAGCTGTGGTGGTCGCGCAAGTGGTGTGTGGTTGCGCAAGTAGAAGTTGCGCGCTAGTTGTTTGTTGTGCGCCCAAGGTGGTTTGGGCGAGAAAGAAAGGAAGTCGCCCAAGTTTTTAGTTGAAGAAGAAGGCATCGCACAAGTGGTTTGGTGACACTTGCATGACAGATTTTTATGGAGCACGATAGTTGGTGGTTGGGCACCAATATTGGTTTGGGCGTAAAAGGGGGTAAGTCGAGAAAGTTTGGAGTTGTAGAAGCTTGTGTCGTGAAAGTATTTGAGGTGGACTTGCATGCTGGTTTAGACTTGCATGCAGAGACTTGTGCACTAGCTTAGAGAAGGTCACCAGGTATGATTGATGCACGACAGTGATTCAGGGCTACATAGAAGCTGGAATATTGCTCGATACCTTCAGTGAAAAGTGAGATTCATCTACGGGTGAATGTTGGACTTCAACAGTGCATCAACATACAACAGAGGATGTATTAATTAGTGATAATGAAGATACCTATAGGTCTATAAACTGTGAGTGGGTCCTTTCCAGAGTAGTGAGAAAAGGAAGAGGAAGAAGGTGATCCTATCCACAGGCAGTGAGCTAGAGAGAGAGAAACAGGGAGTGACCCTTGGAAAAGCAGTGAGCTGACCCTAAACATTGTAAAGACAATGAGCCTGGGAATAGATGTGATCTATCCTGAACCTTGTAAACAACAGTGTGATTATAGTGGATTTGGAACATCAGTTCATTGTCTGTGTATGCTCCTTGGACGTATCCCAGGGAGGGTGAACCATGTAAAAATTGTTGTGTCCTGTGCATGCTTTAATTTCTGTTTATATTGTGCAAAGGGAAAAAGAGAGAAGGGTGTTTTGCTTAATAGTGAAACAAGATAAGACAAAGCATTAATTTTAAATTGGTCATACCCAGATTTACCCCCCCCCCCCCCTCCCTCAGGGTATTCAGCCTTGTGGACCTTAAAAACATGGCATTCTCACTCCAAGGATCACAGCACCGCAGATGGTTCTTAAAACAGGTGTTTGTTTCACAAGTTATGGCCCTTTAAGCGAAACTGGGCACAAGTGGGTCTGGGTCTGGTATGACCCGGTCGGATCAACCCGGCTTGGGATAACCCTACTTGGTTTGGGTCACCCGACCCGGTCCAAGTCCGACCCGGCAGGGCTGTGCCGCTGCAGGCTCGGCCGGCTGGGCCGCGGTCCAGCCCGGGCCGTAGGGAGGCGCGACTCGCAAGAATCACGTGGCCTGGCCCATTGAGGTGACTCCCGCTGGGCTTGTGCATCCCAGCTTGCATTGGTGTGGCCCACTAGGCTCACGTGGCCAAACCTGTGGTGGGGCGCGGTTCGCTGTGCACGTGCGGCCTATAGGATCGGGGCCCATCCTAGCCGACACGGGGGGAGAGTCCCCTGGTTTTTTCGAACGACCGAGTGTTCATTCGGTTTCCTCCATAGTAATGACACCATGTGGTGCTGCCTCATCTATTGTGGGACCCACAGGGAGTAGTTCCTACCGCTGAAGCATCTAAGTCGCAGCAACTCCAGGGGCGCACTGTTGTGTGTCGCTGCCTCCTCCTACCACCAGCTGATGCCTACCACTTCTTTCATTTTCCGCAGATAAAAATATTTGGCCACCTTCTCCGATGGCGCACGTGGTCGCGGTGCCCTCCCGTCCATGGTCGGCCGGTGGTAGCCGCTACTGTCCATAGCGACTAAAGAGTCACGGCCCAGTTCTCCATATGCACGTCGTTGTCTGCCACTCCACCTTCTGCAGGAGGTGCAGTTTGGCCATTGTCATCGCCCACCACAGCTATTGAGTGCCGCTATCTCCTCTGTAGTCGGCCTTTGACGGCCACCGCCGTCACCTGGCATTCCAGGTTTCATCAAAACCGTATAAGATGCCAGCGAAGAAAGAACCAAATTACAACAAAAGGGCAGAGGGTCTGATCCTTGTTCGTTAGGCATGTGCCATCCACATTAGCTTGATAAAATTAGGGAGGAAAAGGATTCAAAAATATCTGGAAATTTAAACAAGATAAATCCCTACCTCATAAATCCATTAGAGAACGTTCGCGATTGAAGGTGGGTCGGTGTTCGTCATTCCTGTAAGAAGCTTCCAACAATGTCGCTCAAACGATGATCTTCGGTTCTTGATTATGGTATTTGTTCTCCATCAAGCACCTCGAGATCATCCTCCTCCTTTCTCCAATGGAAACAAAATACCCAACCCCGAGGAAGAGTTAATATAACTCTTAATTTAAGAGGTGATTCATTAATTTATAATTAATGGATCCTATTAATTAAAGGTATTGGTGGTTACAAATTTTGTGTAACTAGGCATTTAATGCCGAGCAATAAATTCCCAACCACCCTGTTGTGGTCCCCGCCACAAAAAAAATTAAAAGGATAGGTGGGTGGATATTTTTAAAATAAAATATATTTATGTTATTTAATCCTCTATGAAAAATGTAAAAAACAACATATCCTTTCGATCTGATGTGGTCAAAGTTAAACCTCCCTTAAGTGAATCCCAGCACTGTGACTTCAATAGTGCCATCAGATTTCAATTCTGAGATCCGGTTCAAAAGTTAGTGTATCCCACACGATTGTTTACTAAATGTATCTTAAAGAAAGTTTAAAATTCAGCTCTGGGCACACCAGACATCAAAATCAAATTCCTTCAGATTTCACATCCTCATAATAATTCAATATAATTAAAAAAAATACATGGAATATTTGGGTCTTTACATTATCCCTACCTTAGGGCTTTTCATCCCTGAAATCCACAACATAGACTAAGGAAACAAATGAGAGTACTAAGCATGAATCTGAGCCTCCCGCTCCCAAGTGCACTCCTGGAAGTTAATGTGTTTCCAGTGAACGCACAATAGAGGTATCGATCATCCACCAAGGACCTGATCCTGTCGATCCTTAATTTCCATTAGAATCTCCATAAAGGTCTCCACGTCATTAATGTCGAGCTCTCCATGGTCGATGACATGATATGGGTCATACACGTATGTCCTCAGTTGAGAAACGTGCATGATTTCGTGAACCCTCTCCAACTGAGGTGGAAGTGCCATGCAGTATGCCACCATGTCAATCCTCTGAAGTATAAGAAACTGTCTGATAAACCTTAGAGATAACTTGCCACCCTAGCCAAATCTATGAAAATATCTTCGAGGTGAGACCCGTAGGAAGACATGGTCTCCCTCCAAGAACTCCAAAGGTCACTGTCTCCTATTAGAATAAGACTTATGTCTCCTTTGTGTTGTCTTCATCCACTCCTAGATGATTTTCACCTTCTTAGTGGAAGTCCATACCGACTCTAGACCCATAAGTGCTGACTCCCCTGGGTCTATCCAGCATAGAGGTGATCTTCAAGGTCGACCCTACAAGGCCTCAAATAGTTCCATACCGATGGTGGAGTGATAACTGTTGTTGTACGTGAATTCCACCAAGGGAATGTGATCTTGCCAACTACGACTAAAATCTAGGATGAAAGCATGAAGCATGTACTCTAATGTTTGAATGGTCTGCTTCATATGACCATATATCTGAGGATTAAAGGTGGTGGTCAAACATAGCTAAGTCTCGAACACCTCCTACAATACCTTCCACAACCAGGATGTGAAACTTGTATCATGGTTAGAGACAATCGTCAATGGCACCCAATGAATTTGTACTATCTTTTGTATGTCGAGGTGTTCCAAGCTCTCTTCAGATCCCTACTCTTGGATGGGTGGGAAGTGGGCCGACTTGTTGATTTAGTCAACGATCACCCATATGGAATCATTTCCCTTGGACGTACTAGGAAGCCCTGCCACAAATTCCTTGGAGATACCATCCTAATTCCTCTCTAGAACCTCCAGTTATTGTGCTAAGTCTGCTCTAACATGATGCTTGGCCTTCACTTGCTGGAAAGTGAGGCATCACAAAACAAACTCTGCTACTTCCTTCTTCATCCATGGCCCCTAGTGCTGATGTCGGAAGTCTTGGTACATCTTCACCACACTAGGATGTACCTTTAGAGGGGACGTATGGAACTCCCTCAACATCTCCTCCAGTAGTACCACTAGTACCATGGTGCATCCTCTAAAGAGGATAATGTGATCCCCACCTTCAGAAAATCCATCAGGTGCCAGTCCTGAGGATATCTAGGAACATCGAGCCTCGCAGTCAATGCCTCCAAGATGTTCCTCTAGAACTCGCTAAAGAAGTGGGGGAGTGATAGTCACGGACTGGAGGTAAGATGTTCTATCTCTATCCACAAAATATATCTGCAATGCATCTAGATGCTATGTTGCCTCACTCAGAAGTTGTAAACCAGACCTCCTACTGAGTGTGTCGGCCACTACGTTCCCCTTATCAGGAGTGTAGATTATTGATAAGTCATAGTCTTCGAGGACTTCCAGCCATCGCCGTTGTATTAGGATTAGGTCCTTCTGAGTGAAGATATACCTGAGACTCTTGCGATCAGAGTAGACTGTAACACTTTCACCCATTAAGTAATATCTCCACATCTCATAGGCGAAGACCACTACTGCTTACTCCTGGTCATGGGTAGCATAGTTCTACTCATGGTGTCTTAGCTGTCAAGAACCATACGTGATCACTACTTGCTCTTACATCATGACACATCCAAGTCTAGTCCTTGATGCATTGCAGTAGACTACATAACCAATGCCCACTTCTCGTAGCCTCAAGATGGGGGAACTCATCAGTCTCTACCTCATCTCTTAAAAACTATGATGCCATCTCTCAGTCCATACGAATGGTTTTCCCTTCTTCATCAACGCTGACAAGGGTTCCATAACTCTGGAAAAGTTGGGTACGAATCTCCTCTATTACATAGCCAATCCTCGGAAACTCTACACCTGAGTCACACTCTTGGTTGGCTCCCAAGCTAGCATAGCTTCTAACTTCACTAGATCTACTACAACTCTAGCCTCCGAGATAACGTGTCCTAGAAAGTGGACCTCTCATATCTAGAAATGTCACTTCAAGAGATTACCATAAATATGCTGCTCTTGGAGTGTATCTAGAACTATCTGAAGATGATAGGCATGATCCTCCTCTGTCACTGAGTACACCAAGATTTCTTTGGTTAACACCCCTACAAAGTGATCTATGTATGGCTAGAAGATCCTATTCATGAGTCCCATGAACATTGTAGGGTCATTGGTCACCCCGAATTTCTTAACCAGGAACTCATAGTGGTCATACCGACATCTGATGGCCATATTCTATACATCCTCATCTCATACCCTGAGTTTATGATTTCCTGATCTGATGTATATCTTCGAAAACAATCGAGCACCCTTCAACTGATCAATGAGATCATCAGTCCTGGGAAGTGGATGTGTGTTCTTCAGGGTCACCTAGTTTAGGCACTGATAGTCCACACAGAGTCTCAAACTCCCATCTGTCTTCTTGGAGAACAAAATTAAGGCTTCCCATGGAGAAACACTTGGCCTTATGAACCCCTTTCTCTAAAAGTCCTCCAGCTGTACCTTTAACTCACAAAGCTCCATGGGATCCATCTAATACGCGGGTGTAGATATCGGTGTCGTCCCGAGGTATTGGTCGATGTAAAAGTCTTACTCTCTACATGGAGGTAGTCTTGGAAGATCTTTAGGAAAGACATCATCATACTGGTCCACCACTATAGCATAGCTTGTACTCTCAACATCCACTACTCCAAGGGTAAGGCTAGCCAAATGATGTTTGATCGGCTACACCCTCCTCTAGGTAAGTCCATTCTATGCTGAAAAGGTTCTCTTCTCTTCAGTAAAGGAAATCCTAGTCTCATCCTTGCGGACACACCACACTTTATGCCTAATATAGTCAATATGATCATAGAATGTGGATAACCAATCCATACCCAAGATGACGTTGTAAGGCCTCGATGCTGTTACTAGAAGATCCCAGTCGAATCTCTCACCTCCTAGTGTAAGCTCATACTACCGGAACTGGTGTGTACTCTTCTAATCATCTCCCGTATCAGTCTCTAATCATAAGGATCGATCCAACAGCTCTACCGGAATCTCCATGTTCTGAATGAGTGATGTGGCAATAAAATACAGAAAAAACATGTGTCTTTAAGTACTAAAGCTAGGGTGGAGTAGGCACATATCATACCTCTAATCATCGTCGGAGCACCGTGGTCGTAGGCCTCAGCTTCCTGGAGTTGACTCGTCCATGTCCTCCTACTCCCTGTGGTCGGGGAGGACCACCTAGAGGGGGTGGTAATAGAACTTCGAATCACCACCCACCGCCTGCTGCATGGCCAGCTCCTTGGTCATGTCTTCCACCCTGCAGAACTCCTCACTCTAACCTCTACATCTGCCTCAACGGTCCCATGACTATTTTCTGGTCGTCCGTACAGTGGTTCGGGTAGTCGCGAGCCCTGTGACCCTACTCGCCACATGAGTAGAACTGCCTGATCCTCCATTGTCCTCCTCTTTCCTGTGAGCCCCACACCGCAGACCTTTTATCCTGAAGTCATCCACTAGATGTTATGGCCTGCTTGGTCCCCTACATCATCCATCTAATTCCTTCTATAGATGACTCTACTACCTGACGCCCGGTGGTGGCTCTCGTTCTCGGTGCCTGATCATCTATGAATCTTCCCACCAAAAGTGCTCTCTCTAGCACCCCAGCCTACATCAGAATGCTGAGTGATATCATAAATTCTATGATATCCCGTTAGAGACCCAAATTAATGGTCTGGGCCCTGAAGAAATTCTCTCATACCAAGTCTGTGGAGTAGTGGGAGTGATCAGTGAACCTCACTAAGTACCATGCCATGATCATTCTGCCCTGCTGTAAGTGTAGTAGCTCTGGTATACACACCAAGCATAGAGTCACTGGGATGAAATGTTCCCTAAAAAGGCCCTATATGTTCACCCAGGTGAGGGTTTCCTCATCGTGTAACAGGAGTGTCAGACTCCACCATCTCCCAACTCCCCCTGGAAGAGACATGCAGCTAGGATCGCTATCAGATCAGCTAGTGTCCCAAATAAGTGAAAAACTCTGGCCACAGCCACCAGCCAGTCCTCATCTGCTTGTGGATCTATCTGCCCTAGGAACCTCAGAGGCCTCTATTGTTGAAACTCATCCAACACGCTCAGTCGGCATGCAGCCTCTACAGGTGGGGCTGGTGGAAACATGTTTCAATGGGTAGTCGTGCTTCGGGTACACCACCCAAAGGTGCTAAGACCATAAGAGGGCCCTGCACCAAGGCCTCATCGCTCAGTGGGACATCATCATGTATTGTCTTGGGAATCCTAGATGGATATCTATGTGGAGGTATCCTAAAAGAAAATAGGTGTGCCATAGTCAAAAGTTAAACCTGGTGAGATGACTCAAGTGATCAAAAGAAAAACTTTTCAAAACACACACAATCAATGTTTTCATGAAAGGAGTCAGAAATCCGAATTCAGGGTCCTAGTGTATGGATACGTCAGCCGCCGCACCAACACTAGGTTTCACAAACTAAAAAACACACTCATAACACTTAACACTATTTCCACATAGAAAAGATCAAAGTACAAGTTCTTTGGTAGAACTGACTCCTTTGATACAACTTTTTCATGACCCGTCCCTCAGGGCCCATGACTTGACTACCCCAATCCCACCTTCCATAGGACAAGGGAAAGAGACTAGAACCAGAAAGTAATATCCCTATAACGGGAAGGCATAGCCTTTAAAACTGTACAAACACACAATCCAAGAACCCAACAAGAAGACACAAAGTAAACTGATGTAGTAAAAAGGTGTACTGAAAATAAAAAGTCTTGAATACAAGCCCAACTGAAAAGTATAAGTACAAATGAAAAGGGGAAAATAGCTCTTGGATCATCCACCAAGGATCCTACCTAAAGGGAAGGTACAACTCATGGTTAGTAGTCACTATAGCACGTCATGTCAAATGCTCCACCTCTGAGCATCATCCAGTCCTAGATCCCTTATCCTCGATCAATGTTGTCTGTTTTCTGCACAAGAAATAGAAAGGTGGGGGCATAGCCTGTGTAGGGGTGAGTATAACAATACTATGTAGGGACCCTGAGACCCATGTAGGTCTCCCAGAGTCCCACAAAGAAAGACTTCAATCACAAAGCACAATGAAATCATCAACTCTACTTAGGTATATGCCCACACATATACCTAAGTTATCAAAAGATACTCATCTCATAAATGAGGAAACCTAAGGTTCCAACTTTTAATCCATTTTCAAAACTGATCCATGAAGTAATAATAATAAAAAGGTAACACCACAAAGAAAATAGTACCATAAAGGAAACACCACGAAGGTAACACCACGAAGGTAAGAGTACTAAAAAGGTAACACCGCAGAGGTAAAATACTCACCTCACACTAGGTATATGTAAAGGACATAAGTATATATGACAAGTCAGGAACCTAGATCATCTTATTCTGTCGAGAGGCACCACTGCTGTCTATACGGAGTCTGACCCACACATGACCGATAGGTACTACCCCCATAGACCCTTATAGGATTTCACCCACACAGGATCGGTATGTGCTGACCCACATAGGATCGTTGAGTGCTGACCCACATATTACCTAACCCACAGAAGATCGGTAATTGCTGACCCACACAAGATCGCTCAATACTAACTACTGTATGATTGGTCTCCGACCTCCGCCTCACTATTATCCACGAGATTCCCACTCAAATCATGCTTGATTTAGGGAGTATACGCTCCTAAAGCCATTGGCTATACCTCAACCACCATGAAGCTTCAAAAAAAAGTATCCCAAATGACTAACATGTCGTAAGGGTTCTAACGTGACAGATGGCACGTCAATCAGACTCCTTGTCTGTGACTTATAAGCGTTTTAGTACCGAGGGCCCGATTGGATTTGGGTTCGATCCAACCCGGCTATACTCCAACTTTATCCATAACTCAAGTTGTGTATACCAAAAGGGTCATCTCGCTTTTAGGATACTAGTTCTGTAGATGGTTCTCCAAATGGATGTCTGGTTTACAAGTTATGGGCCTTTACAAGAAATTGGTTCTGAGTGGGTTCGGGTTCGGTCTGACCCGGCCTAACCTGGCATGGACTGTCTCAACCTGGCGTAGACTGACCCGACCTGGTCTGGGTCTGAATCAGCTAGGCGGGGTCTTGGAGGGCTCGGCCCACTTGTCTGCGGTCCGGACAGACCCATAGGGAGGCATGGCTTAGTCCGCAAGGGCACGACCTGATGTGCTCGTGCGACCCGACCCACGGAGGCGCGACCCACTAGGCTTGTGTAGTTTGGCCCGCGGTGGGTTGCGGCCCACTGGGCATGCACGGCCTGGCCATAGTGGGGTGTGGCCTGCTCTAGCCGACACGAGGGGGGGTCCCTCGTTTTTCTCAAACGGCCAAGTGACCATTCAGATTCCTCCACAGCAGTGGTTCCACATGGTGCCACCTAATCTGCTATGGGACCCACAGGGAGTGGGTCCTGTTGTTGCGGTGTTGGAGCCATGGCTACTCTAATGGCGCGCCATTGCGCACAGCTGCCTCCTCTAGCGGCCCGCCGATGTCGGCCGCTTATTGTGTCCTCCATGGCTAAAAATCCACAACCACAATCTCCAGTGGCATGCATGGCCTCCCCACCCTCCCTTCCATGGTTGGCCAGAGCCGACCCCTACTAGCCACTACGACTAAAGAGATGCGTCCCAGTTCTCCAGCGGCACACCGTTGTGCGCCGCCCCACCTTCTACAGCTATCCCAGGCTAGCTACTATCTTCACCTACCATGTATAAGACTGTATCGTTCTTCACCGGCAGTGCGTGATGGTGTGCCACTATCTCCTCCACGGTCGTCCATTGCCTGCCACCACCATCACATGACGTTTCGGGTTTTTTCCAACTCAGATAAGATCCCCGAAAAGAACGCACCAAGTTCCAACAAAAGTGAGGAGGGTATGGGCCTTGTTCGTTTTACCCGTTCCCTCCACGTCATCTTGATAACATGATGGATGAAAATGATTCTAGAATATCATGAAATTGAAACAAGATAAATCCATGAGTTGTAAATCTGTTGGAGAACGTTCATGATTGAAGGTGGGTTGGTGTTCGTCATTCCCGCAACAAGCTTCCAACAACGCCACTCGAACAACGATCTGTAGTTCTTGATTGTGGGATCTATTCTTCGTCAATAGCCTCAAGATCCTCCTCCCCTTTTCTCTAATGGAAACAAAACACCCAACCCATAATAAGAGTAAATATAACACTTAATTAATGTTGTGATTCAATTATTTATAATTAATGAATCCTATTAATTAAATTGATTTGTGGTTACAATTTTTTTGTAAAAGGACATTTAACGCCCAACATGAAATGCCCGACCACCCTCTTGTGGTCCCTATCAACAAAAATTAAAAGAAGTGATGGGAAGATAGTTTTTAAAATAAAATATATTTATTTTCTTTGATCCACCATAAAAAATGAAAAAAACTACTTCTCCTCTCAACCCGTGGTGGTCGTCATTAATCCTCTCTTAAGAGACTCCTAGTGTTGCAAGTTCAACGGTGCCCTTAGATTTTAATTCTGAGCTCTGGTACAAATGTTAATATTTCCCGATCGCATGTTTACTGAACATACCATAAATAATATTTAATATTCCGTTCTGATCACACCAAAAATTAGAATTGAACACGATCAGATTTCATAGCCTCAGAATAATTCCGTATAATTAAAAAAAATACATGGTAAATCCAGGCCTTTACACACTGCATGTAAATAAGTCTAAATTATCTAATTTTACTTCTACAAGTAAAAAAAATATATACCTGGTTAGTGGAGAATTTATGATACTAGTTTGAGGGGTCACAAACTAGTCTTCCTTAGATCAATGTAATATAGTATCATAGTCAAAAAAAGGTGTTGATCCAATCATTCTAATAAAATCCATTATCATTAAAACCTACAAATATTGAGTACGTTATAGCTTTTGAGATAGATAAGAAGTAGTTAAATGAAATGAGTTTTTCCAATTCATGGAATCACACCTAGTATGTAAAGAATTATTATAATTTAAATTATCATTTTCTTACATTCTGAGATGTCAATTTAAAAAAGTGGACAATAGGGATATACTTGGAAATACTATCTCTTGATATGTTTTACTCAAGGAGATAAGGTCACAAATGGTATAAAAGACGTGTGGTGGAAATGAGGCAGACCTAGAAGATAAAGCCCTTAGTATAAACATGATTTTTATCATGTGATTAACTAACATGTAATGTTAGCAAGATGGATCTAGTGTAAGTGGGACTGTTGAAATAAATGGTACACTAGACCCAACTATGCAATACTTTTGATTACCATATCATGTGTACAGTTAGATATACATGATGATACCTTACCATTATAGTGTAGATATTTTTGTGTCCATCATTTAATTCCAATATACATAGATTACTTATTGTATCAAAAGGTTATAGAAGATCCTAGGCTATAGTGATAACCTTGAGATAGAATGAAATTAATCTTAATCAAATTTCATATGGTCTAGTTACATATTAATGAATGGAAATGGTAGATGTTTGACTATCAGGTGCTAGGGTCTCATAAGCATTGAGACTTCTTCTAATGAAGTTCTCACTTGGTGATCTCTAGTTGTGAGATCATGAGGAAAAACCCCCTAATATTAACACCACATGTTTTGGGTGTCATTGGTTGTTCTTATCTTTGGACATGTGTATTGGTATCCTAACTTCATATCATTATGAGTGTGTACCATTTGATTGCATAATTTGATGCAAGTAAAAAACCATGGTAATGAAATCATGGAGAATTATCTTGTGTTGGTTGCATCATTGGTTGTATGTAATTGGTTGAATTGTCAAGAAAGGATTTGTTTCTTCCATGTTAAGGAAGTTATATATCTCAGGCATGGTTGATCAGGATGGTGCTACCTTCATAATTCATTGGAAAAGGCAATAGAAAGGTAAATCTATCTAGATAGATCAATAAATAATAAAGAAAGAAAAGGGTTATGAAACAAGTGTGAGTCTTACTTTATGGGAAATATAAATACAATGAGATTATAGTACACAGTAAGTGTTCATAGGTTGGTTGTCATTGTTATAACATTCGTTATCTATTTAGGGGCCTTGATGGGTTTCTAGAATCTGCTCATGGTATTTTTATATTATTAACTACTATCAAGTTAAGATCCTAGAGGGTCACACAGAATAGCATATTAAAGAATCCACACAATTCAGCTGAATAGATATTTTGGACATGGTGAGACCTATAATAGGGTTTCGAGTGTGTTCCAAGTTATTGACCACAAATATTTAAATAAATTTAGATTATTCTAGTTTTGAATAATTGAGATCAGATTTAATTATATGTATTCAAAAGATAAGAAAATATGAAAAAATATAAATTGAACCAATATTATCTTAATATTCAAGGTTCGTTTAATTTTAAGTGGGAATTAAAAGTTGATCTAAATGATTCGGGTTTTTCACATAATATTATATATATATATATATATAACAGGTATGTGATAAAATAATAAACAATATTGATGTAGTTTAGTTCGTCATAATTATTTATTTAGTGGGTGTTATATTACATGTGGACCAGGGAACACATCCGGGTATTTTTTATCATCCACTATAAATAAGTGGAGAGAGGCTCAAGATTAGAACTATTCATGGAATGAAAACTAGATCCTCCCTCTCCTCATGCTTTCTAGAGAGATAGTATCTCAATCTAGGAGCATGGATCAAGATCTCCCTTAAGCATTGAAGGCATCTTGAAGCGGTGATCATTGAGACACCAATGATATCGTCGTATCGCTATGCTAGGACCTAGAATTTGATAATCTATACTCCCATATATTTTTTAAGTGTGTGTGGAAAATCTAGTGGGATCTTTCTATGGATCCTTGAAGAAATGATCATTGAAGATGAGTTTTTTTATTGTTCATTCAGATCTATACAGTTATGTTTAATGTTTTATTATTATGCACTGTTAATTTTTGAGATATCCTTAGACCATATTGGGGCTCAAAACATCAGCGAAAACAAGTTTCATTGTCCCGTCGATGAAACTTTTAAATTCCTCATCCCAACGGATTCATCTGTGGGCCTAGGTACCTATATTATACACCATAGTATAGTTATAAAATCCATATAAGCAATCATGGTAGACTATAAAGGTAATATGAAATGTTTTCCATATTGTAGAATCAATGGTTTTAACATAATTATGTTTGGAAGGATCTAAAAATATATCCATGACTACTCATAGCCAACACCCTATAAGCCTCCAGACATGTTGGTGGTTGAGATTAAGGGCCACATAGAAGTGAGGGTTTGAATTCATGTGCATGTGAGAACCAGTGCTTCTAAGAATATGTGTGTGTGATGGTATGACATGATTCATGTAAAGAGGTGATAGGAGGTGCATAGCCACTCATATGCAGGGCGGCACATGATATAGAAGGCATGAATTTATTACAGTATAACTATAATGAGACACTAAGGAATGCATTTTATCATTATGAACTAAAATCTTAGAAGAATTTCTAATGTGGAATTCAATTTTTTAGGCCATTTTTTAATCAAATGAACGATAATGTAGAGGTCATCCATAATTATTTCTGATGTGTTTCACTACACCTATAAATTTTAGGGTTTTGATGTCCTGTAAAGATGGTTATTCCATTGTCCTAATGATTACAAGATGTCCAAATAGATGTGTAAGTGCATATACCACAATGATTTCAATGTATCAAGTGAAGATAAGGAATTCATACTATGATTTTGGAAGAATTAAAGGGAAAACAATTCTTATGGATCTTATCATCTATAGGTTCCCATTCTATAGAACATTAAACTAAATAATACAGAAATTTTTTAAAATGATGGTTTCACCATAGTAGAGTTTAAGACACTATATTATTTGAAAAATGGAGTATGATACATCATAGAATAATAGACCACACTATATCATGGCAGTTTTAGTCAGTTGGAATTTTCATTTAGAAATGTTGATAGGATATTCTTACTTTGATTTCCAAGTGTCTAATTTGGATTTAATGACACTTTATAGTAATATTAGTTGTAGTTAAATCATAGTTCAATCATATCCAATTATATTAAATAAAACACATTGTGTATAAAAGAAAATAGATAATATGATCCAAAAAGAAATAAAATTTTAGAGGATATTTACATACCTTTCTACAAGATTGAGATAAAAAAGATAGAGGAAATTATTGGAGATTTATCTTAATGTAACATCATAGTAGGTTTAATAAGTGGTAAATCATGTTTGGTGTGTTATTTGGATCATAATATTGTGAATAATATAAATGTGTTCACAAATGAAATAGTGATTTGATCTCTGTGTCAAGAGCAAATTAGCCTTCTCATCTTATTGGAACTGTGAGTTTCGAGATTCATTGGGACTTATCTATTGTCCAAACCAAATGAATTAGTATTCTCTAATATTTTGGTTCATTGGAACCCTATATATTTCATGAAACTCGGACTATCCTAGTTAGGGTGAACCAAGTAAAATTCTTTGCATTCCATTTATTTTATTTGTTTCTTATCAAGAGAAATTAATAGGGATAAAATAAGTTTTCATCCCTTTGTGGGAACAATATCATGATCATTGTATTTGATGGATATAATATGGACTATCCTTATTCACCCCCCCCCCCCCCGCCTCTTAAGTTAATTCCATTGATAAGATTCCAACATGGTGTGTTAGTGGGAAGGTTAATTTTGTGATGTTTTCTCTCAAAGAATCCTGGTAGAAATAATATTCATAATGGAATACCAATTTTTGAAGGTAACCATTTTACGTTATAGAAGAATATGATGAAACATTACTTTGGGTCATCAACAATGAAAGTGTACAAATTAACTATTCATGATATTAGAATGAACATTGAAATAAATAGACCATAATAAAATGGATGTGAATGAAAAGTGTTAGAACCAATGGGGGCCTATATACCTTGAGTGGGGGGTGAATCTGGGTATGGATATTCTTTTCTAAATTCATCCTACCCCATTGGATCTTGACCTATTTATTACAAGGGTCACTTTGTTTTCACTTGTGTGTTTATTATGATAACATATGTTCTTCTTCATCTGATGACGATGCTTCGAATGCAATGCAGGGAAGCGAGTCGGCAGACACAAAGATTTTTACTTGGTTCACCCTCACTGGGCTACATGCAATGAGCATTCAATGACGATGTTCCACTCTACCAAAACCAATAAAGCTCACTGCCAACAATGTTTGGCCTAGATCACTTATATGCACAGGCTCACTTCCTTTACAATGTTTAGGGTAATCTTAGTACTTTCCCAAGGGTCACTCCCTATTTCTCTCTCTCTGGATCACTATCGGTAGAAAGGATAACCTTTCTCTTCCTTTTCTCACTGCACTTGGAAGGTATCCAATCACAGTTTATAGACCTATAGGTCTCTTCATTACCACTAATGAATGCATCCTCTACTGTATGTAGATGCTCTATTGAAGTCCAAATTTTATCCACTGATGAATAACCATTTTTCCCTGAACACTGGGCAATTCATTTGGAAATACCTTCTCAAAGCACCCTACTTCAGGAGGCCCCCAATTTCGTGAATGTCAAACAAGCCTTCGTGAAGTCCCTAACTTTTCGCGATGCACACACCTTCGCAGATCTCCTGCCTCGTAGAGAACGCTTCTCTTACATATCTCAGACCATCACAATTCTCAAGCCTTCACAAAGCGTATCCCATCGTGGAGCTCAAGTCATCGCAGAGCGACTTCCTTAGTGAAGCTCACTGATCCAAAACGAAGCACTCCACTTTTGCAGAGCTAGGTTAGCCACCATGAAGCTCCTTCCTTTTCGAAGCACACTACCTTTGCGAACCACCTTCACGAGTTGAGAGCAAAATATTTTCTTCAAAAACACTCTCTACTTCACTCGAGGGGGTCGAAATCTATTTATAGGCAATTTCAATGACCCACGAACTTTCCGTGTGAAGTCAACGCCACGTCAGCTCAAGTCGCAAAGCTCCAAAGTTCCCTTCGAAATTCTCTCAAAATCACGTAGCACCACGAAAATTTTTCCGATGCTGGAGCTCTTCGTAATCATCGAGCATCCTGTCAATTTCTTCGTTCCTTCACTGCAAATCTCCACTCGCAATGCTCTTTACCGACGTAATGCTCTTCAATACTTATGTTCGCAAATCTTATCATATTAGGGAAGAAACACCATCAATATTTTTCATGTCTTCGCGAAATCCAATCCATAAATCATAGCTTCATCAAATTCATGACTTTTCCATATTTTTATGTGATCTTCAAGGATATCCACTTTTTTCAATGCTCACCAAACTCCAAATTTTGGACCCCAAAAATTTGCCAAACACTAAGAAATGGGGCCACCATGTATTTTTTCTTTTGTACCACCTCCAGATCTTATGTTCCTTTGTCATTGTTCTTTGTCAACATGGATTGTCAACATGGATTTTTAACAACTTCTCTAGAACTCTACAATTCACCATGGAATCCGGCATTGTCAAGAAAAACAAACAACCCAAAAATGATGAAATGTTACCTTGAGGTATTTTTTCCAAACAATATCCCCCTTTGGATTTGTTGATAACTCTTCTCATAATGATTCTCTGCACTTTGATACTTCACTGAAGCTTATTCTATCATCATCCATCCTTCACCTCTTGTGATACAGACAACAACAAAAGATTCACTCACCGCATACTCTAAGGCCACATGAGCAATGCTCGTCGTGAGAAACAAGAGTAAATGAAAAGATCATCAATGAATCACTTCATTTCTACCACCAACTGTTGAAACCCAACTGATACCAATTTCAAAACTAATTCCAATTGTTAATACCACAATGATACCAATTGGTGATAGCTGGAAACCTCCTCACACCATTCCAACATCACCACAATACTTTTATCACGATCCTCAACTGTCATGATATCTATGCTTTGATCGATCACTTCTAGCATCATCATATTTAAAACTCCTACTCCCCATATCTCATTGCTCCCCTATCTTGCTGCTCCACCTGTTAGCTTCTCCTCATATCCATCATGATTTATCAAATTTCCAAACTATCACACTACTCCTCCTTGAACAATAATTGATTTCTCCCCCTTTGGCAACGAACCCAAAGGGCACTCCATTGCGGTCTGTAATAGAGTAAAAACACATATTAGTACATTAGGTAATAACATACCATACCTTGGGGAGAGGGGGTGGTCCCATATACACACTTGTTCAAGTGTGGGGATTTGACTAAACTCTCAGAGCCAGTCAATGCCTCTCAAAAGTTTCCTTGGGTAAGGCCTTTATTAGAATTTCTACAACCTGTAGTTCTGTAGGCACATACTCAAACTTCACAATTCCTTTCTCAACCTTCTCCCTGATAAAATGATACTTTACATAGAAATGTGATTTATCCTTGAGTGATGGACGACATTTTTGATGAGATTTATAGCACTTGAGTTAACACACTAGATTCTGATAGGATATTTCATTTCAATGCTCATATCATCAAGCTACTACGTCATCCGCAATAACTGTGTGCAAGCTTGAGTGGCGGCAATATACTCATCTTCTGCAGTGCTCAATTAAATGCAATTTTTCTTCTTTCTTTGCCAAGAAACACACAAGACACCAAGATAGAATGCACCTCCTAAATTTAATTTCCTATTATCCGCTAAACCATCCCAATCTGCATCAGCATATCCTAATATTTTTTACTGATATTTGTCAATATATATCATTCTGAAATCCATCATTCCATTGATATACCTAGTGTATTGTTTTCATTGTAATCATGTGGATTTCCTTGGGATTACGCTGATTTCTCACTTCCTGGAATGTGGTGAAAACAATGTCAGGACTTGTCACAGTTAAGTACAATAGACATCCAATGATTTGCATGTATTCTGTGATATTAAATGCCTTCCCATCATCATCTTTCAATAATTTCATCCAGGTTGCAACCGGATTCTTCGCATCCTTTGAATTTTCCATTCGATATCTTCTCAGAAACTCCTTGGCATATTTAGATTGAGAAATTATTGTGTCATTCCATCCTTGTGTCACTTGTAAATCAAGGGAAAAGGTCATCTCACCAATCATAGACATTTCAAACTAATGTTTCATGATTTCAGAAAACTGTCTGCACTATGCTTCATCTGATCCTCTAAATATTATGTCATCAATATAAACAAGCACCATCATCCTTTGATTACTGTTGTTGTTGAAATAGATATTGTAATAAACTCCACCGTATTGGAATTCACGTTTCTTCAAATACCAATTAAGCCTTAAGTACCATTCCCTCAGTGCTTGTTTCAACACATATAACACCTTCTTCAGCCGAAAATTATTGTTGTCATCCTCATGAAAGAGAAAACCATCTGGCTGATTGATATAAACTTCTTCCTCTAGAATCACATTCTTGAATGCAGATTTGACATCCATCTAGAACACCTTGAACTTTCATTGCACTGCAATGGATGGGAATAATCTGATTGTCTCCAGCCTTGCAACCTATTCCAATGTCTCAGCGACATCAATTACCTCTATCTGAGAGTATCCTTTGCACACTATTTGTGCTTTATTTCGAATCATTGTTACATCTTCACTAAACTTGTTGTGAAATATCAATTTAGTCATAATGATATTCTTATTAGCTAGCCTCAAAACAATCTCCCATGTCTGATCATTTTGTGAATCAGCATCAACCACTTTTGCTCACCTGTGTTGCTTTCCTCCTCACCACTCTCATTAGGAAATTGCTCACTATTTCATTATTCAGTCGAATCATTTATTTCAACTACTTTTCTGATATTCTTGTTGAAACATTATTGATATTCTGTCTCATCTTCTTGGTATCTTGAATATAGTTAGCTAATACCGTAATGTTAGAACAAAATAGATTATTATGAAATACATGAATATTGCTGCTTCTCCCACAATATGTGATCTCTCGATAGACAAAACATGAGTTGGGTTATCTAATTATTTATTTGATGGATCTTACATCTGATTATGATATTCAATTCCCCCTATGTTATGAAACACTTCCTGTGGTTAGGCATGCTTTTTAGACCCATAAAAAATCTTCTCCTCCTGCATTAGTTATTCTCATATAGCACTTGGCATTGAGCCATCAACAAAATCTCTAAGCCTACTGAGGTGGAACTCGGTGTAGGAAACAAGAGATAAAGTTAATAACACAATCACTTTATATTGTTCTTTGTTTCTCCCTTTATTCTTCAACTTTTCTATCTAATTTGAGTCAATCGAAACTCTGAAGCATATCAGCTTGTCCCTTCGCATCTTTAGATGCCACATCACCTTGGATCATATCTCCCTAAAAACTGAAACACATGAATTTTTAGTTAAAAAATTTTATATACATAGGAAGAGGGGCACTTCTAGAATCCTAAAGAAGAGGATTTTGGTTTATCCTGACGGGTTAACCATTTGATTATTTCTTGTAGAGAATCACACTCCATCCTCGCTTCATCTAGCTGCCTAGCCAAATTCAACTATTATGGCCATATGACTAGACATTATTTACCGACATTCTGATAATTTTTATGATATGTACATTCTGCAGGCCTGATATTTCTTGCCATTTGGGGTTTAATCCCACTAGTACACATTTCCTTATTTGATGTTCCACCAAAATTTTACTTCCCTTGATTTCTTCTCCGGATAGGAATCTCTCTGTTAGTCTTCACTTCATGATATGTGGCATGATATGTGAATTTTCTAAGACATTATTTATTCATTTTTCATTTATTAGTTGTTTGAATCATGCTACTATTTCTTGTTGGGGTAGATTTTTCCACTGATTTTTCATTATTCATATTCACAACTATAGTACATCTCCCTTTAATCTACCAGGTTTGTCCAGATTCTATCCAAGAGAGTTGATGTGAGTGTGAAAGAGAAGAAGATTGATACACCTTCTGTTCAGCTCCTTTTGATTCCCCTGAGGGAGTAAACCTATTTTTCAACATACCACATTGTTTTCCAATGTAATATTTCTTTTTATACATCATTGGAGTTAATAATCTCTTTCTGGGCTCATTTCCTTTCTCGCATTCTTCTTGCTAAAATATCTTGCCAAATTCCCATGATTAGAACATATGAAACATCTTCCATTAAATGCATACCTCATTTTGTCATCTCTCAACCTAGATGTTGATTCATCTTGAGTTCTTCATCTGACATTGAGCTCCTGATCTTCCTGACACATATTCATGGTGTGTCCCATTCTTCCACAGTAATAATATCTAATCAATTGCTTCCTCTAAGAGACTCTTCTCTCTGATTTCTCATGACGCTTCTTCTTATTCTTAGATTTATTACATTTTCTGTCTTCACAACATGAAATGTATTCAAGAGCCTCTAAAAAAATCATGATCTGTGGCCATGAATCTCATAGAAATTGCACATGGAATCACTAATTCTTGTAAATGTTATCTTATGTCTTTCTCCAGCACATTTAGGATTTTCTTCATTTCTAGAACTGTTCATGGCTCACTTTCTGTCACGCACAGAAGGGGATTCATCAAATCCTATTCCAGTTTTTTCCAAACTGCATTGTATTTGAGCTGATAAAATATGATGTTGTTTCTCTTCAAAAATAGCATATTTTTTCATCATTTAATCATCACTTGTTGAATGATAGTCAAATTGTAAGTTCAAGGAATCCTACATTTTATACATTAGTTTGGTATTGGATTTCTCCACTTCCTTCTTTAATGATTGTAGCTCTTCTTCCAACTTTTTAATCTTAATATCCCTTGATTCAGGTTAGGAATCAATTCCATTCTTAATATGCTTCCCTCTACTCATATCACCTTCCAATTCATGTTCTATCTTATCCATTATGCCACCTTTATATTTTACATTCAATTTTTCATGAGAACCCGATGCCGAGTGGGATGCATTCTCTTGTTGTAGCCTTTGATTCTTCTGAACTAGATCTGATAGTTGTGTAGCATGATCATTGTTTCTGGATTTCAAATTCGAAATGTCATCTATGTCCAGATTCTTTCCCTTAACATCAGCTTTGAGCTTTTCTCTCTTTATAGACAACTATTGTAGTTCTTTGTCTATATAATCATTCTTCTCCCTTATATCAGTGGCCACATCTATAAGCGTTTGATTTAATCCAATTAGATTGTTAACCTCAATTTCCATTGCTTGGATTCAGATATATTTAGATCTAATCTCTTCATCGAACTTCTGATCCACTTCCTTTGTTTTATGGACAACTTTCACTTTTTTCCTTCTGGGAGTTTCTTCATCATCAGTAGTTCCAACATCACATGGAATATCAGGTTCTTTACTAATTCCTTCTACATCATTGAATGAGTAAGTATTTTCACTCTATTATTTATCGAAATCATGAATCTCAACACTTCTTAATTCCATCAACTAAATCAAAATCTTTCCATTGACACTTCCACACAGGAGAATTTCACCAGAATTCTGATTCTTCTTTGATGTTATTCCCTTTTCCATGGCCCACCGAGATATGTGCAGACTGTATAGTTAACTTATGGAATCAACTAAACCAATTCAGTGAAAAAAAATCTGATAAATAACCTTCCCTCTAATGTCAATTGTTAGGAACAATAGGGGCATATATACCCTGATTGGGGGGTGAATCAGGGTATGAATATTCTTTTCTAAATTCATCATGCCCCACTGGATCTTGACCTCTTTATTACAAGGGTTACTTTTTTCACTTGTGTGTTTATTATGATCACTTCTTTTCTTCTTTATCTGATGATGATGCTTTGAATGAAATGCAGGGAAGCAAGCAGGAAAACACATAGATTTGTTCTTGGTTCACCCTCACTGGGCTACATCCAAGCAGCATACAACAGCGATGTGTCACTGTACCAAATCCACTAATGCTCACTGCCAATAATGTTCGTGCTAGATCACATCTATGCCCAGGTTAACTACCATTACAGTGTTTAGGGTCAGCTCACCGCTTTCCCAAGGGTCACTCCCTATTTCTCTCTATCTGGATCACTACTGGGAGAAAAGACAACCTTCTTCCTCTTCCATTTCTCACTACACTTGGATGGGATCCACTCACAGTTTATAGACATGTAGGTATCTTCATTACCACTAACGAATGCATCCTCCACTGTATGTTGATGCTCTTTTGAAGTCCTAATTTCATCCACTGATGAATACCCCTTTACCCTTGAACACTAGGAAATTCCTTTGGAAATTCCCTCGCAAAGCACCCTACATCGCGAGGCTCCCAATATCACGAAGTTCAAAAAATCCTTTGCGAAGTACCTACCTTTTTTCAAAGCACACACTTTTTCAGAGCTCTAGCATCACATAGCACACTGCTGTCACAGAGCTCAAACTATCACAAAGATCAATCCTTTGAAAATCATAGGCCATCGCGGAGCTCAAGTCATCACAGTGTGACTTCCTTTGCTAATCTCTCTGATCTAACACGAAGCACACCACTTTCGTGGAGCTAGGTTAGCCGCTGCAAAACTCCTTCCTTTTGTGAAGCACGCTGCCTTCGCAAACCACCTTCGTGAGATGAGAGAAAAATCTTTTCTTCGAAAACTATCTCTACTTTGCTCGAGGGGGTCGAGGTCTATTAATAGGAAATTTCACTGACCCTCAAACTTTCCATGCTAAGTCAACGCCACGTCAGATCAAGCCTCAAAGGTCCAAAGTTCCCATTGAAATTCTCTCAAAATCACGAAGCACCACGATAATTTTCATATCGTGGAGCTTTTCATAATCGCGGAGCATCCTATCAATTCCTTTGCACCTTCATCATAAATCTCCACTCACAATTCCCTTCACCGTGAAGCTCCACTCACAATTCCCTTCATCGCTGCAATTTTCTTCAATACTTCTATTCGTGAAGCTCATCGTAATCGCGAAGAAACAACATCAAAATTTTTAATTTCTTCGCGGAATCTAATCCATTATTCCTATCATCACGAAATTCACGCCTTTTCCATATTTTGATGAGATCTTCAAAGATATACACTTTTCACGATGCTCACCAAACACCAAATTTTGGACCCCAAAAATTTGGCAAACACTGGGAAACAACACCACCATGTATATGTTCTTTTGTACCACATCCAGATCTTATATTCCTTTGTCATTGTTCTTTGTCAACATGGATTTTCAACAACTTCTTTGAAACTTGATAATTCACCATATAAACCTGCATTTTCAACAAACACAACCACCCCAAAAATGATGCAATGTTACCTTGATAGATTTTTTTCCCAACAAAAAGGAAATAAATTATTTAGGGGGAACCTTGGAAAATCCTATCTGCATTAGGGTAATGTCCAAGAAAACCACTCATTCCTATTGGTAAAGGAACGTGAATATTTAAAAAGGAATGTTTATGGTGTAATGTTAAGTGAAATCTAGAATTAATATGAATACCTAATAATGAATCTGATTGAAACCATTGATATTTTTTTATCATTTGAATTCACTCATTGAAGACATGTGAGTTCTTTGAGAACATATTAATGAGACCAAAACTGTGAAATAAATTTTGTGAATAATCCCCCCATAGTTTAATTCAAAGGTTTAAATACATGAATACATTGATCAAATGAATGTACAATTGAAAAACCTTCATAAAAAACTTATTTCATGTGGAATTAGAAATGATGAAAATATTTCATGAGTAAAGGAAAACTCACAGGAAGTTTCACTAAAGGTAATAAAGTCTCTCTCAATTAAATTTGATGAAGATAAAGATGAGGTTGATGGTTTTGTGGCCTTTATTTACTCTATCCTTAAGAGAAGAAAATGAAAATTCAATGGAAATATTCCACTTTATTGTTTATGAAGTGGAAAGGTAGGCCATAAAACTTCTAATTATACTAAAAATTTTCAATTTAACGATGATAAGGAATATTTAAAGAAGAATTTTAAAGATGAAAAAATAAGGAGAAACCCATAATGAAATTTCTTCAAGGTGGGAAATATTATTTCTCATTAAGATGGATGTTTGGATGATTTTGAAGTGGAAAAGTTGAGAATTATAGGGAGTAATTTAGTGGATTTAATTTATAGACCAAATATTTATGGTAGTAACACTTAAGATGATGGTGTTGTGGGGAGAGTTGACCTCTAGGATGAGATTAAGGCATCCCTCAAAGAACATATAAAATGGAGGGCTAAAAAATAATGAAAATATAATTTTTCATGAAAAAAATTTGTATATACAAAAATTGGGGGAAGATAATTTATAAAAAAGTCATGATACTGACAAATTAAAATATGGCATTTAAATAAACATAGAAAAGGAAGTGGAGAACAGGATCATAGTGGAGTAGTTGGCTTAAATTATTGATGTATTGGCCAATATATTGAATGTAATAATCAAGAAGACTAAAGAATATAAAGAAGAATTCAAGCACTAGTGGTGGAAATTTGAAAAATAAGAAAGACCACTTATACCAAGAATAGTATTAGGTTCCTCAAAGAAACTGGTCCTTATTAAGGCTAAAAATGTCATGGGAGTGTACAATGAAGAATATATCCACATTCCAAAGGTGAAATGCTTTAAAAAAATGGAAATATATACTAAATTATGATCAAATATAAGCTATACATCATGCAAAGATAGATGAATTTACTCCCTAGAGGTAATTTAATTTGGGAGAAGCTCAAAATCCTAATTTTCTATTAGTGAGAAATTGGAAAATTAAACCCAATATTATGTGTTAATTTTATGGAATATTAAGACACATTATCTATGACTTCCCCATTGTAAAAATATTTTTAGAGAGAAAAAATATCAAAAATAGGAACGAATTTTTCAATCATATTTTTATGATTTTAATAGTTATTTTTTTGGTGAGAAGGACATGGACACATGGAAAGATATTGTGCCTCAAGGGTATAATGAGAGTAGAATCATGAGTCCAAAAAAATGATGATTTAAATACATTAGAACCACATCTATCATATTGAAAAATGAAAATATATTTTTAATCGTCATGATGAAATGAGAACTACTTAACCAAAAGAGTTGTGGGAGTATAAATATTCTGAAAAAGTCTCTCATCGGTTATAAAAGAAGAAGAAATTGTATGAGAAGGAAAATTTTTCGACAGTTACCTTGAGAGAAACAAATCTGTCTAGTTTTTGGGATCTAAATAGCAGGTGTACCTCACACATGATAAGAAAACACTTATTATCGACATATAATATGATAAATATGGATTGATTTAGTTTAGAAATAATTTACATCTCGATATAATTATCTCTGGGAAGGAAAATGTTAGTGGATAATATCTCTATAAAATATGTGTTATCTTGGTTTAAGGATTTAACAAAAAAAATTGATAGTTAGTTGTGTGACATTATCCATTCTATGGAATTTGGAACAAAGGGGTTTACTTTTAATGTAAACAATGGGCCACTTGTTTTATAATGAAAATGAAAAATGGAGTCTATATTTGATCAGTGAGTAAATTGGTGCATGTTTTACAAAGAATTTTAGAACAATATATGACATAAGTGACTTGAGAACCAAATACAAATATCTTTAGAAAATCTGGTTAAGATAGAGGTAGTACAGGACATTCCCAATCTTACATTTGAAAACACACATACATGTTGAAATTGTCAATGGGGAAACAAATTTAGAATACATAAAAAACAAATAAATGGAAGTCATCAATAGTATTATATCTTGTTTATATAGATGTTTTCAGGAGAATTACTATTAAATCATCAGATGTAAGAAATTAGTATGCTTGTTTTTGATGATTTATCATGGTGGATTGGTTGATAGTGATTAATCACATGACTAAAGTGTACAAGTTAATCACATGATACCAAATAAAATTTGAAAATATTCATGGCGTGAAAATTCAAAAGTTTTGTTCCAATAATGGAATATAGTTCACAAATACCCAAGTGTAGAATTATACGAAGAAAAATGGGATCCAACATCAATTTTTAGTAGTGATATCTCTTTAACAATTTTTTTTAAAGAATAAATCTTATCATTAACAATATGGATCAAACTATGTTCATTAAAAAATACATACTAGGGATGTGTTAGAAGGATGAATCCTTAACAATTAAGTATATCTATAATTGGGAATTTCTATGTAAAAATAAATACAAGACTCTATATTAAATTTGGTATGGAATAAATCCCATGCATAAATACTTGTGGTTAATTGGAAGTAAGTTCTTCATAATGAAGAAGGAGTAGAATGGAAAGTTCAATGTTCATGGACATGAAGGATTATTTATTGGATATTAATCATAGATAAATTCCTAGAGATTCTAAAAAAATAACTGGGATAAATTGTTAAAAATTATGATGTTACAGTGATTGAAAAAGGGATGATTTTTGGTTCTATTGAGAAGACTTTGTCTTTAATTAAGAAAAATGTTCACATAGTTGGTCCAGTGTGTGAGGTTTAAAATGATGAATATGAAACTAGATTTGGGTATATTCAAAGGGGTGAAACAAAATCCAATGATGATGAAAATGTAGTAGGATCATACAATGCAGGTAAATAGTCCAACATAGTTGAAATAATGATAGAAACACAATGGGTTACCAGAAATCCCCAGTTCAAACTCAAAGGATGATGGACCAACAACAAAAATCATTGTTATCTCAGGTGGATCTAAAATTATTTGATGAATCTTCTCTGAATTCGTGTTTTTTCAGTTTTATGAATGGAGAGACTTATAAAATTGATAAAAAAAACTTAGGAAATTGTATCAAGTCCTGAAATAAATATTTGATCAAAACCAATTGGGTTTCCTAAAAAAGACTCAATAAAAATGGAATTATGAAAAGTAATAATTCATGTCTCTTGTGTAAAGGATATTCTGAAATCGATGAGATCAATGTTGATGAAATATTTCCATTGGTGGTCTGACTTGACCCCATTAAATTACTTATCGCAATATCTAAATAAAAGGGTTTTGATTTTTTACAAATGGATTCAAAATATAAATTATTGAATGGAGTACTTGAAGAGAAATTATACATCAACCAACCATATGGGTTTTAATGACGATAATTAGATAAATGTTTCCTGATTGAGGAAATAATTATTCAGGTTGAAACAAGCACAATAGTCTTGGTACACAAGGTTGTATCCGTAACTAATGATTTTTGGAAATCAACTAGGAGGGGTTTATCACAACTTTGATATGAAATAAATTATTTGAGGAAATGGATGGTTGTACTTACATATGTTTATGACCTAATTTTTTATGTCTTATATGAAATACATTTCTAGTAGTTTTCAGACTTAATGATGTGAGAATTTGAAATGTATTTAATTGGTAAATTTTTATACTTTCTTGCGTTGAATCCAATTGAAAATAAGAATGATAAATTTATACCAAAAACCAAATATACCAAGGTGGTGTTGAAACTATTTAAAATGGAATCTTCTAAACCAATGGAATCTCTAGTGGATTCCAAGATGAAATTTTCAAAAGATGGTGAAGGTGAGAATGTTTATGTGACACTATGTTGGAAATTTATTGGTAGCCTAATTTACATGATATTTTCTCATCCAAAAATTTTGTCTTCCATATTTCATGTTTGAATATATCAATGTTTTTAAAAGTAAATTTTTATCAAATATGTGAGACATATACTTTGATATATCAACCAAAAAATGGATTATAGGTTGTGTTATTGCAGAATTTTCATAGCATCAATTGATGGTATGTACTGATGCTGATTGCGATGGTTTAGTGGATGACCAAATGTATACATTGGGAGGTGTGTTCTACAATAGAATCTATTTAATTTCTTTGAAAATTAAGAAGAATTTTTTTTAACATTGAACAATTTAGAGGAAAAATATATGGTGGAAACTCTAGAATTCACTCATTTGATATTGATGAAAAATTATCTTTAAGGCAATTACATGAATGTTATATTCCCAATTCTATTTCTGTTTGAAAAATATAGTTCTATAAACATTATAAATAATCCCATTCAACACTGAAGAACAAAACACATAGGAATAATAAAACTTTTATTGTAGGGGAAGGTGGAGAAACAAGTTGTCAAGTATGGAGTATATAATGATGAAAGATCAAGTTGTTGAAATCAGGATAAACTGATTTACCTAAAATAGATTTCAAACTATATCAGTTGGATCTTATAATAAAACTAAATCCTTATCTTTGGATGGACTCAAATATAAGACCCCCACTCTCTCATATTAATTTATTTAAGATAAAGGTATGAATTATTCACTCCTCTAATGGTAATTGTTTCTAACTACCCTTTTTGTATCATTATGGAAATCATCTTATGATTCATTGACAAAGGTAGATAATATATGTTGGAACATGGTTTGTATTTGAGGTACAGATCCTTTAATTTTAAGATTAATTCTTTTTCTTCGAACAAAGATTAATTCCTAGTTAGTTTATGGATTAAATGAGGGTGTCTAGAAATTTTTTAAATACCATAACCCTAGACAGTGGAAGAAACCACCAGGATAAATAGTTTCATAAGGTCTAATGAAACTATGCAGCTATGGCCGCTTGCCCGTGTAGGGGATCTGTAGTTTTTAACATACCCAATGAAATAGTTTTCAGACAGTTTCCTAATCATTGTGCATGAATGACGTGGGTACCCACCTTGGAAAGTGTATGGTGCAGAGTTATCCCAAGGTTTGGCCAAATGTGCAACCAAACCATGCAACCATAGGAATTTGGGACAAAATTACCATTTCCCATTAAATTATTAAAACATAAACCTATTTCTTCCATTCTAATTACTATTGGAAAGAACCTCCCCTTCTCTCCCAACTGAGATTCCACGACTCTTCATCTATCATTTGACCATGTTTCATCATCTTTCCTTGAAATAGAGATCCATTCATCTCATTGGATAGCCATCATTAAGGGATTCAATACTTATGCTCATTTTTCATTATTCTTGCTTTTGATGATTCAATTTTAATGTCAGATCATATGCCATATTTTCATAGTGTTCATCTATTGTCCCATTTTCATCTAATCCAAGCCAATATAAGGGCTTATACTATATGATGAATCTACTATATGAATATGAAATGATATTTATTACTCATTACTTAATGTCTCGAATTCTATAAAATGTTTCCATTGTACTCCCACCATTTTCACCAAGAATTATCCTTTAAATTCATATTACTTTATTTAAATTGTGTATTTTGTTTCTCATTAAATTAATAATATTTCATGATGCCATTAGAGGTTGAGACCTCTATTAGAACCACCCAATAAGGTGTGTTCTTCATTTATTCCTTGGTAACTCGGGTTGAATTTATTTGCAACATTGTTCGGGTGCGTCTCAAATTAATTTTGATAAAGAAATTGTTCCTCCATAAAAAATAAATATGTCAATGAATGTTATGGAATGTATAATTAAAAATATAGCATGTAATAGTTAAATTATAAATATAATTGATATTGGTTACATATTCTTAACTCACCATGTCATTATTAATAAAAGTTAATGGAATGAACCTATTAAATTATTAAATTACATGAGTATTACATTTCCATGATGACTTATGTATATATATGAAATGATTATATGGTGCCTACTACAATTTGAAAATTTTAATCTTTATAGGAATGGTCAAACTTGAGCTATCCTTATATTCATAAGGGAATGCATTAAGCATTCAATGATTTCCATTTAAATTCATTAAGCCAATTCCCATCAGAGACACACCATAGAATCTGGTCTTTTTCTTAGTACATTAATTTCTCAATGTAGTACTAATGGTTCACTTGGTATCTTCTCTATATATTAGAATTCATTGGATTCATCTTGATGCCTATGGATATGCAAATCCATGGATTCACCCTATTGGGACCAGTCATGCTTAGCCTAGGATTAAAATGGATTAGTTATATGGACTCTACTAGATTCATTTAAGGTGTAATTCCTTAGTGTTACACTTAGATTACACTCAAACCAATTTTATCCAAAATACAAGAGAAATTACTATGAGTTGATCAACCCCTGAGTTCAATGATTCCTTGGTTTTACCTTGGATCTTATTTTATTATTATTATGATCTATCTCAGTGGTGTTGAAATATTCACATGATTTATCTATATAAATTGAATCTTAAACATTAATTAATTCATTTATCTCGTATTCATAGAAATCTCCAGCTAAGACTGGAGAAGGTATGGGTTATTCATTTTAGCATTGCTTTACTTTTATAATCCTGCACACGATATAGTTTATATTCACAAACTATATTTTTTGTAGGCACCGTTTGTGGTGGAATATAAATATTTATCTCACACCCTATCTAGGCCTCCATTGGTATCTGGAAATATTATATAATCATAGGTATAGACAAGGGGAAGTATCCAACATTAGACACCTCACTTTCTTGTATTAGGATGGTATCTTAATAGCAGATGACCAGCCCAATGCTCGACATGATTAGATAGTTTTTTTTTACATTTTGATAGTAGTTTATATCATATATTTTAGTGATTTAATACTTACATATATGAATAATTTTATTTATATATAGACATGAAATTACATCATCTTTTTATAATACTGTTTAGCTTTTGAGTTGATTATTATTTTTGGATTGTTAAATTTATTTCCACGGTCAGTATTATTCAATATTATTCTTTAATTATTTATTAATTTTTTAAATCTCTTCTATAATTCACTTTGACTACATGGTATAGTCTCCCCACTGTGACATTATAGTCTCTCTCTACTAGTTGTCAGCCTCTGGAGTATGGGGAGGCATTCTTGAGGCTATGTGGTTACCAAGTTCAGTTACACTGGAGTGAACTGGTTCTAGGACATAATAAAGTGGTATCAGAGAGGTTTCTTTGCTTTTGTATTATCATTTGGGAAATTTATAAATGATATTAGGAACATTTTGGAACATGGTTATAAGTGTTCCATGGGAGAAGTTGACCTGCATTCAGAGTGAAAACCAAGTTTCCTAGGAAGGGGAAATTTTTTATCTATTTTTAACTTACTATAGTGGATATACATTCACTCTTGGGAGATGAAAATGAATTTTAATTTTTTTTATTATTTATGGGGACTCTTTATTGGAATAATATGATTAGTATCATTGTTACATGAATCATTATAGGCACCCAGAATTTACAAGATATACATATTCAATGCCATATATTTGCATTTAATTTCTTTCATTTCTTGTGTTGGATATGAGTTTGGAGTGAGCCATGGTTGATATATATGGATGTGATAATATCATATTTTGTAGGGAAGTAAAATTTTATGTTCAAAATGTAAACGTCAAACAAAAATAGTGTTTTCCTATATAGATTGATGGTGGAATCTTAAATAGCTAACTTCAACCCATGTACGCTATTTAACTATGGTTACATTAGTTGTTTTTTGGTAGAAATTACATGAAACCCAATTCAAGTTATAAGGTGTATGTAACATTATAAATTAGAATGGTTAATTAATAGAATTAAGAAATAATATTTTACCAATTTTATTCTATGTCCGAATGTATGGGGATGATTGGATTTATATGGGTGTCATTTTTAGTTATAAAGTGTATGGACCTTTATTATTTAAGAATGAAAACCCATTTACATGAGACTGGTAATATCAATATAAATCTTACAAAAACATAAAATTTAATTCCTAGATGGTGAATTAAATGGGTTCTAGTAAATGGATATGCAAAGTGAAATTTACGTATTATTTTCCTCCTTGAATTGAAATCAACCCTCTATATACCGGAAACCCTATAAATCAAAACTTAAACACTTAAAAATACCATGTCCTTATAAGTGAGAAGTTGAGGTATTATTTTTATGTATGTAGTACCTTTTATTCTATTATAATTCCTCTAGATGTCCAATATTATTTAAAATATAGTTTTGATATGTGTATTTGGAATTTGCAGAGAAATTTCACCAGGATGTCCCCATGTTGTGCGCCAGGAGGGTGGTGATGATCATGATCCATAGGTGGTGGGACCCGAGCCACCCATGATACCTATAGTATTTCCACTTGCAACACAACCTTTATTCCTGAATCAGGAACTAATACTGTTCGTTGAGAGGATTTATTACATTCGATGTATTCTCTAAATGGTTCTCCATGACCTAGACCTATGACGTATTATCTGACTTGTGAGTTGCAGCAGTGTTGACACTACTTAAAAAAAGTAACCAAAAAGATAGGAAAACTATGTATATTTAAAATCCCAAAGAAATATTAAAAGAGTACAACAGAAAATCCATAATACTCCCAAATAGCTATATGAACGACTTACGCAGCCGAGCTATGCGGCGAGCTACGCGGACGAGCTACGCGCCAGAAGTTGTTTGATGTCCATGCGCGGAGCACCTACGCAGCAGAGCTGCGCGAAGTACCTGTGCAGGTAACATCTCTTCGACCAGGCCCATCCGTGCCTATAAATAGATCCCTTAGGCTCCCCATTTCTGGAATAAAAAAATTGAAAGAATCTCTGAAGCTCCCATTGTGTAGCTCTTTCACCTAGATCTCTCAAATTGTCTCAGGTAGTTCTCTAAACTACAAAAGAAGGAACAATTAAAGGAGATAGGCATGTTTTGATGTTCTTCACATTCTTCAGTCCTCATCCATACCTACATGGTATATCTGCATGCCACACCTACACGGTACACTTGCGCTCCATACTTATGCGGTAGCACAACGTGGGGTACCTACGCGGCATACTTTCATGATGTACCTATGTGATGATCTCAAGTGACCTTATTTAAAGCCATCTATGGCAGGTTATCTCCTTCCTTGGTTCCCTTATCTGAAAGGGGCTAAGTTGAAGCCACAACCAAAACTTCCTGACTTCTCAAACCTTTGGGTAAGGCACATCAGTGTTTCTCCAATTTGGGTTTGTATTTCCATAGTCAAAGGTTTCCCACATTTGTTCCATTGTGGGGTTAGGATTCATGGGATGTTTCTGGGTTTGTATATCCATAGTCACATGGGACTTTCTCCCAAGAACAATATTGGGAAGTTCCCGATTTGGAGAGGGGTTTGGGTCCTAATCTATCCCTTCATGGAGAGATGACCCGAAACCTCAGGTCTCTGGTAGAGAAGGTACACTTCACACTTGTCATTTAGCGCAAGCATAGGATAAGTCTCCCTCTCCTACCAAGATCAATTTTAGGACAACCATCATGGTATAATCCCCTCACCTTCACCCCATCTTCCTTACATTGGACCCTTGATCAATGTAAATACAATAGAGGGAAGGTTCATCACCTAACCCTCTTCCACGGTCAACACGCCCTCTTCAATCAATATAGAATAAAATTTTGGAAGTGTGAAGTGTCATTGTTGAATATTTCATATCTTCTTGTTTCTCACACCGAGAATGACTCGCGCGGGCATAGAGATACATGATGGTTGCAACATATTCACAAACACTCGCCAAATGAATTACGAGAAATCTGATTCCTGTTCAGAACCAGGATACGTAGGAAGCTCTTTCAAGGCCCGAGCTCACTAGATATCCTCCTCAATAATCCAACCCTAATTCCCCCAATTTGGGCATCCTACTTGGGAAATAATCCCCCCAATATAATCCTCAAATCATCAAGGCATCCTCTTTAGGAGTAAGCCGCAACCTATTTCTCTCAATGGGTCAGACTCCCTTGCGAGACTTATCGAACTATGTGGAATTTGATTCCCATACATATGGGATACGTAGGAATCCTCCTTGAGGTTCAAACCCAACACTTCAAATCAACCATATTCTCCTTGGGCCATATTCCCAATAGGGTCTAATCCTACTTGTAGAATCATATCTTTTCCAAGTTCCTTGGGCTACATTAGCATAAGTCCCACAGTAAGTTTCAACTAAGCACCTTTCACTTAGATGTCCTTATCACATGTCCATAAAAGGTATGATGTGTCCTACTAAGCAGCACCGAACTATGAGGGTTCTGATTCCTTTCACAAGAATATGTAGGTAGCTCATTTTATGAGCATGATCCAAACACTACGGGAAAAATGAGCAATTGCGACGGGTTATTTGCGACGGGAATAAATCCCGTCGCAAATAGGCATGTTAAAAAATTATTTGCGACGGGGGTATTTTCCCGTCGCAAATAAGGAGGCTTTTGCGACGGGATTTTTTTCCCCGTCGCAAATAGTTTTCCCGCGATGCGCGCCAAATCGCGGGAAACGTATTTGCGACGGGGAAATATTCCCGTCGCAAATAACAAATCGCGGGAAACGTATTTGCGACGGGGAAATATTCCCGTCGCAAATAACCGGCGGCGGTAAATGGTATTTGCGACGGGAATATTCCCCCGTCGCAAATACTATGTCGGCAGAGGGTTATTTGCGACGGGACCCGTCGCAAATAACTATTTACCGGTTGACCGTAATAAATGTTGGCTAAGGTATTTGCGACGGGTCCCGTCGCAAATAATACTAGTTGCGACGGGAATCCCGTCGCAAATGAGCCCGTCGCAACTAATCTAACCTATAAATACCCCCATCCGTTTTTTTCATTTCATTCTCATTCCTTATCTTCTCTCTCTCTCAGAATCATATTTCTAGAGTTGAGTTTTTCTCTAGTTTAAGTTTTTTCTCCGGAGCCGATATTAAAGTTTTGAAGAACGATCAGAACAGATCAATTTTCAAGGTATTTATCTTTATTTTAATTTTTTATTTATTTTTAATTTTTTATTAGTTTTTATTATTATTAATTAGTTGTAATTTAATTATTTTTAATTGTTTATATGGTAATTAGGAATAATTAGTAATAATTTTTAGTAATTAAGAATAAATATTAATAACTAGTAATAAATACCAATAATTAAGAATAAGAACATTATTACATTATTAGTTTATTTTATTATTAATATTAAAATAATATAATTTTTTATATATATACAGTTCTTTTTTCATCTGTGTGTTTGCTGTCTTCACATGTATTATTTGTATGTGGAGATAGAAAACGCACAGATGAAAAAAGAACTGTATATAAATTAGAAAATTATATTATTTTAATATTAATAATAAAATATATTAATAATGTTATTATTTGTAATTATTGGTAATTATTTCTAATTATTGATAATTATTCATTTAATTACTAATAATTATCAATAATTAAGAATAATTAGTAATAATTACCAATAATTAACAATAATTAGTATTAATTACCTCTAATTAGTATTAATTACCAATAATTAGTATTAATTACCAATAATTAGTATTAATTATCAATAATTCGTAATAATTAGGAATAATTAACAATAATTAGTAATAATTAGGAATAATTAACAATAATTACGAATAATTAACAATAATTAGTAATAATTAGGAATAATTAGGAAAAATTAGTAATAATTAGGAATAATTAGGAATAATTAGTATTAATTAGGAATAATTAGTAATAATTACCAATAATTAGGAATAATTAGGAATAATTAGTATTAATTACAAATAATTAGTATTAATTAGGAATAATTAGTATTAATTACAAATAATTAGTATTAATTACAAATAATTAGTATTAATTACCAATAATTAGTATTAATTACCAATAATTAGTCTTAATTACCAATAATTAGTCTTAATTACCAATAATTAGTATTAATTACCAATAATTCGTAATAATTAGTATTAATTACCAATAATTCGTAATAATTAGGAATAATTAACAATAATTAGTAATAATTAGGAATAATTAACAATAATTGGGAATAATTAGGAATAATTAACAATAATTAGGAATAATTAGGAATAATTAGTAATAATTAGGAATAATTAGTAATAATTCGGAATAATTAGGATTAATTTGTATTAATTAGGAATAATTAGTATTAATTACCAATAATTAGTATTAATTAGGAATAATTAGTATTAATTACAAATAATTAGTATTAATTACCAATAATTAGTCTTAATTACCAATAATTAGTCTTAATTACCAATAATTAGTATTAATTACCAATAATTAGTATTAATTACCAATAATTAGTATTAATTAGGAATAATTAACAATAATTAGTAATAATTAGGAATAATTAACAATAATTAGTAATAATTAGGAATAATTAGTATTAATTAGGAATAATTAGTAATAATTACCAATAATTAGTATTAATTAGGAATAATTAGTATTAATTAGGAATAATTAGTATTAATTACCAATAATTAGTATTAATTACCAATAATTAGTATTAATTACCAATAATTAGTATTAATTACCAATAATTAGTAATAATTAGGAATAATTAACAATAATTAGTAATAATTAGGAATAATTAACAATAATTAGTAATAATTAGGAATAATTAACAATAAGTAGGAATAATTACGAATAATTAGTATTAATTAGGAATAATTAGTAATAATTACCAATAATTAGTATTAATTAGGAATAATTAGTATTAATTACCAATAATTAGTATTAATTACCAATAATTAGTATTAATTACCAATAATTAGTATTAATTACCAATAATTAGTATTAATTACCAATAATTAGTATTAATTAGGAATAATTAACGATAATTAGTAATAATTAGGGATAATTAACAATAATTAGTAATAATTAGGAATAATTAGTATTAATTAGGAAGAATTAGTATTAATTAGGAATAATTAGTATTAATTAGGAATAATTAGTATTAATTAGGAATAATTAGTATTAATTACCAATAATTAGTATTAATTACCAATAATTAGTATTAATTAGGAATAATTAACAATAATTCGTAATAATTAGGAATAATTAACAATAATTAGTAATAATTAGGAATAATTAACAATAATTAGTAATAATTAGTATTAATTAGGAATAATTAGTAATAATTACCAATAATTAGTATTAATTAGGAATAATTAGTAATAATTACCAATAATTAGTATTAATTACCAATAATTAGTATTAATTACCAATAATTAGTATTAATTACCAATAATTAGTAATAATTAGGAATAATTAACAATAATTAGTAATAATTAGGAATAATTAACAATAATTAGTAATAATTAGGAATAATTAACAATAATTAGGAATAATTAGTACTAATTAGGAATAATTAGTACTAATTAGGAATAATTAGTATTAATTACGAATAATTAGTAATAATTACCAATAATTAGTAATAATTACCAATAATTAGTAATAATTACCAATAATTAGTAATAATTACCAATAATTAGTATTAATTACCAATAATTAGCAATAATTACCAATAATTAGCAATAATTACCAATAATTAGCAATAATTACCAATAATTAGCAATAATTACCAATAATTAGTATTAATTACCAATAATTAGTAATAATTACGAATAATTAGAAATAATTAGAAATAATTACCAATAATTAGCAATAATTAGCAATAATTAGAAATAATTAGCAATAATTAGAAATAATTAGCAATAATTAGAAATAATTAGCAATAATTAGTAATAATTAGCAATAATTAGGAATAATTAGTAATAATTAGGAATAATTAGGAATAATTAGGATTAATTAGGATTAAATAGGATTAATTAGGAATAATTAGGATTAATTAGGAATAATTAGTAATAATTGCCAATAATGACCAATAATTGCCAATAATTACCAATAATTACATAACCATGTTCAAATGTCGTTGGTTGGATACAGAGAGAGCCGTGCGTGTTCATCCGACTCATGGAATCATCGATATTAAATGTAAAAGTGTTCTCGCAGTAAATGAACCATTCTTATTGGCTCAACAGGCATATCAAGTTTATTATGCAAAGTACTGTGCAACATCAAGAGACTTGACTGATTGGTGGAGTGTAATAAAAATCAAAATTCGAGACAATCAGTTTAGTCAAAGTGAATGTGCTTTCACTGATGTGCAAAGAATTGAAGTTTTTCAAGAGAGTACTCAAAATCAATCTTTTTTACAAAGAGACATGAGTATCGATGACGACACCCCACATTTAAGAGTCGGTGATGACGATGATGTTAATGATGTCACACATGAATTTGAAATGGTAAGAGATGAAGCAACTGCAACTCGAATGGATATCGATGATGTTGAGGAGGAATATGAAGATGACATTGACATATATGAAGATGATGATGAAGATGAACACTTATAGAATTCCATGGTATTTATATACAATCATAATATGTATATATGTATATATAATAGTAATTATCAATTATTTACTAACATTAACATTTTCTGTTTCAGATGGACGAGGCCACATTTCGTGAGTTGACGGATGCTGACCTGCCTTTCGATGCGGATGAGTTGCTGGCAGATGACCCTCAGCCTGCAGGCGCTTCAGGGAGTACGCGGAGGGGGCGCGGTCTTGCACGATTGATGATTCCTGACCCCGTCCCCGAGCGACGTCCACGCCTTGGGTTTGATCCGCGCACCCGGAGGTGTGATAACCTGTGTGATAACCCGTGGATTTGACTAAGATTTCAATAATCTATTCACATAATAAATGTTTATTATTTTTTTTCAGTTTTCCGCATATAGCAGTCAGACAGGGCAGCGCTATTTTGCGCAACTATTTCTCTCAGCCGTGGACCACATGGGAGCAGATTCCCATTGATGTGCAGCAGGCCATGTTCGACCATTGGCTGGTACGTACGTAAATAAATAATTTTTATTTTGAAAATTATTTCATTTCTAACTTGATATTTTGATTTTTTTTGTAGGGTTTATGGTATCCGATCGAGGATACCATGCGTGACGCCATCCACGAGGCATGGGAGGTGGCCATGCGTGATCGCCTTCGTCAGTTTTTGCACAATTTAAGAAAAGCTGCGATGAAGAAAGCAGGAGTGTCAGATTTTGAGGAGTCATGTAGAGCACACCGACCAGAGTATATTTCATCCCATGTATGGGATGGATTATGTGCGCACTGGTTGAGTGGTGCCTTTCAGAGGAGATCATCGCTGGGGAGGCAGAATCGGGGGAGACAGGAGGTGACTCATCGAGCTGGGAGTCGTTCTTTCAGTACTCATAGACAGCATCTGGTACGTACATTATTTATAAATACTTTATATAACTATAAATATTAACAGTTTATTTTTTATTCTTATAGGCTGTCGAGCACCCCGATATTACAGAGTACGACGTATATCGGAGGATGTATAGTGATCCTGCTACTGGGGAGCTCAGAGGTGATCGTCAGCATCACATCGTGGTCAGTATAATTTGTTTTCAAGTTTAAAAATTAACTGCATATAATATATTCACAATTTTAATTTTAAATTGCAACTATAGGAGTCATATGAGGCCGCAGCGTCACAGACCCGGCCTGAGAGTCAGGCCGAGTCATCAGATCAGACCACTGCCCGTCAGTTTGATGAGGCGGCATGGATGCAGGCCACCCAGTATGCTTTCGAGAAGGGCCGGGTAGTTGGTATCGGCTCTCGACTGACTCCCGGAGATTATTATGGCAGTGCTGCGATGTCGGCGTCCAGCTCGAGAGGAGCTCGTGCATCTTTTTCTACACAGTATGAGGATCAGTTGCGATCTCAGACTGCACAGATAGAGAGTCTCCGACAGGAGCAGGAGCAGATTCGTCAGCAGCATGAGGAGGAGCGTCGACGCCAGCAGCAGCTGTACGAGGAGCAGACGAGGCGGTGGCAGCAGCAGCATCAGGAGCAGATGGAGTACATGCGCCGACTCACTCATGCTTTAGGGGTGAAGTTTCCTCCACCACCATCTGCAGATCCCCCACCTCCCCCCCCCCCTCCTTCAGATTAGATTTTGTATTTCAGTTATAAAATTTGAGAAATCAAATTTTTTTTTTCTATTCGTAGTTTCTGTCTCATTATAAAATATTAATAATATTATATTTTTAAATAACAATATTAATATGAATAATAATATTATTTATATTTTATAATATTAAATTTTATATATATATTAAAATTTTATAATATTATAATTTAATTATTTTTTTTGTAATACTTGAATTATTTTAATATTTGAATGTAAAATAATTCTATTATTTTTATATTAATTAAAATAACTTATTAATATTTTTGTATTTATGAATTATAATTGTAATATTATTATAATAATTAAATCATTTATTAATATTCTATTATTTTTTATTTTTGAATTATAATTTTACTATTATTATAGTAATTAAAATAATTTATTATTTTCATTTGTAAATTATAATTCTATTATTATATTCATTAAAATAATTTATTAAAAATTTATTTTTTTTATTTTTTTTATAGTATTTGCGACGGGATACTATACCCGTCGCAAATACTAATATTATTAATAGTTTTTTATTTTTTTTAAAAAATATTATTTGCGACGGGACCCGTCGCAAATACTATCAATATTATTTGCGACGGGATGCGATGCCCGTCGCAAATACTAGTATTATTAATATTTTTTTATTTTTTTAAAAACGTTTTTGCGACGGTACCGTCGCAAATAGTATTTGCGACGGTACCGTCGCAAAAGGTATTTGCGACGGGTCCCGTCGCAAAAACGTTTTTAAAAGTTTTTACAAAAATACGGAATACTATTTGCGACGGGGAGAATGCCCGTCGCAATAAACCGCTATAGCGACGGGCCCGTCGCAAATAAGTGTAGTTGCGACGGCGTTTTCAGCAACGGGATATTTGCGACGGGGTCCCGTCGCAAAAAGCCATTTGCGACGGGATCCCGTCGCAACTCGCCCGTCACAAATAGCTGTTTTTCTAGTAGTGAAAGATTAAAAAAACCTTCATCTCCCTAGATGACAATAAAGTCCAGAGTGCCCCACTGAGTGGCTTAAAAACCAGTATTATCATACTCATGGTTAAAAGAATCTCTAATCAGTATATTTGTGGATACCATTAATGGGAAAACCCAAATACATACAGATGTTTCCATTGATGAAAAACCTTGAATTCATACTGATGATTCTAAATTTTACACATGTTAGTAACTGATTGTAAATTCCAAGGGGTACTTATGATATACATGGAGAATTAATATAGATTCATGAAAATATTTTAATTTTACAAAGAGATTCTCGGAGAAGAAAATAATTCCCCCCAAAAGGGTGTGATAAGTCTGAACTCTCATCCTCTCGACCAATGCACGTTCTTAAGTATCGTAAAGTTAAAAACATAACTAAAACATGCCTTTGGAATTCAGGTCCTATTAGGATAAAGAACTGTTGCAAGTTTCTAGTTCCATGAATAAATCCAATGGAAACTACCTGGAAACAGTGATTCTTAAATCTGGAACACACGTTTCAAGGAACTACAAAACAAAAATGGTAAACCTAACTTGAATCCTTAACCAAGTTAATAATGTTACCCACATATTAGGCTCCTATCAATTGATAAATGAAGGATAGACAAAGGAAGTAATCACACATGTATCCATCTGAAAATATGTTTCTTTAATAAATTTTTTCTTTGTTCTCAGTTTTCCACAGAACTCCCTTCAAACCAAAGAATAACTTTCTCCAAGACAACATTTGTGAACATCCCAATTGCTGCTCAAGCTAGATCTCCATCCACAGGAAGGATGTTATCACCAACTGAGCATCTTCAACGTTAGGTCTCTAATGTACTTGTGAAGGAATATCACCATCACTGTACAATATCGACTTTAGAGGCTGCCTGACAGGCCCTCCAGGTCAATAATAATCCTCGATCATCTGGCCAACACCAAACAATGATCAAGAAGAAAACGGTGCCAACCATCATCTCCAACTATTTTGGATCTTTATCCCCAAAACAAAACAATCAATATCTCCCATACTACATGGAGGTGGATCAAAAGGTCACTAAAGGCCTTAATTCAAGAATGCAGGAGTCCTTTCGGAGGACTCCCACCAGCAATCGCTGTCAGAATCATGCGGTAGTGTATCCCCTACATGATGGGGGTTTTACCTCTGGACATTTGGACCAGGTCTCGGAGACCCAGGAACACAAGATGAACTGTTAGGGATAACGTCAGGTTAACATAAAGCAGGTTCTCACCTCTTCCTCTACCGAAAAATCCCATCAATTTAACTTGATGGAAAACAACGAATGGGAACATACACCCATCTATCCTAATTTTGCTGCTCAGCTGACTCGTCTAACAGTAACCCACCAATCCTACCAGATAAACCTAGTGGAGTACCGTGAACAAGAACATACACCTGTTTACAAGTTATTAGCCAGTCATCAGGCTTGTGTGACTGCATTTAAAGAGACCCACCAATCTAATATGGGGGAAACTGGAAAATAAGAACATACACCTATTTTCAATCACCAATTCTGTCAGTAGTCTCATCTGTCAGTATTGAAGGAATACTATCAACCATACTTGATGGAAAATAGCCATAAGGCACATAAACCTGCCAATGTTCATCAAGCCTTCCAATAGTATCGTTTGGTAGCACATTGAGAAGTCAGTCAGAAATCTCTGATGACAAATTTGTGGCAGACCCAACTCTCTACCCTTATGATTGAGTGTTTTCAATGTCCTTTAATAGAAAAAGGAGGACAGGAGTAGGAAAATACACCTACTATAGATACGAAATGGACGTATATTCTTGTTCCGACTGCTGAAGTCACCAAACACATCTTATCAATGGTGAAAGTGCAGACGCAAATCCCTTCCCATATTCTGGAAGCATGCCAGGATATATTAACAACTACTTTAGTAGTATCAGTGGAATAGACACATAAATCTATCCCCCCACATGGGATGACACATCGACATGCCATCCCAGAGCAGATACACACATCTATTCTAGTCTAGGATGGTCATGGGGCACACTCCCATATTATACGGACAACAAGATCAGGAACATACACCCTTTCCAATTGGAGGTAATCGGTCTATTCTGGTAAGTAATCCAAGTCGGGCACATATACCTACCCATGATAACCACATTTCCAAGAATGTGGCCCCAAGTAATTATAAGAGAACATCCATGAAGAAATCTCACCAAATACCATTAGAAAATCAAGAGTCAAGCTGTGATTTAGCTCCTCTTAATGCTAGAGTCCTTGAAGCCCTCAGACATTTATCTACTGCTACTCAAGATCATACTCTCTCATTAATAAATTATGGGAGTGGTAGTTGTCATTTTTAATTTTCTCACCAGATACTTCATCATAAAGGCTTGCTTCATGAAAATTCGATCAATACAGAGTGTCTATCTTTGTATGGGATCCATGGAAACCCTCCGTGTGTCCAGAAGAAAAAGGAGAAAGAAGATTTATCCCTTACTATAATCTATCATGGTGATCCTCTCCATGATGTCATTTGCTGTGAAAGTCCTCTCTACAATAGTATTTTGAATTTTCAAAACAATTATATAATTGAAAATGTAGCAACAATAAAGCCCTCCTATCTCGAGGCACTTGTAAATAGAAGGCCAGTCATGTCTGATGCCTTATCATTGACGGGTGAAACCATTTCTTAGTTAGAAGACATATTAAGGGAATGGTCATTCTCTGAACCACCTTTGGGTCATTTATCCTCAAATGTCGAGCATCCACTTTGGTCAGACCAAGTGGAGAAACTACTAGTAAAATATGATGAAGATGTGTTAAACATGAGGAAAAAATTAACTAAAGGATAACTACCAGTCATGTTCGGGCCTAAAGAAAATTCTTAGTTTGATATTCAAAAATTGATGATAGAAGATTGCATTCATGACATTCGTCTCAACTTATGGAAAACTATTCATCATTTGAAAACTAAAGTATGGCCATATGATGAATATAAAAATCATATAAAGGGAATAGAATGGTTACAACACAAAATTGACTTGGAATCTCATTCAGTTTCCCAACATCCAACGGTTGAACAAAAACATAGAACCATTTAGCGTCCATGTATCAATGCTCTTAAGAGGATACACCAATTAATTTTTGATTCCTCATATAATGTTCACATCTGAGGATGGGGTGCATATGGAGAATTGCATTTCACTACACTCCAAAATCCGAAAATCTGCAAAAAGTGGTTTCATGCAATTTATTGCCCATGGTCGGCCATAGTCAATAGGTTTTGTATGTAATCAAATGTACGCTCAAGAACAGGCCTCAACCAGTTCTCATCAGAATCAAGCCCAGAGAAAAGAAGTTGTTAAATTACTTCTACATCAAGCCTCTGATAATCTTAAGAAGGGAATCCGTTTAGAAGATGTTAGGCATCAGAGGATGCAAATGTCCGAAATAGCACCACAATCTTATGAAATAGGTGATTTAAGAAATTTTCGGATGATGCACCCAACTAATGTCCGAACCAAATTCTGCAAAATTAGAAAATAAGTTGCATGAATTTCAACTATAGCAGTTCAAGAATCACCCCAGCTTGCCAGGATGGGGGCTCATTTAATGCAACCTTAAAATTCATTAAACAATGTTCAAGGATTTGAAGAAGAATAATAGGATCAATCCCAGCCTACAAGTTGGGGGGCTTTTTCGCATATACAATCCCCTCCTCAATGGAAGTCAGTTTTCTCCCAATTAGGGAAGAAGCCACAAGGAAAGCATACAGCTGAACTATCCAATGATTCCCTTCATGTTAATGTCCACCAAACAGCTCCATATAATTCTTCATATAGGAAAATGGAGTTTCTTGAATGAAAAAAATGGAGATGATCTACCAGAAACACCGACTGAATTCCATTAATGTGTTATGCATCAGTGAATGTTATCAATACAATTACAGAAGATCCTCTAGAAAATAAGTCCAGTTCATGGGAATCAGAAGATGAAGTTCTTGTCCATAATATGGTATACATTGAGGCAAATTAAGAAGGTGTGTGTACCCGAAATCAGAGGCTTAACCAGTATCTAGGTATACCTTCAAATAACCAAATGCCCCTCTATGATAGGCATCCAACAAGGGGAAAGGAAAAAAGTTAGATTGCATCTCACTTTTTGGCTAGATAAGGTCAATATATTTCACTTGAATAGATATTTTCATAGCAAGAAGAGGAAATTAAGGAGTTGAAAATACTCAACATAGAGTTACTTCAAAACAACATTTCTGCTAGACGGTATTCCTGGGAAAGTCATAAACTTGAAAATCCTGTAGCAGATCCTCAGCAAAGAGGATTTGTATTAACTAGAAATTCGGATAATGAATTCCCTTAATTGGGTATACATCCAAGGCAGGTATCAGAACCACCATTAGTGATCTTATCAGTCATTGCACCAGATCAAGTTCTAGTGGCAATACCTTCCCAAAATACAGCTCATCCGGATATTCCCCAAATACTTATGAATACAATTGAGGCATTAATGACTTAGTTGGAAGCTATGGAGGAATGACATGAACCAGTTCAGCCGGAAAAAATAGATTACCCAGAATGGGTGGACGCAATTCCTCCCCACCAAATTTTGTTGATACCACATTACCAATTTATAATGGTTTGGGAGATCCGTAACAACACTTAACACATTTTGTTTCTCATTGTGATCCAATGATGGGAACTTCTCAACAAAAAGAAGTAGTTATGCTTAGGTGTTTTGTGCAGTCATTACAAGGATCATCATTTTTCTGGTATACAGTTTTATAATCTCGATCAATTACTAGGTGGGAAGATCTCCATTAGAAATTCCTTTTTCAATTTAGCTCAACATTACCAAAGACTACAGTTTTTTATCTTACCAATTGTAAACAAAGGTAAAGTGAAATATTTTTGGATTTCATTTCTCATCGGAAGGGATTAACATATTCCGTAAGTCTAGAACTCCCTCAAGAAGAGTTTCTTCCAATCTATGTGGAAAATATGCATGGTGAATTATGCACACCATTGACCCCTGTGAAATACACCGGAGGTTTTCGAGACCTTACATCAATCACTCAGTAGATAGAAGACTATATTATATAAACTAAGGCTACAACCCATGTAATTCCATTAGTTACAAGAAGGAGAATATGAAAGGCAGAAGCTACTACAGTTACACTCAAACAGGAACCTGCACCTGCTTCTACTTCAAGACCATCATTATACTGAAGGGCTCCGCTTCCTGAGCATCAACAGCAATGACCACCTCATCAAGATGATCAAATAAATCAAAGGCGGAAATAGTATGAGTAATTAAAGAATAAAATCTATTATTTTAGGAATGATAACGTTCCTAGCTACTTCATCTCAGCCTTATAAAACAATTTGGTTCAGTTTCCAAGGTTGAAGAAGCCAAATAAAGAATGAGATGAATATCGTCCGAATTATTGTCCCTTTCATCAGATGTTAGGAAACCCCATTCAGGAGTGATTTGTTTTCAAAGACCTTATTGAAATGATGGTAGACTCTGAACAAGTGAAATTGAAAAGTTCATCAGCTCAATTAGCTTGTGTTACTGTCACCAATTCAGAGGAAGAAGGAAAATGGAAAGCGGTTAAAAGTAAAAATGTGCAAAAAATAATGATTGTATGATCAGGAAAATGATCAACCGGACTCATGCTATTTTATGAACACAGTTGAAACAACCAAATTTTTCTTCTAGCACTCCTTCCACAAAATACCATCGTCATCAAATGTTAGTTCCTCAAAGAAACAAGGTGGTTACAAGGATAAAGTGCAGTCATAAGAAAACGAGCTCGCATCAAGGCCAAAGTTGTCCTTAACCTTGGAAGGTTTTATGCCATCTATTTCAAAATCAAGGGCATCGTCCTGCTAAATGGTACAACTAGAAATAATCTTTTAGGCAGAATCCTCATCAGACGAAGAATTTATCTTTGGTTCCGTTAATGTAATCTATTTAATAGATCCTTATGCCAATGATGATTCTAATTGTATTGAGTCAGATTTCCTTGTGTCTAATTGATGAACTAAAGGAAGAGGCCAAGGTCTAGGATACATGGGAAGACATGGGAATTCTAGAACCCATCATTTTAACTCTACCCCTAATCAAACCATATATGCAGTAGAAACATGTGGAATATCCCTTTTATGATCTCAACAAGAACAAGGAGTTTCTTCCATGAAAAACAAGTCTAGTTATGGAACAATTATCCTAGAGGACCGATTAGAAGCTTCACCATATTCTTCTCAACAAATTAATAGAATTAGTCAGTCTAATTTACCAATGATAGTGAGAAATACCACTTCTGTTTCAACACAGAATACATCTAAAACCGAAGCATCAACATCAAACGCACCTGCAAAAACACATCTCCATGCTGGGAAACGTAGACCTTTGGACCAAAAGTATGATCTATTGAAAAAATTGGCCCAAGTACCAGACAAGTTATCAATTTTTTATGATTTGAATCTATCAAAAGATCTTTGAGAAGCACTCATTGAGGCCTTGTTAAGTCCTCTAGAATTTGAAACCGAAGTTGCTGTTGTTGAGGTTTACCGTATAGAGAATGATTCTGTAGAATGTCATGCATTCATATATTTTAGAGATGAAGATGAACACCATGTGGTACATGGACACCTCAGAACTTTGTATCTATCTCACAAGGTCAATGACTTGGATATCTGACGAGCCTTCATTGATATTGGCTCTAGGGTCAACCTCATTCCTGTTCGTACAGTTCATTGATTGGGCCTGACTGAATCTGACTTATCTTCTTCAACTTTAATGTTGAAAGGATATGAAAAGAATGAATAGGAACCTCTGGGTGAAATTAAACTCAGAACCCAGTTTGGAGATCTTATGTCTAATTCAGATTTCATGGTTGTTCTCCAGGACACAACCTTCAATATTCTTCTTAGAAGTCCTTGGTTGCATCAACATGCAGACATACCTTCATCATACCACCAATGTCTGAAATAATATTTCAATGATCAAATTGGAACATTGTATGGTGACAAGGCTCCATTCAAAACATGTGAATATCAATACATTAAGGCAGAGTTTTATCACACAAAAGGAACAAAGTATATGACTAAGGAGATAACCATAGTTAATGCTCCAAATGGACTGGAATGGTTTCCAGCAAATCCATTGATGAATTTGAGTACATATTATGTGTTACCCATCAATCAAGTTGAAAGGTTAAAGCCAAATACTTTCACTCATCCTATAATTCACATAATTTCAATTGCAACAATTGAGCCTGCTAACATGGGAGAAATTATTGATACACCAAGAAATGATGGAAGGCTAAATGAAGATATTTTCATTTCATCTATTGAACTATAACAAGCATCTACTTCATCAATAAAAGTATACGAAATTTTAGCAATGTTATAGGGAGAAAATATGTTTATTCTCAATCCATCAATCCATCTTTACCACAGAAAAACCCTTAGTCATCAGTAGAGTCAGATATGGTGGCTTCTTCTTTGAGATGTTCAAATACGGACTCCTCCCCTAACCTTGGGATTTTTGCCTTGTCATCTACCTTGAAAATGGAAATAGAAGAGGTAACACGTAATGAAGAAGAAGAGGAAGATCTTGGGGATGCTCCTACACCATTTGAAGAGGGTGTTTCTACCACCGTGGATGAACTCAGAGAAATAAATCTGGGTACAATAGAAGATCTACGCCCCACCTTAATTATTGTAGCCATGTACTCTGAGGAGAAAGAGGTGTATACTTCCTTTTTAAAGAAAAATTGAGATATATTTTCTTGAAATTATACAGAAATTCCAGGTCTTAATCTAGATATATCCACCCATCATTTGGAGTTTTGAGAATAACATTGTGGGTTCAAGAAAACAGCACGGAGAACACACCTCTAAAATTGAAGCTGAAGTTGATATGATTATAAAGGATAACTTTTTCAGGGAATTTCAATGTCCCAAATGGATAGCCAATATTTTCCCAGTGAAAAAGATGAATGGACAAATTAGATTCTGCATTGATTTCAGAGATCTTAATCGGCATTGTCCTAAAGATGGTTTTCCAATCCCGATTATAGTACTTCTAATTGATGAAACGGCATGATATGAAGCTCTTTCCTTCATGGATGGATATTCTAGGTATAATAAAATTCAAATGGCCCTAAATGATGAAAAATATATATCCTTTAGAGCTCCTCAAGGTGTGTTTTGCTATTAGGTAATGCCCTTTGGCTTAAAGAATGCAGTCGCGAAATACCAACATTCCATGAACCATATCTTCAAACCCTTCTTAGGGAAATTTGTTGAATGTTATGTGGATGATTTGGTAGTAAAATCCAAACCATGTTCCAATCACTTGACTGATTTAGAAACCATATTTCGAAACTTCATCAACATAATTTGAAGATGAAACCCTTAACATGTGCTTTCAGAGTAACGTCAGGAAAATCCCTTAGCTTCATTGTACGCCATTATGATATCATAGTTGATCCTGAGAAAATAAAATCAATCCTTGGTATGTCACCTCCTCAAAATTTAAAATAATTGAGAGGACTTCAAGGAAACTTGGCCTATATTCAGAGCTTTATCGCCAATTTGGCAGGAAAATATTTACCCTTCACCTGATTGATAAAGAAGGGAGTCACTTATCAATGGACTGAGGATTTCCAAGAAGAATTTGATATACTCAAGAAATATCTCTTGAGTATACAATTATTGATGCCACCTATGGAAGGAAGACCACTCGTTCTCTACATGATATCTTTAGAGAGATCACTAGGTGCCTTCCTCACCCAAAATAATGATGTTGGAAATGAAAACAACCATTATTATCTTATTTTCACTATGCGTGATGCAGAAACTTGGTATTCAAGTATTGACAATTGCTTCCTGGCATTAATCTGTACTGTTCAAAAATTGATACATTACCTACAACATCATGAGGTCTAATTAGTATCTCGTAATAACCCAACCAAATTTATCCTCAGTCGTCCTATGCTTATAGAACGTCTAGCATAGTGGGTGGTTATTTTTCAACAGTTTGATATCCAGTATGTGCCTCAAAAGGCAATAAAAGGCCAAGCTATGGCTGATTTCCTTACTGAGCACCCCTCTATAGAAGACACATCGTTTAATACTAAACTTCATAATGAAGAGGTCTTCTCTATTCAAGATAAATCACAAACATGGGAAATGTATTTTGATGGTGATTCTAGAATTAGAACAAGGAAGAGACTGGAAAATCCTAAATTCAACATGGTTGGATTAGGAATAGTCCTTATTTCCCCAGAAAGGCAATATTACCTTATTCTTTTCTATTATCCGTAGGTGGTACCAACAATGAAGCAGAGTATCAAGCTCTCATCGCAGGTTTGGAATTGTCTCTTTAGGTGAAAATGGATCATTTAAGGGTAATAGGTGATTCATAATTGGTAATCAAACAAATTAATTTGGAATAATATATTAGAAAATAAGATTTAATCCCTTTGTGTTATTACATTAGAGAGTTAATGGCTGAATTTCCCTTAGAGCCGACATTTTTCATATGTCCCACGATCAGAAAAAGCCCAAGAAGATGCACTGGGAAATACAGCTATAGCCTTGGCTGATCCAAATCGGGATGAGACAATTATTATCATAACCCATCGCCATGTGGTTTCACCTTTTGTTAAAACCATAAGGTTTGAAATTAATGAAATTAGCCCTATTTCTGAATTGTATGGTCATACCATGGGATAGAGAACACCCATCATGGAATATCTTCAAAATGGGATACTTCCACCAAATAGGGCTGGGAAGGAGCAGATCCGGCGACGAGTGGCCAATTTTACTCTTTATGATAGTCCAGACCACCAAAAGATTATTTATAAGTGAGGCTTTGATGGAATTATTTTCAGATGTATTGATGGATAAGAGACTGAAAATATCGTGAAAGAAGTACATTCAAGAGCTTGTGGTGCCCATCAATCCAGGCACTGACTCTCCAATCCGATCCGAAGGCTTGGATACTTTTGGCCTTTAATGACACAGGATTATACAAATTTCACTAAAAAATTTCATCCATGTCAATTGCATCCCAACTTCATTCATCAACCCCCATAGTTTCTACATACAGCTAAATACTCTTGGCCATTTGCAACATGGGGAATGGATGTAGTAGGGCCTTATCCTCCAGCAACGGCTAAGCAGTTAAAGTATATTCTCACTGCTACTGATTTCTTCTCTAAGCGGGATGAGGCAATACTTCTCAAGGAATTCAGAGCCAAAAGCATTGTTAGTTTTTTTAAAACTAATCTCATCACCAGATTTGGCTTCCCTCATACTATTTTGATGGACAATGGCATCAATTTTTGTTCTCATGAAGTAAAAAGGTTATATTAGTAATATAATTTCAAACCCAACCATTCATCTCGCTATCATGTGGCGGCCAATGTACAGATAGAGGATAACAACAAAACCCTATCAAAAATACTCCCTAAGATGGTGGATAAAGATAATAAATCATTTCCTGATGAAATTTTGAATGCTTTATAGGATTATCGGACAACTACCCATACTACTACCTAAGAAACTCCTTATTCATTGGTTTATGGGACTGAAGCGGTTTTTCCAATTAAATTACAATTTCCTTCACATAGATTTTCAATCTATGATCAGTTATCTACAGATTAAAGATCTCATAAATGGTTTAATGAGTTGGAACAATTAGATGAGAAAATATTTCATACTTTGCATCATCTAGAAGTCTATCAGAATAGAATAGTGTGAGATTTTAATAAGAAAGATCACCTTCATTCATTTCTCCAAGGAGAATTGGTATTGGTCCTTAGGACTCCTATGATACCAGGAAAGAAACTTCCAAAACGTGAGCCAAAATGGGAAGGTCATTATTTCATACATAAGTTCTATTCAAATGGAGCCTATGCTTTAATCTCAATGGATGGAGAGCACATTACATCTCCAACCAATACGATATTTTTAAAGAAATACTTTGTGTAATTATACCCATTAGTCCTCACTGTAATGCTTTAAACTGCACAATACAATGTCTTTGCTGCATGACTTAAAACTGCACAACAACCAATGTCCTAGTTGTAAGACATTAAACTGCATAATAACCATAAGCGTCCATGTTTCAGGATGTTAAAGTGCATAGCATCTTCATTCTTGTTGCATGACGTTAAACTGCATAACATCATATGTACAACTAATTTTTTCTCTATTTAGCATTAGAAGCTTCCATAAGCAAATTCCATTGATGTCATCACTACTTCTCAGTAGTACATGAGTAACTCTGTTTCCTAGGTTGGAGTGAGATCTTCATTGCGACCAAGTTTCATGAACTGTGTATGGCTTGATTCTCATTTTCAATGAGATACGTAGAGACGCCAGAATCTCCAATTATTGGCCCAAGCACAATCACAAAATCATCTTATTTTATTTTCTTCCCCTGTATATGAATCAGATCTAAAAATAGTGTTTCCTTAAGATATATGATTTGGTCCTTACACCATTTCTTGTCTTAATATTTATCGTTCTCTCATAACATATCAAAATCCCTCATTCCTAATGTCAAACATAGCATGAGGAATGATTATTTAAAGAACTATGTATGGATTGATTCTAATTTATTTTGAGATATGTAGAGACACCTAGATCTCCAATCATGGGCCCAGGCACAACAATAAAAAAAATAAAACCCCTTTATTTCTTGTATAAAATCAAATCTGTATAGGAAATGTTTAAAAATCAATGTATGACTTGATTCTTTCCCCAGTAAGACATATAGTGACACTTGGGTTTATACCTTAATCCAGAAGCAGTGTGTCTTTCCTTTCATATCAGTTCATAGTCATCCTTACCACATGATGTTACACTGACGGAAATTCTAATACCCCTATTCTTCATTTTAATCACCTTTGAATTATAATAGAAACCCTTACTGCTTCTTGTTTCTCACACCGAGAAAAGCTCATGTGGGCTTAAGAATTGAGTAAATGGATTCTTTATATAAGGTGTTTTAATTTCTTCTAGGGTTAATAATATCCTTACTGGATGACTTAAAACTGCACATTACCATATTCATTGAAATGAAACAATGTATCCATTTTACATATGATTCAGATATATGTAATGGACATCAAATTCATGGTGAATATTTATTCAATTATTTCTCATATACATAAGGCATAACCCCTTTCCATATCTCACACTCCTAATATTGATTTTTTTTCTTTCAGATTTTCATAATCTTTCTTACGGATTCTGGTGACAAGGTTTCCAATATTAAAGAGCTCTTTTTCCTGACTATACAGCACGTGCCCTTAGGTGGCATTGCATAAGTTTCCTATATAACAGGACTTTCAGCCAAAAGATTCCACTATTCAGTTATGAAGCATATGCCCCAGTTGGCCCTGCATAATACAACATCCATCGTGGGTTTTTCAAGTAATGGTAACTTCATTCTTGGTTATAGTATCTTTGTCCCCTTTAATCTTTGATGACAATATACGCAAATCTGTATTTTAAAACAGTCATTCAAGTATGCTTGTCCCATTATCTTTCTCACAGTATGAAAGTCTTCAAGACAATGGTTTACAAAATTCCCTCATCATGTGTTCGATACACTATGAAATAATCTTGAAATCACTTGGCCACATGTTATATATTGTTTCCATTTCTGGTCCTAGGTGTATGACCTAAAACTACAGACACCATATCTTTTACATTTTGTTTAGACCTTTGTTAAAGTCATATTCTCTGATTCTTTGGATATGTTGATTGGAAATAACCTTTCTATATTTACATACCTTTCTCCATAAACCATACTCTATGCTTTGGAAAATCAGAATCTCCATAAACTTTCTTTGACTTTTAGCAATATAACGTCAAACTTATGAGATGTATTTTTCTTGACTATGTAGCACATTCACTTAGGTGACCTTGCATAAGTTTCCTACATAACAGGCATGTCAGTCAAAAGATGCCACTATTTGGCTATGTAGTATATGCCTTAGTTATCCCTGCATAATACAACCCCCATAATAGGTTTTTCAAGTAAAGGTAACTTCATTCTTAGAAAATACTTCCTCTAATTCTTCTAGCCCTTTTCCCATACCATTCCTTGGTTTCAGAAATTCTCAAATCACACTTTACAATTTTCCCTTTCATACCTGAATATGATAGTATATTTACATACAAATTATCAAGAAATTAGGAGAGTTTCTTACTTTTGGTCAGATAAAAAGACTTTAAATTAAAGGCACACCATGTCCCCACCGCATCACTTAAAAATGCACTGTACCATTTCCTCACTGCATGACATAAAACTGCACAGTACCATGTCCTCACTGCATGACTTAAAACTGCACAGTACCATGTCCTCACTGCATGACTTAAAACTGAATAGTACCATGTCCTCATTTCATGACTGTTGGTATAAAATAACCCTTTTTTATTCCTAAAATTCATTTCCTTGGAAAAACCTCTTACTGTGGTCTTAAGTCACCCAAATCTTATTTTCCTCTATCTATCAAAAAAAAATGTTAAATTCCTAACGATCTCTTTTGCTTGACTATGCATCACGTGCCCTTAGGCAGTCTTGGATGAATTTCTTACATAACATGCATGTTAATCAAAAGATGACACTATTTGGCTATGTAGCATATGCCATAGTTGGCCCTGCATAATACAACCCCCACAAAGGGTTTATCAAATAATGGTAACTTCGATCCTAGAAAAGACACACATTATGTTGAAACATGCTTTAAATTTGGTATCCATAAAAAAATCATGGCCCATGATTCCCCTTTTAAATGTTTAAATAATATTAAAGAAATTCTTAGCCATAGTGTTTTGTCTGGGATTTAATTAAAAGTTTACGGTCAAAGATATTTCAACCCTAAACATTATCCCTTTATAGTTCAACATGCATAACTCTAAACTTACAATAACTAATGACTTGGTGCTCATTAAATTGAGAACCAGTGAAGGGAACTCTAAATAAAAGTCGAGTCCCAACTCACCAAACGTGCATTTTTTTAATGGTTTAGGTAATATTGAGCAAAAAAGTCAAAAGACACAATGTATGTAGGGTTATCGATATAACCATAGCAGTAGTAAAATCATGCTTATTTGGTGTAACGCCTTGACCCCAGTTACCCAGAGTCGGTGCATTATTAAATAACATTGGCATGATCACAAAATAACATGTCTTAAATGATCGATTAGTTTAGTAGCCTTGGAAACACTAGATATATTCATAAGTCCTACATTAAATCATTAAGTAAAAAAACTACAACAAAATATTGTCCTAATATCCCCTCATAAAATCCCTACAGGTCATTCATAATTTACTTCATCACATCTAGGGAAAAATTAAAACATTTAAAGGGGTGATCTCAGATGCTCAGTAAGGATAACAATATAATGGAAACTTTCATAAATAAGCATAAACATTTAAGGGAATGTATAACTAAAAAAATCATTTTAAACTTGAACTTCAGCATAATATGGAAACAATAAAACGAAATAATGTCATTTACATATTCACATGGATATTCTACTAGTCGAATAATCACAAGCAATATCAATAACCACTTTCATAATGATGGAATGCATAATGCCAGACTATCATAACCACATAGTCAAGGCCTCGTGCCAAGACTACAAATAAGATTTTGTCAAGGCCTTGTTCCAAGACACTAGTTTGTCTCTTGAGAACTACAGATGCATCGAGGAGCTATAACAGGCTCCACCCATCACTTATTTAGTCCAATTCATTCCTCGTATGAATAGGTTTAAACATAACATAAACATTTGTATTATAACTAGCATACGAAATGTCAATACTTTCTCCAAAAACCATGAATGGTAAAAAAATAACACATCCATAGTAAAAAATACAACAAAACCTTTAATACAATATGGAAGTTTTGTATCATAATAAATAAACTCTAAATAAGCTTAAAATCCATCAAAGGATGTTGACATAGATGAAATCAAAACTATTTGAGAGAAATATATATATTTTTGAAATCATTTAAAAGTAACATAATTATATAAGAAAACAATTACTTTTAAAATATTCTTATAAGATTTTAAGGGAATGTTTGATGATTTTATAATGGCGGAAAATAGCCGCACCCTCTGTATAAGTTAAAAAAAGACATTCTTACCTTAATTTTGTCGAAAAGGTTAAAAAGGACCTTGTTTGGAAAATGACAGAAAGATTCCTTTATATACATCTTATAAAAAGTCAACAATGGTATTAATGACTTTAACCCATAGTCTATAAAATATTAAGAATGTTTTGAAATACATTTTTAAGAAACATGGATGTGGATGATAAAGAGGTCATAGTAGATAATTACATATAAACAACATCGGATAATGAAGAGATTGTGAAATAAACCCTTACCTTGTACTTTTCCTATGTTGTGGGTAGGTTAAACTCCTGTATAATGGTTAAATAATTGTTATTAAATTATACAAGAATCATATACATTAATATGATATTGTATATGATCTTTTATCATTGATTTGTTGATAATATCTTAGTATTATCATCGTTTTGGGTCTTAACGGATTTGTTTTCCTTTATATTATTTGTTATGTGAGCCATATTCTTAATGGATTGGATGTATATTATTCATATACAGAATAATACCATGTCTCTAAAATTATTTTTAATCATCAAATGAAATTTAGTCTTGAATGGATACGAAGGGGAATGAATCTCATCACGTTCGTGGAGAAGGTAGTCCGTACGTACGCACGAGCGACAATATCATTATTTTGATATTTGAATAATATATAATTGGATGGTATATCATATATAAAGAATCATTATCATGTTATATTAATTATTTACATGAATTACACATCATTATTATACCCATCCAAATAATAATATATTGAATAACAATTACACCACAACGTGGAGATGGTAAGACGTACGTACGCACGTATGCTGACATGTCATTCAAAGGATAGATAGAATACTGAATATGGTTGTACCATATTTATAATAACATCACAGTATATAGAAGATACTAGATTTATTATTTTATAATGGAAATAACAAAGAAATAATAAGTTGAAGAATAAAGGAACTTGAAAGAGGGTGGTGAAAACATTACTTCTTCTTCGGGTTATTCATTTCGATTTGATCAAAAGGGATCCTTAAGTTGGCTTTATGAATAAAGGAAGGCCTCTAGGATTAAGGGAGGATATTTGATAGGGTATTTGGGAAGAGTTTGGCCGAACAAAAAGGCTTTGATGTTGTGAAATTGAGATAAGGGGTAGTGCCCTTTTATAAGAGGGGTGAGGGGCACCTTTAGAAAAGCTAGAAATATTATTTTCTAATAAATTCATATTTGGTTTATAATGGATCCAAAGTAAATTATTTAAAGATTATGGTGGGTATGGGTAGAAATCATTTCAACCAATATATTTTGGATAGGTTTGGGTCACTATATTAACCTTACCATTTATATTTAACTTGTAGTTAAATAGTTTGACATTTAACATGTCTCCTTGTATTTTTTTATTATATAGTAAATAAACATACTATATACATCCAAGAGACCCCAAATTTTCCATTAATGATACACCTATCATGATATAAGTCCTTTGGATAAACCTTATCTTTTTAGGAATAGCATATCAATTAATAATTTAATATTTGTTTTAAAAACACTTTTATGTCAATTTTGACAATATTGGGTATTTGGTTTTTGATAATTTCATAAATAAATTATTACTTAGACAAAAATTTATATAATCAGTACTAATATGTCATAGTAACCTAGAAAATTAGTTTAATTCATAAAAAGTATCAAAATACATTTATTTTAATATTTATAATATCAATTGTTTTAATTTTTCATTAATTAGGTAATTAAGGAATCACCATTGTGTCATAAATAAATTAAATTATTTAGTGTCTAAAAATTATAAATAATATACCATTATGTAGGAAATATTTTTATATTTATAATGAATATTTATAATCGAATTTATCTTATGCATAACCCTATATTACAAATGATTTAGTTAATAAACTTTGATTTTAACCCTTTTAACTCTTCTTTGAATTAAATAATAATAAATGTCCTAATCTAATCCAGGTGGATCTAAATGGTAATATTTTATTCCTAAGGTTGTTTTTGGTCCAGATAAACTTGTCCAATAGAATTAGTACATGTGTTAGGGTAATATTAATATCATTTTTACCCTTAATTACCCTTTTTACTTTTAACCGTGTTAAATAAAAGTAAAAAGCTACTATTCACCAAAAAATTATTTTTATCTTATTGAACCACATTTTACTCATTGATATTAACCATGCCTCTCAGATTTTCAAAATTCCACTCACAGAAGTGGTAAAATTATGTTTTATGTAAATTTGCAAATTCTCCTATGATGTGGGTAAAAGACGGTGAAAAGTTCATTAAAATTTTTATATATCTAAAATTATTATAAAATAACTCCAATGAATTACATTGAACTTATATAGGTATTATGTATCTGTTTTTACCTTAATTAAATTTAAATAAAATAAATAATTATTTAAATAAACATTTGGTTTTAAACTATAACTCGGTGTTGTTTCACTATTCATAAAAAATTGAATGTTTTCCGAAAAATACCAAAAATTCACCCTAAGATAATTTTGATACTCTGAATCCAAAATTGAAGTCCATTTTGAATGGTAAAATTTATAAAATTTCAAAAAGTGGGTATTACTATTCATAATGGCTAGTTTGATTGGTTGTGGTGTGTGTTAGAAATCAAAGTTGCATACAACACACGCTACAGTATTATTCAAAGAGAAGCGTACTGTGGAAGCTTGTGGTGTTACATTCTCTCCTCCTTCAAATTATTTCATCCTCGAAATTTCTAGAATACTACTGCATGAAAAGACTCGGGTGGTTCTTCATCATATGTTCCTCGGGTTCCCACGTTGCTTCTTCCATCTTATGGTTTCTCCACAAAACTTTTACCACACGAGGTTTCTCATTACTTGTTCTCTCATATCAAAATCCTGACAGACTCTTCACAATAAGAAAAATTGGGTTCCAGTTCTAATTCCTCATAGGTGAGTACATGCGTTGGGTCAGGCATGTATTTCATCAACAGTGATACGTGGAACACATCATAAACTTTGGAGAGACTTGGCGGCATTGTCAAATGGTAAGCTATATCCCCATTTCATTCTAGAATATTGAAAGGTCCGATGTACCTTGGACTCAATTTACCCTTCTTACTGAAACGTATAACTCCCTTCCATGGATATAGCTTCAAGAAAAAATGATCTCCTACCTGAAATTCCAAATCCTTCCTTTGATTATCGGCATAGATCTTCTGCCTACTTTGAGATGCTTTGATGTGGTTTTGGATTACCTTTACCTTTTCCATTGTTTCATTCACTAGTTCTGGGACTAGAAGTTTTCTTTCACCAACTTCATCCCAATAGGTTGGTGTGCGACATCTCTTTCCATATAACACTTCATATGGTGCCATCTGAATACTCGAATGGAAGCTATTGTTATAGGAAACTTCTACCAGAGGTAAATATTGATCCCACATACCCTGAAAGTCAAGTGAACAAGATCTAAACAGGTCTTCTAAGGTTTGAATAGTCTGTTTTGATTGTCCATCTGTTTGAGGGTGGTAGGGAGTGCTCAAATGATGTTCAATATCCAAGGCCTTCTGAAGACTCTTCCATAATATTGAAGTAAAACGCTGATCATGATCAGAAACAATTGATAAGGTTACTCAATGAAGTATCACAACTTCATTAATATATAGTCTTTCTAGAATTTCCAGTGGTAGATCTTCTCTTATAGCAATAAAATGTGATGACTTGGTAAGACGATCAACAATAACTCATATTTCATAGTTCCTTATAGGAGTCTTTGGTTCCCCATGACAAAGTCTATTGTAATATTGTCCCATTTCCACTCCCGTATGGGAAAGGGTTGCATGACTCCTCTAGGCTGTTGCCTTCCAGCTTTCACTTTTTGACAAACCATATATCATGACACAAAATCAGAAATCCCCCTCTTCATGTTGTCCCACCAAAAATGTTTCTTTAAATCTCTATACATTTTGGTGCTCCTAGGGTGTATAGTAAAATTGGAACTATGAGAGTCATCCAACAATTCCCTTTTTAGATCCGGTATATCGGGAACACAAAGTCTCTTCCCGAATTTCCAAATTCCATATTCATACACAAAGTCACTCAATCTCCCATCATTCACATCATTAATCTTCTTTTGAAACTATTCATCATTGGTTTGAGAACTCTTTATCCTTTCTAGTAAATATGGTTTGGAAACCATTTGAAAAATCATTGATGTTTCATCTTCCATGGTTATTCCCATATCCAACGTTACTCGATCCTTGAAAATTGGATCCCTTTCAATTCTCATCTTCTTCAAAACTCCATGATCTTTTCTGCTCAAAGAATTTTCCACCTTATTTTCCTTCCCTGGGTGGTAGTGTATATTGCAATCATAATCCTTGAGTACTTCAACCCATCGCCTTTGCCTCAGGTTGAGTTCTTTCTATGAGAAAATGTTCTTCAAACTCTTGTGATCAGTATAAATCACACATTTTTCACCACAGAGACAATGTCTCTGTATCTTCAAATAAAAAATTATATCAGCTAACTCAAGATCATGAGTTGGATAGTTTTTCTCATGAATATTCAGTTGTTGTGATGCATAAGCAATAACCTTATCATTCTGCATAAGGACACAACCAAGTCCTTTCTTCGATGCATCACTATAAATAAAAAACCCACCATTCCCCGATAGTAGAGTCAATATAAGAGCATTGAATAATCTTCTCTTCAGTTCTTCGAAACATTCTTCACACTCTTTTTTCGAAACAAATTTAACCCCTTTACATATGAGCTTCGTTAATGGGTTAGCCAATTGGGAAATGTTCTGGACAGAACGTCGATAATAACCTGCTAAGCCAATAAAACTACGTACCTTGGTTATACTCATTAGTGTTGGCCATTCTTGGATTGCTTTGGTCTTAGAAGGATCTGCATAGATTCCATCTTTAGAGACAATATGGCCAAGAAAAGAAATCTCTTGAAGCCAGAATTTACACTTGCTAAACTTCCCATATAATTCATGTCTTCTCAGAGACTTCAAGATAATGACCATGTGATTTTCATGATATTTGTAGCATTTGGAGTATACCAAGATATCATCAATAAATACCACCACAAATTCATTAAGATATTCCTTTAAAACTCTATTCATTAGATCCATGAATACAAAGGGTGAATTAGTCAATCCAAAAGGAATTACTGTAAACTCATAATGCCCGTACCTGGTTCAAAATGCTGTCTTTGGAATGTCTTCCTTCTTCACACCCAACTGATGATATCGAGATGGAAGGTCAATCTTTCAAAAGTATTGAGATCTAGGTAGTTGGTCAAATAAATCATCAATGTGAGGTTGGGGATACTTGTTCTTTATTGTTATAGTATTGATCTCCCGATAGTCGATACATAACCTCATAGATCCATTTTTCTTCTTAAAAAAAGGACAGGGGCTCCCCATGGAGAAAAACTAAGGAAAATAAATCCCATATTACTCAATTCCTCTAGTTATTTCTTTAGTTAAACTAATTCCACGGTGTCCATTCTATAAGGGGTCTTCAATATATGCCTTGATCTTGGAATTAAATCAATGGAAAACTCAACTTCTCGTTCTGAAGGATGTCCAGGTAAATCTTCTGGAAACACATCTACATATTCTTTCACAATAGGCACATACTCTATTTGAACATTCCTTTCCTTACCCACAATTATTTCATTATCTTCCTCCCCAATAATTGAATTTTTTGAGCTACTAGGGGTGGATCTATGTAATAATTAGGTGGTGATGATTCTGCTCTAAAGATAAGGTGTTCCTTATCATCATCATCAAAAATAGTAACCTCCTTATTCATACAATAAATTTTGGTATCATGTTCTGAAAGGCAATCCATACTGAGCATTATATCGAATTCAATCATAGGTATGACGATGAGATCCACGGATAAAGAAAATTTATGTGCACTAATGGGGACTAATTCACAAAACATTGTTACAATGATACTTCCATTAGAGGTTTTAACTGAAAACCCCCTTGTTAAATCAAATTTGAAATATCTAATCATCTTAGAAAATTGGGATGATATGAAGCAATGTGATGATCCAGAATCAAATAATTCATTTTCTAAACTTGAGGAAACCAGTAAATTACCTGCCACCACGTCTTTCGGAGCTTCTACCTCAGCAGTAGTGATAGAAAAAGCTTTGCCTTGATCCCTTGGCCTTTTCTGATGTACGTTACCCTAACGCTTAGAAATTCATTTGCATAATGTCCCATCTCCCTGCGGTTGTAGTATTAAACATCGGTAGCTTCTTTATTCCCCTTGCAATCACGAGCTTGGTGGCCTTTTTCATCGCACTTGTAACAGACTCCCATTCCTTTTAAGCAAGTACCGGGGTGTTTCTTCCCGCATTTACTGCCGGATGGATATTCAACTTTTCCCTTTTTCCCCTTATTTTCATTCCCAGATCGACCAACAGATATCTTATTCTCCTAATTTGATTTAAAGTCTTAAGACTTAGAGAATTCCTTTTCTGTATTGATAGCACATGAGACAATATCTTTGTACAATGAGATGGTTATTAAGACTAATGCTCGACGGAGAAATGGTTTTAACCCATCAATGAAATGATCAATCTTACTTCTTGGGTTACGTATATAATCACTAGCATACCTTTCTAACCTTGTAAAGTTAGCCTCATACTTTGTGACATTCTCATCCTCCTTTTGCCTCAGACTCAGAAATTGCCTTTCCATATCTGCTCGATGGTCACGAGAAAAGTATTTTTCTATGAAAATATCTTTGAACTCCCTCTATTCCATATTTGATACTTCATCATCTTCCTTCATGTTTTGTATCAATTACCACTATTGATCAGCATCTCTAGTGAGGCAATAAACAACCATGAAATTTTTTTCCCATTCACTACTCCCCAAAGCCTAAAGTATTTTCTCTTGAGAACTTATCCATTGCTCAGATACTAATGGATTTGTACTCCCATTCAATGTTGGTGGTTGCTTCCTCATGAAGCGATCTAACATTTATCCTCCACATTGAGGATCAGGGTGTTCCATACGAGTAAGGTTATTATTCATAACCTGAGTGAGTTGTCCGATTATGGTGATTAGCTGATCAGCACCAGTTGCATCACCACCTCCACTATAATTATATTGAGCAAGAGGTAAATCCCTACATGGAGTGTGTGCATTGATAGAGTTTCCGTTTCTTCCACTAGGATCCATTTCTAAACAATTTCATACACTAGATTAGTTTATAAATCGCAATACATAAATCCAAATATGTAAAACACATAACATAAATTGAACTATTTATGGATATAATCCATAATCATAAAAATGTTTTCTTTAAGGATGTATAAACTCCTAAACCCTTCATAATTATTTGTAAATAAAATGAGAATTATCCTAATCATGTCCCATGGGAGTGTCGTAACCAAGAGTGCAGCAAGGCCTGTTGTCGTTCACCAGTTCTCATTTGAGTTTAGCTCAAAGTGGTGTTTTCAGGTTTTACCCCAACGTACATCTGTGCCAGAGCCGCCTCTACCTTCTCGTATCCATACAGGGATTTATTGCTCAGAAAACTCAAAAAATCCCTACAATACCAAAATTGTAAGAAATTCTTCTATACTAATCCTCAAAGTCTATCTTAGGGCTATGTGCTCTAATCAAAGTTTATCTAAATCTAGCTTTGAAGGTTTATACTAAACTTCCTCTGATATAAACTGTAACGCCCTGACCCCAGTTACCCAGAGTCGGTGCATTATTACCTAACATTGGCATGATCACAAAATATCATGTCTTGAGAGACCGATTAGTTTAGAAGCCTTGGAAACACTAGATATATTCATAAGTATTACATTACATCATAAAGTAAAAAAACTACAAAAACAACTTTTCTTCATATCCCCTTATACTATCCCTATAGGTCATTCATCATTTACTTCTTCACATCTTGGGAAAAATTAAAACATTGAAAGGGTTGAGCTCAGATTCTCAGTAAGGATAACAATATAGCAGAAACTTTCATAAATAAGCATAAACATTTAAGGAAATGTATAACTAAAAAAAGCCTATTAAACTTGAAATTCATCATAATATGGAAAAGATAAAATGAAATAATGCCATTTACATATTCACATGGATATTATACTAGTTGAATAATCACATGAAATATCAATAACCACTTTCATAAGGATGGAATGCATAATTCCAGACTATCATAACCACATAGTCAAGGCCCCGTGCCAAGACTACAAATAAGATATGGTCAATGCCTTATTCCAAGACACTAGTTTGTCTCATGATGCCTGCTGATGAATCGAGGAGCTATAGCGGGATCCACCCATCACTTATTAAGTCCAATGCATTCCTCATATGAATAGCTTTAAACATAACATAATCATTAGTATTAAAACTAGAATACGAAATGTGAATACTTTCTCCATAAACCATGAATGGTATAAAAATAACACATCCACAATCAAACATATAACAAAAAAATTAATACAATATGGATGTTTTGTATCATAATAAATAAACATCAAATAAGCTTAAAATCCATCAAAGGATGTTGACATAGATGAAATCAAAACTATTTGGGAGAAATATATATATTTTTGAAATAATTTAAAAGTCACATAATTATAAAAGAAAACATTTACTTTGAAAATATTCTTGTAAACTTGTAAGGGAATCTTCGACGATTTTATAATGGCAGAAAATAGCCTCACCCACCGTATAAGATAAAAAATACATTCGTACCTTAATTATGTGAAAAAGGTTAAAAAGGACCCAGTTTGGAAAACAACAGAAAGATTCCTTTATAAATGACTTATAAAAAGTCAACAATGGTATAAATGACTTTAACCCATAGTCTATAAAATAATAAGGATGTTTTGAAATACATTTTTATGAAACATGGACGTGGATGATAAAGAGGTCCCAGTAGATAATTACGTATAAACAACCTCGGATAATGAAGAGATTGTGAAATAAACCCTTACCTTGTACTTTTCCACAGTTGAGGGTAGGTTAACCTCCTGTATAATGGGGAAATAATTGTTATTAAATTTTAAAAGAATCATATACATTAATATGATATCATATATGATCTTTTAACATTGATTTGTTAATAATATCTAAGTATTATCATCGTTTCGGGTGTTAACAGATTCATTTTCCATTATATTATTTATTATGTGAGCAGTATTTTTTATGGATGGGATGTATATTATTCATATCCAGAATGATATCATGTCTCTAAAATTATTTTTAATCATCAAATAAAATTTAGTCTTGAATGGATACGATGGGGAATGAATCTCATCGTGTTCGTGGAGACGATAGTCTTTACATACGCATGAGCGACAATATCATTATTTTGATGTTAAAATAATATATAATTGTATGGTATATAATATATAAAGAATCATTATCATGTTATATTTATGATTTACCTTAATTACACATCATTATTATACCCATACAAATAATAATATATTGAATAACAATTACACAATGACGTGGAGACGGTATGTCGTACGTATGCACGTATGGTGACATGTCATTCGAAGGATGGATTGAATAATGAATATGGTTGTACCATATTTATAATAACATCACAGTATATAGAAGATACTGGAGTTATTCTTTTAGAATGAAAATAACAAACAAATAATAAGTTGAAGAAGAAAGGAACTTGAAATAGGGTGGTGAAAACATTCCCTCTTCTTCGGGTTCTTCCTTTTGATTTGATCAAAAGGGGTACTTAGGATAGATTTATGACTAAAGGAATGACTCTATGATGAAGGGAGGATATTTGAGAGGGTATTTGGGCAGAGGCTCGCTGAACCAAAAGGCTTTGAAGGTGTGAAATTGAGAGAAGGGGGAGTGCCCTTTTTATAAGAGGGGTGAGGGGGACCTTTGGAAAATATAGAAATATTATTTTATAATAAATTCATATTCAGTTTCTAATGGCAAAAAAGTGTATTATTTAAATTTAAAGGTGGGGATGGGTCGAAATAATTTCAACCAGTATATTTTAGACAGGTTTGGGTCAATATATTAACCTTATCATTTATATTTAACTCTTAGTTAAATAGATTGAAATTTACCATGTCTCTTTGTATTTTTATATTATATAATTAATAAACTTACTATATACATCCAAGAGACCCCCAAGTGGTCCAATAATGATACACCTATCGTGATATAAGTCCTTTGGCCGAACATTAGATATTTAGGAATATAATATAAATTAATAATATAATATATTTTTTAAAAACTCTTTTATGCGAATTTTGACACTATTGGGTATTTTGTTTTTGATAATTTCATAAAAGAATTATTACTTCGAAATAAACTTATATAATCAGTTCTAATATGTAATATTAACCTATAAAATTAGTGTAATTCATAAAGAGTCTCAAATTAAATTTATTTTGATATTTATAATATCAATTATTTTAATATTTCATTCATTAGGTAATTACTGCATCACCATTGTGTTATAAATAAATTAAATTATTTAGTGACTAAAAATTATAAATAAAATTCCATTATGTAGTAAATCATTTTATATTTTTAATGAATATTTATAATCTAATTTATCTTATATATAACCCTATATTAAAAATGTTTTAGTTATTAAACTTTGATTTTAACTCTTTTAACACTTCTTTGAATTAAATAATAATATTAAATGTCCTAATCTAATCTAAGTGGACCTAAATGACAATATTTTATTCCTAAGGTTGTTTTTGGTCGAGAAACACTTTTTTAATAGAATTTGGACATGTTTTAGGGTAATATTAATACCATTTTTACCCTTAATTACCCTATTTACTTTTAACCGTGGTAAATAAATGTTAAAAAGATACTATTCACTATAAATTATTTTTATCACATTGAACCAAATTTTAATCCATGATAATAACCGTGTCTCTCTGATTTTTAAAATTCCACACATAGAAGCAGTAAAATTATGTTTTATGTGAATTTGAAAATTCTCCTAGGAGGTGGGTAAAAGACTGTGAAAAGTTAAATACAATTTTTATATGTCTAAAATTATTCTAATCTAACTCCAATGAATTAAATTGAACTTATATAGGTATTATGTATCTATTTTGACCTTAATTAAATTAAAATAAAATAAATTAGTATTTAAATAAAAATTCGGTTTTAAACTATAACTCCGTGTTTTTTCACTATTCATCAAAAATTGAATGTTTTCAGAAAAATACCAAAAAATCACCCTAACCTAATTTCGATATTCTAAATCCAAAAATGAATTCTATTTTGAAAGATAAATTTTTTAAAATTTCAAAAAGTTGGTATTACTATTCATAACAGCTAGTTTGATTGGTTGTGGTGTGTGTTAGAACTCGAAGATGCGTACAACACACACTATTATATTATTCAAAGACAAGTGTACCATGGAAGATTGTGGTGTTACATTAGTTCCCTTGTCTTAATAGGATTTTTTAATTTTATTATTATGATTGAAAACAAAATTTCATTCATTCATATGAAAATAGAGGGTCATCCACAAAATGGAGACTCTCTATCATGTTTCAAAATAAACTCTCAACATGAATTTTCATTTATTGAACTGCTTCATAAGCTCTATCAGATGAATATTGAAGTTGAGATAGCTGAGCATGTTCAGCCTCCTCTTCCGGATGAAGTGCTTCCTTAGTAGTTGAAATGGTAGTTATCCCCTCTAATTGGGTTTCTCCTAATGTTCGATTCAATTGATCATGCTTGTTATGAACAACATCCAGTTGCTGTTGAAGATATAATAACTCCTTCGTGGCTTCTTTGATTTGTTGGATAATCTTGAGTGATTTCTTGTTATGATCTTCCTTCTCCTCAACTACTGCATCTTGAAATCCCTCAATGTTGATGAGTCATTTAGCCTCTTCAAAATCTTGTCGCAGCTTATGCTCTTGCTCACGTCGGTGAATAGTCTCTTTCATGGCATTTTAGACTGGGCGATAATTAAATCCACCAAATCCCAATATGCAGAATAATGATTGGAGTTTTGGAAAATGGGATGAAAATTCATCTAAAGTACTTTCAGCAATTATGCTCCAGATTTTCCATCATGTCTTTGTACATGCCATGCCGAGAGCATATTGCATCTCTAAGTTTGAATATCAGTCACTACCATGAGGTAAAATGTACTCTAGAAACAAGCCAGTTAAAGAGATGTTTTGTTCTGCTTCTCTTGGGGCAGTAGAAGCTTCACCTTCTGATCAAGGAGCAGATAACCCTAAATGATTAATAAAGGTCATTGTTAGTTTCAATTGAAGGAAGAAAATATGATTCAAACAACTGATTATATTTACGCAATAACAAGTCAGCTACTTCATTGGATTTATCCCCTGTATTCTCAGCTCCTATGTTTTGAGTAGGTATTTCTTGATAAGGGGAATTTCCTTGAATTTTCTTAGGTATGACATTTTAAGGTTCTGGAACATCTCTTGATGAAGGATCTTTTATAAGTATTTCACCAGCCCCAGTAGAAGGATAATGTGGAAAACCATGTTCCTGAAAATCCATTGCGACATTTTCTGTAGATAAAGCTTCATAAGGTGAATTCTGATTTAAAGAATCAAGTTTAAGAACAAATTATGTATGGAAAATGAAATAATATTGACTTACGTCCTTGAAATTCCTCGTGGAAATCTCCAAACTCCTTGATGGAACCTGGAATATCAATTTTGGGATTAAGGGTGTCCATCATTTCAGTGTATACAGCATGAAATGTTACAGCATCCTCACTATTTAAGGTATCCAACAAATGTTGGTTGATTCCCAAATTGGATCTACTCGCATTCTTTTCCGATGAATATTTAATTGGTATACCAGCATCAGATCATTCCAGGTTTGGGTTAATATCAGTGTTGGTTTTAGATTTCCTTGGATCTTCATTCCCTTCTTCTGAAGCAATATGAATATATGTATTCATTATTTTCAGGATCCATGGAAAAAGTAACTAGGGAATGTATTTAATCTTACCATGGATTTCATATCTCTCAACAGAGCTAGGAGTAGGTATAGCTGAATCTTTTTACATTAAAGATTCGTCAGCATGAACCTGGGTTTCCCTGGGGGCTTCTTTTTCTGGTCGTGAAGCATCATCTCTTAATCCCTTGAGAGAGGAGAGAGACATAGATCCTACAAGAGATAAAACATGGTTACCAGAATATATTTAGCAAGTTGTATTCCCTATATATCATATAAACACTTACTCCTTTAGAGAACACTTCGTATCAATATCATTTCTCTCTTGCGTTTATGTTGAAAATCTTGAGGAGAGATTGAAACACTCCTCTTAGCAAAAGAAACATGAAGTAATGGTTAAGGATTATCTGTCTCCATTACCCCAGTCACGATTCTTGATCCCAGAGAAAGTTATAGTGACCTAGTAGGATCATTTTTTTCATTGATAGAAGAGCCTGCAGGATCCTACATGGGTGATTCGAGAACTGGTCTAGATCTTCCTTCTCTATATTCAAGCTGCATAAATATATTTTCATCAAGATTAATGATGATTGATGATAAAGCAGAGTTGAAACAAAAGAAAAAGGAAAATAAATTCTCAGTATTAACATAAACACCCCACTCCTCCTCAGAGTCGATAATTTCCCCTTCGCAAACTCCTAAGTCCAACATATTATATACTCATTTAGAGGCTGGGATTTATTCATCGGTTTCATATATAAAAACCCCTAGCTCCACAATATACTTCTATACTTCTGCCAATTTATGGTCTGGATTGAAATCAGAAGGTGCCTTGATATCACCAATATCTGGTATTCGAATCCCATACTTGAGGAATGCCCATGTGTCCCTAAGATCACGAGTCATACTTTCCCAAAAATGAATGGCTGAAGGTCGCACATATTTCAATCTTGGTATAGTTGACAATGGAAAATAAGCATCACCTTCTTATTGGGAAATTTCTTTAGACCTCCTTTCTTCATAAAGTTCAACAGATGGATTGGGGACCACTGTTTGATGGTGACCACTGGATCGCCTTGGCATTGGAGGTGTTTCTTCTCTATCCTTGGTCTTCCTGGTGTACTTCCTACGAAGATGTTTTGAGGGATTTGAAACCTATAACACTTATGTATCATCTCTGGCCTTGGATTTCTTTCCATGATTTCCACTTTCAATAGTAGTTGTAGCTACCACTCGATATATCCCTTTTGATAGAGCCCCATGGGGATATGAAGATACCCAAGCCATGGAATACCCATCTTCCAATCTGATCAATGCATCTGTTGGAGGAAATGTAATTGACAATTTGGATACCAATAAAGATATTATAATCCATAATTGTCACGCTATCATTGGTTTCTTTTCATGTATGAAATATGTGGGTGGAAAAGTGCTTGATTGTTGAAGAAATCTGAATTGAAATGAAAAACTATTGGGGAAATGATCCTCATAGATAATTTCACCATCAATCCTAGTTGATAATAATCCATCTCTGAATGCCATCAAATAGTATCTCAACTCATAATTTTTTTCTTTACCATCATCAATAAATGTTCCAGTTGGTGGGTCACCCAAAGGAAAGAAGCTTAATTCCCCTAAGGAATTTAATACCTCTAGCACCACATCAGGTATTAAGACTAGGGGCTGAATACCAGAAACACTATGTAGAAATGGAGTGAATCGACCATTGGGAACTCTAACTGAATTCTGCACAAAGTATGAAGAAAAGTGTTCTGCAATCCAGCCCCACAACACTTGGAATGACCCTGTAATCCTAAATGGATCCTTTCCATCGTATAAATGTAGAAGGAGATGGTAAAAATATAGGGGTTTCTATCCCAATATACTTACCCTCTACCAATTTAGCTTCAATGACAATGGTCCCTGATGTTACACCACCTCCGGATTCATGGACTGGAAGCAAATAAACACTTAGCCACATATCAAGGAAAGAATATAAGAGTAATTTTTCATCTATATCGAGTTTGAATTTATAGACCCAGTGCTTGTAATCACACATTTCTAGTGTAGGCCAATATGTTCCTGAACTGGCTTGATTATCTACAGAAGGAAAAATAGTATGACATCCACAGGATGGACCTTCCTCTATTGTTGGTTCTAAAAAGGCTTCAATCCACACTCTAGCATGGATATATTTCTTATCCTTGGGTAAATTCTTCACTATTTTAAGTAATTCATGGGCCAATAGTGGTGTTCTAGTAACATCACCCCATGTGGTAGCAGGCGGGGTGAATTCATCATACATTTCACAATGAATGGGAATTCTAGCTATTTGGTAAATGTCCCAAAGACTAATACCAACTTCACTATGTGTCAAATGAATGGAATTTGTTTGTGGACTCCATCGGCTCAGTAATTCATAAATGAATTCTTTTTTTTAAACATAAGTTTGCCTCATCCAGACAGCTTCGAAAATATGAATGCCTAATAACTCTTTTCTGAATTCTACACAAGTCCGACAGACCCAGAATTCCCACATCCACTTGGGTTTTACACCCCATCCAGAATGAAGGTCCCAATATCCTTTCCAACCATTCTATTGATTTTTTTGAGAATCCCTAAAAGTGGAATCATAACAATGTAGTCTTGGCTATACAACACGATATTTCATATCAAGAGTGCAGCCACTATGATGAAGGATGCCACTAATAGGGACCATGCCTTCTTGTATAGGAACCCCCCTTGAACTAATATTCATGCTGTTATAGTTGGAATACAGAAGAAACTTATTATTTGGGAAGTACATTTTAATAGATGGAACATGGGCGTCTTGAAAAAGACAATGCCCGTATAGGGGCAAGTAAGGACTTTGTGGACAATCACGCTGGTATGGAATTAGACCCTTCCATATCCTAGGAAGAGTACTCTTCACAATGTCATAATATTCTGGCCTGACGATCCTCGTCATTTTATTTTGGAGAACCTTAGCTTCTTCGGTATGGGTCATCAAATGAGTCATTCTTTCCTATAAAAACGAATTACCAAAAATTCAAGTCAGATTTTAATGAAGAAAGTGAAAAATTTTGTCAAAGGAAACTGTTTGCGTAGGTCCTTCGACAAGGTCCTTCGACAAAATCCTTCAACAAGGTCCTTCGACAAGGTCCTTCTACAAGGTCCTTCGATAAGGTCCTTTGACAAGGTCCTTCGACAAGGTCTTTCGATACCATCCTTCAATGAGGTTAGTCGTGTAGGCCCTTAAATAAGGATCCTAGCACAACTCCATCATTTAAGTTCTTTTTGTGTAGCTTCATCATGTAAATAATTTTACCTTGAAAGAAATTTCAAGAAAATTATGTGAGAACACAATGCAATGTAGCTGGGCGAATGAGCTACGCAACGAGAGGTCTAAATTTTAGAGAAATCAAAAGTGAAGAAAAAATCGTGAAAGGTTGAGAACTATTTATAGGAAATAGAATACTTACGCACCATGTCTACACGTTGTACCTGGGCGACCTACCTGTGCGAAATATGTGCATGACAAAACAGTGCTATTCATTAATCTATTCTGATATTTTTTCCCAAACTATCACCTCAGGACTTGACCTTCTTTGTATATTTTAGATCAAATCCCGAGGGGGGGCTTTTGTTGACACTACTTAAAAAAAGTAACCAAATAGATAGGCAACCTTTGGATATTTTAAATCCCAAAGAATGATTCAAATAGTACAAAGGAAAATCCATAATACTCCCAAAGAGCTACATGATAGAGTTACTTGGTCGATCCACGCGGTCGAGCTACGTGGACGAGCCACGCGGATGAGCTATGTGCCAGAAGTTGTTTGATGTCCCTGAGTAGAGCACCTACATGGCGGAGCTATGAAAAGTACCTGCATAGGAAACATCTCATTGACCAGGCCCATCCGTGTCTATAAATAGAGCCCTTAGGCATCCCATTTTCCGACTAAAAAAATGAAAGACTCTCTTAAAGCTCCCATTGCGTAGCTCTTTCACATAGATCTCTCAAACTGTCTCGGGTAGTTCTCTAATCTACGAAAGAAGGGATACATAAAGGAGATAGGATTGATTTTATGTTCTTCACATTCATCATTCCTCATCCATACCCACGCGGTATATCTACACGCCACACCTACACGGTACACCTGCGCACCGTACCTGCACGGTAGGACAACGTGGGGTACCTATGCGGCATACATGCACGAAGTACCTACAAGATGAGCTTATGTACCCTTCATTAAAGACATAAATGGAAAGTTATATCATTCCATGGCCCCCTTATCCAAAATGGGATAAGTTGAAGCCTCCAAAAAAACCTTCTGACTTCCGAAACCTTTGGGTAAGGAACATCAGCGTGTCTCCAATTTGGGTTTGTATTTCCATAGTCAGAGGTTTCCCACATTTGTTCTACAATGGGGTTAGGATTCATGGGATGTTTGTGGGTTTGTATATCCATAGTCACATGGTCCATCCTCCCTGGAAAATTGTTGGGAAGTTCTCATTTTGGAGAGGGGTTTGGGTCCTGACCTCTCCCTTCGTGAAGAGATGACCCAAAACCTCAGGTCTCTGGTAGAGAAGTTACACTTCCCACTTCCCATTCCGCACAAGCATAAGAGAAGTCTCCCTCTCTTACCAAGATAAATTTTAGGGAATAAATCCGGGTATAATCTCCTCACCTTCACCCCTTCTTCCTTATATTGGACCCTTGTTCAATGTAAATAGAACATAGGGAAAGTTCATTTCCTCAGCCTCTTCCATGGTCGATGCGCCCTCTTCCATCATCATGGAGGAAAATTTTGGAATTGTTAAGTGTCATTGTTGAACCATTCATATCCTCTTGTTTCTCACATTGAGCATGACTCACACAAGCATATATATGTGTGATGTTTGCAACATATGCACAAACACTCAACAAATGAACTACGATAACTTTGATTTTTGTTCAAAACTAGGATAGTTAGGAAGCTCTTATAGGGCCTAATCTCACTGGATATCCTCCTTAGGAATCAAACCCCAATTCCCCCAATTTGGGCATCCTCTTTGGGAAATAAGCCCAAAATGTAATCCTAAAATAATCAAGGCATCCTCTTTAGGAGTAATCCCCAACCTATTTCTATCAATGGGTCATACTCCCTTGTGAGACATATCGAACTACGTGGGCTTTGATTCCCATCCATATGTGATATATAGGAAGCCTCCTTGAGGTTCAAACCCAACACTTCAAATCAAACCTAATCTCCTTGGGCCATATTCCCAACAGGGTCTGATCCTACTTGGAAACTCATATATATTCCAAGTTCCTTGGGCTTCTTTAGCATATGTCCCACACTAAGTTTCAACTAAGCACCTTCCGATTAGAGGTACTTATCACATGACCATAAAAGGTATGATGTGTCCTACTAAGAGGCACCAACCTATGAGGGTTCTGATTCCTTTCCCAAGGATACGTTGGTAGCTCATTTTATGAGCACGATCCCAAGATTAAAACAAACCTTTGTCTCCCTGGATGACAATAAATTATAGAGTGCCTCACTGAGTGTCTTAAAAACTAGTATCATCATAACGATGATTAAAATAATATCTAATCATTATATTAGGGGATACCATTAATGGAAAACCTATAAAACATGCATATATTTCCATTGATGATGAACCTTGAATGCGTACTGATGATTCTAAATTTTACACATGTTAATAAGTGATTGTAAATTCCATGTGGTACTTATGATATACATGGTGAATTATTAAGGATTCATGAGAATATTTTAATTTTTCAAAGAGTCCCGGAATGGAAAATAATTCCCCCCAAAGGGTGTGATGAGTCTGACCTCCCATCCTCTCGACCATTTCATGTTCTTAAGTATCATAAAATTAAAAACTGAACAAACTCCTACCTTTGGAAAGTAGGTACTATTTATATAAAGAACATTAGGATGTTTCCAATTCCATGAATAAATCCAATGGAAACTGCTTGGAAACAGTGATTCTTAAATCTAGAACACATATTTCAAGGAACTACAAAACATGAAGTAGTGACATATCATCTTCTTAGGGATGGAAATCCAAATGTTACCAAGTCTTGGATATATTTCATATGATATATCTTTAAGAATTTAGAGACACCTCCAGAGTGGAGGTTCAACATTTCAACCTATATGCTATGTGATTCCACTAAGCACTGGTGGGATATGATTCATCATCAGGGCATAGTCTTGGAATATGTCCAGACTACATTCTTTGTTTACTTTTTCTCTAAAATTTTGAGAGCTAGTAGAGATAGAGAGTTCATGCACCTAGAGTAGGGTGCTAAGTCCATCATGGACTATTCATTTTGGTTTATTGAGTTTTAATATTTTGTAGAGATTCTTTCTAGTGATGAGTTAGCACGAGTGACATAATTTGAGAATGGGATCAAGTATAAAATCCACCACATGTGAATTTATTTATCCTATATATGTTTTCTAAGATCATAAAGGAGGATCTCATCACTGAGTATAACATGAGAGAAGAAGATGGAATTGGGAATAGAGGTTCAGTGTTGAGGTAGGGTAGTATATTTTCCCATAGAAGGAAGCATAAACATGAGGTTTATCATTAGAGTAGTGGTGAAAAACGTATCTACACTGTAAAATTCCTTATATTCCATCAGTTTTTATGATAGGGTAATTTGAAGCCTTGGTGTGATTGAGACCCACTTTAGTGTCATTCTTGTAGCCAAAATGGTCATATTTATTGGTTTTGTTATACCTTTATACATATTTCTAGTGGAAGAGGACCCACACTAGCTCCACCTTCAAGAGTAGGATCTGTTACTCGATGTGAGGAAAGAATATGGAGTATTATAGACCAAACATGTCGAGGTGGAGGTCATGACCGAGGTATCCAAACTTATAATTATTAGTTCCAACAGAGAAGACCTGATCAATTTAGTCCATCTGTAGATCAAGAAAATGGATCATATTGGTTACACATATTACATCCAATACCCAAGATTTAGAGTGTAGGACCATCTACAATATGAGGAACTATTCTAGTAACCTATAATATCATATCTTCTTTGTATGATATTGTTTCTTCTCACTCATATACCTTCTTATTGACTGTGTAAATTCTCTAGTGGGAAATTCAATTCCTTTTTGGGTTGATGAATCTGGACACACTGTTTGGTTTACAGTCAGATGGTATACACTAATTCAAGGAATTTATCATTGAGGTACACAATTATTTATTCCTATGGTACCTCTATATCCCCATGATGATGGGTTTCGATGAAATCCTCATGATGCACTGGTTGGTTACCTATCATGCCAATGTATATAGTGATCACATAAGGGTATTTTTTAAATCACCAGAGGGTGATAATTATATTTAAAATGGTGAGTGGGATGTCTAGGCTCATATATCCAAACCACTTCATCATGTGATGGTTTGAGTGATATCCCATATTTATATCCATTTCTTGAATGATAAAATGATTTTACTGAGATATTTTCATCATGTAGTATATCATTTCAGGTATGTAATTCTTGGATACTTTTTATCTTACCTCCTGAGATAGTGGGAGAGTTGACAATCAATTTCATTCTAGAAGTATCTATAGTATCCATGTTTCGGATTCTTTATCCAGGTTACACATTTGTATTTTAATGATTCAATTATCTGTTTCCCCACATTCCTGCATTCCAAAGGTGGGCGGAATCTGTCTCTTGTTCAGGGATGTTTTCTCCTTGATCAAAATGGGATGATGGGATGTAGGTTCCTCCTTCCGTGGATTCCTCCTTAGAACTCTTCACCTAGTCTGGGTCTCTATTAAATATTAAGATGTTGTTCATGAAAATCTTCCCAGTGACATGTCTTCATGGATGCAGGTAAATTATGTTGCTTCTGTCTAGACATTCTAAGGGGTCTAGTTCGGGAATCAACCTTTGATCGGGGGAGTAGTCATGTTGGAAATCACTAGTGTGTCTGGATGCTATAACACTGATTCATCTAGGTTTCTTCCCCTTATGATAGGGCTCCTTGAGCGTGCATAAACCCGAGGAATCCCACATAGAGTGTGGGGAATTAAATTCCATGATAATGTATCTGAGGTTTTCCTCAGCTTCCCATGTTTAACATAGGGTATGCCTCATGGTTGACGTCTAGCGGGACAAATCATATTGATCAGAACTATAATGGGAGTGGATCAGATGGCTTCAGCCCAAGGAGGGACAACATAAGAGTCCTATTAGATAGGCAAATCGAAACATCTAATGAAGGAAAATCTGAGGGTTCTTGGGTCCATATAACGGAGACACCATGATTTTCCATTAGTTGGGATTGGTCCTTGGGGAGATTTCTTACATACCATGTCCGGAGAGACAGGGATTAAACCCACATAGTTTAAAGTGGTCAATGAATCGTGGTGTCTACAGAGAACAGTGACCTAGATACATGTTGGGTCTTACACATGGTTTGTAACCCATCACAAGATGAGTGATCTTATTTGAATTATTGTGGATTATATGTGGATTATGCATGGTCAGCTGCCCAATTGCAATTAGGAGAAGCGGGGAAGTGGGTGACATGATCTCATAGGGTTGTGGTGGCCTAGGTAAAAATAATTATGGTTGATGGATGATTGAATGAATTGGATGGATAATGGGATGGAATTGAGGTGAGGATGATGGTGATGTTTGGATTGAGCCTCGAAGAGACTTACTATGTATCCCCCTGGTAGGGAATCAAATTCCACGTAGTTTGGTGGGGTGATGGGACACCATAGGAGGTGGACTGTGAGAATGGACATGTGGATAGGAACCGATGGAAGTAGAACCTTCGGGTTGGGTCATGACCTTACAATAATGAAACGGTTTAAGGGAGAGACCATCATGGGAAATGAATGATGGACTTGAACCTCAGGTAGGCTTCCTATGTATCCCAGTGATAGGGAATCAAAGTCCATGTAGTTCAGGATGGGGCATATAATCATGGTATACACATAGAAAAATGATCGTATGATATATTGGGGCTTATGAGTGGTTAGAATCCTTGGTTGGTCTGATTTTTTAGGGGAATACCAAAGATGTGGGTCCCATAAAGGGGGACTACAACATCTTACCGTCGGTTGGGAGCAGTAATTTCTTACCGCTGGTTGGGGCTACAATAGCTTATCGATGGTCAGGGACTACAATGTCTTACCACTAGTCAGGGAATACAACAGTTTATCACTGTATGGGGTACAATGGATTACCACTTGATGTGGTAACAAATGTCTTACCGATGATCAGGGTACAACAACTTACCACTAGATGGGGTCCAACTGCTTATCGCTAGATGAGGCTATAACAGCTTATCGCTGGATGGGATACAACAACATACTACTTGATTTGTTACAACGTATTAGTATTGGATGGGGCTATAATTTCATACCACTGGATGGGGCTACAATGGATTACCACTGGATGAGGTATAATGGCTTATCGATGGATATGGTACAGCGGTTTACCGCTGGATGGGTTACAATGGATTACCTCTAGATATGGTAAAATGGATTTTTTTTGGATGGGGTACAACAGATTACCGCTAGATGGGTGGAACCTCAGGGATTCGTCCTATATACACTGCCTTTGAGATAGGGATCAAAACCCACGTAGTTATAATAGGTATATTTTAGCATCATGTGAGATGAAAAGGGGGCGTATAGTTTAACGTCATGTATGATGGAGTTCAACCAACATTAATGGGTAGAGACCAATGGGAATTAGGCATGAACCTCATGGATGCTTCCTACATAACTTACTTGGATATGGGTAAGAATCAAATCACACATTGTTTGAAATGGGATATATAGTTTAACATCACGCGGGATGATGGTGGACCGATGTGAAGTGGTTGATACCAATGGTCATTGGGATTAAACTTCATAGAGGCTTCTTATGTACCCTACTTGGAAAGGGAAAAGATACAAATACACATAGTTCGGTATGGGGGATACATTTTAACGTCTTGGAGGATGAAGATGGACCAATGTGAAGTGGTTAAGACCAACGGGCGTTGGGATTGAACCTCAAGGAGGCTTCCTACATACCCTGTTCCAAAAGGGAAAGGATCAAAGTCCACATAATTTAGTATGGGGGATACAGTTTAACATCATGTGGGATGAAGGTGGACCAATGTGAAGTGGTCAAGACCAATGGGCGTTGGGCTTGATCCTCAAAGAGGATTCCTACATACCCTTCTCGTAAAGGGATAGGATCAAAGTCCATGTAGTTCGGTATGGGGTATTGGGACTTACACCCTAGGGTGGCCCATGAAGGATTTCTTGGTCAATGATTACTCTAATCACATGTGATTCATGCATGGTGTGAGAAACAAGAGGCAAAAAATACCTGAAGATCACATCATGAAAGGTGGATCCACAAGGAATAGAGATGGGGTTTGTGTGTGATTCACAGTCCGAAGAAGAAACACGGGCTTACGATTCGTTATAATTCTAGGGAGATGGAGATTGGATTTTACTTCAGGATGGAGGCCTGATATCGAAAAATCCCATAGGGAGAGGGACGGGGTAATAAAGGTCCTAGTTCCCATCTCTCCTCTAGTCTTTGACACGAAAAATAGAGGGGGATCAGGGATGCTACCTAGCGCAAGAAAGGATAGGGGCTTACACAAAGATGGTTTCCCTTCCCCATAGATAGACTTCGTTCCAGAAAATATTATCTCATTCCATATAACGAAGATCTCACTCCCGTGAAGAAGAGTGGGCATGGAGAATGTCTGAGATGGGGAACCTTGTGTATATGGCACGGGGGAAGGTTGTAGTTTAACATAAAATGCTGAGGACGATGGTGCTTGGATGTTTAACGTCCTACATCTTGGACGAAGTGAGTTCACTTTGCACCCTTAGGAATAAACATAAAAAATACCCACAAACCCTTAGGGAAGGGAATGAATCAACAATGTCGTGGCGTGGAGGTGATATGGAGTGATCCATTGAGGGTCTCATGTTATCATGGTTATGTGAAGAATAAATAAATGTTAGCATGCCTAGGTGAAGAAGTATGAGGCTAAGAAATTCAAGATGAAGCACTGGCCAAGGGACCTTGAAGTCACTTCGTACAAACATGGAGGGTTGAATGAGAGAAGGGTTTGTGAAGAAATTAGGTTCATGGGAAAGGACCTTGGGAAGTTCTCGTGTTCTACGTAGTGTAGGGACTCTACAAAGGGGTATGTTTCATGAAGTGGGGTGGCCTAGCCCAAGAATAGGGTATAGATTCATATGAAGGGTTCTTTGTAAAGTAGAAAGGCTTTCACAGAGTAGCACTTCGCAAATCAAGGGTACCTTGCAAATCATAGCACTGCGAAGAAATGTTCTTCGCGAATCACAATAACCTTGCCTTAGCATGTGGTTCACATGTGCATGGATGGTACCTCGTAAAGCATGAGGGCTTCCTGAAGACCCGAGTCCCCTTAGGTATCTCCTTCCTTTCTGATTGTCTATAGGCTCCGCAAATGGCATCCGTATGTGAAGAGGGGTTATATTTGAGCTAAGGTAAAGGTAATTCACAATTCTCAAGTACCTTTAAGAGCTCATTTTTCTCAAAGAATCGCAGAGTATAGGTTGTTTCATGATTTGAGAGCTAAGAAAAAGAAAGGTTGGGGTATTTGTCCTTTGGGTCTAAGGGAAGCCAGTTTTTATAGGAATGAGGTGGCGCGAAGCTCTGACAGCTCGTTGTGAAGCCACGTGGTGCTCTACGATCATCCATGGATTGTGCCAATGTTTTTGTAACCATGAAGTTGACCTTCATCCCCTCCTCAGTATGGATCCCTCCTTTGTTCCCTCCACGACACTCACTAAGGCTTCCGCCAAGTTCCAAGGGATCACAGAGGTCTATCTGTATGCCTCTACAGCACAAATTTCTCGGTCAATTGCATCAAAACCTTGGAGCCTCCATTATCTTTTACTCTACAACGAATCTAGAGGGGCTTCAGCTTCACACTGACCGTAGTTCTGGGGGGGCTCTGTGAATTGTCTTCGCAAGGCAGCCCCTCTATGATTGGTTTCCTATTTGCAACCTTTCACTTCGCACATATTTTGGTGCCAAAAAATGCCCCCTTAGACTTAGAGCTGAGTAGAAAAGGAGGGTTGATGTATTAGGAAAGATTGCCAAAAAATTTAGGTTCATTGAACAGTAAGATCATGAAGCAGGGTCATGATGCAGAGAGGTGATGTGTGGGTTTATAACTTCATGAATCTCTCCATGGTTAGACGCGATGTGAAGAAAAGGGGGACGTCGCCTATAAATAGGGAAGGCTGGCCCCTCTTTTTTCCTTTCTCATCTTCACATTCTTGGAGATTGTGCTCTCGATCCATGAATGTTCACACACTCTATGACTACTCTTTACAAATCAGATCCTTTCTGCTTTGCGGTGCACAACGATTATTTTCACTCTATAATAGTGTGCTCTAGGGATTGTTTTTGTGAGGTCTGTGGTAAGGCTCTGTGACCTCTTTTTTTGACCGATCTCCATAACTGAGATCCAAAAATGAGCTCTGCAATCCAGAACGAAAAAAAACTCCAAACTTTTAGGACTGAATGGCTCACCAGGAAGCTACCAAGGGGGTCTTTGCAGATTCTTCCTAGAGGGTAGAGATGGATGATAACCTGGGTATTGGGGAGTATGTACGGATCCATTCGGACCATGAGTCCCTAGTGGAGATACTGTCAGAGAGTTAGAAGAATTACCTAATTTTCAAGAGGATTCCTCTTTATGGCTTCGGTCTGAAGGATGATGTTTTTATTCCTGAAATGAGCAGGGATGAGGTGACCTACTGGTTCAAGAGTACGTTGTGCCAGTGCCAGTGGTTTAGGGTGGATAACGGTCACACTTGGGAAGATTATAAAGCTTTCAACATTGATTGATTATATATCCATGTTAATAATGATGATGGGAAGTCATTAAAACAATAGGTATCTCCTCCATGGTACCACACCATTCTGAAGGTATCCTAGGGGAACTCGGAGAAGGGGTGGACCGATGAGTGGGATTTTCACCAGGGCGGAAACTTCATCAATGATTGGGCCTATGCCTACTTGGTATGTGCCTCATGTGAAAAGCTTGGGGCAGAGCTATGGTAGGTGGGCCTATATGAGGTAGCATGGGCTTCCCATTTTCACATTTACTAGCAGAAGCAATTGATACTAGAGTTGTTGATCAAGTGGTCGTGGAGGATCAACCCTTTCCATTTTCACCATGGGGAGGTTGACATTATCCTATGGGACCTACACAAAAACTCAAGGTCTCGATAATGGGGTGATGTATGATTAGTTCATACCTATTTTGAATACATGGGATGAACTGGAGTAGATGTTGTCGCTGGAAAGGGAATTTGTGGACCTAGTTCTAGGGGAGGACAGAAAGTTAGCGAGGGATGTCCACTTCAAACGGTGGTTCAGTCAGTTCCTGAATTCCCTTTCCCATGGAAAGTTTCCCATGTGGCCTTGAACCTTCCCCACGTAGGATTATCGTAGTAAGTAGATATCATATTGGTGACTCTTGGAGGACATCTAGTGGGAAAAATGGGGATTCAATATCAGTATTGAGTAGAAACAGATTGTTAGGTTGGCTACGTTCATCTCGACACTGATCTGTAGCTGGATTATTCCAGTAAGGGACAAAAACATGGGTGTGTGGCCAAGCACATTGTTCATGGTATCCATGTTGGTGATGGGGGAGTAGGTCAACCTGGGAATCCCAATGCTCATTAAGTAGTATAAAGTGATGTAGAATATCAGCAAAGGGAAGAATCCAAAGAGGATATGTGGGCCATTCTATATTCTCTATGGGTGGATAGCAGAGCATATTAGGGGAATATATTAATATACGAACTCTATTTCCCCCCCCCCCAGTGTAAGCCTTCTGACCATCCATTCTGAATGTGGTGGGGAGTTTCCCGACCAGGCTAACCACGTCACTGATGTTGAACTAGGTCTGGAAGGTGGATGTGTTCAAATTCCACCTATTCCCATAGCCAATAGGTGTGTTCACTGATGACATCCAGGGAACAGAGTATCATAGGTCCTACCTATTAGCCTTTTGGGGTGGAGTTCTAGTGGTGCGGGTTGACTGCGAGCCTCTCTTTGATCCGTACACGCCGCATTGTTTTTTGAGGCAGTTTCAGTGTATGCAGAGGATCACCCCACACGTATAATTGGGATTGAACCACGAGTACCACCCATGTGTGATGAGGCATATGTGGATCATGTTTACACAAGAGGATGGGAAGATATAGAATGATCTGCCTCTGCCTACAACTTTCTATGGGATGGTGAAAGAGTATTCCAAGAGTAGGGAGGCAGCCTACCTAGTGGTGATGATCAACCAGCAAACCATTTTTTCCAGTGATGGGGTCCCCCCTCAACCTCAAGGTTGGGTTCGGAAGGTAATGAGGGAATCCCTTGATAGTGGGGCTATAGTGGTAGCGAGACCTGCACCAATCGGGAGGCAGGTGGCAGGGGAGGACGCGGCGGTCCCAGAGGAGAAAATTTATCTAGAGGGGAGGCCACCCAGGGTGTTCCATAGGATACCCACTCAGGCTCTGGGGAAGTGGTTGTGCCATATAGACATGCCTGAGAATGCAGTCTTCCTAAAGGCTTGGGACATCTAAGATTCCAATAGATAATTCATCAACCCTTCCTAGATATGGAACTATCTAAACCATCTCAGGATGGATTTTACTGGGGTCGTTCCTATAAAAGCCATCTTTGCGATATCCCAAATAAAGGAGGAGAAGTACATCACCGAGATGGAGTAATTTGTGCACTCTCAAGGTTCTCTGCATCCAATGACGGATCGATTGAAGGTGATCCTCAATCAAATGAACCCTTCAAAGTTTCTGGCTGCCAAATTTAGGGAGCGCTTCTCTATAATGGAAGAATCAGATGAGTCATCCTGGGGGGAGGAGGCCGATGGATAGAGCCCTCTAGAGGAGGGTGAAGTAGACAATTCAGACCAGGAGCAGGAATATTTTGCAGAGGCACCTGAGTTAAAACCTTAAACTACTTCCCCTTAGTCTTTATCCAGGTCATTTAGGAATTCTCAACTGACATATGACCTATGTAGGAGGGCCTCATTTGCAAGAACCACTCTTGTGTGATAATAGATATAACTGTGGGAGCATCAAGATCTGTGTTCATGAAAATTGTTATTACTGTCCCTAGTGGGACTGCGATACCCAGGGTGGACCTCTTAGAGTCCTTGGATTTCTCCACAATATACAGAGGGCCATGCCTCAGGGTCCCAACAAAAACAACTTAAGGGAGAGACCGATTGTTTGATCTCTATAATTATTCTTCACAGAATTCATAACTCTCATCCATTGATCAGGTTCACTGATGTTTGTGCACTTTTTGTATGCAATACTCTTCAAATCGCATGGGCCACCTTGGAGATGATGGCCGGAGATCCTGGATCTATCTTACATGGGAGAAAACTGCTGGTCGTGGAAGTGGATGCCCAAACTGGCCAAACCACAACACACCCAATCATAGGTGGGACCATCACCAAGACCGATCCTGAAATCATTGAGGTAGAATACGACAACGGGGATCAATCAAATGACATGGGTCTTGAACTACCCGAATAGACACTGAATACCGATCTTGCTGATGAGTTCTGGGAGGTGTTCTCGGCATATGAACCAATCGACCCAGTGGATCGGAACGAGACGACTTCTAATGAAGATGATATAAAAATAGTATTTCACTAGTCATGAATGCTGATCAAATGCATCATTGGGGAGACCCCTTAAGAAACATTTATATACCAGATGGGGAGGCTTTGTTCTCAGATGTGCGAACTGTGTGCTGAAGGAGTGGATTACCAACATCCTTATATGCTCATTCGGAACTTCATTGTGGAGAATATTCGGGAGCATGATCATGAACTTGGTGTGGTCTGGAAGAGTAGGAACTCTGTAAACATCAAGAGTCTCGAGAAGGCCAATAATGATATGCAGTGGTTGAGGGCATAGGAAAATGTGTTCTCTTCTTTCCTTAATGCACAATGGAGGATTGTATCGCGACTGAAGGCTTTGTTGGCAGAGGCTGAAGAATAGAAGAAGCAACCCTATGAGGAGATGGATATCATCTAAAATGATGAGGAGAAGATCTAGACCATGGCTGATGAACTACTTCTCATCACTGCAGAGGAGGAGTGGGAGCTTAACAAATGACAGCGGATCCTGGATGCCACCATCCAGAGAGTGGCAGAGCTAGAATGCTCAATTGAAGGGGTTAACCCATCTATGGGTGGGGCCAATAATTGGGTGTTGTAGTGTTTGTAAACTCATAAACATGCTTTCATTCTTATATTGTTTATGTTGACCATGTGCATGAGTTCTACTATCTATTTTAATTGTTGCATTTCCATCACATCCCTGAAATATCCAACGATCAATCCCTAAGCTCACATGGGTCGAACCCGATGTGGGATACAAGGGATAGACATATCGTTACTTTGATTGAATGTGGGACTGCCAAAAAATCATTGGGATCAAGGGTATAAATGAACAATATGGGATTCTAGAAAGAAATAGGGAGACCTAACTGGAGAGTTAAGTTCTTAGAACAGTCAAATTTCCAATTTCTCAACATGCTCAAGTGCACAAGTGGGGTAACGCCAGGGGAACTAGAACCAATATGAACACAAGGGAATGGAAAGTGTGAATCATGATACCCAAAATTCTGAACACTATAGGGGTGGAAAGACAATGAAGGATAATTGTTGACCGTGTTTGAGACACAGTACCTCTACTGCGTCATCCTGAAATGGAGATAAAAAATGAGGGATAACTGATGGCCATGTTCGAAAGACAGGGCCTGACACGAGATGTCATCCATTAGTCTTATATAATGTTATCCTAGGATATTAGGTAAGACATAGGCCAAGAATCCGTACTATTAGGGGGTTCGTTTAGGCATGAAAGAGGAATATGATTCAAATAAAGGGCACGCAAAGCATAGAAAGTGAAGTAATGGGTTGTTCGAATGGATTCCAACTCTCTTGAAATTATGCCACCGTGGTGGAAACATATTAAGTGGTAGCATTAGTCTGATCAAGGATCATACATATTTCTATACAGGGCCTCTCAAGTAAGGACCTAGAATGCCTTTTAGTTTTACATCATACCAATGAAGATGACAGAAATGTAGTTTAACATCATACGTTAAGGATGGAGCACATATTTTAAGATCATACTACCTAGACCAAAGTTAACAGTTTATAGTCATGTTGCATGGACTGTAGGCTCCTAGTTTAAGGTCATAGAGTCTAGACCAGAATCATGACCTAGGGGCCAAAAGGGTTAATGACCATGGAAAAAATAATGACCATGGGGTTGGTCCTGAGGTGAAATTCCCGGATGTCTCTATATATCCCATAAGGATTAGAATCAAGACAAACATAGTTCATATATGTAGTGTGGTAAAAGACCATTTCTGGTAGGGGAAATCCTCTTTGGCAAGGAAGCTGATGCATCCCATAATTATCATGGGGAATCATGAACTTGTCCAGTGTAGAACCGAAGTCTAAATTCATTTGTCAGGGACATAGTTTCCCAGGAAGGTAGCACACAGTGTGGTATATATCCCGATACAAATTAGAATTGTAGGATTTCACACTACACCACGTGTCCCCGAAGGGATTTTAGACCATAGAATAAAGGCGGTCTAACTCGGGGTTGGTCCTGAGGAAACATGCTAGGGTGTTCCTACATACCCCATGAGGATGGGAATAAATCCATACATAGTTATTGATAACCTGTGTAGTTTATCGTAATATTTTAGGATGAAGAGTGGAAGGGGAGATCCCAAAGGGGGAAGTACACGGTGCAACTGTTATAGACCCGACGTGAATGAGGACCAAATTAGTCCATACCACACCACATAATCCCAAGGGATATATCTGGCTGGGAGACCAAAGATGAAAAAACTTAGGATGGGCCCGATACAAAGTGTGTGGTAATTCTTATATACCCCATTAAGATGGGAATAATTCCATATGTAGTTCTGTGATTATAGTTTCATGTCATCTGGGATGAAAGGAAAAGGCAGTAAAGCTACGCCAGTACACATCCCACTAAAATTGCTAAGCCCACATGAGTCGTTCTCGATGTGGGAAACAAGGTGTAGTGATGGTATTTCTATGGTACATGGAGGCACATATTAGGGGAAATGGAATTCTATGTGAGTGACATCCCACTATTACTGACCTGCCTACATGACACACATAGATGCGCCGAGGTGTAAAAATGAGTGTGTCAGAATTCCACTTGAATATTAGGGTGTGGAAAGATGTGAATCATGGTTCCGGAGATCTGGATCATAATGATGGTGGCATGATGATAATGGATAACTATTGACCATTTAAAAACACATTATCCATTTTTCATTATACTGGCATGGGTAAAGACAAATGATGGTCGACCATTAACCATGTTCATTACATGAGACATGTCACAAAATGTTGTCTATGGTATTTTGGGGTGTTGGCCCAAGATGGTAGGTGAGCCAATGTGGCATGAGACCCGGCCATAAAGGGGTCACTTTAGATGTGGAAGAGGATGGGGATCCAAATAAAGGGATCATGAAGTGAGGAAATGAAAAAAGGGGTTGTTTATGTAATACTTCCACACCTTGGGCTCTTTCCCACGATGCATTTGAGTATGACAATGAGATGTGTCAGATTGAGGAAGTCGAATCCCTTTAAAAGGAAAAGAGTCATGGGGTCGTACGCTCCTAGCTTAAGGTCATAGAGTGTACCATTAATAAGGGACCTAGTTTAATGTAATGTGCATGAGGTGGATAAGTAGACAAACCCAACCTGTAATTCCAATAGGGAGATCTTAGTTTATGGTCATGGAACTTAGACTAGGATGGGAAGAGACAAGGGAGACACATGGTGCGGTTGTTGAAAACCAGATGTGAATGAGAACCCGGGAGGTAATCTCTACACCACATGCTCCCAAAAGAGTTAGGTCCAGGGGGCTGGAAACGGGGGAGGATTTAAGATTCCTAGGGCTGGACCCATAGACCGAATGTTTGGGCGTTCCTACGTATCCCAAGAGGATGGGAATCAAGCCACATGTAGTTATAGAAAATGTCATGCAATTTAGTTTCCAATGACAAGGAAAATTGGATCTTAGTTTTAAGGTCTTAGAGATGGGACCATTGATGGAAAGGAGGGAGGGAGACACATGGTGTGGTAGTTACAAAAACTGACATGAATGAGGGAATTAGGAGTCCATATCACACCATGTTCTCCCGGGGGAGGTTTTAGGTCGAGGGACTGAAAATGAAAGTTGGTATGGTACCTAGGAAAAGTGTGTGGGTATTCCTAAGTACCCAATTATGATGGGGATCAAGACATCCATAGTTATAAAAGTGGAATAGTAGGGTGCCAACTCTACAGAAAATACTGTTGTGCGGGTCTAGCCCACACACCAAAAGAAGCAACATTTGATAGATCTTATTTGTTCTCTAGGATGGATGTGTGTTGTGTATTTTTTGTGAAGCAACAAACCTAGGATGGACAATTCATATTTTTCTACATGAATCAATCCATATATTGGCCTTAAAAAATGATATCATGTATGGCCGATACCAAACATGATGTCCCCTCAAGTGAGGACATCCCAATGCAGTGTCATTTTTCGTCGTGTGGCCAGGACGATAATGTCATAGTTTAGGGTCGTATGATAGGACCAACCCATGAATTTTAACATGGTGTAGTAAAGACAGAACAATTTAAAGTCGTGTGGGACTAAGAAACATAGTTTAAATTCATATGGCATGGATGTATATAGAAGAAACGCGATTTTAGAGGGGAATACGTGTGGTGTGACTAAGCATACCCAGTGTTAATGAGGACGAGGTCCACAACACACCACAAGAAATTATGGTAAAGAAACCTCAAGATAAGGGGCTAGTAAAGATCCGAGGATATGGGGATAAACATAAGGATGAAATGTATAAGTGTTTCCTATGTATTCCAAGAGGATGGGAATCAAGTCGTACATAGTTCTAAGAGTGTAGTTAAATGTCATGAGGGAAAAGAGGAAGGAGAGACTAGCTCCGAAAAGGGGAGTTTGTGGTGCAACTATTGCACACCGGGTGTAAAGGAGGGAATAATTCCACACACGCCACACCACGTAATCCTATGAAATTTAGGGCCAAAAGGCCGAACAGAATAGATAATTAGTGGAACATGAGATGGACCCAAAGATAAGTTTCTCAGGCATTCCTATGAATCCCATGAGGATGGGAATCAAGCCATACACAGTTCATGAAGATGTTTTATGTTTTAAAGTCTTGCATAAAGAAAGTAGAGACATACTAGCTTAAGTTCATAGAGCCCAGACCATAGAATTTTGACTCATCCAAGCATGTGTAAACCATGACAAAATTCATAAGACTACGTGAGTTGTGATCGATGTGGGAAACAAGGGTAGCGAAGGTCTTCACAACACCTGGAATATAGGAAAAGGGGCAATGGTGTAGAGCATCAAATGATGCCTCACTGTGGCTTTTTCCTCTTAATTCACAAATGGGAACTGAGGGATAACACCAAGAGTACCAAAATTCCACTTGGACATGATGAAGTGGAAGGGATGTGAATCATGCATCCAATATTTAGTGATTAGTGGGGATGTCATGATGATGTAGGATAACTATTGACCATTTTTGAAACAAAACATCCATATCATGTGACCTGAAATTGGAAAAAAAATGAGCGTCGAATGCTAAACATATTCACAATGCAGGACTTGTATCAAATTGTTGTCCAGAATCCTTGGGGGTGTTGGACCGAGATGGTAGGAGAGCCATGGGGCCTAGAATCCATGCCATTTGGGTGTCCTTTTGGATATGAAAGATATTGAAAACCCAAATAAAGAATAACATAAAGCATGAAAATGGGTGAGAACATGTCTACATAGAATTCAACACTCTTGGACATAAACCATATTACTCCAAGACACATTGGTGAACTATAAAAGTGGGTTTAGGGGATCGATTCAAGAGAAACTGGCTAAAAAAGATGAATGGAGAAAAAGTAGAGTATGCTCTCCCAAGAGGGATAGTTATGTGGAATGGTTTTTAAAAAACCCGACGTAAATGAGGACATAAGCTCATACCACACCACATACCCCCCCCCCCCCTCCTTGAGAACACCGGATGAAATGTTCGGGAGTTACTACATATCCTAAAAGGGCAAGAATCAAGCCACATGTAGTTCTTGATATTCCATATAGTTTAACATCATGTGATGAGGATGTGGTAGATCTTAGTTTATGTTCATAGATCTCGGACCGTAAATTCCCAGTTTAATGTCATGTTCATGGGATAGATGGGTGGAAATGGTGAATCATCATGCCTATCATTTGAGAGACCATAGAACGACAATAATGATTGAGGATAACTATTGACAATGTTCACAACATAGTATCCATATCATTTCCTATAGTGAGGGAAAACAATGAGTGTTGACTACTGACCATATTCTTAATGTAGGACTCATATCAAATTGTCATCCAGAATCCTCGAGGACATTTTCCCAAGATGGAAGGAGAGCCCTGAGGCCTAGAATCCATACCCTTTGGGGGTCCTTTCGGATGTGAAAGATTATGGAAACCCAAATGATGGGATACACAAAGTGTGGTAAGATCTATGTAGTTTAACGTATTTCAGAATGGATGATAATGGGGAGTTTCTCAAGGGGGTATATGCGGTGTGGAAAAAAATAGGTCAATGTAAATGATGACATAGAGTCCATATCACCCCAAACAATCCTAAGTGAGAACTTGGTCCAGGGGGTGGAAAGTTCAGGGACCTAAGGCTGGGCCACGGATAGGGAAGTCCCATCCAACTTGTAGTTTATCATCACAAAAGACGAGTGCTGTGTGTTTTTACATCATTCATTCTAGAAGGATCATGAAGTATAAAGTCATGTGGTGAGGAAATAAGTTATCTTAGATTAAGGTCATAGAGTTCATACCATGATTTTGTGACCCTTTATGTGGGTATGTCCTTACCAAAGCTCATAATCCAACTTGAGAAATCCTTGATGTGGGAAAAAAATGGGATCAGGTTCTCTCTAGAATATAAGGGCATGATGATATAAGAAAGAGATCAGGTGGGGTCGATTCCCCCCAAACCAACATCCCTACATTAGGTACACTGACATTCAAAGAGATAGTAGGAAACAAATGAATCATTTCACCCAATATTTGGGATATATAGGGCTGGCGATAATGACGGAGGATGGATGTTGAAAACATTCAAAACAAAAAATCCGTTTCATGTGACCTGAAATGGGAATAACAAATGAGAATCGACTTCTGACCATATTGGCAATGCGGGACTTGTATCAAAAAAATTTCCCAAAAATCATTGGGGATGTTGGCCCGAGATGGCAGGTCCAGGTCATTCGGGGGTCCTTTCAGATGTGAATGTTGATGGAGACCCAAATAAAGGGGACACTTGAAGTGTGATCATTCTTGCAGTCTAACATCATGGTGGAATGGGAGAAAGAGGTGGAGATCACCACAGAGAGTAATACATTGTTTGTTCATGATAAACCTGAAGTGGATGAAGGAAAATAAAGCATGAACTGTACCATGTGTTCTGAGAAGCATCTGGTCCATGGGTTCGGACCCAATGGGGGATCATGCAGTTCGGGGCTGGGCCTATGAAGGAACTTTATAGGTGTTTCTACATATCCCATGAGAATGGAAATCAAGCCACACATTGTTCTTAAAGGGACATGTAGTTTAATGTCATGCGGTGATGATGTGTGAGAATAGAAGAATGGGAGGGGAACATGGTGTGATCATTGAAAAACCAGCCTAAATGGGTCCAGGGAAGTTAGAAATGAACTATGTGTGGTCTACCAAGAGAACTACACCCAGAGGGGCAGTCAATGAGAAGGATTTGAGGTTTATACTCTATGAGAAAGCGCCTGATCATTCCTACATATCCCGTGAGGATAGGAATCAAGACATACATATTTCTTGAGATTTTGTGAAATTTATTTTCATGTAGGATAAAGATATTGGGAGATCTTAGTTTAAGGTTTTAGATCTCAGACCATTTTGCAGTCTATCGTCAGGTTGAATGAGTGATGAGAAGTTTTACATCCTTCATCATGGATGGCTTGTGCATTTTAACTTCATGCAAGGAAGATGGGATAGATTAAGGTCATGTTGAACTATATATAGGTTAACATAATGTGGGATGACGTATAGTTTAATGTCATTTGAGACAAGTGCCTAGTCTTTTGGCATCCCCAGCTCAGGTGAATCACACATTTTAACATCGTGTGGTAAATACGTCATAGTTTAGGGTCTTGTAGGACTATATAGATCATATTTTATGGTCAGAGAGCTCAAACTATAATGTTATATATTCCGCTCACAATTTTTTCCATGTTGGACAACAAATCAGTTTAACGTCATGTAGGACGTTACAGTTTTAGGTCATGTAGGACCCTAGCTTACTTAGGCAAAGTACTGCTTGATGAATTTGGAATTGGTGGGAGGATTTAAATGCTCTCCATCCATGGTAACCAGGGAGTATGCACCATTGGGGTAAAACTTGTGAATGATGTAAGTCCTCCCCATTTGGACTCTATCATGGGTGGTTTACTACTAGGTATCATAAGCTCTCTCAGAGTTAACCCCAAGTCACCTTGAAAGAAAGAGCATAGGCGAGAATTGTTGTTGAATGCTCTGGATATCATGTTTTGATGCCTCTCTAGATTGTACAGGGAACATAGCTTGTTCTCATCAATTACTTCCAATTCATCCAGAAATATTTCAGCTACCTTATTCAGTGTCTGTTGATTGTATAAAGCTATTCATAATGAAGGTAACTGGATCTCGATGGATAGTAGTGCCTCTGTTCTGTACAACAGGTAATATGGGGTCACCTGAGTGGAATTGAGAGTAATTGTATGATAGGGCTAGAGTGTGTTGGGGAGTTGGTATGACCAACATTTCTTGTTATGACCAACCATATTCTATAGAATTTTTGAGAGGGTTTTATTAAATGCCTCAATATTCCCATTTTTTTGTGTGTGATAGTGGGAGGTATGGTTAGAATGGATGTTGTACTTGGCATATAACACTTTCAGTTCGGATGCCCAGAAGTTGGTGTCATTATCAGTGAGGATGGCATAAGGGACTCTAAATTAGTAAATGATATTGGAGCTCAAAAATTCAATGATAGAATGGGCTTGCACCTCTGTGAGTAGAACTTCCTCCGCCAATTTGGAAAAGAAATATGTAGAGGTCAGAATGAAACTGAACTATGGATATGTCACCGGTGGATAGAGTCCCATGACATTGAGTCCCCAAACCGAAAAGGGCCAATAGTACATGGTAGCATGGTGAGGTTATGGTGGTCGACCAAAATTTTATAATGGATTTGGAATGAATGGAACCTCTTGGAAAACTCAGTATAGTCACGGATCATGGCGTGGAAAAAATACCCCAATATCTGGATATGTTGTGATATTTTCGGCCCGATCTGATGAGCCCCACATGAACTCGCATGAACCTCCTACATGACCTAAGAAATATCACCTCCTTGAATGCAATGGAGGAGAATACCATCAAACCCACATCTCAAGGGATCTACTCAAGACCGGAACCACTATGAAGGGTAAACTGCAATGCGTGTTGTCGTATTCACTCACACTATGCTCGATATGATGGAATAATATTGTGTTAGAGGTAATTGATAAAGGGAGTCCTCCAGTCAAGAGTCACTTCCAACACTGTAGCAGGGGGACCTGGGGGTCCTAACATGGAGGCACCAGCAGTAATATGGCTTACCTGTGGTCTATCATTGTCGTCCAAAGTGACGAGAGCGATGAATCATCATTGTACCACATGAATGAAAAACACATCTTAGTCAAGCTTTGTAAGGGATGCATTGAGGTTGGCCAAGTCGTCATCTCATCTGTTCTATGAATGGGGACATGAGTAACCTCTTTCAGAGATAGGAACTGGGAGATAAAATGGACGGTACATTCCAATAGATGTAAGAGCTCTAGTTTCTTGATGACATAGTCACCATTGATCTACTTGATGACTAGTTCAGAGTCCCCCTGCACATGAAAATCAGGAACGTTAATCTCAAGGGCCAACTCAAGGCTAGTAATGAAATCCTGGTACTCTTCCTCATTGTTGGCATAGCCTTATGACAATAGGAATAAATATGGAAGAATATATAGTGATGTTGTGATGAATATGATACATAGGCCCACCCTATTGAGTCTCCTGCCAATAAGACTCTGGGAAGCACCATAAATATGCATTTGACAACATGGAATGGCATAGTATACCAATAATATTGACTCATTGGGAAAATAAAGATCCAAAGACTTGTCTGTTGGAGCTAGATGGGTAGCAAGGAAGTCTTCTGATGATTATCCCTTAATGGACTTCTGTGGAAAAACCTGATGTCAAACTGCTATAGGATCACTTCCCACCAAGCTAGATGTCCTATCAATATAGGGAAGTTCAAAATGTACTTCAGAAGATTCACTTGGGACACTAGCTATATCACATGATGCTGCAAGTACTGTTGTAATTTCTACACTACGAATACTAGCTCAAGGAAGCTCTTCTCGATAGATGAATATCTGGTATCTATATCAAGGAGCATGCTATTGAGATAGTATATAATATTTTTTGTAACTTCATTGTTTTTATTTGAGAGAATGGTGAGGAGTGATCATTTCAGAGTGGTCACATAAAACACCAGCGACTTTCCAGAAATGGGTGGCATCAGGACTTGAGGTTGTAGCAGGTACTTCTTTATTTCCTTGAAATTAGTATTACACTCTTCTTAACACTAATAAATATCAAAATTCTTCGTGATTAGGGAAAAGGGATTACACTTACCTTCCAGATTTGTGATGAATCGGCTTATATAGGCTATGTGGCCTTGAAAGGATCGAATCTCCAAGATATTTCTCAGGGGATACATTTTTCTAATGGCCTTGATCTTCTCCAGATCTAACTTGATGCTTCTATATCTGAAAAAATGCCGACAAACAATCCAGAGGTGACCCGAATGGCACATTTCAATGGGTTCATCTTCATATGGTGGGATTAGAGGAATCCAAACACTTTCTCAAGAACTTTGATATGGTCCTGGCACTGGTGCGATTTGACCACTAGATCATCCATGTATCATTCCACCAATGTATCGTGAATCAACTTAAAATGCGATGCATGGCACTTTGATAGGTGGCACGTTCATTATTCAGACCGAAGGGCATCACATGGTAACCAAAAGTACCTTGCGGTGCCATGATGGTTGTAGACGCTTCATCCTCAGGGGCCATTCGAATCTGGTTATACCTAGAATACATATCCATGAAGACGAGGGCCTAAAACCTAGTAGTGGTGTCAATCAATAGTTCCATCATAGTAAGGGAAAAATAATCCTTTGTACATTGACGGTTGAGATCCTAGAAGTCAATACAGAAACTGATCTGTTTGTTCTTCTTCTTGACGAGCACGATGTTGGATGACCATATGGTGTGTTGTACCTCCTTGATGAAGATAGATCAGATGATCTTATCAACCTCATCCTCGATCATGGAAACATGGGAAGGGGGCATCTTTCTGGGAGGGTGTTTGAACTCATGATGATTCATTGGAGGTCTGAGGCGTTGGACAAAGACCTGATGATCTATTCCATGAATATCATCATAAATCCAGGAAAATAAATCATGGTGCTGCTTTAGGAAGTCCACAAATCATTGTTTCTCTTCAAAAGGAAAATATGAATAGATAAATGTGGGATTCGGATGCATCTCGCTATCGAGGTTCACCTGTACGAAATCATCAACCACGGTGGAGACACCTTCTTCAAAATGGGGAGGAGTATCTACTAAATTATCTTATTCACTTATGGAGGAGGGATCCTCAGTGGGAGGTGATTCCTCTGAGTTGATAGATCCCGATGGGTCACTGGTTCCAGGCTGAGTAGTGGTGGACATCGCATTAGGGGACTCCTATGCTACTAAAATCATAGCGACAAAAGTTGTTGACCTGATCCCGTCTGGACTTCATCCCAAGGGGACACACTGGATGATGTCAAAGTAATGGTGGCACATTGGCTTGAGATGATTTATCCTAACCTAACAAAACAAACAACTATGACGTATCGTTGTTTCCATGGGGCAGACATCCTGATACCTTATAAGAGTAGGGGGCTCTAGGATTACCTGAGTCTGATTAGTATAATAATATGAGGTGATCTCTTGGAATTTGTTAGACTGGATAATGTTCTTATCCCTCTTTCCAGAGACAACAAAACATTGCCCCAAATCTAGAGTCATGGCCTCTAATCAGTGTATCGGGAAAATGTAGGCATCATCCATGCCTTCACATAGGTTGGTTGCAGCTGTAGTAGTTCCAACCTCATTAGCCTAGATCTTCTTGTCCTTGCTCTCGTAATAGTCGGCATCCAGGTAGAGGAATTCACAAGAGGAAAATGGAGACACATCACCTTGGAGTATTCCAACTAGACCATTAAGGGAGATCTTAAAGCATTTTTGATATGGGGAATGGATAATTGTGTATAGGTGGAGCCATGTCCTTCCCATCAACATTTTATAGGCAGTGTCCTCTGAGACAACCATGAATTCGATATTGGAAACTAGTCCACCGAACGAGCTCTTCAGAGATATCTTGTTGACTGGCGTCTGTTCTATCCTATCATAACCTTGAATATTCAGGCCAGAGGAACTCAAATTAGCCTCAGAGAACCCCATCATGTAGAGTGTCCCTTTTGGGATAAGATTGATCCCAGAGCCTGTGTCCACAAGACAGTGGCGTACCTCCACACGATTGAAGTGGCCAGTGATATATAGTGGCAATATATGCCCATTTATGGGATATCCCTCATATTATCTGAAGAAATATATGATGGATTGAAATTATGCATGCTCAGATGCCTCAGCATGGAGGGATTCTACGGCTGCTATTTCCATCTCGAATTAGAGGGGTATTCTTAAAGCCTCAGCAAGGGCTTCACGCATATCTTCCAATAGGAGGAGGGCCTCAATGATAAAGAGACTAACAGGGATGTCGGTATGATGTTTAAGAACGTCGTATTTTCTTTACATGAGTGAACTTCTGCTGACAGGTGGTCATTCTATGGTAGGAGGTATAATGGGCCCTTTCGGCTGAACTGATGACTGATTGATATTGGGGATGTCCCACTGCCCGCCAACCAAAATTCATGGAGTGACTACTAGATGAGGGCCAGATGACTGATGTCATTCCGTAATAGAACATGGATTATTGTGGTATGATTGCGGTGGCTCTGCCTGATAAAGTACCAAAATTATTTTGAATGTGAACCTGGTGAAATTAGATGATATGATTGTGTGTGATGAGCTCTACGTTGGTCTTATTGTTTAGTTTTGGTGGCATACACATACTAGCTGTAAGTACTGACTAAGGCATTCCGAATACTCATATATCCATGGCTCCATATCTTCTAGAAACAAATGTTTACATTGGGAGGATCTATTTGGAATTCCTCATTGTCGGGAGTCATGTAGGGGTTTACCAACTCCATGGTGTTAAACAAATAATACCCTTGATCATCACTTAGAGAAACCTACACCACTGGTCGGATCCTGGGGGTAATTTCCATCTTTGGGGGGCTCGAAGTCATCAAGAGTATGTGGGGATGATGTCATCAATGGGGGGATTTGTTTTCCCTTGTGCCACCGACGTTGGCCCTTCTGGGAGGAGAAAGGGTGAGACGCCGATATAGAAGTAGTAGTTGTGGATGACGCAGCGAATTCTGAAGGGTTGAGTTGATTCAAACATGCACAGATAATACATGTGCTAGTGTGGGGCCCAACCTAACTATATTTTTATAAATATAGTCTTGAAGCCTATATTTAAACATATAAAATTTACTGATGTTGTTCCCCATGATTCAGTGATAGAGCAGTAATTAGGGTGATCAGTGAGATCCGCTTCATCGGGCCTCCTGCATTCCAGAAACCATTGAATTCCCTATTCCAAGGTGCATCAAAAACAACTAGGGACCTAAGACTTATTGAATGAGTATGTACAATTACTTCTATTTAGTAAAGTGGCTCTAGATGCATGGACCTGATGAGGGGCTAGAGGATCATATCGAGGAGGCGAAACCTGGTTATCTCTCTTGGGTAGTGGAGGCGTGTTACGTGGGGGCACCTACTGATTCTGGGGTGTTAATTGTGGGGTAATAGGCTATTCTTGAGGCATCAGGCCCCTACGAGTCTGTGGAGGTGGCTCCACTAGTAATAAATCATTTAACCTGGGGGGTATTAATTTGGGACACTATGGTGGGATCGGCCTTAGCGACCCTTCTCGTGGGAACTATAGGAGGCAACAGACATGCATGTCTAGCCTACTTCAAGGCTTCATCAAGACGTTGGGCCATATTATAGAAATATCGAAACCCCCATGGTAATTCTAGGTGATGGGAGTGGGGACCTGTTTCATTTTGACATTCCCCGCACACATTGTCAACAGATTTTCATTAGTTAGTGGCATATCAATGGAGTAGGTGAGTCCTTTCCACCAGGATACAATGTATGAAATTCACTCATCGAACCTCTTATTTCACTTGAACAGGTCCGCAATAATCTTCTTCTTGGTGGTAGAGTTGAACTAGTAAAGAAATTTCCAACGAAGATCTTTTTATTCAATTACTGACCCAATGGGTAGCTGGTTGTTCCAGAATAACACATTCCCTTCCAATGTTTTTAGGAAAAATTGGAGTTTAGTGGCCTCTTATTGTGATAGGGTCCCCAAAATGGGTTCAAACCTTGAGATGATGTGGTTTAGATGCCTCAGTGGTCCGCTCATCCAATTAATGGTAGAGAATATGGGGTTTTTAAAACCTGGGGTTGCGGTCATATCATCTTCCCATGTTAGATGTGGTTTACCATTAGGTGGAATTTCCACCTATCGAGTTTCAAAATTCTCAAGAAGGTAAATGAGCAATGCCATTGGATCATCTAGGTGGGGGTTCCTATCATGAAGAGGATCCATGGACACTAGTGTATTGGAAGGTTCTTCAACTTGTTAAGCAGGCTCAGTGGCTTGAGGTTCGGCTGGTGGGATGACCTATGGAGTGACTGGGGAAACCTGAGCCTTGTAACGAAGATTATCCCATCACTCAGGTGGATTTAGAGATACATACCATGCCCTCTTTACATAAGCTCTGGCTTCTACCCTATTTATGTGGGTAGGATGGCCAGGGTTACCTGAAGGCAACTCGATGGGGGGAATTTTATCTGCCCCTACTACCCTGGTTGAGGATCACCATAGTTTGGTCATCTCTACACAACACGTTCGACAAGGAGGTCATTAACCATCTTCTTATTCTCCTAATGATATTGATGTTACACGGACTTTTTGGATCATCTTTCATCTTATGAACTAGTCCAGATGGGTCAAATGTTTTAATGGCCCCAAGATGCTCTTTTCCCTTATTGGGATTCTGACTGAGGACTAATGAATCGGTGGGTATAGGAAGGCCCAGTAAATTTATTTGTTGGTGAGTGATCCTTCCTAATGGATCTAATATGTGTGGAACTCCCTCAGATGTTATGTATTCTCCAAGGATATCTAGCTCAATCTCTCTCCCAGGTAGGAAAACCATGTTAACCACTACTCATCCAAAATTCATATCCTCAATATCACCTAGAAAGTAGGACCAGCACCAGATTGAACTGAAATGAAGAGAAACATACTAAGCCCAACCATAGACCTGAGTAAGGGTGTATCCTCCTTGATAATCCTTTTGAGTACTTTAAAACTATGAATTCATCATTGCTGGAGGGTCCGATGGCGACAGGGAAACTTGGGGCATTGGGCCATAGGGAGTATAGTCAAGTCGACCATACGACATTGCTGGACTATATCGTCAAAGTGTGATTGACTCTTGGGGTAATCCACATGCTAATAACGGATGAGGAAGTTCCATTACTAGAGGGTTTGGTTAAAGCACGTGACATCCTCCTGGGTAAGCGATTCTGGCGCACTACTGTTCGTTGGTGAAATTGGACAGAACGTTTCTAGAAAATGGCCCGCTACTAGGATTTCCCACATGATCTTCAGTTTAGACTCAAGATATGGTCCTTGGTTTCCATATTCATCAATTGGGCGTGGCTGCAAGACTGGTAAAGGCACTGAATTAGACTGATATGACGGTAGACTGATCGGTGGAGAATACAGTGAATGGGCTAACAAGCCACTGCATCATGGGTTCTGTTGTGAAGAATTAAATGACTAAGCCACCACATCCTAATAAGACGGACTGGAGATCGTAGTGTCCTACGTGGGGGATTTGACTACTAATAGTAGTTTTGGATTATGTTCATCCTCTATCGGTCCCCATAATAACTCTCTGTGATCTCTAGTTGAGGTACAGAATGACCATATTGACTATAGGAAAGATTGAACTGCCAGGCCCTAGAAATAGGTCGAATCCTCCTCCTCTTGGATAAATATTCTGAGGGAGGTGGGAATCTGGTGGACCACACATTCTGGAAGGATGTGGCTTATACGCCTTGTCCTCACCTTGGCCCCTAACACAGAAGATCGAGGTGAGGGTTCCATTACCGAATCACATTCTGCTTCAGATTCTGTGAAGAAAATAGGTTTAATCATAGTCTGGAACATCTTGGTATCCTTTTTATGGAATTAGTGACCTTCCCTCCTACCCCGGGATGGTTCTTCGGGATAGGTTAGGTTCTTTGCATGAGGAGGACCTTTGAATGAACTGGTGTGGGGGAAGAGAGTAATTTTGCCTAGGTGAGCTAGGGTGTGAGGGGAACCTAGAGAAATATCAATGGGAACATGGGGGGGGGGGCTCATGTATCTGTATACTGACATGTGGAGGGTATCTATGTATGAAGTGCTAAAGTGGGTCAGAACACTATCAAAACTAGTAGTATTATGGGTGGTATCTCCATGCTTGTTCCCCCTAATAGCGACGGTATGAGGAGGGCCTTCATACTAATCAGAATAAACACGGGGAATACCTCCATGTTTGGTGCTAATGAAGTGAGTTAGACCTCTTTATCTATGATTTCCGGGATGAGGAGGGCCTTCTTCAGTTGCTCTAAGAACATAGGGAAGACCCCATACTGATTTTTTGTCAGATAAGGACTTTCACATCAACAAATTGTAACAGGATGATTGACTCCGTACCTAGGGACATGGGTGCGGAAGAGGATTCCATGCAGGATGTTAGTGCAGCAAGGGGAAACTTCACCCTAACTATTGGTGGCATTGGGAGGACCTCCACACTGATCTTAGGATTGTGGAGGAACTGTTCTCTTATTGGTGGTGGCACAGGGAGGACCTCCGTACTAAATGTCATTGTTGCGAGTCAGCCCGCGATAGACGCCACATGTGTCAGCGACCAGGAGAGTTGTCCCAACCTACTCATGGGGTGGTTGGGACCTTGATCTGGGTCAGGCATATAAGTGACCCTTCTTGGTATTAATTGGGCGTTGGTGGTATACGTCGATAGTATAATGGGCCATGATAGACATTGATGATGATGATTCCCCTTGGTGGGATTCCTCCTCAGCTTGCACCTGACGTTGGCATCGGGTTAACCAGACTGGGGCTGGAGGTGCAGGTGCGTAACTAACTTTCTCTTCATCCCATTGGTCTGGGTGGTAGCGCTGAAACAACCTAGTGGGATCCCTCCTTGGTGGCCCCTGGGAGGGGATTATAGTTGGGCTATCCCAGAAATCCCTCACCTTGTTGGTGTAGGGGATGGAGTCATCGACGAATTCTAGGAAGAGGCTCCTAAAACGATTGTAGGTTGGAGTGGGGAGCATTGGATACCTACATGGTCCTTGAGGGGGGGGGGATGGATAGGCACATAATTTTATAAGTACTAACGGTCTATATCCTAGGATGGTATAATTCTCTCTTCCTCATAGCATCGAACGAGGTCGTTAATAAACCCTCTCAGAATGATTTCAGATGGAAAGATAGGGCATGGGCACCAAACATCCAAGTATGTAGAGGTCAGCATAGAGTCGATGAGGTTATGAGAGATTACCGCATTAATGTTTCCTTGTCCCCTACGTTGATGGGTGGGTGGTGATCGGTTTCCCATCACGACAGCTTAGGCCCTACAAAGAATGGAGACTCAACCATTATTTCTAAAATAAGGAAAGTGATGTCCAGTGCCGCAATACCATTATTTCTTCTATGGTTGGTAAGAAGGATCCATGCTGACAACATTGTAGATCAATATGTACAACATTCACTACCTCAATATGTAGTGAGTTTAACACTAGGCCCACTATTTGGTTTGTGGTACCAGGTTCTAGATAACTGGATTGGGTGATACAGTTATCCACTGATGTCTCAAACGCTACTAATCATTACATTGAGGGGAAGAGTTTCACGTAGGGTTCACCATTTCCGTTTCCAATAATTTCACCAGGGCATGTATTTGTCTTTTGAGGATGTGATGATCTGTTTCCCCGCATTCTTTCTTTCCAAAGGCAGGCGACATCCATCTCGTATACATGGATGTTTTCTCCTTGATCAAAATGGGATGATGGGATGTCAGTTCCTCCTTATTTAGATTCCTCCTCAGAACTCTTCAACTAGTCCAGGTCTACCTTAAATATTAAGATGTTGTTCATGAAACTCTTACCAGTGCCATGTCATCATAGAAACCTGTTAATTATGCCGCTTCTATCTGGACATTCCAAGGGGTCTATTCAAGGATGAAACCTTCAATAATGGGAGTAGTCATGTTGGACATCATTAGCATGTTTAGACGCTAGAAAACCGATGCATCTAGGTTTCTTACCCTTATGATAGGGCTTCTCAAGGGTGAGGAAGCCCGAGGGATCCCATATAGAGTGTAGAGAATTATATTCCATGGGAATCTCTGTGGGGTTTTTCTCAGCTTCCCATGTTTAACATAAGGTATGCCGCAGGTTTAACATCTAGTGAGGACAGATCGGACTGATCAGAACTCTGATGGGAGTGGATCAAATGGTTATATCCCCAGGAGGGAGCACCTGAGATTCCTATTAGATAGGTGGATCACAAAATATAATGAATATGAATATAAGGGTGCTTGGGTCCCTATAAAATATATTCCATGATTTTCTATTATCTTGGATTGAAACTCGGGGAGGTTCCCTATATAGCATGTTTCAAGAGACAGGGATTATACCCATGTAGTTTGAAGGGGGAAATATTCAAGGCATGCATAGTGGACATCGACCAGGAGACATGTTGGGGATTATTCATGGTTTTCATCCCATCACAAGAGGAATGCTCTTAGTTGGATGATTGTTGATTATATGGGGCTTATTAATGGTTAGTTTTCTGGTTGCTTCGTGGAGTACCGTGGAAGTGGGTGACATGATCTAATTGGGTTGTGGTAGCCTGAGTAAGAATCAGGATGGTTGATGGATGATTGAATGAAGTGGATGGAGAATGGGATTGAACCGACATGAGGATAATGGTGATGTTGGGATTGATCCTCGAATAAACATCCAATGTATCCCCATGGAAAGGAATCAAATTCCATGTAGTTCGGTGGGGCGATGGGACACCATATGAGGTATCCCTTGAGAATGGGTTTGTGGATGGGACCTAAAGGAAGTAGAACCTTCAGGTTGGGGCATTACCTTCCTAAAATATAAAGGTTCAAGGGAGAGACCAAGATGAGACATGAATGGTGGGCTTGAACCCTAGGGAGGCTTCTTACATATCACTGTGGTAGGGAATCATAGTCCATGTAGTTCAGAATGGGGAATGGAATCGAGGTGTACAAATAGGACAATGACCCTAATATATACCGGGGATTATGAATGGTTAGCATCTCAGGTTTCTCTGACATCTGAGGGGAAGACCAAAGATGTGGGTCCCAACAAAGGAGACTATAACGGCTTACCATTGGTCAGGATCTGCAATGGATTACCGTTGTTCGTGGATACAATAGATTACTGTTGGTCATGGATTACAACATCTTACTTCTGGTTGGAAACTACAACAGCTTACCAAATGATGGGGTACAACACCTTACCACTGTATTGGGTTACAAAGGCTTACTTCTGATCGGGGTACAACAACTTATCACTGGATGGGGTACAACGACTTACCACTGGATGAGGCTACAACGGCTTACCGTTGGATGGGGTAAAATGGATTACCACTGGATGGGGTACAACAACTTACTGCTAGATGGGGATATAACAGCTTTACTGCTAGATGGGTCTACAATGGCTTATTGCTAGATGGGGTACAACATATTACTATTGGATGGGGTACAACAGATTACCACTGGATGGGGTAAAATGGCTTACCACTAGATGGGGTTGAACCTTATAGAGGCTTCTTTTGTACCCTACCTAGGATATAGGGATCAAAACCCACGTATTTAGAACATGTACATTTTAGTGTCATGTAGTATGGAAAGGAGGAATACGGTTTAACGTCATAAAAGACGGGGGTGAACCAATGTGAATTGGTCGAGACCAATGGTCATTGGTATTGAACCATAGGGAGGTTTGCTACGTACCTTACTTGGATAGGGGTAAGGATCAAATTCCACATAGTTAAGAATGGGGGATATAGTTTAACTTGATATGGGATGATGTTGGACCGATGTGAAGTGGTTAGAACCAATGGGCGTTGGGCTTGAACCTCTGTGAGGCTTCCTACGTACCCTTCTCAGAAAGGGAAAGGATGGAGGTCTATGTAGTTATGTATGGGGGACAATGTTTAATGTCATGTGGGATGAAAGTGGACTGACGTGAAGTGGTCGATACCAATGGGCATTGGGCTTGATCCTCAGGGAGGATTCCTACGTACCGTTCCTGGAAAGGGAAATGGTCAAAGTCCATGTTGTTCAGAATGTGGGATATTGTTTAATGTCATCCGAGAAGAAGTTGGAGCGATGTGATGTGGTCTATTCCAATGGGTGTTGGTATTGAACCTCATGGAGTCTTCCTACATACCATTCTCAAAAAGAAAAAGGATCAAAGTCCACATAGTTCGTTATGGGGGATTGGGGCTTACACCCTGGGGAGGCCCATAAAGGATTCCATGGTCAATGATTACTCTAATACGGCGTTAGTTGTGATCGGTGTGAGATAAAAGAGGCAGAAAAGACTTAGTGATCATGTTGCAAAAGGTGTGTCTCTGAGGAATAGATATGGGGATTACGTGTGATTAATGACCCAAATAAGAAACAGGGGCTTACGCTTGGTTAATAGCCTAGAGAGATGGATACTGGAACTTACTATAGGATGGAGGCCTAATGGAGACAAATCCCAGAGGGATAGGGATGGGGTAACAAAGGTCACGATGCCCATCTCTCTTCTAGTCTTTGGTACAGAAGAATATAGGAGGGGTAGGGATGCTACCTCCCGCAATAAAGTATAGGGACTTACATAAATATGGTTTCCCTTCCCTGAGAATAGATGTCATTCCAACAATGAGGATCTCATTCCATGTGAGTAAGATCTCACTCCCGTGGAGATGAGCAGACAGGGAGAATGTCTGAGACATGGCTCCCCGTGTATATGGCACGGGGCGAGGCTGTAGTATAACGTCTTGCACTGGGGATGATGGTGCTTGTTCGTTTAACATCCTATAGATCGGATGGGGTGGGTTCACTTCACACCCCTAGGACTAACATAAATGATACCCACCCACCCTTTGGGAAGGTAAGGCATTAGCAATGTCATAGAGAGGTGGTTCTAGAGAGTGATACATTGAGGGGATCTAGTCAGCATGGCTATTAGAAGAAGAAATAGCCATTATCATGCCTATGAAAAGAAGAATGAGGCTAATAAATGAAAGGCGAAGCACCACCCAAGGGACCTTGAAGTCACTTTGTACAAACTAGGAGGGTTGTATGGGAGAAGGGTTTGTGAAGAAAATGGCTTCACAGGAAATGACTTAGTGATGTTCTGGTGCTCCACGTAGTGGAGGAACTCTACGAAGGGGTATGTTTCATGAAGCTGGGTGGCCTAGCGTAGGCAGAGGCTATTGATGAATATGAAGGGTGATTCTCTAAGTAGAAATTATTTTATCAGAGTCAGACTTGGCAAAGCAAGTGTACCTTTAAAATCATAGCACTACAAAGAAATGTGCTTAGCGAAGAACAGTGGCCTTGCCTTAGCATGTGGTTCACATGTGCATGGATGGAACTTCGTGAACCATGAGTGCTTTGAGAAGACCCGAGTCCCCTTAGGGATATACTTCTATTGAGATGACCCATGGGCTCCGAAAAGGGAATCCCTACATGAAGATGGGTTTTATTTAATCTTAGGGAGAGGTACTTCACAATTCTCAAATACCTTGAAGATCACTTTTTTCTAAATGACTCGCAGAGCAGAGGTTGCTTTTCTTTTTGATATATGAGAAGGTGAAATGTCAGGGTATCCATCCATTGGGTCGGATAGAATCCGAGTATTTATAGTCAAGAGGTGGCACGAATCTCTGATAGCTCGTTTCGAATCCATGTGGTGCTCGGTGATCGGCCACATATTTAATCACGTTTATCGTAATTGTGGAGTCAACCTTTATCCCCTCCTTAGAGAGGATCCCTCCCTGGTTCACTCTGTGATGCTCATGGAGGCATCTGTCAAGTTCAAAGGGATCGTAGAGGTCGATCCACCTCCTTCTATAGTGCAAAGATTCTGAGAAATTGTTTCGTAACTATGGAGCCTCCTACCTATTTTACTCTACAAAAAATAAACAGGGGCTTCAGATTCGCACTGACCATAGTATAGGGGGGCTCCCGGAATGGGATTCATGAGGTAGCCCCTTTGGGATTGGTTTCTTCTTTGAATCCATTCACTCTTCACATATTTTGGCTCCAACAATATATTCCTCCAAATAGGATTGCACCAAATAAGCTCCAAGATATCAAGAGACTGTTAGAGGATTTACAATCCAAGTGTTATATCTATCCCAACACTTCATATTGGGCTCCACCCATGCTTTTATCCAAGAAGGAGAATGGGTACCTTATGCTATAAATAGATTATTGGTGATTGAACTAGCTTATGGATAAGAGCTAGTATCATTTTCCTCAAATAGATGATCTCTTAGACCAGATTCAAGGATCTAGATTATTCTCAAAGATGATCTTAAGATCAGGTTGTCATTAGGTGATAGTCAAGCCTCTAGATGAAACACATATGAATTTTCAAATTTGGTATGGTCTATATGTGTATCTCGTTATCTCCTTTGGTATTATGAATATTCCCACCATTTTTTGGCCTTAATGAATAGGGTTTTCCACCCCTACCGGGGTTCCTCCATTGAGGTTTTTGCGGATGACATCTTACTGTATTCTTATACTGAAATTAACCATTCCAAATATATTGAGGTAATTTTGAATACACAGATAAATCATCATTTATATTCTAAGATATCTAAGTTCTATTTATGGATTTATAATATTCACTTCTTGGGTAATATTATATCAGAATTAGAAGTATCTATTGACTCGAGGAATGTGGGTCTTTTTGTTTCATGGGATAATCCCAATAATGTGTTTTATATATGGAGTTTATTGGGGTGGGTTGGATATTATAGGTTTTTTATATAGGACTTCCACACCATGTTTCACTACTTAATGGTCATACTAAGAAGGGTGTAAATTTCTTGAGGTATAAAGAATGTGAGAAAGCCTTTCATTATCTAAATTTAAGTATTACCACGACAATGATTTTGATTTTACTAGTGCTTGGAAGGGGATATAATGTGTTTTGGTATTCATTAAACTTCGGGATTGGTGAATTATTGATGTAGGATGATCGATTCATTGTGTATGGTTTTCAATATTTGAGACCTCATGAGTTTAATTACCCGATGCATGATCGAATCCAAATAGTATTAATTTGTGTGTTCCATTTTTGGAGGAATTATCTGATGGGAGAGTTCTTTATGGTGTATACATACAATAAGAGCCTCAAATATATCTTTACATAGTGTGATACAGATATAAAATTTAGGTAAAATAACATAAATCTTTTAACTTTGATATTCCCTATATTCCTAGAAAGGGAAATGTGTAGTTGATGTGATGAGACAAAAAAAACTCATAAAAATCCATTTAAGAAGCTAGCGATGAATGGAAATTTATGACCCTTCTTTTTAATATGAATCTAGAGAGTCATGAATGTTACAATCAACCTTATATTGCAACCATAGCAGTTACATTTTCAATCCATTATTGGTTGAAGAGAATTCATTTTTATATCCTGATGGTTTGGTCCTATGGGAGTGTATTTCATGTGAGTACTCACCTCAATATTAGTCTCTTAAAGGAGATGACATTATATATATACTTGGGTGTATTTGGGTCCCTACAGTCATGAGAGAGGAACTGGTGCGAGAGTCCCATGCCTCTCAGTGGGTAGTTCATGTTGGTATCTCTATGTTGTATCGTGATATGAATTTCCAGTATTGGTGGCTACGGATGAAACATTATATTATAGGTTTTATCAATATGTATTCCAAATATTAGGAAGTGAAGGTAGAACACAAGTAGCCTAATAAATGGTTAAATATATTACCATTCACTAGTTGGATATGTGATGACATTATGATGTATTTTTTGGTTGGTATACCAAGGTTTCCTTTTGGCAGTGATGCGATTTGGGTAGTCATTTATCAAATGATGAATTTATCATACTTCCATCCCATTTGGGAAACATTCTTAGTTGATGAGTTTGGAAGACTATATTTCTGTGAGATTTTATGACAATAGAGGGTACCTCATACTATTATTTTAGATATTAATTATTGTTTCACATCAAAGTTATTGAAAGTGTTATAGAGGGATTTGGGTAAACAGGTTCTCCTAATAATATCCTTTCATCCTCATACATATGGCTAATCAGAATGGATGATACATGTTTTTAGAGGAAATTTTTTGAGTATGGATCAATGATTTCTATAGTTCTTGGGAGAATCATATTCATATTGTTGAGTTCACCTACTATAGTAGATTTCAGTAAATAATTATGATGTCTCCATATGTGTCCTTGTATGACAGGTCCTACCATTCACCCCTGTGCTAGTTGGAGGTAGGAGAGGTAGTGCTACTAGGTCTTATTCTCGAGCATGATACTTTAGATAAGGTGAAGTTTCTCAGAAAGTGTATTTCTAATTCTTATTATAGACATAAATTCTGTTTCAACCACTGATGACATCTAGAGTTTGAGGTTTGGGATCATGGTATGTTGACAGTATCACCCAAAAATGGGCATAGATAGATATAGAGGAAAGGGAAGTTGTCACCTTTATTTTTTGGGCCTTTTAAGATCTTAGACAGAGTCATGTTGATAACTTATCAGTTGATTTTACCTCAGAGGTTTTTTCTATGTGTTATTTCATATACATTTCACAGCTTCACTATTATAATGCCGAACAATGTCATAATATTTATCCTAAGGATATTGAATTGGATTTAGATAATTTTTTGTTGAGTAATCCATACACATCATTGGTTTCCATAAAAAGGTAGTATAAGGATGATCTATCACTTTATTATGTGTGAAGTGGAAACATGGTCTTGTACAGCATGAGACTTGTGGTGAGGCAGATGTACTTCCTTGTGGCCATAGTTCTTCTCAGACAACATTCTATCTCCCATAGAATGGAATCTCGAGAATGAGTTCCTTTAAGGAGGAATATTTTAAGAAAATGGTATTTTATTGACGAAAATATCCAAAAAAAAATGGATTTATTTCTTTGTATTGGACATAATATGAATTACTAGTGAGGATATGGAGAAAACGAGGATGTCTAGGGATTTTTCAAAGTCAAGAAAAATAGTAGATGGAAGAGAACACTTGGACACATAGTTAGTAGAAACAAAACTGCCTAGTTTAACTAGTTTCTCCTAACTGTATTGGGTGTCTCAGCTACCATAAGTGGGCCACATGGCCTGATGAAACCATTTAATCCATTTAACATGCCTATGTGAGGGATCTATAGTTTTTAATGGAGAAAAAAAAATAATAGTTTGCACAAGTTATCCCAAACTGTGTTCATGAACTACGCAGGTACCGTCTATAGATAGTGTATGGAACATGGTTGGCACATGGTCTGGCCAACTATACCCCCAACCTATGTGAACCCTGGAATTTAGGAAAAATTATCATTTCACCCTTAAATTTTTATCACTTAAATGTATATCTTCATTTCTTAGTTCTACTGGACATAACCTTAACTTTTCTCCTAAATGATCTCCCAAGACTATTCTTCTAGACTTCAATATCATCTCATTGTGTGACCTCATAATATATATCCATTCAACTTGTTGGATGTCCATCGATAAGTTCATCAGTCCTTAGGTTCATTTCATCATTCCTATTCCTATGGAAGATGTTATTAGATGCAGTCTCATATGAAATTTTTATGGTGTTCATCTGTTCCTATATTTTCATCATGTCCAGGAGAAACTAAGGGCTGATACTGGATGGGGAATCTACTACAGGAATAAGGTATGTTCTCTATGACTCATTCCTTAAGGTCTCTCCATCTATAAATTGTTTCCATTATGCATATGAAAGTTTCTCTAGGCGTTTCCCATTAAAATCATATTCCATGATATAAATTTTCTAGATTGTTTCTTATAGACCAAATAATATTACTTGACACTATTAGAGGTCGATACCTCAATTAAAACCAACCAAGTGGGGTATGAACATTATTTATGCCTTAGTAACCTATGTTGGTTTTATTTGTGACATCATTCAAGTGAATATAACTTTTCCACTGATAAGGTAAGTGTTCTTGAATAATAAATAAATATTTAAATGAATTTTATGGATATTATAATTATATACATCACATGGCATAGTTACATTATAAATTGAATCAATATTGGTTTGATGTCTTTAACTCGTCTTTTCATGCTTACTAAAAGGTAATGGATTGAACCTATTTAAATATTAAATGGAATGAGTATTACATGGACATGATGACTTATGTATATCAATGAAATTATTATAAGGTGATTACTATATTTGGACCATTTTAATCTTTATATTAATGGTCATACTTGATCCATACTTGAATTATTGTGTGAATTCCTTAGGCATGATGTTTTTCCCATTCATTAAGATAATTTTGTGGGATATACCCACCATGAAATCAGATATTTGTCTTAGAATGTGAATGCCTTGTCGTGGTATCAATGATTCAATTCACATCTTCTCTAGATATTATAATTCTTTGTATACAATCCTTCAATTTATCTTGATGACTTTGGACATGTGGCTCCATGGATTCAACCCATTGGGATCAATCATGATTAACCTAGGTCTACTATAAAAAAATATCCATGGACTCGGTTAAACTAATTTATAATGGAATTCCTTTAGTGTTCCCCTTAGATTAAACTCTGAACCTTTATATCTAAACTGCATGAAAACTTACAAAGAGTTTTCTGACCCCTATTGTCATGGATACCTTTGTTTCAACATATATTTTATTTTATTATTATTATGATATATCTCAATAATGTTAAAATATTCACATGATTTATCTATAAAAACTACATCTTGTTCTTTAAATTAGTTAAAATATCTCATGTTTAGAGGCATTACTAGATAAGGATAAAGTAGGTATGGGTTATTAATTTTACTTTTACATACCTTTTCACTGTACAGTTTATATTCACAACCTTGGGTTTTATAAATTTTGTTGTTGGTGGCCTACTGATATTTATGTCACACCCTATCCAGGCCTATATTGGTGATATGGAAGATTATAAGATCATAGGTGTAGTCAAGGAGATCATTCCACATTGGAAACCAGGCTTTCATGCTTTAGGATGGGATCTTGGTGGCATATGACCAAGTTAGTGCTCAAGATTCATATATTTTTTTTTGAAATTGTGATTATTTTGTACAGAATGTATTGTACTGTGTTCTTACGTCCATATATTAATTATTTTATTATTATATAGGAATAACATTACATCATCTTATTTATATTATTTTGTTCATATTTTTATTTGACTATTATTTTTGTATGGTTATAGTCATTTTAGTTTCTAATCTCATTCTGTTTTATAATTCTACAATTTATTAATTTGTTATATATTTTTTGTAATCCACTATAGATAGAGGGAATAGTCTCCCCACTGTAACAAACTAGGCCCTAGAATATTGTCAGAATCCTCTAGCATATGAGTATGTGATTGCGTTGTTGAGTGCCTCAAATTAGTTGTTTAGTTTTTACTAGAATTTCTACAGTATGGTAGCAACCCTAGGCCGCCTCTTGCCAGAGCCATAGATCATTAATTAAAAATGAGTATTTTGATAATGAATATAGAAGGGGAATGGGATTTAATAAAACAAGTGTTTCGAAAATTAAAGATTACAATATAATAACTAAAGAGATAAAACAATGTAGAAATGAACAAGATTAATTAAACATGATCAACCCAGGGGAGTATCATGATGCTCATCCTTCATCGCTTCAAGATAAAGGGTATAGATATTTTAATCCCTAGTTTGTAACAATTATTACAATAATGTTACTGAGTTTATACTAGGATACCTCCTAGGGTTCAGTCGAAAACACACAATGATTCACTGGACACCACCGATGATGGGATGATTTGTGTTCGACTTCATAACAAAAACTCACCAAGGTAACACACGAAGATCTCAATGTGATATCAATATTTGTATGTTATTTCATTGGTTTTCCATGAAATAAATTCACATGTCCTTGAAATTTAATATGTGAGTTCAATTGACCAATATGAACTACAAAAACACCTCAACTGAACAAGGGAGGAAAAGGGAAGAATGTTGTGTGAAACATCACATGAAAGTGTACCCCCAAACATGATCATTTGAGTTTTAGTATAACATACCAGTATATAATTAAATTAAATAAAAATATATTATGAATAAAAAATCATTCAACCTAGAATTAAAAATATCATTCAATATAACACGAGTATGAAGCTCGGGATTACATCGCGTTCCTCCCTAGGTGATCACAAAGGGTTTAGAAACCCATGGGAGGGGAGGAAGAAAAAGATATTGAAGTAGAACTTTCCATAGTCTCTAAAAATTTTAGGAATTATGTGGAGAGACCTTTGGGACTCCAAAATATCCACACCTTTCCTCCTTGTAAAACTTTCAAATTGGGAGCCCAAGGTTCCATTTTATAGAAAAATTAGAAGGTGGTTTTGGGAACACATATTTCGTTAAACCACTTGTACCACACATTTTGGCCATTAGAAAATTGAATATCTCTTTAAAAAAACTTAAAAGTTGTATCCCCACTTCTTTAATATTTCCACCGAATGTTTGGTATCAATTTGACAAGGGGATCCGGAGATAAGGATAGATTATAGAACACAACTCGTGACTTCTCAAAAATCTAGTGTTCTGGACAGATTAGGTTGGTTGGCCCATTTCTAGGAGAATTGGGATTGGTTTTATTCATAATAGTTGTAGAAAATTAAATATTATACCATCATAAAACATATGAGACCATTTGGATGCAAAAAATTTTCTAAACAGGAAAAATAGTGGATAGGTCTTCATGGATCCATGCAATTTTGGCCCTTTTTCACTTCATCAAGGGCCCTCTAAATCATCTCCTCCTATATTGAAATCATCAAAACAAGTAACATTTCCCATTATAATAGTGATAAACAAAAAATAATGGAAAAATATGAAGTTTAATTTGTTATTATTTTTATAATTTTCATTACAAAACAAGTTTATCATAGTGGTGTAAAGGTGAAAATGAAATAGTGAATCATGGTACGACCACACCCCCACACCTAAAAATTTGCACTCCAGGGAAAAGTGTAATATCCTAATCATGTATCATTACTAAATAAAAGGTGTGAAAATATCCAAGATTATTTTGAAATGAAATTAATCATGTTTTGTTTTTGGAATCAGTTTTCCTATCATTTTTCTTTTCTCGCGTTCAAATTTTTTCAACTTCATTTTTTCACCCATACAACATGTCGCAACCTACCTCACCTAAAAATTTTCCCTCTTCACTGAATGAAAATATGAAAGTTGATTTATTCTCTTTTCCAAGAGTTCATGTGATCTTACCATATGCTTTCCAAGATTCTCATTTCTCTGCCGGTAGAAACTAGTGTGCCACTCAAGAGGAATTTCAACGGGTTGTTCTGAGGTTAAAGGGTTGGTAGGATTTATTGTTTAATAATATGAGGCAGAAGAGGAGTGTTTAATCTCTTATGTACAAAACATTTCAAAATTCATCAGTTGTTCACAATGAATTCACACACTCAACCCCTCACAATGTGTATCACCTCCAACTCACTCTCCTCATTTCCTATTTTAGTGGGTCACAACCAAGCAATGAATAATAATGATTAAACATCCTATTTTCTCTATTTTTTATGTTTTTTTTCAATGTAAAGAACGATTTTTTTAATGTATTTTTTTTTGAAGATAAAGAAGGAAATATGTGTAAAATAATGATGTAATATGTCTTATGAACCCATTTACCAAGGAAAATGTAGGCACCCTTTATATCAACCTATTACAATGATTCTTTCCCTATAATTCCCATGCAAACACCCTCTCTCCCACACATTATGATAATAAAAAAATAATATAAACAAAAAATGGGTAGGTAGGGATATATTATGTTGTAATGTGTATACCTAATAGGTATTTCATGGTCTCTAAGGATTAAGAAGGATAAAATGTAAAGGTAGAAAAAAATAGAGGTTAATTGTACAAAGGGATTTTCAATGAAAAATTGCCTCTATCATGAATGTAGCATTCTTGAATCTTATGGGATCAAACAGAATCAAGGCAAGTTCTAGTTTCTCTACATGACCTGAGACTCTCAAGAAATTGATTAAGAGGAATAATATGCAATAAATGGCTTAGAATATCTCTCATGTAAGGGATTAAAATATTGGTTAGTGCTAATGAGGAATGGTTTTCAAAAATCCATTAAACACCTAACAATGATTTGAATATAAAAATTCTAGAAAAATATTTCATATCAATATTCATTAGAAAATCATATTTCCAGATATATGGAATTTTCCAGACAATCAAATCAATCATGAAAAATGATTTTGGATATTCTTTTTAAGAATAATTTTTATTTAAAAACCAAAATAAAGAAATAAAAAATGAAAAATAATTTTCTTTTTTTAATTTTTTTTATTTTTTTTAATCCAGACTATGACATGTCACCCTCCACCACACCTACAAGTTACATTGTCCTCGATGAAATTATTTTAAATAAATTGAAAATAAATAGAGGTAGGGATAAGGTACAACCAATTAAGTGGTGTCATATGTGGCATCTATCAGTTGGATTTCCTCCATGAGATTCTTTAGAAAATCCTCATAAATTGTTTTTAGCCTCTGGACATTGATAGTAATCTGTTTTCCACTCTTCTCATACAAAACATCCATATCACCAAAAGGGTAAACATCAGTAATGGTTTATGTAATGAGTCATCGAGAACGAAGCTTACTTGGGTGGAGTGTTATCCTAGAATTATACCTGAGAACCTTCTCACCAATATGAATCTTCTGCTGATGAATCATGATATCATGGATAGCCTTTGTCTTCTCTTTATATATCCAAGAGTTCTCATATGCATCATGTCAAATTTCTTCCAACTCTTTAATATTTAGCTTCCTATGCTCACCTGCAACTAAAATATTCGTATTAATTTGTTTAACAGCCCAATATACATGGTGTTATACCTCTACTGAGAGGTTACAAGCCATTCTAAACACAAATATGTATGGTGACATTCTGATTGGAGTTTTAAAAGTTATACGGTACACCCAAAGTGTATCATCCAAGAACAAACTCCAATCTTTCCTATTGGGTTGAACCGTTTTTATAAGATTCTATTAACTTTCCAATTTGATATTTCTTCTTGTCCGTTAGTTTGGGGTGATATGATATAGAGACTTTATGAACCACCACATACTTACATATAAAATTTTTCATGTTGTGATTATAGAAATATGAACCCTAATCACTAATGATGAATCTAGGTAAACAAAATATACTAAAAATTTGGGACCTCAAAAAATAAAAAACCACTCAAGATTCATCAGTCCTATTGTCCTTTGATTCCACCCATTTAGATACATAGTCACCATCCAATAAAATGTACAAAAAGAAAAATGAATTTGTAAAAGGACCCTTGAAGTCAATTTCCCATGCATCAAAAATTTTATAGAATAACATGGGTTGTTGGGGAATTTCATTCCCATTTGAGATATTCCCTATAAATTGAAAATGACTAAATGAATTGAAAAATCTATGGGAATACATATACAATGTTGGACAATACATTCCTGAGTCAAGGACCTTTCGATCTGTACATTGAGATCCAATGTGGCCCTCACAAGACAAAGTGTGGAAGAAAGTAAAAATAGAGGTGAACTCATGGTCAGGGACACACCAAAGAACTACATGGTCACCAAAAATTCTCTATAAATATGGTTCATCCCAAATATACCACTGAGAATCAGGCTTATGTCTCTAGGATTGTGGAGTGTTGAAATCATTGGGGACCCTATATGTTGCTAGAAAATTCCCAATGTCCGTATATGCGGGGGTAAGTTCCACACTATCACAAAGGTTCTCATGAGGGAAGAATTCTCCAATGGGGAGGGGTGAGTCAACATGATGGTCCAATGGTGGGGAAATCCTACTAATGTGGTCAGCTACCACATTTTCCACTACTCTCTTATCTCTAATCTCACAGTCAAACTCTTGGAGGAGGAGCATCCACCGAATGAGGTGGGTTTTTTCTTGAAGTCTCTTTCAGAGAAAACGAAGGGCAACATGATCAGAAAAGACAATGATATTTGACCCGAAAAGATATGAATGTAATTTCTCCAAGGAAAACACAATATAAAGAAGTTATTTTTTAGTGGTTGAGTAGTTTTACTGTGTAGTCTCAAGGGTACTTGTGGTATACACAATGACCTGAGGAGCCTTCTCAACCCATTGTGATAAAACTGCCCCACCTACAATGTTAGAGGCATCAAACATAAGTTCAAAGGGGAGATCCCAACATGGTGGTTGGATGATGGGAGGTGATATGAGACTCCTTTTTAGTGAATTGAAAGCATCCTCACAAATTTTATCAAACACAAACTCAAAATCATTTTGTAATAACTGGGACAAGGGAAGCGTGATCTTACTAAAGTCATTAATGAATCAGCGGTAATAACTAGAATGACCCAAGAATGATTGCACGTCACGACGAAATTTTGGATATGGATGGGTTGCAATTAATTAAATGTTTTATTTATCCACTTGAATTACATATTTTAAAATAACATGCCCAAGAACTATCACATGTCCAACTATGAAATGAAAGTTCTCGTAATTTAATACAATATCTTTTTCTATGCAACGATGGAGGATAAAACCTAATTGAGCCAAAAAATCATCAAAGGAAGTTCCATAAACTATGAAATCATACATAAAAACTTCATTATAATTCTCTAGGTACTCATAAATAATACTCAATATACATCGCTGAAAATTACCGGGAGCATTACATAAACCAAAGGGCATCCTTATGTATGAAAATGTACTAAATGGAATGGTTAATGTTGTCTATTCTTGATCCTTAGGGGCTATATGGATTTGAAAATAACCCTAATAGCCATCAAGAAAATAATAATGGGACTTACCATCCAATCTTTCTAGAATTTGGTCAATGAAAGGTAGAGGAAAGTGGTCCTTATTCATGGCTTGATTCAGTCGACGGTGATCAATACAGACTCTCCAACTGTTTTGCACACATGATAGAACCAATTCATTCCTTTCATTTGACACAAATATTATTCCTATTTTTAGGAACAATTTTCACTTGGAAAACCTATTTACTATCAGATATAGGATAAATGATCCCCACAACAAGTAATTTATAGACTTCCAATTTTACCACTTCAAGGAGAGTGGGAATCAACTGGCATTTATATTGTCTCACAAGCTTAGCCTCATCATACAAAAGTATATGGTGCATACAAATAGACAAGATAATATCAATAATATCATCCAATGTCCATCCTATTGCCTTTTATGCTCTATCAAATGGTTGATAAATTTTGATTCCTACTGTTGAGAGAGGTTATTGGAAATAATGACAGTAAATTGGTCAATACCCTCAAGATAGGTATTTTTTAAATTATATGGAAGCAGATTTAATTCCAACATCGGGGGTTTTTGGACTGAGGGAGGTGATTTAGGTGGAGTGAGGTCCATTAAACTGTCTATATGATCATGTTTATTCTATGAAGATAAATAATATATTGAAATGATATTTTTAGAATCATCGACGGTCTTGGGTACCTCAGAATGAACACACTCATTAATTAAAGCACAAAATTTACACTTTCCAGAACCCACAAAACACTCAAAACATGAATCAATACTAAAATCATCCAAGGGTGAAGAAGAGGGAAATGAATCAGAGTATGGGTTGAAGAGAGAATTGTGCATGTGTGCATAATTTGAGAGCACTTCCATCAAATAGACAAGAAGAGTGGTGTGCTCTTCAATGGGGTGTTTCATAGCCCCAAGGATGTTAAAAATTAACTTTTCTCTCTCGAACTCCATGGACAATGTACCATTGTGAATGTTGATGATCATATTTGCTGTTTTGAGGAATGTCCTCTGAAGTATGAGAGGGGCATGTCCTTGGGTTCAGGTATCTTCCATCTCATGAATGTAGAAATCTATGGGGAAGATAAGATTCTTCACTCTTACAAGGATATCCTAAATAACTCCTGTAATATGCGTAGTAATCTTATTGGAAAGTTTCATAATAATGCATGTTGGTTGATGTTCTCCAAACTACAAAGAAGTATACATAGAGTGAGGCATTACATTAATGGAAGCACCTAAATCCAGCATAGCATTAGAAAATAGTGTCTCCTATATGGTACACAGTGTCGTGAATGTGCATGGATCCTTGCATTTGGTTGGAATTTCTAGTTGAATCTAGGCCGAGACATTCCTTCCCATGTTGACTCTCTCATTCCCTTTCAGCCTTCATCTATTGGTGCCAAGTTCTCTAATTTTTTTTTCATAACAGTGAATTTGACTGACTTCATCCAATAAAGGAATATTAACTTGAACATTATTAAATGTATCCATAATTTCATTATCAATCTCATTATCAGAATTTTTATTAGATTTAGAGAGTATTTGGGGGAAAGGGAGAGGAATGGATTGTTCATTTCAATCATCAATGGTAATTTGATTGCCCTTTTATTTCTTCATTGGAATCTTTTATGGGTGGAGAAAGAGTATTTTCAAGAGGGGGACATACCTGTTATGTAAAATTAGTAGAAGGAGTAACTTCTTTACAAATACAAAGTGTAATTTCACATACATTACATTTTTCCTTTGGATTGGAAATGGGTTGGGATTGTAGTTATCCAGAACCTTGATTATTAAGCTCACTGATGGTGTTTTCCAACAGTCCCACTTGAGTTTGTAGGTCTTGAATTGACGATTGTGTGGTCTTTTGGAACTGGAGGTTCTAGGTTGCCATTTTTATTGAAATATACTTGAGGCTTGGTTCAGATTTGGGAGCAGGAGGATGATTGTTTTGAGAAGTTTAAGGATAAGAAGTTTGCATACCTTGTCCTTGTGGATACCAATTTTTCTTGGGGTATCTTGAGTTTCCTCCTTGTTAGTATTGGGGTTCTACTTGCCACCCGAGGTTTGGATTTGGATGGAATGGTTCTTGATTGATGAGAGGTGATAATTAGAATGGAATCCCTTGGAAGACGGCTCCACAAGGCTCAGGTTAATCTTGAATTTGTGGGAATTGGTTAGAAAAATGAGTATTTTTTGAACAAATACCACAATGTAGTGGAACTAGTGGAGACTGTGAGTTACCATGTGCCTGTGCTAATTTCCTTAAAAAAATTTCATCTCATCAATATTGTTATATAAATTTTGTTCTTGAGATGAATTAATTACCTCATGAACTCCTTGGGTTGGTGAAATAGCGCATGTTCTAAATTGTTGTGCATTTTGATCCATATTGGCTATTAAGTAACGTGAAGCAGAAGGAGTTTTATCAACTTGGGAACTACTAGCTGTGACATCAATAATTTCTTGTTCCATGGGAATAAGTCCATCATAAAAGTATTAGATTAATAGTTGTTCACTAATCTGGTGGTGGGGGAATCTTGAGAAAAGTCTTTTGAATATCTCCCAATATTCATGAAGGTTTTCCCCTCGTTATTGCCTAATTCAACAGATTTCTTCCCTAATTGATGCAGTTTGGGAGGTAAGGAAGAACTTCTATAAAAAAGGTTTTTAAGGTAATTATAGCCCCTAATAGTGGTAGGAAAATAGTATATCCAATCTTTGGATACACCATCAAGGGATAACGGGAAGGACATAAACATAATTATGTCCTCGGACACATTTTGGGGTTTCATGGTGGAGCATACTATGTGAGACTCTTTAAGGTGTTTATGAGGGTCCTCACTGAGAAGACCATGGAATTTAGGAATAAAGTGGATGAGTCCCGATCTCAGCTCAAATTTGACTACTTCCATAGGATATTGGATGTTTTTAGGTTGGTACTCCACATCCGAGGTGGTCATTTCATTTAAGGATCGATTATTTGCATCCATGTTTTCTTGGGTTTGATTGGGTTCAATTTTTGATTGGTTAATGGAAAAATGAGGTTCCAAAAGGGGTTCCTAATTTTTACTTTATTTAACTTCTATATATGACTTGATTTTTTAATGGAGTGATTTTTCAATTTCAGGGTCAAATTCAAGTAGTGTTTCTTTACCAGATATTGTCAGGCAAAATGATGTCCAGTTTGATTGTTGTTTTTTTTTATTTTTTTATTTTTTTATGAAACATGAATGAAATAAAAATACCTAAGAAATTAAAGGAGTAAATAAAAGATAATTTTATACTATAAAATTAGATATAAATATGGATAAGAAGAAAAGAGAGATAGAGAGAGGATGAACACACCAAAACAACCAAAAATAGAAACAAAAAAACCAAAACAAAAACAATCGAAGAGGGGTGGGATATTTAAAGGGGTATTAATTAAGAAGTAATATAAAAAATAATTGCAAAAAATTAAAAATGATCTTCGATCCCCAGTAATGGTACCAAAATTTGATCATTTTGTTCAACACGTCAAATTAGTTGTTTAGTTTTTACTAGAATATCTATAGTATAACTGCAACCCCAGGGTTGTCTCTCGACAGAGCCTTATTTCATTAATTGAAAAATAGTGTTTTGATTATGAAGGTAATAGGGTAATGGGATTTCATAAAACTAGGAATTTTATTATTAAAGATTACAATAGAAAAATTAATGCTATAAAACAATGTATAAATGAACAAGATTAATTAAATGTGATCAACCTAGGAGAGTATCGTGATGCTCATATTTAATTGATTCTTAGAAAGGGTATAGATATGTTAATACAATGTTTGTAACAATTATTAAAATAATTTTACTGAATTTATATTATGATACCTCCTAGGGTTCAGTAAAAAACACATGATGATTCCCCAGACACCACAAATGATTGGGTGATTTGTGTTCAACTTCATAACCAAAACTCACCAAGGAAACACATGAAGAACTCGATGTGTTGTCTAGGTTTGTATGTTATTTCTTTGTGATACCATTAAATAAATGTACATTGCCTCTAGAGTTCATATCTGTGTTCAATTGACCAAAATGAACCACATAAACACAACAATTGAACGAGGGAGGGAAAAAGGATGAACGGTGTGCGAAACATCACAAGAAAGGGTACCCCAAACATGATCATTTGAGTTTGAGTATAAAATAACAATATATTACTCAATTAAATCAAATTATTGGACGAATAAAAATAACATGCAACCTCTAATTAAAAATATAATTCAAAATAATACAAGTATGAATCTCAGGATTTCAACATGTTCCTCCCCGGGTGATCCCAAGGGGTTTAGAAACCCATGGGAGGGGAGGAAGAAGAAGATGTGGTAGTAGAACTTCCCATAGCCTCCAGAACATTGGGTAATTATGTGGAGACACCTTCGAGACCCCAAAATTGCATAACCTTTCCTCTTGGTTGAACTCTCAAAAGGGGAGCCTAAGGTGCCATTTTATAGAAAAATTGGAAGGTGGTTTTGGGCACACAGATTTCTTCAAACCACTTATACCATGCGTTTCTGCCATTAGAAAATCAAATATACCTTTTGAAAAATATGTAAAATTGTATAACCATGTCCTAAATAACTTCATCGAAGGTTTGACATCAATTGGACAAGTGGATCTGGATATAAGGATATATTACAGAATGCAACTCTTGACTTCTCACAAATTTGGTGTTCTTGACAGATCAGGTCGGTTGGGCCCCTTTCTGGAAGAATTGTTCTTGTGTTTATTCATAAGAGTTTTATACCATTAAATATTGGACCCGAATACAAAATATGATCCCATTTGGATGCAAAAATGTTTCTAAACAGGAAATACAATAGGCAGGTCTTCATGGATTCATGCAAGTTTGGCCCATTTTTCTTCCACTTCATCATGGTCCCTCCAAATCATCTCCTCCTACGTTGAAATCATCAAAATAAGTAACATTTCAAATTTTAATAGTCATAATGAAAAAATAATGTAATAAAATTTTAATTTCAATTTGATATTATTTTTATAATTATCAATACAAAACAAGTTTAGCATAGTGGTGTAAGGGTGAAAATGAAACAGTGAATCGTGGTACGATCACATCTCCACACCTAAAAGTTTCCACTCCTATGAAAATTATAATATCATAATCATGTCTCATTCCAAAATAAAAGATGTGAAAAAATAAAAGATTATTTTGAAATTAAATTCATTATGTCTCATTTATGGAATCAATTTTCCTATCATTTTTTTCTCACATTCAAATTTGTTCAACTTCATTTGTTCACCCATGAAACATGTTGCAACCTACCTCACCTAAAACATTTCCCTCTTCACTCAAGGACCAAATGAAAGTGTATTTATTCTCTTTTCCCAGAGTTCATGTGATCTTACAATATTCTTTCCAAGATTATTATTTCCCCACTACAAAAAAACAGCACATTAGAGGGGGTTATTTAGAGGGGGTTCTACACAACCCCCTTTAAATTCAATTTCTATTACATTGGAGGGGGTTCTGCACAACCCCCTCTAATTATCGAATTTAGAGGGGTTTATAAACCCCATATAAATTCATTTTCTTTAAAAATTTGAGAGGGATTATGCACAACCCCTTAAATAATTAAATTTAGAGGGGGTTCATTACCCTTCTAAAATTTTTTGCATTCTTTTTTTTATATTTCATTTTGATTTTAGATCCGGTTATATCAAAACCACTGCTAATTTAATAATTACTAAATATATATTCTATTGGATTTTAGAGGAGTATATATATAACATTCATTTGGATATATATATATATATATAATTCATTTTTTAATGTGAATAGTGGGGTTTACAAACCTCAATAATTTAGGATATTAGAGGGGGTTCATGGAACGCCGCTAATCACTTAGATTAGAGGGGGTTTTAAACCCCTTTTAATTTATGAAATTAGAAGGTGTTTTGAACCCCCTCTAATTGATGACATTAGAGGATGATTTTAACCACCTCTAATTAATGACATTACATGGGTTTTTTAACCCCGTTTAGTTTATAAAATTAGAGGGGGTTTGGAACCCCCTCTAATTGATGACATTATAGGGGGTTTTGAACCCCCTCTAATTTATGACATTATAGGGGGTTGTTAACCCCCTCTAATTCATGAATTTTGATGGGATGAAGAACGGAAAATTTGTTTGATTAGATAGGGTTTTAAACTCCATTTAAAGTTTTATTTATTTTTTAAAATAAATATCATATAAATTAAAAAAAATTATTATATATGTGGATGTGTGCATGTGTGTGTGTGTTTATATTACATAAACACATTATATAAATGTATTTAAATACATTAAAACACATATATATGGATATTATATAAATATTTCAAATAAATACTTATACATATAAACAAAAATGTATACATATATATAATATATTGATATATATATAATAAAAATGCAATTATAAATATATTTATTCAAATTTATTAAATTTATATATGGTTTTAAAAATACTTTACATTTATATTGTGATTTATATTATACATATATTATATTAAATACATTTTTATTGTAGATTTTTGCATAAATACATTTATATTTTATTATGTATACAGACATATATAATATAGACAAAATTAAATATAAATTTACATAAACATATATATTTTATATAATTATAATATATATATATTATAAATATTTAATTATATATAAATTTATATATATTATATAATAATTTTACATATATTGTATCATACCATTTTAATAACAGATTAATTTAGTACATACATATATATATATATATATTATATAATAATTAATAATGTTATTGTTACACAGACACGTACACAAATACATTTGTATTGTATACTTATGTATAGATACATTTATATAAGATTATGTATACTAATTTACATAATTTAGGAAAAATTAAATATAAATATAAATATAAGTATATTATTTTTTATATTATATATAATATTATATATAATTTAATATAAATAAATTTATATATATTATATAATTATTTTATGTTTATTTTAGTATAGCATATTAATTACAAATTACTTTATTACATATAAATATATATATCATATATTAATTAATAATATTATTGTTACATACACACATACATTAATACATTTTAATTTTATACTTATGTATAAATACATTTATATTAGATTATGTATACTAATTTACATAATTTAGAAAAATATTAATATATAATATAAATGAATTTAATATAATATATGTATAATATATATATGTGTGTTATATATAATATAAATGTATTTAATTTAATATATGTATAGTATATATTATAATTATATTATATCTATAAATACAAAAATATACAAACACACATAAATATAAATATATTTTTTTATATATGTATAAATATGTATTTATATATATTAAATATACCCAAATATGTTTATATATATATATATTATACACAAATATATTATCATTATACATAAATAGATATTAAATATAAATATTATACACAAATATATATTATATTATAGAAAAATATATTATATACACACAAATATATTATATTGTTTATATTTCTAAACACAAATATATATATATATATATAATACTTCTGGATATAATTAAATACAATGAAGCATATATTATTAACATATGATCGGTTAACCTAGTGGCTCAGCGTCTTGTGCTCTATCCAATCGGTCTCGTGATCGAAAACCAATCGATGATTTTTTACACCAGGTGCACGGGAAGTCAAGTGAGGCATGCAGGAGTCCAGTGGGGTCGGGTGGTGGGGTCTGGTGCATGAGAGTCAAGCAGACAAAGGAGGTGGGGGTGTCAAGGGGCAAGGGTGCACGGTCATAAAATGGTTGGCCGGTGGTAAGGGCACGGGGGTGTCAAGTGGTGCATTGGGGTCCATGGGGTGTTAAGTGGATTGTGGGGCAGACAAGGGGGTCAGGGGGAGGAAAGGGTGTGTGTCGTGGTGTGTCAAGGGGGGAGCGGGGAAAGGGTATCAAGTGGGGATCTAGGGTGTAGGGGTGTCAACCGGTGTCAACAGGGGGTGTGTTGGATGTTTTAACAGGGGGTGTCAAGTGGGGCTCTGCGGTCCATGGGGTGTCAACAGGGGCGTGGGGCAGACAAGGGGGTGGGGTGCAGGGGTCCATGTGGGTGTCAACAGAAGCGTGGGGCAGATAGGGAGGCGGGGGTGTGGGGGGTGTCAAGGGGGGCAGGGTGCGGGGTGCAGGGGTCTAAGGGGGTGTCAATAGGGGCGTGGGATGGACAAGGGGGCAGGGTGCGGGGTGTGTCAAGGGTTGGGCGGTGTCAAGTGGGGCTTCGGGTCCAGGGGTGTCAACAGGGGTGTGGGGTGGGGGGTGTCAACATGGGCATTGGGCGGACAAGGGGACCAGGTGCGGGGGTCCAGGGGGTTTCAACATGGGTGTGGGGAGGACAAGGGGGCAGGGTGCAGGGTCCATGGGGTGTCAATAAGGGCCTGGGGAGGACAAGCGGGCGGGGTGCAGGGGGTGTCAAGGGTTGGGAGATGTAAAGTGGGGCTCCGGGGTCTAGGGGGTGTCAACATGGGCATGAGGCGAGAGGGGGGTGTCATCAGGGGAATGGGGCGGGCATGGGGGCTGGGTGCAGGGGTTCGGGGGGTGTCAATATGGTTGTGGGGAGGACAAGGGGGCAAGGTGTGGGGGTCTGGGGGGTCAACAGGGGCATGAGGCAGACAAGGGGGTGAGGTGCGGGAGGTTTCAAGGTTTGGGTGATGTCAAGTGGGGATTCGGGGTGCAGGGGGTGTCAACATGGACATGGGCAGGGGGGTTGTTAACAGCGGCTTGTGGCGGACTAGGGGACCGAGTGCGGGGGTCCAGGTGGTGTTAAGAGGGGCATGGGGAGGACAAGGGGGTGGGGTGCTGGGGTCCGGGGGGGGGGGGGTGTCAACTAGGGCGTGAGGCAGACAGGGGGGTGCGGGGGGGGGGGGGGGGGGGATAACGGGGGTGTCAAGCGTTGGGCGGTGTCAAGTGGGTATCCAGGGTCCAAGGGGTGTCAACAGGGACATGGGGCAGACTAGGGGGTGGGGTGCAGGGGTCCAGGGGGGTGGGTTCCATAGGGGCGTGAGACGGATAAGGGGGCGGGGTGTGTGGGTCTTGGGGTGGGGGTCAACAGGGGTGTGAGGCCAACAAGGGGGTCATGTGCGGGGGGTCAGGGGGGGGGGGGGGGGTCAAGGTAGGGAGGTGTCAAGTGGGGCTTCGGGGTCTAGTGGGTGTCAATAGGGGCATGTGCTGGGGGTGTCAATAGGGGCTTGGGGCGGAAAAGGGGGCCAGGTGCGGGGGTCTAGGGGGGATGTCAATAGGGGAGTGGGGTAGACAAGGGGGCAGGGTGCGGGGGTTCGAGGGGGGGTCAACAGGGGCGTGATGCTGACAAGGGTGCTCGGTGCAAGGGGTGTCAAGGTTTAGGCAGTGTCAATTGGGGATCCGGGGTCCAGGGGGTCTCAAAAGGGGCATGGGGTGGGGGGGATGTGAACAGGGGCATGGGGCGGACATGGGAAATGGGTGAGGGGTCCGGGGGGGTGTCAATAGGGGTGTGTTGTAGACAAGGGGGCAGGGTGCGGGGGGTGTCAACAGGGGCGTGGGGAGGACAATGGGGGTGGGCGGGGGGTGTCAAAAGGAATGGGGAAAACAAGGGGGCAGGGTGCGGGGGGGGGGGTGTCAAGGGGTGTAGGGCAGACAAGGGGGCGGGGTGCGGGGGGGTGGGGTGTCAATGGGTGTGGGGACGACAAGGGGGTGGGGTGCAGGGGGTTTAAAAGGTTGGGCAGAGTCATGTGGGGATCTGGGGTCCAGGGGGTGTCAAAAGGGGCGTGGGGGAGGGGGGGTGTCAACAGGGGCATTGGGATGACAAGTGGCCCGGGTGCGGGGGTCTTGGGGGTGTCAACAGGGGCGTGTGGAGGACAAGGGGGTGGGGTGTGGGGGTCCGAGTGTTCGGGGGGAGGGGGGGTCAACAAGGGCATGGTGTGGGGTGTGAGGGGGGGTGTCAACAGGGGCATCGGGCGGACAAGGGGGACGGGGGTCCAGGGGGGTGTCAACCAGGGCATTGGGAAAACAAGGGGGCGGGGGTCCGGGGGGGAGGGTCAGCACGGGCGTGAGGCGGACAAGGGGCGGGGTGAGAGGGTATAAAGTGTTGGGCGGTGTCAAGTGGGGCTCTGGGGTCTAGGGGGTGTCAACAGGGGCATGTTGAAGGGGGAGGGGGATGTCAATAGGGGCATGGTGCGGACAAGGAAGACTGGTGCGGGGGTCTAGGGGGTGTGTCAATAGGGGTTTGGGGAAGACATGGGGGTGGGGTGCGGGGGTTTGGGAGGAGGGGTCAACAGGGGTGTGATGCAGACAAGGGGGGGGGGGTGCGGGGGGTGTCAAGGGTTGGGTAGTGTTAAGTGGGGCTCCAGGGTCCAGGGGGTGTCAACAGGGGCGTTAGGGGGGGGGGGTCAACAGGGGTGTGGGGAAGTCAAGGGGGGGGGGTGCTGGGGGTGTCAACAGGGGCGTAGGGAGGACAAAGTGCATGGTGTGGTGGGTGTCAAGGGGCATGGGGATGATAAGGGGGCGGGGTACTGGGGTGTCAAGGGGGAGGGGTGTGGGGTGGACAAAGGGGGCAGGGTGTGGGGAGGACAAGGGGGCAGGGTACAGGTAGTGTCAAGGGGGTGGGGAGGATAAGGGGGCGGGGTGCAGGGGGTGTCAACGGGTGTGGGGAAGACAAGGGGGTGGGGTGCGAGGGGTGTTAAGGGGCGTGGGGCGGAAAAGGGGGTCGGGTGAAAGGGGTGTCAAGGGTTGGGTGGTGTCAGGTGGGGCTCTGTGGTCCAGGGGGGTGTCAGGGGGGTCAACAGGGGTGTGGGGCGGACAAGGAGGTGGGGTGCGGGGGTGTCAAGGGTTGGGCGGTGGCAGGTGGGGCTTTGGGGTCTAGGGGTGTCAACAGGGGCATAAGGTGGACAAGGGGGTCGGGTGTGGGGGTATAGGGGGTGTCAACAAGGAAGTGGTGAGGACAAGGGGGGGGGGGGGTTCAAGGGGTGTTAAGGGGTGTGGGGGAGGACAAGGGGACAGGGTGCAGGGGGTATCAAGGGTTGGGTGGTGTCAGGTGGGGCTATGGGGTCCAAGGGGTGTCTGGGGTGTCAACAGGGGCATGGGGTGAACAAGGGGCCGTGTTTTGGGGGGTTTCAAGGGTTGGGCAGTGTCAGGTGGGGCTCTGGGGTCCAAGGGGGTGTCAACATAGGCTTGGGGAGGACAAGGGGGATGGGTGCGAGGGTCCAGGGGGTGTCTACAAGGGCATGGGGAGGACAAGGGTGGGGGTGCGGGGGGTGTCAATAGGGGTGTGGGGCAGACAAGGGGGTGGGGTGCGGGGGGTTTCAAGGGTTGGGCGGTGTCAAGTTGGGCTATGGGGTCCAAGGGGTGTCAATAGGGGCATGGGGAAGATAAGGGGGCGGGGTGCGGGGGGTGTCAAGGGTTGGGCGGTGTCAGGTGGGGCTCTGGGGTCTAGGGGGTGTCAACAGGGCCATGGGGAGGACAAGGGGGTTGGGTGCGGTGATCCAGAGGGGGTGTCAACATGGTCATGGGGAGAAAAAGGGCGTGGGGTGTGGGGGGTGGTCAATAGCGGTGTGGGAAAGATTAGGGGGTGGGGTGTGGGGGGTGTCAAGGGTTGGGTTGTGTCAAGTGGGGCTCTCAGGTCCAGGGGTGTCACTGGGGGTGTGGGGCGGACAAGGGGTTGGGGTGATGGGGGTGTCAAGGGTTGGGCAGTGTGAGGTGGGGCTTTGGGGTCTAGGGTTGTGTCAATAGGAAAATGGGGAGGACAAGGGGGGCCGGGTGCAGGGGTCCAGGGGGGTGTCAATAGGGGCGTGGGGAGGAAAAGGGCGCAGGGTGCAGGGGGTGCCAACAGGGGTGTGTGTCAGGCAAAGTGGATGGGTGTGGGGGGTGTCAAGGGTTGGGTGGTGTCAAGGGTTTGTTGGGGTCTAGGGTGGTGTCAATAGGGGTGTGAGGGGTGTCAATATGGGCTTGGGACAGGCAAGGGGTCAGGATGCAGGGGTCCTGGGGGGTGTCAACAGGGGAATGGGGAGGACAAGGGGGCCGGGTGGCGGGTGGCGGGGTCCAGGGAGGGTGTCAGTAGGGGCATGGGGAGGACAAGGGTGGGGGTGCGGGGGGGGGGGGGGGTGGTGTTAAGGGTTGGGTGGTGTCAAGTGGGGCTCTGGGGTCCATAGGGTGTCAATAGGGGTGTGGGTGGTTGTCAACAGGGGTGTGGGGTAGACAAGGGGGCCGATTGCGGGGGTCTAGGGGGTGTCAACAGGGGAATGGGGAGGACAAGGGGGCTGGGTGTGGGGGTATAGGGGGTTGTCAACAAGGGCTTGGGGAGGACAAGGGCACAAGGTGTGGGGGGTGTCAACAGGGGTGTGGGGTGACAAGGGGTTGGGGGTGCGGGGGGTGTCAAAGGTTGGGTGGTGTTAAGTGGGGCTCTGGGTTTCAGGGGGTGTCAATAGGGGCGTGGGGCGGACAAGGGGGCGGGGTGAGGGGGGTGTCAAGGGTTATCCAGTGTCAGGTGGGGCTCTGGGGTCCAGGGAGTTGTCAAAAGGGGAATGGGGAAGACAAGGGGGCTGGGTGCGGGGGTCTAGGGGGGGTGTCAACAGGGGCATGGGTCAGACAAGGGGGCGGGGTGTAGGGGTTGTCAAGGGTTGGGTGGTGCCAAGTGGGGATATGGTGTCTAGGGGGTGACAATTGGGGCGTGGGGCAAACAAGTGGGATCAGGGGGTGGAATGGGTGTGTGTCATGGGGTGTCAAGGTTGGTGCGGGTCAAGTGTGTTAATTGGGGATCTGGGGTGTAGGTGGGTGTCAAATAGTGTCAACATGGGGTGTGTCAGATTTTTCAACTGGGGGGTGTCAAGTGGGTCTCTAGGGTCCAGGGGGTGCCAACAAGAGTGTGGGGAGGACAAGGGGGTAGGGTGTGGGTGTGTCAAGGGGCATGGGGCAGACAAGGGGGCGGGGTATGGGGTGTCAACAGGGGTGTGGGGAGGACAAAGGGTTAGGGTGTGGGGTGGGGGTGTCAAGGGGCATGAGGCGGACAAGGGGGCAGGGTGTGGGGGTGTCAAGGGTTGGGTGGTGTCATTTGGGGCTATAGTGTACAGGGGGTGTCAACAGGGGTGTGGGACGGACAAGGTGGTGGGATGCGGGGGGGGGTGTCAAGGGTTGGGTAGTGGAAAGGGCGAGAGGAGGGTCGAGGGGAGCCTGACGACCCTAGTGGTTGCAAGGGAGTTTGTGGCTGTTGTGTGAAAACTACCCCTAATTCCCCTAATGCAATCACCATTAGGGGCGGTTTAAACTGCCCCTAAATACCTATATTAGAGGTGTTTTATGTTATAACTTCCTCTAATGTGTTAAACTTTGGGTAACATTAGAGGGGGTTTAAATTCCCTCTAACATAACTGCCGCTAAATTCACTATGAATTTAGCATTGCTTCCTCACAACCGCCACTACTAACAGTAGGCCGGAAAACTGGTGGGGGTTTCCCACAACTGCCGTTGTCTTCATAAGGGGTTATAACCCCTTATAAAGTAAACAATAAACCCTTCTAATGTGGTCATTTTTTTAGTTCTCTACCGGTAGAAACTAGTGTGCTTTTAAAGTGGAATTCCAACAGGTTGTTTTGAGGTTCAAGGATTAGTATGATTTAATGTTTAAAAATATGATGTAGAAGAGGAGTGTTTAATCTTTCATATACAAAACATGTCAAAATTCAGCAATTGTTCACAATGAATGCACACACTCAACTCCTCACAAAGTGTATCACATCCAACTCACTCTCCCCAATGTCTATTTCTTTTGTCACAACCATACAGTGAATAATAATGAGTAAACATCCTCTTTTCTCCATTTTTTTCTTTTGTTATATTTTATTTTCAATTTAAAGAACTATTTTTTTAATGTATTGTTTTTTTAAGATAAAGATGGAATAATTTGTAAAAAAATGATGTTATGTGGATAGTGAACCCATTTCCCAAGGGAAATGTAGCTACCCTTTATATCAACATATAACAATTATTATCTCCCCATAATTTCCATGGAAACACCCTCTCTCCTACACTTACTGAAAATAAAACAAGAATATACACAATAGATGGGTTGTTAGGGATATATTAGCTTGTAATGTGGCTACCTAACAGGAATTTCATGCTCTCTAAGGAATAAGAAGGATAAAATATCATGGTGGAATAAAATAGAGGTTAATTTTACGAAGGGATTTTCAATGTATGATTACCTCTATCATGAATGTAGAATACATGAATTTTATAGATTTAAACAAAATTAAGGCAAGTTCTAGTTTCTCTACATGACACGAGACTCTCACGAAAGTGATTAAAAGGAAGAATATGCAATAAAATCTTAGAATATCACTCAAGTAATGTATTAAATTGTTGGTCAATTATAATGAGGCATGGGTTTATAAAATCCATTAAATACCTAACAATGATTTGAAAATAAAAATTACAGAAAAATATTTCATATAAACATTCATTTGAAATTTTTTTTTCCAAAAATAATGGAATTTTCTACACAGTCAACTCAATCATAAAAAATGATTTTGGATATTCTTTTTAAGATTAATTTTATCTAAAAACACAAAATAAAGAAATCAAAAATTAAAACACATTTTTCTTTTTTAAAATTTTTAATAATTTTTTTTGTTTAATTCAAACTATGACATGTCACCCTCCCCCACACCTAAAAGTTACATTGTACTCAATGAACGTATTTTAAATAACTAGATAATGAATAAAGGTATAGATAAGGTACAACCTGCTAAGTGGTGTCATATGTGGCATCTATCAATTTGATTTACTCCATGAGATGCTTTGTAAAATCCTCATAGAAGTGTTTGACCCTCTACCCATTGACAGTTATCCTTTGTTCACTCTTCTCATGAAAAACCTATATCGAAACAAAAGGGTAAACATCAGTACTGGTATAAGGGGCAAGACATAGAGAATAAAGCATACCTAGGTAGATCTTTATCCTAGAATTATACATGATAAATTTATCCCCAATATGATACTTCTGCTGAAGAATCATGCTATCTTGGATTGCCTTTGTCTTTTCCTTATATATTCCGGATTTCTCCTATACATCCCATCGAATTTCTTCCAAATCTTGAATTTGCAGCTTCCTATGCTCACCTGTATCTAAAATATTCATATTAAATTGTTTAAAATTCCAATATGCATGATTTTCTACCTCCATTAGAAGGTGAAAATCCTTTCCGAACACAATTCTATATGGTGACATTATGATTGGGGTTTTAAAAGTTGCATGGTACACCCAAAGTGAATAATCCAAGCATAAACTCCAATCTTTCTTGTTGGTTTTTACCATTTTTCCCAAGATTATCTTAACTTATTGATTTGAGATTTCTTCTTGTCCGTTATTTTGGGGTGATATGCTATAGATACTTTTTGAACAACCCCATACTTATGAAGAAATTTTTTGATGTTACGATTACAAAAATGTGAACCTTGATCACTACTGATGAATCTAGCTAAACCAAACCTACAAAAAATTTAGGACCTCCCAAAATCAACAACCACTCGAGTGTCATCATTCTTAGTGACCTTTGTATCCAATCATTTAGATACATAGTCAACATCTAATAAGATTTACAAAAAGCCAAATGAATTTGGATAATTCCCCATGATGTCAATTCCCCATGCATCAAAAATTTCATAGAATAACTTGGGTTTTTGGGGCATTTCATTCTTCTTAGAGATATTACCTATGAATTTCCAATGACTACATGACTTGAAAAATCTATGGGCATCCCTATACAATATTGGACAATAAAGTCCTAGGGTAAGGTCCTTTTGAGCTATACATTGAGAGCCATAGTGGCCCCCACAGGCCAAAGTGGGGAAGAAGGTAAAAAGAGGTGAAATTATGTTCAGGGACACACAAACGAACTAATTGGTCACCACAAATTCTCTAAAAATATGGGTCATCTCAAACGTACCACTAAGAATCAGTCTTCAACCTCCAGGATTGTGAAGTGCTGAAATAAATGGGGACCCTAGATGTTGCTATAAAATTCACAATGTCCACATACCAGGGGTAAGGTCCACAACTTCACAAACGTTCTCATGAGGTAATAATTCTCCAATGGGGAGGTGTGAGTCAACATGATGGTTCAATGGTGGGGAAATCCTATTAATGTGGTCAGATACCACATTTTCCACTTCTCTTTTATCTGTAATCTCATGTTCATACTTTTTTAGGATGAGCATCCACTGAATGATGCGGGTTTTGGCATTAGGTTTATTTATTAGTGAATGAAGGGTAGCATGATTAGAAAAGACAATGATTTTTGACCTGATAAGATATGAACAGAATTTTTCCAAGTCAAACACAATAGAAAGAAGTTCTTTTTCAGTGGTTGTGTAGTTTTTCAGGACAAGGTCAAGGGTATGTGAGGCATACTCAATGACATTAGGATCCTTCTCAACCCTTTGTGACAAAACTACCCCAAATTCAAAGTTAGAGGCATCACACTTAAGTTCAAAGGTGAGATCCCACCTTGGTGGTTAGATGAAGGGAGGTGATGTGGGACTCATTTTTAGTGAATTGAATGTGTCCTCACAATTTTTATCAAACACAAACTCCAAAAACTTTTATAATAACTGGGACAAGGGAAGTGAGATCTTAATGAAGTCTTTAATGAATCAGCAGGTAAAAAAACATGAACGAAGAATGATCGCATCTCACGAACACATTTTGGATATGGAAGGTTTGAAATTAATTCAAATTTTTTATTTATCCACTAGAATTTCCTCTTTTGAAATAACATGCCTAAGAACTATCCTTCGTCCAACCATGAAATGGAATTTCTCATAATTTAATACAAGAAGGTTTTCCAGGAAACGACAGAGGGTAGAACCTAGGTGATCCAAAAAGTCATCATAGGAAGTTCCATAATCCTTGAAATCATCTATAAAAACATCCACGAAATTCTCCAGGTACTCAGAAAAAATACACAACATACATCGCTGAAACGTACCAAAATAATTACTTAGAGAAAAAGGAATCCTTATGTATGCAAATGTACCAAATGGACAGGTAAATGTTGTCTTTTATTAATACTTATGGGCTATATAGATTTGAAAATAACCTGAATATCCATTAAGGAAACAATAATGGTACTTACTAGACAATATTTCTAGCATTTAGTCAATGAAAGCTATAGGAATGATATCCTTCCGCATGGATTGATTCAGTCGATGGTAGTCAATACAGACTTTCCAACAGTTTTTCACACATGATGGAACCAATTTTTTCCTTTCATTTGACAAAACAATTATTCTGGTTTTTTAGTCACAATTTTCTTATGCTAGCCCATTTACCATCAGATATTGGATAAATGATCCCTGAAACAAATAATTTACTGACTTCCAATTATACAACTTCAAGGTGAGTGGGATTCAACTGGAGTTGATATTATCTCATGGGCTTAGCCTCATCATCCATAAGTATATGGAACATACAATTAAACAGGGTAATCTCGAGAATATCAGCCAATGCTCATTCTATTGTCTTTTTACACTCTCTCAAAAAGATGATCAGTTTTGATTCCTGTTATTGAGAGATTTTATTGTCAATCATGATAGGCAATTGGTTAATAACCTCAAGATAGACATATTTTAAATTAGATGGAAGTGGTTTTAATTCCATCACTGAGGGTTTTTTGACTGAGGGAGGGGATTTAGGGGGAGTGAGGTCCATTAAACTATCCATCTACACATGTTTATTCTCTAAAGATATAGATTCTATTGGAATGATATTTATAGAATCAACATCAGTTATGGGTACCTTAGAATGAACACACTCATAAATTAAACCAGAAAATTTACACTTTTCAGAACCCACACAACACTCAAAACATGAATTAAAACTCAAATCATCCAAGGGTGAAGAAAAGTAAAATTAATCAGAGTATGGTTTCCAGAATTAATTTTGTGTCTGTTTTTGAATCATTTGAGAGCACTTCCATCGAATATACAGAAAGAGTGGAGTGATCTTCAATGAGGTGTTTCATTTTCTCAATGATGTAAAAACATACCTTTTCTGCTTCGAACTCCATGGACAATGTACCATTGTGGAAAATGATGATCATCATTGATGTTTTGAGGAATGAACTCCAAAGTATTAGAGGTTCATGTCCTTGGGTTCAGGTAACTTCCATCTCAAGACTGTAGAAATTAGCGGTGAAGATGAGATTCTTCACTCTAACAAAGACATCCTCAATCACTCCTGTTGGATGTGTGGTACTCCAGTTGGCTTGTTTCATGATAATTCCAGTTTGTTGAAGTTCTCTAACATGCAGAGAAGTATACACAGAGTGAGGCATTAAATTAATAGAAGCACCTAAATTCATCATAGCATCAGAAAAGAAGGTCTCCCCTATGGTACACGGTATCGTGAATGTGCCCAAATCATTGAATTCGGTTGGAGTTGTTTGTTGAATCAAGATCGATACATTAATTACCATGTTTACTCTCTCATTCCCCTTTATCCTTCATATATGGGTGAAGAGTTCATTAAGAAATTTGGCATAATGGGGAATTTTCTTGACTGCATCCAATAATGGAATATTAATGTGCACTTTTTAAAACGTATCCATAATTTCATTATCAATATCATTTTCAGAATTTTTTTTAGATTTAGAGAGTATTTGGTGAAAAGAAAGAGGAATGTATTTCTAATTTGAATCATAAAGGATAATTTTATTTCCCTTTTTATTTTTATTTTCTTCATTGAAATATTTTATGGGTGGAGAAAGATATTTTTCAAGAGGGGGACATACCTGTTGTGTAGAATTAGTAGAAGGAGTAACTTCATTACCACTATGAAGTGTAATTACACAGACATTATCTTTTTTACTTAATATTGGAAATTGGTTGGGATGGTAGTTGTCTGGAACCTTGCATCTTAATCTCACCTATTGTGTTTTCTAATTTCCCTACTTGAGTTCGTAGGTCTTGAATTGCTGATTGTGTCGTCTGTTGGAACTAGAGGTTCTGGGTTTCCATTTGTTTCACCATATCCTTGAGTCTTGGTTCAGATTTGGGAGGATAATGAGTATTGTTTTGAGATGTTGAAGGATAATATGGTTTCATACCGTGTCATTGTGGATACCAATTCTTCTTGGGGTAGCTTGATTTTCCTCCATGTCGGTACTGGGGTTGTGTTTTCCACCCAGGATTGGGATTTTCCCTAAATGGTTCTTGCTTGAAGGGAGGTGATTTTTGGAATGGACTCACTGGGAACACTACTGCACATGACTTGGGTGAATCATGATTTTTAGGGAATTGGTTAGAATAATGAGTATTTTTTAAACAAATACCACAATGTAACAGAACTGGAAGAGATTGTGAGTTACCTTGTTCTTGAAATAATTTCCTTAGAAGGGTATGCATATCATCAAGATTTTTATCTACCTTTTTTCTAGAGATTAAGGAATTACCTCATGAACTCCTTGGGTTGGTGAAATAGCTCGTGTATCAAATTTTTGTGCATTTTGAGCCATGTTGTCTATTAAGTCACAAGGAGTGGAATGTTTTTTATCAATTAGGGCACCAATAGCTGAAGGATCAATAATTCCACGAACTATGGGGATAAGTACCTCATAGAAGTATTGGATTAATATTTTTTCACTAATTTGGTGGTGGGGGAAGTTTGAGAAATGCCTATTTAATCTCTCCCAGTATTCATGAAGGGTCTCTCCTTGTGATTTACTAATTCCATAGATTTCTTTCCTAATTGATGTAGTTCGGGAGGCAGGAAATAACTTCTATAAAAAGAGTATTTTAAGGTCATTCCAGACCCCAAATGTGGTAGGAAAATAGTATATCCAATCTTTTGATACACCATCAAGGCATAAAGTGAGGTCTCTAAACATAATTAAGTCCTCAGACACATTTTGGGGTTTCATGGTGGAGCACACTATGTGAAACTCCTTAAGGTGTTTATGAGGGTCCTCACTGGGAAGACTATGAAATTTAGGAAGAATGTGGATGAGCCCTGATATCATCTCTATGTTTGCTTCTTCCTCGGGATATTGTATGTACACAGGTTTGTACTCCACTACTAGGGTGGTCAGTTATTTTAAGGTTTGATTATTTACAGCCATGTTTTCTTGGGTTGGATTGGGTTTAATTTTTGTTTGGTTTATAAAAACTTGAGTTTCCAAAAGGGGTTCCTCAGTGTTACCTGATTTACCTTCTATATATGCCTTTATTTTTTAATGGAGTAATTTTTTTAATTTGAGGGTCAAATTCAAGTAGTGTTTCTTTACCAGATCTTATCATGCAACAATGATTTCCAGTTCGATTGATTGATTGATTGTTGTTTTTTTGTTTTGTTTATATTTTTTTATTAAAGATGAATGAAATAAAAATACTAAATAAATTAAAGGAGGAAAAAATGATAATGTTATACTACAAAATTAGATATAGAGAGATGGAGAAGAAGAAGAAGAGAGAGAGAGAGAGAATAACACATAAAAACAACCAAAAAATAGAAACTAAAAAAAACTAAAAAAACAATATAATGGCGGTGGGGTAATAAAAGAGGTATTAATTAATATGTTAAATAAATAAATAAATATAAATAATGAAAAAATGATCTAGGCTCCCCAGAAATGGTGCCAAAATTTGATCACGTTGTAGAGCATGTCAAATTAGTTGTTTAGTTTTTACTATATTTTCTATAGTATAACAACAACCCTAGGTCATATCTCTAAGGAGCCTTAGATCATTAATTGAAAAATAAGGTTTTTATATAAGGGGAATTTGATTTAATAAAACTAAATTTCTATTTTTAATTATTACAATTGAAAAACTAAAGCGATAAAACAATGTAGAAATGAAAAGGATTAATTAAACGTGATCAACCCAGGGGAGTATCGTGATGATCATACTTCATCGCTTCAAGATAAATGTTATAGATATATTAATCCCTAGTTTGTAACAACTATAAAAATAATGTTTTTGAGTTTATACTAGGATACCTCCAAGGGTTCAGTTGAAAACACACAATGATTCACCAGACATCGTCGATGATTGGGTGATTTGTGTTCTACTTCATAACTGAAACTCACCAAGGAAACACATGAAGAAGTCAATTTTCTATCTAGGTTTGTATTTTATTTCTTTTTGATACCATGAAATAAATTTACATGGACTTGAAAATGCATATGTGAGTTCAATTGACCAATATGCACCACACAAACACTGTAATTGAATGAGAGAGGAAAAAGGATGAACGATGTGTGAAATGTCACATGAAAGGGTACCCCAAAACATGATAATTTGATTTTGAGTATAAAATACCACTCTATAAATAAATTTAATAAAAATATATTATGAAAAAAACAACATAAAACCAGGAATTAAAAATATCATTAAAAATAATACATGTATGATGCTCAGTATTACATCACGCTTCTCCATGGGTGATCACAAGGATTTTAGAAACCCATGGGTGGGGAGGAAGAAGAAGATGTTGATGTTTCATGTAATATATCCTCAATAAATTTATGAAATTATGGGGATACACCTTCGGGACTCTAAAATGGTATCACCTTTCCTCCTGGTCTAACTCTCAAATTGGGAGCCCAAGGAGCCATTTTATAGAAAAATTGGATGGTGGTTTTGGGCACACAGATTTATTCAAACCACTTGTACCATGTTTTTCATCCATTTAAAAATAGAGTATTCCTTTTGAAAAATCTGGAAAGTTGTATACCCACTTCCTTATTATCTCTACCGAATGTTGGGAATCAATTGGAAAAGTCGATCTAGAGATAATGACAGATTACAGAATGCAACTCCTGACTTCTCATAAATTTGGTATTCTGGATATATCTGGTAATTTGGGCCTCTTTTTGGCATAATTGGGCTTGGATATCTTCATAATAGTTGTATCGCATTTACTATTGGACCATAATACAAAATATGAGCCCATTTGGATGTACATAATTTTCTAAATAGTTAAAACATCGACAAGTCTTCCTGAATCCATGCAATTTTGGCCCATTTTTTTCCACTTCATCACAGGCCCTCCAAATCATCTCCTCCTACATTGAAATCACCAAAAAAGTAACATTGCCCATTTTAATAGCTATAAACACAAAATAATGGAATTAAATATGAAGTTAAATTTGTTATTATTTTTATAATTTTCAATACAAAACAAGTTTAGCACAATGTTGTAAGGGTTTAAATCAAACAGTGAATTATGGTACGATCAGTATGCATACTTGGGGCTATGTGGCCATTGGGTTTAGTTACTCTTGAGGGAGTTAGGTATAGGAAATCACAAGATATTTTTTAAAAATGGAGATAATCAGGACATAGGATGATAGTTCCATTTATGAATCTGAGGGGGGGGGGGTAGAAGGCATGTGATGGTGGTTTACAACATGAAATGTATTGATGTGTTACAGTGAGGGAATTATTTAATTTATCTCTTGTTTCTAGAATTGTGTGTTATATACATGATATTGGAGCTTATTATCATTTCATAACTTATGATATCTTTAATGTAAAATGATCAAAAAATGGTATATGAGTGTTTTGTGCAATGGAAAATGTGAAGTTATTTATTGTGTTGAATTTTGTAGAATTCTCAAAAAACACAAAGGGGTAGATTATTATCCAAATCCTTTTTGAGGTTTTTACAGTTTATGTTTGATGAAAAGTTGAAGAAGTGTTCAATTGATGATTGGAGGGTTATATATATTCTTTTTAATCCACCCACTCTTTATAGTTACTGGAATCTATTGAAGAAGAGATATTTCAGGAAGATAGACCCCTAATCGTAGATCCTACTCCACAATGTAGGATTTGTTACATTTGTGATGGATTCACTGTAGTATAGTCACATAAACCATATATGAGATCATACTAGACTATAAATGGGACATCAATTGTTTTCCACACCACATAATCAATGGATTATCCTTAATAATGGTAGAAAGGATCTAAAAATATAGCTAATACCACTCAAGGATAGCACCTGAGTAGCCTCCAGTGTGGTTAGTGGGTGATATCAGGAACAACATAGTCATGAGGTCCAAAAATTGTGTTCATGTGAGAACTCATACATATATAAAAAAATATGTGTGATGGTGGGACACAATGCAACTAAAGTATTCAGAGTTGGTGCTTTGCCTCTCACGTGAAGCATGGAATGGGAGGTAGTAGATGAGAACTAACACCATTCTCACTTGATGGAGGTTCTAATGAATTTGGTTTATTATAAGGAACATAAATTACAAAGTTAATTATGAAATGGTATTTTATGTTACTCAACCATGGAATAAGTAAATGAACAATGGAATATGGACCATCAATAAGTATTTTTTATAAGTTTTAGTACTCCTGGAAATTATGGTGTGACCACGTCATGGATAGATGGTCATGTATTTTCCTAGATAAATGAAATAGAGACACAATATAAAGAGTTTGGTGAGTCAAGAGAATCTAAGGTGGTCATGTGGAGATCATGGTAGAATTGACGGGAAAATGTTGTTTCTAGATTTGGTCATCTATAGGTGCCCATGTCGTAGTTTGTTAAAACACGCCATAGTGCAGTATAAGGAAATGAAGATTACATAATAATGATGGTAACCACACTATAGTATGTGAAAAAAGGAGTATGTTATTCATTAAATTAATAAATAATTTCATAGCCAGTCAGTTTTAGTTAGTAAGATGTATGGGACAAAAACATTGAGAGGAAGTTATTACTCAAATTTTCAAGTGCCTAATTCAGATATAATAGCACTTTGTGCAGATATTAATTACAAGTAAAAAATAAAATAGTATTTTAAAAATAATATATAACCCTAAAAATGGGATTTAAAATAAAATATAGGAGAAACTCTTAAAATAAAATATAGGAGAAACTCTAAAAATAAATAGGATTTCAAAGGATATTTAAATGACTTGTTGGAAGATTGAGATAAAAATAGAAAGAGGGAATTCTAATAGTTGTATCCTACTAGAACACCAATAAAGGAAGAAAAATATACAAATCATGTTAGGTATATTATTCAAATAATGATATTGTGAATAAGATCAAGGAATTCACAATGGAAAGATTGATTTCATCTCTTTTTTGAGAGGTACCAACCCTTCTCATCTTCTTTGAATAGACAGTTCGTGTCATGAACTGACCTACTCACGCTTGCCTGGTCAGTGGAATGTTGATTGTGACCCCAAATTCCCACCTCAAATAGGATTGGGGAAATACAAAATCTCTAATAAGGCATAAAAATAAATTGGATTCATTATCCTAATGTAATTCTAAACATGCACACAACCTTCTCAATGAAAAAAGGATATAGAAATAAAAAAAACCAACATCTATAGTACAATCATTCATGGAATAACCCCATGGAATCACATTATATTACATAAATATGAAACCCAATCATAAAGGGGATAAATACACAATAAAAAATGAAGTCTCATCCCAACAACAACTAGAAAAGTGGAAAACCTGAGAGGTTATACCTCCTGATCTCCATGTACGACCTCCAAATGCAGTCAATACAACCAAGTAACAATATGATTTATCAAATTCACTTCTGATGTATATTTTTTCCACATATGACATGAAATGTGTGGGAATATCCCATGAACAGGTGAGTATATACATACACATTAGGATTCCTTGAAAACCATAAAGGGAGAAATAGAAAGATACGATAGTTATCAAAACCTAATAAAGAAATGTCATTAAAAATATAAGATAATAACCATAACAATAACCCATATCTACTAAAAAATAATCCCAATTGATAGATAATGGGGATCTCTATTTATATATCCCAACTAAGAATGATGAGTCAACCAACATCTAAAAATTTCTATCTTCAATGCCTAGCATCATGAACAACTAACTAAGAATCTCTTTGGTGGACCTAAACATCTACAATGTACTCTGCAACTGAGGGGAACAATATCTAGGGATGTATTTCACGTAACCCTATAAGAATCCCTATAGATGAAAAAATCCTCTCCACCGAGCTCCATAGATGAGGGGGAAAAATCTCCAGTGGATGAACCACACCACAGTACCCTAGTTCATCAAGGCGAAGGGGTGCCACTTGGAAGATGGAGGAAATGTTCCCTAGTGCATCAGGGTGGAATCCACCTTGAAGATATAATACCCATTCCCTAGTCCATTACGGGTATTCCACTCAAAATATATTGGACATGTTACCTTGTGTGTCAGGGGTTCCACATGATAGATAGAGTACATAATCCCTAGTGAATTGAGGTGGGGTGTGATACTCAATTGTTTGAGGAATCAATCCCTAGTGCGTTAGGGAGGTGCCACAAGGTAAATTAATGATCCACACCCTCTAAAAATAAGTGTAGTACAACTCCACCTGAGTGTAGATTATGAGGGACCCATTATTTATTATGAGAGGGGGTTTCCAACCCCCACATCTATTTGGAGATCATACCTAATTATTTCCACCTCTCAAGCATCTCTTGAAGAATCCTCATTTTTGGAGCACCTCACATCATATCCTGCTTTCCAAAACAAAGGATATTGTCACATCCTACACGTAAAAACACTCATGATAGGTTACTTTTGGGACAAAATATGAGTCCTGAAGGAGACATTAATGGTATAATATCATTGAAGAAGTACATAATGTGTACATGGGGCCACATGTTGTGTGAACTCACCTCATTTCCTCAATGTTTTGTACCTTAGACATGGAATGGGAAGCCAGATCATACTACATGGAATGTATAGGTGGTATGCGATGTGTATTGGACATCCTAGGCTTACTTGTGTCCTCCTAGCCCATTCCCATGAACACTAGATGTGCTCATGTGTTGTTGTCATGTCTGAGTAAATAGATGTTGATGTGTACTATAATTGTTCCCTTATTACTATCATTGTATATTCCCATTTACACCTAGAATAAAAAACAAGCCTCCCACATTGGTTCACACAATTTGTATGGTTCAAACATGGTGTGTGATCTTTATATCCACCTAAAACCCGAGTTGTCGCATCTAGGGGACTACATAGAGAGTGTTTCATCGGGATACATGATGTGTAGTCAAGAAATTTGAAGAAACCAAATATTCATCACATGTATCCTAGATCCACAATATCCACCATTTCATGTAGCTACTATACCATATAAATTCATTAAAAATGATGGAAGACATCTCTGACCATCGATTATCGAAAGCTTTTGGATGAAAATCAGAAATCTGATTAAATGTGTAGGAAACCATCATGATTCTGCTATTGTTTTCAATTATGAAACCCAGATCCATCAATTAAAACCATTAATCCGTCATTATCCATCCCTAAAACATGAAACCATTATTAATTCACTCCACCATCATGTATCTGATGATTCAATCATGCTCAGAATCAACCAAGAAATGTCAAACGGCAACCTTGTGGACCAATGATGAAGAACGAGAATAATAATGGGGGGAAAGAATATGAACAAAGGTGATGGGAATAATTGACCATTTCTATCTTGAAAAAAAACAATATAGTGCACAATAAAAGGTTAAAATCAGGATAAACAATTTAAAATAAGCTGAAACATTAATATTTTTTAATTTAGGGCCCATGCGAAGAACAAAAATTTCCATAAAAATGATAAATATTATTAATCAATTCTTAATAATTAATAAAATGATGTAAATTAAAAATTATATGCCCTGAATTTATTATGGCTTAGTCATTGGTGAAGAACTCATCTGCTAGTGTTGGTTAAGAAGACCCATTATGTTCTTCCTCAATCTCATATTTCCCCATGAACTATTCACCGTTGTTATCTGATCTTGAAATTTCAAAGAAGAACAGTTCCTCATCCTCTCTAATCTTCCCATGTTTATGTGTATAACCCCCAAAAAATCATTATAATGATTTATTTATTGAGTATTATTAGTTTTACCATTATAAAATTAATTAATTAATTAATTAAGATAATATACCCACCAAAGAATACCTCAACTGAATGAATGGAGCTAAAAAACGTTAGGTCATTCCTAGGATAAATCCAACATTTTATATTCAACTAGGGTATCGTATTTTCCATTTATGACCCCAAAAATGGATTTTTACCAACATGACACATGTGTGTGCTTTAGAACATAGTAATCTTTTTAATGTATTAATTAAGGGTCCCAAGACAGCCAACAACATGCCAACTACAAGGAAAAATCATGATATAAACATATAAATATTCAAAATACTAATATAGAAAAATGAGACTCATTTCACTCACACTGCATTCAAGGATTTTATCCTCAAAATGTGAAAAACCTACTTAGACAGATGAAGATAGTGAGATATCATATGGATTTCCCACTCCAATGATCCCTCCTGGAGGTTCTCATGTTATCAAAACATATGTACACATTGGAAATAATTTCCCTTGATGTGTCATCCCCTACAAGAAACCTTAAACAATAATGATCCCCAAAAAAGGTGTATCCATTCTCAACACCTATCTCATCCCAGTTGACATAGTCCATTTCATCATGCACATATATGCTCTATTGTGGCACATGGAATACATCATACACTATTCATAACTATGGTAGTAGGGATAAGTATTATACCGCCTCTCTAACCAATCATATTGACTACAAAAAAAGTCTAAGAACCTCAGAGATAGTATTGAACCCTAGAAAAACCTCTGTAACCCATGAAGAGGTGAGATAAATAAAAACATATAATCATAACATTTAAATCCTAAGGGATTCATTGTTTCTCTTCAATAGACTTCTGATTTTTCTAAGCAGCCGTCATCCACACGTTGATGTACTACACCCACACTATTGATTCTAGCACCAACCCTTGTCCCATAGTCACTACCTCCCACTAGATTAGACCATTATATTAGTGAATTACAGGGTCTCTAATTCATGTTCCCATATGAAACTCTGTAAATAAAATAAAATCATCCAATCTATGGCACAAAATTAACATGCAACACCGAAGAATGGTCAATTGAAACTAAAAGTTCTACATTACCTGGCCATTAAACTATATCAAAAAAGTCATGCTCAACCAAAATTGAGAGACAAATCCTCCCACATCCTCTCTATAACGAAAATGTGAAGTAATCATCATAGTCTGAAATGATCATTGAGGGAATTCTATAAAATCAGACTGACTCTAGAATGAACATGATTCCAATAATATACACTAAGCTCAACTCCTAGAGGTTTAGGAATTGGGGAAAAATGTTGAGTTATTCGATGATCACTCAGTTTGTGTCATGTCCTATTTCCAATCATGGAAACTCCATAATTAAAACTACAGTTCCTAACCCATTACCAATACCATCCGGACACCTTGGTCTCCACCCACTAAAGGGTAATAACTCAAGAATTGTACTTATCAACAATATATAATATCCTTGGCCACTAAACATCATTCCATAGGATCTAGATATAGCCACCCTTCTACTGGGTATACTACTAAGGGAATAAAACATCCATAGAATCATGTATTGTTCCTTGAATGGTGTTATCATCCATCCATGAAAGGATAACATACTCACCACCTTCTGAAAATCCATCATGAACATGTCCAGTTGATTTCTAGATATAAATGAACTCACAAAAAATATCTCTAATTTGTGGATCCTTAACTCACTGATGAAGGTGAGGGGTAATAAATATCGTCTGGAGATACATTATACTATCATAACCCTCAAGGCCCAACTGATAATAATTTAACTCCTCAATTACCTCATTCAAGAATAGTGGATAGAATATTCATTATGAGCATATTCTACTACATCCACACCTCTAAGTGTCTCTCAATCTAGTACTACCTCAACCATTACCATGTTTATTATCACTCAAATGTTTTAGAAGGCCTAATATAAGAACTAGACCTACTCGATCAAATTTGTTCTCTATAAGATCTTCCTATAAGGATGGTACTCCCAAATCATGTCCAAAACCATCTGAATGTGCCTTACATACTCCACCTATGATGCTAAAAACATGAGGGTATCAGTGAATATGACTACTAAGAACTAATATACGAAGGATTAAGGATCTAGTTTATAAGTCCCTCAAACTCTTCTAGGGTATTTAATTTTCAGAAGGGTATCACCATGAACTCAAAGAAACTATAGTTTCTCTAGAAATCTATAATTTGTACATTAAAAAATCTCACTTGTATTTGGTTATCACCCACCCTGTGATCAAACTCTGAGAATCAATTCACCCCAAACCAGTAGTTAAAGAATTCATCATTTCTCAGGGGTCAACACACCCTCCTAAGAGTAACCTCGTTTTGGTGATGTCAATATAGAAACAAACCCAATTTATTATCCCCCTCTTAGTTTAATAACATAAGGCCATATAGGTGGGTAAACAAGTTATAATGAGCCCCTTATTTATAGACTTCCCAACCACACACTCATATCTCATAGCTACACATGGTCATTTGATATACTAGAAAAGATTTCAAGCTATCCCTAGTGAAAGTGTATTCCAAAAAAACTCTCACTATAGAAGTAAAACAAGCACATCCTCAGGGAAAACATTCTCATACATCTCTAACATTTCAATAACTGAAATCTCGTGACATTTTATGCTCATAAGTTTATACTATACAACTGATAAACAATTAGTTGTATCATCTTAAACATGAAATCATCCCACTCTATCTAGGATTCTTTATTACCAATAAAGGGAAATTCTATCCCACTAACTTGTTTGCACTAAAACCCTCAATAGAAGTAGTTATCTGTAAATAGAGCATATGGAACTAGTCCATACATAGGGAAACATCTAAGGCCTCACCATTGAATATGAAAAGATTCATCATGATGTTATATCTCCTCCTCGAGTAGGGTAACACTATAATTAAAAGTGTTTGATCACAAAAAATATATGTAATACGCTATGAACACAATGGTCATACTAAAATATCTACTACTATCACTAGTCTGGAAATAGGGGAAATTTACATGGAAACGTTTCTTGTAATCATGCACGAAAACTAAAACTAGAGAAAATAATGCGTAGGTTATACCTCAATCATATCTAGATCCTTAGGGTCACAAGCCTCAACTTCCTGAATAAATCTTTACCATTTATTTATTGTAATCCTTAACTAGGGTTTACACTGAAACCTTATCACATCAATATGAACTCAAACATACATGTCAAAATAACCCTCCCACTAAACCTCAACACTATCATCTTTTGGTGGCATTGACACACAAGCATAGTTTTAAATATTTTTTACAAGAACCTGTCTCAGTGGGAGATGTTTCACCCTTCCTTTCATGTCCAAAATCATGTTAAGAAACACAAGAACAATTATCCTTTGACACCCTACTTCACCCTATAGAAGTATTTCCACTCGTACCACAACCATGAGGGGTCCTATAAATGTGATACTTTCACACCATAGGCCCATTATAGTCCTCTACCACATGATAAGGGAGTATAGATTACCAAAAAAATAGGGTGGTCTCTATATTCGGTACCCATGATGCACACTCAACATAGTTTCATCATCTTTTAGTTCCACAAGACCCAACTACTACTCCATGAAGAATAATGGTTGAGAGCATGACTATCTATTCGGTCGGGATCAAAACAACCTAGAAAACCAAAACCACAACCTCAATCTAATCATATACCTTCTAAGGGTGTATCTCATGGATATTCATGGGAATTTCCTTTCTTTGTAACTCACGCAATGCGATCATATTACACACACCATTATCTAATATTAATAGAGCCATCCACAATACAACATGACATCAATCAACCATCTAGTCCATTGGTAGTGGATCTACGTGCTTCTTGATGGGTGGTAGCACTGCTACCATTTTTTCTAGAGAATATAACCCAAAATGGGTCCCTAATGTTTAGAATCATATCTTAATTAGTCGTTTTTATAATATTTTCTCAAAATAAAAGTTGGATGTCATCACAAAAAAATAAGAATTTATTAAGACATGTCATGATCAAAGAATATATCTAGGGAGATAACCCAAGAATGAAAGTCCAAGGAATCAATATTATATAATGAATGTAGTATTAATTACCTGAAACTGATGTCTTAGTATGTTGATTCAACCCTGAGGTGTTTAGAGTTTTAGTAAATGGATACATTGAGCATCGTACCAACATAGGGTTCCGTAGCCTAAATGATGCATTCAACACACTCTGAAATTATCTCCCTAAGTTCCTAACCAATAATCATCATGTGTACTAATCCAACCCCGACTCGAGTATGAACTAATCTGATACCACTCTATCATGACCCAATATATCAGGGCCTTCCTGGCTAGTGCATACCAAGTGTGACACCCCAACCCTTACTCTAATATGATATGGAATGGAAACAAGTTCTAAGAAAGAATAAACAGAAATGGAAGTCCTTAGCATAATATTCCTATATTCAAGCACACAACCATCTCCTTTAAAAGGTTCATTTGAATAATGAAATATTGAAATGTCTAGAGTATAACTATTCATTAAATAACTTATAGGAAATAAATTAGAGTAACATAAAATAAAACCAAAAAATAAAGTGGTGAAATACACACTGAACTAGAAATTATGTCTCATCCAAGAAAAAAACAATAAAAAGAGAGTAATAGAGAGATATTAACTCTTGAACTCCATGTTTGACCACTAAACATGTTCAATACACCCAAGTACTACTATACTCTACCAAAGACCCCATTAATCTACCTATCATCTGTATAAGGTATGACACATGATGAAAACTCCCATGTATGAGTGAGTATATACATATCCTATAAGAGTCCATTAAAACCACAAAGATACTAATTGAAAAATATAATAATTATATCAACCTAATGAAGGCATGTAAATCAGGATATATTAAAATGGCCATAAAAAATCAAAGATACATTCAATAAGATTTGAAAATAAGAGAGAATGGGGATGTCCATATCCACATGAAGGAGTCAGTATGAAACTACAAAGCTCCAACTCTATTTCATATAACCATGAACAACTACATAAAAATCTTTGTGTAAGACTATAACCTCACCACTGTTCTCCACAAACAAGGTGGAACGGTCTCTTGTGATGCATCTTGCATAACCATTCAATAATTGTCATATAGGAACCACATCTTACCATTATTCTCTGTATCCAAGTGGGTAAAATTTCTACAGTATGACCATACCTTAATGTCTTGGGGGGAGGGTGTCACCCAATAGATTTAGTACCCACACCTTAGTGCATATGTGGGTGACACTCAGTTGATAGAGGACATGATCTATAGTGCATCGGGGGGGGGGGGGGTCCACTCAGTAGATAAGGGACCCACACCCTATATAGAAAGATGGGGGTACCACTCTATGTGAGTGAAGATTATGGGTGGCCCACACCCTCTTACAATAGAGCTGTTTCCAACTACAGAATATCTTTGATGATCCTTCCTGATCACTACCATCAATCAAGAGTTTCCCAAAAAAACATCAAACTCAAAGGACTTCACATCTTATCAAACATTCCACAATGAAGGAAAAAATCACATACTATATGAAAAACACTAAGTATAGGGTACTAAATGGCAATTATTCACATCTTGGAGAAGGAGATACAGATGGTAGAATCTACTAAGTGAATTACACAGTGTGTTTGTGGGGTCACATAGTGTGTGACCTCACCTCATTGCCTATGAATGTTCTACCCTGGAGATGGATTGGGAACCACTTCATAATTCATGGAATATACTGGTTGTACATAGTTTTTTATGGAAGCCCAGGGATTTCCCACATCCTCCCATCTGATGCTAATGTTCAATGGTCAAGCCTATGTGTTGTGGCTATGGCTAAGTACACAGTCATGCCCCCGTACTCTGTTCGTCACCATTTTTATGGGTGTGTCCATGATCATGTACTCTTGTAGTACAAGACAAGCCAACAAAACTATCTTATAAGAATTTTATGGATTATACATGACGTTTGATATTTATATCAACTAGAAACCCTAGCTTCCATAACCAAGGGACTACATGATCTGTGTTTCTCTAGGATACATGGTGTGTAGTTGGGAAATTTTTAGAAATCCATTTTTTTACATAGATAAAATATATACCATATATACCATTATTAAAGCCTATTTGACTACCATAATACCCTGAATATTAAGGAACACATCTCAATATATTGATTCTTAGACTCCGGTGGTCATAAACTAGAAATCCAATTAATAGCATGATAAACTATCGCCTGTACACTTCCATTTTAGGTTCCAAATACAAAATCCATCCACCCTAATTTTTATCAATTATCATTCATTTATAAATCATCAAACCTTCTATCATTCAGTTCATCATCACATATATTTTTATTCAATCTATTTTGAATTCAACTCGGCAATGTTGAACCGAAACCCCATGGGAAAATAATGGGGAATGTGATGAATAATGGGTGAAAATCATGAAAAAAATGTGATTAGAATTTTTATATGAAGATAACCTGTCTATAAATAATATAGTTTTGAATCAATGGGTGGAAATAGGAAAAAAAACTAGAAATAATTTTAAGCAAAAAAAATTTCAATTTATGGATCATGAAAAAAAAATTCTATAAAAATGAAATAATATAATAAATCTAAGCTTAATCATTAATCAAAGGAAGGAAACCAAAAATAAAAATCCCTACCTCAATTATGGATTGATCATTAGTGAGGAATGCATCATTCAGTAATGGAGAAGAATACATGTTGTGTTTACTATCTATCTAATAGTTCACCTCAATATGTCTACCACCACTCTCTGATCCCGATCCACCAATGATGAATGGGTCATCCTAATATCTAATATTCCTAAGGTTATGTGGATAATCCTATAAAAATATTAATAAAATATTTATATAAAATTATTATATTATGTTCTATTAGATAAATAAATTAACAAAATTAATTTCTTCTCTTAATATACCATAAAATGACTGTCTCAATCGAACATCTATCACCAACCAACTTTAGGTCACACATAGGTTAAACCCCATGTTTCGGATTCAACCATGGTTTTTGATTTCCCATCTAAGGTCCCAAAAATGAGGAAACAATTTGAAATGAAATTATGTTCAGACATTATTTAAAATAAATGAATAATTGTAATATATTAATTACAAGGTCCCGAGACACCCAAACACCATGTTGACTCTGAAGATAAATCTAGACAATGATGTTGAAACAATCAAATAACTAATCTAAAAAATGATATTAATTATAGTTAAGAGGGTTATTAATACCACTCAATTATGTAAACTAAATGAATTAGTGTTCTCTATTATTTAGGTTCATTGAAAAAACATCAATTGTATGCTCCTTGGACTAGCCCTATTAGGGTGAACCAAGTAAAATTTTATGTGTTCCATTTATTTATTTCATTTTTATTGGGAAAAATACCTAAAGGTGATATTTTAGTATGTTTGGGTTGATTGTGATTGTTAAAAAAGTGGGTTTACATGATTTTATGGGGAGTTAGAAATATTTTTGACTAGAAATGTTGACAAAGATCCAAGACAAAGGAATGAATGACTTGGAAGCAGTACAGAAAACTTTGTACACAAGGTGACATCGTTTCCTAATGTTTGCCAAAATTTTGTTGTCAAAATTTTGGAGTATATCTATAATAATGAAAATTTTATTTCCTTGAATGAATTCTTAAAATATGGAAATGAAATGAGTTTCATTAATATTGGTCTTCGTGAAGGGTGTTTCACGAAGGCATGAAGGTTTTGATGATGAGCTCTGTGACTATGACAAGAAGCACGAGCATGAAATTTTTTTGGAACCTCCTAAACTAGGGATCATAACGACTAAGATGAGGGAGCATCGTGAAATAGTGATGACATGGATGGTAGTTTCTAGAATATGTGGAAATTCCTATAAATAGGCCTCTTCCCCATTCTTAAAAGTAATTAGACTTAACTAAGATCACAAGGTTCCAGATATGTAATGGTAGTTTGTGAATTTGATTTTTGATGGTGGTTGTTAGGAAATATTTTGAAAAGGATGGGATTTTCCAAAGGGTATAAATGTCAACTGAAATATGTAAGAATAAAAAAAGTGTTGATTTTCTTGAAAGCTATAAAAAATCCAACTGAAATAGATGAGGTTTCAAAAGTCTAAGTAAGCTTTGTGAATGTTTTGAGCTTCAAAAAGGCTGTTAGCATCATTCATGTAAGCTGATTTGTGAAGGGTAAGTGGGCTTCATGAAATATGTGAGCCTCATTAAGGCACTGAGCATCAATAAAGTGTTAAAAAATTAATTTCTTGATATATCTATGGTGATGTGGTATTCATCAGTGAGATAAAAGTGGAACATCAATAGAGCACATATCTATAACTAAGGATGTATTCATTAGTGATAATGAAGGGACCTACAAGTCCATAAATTGTGTGTGGATCCCTTTCAGAGAAGTGAAAAATTGAATAGGAAAATTATGATCCTTCCACCATAAGTAATCCATAGAAAGATAAATAGGTAGTGACCTTTGGGAAAGTTATGAACTGACCCTAAACCTTCTAAATGTAGTAATCCTGGGCATAGAATAGATCTAGCTCAAATATCATTTTGGTTGTGATCCTTTCTAGATTTTGTGTAAAGACCTAGAATTTCCATGAATTTTTTTTAATTAAATGGGAATTTTGTGAGTCTGCGAAAATTTACAGTGAATGATTCTGAGGCCCGGTGTGCCCAGAATCAATTTCTGAATTTTTGTTTGGGTATGTTTAGTAAACTCACGAGTGGGTTTTTATAACATTTGAACTGGTGCTTGAAATTGAAATCCAAGGGCACTGTTGAACTCGTAGTGCCGATATTCTCTTAATAAGAATTTCACCTCGATGATAGATGGTCAGAAATAAAATATAGTTTTTGGGTTTTTAATGAATTAATTAAATAAAAATAATGTTGTAGCTTTATTTTTATTTTGGTTGGTTTAAGCCTCCATATGGAAGTTGAAGGTGGGGACCACCACACCTTAACATCCCATGAGATGTTATGGTGGGAGCCCACCAGAACCTGACCTCCTCTTCATGTTTAATATGGTGGGGACCACTTGAGGTTAAAACCTCATGAACTCCCCATTAAGTGGGGAGAAACCTCTTGAGCTCCCCACTTAATGGTTCCTCCACCCCTCCACATTAATTTTATGCCAACCTCTTGAATTAATTAATTAGAGCTAACCTAATTAATTAACCCATTTAATTTTTTTCCAACAATTAAATAATATATACAAATAATCTATTATTTTGGGTCGGAATTTGTCTTTTGGTGGAAATTGGAAGAGGATAGAGAGCTTAGGGAGTAAATCTCTCTCCAACAAAGAACAAAAACACATTCTTCTAACGAAGAATGCTGACAATGATCGTCATCGACTTCCTTCTTCAGAACCTCCTTCGCCGTAGGATGTGTTTTTCTACAATGATTCAACGTCCAACTTCTCGGGCCAACGTTTATGATCAAAAAACAAAGGTAGGGGTGTGTTTGATTTGATCAACGTTATTCTTTTTCCTCATAAGTTTCTTTATTCCTCTTGAAGCGTTTGTTATCAAACTAATATGGAGGGACCGAGCCAAACTAACACAGTCTGATTCCTCCATCATACTTCTTGTGGTGTGTTCTTCGCGTTCTTCAGGGGTGATGAACAGTGGATCAATATGGATTCATTGTGTGACAAAATGATCCAAAATTGAATACCTAAAAACACGATGACCTAGAGGTGGTGCGACGACAATAGCAGGCGACGGATCAGACTGGACCAGGAAGATAGTTCTTCGACCATTCTTTGAGTGGGTGAATCATAAGGTGTTTTCGGAGCCGATAGGAGGCCCAAAAATGCCGGTAATGTTTTCAGAACTTTGGGCCAACCTAGAGTCTGTAGTTTCATGGCGATCAGACCATTAGAATGAAGAACGGGCATCACAGGAGGTGCGCTGGCCAGAAACATCGTCTCTGGAAAATTCTAGAATACACGGTGTGTACTTCCGAAGAACACACCATGTAGTACAGGAGTACTATGGTTAGGGTTACTGGTTTTAGACACTTATCACATGGTGTGTGACCTAGGTCACATGGTGTATACTCTCTACGTAGCTTGGCAAAGGCGTCTTAGTGAGACTCGGTGTGTATTCTGAGAAATTAACACACATGGGAAGAATTACACGGCCTAGCGACATGATGTGTACTCTTTACACAGTTTGGCAGAGGTGGCTAGGTGAGACTCGGCGTGTATTATGAGAAATACACAGACACGGGAAGAATTACACAGCCTAATGACATGGTGTGTACTCTTCACACAGTTTGGCAGAGGCGGCTACGCGAGACTCAGTGTGTATCCCGAGGATACATGGATATGGGGTGAAGAACACAAGCATGTACTCCACCACACGACTAGGCAAGGCCAGTGACACGAGCTACCCCATGTACCAGTTACACAGGTTGGAGAAACATGGGTTGAGGCTTTGTATGGGCACATGGCCAGTGTACATGGAGTCAACCCCAGTTTCTTGGAAATGTCGTGTAACAATACCACAATCTGTGTACTTACTTTTTGACACGACTAGACTTTCGACATGGCCTATTGCACATGGGTAGCACCAAAGGTTTGACTACACAGCATGTACATTATTCCAACACGTTGTGTACTTTTTGGTATATGGCTTGGCCAAATCGTCCTCTGTGTCTTGAAAATGAATTGTTTGGTTTTTTCCACTATGACATGTCAGGAACATTGAGATACTCCTTGGGACTTTGTGTAAGTTGATGTAATGACACTTGGCTTAAGGAGCGGACCCTCCCGGAATCAAGCTTGGTTTTTGCTGAAACTCTGTGGCTGGATGCTCTCTAACTACTGTTCCTATATCTTGGGTGGGTTCGACAGTTATGACTATTTTTCCTGGATCCTGTGTGGGTTCGATAGTTCTGACTACTGTTCCTAGATCCTGTGTGGGATAGACAGCTCTGACTACTATTCCTAGATCCTGTGTGGGTTTGACAGCTCTGACTACTATTCCTGGATCCTCTGTGGGTTCGACAGTTCTATCTACTATTCATGGATCCTGTGTGGGTTCGATAGTTCTGACTAATGTTCCTGGACTCGGTGTGGGTTTAAAATCTCTGAATACTGTTCCTAGATCCTATATGGGTTTGATAGTTATGATTTCTATACCAGGATCCTACATGGGTTCGAAAGAATAGATGATTTTGTGGCTACATCTAATCATCTCAACTCTTAAGAAAAGTTGTATACCTGTGAGAGTTGAGTCAGTAACTTTAGTGTTTCCCTCATGATTGAGATGGATTACATGATAACTTATGTATATGTACAGGAATACAATTAAGTGGGGTTATCTGTTGATTTCATACCTTGTGATTTATCCTTGTTGGATTTTGTGAGACCATGAGGGTCTTGGGGTCTCTACTGAGTGTCATTATACTCACTCCTGCACCGGCTATGCCCGTACCTCGTTGTGTTGGATGTAGATGACGAACAACGCTGAATGAGGCTGAGTGTACTATGACTGTACGATACATGGAGGTGGACCATACGAAGTGACAGTACATGGACGAGGTAGACATTCATGGAGTGTTGTGGAGGCTATCAGTACCTACCCTTCAGGTAAGATTTTTTGAAAGATGATCCAGGAGCTATTTTCCCTTTTCTAGTACTTTTACTTTCAGTTTCTTGTACTTTACAGTTGGGCTAGTATTTCTGGCACATTTTTACTTTTCAACACTATTTTTTTATACAATTTTACTTAGATTTTTTCTTCCATCTTGTACTCTATTGTGTGAGATTTCAGGTTATAAAGGCAATGCCTTCCAGGTTTTAGGGATTTATGCCTTTGGTGATAGTCGCTAGCCCCTGGCCTGTGGAAGGCAGGCTTGGGGTAGTCACGGTTCTGGCCATGGGAGACGAGTCGTGACAAATTGGTATCAAAGGACATAGTTTTACCACAAAAATTAAGACTCCAATCTTTTATACGAAGCAATAGTGTTAAGGACATTGAGGGTGGTTTTCAGTTCAGGGAGTCCAGTGTTGGTGCGACAACCAATGTATCCATACACCATGACCCTGACTTCTGATTTTTAAATTAGTGCACAAAGACATTGATTGCACGTGTGTTTTCAAGAGTCTTATTTTTGAATTCTTTGAGTCAGATCACCAGGTATAACATTTGACTATGGCACACCTGTTTCTTATCAGGATGCCACCACACAGACAGACAGCTATGGTTCTGAGAGTTGTACGAGATGACAGCCCACCGAGCGACGAGGCCTCGGTGCAGGGCCCTATCATAGTAGAGGCACCAGTGGTACCACTACCACTTGGGACACCGATTCCACCCTCCCTAGTAGCAGATATTGCACTCCACCTAAGCTCATTGCATGAGTTCCAGTGCTAGAGGCCGCCTAGGTTTAGGGGTGAGATGGACCCGCAGGTAGCTGAGGTTTGACTGGTGGCTGTGGTGAGAGTCTTCAAACTAGTAGGGACACCAGCCGACCTTATGGTGATCATTGATGAAAGTCTCCTTCAGGAAGTAACTAGAAGATAGTGAAGCTTGATGCTCTAGGTGCATGATGAGGTGACACTTCTCTAGGTATACTTAGAGAGCCTGTTTCAGGCGGAGTTTTTCCCAGCTACCCTACATGTAGTGCAAATACAATAGCTACTTCATCTGCAGCAGGGTAGCATGATGATGTCACAATACTCAGTGAGGTTCACCGACCTCTCACGCTACTCCACAGATATGGTGCAGGACCAATTATTCAGGGCCCGAACCTTTGATTAGGGGCTCAGGCGAGATATCAGGGCTTCGATGATCTCCCTCAGCATCCCGAAACAGGCAGGGGTGTTGGAGAGATCCCTCTCAGTGGAGAGTTTCCTTGATGAGCAGTCACCAACATTGAGACCCACCACCGGGCGTCACGTAGTAGAGTATTCTGCAGTTGGAAGCAGATAGATGTCACAGAATTCTAAGAGGACTAGACTTATAGGTGGACGACCGCATGAATCAGGGTTAGTTGTGCGGGGTACAAGAGACAAATCCATACATTCCATGAGTTCGTAGCGTTAAACATGTGGCGGCTAGGGTCACATGGCTCATGACTGTCCAAACCACCATTCAGCTGATCAGCAGTCGATCAAAGGGCCACCCAGGTAGAGATAGGGATTTGTTCGAGGTGGTCCATAGGGAGCAAGTGAACTTGGGAGTGGAGATGGTCGTGCAGATGGTGGTGGACGACGTTTTGAGTTATTACCGCCACCACCACTAGGAGGTCCACCCTGACCGTAGGGAGCAGGTGGACATGGGAGAGCTCAGCTCCAGGTAGCTGAGGCTTACAATCATGGTGCTCTGGAGATGATTTGAGGTATGATCTGTGTCTACTCCACCTTATTTGTAGTTCTTATAGACATAGTTTCAGTCACTCTTTCATTTCCACTGCCCTCATTTGGAGCTCTGAGACTCTGACAGAGCTTTTGGCTCATTCTTTATGGCTAGAGATTCCTATGGGAGCAGATTCGACGATTACACACTAGTGTCGGAAGTGTGAGCTTACTCTAGGAGAAGAGAGAATCAGCAGTGATCTCCAAGTAGTGGCTTCGAGGCTTTACGATTTCATATTGGGTATAGACTTGTTATCTACTGTCCATGATCATATTGACTGTATTAGGCGCAAAGTGCAGTGTGTCCGCACGGATGCGACTAGGTTCACCTTCACTGGAGAGAAGGGAGCCTTTTTAGCACAGGATGGACTTTCCCGAAGGAGAGTACATCCGATCACTCATCAGTTGGATTGCCTTACCCTCAGAGCAGTTGATGTGGAGAGTCTGAATTATCCTGTAGAGGTGGACCAGTACGTTGATGTTTTCCCTGATGATGCCTCAGGTCCACCTCCTCGCAGATAGGTGGACTTTTACATTGACTTGTACCATTTGATGACATAGTTATATACATCAGTGTATCAGATGGCTCCCGTGGAGCTTCACGAGCTATGAGTAAAGATAGAGGACTTGCATGGGAAGGGGTTTATTCAGCCCAATGTTTCTCCTTGGGTAGCCCTGATTCTTTTTTCCAAGAAGGCGAATGGGAGCTTGAGGTTTTGTGTCGACTATCATCCCTGAACCAGGTAGCCGTGAAGAAAAATTACCCACTATCGAGGATTGATGAACTCTTTGATTATCTGAAGAGATCACGGTGGTTCTCGAAGATAGACCTCATATTAGGCTATCACCAGCTCAGAGTTCGAGATGAGGATGTGCAGACAACGACCTTAAGATTTCGGTATGGCCACTATGAGTTCTTGGTTATTCCTTTAGGAATAAAAAATGCTCCAGTAGTTTTTATGGGACTCTTGAATAGGATATTTCATCCATACCTCGATCACTTTGTTGTAGTCTTTATCGACAGAATTTTGATCTACTCGACTACTGAGGAGGATCATGCCCACCATCTGCAGGTAGTATTGGACTCACTCCGATAGCACCAGCTTTATGGTAAGCTCTTGAAGTGCCAGTTTAGGATTTGAGAGGTACACTTTTTGGGACATGTCATCTCAGAGGCTGGAGTTTCAGTTGATCCAGTGAATATTGAGGCGGAACATTCTTAGGATCTACCCATGAGTGTGATGGAGGTATAGAGTTCCCTAAGTTTGGTTGGATACTACCGGAGGTTTGTATCAGAATTCTCCAGAGTTGCAGCAGCACTATCAGACTTGACAAAGAAGGGGAAACCCTTTGTGTGGTCAGAGAGATGCCAATAGATCTTTTAGAAGCCGAGGCTAAGGCTGAATAGTTCCCCCATCTTGAGGCTTCCAGTGGAGGGTGTAGGGTATGTAGTTTACTGCGACTCATCAGGGACCGAATCGGATGTGTCCTGATGCAGGAGCGAGTAGTTATCACTTATGGTTCTTTTAAGCTGAGAAAACACGAGAAGAAATATGATACCCATGACATGGAGTTAGCAGTAGTGGTCTTTGCCTTAAAGATGTGGTGACACTATCTGATGGGAGAGTGTTTCATAGTCTACTCTGACCACCAGAGTCTTAGGAATATCTTCTCTTAGAAGGACCTGAACCTGAGATAGTGGAAATGGCTTGAGTTCCTCCAGGACTATGACTTCGAGATAGTCTATACTCCTGGGAATGGGAACGTTGTTCCAGATGCACTCATCACGAGGTCTGGTATACAACTGTTAGGCGAAGCGATAGAGAAGCCATCCACTTTGTAGATATCCTTTGTGAATAGAGATGGAGTAGCATTCCTACAATATCTCATAGTCACACCCCCACTCCTTCAGTGAGTCAGGGATGTGCAACATGGGGATGCTGACAGTGAGAAATGACGTGCTCACATATCCATAGGGCAGGAACATGATGGATTTTTTAAAGGTGGGGAGCACGTCATCCTCTTTAGAGGGCGTACTATGGTGCCAGTGCAACTTCAAGAGGAAGTGTTGAGGGAGTTCCACACATCCCCTCTAGTGTTACATCTAGGTGTGCCGAAGATGTACTGGGATATCTAGTGATAGCACTGGTGGCTGGGGATGAAAAAGGTAGTTAGAGAGTTTGTCTCTCGGTGCCTCACTTTTCAGCAGGTGAAGGCAGAGCACCAGGTACCAGTAGGCTTGGTTCAGCCTTTAGAGGTCCCAGAGTGGAATTGGGATGGGATATCCATGGACTTCATGATAGGACTTCCATGTACATCCAGAGGTCATGACTCTATTTGGGTGATCGTCGACTGACTCACCAAGTCGGCCCACTTCCTACTGATCAGAGATCAGGGTTCAATAGAGAGCTTGGGACGCCTCTATGTGCAAGAGATTGTGCAGATACATTGAGTACCTTCTTCTATTTTCTCCAATCATGATACAAAGTTTACTTCCCGGCTATGGAAGGGGTTACAGGAGGCTTTCCGGACATAACTTTGTCTGAGCACCACCTTCCATCCTCAGATAGATGGCTAGACTGAGTGGACTATTCAGACCCTCAAGGACATTCTCTATGCTTGTGTCCTCAACTTTGGTCATAGCTGGGAGGATCACTTACCTTTGGTGTAGTTTTCATAAAACAACATTTATCACTCCACCATTGGGATGGAACATTTTTAGGTCTTATATGGGTGACCTTAAAGATCACCCTTATGTTGGACTGAACCTGGGGAGTCAGCACTAGTGGGACAAGAGATTGTACGAGCTACCACGGAGAAGGTGCAGATCATCCAGGAGCAGATGAAGACTGCACAGAACAGGCATAAGTCATATGCTGACAGGATACAGAGGCCTCTGGAGTTTGAGGATGGTGACCACATCTTTCTACGGGCTCACCTCGATGAGGACTACGGCGATTTGTCCGAGGCGGAGAGTTATCTATGAGATTCATCGGACCTTTCCATGTACTTAGTAGAGTTGGTGAGTTGGATTACCACTTAGATCTTCCACCTCAATTGCACTGGGTGCATGATGGGTTCCATCTATCCCAGATGAGGATATACGTGCACGAACCTTCTCACATCATCGACCATAGAGAGCTGGACATTGATGATGGAGAAACTTTTATGGAGGTTCCAGTGGTGATTGAGGGTCAACATGAGAGGTTCCTATGGGGATGGTTGATACCTCTAGTTCACATTCACTGGTAGCACAGGATCCTCTAGGAGAGAACATGGGATCTGGAGGATTAAATGTGTGCTCAGTACCCCCAATTATTCCCTTACATCGAGTTGTAGCTTACGGTGATGTAAAGACCTGAAGTGGAGATAATGTAAAGACCCGAAATTTACATGTAATGTTTTTTAATTAAATGGGAATTTTATGAGCCTGAAAAAATTTACGGCTCATTATTCCGAGGACCAGTGTGCCCGAAATAAATTTCTGAAGTTTTTTCGGGAATGTTCAATAAACATACAAGCAGGTTTTTATAACTTTTGAATCGGTGCTCGGAATTGAAATCTGACGGCAACGTTGAACACGCAGCGCCAGTATTCTCTTAAGTATACTTTCACCTCGATGACAGATGGTTGGAAATAAAAGATAGTTTTTGGGTTTTTACTGAATAAATTAAATAAAAATAAAGTTGTAGCTTTATTTTTATTTTGGTTGGTTGATGCCTCCATGTGGAAGTTGGAGCTGGGGACCACCACACCTTAACCTCCCATAAGAGGTTATGGTGGTGGTGCCCACCCAAACCTAACCTCCTCTTCATGTTTAATATGGTGGGGACCAACCAAGGTTAAAACCTCATGAAATCACCATTAAGTTGGGAGAAACCTCTTGAGCACCCCACTTAATGGTTCCAATACCTATCCACATTAACTTTGTGCCAACCTCTTGAATTAATTAATTGGAGATAACCCTATTAATTAACCCATTTGAATTTTGTCCCAACGATTAAATAATTGATAAACATAATCTATTATTTTGGGTTGGCATTTGTGTTTTGGTGGAACTTGGGAGAGGAGAGAGAATTTAGGGAGAAATTCTCTCGCCAATGAAGAACAAAGAACGCGTTCTTCCAATGAAGAATGTTAGCGAGGATCGTCTTCGAATTCCTTTTTCGGAACCTCCTTTGATGTAGGACGTGTTCATCTACAACGAATCGAAGTCCGCCTTCTCATGCCAACATCGACGATCCATGAACCAAGGTAGGGGTGTGTTTGATTTGATCATTGTTATTGTTGTTCCTCATAAGTTGTTTTATTCCTTTTGAACCACTTGCTATCAAACTAATGCAGAGGGACCGGGCCAAACTAACACGGCCTGATTCCTCCACCGTACTTATTGTGGTGTGTTCTTCGCGTTTTTCATGGGTGATGAAAAATGGATCATTACAGATTGGTTGTGTGACAAAATGATCCAAAATTGAAGACCCAACTACATGGCGACCTAGTAGAGGTGCGACGACGATAGCGGGTGACATATCAGACTGGACCGGGAAGACTGTTATTCGACCATTCTTCAAGAGGGTCAGTCATAATGTGTTTTCAGAGCTGATCGGAGGCCTGAAAACACCGGTAATGTTTTCATAACATCAAGGTGACCTAGAGTCTGCTGTTTCGTGGAGATCGGACCATCAGAATGAAGAACGAGAATCATGGGAGGCGCACTGGCTAGAAGCGTCGTTTCTGGAAAATTACAGAATATATGACGTTTACTTCTAAAGAACACGCCGTGTAGTAATGGCCTAATGTGGTTATGGGTACGAGTGTCAGACTCGTATCACATGGCATGTGAGCCAGGTCACATACTGTGTACTCTCTACGTAGCTTGGTAGAGGTTGGTTCTCGAGACTCGGCGTGTATTCTGAGAAATTCCCAGACACGAGAAGAATTACACGGCCTAGAGACACGGCGTGTACTCTTCACACAGTTTGGAAGAGGTGAATATGTGAGACTCGGTGTGTATTCTTTGAAATACACATACACGGGAAGAATTAAATGGCCTAGAGGCATGGCGTGTACTCTTCACACAGTTTGGACAAGGTGGCTACATGAGACTCAGCATGTATCCCATGGATACATGGACATGAGGTGAAGTACACGAGAATGTACTCCACCACATGGCCAAACAAGGCCAGTGACACGAGCTACCCCGTGTACCCATTACATGGGTTAGAGAAACATGAGTTGAGGCCTTGTACGGGCACATGGCCATCGTACATGGAGTCAACCCCATTTTCTTGGACACAACGTGTAACCATACAACACTCCATGTACTTACTTTTCTACATGACCAGCCTTTATAAATAGACTGTTGCACACGGGAAGTACCCGAGGTCTGACTACACGGTGTGTACCTTATTCCAGCATGCCATGTTCTTTTTGGTAAATGGCTTGGTCATCTCATCCTCTGTGTTTTGGACACGAATTGTTTGGTTTTTCCTTCTATGATGTGGCAGTACCGTTGAGATATTCCTTCTTGGGAATTCATGGCAGTTGATGTTATGACACTTGGCTTGAGGAGAGGACCCTCCCAGAATCAAGCGTGGTTTTTGTGGAAGCACTGTGGTTGGATGCTCTCTGACTACTATTCCTAGATCCTATGTGGGATTGATAGTTATGACTACTATTATTGGATCATGTGTGGATTCAATAGTTCTAATTGTTGTTCCTGGATCCGGTGTGGTTTCAACAGCTCTGACTACTGTTCCCAGATCCTGTGTGGGTTTGACAGCTCTGACTACTCTTCCTGGATCCTGTGTGGTTTCGAAAGCTCTCACTACTATTCCTGGATCCAGTGTGGGTTCGACAGTTCTGACTACTTTTCCTAGATCATGTGTGAGTTTGACAGTTCTGACTATTGTTCATAGATATTATGTGGGTTTCAAAGCTCTGTATACTATTCCTAGATCCATTGTGGGTTTGACAGTTCTGATTTATGTACCAGGATCCTATGTGGGTTCAACAGAATAGATGATTTGGTGGATAAATTTAATCATCTCAACTCTCAACAAAATTTGTATACCCGTGTGATCTTATTAAGTAACTTTTCTGTTTCCCTTATGATTGAGATAGATTACTTGATAACTTAGGTATATATATGGGAATATATCTATGTGGTTTTATCTGTTGATTTCACACCATGTGATTTCTCCTTGTTGGATTTTGTGAAACCTTGAGTGTCTCAGGGTCCTTACTGAGTATCATTATACTCACCCCTGCACCGGTTATGCCCGCACCTCATTGTGTTGGATGCAGATGACAGATAGCGCTGACTGAGGCTGAGTGTACCTGAACTGGATGTTACACAGAGGTGGACCACACAGCAAGATGGTACATGGTGGAGACGGACGGACGTGGAGTACTGTGGGGGCTATCTGTACCAACCCTTCAAGTAGAATTTTCCGGTGGATGATCCAAGAGTTGTTTTCCCTTTTCCCAGTACTTGTACTTTCAGTTTCTTGTACTTTACACCTGGGTGCGTATTTACAGCCCCTTTTTACTTTTTAAAACTCTATTGTTATACAGATTTACTTAGAGTTTTGCTTCCATATTTTACTTTTTTGTGAGCGATTTCAGGTTATAAAGGCAATGCCTTCCTAGTTTTATGGATTTACACCTTTGGTTCTAGTCTCCAGCCCCTATCCAATGGAAGGCAGGCTTGGGGTAGTCACGACATGGGCCCTGGGGGATGGGTCGTGACATTTATTACATCAAAACAATATCATTTTATGCTCCTTGGATGTTCCTTAGTGAGGGCGAACCAAGTAAAAATATGCGTGTATGCCTGATTTCATTCCTATACCTCATCCAAAACATCACCATCAAATAAAGAAGTATATAATAAGATTAGTATTACCAATTATATGAAAACAAACATACCCTTATAATAAAAAGTTCAAGATCTAGTGGGGTAGGAATAATTTTGAATGGTACATCTATACCCTGATTTACTCCCCCTCTTAGGGAATCTAATCCCCTTTTCTAACTAACAATGGGTATCATAGTGAAGGGTTATTTTATCAAATTTATTTTCTATGAATTGGTTTAGTCAATCATTGAAGTTAAATATTTAGTATGTTCCTATCTTGGAGTGCCATAGAAAAGGGAATAAATTCAAAGAAGAAGAAGAGGTATGATATAATTCTTCAATGTGTAAGTGACTACAAAAATTTCATGATTTAGTTGAAGGAAACCAAAGACATACTAAATAATGACAGGGATGAATCAAAAATTGAAAATATTTACTCTTTTATTAATGCTGCATGAATGAGATAAGAACATAATGTTCCTATTGATATTGGTATTGCTTAAGATAAAGAAATTTCAAGATTCCCAATTTGAAAGATGTCCATGAAATAAAGGAATTGAATCAAAAACTGGCAAAAGGAAAAATATCTATAGATATTCGAATCAATGTTCAAGAAATAAAATTCCAATGTTTGAGAGGTTTAAATAAAATAATTCTTGATATGGACACATATGAAAGGGATAAGAATGATTCCAAAGATATATAACTAAAAAATATGTCTAAAAAGATTGAAAAACTCAATGTTGATGATAAGGTAAGGAATCTAAACTTATATTTAATTCAGAATCTAAAATCCAAAAATTATTATCATGATACACAGCTATTTGAACTAGTTTTGGAGAACTAAAAACTACAATAGGGGAAGGCATGCTATACTACTTCTGTATATGGAGAAAAATTTAAAATTTAGGAGTAACATGACATAGTGTATCATCTCACACAGGAATTGGAAAATTAGACGAGTAGTGGTAGAAATCTCAATAGATAACATAATGCTTAACGTAAATCAAGGTATTTTTCCCAACAATATCCCCCTTTGGGTTTGTTGAAAAATATTCACATTTTGATAACTCATTTAATCTTCTTCCATCTTCTACAAACATTTAATTCATGTGATTCTGATAGAGATTAATGATTTACTCAATACACACTCTAATCCCAAATCTATCATTATATATATCCACAAATCAATCACCTTTAACGTCATCAGATCTAACCCCCCACTTTATTGGTCCACCTATCATCTTCTCCCCTAATCTTGATTAATATATTTTATCCCCTTTTATATCCATAATTCATAATTTTGGTATCAAAGGAAGAACAATGCACACAGTTCGTTGAATTAATGAAAAGTGAAATTGAAATATCAATGATTGGTGAACTGATGTTTTCCTTGGTTTATAGTTCACACAAGGAAATCACGACGTACTCATTTCTTAATATAAATATTCCAAAGAGGTTCTGAGAAGTTTTGGAATGGATAATTCCAAAAGTGATAATGAATTCAGTGGATACCTAGATGAAATAGTCATGAGATGATGAATTCATTGCAGTTAATGTCATAATATATTGGCAAATCATTTGAAGTCTATTTTACGTGATACAGACAAGACCTTATATTATTTTTTTCAACATATAAAAAGGAACATTATAATATAAATTCCAAGGAAACTCGATTTCATTCAGTTAAAATAATACTTATGTATATCAAGGGTAAGGTGGATTTTGGTTTGGTGAATGTTTAACAATCTTAACAAGCGTTATTAGGATATACAAATTAATATTGGGTCGGTTCAACATATGATAGAAAATAAAAATTAGGTGGTGCATTATATCATCATGGAATGTGTTTTTATTAGCTAAGAATTTAGAATATGAATATATTTTGACTACTCAATATTTCATGAATTTATTGTGGATGATGTAGTAACTTGATGATATGGGAGTTGATGTGAAGTCTCCAATCAGAATCTATTGTGATAATTCAAGTTCTATAAATATCATAAAAAATTCAGTCCATCACTCAAGGACAAAACACATTGAAATAATGTATAACTTTATAAAGTATAAGGTGGATAAAGGGCTTGTAACGTTAGACTATTTTCCTATAGAACTATTGGTTGCAAATATTCTGAAAAATACCTTACCCAAAAAGGCAATTGAAGGGCATCGACTGGTTCTGGGATTTCAGTCGACTCCCTCCACTTGAATAAGTGGGGATGTGGGACCCCTACTCTTTGAGGCATGGTTTTTATTTCCCTAATGTGTTGATATATTTACTTTACCTTGTTTAATTCAACAATAATTTATCCTTAGGTTTTGTTGAAAAGGGAGGATAAATTAAGAATTGTAGCTATAAATGGGGAGAAAATTTCTTAATCAATACAAGGGGAGAAGCTGATGGGGGTGCGACGAAGTAGGGGGAGTTTTAAATATGATGATGATAAAGGTGGTAGATCAAAGGATATATATATATATATATATATATATAATATCATATGCAGTTATAATTACATAATTTGAGTGGTTTTTAAATGAAGTGATTCATTGATGAACTTTGCATAATACTTTTTTTTCAAACACTAATAATGGATCATGCAAGATTAAAGTGCATGTTGAGTAAATCATTGATTAGTACTAGAATAACATGAAGTGAATGTTGGTATAATATAGAACAATCTTCAATGAGGTATCAAAATGTCAAGAGTTGTCAACAAACCCAAAGGGGGACCAGTAAATATATTTTTAAAGAATTTTATTTTTTGTTTATTTTGTGTATTAATGTATTGATAAACCAAATTAATCACTATTGAAAAATGATATCAATGAAAAAATATTTATTATATAAATAAAAAAAAACTAATATTCATTTCATACTTTTTTACATTGAAATAGATAATAATAAATTCTTTTTTATGCTTAAAAATACATTTTCATAAAATTATTTTTATGCATTAAGTGTCTTTATATTTAAATTAATTTTTATCACATGTTGATGTTGAATCTGAAAAAATGGATGTAAAATTTTTAATCATCATGGAAGAATTATATAATAATTTTAATTTCATTACAAAAAAAAATATGTTATCATGGTAAAATTTAGTTGGCATGATAAAGGTGAAAAGGTTATTTTCACAGAATTCGTGTTTTTAGTGTTATATAATTTTTATCTGAATAAATTAAATTGATATATTTTAAATTATTAATATTACGTAATGTTGAAATATGTAATTAGAAATATTATCAATTATTTAAATTTGTAATTTTTAGGACATAAGAATAAGAACATTTAATGTTTATAAATCTATTTTCTATAAATTAGTTTTTTAAAGATTATGTTTTAATTTAAAAGTTAATTTCCACATATTTTGATATTTAATTTTATTAAATTTATTCCAAAATTGAAATTATCAAATTAAAATTTGTTAAAAGGGTTCATCTTATATTTTTAATAAAAAAATATTAACCATTGTAAATATTTAAATACAGGAAAAGAGATAAAAGGGGGTAAATTGAAGTGGAATGATTTTTTTATAATTAAAATGATATAAAATATATCTACAATAACTTTTTTGTGTGTGATATTAAATACCACATTTTTCACCAATATTTCATTACCTAAATCACTTAACACCCATGTGATTTCATCTTTAACCCTTACCTAATATAACTTTCTATTGAATTATTCCTCATTTTCACTTATAATATGATCTCTACTCTACCCACTCCAAAACACTCTTATACATCAAAATACTATTAAATCCCTACCTATTTTTCTTATCCTAAATTCATCTTCTATTTTGGATAACCTCTATTCAAATAATGGATCCCCAAAATCCTTTATTCCCAAGAGACTCCCTAAGGAGAGATTCAAGCATTCGATGTAAGTATTACCCACTCCCTAATCATTTATCCATTATATTTGTCATAAAACTCTTCGAAAATAAAATTTATCGCATTAATAAAATATTAATAATATAATTATTCATTTTAGATAATGATATTATAATAAAAAATCACTCTCATACCTAAAATTACCCATCTATTATATAAAGTTATTATTTGGGTCAGTTTATCAATGGAAATTAATGAAGTGATAAATTTATATCATGGATGAATATAGATAAATAAGAACTAAAAAATTTAAAATTAGGAATTAAATAAGTTTTTTACTATCTAGAATTGTAATATTAATATTTAAATAATTATTAATATACTATTTTTTCTTATTAAAATTTACTAAAACAAGATCATAAAATATTTTTTATCTATGAGTCATTCCTAAAAATCCAATGGAATAAATATAGAAGTTTGAAAATTATTGTGGATGTTATACTCCAATGCCTTAAAAATTCATGAAATTTTGAAATTATTAACTTGGAATAAGGGATTAAATTATGATAATGAAACAAATAAGAGAAGATTAAAATCACTAACAGTTGATGATTAATATTATCTAAAAATAAGTAACAATTATGTTACAAAAGAATATAAAAAATAATATAAAAGGTAAAAATAATAATAATAGGGGCCTGAAATAAATGGTTAATTATTTTTTAATTATTATACCAGTGGTTAGAGTGTATTAGTCCAAGTGGGAACCAATGTTAGGGTTTTTCCTCAAATTAAATTCCTTGAGACATTTTTTATGACATGAACTATGTTTTCTTTTATATAGTGTACATAATAACAACAAAATTATCCTATCATTAATCAAGATTCTTTAATTATATTAACAAATATTTTTCATGATCTTTTTCCCATATTATTGATATTCAATTACTACCAAAGTCATTAGGGTTTTTGTTAACTAAAATACATTTCATTGTGTTATAATATTAAATTTTAAAATTAATACTTTTATGTTTCATTTCTTCCATCATAATCTAATTTAATATTTTATTTCCTCATTATTTTTTTGGAATTATAATTTTAATATCAAAGACTTATCCATTAATTTATTTCATTCTTTATAAAAAATATGACATTGTTAAGAATAATTCAAATCCTTTATAAAGGATTTTCCATACTTTTTACTTTTTATTTATTTCCAAAAATGTTTTCCTCTATTATTTTTTAAGATAAAGATGTATTATCAACTCTACTATTAAAATTTCTCAACATATCTTTTCATCGATGTGGGTTTTTTCTCTAATACTACATAAAAAGATTAATAAGGGAATTTATTCTCACTTTCATCAATTTTTTATCTTCTAATAAAAATTACCTAACATGTAATTTATTTATTTTCAAGATTCTGGTATTTTATATTCTTTAAAAATAATTTTTTCAAAACATTTACATGTCTTATTCTTGAAAATAATTATTTTAACATGACTTTTAAATTCAACGTTTTACAATATTGTTAAATATTTTTTCTGAAATATTTTTTTAAAAATTTTACTAATAATTTATTCTCTATCTAAAAATATATAACTATTTTGAATTAATTTTTTTTATTATCCTCTATATGTATTTATGATATAACTCATTTGTGAAATTGATTTTGGTGCCAACTGAAATAACAAATTATGTAATTATATATGATATCGTCTATATGAGGAACCCTCTTTTATTTACATGGGGTTTTCACTATATGATAGATGATTGATTTAATGTCAAGAACATAAGTATATTATATCATTATGTTTTGTACTGGGTTATATATATCCCCCTAAATCATTGGTTAAATATCTTTATGTCATTGGATAATTATAGGGTGTGAGTTATGATGCCTGATCTACTATGAGATGTGGGATTGTGATACCCCATCCACTATGTTATGGGATATAAGTTATAAGGGATAATGAATTATGTTATGGGATGTATATTGGGATTCTTGATCCACTATGTTTTTGGATGTGATTTTATGATACTTGATCAACTATTTCATGATATATATGTTTATATTTTTCCACATTTCTATATTATATGCCTATATTGTGCTCCATGGATCAAGATCATTGATTCTTGTTTTCATAGTATTATAACAGGGTATATATTTGATCACATGATATTATATCTCCTTATCTAATGATTTATGAACAATGTATATGATTTATTGATCTTTTTAATATGATACCTATCCCCAAATCATGTTTTATCAGATGTTTATAATATATCCTTTTCATTAATTATTGATATGTTTTTCCTTACTGAGAATTTGATCAAAGTCTTTATTTTGTTTCCTATTTTCATAGGGAATTATATGTATTATTATGTTTATAATGATGTCATAAGTGGACAATTTTTTAAGTGATATTTAAGAAATAATGTGAAAATGGAATCTATGTATCTAATCTCAATTGACACTAATCCACTTGGTCATATGACTGTGAATCTATTTTTTTAGATGTAATGTTTAAATTAAGGAAATTATATGAAATTTATATATGTTATGTTTAGGTCATCTTACACAGTATAAAAGCTAGTTTTTAAAGAGTGTGTTTTTACCACCAGATATGGGAAGGTCGGTATGGGTCATCTCTATTATCATTATATAAGGTTTTAGTTATTTATGGGATTATGTTTAAAAGTATAAAATAAACCAACTTAATCAACCTAGTTTGAACTAAAAGTACCATAGTCCAAAATAAATTTTTCTATGATTAATACATTATGAATTTAACTTTTTATATGGTCATTATATTATGATATAATTTTTTATTAATAATTACTAACCCTATTGGTTTTATAAATTGTTGGACCTGAGAAAAATTGGGTTAATAATGAGTGAAATTGATAACATAGTTATTTTTCTAATGAAAAACCAAATGGGATGATATCTAGATTGAAAATTCCCATGGTGATGCTCACCCAAAATTTTTAAGTGATGAATATTAACAAAGTCCATACTGAGATCCCAAAAAATGATAAGGAAGGGTCAACACTCTCTTTAATTCTTCATGGGAAAATGTTCTCTCTTCTTTAGATAAACATTTAATATATTATTTATTGATTAGTAGATCAACACTAAGAAAAGATATTTTCTATTCTCTAGTTCTTAGAATAAGAACATTTTGTTTTAGATATTTATCATCTAGAATTATAGGTTGACCAATTATGGAATTTCATTAAGAATAAAAGGAAAAAAGTAAGAAGTTTACTTTATGCAATGTGTGGCGTTTAAAAAAATATTTTCACTAACTATTTTCCCTAAACTCTTCACACACAAAATAGAGAGAGAATTGATAGAGGTAAAATAATGGAGGATAGGTACATGGGTTCTTATGAAGAAAAAAAACAAAACTCATATGGTAGGATCTAGTTTTATTACGTATATTAAAATAAAAATTGGCCATTTCATCAGCGGCTTAAAATAAAATCTTTTAATGGAATTAACTATAAGATACATAGGTATCTAGGAAGAAATTTCCCAACATGAAATTTTGGTGGAGATATAATCTATAGACTATTATAGATCTAGAGATAAGAAAATAAAAATGCCTTTTATAGAAACATGAATGATAAATCATATGGATGAAAGATGTTTCAACCGCTTATAATATAAAAAACATGGTAAGATTCACATAGAAAATTTTCTCAAAGGGTATAAAATATGTTTTACATGTGGTAAAGTAGGTCATTGTCCACCCAATTACAAAATAAATGTAAAAATAACTATTAACGTAATAAAAGGAGAATAATGACACATATAATACACTACCCACCTTTCACTGATTCAAATGAAAGGAGTTTGGCAATTATAAAAATTAATTCCATAATCTAAGAGATAATAAGTATATTAATCATCAATAATCTTTTATATGAAGGTAACTATGAATATCCTATGAAATCACTAATATTGAAGTGGATTCGGATAATGAACTGGTTAATTGGAAAATTATTCTCTACTCAAGATCCATGAATCTAATATTTTATTGTTTTCCTTTAAATTCATTAAAATCATGAATGTTTTCTAAGAATATTTATTCACTACCTAAAACACTATATAATGAATTATTGGTGAAAAACCTATTAGTGTGACAATTTAATCCAAGGTATACAACTCTTCTTTAATTGATGTTTATGGGAAGACACGTACTAAAAATATATTTCATATCCCCATGATAGAATTCAATATGATATTGGGAATGGATTAGCTCTCCCAAAATGCACCCCAAATCAATTATTGGGATAATGAAATCTAACTTTATAACCCAAATCATTTGGTAATCAAATATCAATTAGAAGATGATTATTAGATGATTGGTCCCACTAAGTGATTTGAAATGGAAAAAAGGGGGTGATGAATTTTTAATATTAAAATAGTGAAACGTAATAAAAATTTATTAGAATTTTGTGGTAAATATAGATTATATAATTAAAATGCAACTAATGATTTTTAGTGATTATGAGAGTGAATCGGGAAATATAAATACATGGACATATGAAATTTTATAGTAGTTTAGATCATAATGATACTATATCTACTGTCTACACTCCTACCAATTTTTTATTGATCCCATTATAATTTGAGAGAGATAAATTTACAAGGAATAATGGTAAATATATAATATTACAATGGGAGAAATTCCAACTATATACTTCCTCTAATGAAGTATCCCCAAAACTAAAACCTTTTAGGGGTAGATAGGACCTATGATTTTTCTAATATAGTATCCCAAACCTAGTTATTTTCTATATGATTACACACAACTTATTCCTATACCTTTTTATTAAATGGGAATAATTATTTGGTGCGTTTTATGATATGAACCTAACCCTAGTATCATGGAGTAAATGATTACTTTATTACATTGACATAAGATACAAGGAAGAAAATCCCTAAGGACTAAATATTTTTTTAGTATTATTAAAATGTATACATTCTTAAATACTATATAATAATTGAAAATACAAAATAACACATAGTATTTTCTTTGAGTGCACCATTATTTCTTCTATCATAACACTGCATATCAATCATAATACACATCTTCTCATCTTGGGGAAAGAAAAATAAGAAATGGGTGAGATAAAATGATCGGTATGGGTGTGAGTTTGGTGAATTTTATGAATAAATAAATAATAATCAATATTTAATGGTAAATAACTATAACACAATACATTTAATCAATAACATTAGAATAATATGTCTAAAATAAATAATAAATAAATAATTACATATATGTAATCACATGAGATTTAAACTTGTCAATGGATATTCTAGATTATAAAATAATCACATGGAAACTGAGAAATAATTTTATAATGATGGAATTAATAATTATAAATATCATAATAATACAATATAGTCCTTATTACATGGTATGTTACATAAATGGGTAAGTCTTTTTCCAAAAACCCAATCGAGTTTATCTTATGTGACCTACTGATGCATTGAGGGGCCTTAATAGGCCCCTCTTATCACACAGTAAGTATAATGAATTATTCATATGAAAATGGTTGAAATGTAATCAATATTATCATTCATATTGGATAAACTAGAATATGAAATGCCAATTATTTCCCCAATGAATAAAAATAATCATAAACCATTCAGAGTAGTATGGTTAACAGTATGAAAATAGTACATCCCAACCCAATTATCATAATCTATCTAGGAAGTAATTGGGATAATATCATTACAGTATATTATAAATTGAGTAAAATTAAAAATGATGTTTCATTTCATTGATTAATATAAATATAATAAAAAATCCATTAAAAACATTCTTGTGGAAAAATACTTTTCACATTGAAAATCACTAGTTAAAACTAAACGTTGAAAAAAAATTGAAAATAATTTTATTTGAAAATAAAATTGGAAAATTTTAATATAATATTTAAATAATAGATTATCCATGATTGCGTGAAATTATATATATGTTTTATAAGTTAGTAAAATAATATGTTCACATTTTCGATAAATTCTAAATGGGCTTTGTTTAGAAAATGACATGAAGATTCCTTTTAAAAAATTTATTAATTATTTAGAAATGGGTAAAATTACTTTAATAAATATTTTTTAAAATTATAATTTCATATTTTAAAACATTTTTATAATACATGGTTTTGTAAGAAAAAATGATTTTTGACCGAAGAGAGAAATAAAGTGGGATTTTCGTTAAAACACACAATCATTTTATGTACCAATAAGAATAATATGGTAATATTACATTAAAATTTAATTAATTACAATATTATAGTAAAATTAATGATTTTATTGAGTTATATATCATAATATTTCTTCATTATAAATTTTATCACAAACAAACCCAATAAATGATGGCATTGTAAAATAAACGATTACCACTTCGGTAGAACTTGAATAGTAATCCCCATGGAAGAATAAAATTAAATAGAACATAAAATATCATGAAAATAAAGAAATTATAGATATTAAATTATAAAATGGGATGTATATACTACTTATAAAAAAAGATTGGTGGATAAAATGACATATGTATCAAAGAAGGAAAGTTGAGACAAAATTCACTTACCTCAGGTTTGATTTCCTTTATATGTGTATGAAACTCCTGTATAATAAGTATGGGTTTATTATAAATATATTATAGAACTATAATAATATATTTCATACCATTTTTTTACTTATAATTATTTATCACAATTTTATTAACAATTCTTGTTTAAACAACTGATTTAAGTGAAAACTGCTTTGTTTTTCCTGTATGTTTTGGATAGGTAATTTCAGTCCATCTTCTTTGATCATGATTAAATAATATATATAATGTTAAAAATAACATAAATATCATATATATTTAGTATAATTTTATTTATATTAATCCTTAAAAGTTAGATATGGAAAAAGAAATATATGTTTCATGGGGATAGTAGGTCGTACGCACGTAAGAACATTATTTCCATTTTCTCGATGGATGGAATATAAGGAAAATAAATATTAATTCAAAATTATAGGATAAATATTATCTCTTATATATAATTTAGGTAAATAAGATAAATCCTTATTATCATATATGTATAAATAAAATTTAAAGAAATTTATATCTCTATGTGGAAGCAGTATTCCACACATACGAACGAGTGACATTACAGTTTTTCAAATGATGGGAAGGTAGGATATCAGATGATATATTAGATTAAATTAAGTAATTTTTTTCTTAATTATAACATGTATTTATTAATTTTAACCTCACTAACTTTCATTTAAATCGTAAAGAAAAAATGAATCACATCGCTTCACAAGGTGGTAGTTTACCGCACACAAGGCAGTACTATCATACCCATCACATAATGAAAAGTAAAAAGGTTAAATGTGATATAAAAATTAAATTAGTTTAATAATTTAATAAATTTAATATAAATATGTTTAATCAATTATTATATCCACCCATGAAATGTAGTGATTGATAATGAATTACATCGATTCTTGAGGAGGTAGTCTACCGTACACCCGATCAATGGGTTCATTTCCCATTTGATGGAAAATGATATGGATATTGGCCATTAACCTAACATAGTAACATATAATTATCTGTTAGATAATTATTTTTTATCATATTATCATATGTGAATAATATTATAAGGAGTTATATGAATAAGTTAAATGAATACACATAGTTAAAAAAATTACCTATTCTTTTGGGCAACCTCATTAGGTTTAACCAAAAGCCTTTCTATATTGGATTTATAATGAAGAAGAGGGCTCTATGATGTTGGTATTTAATTAAGGAAGTTATTTTGGTAACTATTGTATTATTAAAAGGACTTAAATAATTTGAATAGGATGGGAGTGTGGGTGACCTTTTACAAGTGGCAGAGAGAACACACTAGGAATGTTTGAAAAGAATTAATTATTTGAAAATTTTTATCATTAAAAAATCCAAAAAATGGGTCATTAATGAAGCATATAGGTTATAAATTCTAAATATTTCGACACAATGATTTCTTCACAATTTTTTAAAGTCATTTTACCCTTATTATTTTCGTTTAACCCCAGATAAATCTATTTTTATCGTAACCATATCAAGTAATTTTTTCTTTTTTTACTATTAATTATGGTAAAAATTAAGTTAAAATTATTAAATAATAATAATAATAATTCCATATATGGAATATATTTTAAAAAATTCATTTCAAAAAAATGGAATAATTTAATTTAAAATTAAACTTGTAGATGCGTCTAAAAAACTGTTTTCCCAAAGAAAACATTTCAAATGATCGAAAAAATATTTATATCAGAATTTTATATTATATTGATTATAATGAAATGAATTAGTCAAATACTTATATATTTGAAATAATTTTACTTTAAAACCAATTTAAAATATAATTTAAACTTGTGAATAATTAAAATTAAAATTAATTTTTCAAAAAAAATAATAATTTTTCAATATTTATCAACAAATAAATATATTCCAAAAATTATCAAGAATTAATCAAAAGAAATTTTGACATTTGATTTCAAAATATAATTTTATTTTTTTAACTACATTTTTTAATAGTGGTAAAAAATTAAATTATGTGCATATAGTGTGACTAAATTTCCATAAAAATGTTTTTCAAAAAACTTTTATTTTTCATTCAAATGGTTCTTATTTTATTTATAATAATTATATAATCACTCAATTTATTTTATACATTTTAAATCATATAATATTAATAATTTAATTAGTCAAATTCATATGAAATGACATACTATATATTTTATAATGGTCTTGTTTAAGTAATAAAATTTCAATAGAGTGTCATGTTTAGTTCAAACCTAGTGTTTCATGCATCATAAGATATCAAATGGATTGAATTTATTTAAAAATAAATATATCCAACAATTACTGGGTGTTATATTATATTTTAAGCTTAGTTTTATGCATCAGACAATCTATCAAACATTATTTTCCTCTTTTAAAATCTCAAAAACATTACATTCTACCCCATTAAATAAATTTCATCCACACAATTTGATATCAATATTGATAATAAAGGGTTTGATATTTAAAATTTATCTTCCTGAAATCCAAAAAAAACATGAGAAGGGTAAATAAAATATCATCTTGATATGAGAAAAATGGATGTTTAATGCTCATCCAAAATAACACATAACTATGTTTTCGAGTATGAGAACATTACTGGTAAATGAAATCATGGACATAGAAGAGAATAATAACTCCCAAAGACTAATAGAGAGTGATTTAGAACATGGAAAAGTGAAACTTTAACAAGACAAGATAAAAAATCTATGATGAGTTAAAATTCCATTAATTCAAAAAAATGAATTTAATAGGATAACATATTTGACTCAAGAATAATTTCTTAGAGTTGATGGATTATTTTACCATTGTTATAATGAACACAAAAAAATATACTTTCAATTTAATACTTTGTTTGTGCTTTGATCAATTTCTACTTCATTTCTTAATACAATAAGTGAATATCCAAGATGAATTTTTTATTCTGGAAGAACTAAAATTCTTTTTTAATGAATTGTATGATCCATAAAATATGAACAAGATATTTGACCTGTCTTTACTAAATCAAAAAATGTTAGAAAATTTTATCCAATATGTTACATTAATATATAATACCACAATATTAACTCTCAAAATTCGAATTAATCCATTTAATAAACGTTTATCCTTAATACTCATCCAAAATATGTGTCACCAAATTCCAAGTACAGAAAATTATAAGTAAGGTCACTAAATTATCATTATATTCCTTGAAAAAATATAAGGTGAATCTTAATATCACATTAAAAATATGAAAATAGCTTTATCAACATTAAAATTTAATAAAAAATTTCTATTCATTCAAAAATAAAAACCATAGATTGTTTAGTATATTCCATAAAATCAAACTTGTAGTAAGCTCTAGAAAATATCACACAGACCATAAAATCAAAAAAAAAATCTATGGTCACTAATACTATCCCATAAAAATCTCTTGATTGATATTGTATGAAATTTATTACAATTTAATGTTTATCTTACCTCGATCATGTGTTTTCTAAAGAAAAACCTACCATGGAAACTCTTTTCATGTACATTGGTACCATTCAACATTTTATTAAAATTCATTTTAAAAAACAACTATAGTAAAATATTTATATGATTTATTGTTCTTATAAAATTATTTTCATTGATAATACAATTCTTCAACATAATTATTGAATCCAAATACACATGAATTTTAATTATTTATCTTTAGTTGTATGAAAAGAATAATCTTGAACTAGATCCCTTGGCTTATTCTCTAGTATATTCCATTGACTCTATGGGATTTCGTTTTCATAGTACCCTATATCTTTATATTTGAAACTACAAAAATTATAATATTCTTTCTTTACCTTGAAATCTTGTTCATGATAGATTTTTTATCCACACTTGAAGAAAATTACCATTCCCTCTACGAATGTACAAAATTGTTTCTTTCCACAAGTATAACATAGGAAAAATCCTTCCTTCCCTTATTCCCTTTATTTATATTTTACTCTTTTATACTCATCTTATATTTCATCCCTTTAGCTCCATAAGTCTTGGAAAATTATTTCTCTGTCTTAATATAACATGATATTATTTCCTTATATGATGACAATTTTTGAGATGTTATTTTCCTTGGAAGGTTTTTCTTTAACCCATCAATAAAATGAAAAATATCATGATTTTGATTACATACATAGTTTTTATCATTCCTTTAAAACCCTGTAATGTTGGATTCATACTTTTCAACATTTTTATCTTCCTTTTGTCTTAGACTCATTAAATTATTCTCCAAATATGATTTTTCTCCTAAGGGAAATATTTTTTTGATAATAGTACATTAAAATTATTTCATTCCATATTGGATATATCTTCTTTATCCTTAGTGTTTTTAATCAAAGTAAATATTCTTTATCTTATGTGTGATGATAAAATTCAATGATTACTTTATCCCTTTAATTTCTTCCTATAGTGAGAAATATATTCTCTAAGGAACTTATCCATTTCTCATCTAAAAATGGATTTCCATTCCTATTTAATGATTGAGGTTGTTGATGCATAAATCAGTCTAGAAGTTTATCAATAAATGGTGGAACAACAATTTTATTCTTATGATCATGGTTATTTCTCATAACCAGAGTCAGTTTTCCTAATGTTATTGTAATGTGATTAGTTCCACCTATTTCACCAGCATTAGTTTCATTAACTTTCCCAGTAGGGAAATCTCTATATGGGGTATATGAATTGATATGATTATAATTCTTTATTCTAGGTTATATTTACAAACAATGGAATAAAATATATTAGATAATAAAATTATGAAACATAATATATAATCCCAAAACAAGTGTGACACATAGCAGAATTTGGAAACTTTATACAAGGATAGTATCATAATCATAAATATGGTTTCTTTGGGAATGTTTTAAAATCATCAAAATATTTTCAAATCTTTATAAATGTTTATAAAGAATTTTTTTAACCAAATAATATTTTATAGAAGTTTTAAACAAGGTGCATAGTATGGAGTATTTTTGGGTACCAGGTAATGATCGAGTCAAGCACAATATGTCTTTTTTAGAGTTATTACCCCGATGTGTATATATTCTAGAACCATGTCCACTTATAGTATACATAGAGTTATGTATTTATATTAACAACCACATAATATCTTCCTCACCAAAACATTATTTTTTTCTTATATATTTATCAGCATTTCCAATCATATGATTGGGTTATCTGATCTATGTTATCCTAAATCCCATTCCTAAGGTTTCTATTAGACTTACTCTAATTCCAACTGTATATACCCTAACCCTAGTATCCAAAACTCATTGTTTAATTTATTGCATTGACATAAGATACACGGAATTTTATCTCAATGGAATAAATAATTTACTAGTTTTGGTAAACTAGATACATACTTACATCTCATCTTATAATTAAAAACTTAAAATACAATATAGTATTTTCTTCGAGTGAATCATTAATTCCACTAGCATAACACTGAATATAAATTATTATACACATCTTAGAATAATAGGGAATGAAAATTAAGAAAGGGGTGAGATAAAATTCTTGGTAAGGGTATGAGTATAGAAGATTATTTAAATTAATAACAAATAATCAATATGGAATGGTAAATAACTGAAACACATGTAGTTTAATTAATAACATGAGAATAATATGAAAGGAAAAAATAATGATCAAATAATTCCAAATACATAATCACATGAGCTAAAAAACATAAATGTAAAATATAAAAAATCAAATAATCACTTGTTCATCAATGAATAATATTATAATTAGGTAATTTGTAATTTTTGACATCATAACAATACCACCAATTCCTTGTTCCAAGACATTTTATATAAATGGGTAAGGCCTTGGGGGAAAACCCAAGCTAGAATGGTATCAAAATAACACATCCTAGTAAACTGATCATAAAACATCTATATAAATAATAATAATGGTATAATTAAAAGATATTAAAAATATAGAATAAGGTAAAAGGAGGTTTTTGTTTTTGATGAATAAATATACCACAAAACTTCCATTAAAAACATTCATTAGGAAAATATCCATTTCAATTTTAAAATTACCATTTAAAACTAAAATCAAACAAAAAAAATTAAAAAATAATTTTCATTGAAAATAAAATTAAAAAAATATTAAATAATATATAAAACATTTATTTTTCATTAATGTATAAAATTATATACATTCTGTATAAGTTAAAAAGACTGCTTTTAAATTTTTGGTAAAAGTCAAGCGAGCCTTGTTTGGAAAATGAGATGAAGATTACATTAAAAAACCATAATGTCTAATGTGGGTATATTTATTTAATAAATCAATTAGATAATGTTAATTTATTTAAATTTTTTTTATAAAACATTGTTTTCGAAGAACAAATGATTTTTGACACAATAGAGAAATAGAGTCAGATTTTCTTAAAAAATATTTTACATTCATTTTAAATATCAAAGAGAGGAAAATAGTTCTATTATATGAAAATATAATTAATAACCATATTATAAGAAAATTAATGAGTTTCTATAGTGATATATCATAATATTTAAACATTGTAAATTTAATCATAAATAGTAGTGCTAAATGATGAGATTATAAAATAAACCATTACCACTTTGGTAAGTTTTTATTTGTAATCCCTATGAAAAAATAACATTAAATAAAACATTAAATATAATTAAAATGAATTTATTTATTTTATTAAATTTATTTTTTTATTTATACCATATAAAATAAGATATGTTAATAACATGACATATGTCTCAAAGAAGGTAAATTGAGTCAAAAATCCCTTACCTCACATTCAAATTTCATCATATGTGTTTGAAAAACCTTCATAATAAATATAGGTTTATTATAAATCCATTATATAAAAATATTAATATATTTTTTACCATATATTTTTTACATATTGTCTTTTATCAACCGTTTATCAACAATTCTTTGTTAAAATTTCTATTTCGGGTGATAATTACTATTTTCTCATATATATTTTAGTTTAAAAATTTTGATCATTTTTCAATTATTATGTTTATATAATTCTCCTGATTTTAAAAATTATATAAATATAATATACATTCAGTATATATTTATTTATATTAATCCATAAAAGATAGATATATAAAATGAAATGCACCATTCATGGAGAGGGTATGTCATACATACTCATGAACATTGTATCCATTTTTCAGTGAATGGAAAAAAGGAAAATAAATATTAATTAACCATTTAAAATAAGTATTATTTAATATTAAACAATTATTTTAATTAAATACATCCTTATTACAATCTATGTAAAAATAAAATGAAAAACATTTCACATCTCTATGTGGACGTGGTATTCCACATGTAGGAATGAGTGGGTTTATTGCTTTCCAAATGATGGAAAGGTAAGAAGTTTTCTAAGAAATTATATCTCTTTGACTATTTTTAAGTCAGAAATATCACATATATTTTTTAATTTTACCTTAATAACTTCAATGTAAAGCATAAGAGAAATACAAATCACATCGTTTTATAAGGTTGTAGTTTTCCGTTCTTACGATCTACATTATTATATTGCCCATGGAATAGAAAGTTAGAAGGTATTTGTGATATCATAATTAAATAAGTATAATAATGTCATGAATATTATATATATCTATATATATGTTAAATATATAAATATATCCACCCCTAAAATGTGGTGATGGAAAATGAATCACATCAGTTTGATAGGTTGATATTCGTCGTACACACGTTCAAAGGTTTTATTTCCTATATTATAGAAGAGGATATGGATATAGGTAACTATATTAACATAATAAAATCTCAGTATAACCTATATATCAGTGTTGTTATTTTATCATATATGAATAATATTTGAATTATTCGAAAGAAAAATAAAATGAAAATGCATAGTTGAATGTATTACCACTTCTTAGGGAAGCCTCTTTAAGTTTAACCTAATGCACTCCTAGATTGGATTTATAATAGAAACATGAGTTTTTTAATATGGTGTGGTAATTAAGGAAGATATTTTGGCATTTATTATCTAATCTTAATGTGTTTGGGAGTGTGAAGTGTAAGGGACAGTGGGTATCTCTTTATTAGTGAGGGAGAGGACACACTTGGAAATTTTGAAATGAATCATTTATGACCATATTTTTATCATGAAAAAATAATAATTTAAATTTTGTAATTCTAGATACATATAGGTTATAATATAAACAAACATCCATAAAATGTTTTTTGAAACAAATGCACATTTTAACCATCATCCTTTTATTTTAACCCTCCGGTAAACCAGTTTTTACATTAACCATGGTATTAATTTTTACTATTTTTAATATTAATTATGGTAAAAAATTATGTTTAACTTATTATATAATATTAATTATTCTTATTACAAATATTTAATACATTTCTTATAAGTGGAATATTTCAATTTAAAATGGAACCCATACAGGAGGTGAAAAATTATTTTACCAAAGAAACACATTCAAAATATCCAAAAGTTTTTATATTAGATGTCAATATAAAACTAATTAAAATTGACTATATTAGTTAAAATTTTCCCTAATTGAACTAATTATACTTTAAAACAAATTTAAATTATAATTTAATCTTGTAAATAATTTGAACAAAAATACAGTTTTAAAAAATAATTATTTTTCACTATTTATAAAAAATCAGTCTTTTCTTAAAATTAATAAAACATTTCACAAAGTTAATTTTTTTCATGGAGATTAAAAATACATTTATTTTTTCAGATATATTTTATGATATATTTAATTTTTTATTTTAAATTATGTGTTCAATTAATGTCTAAATTGGCATTAAAAAATACAGTTTTTTAGAAAATATTTATTTTCCTTTCAAATGGATCTAATTTTATTTTTAATGAATAGATAACCATTGAATTTATTTTATAAATATGTAAAACATATAATTTTCAAAATTTATTTAGTCATATTTATACCCACCGACTTAATTACAAGGTTATAATGGTCATGTTTAAATAATAATATTTTAATAGAGTAACATGTTTTGTTGAATCCTTACAGTGCTTACATCACAAGCTATCAAAGAGGTTGAATTTCCTTAATATTAAATATATCATTAATTATAATGGTGTTATGTTCTCTTAAAATCCATGTGTTGTGGGTCATACATTGTAATTCCCCGACCCCAGTTACCCATAGTTGGTGCGTTATTACATAACATTGGCATGAACACAAAAGATCAAGTCTCGAAAGATTGATTAGTTTAGTATCTTTGGAATAACTAGATACATTCATAAAGTCTTACATTACATAATAAAGTAAAAAAACTACAACAAAATTATTTCTTCATATCCCCTCATACTATCCCTGCAGGTCATTCATAAATTACTTCTTCACATCCTGGAAAAAATAAAACATTGATAGGGGTGAGCTCAGATGCTCAACAAGGATAACAATATAGCGGAAACTTTCATAAATAAGCATAAACATTTAAGGCGATGTATAACTAAAACAAAAGTATTTTAAACATGAAATTTAGCATAATGTGGCAAATATAAAATGAAATAATTCCATTTACTTATTCACATGGATATTCTACTAGTCGAATAATCACATGCAATTTCAATAACCACTTTTATAATGATAGAATGCATAATGCCAAACTATCATAACCACATAGCCAAGGCCTCGTGCCAAGAATACAAATAATATTTTTTCAAGGCCTTCTTCCAAGACACTAGTTTGTCTCATGAGACCTATCGATGCATCGATGATCTATAGAGGACTCCACCAATCACTTATTAAGTCCAATATATTCCTCATATGAACTGGTATAAACATAACATAAACATTCGTATTAAAACTAGCATACAAAATCTCAATACTTTCTCTATAAACCATGAATGGTATATAAATAACACATCCAAATTAAAACATATAAAAAATCCTTCAATACAATATGGATGTTCTGTATCATAATAAATCAACTTCAAATAAGCTTAAAATCCATCAAAGGATGTTGACATAGATGAAATAAAAACTATTTGAGAGAAATATATCTTTTTTTAAATCATTTAAAAGTCACATAATTATAAAATAGAACATTTACTTTGAAAATATTCTTATAATATTTTAAGGGAAGATTTAAAGATTTTACAATGGTGTAAAATATCCGCACCCACCGTATAAGTTAAAAAAAGACAATTTTAACTTAATTTTGTCGAAAAGGTTAAGAAAGACCTTGATTGGAAAATGACGGAAAGATTCCATTCAAACCATTTTATAAAAGTAAAAAAAGGGTATAAATTACTTTAACCCATTTTTTAGTAAATAGTAAAAATGTTTTGGAATACTTTTTTAAGAAACATGGATGTGGATGATAAAGAGGTCCCAGTAGATAATCATGTATAAACAACCACAAATAATGAAGAGATTGTGAAATAAACCCATACCTTATACTTTTCCTTAGTAGATCGTATGTTAGCCTCATGTATAATAGTTAAAACATTGTTATTAAATTATACAATAACCATATACATAATTATGATATCATATATGATCTTCTAATAATGCTTTGTTAATAATATTTTAGTATTATCGTCATTTCGGGTGTTAACTTACTTGTTTTCTTTTATATGTATTGTTACATAAGTCATGTTTGTTATGGATAGGTTGTATCTTATTCATATCCAGAATGATATAAAGTTCTTAAATATTAATTTTAATCATCAAATAAGAATTAGTCCTGAATGGATACGATGGGTAATGAATCTCATCGCGTTCGTGGAGACGGTAGTCCGTACGTACGCACGAGCGACAATATCATTATTTTGATATTAAAATAACATATAATTGGATGGTATATCATATATACAGAATCATTATAATGTTATATTCTTTATCTATATTAATTAAACATCATTATTATACCCATCCAAATAATAATATATTGAATGACAATTACACCACGACGAGGAGACAGTAAGCCGTACGTACACACGTATGGTGACATGTCATTCAAAGGATTGATAGAAAACTGAATATGGTTGTACCATATTTATAATAACATCATAGTATATAGAATATACTGGAGGTATTATTTTAGAATGGAAATAACAAAGGAAGAAGAATTTGAAGAAGAAAAGAACTTGAAAGAGGGTGGTGAAAACATTACCACTTCTTCGGGTTCTTCCTTTTGATTTGATCAAATGGGCTCCTTAGGTTGGATTTTTTACTAGAGGAAGGACTCTAAGATGAAGGGAAGATATTTTAGAGGGTATTTGGGTAGAGGATGGCCGATCCCAAAGGATATTGAGGTGTGAAATTGAGTGATGAGGGAGTTCCCTTTTATAAGAGGGGTGAGGGGCGCCTTTGGAAAATCTAGAAATATTATTTTATAATAAATTCATATTCGGTTTCTAATGGCTCCAAAGTGGATTATTTAAAGTTTAAGGGATAGGCCGAAAAACACTCAACCAACAGGTTTTAGACAGGTTTGGGTCACTTTATTAACATTATATTTTAGTTTTAACTCTTAGTTAATTAGTTTGACACATACCATGTCTCTTTGAATTTTTATATTTTATAGTCAATAAACATACTATAAACATCCAAGAGACCCCCAAGTGGTCCATTAACGATACATATATTATTATTTAAGTCTCTTGTCCAAACCTTTTATTTTTGGGAATATAATATAAATTAATAATATAATATTTGTTTTAAAAAGTCTTTTATGTCAATTTTGACACTATTTGGTATTTTGTTTTTGATAATTTTATAACAGTAATATTACTTCAAAAAAATATATATATTCAGTCATAATATGTCATATTAACCTATATAATTAGTGGAATTCATAAAAAGTCTCAAATTATATTTATTTTGATATTTATAATATCAATTATTTTAATATTTCATTAATTAGGTAATTACTGCATCACCATTGTGTCATAAATAAAATAAAATATTTTGTGTTTAAAAATTATAAATAAAATACCATTATGTTGGAAATATTTTTAGATTTCTAATGAATATTTATAATCTAATATATCTTATGTATAACCCTATATTAAAAATGTTTTCGTTATTAAACATTCATTTTAACTCTTTTAACTCTTCTTTGAATTAAATAATAATAAATGTACTAATCTAATCCAAGTGGACCTAAATGATAATATTTTATTCCTAATGTTGTTTTTTGGTCGAGATACACTTGTCGAATAGAATAAGGACATGTGTTTGGGTAATATTCATATCATTTTTACCCTTAATTGCCCTATTTACTTTTAACCGTGGTAAATAAAAGGAAAAAGTTACTCTTCACCAAAAAAATTTTTTATCATATTGAACCACATTTTACTCCTTGATATTAACCGTGTATCTCGGAATTTTGAAATTCCACTCACAGAAATAGTAAAATTATGTTTTATGAGAATTTCCAAATTCTCCTAGGAGGTGGGTAAAAGACGGTGAAAAGTTCCATAAAATTTTTATATATCTAAAATTATTCTAAACTAACTCCAATGAATTAAATTGAACTTATATAGGTATTATATATCTATTTTGACCTTAATTAAATTTAAATAAAATAAATAATAATTAAAAAAACGGTTTTAAACTATAACTCAGTGCTTTTTCACTATTCATCAAAAATTGAATGTTTTCAGGAAAATACGAAAAATTCACCCTAAGCTAATTTCGATATTCTGAATGCAAAAATGAAGTCCATTTTGATTGGTAAAATTTATAAAAGTTCAAAAAGTGGGTATTACTATTCATAACAGCTAGTTTGATTAGTTTTGGTGTGTGTTAGAACTCGAAGTTGCGTACAACACACGCTTCTGTATTGTTCAAAGAGAAGCGTAGCGTGGAGGCTTGGGGTGTTACATTCTCCCCTCCTTGAAATACTTTCATCCTCAAAATTTATAGAATACTACTGCATGAAAAGACATGGGTTGTTCTTCATCATACGTTCCTCAGGTTCCCACGTTTCTTCTTCCATCTTATGGTTTCTCCACAAAACTTTTACCAGACGAGTCGTCTGGTTTCTCAGTACATGTTCTCTCGTATTAAGAATCCTGACGGTCTCTTCTCAATAAGACAGATCAGGTTCTAGTTCTAATTCCTCATAGATGAGTACATGTGTTGGGTTAGGCATGTATTTCCTCAATAGTGATAGGTGGAACACATCATAAACTTTGGAGAGACTTGGCGGAAATTCCAAACGGTAAGCTACAACCACAATTCGTACTAGAATTTCAAAAGTTCCAATGTACCTGGGACACAATTAACCCTTATTGATGAAACGTATAACTCCCTTCCATGGAGATACCTTCAAGAAATCATGATCTCCTACCTGAAATTCCAAATCCTTCCTTCGGTTATCGACATAGCTCTTCTGCCTACTTTGAGCTTCTTTGATGTCGTTTTGGATTACCTTTACCTTTTATATTTTTTCCTCCACCAGTTCTGGGCCTATAAGTTTTCTTTCACCAACGTCATCCCAACAGGTTGGTGTGCGACATCTCTTTCTGTATAATGCTTCATAGGGTGCCATCTGAATACGCGAATGGAAGCTATTATTATAGGAAAATTCTACTAGATGTAAATATTGATCCCAAACACCCTGAAATTCATGTGAGAAAGATCTCAACATGTCTTCTAAGGTTTGAATATTCCATTCTGATTGTCCATCTGTTTGAGGGTGGTAGGCAGTGCTCAAACGAAGTTCAGTATCCCAAGCATTCTTAATACTCTTCTAGAATCTTGAAGTAAAATGGGGATTACAATCAGAAACAATCGATATGGGTACTCAATGAAGTCTCACAACTTCATTAATATATACTATTGCTAGACGTTCCAGTGGTAGATCTTCTCTTATAGCAAGACAAAGTGCTGACTTGGTAAGACGATAAACAATAACCCATATTGCGTCATTCCTTCTAGGAGTCATTGGTAGCCCCATGACAACGTCCATCATAATATTGTACCATTTCCACTCCGGTATGGGAAGAGGTTGCATGACTCATCCAGGTTGTTGCCTTCCAGCTTTCACTTGTTGAAAAACCATACATCTTGACACAAAATTAGCAATCTCCCTCTTCATGTTATCCCACCAAAAGTGTTCCTTCAAATCTCTATACATTTTAGTGATCCCAGGGTGTATAGAGAAATTAGAGCTATGAGAATCATCTAAAAATTCCCTTTTCAGATCAGGTATATCGGGAACACAAAGTCTCTTCACAAATTTTAAAATTATTTATTAATACACAAAGTCTCTCAATCTCCCATCATTCATAGCATTAATCTTATTTTTAAATTCTTCATCATCGTTTTGAGAACTCTTAATCTTTTCTAGTAAATATGGTTTGGAAACCATTTGAAAAAACATTGATGTTTCATCATCCATGGTTATTCCCATGTCCATCTTCACTATATCCATGAAAATTGGATCCCTTTCAATTCTCATATTGTACAAAATGACATGATCTTCTCTACTCAAAGCATCTTCCACCTTATTTGCATTCCCTGGGTGGTAGTGTATTGTGAAATCATATTCCTTGAGTAATTCAAGCCATCTCCTTTGCCTCATGTTGAGTTCTTTTTGTGAGAAAATATACTTCAAACTCTTCTGATCAGTATAAATCTCACATGTTTCACCATATAGGTAGTGTCTCCATATCTTAAAAGAAAGGATCACAGCTTCTAACACGAGATCCTGAGTATGATAGTCTTTTCTCATTAATTTTCAACTGTCGTGATTCATAGGAAATAACCCTATCATTCTGTATAAGGAAACAACCAAGTCCTTTCTTTGATGCATCACTATAAATAATGAACCCATCATTCCCCGATGGTAGAGTCAATATAGGATCATTGACTAATCATCCCTTTAGTTCTTCGAAACATTCTTCACACTCTTTTGTCCAAACAAATTTAACCCCTTTAAGTGTGATATTTGTTAATGGGTTATCCAACCAGGAAAAATTATAGACGAAACGTCGATAATAACCTACTAAACCAATAAAATTGCGTACATCAGTTATACTCGTCAGTGCAGGCCATTCTTGGATTTCCTTGGTCATAGAAGGTTCAACAAAGATTCCATGTTTAGAGATAATATGGCCAAGAAAAGAAATCTCATGAAGCCAGAATTTACACTTGCTAAACTTCCCGTATAATTCATGTCTTCTCAGAGTCTTCAGGATAATGCTCAAGTGATTTTCATGATCTTTGTAGCTTTTGGATTATACCAAGATATCATCAATAAATTCCACCACAAATTCATCGAGATATTACTTGAAAACTCTATTCATTGTGCATTAGTCAATCCAAAAGGCATTACTGTAAACTCGTAATGCCCATACCAAGTTTGAAATGTTGTCTTTGGAATGTCTTCTTTCTTCACACACAACTGATGATATCCAGATGAAAGGTCAATCTTTGAAAAGTATTGTTCTCTATGTAGTTGGTCAAATAAATCATCAATGCGAGGTAGGGGATACCTGTTCTTTATTGATATAGCATTGAACTCCCTGTAGTCGATACATAACCTCATAGATCCATCTTTATTTTTAACAAAATGAATAGGGGCTCCCCATAGAGAAACACTAGGGATAATAAATCCCTTATTACACAATTCCTTTAGTTGTTTCTTTAGTTCAACTAATTCCACAGTGGCCATTCTATAAGGGGTCTTCGATATAGGCCTTGATCCATGAATTAAATTAATGGAAAACTCAACTTCTCATTCTGGAGGATGTCTAGGTAAATCGTTCGGAAACACATCTATATATTCTTTAACAATAGGTACATACTCTATTTGGACATTCCTTTCCTCACCCACAGTAATTTCATTCTCTTCCTCCCTAATAATTGAATTTAGTTGAGCTACTGGGGGAGGATCTTAGTATGAATTAGGTGGTGATGATTCCGCACTAAATATAAGGTGTTCCTTATCATCACGGTAAAAAATAGTATCCTCCTTCTTCTAATAATAAATTTTTTCATCATGGTGTGAAATTCAATCCATACCGAGGATTATATCAAATTCAATCATAGGTATGACGATGAGATCAGTGGATAAAGAACATTTATGTTCTATAATGGAGACTGATTCACAAAACTTTGTTGAAATGATACATCCCTTGGGTGTTTTATCTGACAAATCTCTTGTTAATTCAAATTGGAAATATCTAATTTTCTTTTCAAAATGGGAAGATATGAAACAATGCGATGATCCAGAGTCAAATAATGCATTTTCTAAACTTGAGTAAACCATTAAATTACCTACCACCAGGTCTTTCAGAGATTCTACCTCAGAAGTAGTGATAGAATATGCTTGGCCTTGATCCCTTGGCCTTTTCTGAGGTAAGTTCCCCTGACGCTTAGGAAATTCATTTTCATAATGTCCCATCTCCCTGCAATTGTAGCATTAGACATCGGTATATTTCTTCTTCCCCTTGAAACCACGAGCTTGGTGGCCTTTTTCACCGCACTTGTAACAGACTCCTATTCCTTTTAAGAATGTATCGGGGTGTTTCTTACCACATTTACTACAGGATGGATATTCAACTTTCCCCTTCTTCCCCTTATTTCTATTCCCAGAGTGATCAGTAGATCTCTTCTTCTCTTGGTTTGCCTTAAAGTTGTAAGACATAGAGAATTCGTTTTCTGTCTTGATAGCACATGAGACAATAACTTCATATGGAGGGAAATATTTTGAGACTAATATTCGACGGAGAAACAGTTTTAACCCATCAAAGAAATGATCAATATTAATTCCTGGGTTACATATATAATCTCTAGAATACCTTGCTAACCTTGTAATGTTAGCCTCATAATTTGTGACATTCTCATAATCCTTTTTTCTCAGACTCAGAAATTGCCTTTCCATATTTTCTCGATGGTTATAAGGAAATTATTTCTCTAAGAAAAGTTCTCTGAACTCCCTCCATTCCATATTTGATACTCCCTGGTCATCCTTTGTGTTTTGAATCAAGGACCACCATTAACCAGCATATCCAGTGAGGTGGTAAACTACCATGATAAGTTTTTCCATTTCACTACTCCCCAAAGCCTGAAATATTTTATCTAGTGAATTTATCTATTTATCAGCTACTAAGGGATTTGTACTCCCATTGAACATTGATATTTGTTTCCTCATGAAGAGATATAACATTTATCGTCCACGCTGCGGATTAGGGTTCTCTATATGGAAAAGGTTATTATTCATAACATGAGTGATTTGTCCCAGTATGGTTATTAGTTGATCAGCACCAGTTGCATCACCATCTCCACTAAAATTATCTTGAGCCGGAGGGAGTTCCATACATGGAGTGCATGCATTGATACAGTTTCCATTTCTTCCACTAGGTGCCATTTCTAAACAATGGCATAAACTAGATCAGTTTATGAATCAAAATACATAATTCCATACTTTTAAAACAGTTAGCATAAATTGAACTATTTATAGATATAATCCATAATCATAAAAATGTTTTCTCTGAGGAAATATAAACTCATAAATGCTTCATAATGTTTTTTAATGAAAATGATAATTATCTTAAGCATATCCCCCAGGAGTGTCGTAACCAAGAGTGTAGCAAGGCCCGTTGTCGTGCACCAGTTCTCGTTTGAGTCTAGCTCAAAGTGGTGTTTTCGGATTTTACCCCTAGGTACATCTGTTTCAGAGCTGCCTCTACCTGCTCATATCCAGACAGGGATGTATTGCTTGGAAAACACCGAAAATTTCTAGAATACCTAAATTCTAGTATGTTCTTCTATACTAATCCTTAAAGTCCATCTTAGGGCTATGTGCTCTAATTAGAGTTTATCTAAATATAGCTTCCAAGGTTTGTACTAATCTTCCTCTGATACCAACTGTAATTCCCTAACCATAGTTACCTAGAGTCGGTGCATTATTACATAACATTGGCATGATCACAAAAGATCAATTCTCAAAAGACCAATTAGTTTAGTAGACTTGGAATAACTAGATACATTAATAAAGTCTTACATTAAATCATAAAGTAAAAACAACTAAAACAATATCTTGTCCTCATATCCCCTCATAATATCCTTGCAGGTCATTCATAAATTACTTCTTCACATCCTGGGAAAAACAAAACATTGAAAGGGGTGAGCTCAGATGCTCAGTACGGATAACAATATAGCAGAAACTTTCATAAATAAGCATAAACATTTAAGGCATTGTATAACTAAAACAAAAGCCTTTTAAACTTGAACTTAATCATAATATGGAAAATATAAAATGAAATAATTCCATTTACTTATTCACATGGATATTCTACTAGTCGAATAATCACATGTAATATAAATAACCACTTTCATAATGATGGAATGCATAATGCCAGACTATATTACCCACATAGCCATGGCCTCATGCCAAGACTACAAATAATATTTTGTCAAGGCCTTGTACCAAGACACTAGTTTGTCACATGAGACCTACCGATGCATCTAGGAACTATAGCGGGCTACACCAATCACTTATTAAGTCCAATTCATTTCTCATACGAACAGGTTTAAACATAACATAAAAATTCTTATTAAAACTAGCATACTAAATGTCAATACTTTCTCCATAAACCATGAATGGTATAAAAATAACACATCCACATTAAAAAATATCACAAATCCTTCAACACAATATGGAAGTTTTCTATAATAGTAAATCAACTTCAAATAAGCTTAAAATCCATCAAAGGATGTTGACATACAAGAAATCAAAACTATTTGAGAGAAATATATCTTTTTTTTAAATCATTTAAAAGTCATAGAATTATAAAATAAAACATTTACTTTGAAAATATTTGTATAATCTTGTATGGTAAGCATCGACGATTTTACAATGGTGGAAAATAGCCGCACCCACCGTATAAGTTAAAAAAATACATTCTTACCTTAATGTTTCGAAAAGGTTAAGAAGGACCATGTTTGGAAAACGACGAAAATATTCCTTACAAACCATTTTATAAAATTCAAAAAAGGGTTTAAATGACTTTAATCCATTGTCTAGTAAATAGTAAAAATGTTTTGGAATAAATTTTTAAGAAACATGTATGTGGATGATAAAGATGTCCCAGTAGATAATCACGTATAAACAGCCTCGGATAATGAAGAGATTGTGAAATAAACCCTTACCTTGTACTTTTACTTAGTCGATGGTATGTTAACCTCCTTTATAATAGTTAAAACATTGTTATAAAATTATACAAGAACCCAATACATAATTATGATATAATATATGATCTTCTAATAATTCTTTGTTAATAATATTTTAGTATTATCGTCATTTCAGATGTTAACTTACTCATTTTATTTTATATGTTTCGTTACATAAGTCATGTTTCTTATGGATAAGTTGTATCTTATTCATATCCATAATGATATAACATTCTTAAACAATACTTTTAATCATCAAATGAGAATTATTCTTGAATGGATACGATGGGGAATGAATCTCATCACATTCGTGGAGACGGTAGTCCGTACGTACGCACGAGCGACAATATCATTCTTTAGATACTAAAATAAAATATAATTGGATGTTATATCATATATACAGAATCATTATCATGTTATATTTATTATTTAAATTAATTACACATCTTTATTATACCCATCCAAATAATAATATATTGAATAACAATTACACCATGAAGTGGAGACGGTAAGCCGTACGTACGCACGTATGGTGACATGTCATTCAAAGGATGGATAGAATACTGAATATTGTTGTACCATATTTATAATAACATAAAAGTATATATAATATCCTGGAGTGATTATTTTATAATGGAAATAACAGGGAAAGAAGAAGTTGAAGAAGAAAGAAATTTGTAAGAGGGTGGTGAAAACATTACCTCTTCTTCGGGTTCTTCCTTTTGAATTGATCATAAGGGATCCTTAAGCTGGATTTTGGACTAAAGTAAGACCTCTAGGATGAAGGTAGGATATGTGAGAGGGTATTTGGGAAGATTTTGTCCAATCCCAAAGGCTATTAAGGTGTGAAATTGAGAGAAGGGGGAGTGCCTTTTTATAAGAGGGGTGAGGGGCACCTTTGGAAAAGCTAGAAATATTATTTTATAATAAATTCATATTAGGTTTCTAATGGCTCCAAAGTGGATTATTTAAAGGATAAGGTGAGAATAGGTTTAAAACCACTCAACCAATACGTTTTAAACAGATTTGGGTCATTTTATTAACCTTATATTTTAGTTTTAACTCTTAGTTAATTAGTTTGACACTTACCATGTCTCTTTGTATTTTTATATCATATAGTCAATAAACATACAATAAAATTCCAAGAGACCCCCAAGTGGTAAATTAATGATAAAAATATAATTATTTAAGTATCTTGGCAGATACTTATATTTTTAGGAATAGAATATAAATTAATAATATAATATTTGTTTTAAAAACTCTTTTATGTCAATTTTGACACTATTGGGTATTTTGTTTTTGATAATTTCATAACAACATTATTACTTCAAAAACAATTTATATAATCAGTACTAATATGTCATATTAACCTATAAAATTAGTTTAATTCATAAAAAGTATCAAATTACATTTATTTTTGATATTTATAATATTAATTATTTTTAATATTTCATTAATTAGGTAATTATGACATCACCATTGTGTCATAAATAAATTAAAATATTTAGGGTATAAAAATTATAAATAAAATACCATTATGTTGGAAATATTTTTATATTTCTAATTAATATTTATAATCGAATTTATCTTATGTATAACCCTATATTAAAAATGTTTTAGTTATTAAACTTTGATTTCAACTCTTTTCACTATTCTTTGAATTAAAAAATATTAAATGTCCTAATATAATCAAAGTGGACATAAAAGATAATATTTTATTCCTAAGGTTGTTTTGGGTCTAGATACACTTGTCCAATTGAATTAGGACATGTGTTAGGGTAATATTAATGTCATTTTTACCCTTAATTACCCTATTTACTTTTAACTGTGGTAAATAAAAAAGAAAAGTTACTATTCACCAAAAATCATTTTTTCCTTATCTAACCACATTTTACTCCTTGATATTAACCATGTCTCTCATATTTTTTAAATTCCACTCATAGAAGTGGTAAAATTATGTTTTATGAGAATTTCCAAATTCTCCTAGGAGGTGGGTAAAAGATGGTGAAAAGTTTCATTAATTTTTTATATATCTAAAATTATTCTAAACTAACTCCAATGAATTAAATTGAACTTATATAGGTATTATGTATCTATTTTGACCTTAATGAAATTTAAATAAAATAAATAATTATTTAAATAAAAATTCAGTTTTAAACTATAACTTAGTGTTTTTTCACTATTCATCAAAAATTGAATGTTTTTAGAAAAATACCAAAAATTCACCCTAAGCTAATTTCGATATTCCAAATCCAAAAATGAAGTCCATTTTGAAATATAAAATTTATAAAAGTTCAAAAAGTGGGTATTACTATTCATAATGGGTAGTTTGATTGGTTGTGGTGTGTGTTAGAACTCGAAGTTGTGTACCCCACACACTACTGTATTATTCAAAGAGAAGCATACTATGGAAGCTTGGGGTGTTACAAACATTATATCAAAAATGATTTTCTTCTTTTAAAATATTTGGGCATTACATTTTAGGTGTAGTAGATCTCATAATTATTATAGTGAATAATCAATAGTTACCAATCCCAAAAATTAATTATAAGTAGAAAAATAAAATAAATTGAGAACATATTTCTATATATGAAAATATATTCTTGTTCCTTTGAAGATGGTGAATGATAATATTAAGGTGATCCCATAGTACTTCAATAATTTAGCGCAAACAATTAATCTATTGAGAATCAAAATAATAAAGTTCAGTACAAAAATATATTAAGTTGAAAGGTGTTTTTCCTGATACACTTTTCAATATATGATATGAACTCTTATTTATAATCAAACCTTCAATGATTATAATATCTACTTCAAAAACCATGATCTATAATCATAAATGAAATATTAAATCCCTATAATAAAAAACAAAAACATTCTAAACATATGAATCTCTATATTCTACAATATACAATGTTATACAATTCTTAAAGAGGTTTCTGTTGAAAATTCATGATCAATCTCTTTCTCATTACCAACTATGGTGGTTATTGTCCAGGTGAGGTCCCTCATGGCAGAGCTTACACCTCTTCACTTTGGGGGGATTGTCTCACCTTCTGTGAGGGAATTCATGTTTGGTAGGGCTCTAATCTTCACAGATCATGTCTCTCATCATCAAGGTAAATGTGTTCAGTGGATCCCTCCTTCCCAGGGTATCAAACTGAAAACTGATGGTTCATGTAATAATTTATAGATAAGAGGAGGTTGGATTGGTCATAATCAAGAGGTATCAATAATCTTTTCTTTCAACACCTTCTTTGGTCAAGGTGATTCCCTCTCAGCCTAAGCTGCTTCTATAATTAAGGGTTTATAGTTTTGCCTCTCAAATGTAATCTTATTGGATGATGCTGAAACAGATTCTTCTATTTTACATGGGTCCATTGGGGATGATTTAAAAACTTTTTGGTATATAATTTACACCATGAGTGGTTTTATAATAATTATTAATTATGGTATGAAGCTCACTCATACTTTGAGTGAGGGTAACATGTTGGTTGATTTCCTTGCCTCTTGGGCCACTCCTAATAGTTCTTGTACTATCACTGCCTCTACTATAACCCTTCACCCTTCCTCTATTTCCCTTGTTAGGGATGATTTTTTGGGGATCCTTTATTTTATACCTCCCAATATTTTTTGGAGTTTTTCCTAATTTTCAATAAAATTTCTTAATGTTGGATGGATGATGAATCCCTTTAATCCTCCATTAAAAAACCGACATTAAAAACTTTACATGGATGCTACATTAAAATCCATTAATACTCTATCAAGTATTAACAGCTTGTAAAGAACATTAAAAATAATTAAATAACAATAATAAATACTCCCTCATAATTCACCAAATAAAGTTTTTAAGGATCATCAACATTACCATTGCATTTTAATTTTAATCTTGATCAAGATTAAAATTTGAAACAAACAAGAATATATCAATATGATAAAATAAATTCTACTGATATAGATTTTTGAATTCTTATACAATGAACCTGAATGAAGGAAAAAATAGGAATATGAATTTAGATATTTTAACCAACCATGAACATGTCCCATATCCTGACCATGATGGAGAAAACATAGTCTACTATTTTCACATAGAAATCAAAAACTTCAACATGCCACCAAAACGATTGATGATGTCTATTACTTTAATTTCAGCAAGTAATATTTTTTGTATCTGTACACCTCACAAAAAAACCATAATGGTTTTACAATAATAATGAAATAATTTCACATAATATCTATATAATTAATATATATTTATATAATGACAACCCCAATTAAAATAATCTATTATGAGATTATAAAAAAATCAAAATATCATGTTAATAAAAAAATGAGAGTGTTCCTATCTATAATATATAAAATGGTCTGTTTTATTGGTTTTGGAAAGGTAGTGTATAAATATAGAATGTTATGGAATGAAAAACATGAAATACATTCATAAATAAAACTTATAGTATCAATGCAAAGGTAAACATGAAATAATCATGTAAAGGTCAAGTATTTTAATCGACCTATATAAAGGTATAACAAAGATGTGAGAATGAAATACCATCATTTACACTCATAGTTAAAGGTATAAAAAAACATCCACACTCATGTAAAGATAATAAAAATTTTATATATGTAAATTTAAAGAATACACATCTCTCTATAGGTAAACATGGGTTTAAATGAGATTTTTTATGGTATAAAAGACCTCCATAAGGGTAAACTAAATTTTCCAAAACTCACATAATTGTAAGAAAAAAGTTATATAATTGTAAAATAAAGTGAGAATTTTTTTTACAAATAATAGGGAATAAAAAAATTACCAAAATTAATCAAATAATTTTAAAAAAATTATAAATCATTATTTTCAACTGTTAAACAATAATGAATGATTTATAATTATCGAAGCATGAATAAACAAAGTGTGTAAAGGTTACACACTAACATTATCCCACTTTTGATAATTAAAAAACATAATATCAATTTACAAAACATTTCCCCATTTTGGAATGGATAAAAAAGTTTAAATATTTTAAAACCTATTTCCACCAAAAAAATTCACAATGTAATCCTTCTATATTAATTGAAAATATTATTGAAAATTAAATATTTTCATGAGAATAACAAACTCCCCCTATGCTAACAATAATTAATGGGAAAGAAAATAACCCTTCTAAATATAGAATCCAAAATAGATTAATAATTTCACCTTATAAATATGTTAAAATATCCATAAAAAGTTTCTAGTAATTAAACTTCACTATTTAGAATAAAACAAAGTTAGTTCCCCATTAAATGATACATATTTAATTTGAATTTTCAAACCACTTTTAAAAAATTAATTCTAGAATGATGAGAACTTCTTCTATACTTATACATTGATGAAACCAAGATCCACAGAATATATAATATTCATGGAATTTTATAAAATTATTTTCAATTAAGAAAAGTAACCAAATTTTGATAAATTATAATAAAAAATTTTAAAAATCACGAGAACAAGGTAAATTGTCATAATATCAAAATCTGAATTATCACGACAACATTCCAAGGATAAAAAAATGGTAACATTCATATTGATCATAAATATAAATTGGGGACTTAATTGAAAATATTTACTATATTATGTCCAATATGATTCCAAAAAGTACCATTAGAAACCCATGTTGAACTAGGGTTGGTATTTTTAACAATAAAATAATTTTTTGAAATGAATGCCTTTATTCGACCAAAACGTTGTACAAAATTTAAAGAGAAATCATTATAATAATCTTCTATAAAGCTACATAAAAAATAATTTAAAATTTAAAATATCTTCTATTTTTTACTTTAACAAATTAATTTTTATATACGTGATGTAACCACCCATCCAAACTAAGGCAATTTTCATTAGTCTAAGATCTAGTCATCTTTTTCAATCTTATAATGTAATCCTAATTCTGAATTCAAGCAATAAATTTTGATAACATTTACTTAAAACATTAAATTTCATCTTTTAGCTTCCCATTTTCCTTTTTTATAATTTCCAAATCATCTCTCAATTTATCATTTAAAATTTATTAACCATTATTCAAACATTTATTTTATTTGTGTTGCTTTAAAATGTTATATTCAACAATTTTTATCTTATAAAATTATAATGAAAATTTTTTATTTCAATTTATAACAATATTATAGTCCTCAATCATATTTTCATATATTGTGACAAATTTTTACATTTCCTATTAATATTTTTCACACAATTTAAACAACTTTTCTATATAGGAATTTTCAAAAATAAAATCTAAATAATAATATGTATCAGAATTAGAGATAGGACTATAATCCAAGATTCCTATTAAATAGATATTTCCAACATTTATAGAACATGAACCAAGATCACATGAATAAGATGAGTGTGGAGGTGAGAAATAAGTATTTTGATACTTATCCAAACATGTAAGATTTCATATTTATTTATCACTTAATGATTCTTAACTTGTGTATGAAATATTAGTTTAACTATTACCTCCAATAAATTCATTATTATTTAGTTTTTTCCCTTCATTCTCTTAATTTATATGTTTTTTAAACCTTTCATAGTTATATATGACGTGGATAGGTGTTTTTTAATTCAAAACATCTTACAGTAGAATTACATTTCTTTCACTTTCTTTGAAAATACTTCTTGTATGTCTTTATTTTCTATTTATCATTTTTCATTGCATGCGTCATCTTCATGATCCATTTAATTAATATTTTAACTTTACTTGAATAATAATTTTTATCTAAGTTATAATAACACAGGGAATCACTAGAAGAGTTAGAGGATATATATTTATATTTAAAATAAACTAACTTTATTTTATCATGTAGATTGTCTTTTTTATTCTTCAACTAAAAATCATGTTGTAAATGTGATCCAATTAGTTCATCAATAGTGTAATCTATAAATTAATTCTTCAATGTCCACTTTTTGTGAATTTAACTTCATTATAATTTTTCAAATTATTCTTTCAAAATAACCCCATTCTATATTATTTCACAAATAGAAACCATGTTATTGACAATCTTAGAGAATCTATTATACATCTCACTGGATCATTCATAATGAAACAATCTAAACTCCTTAAATTACACCCTATAAATTCCAAGAATAGTAATCTATAATTTTTAGTACATTTATGAGTTACTTTTAATGTAATATATTTGTTATAAGTCATTTTACAAGAATAAATATGACTATAAACATTTCCACTAGGTGAACAATAAAAAATTCATTGCTCTTAAATTCAAAACATACTATATAGCATCATTTCTAGTTAAATTATCAAAATAAAATATAGCTATAATAACATTATCATGGAGAGAGAATATAGTTTACTTCCACTATTGAAAAAATAGTCTATACACAATGGTATATACCCATGGTTTTGAGAAATCATGGGTATAGCTTGTCTTCCTAAACTTATAAAAACTGTTTTTAGAATTTTTTCGGTATAGGTAGACCAAAACCAACAGTTTTTTAAAAACTATGGGTATATATCATTTGATATAGATCCTCACTTGATCTCCTCCTACCCCTCCTAATTTGTAGTCCTAACTCTCCCCCCTCTTTAGGTGTCCTTAAACCTCCACATCCCTCACCTTAAGAGAGATTCAGCATCACCCCCATCCCTCCTTAGGAAATATTTGGTGTCCCCCTCCCCTAACCTAATTTACCTCTCAAGAAAGTGATCAACAACCTCTATATCCTTTATAGATATCCTCTATTTCAATCATTTTTTGATTTGAATATTCCTCAAAAATCTTACAAGTGAGTTCTAAATCTTTTTGATCTTCTACTTAGAAGTTTTTTTTCATTTTTATATTTGCTATAATGTGATCAACCTAAGACAATATTTTCTTTTATATTTCTTATATATTTATTTAGTTATTTTTCTCATTTTTGATCATTCTAAACATTGTGATTTGTTGTTCATGTGAATAAGTAAACCATTCTAACTCATTTAATGCTTTAAGGATGTTGTTTGATGTTATTTGGTTGTTATTAGCACTACACCTTTGGGTGGTAGGGTGTGTGGTCGTTTGAGTATAGGTATGCTATTTGTGCGGTTTTGGATTCGTTTTGGAGTTTAGTTTGATGTTTTTTTTATTATATTGTTTTGTGGGTTCCCACTAAAACCGAAAAAGGATGTATTAAATTCCCAATTTCCTAAATACAATATACCTTTATATTATTTGGTGTCTTTTATATATATTTAACTTTAGAATATTTTAAAAATATTTCTAAGAGGTATAGTTTATTATAATTTTTTTTAGAAAATGTCATAATCTATGTGTTTAATGAAATGGTATTATTGGGTTATCATGAATCAATTAATATTGTTTTTATGGAATGATTTATTAATAATTATATAAATTTAATATAGTTGTTTAAAAGATGGTTCCATTTATATGAGGTCATTTTTCTTGTTTCAAAAGTGTTTTAATTTAATGATTCACTTGCTTTATATTTTTTCCCCTTTTATGTTATGATTTATCATGATACAAAATAGTGTTATACAAACTTACTATTTTTGGATTTAAATATGAAAATAGGATATTTAATTGAAGGGTTATTTGAGATGATGTGTGTGGTTTGTAAATTATTTATTGTATTTATTAATGCATCTATTTAGAAAACATAATGGAAGAGCCTTATATAATCAATTGGGATATAGAAATAAGTACCCTTTCTGGGTTACGTTACAAATAACCTATCTTTTCCATAGTTTTAATTACACTCATGTAAGGATAGAATAGTTTAATATTATGCTTTTTAATACTTTTTTTGGGATACACTGACTAGTTTAGATTATGAAATAGATAGTCACTTCAGCTCAAGTTTTGGATCATGCTTTGGTTAAATGGATACATTTAGTCTATGTGTTGATGAAAAGGATTGGAAAAAACTTTCATGGTGAATGTGGTTAATCTTCGATGATGTCTAAGAATAAGTTATGTAATTGTTTTTATAAATGTATTTATGTGAATGTTTATTTTTAGTAAACATGATTTATATGAAATTTTATTTTTCTACTTTTACTTTATATAATTAAATGTTTTCTTTCCTTATATAAATTTAAAAATAGAATATCATATTTTTATCCTAATGTTTGTGCATAGTGAAATTGGTATAATCCTAAAGGGAATCAATTATGATAACCTTTATACACAATTTTTGTGTATATAGACTTCGTCTCATTTCATGAATGTAATGAAAAATACAATCCTTGAGATAATGGGTATTTGAAGTATTCTTAATGATTGGTTGATATAATAAATTGGATATTCATACTTTCCATATGGATATGGGTATATGTAGTTAATGTTCTATTCTAATTTATATTTTTTACATTTTTCGTTTTCCTACCCCTTGGTCTTTAAATCCACTTCTTCCATTATTATGGATGATTTATATGATAGTTGGATATATTTAAAAGATAGTGATTATCTTTATATTTTATTAGTTTATGTTTTATAATAAATTTAACATTTCATTATATTATTATTCAATGCTTTAATTTTATTCATTTCAAAAACCTTTTTTCATATGTATTAATGAAAAATATATAATGTATTCATCCTAGGTTCCCTAATGGAATTTTTTTAGTTTTATTTTTATTCAGTTGAATTCATTTTAATTATTTAATGAATTTTTAATTATTTTTTACATTTTCGATGGGAACATAACCTTTTTCCTATAATAGAATGGATAGAATATAGATGTATCAAACCAATCAGATTTCAACTGAGGTTAAAAAAATTGTAAAATTCTTAGATTTTTTATTTAATAGAGATTTAGATAGAGGTTGTATACAGTTTCCATGCAATAATTGTGTTTGAAAACTATAGTTACGTCTTGAAGAATTTATCTACCAAATAATGATATCTCGATTTTAAATAAACTGTTATGTTTGGTATCACCATGGAGAGATGGGAAAATATTCTACTATTAATGAATGAAAAGAAATAAGTGGTATGAAGAATTTGATATTTGATTGGTTTAAATTTTTGGATCATCATGATAGAGATAATATACTAGTTTAAGAAGGCAATTATATCATTAAACATGGGTAAAATACTGAAGATGGTGATTTTAAGAGAGTGGAATAGTTAATGGATGATGTCAGAACTCCAGTATATCAAGAATGTACTAAAATGAACAAGTTGGAATTTTGGACATGATTATATCATAGAAAAAAACATGTATGAAATTCAAAATTACTGCATTCATTATATTCTTACCTTTTAAGAGATATTTCATCCTAATAGTACTGATATTCCCTCAAATCATTATATAGAATGAAATTTAATTAAGAAATTTCAATTTTCTTCTAATAAAGTTCTTGCATGTCCAAATTATTTCAGATCTTTTTAGAAGGAAACAACTAACTTAATTATTGTAAATAATTCAATACATCATGATGGATAGAAAATACAGACGGAACACTATCTTGTGTTCTATGGAAAGTCATGTGACACTTTCCATTGATTCCCAGGATTCAAAATTTATTCATGACTATAGAAATATCATCAAATATGTAATGGAATGATGCTGAGAGATATAAAGGAAATGATGTGCTAGTTTATCTTGCATATGTATTAGCATGGATGGAATTTTATGTACAATATCAAAAAAAATCAGCTGAGGTGCATAATGTCAGGTTGGGTCTATACTTTGACAATTTAATATATTTGGTCAGACGATTAGTGATCATAACACGTGACTATCGTTTATTAAAGTTTATAATATTCCTCTAGGGATGTGTATAAAAAATTATTTCACTTTCTTGAATATACTGATATTTGGACCTTCTGATCCCCCTAATGATATATCGGTGTACTTGCAACCTCTAATAAGAGAGTTAAAGTATCTTTGGGATATGGGTGTGCACACATTCGATGCTTCTTCAAAAAATATATTTCCGATCTGTTCTTCCATTCTATAGACTATAAATGATTTCCCTACTTATTAATTTATGTCTCGTTGGATCATGATGGGAAAACTATCATCTCCTATTATTAATAAGAATATATGATTAATAAGGCTTAAATATCATTATACTTTCAGTTTCATGGGGCATAGATGATTATTTCTTATAGATTATCAATATAGGATGAATTGATGGAGGTTTGATAATACCATTGATAGTGAACAACCACATCAATGTATTTCAGAAACTGATGTTCTCAATAAATTGAAATATTTTATTGTTTTGTTAGGTAATGGTCAGATGAAATCTAAAAATAGGAAGAATTTTGACACTAAATCCACTTATAATTGGAAAAAGATAAGTATCATTTTTATGTCTCCATTTTGGTCACCAAATTATTATTTAATTTTAAGACATAATTAAAATTGATGAAATATATATGAAAAATTTCTTTCAATTCATCTAAATATCAAGGGTAAAACCAAATATGACTTTCGGTCTCAATGGGACATAATGGATTATGGTATTCAACCAAAGCTACATTCTATGTGTATTAGTGAAAATAAATGAAAAGTCCCGTGTTCTTTTTATATGATGACACATTATAGAAAAATAAATATCTAGAAGTGTTAGAGAATATCAAGATTCCTGATGTCTATTAGGGAAACATATCTAAATGAGTAAGAAAAGGTTAATTAAAACTAAAATCCCTAAAAACTCATGATTATATCATCCTTTTTCATGAATTTATTCTAATAGAAATTGAATTTATTCTAATAGAAATTGAATATTTTCTATCCACTACTGTAAGGGTGATAGCGATTCTCTTGTGCCATTTTTTTGGGACCTTTATTCTAAATTTTTTTCCAAGTTATTCTTGATAAAAATCCCATAAGAGTCACCATTAATTTTCTATGTGTTGGAAAAACATTCCTCCATCATTTTTCACCTACATGGTGCATTTAGTAGTTCATCATCCATCTGAAACACTTATTGGGGGACCCATTTATTTTTAGTGGAAGTATCCAATAGGAATAAATATGTTCACAATGAAATCTTATGTCTAAAACAAGAATTATCTTAAAGGATTAGTTGTCAGAGGTTATCTAGCTCAATAACGTATGGATTTTTTTCCAATAATTTTGTTTGATGTGAGCACAATATATAACCAGATAATGTGAAATTAATATGATAAGTATGGAGAAATTGAGCCCTCCTTTCAATCTCCTCACTGAAAAATAGGAATTACCAGGTCATATACATTAGCTACATTGAGCCTTGAAGGGATGGATATGGAACATCGTACTGTATTTTTTAACTGTGGTTTCTCTGATAACTATAACAAGTAAGTAATTTGTATATTTATATATTATCTCATACTATTTCATTTCACATATAACTTATAATTTTATTATCATTTTATGTAGGGAAGAAAAGAAATTATAAGTAGAGTTCATCAATCTTTTCCTTTGAGATGGACACAGGCTTTGCATAATCAAGAGTTTTCAGTATGGTTGAAATCAATGGTGTGACCATTAATTTAATTAAATTAAAATATTAATATCCATTTAATTTTATTATTTATATATATTTCAGGTATTGAGTATACATATTGACTCCATTTATAAAGAATTAATAACATTTGATTTTAGTCCCAATTATTTTTCTTTGAATGAAAATATTTAATAATCAATGCGTTAAATATTTTACAACAGATCGAGTGGTGAAAATGAGAATACAACATGATATAATTATGTTAAATATTCAAATATACTATAATTCCATTTCATTAGATAGTCAGCACCAATATGAAGATTTGTATTATTATGGATTTTTTGAGAAAATATTGTTATCAGATAACAACTATCAAGGTCGAGTTACTCTGATGAAATGTAAATGGTTTGACACAGAAGAAACATGATATATTTATTAATGATTTTGGATTCATATTTATTTACATGATTGGATTCTTGGCTACCAATGAACCATACATTTTGGTATTAATGGGAAAAACGTTTTTTATGTGAAAGATCATCTAATACCTTATTACAGTGTCATTAATGAGGTAATATCAAGACAAATTTTTCATGATTCTAGGGAATAAATTTACACCATTGATGCCATCTTTTTTTTGACCAAAATATTTAATTTGGTGACTCAAATTGTCCCATTGCGATAGTTTATGTTTAACCTAAAATAATGGTGGGTAATATATAGAAGCAACAATATATGTATATAGTTCATTCATTTTAACTTGACATGATTTTCTCAGGTTGGTATAATAATAATTAATTTAGTTTAGTTTTATTTTGGAATGATATGTATGTTTCAACATTTTTTGGTTTCATTACATTTAATTTTCTTTATTTCAATTATGAAAACAAGGGTTAAAATATGTTTTTAAAAAATACATAACATGGTTTTATATTATTATTAATAAAACAAGTTATGACATTGTTTATGACTTCTTTAACTTCTATGATTTATGCATTATTTTTAAAAACTATTTCTAAAAATTTTGTATTCCATTCTTATACAGATTATGAATGATTTTTAAAATAAGTTATTATTTTATGTTGATCAATAGATATGTGAGAAAGGGTTGGATTTTATACCCTTAGTGAGTATAATAATTTTCATATTTTTCTTATAAAATTTGATATAATTTCATTTTAATATTATTTATCAATGTTTTTAGGGATACATATTTGCACCATATTTGACTCATCATCCTACCAATATGGTTTCAAGTGAGGATTCTCTTAGACCTAGATGGAGAACTCTTCCTATACATTCTCATCCTAACACACTAAAAAACTCCCAATATACCATAAATTTAAATAATATGCTTGAGCCTCTAGGGGAGTTCCCATGCATGCCCCCATCTTCATCTCATTTATCCTCTTATTCCCATACCTTGTCTACACCTCTTATATGGATGTTCCTACCCATGTATCCAACATCATCATCTCATTTAGATTCTTCTTCACATAACATTTCTACATTTCCTCAAAGGGTATTTTTCCCTTTCCTTCATCATCATCTCATTTATCTTATTCTTCTCATATTATGTCAATACATCCTACATCAATAGTTCCAGATATACCATTTCCTTACCTTTTAATGTATTCCCAACCCTACTACCCATATACTTTAATGTCTATATCACCTAAATTTCCTTTTATAAATCCATGATCCGATTATTTCATTCATTTATCTCCCACTTAAGTGCATGAAGATCACCTAGAGGATGCATTGGAATAGACACATCCTTCAAAGTTTACTGATATTGGATAGACCATGGAATGATTAGAGCCTATTGAACACACTACATTATGATTTTTTATTATAACTATTAAATATTATATCACTTTATTTTTTCATGTTGTACCCTGAATTAATTAATGTTTTTCTCCCTTTTATCTTATTCAATGGGGTCTTCTAGTAGGCGACATGGAAACACCCATATACGGAATTACTAGAATCGCCAAAGACAAATAATGGTGGATTACAATGATTAAAATAATCTGATAGTTAAAAATTCCAATCATTATAGATGTTTCATGGACACTTTATCCAAGTAACAAAATATCATTCTGGTGGAACCGATATCATGGAGACATCATAGTAATAACATCAAGGACAAAGCATGGGTACAAATATGTGTAAGAAAATTATATAATTTTATTTCTATATTATTATTGTATTTTTAGGAATTAAATGTTTGTTGAAGAGTGAATTTAACTTTCCTAAAGTATATGATGCTAAGGTTGAAAGGTTGGTGGATCTTCGGGAGTTTTGGAAATCATACAATCAAGAGTTATATGTTGGTTGGAGGTGTAGAATTGGTTTTTACTTAGAGAGTGTACCCATATTCCATGACTTTCTAAAAAATAAATATCAAAAAATGATTTTATATTAGAAGATTGATGAGTTTATGGTATTTAAAATCCTTAATAGTTTTCATATATAATTTAATTCTTATTAATTTTATTGATTTTTTTAGGAAGTTTCAGAAAAAACCAAAATAATAAAGTGTCAATGATGTATCTACACACATTAAGGAAAACTAAAATTCTAGAGAATGATAAGTGATGAGTAATATAATATTAATAGAAATAATATCTATATTTATAGTATTACTTAGTTATCTTTGTATATTTTAAGGCCTTATTTTTTTATTTATAATTAATTTTTATATTGTAAATATCTGAATTATATCATATTATGCTATTAAAAAATTATGATATACCATAAACATGTTAATTTTAAACATGATACAATGTATCTTTGTGTTAAGAACTGAACAATAAGATAACTATTTTTGAAAACAATATATATAATGATATTTTAACTTAAAAAACTACCCTTGTAAAATTTGACATGGTGTCTATATTTTAGATGAGTTAGGAGACACTTTCAATCATCAAATTAATATGTTAACATTAATTATTAAAACCTTTATCAACATAACTGGTTCCTATATTCATAGTCAACTCTATGAGTTTCATATTTCCTTAAATATTAAACAAATTAATTGTAATAATTAAATAAAAATTTTAAAATTATATATATATTATATTATGATTTCATCTTCTTAAAATCATTGTAATTCCGCTTCCAGGAACCTTTCTTACCTCATATGAATTAGAAAGCCTCTTCCTCATTTTCCAATTGTGGTAATGCTCATTTTCTATGAATGTTGGTAGTGTTAACATGGATTTCATTACAATTTTCTACAATAAAAAATATAGGTTATTTATGGAATGTTCATAATCAATATCTAAAATTATAAAGTGTTACTGATTTTCTTTTATTTATGAATTTTCCTGAATGTTTATCACATGTTTAAATTTATGAATTATTCATTAATTTAAAAGTTATTCAATTTTATTTTTATTCAATATTATAAATTTTTTATATATTGAATATGTGTAAACTGATCAATATCATTTGTAGAAAGCGATATCGGGCATCGAAGGCCATGTTCCTTGAGAAAAATTATTTTTCTCAAGTAGAAACAAAAAATATAGAAGTGAAGTAAATGAACAAATATAAGAAAAGATTTTAAGTATTTTTATTTATATGTCAAATATTTATATGAAATGCATTATTAAATATCTTTTATATATTTTCAATATTCTTCCCTAGAGACTCTCAATAATAAAGACGATGAAAACATTATTCCAAAGGACTATTTGAGTCAGGTATTAGGTGAGGAACACCAAGGGAGTGTTTAACGTCAACTATGGAAAAACATAATCCCATATAGGTATTGGTCATCATCATTCTCTTCATAAACCTCTCAGACCCCTGAGCTCCAAAGATCTCATTCATAAGCAACTGAGGAAAAAAATAGCTTTATGGGAGAAAAAAAGAAGTAAACAGGAGTGTGAAAGAAGTAAGATGATCACAAAACACTTCTTGAAACATAGGTCGGTCATAAGTCAATCACTTCCATTAGATACTTCTGCTACTATTGATATATTTATAGAATCAATGAACTATTTATAATATTCCCTAAGTTGTATCAATGATGGTACAAGTGTTGGTGGATACGATGGTGGTGGCGATGATGATGTTGGTGCTCTAAATAATGCATTTTCTTCTCCAAATGATGTTGTTAGTGTAACATCCCAAGTAAGTAATGAATAATATATATTTTTATCCATGTATATTAATGATTAAGATAGTGTTTTAGAGGCTTAAAATGAAAATAAATACAATCTTATGCATGGAATACACTAATATTCTTAAAAGATTGGTTTACTGCCTTTTGATGGAAAACCCTTTTTAAATATATCTGTTGACAATTTTATAAGATATTTTTGTCAAAATAAACCTATTATTTATGATTGGGACATCAAAATTTACTTTGTGTGAATTTTTGTTATTCTTCCGATAAAGTTCATTTTTTATGAATAAGTGAAAAATGTTGTATTTTAATTCAAAACCTCTTCTAATCTAATTTATTTATATGATTAGATTATCTTCTGAATTGGTTTTAAAGTGAAACCATAAAATATTTTTACCATTTGATTCAATGGTGGACTTTGGAATCAATTTCACTTTGAAATTAGACTTAAACTGGTGTCAATCTTTTGATACTTATTGTTTTATAAAAACACGCTATTTGCTATGACAGCGGGAATTAATTATTAAATTAATTAATGTGAATTATATGTTTTGAATTTTTTAAAATAGACTTCATTTTTGAATTTGTAATATAAAATATATCTTAGGGTGAATTTTTGGTAATTTTCTGAAAAACTTCAATTTTTGATGAATAGTGAAACCACTAAGTGGTACTTATAAAAACTGATTTTCCGTTAAAATGAAATTTTGCCATCATTGTGTTTTGAATTTCAAAAATCCGACATACATGGTTGTCATTAAGAAGTAAAATGTTGTTCAATGAGATTAAAATAATTTTTTGGTGAATAGTAACTGATTAAGTTTTTAATCGCGATTAGTGGTAATTAGGGTAGTTTAAGGTATAAATAATGCTTTAATAATATGAAATGCCCTAGACACATGTCCCAAAATTATTGGTTGTGTCATGGCCGACCAAGAAAAGCCATGGGTCAACTTGGGGACCCCATGGAGACACTTTGGTTGGGAAATGACATAAATAATGTTTTATTAAATGTTAAAGTAAAAATGACACAAACATAATATGTTTTACGAAAACAATTTTTACATGGGGTTATAGAGATCATATTTTTGATTATAAATAGTCATTGGAAAGCTAAAACGATTTCCTACATCTTAGTAGTTTTTTTATAATTTTTAGACATTTAATAAATTAAATTATTTATGACATAATAATGATGCAGTGATGACATCATTATTTGACGATTTAAATAAAATGGAAAGATAATGTAAAATCTATGAACTACACCTGTCCAAAACTTATTGGATGGGTGGATTTCGAATCCTTATCACCGTATCCACGAATTATATCAATGTGGGACCTTTTAAAACAGAAACACATTTTCAAATAAAGTAATATTTCCTTACTTTCCAAAAGTGCCCCTCCTCTCCTCTTATAAAAGGCCCCCACCTCTACCTCATTTCACACACTACTCAAGCCTTTGGCTCGGCCAACCCCTAACCATTTACTCTCTCCACATCCCTCTCCTCATCCTAGAGGATTCCCTTTGGGCAGAATCCTTTCAAAGGAATCCTTTAGGCTCAAATCAAAAGGAGTTACACTTTTAAAGGTAATTCATTCTCTCATGTTGATTTGTTTTATTTTGCTTGTCCAACCCCCTAAACTCTTTTTATTTACTTCTTTTGTAACAACACCAGTATCTTCAATATACTAGGATGTTTATATAATATTTATTTGAGATACACTCTCACACAACTACATCAAATGGTTAAAGAACATACAGTTTCCATGGATGGCGAAATTCTGCCTCCTGAAACGATGATTGTTCAATACTCATTTAACACCTTAAAAGGTGGCCATTATGATGTCACTATTTTTATATATGATATATAATATGTTTATGTTTTCCTTAAGCTTCTGTTTTATTCATTTTGGGCATACCTTTATGGTTTCCATTATGGGTAAACATGATATCTTCATTTTAGAAAGTGCGGACTACCGCCCCCTGAAAGTGATTTGATTCGTTAATACCATATGTGGGATGTGTAAAGGATAAAGTTAATGATATTATATATGTTATTATACTGGAATTATAATATACTCTTATATCATTATGATCCCATTCCAGAAAATATGAAATATAAATGGAAGTAGTGTTCATGCGTACGTACGGCTTACCGTCTCCATGAACAGTGCATTTCATTTCTTACCTCTAAATGTGATGTAATATTATAAATACATGTATATGATGAATATATATGATATATATATGTTATCCAAATTATTAATATCATTCTGGATATAACGAACCTTTGACCTAATTAACAACATGTAAGTGTAAGAAGTCTATTTTTGACTTAAGAACCAAATACCGACAAAATGAACATTATTAAATTAAATGATTACATGATGTTCATAACATGGCATAAAAGGAATAATGAACTTGAAAATGGTTCATAAGCAAGTAGATATTAACTCAAGTTTATTTTTCAGGAGATTCAAGAACGGTCGGGTCAAGTCGGATACGAGGTATGGGACTTCGTCTCAATCTCCTTTCATTGAGGCATATTTTGTTTTATGCACAACCTTATTTTATACGGTGTATAAACCCCATTGACTTTTACATTTATTCAAAAGGAATCTTTTTTATACGAAGCGTTTACTAAACGAAAAAAGGGAATGTTTTTGTCGTACGTATGCGGCGACAACGACTTCTCCGCCGTCGTGACCGTTATTTGAGTTTCGGCTTCCTCTACAAGCCATACCCTAATTTTAAAAGAAAAATAAATACCATGTTTTACTTTTCTTTTATTTTGGTATTGAAAATGGTTTTCACAATTTTTTTTGTGTTGTATTGATATCTTGTGATTGAAATGTGGAAATGTTATGTTTCCTTTATGCATGTTTTATGTGATACGATTATGTTATGGTTCTTGGGAATTATTATGAAGATGGGTGGTTCCGTGATAAACTAAGGGCGGGTGAGCACGATATAGCTCTCCAATGCATTGGGTAACGCGAAGGAGTGAAACGTTATGGTTTCTCCAAAGAGATTTAGGGAATATACTGTGATGGGTATTCCAAACGTAACCAAGAGGGTTACTCCCTACGTAAGAATGTTATGAATGCGTCAAGTTTCCTTTATGTATTATGATTTCATTGATTTACTCATGATTTGTTGAAGTATGTTAATGTCCTTATGTTTTATGGGTAAAGTATGATTTCAATCTTATGTATATATGTACCCGTGTTTCCTTTCCATGTTTTTATAACCCATACTGAGCTTTTTATGCTCATCCCAAGTTTTTTTGAAATGTTTTTCACAGGTCAAGGGAAAGGTACATGATATGATGATACTGTCAAGGAAGTGTCAAGAAATAATCCATGTTTTATTTTAAATGTGTTTCCATTAATGGGAATGAATAATACTATCTTTATGTAACCACTTTGTTTATATGTGGAATGTAATTCAAGTTTTATGATCTAGTTCTCTAAAACTCTAAACCCGAAAAGATCATCAATGTGTAATCTTGTAATAACTCAAGATTAAGTAAGGCTTAAGGCTGGGGCCTTATAGTTGGTATCAAAGGTCGGTTTAGATAACTTTAGGAGTTAGAATTTTATTACATGATTATCCATTTTTTTAAATGATATAGCATTTGAAGATTACCATGTTGCTTCATCTAAGACATGTTTGTTCAGAATGGTTTTCCGCAGAGGAAATAGGGAAGCGGTTCTAGTAAGGCATACAGAAGGAAATAACCTTCCGAATCAGCATCCAGAAATGGACGGAATTGGAACTGAACTGTTTGTTGCAGTAATGGCGTAGTTGACTCAAGTGATAAATGGTGGTGGTATCCATGCACGAGATCATCCAAATCAACCACAGAGGAACATGTCAGTGGTGGAACATTTCATGAGGCAACATCCACCATCATTCAGAGGATCATCTGGCCCTGTGCTAGCTGAAGGGTGGATTGAAGCACTGGAGAAGATTTTTGATGTCAAGGGGTGTTCAGACAATCAAAAGGTTAGTCTTTCTATTTACCGTTTGGAGGGTGAAGCAGATCAGGGTTGGTCTATGGTTAAAAATATCAGGGACGCCGATGAGATTGATGCTCTTTACTGGGATGAATTCAAAGGTATGTTTCTTAAGAAGTATTCTCCTAAGGATTTTCGACTTAGGATGGAAAATCAATTCTTGGAATTGAGGAAAGAGGAAGACTCAGTGGCTTCCTATGAAGAAAGGTTCACTCGATTGGCAAGGTATGCTCCAAATTTTATCCGAGACCTTGATAGTAAAATCAATCGTTTTTACTCAGGATTAAAGCCAAAATATTGAAGGGAATTAGCTTCTCGTGAGTTTAAAAGTTATGAAAAGCTTGTTCGATGTGCTGAGAAGGTGGAAATGGAGTTTGTCGATGATCAAGTGTTCTATAACAACCAGCTGAAGAAGAGACCGAGGTGGCAGGAGAAAGGTAAGAATTCTTCAAAAAAGTCTGATGGTAAGAAAACTAAGTTTCTAGTTTGTGATAAATGTGGCAAAAGGCATGCTGGGGAATATCTTCTGAATTCTGGAAAGTGCTACCAGTGTGGTAAGATGGGACATAAGGCTCGTGATTGCACTGAAAAGGATCAAGGTGAAGGTAAGAACAAATTTGATTTATAGTTAGTGAAATGTTATAAGTGCAATGAGATGGGTCACTATGAAAATTAGTGTCCGACAAAGAGCTTGAGTGATGGGAAGCAGTTAGACTACAAGCAGAAAGGGGTGGTGAAATCTTTTGCAACTACTTCAGCAGATGTCAGGCCAAAAAATGAAGTTGTATCAGGTCCTTTGTTTGTTTTTTCAGATTATGCCAGTGTGTTGTTTGATTCCTGGTCTACACATTCTTTCATCTCTGAAACCTTTTCAAGTAAAATTGGAATACCATCTCAAGAAATGACTCCTGAACTTTTGGTAAAAACACCTGGGGGAAATGTTGAGGCAAAAAGAATTTATAAGAATCTTCCTATCCTTATCTATGGAAAGAACCTACTTGCAAACCTTATTGTTCTACCTCTAGTAGAGTTTGATGTTATCCTGGGTATGGATTGGCTCTCTATTTACCATGCTAAGATTGACTGTAGAGCTAAAGAAGTTTCTTTTCAGAAATACTTTCAGTTTGTTTACAAGAATGAACCCTTACTTTTGATAACATATCAAGAGGCCGAGAAACTTGTAAAAGATGGAAATGAATGTTACCTTGCATACGTCGTTGAAAATAAAGGAACTGTTCAGATTAATGATGTGCCAGTGGTAAATGAGTATCCTGATGTTTTTCCTAATGAGTTTCCTGGAATAATACCAGATCGGGAAGTTGAGTTTACTGTTGACTTAGTTCCTAATGCTAAGCCAATTTCAAAACCCCCTTATCGAATGGCTCAAATTGAACTTTTAGAGTTGAAGGATCAATTGCAAGATTTATTAGAGAAAGGTTTCATTCGACCTAGCACATCACCATGGGGTGCTCCTGTTTTATTTGTTAAAAACAAAAATGGTTCTATGAGACTTTTCATTGATTATAGAGCCTTGAATAACATCACTGTTAAGAACAAATATCATTTGCCTCATATCGATGATTTGTTTGATCAGCTCCAGGGAGCTCAGTTTTTTTCAAAGATTGACCTGAGATCGGGGTTCCATCAGCTGAAGGTAAAGGAGGCAGATATTTCGAAGACCGTGTTTCGTACGAGATATGGCCATTATGAATTTGTAGTAATGCCTTTTGGGCTAACCAATGCACCTGCTGTATTCATGGACTTAATGAATATAATTTTCCATGAGTTCTTGGATAAGTTTGTGGTGGTTTTCATTGATGATATTTTGGTGTTTTCTAAAAGTAAAGAGGAGCATGAAAGATATTTAAGGGTTATCTTGCAAACCTTAAAAGAAAAGAAATTGTATGGGAAATTCAGAAAGTGTGAGTTTTGGTTGCAACAAATTTCTTTCCTTGGTCACATTGTTTCTAAATATGGAATAACTGTTGATCCTGCAAAAACAAAAGTTGTGGAAGAATGGCCAAGACCCTCAAATGTAACCGAGATTCGTAGCTTCCTTGGTTTGGCGGGCTATTACCGAAGGTTTGTTAGAAATTTTTCACGGTTATCTAGTCCAATGACTAAGCTAACTCGGAAGGGTGTTAAGTTTATCTGGACAAAAGAATGTGATGATTGTTTTCAGGAATTGAAAAGAAGATTGGTGAATGCTCCAGTTTTGGCACTACCTTCCCGGAATGGTGAGTTTGTTATATACAGTGATGCTTCATTGAAAGGACTTGGTTGCGTCCTAATGCAGAATGATCAGGTAATTGCTTATGCTTCACTATAGTTGAAAACTCATGAGGTAAATTACCCTACACATGATTTGGAATTAGCTGTTGTTGTTTTTGCTTTAAAAATTTGGAGGCATCATTTATATGGAGTAAGGTGTGAAATATATACCGATCAGAAACGTTTAAAGTATATATTCACTCAGAAAGAGTTAAACATGAGACAAAGGATATGGCTGGAATTAATCAAGGATTATGATTGTACAATTCATTACCATCCGGGAAAAGCAAATTAAGTGGATGATGCTTTGAGTCGAAAAAGAAATTCTTCATTAACGATGTTGCGTTTGGAACGTGATCCTTTGGTTAAGGATTAGATGAACTTTGGCATAGAAGTTGTTGGTGCAGGAAGTACTTCTGTTTTGTTTCATGTATCAGTGAGATCTTCTCTATCAGATAGAATCAAGGAAGCACAGAAGCAAGACAGTGAGTTGCAGAAAAAGGTAGAGCTGGTTCAGAAAGGTAAGTTGCCTGAATTCAACATTGATAATGATTGTGTTTTGAGATTTGGGAAGAGATTGTGTGTGCCTTGTGATTCACAGTTGAAGAGAGAGTTGTTATGTGAAGCTCATAGTTCTCCGTTTTCAGTTCATCTGGGTAGTACTAAGATGTATAGAGATCTGTGGGAGTATTTCTGGTGGGATAGAATGAAAAGAGATATTGCTGATTTTACTGTGAAGTGTTTGACTTGTCAGCAGGTTAAAGCAGAGTGGAAATTACCGAAAGGGATGCTTCAGCCTTTACTAGTGCCAGAGTGGAAATGGGAGAATATATCCATGAACTTTGTTGTTGGATTACCGAAGACATCTCGAGGTAATAATGCAATCTGGGTTATTGTTGATCGCTTGACCAAATCAGCTCATTTCCTTCCTATTCGAGATACATTCTCTCTAGATCAACTTTCTTGTTTCTATCTTAAGGAGATAGTCAGTTTACATGGAGTTCCTCTCTCCATTGTATCGGATCGTGATCCCAGGTTTACTTCTAACTTTTGGAAAGTCCTTCAGAAGTCTTTGGGTACTGAACTAAATTTTAGTACAGCTTTTCATCCTCAATCAGATGGGAAGTCAGAACGAACAATTCATACATTGGAGGATATTCTACGAGCTTGTTCTATGAATTATCAGGGAAGTTGGGACCAACATCTTTCTTTGGTTGAATTTTCTTATAACAACAGTTTTCATTCCAGTATACAGATGGATCCATTTGATGCATTATATGGAAAATGGTGTCGAACTCCATCTTTTTGGGATGAAGTAGGGGAAAGGAAGCTGATGGGACCAGAGTTGGTAGAAGAGATGGCAGAAAAAGTTCAGTTGATTCAGAGACACATGAGAACAACTCAAAGCAGGCAGAAAAGTTATGCAGACAACAGGAGGAAGGATCTCTCTTTTGAGGTAGGTGATCATGTTTTTCTCAAATTTTCTCCAAGGAAAAGTGTTATGCGATTTGGTAAGAAAGGAAAGCTAAGTCCAAGGTTCATTGGACCATACGAAATTCTGGAGAGAGTTGGATCAGTTGCATACCGAGTGTCTTTACCTCCGATTTTATCTCAGGGACACAATGTTTTTCATGTTTCGATGTTGAGAACGTATATGCCATATCCATATCATGTTTTGATTCCATAGGTAGTTCAGCTAGAAGAGAATCTATCTTACGAGGAACAACCGGTCCAGATTCTTGACTACAGGGAGCAGGTATTGCAGAATAAGGTGATTCATCAGGTAAAGGTTTTATGGAAAAACCATATGGTTGAAGAGGCAACATGGGAATCTGAAAATGCAATGAGGGATAAGTACCCACATTTATTCGATAAGTAAATAAATTGCGGGGATGCAATTTTCTAAAGGGGGGAAGGATGTAACATCCCAAGTAAGTAATGAATAATAGATATTTTTATCTATGTCTATTAATGATTAAGATTGTGTTTTAGAGGCTTAAAATGAAAATAAATACAATCTTATGCATGGAATACACTAATATTATTAAAAGATTGGTTTACTGCCTTTTGATGGAAAACCCTTTTTAAATATATCTTTTGACAATTTTATAAGATATTTTTGTCAAAATAAACTTATTATTTATGATTGGGACATCAAAATTTACTTTGTGTGAATTTTTGTTATTCTTCCGATAAAGTTCATTTTTTATGAATAAGTGAAAAATGTTGTATTTTAATTCAAAACCTCTTTTAATCTAATTTATTTATATGATTATATTATCTTCTGAATTGGTTTTAAATTGAACCCATAAAATATTTTTACCATTTGATTCAATGGTGGACTTTGGAATCAATTTCACTTTGAAATTAGACTGAAACTGGTGTCAATCTTTTGATACTTATTGTTTTATAAAAACACGCTATTTGCTATGACAGCGGGAATTAATTATTAAATTAATTAATGTGACTTATATGTTTTGAATTTGGTAAAATATACTTCATTTTTGAATTTGTAATATCAAATATATCTTAGGGTGAATATTTAGTAATTTTCTGAAAAACATCAATTTTTGATGAATAGTGAAACCACTAAGTGATACTTATAAAAACTGATTTTTCGTTAAAATGAAATTTTTCCATCATTTTGTTTTGAATTTCAAAAATACAACATACATGGTTTTCATTAAGAAGTAAAATGTGGTTCAATGAGATTAAAATAATTTTTTGGTGAATAGTAACTTATTAAGTTTTTAATCGCGATTAGTGGTAATTAGGGTAGTTTAAGGAATAAATAATTCTTTAATAATATGAAATGACCTAGACACATGTCCCAACCTTATTTTTTGTGTCATGTTCGACCAAAACAATCCATGGGAAACTTGGGGACCCCATGGAGACACTTTGGTTGGGAAATGACATAAATAACTTTTTATTAAATGTTAAAGTAAAAATGACACAAACATAATATGTTTTACGAAAACAATTGTTACATGGGGTTATAAAGATCAGATATTTGATTATAAATAGTAATTGGAAAGCTAAAACGATTTCCTACATCATAGTATTATTTATATAATTTTTAGACATTAAATATATTAAATTATTTATAACATAATAATGATGCAGCGATGACATCATTATTTGACGATTTAAATAAAATGGAAACATAATGTAAACTCTATGAACTAAACATGTCCAAAACTTATTGGATGGGTGTATTTAGAACCCTTATCACCGTATCCACTAATTATATCAATTTGGGACCTTTTAAAACCGAAACACATTTTCAAATAAAGTAATATTTCTTTACATTCCAAAAGTGCCCCTCCTCTCCTCTTATAAAAGGCCCCCACCTCTACCTCATTTCACACACTCCTCAAGCCTTTGTCTCGGCCAACCCATGCCCATTTACTCTCTCCAAACCCCTCTCCTTATCCTAGAGGATTCCCTTTGGGCAGAATCATTTCAAAGGAAGCCTTTAGGCTCAAATCGAAAGGAGTTACACTTTTAAAGGTAATTCATTCTCTCATGTTCATTTGTTTTATTTTTCTTCTCCAACCCCCTAAACTATTTTTATTTACTTCTTTTGTAACAACAAAAGTATCTTAAATATAATAGGATGTTGTTATAAAATTTATTTGAGATACACTCTCACACAACTACATAAAATGGTTAAAGAACATACGGTTTCTGTGGATGGCGAAATTCTGCCTCCCGAAACGATGATTGTTCAATACTCATTTAACACCTTCAAAGGTGGCCATTATGATGTCACTATTTTTATATATGATATATAATATGTTTATTCTTTCCTTAAGCTTCTGTGTTTTTCATTTTGGGCATAACTTTATGGTTTCCATTATGGATAAACACAATATCTTCATTTTAGGAAGTGCGGACTACCGCCCCCTAAAAGTGATTTGATTTGTTAATACCATATGTGGGATGTGTAAAGGATAAAGTTAATGATATTATATATGTTATTATACTGGAATTATAATATACTCTTATATCATTATGATTCCATTCCAGAAAATACGAAATAAAAATGGAAGTAGTGTTCATGCGTACGTACGGCTTACCGTCTCCATGAACGGTGCATTTCATTTCTTACCTCTAAATGTGATGTAATATTATAAATACATGTATATGATGAATATATATGATATATATGTTATCCAAATCATTAATATCATTCTGGATATAACGAACCTTTGACCAAATTAACAACATGTAAGTGTAAGAAGTCTATTTTTGACTTAAGAACCAAATACCGACAAAATGAACATTATTAACTTAAATGATTATATGATGTTCATAACATGGTATAAAAGGAATAATGAACTTGAAAAATGTTCATAAGCAATTAGATATTAACTCAAGTTTATTATTCATGAGATTAAAGAACGGTCGGGTCAAGTCGGATACGAGGTATGGGACTTCGTCTCAATCTCCTTTCATTGAGGCATATTTTGTTTTATGCACAACCTTCTTTTATACGGTGTATAAACCCCTTTTACTTTTACGTTTATTCAAAAGGAATATTTTTTATATGAAGCGTTTACTAAAAGACAAAAGGGAATGTTTTTGTCGTACGTATGTGGCGACAACGACTTCACCGTTGTCGTGACCGTTATTTGAGTTTCGGCTTCCTCTACAAGCCATACCATCTTTTTAAAAGAAAAATAAATACCATGTTTTACTTTTCTTTTATTTTGGAATTGAAAATGATTTTAACAATGTTTTTTCTGTTGTATTGATATCTTGTGATTGAAATGTGGAAATGTTATGTTTCCTTTATGCATGTTTTATGTGATACGATTATGTTATGGTTCTAGGGCATTATTATGAAGACGGGTGGTTCTGTGATAAACTAAGGGCAGGTGAGCCCGATATAGCTCTCCAATGCATTGGGTAACGCGAAGGAGTGAAACATTATGGTTTCTCCGAAGAGATTTAGGGAATATACTGTGATGGGTATTCCAAACGTAACCAAGAGGGTTACTCCCTACATAAGAATGTTATGAATGCCTCAAGTTTCCTTTATGTCTTATGATTTCAATGATTTACTCGTGATTTGATGAGGTATGTTAATGTGCTTATGTTTTATGGGTAAAGTATGATTTCACTCTTATGTATATATGTACCCATGTTTCCTTTCCATGTTTTTATAACCCATACTGAGCTTTTTATGCTCATCCCAAGTTTTTTTGAAATGTTTTTCACAGGTCAAGGGAAAGGTACATGATATGATGATAGTGTCAAGGAAGTGTCAAGAAATAATCCATGTTTTATTTTAAATGTGTTTCCATTGATGGGAATGAATAATACTATCTTTATGTAACCACATTGTTTATATGTGGAATGTAATGCATGTTTTATGATCTAATTCTCTAAAACTCTAAACCCGAAAAGATCCTCAATGTGTAATCTTGTAATAACTCATGATTAAGTAAGGTTTAAGGCTGGGGCCTTATAGTTAGTGATGAGTATGTTTTTGATATTGATGATTATATTTCTGATGGTGATGAGGGTGAGGATGTTTGTAATGGGGGAGATATTTATCCCCTTAATTTTTGACTTAGCAGGAAGGGGACTTTTGGAATTTGTTTAATGACTTGAATTGATTACTTGTATGGATATATATGTTTGTTTTAGAATTTGAATACAGATTGAAAATTATTAAAATTGATTCTTTGAATTCAAAATATATAATACTTTTACTACATTGAATATATACTTTGAATTTTTTTTATTTATAGGATCAGGATCTCATGGAAGAGGTGATGCTGCTACTGCTGGAATATGTAGGTAACTACCTATACCCATGGTTTTCCCAACCATGGGTATAGGTTCTCTAGTGGAATAATATTTTCCAATTATTTTTTTAACCATGGGTATGATATAATCTCTAGTATATATACCCATGGTTTTTATAGTAACCATGGGTATAGGTCTATACCCACACCTCCATAATTGATGGTTTCTAAAACTGTGGGTATAGCCTATACCCACAGTTTTAGGGGATATACTAACGGTTTAAACTGTGGGTATAGATTGGTTTTCTATTAGAGTTCAAAAACACATTCATGTGAATTTTTTATCCTCCATTAAGAATAAAAATATTAAACATTTCACATGGTTTTTCTATTAAGGTTCATCAATACACTTTCAAAATGTAATAGCTTGTAAATAGAAATTAAAAAAATTAATAAATGAAATAAATACTCCATAATTATTCCCATGAAATCATGTAAAAAATATCCTTCATATTTCCAATATATTTAAATATGAATCTAAATTCATATTAAAAGTGAAAAAAGAAAACATATATCTCTATGATATAGTCAATTCCATAACCCTTGTTTTTTGAAATTCCCTTATAGTGAACCCTAGATGATGGAAATTCACAATTTTACACTATCTTTTCTAACTTCATTCCATTTTAACCAACCTTTAATAGAGCATGGGAATTTTCCACGGAGTAGAAAAAATAAATATCCCATTTTCACACCAAATTTGAAAACTCAAATAATCCTCCATAACACTTTAGATATTCTACTATGAGAATTTCAATAAGATATTTTAATATAGATTTATACAACATGAAATAAAAAACCCCACATTGGTTTTCTAATATTATAAATTCATTTGACATAGAATCTATATAATTAATATGTATTTATGGAACCAAAAAAATCAATTTAAACAAATAATATTAGAATTCAGAAAATAATAATACCATGTTAATCAAAACATATCGAATTTTCAAATCAATATTCTACGTAAGGGTAATATACATCGGTGGCATAAATGTTGTGTACAAATATATCACATTGTTCAAATGTAAACATTAAATACTTATATAAAGGTTATTTATAATATTTTTTAAAATGTAAACCCAATATTCTAATGTAAAGTTTAAATAATTTAAGAAACATGAGTAAAGGTATAACAAAATGTGTGATGTTAAGACTAAGATTTATAGGCTTACATAATCTTATGAAAAATATCCATACATAAATAAAGTTAATACACATTGTATCATTTTAAAGGTAAAGTATACATATCTACATAAAGATAAACATGAATTTCACCAAGATACATAATTTTAATCCATACCTATATAAGGGTAACAAAGAGTTTACTAAACTCATGTAGGGGTAATAAAAATATTATGTAATAGTAAAATAAATTTTGAAAAAAATTAAGTTTACACAGAATAGATAATAAATAAAAAAATTAAATTTAATAAATGGATTACAAAATAATTCAAAAACATTCTTCTCAATCCTTAAACAATAATAAAATATTTTTAAATATCAAAACATAAATAAAAGAAGTATGTCTAGGATCTTTTTCAACATGGTGATTACATTTCAAAAAAAAAATCCATTAATATGTGTCTTGATACCCAATAATATGGGATACTAGGTTCATATTTTTGGGGAAATTCTCAATTTTTAGGATATTTCTATTATGAAGGAAAATACGAGCTTCTTAGTTTAACCAATATGGTACCAAATTTCCAAATACCTTCATTTGTGTTTCTTTCATGCATGGAGGTTTTAATAGGGTTCTTTAATTCCTTATTCCATTAAAATTTCTATGTCTATTCATGTGATCACTAGAATGACAGTGTTGTGTAAATTTTGTTCTTGTAGTCGGTTGATTAACCATATGGTTTATATTTTCTTCATATGGTCTATCCTTTGTTCATCTAGTTGGCTCGTTAAATAATTCAATTGTGTTTCTCTTGAATTCAATCCCTTGGTTGTGGAGTGACTTGCTTCATATCTTCTTGGTTTTGTTTTTTGGTCACTTATTTGATCATGCAGTTGATCCTTCTTTTTTATAGTTGATCCTTTGTGCGGTCAATCCCCTGGTCGGGCATTCAGTCTATAATCATATGGTCAATCCTTTCATTCATGTGGTAGCTTGAAATTTCATGATGAATCCTCATTGTATGTCAACCCCTTATGTGGAAAATGTTATTATTTTTCCAGAATGATCTATTTGGATAGAAATATCAATTTTTAATGTAAAAAATGGAAATAATGGCTTAAATCATGAGTTTTAAAGCCTAAAACGATTAAGATAATTGATATACATTAATTCTATAGTGTTTAGGGTTTTTAATGATCCATTTAACAATAATTAAATGGAACATTTTTTAATTCTAAATTAAAATTGATGGTTGATCTATCCAATTTTAATGGTACTCAATGGTAACACCGCACCCAGGTGGCTAAGATCAAATTCTGGCCACAAAACACACCCCCCTCTTTAGAGAGGGTGTTAATTTTTCTTCTAATTGTATACAGTATGGATGGTGGTAAGGATAGTTGATAATAAATGTGGATTTATTTGGATTCCCCCAATGATATGTGATATAGGTTACCTATGATGATAGGTGAGCACGAGGAGGTCACAGAGGGTGATCTCTAGGCATATAGGGGGAGGTTTCCTCCAATGAGGTGAGTGTGGGGCGCAATGGGGGTGGAATTGTGTGTATTGTGATAGATAACCTCTAATTGGAGTAGGGCATGATAGCTACCAATGGAGGTTCATGTCACAGGCTGCCTCCCAGTGGTTCAAGGAACATGTGAGTATGCAGGGCCTTATACAGGTGTTTCAAGCCTTTGATATTAGAGCCTTTAGGTTTGTTTAATTGGCATATGGTCAATGGTCCTCAAGGACATATTTTCTTGGGACATTATTCCTCTATGCCTACAAGACATATAATGGGTTCCCCTTAACTTTGATAAAATGGGGTTCTTTCCCTTTCTTAATAAAATGGGATAGACCTTAGCTTGATAAAAATGGAAGTTTGATCCCTATTTTAGAAACTTGGGAGCTTCATATCTATTTTTATGAAAAGAATTTTTATTTTTCTTTATTTATTTTACATGCATTATATTGAGTCCAGGAAGACTAAAGCCTTTTATTTTGGAGTCATGTAACCCTTCTACACTTATTTTAATCTATTTTTTGTGATTTTTTAGGAATTTATGAACTATATCCTTCTTCCTCTATTTTAGTGTAGAAAAACAATGAATCTTATCACAAGGAATGAGATCTATTTATTCTATTTTGTTAATTATTAATGTATGATTGTATCATGATTCATATTCCTTTGTTTAAATGACTTTGATTAACCACAATTGGATAATAATCTGGAAAAGAATGTATTGATGAAATATTATCTAATAATCTAGAAAATGTTAAAGAAATAATATAATTAATGCACATACAATATAATATTTTTTTATAATTCTACGAATTGGAAATGAACTAATATAAAATTTATTGGTTAAAATAAATTCATGAGTTCATTTATATGGGTTGAGTATGTTAATTCATGAACATGAAATTTAAAGAGTTCAGATGTTATAGCATCATGTACTATGATTTTATAATCTATTAAATAATCTAATAGGGGGAAATTATAAACACATGATGTAAATTGATTTATTTTATTTAACTACATTAAAATAACATGTTTTTTTATATTTGTTTATAATTTAAGATGTTAAATAATTGAAATGGAAATTATCGTATGTTATAAGTAATTGATATTTCATGTTACGGGGTTTAAATAATTTTTTGTGTTAATGATCACAAGTGTTTTATGATTATTCATGTTTTTATTGATGTGTAACATTATTTATATTTTGGAAAAATTGACACATAATATAAATCCATATAATTTAATAATTAAATGAAAAAGGCATGAGCATGATTTCTCTTTCTATTCGTGGAATTGATTGAATATGGAAATAATTATTGAAGCATTTTTATGCTAGTTTCTAGAGATTTTTAGCTACTTCATTATGGTTATTTTATGCCTAAAGACTATACATAGTAAACTACTTAATTAAAGATAGAATTAAAGTAGGTGATTACTAAAGAATAATTGTATGGGGCTGAGAGGGCCTGTTCTTGATTGTAAGATGATGAACTATCTTGATTATATGATATTAGTCACCTTTTCCTGCCAAAGGATATTAAATTTAATATCTTTTCCCTATGTGAATTAAATCATTTATGTTTTATGGAAAAAATTGTTATGGTTGGGATCCATTGATGAGTAATGGGATGGGATCCCGAGTATGCGGTAATGGTCAATCCTAGTGATGGTGCAATAGTTTGTACTATATTTCATGGTGTGGGAATGACAATGGGGTAATTAGAAGATGTTCATAGTATGTCTTTATCATTGATATACTACTTTCTTGATTTTTTTTCTTAATGGTATATCGTCTACATGTTTTTTAATGAGTTCCAACAACATGATGTTGATTTATTCTACATATGAATATTACATCTATGCCAAACTAGCCTGTCACATGACTTAGCAGGCCACATGGTGTGGATCACATTCTAGATTTCCATAGACTGGAAACAAACACTAAGAATAAAAAATAAGCAATTAGGAATGATTTCTCACATGCTAAATCAACATGACCCATCCATGAAATATGATGACCACACCAACATCATTAGAGCCAATGGGTATAATCATACATACATAGTAAAATAATAATGACTAAAAATAGATATCATAAACCATAAAACATCAATACATATCTAATTTAATGAAAGAAACAAAAATGTGGAATTCCATGTAAGAATGTAAAAATAAATCATAGGAAAGGAGACCAAACATGGCCTATGAATACATAACAACAGTACAAAACTCAAAAATAGATTCTCTCAATCCAACCCTGTGAGACCACAACTCCTCTATCAAACCAATAGATAATATTAAAAAAGAGGATATACTAGAGTACATATTGCACTTTCCTTTACACGTTTCATAATGATTAACTCTACATATGACTAGGAGAATATATAGGGTGTGAGGGACAAATCCTAGTATGGTACCACCATAAATCTTGCTTGAAAACTTGTTTTACCCAAAACTAGTTCTCTTTAAAAACATATCACTTGATATCAACTACTTGAAAACCCATAAGTTTTAAAAATAACATGTTTTCCAAAATATTTATCAATATGGATCAAGTAAGTAAATAAGTACATATGACACAACATGTTCAATATACCTAAAAAATGCATAAATAAAGGGTAGAATAATGATCACCATCTTGTAAACAAATAAATGGAAATTGTCATAAAACAGCATATCACATCAAACAAAGATCTAACATAATGAATACAAGAATGTAAATCAAATTGGAATGAGTAATGTTCCCTAATGGATATAACCATAAGGTTCTAATGTGAATGAGTCTAAAAAACAACATTTTCAATCCAACTAAACATGTGGAAACTCTCACAGTATTCCTTGAGCCCAAATCCCATAATCTCTCTTGATCTCTTGTTCATCAAGTAGAAGCTATCTCAGTCTTCCTCCCTAAAGCCTCTCTTGATCCCTTGAAAAAAAAAGTGAAATCTCTCTCGATATTCCTCCCCCAAAGGCTTTCTCAGTCTCTTGGAAAACACATGCTCACACCCCAGTAATCCATAATGCTACTCAATTCCAAACATAACCACATATCAAGTTTCATACATAAAATTTATTTCATAATAAATTTTAATATGCAACATGACCATTTTTTTAAAACATGTTCCACATGGTAAAACCAGTTCATAAAACCACTTTGGAAATCCATTTAAAAACATAAAAACATTTTGAACCATTTTATCAAACACTTGGAGTGTACTAAAGCCACATCCCTTTAGCAAAACCACTTTTAACCATAAATTTCCAATACAAAACCATGGATCACAAAAAAAACATGGAATAATAATATTTTATAAATATATGTAAAGGGTAATTTATCAACAATAATCAATTTTAATTAAGAATTTAATTCTATTCCAGGGATAATGCCCTTAAATAGAGACATATACCACTGAAACTGTTCGAAACACTCCACATTTAATTAAAACAACTCTATTTATAAATAAAAATGCCTCACACAAGTAAACCAAAATAAATCCATCCACCCCCCCCCCATTGAAACGCTTATATTTGACTCCCTCTCCACGTAGGGTTTCCATTATCCATAAATATAGAAGTATAAAGAAATATATAGGTATCAAAATATTGAAGGTTAGGATATACCTCAATTAAAAACCTGAAATAATCATGGATAATCCATCAAGTAAGGAGGGTAGAAGCTCTAATTTCAAACTAGGGGGTATGTGCATGAAATGGGAGAAAAATTGGACGGTTAGAAATAAAATCCCATAAGGTCATTTTTTGTTAAAAAGAAAAACAATTAAGGATATGGTAAACTCACATGGTTTTTCTACACAGTAAAGAAAACCATTCATCATACTTGTGGGAGCTACTATCTCCCTAAAAATAAGGCAGTAAGGTTACTCCTAGGATTCACATACTTTGAAAAAACATGAACAATCACAGTGCCCCCAAAACTAGCACCATCCCACGGTTAGTCACATGGTTAGACAACTCATGCACCAATCATGTTCCAGATTATGTTTTCATAAATAACCATAATTTTGAACCCTAATACCATGGAAACCCAAAAGAAATAAAAGATAAATAATTTCTCAAAAATAGACATACTAGTGACCTATCAGGTGTCACAAGTTGTAGTATAGGATGATTCCAATAGCACTAGAATAATTATGAGATAAATTAATTAATTAATTAATGTGTATGGTTTATAGTGATCATAAATGATGATTAAATACATTAGAATATAGACAAGATAAATTATGTGGTTGAAGGCACTATATTTAAAGATTAAATTGGTAATATTTGAAATGAATATTGAATAATATTACTTAATGGATATTTAATTAATTAATTAATATAGAACATGAAACTAGACTTCTCATTTGAGATCTATACCTTAGTTGTGGTAGTTTAGGGTATTATGTGATAATGTATACAGATTATTCTAATGTTATATATTTCCCAATAGTGTGGTTGTGCATGATATTATTTATATTTTTCAAATTTCATAGAACTAACCAACCATATTAGTAAGGAAACCAACCTTAAAATGTTTGGGGCTATTTTTTTAACATAAATAATGGATAGGGAATGAATATGTGAATTCTCCATTTCCCTCGCTCTCTCTTTAGTCATAAGTATGATGTATGTGTATCCCGAGATATAATGACTTATGGTAGAAGGTGCATTCCTACATGAGTTATTTATTATTATTATTTTACTACATATCTATGTGTTAGGTTTAATTGGTTGAGGTATAACACATACTTTTATCCATCATGGTCGGTCTATTTTCCAGCACGTGTATGTGCATGGACTATGATGGCATGAGGTATAATTCATTTTTACATGCTATAGTGTCTTCTAAGTATACCATTGGTTACTATTGAGTATGAGATGATGAGGGGGATTTATGGGCTAATTTTAACATTATATATTGGGTCCTACATGGGAAATATATAGGTAGGTTTTGGGATAGGCATACATCATGGATGAATTTTTATATGAAAGGGATGAGCCCAAGATGTGTGACATGGGGTTTGAGAGAGAAAAACCATTGGGTAGGTGTAAGTGAGGTACCTTATTTTATATATATACATATATTATTTTGATAAGGAATGTTTTAAATATATCTTTTACTTGTTGAGTGATCCATTGTGAGAATCAGAAAAATATTATACCTATTTAGGTGACGAGATTGTTTCATTTTTTTATTAACTGAGATTTAGTATACTTGTTTAACATTTTGAATGAGTAGTTTTTGGAAGGATCCTAAAGAGTATATATTTTATACTCACCAAGAATATATATAAAATATTTTTCAGTACCACATGAGCTGGTTTTTGATCGAGATGAATCATACTAGTTTGATGAGTTAGAGAAGTGATATTAGAGCTTCATGGCCACTACCGAGGGTTTACATTTGGTATTTTTAGTTTTCATTTAGTTATATCAGTTTATGTATGAAATTTCATGTATTGAGATTGATTATGTTGTGTATTAATCATGGTTTTAGTGGAATTATCATCTTATATCTTACTCCTTAAATCATTATGATCATATTTACTCCTATCTAGGTGATTAATATACCCTCTGTGCTAGTTGTCAACCTATCATCTTATGGGGGTAGGCTTCATGGGTAAATATCTTTATTTATACATTTTAGGCCCAGTAAGGATATCTTTGGAGGGATTTTTTCATGATATATTGGTATCAGAAAGAGTGTTTGAGATATAGGGTGAAGTTTGGAGTTAGTCACGGGTGATGATGCATAGGTTGGTAAAGAAATAGTATTAGTTGGGCTTTACTAATACTATAAACAAGTGATAATAACTAAGATGTAAATAACCTAACCTTTGTATCCTATATTCATTGTTTACTTTATTACATTAGCACTATATATAAGAAATCACATCCCAAAGTGTTTAATAATTTGGTAGTCTTGGTAAACTAGATATATACTTAAGTCCAAAATTACATTCAAAAACATTAATTAAAACACATTATTTTATTTGAGAAAATATTTATTAACTCTAGAATATACTTGTATATAATTCCTATATAACATATTGGGATCTTGGGGAAAAGGAAACATAATAAATGGGTGAGATCATATTCTTAGTAAAGTAATATGTGTAGTGGAATCTGTCATATAACAAATAACGAATGAATAATGTGGTTGGAATAAATGATGATAAAATAATTCCATATAAATAATAACATGATATTGATCCTTATGAATGATTGAAATAACTATTTGAACAATACCATGGACATAAAATATTGATTTCATAATAATAGAATGAATTATTTTGTACATCCTAAACATACCATTGAGGAATTATACCAATATATCTTATATAAATGGGTCAGTTCTATGCCAAATACCCATCCTATTTTGTTCCATAATACCAACCAAGTCATCAAGGGGATATTTAATTCTAGGACCCACATTCCCCTTAATAATTCCAACACATTCATTAAATGAATACACAATACAATTTAATCAACATGCCTTAAAATTCAATTACTATAAGCATCAAAATAATTAGCATACAAAATTTCATTAATATTTCCAGTAAAATTGATTATAGAACATCTATAGAAAAAATAGTGTGTGGAATCATTAGAATACATCCTTAACAAATAATAAGATTCAATAAAGGATGTTGATATAGATGAAAATAATTTTGAAATATCACTAAAAACATCTTGAAGAAAATAACCATTTCATTTTGAAATTAAATATTCAAAATCAGAAAAGTAATAAAATATTAGGGAAAATATTTTATTTTTAAAGAATCGTGAAAACTGGTAATGGAAGATTGAAAATAAATATTAGTCATTGTGGTGGAAAATACCATTCGTGTGATTTAGGTTAAAAAAATGGTTCTATTTACACCTTCTACAAAAAGTGACTCATTTGGAAATTGACTAGAATATTCCATTTAATAATCTTTTATAAAAATCAAAACATGGGTAAAAATAAAATTAATAAATCATTTTATTATATTAAAAACATTCATGAAAAAAATTTATACAAAATATATATATGTAATAAAAAGATTCCTGGCTGAAAAAAAGTTTGTTTTCCTCAAAAAATTAATTTATACATCTAAGTACTTAGAGAGAGGATAATGAAATGGAAAATTGTACATCCATAATTAAAAATAAGAAAATAAAATTTATTGTGTTTAATATATAAATATCTTATTATTCCAATAATGCATATGTAATCATATACAATCCTGAATAATGACGAGCTTTTGAAATGAACTCATACCTCATGTATGACCTATTTTAAGAGTTATTCTAACCTCATGATTAATAAATATTATTTATTATAATTCTATAAAATGAAAATATAAATAGTTATAATATCTCATATGTTACACTTATAAAATTTCAATATCTGTTTAACAATAATTCTATATTAACATCATCCTTTACAACTGTTAATTATCTTTTCTTCATATAAGTTTCAGTTCAGTAGTTTATGTCCTTATATCATGATCATGGTTCCATAATATCCATGATTTTATTCATGATATATAAAAAATTTTAAATATATAAATATTTATAATCAACCACACAATGTATATATAGAATGATGGTTTACAAAGTCTATGGAGACAATCGGATGCACATATGCCTCAAAATTGTTTTAAATTTCTAATAAAAATATGGAAATAAAGATAAATATTATTTTATCATTAAAAAACAATATTTATATCATAAATAACATATATATATAAATACCTTAAATAATTCATTATTACCATGCATGTAAAATATAAAGGAAAAATTAATTACATTGCTTCATGGAGGTGGTAGTCCACACGTATACACGAGCAACATTATTGTATTCCAATGGATGAGAAGGTAAGTCAGTAGATATTATATTATAATTATATAATAAAATTAAATTATAAATATCACATATAAAATTTAAACCAATAATAACTACCATTCATTAAATTTGGTGATGGGAAATGGATTATATCGATACATGGGGCAGTAGTCCACACATATGAACAAGAGATACTTTCACTATCCACTTGAGGGAAAAGGGGGTGAATAATGGTGGTTATAGAATAATAATAAAATTTTAGTATATTTAGGATACATAATTTTTATTTTATTATTAATACCACATATTTATAATAGTTTTAAGAAGAAATAAAATGAAAGATTTTGGGTAAGATGATTACATCTTCATTGATAGCCCTACATTAGATCACTTATTAAAGACCCTTAAAATAGACTTTTAAAAAGAAAAAAAATAATTCATATATAGATAATTTTATAATATAATATTTTATTTTGAGGTTAATTTAAATGGATCAAATTGTGTAACTAATAGTAAATATGGGTGTTATTTTATAATTGGGGGAGAGGACACAATTTTATTTTTTAATAATTCAAATATAATAATGTCATACTCTAGATAAATTCTACCAAAAGGATATGTATTATAATTTTTTATAGGATGAGGTATAAATATGGAAATAAAGTTGTATTTATAAAAGTTTAATTGACAAAAAATCCATTATCTAATGGTTTCACCCCTCGGTAATTTTTTTTAACCTTAACAACCGTGACAAATTTGTACGGTTTTTACAATTAATTATGGAAACAATTAATATGAATTCATTAATAAAATTTAGCCAATTTATTACAAATATATAATCTATTTTAACAAAATTAATTCACATATGAGTCATATTTTAAATTAAAAATAAATAAACAAAACATGATGGAAATAAGTTTTCCAGAAAAAAAGTATTCTTAAGAATAAAACGTTTTCTTACAACACTACAAAATTAATTAATTCTTATGATATTAATTGGATTACTAATAAAATACTTGAACTAATTATTATTTTAAAACCATTTTTAAAAAAATAACTTTTAAAATGTTTGAAATCGAAATGACGGTTTTGATAAAAAATATGTATTTTCACTATTCTTCAAAAAATCAATTTTAATAAAATTCCAAAAAATTCACTCTAAGATAAATTTGACATGATTAATTTAAAAATAAATATCATTTTCTCAAAAATAACATTATAAATATGATATAAATTTATTATATTATTTTATCTAAAAAAGAAATAAAAATCATTTTTAACAAAAATTTATTTTTCAAGCATATAATGACTATACTAAAAATTAATAAATATGAATTATATAAATAATTTTTTTAGTAATGTGGTTAATATTATTCATACCACCAATTTAAAATTGATTTATTAATGATCACATTTAAATAATAATATTTTTATTGTATAACCTAGTTCTCTTAAAGCATGATATTTTTTGTTAAACAAGCTATTTAACACTTAAAATTTATTTTAAGAGTAATATATCATAAAATATCAGGGTTTTACATTTTACCCCAAAAATAATAATTTCAAACTAAAAATCCCATCACATCGATAAGAATAAATTAGGATACTTCAATCTCATCACAACCTCTTGCTCCCACAAACCTTCCTAAAATTAAGGTTTCACCACCAAATTTTGTCCAAGTCAGTATTCTTATTTCATATATCTTTCTATATTCCATCCATAATATCCATCATTCGATCCTCATAAGAGTGAAATTACTCTATGATTATAAACTCTAATTTTAGTAAATGTGAAATACCGGGTATGTACTTCCTCTGGAGAGATACATGGAACACATCGTGAACCTAATAAAGATTTGATGGATGCATTGAGAAATAAGATATCATCCCGATATGATCAATAATTTCTAAGTGATAGATATATCTAGGTTTAATCTTTCCCTACTTTCAAAAGATCGTAACCTTATTTCCTGAAGATTCATAAGAATACCTTTTAACAAATTTTGAACTCTAGAACCTTTTGAATATTGTCATAAAAAAATTTTTGTTGTCACTTATATTCCCATACATGATACTGAATGGATCCAATATTATCTTCCATTTCTTAATCTAGATGAGGTACTAATATCTCTATTTCTCTAACTTTATTCCAATATATTGGAGTTCTATACTTCCAACCCTAGATGGCTTCATAAGGATCCATATGAATAATTTCGTAAAGGCTATTATTATAATGAATTTACCACAAAAGGATGATGTTCATCCCAACCAGCTATGAAATCAATTAAGAAACCTCTAAAAATTTATTTTATTGTTTCGAAGGTACTCTCATACTAACCATATTTGTGGGGATAATAAGAATTTATTAAACTCAAATCTATATGCATATCAAGTTGAATACTTATCCAAAACATTAAGGTAAACCTTATATCCAAATAATATACACATGAGAGTTGTACTAAATGAACCCATAACACTTACATAATGTATAACTGAGTAAATTGATCAATATTTAAATATAATATAATAGAAAAAATGTGTTGATTTCATAAGGAGATCAAATACAATCCATATAACATTATTCCCTTAATATGTTTTGGTATGTTTGATAATGAAATCATTAGAAACATTTTTCCATTTCCATTCTGATATTCCTAGTGGTTATAACATTCACATAGACATATTTCACCTAACCTTAACTTTATGGTATACTAGGAATCAAGATACATACTTTGAAATATCCTTATTCATGTTACACCACAATAAATACTCTTAGATTTCTATACATCGTCATACTTCTAGGATGAATATAGAATGATGAACTATGAGCTTCATCCAATATCTCATTTTTAACTCTATTATTGATGGGGCGTGTGCTCAGTTTCTAAACCTTATCATTCCAGAATTATCATGACTGAACTTAGGAATATTCCTCATCTTATTATGTAATTCTATATCTTCCTTTTCACCTTATTAATCCACTCATTGATGGATGGATGAATATTAATTTATGAAAGATAATATATGTACAATTTCCTCTTAATTTAAAGATCCATATTCTAAAAGTACATAAATATTGGATATATTTTAGTCATCATTATGTATAATCTATCATGGTATTTCTAAAATATAACATCATCCACATTATTCTCCTTCATAGGGTGGTAATTTATAGATAAGCTATAAAATTTGATCAACTCAAATTGTCTTCTCTAGCTTATATTGAACTCTTATTATATAAATATATGATTTAAAATTTTAGCATAATTAACTATTCACCATATAGATAATTTCTCTATATCTTCAATGAAAAAATTAATTTTTTCAGTTCAAAATCACATGCTGGGTAATTATCAAATGAATTTTTAATTTATGAGAGGAATATTCTCTCAACATGTAATTCTTCTTGAGGAAGCATTCTATTTCTGCTATAATATATCACTAATGATAAAAAACCATTCTCCACAATAGGTTTGTTTAATCATAGGCACACTAACAAAATATCTTGTAAATTCTTCAAAATTTTGTACACATTCATCCATACATAATAACATAACCCCTTCTGAGTGAACATGGTGAGTTTGTTAGATAGTCAAGGGAAATTTCTCATAATGTTTTAGTTGATTCCTTGCAACCCAATAAAACTATGAATCTTAGTTACCATGGTTGGTCTAGGTCATTTCTCAATAAATTATATTAAAGGATTCATCAATATAATCTCACTCAATATTATATAATCCAAAAAATGGATCTTATAAACCCAAAATTCACACATGGTTAATTTATCATAAAACTTTTCCTTCCCCATTGCCTGTAGAACAATTCTAAAATATGACTCATTCTCCTAATTTATATTCAATTATATAAGAATAGTGTTTATAAAGGCTACCATAAACTGGTCAAAGTAATCTCTAAAGACTCTATTAATTAAATCCATTAAGATATTATAAGAATTGGTAAGTCCAAAATGAATTACTATAATTTCTTAATGATCGTACCTCATATGGAAGGTTGTCTTGGGTATATCCTATATCTTATCCCTTAGATGATGATATCTAGATTAAACATCAATCATGGAAAAATATATATCTTCATGTAATTGGTGAAACAAATACTTCATACAGGGAAGAGGATACTTGTTCTTAATAGTTATCTTGTTCTGTTCTTTATAATAAATGAAAATGTGCATTGAATCATCTTTCTTCTAAACAAAAAATAACAAATCCCCCCATGGGGTAATACTAGGATAAATGAATTGATTATATTGATTCTAGTTTTTTCTTCGTTATTTCCAAAAAATAAATTAGGTCCACTCTATATATAGTATTTGAAGTAGAAATAGCACCATGTATGAGTTATACTGAAACTCAACTTCCTATTTCAAGGGAGACTAACAAATTCTTCAATAAATACATCTTCATATTTTATAAAAATAAGAAAATTTTCTATATTGATTCCCCCGAACCATTTTAGATAAATACCTCTCATGAATAAATATAAAACCCCATTTAATGGAAGTAATTTCCCTTGAGTGATTTGACTCATCCTCACACTAATATACAATCATATGTTTATTTTTAATATCAAATATAACTTAACTTACTCGATAATTTATATGGGTTGTATATTGATAGAGTCAATCCATTCCAAAACTTATATCAAATTAAACTAGAGGAATAATAATAATATTTCCATGAATAAATTTGCAAAACAAAATCTATATGAGAAGGATTTATAAACTTTAGTTTCAGTCATCCTACCATTACAAGTTTTCACTGCCACAAAACATAAAATCATTGAGGTGGTGATTTGACACCGTTAAAAAATTATTTTGATAAGAAATATTGTGTAGAACATGAATCTAATAAAATATTTATAATCCCGCAGTGGATGAGGATTTTAAATTTCACTACATTTTTAGGAACACCCACTTTGGTTTTATTAATTGCATAATATTGGCCTTCTTCCCATTGGAATTATCTATGGTTTGTTACCACAATATTTGCGACATTAGTTTTCATAGTGCCTCATCTCTTTACAGGTAAAACACTATGATTTGATGGCTTCTCCCTTACCCTTTCATTGATGATCAAGATATAATTTTTCTCCACACTTTTGAAATACTAAATCTCAATTTAAGAAAGTATTATGGTGTTTCCTTACACAAGAATCAAATTTTGGAAAATCCCCCATTTTCATCATCCCATTAACCATTTTTCTCTCAGATTCCCTTTTATTATCTTATTATCCATCAAATTAAAAATATGTAGTGAATTTTTTATCTATATTTATATCACATGATATTGTATCATCCTATTATGATAATATTTAGGATACTAATTCTCTTTAATGGACTGGCATTAACCTTTCAATGAAATCTTCAATCTTAATCTTTTGATTATGTGTGTATGATAACCTTGCAGGGTAAACTACATACATAGAAACATCTTCCACTTCCTTTTATCTTAGCCTCATGAATTGTATCTCCATATCTTCTCATTGTTCAAGGGGAAAATATTTTTCCATGAAATGTACCTTAGAATCTTCTAACATTACTCTATTTATTTCCACCACATCCTTAGTGTCTTCAATTAATGACTAACAATGATCCATATCCCCTATGAGATGATAATTTTCCATGAAAACATTATCCAGATCATTACTTCCCAAAGTGTGAAATAATTTTTCAAAGGAACTTATACATTTATAATATATAAAAGGATTTGTGGTTCCACTAAATAATGGAGGATATTGTTGGTTGAAATGGTCTAACATTTTTACACCGCATTTTGGATTAGTAGGAAACTCCATATGGGAAATGTTATTGTCCATAACTTGAGTCAACTCCCCCAATATGGTTATATTTTTCTTAGTTACAACTCCATATCTACCTTCATTATCTTTTCCAGAAGGTTAATCCCTATATATATTATATTTATTGATATGGTTTCAACTCCTTTTAATAGTAACTATTTCTAAAAAATGAAATAAACAAGATAAAATCATAACATTATAAATCATAATGTATAGTATTGATGATAGTAAAACAGTTGACATAAATTAATGATTTATGCATACAAAATATCCGAATCACAATCTTGGACTATTCAAGAACATTCTAAAATCATAAAAAATATGCATATTATAAAATGGTTTTTAAAGAAAATATAATTAACCTAAGAATATCACCTGAGAGTGTCAAGAAAGGTGCACAATGAAGGACCTTTCACCATGCAACAAAATGATGTCGGAGATATACTCAACCAACTCTTTTCAGGTTTATAACCACTAGATTAATATGTTTCAAAACACATCCACTTCTAATATCTAGAAATGGATGTATTACTATGAAATTCAAATTTTATCTAACTTAAAAAACATTATGATTTTATTCTATAATTAGATATATCATTAAAGTAGGTCATGGGGTTATGTTCCATGAACTATGTTTTCCAAAATCTTGTTCTCAAGGATTATACTAAACTTCCTCTCATAGAAACTGTGAATACCCTGGCCCTATTAACCAAAAGTATGTAGTTAAATTATTAAATTGGCACTAGATACAAGTGATCACTTACCAAATGGCCAAATATTTTAGTATTGTTTCTATACTAGATACATACTTGATCCTCATATTACATTTCTAAACAGCAAATAAAATACATTATTTTATTTGAAAAAAATTATTATTATTTCTAGTATATAATTACATATCACTCATATTAAACATCCTTTAATCCTATAGAAAAGGAATCACACAAAATGAGTGATATATAATGATCATAAATGGAATACGTATCACACCCAAGTCTGAAAATTTTATATTATTGTATTTATTTTTTACTTCTTTTATTTCTCTCTCTTCCAAAGTGTCTTTTCCTTGAAAATGGGAGTTTTTGGGCATCTGAAGCATGTCACATAGTTAAGGTGCATAGTTTTCCAAATTGTGTGGAAACCATCTGAAGACCTCAATCATTTTGTAGAGTCTAATAGCACAGTCATAACATGGGTTTTCAAACCATGTACTCTACCCATTCATGGTTCAATAGGAGCAGAGTAGAGGGTGAACGGTTTTAACAACATTATGACCTGAGCTTCAGTCATGTCCAAATTGAAAAAAATTGAAATGAACCATTTACCTTAATGTTTTTAACTCCCAAAATAGGGTTCCTCCCCTCTCCCTCACCACTATAACATGAACTAACCCCTAGGTGGATTCCTCTTATGCACAAAACTATATACCTACCACCTACTTTAATCACCATTTTTTTTTATCCGTGTCATGGTGTGATAATCTCAAGTGAGCTTATCTTCCACTATGTCACTTTTTTCTTCCCTTTTCATCCATAACTCAATACGGTATGAGGTCATCCAAACCCTACAGTATTATAATGGTCAATTGTTTGTGGGTTTCATTACACCTACAATTTATTTCCATTTTATAGGGTTCCTTTGACTTCATTAAGAAGGGATTGGGCCCACACATCAATGGAATTGATTTCTTATTCAATTTGAGGTTGGTTACCCTATTTCCATGCCTTTAATTTGATAACTATAATTTTGTGAAGTTTTTTTGGGTGTTTTCTTAATATTTTGAGTAAGATATATTATGAAAAATGGATTTTATGTGTGGAAATGTTTTCTATCATTATTTATATGATTTCCCTAAATATCCATCATGTTTTTTTCTTCCCAAATCATGATTTGAACCCCATTTTTAAATATAAATAATTTTTAATATTTAATTGGTTTTCCAAATTATGTTTACTACGTAAAATAGAAATTCCAAAATATGTTTTTGTTTTTTGACCTAATTTCACAATCCTTTATTTCATGGTTTTTTTTCTAGGAATCCTCGATGGGATTTCCATTCATGTTGTCCATTGAATGTGACATACACACACAAACACACACACACACACATATATATATATATGGGTTCCCTAATTGAATATATTCCCTCATTGTGAGGGTAATATATGCATTGGAAAAATTGGTTTGTATATATAATTTATGGTGTAAGTGTGTGCATCCATGATTAATGGTTTTGGGGCATGAAAGATTTTGGAAAAAGTGTGTTTTTAATTTAAAATATTTTCCATTTTAAATTTAGTATGCTCAGTTAACACTATGAAGTTCATCATCATAAATGAAAAACACCTCTTAAGGTATTTCCCTTGTATTGAAAATGTGGACTATGCTAAATATGTTAAATGTGATGTAATCCTGGTAAGGGGATTGGGATTTCTTTTTGTAATAGGTATAGGGATTATGAATAAAGTATAATTCATAGGTTAGAATGTGGATTCCATTATTTTTAAATAATATGTGACATTTATTTATATTCTAGCTTGATATAACTCACCTACATTTTTACAACATGTGAATCCTTAGGTAGTTTGGAGGGATCTCTAGGTACACATGTTTTATTAGTTTAGTATTAAACTCTGAATGGTGACCCTTCAATATACTTGTCTACTCATGGAATATTTCCCTTGTTCAATCTATTGAGGTTAGATGACATGCCCTAAGGGCTTATTTATTTCCCTACAATTCTAATAAAAAAAATTAATAAAAACTCAAACTAAGTTACTTAATGAATTAAAATATATTATTAGGAATATTCTTGGGTGATCACATAGATATGCTAAATTAGTTTAATATTTTTTAAAATATATTTCTTTTATTAAAAAGGTAGAAGAACAAGATCGGTGTTTTAGAAACTGTTTGACGAAATAAATAATTAAATGCAAATCAAATTGATCAATTTGAAATTAGATTCTAAAGGAGTTATAGGTTTTTTATTTCAGGTTTTAGGTGAAACTATATTTTTAGAAAATAATCTAATTCATCCATGTTTGCTGAAAAATTCAAGATGATGTGGATATGTTATTTATTGTATCCCCTCCTCAACATGGAAACCCCTTGTTTTATTATTTTGGTAATTTTGGATTCTTTGTAATTGAGTTTATCTCAATACCATAATTAAACCTTATTTCCCTGAATAAAAAATACAATGTCTCAATTTTGGGTAAATAGTCTTTTAAGATTAAATGATCATTCAAATTTAATCATTAATGGTATTTGTAAAATTTAAAAAGGTATTGGAAGATATACTGTAACAAACCAAATACATGAAAAAAATAAAAGAATAAAATACAACAGAACCTTCCCACTTAAGTTTCATTATCCTAGAAATATTTTAGTTTTATCCCCTCATCCAACTAGTGAGGGAGTATAGGGGAAGGTATAAAAATAATAATTCATAATGAAAACCTGATAGAAAGTGTCAAAGGACCATTCCATAGGTTAGCTTCTCACCCATGACAATGGTCATTGGATCTCCTTGACAAAAGAAACACCAAAATCTATTTATTGGAACCACTAGGTCTCATGAAAAAATTATTATAATTAAAAAATCTGACTTAGATGGTCTTGGGGACATAAAATAGGTCCTTTCCACCCAAAACCTCAAATTTGGCCTTTTTTGGGACACCATGACCCTTTCAAGTCATGTATGTGTTTCACCACGTGTACAATTTTCACATCATGTAATGTTTACACAACCTAAAATATTTTCTATTTTTTTATTGTCACATAAATACCATATGTTTCATCTCATGAAACGTGATATTGCCACCCAGAATGGTTTTTATTCACTTCACCTCTTTTTCTTGATTCACTTCGTGTATTTTTTCACATTTTGTAATAATTTAATGATGTGGATATATTTTTTCTAGCTCAAAAATATTTGTTTCACCCTGGTTCATCATTTTCATCCCTCTTGAGTGTTCCATTGGCATCATTCATCATGGAAGTCTTTGTTTGTTTTGTTTCATGTTGTACGGCTTCACATCATTGTTCATAGTGTCATCAACTCAAGATAATCATTTATTTTTTGTTATATTTTAAAATATTGGTAGTATCATATCATAAATCATAAAAAAAATTAATCTTTCCCAATATTTGATAGAATATAAATTATATTACATTAATCAGTGCACTAAAACACCATAAAATAATTACCTTAAATACACATACCAATGATTCCAATTTTTAGGCAAATTTGATTGTGGGTAACCCTTCTGTGTAGTGATTTATTATGTGAATGTTTATCACACTTCCCTAGGCCATCTCGAGTAGATTTTAAGACAAAAAGACACCCATTTTGACATACACAATACTTTACTCTCTTTTATTTAATTTTATAAAATGGTTTCCAATTATTATGTTTTCTTATTGAATCACTTATTTTATTATGTGATCGTTTATATAGTTGGGTTTTTGGAATGTGCATCATTATTTGGAAAATGTTTTGATAAATCAAAATAAGAATATGGTTTATGAAAATCATCATCTTGTTAAATTTTTTAAAATGAAAGGAAACCCCTGTATTTATATATTTATATTTTAAAACTAACATTAAATGGTTTTATCATTAAATTCAAGGCATAGGGAGTGATTTTTTGGAACCCCTATTAAGAATTTTTATGCTCACACATATATCACAATCATTTTTTATTTTATAGTTTTAGAATATATTTTATTCTCTCCCATGGGGAATTGGGATTCATTATTTTGGTGGGGACTTGTATAGTCATAGAGGGACATGTATTTTATAGTTTATTTTTATTTTGATTTATTTTTAATGGATCGGTCACTTAGGCCATTACTGATTTCTATGATTGAAGAGGAACTATAGATATTGATGTGTGGAGTAGATCAATTAGGGGTGGGAATCCTTTACTTAATATAGATGGTGTTCAAAGGTTGAGGGAGGTTTTAGGATATCACTATTGTTTCACAGATTTCCTAGTTTTGATAATAGAATTTGTTTTATTTTTATCTGGAATAGACATCTGAAATGTAGATGGGTCTTTCTGATTTTTTTATATTACTTTTCATAATTATTTATTGAAATAATAATTACCATGAGATATTTATTTAATGATTGAGATCTTTTTCAAGCCCATTGGTATTAGGAATTACCTTCAATACTTTCCATGGACTGACTTGTGAATAAAAAAGAGGGATAAATTTGGTTTGTTTTTGACAAAATGGTATCATGGAAGTCGAGTTATTTTCTATATAAGAACCTTATATCTCTCATACGTATGCCTTATTAATTAGGATTTTTGGTTGTTGTAGAAATTATTATTAGATATCAAGTGTTAGGTCATGGGTCGATACACAATCACCACCGTTCAAGAAAAAACATATTTTTTTAGTGTATGTTGGGATTTTTCTATTCAAATATTTTATTCCAGGGATGAAATAAGATTTGAGATGGTGGTACATGGGGATATAACTCATATTGGTAATCCATGTGGAGCACGTATCCATAGTTATTAGTTTCTATTGGTGACAGTTGTGTGTTTGACACATGGACCACCAAACCATGTGGTCAATTCATGCATAGTCACTAGTCCCTTCATGGTTGATTTTATATAGTGTGTTATTGGTATGTTTTGTTTTATTTAAATATTAATAAATGAATTTGGATTATAAAATAGTTTTCAAGAAAAATTTTATGATTTTTAAAATTGAATCATGTGCTTCCAAATGTATTCAAGTGGTTAAAAAAAATTTTAATTTTAAAAGTTGGATTTTATGATGTGTAAACAATATATAAAAATATTTTTATGTTATTTGTATGAAAAATGTAATTTTAAAACAATAAGAATCTGATTTTGAAAATTTCTAAGGGGTTCAATAAATTAATTTTAAAATAAAATGGGGGTGTCCTAAATTTGTGAAATAGATTTAGTGGTGAAAAAGGGTGATTTAAAATGAATTATTTAGTTAAATATTTTAGGTTTGAAAATGGTTCATATGTGAATTTCAAAAAATTCAAGTAAACTTGTGTTTTAATAAGTGGGATTTATAAATTTAATAAAAATAACTTCTTTTAAATAGATGTTTATAAAATTAATTGAAATAATGATGGTTGTATTTTTATAAAGTGAGATAAAAAAAATTCAGAGATTTTTTTCCAAAATGTGTCTTGACAATTATAATTCAAATTTGTGAATTTTAAAGGGAGAAAAAGAATTTTTATAAAGATGTTTCAGTTTTGGTGAATTCTGTTTTTAATTTCAATGTATGATTCATGTTGTAAATATTTTATCTGGATTTTTTTTATTTTAGTATTCCCCAACATTGTCTCTATAAAGAATGGATAGTCAATATCAAGGATTCATTTCCTCTGTGTCTATGAGAAGATTAGATTTAGAAATCAGTGATCATATTTATTTATTTATTTTAGCTTTTCGATTTTGATTTGGTTTAAGCCTCTAAGGAAATTTTAAATAGGTGTTTCTTTATGTATCCCCCCTCAAAAAATCCTTAAGAAGTACTATTTTTTTTGTAATTGTCTATTTTGGTGAGGTTTATGCCTCAATGTTGGTACCACTTCTTTCATGGGGAATGTCTTGGGTGAGTGGGTGGGATGACAGGGAAGGGTAATTTATTTTTATGATTTGTAAAAATCATAAATGGCTGAGAGTTGGTCCTAGGTTTTTTTTCCCTTGACCCAAGAATAGAGCCCATGCAGTTATTGATGAGGCATGTTTTTTATGGAATTATAAATTCTATCATGTATTCATATTTCGATTTGTTGTCTCAATTATCTTTATTCTAGGTTATAGTATTTCAAGTTATTTTTTACGTATGTTTTTATTTCTATTGGGTTGTGGCATGCCTAATTTTTCATGAATATTTGGAAATAGTTCTGAGAAATATTGGATTTTGGTGGTTTCTCTTAGGACCCTTCTGTTATTTTTCCCATTTCATATTCCCTTGATTTTTCCTAGTATTTATGTATAAATTACCTCTCTAGGTAATATTGTTAAATTTTTTATCATTGGTTTCCTTTTTAGTGAAATTAATTTTTGATCTAGTGGACTCAATTTTCTTTTCTTTATTTTGGGAATTTTAGTTTCAATAGAAGTATATTTTTGGGAAATTAAGAATTTTTTTGTGGATTGATGGTGTTTTTCATTTCAAAATTTTTTATTATGGATTTTGACTCCCGTTAGGACTTGTTATTTTTTCCTAATTGATAAATCATTGTTTTACTAGAGTCTTAATATGATGGGGAGACCGCTATAGAAGGATTTCATCATGAACATGGTCTTAAATCTTCTATGATGGGGTAATTTAGTGTTCCCTCCCTATGAAATAATAATTATAGTAATTTTGATGGTCAGGACTATAGGTCATGTGATGGATTCTGGTTGATATCCCAAATATACCATTATGATTTTCAGTGGTGATTTCTTTTTTATGGGGTAGGGTATTCATTTTTTAATATTTGTGTGTAAATATATGAGTTTATTCGTTTGATTATTTAATTTTATACATTAATTTATTTTGTTATGTTTTCTATCTCAATTTATTATTGGACAGAAAATATGAGGATGATCACCCTGGACCCTTTTTTACTTTGGATTTTTTATGTACTGAATGGAAGGTGATTATTGTCTCTTAAGTCTTTGGGTTATAGGATTCTATTTGGGGTATTATTATGTACTTGCTTATGTTTTGGTCATTTGAATCTCCCTGGGCTTACATGGTGTAGAAAATTTCATAGTGGAGTGAATTATCACACCACAACCCAACTTTATTCATTTTTTATTTATTATTTGAGTATTATTATTTTTTTTTCTCTTCCCGAGTGTCTTATCTTAAAATATTTTAGTTTTTGGTAATGTGAAGCCTATTTAATTGTTAAGGTTTATAGTTTTATAATCCATGCAGAAAATATGTGGTCAGCGATGCATTCTTTAAAAAGTCGAACCGCATGGTTGGCATCTATTTTTCCAAACTATGTGTCATATCCATGCATGTTTCTATAGGATCTTAGTATAGGGTGCATGTTTTTTTAATAATTTTCCAAACCATTTGAACTAACCATGCGGTATTTCTAGATTTTTAAAAGTATTTAAATAATCATTTTCCCTTAATGTTTTAACCCCCAAATAGGGCTTCCCCCTATCCCATGCTATATCATGTGAACTATCCTCTAGGAGAATTTCTCTCACAGGTGCCACACCCTTCCTATAATGTCCTATAATCTCTATTTTTCCTCCCGTTTATTGGTACAATTATATTAGGTGATCTTTTCTTCCCCTACAGCACTTTTTCCATCCTTCTTTTTCCTTTTTTCATAGTGGTGTGAGGTAGGTCAAACCCTTGGATCTTCTCAAGCTCTATTTTTTTCCTTTCATCTATATATTGTTTTTCCTTTTATAGGGTTGTGTGTGCTCGAATAAGATAGTATTTGGACTTTTACATAAAGGCAGTGAGTTCTTATCTGATTTAGTGTTGGTTACCCTTTGTTGAAGCCTTTAATTTGGGATCTATAATTTATTAATGGTTTTTAGGTTTTTATATTATATTATGATCTAAATATGTTATAAAAAATTGGAATGATATATAGAAATGGTTTCTCTCATGTTACACATGTTTTACCTAAACATATGGCATGTGGTTTTCTTTCTAAATCATGTTTTCAAACTTGATTAGAAATTTAAAGCATCTTAACTGTTTAATTGGTTTTCAAAATTATTTTTACAAGGTAAAATGGAAATTCCCAAAGGTTTTTCGGTATTTTGAGATTATTTCACAAGGCCTTATGGCATGGTTTAGTTTTCAAGGAATCCTTGAGGTGATTTCCCATCATGTGTCGCACTGAATGTGACTTCCACACACAGAATCAGAGATATATATATACATATATATATATATATCCTGTTTGTTTATATTCCCTCATGATAAGGGGAATATTTTCATTTGGACAAGGGGTGTCTAAATAAAATTCAATGTGTGTATGTATTTAGGCATGAAGGATGTTTTGGAACATGAAATATTTGATAAAAAAGTGTTTTAATAATAGAATTTTTTCTCATTTTAAAATTATAAGGAATAGTTGTCACTTTGAGGTTCATTCTCAGAAATAAAAAAAATCCCACTTAAGGAATTCCCCTTGTAAAACAAATGTGAAGTGTGCTAAATGAGTGAAATTAGATGTAAGCCTGGTAAGGGGGTTTTTCAATGATTATGTAAATATGAAAGGGGTTGTGTTTCAAGGGGAATTAAAAGGTGACAAATTGAATTTTATTGTTTTTTTAGAAATGTGTAACATGTATGTATATTATATCATGATAAATCATGTAAGGACCCATATTTTTTCAGAAAATAATTTGTAGCATATTTTTTTTTTAATTTCATATTCTTATAAGGGGAAAATGGTCCTTTAACCTAATTTATGATCTTGAATAATTTTTAAGACCACTTTTTTGGTCTTGGAATAGGTTTTTTATTCTAGGATAGGATTTTTGTGGAAATATAAGCCATTCAAATATTATCAAAATAATTAATAATTAATATTTAATTAAATAAATATTAATTTATTCACATAAGTTTTTGTGGACATATATTTAAAACGGATATTCATATTGAGATTATATGTCTATTTTTGGGTCTGGAATGTGGATATTTTCCTAGGTGGGGCATAAAATCGAGTTGGGTGTTGGGGCCAGCCAAGCCCCCCTCTTTTTCTTTCTTTTTTCTTCATTTTATTTATTTTATTTTTTCATTTATTCCTTTCTCCCTTGGATTATTGAAACCATCCCCATCTTGGTTCATCTTTCTTGTGATATAATGAAAAGAGTGAGAGATAGAGGGGGGAAATTGGTTCCACGACGGAGCTCAGAATGCATCAGATCATCGTGTGGAAAGCGTGGACTCCAAATAATTGGCGAAACATCATTGAATTTCACCCAAAGGTATGTTATTCTAATTTTTTGACATAATTACCGATATATTTACCATTTAATAGTTTAAATCCACTAGTATTATTTCATATGTACCGTACTAATTTTGGGTTGAAACAGGGGTTTCAGGGTGTTTTGAGGATTTTCCCTTTAGGAACACCCATCTATAAGGCTTGTTGTTCATGGAAAAAATGCTACTTGTTCCTCCTGTTTGGGAAAGATGATTTTTTCAAAGTACACATTTTGTACTAGTCTATACACTATGTATACTGGTACTCATATTTTTATCCATGTACCTAGCCAAGCTAGCCAAGTAGGGGCACATGGCCATGCGGAGTATGCGGCAAGACCCCGTGTCGGTCGCACGACATGTAGAAGTACTTGACTATGAAAAAATACATGGTAATGTCAAGTGAGGGGCATGGGAAAGTAACCTATGTAGGGTACACATTGTGTACCCATCTTACACATTGTGTACCTAGAATCTTACAATACAATTATATGATGAAGTACATTCACATATGGGTCTTGAGGGTACACGCAATGTACTATGGTAACACACAGTGTACTCCACCAATGATACCATTTTTTTGTATTTTCATATCTTTTCACCCATGAGTCATAATTAGAACTATGAATAGTATATTCTAAGAATATTTTTTTTATAGAACATAATGGTAATATGTGTGGGGTGTTTTTAGGATTCCTAAGTGGTGTTTTAATTTTTTCCTAATGGGTAGGTTCTTCGTCTAGTAAGTGAATTTAATAGTCTCTTATGATTGATAACCTTGTTCTAAGATGACCCATAATCTATCTTTCATGACCAATTATGTTGTATCTTTCACTTTAAGTATGTATGCCTTGAGAGATGTTTCCTTATGGCCCATGAGGCCGAGAGAGCTATTATCCTAAAGATCCCCTAAAGGGTTACTATGTTTACGTCTCAACCTAGAGGATCCCGTATAGGATGAATATTTATAATATCTATTTACTAAGGATCTCCTGAGGGATTCAATTACATAAAAGATGATCTATGGATTCCCTTGTAGGATTACTTTATCTATGTACCATTCTGAGGATCCAATGTTGGATGCATCTACTTATTATGATGTCTTGAGGGTAACATGTAGGATATTGTTTCATAAGTAACTTTCTAAGGATCCCTTATAAGATTCCTATGTTTTATTTTCATTATAGGATCTCAGGTAGTATTCTTCCATTAACTTATAGATAAGTATCTAATGTATGATGACTTCTCTTATGTGTATACCATGAGGATCCCAAGTAAGATGCCTCTCTGGGTTTGATTTAAGGGACCTAGTGTGTGCCTGATGCTAGATTTACACTAATTTAGTAAATTGGTTTTTGGTAGAGATGGTAGTGGGTGTCACCTTAGATCCTATGTCGAACTTGTAATCTCATTGGTTTATGGTGGTACTGTTGGGTTTAGGTGTTCCTCCACCCTCGCTATTTTTTATCATTCAGATGTTTATTGCTGATGTAGTGATGTTTACAAGAGGTTATTTTTGTATGGTGTTTATTAGGCCTTATTTGAGGTGTCTTTCCTTATATCTGGGATTACCATACATGATTTCATGGTATCTGTCATCTGAGCGAAGTTATTGGTTGTTTACTTGTACACATAGAGGTACTAACTAGGACCTATCATTTGAACCTATCATTATATTTTTATTACTATATTATTAGGATGTCCATAGGTGTTTCTTGGTATCTTGATATTGATCCTACTACTATGATATATAGGCAATGAATCCCATGTAATGATACTCATGGATCATTATGCTCTCTTGAGTGATGAGGATCATTATTATCTCCTCTACTTGTGGATTAAATGAGAATTATTACACTCTCCCCAACTAAAGGTTGTCTATTGATGATTACACTCTCCTAAAATTTTCATTCATAGAGGATGATTACACTACCTAGACTAGTGGCTTGTAGGGGATGATTACACTCTTCTTTACTAGTTTCTTATGGAAGATGAATACTCTATCCTCTATTTGTCATGTGATAAGGATATCTAGGTGTGATCTCTGGGGTGATGCATCTGAGCCTTTACTTTGTTTGGGTGTTTGAGATTGACTTCTCACACCTATGTTTTAAATTCACATTTGGATCTTAAGGGGTGTACATGACATCTCACTAGTGAGATCTCTTTATAGATCAGATAATGGTTAGGCCCTTAGGGTTCATCCGAGTCTCAGTGGTGTAACCACCAATCTGGGGCTTAGATATTGAAATATATTTACATATCATGAGTAGAATGTCATCTATCTCAGTGACCATTTATTGGATGTCTTGATTTACTTCACTATAGTCCTTCTTTGTAGTGATTGGAGGCGAGTACATGTGAACCCAGGTGTAGGACATGTATCCACCTATGGTGATGTATCTTTCTCAGATTTATTTTCAGTTTTGGTCAAAATAGATATATATATATATATATATATATATATATATATATATCGATTTGGATTATAGAACTAAAGATAAACTTAATGATACAAGACTTGAGTGGCATGACATCCAACTCAATTACATTGAATGGTTTGTCTAGGTGATTAGGATTGTGGACCCATATATCGACTAGTGGTTGTTTTTTTTGTTATTTCATTCACATTTCTCAAGAATATTCATATTAATGTATATAGTTATAGGTGTGGTAAAATACTTGTATACACATATAGATATATATGTATTTCCATGGAATCCCTTGATCAGTTGACTAGGATTATAAACCTATGGTTTAACTGTGGTTTCACATTTTGGATTTACCCATCCTTTCATTTTTTTCTCATCTAGGTGAAGAAGTTTAGTTTTGCTTATACATATAGAATCATACATTATAGGTTTGTCATCAGGGTGGCCTATTATGATTATTTCTCAACCTTGTATGTGCACCTTGGTGTATGTGGATATCATATATATTCTTTTCAGGTTGAGTATAGTATCTTGGTAGATAGGGATGTGGCCCAGTGTTTCATGATCAAGACAAGTTTATTGACCGGTTTCTTCTAATTGGGTTGGTACAGTCTAACAGTGTCTATATACCGAGTACACGGTCTAGCCCATAGTCATTAGTAGAGTCGTGTACTTATATTTTAGTATCTCTTTTATCTCTTTTATCTGTATGGTCTGCCCACTTGGTGACCAATGTGGTATGTATGGCATAGTTGTTCGGGATTTTATAGTATTTCATTTTTTATTTTAGCATGTTCTATTGAGGTTTATTTATTTCTTCTGTACTCAGTTTATTTATTTTTTTCTATGATACTTATCGGTTTTCTCTAGTTTATTACTCTAATATGAGGGAATAATATACCCACTATTACACCCTAGTCCCTCACCGTACGTTGTCAGCCTCTGGCATATGGGGACACATGCATGAGGCCTCGTAACTAACTGGATTAGGGCACTAGTTTAGTGGAATATAGGTTGGGATGTTACATATTGGTATCAAATAATTATTTTACTATTCATTAATATTTTTGATATGGTAGACATAAGTATTAGTAATGTGTAATAATTTGTGATGGATATCAGACTGGTGCATCGAGAACACTTGTTCTAGTAAGTTGTACTGGTTTCCAGGGCTATGGGATTTTTTTTCTCATCTATGTTTTTACAGTTGTAAATAAATATTTCCTTAAGAGACACATATTTGATTGATGTTTTATCATTTATTATGGATCAATGGCTATTTTCATTGTTAAGAGGCTGGTGATAGATTTAAACTTTGGTCAACAAAGGCAAGATGCCTCTCATGCATGATATTTGTCACATAGAATTCACATCATAGAGTGCTTCTAGTGTGTGATTTTACTGATGACTAAGGACTATTTAATTGGGAATAATTACATTTATATTTTTATTTCATTAAAATTTAAGGTTATTTGGATCTACATTAATGCATTGGTGTTAAGGTTCATGACTCATTCCTCATGCATGGGAGGTGCAGGGACCCTAGTAGGTCGATATGGTACATGATGCCCTTCTATTGTACCCATTTTAGGGATATGTTTCTCAAGTCATGGTCACCAATCCGGATAACTTAGTATGATTCCAATGTATATCATGAACTTTATTGTGAATTGGACCCCCATGAGGTATTACGATATACAGATGCCTTTTGAGTTTTCATTTAGTTTATTATTTTTCATTAGTATCATGATATCTATGGATCAGTTCCTTATGTGGATGTTTGGTGGGGATCATGACCACATTTTTCATGTTTATAGTTTTTACCCTCATACGTCGTTTTGATCATTACCATATTTCGATAGGTTTGATCTTTTGGACTAATTGTTTGGGGCTTGTGATGTAGTTATGAGACTTGATTGGTAGGGAATGGTTGGAGACCTAGAGACCCTTCGTTTCGACTTAGACACTTTTTGATCAACGTCCATTTAATTCAAAGGAAACTACCTTGAGAGGTTAGACCATGTCTTCATATGCCTTTTTAGTAAGTTATCATGGTTTTTTCTCATTTTGTGATCGAGGCATAATAGGTACTTTAGTAATTAATTATAACAAATTTGATTCCTTCAACTTTTGACAAGCACATAGGTTGTTTGACTATCATGGTTGTATTAGACATTACATATTCTCCAGGATCCTCATCTAGTTGACCATTTTTCCACTATTTATAGTGTAGTCAGAGTGTAGGTAGACTCTCGTGACTGGAATGACATCGTGTAATGGATAGTGGTGGAATAAATCATGGCATATCAGAGGTGCCTAATTTTGAAGATGTGTTCCCAGGGAGCTTCTGGTTTAATGAGGTTGACATGACGTGTATCAATGATCAGCTTATCCTTGTGTCAGAAAACTCATTGAAGTATGATTTAGGTGGTAAAGGTACATGTTGGTTTCATGTGGTGTCTTATGAATCAAAATCAGTTGCTGGTTGGGTGAAAGCCAAGGATCAATGTTTTCATGACTTTTCATGGGATTGGTTTCTCAGGAGTTGTGTTTAAATGAAGAATATCCCTCTATAGTATATGTGACATTGGTAATGTATATTGTACCATGAAATGGTTGACCTGTGGATGGAACTAGACATGCATTATTGGTTGTCATGATTTTAGGTGTTGGATAAAGGAAAGTTAGCATATTTTTTTTGTGAGCATAGCTCGAAGGGAGTTTTATATGGTATTTTGTATAATCATAGTTTACTCTTAGTTAATGACAATCATGGTCTATACTGAAATCGTTATGAGTATACTGACAGAGTGTCATCGTTATGTTGAACTTCTTTTATTTTAAATTTACTTCCTTCTTAGGAAGAGTAACTTGTTGAGGTTGTGCTCAAGGAGGCTGTAAGCTAACCAATATGGTGTGTAGTGAACCATTGTCTATTTGAGGGTGCTAACTCTCCTTTTCCATTTAAATTCAATTTTTTTGTATACTATTAAGCATGTATCTTGGCTTTTATATGACGATAAATTTTTTCCTATGGTAGGGAGTGCCATATTGGTCGCAGTTAAACGTCTTCCATGTTGAAGATATTTATTTATTCTATGATACTGATCATTAGAAAATTTAGATAGCTTGGTTGTGCATATGATCAGGTTAGGAGCATCAATTATAGTCCTACCACTAAGATTCTCATGGATGAGAATGTTTTTTAGGGAGATTTTAAAGACCCGTGTTTATTTGGAAGATAATTATTGAGCAGAAATTTGAATTTTTATTTTTAGATGCTTGTAAGGGGTAAAATTCTCTAATTCCCCTAGCATATGATCTTAGAAAATTTGTATCATCAATATTCTGGTCCTAGAATATACCCCAGAGCATGAGTTTGGTGTAAATATGAGTTTTTCAAATTTTAGCAGAATAATTAAAATTTAATAATTAGTTATATAAATATTAATTTATTCATACTGGTTCATTCGACCATATATTTTTAATGGAGTACTGAACTGAGATTTTGTGTCTATCATTATGTTTCGAATATGGATTTATTTCTATGTGGTTCATAAACTCGAGTTGGGAATTGGGGATGACCATGGCCCCCTTTTCTTTTTTCTTTTCTTTTTGTTTTTCTACAATTTATTTCATTTCTTTTTCTTTTCTACCTTTCTCCATTGACTTCTTATAGACACCCCATGTGGGTTTCCCATTCACGAGAAAGAGTGAAAATAGGTATAGGGAGAGAGAGATAGAGATCATAGTGGAATAATGATACCATCATTGAGCTTGAGACAAACTGAATCGTCATACAGAAAATCTATACCGTGAAAATGGGTGAAGCTTCGAAGGATGCTTCCCAAAGGTAGAATGTCATAAATCCCTATCGATTTTCCATTTTATAGTTTAAATCCCCTAGGACGATTTCTTATGGCCTTGTGTGGTTCGATCTACTGCTTTCATGTACAAAATGGGTGTTTTAGGGTTTTTGAGGGTTTTTTGTTCATGGCCACCCATCTAAATGGCATGTGGTTTAGGGAACACATTTCATGTATTATTCTTATTTGGGGAAGATGATGTTTTCAAATTACATGTATTGTAATAGTATATATATGTTGTGTAATGGAACTCATCTATGCACCTGAGTACCTATCCATTCTACCCATGTAGGGGTGCATGGTAATGTGGAGTACACAGCCAGACCTCATGTGGGTTGCACACCATGTATAAGTACATGGCCAGGCCAAAGTAAATGGATAGTCTAGGTGATGGACATAGGCAAGTACCCCTTGCAGGGTACATTTTGTGTACACATCATACATGTCGTGTACTTGGAATTTTACATTCCAGGTACATAAATAATTACATGCCCATGTTAGGCCTTTAGGGTACACACCAGGTACTAGGGTAACATTCCATGTGCACCTCCATTGCTTCCCTTTTGAGGGTTTTCATATCATTTCAACTAAGATTAAAATTTGGACCAATGAGTTGTCGATTCTTAGAATCTATTGGCATAGATCGCGATTGTAGGACTTATGGGAATTTTTAAGGATTCTTATTTGGAATTCAATACTTTTCCTAAATAGATAGGTTCTTCCTCTGGTAAGTAAATTTAGTAGCCTCTTAATAGTGAAACCCTTGTTCTGAGATGATCCATGAGCTATCTTTCATGACCAGTTCACTTGTAGATTTTTCCTTGAGGATGTATCTTTTAAGACATGTTCCCTTCTGTCTTATGATGTTGAGGGATCAGTTTTCTTCAGGATTCCCAATAGAATTTCTATATCTACATTTCAACCTAGTGGATCCCATGTTGGATTCTTCCCATTATATATGTTTAATTAGGATCCTCTAATGGATAAATTTGCTTATAAGCCGATCTATGAAGTCCTTTGTAGGATCGATTCACCTGTGTACAATTATGAGGATACCATGTAGGATTCATAAGCTTCTTACATAGTCTTGAGGGTCCCATATTTGAAAACTTTTCCAAATTATCATTATATGGAACCCTTGCAGAATGCCTCCATTTTCTTTCCATCAGATAATACCACGTAGGATTCCTACCTTACCATAATGATAAGGATCTGAAGTAGGATGCTTTTTCTTATGTGTATACCTCAAGGATCCCTTGTAGGATACCTCTATATGTTTGACTTGTGGGACCCAGTGGGTACCCGATTTCTGAATTACCCTGAGTTAGTATGTCAGGTTTGGGTACAAATGGTAGCAGGTGTAGCCTTAGATCTTGTGCCGAAGATGCATTCCCATGGGGCTATGGTAGTATTGTTGGGTTTAGGTGTTCTTCCACCCTCACTCTTTATTATCCTTTAGAATTTTATTCTTAATGTATCGATGTTTATGAGAGTTTATTTCTGGTTGGTGCATTTTGGGGTTAACACAAGGCATATTTACTTCAATTTGGGATTCCCAAACATCATTTCTTGGGATCTAGATTCTGATTTGTGTTATTGGTTGTTTACTTGTACACCCAAAGGTACTACCTTGGACCTATCTGTTGAGCCTAATTTTATATTTTTAGTATTAGATTATTGGGATGCATAAAGGTGTTTATTAGTATCTGGATATTGATCCTACTATTATGATATATGTTCATATAATCCCTAGGAATTATATTTTTGGATTATTTCACTCTCTCAAGTAATTAGGATGATTACGCTCTCCTCTGCTCATGGGTTTAGTGAGGATGATCATGATCTCATCCCCCAGGGTTTTTAGTTGATGACTACGCTCTCTACAAATTTTAGTCTATAGAGGATGATTATGCTCACCTCAACTAGTGGATTATAAAGTTTGATTATTCTCTCCCGAACCAGTGGATTATGGAGAATGACTACACTCTCCACGATTTTACATATAATAAGGATCTCCATTCATGATCTATGGGATTAAGCATATAAAACATTAGTTTTTTAGGGAGTTTGATCATGGTATATCACACTTATTTTTTACATTCACATTTGGATCTTGAGGGGTGGGCATGGTGTCTCACTAGGGAGCTCGTCTTATAGATCACCTGAGGGTTATACCCTTAGGGTTCATTGAGTCACAATGTCATGACCACCTATAAACTAGGACCTAGGGATCAGACCTTGGACTATATTTACATGGATTGAGAATCAAAGTGTCTATATTATTGACTATTTATAGAATGTTAGGATGTAATCCCCTAAAAACCTTCTTTGCAGTGATTGGAGAGGAGTACAGGTTAACTTAGGTGTAGGATGAGTATCCCCCTATGATGACGTAGCTTGCTCAGATTCATTTACGACATTGCCCGAATTAGGTATATATCGATTGGGATTACAAAACCATAGATCAACATAATGATACATGTCTTGAGTGGCATGACTTCCATCTCAGTTCCCTTGCACAGAATGTCGAGATGTTTGGGATTACAGACCCAGAGATAGACTACTGATTTTTTATGTTATTTCATTCATCTTACTCATTAATGTTATCATTTATGTATATATGTATCGGTATGGGACTATAAATTTTTATTCGTATATATATATATATATATATGGAGGCACTTTCCTAGTTGATCGATATTATCGACCTGTTGTTTGACTACATTTTTAAATTTTGGTTTTACTTATCTTTCCAGTTGTGTAGCAGCTTGACTGAGCAATTTTCTTTTGCATACACTTATAGAATAATACCTTTTAAGTTCATCATCAGGGTATCCTGCTAAGATTATTTCTCACCCCTACATGTTTAACACATTGTATGTGTAGAACTTATGCATACTTTCTAGGTTGATCATAGTTTTGTGGTGGATAGGTTTGAGGTCTACAGTTTCATGTTTGAGAAGAACTGCTCTAGTGGTTAATCTGATTAGAATGATGCAGTTTGATAGTGTCTAAAGAATGGGTATGTGGTCTATATCAGAGTTAGTAGTATATCCTTGTAATTCTATTTAGTTTTCCTTTGTTTCTCCTGTATTTTCATGGTCAGCCTAGTGGGTGACCAGTGTTGTATGCATGGAATAACAGTTCATGAGTTCATTTCATTTTTTATTACAACATGTTCTATTTCAATGTATTCATTGCTTCTGTACTTGGTATATTTACTATTGTGTATGATACAAAGTGTTTTAAACTATTTTCTTAATTTATTTTGAGGGAATTGTCTCCCCACTATCACATCCTAGGCCCTCAATACTAGTCAGTAGCCTCTTGTGTATGGAAAAGTGCACTAATGTCCTTGTAACCAAATGGCCCAGGACACTATTTTAGTGGCTTCTAGGTCGGGATGTTACAAAGTGGTATCAGAATGTTATTCTACTGATCTTTAATAATTGGGATATATTATATATGAGTGTTAAGAATGTTTTGAAACCTGTGATGGATATCGGACTGGTGTCTCAAGGACACTTCTTATGGTAAGATTTCATAGTTTCCAGGAGTAGGGGATTGTTGTTCTGATCTGTGATGTTATAGTTGTATATTATTTTCTCCTTGAGCAATTCACATGTTGTTTGGATTTTATTGTTTATTGTGGATCTCCGGTTCTTGGCCATTAGAATGTTCCTAATGATGGATTTTGACTCTGGTCGGCAAAAGAAATAGGTGACTCATGAATATTATTTGGAATGTAGGATTCACATCTTATGGGGCTACTAGTTTGTAATTTTACTAATGAATAAGGCCTATTTTATTGGTCCTACATGCATATATATATATATATATATAATTCTGATGTTATGTTATGTGGATCTAAGTTGAGGCATTGGTGTTGAGACTGATGACTCAGTCCTCATGCACGGGAGGTGCAGTGACCCTAGTAGGTCGATATGGCATGTGATGAACTTATGTTGTACCACTTGTAGGGTTATGATTCATAGTTCATGGTTACCTAGTTGGATATATAAGTATTATTTTTATAGATACCAATACCTTTCTTACAAACTATACCTCTATGGGGTATTACCATATGAGGTTATCTGGTGAGTGTTAGTTCAGTATCTTCTTTTATGTTGTTATAGTGATATTTAAGGAGTAGTTCCGTATGAGGATGCTTGATGGGAATCCAGCCCTTTTGGGTTGAGTTTATAATTTTGAACCCTATAGGTTATTGTGATATTTACATTATTTTTAGAGGTTTTATATTTTAGGATTGGTGGATGGACCTTGTAACCGAGTTGTGAGACCGAATTAGTAAGGATTTCTTGGAGAATTAGAGACCCATGTTTTTTACTCAGACCATTATAGGTCGATGTCCGTTTTTTTTATGGAATACTGAGGGATATGTTAGTCCATTTTTTTATATTCTATTTTAGGAATTGATCTCGGTTGTAGGATTGTTTTATGATTGAGTCATGGTAGGTGATAATGTTTTTTTATAGTCATGTTGATGAATTCATCTTTTTATAAGCACCTATGTTTCTTAGGTATCAAGATTGGCTTAAACGGGTAGGAATGATTCAGTTTCTAGTTTTGTTGACAGATATTTCTACTATTTCTACTGTATTCAGAGTGTGGGTACATACTCATGACAAGAATGATGTCGTGTAACTAGCAGTCATGGAATAAATTATGGAATATATGGGGTGATAGATTTTGAAGAGGAGTTTCGAGGGATATTTTGGTATTATTTGACTAAAGTTTTGTATAGAATAGTTTCTTATCCATGTGTTGGATGACTCATTAGAGTATGATTTGAGGGATAAAGGTACACTATGGTTGCACATGGTATTGTTTAAATCCAAATTATTGAGTGGTTGGGTGTAAGACAAGTACCAATTTTTTCACGATGTGTTGTGGGATTGAATTCCCAAGTGTTGTTGTTAAATGATTAATTTCCCTCCATAATATAGGTGACATCAATAATAAATCAGGTACCATTTAATGGTTGAGTTGTGGCTATACCTAGACACACATTATCAGTTGGTGACATATTCGGTGTTAAATAAAGGCAAGTTAACCAGTTTTTGTGAGAGTTGCTCGGAAGGAAAAATACCTGAACTTTTGTAGAATCATAATATACTTATGGTTTTAGAATATCATGATATATCTTGAAATCCTCTTGAGTATGTTTTGATATCATTATCCCTATACTAAGCTTTTTTTCTTTTTAAATGTCTTTCCTATTTAGGAACTAGACCATGTTGAGGTTACGCTCAAGGAGTGGTGTAAGGTAATAAATATGGTGGGGAGTGCATGGTTGGATGTTTGAGGGTGGTGAATCTCGATTTACATTTAGTTTTGGTATTTTAAAGGGATTTTGAGATCATATATTGGGTTTTAGATGACTATAAGAGTATTTCTATGGTGTGGAATACATGATTGGTTTCAGTTAAATGTCTTCTGTGTAAGATATAGTTATTGATTCTATGAGGTTTTCCTTTGGACAATATAGCTTGTTTAGTTTTGAATATTATTAGGTTTAGATCATGGGTGATAGTATTAACACCAGGCTTATCGGGGATGAGAAGGATTATGGTGTGGAAATTATAAGGCCACATGTTTTTTCGAATGATAATTTTTGAGAAGAAATATAAATTTTTTATTTCTAGATGCTTTTAAGGGGTAAATTTGTAATTTTACCCTATCATATGATCTTGGATAATTTTTATGACCACTTCAATGGTCTCAGAATAGGGTTTTTACCATTGTATAGATGTTTGGTTGAAATGTGATATGGTCAAATTTTAGTAGAATAACACATATTTAATATTTAATTAAATAAATTTTAATTTATTCACATAGATTTTTTCAGCCATATCTTTTGAATGGGGTATAGTATTGATATTATGTCTGCATCATTGAGTACTGAATGGGATGTTTTTCCTAGGTGGTGTATAAACTCGAGTTGGATGTCGGGGCCATCCTGGCCCCCTTTTATTTTTCTTTTTCATTTCCTTTTTCTTCCATTTTTTTATTTTCTATTTATTTTATTTCTTTATCCATTGAATTCTCATGGAAACTCCCATTTGGGGTCATTATTTACCAAATAGTGAGAAAATAGAGAGAGGGATAGAGGGGGGGATAGTGGTACTGTAGTTGAGCTTCAGACGCGACAGATCATCATGTGGAAACCATGGACCATAGAAATGAGTGAAGATTAATCATATTCTGCCCAAAGGTAGGATATTTTTATGTTTTCCTTAAATCCTAGTATATTTTCCGTTTTATAGTTTATATCCCCACAGTATTCTAACTTATGGGCCCTTGTAGCTCTATATACTATTTTTGGAGGTGAAAACATGGGGTTTCAGGGTATTTTGAGGTTTTTCATTCTGAAACACCTATCTACATGGGATGTTCTTTAGGGAACACATGTCATGTGTTATTTTTGTTCAGGGAATATAATGTTTTCAATTTACACTATGTGTACTAGGCTATGCACACTGTGTACTGGTACTCTTCTGTGTAGCCAAGTACCCAACCAAGCGGTCCATGTAGGGGCACATGGCCATGTAGAGTACACTGCCAAACCCTGTGTGGGTTGAATTCCATGTAAAAGTATACAAACATTCCAAAGTATATGTCTCTTCCATGTGAGGGACACAGGTAGGTACCCCATGTATGGTACACACCTTGTACCCATCTTACACATTGTGTTCTTGTGATCTTACACACCAAGTACAGGTAGAAGTATATGACCATGTGGGGACTTGAGGTTCCATGTTGTGTACTCCTCCCTTGATTCCCATTTTGGAATTTTTTGTATATTTTTACCCATGAGATAAAATTTGACATTGAATAATCCATTATGAGTATTATTTCTTATAGATCATGATGGTAAGAACCATGGGGTATTTTTAGGACTCCTAAGTGTTGTTTCTGACTTCTCCTAAATGGAGAGGTTCTACCTATGGTAAGTGAATTTTGTAGCCTCATTAGGGTGAGACACTTGTTCTGAAATTGACCATGAGATATCTCTCATGACTGGTTCCCCTGTATATGTTTACTTGTGGATGTATCCCTTGCAAGATGTGCCCTTCTGGCCTATGAGGCTGAGAGATCAGTTGTCCTGAGGATCCCCTATAGGATTCTAATGTTTATGTTTTGACATAAACGATACCATATAGGATTCCTATAACATTTATATATTTATTGAGGATCCTTTTGGCATGAATTTTCTTACGATCTAATCTATGGATTCCCATATAGGATCCCCTTACCTGTGTATCATTATGAGGATCCCATGTAGGATGCCTCAACTTCACACACTATCTTGAGGGTCCCATGTAGGATTCCTTTTACTAAGTTCCATTCTAAAGATCCATTGTAGGATACATCCATTTTAATTCCATTATAGTATCTCATGTAGGATTCCTCCCTTTCCTTGCATCTAAGGTTCTTGAGTATTATTCCTTCAGTTTTGTGTATACGTCGAGGAACCCAGGTAGGGTGACTTTCTATGATTGACTGAAGGGACCCAGGGGGTGCCCAATATTTGACCAACCCTGAGTTAGTACATTGGTTTTGGGTATATATGGTAGAAAGTTTCATCTTAGATACTATTTTTAATGTGTAATCCCATGGGGTTGTGGAAGTAGTGTTGGATTTAAGAATTCAACCACCCTCACACACTTTTATCCTTCACATGTTTACTTTTTATGCAGTGATGTTTACTGTAGGGGATTATTTATTGGTGGGAGGTTTTCCTGACATGAGGAGTATTTCCTTCTCTTTGGGATTCCCTAACATTCATTCCTAGGATTTATATTCTGATTCATTTTATTGGTCATTTACTTGTACACCCAAAGGTATTACTTGGGACATGGATATTGATCTTGTTTTTATATTTTGATTATTAGATCATTGGGATATCCATACGTGTTTCCTGATACTCAGATTTTGAGACTAATACTATTATATATGGGAATGAAATCCCTAATAATTATACTCATGGATAATTTTTCCATATTTAGAGATGAGGATGATTACACTCTCCTCTTCTCGTTGGTTAAATGGGGATGATTACTCTCTCCTCCACCCAGGGTTTTCAGTTGATGATTATTCTCTCCTCAAATTATGGTATATAGAGTATGACTAATCTCTCCTTATCCAGTGGCTTATAGAGGATGATTATTATATCCTTAGCTAGTGTCTTATATAGGATGACGACCCTCTCCTCAATTTTTTATACGATGAGGATACCCAAGAATTTTCTCTAGGATCATGCTTGTGAGCCATTAATTTATCAAGGTGGTTGAGAATGTATTCTGGAATCTATGTTTGACATTCAAAGTTGGATCTCGATGGGTGGGCATAATGTCTAACTAGTGACTTCTCTTTACAGATCACCTAAGGGTCAAACCTTTGAGGTTCTTCCGAGATGCAATTATATGACCCCTACTGATTGAGACCTATGGATTCAAAATTAGACTAGATTTACATGGAATGAGAAGAATGGAATCTAGATCAGAGACCGTTTATTGGATATCCATATATAATTACTTGGAATACTTCATTACATTTATTGGAGGTGAGTATAGGTGAACCTATGTGTAGGACGAGTATCCCCCTATGGTGGAATATCTTGCTTAGATTCATTAACAACATTGGACAAAGCATGTATATTTCGATTGGTATTAAGGACCCAAAGATAGAATTAATGATACACGACCATGGTGTCACTACGTCCATTTTAATTCCCTTGCATAAGATATTTAGGCGATCAGGATTATGGACTCAGTGATCGACTGGTGATTATTTTTATGTTATTTCATTCACCTTACTCATGAATATTTATATTAATGTATATATGTATGGTTATGAGACTATACATGTATACACATATTTATATGGACATCCATGGTGGAACCTTCCCAATTGGTCGAGATTATAGACTCAGGGTTCAATTGTGGTTTCACATTTCAGTTTTACTTGTCTTTTCATTTCTGTCTCAGCTATGCTGATCAGTTTTCTTTTACATAAAATTATTGAAGTATACCTTATAGTTTAATTAAAATTGTGGAATAATGAGAATATTTATCACCCCTTTAAATTCACTTCATTTTACATGGGGTACCTTATGTCTACTTTTTAGGTTGAGCGCAGTTTCTTAGTGGATAGGGATGCGGCCCAAATTAGCATGATTGGGTAGAGAAACTCAAGTGGGTTCTTATTATCAGGATGGTATAGTTTGATAGTGTTTGGAGAGTTGTTATATGGTTGAGATCGAAGTTACTTTTAGATCCCTATACTTATATTTTAGTTTCTTTGATATCTCTTATATTTTTATGTTCGGCCCTCTGTGTCCCCATTTTTTGTATGTATGGCATAAATGTTCTTACTTTTATAGCATTTCATTTTTATTACATAATATTTTGTTTCAGTTTATTTATTTCTTCTAAACTCAGTTTATATAATATTGTGTTTGATACTTAACCATTTACATTGTTTCCTACTAGGATATTAGGGAATAGTCTCTCCTATCACACTCTAGTCCCTTGCTGCTAGTCAGTATCTTCATAGGGAAGCGTGCTTGAGCCTAATAACCAACCGGCCTTGGTCACCATTTTAGTTGCATCTAGGTCAAGATGTTACAAAACTCACCTCTATTTGTAAATCATGGGAAGAATTGGGTAGTTAGGAGGAATCTTTAGGTACACATGACACACTATTTTAGTAATATTCTCTAACTAGTGGACCTGGGATAGACTTTTATACTTGTGGCATATTCCCCATGGTTCATCTAGTAAGGCTGACACTGAGTGTTAAGGTGATTTCATTAGGGGTAACTAATGTTATTAGATACTAAATATGTAAATGTTTATAACTCTTTACTATTTTATCTTTACTAGCTCCTAATTTCTCATTATAACTTTTTTATGTATGCATAACTTTCCTCTCTTTTGATAAATATTATAAAATGGTTTACCGTAGTTATGTTTTCATACTAATATGATTTTTTTATCATATTATCATTCATATAAATTAGTTTTTTGTAATTTCATCATTATTTGGAAATTATTTTGAAAATTGAAAAGGGGGAAATGGTTTATAAAAAGTTTCATCGTGTTACTCGTTTTAAAATGAAAGTTGAACCCTATGTTTATTTATTTATTTTCTCAAACTAGTATAAAATTGTCTTTAATTTAAAGGTAAGGAATCATGTGTGGTTTTTATTTTGGTATCCTTACTATGAATGTTTATTATCAAACAATTATCCCTACCATTTTATATTTATAAGTTCAATATCACCTTTTATGCTCTCCCATGGGGAGTTGGGATTCCTTTATTGGGAGGTGATTTGTACAGTCACAAGGAGTCAAGTATGTTATAGTTTATATTAATTTCAATTTGTTTTTAATCAGTCAGAAACTTAGTACTTTAGAAATTTCTATGAACACTTGCTCACTATAGTTATTGGTTGGAATCACTTCCATATAATAGTGTGTTTGAGAGGGTGAGTATTAGATTCCTAGTTTTGATATTAGGTTGATCTTTCATAATTTTTATCTAGAATGGACATCCAACATACAAATAGTTCATTCTAAAATTTTATATATTTTCAAATTCTATTTTTCTTAATTATTTATTGGGAAAAATATTTCCCTAGTGGTGTTTCCTTGATTCAAAAGAACATGTTACAGTCCTTAGGGATCAAAAATTCCCTTCAGGACTTTTAACATGCCTGCTCAGATATCCCACAAAGGGATGGATTAGGTATTTTAGTGACAATGCATTCAATGGAATCCATCTTATAATAAAAAAGCATCAATAATATGGTCGAATAAATTATGATAAAATAATGACATATAAATAATCGCATGATCTTAAAACCTATCCATTGATTACATAATGATTCAAAAAATCACATGGATATGCATAATTGATTTTATAATAATGTAATGTATAATTTAATAAATCTTAAACATACCATTGTGGCCTTTTTCCAAGACATATACCTAAATGGATATGTTCAAGGCCAAATACATAACTTAGTTTTTATCATGAGACCTACAGATGCATTGAGGTTCTATGTAATGTTTGTCCTCTCCCATCACATAATAGGTCCAATTCATTTATTATATGAATAAATAATAGAACCTAATCAACATTATTTAAAATTGAACAAATCTACATATTAGAAGAATTGGAATATAGAATGCTAAAACGTTTCCTAATAAAATAGATCATAAAATATATATAGAAAAATAGTGGATGGAATAATTAAAATATATCCTTAGTAAAGTATAATATTCAACAATAGATGTTTAAATCTATTGAAATACTTTAAAAACACCTAGAATTTTTTTGAGGAAAATACAATTCTCATTTTCAAATAACTTATTCAAAATAAAAAAATTTATAAATTATTAGGGAAAAAGTTTACTTGGGTAGAAAAATGGAAACTTATAAAGGAGTATTAAAAAATATTATTTATTATGGAGAAAAAATTCATTTTTTTCTTGTAAGTTAAAACAAATATACCACTTCAACACTCAAAAAGTAGTGCCTTGTTTGGTAGTTGGCAAGAAGATTCCTTTTAAAAAAATTATAAAAATTAAAATATGAGTAATAATTAAATTAATAAATCCTTATATTATTATAAAAATATTCTTTAAAACATTCTAATGAAACAATATAGATGGAAGAATATTGACCCCAACTGAAAGAAAAACAAGGCTGGTTTTTCTCAATAACATTATTTAGGACTTTTGAGTACTTAGAGAGGGGAAAATGAAATGAAAACTTATAATTTACATAAATAAATGGATTAAAATAAAATAAATTTTTTTAATATATAAATATATTATAAATATCCTAATTTAAATATAAATATAAATATAAACAAATCTGAATAATGATGAGATTTTGAAATAAACCCTTACCTATGGTCCAAGTTGCTTCATAAGTGCTTTTAGACTCATGTATAATAAATTTATATTTATTATACTTATACACTAGAATAATATCCATACTTATAATATCATATATGATCCACTTATAATATTTAAAACCCTATTTATTAATAATTATTTATAAAAATCATCATTTCTGAGTGTTCGTTGTCTTTTTTTCATGTAAGTTACAGTTTGGTTGTTTCAATCCTTATATATTTATCATAGTTACATAATATTTATTATATTAATCATGATATAAATATCATATATATTCAATATATAAATATTTATAATCATCCATAATATATATAGATATAAAAATTATTTACATTGTTCACTGATACACTAGGTTGTACATACGCATGAATATTATTATGATTTTCTAACGAAAAGAAAGAAAGAAAGATAAATATTATTTTATAACTAAAAAAATTAATTATATTATAAATAAAAAATATATACATTTAATATATCCTTATTACCATAAATTTAAAATATAAATGAAAATTTAATCACATCACATCATAGAGGTGGTAGTCGACATGTACACACGATCTACATTATCATCTCCATACAGATTAAAAGGTAAGAAGGTAGATATTATATTATAATTATAGAAACATAATTATGATATAAATTTAATATAAAATCTTTAAACCATTTATAATAACCATCTTTGATAGATAGTGATGGTAAATGAAGTTTATCTCTAGATAGAGCTCATAATCCACATATACACACAAGAGATAATTTCACTTCCCACTTGATAGAAAAAAGGTGGATAATGGTGGATCCATAATCCGAATAAAGTTTCAGTATATTTTGGATAATTAATTTTTTAATTTTTTGAAGACCATAGATTAATAGTAGGTAGAAAAAGAAATAAATTGGAAGAGTTTGGGTAGGATGATTACTTATTCTTTAGTAGGCCTCCTTTAGATCCCTTATTAAGGACCATTGTAAAAATATTTTAAAAATAAAAAATCCAATTATTCATTTTGAAAATAGGTTATTATATAATAGGGTAGGGTTTTTAGAAATATGGGTAATAGTAATTTAAATAAGTGGGAATAGGGGTGTCCTTTTAAAAGTGGAAGAGATGACACATTTGGAATTTTTTAAAAGATTACAATATAATAATGTCATATTCAATAAAAATAATTAAAAATGGAAAAGAATTAAAATATAAAATAGTATAAGGTCAAAACATGGACATAGAATTTGAATTAGACTAATTTAATTAGAAAACTACCCGTATCTATTGGTTTAACCCCTTAGTAAACCGATTTTAACCTATATCGCGTTGAAATATTTTTATAGTTTTTATTATTCATTATGAAAAAATACGAAATTAGTTTCATTAAAGAAACATTTAAATTATTATTACAAATATTTAATCCATTGTATCAATTTAAATTCGTCAAAGTGGTATAATTTTATGAAAAATTTAACCTTCCAAATATGATGAAAAGTAGTTTTTCGAAGAAAAAAATTGTTATATATAAATTTTTTTAACAAATTAAAACATAAAATCAATTATAATGACATTAATTAGAGTATTAATGATTAATATGAACTAATTTTAATTTTAAAAATATTTATTAAAATATTAGTTGGTAAATTCTTGAAATGAAAAGACAATTTTTAGTAATTTTTTTCATGTTTCGTCAGAAAATGAATCTTTTCATAAAATTATAAAAAATTAACATTGATATAATTTTGAGATGATAATTTATAAAATTGAGTTAATTTTATAAAATAGAATTTATAAAAGTTGTAGAAAGTAATTATAATATATTCTCAAAAAATGTAATAAAACCCATTTTGGAGGGAAATTTTATTTTTAAAGCATATAATGACTACTAAAAATTAATAAATTGGAATTATATAAATAATTTATATTATTTATAATGTGATTAATATGATTAATCATACCAATTTAATTGATATATTATAATTTTCATTCTTAAAATAATAATATTGTTACAATATACCATAGTTCACTTAATGCTTGGTTTTTTGTGGTAAGAATACAATTATTCACTTAAAATTTATTTAATGGGAAATGTATTATAATATATCAGGGTGTTTCATGTGGAATAGGATTTTATGGACACCTAGGATCTAATGACAGGACTATCAAGTTTACTAAAAATATTTTGTGAAGTGATTATATTTACATAATAGAGACGTAAGTAATGTTCATGCTTCCTGATGTTCTATGATTGTGTTTTAATTAGGTAGACAATGTAAAATTAGATTAACATGAATGATTGAATTAACATTAAAATATTATTTTATAATCTAGTTCTAGTCGTTCCTTGAATTTTGTTCTTTTGTATTTCTGGATCTAGTTTGACATCCTCATTATGTTTTTTAAAAAGAATATCAATAATAAGTTCCAGTTAACCTCTATGGAGTTGATATCAATAATGATGATACATGGAGGAGGATACTTTGTGAGTTTCAAGTCCATGGAATTCAAAAGTATGAGAGACCTATTTCATATCTAGATATAGAGGTATTTTTGAATGATTTGGTGATAAACTTCAGTTTGATTTTTTCTTTTAAGAAGTACTAATTTCCTTTAACTCTAATGGTATAGAATGACTTATATTAGAAATAGTTAATTTTGATCCTTGGGGATAATAAGGAATTTATTATTTTCTGAAAAAAGTTTAAGGATCAGTTTTAGGCTGATTGTTTTTATTTGATAGCTAAGTAAACTTGTTGGTATGAGATTCATGTCCTTTGATGGGGGAATTCTAGTGTTTCAGAGTTCAATATCCACAACAAGAACCTCCAACCTTATGCTTCAGAATTTATTCAAGATGAGAACTATAGGTAGAGGGTTATTTTGGATTATTTTAATCCAAATATCCATCTCCATGTCACCCGACTTATGTTGAATCCATATCTTAAGGTGGTGGAAATAGTGGAGATCATCTAGAGGTCATTGGAAAGGACTAGATCATCGAGAGATAGGAGTCACTAGTATTTTTTTAGGGATCATAACTATGAATGGTTATCATTTTCATGGAAAAAGAATATTTTTTAGATAGTAGGGACTAGGTTATGGACTTCTTCATCATGTTTTACCAAAATCATTAGTTTATGGTCCCATGATAGAAAATTGGGCATGATTTTTTTATCTTTTATTGGTCACGACCATCACTAGAGAGAGTTCCCAACATCCATTTTTAGTAAACATGTGGATGGTGGCCTGTTCTAGGTTCAACAGTTAGAATATATTTAGGTAAGGCAATAATAGTAGTATAGCATTCTGGATTTTGATCAACAGAGAGGGTATGATGTTGGAATAGTGAATCATCATGATATTCCTCGTCATTAGGGATAACAGCTAGAGCACGACCAAGGAGGTAGTCTCCCTCAAGGCTAGAGAGGCCGTAGATATGGATATGTCTAGATTCATGCCTTATATTTACCATTATCGAATGAGCCCAATGTCATATGAGGTACTATCTATATGTTTTCTACTTGGTTTTATTCCTTATTTGATTCTAAATCTACATAATCCTTTGGTTTTTTATACAATAATACATGCATTGGGAATTAAGTTGGATGGGATTTCAGTTCCCTTATTGTTGACTAATCCAGTGGGTGGTCGATCTAGATTATATGATATATGCAGAGACTGTGAGTTGAGGTTGGGGAAACACATATCTTGAAGATACATCCTATGTTTATAGATATAACTATTTGAAATCTTCCTCGATTTGGATTAGACATATTCAGTGTATATTATTATGGATTTCTTCAATAGTTGTGTTATATTCTATGACGATGATGGAGACCAGGTTGTATTTTTCATTGCGTGACACCATTAGATAGGTCAGAGGTATGTTGAGTCTATATCTTCTTCAATAGTATGTCTAATTCTAAATTCTATGGAGGATCATCAAATGGCGTCTTCTAGAATTATTAAATAGTACCCTGATGTCTTCCCAGAAGAGGTTATGACTCTATCCCCTTAATGAGAGATCATGTTTGGGATATATTTCCATCCTAGTGTTTCTATAATATTGATTTCTATATATCGGATGGACCCTTATAAGCTGAAATGGATGTAAATTTGGGTTGATGATATCTTGTATATAAGATTCATTCAACCTATTGTGTTATCATAGGGAACTATGGTTCTATTTTCAAATAATATAGTTGTAAATATGTGGTTGCGTGTTGATTTTCACTATATAAAGAAAGTGATGTTGAGGAACTACTACCCTATCCTATATATTAAAGATATATTTGATCATTTTATAGACTCTATATAGTTATTGAATATGGAATTTTTGTTTTGGTATCATTATATATGTCTAAAGTATGAGTATATCCCAAAGACATATTTAATATATATTATTGGGAATTACAAGTTCATTGTGATACTGTTTGGTGTTATGAACTCTCCATCATTGTTTATAGGAATGATGAATGTAGTGTTCAAACAGTTTCTATACTCATTCATTGTTTCATTTATTAATGGCATCCTTACTTTCTCTGATTATGAGGAGTGTGAAAATCATTTATTAGTGGTGTTAGTAGTTCTTTGGTTTCATCATATATTAAAGATGTTAATGTAGTGTGAGTTCTAGTCATTTGAGGTTTGTTTCCTCAAAGATGTTTTACAGTATTATATAGTAGGCATATATTCTTTAAATATTAAGGATGTGGTTTCCTTGGTATCGTGTAGGACTGTTACAGTGGTATGTAGTTTCCTTGGTCATACTAGTTACAATATTAGTTTCATACCCAACTTCTCCAAGATTGATACTCCTATGAAATCATTGACAATAAAGGATCATATATTCATGTTCACTGACTATATCCAAGTTTATTTTCTATATTTTATGAATATTCTTGTTAATTTTTTTGTTCTTAATATTTTGGTGTATGGTTTTTGGTTTGAGGTTTAATATGATGCTTAATGTTTTGGATTAGGTTTTATATTGATATAGTAGATGGTAGTTATATCTTATGGTTATTGATAGTTATAACCCATTATCATGATATTGTTGTGGTAATGTTCACCTTGAAGTTATGGGGGTACTATATCACCAATGAATGTTTTGTGGTTTTCCCAGACCAATGGGGTCTGGCATATTTCATCTACCAGTCCTGATGGAGAGTTAGTTTACATATCATAAATTGAATGTTTTACTGGATTTATTAGGTGATAATTCATATTGTGATTTTATGTGTGATTTTGGAGACTCTCAGAGAGTGATGGAAGAGTTTGTAGCACTGCACCTTGGCTTGGGAGAAGTTTAAGGAAGAGTCTTTCATTATCAAATGGAAGTTCAGTCATCATTGGGGCATCAGGTAGAAGATTCCCATATTAGTTATTCTGAGGAAACATTTTTCATGATAATTTTTTAATAGTGATTCTCTTGAAGTATATTTAGAGAATGGGAAACATCATGTTTTATTTTAGTGGGAAATTTTTATCCCTTCAGTGATATGTGATGTGGTTTTCTATGGGTTCCACAGTTCAACCATAGTGGTACATCCTAACATGAGGAAGATGTATCATGAACTGATAGGTCTATTGAGGCAGTGTCATATGTTGTGATCAATTTTATATTTATTCATTCAATGTATGGTTTTACAGAGGATGAAGGATGAGAATCATTTTCCTGGTGGTTTTCTTCTTCCATTTAATATTCCCCTATGGAAGTGAGAGGACATTTAGATAGACATTATCACTTACTTTCCTTGAGATTTAGGTTGTTATTATTCTATATGGGTGATCATGAACTACTTGATGAATTCAACTATCTTCTTATACATTAAATAGTTGAGGTTAATTGAGGTGTTGTCTTGGTGGTACATAGAAGAGTTAGTGAAGCTTTATGGGGTTCTAAAATGATCATCTTTGATTGTGATCCCTATTTTATCTATAGGTTTTGGAGAGGTCTAAAGTATTCTTTTGGATCCCAGTTATACCATGGAATTAATTTTCATCCACATGTGGATATCAAGTGAAATTGAACTATCTAGAATTTGGATGATATGTTGTGTGCATGTATTCTAGATTTTGGAGGTTTGTGGGTAATGCACCTTCACTCAGTGGAGCTTTCCTACAATAACAACTATCATTGTCATATTGGTATGACACTATTATAAGAATTTTATTTATGAACTTTTAGATCTCTATTATATCATACTGAGGTCATTGAGTTAGCTATTCATAAACGAGAATTGGTGGAGAGTATGACATAGAAATTATAGGTGAACCTAGAGTGAATGAAGAAAACACAAGATTGTCCCAAGTCATATATTGATCATAGGATGAGTCAGATAGAGATTTATTTAAATGAACATGTGTTTTTTAAGGTGTATCCTCATCATGGGATGCGAAGCTTCGGTAAAGGTAGTAAGATTTCTCCCATGTTCGTTGGACCTTTTGGGGTGTTGAATCATGTTAGAGCGGTGTCGAATCTGTTAGAATCACCAACATAAATAAGGCAGATTCATGACATATTACATGTTTAAAATCATTACTGATATATTCATGATGACTTGCACAAAATTTATTTGGGTGATTTGTATTTCAAATAGGGTGAAACAATTGAAAATGACCTATTGAGATTTAGGAACATCAGTAGAAGGTGTTGTATATGTGTGTTGTTCATTTAGTTTATGTCTTGTGGTGGCATAATTTCTAAGAGGAGATAACTCGTGAGTGGGAGTCAAAGATGTGCTCTCAATATTCCATGTTTTTTATTTTTTGTTTTATCATTATTGGTTTGTTGTGTTTGACCTTATCCAATTTTATAAGAACTTTTATCTTCTTTGAAGTGATTCTTGTTTAAGGACTACCCATTGTTTGAGAGGTATCTTATAACACACCATGTTTTTTTGATTTTTTTTGAATTAATTTAATCTGTTTATGTTTTCACATTAAATAAATCATAAAAATAGTTGTTTATTATTATATAAAATTTCAAAGTTTATATTATGTTATAGGTAACACCAAGTTAATCTTGCACTATACGCAACACCAACTTGGCTTGTGTTACACACAACACAAAGTATCTATGAAACAACACTTTACTATTATAATTATTTAAATTAGATAATTATTACCTAGAAATTAAAAATACTAATATAAATATTAATAACTAATTTTCAAAATTTTCAAAAAAGTAAAATATATTTACCATGAAATCTATAATTTTTGGTAAAATCATTATATGTTTACAAACACTATATTCATAAAGGAACTACTTATAATTTCCTTTTATGAACTGTAATAAAATTAATTTTAGAAATTATTTAAAGTTTAATTTGTTAAAATAAGTAACATTTTTTAAATCAGAATGTCAAAATTAACTTAGGTTTAATTTTTTTTACTTTTCTGAAAAGTTTCATTTTTTTATGAATAGTGAAAAATACTGCATTATAGTTACAAATTGTGTATTTTGTTTAAATAATTATTATATTTTAAAATAATTTTAAATTAAAAATAGATAAATTATACATATATTAATCCAACTTAGGTCATTGAAATCAGTTTTTTATATTAACTTATTAAACTTTGGAATCTTCATTTTACCACTTTCTCACTACCTCTATGGGATTAGCGTGAAACCTAATTCTATCACATATATGAATTGAACTTTGAAAAATAAAAATACAACATTTTAATTAGTAGGATATTTATAGTCTATTAGTATCAATTTAATTTTTGGTGAAAAGTAACTTTATTATTTTTTACCACGATTAAGGGTTAAATCGGGTAATTGAAGGTAAAAAATTTGACAATATTATAGAATCACACTTACACTTGTCCTAATTTTATTGTATGGGTGTGTTTATACCAAAATCAACCTTAGGAAAAAATAATAGTCTTTTTAATTCCATTGGGTGAAAATATGACATTATTTATATTTTATTTAAAGATAAGGTAAAAATGTCATTCTCATATTTTTAATAAATATACGATTTTTAATATACATTTATACAAAGATAAATTTGACTATTAATATTCATTGAAAATATAAAATTATTATACTCATCATAGTTATTTATTTGTAATTTTTAGGAAATAAAAAATTACCATAAAGACTTACACAGTGATGATGCAATATTTTTTTATTAAAGGAAATATCAAAACAATTATATTAAAAATACTAAAATAAATATAATTTGAATTATTTAATATACCCACATGAATTATATAGGTGAATATGACATGTTATATGAATCTTAAATGGTTTTTTTAAAATTATATTGATGTTTGGATTTTATCTAAAGACAATGTTGTGAATTGTGTCAAAATTGACACTAATGGTATTTTATAAAAATAATATTTTATTAAATTAATTAAAAATGTTTTAAAAAATAAAAATAGATTATTATAAGGTCTAATATTTTATAAATTGTCTATTTAAAGACAATTTACCCTATATAAGGTATAATTTATAACCTCTTAATATTTAAAATATTGTTACCACAATTAAAATTACAATAGATTAATTAACGGTAACTCAACATTTTAAGGTTTAAAATAATAACAAAACTTTTCAAAAAAATTATTGGATGAATATTATTCGACCCTTATCATATTATGATCTATTTTTAGTTGTTTAATGGAAACACGCCCATGAAAATTAATCATATATTATTTAAATCAAAGATAGTTACAAATTATCTCTCTCTTGTCTTTAATATCTTTTATGTGTCTACATAGGGACAAAATCAAGCTATAAACAAATATAAATGTATATTTTGATATAAATAAAACTAGTTTCATTATATATATATATTTTTTATAATTTACACAATTACCTTAACAGCTTCTTAAATGCTAAAACAATATTTTCTTAATTATCAGAAAAATAGAATAATTGATTTCAATAAAATTAATATTGATATATTTTGGATTATTTAATGTGTATAACGAATTTCCTAGAACTATAAGATATATTATAGATGTTTTAAAGAATTGTATTTTTATTCCCACTTTTTCTTGATGTATTTGAAGTCATATTAAATGAAAAGTATTAAATTTGAAAATAATGATATCTTATTGAATTAATTTATTATTAAATTATTTAAAAATACCAAAAAAAATTTAAATAATCTCAAGGGGATGTTATATTGTTCAAAAAGTATTCTAATTTGCATTTATGGTTCATTTTTAAGTATTCATATCTAGAATAAGCTTATTGTATTTTAATATTTTGAGGACATCCAAAAGTGCCCCTCACGTCAATTATAAAAGGCAACCTCCTCCCTCACTTCTTAACCTTTATTTTGTCATTCAATATCAGATATAACTCACCCATTTACCTTATAAAATTCTCTACTAACATTCTAGAAGTTATTTTTCTTCTTGAATGACCAACTCTAGTGTCTCTAATAGGAGATCTAGAGGGAGATCATCAATGAAGAGGTAATCTCCATACTAACTCTTTCAAAATTATTTCTTCTTCTTATTACTATTCATGTGTTGATTCCATTATAAAGTAATAACTACAATATATAATATATTATTATATTTTATTATGATTATCGAACAACCATATTACATATTTTAGTCATCTTATAAAAAACAAAAGTACCATGTGTGCAAACGTTTGGATTACCATCTCTACGTCGTGGTGTAATCTATTTTTCACCACTACTTTATTTGGATGGGTATAATGATGTATACAGTGGATATATACAATAAATATAACATTATATTTGTTTTGGAATAAAATATATACCATCCAGTCCTTTACGTTTTTGACAATTAAGGGAATGATATCATCGGTCGTGCATACGTACGACCAAACGTCACCACGACGCGATAAGATTCATCTTCCACATTAACATTTTCAAGAATGATTATAAAAAATATATATATTGAATAGATATTAAATAAATGAAATAAAAATTATATTTTATTACTACATATACATATATCTCATTATCCTCCTTCTATTTAGTACGGTAAGAAAATGGTAACAATGTTTATGCATACATACGGGTTACCGTCTCCATGAATGTTGTAAACCATTTTAAATATCTATATTATATATATTTATATAATAAATATATATGATTAATAAATCATGTTTTACATTATTTAATTAATTAAATCATGATCTATGTAATAGGATCAAGAATAATGAGTCAAAACACGTACGATAAACAAAGCGGTTATTACCTGAAATGTTGATTTTACATGGAATTGTTAAAAAATAGGTAATATAAACTTATAAATGAATCATATATAGTATCATAAATATTATTATTATTCTTTTATAATTTAATAATATGTTTATAACCACTATATAATAGTTTCAGACACATACGGAGGGAATCAGACCTAAAGAAGGTATTTTTGTCTCGCCATTACTTCTATGAGACAAATGCCTCATTTACTACTTGTTTCTTCCAAGTGGTGTATATAATGACCATGAATGTATGTTATGAGTCTTACCCGAAATATTATTTTATTTTTGTGTACATACAATTTTATTTCATAGTTCATATAATTCTACTAATTATAATGTTTTATGTGTTATTTTACAATCTCATTATTATTCAGGATTGTTTATAGGTAAGTATCTATTGGGAAATATTTATCATCCATGTCCATGTATCTTAAAAAATCCAATTTTTCTTACTATATTCCTACAAATTTTTAACGTATTTTTACCCATGTTCTAATTTTTATAAAAAGGTTTTTAAAGGAATATTTTTAATAAGGTAGTTTTTTACTTTTCCTATGAAAGTATGAGAAAAATGTTTTCTTAAACTTATACCGCATGAACAACATTTTGTAATTTTATGATGGCTTATTACCTTTAATTTCCACTTAAAATATAACAATTTTTTTTAAAAATAAAATTTTTTATTTTAAAATTTCTTGTAATTTGAATTAAATAAATTATTTTCATAGTAGAAAGGATATCTTCTTCAAGAATTGTTTTCAAGAGATCTATCAAAATTATTTTCTATTTTAGATAACATTTTTTTTATTTTACTTATTTTTATGGGGTATATGATTCAATGATTCCATTCTTATTATTTCTAGGAATGTATTATATTTATTATGGAATGATATTTATGAAATCAATTTCTTTTTGTGGGATATGTTATGATTGAATGATGTTTATGAAACTGATTTCATTCCTTTAGTTTTCATATGATAAATTATTTATGATCTCATGTAAAAAATATGTAATATTTAATTATCAGATTGTTGAGACTTATATCTACCTTAAATTCATTGGGTAAATATTTATGTCTCGTGATATAATGATAAGAATCAAGGCGATATGCTTGATCCAATATCAAAAGATGGGGAAAACCAATAAAATATGGGAAGATGGGGAAACCAGGTCCACTATGGAAATATGGGGAAACCCGATCAAATATAGAAAGAAGGGAAAATGATCCCTTAAAATTAAATGACTCTGATTGGGGATGGTGGTGTGTACCACCTAGTAGGTGCAGTACGCATTAAGTTCATGGATATGTTCTAGCAATGAATCTTGAATTATATGGGATGATATTACATTTTTATGTGCATTCCACAATACCATGTCTTACTCCTTTGTTATAATTTTATGTCTTACATTATTGATTTCCATAGGATTCATGTCTTCTTCAATGATAATATTTATGCCATGATTCATGTTTATGATCTTTGATATGCAGGGTATGATCCTCTATTTTCATGATCATTTTCTCATACCCTTATTCTAATTATTATGCTTACATATCTCCCTTGATTACCATTACTACGAATATAAGCACACCCTTTCTTATGTTTCTTTTCATCAAGAGATGAAAAAAGGTAGTATATTTGATATGTCAAAAGGGTTCTAGATATGACTAAATAGAAAGGATAAAAGGTATATGTATTTTGAACTAGTTTATATTTTCATGTTTCCAAAGGTAGTAAACTAATATGTTATTTAGGTGAATGTTTTTTTAATGTTTTAAGTATTTCACCGAAGTGATGTAATTTACATGTACATAAAACATGGGCTGTTATTGGTAGAATCAAAGAAAAGGTTTAGTCATCCTTTTGAAATTAGGATGAGAAAACTTTAGTGAAATACTATGGAATGTTTCTAAGGATTTATCTAGGGATGTATCTAATTATAAGTTTACAGATGTGAAAAATTATGGGAAAATGTACAAGAATTTTGGTAAAGGATAGAGTGAGTGGTTTCTTAGAATTACATCCCATTCTAGATAATACAACTGTATGTGGATTTAGTGTAGATATATACAGGGTTAACAACATTGAAAAGGTGTATCGGCCCTCACTCGATCGTAACATGGTCAATGAAAATGGGCCTTACTGCACAACTGGTTTGACACTCCAAGGGGATATTCTTTGGAAATTCATAAATTATTTATGAACCATAATTAAGGAATTAAATTAATATTAGCTATTAATAATGTAGGGAAAACCTAATGTGTCATAGATTAAGAATAGTTTCATAATTTTGAAATCCCATAAGTGGTTTTTAAAAATATGTGGTTTTTCGACATGATATTTGTTTATAACATTATGAGTTCTAGTTTTATTAAATGGTTTTAACCCACAGGAGTCATGTCAAATGTGAATGTAATGGGAAATGAAATTATTTTCCTCCTGAACAACATAATTTTATGGGTCTTAGAATGTAAAATTTTATTGTTATGCTTAAACAAGATTGGAATCTTGCCGATCTTCCAAATAAAGAGGGAAAAGAATAATGTTTTGTTGAGTCCTTCATGATGTAACATCTACCTTCTTTTAGAGGGTATTATGATCCACCTATTTCTAAACACTAGATTACTACCAATGAAAAGAAATTCTACATTTTCTAGTGTTCAAAACAACAGAAAATTGTTCTGGATATTTATTGGTTGGAAGGTTAAGCATACTAGTGGTGGAATCTAATCAAGAATAAGAAAAATTAAGATGAAATTGAATCCATGTATTGGGATGAGATCAAGAACTTATTCTTCAATAAGTACTTTCCTTATACTCTTCTTACAAAGATATACAAGTATTTACTTGAGTTGAAGAAAAAAGATGATGAATCTATCAGTACCTACAAGGCTAATTTCACAATACCTGCGAGGTATGATTCTAGAATTATTATCCAACCCAAAAGTTATTTTGATAGGTTCTTTATTGGGTTAAAACCATGTCTCAGAAGGGCATTGGCCATAAGAGACTATAGTAGCTATGAATAGTTTGTGTTTTGTGCTATCTAGGTGGAAATGGAGGTTTCTTTATATATCTAACTCATAGTGTTGAAAATCAACATAGGGTGTAGATAAAATAAAAATATAAAAACCATAGAAAAAAGAATATTATCTTTCCTTTATCTATAATGTGTGAAAAGAATCCTGGAGGAAATTATCTTAAGGGTAGTCATACATTTTTAAGTGTGGGAAAGAATGTCATTGGGAATTTTACTCTTGAAGTAATGGGAAAATTTTATCTAAATATTTGAATAGAGAGATAGATACAAAAAATTATCCCCCTACAATTCAATGATTAAAGTGTAATTAAATTCTTCATTATGCTAATCAGTGCCCAAATCTAATGGTTACTGATGACGATCCACATCAACAACCTCATAAAACCAATGGAAATGGGAAATATCATTTTATCTCTATTGGAGATGTGGAGTATAATAACAAAGTGGTGGAATGATTGAATATTTATGTAATATAATTCAACAATAATGTTGTATAAGTACTTTTATGATATTATGGAATAATGAAATATCTATGTATTAGTCCACTATAGTTTTCCCATAAGGATTTAAGATCATATAATGAATGGTAATGGTAACCATTAAAAGTGATTGAGGTAATAAGTTGATATATTTGGAAAACACGTGATTAAGAAAAGGATAATTCTTAATATATACGTGATGTTGAGATAACGATATTTGAATAAAGATATGTCAGATATGAACAAGTAAATTTCATGGTACTGATTTCCTTGGAACTGATTAAGGGTTTGATGAAAAGTGGTATATACTATCATGGATGAAGGAATTCAGATGTTTGGAATGTGACAACCAAGAACTACCTTATGATATGTGAGGAATAAATAATACGGTTGTTTAGTACACTTATTTCTAAATGTTTTATATTTTTAGAAGGATTGTAAGGTTATCCATTTATGTAAAGGATAAGTTAAAATTAGAATGATTTTTGGTAGATTAATGTTTTATCATTCCATAGGTGGATTTATTCATATTTTATAACTTGTGTTAATAATTTTATTGTGATGAACTATCATTCTATTTATGTATCTCATTATTTATTGGTAATTTAGGAATAAAAATCACAACATCATTTCTTGGGATAATAGATCAAGTGGTAATTAATCAAGGCTTGACGAAGGGATATATTATGAAGAAATCAAGTATGTATATATTTTATTGAAACTTTTCAACATTATGAAAATAATTGTGATGTAAAAGGTTTTCATGTTATCATTATTGATGATATAAATGACCTCTTTCATGATTCGTTAGTTAATAGTTTGGTGATTATTATCTTTCTCAGCATCACCAGCATTATTGTGATCATTGATCTTTATCAATCGCTCTGATTATTTATTCTTTTCCTCTGTACCCAAATCTTCACCTATGTTCTCCTACGTAGAGACCTATTTATGATTTACTTTCGGTAGCTATTATTTTTGAACTTCCCCTTTTTTAAAAGTAATTTTAATAATTTATTATTATTATGTATGATTCTATGAAATAATCTTTCATGTATTAAACCTTTGATAACCTAGATTAATTTTGAGTACAGAATTCATTTTAAAGCGGGTAGAATGTAACACCATGTGATTTTTTAAATTATTTATTTTCCAAATTAATTTAATATTTTTGATATTTCACACTTCATGTAATACTGAATATAAATTTTTATTGTTATATAAAATCACTACATTTGGATTATGTAATACTCAACACGAAGTTAATTTTTCACTACACACAACATCAACTTGTCATGCGTTATATGCAACACTAGGTTTCTACAAAACAACACTTTACTATTATAATTATTTAAATGATATAGTTATAATATATCCATTAAACCTAGTAATATTAATAGTAATAGATAATTTCTAAAATATTTCACATAATTAAATCATATTTATAATGAAATGTATAATTTTGGTGAAATATTTATATGTTTAAAAATACTACTTTCTTAAAGGAAATGATTTTTATGTCCTTTTATGAATAATAATAAAATTAAATGTATACATTATTTTAAATTTAATTTATAAAATAAACATCATTCTCCAAATAGGAATTTAAAAATTAACTTAGTTTTAATTTTTTGTATTCTTCTGAGAAGTTTTATTTTTTTATTAATAGCGAACAATACTGCGTTTTAGTTAAAAATTCAATTTTTCATTTAAATAATTATTATATTTTAAATTCATTTTATAGTCAAAAAAGATAAATTATACATATATTAGTCCAATTTAGGTGACTAAAATCTTTTTTTATATTAACTTATTGAACTTTTGAATGTTATTTTTACCGCCATCTCGCTATGTCTTCGGAAGTAGCGTTGAGCATAATTTTTTCAATTCTATGAATTGAATTTTGAAAAATGAACATACATAGTTTTAATCAGTATGATATTTACTATCTAATAGTTTGAACTTAATTTTTGGTGAATAGTAACTTTAGTATTGTTTTCACCGCGGTTAAGGGTAAATTGGGTAATTAAAGGTAAAAATAATATGATAATATTATAAACATACCCTAAATCTTTTCCTAATTTCATTGGATGAGTGGTTTTAGATTAAAATAAACCTTAGGCTGAAATTATAACCTTTTTAAGACAATTGGGTGATAAAATGCCATTTATTATATTTTATTTAAAGACTAATTAAAAATGTCCAACTCATATTTTTAATAAATAAATAATTTTTAATATAGGTTGATACAAAAGATAAATTCAACTATTAATATTTATTTTAAATATAAAATAATTATCTTTTTCATAGTAATTTATTTTTAATTTTTATGAAATAAATAATTACATTAATGGCTTACATGATGATGATGCAGTATTTATTTATATAAAAAAATATCAAATAAATGATATTAAAAATATTAAAATAAAGATAATTTCAATTAGTTGTGGTTCCCCACTAATTTTATAGGTGAATATTACATGTTAAGATTATCTTAAATGGTTTTTTTCAAAATTATCTTGATGTTTGGATGTTATCTAAACAAAATGTTTTGAAAAGTGTCAAAATTAACACTAATGATATTTTATAATGATAATATTATATTAAATTAATTCAAAATTTTTTAAAAATACAATAAGATTATTATAAAGTCCAATGTTTCATAAATTATCCATTTATGGACAATTGAACCCATATTAGTAATAATTTATAACCTATTAATATTTAAAAAAAATTCCATAATTAAAATTTCAATATATTAATTAAGGGTAAACCAAAATAATAAGGTTTATAGTAAAACAAAAACATGTCGAAAAAATATTGGATGAAGAGGATTTGAACCTTGTTGCATTATGATTTATTTTGAGTAGTATATGGACTCTTTTCCATAAAAACAAATTAGATATTTTTTAAATCAACGATAGTTACAAAGTATCACTCTCTTGTATTTAATATATTTTATGTGTCCACATATGGAAAAAACAAGATACTAATGAATATAAATGTATATTTTAATATAAATAAAAAAATTCATTATAGAAATTTATTTCTAATTTTTATAAGTTAAATAATTATATTAAAATATTATTCAATTCCAAACCTATATTTATTTAATTATCAGAAAATAGAATAATTTATTTTAATAATATTAATTGTGATATATTTTGGATTATGTAATGTGTATAAAGAATTTCATATATATTTAAGATATATTTTAGAAGATTTAAATCATTACATTGGAATTCCCACATTGTATTTATGTATTTGAAGTCATATTAAATTAATAGTATTAAATTTGACAATAATGATACCTTATTGAATTAATTTATTATTAATTTTTTTACAAATAAAAATAATGTTAAACAGTTACAAGGAGATAGGATATATTATAACATGTATTCTAAATTTCATTTATGTTTTGTATGTATGTATTTAGATCTAAAATAATCTTATAATATTTTAATATTTTGAGGATTTACAACAATTCTCTCACCTCAATTATAAAAGAGAACCTCCGACCTCATTTCTTCACCTCACTCTAAGCCTCTAAGATCATCCATCCCCTTAAAATTTTCATTATCAACTTATCTAATAAAATTATATTGATTTTCTCATTCTCAAATTACAAACTCTAGTTTCTCTAAAATGAGATCAAGTGGGAGATTGTCGATGAAGAGGTAATCTCCTTACCGACTCTTTCAAACATATTTCTTCTTATACATTATATTCATGTGTTGATTCCATTATAAAGTAATAAATCGAGTGTCAACTATATTGTTTGGTGTTATTATTATTATGGAACAACCATATACCTCATTTTATTCATCCTATGAAAAATGAAAGTACCACACGTGCGTATGTACGACTTATTGTCTCCAAGTCGTGCTGTAATATATTTTTCATCACTACTTTTTTTGGATGGTTATAATTATGGATATAATGGATATAAATAATAAATATGGAATGATATTTATTCTGGAGTGAAATATATACCATACGCTTCCTTACATTTTCACATTTCATGGAATGATATCATCGATCGTGTGTACATACGGCCTACCATTTCCACGATGTGATTAGATTCATCTTCCACATTAACCTTTTCAAGAATGATTATAAAAAATTTATTTAGTGAATAAATTTGAAATATACCACATAAAAATTATAATTTAGTAGTATATATATACATATATTTCCTTTACCTTCTGTCATTCAGTACGATAAGAAAATATAAATAGAATTCATGCGTACGTACAACTTAAAATCTCTATAAACGGTGTATCCCATTTCATATATCTATCATAGAAATATATATTTATATACTCAATATATATCATTGTTGAAACTTCATTTTGGGAAAGATTCAAAAACAAAAAAAATCACAATGGGAATCCCCTTATAAAGAAAATGGGAATATACATGAAGAAAAATCATGATTTGCAAAGGCATGAATTTTGAATCGCCTTAGTCATGTCAAAACACTGGCTGCGCGAAACTTACTTGTGTGCCCAAAAATGTTGTGAAACCTACTTGTGCACCCCTATCTGGAACGCAAGTCACCTGAGTTTCCAACTTAGTTTCCCAAGGTCATTTATTTACCTATAAATAGACCCTTGGGGCCCCCATTTGGATAGACAAATTTCCATGAAGCCCAATTGTTGCTATGGTTTCCCTAGTACTTCACCCTTGTATTATGAAACATTCAAGGTTGTTATTCAACACCTTGAGAAGATTATTTAAGGGAGGATAATTTTACTTAATCTATTTTAGTGTTTTAAAAACATAACACTTGAACGCCTAAATCGCCAAACCTCCCTAGGTCAGAAATACTTGTGCGCCTCCCAGTCCTCTCACAGGAACTGGAGTTCCCCACTTCATGGATCACCTGTGAATACTTTTTAAGGTTTTAATGAGGTCTTTCCCAAGTATTACTATACAGGTTGTTCATCAGTTAAGTGAACATCAGGTCTCCAAAGTGTACTTTTGCGACCATACTTGCATGCCCTTTTCTACTTGAGTGCCCCTCTTTGATTCACTTATTCTATTCACTCTCTTCAGTCTACAAGCCATAAAGCCTTCCTCATCCTTTCATGGAAAGGCTTCTTCTTAATTGGATCCCTTTTCTGAAATGGATTCTGTTGAGACCTCCACCAAAACCTCCTAATTTATCAAACCCTTTGGAAAGGAACATTAACATTTCTCCTATTTGGGTTTGTATTTCCGTAGTCATAGGTTTCCCACATTTGTTTCACAATGGGGATTGGATTCGTGAAATGTATGTGGGTTTTTATATCTGAATTCACATGGAACATTCCCCCAGAATCAGTGTTGGGAAGTTCCCAGTTTGGAGGAGGGTTGGGTCTTGGCCTCTCCTTTCTCAAAGAGGTGACCCGTAACCCCAGGTCTCTGGTAGGAAAGGTACAGTTCACACTAAATTTTTCGCGCAAGCAAAAGCGATGTATCCCTTTCCTAATAGGATAATTTTACCAGAGCAACCTTCCTAGAGTAATCCCCTCACCTTCATATCTTCCTTCTTACATTGGATCGTTTTCCAATGTAAATAGAACAGAGGGATGGATCATCGCCTCTCCCTCTTCGAAAGTCAATGTTCCCTCTTCTATCAGTGGAGGAGGAAAAGTATGAAGTGTCATTATTGAATCTTTCACATCCTATTGTTTCTCACACATAGTGTGACTCATGTGGTCTTAGAGATATGCGATGATTACAACATGCACACAAAAACTCACTATAGGAACTATGAGAACTCTGATTCCTATTCAAACCTGGATATGTTGGAAGCCATCTCAAGGCATGAGCTCACTGGGAATCCTCCTTAGGAAATAAGCCCCAAATTCATTATTTAAATCATCAAGGAATCATTTTTTGTATGTAAGACCAAACTCATCTATCTCATAGGACCATACTCCCCTATGATGTTTATCAAACTACGTGAGAATTGATTCCCATTAATATGGGATATGTAGGATGCCTCCTTGAGGTTCAAACCCAACACTTCAAATAAAACATGTTCTTCTTAGGCCATATTCCCAATAGGGTCTGATCCTACATGGACACCCATATCCTTCCCATGTTCAATGGGGTTCTTTAGTATAAGTCTCAAATTAAGTTTTGACCAAGAATCATTCACTTAGTATTCTTTATCACATGACCTTAAAAGGTATGATGTGTCCTATTAAGTGACACCGAACTATGAGGGTTTTGATTCCTTTCACAAGGATACGTAGGTATCCCATTTGTTGGGAATGATCCCAAGATCAAAACAAACCTCCATCTCCCTATATGACAAAAAATTCCAGAGTTCCCCACTGAGTGGATTAACAACCAGTATCATCACAATGATGATTAAAAGAATATTTAATTGGTATATTAGAGGATCCCATTGATGGAAATCCTCAAATACATGAATGTTTTCATTAAATGAAGAACCTTTAATGCATACAGATGATTCTAAATTTTAAACATGTTAATAAGTGATTGTAAATTCCAAGGGATACTTATTATATATCTGGTGTATTAATAAGGATTCATGAAGATGTCTTAAATTTACAAAGAGTGTCCCGGAGTTGACAATAATTCCCCCCAAAAGGGTTTAATGAGTCTGACCTCCCATCCTCTTAACCAATGAATGTTCTTAAGTATCATAAAGTTCAAAATTAACAAACATATGTCTTTGGAATACAGGTCCTCTTTGGATAAAGAACTATTGTAATTTCAAGTTTCATGAATAAATTCAATAGAAACTTCCTGGAAATAGTGATTATTAAAACTAGAACACAAATTTTAAGGAACTACAAAACAAAAATGGTAAACCCGATGTGAATCCTTAACCATGTTAATACTGTTACCCACATGTTAAGCCCCTATAAATTGATAAAGGAAGGCCAAAAAAAGGAATTAATCACACATGTGTCCATCTAAAAATATTTTTTTTTAATAAATCTTGTTGTCGTATTCGTATTTTCCGTATAACTCCCTTCAATCCATAAAATGGATTTCTCCAAGTCAACATCTGTGAACGTCCCGATCGCGGATCACGCTGGATATCCATCTATGGGAAGGATGTAATCACCAACCCAGTGTCTTCAACATTGGGTCTCTAATGTGCCAGAAAATGAATATCACCTGCGTGGTACAATCCTGAATTTGGAGGCTACTCGACATGCCCTCCAGGTCAATAGAAATCCTTGATCATCTGGCCAATGACGACCCATGATTAAGAGGAAAACGGTGCTAACCACCATATCCAGCCATTTTGGGTCTTTATCCCTGGAACACAATAGTCAATTCCTCACATAATATATGGAGGTGGATCAATAGGCTACTCAAGGACTCAATTAAATTATATAGAAGTCCTTCCTGAGGACTCCCACTAGTAATTGCCACCAGAATCATGTGGTAGTGTACCCCCAACACGATGGGGGTGTTTCCTTTGGATGTTTGGCTCTGGTCTTTCCAACCCGGGAATTTAAGAAAAATTTACAGGGACAACATATTGTTAATAGGGAGAAGGTTCTCACCTATTCCTCCTCCGGAGAAGTCTATCAATTCAACTTGATGGCAAACATCGAGCGGGCACATACACCCATCTGTCCTAATTATTCTGCTCAGTAGAATCATCTGAAAGAAACCCACAAATCCCACTAGATAAACCTAGTGGAGCATTGTGAACTGGAACATGCAACTGTTTACAAGTTATCAGCTAGTCAGTATGCTCGTCTAAATACATTTAATTAAGTCCACCAATCTAATGTGGTGGCAACTAGTATGCAGGAACATACACCTATTTAAAATCACTAATTCTATCAGCAGTCTCATCTTCTAGTATTAAAGGAATTCCATCAATCATATTTTACAGAAAATAGAAAGTAGGAATATACACTATCCAATGTTCATCAAGCCTTCCAACTGTCTCGTTTGGTAGCACCTAGAGAATTCGGTCGGAAAGCTCCGATGACAAAATTTAGGGAATACCCAAATCTCTTCCCCCATGTGTGAGTACTGTCAATATCCATTGGCAGGAAAATGTGGAAAAGAGAAGACACATACACCTACTCTAGATACGGAATGGACGTATATTCCCTTTCCAGTCCCGGAAGTCACCAAACACATCTTATTAGGGGTGAAAGGGAAGACACATATCCAGCCCATATTCTGGAAGCATGCGAGGATATTTTAACAACTACTTCAGCAGTATCAGGGGAACAGACATATAAATTTTTCCCCACACATGAGATGACACATCTTCATGCCATCCCGTAGTAGATACACACCTCTTTTCCAGTCCAGGAGGGTCATGGGGCATACCCCCCCCCCATATCATATAGACAACAGGATCGAGAACATTCACCCTTTCCAATTGGAGGTAATTGGTTAGTTCCAGTGACCACTCAAAGGTAGGCACATATACCTACCAATGATAACCACTTTTCCCATAAAGTGTCCCCCACTAAGTTTACGATAAAATCCTGGAAGAAGTATCGCCAATCATTGTTGTAAAATAAAGAGTTAAGATGCGATGTGGCTCCTTTTAATGCTGGAGTTCTTGAATCCCTCAGACATTTATCTGTTGCTTCTCAAGATCATATCCTCTCAATACCAAATTATTAGATTGGTATTTGTAATTCTGATGTTACTTGTCAGACACTTCATCATGAAGGCTTTCTTTATGAATATTTGGTTAATTTAGAGTGCCTATCTTTGGATGAGAACCACGGAAACCCTTCGTATGGCCAGAAGACCAAGGAGTAAGAGGATTTATCCCTTTATATAATCCATCATGGTGATCCTCCCCATGAAGTAATTCACTGCAAAAGTAATCTCTATAGTAGTATTTCACATTGTCAAGACAATTCCATAATTTACAAATGTAGCGATGATAAAGCCCTCTTATCTTGATGCACTTGAAAACACAAATCCAGTCATGTCTGATGCCTTGTCATTTATAGGTGAAACACTTTCTCAATGGGAATACATCTTAAAGTAGTGGTCATTCTCCAAAACTCCCTTGGGTCATTTTTTTTCTATTATAGAGCATCCAATCTGGTCAGATCAAGTGGAGAAACCTATTTTGAAAGATGAAAAAGATGTGTTAAATATGAGGAAACAATTAGCTAAAGGAGAAATATCAGTTATGTTCTGGCCTTTGGAAAATTCTCAGTATAAAATTCCAGAATTGATAACATAATATTGAATTCAAGACATTCATCTCAACTTATGGAAAACTCTTTTTCATTTGAAAACCAATGTATTACCATATTACTAATATCAAAATCACGTAAAGGTAATAGAAGGGTTACAACACCAAATTTACTTGTAATCTCTATTAGTTTCCCAAAATTCAAAGGTTGAAAATAGAAGAGAACCCTTCAGCATGAATGTCTTAATGCTCTATAGAGACTACACAAGTTAATTTCTGATTCCCCATCTAATGTTTGTATCAGAGGATGGGGTTCATATGGATCATTGCATTTCACTGCACTCCAAAATCAGAAAATTCTGCCAAAAATGGTTTCTTGCAATTTTACTGCCCACGACCGACCACAGTCAACAGGTTTTGTATGTAATCAAATGTACAATCAAGAACATGCCTCAACCAGTTCTCATCAGAAAAAGTCCCAAAGAAAAGAATTTTTTGAGATACTTTTACATCAAGTATCTGAGAATCGTGAATAGGCATCATGTTTATAGGATGTCAGGCGTCTGAGGATGAAAATGTCTAAAATAGCCTAATGATATTTTGAAATAGGTTATTTAAGCGATTGTCAGACGATTCACCCAGCTAATGTTCAAACCAAAATCAGTAAAATTAGAAGGGAATTTGCATGAATTTCAGCCATATAAGTTCAAGAATTACCCCGCCATTCCAGGATGGGGGCTCATTTAATACAACCTTCAAATTCATTAAGCAATGTTCAAAGATTTGAAGAAGAAGAAAAAGAACCGCCCTAGCCTACAGGGCTGGGGGATTTTTCACATATGCAATCCCCTCCTCAATGGAAGTCAGTTTTCTCCTGATTAGCGAAGAAGCCACAAGTAAAGCGTACAACTAAACAATATAAGGATTACCTTTAGGTTACTATCCACCATAATGTTCCAGGTAATTCTTCATATAGGAGAAAGAAGTATTATGAAGGACACAAAGGGAGATGATCTAGTATAAACCCTGACATAATGCTATCAATTCATTATGCGTTAGTGAATGTTATCAACACCATTGCACAACATCCTCCAGAGAATAAGTCCAGTTCTGGGGAATCAGAAGATGAAGTTCATTTCCATAATATGGTACACATCGAGGCAAGTGAAGAAGGTATGGATACCCAAAATCAAAGGCTTACACAGAATCTATGTATGCCTTCAAATAACCAACTCCCCCTCTTCAAAAGGCATATAACAAGGGGAAAGGAAAAAATTCAGATTGCATCTCACTTTTCCACTAGATAAGGTCAATATCTTTCACTTGAAGAGAGATTTTAACAACAAGAAAAGGAAATTAAGGAGTTGAAAAAACTCCACACATAGTTACTTCGAAACAGCATTTCTGCTGGACGATATCCCCAGGAAAGTCCTTAACATGCAAATCCTATAGGATCTACTCAACTTGCAAATCCTGTAGGAGCTCCTCTAAAAAAGGGATTTGTAGTAACTACAGATGCGGATAATGAATTCCCTCCATTGAGTATACAACCAAGGCAGGTATCACCACTACCATCAGTGGTTTTACCGATTGTTGCACCAAATCAAGATGAAATTTATATACATGCATAGTTTCCAGCTCATTCGGATGTTCCCCAAATGCTTTTGAAGAAAATTGAGGCATTAATAGCTCAATATGAAACTATAGAGGAATGACATGAACCAGTTCATCCAGAAAAGAGAGGTTACCCAGAATGGGTGGATGTAATTCCTCCCCCACCAAATGTTTTGAATACCACATTCCCAATATTTAATGGTTTGGGAGATCTAGAACAACACTTAAGACATTTTGTTTCTCATTTCAATCCTGTGATGGGAACTTCTCAACAACAAGAAGCAGTTTAGATTAGGTGTTTTGTGCAGTCATTACACGGACCATATTTTTTCTGGTATTCAAGTTTTCAATATCGATCAATTACTGGATGGGGAGATCTCCGTTAGAAATTACTTCTTCAATTTATCTCAACACTACCAAAGACGATAATTGTTTATCTTACTAATTGTAAACAATGGGATAATGAAATAGTTTCAGATTGGATTGCACGATGGAAAGGATTAACATATTCCTTGAGTGTAGCACTACCTCAATAAAAGTTTCTACCAATCTATGTGGAAAATATGTGTGATGAGTTACACACACCATTGATCCCTATAAAATACACAGGGGGGTTTCGATACCTTACTTCGATCGCTCAATAGATAAAATACTCTATTATAGAAACTAAGGATAAAACTCATATAATTCCATCAGCTCTAAGAAGGAGGATAGGAAAGAAAGAACTTGTTATAGTCACACTCAAGCATGCACCTATACTTACTTCTACATCAAAACCTTCATCATACCGAAGGGCTCCACTTCTTGAGAATCAGCAGCAACGACCACCTCGTCCAGATGATCAAAGAGATCAAAGGTGGAAACATTTTGAGGAATTAAAGAATAAATTGTATTCTTTCATGAGTGAGAATGTTCCTATTTACTTCATCTCAACATTAGAAAATAATTTGGTTCAGTTTCCATGTCCAAAGAATCCAAATAAATATGGAGATAAATATTCTCTGAATTATTGTCTCCTTCATTATATATTGGGACACCTCATTCAAGAGTGATTTGTTTTCAAAGACCTTCTGCAAAATATGGTAGACTCTGGACAAGTGACATTAAAAAGTTCATCATCTCAAGTAGCATGTGTTGCTTCTACCAATCCAGTGGAAGAGGGAGAATGGAAATAGGTTAAAAGTAAAAATGTACAAAATATGATGATTGGATGATCAGGAAAATGTTCAACAAGACTCGTGCTATTTTATGAACACAGTTGAAACAACCAATTTTGTCTTCTACCACTCCTTCCACAACAAAACCATCTTCATAAAAATTCCATTCCTCATAGAAGAAAAGTGATTATTAGGACAAATATTAGTTAGAAGAAGATGAGATCATATCAAGGCCAAATGTTTCCTTGACCTTGGAAGATTTTATGACATGTATTTCAAAATCATGGGCATCGTCCTGCCAAACGATACAACTAGAATGAACCTATAAAAAATAATCTTTGTCAGATGAAGAATTGATCTTTGGTCTTGTTAATGTTATCGATTTAACATATCCTTATGCCAATGGTGATTTTGATTATAGTGATCCAGAATTCCGTGTACCTAATTGTGAAACAAGAGGAAGTGGCCAAGGCTGAGGATACAAGGAAAGACATGGGAATTCTAGAAACCACCATTTTAACACTACCCCTAATCAAACTATATATGCGGCAGAAACTTGTGGAAGGGCCCTTCAGCAGGCTCAATAGGTTCAAGGAGTTTCTTCCATGAAATACACGTTCAGTTCTGACACAATTATTTTGGAAGACCGATTAAAAACCACACCATATTATTCTCAGAAAATAAATAGATTTAGTCAGTCTATTTTACCAAAGCCAACATTATTTACAGCTTCTACTTTGATACAAAGTACAACTATACTAGAAGCATCAACTTCCAAAGAACCTGCAAAACCACATCTCTATGCTGGGAAGCGCTAACCTTTGGACCAAAAGTATGATGCCTTGAAACAATTGGACCATTTACTAGAAAATTTATCAATTTTGGATGATTTGAATCTATCAAAATATCTTCGATAAGCACTCATAGAGGTCTTGATAAGTCCTCAAGAATTTGAAACTGAAGTTGTTGTTGTTGAGGTTTATCGTATAAAGAATGATTCTGTAGAATTTCACGCAGTCATATATTTTACAGATGAAGATAAAGACCATGTGGTATATGAACATATCAAACCTTTTTATTTTTTTGGAATGGTCAATGATGTAGATATCCGAGAAGTCTTCATTGATAATGGCTTCGGGGTCAACCTCATTCCTATTCATAAAATTTGTCAATTGAGCCTAACTGAATCTGACTTATATCCTTCGACATTAATGTTTCAAGCATATGATATGAATGAACAATAACCTTTGGGTGACATAACACTTAGAACTTAGTTTAGAGATCTTGTTTCTAATTCTGATTTAATGGTTGTTCATCAGGACACACCCTTCAATATTCTTCTTGGAAGGCCTTCGCTGCAACAACATGTAGCCATACCCTAGTCATACCACCAATGTCTGAAATAATATTTCAATGGTCAAATTGGAACATTTTATGGTGAGAAAGATCCATTCAGAACATGTGAATCTCAATACATTGAGGTAGAGTTTTATCACACAAAAGGAATGAAGCCCATGACAAAGGTGATAACCAGAGTTAATGCTCCAAACGGACTGGAAAAGATCCCAACAAATCCATTTATGCATTTGAGCATAGATTATGTGATTCATATCAATGAGATTAAAATGGTAAAACCAAATCCAAAGACTTATCCAGTAATTTCCATAATGTCAATTATAGCAATTGAGCCTGACAACATGGGATAAATTATTGATACACCAAGCAATGAAAGAATCCCAAATGGAGATGTTTTCTTTTCATCTTCTGAACTACAACAAGCCTCTACTTCGTCATTCATAGTAGAAGAAATTGTAGCAATACTATGGGAAGAAAAAGATATTGATTCTCAATCCATCAATCCATCTTTATTACCACAAGAAGATCTTTCGTCGTCAGTAGGGTCAGATATGGTGGTATCTTCTTCAAGATGTACAAATACTGACTCCTCCCCTAAATATTTGAGTTTTGCCCCGTCATCTACTATGTAAATGAAAATATAAGTGGTAACACATAATTAAGAATAAGACAAAGATCTTAGGGATGCTCCTATAACATTTGAAGAAAGTGTCTCTACCACCATGGATGAACTCATAGAAATAAATCTGGGTACAGAAGAAGATCCATGCCCCACTCTAATTAGTGCGGCCATGACCTCTAAAGAGGAAGAGGTGTATACTTCCTTTCTAAAGAAACATCGAGATCTATTTTCTTGGAATTATACAAAAATTCCAGGTCTTAATTCTGATGTATCCACCGATCATTTGGGTTTTCCAAAATAACATCATGGGTTTAAGAAAGCAGTAAGGAGAACACACCCAACTCATGCCTCTAAAATTGAAGCTAAAGTTGATAAGATTATAAAGGATAACTTTTTTAGGGAATTTCATTATCCTAAATGGCTGAGAAATATTGTCCCATTGAAAAAGAAGAATTGGAAAATTGTAGTTTTCATTGATTTTAGAGATCATAACCATCATTGTCCTAATAATTATTTTCTAGTCCTGATTACAGACCTTCTAATTGATGCAACAGTTGGTTATGAAGCTCTTTCCTTCATGGATGGATACTATGGGTATAATCAAATCCATATGGCCCCATAAGATGATGAATCTATAGCCTTTAGAGCCCCTCAAGGTGTGTTTTTCTATTGGGTAATTCCCTTTGGCTTAAAAAATGCAGGTGCAACATACCAACATGCCATGTACCATAACTTTAAACCATTCTTAGGGAAATTTATTGAATGTTATGTGGATGATTTTTTTTTTCAAATCTAGAAAAATTTCCAATCACTTGGTTGATTTGGAAACCATATTCAATAAACTTCACCAACACAGTTTGATGATGAACCCCTTGAAAGTTTCATTCGGGGTAACCTTATGAAAATTCCATTGATTCGTTGTATGAAATAGTGGTATAGAAGTTGATCCTAAGAAAAAAAATCAATCCATGATATGTCACATCCTCGAAATTTAAAATAATTAAGGGGACTCCAAGGAAACTTGGCCTATATTCGGCGCTTTATCACCAATTTGGCAGGAAAGTGTTTACCCTTGAATAGATTAATGAATAAGGGAGTCACCTACCAATGGACTAGAGATTTCCAAGGAGAAATTAATACCCTCAAGAAATATCTCTTGAGTCCACCAATATTGATGCCACATTCTGAAGGAATACCACATATTCTCTATGCGACAGCATTAGACCGATAACTAGGTGACTTCCTCGCCCAAAAGAATGATTCTATGAAGGAAAAAAAAACCTTTATTATCTCAGTCAAACAATGCTTTATGTGGAATCTCGATATTCAAGTATTGATAAGTGCTACCTGGCATTAATCTGGGCAGTTCAAAAATTGAGACATTACTTGCAACATCATGAGGTCTAATTGGTATCTTGTAATAACCTTCTCAAATTTATCTGCAGACATCCTATTCTTACAAGATGTATGGAATGGTGGCTAGTTACTTTTCAACAATTTGATATCCAATTTATACCTCAAAAGGAAATTAAATGCCAACATCTTGCTGATTTCCTTATTGAGCATCCATCTGTGAAAGATACATCGTTTAATACTGAACTTCCTAATGAAGTGGTCTAATCTATTCAATATAATTTCCAAACATGGGAAATGTATTTTAATGGTGATTCCAGGAGTCCAATAGGAAAGATAATGGAAAACCCTAAACTCAACAAGGTTGGATTAGGAATTTTCCTTATTTTCCCAAAAAAATGAAGTATTGCCTTATTCTTTCCTATTATCAGAAGTTGGTACCAACAATGAAGAATAATATCAATCCCTCTTCACAGGTTTGGAATTAGACCTTCAGGTGAAAATAGATCATTTAAAGGTAAAAAGTGATTCAGAATTTGTAATCAAACAAACTAATGAGGAATATTCTATCAGAAAATAATAATTAATTCCTTTTTGTGATTGCATCATAGGTTTAATGGCTAACTTTCTCTCAGATCCAACATTTTCTTATGTCCCGCGATCACAAAATACTCAATAAGATGCACTGGATAATGCAGTTATAGCGTTGGAAGATCAAAATCATGATGAGAGAGTTATCCGCATAACCCATCGCCATGTGGTCTCACCTATTGTTGAAACCATAATGGATAAAATTAATGAAATTTTCCCTATTTTTAACCATATGGTCATACCACGTGATGTAGAACATCCATCATGGAATATCTTCAAAATGGGGTACTTTTACCAAATAGGGATGAGAAGGAGAAGATCCAGTGGCGAGTGGAAAATTTTACTCTTTATGATAGTCCAGACCACAAAAAGATCCTTTACAAGCGAGGCTTTTATGGAATTCTCTTCAGATGTGTTAATAGATAAGAGATCACAGCTGTCATGAAAGATGTACATTAAGGAGCTTGTGGTGCCCACCAATCTGGGCACAAACTCTCTGATTAGATCTGAAGGCTTAGATACTTTTGGCCTTCAATAACACTGGATTGTAGAGATTTCACTAAAAATGTCATCCCTGTCAAGTGCATGCCAACTTTATTCATCAACCCCCAGAGTTTCTACATACAGCTAAATACTCTTGGACATTTTCCACATGGGGAATGGATATAGTAGGGCCTTATCCTCTAGCCACAGTTAATTAGTTCAAGTATATTCTCACTACTGCTGACTTCTTCTCTAAATGGACTGAGGCAATACCTCTCCAGGAAGTCGAAGCCAAATGCATTGTTAGTTTTTTCAAAACCAATATCATCACTAGATTTGGTATCCCTCATACTATTTTGACGGAAAATGGAACCAATTTATTTTTCTACTGAAGTAAAAAAGTTATATCAGGAACATAACATCAAGTCCAATTATTCATCTCACAATCATGCAGTGGCCAATGGACAGATAGAGGCCTTCAATAAGACTCTATAAAATATACTCCAGAAGATGGTGGATAAAGATAAAAAATCATGGCCTGATAAACTTTTGAATGCTTTATGGGCTTATCGGACAACTACCCGTACAACTCCCCAAGAAACTCATTATTCATTGGTATATGGAATTAAATAAGTTTTTCCAATTGAAATACAATTTCCATAACTTAGAGTTGAAATCTATGATTAGTTGTCTACATATGAAAGATCTCAGATACATTTCGATGATTTGGAAGGATTAGATGACAAAAGACTGTATACTTTACATTATTTAGAAGTCTATCAGAACATAATAGCATGAGATTTTAATAAAAAAGCTTGCCTTGGTTCATTACTTCAAGGAGAATTGGTATTGTTCCTTAACACTCCAATGATACCAGGAAAGAAACCTTCAAAACATGAACCAGAATGTGAATGATCTTATTCCATACATAAAGTTTATTCAAATGGATCCTATTCCATAATCTCAATGGATGGAGAGCTCATTACTACTCCAACCAATGCGAGATTTTTGAAGAAATACCTAGTGTAATTATACACATTAGTCCTTCATACAATACATTAAACTTCACAGTTCCATGTCCTTGCTGTAAGTCATTAAACTACATAGCCCCCATGTCCTAGTTACAAGACATTAAAATGAACGACAACCGTCAGCGTCCATGCTACACGACGTTAAAATGCATAGCATCATTTGTACAACTAATGTTTTCTCTATTTGACGTTAGAATATTCCATAAGAAAACATCATTAACATCATCACTACTCCTTAGTAGTACATGAGTCCCTCTCCCTCCTATGTATGAGTCTGATCTGCATAGAGATCGTGTTTCAAGAACTACGTATGGTTTGAATCTCATTTTCAATGAGATACGTAGAGACACCTGAATCTCCAATTTTGGGCCCAACCACAATAAAAAAATCTTCTTATTTTATTTTCTCCTCACATATATGAATCATATATGTACATATTGTTTCCTTAAGATATATGATTTGGTCCATATACCATTTTATGTCTTAAGATTTACCGTTCTCTCAGAATGTGTAAAAATATGCCATTATTCATGTCAAACTCCATTAGTGTGAGGAATTATTGTTTAAATAACTATGTAAGTCTTGATTCTCATCTTTTTGGAGACACATAGAGATGCCTAGATCTCCAATCTTGGGCCCAACTGTGATAAAACCACCCTTTATTTCTTGTTTAAGAGTCAAATCTTCATAGAGTATGTTTTAAGAACTATGTTTGACTTGATTATTTCCCCACCAAGACATATAGAGACACTTGGTTTTTATCCCTTAATACAGTTACAATATGTCATTCCTTTCATAACGGTTCATTTTCATCCTTACCACATGACATTACACTATATGTAAATCTGATACCCCTATTCTTTATCTATGCCACCTTTTTATTATAGAAAAGACCCTTACTACTCCTTGTTTCTCACACCGAGCATAGCTTAAGTGAGCTTGGGAATTGGATAAGGTGCTTCATAATATAAGTATGGTGTTTTAATTCATTAAGGGGGTGAAAATTTACTCATTGAATGAAATTAAACGACACATCATAATATTAATTCAAAACAAATAAAGAAAGTCTCCATTTTACATATGAGTCAGATATATTTATAGAATGTCAAAATCATGGCCAATAATAGTTCAAATATTTCTCATATACATTGAACATAAACCATTTCCAAATTTCATACTCTTAATCATGAATATTTTTAGATCTTCATAATATTTCTTATTGTTTCTGGTAATAGGGTTTCTAATATCTAAGAGCTCTTTTTCTTGATTATGCAGCATGTGCCCTTAGGTGGCCTTGCATAATTTTCCTACATAACAGGACTTTCAGTCAAAAGATGACACTATTTGGATATGCAGCATATTCCCTAGTTAGACCAGCATAATACATCCCTCATAATAGGTTTTTCAAGTAATGGTAACTGCATTCTTGGTTATATTATCTTTGTCCCCATTAATCTTTGATGAAAATATACAGGATTTTTTTTTAAAACACTCATTCAAGTATACTTGTCCCATTATCTTTCTCACAATCTAAAAGTCTTCAAGACCATGGTTTACACATTTCCCTCACCATGTGTTCAATACAATATGAAATAACCCTAAAATCCCTTGGCCACATATTATATATTGTTTCTATTTCTGGTGCAAATTGTATGACCTAAAACTAAAGACACCATATTTCATATGTTTGTGTCAGACCTTCGTAAAAGTCCCATTCCTCTAATTCTCTGGAAATTTTAGTTGGAAATACCCTTTCCATATTCATCTACCTTTCTCCATAAACCAAACTCTATGCTTCGGAAAATATGAATCTCCATAAAATTACTTCAACTTTTGGAAATAGAACGTTAAATTTCTAAGAGCTCTTTTACCTAACTATATAGCATGTGCCCTTGGGGGGCCTTGGATAAATTTCCTACATAACAGGCCTATCAGTAAAAAGATGCCACTATTGGCTATGCAACATAAGACCCAGTTGACCCTGCATAATACAACCCCCATAATGGGTTTTTCAGGTAATGGTAACTTTTTTTAGAAGGTACGCCCATTATGTTGATACAAGTTTTAGATTTGGTGACCATAAAAATCGTGACTCAAGATTCTCATTTGAAATATTTAAAGAATATTAAAGAAATTCTTATCCATAGATTTTTTTTGGGATCTAATTTCAATGTTTATGGTCAAATATATTTTGACCCTAAATATTATCTTATTATGCTTACTGGGAACAATGGCCTAGGTAAAATAAAAGTAATTAATGAAAGTGAAAAAATAAATGATTAAGGACAAAATACTTTTCATTTATGAAATTTTTTACGAATAAGGATCCACAAATTGGAATCTCTCTCTTAAAGATATTTTTACCAAAGGATTTATACATAATTCCTCATTTGTTTAACAGCTTCCTGAGCCCCATCAACTTCTTGTTGGAGTTTCTTTATCTGACCATACTCAATCTCTTCCACATGATGAAGTACTTCTTTAGAATCTCTGATGTCTTTTTCACCTTCCTTCTGGACTTCTCCTAATGATCTATGAAGCTGTTCAAGCTCCCTTGTAATGATATATAACTCCTGTTGAAGGTGAAATTGCTGAATACTCTTTTATTTAATTTTTTGTGTCATTTCCTTCAAGTTTGCATTATGATTATCCTCATATTGGAATAATTCTTCCTGGAACTCTTCAGTTTTGTTAGAAAGTTTGACTTGTATCAAGTCTTGTTGAAGCTTTGGATCTTGCTCCCTCTTCTGGATAATCTATTTCACCACAGTATGAATTTCACGGTATTCAAAACAACCAAATACTATCGTGATTAATAGAGATGAATGTCGTGGAATTCATGAAGGCAGTTCCTCAAGGGGCATCTCAGATATTATCTTCTAGATATTTTTCCTTGCTTTGAGATGAGAAAGATGAAGAGAATTTTGCAGTTATGGGTATGATTCAGAATCACTATCATAAGGAGGAGTATATTCCATGAATATTTCACTTAAATGAGTGCCCTGCTCTATTCTTTCTTGGACAATGGTTTCTCCACCTTCATATTTTGTTTTAGAAGATGTAGAGGATTCACCTCCCGACCTAGTCATTGATGTTGATATCCCTATATGGTAAATCAAGAATAATGGTTATATTTAAGAGATAATAAAAGGGAATTTAATCACAATATTATCATCTCTTACATAGAAATAAGTTAGTAGCTTGAGAAGAATCCTCCCCAGTGTGATCAGTTTAAGCAATTTTATTTGATGTCTCTGGTTGGGGAGTTCTATCTTTAATATGCTCTTGATTTTCAGAGTGAATCTTAGGAAGACCAGCTACCTCAAGATTCACTTAATCCAATATATCTGAAATGGTAGGGTTGACATTAATATCAATACTTCCTTTAGGAACTGTTGCGATATTAGTTTCTTTAGATTGAGATTCCTATTTCAAATTAACCATGGTTATAAAGATAATTATAAGGTGATTAATAGGATGAATAATGAGAACTCATGTCCAGTTGATTCTATATAAGGAACTCTAAAATCTTCTAAATAATTTGATATTTTAACATGTTCTAATAGTTCTTCAAAATACATGCCAAGGTTCATAATTTCATCCAATTATATCTCACATCCTTGGTTAGTCTCACTTGTGGGAACACTTGGCGTGTTTACTTTCCAGCCTTCCTCCGACGACCTATAAACCTGAGTAGCTTCTTCAGCAACAATTTTGGGGTCAACATCAGTTTTTTTCAGATGTTATGGTGCATGTGATGAACCTAAAAGTGTCATAGAATGGAAGTCAGCTATTGTTTCATTGGATGCTTTATGAAATATTATTGAATTACCAGAAGCTTTCTATCCTCTAATAGAAGGAATCGGAGTAGTGCTGGGGAAAGATGTTGGTTCCTTTGACTTTAATGCCTCTTCAGGAATCACTGAATCTACAGGAATTTGTGTTTTCTCAGAACCACCTTATACATATCCTTGAGTCTTATATATGGTTTCCCTAAAAGAAGAAACATTAGAAGCCCATGTAATCTTAAAAAAGATTAAACAATTTTTCATGAATAAAACTAAAATTCATGATTATTGGGGAACCTTAATACTGGTAATAAAGTGATTAACCATGGTTTTCATTCTTCAATGATTTTACTTCTTCATATTTTTAGGAGGTCTTGTATCGTCACCGACTAAAATGGGTATTAGTGATCCCAGTAACCTCTCTATTTCCTCCTCCATGGCCTATATACCTGGAGATATTTCTCCCGATTCATGGGGTGATCTGGTAGCTCCAAGATAAGTTCCTCCAAGACTATATTGTGGTGAAGTAATTTCAGTTTTATTTTCCTTAAAAATTTATATTTTAAGAAAATATTTCTCCTAAGTAACAATTTTTTGATTAAAATTAAAGTTGAAAAATAGAGGAAGAAACAAAATAAAGGGAACTTACATCCTCAGGATCTACAAATTTATGCCATTTTTCATCTAATAAATGATTAATCCCTTAAGTAGTACCATGATCTATCATTTCCTTTACCCGATTTGTGGTAGGAATTTATTCATCAGTGGAATATATGATCATTTTTAGATCTCGAATATAGGCCCTTAACTCATTGGGATTATCCATAAAAAGAATTTTAGAAGAAGCCCGCAAATCCCCTACTCTTGGAATATGCAGTCCCACACACAAATCCATCCACATGGTCTCAGCACCATTGTATATACTCTACCATGTTCGAATAGCCTCTGTTCTTATATATTAAGAATGTATGTTTGAGGTTTTTGGCGAGGATCTTACAACCTCGGACTTAAGTTTTTTACCAGCACCGATTGTCATAGATGAAGGATTGGAAAATGGAACTCACCACTCTTCAGAATGATGGTGTCTAGATCGCCTTGATACGACATCAATAGGGATTTATAGAGTGGCTCTTTAAATACTAGTAGGATAATTATACCTAGCACAAGGTCTCTTTGATGGATTTGCATCATCATCACCTCCACTCTCGGATTATTGCAAATCGGCCCCTGATGATGAAGAATTGTCTTCCAAGAGAAGGGGTTACTTCCTGTTATTTCTCTTTTTCCCCACTCGGGGGGACGAAATTATTTAATACCCCTTTAGGGTATGATGCAACCCAATTTTCAGCATACTAGATGGTTAATCTGTTTACTGCATCTACAACAAGTAAATTAAAAACTGCCTCGGTCTTCTCTACATATGTCAACAACCATAGTTGTAGGGAAACCATTGGGTGTTGCTCTAGTCTGGCATACATGGAAGGGGATACAATATTCTATTTTAGAAATTTGAATTTATGTAAAAATCTATAAGTATCATAGGCCTCACATATGATTTCACCATCGATTCTAGTGGCCAACATGCCATCTCTATAAGCTAACATATATGCTCTCAGTTCCAAACTGGATATACCATGATAAAAAAATAACCCAATTGGTGGATTCCCATAGGGAAAGAATTGAAATTCTTTATGAATTCCCAACCTAACCTTGTTGTCATACGCATTCAAAGACAATGGTGAAATACCATAAAAGTCTTGAACAGATGGTCGGAAAGAACTACCAAAAACCTGTACTCCACTTTGTACAACATAAGTTCTAAATTGAGTATATATCCATCCCCACAACCCTTAGAATGGCCCCTCTATTCTAAAGAGAGATTTTCCTTTGTAAACATACAGAAAAAATCAATGAATCTTGGCTAAAATAGGAGTATCCAACCCTACCATCATTTTATCTTCCAGCTTCGCTACAAAAACAATGGTTCTTAGCCTCACGTCACCTTTGGATTCTCAGACTGGTAATAAATATACGTTGAGCCACAAGGCTAAGAAACCTACCAAATGTGTCTTTGCAGGAATTTTTGGGTTGATATCATATCCACATTTTTTAAATTATCCCTTCTCCAATGTTGTCCAAAAGGTGTTAGGAGTGCCTCTATTCTCTGCCCTTGGACAGCTAGTTGGATGAGTGAAAGTGGGACTCTTTTCCTTCTTTATTAAAAATATTTACATCCATTCCTCAGAATGAATGTTCCTCCTGGTTTGAGTTTTCAGGGTGACAGAATTCTTGAGTTTTTTAAATACTTTAATCAACTCATGATCTAAATATGGTTTCTTTTCCGAGTCATTACATGTCACCTTGGGAGGAATAAACTCATTGTATATGTCTCCAAGGATTGGAGCTCCATAAATTTTGTAAATGTACCATAAATTGAAACATACCTATCCATGTTTTAAATGGAAGAAATTATCCTCTGGGATCCACTGACTTAATAACTCTGGCATGAAACCATCATTTCAATAAACATAGGTTTTCCCAACCCAGACAGATTCATAAATCTTGAAAATTCTCAAATTATCTACAAATTCTTCACATGCCTTTTGCACCCAGTGTGCCAACATCCATGCAGGTTTTACACATCCTCCTAGGTAGAAGTTCTATCTTTTCTTCCAACCCTTGGACTAATCTGTCTTAGAATCTTGAAATATAGATGAATAACAGTGAGGCTACAACTCAGGTGTGTGTTCCTTCAAATCTGTAGAACACATGATATTATTCATAATATAAGCTTTCTCAATTGTCCTAGCACCAAAAAATGATCCCCCAATAGAAACATTGTCTAATGAGAAGTTGGTATAATCCTTAAACCAAGAATGTGGGACATAGTTCATTGGATCTGGAATATTAGTATCCTACAACAGACCATAACTATACAAAGGTAGGTAGGTGCTCCAAGGAAATTTGAAATGATACTTCTTCAAATATTTTTCTATGTTTGGAAGAGTTATTTCACAAATATCAAAGTAATAATGACCAAAAAAATTCATCATGTCATCAATCCTCTAGTTGGAAAACTCGTCAACAGTTCCAATTCTTTTGGGTGCCATTTGAACCAGAAAAAAAAAAGATAGATCATCTTTTTAAAGTAAGTTCATTTTTTGTGTTTTAAAAAATACTGGAAAAGGCATTAAGGTGTGCTATTTTTAAACATGGCACACAAGTATAAGTTGGATCGCATGTATGGTTCCCCACTCATGGTGCACAACTAAAAAATGTAAAAAGGAAGTACGTCAAAAGAGATGTGTTTGAATAGAAGACTTGCGCGCTGAGAGCTGAGAATCTAGAAGTTGCGTAGCTTTCCACAGAAATGAATCCCTTATATATAAGCGACGAATATCACCATGCACAGTAGAAATCTTATGCATTGCGCACTTACATGACCAAAGTGTACTTGAGCTCTGAATACTTGCGCGCCCAATTTCCCTTATCTTTCTTCTTCATTATTTTACCTCTGTATATGATCCTCTTTTCATTTCGGATCCAATTCTAGGGGGGATTTTGTTGACACTCCATTACGACAAAGAGTCTAAAAAAAATGACAAATGAAATCCCATTAAAATGAAAATGGGAAAATACATGAAGAAAAATCTAGATTTTAAAATGCATGAATTTTGAATCGCCTTAGTCAAGTAAAAACACCAGCGGTGAGCAACCTACTTATGTACCCAAAAATGTCACACAACCTAGTTGTGCGCCCCTATCTGGTGCTCAAGTCATTTGCGTGCCCAACTCAGTTCACCCATGGTCATTTATTTAACTATAAAGAGACCCTTGGGGCCCCCATTTGGATAGAAGAATTTCTTTGATGCCCAATTGCTTCTCTAGTCTCCCTAGTACTTCACCCTAGTCCTCTGAAACTTTTAAGGTAGTTCATAAACACCTTGAGAAGAGGATTTAAGGGAGGTTCATTGGACTTAAGTCCTTTTAGTGTTTGAAAACCAAAACACTTGCACCTAAATCGACCAACCTCCCTTGGTTAGAAATACTTGTGTGCCTTCTATTCCTCTCACCGGAACTTGAGCAACCCACTTCTTAGATCACATGTGAATACTTTTTAAGGATTGAGCGAGGTCTTGCCCAAGTATTACTATACAGGTTGTTCATCTCTAAAGTTAACTTCAGGTCATCCATGTGTACTTGCGCGACCATACATGTGTTCCCTTTTCTACTTGAGAGCCCCTATTTGATTCACTTATTCTCTTCACACTTTTTAGTCTACAAGCCATCAATCCTTCCTCAACCATTCATGGAAAGGATTCTTCTTCATTGGATTCATTGTCTGAAAGGGATTCTGTTGAGACCTCCACCAAAACCCCCTGAATTATCAGACCTTTGGGAAAGGCACATCAGCATGTCTTTTATTTGGGATTGTATTTCAATAGTCATAGGTTTGCCACATTTGTTTAACAATGGGGCTAGGATTCATGAAATGTCTATGGGTTTGTATATCCGCAGTCACATGGAACATTCTCCTAGAAAAAGTAATCAGAAGTTCGTATTTTAGACCAGGGTTGGGTCTTGGCCTCTCCTTTCTTAAATAGGCGACCCAGAACCTCAGGTCTCTGGTAGGAAAGATACAGTTCACACTTACTTTTCTGCACAAGCAAAGGAGAAGTCTCCCTTTCCTACCAAGATCATTTCATCAGGGAAACCTTCCTCGTGTAAGCCCCTCACCTTAATCCCTTCTTATATTGGACCATTGTCCAATGTAAATAGAATAGAGGGATGGCTCATCGAGATACCCTCAACCATGGTCGACCCGCCCTCTTCCATCAGCGGAGGAGGAAAATTGTGAAGTTTCATTGTTGAATCTTTCACATCCTCTTATTTCTCACACAGAGCATGAATCATGTCGGCTTAAATATATGTGATGATTACAACATGCACAAAAACACTAACCAATGGAACTATTAGAGCTATGATTCCTGTTCAAAATAGGATATGTAGGAAGCCATCTCAAGGCCCAAGCTCAATGGGAATCCCCCTTAAGAAATAAGCCCCAAATTCAATCTTCAAATCATCAAGGCATCCTTTTTAGGATGTAAGCCCAAAATCATCTTTCTCAGAGGACCATACTCTCTTTTGAGAGTTATTGAACTGTGTGGGCTTGGATTCCCATTAATATGGGATACGTATGAAGCCTCCTTGAGGTTCAAACCCAACAATTTATATCAACCCTGTTCTTCATGGGCCATATTCACAATAGGGTTTGATCCTACATGGAAACTCATATCCTTTACATGTTCTTTGGGATACTTTAGTATAAGTTCCGCATTATGTTTTGATCAATCATCTTTCACTTATAGGTCTTTATCACATGACCTTAAAAGGTATGATGTGTCCTATTAAGTGACACTGAACTATGACGGTTCTGATTCCTTTCACAAGGATATGTAGGTAGCCCATTTGATGGGAACAATACCTAGATCAAAACAATCCTTCATCTCTGTGGATAACAAGAAATTACAGAGTGCCCCACTAAGTGGCTTAAAAACCAGTATCATCACAATGATTATTAAAAGAATCTCTAATCGGTATATTAGAGGATCCCATTGATGGAAATCCTCAAATAAATGAATGTTTCTATTAAATGTTGAAACTTGAATACTGATGATTCTAAATTTTACACATGTTAAGAAGTGATTGTAAATTCCAAGGGATACTTATGATATACTTGGTTAATTAATAAGGATTCATGAAAATATCTAAAATTTACAAAGAGGGTTCAGGAGTAGACAATAATTCCCCCCAAAACGGTCTGATAAGTCCGACCTCCCATTCTCCCGACCAATGCATGCTCTTAAGTATCATAAAGTTCAATCTTAATGAATGCCTCTCTTTGAAATGTAGGTCCCCTTTGGATAAAGAACTGTTGGAAGTTTCTGGTTCCATGAATAAATCCAATGGAAACCACCTGGAAATAGTGATTCTTAAAACTAGAACACGTATTTTAAGGAACTACGAAACAATCATATATAAATCATGTTTTACATTTTAGAAGTAATTAAATCTTGATATAAGTTATAGGTTCAAGAATACCAAGTCAAAACATGTAAGATAAACAAAGTAGTTATTACCCATAACATTTCTTTAACATTGAATTGTTAATAAATTGGTAATATAAGGTCATAAATGAATCATATATGATATCATAAATATTATTATGATTATCTTATAAGTTAATAATATGTTTAAAACCACTATAATGGATTTTTTGACACATACAAATGTAATCAGATCTAAGTTTAGGGATTTTTGTCTCACATTTACTTTTGTGAGATACATTCCTCAAACACTACTTGTTTCTTTTATGTGGTGTATGTACTACGCATGAATGTATTTTTTGATTCTTAAATGTGATATTATGGTAATTTTATATCCATATAAGTTTATTTCATTGGGAATAATATTCTATTAAATATAAATTTGTAAGGGTTATTTCACAATCTCATTATTATTCGGGATTATTTATATGTAATTATCTACTAGGGAATATTTATCATCCATGTCCATGTTTCTTACCAAAAAATCCAAAATATTTTTCATATATTCTTATAAAATTTTACAGTCTTTTTACCCATGTTCTTATTTTTATAAAAAAAATTAATGGAATATTTTTAACCGGTTACTTTTTGAATTTTCCAGTAAAAGTGCGAGAAGAATGTTATTTAACTTATACGACGTAAATATAGGTTTACTATTTCATGAAAAATTATTTTATTGATATTTAACTTACGATATTACAAGTTTATTTACAAATAATATGTTCTCTTTTAAAATTGTATGACATTTCAAAAAAAGAAAATTTTTTCAAAGTAGAAAGGATATGTTCCTCAAGAATTATTTTAAAGAGATATCTGAAAATTATTTTTCACCTAAGATAACATTTTTATTATTACATATGATTTACTAGGGATATGATTCCATTTATCCAATCTTATTCTTTATATTAATGGTTTATGTTTATTATGGAAGGATATTTATGAAATCCATTTCTTTTCAATTGGTTATGTTATGATTTCATGATGTTTGGGAAATATATTTCATTTCATCGGTTTTGATATGATAATGATTTATGTTCATGTGAAAAACATATGTATGATTTAATTATGATATGGGTGGGACCTCTATTTCCCTCTAACGTATTGGGTAATGATTTATGTCTAATGAGATAATGATGGGAATCCAGTCGACTACCTTGATCCAATCTGAAATGATAGGGAAAACTGTTCCAATATGGGATAATAGGGACACCTGATCCAATATGGTAAGATGGGGAAACTTGATAAAATACGGGGATATAGGGAAACTCGATCCACTATGGTATGATGGTGAAACCTGGTCTAATATGGAAATATGGGAAAACAAAAACATTACAAGTAAAGGAATGTGATTAGGGATGGTGGTGTGTCCCACCCAGCAGGTGTAGTACCCATAAAGTGTCCTGATAAGTTCTAGAAATTCATATTGACTTATAGGGAATGATATTACATGTTTATGTGCATTCTACAATTCAATTTAATACTCCTTCATTATGATTTCTTTGCTTATATTCATGATGTCCTTATCATTCATGTCTTATGAACTACCAATCTTTATTCGATGATTCATGTTTAGGATCTCTGATATACAGGGTATGATACTCTATTTTCATGATCATACTCTCATACCCTTATTATCATAATTATTCTTATATATCTCCCTTGTTTACCCTTACTAATCATATGAGCTCACCCTTTCTTATGTTTAATTTCCCTAGGATATAAAGAAAGGTAGTAAGTCTGATATGTCAAAATGGGGTCTAGATATGAATAAATTGGAAAGAGAAGAATAATATATATTCTGAACCAGTTTTTTATGTTTCCAAGTTTCCATATGCACTAAACTAATATGATTTTTTGTCATATGTTTTTGTAATGTTTTAATTATTATGTAAAACTGGTGTAATGTCTATGTAAATCAATCTTGGGTCATTATATATCTCCCTAGAGAGTATTTTTTTGGTTGGTTGTGATTTTTTTGTGGTTAAAAACCTATTCTTATGGGGGTATATTTGTATTCCTATTATAGTGAGTACCTTGATAAGTATCTCACAGGGTGATTATTTTGACCCCTTTCCCATTATTTTGAGTTATGTTTTAAATTCATGAGGATGATAATTGTTTGATAAGTATCTGGTGTTGGATATTTTTTGTAAAATTGTTCTATTGTGTTTTCTGACCATTTGAGGTGTCAATAGGGTTTTTATATATTTTTTCCCTTCAAATTTCATAGTTTTTTCATGTGGTCATCAAACTGACAATTTATTAGAAAGATTGTTCTTATGGTCGGTTGATTGATTATGTGGTATGTAGTTTCATCATGTGTTTGATCCATTATTCACATGTCCAATCACATTGTTTAGTCTCATGGGTTTCTCTAATTATCGATCTCTTGGTCGTGCAAATGATTGATTCACTGTGACTTAGTTTAGTCTTGTGGTCACTTGGTTGGTCGAGCGATCGATCCATCATTCTTACAATTAATCCTTATTATGGTCTATCGCTTGGTTATTCAGTAATTTTATTGATATGTAGTTCATCCATTCAACCACATGGTATCTAGGATACTCATGGTAGATCCTCATAGTGGGACAACCCCTTAAGCATAAAAATTCGAGTCTTTCCTAGAAGTTACAGTTTGGCATAAATATCCACCTTTAATGTAAAAAATGAAATAGTGTCTTAATTATTTAGTATTAAATACAAAATAAATAAGGATAATTTATATCCTTTAATTCAAATTTTTTTTGGATTTTATATGAGTTTTTTTTGGGAACTAAATGAAACTAAGTTTCATAGTAAACTAAAAGTGACGTTTAACCAGTGTTTCAAAAACCTAATAGTTTTGTATCTATTTATTTAAAGGAGGATTATTTTTAATCATTAATTTTACCTGATATATCAAGATTATGTAAAATAAAAAACTTTTCCCTTGGAGTCTTGTAACCCTTATTCACTTTTTCGATATTGTTTTCCTGATTTTTTTATCCTTTACGAACCAATTCATTCTTCGATTGTTTTGGTGAAATAAAATCATGGAGCATATCATAATGAAGAGGATTTATTTATTCCCTTATTTTAATTGTGAATGCTTGATCATACCATGATTGAGATACTCTTTCAAAATGGGTTTTATTAACAATAATTAGAAAATAATATCTAAATGAATCAGATAATGAAAAATTATTCAATATTCTAAATTTTTTTAAAAGTATGATGATAATGAAAACACATGCAGTGGAATATTATTTAATGTTTTATTGTTTCAATAATTTTAAACAAAGTAATTGTTTATGCTATTTTTAGAGTAAATTATATAATTTATTTTTCTTGTAGTGAATAAATTAATTCATAATATAATAATTTAAAGAATCTTTATGTTATAGATTATAGGATTAAGATTTCATAATCTAGAAAACTATCCAAGAGAGATAAAGTATAAATTTATTTGTTAAATTGATTTATATTATATTAATACATATAAATAACATACTGAATCATATTAGTTAATACTTTTTTGTTAAATAATTTAAATGGTAATTATCACATGCTTCAAATAATTGATTTTTCATGTTATGGGGTTTAAATAACAGGTTTGGTTTTTAATTGCATATGTTTTATGATTGATGATGTGGCCTCTTTATTTACTAAATAGCGTGTTACATTTATTGTTAATGATTTTATTTTTATTCATCATGATTTATATGATGGGATAATTGACATATAACATAAATCCACATGATGTTATAATTAAATTAATGTGGTATAAGTGAGATTACTCTCAATATTCTTAGAATTCATTGAATATGGAATAATTCTTGAATAATGATTATGTTTGTTTATAGCTATTGTTAAATATTTCTTTAGGATTATTTTATCTAGAATTGTATGAATAATAAACTAGTTAATTAAAAATGTAATTAAAATGGTTTATTTCTAAATAATAATAGTTTGGGACTCAGAAATCTCGTACTTGATTGCAGGAGGTGGAACTGCCATGATTTTATGGATTTAGTTACCATTTCATGTGTGTGAAAAATACATTTAATTTGTATAATTTATCTATATAAATTAGAGCATATATGTTTTGTTCAAATATTTGTTATTTTGGGAAAAAATTTATGAGCATTGGGCTAGGAGATAAAGGCTATGGTGATGTTTAATGTCGGTGATGCAAGACCAGATTGTACCATGCACAATGGTGTAGTAGTTATATTGGGGTAATAGAGATGATTTTAGTGTTGGAAATCCTCATTGATATACTAATTTATTGATGATTTATGGATGGAGTATATTTTTAGTTCCAAACATATATTTTTATTATTAATCTACTTTATGGAAAAGTGGAAACCATAGTTCACAAAGAAAAGATACCACTATGTGATTAAAGAGCACACAAATTGGTTAAACACAAGACTAAGATTATTAGAATCAGATACTCTATATAATTACCAATGCAATGTACTAACATGGGTGTCTAGATCCTCATTAATAAGATCTTTAAGGTGAGTACCCATTCTTTCCATTGTCTGTATGAATTCCTCTAAGATGATTTTACATTGGTTGAAGCCATGTCCTAGGATTCGGTATTGTTTGTCTAACCATGCCTCATGATCCTCCTTAGCATCAACTCACAGCCTTATTTTATATATTTTTCTATATCCTATTTTGAGGCATTGACGTGGATGTATTCATCAATCATTTCTTCCTTGGAAATGAGGATGAGCTTCGAACACTCCCCTTCGTCTTATTCAACTATTCCTATTTTCCCTCTTTGTTCTCCTCTTCCCCCATTCTGTAAGAATTTTATTTCCTTGTTTCCATCCTTCATAGATGACCTAGTTTCCATAAGTTTAATAAAGTATGAATAATATTTTCACCCCTTTGGTTTTTTCCCTTTGATCACAATACATTTCCATGAGTCTCGATTTCCTTATCTCCTTTTCTTCCTTCTAGGGTTGTGAAGAACATTCACTGGAATTATTTCCAAACTATCCATTGAGAATTTTCTATAACTGTCATCACCTGAATCATCCACCTCTTGACCCAGTGTTGGTTCTTGAACATCTAGACCTTCAAAACGGTTTCCCAGCTCAACTATTGGGCCTTCATTGTGGGTGATCAACCAACACGAAGACTTCACCTTTCCTTGTTTTCCCTCTAAATAATTATTCTTCCCCAAACATATATCATTCAGATCGGATGAAGGTTTTTAGGTGAGAGTGTTTGGGTCCAAGGGACCCAATACACTCACCTCATCCTACCTCCCTTTTCCCAGTTGATATACTACAGCACGCTCCTCCGACATTGTATTTATAGATGGGTTGTCCTCTACATTGATGTCAACCCTAGTGGTAGCACATCCAAAGGCCCATCAAGAGATTAAGGAAATTTGTTTTTCCATTGGATGAGCACTAACTCATACATTCATATAACCAATTCAAATAGGATATCCAAGAATGTGATCCCCATTAGCACCTGGATCCTACAAATTATTGAGTGTACCCAAGTCATGTTTCAGTCGAGTAAGCACATCCACCACCTTCAGATTTTTACTCTACCTTATATCCTTACACTAAATAGAATTATATGGATTAATTATCCCCTGATTCTCCCCCAGTATGGTTTTACTTGTATATGATTTTCCTCATAGTCCGACAATGTCCTCCCCCTTATCTAATTAATCAACATATGTCGCCTTGCATACTGCATGGGAACAAGCAGAGAAGCTTCAATGACATCTAAAATTTTCTTGTACTAATCGATGAAAACAAAAAAAAGGTATCCAAGAATTATAACATACCATCTTATGCCATTGGATCTCTCCCTTGATCTCAATGGTGATGGATTCCAGTGGGGTTTTCGATATATTAGCTTCAACACAGATCATAGTCTCGAATGGATGTAAAATTTCCTTGGTGTGGGAATTCGAATAGTGGTAGTGTCCTAACATATTTCCAATCAACCAGAGGATCACCGAGTTCTGGAATAGTAGAGAAAGTCCAAGTAGAGTTATCCAGAGTGTTTTAGTCATAGGTTTGTGACATAGATGAACGTTAAAGGACCATCAGGAGATGGAAATTCAAAATCTCTCCATAGAGTACAGAGCAAAGGCCTAAGAATAAACTAGGTCTTCTTAATTTGGGAAATGAATCTCTATGTGTATCGAATCTAAAAGTCCAAAAATCAATCGATCCTACAAATTTCAAAAAGATAACACATTCCATTCAAACACATCAACAGATGGGAGATTCTTCGCAAATCGTGCTACCAAAGTGTGATCCAGTAAAGCTAGAGATTCTGTGAACTCCAGAGGAGAAATAAGAACCGAGAGAACTCAATTCCTGAATGATTGGACCACATCAATTATTTTCATTAGAGGTAAAAGATGGATGGAGGATGGATCAATGAAAGGGTATGTAGAGAGGAAATGGGAAGGGATCGAGCATGAAGAAGAATCTGAATCTCCCCTCCCCGACAGAAGCAGGTCAAAGAGGGGAGGAGGTGTTGTGGCATGACTCATGGATTTTGTTGTGGTAACCATGGATGAGTCATAGAGTACATCAATAATTAAGATATAAATTAATTAATAATTGAATTATTATGGTTCATTGTGATCTTAAATTATGATTAATACTTGATAATATAAGTAGGATACTTAATGGTTCTGAAGGAACGAGCCAAAAATAATAATTTGTTAATCTTGGGAAAAAATATGGAATAATTTTAATTAAGGGTTATTTAATTATTTAATATATAACTTGACAGTTGAATGATTATTATAGATCTAGAAAATATTACTATAAATTGGGGGTCCTATGTGACAATAGTGACAAAATGATTCTATGTCTTGGTGTGATCCCTTAGTGTGGTTATACATGATATTACATATATTTTTATGATTTCATATGATTTTCCATCTATGTTGTAATGTAATATGACACTCAAATGTTTTTATATGGGGTTTTCTCCAACTTCTAGGATGGTGATGGGATTTTTGTATGACTTCTACCGATACCCTATTCTCCTTTCATACATATATACGAGTAGGCACATATTGTTATATAATGGATTGTGGTATAGGGTGTGATCCTACATTGGTTATGATGGATCACATTTTTACTATAGTTTTATGTGTATGCTATAATCAATTTAGATATAACCCATAATTGTATTCAGTCATGTTGTCTCATAATCCAACCATTATATGTGTATGGGTTGTGATGGCTTGATGTTTAATTCATTTTCATAGGTTGTAGTGGACTTTAGGAATACATAGGTTACTATAGAGGATGGTAGGATGAGGTGGATATATGGACTAATTCCAACATGATATGTTGGTCAGTACATGGTACTGATGTATGTAGGTCCATGGCCTGACACACATCAGGTATTATTTGACATATATAAGGTATAAGCATAAGACGTATGTCACTGGGGTGTGAGAGATAAAAACCTATAGGGAAGTAAAAGTGGGGTACCTTATTATATTTATATATCTGTGTGTGTGTGTGTTTGTGTGTTTGTGTGCTTTTAATAATGAATGGTTTACTTCTATGTAAGTAAACGATGGTTAGAATTGGAAAAATATTTTTCCTATTTAAGTGATGAGTTGGTTTTGATTGTTTATTCACTAGGGTTATTATTTTTATTTCAATTTTTTTATTATTGATTTTTCAGAGGATCCTATTGACTTTACATGTTATACTTGTCTTGTGTATATATAAACTATGTTTTATGTCCAAATGAGATGGTTGTTGATCAAGTGAGGTGGTATTGTTTTGAGGAGTTGTATAAGAGTTTTTGGACCTTAATGGTCACTACCAGAAATTTATGTTTCGTATTTACAATTTTCTTTTAGTTATATCAATTTATAGATGACTATAAATGTATTGGAATTGCATATTTTATTTTGGAATTTTGTTGGTTAGTGGTCTTCTAATCTTATCTTTTACTCTTTAAATCTATATAATGTTAATGTATCCCATGTGTTTGATTTATATACCCTCTATAATAGTCTCTAACTTGTGGCATGCGAGGGGGGGGGGGTAGGTTTTGAGGTCCATTATCTCTCTTTATTCAATATCAGCCTAGGATAGGTACCTTTATAGGAAGGGGCATGTAATTAACTATGACAGTGAAGCTGATATAAATTATATCTCGAGTTGTGTTTATGTTTTGAATACTCCCAATTATTTTCTTTAGTGAGAGACAAATTAAAATATATGGGACATAATTTGTTTTTGGGGGTGGATGTATTACCTCGTGTTTTAAGAAACATTTTTTCCATTAATATATATATATATATATATAATTATAAAATATTTTTTCTATTATTCCAAAGGAATTAAAATCGATTAGGAAATGGTTCATATGATATATGAATAAAACAAACACTTTATTAATTCATATTGAAACATTATAATTAATATATATGAAACAACATATTTAATACAGTGGATTACTATATACCATGGATTATTAAATATCGTTAAAATTGAATAAATTAAAATGGAAAAATAAATAAAAATGAATAATATATTTATAACTAGGAAATATCTTAGATCATAATCAATATTGGGGTTCAAAATTAGTAAAACCATATTTTAATGTCCCTTATTTTCTGTGTATTATTTTTAAATATTTTATAAAATTAATTTGATACCAGAAATTGAGATAGTGTGTGATTCCAAGGTCCAGTGTGCCCAGAATAAATGTTTTAATAATATTAAAATATTAAATAGCATGCACACATTATTTTCCTAAGAAATGTGGAATAACATCTAGACAGGTTCCCCGATCGGAAATTCGGGGGAACTGTTGAATTTAGAGCAGTGGCTATACCATAGGTGAGGCCTAACATCGATCAGCATTGGTCATCTATGAAAATTAGTTTTCAAACATTTTAATGAATAAAATAATGTGTTTATTTTTTTTATTTTAACATTACGTCGATGTAGCGATGCAACAACATTGTTTATTTGAAATAAACACCTAGGAAAGAACCCATAGAATACTCATAAACTAGAATGTTCCTTGGAGGCTCTAGAGAGAATCCCTATATAATTATCTTGGTGAATGATGATGAGTCTAGGATCGGAGATTGTTCTTAATATATCACAAATGGCAATCAGTCTTCAATAGAAAACTATCCAATTCCTAGGTAAGGCATGTTGTTTTTAATTCATTCCATATTCTTATATTTAATGAAAAATGTGAACCAACCCACAAACAAGTTTATCCATAGTTTGATCATTCTTAAGAGATGTAATTTAGTTGTGGGATTTATGGGGTTGATTATTATTTTGATTATTGATCATTCATACAGGAATGGATCAAGGCTAGAATGAACAACGGTTGTGGGTTGTTCCTCGGATTTGTTTTTTGTGCTTTTCTACCCCATTTGTTCTACATGTTCATAATTATTCATTATTTTATGAATGATCAATATTTTCAACTTTGTTTCAACATGAAATAATCTTAAATTGAAGATCCAGTACTAGGAAGACCTAAAGGAGGTGCAACAACGACGACAATGGACGAATTGAAGCAATTCGGGAGATATCATTCTTCAGGTGATTTTCATCAGATTGATTTAAAAGGGGTTTTCCAATATGATTTAAGGATCTAAACACCTCAATTCGATGTTAAGGTGAGGAGGAGACACTGAATCTAGAGCTTCGAGATAAACTGATCAATAAAATGGGATCTGAGAGATCAAATAAGGTGTACAGAGGAAGAACGACGGATTCAAGAAAATTGTGAAGAACGCGGTGTGTGGCCCCCACTAATCATTGGATAGGGTTACATGAGATACTTAATTTCCACATGGTTTTTCACCCTATAACATGGCATGTAGGCCCTTCCCAGAGACTCGGCGTGTATCGCGGTAGATACACGAATATAGGGTGGAAGACATGGGTTGCCTACACGGTGTGTACCCCACCACATGACTTTTCATGGACCAAATACACAGACTACCATGTTTACTAGTGCATGGGTAGAGACACATGTATTCACATTGCGTACATGCACACAGATGGATTACATAAGTGGATTTTGTAATAAAGGAAAAGACATGTGACTTCTTCTACATGATGTGTAACCATCTTCAACATGACACAGTTTGAATGAAATGGGCCTTTGTATACTGGCAATACTCGAGGTCAAGGGAAATGGGGTTTGAACCTACTAGATGATATGTACGCCTTTATACATGGCCTGATTCAATTATCCACTATATATTGGGAACATTTTGTTAGGGTTTGTACCCTTGATCGGTTCCCTAAAGTTTGGTGTGAATTATTTACTACTCGTAGGTGTATAATCCCATTAGCATGACTTATTGGATAGAGTAGTTGAAATCCCCCCTAGAGAGGCCCAGAGCATAATCCCCTATTCATTCTTCATGCCCTAGATAGAGTCCTTGGAATCGGTATGACCGACTTCATCGGGCATCGATCCTCTATATAGAAGGTTAATTCAGATGTAGTAGTTGGTATCACCCCATGGCCCTGGAGGTGATCCTCATATGTGGTATCATATCTTTATCTCTAGATCTATCAGTGTATCTCTCTCCCTCATGATGGTTCATAATGAATAGAACTTCTTGGATAGACATCATCAATGCTATTAGACTCATGAGTGTGTTATCCCAGATGAGTTATTCATGAAATCTTTATAATAGATCCCTAGTGTTGGTATGCAGTATTTGTGGCTTACCTCTAGACATCATGTCTTGGATTTGAGTATATATTGATGTTCTTGTTATATGTTTTATCGACTTATATTGTGTAGAGTTGACTTTACTATCCTTTTTATTACTTTTTGGTTTCAGGGTGTCCAACTGGGTATCATTATACTCACACCTATATAGGATTTTCCAACACATGTTGTGTCTTATGCAGACAAGTGACATTTTGACATAGTCCTAGGCAGACCAGGACAAGATAGTGCCTTGTGAGATCATGCATGACGAGGTGTTCCTACGACTACAGACAGCAGTCCCAGTACCTCTTATTATAGGTTCCACTAGTGGTTATAGACTTGATCTTGGTGGGATTTTATTCTAGCCTAGTTTATTTTACTACACTTTAATTTCATGTCATACTCTGGTTGGGATATAGTGGTGTGCATGCATTTTTTCTTAGTGGGTTTTTACTTTTCAACATTTTGTGGGCTTGGAGATGTTTGTGTGCATACATGTACATAAGAAATGTATCTCAGGTTTTTGATATTCTTACTTGGTGTTATTAACCAACCACTGGCCTACTAGAGGTGAGCATGGGGAGTCACAACATTGGCCCCACTAGGAAGGTTCATGACAGAGTGGTATCAATGGTGGTCGGTTCTATCATAGGACCGAGAGTCTGTAAGATTTGATTGGGGAAATGGTGTTAAGTTTTTCTAGTTTGGATTTTTGGCTAGGGTCTCCAGTGTTCATGTGGGCGAACGGCGTATCCATACACCAAGAATCTAATAACCTTCTTTTTAACTCAGTACATGAGAACACAAGTTGTAGGTAAAATAATGGTGCATGCATCATATTGGAATGGGTTGTGGATTCCACACCCTTTTTGAGTTAGCTATCAAGATATACTCATTGATCATGGTACATCTTGCTTTCTTATAGGATTACCTTGAGATGCACACCATCTAGGATTTAGCACATCAATATTGAGAATGGACCCATCCATGATGAGGCATCGATACAAGGTCCAGTTCCCCAGATGTCACCTCCAGGTGGTGCTCCAACAATACCTCCAACTAGGGAGAAGCACATGGTGCCAACAACACTAGCAGATGAGGAGTGCAGGATGAGAACACTTCATGAGTTTTAGGGATTGAGATCCATTAGGTTCCAAGGTGAGCCCAACCCTCATGTGGATGAGGATAGGGTTGAGGTGATGACCAGAGTTTTCTATCTAGTCAAGATACCAGTGGAACAAATAGTGGTCCTGGCAATGAGACCTTGGCATAAGAGGGTTGACTTCAGTCCCATGGATCTAGATGTGGGATACATTTCAGGAGGAGGTCCCAGGATAGGGGATCTACAGTTCGTGGCTGACATGGTAGGTCCAGACAACCTAGGGAGAAGAGGTGCTATTCATGTGATGGAAGGGGACATCTTACTTGAGATTTTCCAACTCAACATACTTCTAAAAGGGAGGCAGTGGATAGACCACCGTGTTAGAGACACCGATAGGGGAAGTTAGATTCATAGGGTGTCATAGGTGGTAGAGGAGCTGGGAGATCAGCAAGAGGTAGTCGATGTTTTGATATGTTACCACCTCCACCCCAAAGTGGTTCACACTTGGCTCAAGGATCTGAAGGATAGGGTATGGGCAATTTCATGTGTTCGAGGAATATAACCTAGTGGATTTGGGAATGATTCGATGTATTATCTTTGTCTTTTATACTTTATTTGTAGTACTAATAGACACATGTTCTATTAATTCCTTTCTATCCACATATATTATTCAAGACCTAGAGATTTTTGTTGAACTACTAACACGACCCTTATGCTTAGAGACACTACTAGAGACGAATCAGTGATCACACATATATTCCAATAGTGTGATATAACCCTTAGCGGTGATACTTTTGATTAGAACCTCTTGGTGGCAGTGTTGAGGCCGTATGAAATCATTATTATTATGAATTGCTTATCCATAGTCCAATCCTAGATTGACTACTTTTGGTGAAGGGAATAATGTATCCATAGTTATGGAATGAGGTTTTCATTTTTAAAAGAAATGGAATCCCAGGAAGCACGAGATGGACTCATGCATTAGAGGGTGCAGCAGATTACTCATCAGTTGCATAGACTGCCCCTTGGTGTAGGTAATTTTAGGAGTATCCAGTTTCCAATGGTGGTGGAAGAGTACGAGGACATATTTCCTAAAGATAATCCTAGAATACCTCCCCAGTAGGAGATATAATTTTGCATTTATTTACACACTAGAAAGACCCTGGTATCTACACCATCATATTAGATGGCTTCCATAGAGCTTCGTGAGCTGAGGCTGCAGTTGGAGGTTTTGTAGAAGAGGGGATTCGTGAGACCCAGTGTTTCACCCTTGGTGGCCATAATTTTATTGCCAAAAAGGATGATGATAGGTTGAGGTTGTGTGTGGACTACCGATTCTTGAACATTGTGACCATGAAGAATAAGTATCCACTACCAATAATCGATGACCTATTTTATTATTTGAGAGGGACATGATGTTTCTTGAAGGTTGACCGCAGATCAGGCTATCACCACCTATGAGTACGGGATGAGGATATACCGAAGATGAAATTTTGATGTTGTTAAGGCCATTATGAGTACTTGGTGATGCCCTTTGGCATGAGATATTCCGCAGTAGTGTTCATGGGACTCATGATCTGGATCATTCAGCCTTAATTAGATTGGTTCATGGTAGTCTTCATCGATGATATCTTTCTGGTCTTGGAATCTGAGGAGGAGCATGCAATACACTTAAGGATGGTTATGGACATAATTTGAGAGCATTAGCTTTATGGAAACCTCATTAAGAGGTAGTTATTGATTCTGATGGTCCACTATATATGATTTGTTATCTTGGTGGATGGATTAGTTAGGTACATGTCCAAGGTCGAGGTAGTGTTAACACGGGAGCTTCTAAATAATGTAATGGAGGTGTAACGATTCCTTGGGATATAAGGCTATTATTGGAGATTCGTACCTGATTTCTCTAGGATATTAGCACCGATGGTAGCTTTTACTCAAAAGGGGAATCCATTTTTGTGGATAGAGAAGATTCAGCAGGCATTTTAGCATTTGAAGCTTTGTTTGTTGAGCACTCCAATTGTGAGATTTCTGGAAGAGGGTGTCGAGTATGTAGTGTTCTGTGATACATCAGGGACTAGGCTTGGTTGTGTCCTAATGTAGAAGAAAGTGGAGATTTACTATGGTTTATTCCAATTAAGACCACATGAGTAGAACTATGTAAACCATGATCTTGAGTTAGCAGTGGCAGTCTTCACATTGAAGATGGGGTGACACTACCTGATGGGAAAGCAGATACCATCTACTCTGATTGCAAGAGTCTCATGTATATCTTCTCTCACAAGTATCTGCCCTTGAGAAAGATTCAATGGATAGAGTTCCTCCCAGACTATGAATTTGAGATTGTATATACTCCTATAAAGGGGAATGTGGTGGTAGATTCTCTAAGTAGAAGATCTAGTTCACAGTTTCTATACAAGGCATCCGAGCAGTTGGACTCATTACAGTTATCCATTGTGTATGGAGATATAGATTCTTACTTCAATTCAATGGTTCCCCCCCCCTCCACTCTTACAGTAAGTCAAGGATGCACAACATAGGGATTCCAACTGTGAGACTCTACATACTCAAATATCCATAGGGAATGCTTCTGATGGATATTCAAAAGGTGGGGAGCACGTTATTCTTTTCATAGGGAACACAATAGTACATGTGGATTTATGGGAGAAGGATTCAAGGGAGTTTCATACCCTTTATTGGTATATCCTGGTATAGAGAATATGTACTAGGATATTCACATCAATGGGAATTATAGAGATATGTTCAGAGCAGCAAGTTATCTCTATTGTTTATTGGCCCTTTTTAGATACTATGTAGAGTTGGTGAGGTGGTGTACTTCTTTGCTCTACCCTTGTAGTTAGACCAGCTACATGATGCCTTCTGCATGTAATAGTTCAGGAGGTATGTGCATGACCCACTATACATCATCAACTGGAGAGACCAGGACATTGAGGATGGAGATAATTTTGTGGAGTACTCAGTGGAGATTGAGGATCAGAAAGAGAGGATCCTTCTTGGGCAAGCAATTCCTTTAATTCATGTTCATTGGAAGCACGAGAATCTCCAAGAGATCACTTAGGAGTGTGAGGCTCAGATGTGTGCCCAATACCCTCATCTCTTTTAGTGGCATTCATTTTAGATTTTCAGGGACGTAATTTCCCAAGGTAGGGAGAATATAATGTCCCTTATTTTTTGTGTATTATTTTTAAATATTTTATGGAATTAATTAAAGACCACGTACTGATACATTGTTTTATTTTCCCACCCAATTTTCCCAGAATAAATTTTGGAATAAGATAAAATATTAAATAGCACACCATTATAGTTTTCCTAAAAAAGAGGAATAACTTCTAAATGGGTACCTGGATTAGAAATCTATGAGAACTGTTGAATTCAGAGTAATGGATTTACCCTATCAGAGGCCTAAGTTCAGACAACATGGGTCATCTTTGAAAATTTATTTTCGAACACTTTAAGGAAAAAAACAAATTTCAGATTTATTATATTTTAATAGCATGTCGATGCAGTGACACAGTGATGATTTTTCTTTTAAATAAACATATAGGCAGGGAACTAGGGTTAGACTCATAACCTTGAATGTTCCCTGGAGGCTCTAGAGAGAATATCAAGAGAAATCTCGGGGAATACGATGATAAGACTAGGATTAGAGATCGTCCTTGATGGATCACCAATTGAAATCAAACTTAAATAGTGAACGATCCAATTTCTAGGTAGGGTGTGTTTATTTTATTTCCCTCCTCATTATTAGAATAAATGAAGAAAAAAGACCAACCAATGAACATGTATATCTGTGGTTCGATCGTTCTTACAAGATGGGCTTTAATTGAAGGATTTATAGGGTTGATTATTGTTTTGATTATTGATTTTTCTTACTGGAATATATCGAGGCCATAAAAAATAATGGTAGAGGTTACTTCTATAGATTTTTTCATTGTTATTTCCTCCCCCATCTGTTTTACACATCCTTAATTCTTCATTGGTTTTTGAACGATCGATCGTTATGCCTTTTTTTCAAGGGAAAATGATCCAAAATTGAAGATTCTATACTGGGATGACCTAACAGAGGTGTGATGTTGATGAAGATAGTTGGATCGAAGCAATTTAAGAGATATTTTTCTTTGGTAAGTTTTCATCAAATGGATTTAAAGTTATTTTATGAGTCAATCGATGGATTAAAACACCTCGATTCAGTGTTATGGTGATGATGTGACACTCGATCTAGAGTTTTGAGATGAAGGGATCACTAAAATGAGATCCAAGAGATCAAACAAGGCATGTAGAGGATGAATTGTGGATTCTAAAAATTGTCAATCAAACATCGCATGTAATCTAGATTACATGGTGTGTAGACCCCATTGATTGGTGTCCAGGGTGACAAGAGATAGTTTAATTCCATGTAGTGTATGACCCTATCAGACGGTGTGCATACGCCTCCTAGAGTCTTGGCTTGTATCTCAGCAGATACACGGACATGGGGTGGACTTAATGGGGTTCCTACATGGTGTGTACCCAACCACATGTCTTGTCCTAAACCAAGTAAATAGACTACCCCATGTACTGGTACACAGGATGACACCTTGTACTGGAACATGCCTGAAGTACACAGGTGGATCTCAGATGGAAGGACATGGTGTATGACTTCTTCTACATGTCGTGTACCCATCTTCTACTTGACATAATTTGATTGACATGTGCTATTGTACGTGGGATGTACCTGGGGTCAAGGGAAATGGTGTGAAAACCAACAACATGCCATGTACCCCTTTATACAAGGCTTGTTTCCCTTATCAACCATATCTTAAACAACTTTTATTAGGGTTCGAACCCTTGATCATTTCCTTGAAGGTTAGTGTATATTGTTTTCTACTCATAGAAGTATGATCCCTTCAGAAGGAATTCCTGGATAGAGTTGTTAGACCCCCCTCCCCCACCCCCACCCCTGAGAGGCTCGGCAAAGAATACTCTATCCATTATTTGTTCCCTAGGTATTATCCTTCATATTTAAGTGACCAACTTCATCAGGCATCAATCCTCTATTTCATAGGTTGATCTAGATAGAGTTGTTGGTATCACCCCATGACCCTGGTTGTGATCCTCATCTGGTGTATCATATATTCCTCTTCATACATATCAGTGTATCTCACTCTCTTATGATGGTTCCCAAAACATATTACTTCTCATATGGATGTCATCAGTGATATCAGACTCAGTAGTGTGTTCTCTCTGCTGAGTGCTTTGTGGGATATTCAGACTGGATCCCTAGTGTTGGTATATGATAGTTGTGACTTATCTCTAGACTGCATGTCTTTTATTTGAGTATATCAAGATTTTCTTGTTATATGTCTTGTAGACATATACTATATAGATCTGACTTTGATTTCCTTTGTGTATTTCTTTGTGGTTTCAGGGTATCCTACTGATTATTTTTATACTCACCACTACACAGGATTTTCCTACACATGTCGTGTCTTGTGAATACAAGCAACCTTTTGATGGATTCCTAGGTGGACTAGGACCAGACGGTGCCTTGTGAGATAAGGAAGGATAAGGTGTTCCTATAGTTATAGACAGCAGTCCCAGTACCTCTTCTAATAGGTTGGACTTGTCGTTATAGACTTGTTTTTGGTGGGCTTGTATCATATCCCAGTTTACTTTTCTATACTTTACATTCATATCGTACACTAGTTGGGATATAGTGGTATGCATGCATTTGATTTTTAGTTGGATTTTAGGTTTCATTATTTTGTGGTCTTGTAGATTTGTGTGTCCATAGAGGTACATAGGCAATGCCTCTTATTTTATTGATATGCCAACTTGGTGCTAGTCACCATCCCCTGCCCTATATGAGGCAGGCTTGGGGAGTCGCGGTACAGGCCCCACTAGGACTAGTCGTGATACATATCAACAATGAGAAAAAGACCATGAAAGGGGGAAACATACTGTAAAATACTAAATTAAAATTAATGGAATGTACATTTTGATTTATTATGTTAGAATAAAATGAATATATATGATGTAATGGGGATAATATAGCCTTGTATAGTCATTATAAAGGGAAATAAAATTGTTACGTATAATACCAGAAAACATGATATCAGTTTTGGAATTAGTGGTATATATTTAACATATATAAATATTATTAGGGTGTAAAAATCTACATTCTAATTATATATAATTTATTTGAATTAAATAAAATTATTGTTTAATATAATTAATGGATTCTAATTCATTTATAAAATTTCCCTTTATTTTAATGATTATTTTTCATGAGTTATAGTTTTTTAAAACATTTATGGTTTAAAAAAATGGATTAATGGATTTCAAGTAATAGAATAAGTAAATAAAATTCATGAAATATTTAAGGAATTAAAATGAATGCAAATATTTTTATTCATGGATAATTAAAAATATTTTATTTAAAAACATTTTTTTATGATAATATTAAAAATATAAAATTATCATATATATATAAATGATTAAATTCATTATTTTTATAAATAATAAAATTAATAAATATTGAGTCATTTATTAATAATTTGTTAAATATAAATATAGAATCATTTAATTATAATAGGTCTTTATTTTTTTAAAAATATTATTTTTATATACAGCTATGAATTTTTTTATTAATTAAATAATTTATTACTATTGAATACTGATTTATTAAAAGACATTAATAATATAAATAAAAAATAAACACATATTCATCTAAATATTTTTACTCCAAATAATAGGAATAATTCCTTTTTATACTTAAAGATGCATTTTTTTAAAATTATTTTTATGCATTATGTGTTTTTATATTAAAATTAAATTTTATTCCCATTATAAATTGAGTACAGTTAATATATTTCATATTTTAACCATTATTTTTATATTTTTTAAGAAGTTTAATTTTATTTTTAAACTCAAAATTAAGTTATTGAGGTAAACATTAGTTACTACATTAATGGTAAAATGGTTGTTTTCAAAGAAGTGTTCTTATAAGTGTTGTGTAATTTTTATATAAATAAATTAAATTTATATGTTTTAAAATTAAAACTCTAATTTATTATTTAAATATAAACAAATTAATATTTATTTAAACTAGTAATTGATTTAAAATAAAATATAAATACTAACTTTTTTAAAATTCATTTTCTACAATAAATGTTTTTCTATAAATATTATGTTTTAATTGAAGTTAATTTTATCATATTTAGAAATTTGATCAATATTAAATGGATTCTAAAATTTTAAGCAAGAGTTTAATATTTGGTAGGAGGGTCCATCTTATGTTTTTATTAAAAAAGTAATTACCATGGTAAATATTTAAACAAGCTAAAAGGGGTAACATAAAGTGGCTCTAATTTTTTATTATAAAAATGATATAAACTCTATATATATGATATTGTTTTTGTTTAGTATTCAATTCCATGAATCTCTAACCTATTTTACCCAAATCACCTAACTCCTATGTTACTTCATCTTTACCCTTCCTGTTTCAAAATAAATGTTCTTTATTTTAACCTATAAAATGAGATCTTCTCCACCCACTCAAAAACACTATTATACATAGAATTATTCTTCAATACCTACTAATTTTTCCTCTCCAAAGGTCCCCTACCACGTTGAGTAACATATGCTGACAAAAAGGATATCCAAAATCCTTCATTTCCAAGATGTTTTCTAAGGGAATATTCAAGCCTTCAACATCTGTGTAACCCACTCCTTAATCATTTCCTCATTATCTTTTACATCAAACTCTTATCCAATATGATTTATCACATTGATAAAATATAAATAATATAATTATACTTATTTAATAATGATATTAATAAACAAATCACTTTAAAAACCATACTCATCTATATATTATATCATGTTCTTGTTTGGGTCGGTTGAACCACCTATAGGAATGATGCTATAAATTTATTTCATGGTTGAATATGAAAAATTAATTATTATAAATAGGTTATATAAATTTTTTTTTAAGTATTTGTGTTTTTATCTTTAATGTTAATTTTAATTTTTTTCATTATTAATATACCATATTTTATTTGTCAAAATTTTCCAAAATAAGCTCAAGCTAGATTTTATATCTATTGATCATACCTAAAAATCCCATGTAATGAACCAGTAAGTTCAAAACTCATTATGGAACTTATATTCAATTACCTTAACCCCTATTTAAACGATTAAATCATATACTTTTAAGTATTAGTGAAACTGTGTTATCAAAAGAGTAATAGATTGTTAAAATCACTAACTACCATTGACTAATATTAACTGAAAATAATTAATAACAATATAATAAAATAATATAAATTATTAATATATGAGGAAGTGAAATATTAATAAGGTTTTTAAATAGATGTTTAATTATTATATGATTATTATACAATATGTTAGAGTGAATCCAACCAAACAAGAATCCATGTTAAGGGTTATTTGTCTCAAATTCTATTCAGTAAGATATGTTTCATGTTGTAAATTGTTTTCTCTTTTCATTTAGTGTACTTACCACCAAATTTAAATATCATATCATTATTCAAGTTTCATTCAAGATATTTAGAAGTGTTTTTCATGATCCTTCCTCTATATTAGTCTGATTCAATTATTACCAAATTTCTAATGGTTTTTATTAACTCAACTCTCTTTTATTGAGCTATAGTACTTATTCCTGAACAAAATACATTTATGTTTGTATTATTCCACCATTTTATTCTTTTTTCACTTCCTCGTTATTTTTATGGAATTTATATCTTCACAAACAAATTCTAATTTTATGGATTTCTTTCTTGACAAAAATATAAATTTTTTAAAATAATTATCATCCTTTATAATAACTCTTTATCTTTCATGACCATTTCCATTATTTCCCCAAAATTGTTCCTCTATTATTTATAAATACAATGGTGTATAATCTATTGTCCATTATATATTGGTCTTTGTTCCTTTTCAAAATAAAATTTTATAAATTGTTTATTGATTAATTTTTTTCTCTAAAACTACCTAAAAAGTTGAAAAATTGAATTTCATCTCACATTAATATATTTGGTATATTACACTTCAAATTTCCAAAATTAAAATCTATTAATTTACAAGGTTATATTATTTTGAATTATTTAAAAATAATTCTTTCAAATTTTATCCTTATCGCATTCTTGAAAATTATTTTTTAAGGTGACTCGTATCTTTTTATTGTTATCATAATATTAAAAATGTTTTATCAAATCAAATTTTTGTAATTTTTCTTCCACTTTATTATCTATCCTAAATGATCTATCTTTTATGAATTAATGTTCATGATCATCCTATATGTGATTTTATGATATAACTCATTTGATATATTGACTCTTAATATCAACAAATCTAGTTATTGATTCATCCTATTTGTAATTTTATGATATAATTAATTTGATATATTGACTCTTAGTATCAACAAATGAAGTTATTTATGTCCTTATATATGATTCCATCGTTTTTTATACCCATTCTCTTTCAATTAGTTTTTAATGATATAATGCAGTATTTATTTCATGTGGAAAAAATAAGTTTTTTATCATTATGTAAAGGGGGGGGACCTTTATATACCTCAAGAAAATGGTTAAAAATCTATATCTCATGATATTATTAAGTGGAGTGAGTTGTAATACCAAATCCACCATGAGATATGGGATTGTGATGCATGATACATTATCTTATGGAAAATGGGTAATTATTCTTAATACAGAATTTTATTTAATGTAAGTTTTGATGTATGATATATAATGTGATGAGAAACATGATTGTGATGTCTACACTGTGGAAAAATGGATATACCAATTGTTTGGAACAATTATAATGGGCCATGAAACCATTGATATAGTCTATACCAGTGGTTTGATAAACCGTTGGGTGGTTTTCCATTGGGATAAACATATACCAAAGGTTTGGTTAAGTTATTGGTATATGTAGTCTATTAAAACTTATTTTAAACCATTTTTTAGTAATTTCAAAGTTTATACCTATACCAATGGTTTGGTAAAACCATTAGTATAAGTCCTCTATTGAAAAAATACAATGATGAGGTTTGATCTGACCCTAAAATACAAGAGACAATGTCTTATACCATTAGATTGGAATAAGATAATAAGAACCAAATCCTAAAAGACCGATCGGTTTAGTAGTGTTGGAAAAAAAAGGTATATACATATTTCCCATATTACTTTTGAATAGATAAAATTACACCATAAATTTTTCCCTTAAAAAAAATTATTCCACATTGTGTATCCCTACATATTCATCATAGTAAACTTCATATAATCCTAGTAAAGGGAAAAAATAAGGATGTGATTAAATTATAAATAATGGTGAATTATAGTAGATACAATAATAAATCAATTATCATAATAAATATGGTATGGTAAATAATATAGCACACATTCCATCTAAATAACCAAATAAGTCATAATCAATAAAGAAAGTTAAATAATTGATAACACATTTCATATGATTAATAAACTGAGAATGAAGTATGTAAATATTATGGTAATTTATATAATTTAAAACACTTTCTATTTAATCAAATAATAATGAATGAAATGTATCCATATAATTTTTTATAGTGAAAATATCAGGGACAATAATAACATAATTCTGAATGCAGGCGAAGCATAATTATTGGTTGTCATGTTTCCCAGGAACATGAAACCTTTACCATTAAGATATGTCCTTAAAACAGTTTCAATATACGAGTTAAGAACCAATTATTTTAGTCCAGCCAATTCGTCTCATGAGACTACTGATGCATCAAGGGGATTATGTCAACTGGTCACCAACACATGTCATGTATTTCCAAGGCATCCCTTATATATCAAATAGTCGATTTAATTTAGGAAGAAAATGCCTCATAAAATGTCTATATTGATTAAAGAATATATATTTATCAATATTTCCCCAGTTAAACAAATAAAAATAAAATTAAACACTATATTAAAAATGGTACATGGTTTAGGAAATAAAAATATCTAGGATAAATGATATGTATATTTAGGGAAAATGTAATGATAAATGATCATATAAAAGTGAATAACTCAAGGGAAATTCAATGAAAATGAAAATGATTCACATAAGTGAACAAAAATACTATAATTTTTTCAAATAATCATAATACATACATAAAAATAATAAATATTATATTAATAAAACATATACCATTGGTGTAAGAATAATGTTTGTTTTCATTGATGAAATGAAAATCCCTTTAAATAAATCCATGAGGTAAATATACTCTTCATTTTTCTAAAAAATTTGAAAATAATTTTATTTCAAAACAAAATTTAAAAACATTTTTTTAATATTTATTTGTAAAATATCTTAGGAATCTTCAAATAAGTGATGGTGGGTAACTCTGTTCCGGGTAAAAAAAAATTCCTTGTTGATTGTAAAATGGTTAGAAAAGTTACTTGTTTAGAAGAAGATATGAATATTCTATTCAAAAAATTTTATTAAAATAAAAAATGGTTATTTTTTTAACAAATAATTTTGAAAAGTCTAAAGTGAAAATTTTAATTTTTTACGAAAATGTAGTTTTGAAAGAAAATAGATTTCTGACTAAAGAGAGAAATGAAGTCAAATTTTATGAAAACATTTTAACTATAATATTAAGTATAGAAGAGTTGAAAAATGATACTATCACTTGAAAAAGATCATGAATAAGAAGAGTAAAAAAATTTATGAGTTTATTTGTAATTGTTCATGTATTTTCCATTACATGATATTTAAGAATAAACAATCTCGATTAACATGAGATTGTGAAATAAACCCTTAAAATGATCGTAATATTGAAGTGATAATTAAGAAATGAATTGATTATATATATAAAATTTAAAAAAACATAAAAATTGTTAATAAAATAGTAGATAGTAAAAATTAATTTTTCAAATAATCCTATAATATTAATTAAAATGAGGAAGTAATGTAACCCAATTAAAAGGAATTGAGTTACTAATTTCTTTGCAACTTAGTAACTTTTAATTCAAATCCTATTAAAAAAAATAATTCAAATTGAAACATAAAATATAATTTATGATTTTTTATTCATGATATTACATGTGAAATGTAATTATATACCCCATATAAATTTAATTAGGTGAATAACATTCGAATATTCCTCAATAAAATGAAATTGAGACAAAATCCCAAACATTATGCTTACTTTTGGTTGAACACTCTTTAACCTATTATATAATGGTTTTTAAGAATTAAATTAACTTATACCAAAATAATAATTATATTTATAATATTATATATTTTACTTTTATAATATCTTATAAGTAATTTGTTTATAATCTTACATTATTTTCATTATTTTGGGTATTAATTACCCTTTATTTCGAGTTTGTTTTGACTAGTTATTTTTTGTTCCTATTAATTTGAAAATAATTTAATAATGTCCAAATTTTAAAACACTACATAAATATCATATATATTTAGTATATTTTTATTTAGATTAATCCATAAAATTTTGTTATTTTAAAAGAAATATACTATTAATGTAGATGGTAGGTCGTACGTACGCATGAACATGACTTCAATTTTCTTATCACAATAGTAGAAATAAAATTAAATGATATATATTCATATTATCATTTTAGTATCATTTTTATTTCATATATGTCACATATTTTTTTTAAATCATATTTAATACATTCCATGTAATGCGTGAATGAATCACATCGCATCAAGAAGTGGTAGTCTGTTGTAATCAGAAGACTCAGAAGCAGGAAAAACTCTACTCCCATAAGAAATTTATTAATAAAAAAGTAAATACATCAAAGTAAGGAAACAAATGGTCAATAAAGACGCATGTACACATCACCATGCGCATCAGCATAAACCAATTAACAGTATAATATTGGTGCCACAAAGGACCATAAAGAGAAAAACTCCTCAATCGCATGCTTGGACAAAGCATCAGCAACCGGATTTGCCTCTCTGTAAACATGGGTGACAACTAGACAAATCTGCTCCATGAGTTTGAGACAATCATCCCAAATAGAAAGCATCTTCCAAGGTACATTACTTGAATGATTTATAAGAATATCAACTACCAAGGATGAATCAAACTCAATCCATAAGGCCATCTAACCATGAAAAGAAGCATACCGAACATCCTTGATCATAGCCCACAATTCTGTCTCAATTGCCAAGCCATTTCCTAAATAATGATAGAAACAACCTTTAACAAAACCCATATATGTATGAAAAACACCACCACATCCCGAAGGCCTCGGAGAACCTTAGGCCTCCCCATTCACATTAACTTTGATACACTAAGAAATCGGAGGGATCCATTGAATATATTTCATCATAATCAGCTTCTTGCATCTTCCAGAAACACCCAAAGATCGCAAAATGACCATATCTGAAACATCATTCTGCATGAATCCTTTTCGATCATGTGATGTTGCAAGAATAGAAATATGAATTTCCCGAATACCAACAGTGCTTGGTATAATTCTATTTTTAAATATAAGAGCATTTTGGGCACTCCAGATAAAGGAAACCAACGCTCAAAATATAGAGAGGAGAAGTGGTTTCACCTGAGAACTGCAATCAGCTCGATAGATAGAATCCATAAGCAGACCAAAACTCCCTAAATTAATATGGCTTCCAAAGAACCCTTGAAAATAGTCCCATAAACCAGATTAAGAACAATAAGATATAAATAAATGATCAACCGTTTCATCTGCAGCAAGACAATGAAAGCAAACAGGTGCAAGAGAGATTCCAACTCACTTTAAATTCTATTGTAAAGGTAATATGCACTTCCAAATACTCCAAATGAGAAATTAATGAGCCAGAAGAATAAAAGAAGAATGAAACATAGTCATCCATGAAGGAACCAGTAAACTCTCAACACACATGAGTCTATAATCCTCCTTAGTGCTGAAGGTTCGAGTAGTCTGTCACACACAAGAATGATGACTTCCTAAACCATTTGAGGGATGTGTGTAACGTTTTAGGTTGTAAAATTATCATAAAAACATATCAATATATGGAAGATAATTTTCATTTTATATAATAATTATATAAAATAAATTTAAGGATGTGGATAAGGAAATAAAATGAAAAGGCTTTTAGATGAACATTACCTCTTCTTTGGGTATCCTTTTTATGTTTGCAATAAAACCTTAAAAGGATTTTTTTGATGAAAAAAATAAGGATTATAATATTATGGTATGGAATTTGAGAATTTATTTTCTTATCCAAATCTGTTTTATAGGATTGAAGATATGGGAAAGGGGGAGGCCTTTTATATGTGGGGTGAGTGGCAAACTTGTAAATTTTTAAAAGAGGGAATTACATCAATGGTTTTTCCTTTTCCAGTGGGTCCAATCATGAATAAAACATAGTAATAAAATAGATAAGGTATATATATGTTCATATAATGTGTTTTTATAGGTTTCTAGGTCATTTTTCCCTTAATATTAAAGTTTAGTCCCTTTGTAAACTCATATTTCTCATAATCGCTGAAATTAATTTTAATTCTTTTCAGAAGTAATTATGGTAAAAACTTAAGTTGGACTTATTATAAATTTAAAATTATGATGATTCAAAATATTTAATCAATTTTTCCAAATTCACAACGCATTAGTGTAAAAAAAATTAATTTAAATTTAATCCTACGGATGAGATGACAAATCTATTTTTTAAAGTGAAAATTTTCAAAAGTTTATAATGTTTCTTTATCAAATTTCAATATGAAAATTACTATAGGGAAATAAATTTGATTTATATATGTATAATTTATATGTTTCTATTTTAAATCCAATTAAAAATATAATTATAAATTATAAATTATATAGATGAAAATTCAATATTCAATTTTAATTTAGTACTTTTCACTACTCATAAAAAAAGAAACATCTTAGAAAATACCAAAAATTAAACCTAAGATAATTTAGAAATTATTATTTAAAAAATAGAGCTAGTTTTTTCAAATAAATATTTTAAATGTTAAAAAATTTAGTTTTAAAACTAGTATGGCCTTTAAAGGTGAAAAAACTACCTTTAAAAAAATACAGCTTTTATAAATAAAACTAGATTTGTTCTTATCGTATATCTATAAAATATATTGGATGAATGTAAAAATAATTGATCTAACATAAAATATATAAATTTCATTCATATCTTTCACTAATGTTAATTGATTATTTTATTATGATAAAACACCTTTTGGCAAATAATAACAGTTTTTTTTATAAAAAACCATTCATTTATATTCAATTGGTTTTTATATTCATTTCTATTTAATTGGTAACCAATGAATTAAAAAATATATTTTCCTAAGTTGTTTAATCCTATTAATGGCCTCCTATTTAATTTCAAGGATAAAATTTATATTTTAAATAATATTAGTATTCGGTAAAACTCGGTCTTGTGTATAACACATGCCATCGAAGAAAGTGATTATTTCATGTAACACATGATAACTTGATGTTCTGTGCATGGAAAGATATATCAAATATTTAATTTATTTTAAATATTAAATATATTTTAATGTATTAGGATGTTATATACTATTAAATTCTTGGTTTTGTGTGTCATACATGCTATTGAATATGACATTCATATTTTAAAATTTTGGTGTGTTATATTGTACCCACATTAAATAAACAGTAAACTCACAACTTAAACTTGATCTCAGTAATATAGGGATTTCAATTTTTAAATATGTTTTTCAAAAAACCAACATTTTAAAAGGGTTAGTAAAATATCCTCTTTGTAAGGGATAGTCAGAAGTAAAAAATCCCACATGTAATAACATATAAATTGGTTTCTAAATAGGAGAACATTAGTGTCAAGTGAAAATATTGACTTAGAGGGAAAACATAAATAATTAAAGAGTGAATGTCAAGAACCAAGCCAGTTCGACCCTAAACTGGTTGCCCGAGCCGGTCTGTGACATAGCCCGAAGGGCGTTCCAGATCCCCACGGGCTGGCAACTAGTGTCGGGCATCAAAATAAACCAGTTGGGAATGATTTTGGCCCATAACAAAGATGAATAAACATAAACTAAACCAGAAGATAAATAAAGGGAAATAAACCAAACAACGTGGAAGTGGAAAAATGAATTAAAGAAGCGACATGACATACCTCAGGTGACCCCTTGGGTCAATGCGGAATGTAAACCACACTCGATCCCAAAAGCGATCCAAGATTGAAACTTTCAACTGAAAGGTAATATAGGCATGAGCACCGAGATGCTCTGTAAGAATACCAAAATATAAACACGTCCAATGCCCCAACCTTTAGTAAGAAATCCAATCCTTCCAGTTTGGAAATAAGGTATAATAAAATAATCTTTTTCTTTGTTTTCCAATTCAAGTAATGAGTTTCCATTTTCATGTAAAGAATTTCACACCCACGACATTTTCAAAATAGGTTCCAAGCATGCATTAATGTTTAAAAATTAAAATAAACTAGTTTGGAGTAAAATATGGTTTTCACAAACAAGACAACGAGTATAAAACAACTGAAAAGAAAGTTACATCACAAGCAGCATGTCACAAATGAGATCCATGGGTAATCCCTATAGGTAGCTAGCACAAGTGGGAACCTAGAGACCTCGTAACTCAGTGAAACGTGGATTAGAAACCACAACCCTCAGAAACTATGTGGATTAGAATACCACAACCCTCAAAATTCATATGTTTAGTTAGTGTTGTTGCGCCAATCCTACTAGAAGAACCGGGACGAACCCATGCCATGTCATCTACCATACTAGTCCTGGTCACCCACCTAAAAACCCAGGTTTCCCATTGTGCTCTATTTCAATTGGTGGTGAGTTTTCTTAATCAAGCAAACTTATATGTACATAACACTTTATTTTTCTAAAACACATTCAACCTCTCACCACCGATCTACCTCCATGAGCACATTCCTCCTCTTTACATCACACAACAACACACAAGCCTTTACACTAGGGACATATCAAAAACCGCACATTAACACTTGCATCACATTTTTTTTCAAATTAAGGGGAATGTCTTAAGAGGGGTTTCCATTTTTGCAAACCAAATCTCAATGTTTCAAATGGGCCTCATCATCTTATAAAGAGTATTCATCATTTTAGAACACATAAAGGTACAATATATATAAAACAAGATTAAAACCACACTTAAAATAATGTAATACTTTTAAGGAGAACAAACCATCTTTTAATCTCGTGTTCACACCAAAACCCATTTTGAAAATCACTTTGGAACCCCTTTTTAAAAATAATGCATGTTGTTACACTTTCATAACAAAATTGAACGAGATGACGCATAAATTTTGGAAATACCCATTTCATGTTCAACCCCTATGAAACCACTTTTTAAAAACCACAACCATATATATTGTCTATATAGATTTCACATTAAAAACAATGAAATACTTTTAAAGAAACATCAAGAAGAAATGTAAATTCTAATTAAAGATTAGGGCATAGGGGACCTACCTCAAACTTGTCGCTATTCATCGACGACCACTCGAACTGACCCTGCACACATCCATGCACATGCATTTATTCACATATATATAAATACCCCTAGTTTCATTGCACATATTCCCTATGCCATGAGGGAATATGTACAAAGAGGGAATTTATATGTATATGTCTTACGTAATGCATGCACATGTAGGTGTTCATGACACCCGCAAATTCAAACCATCATAGCGAGGTCCAACACACTACACATATAATTTAATAAATCAATAAAACAATTTATGAAACACTTAAAAATTAGCACCATGGAATTTACACAGAAAACACACTTGAACTCACATAAAACGCCACTTTAAATCCGAATGCACAACACAACCATACCAAAACATGTTTTCCATTACTCAAACTATTTAAAATTTAACTTCAAAAGTGCACAATTTAAACAAGCTAAAATAAGACATTTTTCCTTCAAATCACAGTTTTAATACACCTGCACCTAAATTTATTTAGAAAACATTTCTCACTCTCCAAAACAAGGATTGAAAGTCTTTTCAAGAAACATTACAATATGATGTGCATGACACAAATAAATTAATTTGAAATAAAAATTCATTTCTAACACAACCACATATTAAATTATTACGGAAACATACTTTTCACATGTAAAATATTTAATTGAATGTTTCCAAGAATTCCCACAACAAGACCCATATGAAAACCTAACCAATTCTAAAGGAAAACTCAATTCCATCACACATGCATGTCAAAATATTCACAGAACACATTCCGCACCACCCGAAATTATCAAAGAACATGCTAAATAAATTAATCTAGAAAATTCCTTCATCTAAAAATATTTATAGGTGAAATCACCTACCATTGGTGTCGAAAGCCCCAAATTTCGAAGCGAAACTCCAATCGTGCACCAAACACATCGCAAACAACATCAAATAAATCCTAAATTAAGAAACTAAACAAAGAAAACATAGAAATAAAACCCCAATCAAAAGAAACTCTAACTAAAAACCCTACACAAAGTGGAAGAGAGCTTACTAAACAAAATATTGCAAAGGGGAGGCCACTGAAAAGTGTTGTGCACCAAAGGGAGCTCACTAGAGGGGATACGACGCACCGATGAGAGGTTATTGGAGAGTCTGTTCGAGCATGAGGGACGACGTAAGGCTGTGCGTGCGTAGTAGGGGTGGCACATAGGTGGTTGGGGTGCATATGCATGGTCCCTGGAGCTTTTCACCGGAAGTAGAAGGGGCAGGTTGCAAGGGAAGGAGGCGAGGGAGGGTATTATGGCTCAAGGGGGGAGAAGCAGCGTGACACGAGGGAGGGGGTGTACATGTCTAAGAGAGAGGGAGAGAGGTGAAACGGTGGTGGCTCACCGGAGGGAGGACGTGGGAGGGAGAGCGGTCGAAGGGAGGGAAGGCCGCTGGTTGGGGGTGTGCATGAATGGGGAGGGGAGGTCGCGCGAAGTGTTTAATGGGAGATGTGTCGCACAAAACCTAGGGAAGAAGAGAAAGAGGGGTAGAAAAAAAGGAGAAAAAAATAACGAAAAGAAAATAAATGAAAATAAATAAAAATTTAATAAATAATGATAATATTAATATTCATAATAACTTAATAATAATTATAATAAACTTGATAATAATAATATTATTAACCATAATAATAATAATAAGATAAAAATAATTGTAAATGGATTAATAAGAACAATATTGATATTAATAATAATAATAATTATTATTATTATAATAAACATAATAAGATATTAATAAACCTAATACACTTTAAAAAATTAATAGAATGTTAATAATAATAATAATAATAATAATAATAATTACCATTATTATAATTATTAAAATAACTCATTAAAAATAATTTTATTTATTTTTCGTGAACATGAGGCAGGCCGCATGGTAACTCGGGAAAAGACATGTGGCTTTGAATACACTCTTCCCATGCACCGGACGTTGTCATGGGAAAAGCATTCATTCATCAACAAAAATGCAAAAATTTAAAACAGGCTTGGCCCACAGCTCGATAGAAAATTTAAAAGTCTGATAAAATAATAAAATAACATTATTTCAGACATCCGGGTGGGACAATTCTCCCCACCACAAAAACCTTTCTTCCTCCATAAAGTCGCCCAGCCAAACTAGGAATCAAACTCAAGTTTGAAACTGAACGAGGCCCCCAAAAACATGAACCAGGTGTGACTTTTCACTCCATTAGTCACAACTGACCAACTATGATCGAAACTGAAAAGAGAAGAACTATTAGGAAACGAGGAAGGTTCTCCCCACCACAAGAACCCGACTAGAACAACCAACATTGAGACTCAGCACGGGCTAACTCTGGAACTGCTAACTTGATCCAAGAGGGAACCACCACACAGACCAAACCTCGAAGAAGGCATGACAAGATTCATGGTGGGTCTCCCTACCATTTAAGAACTAGCCAGCTTAATCCAATTAGAATAGACCAATATGAGAAACCCAGCACAAACCAACCCATGAACTCTCCCCATCAACCTGACCCCCACCACATGGGGTCATCAACGAAAGACCCCAAACTGGGTAGTGGACCAAAACCCTATTCATTATTTCCCAAGACACATGTGTCTTCAAACAATTACATTCTAAAAGAAGAATAGGTCTCCAATGGAGCTATCCACATGAGAGAGATAATCATCTTGAGACTCACAACCATAAAGAGACAACTCTAAAGCTCATATTTGAGGAAACTACTATAATTACAAGAAAACAAGATCACCACACCTTTTTACAACCACAGTGGCGTATTCAAATAACAAGTACCACAACGAGAAAAAGAGACCTCTCTGTCTCTTACAGCAAAACAGAACCTTCAAAGATGAGGAAGCTACAACAGAGGGATTCAAAACATCCCCATTTTGGCACTGAAGACAAAAGATAGTCCATTATGCCCCACACCGAACGATTCTTGACTGCGTGAAGAGCTTCACTCTGAGACCTCTGGCTGGAGATCGGATTTCTTGAAGCATATGATGCCCCGAAGTCAAGAGCTGACATCCTTCATTCGACACTCCTGACGCTGCCACTAGAGGAACATCTCCAATTGCCCTAAACGGCCGTACTGACGGCAAGCCTTCAGATGATGATGACAAGGCGACTTAAAGTACCCAAACTGAGCACACTAGAAGCAAATAAGGGGTGGTCTAACTAATAGAAGATGGAATTGAAAAGAAGACTTGTCTGAGACAGGTTCCTCTGATTCACTCTCATCACCGGATGGGGAACCTTCCAGAGCACCAAAAAGAAATGGTACTGGACCCTGGATAAAGACCCCACACAAGAGAAACTTTAATTGATTCCACGATGCTACCTCCATATAAAATGGAATCTACCCCTTGGAAATCCCCATGCAGTCCTTCACTGGTTATTAGCCTTACTCTACACTCACTAGTTCTACCACTTTCCTCGCCTTCACTTCCTCAGGTATAACCCATCGAATGAGAGTGGTCTTAAACACCTTCCTAGACATACCATCAGGCAATGATTCTGAGATCATCTCCTCCACCAATCCAAAGTTGCACCTTCCAACATACCCAAACCAACATGGACTCTCATAGCTTGGGGAGCTTCAAATAACCTGAAAATACCAATGATTTCACTAAGCCAGCCTTCTACCTTCGAAAGATCACGATCACCACAAAATCTAGACAACAACTGAAAATAATTCAATTCCACCACCCCACTAAGACTCTGGGTAGAACCAATAACTAGAAGAGACTCACTAGAAACTTATGGGAATTTTCTGGGCAGCATATTCAAAAACAAGAGGCAGAAATCCAAATCAAAACTCATCATAAATCAAAATTACACACCTCAATCACAAACAAAATCTCAAAATCAAATCACTATTCCAACCACAATTCAGTATGTCAAAACCAAGAACCCACGAAAAATGATACCAAACATGAACTGAGAATAGTAAACAATTTCTAACTCACTTTCATAAACATTTGAAAAACCCATTTTGAAAACCATTGTTCAGCAAAAAAACAACTTAAATATCCACCATTGGTATCCCATGAAGTCTCACACATACATATCCCTATTCATTCTCAAGCACTCATCCACTCACATCACCAATTTCTCCACTTGCCACATGCACACCTCAATGTATGTGATCACTCATAGGAATACCAACGGTCAATTCAAGACACTTCTCATTTCCAAAACAGACCATTCAACAAGAAGCACAAATTCCCACCGAATTTGTGAAAGTCACTTATCATCAAAGAAACACATTTCTAATTTCCAAAATTTTTTCCATTTCAAAAACCATTTTCCACTCCAACAGCCATATTCCCTTTTGAAAACACCTTAACATAAATCCATTTTCATTTTTGGGATCTACTCACACTAACCAAAACGAAGGTCAAACATAACTCACATCAAATTTTCAAAAACAAGGTACTAGTGGCTATGAAAACCCAGTAACATGGCTTAGCAAACCATGCTCTGAGCAGGCATCCCCATAGGAAGTATCTTGGACCGTGCACTCAGGCTGTACATGGTTCGCTAATCAATGTAGCCTTGTCACGTAACAATAGATCACTTCCCTTGTCATCCCTCATCCACACAGACCAAGCCAAAATAAAAACTCAAATCCCATACTACTCCTAGAAACTCGAGTCTCGGGATGGGAAAGGGTTCATGACGTCCTTCCTACACCTACCTCTCAATTTCCGACACACCTATTCACCAATCTACCTGACACCCCAAATAACAAGGGCCTACCTTTGATACCATTTTGTCATGAACCAAGCTTGGTCGACCATAAACCAGTCACCCGAGCCGGTCTGTGACATGGCCCAACGGGTGTTCCCGATCCCCATGGGATGGAAACTAGTGTCGTGCAACAAAATAAACCAGTTTGGAGCGATTTTGGCCCATAAAAAAGATAAATAAACATAAACTAAACAAGCAAATAAATAAAGGGAAATAAACCAAAAAACATGAAGTAGAAAAAGGAATTAAAGAAGTGACAAGAAATACCTCAAGTGACCCCGTGGGTCAACACAGAACGTAAAGCACACTCACTCCCAAAAGCGATCCAAGACTGAAACCTGAAACTGAAAGGTAAAGTAGGAATGAGCACTGAGATGCTCAGTAAAAATGACAAAATGTAACCACATCTTATGCCCCAGTCTTTAGTAAGAAATCCAATCATGCCAGTTTGAAAATAAGGTATATTAAAATAATGTGTTTCCTTCTTCTCAAATTCAAGTAATGAGTTTTCATTTTCAAGTAAACAATTTCACTCTCACGGGATTTTCAAAATAGGTTCCAAGAATGCATTAGTGTTTAAAAATGAAAAGAAACCAGTTTGGATTAAAATATGGTTTTCACAAACAAGACATCGAGTATGAAACAATTTAAAAGAATGTTACATCAAAAGCATCATGTCATAAATGATCACCATGGATAATCTCTATAGGTATCTAGCACAAGTGGGAACCTAGAGACCTCGTACCTCAGTGAAACATGGATTAGAAACCACGAACCTCAGAAAACACTTGTCTTAGAAGACCACGACCCTCAGAATTCATATGTTTAGTTAGTGTTGATGCGTCAATCCTGCTAGAAGAACCGGGACGAACCCATGTTGTGTTATCTAGCATACTAGTCCTGGTCACCCACCAAGATACATAGGTTTCCCATTGTTCTTTATTTCAAGTGGTGGTGATTTTTCTTAATCAAGAAAACATATATGTACATAACACTTTCTTTTTATAAAACTCAATCAACCTCTCACCACCTCACTCCCTCCATGAGCACATTCATCCTCTTTACATAACACTACCACACACAAGCCTTTACACTAGGTACATATCACAAACCACACATTAACACTTTCATCACAATTTTTTTTCAAATTAAGGGGAATGTCTTAATAGGGGTTTTCCATTTTCAAAAACCAAATCTCAAAGTGCCAAACATGCCTCAACACCTTAGAAGGAGTATTTGTCATTTTAGAACACATAAAGGTACTATATATTTAAAACAATGTGAAAACCACACTTAAAATTAAGTAATACATTTAAGGAGATCAAACCATCCTTTAATCTCATGTTCCTACCAAAGCCCTTTTTGAAAATAACTTTGGAACCCCTTTTTAAAAATAATTCATGTTGTTACACTTTCATAACAAAATTGAACTAATGGCCACATAAATTTTGGAAATACTCGTTTAATGTTCAACCCCTATGAAACCAATTTTTAATAACCACAACGAGATATATATAGTGCATATGTGTTTCAAATAAAAGATCAAGGAAATACTTTTAAAGAAACATCAACCAGAAATGGAAATTCTAATTAACGTTTAGGGCATAGGGGACCTACCTCAAACTTGTGACTATTCATCGATGACCACTCGAACCAACCCTTCACACTTAAATGCACATGAATTTATTCACATATATATAAATAACCCTAGATGCATTGCACATATTCCCCATGCCATGAGGGAATATGTAAAAAGAGGGCCTTTATAAGTATATGTCTTACCTTATGCATGCACATGCAGGCATTCTTGACACCTGCAAATTCAAACCATCGTAGGGAGGTCAAAGGCACTACACAGATAATTTAATAAATCAATAAAAAAATTTATGAAACACTTCAAAATTAGCACCAGAGTGTTTAGACAAAAAACACACTTGACCTCACATAAAAACGCCACATTAAAACTGAACGCACGACACAACCATACCAAAACATGTTTTCCATTACTCAAACTATTTAAAATTTAAATTCAAAAGAGCACAAGTTAAACAAGCCAAAATAACACATTTTTTCTTCAATCCTATGTTTTAATACACCTTCACCTTAATTTCTTTAGAAAACATTTCACACTCTCCAAAACAAGTCCGGATACCCTTTTCTAGAAACACTACAATATGATATGCATGACACAAATCAATTTATTTGAAAGAAAAATTCATTTCTAACACAACAACATATTAAATTATTACTGAAACTTAATTTTCACATGTAAAATAATTAATTGAACATTTCCAAGAATTCCCACAACAATACCCAAATGAAAACATAACCAATTCTAAAAGAAAACTCAATTCCATCACACATGCATGTCAAAATATTCACATCACACATTTCACACCACACAAAATAATCAAAGAACATGATAAATAAGTTAATCCAGAAAAATACTTCATCAAACAATATTTATAGATCAAATCACCTACCATTGGTGTCGAAAGCCCCAAATTTTGATGGGAAACTCCAATCGCGCACCAGACGCTTCACAAACAACACAAAATAAACCCTAAATCAAGAAACTGAACAAAGAAAACATGGAAATAAAACCCCAATAAAAAACACTAACTAAAAACCCTACACAAAGTGGAAGAGATATTACTAAAGAAAATCACGCAAAGCGGAGCACACCGAAATGTGTTACGTGCAAAAGGGAGCTCACCGGAGGGGATATGACGCACCGATGAGAGGTTGTTGGAGAGTCTGTTCGAGCTTGAGGGGTAGCGCAAGGTTGTACGTGGGTAGTAGGGGAGGTGTGTAGGTGGTCGGGGTGCCTATGCGTGGTTGCTGGAGCTTCTCACTGGAAGGATAAGGGTCCGGCTGCAAGGGAAGGAGGTGAGGTAGAGTTTGACGACTCAAGGTGGGAGAAGTAGCGTGACATGAGGGAGGGGGAGGGCAGGTCTGAGAGATAGGGAGAGTGGTGCGCCGGTGGTGGCTTGCTGGAGGGAGGCCACGGGAGGGAGAGCAGTTTAAGGGAGGGAAGGCCGTTGGTTGGGGGTGTGCACGAATGGGGAGGGGAGGCCACGCGAATGGGTTTAGGGGCGATGTGCCTCGCAACACCTAGGGAAGAAAAGAATGAGGGGTAGAAAAAAAGGAGGAAAAAAATAAAGAAATGAAAATATAATAAAATAAAATAAAAATTTAATAAATAATGATAAGATTAATATTCATAATAACATAATAATATTTATAATAAACTTGATAATAATAATATTATTAACCATAATAATAATAATAATCAGATAATAATAATTAGAAATAGATTAATAAGAAAAATATTGATATGAATAATAATCATCATAATAAAAATTATAATAAACTTAATATGATAATAATAAACCTAATATAATTAAAAAAATTAATAGAATGTTAATAATAATAATAATAATAATTAAAATTATCATAATTATTAAAATAACTTATTAAAAATCATTTTATTTATTTGTCTTGAACATGAGGTAGGCCGCACGGTGAACCAGGAAAAGCCGCGTGGCTTTGAATACACTCTTCCAATGCATCGAACGCTATCAAGGGCAAAGCATTCATTCTTTTAAAAAAATGGAAAAAGTTAAAACAGGCTTGGCCCACAACTCGATAGAGAATTTCAATGTCTGATAAAATAATAAAATAACATTATTTCAAACGTCTGGGTCGTTACAAATGGTATCGGAGCCAATACCCAGCTGGAAGTTCTTAGGCACCGCCTGGGTTTGAGGCTTGGGGTCCACAACGAGGGCGTTGTGCTTTAAAGGGGTGGCTAATGTAACACACATGGAAAAGTGAGACGTAAAAGGATAAATGTTACTACCCATGTCAAAAAGGTGCAACTTTCTTTTTGGGAGCCTACCTGATTAGAACTCCACAGTTAAACATGTTTGGTCTGGAGTAGTAATCAGGATGGGAGACCTTCTGGGAAGTTTCCCAGGGTGTGTGTGAGTGAGGACAAAAAATACTGGATGAACATGTCTTCGCCTGTAGGGACAATCATTACTTTGATAAGCAACCCTTGAGAGTAATAGCCTATGGTGTGCTGGGAAGGCAACCAAGGTATTACAGGAGACCCATGGGGTTAGATGACAAGGTTCATGGCCCTAGGAGGTGGGTCGTGATAGTGAATGAAGTCATTGATCATAAATAATTTAATGATCAGTGGGATGTTTAGGGTTTCATATTCATAAATCTAATTGGTGTGTAAGGGTTATTGATATCATCAGAAACGATGGTAATAGTATAACATTTTATTTCAAGGTCCTTTTTCTAAAGTTGATGAATTATTTAACTAGCTAAGAATATAATTAAATATACTTGATATGTTTTTTATTTTATAAATTAAGTTTCATAATTTTTTTGTGCTTATATAAATTTCCAATTCATCCCATACTCCACAAAACAAATATCCAAAAATGAAATTTTATGAAGAAGTAGTGAAATTCACTTTTAACATATAGTAAGATCCATAAAAGAGTTAATTTTTTTCAATATATCTCTAATTATTTTGTAAATACAATATGGTTTGTCACAAGCTATTAAATGTAATAAATTAATCTCTAAACCTAAAAACAAACAACACTAGTACATCATTAATATATATTTATTAAATATCTTTTCCACTGAAACATATGCTTTCCATAAATTTCTCCCAAAATATACTTATATTTTTCATGATTATTATAACCAAAATACCATGGGTAAAATAAATCTATATTTTAATAATTTAATCAAAATAAATAAATACTTTATCCATTTTATTTTTACATAGTTCCTTCCATGGTCTAGAGGTTACCCTATGTTATTCATTGTCATTATTTATTCAAATATGTCATTATGGTTTTTAAAAAAATATAATTCATCCTAAGAATTTCCCCCATATTGTCATACCTGGTGTGTATCAAGGAAAATTCTCATGTACCAAGTTACGCTCGAGTCAATACTGACATACCATTTTTGGAGTTATTACCTCTAGGTACAGTAATTCCAAAACCATGTCCACATGTAGTTTCTAGATATAGAATTATTGTGAGGAATACCCGTATAATATCTACCTTACCTAAACTTCTATATGTTCTCATATTCTTATCTTCAAATTCTATCTTATGGTTATGTTCCCAATTTCATGTTTTCCAACTTCTAGTTTCTGAGTTTGCTACTAAAATTTCTCTAATACCAGTTGTATCATCCCTGACCCTAGAAGCCTAGAGCTAGTGCCTAGTACCATTACACTGTCATAAGGTACAAGAAAACAAATCCCAAATTACCAATAATTTTAGTAGTAAAGATAAATTATATACATAACTGATTCTCATATTGAATATGAATACATAAAATTCCAGTATAATTTTTTTTCTTGAAAATAACTTTATTACATCTAGGTTATCCCTACATATCAGTCATAATAAAATTCATGTAATATTGGGGAATGTAAAAAAATAATGGTAAGATCAAATGTTTGTAATGGGTTAAATACAGTGAAATAAATAATGAATTAATGAGTATAATAAACATGGAAATTTAAATAAGTGATCACACATTCCATTTAAATAACTATATAAGGCCTAGTCAATATGGTAAGGTATATAACTGAGCATACATGCTATATAGTCAATAAAATAATAAGGAAGTGCATAAATATTATGTTAATGTATATAACCGGAAACACATGTCATTTAATCATTGAAATGAGAATGAAATTCATCCACATATTTTTTTTATAGTGAGAATATAATGGATAATATTAACTGAATTCTAAATAAAACAAATTCTTAGTTGTCGAATATCATGTTTTCTACGAACATGATACCTATACAACCAAGATATATCCTAGAGGAAACTTAAAACATACTGGGTAAAAATACATTAGTTGAAGCTATCCAAATAATTTTTCACATGAGTCTACCTATGCATCAAGGGGATTGGATTAACAGGTCCCCAACATATGTCTTGCATTTCCAATGAATTCCACATATATCGAATAATCGATTTAATTCATGGAAAATGTTCTATATCAAATATCCATATTGAGTAAAGGATACATATTTATAAAAGTTTCCCGAGCTGATCAAATAACTTTCAAAGTAAACACTATATATAAAAAATGGTATATGGTTTGGGAAAAACCATATCCGTGATAAATGTTATGGATATTTTGGGGAAATGTAATGTTCAAGGATCATAGAAAAGTGAATCCTCGATGGGAATTTAATGACTAATAAACTGATTCAAGGATGTGAACATAAATACTATCCTTAGTCAAAATAATAATAATCCATCTATAGTAATAATAAGTATAGTATTAATATAATGGAAACCCATTGGAGTAAGAATAAGGGTTATTATCACTGATGAATATAAAAGTATATTTAAAAAACTCTTGAGGAAAATATCCTTTTCATTTTGAAAAAAATAAAATATTTTTCCTTTAAAATCACATTCTAAAACATTTTCCTAAAAAAATATTTTTAAAATTTAAAATTATTTTTCACAGAAATTACGGCGTGTAATTTGATACTAGATAAAAAGAATATCCCTTTAGAATTGTAAAAATGTTATAAAAGTGACTTGTTTGAAAAAGATAAGAATATTCTTATGAAACCATTTTATAAGAAGAAAAAATGGGTACTAATTTATTTTAAAATCTTATTTTAAAAATTTTTAAAAATTGTTTTGAAAACATTGTTAGAAAACATGATTTTGTATGAAAACAAAGTTCTTAAAGAAGAGAGAAGCGAAGTAAAATTTTATTAAAACATTTTTTCAATAATTTTAAGTACCAAAGAGTTAATAAATGGTATTATCACTTGAAAAATATCACTAGTATATAGAGGAGAATAAAATTTAAGGTTTTGTTATGTAATTTTATTATATCTTCCTTTAATTTATATTAAATAATAAACAATCTCGAAATTTAAGTAATTGTGAAATAAACAAGTCCAATGACCGTAACGTTCAATTGATAATTAATAAATGAATTGATTTTTTGTATCAATTTGAAATCCACATAAAAGTACTGTAAATTATTTAGTTTATATTTTATATTAATTATACATATAATCATAAAATATTAAAAATTATAAGGAATTAATATAACCTAATGAAAATGAATTGAGTTATGAAATTATTTATCAATTGGTAGATTTTAATTCAAATACACTTTAATGAAATAGTTTAAATTGAAACTTAAAATATCATTAATAATGAATTATTCCTGATATTACATGTAACGGGTTAGTATATACACTATATAAAAATAATTAGATCCATAACACTATAGTATTCCATAATGAAATGAAATTGAGATGAAATCCATTACCTTACGCTTCCTTTTGGATGAATAATCATTAAAATAGTTTATAATTGTTTTAATACTTTTATTAAATTATACAATAACCATATTAATTTTTATAATATCATATATTATTCTTATATAACATATTATCACTCATATGTTAATAATATTTCATTGTTTTTATTGATTCGGGTGTTAATTGCCTTGTTTTTAGTATGTTTCGACATGTCAATTTTTTTGTTCCTCTTAAATTGATCGTTATTCCATCATATATGGAATTTAAAACATTATTTAAATATAATATATGAATGTTATATGTTTATTTAGAGTGATACATAAAATTTAGTGATAGGAAATGAAATGTTTCATTCATGGAGAAGGTGGGTTACACATACACATGAATGCAACTTCCATTTTCTTATCATATTAAAAAATAAAAGTAAATAATATATATGAATATTATAATTTTAGTATAATTTTTATTTTATATATTTAAAATATTTTTAGTAAACTCATCCTTAACACATTCCTTGTATAGTGTGAATGAATCACATTGCTTTTTGAGGCGGTAGTCCGTCGTACACATGAACGATGTTATCATATTCCCACAAAATGGAAGGAATGAAGGTATGTGATATAAAATTACTAAAAAAGAATAAACACATCATAAATTTCTTATATATAATTTATCATAAGTATGTACATCATTATTACCATCCTTGATAGGTGTTAATGGAAAAATGAATGACATTATTTTGTGATGACATTATCTACGGTACACATGAATGATGATTTCGTAACCCATTTTATGTAAGTGTGTGATGTTTTAGGTTGTAACCTTGTAATAATAAATTATATGAATATTTAATATAATTATGTTACTATATAATACAGGTATAAAATAAATTTAAGGATTATGATAAATAAATAAAATGAAAACTATTTTAGAAGAACATTACCTCTTCTTTAGGTATCTTCCTTAGGTTTTCACTAAATATTAATAAGATTGATTTCATCCAAAAATATTTCATCTAGGATAATGGTATGAAATTTTAAAATTTATTTATTTGGGGATTTAATAAACCAATGTAGTTTGAGAGGTTTGAATAAGGGAAAGAAGGGGAGGCCTTTTATAAGTGGGGTGAGAGGTAAACTTGTGAATTTTTTAGAGAGGGAATTCCACCCACGTTTCATCCATGTCTATTATCTAAAACAATACACAAAAATAGATCTTATAATGTAAAATGTAGAAATATGTCCATAAAATTGGGTTTGTAAATGTTTCAAGGTTATTTTCCCACAATGTGTAAATTTTAGTCCCTTAGTAAACTCATTTTTCTCTTCATCACTGTAATTAATTTTGACTTCTTTCACAAATCGTTTTGGTAAAAAATTAAATTTATCATATTATAAATTATATACTATTTTTATTCAGAATTTGAAATACATTTTTAAAAATTAATATCATAGAATTGGAAAAAATAAATTTAATATTAATCCCACTAATGGGATAAGAAAGAAGGTTTTTAATTTTAAAATGTTTAAAAGTTTACAGTGTTTATATATCCAATTTAAATATTAAAATTATTCAAATGATATAAATTGGATTTATATAATTATAATAAATATATTTTAATTTAAAACCAATTAAAAATATAATTCACCATTATAAATTATTTAGATGAAAGTTCAGTTTTCAATTAAAATTTAGTGTTTTCCACTATTCATCAAAAAATGATGATTTTTAAAAAATTAACAAAATATCACCATAAGATATTTTTGAAATTATTTTTTCAAAAATTAATTTTATTTTTATGATTAAAATTTATTAAAGTTTTAAAATTTATTTTTAATACAATTGCGTCATTCAAAGAACAGAAAACTGCCACCAGAAAAATACATCTTTTTATATATAAAATTGGATTTTTTTATCATATACCTATAAAATATATTGGTTGAATGGGAGAAAATTATTAAATATATAATGTATAATTTCATTAATATAATTGACTAAAAGTAATTAATTAAATTTATTAGGATAAAAACCTTCTTTGTATAATAATAGTTTTTTTATAAAAACACTTCATTTATATTCAATTCATTTTTATATTCATTTATAATTAATTAGTAACAAATTAATTCAATCATATATTTTAATAATCTATTCAATCTTATTTATAACCTATAATTTATTGTCTAACTGATAATTTGATTTTCAATAATAATAGTATTTGGTAAAACTCGGTCTTGAGTATAACACAATCCATCGAAGAAAGTCATTATTACATGTAAAACAGGCTAATTCGGCGTTGCATGCATTGTAACATATATAACATATTTAATTTATTTAAAATATTAAATATATTATAATTTATTTTTATGTTATATTCCCTACTTTTCTTTGTTTTTCTTGTTATACAATCTATCGAATATGACATTCATATTTTAAAAAATTTAGGTGTTATATAGTTTTTATAAATACAGTCACTTTTATGACATAGTTATAATTGGAGATTGACATAAAAGTTTATAAAACCTTTTATATATACTAAATATAATTTTATGGATTAAAATAAAGAATTCAAAATATTATTTTTAATTTAGAAACTTATGTTGGACATTTTACAACTTAGGTGATGTTTTATTCTAATAAAAGAACTCTTTTTATTATTTTCTTTAAGTAAGTATTTATGAGGTTACGATCAATTTGGATTCGTTTTTAAGTCACACAAATCTATTTTTTAGTTATAAACCAATATATTTTAGGTTGATAAATCCTAAACATTATTTCATTGTAAATTTATTTTTATACATAAAAACCAATTTTTTAAAAACAATTTTTTCTTTTTCTTTTCATAATTCTATTAAAAGTAATTTTTAAAACCTATATAAATTAAATATTATAAAATATATTTCATATAATTCAAAATATTAATTTTTTTAATAAATTATATTTCATTTTTATTCATAAAATTATGCTACAATAGTAAAATTTAGTCACCATTGTTAGAGTTAAATGTGTTTAAAAGGTTTAAAACAATTAGATAAGGTAACATATATCAAAAAACCCAATATATAATTTGATCAGAGGAGTTTATGTAAACCTATCCCATACTATATTATAATTTTGGTTGCCTTTGTGAAACTAACGTTGAGAAATAAATTTAGATTATTTTAACGTTATGAGTATTTAAAAAGGTGAAACCACTCTCACTTATAAAAGGAATCCTCCCCTCCTCACTTAAACCCAGAATTTGAGAACATTATCATTATAAATCCCAAACCAAATAACTTCCAAAAACTCTTATCCATAACATAGAGGTTTGAGTCTCACTAAAAGACAAATCTATGAAGTCTTAAGGAGATATCCAAAGAGGGATTCCCATGTATGAGGTAATCCTCTTTACTAAGTTCAATCTTGTTTATTTATTGTTACACCTCCTCAAAATATTCAATGAAAATATTAAAAAAATTAAAATTGTTATAATTATTTTAATAGGATAATTATTATTATATTACAGCCATTATCTACCTCAATTAAATCCATTGGAAAATTAAAGTATCGCTCATTCGTACGTGTAGACTATGGCCTTCACGAATAGTGTATTACATTTTTCTTAACCACCTGACATTGATTGTTAAAAAATAGATTTAATTAATAAATGTGATATTAATAAAAAGATTAAGGTTTTATAAAGTTTATTTTTTACATTATATTAATATCATAAACAATAAATGTTCATCATTAAATTTAACTGCTTAAAATGTGAACCCTGACACAATTTTCTAAATTTAAATTTATTTCTGACCACATTTTAGAATAATCAATTTTTCTCAAGTGGAATCATTAACAAAAAATAAATCTATAATTCATGAGGTCATGAAAATATTTTATAACACCTTTAATCATGGTCAACATACCAAATTAGTTTTTAAAAATATTTCTGAACAACCTCCAGTGGTCAATGTAAGAAACAACTATTTGATAAATGTATAAAATATGATGATAAATGAATCCAAAAAATAAAATACAGAGGAAAAAGTTAATAATAAATTATTTATTAAATTAATTTTGGTTATTAAAAAACTTATAACTTGTCTGATGAAGTTTAAATCCAAGTTAAGGGTTTCTCTTCTCAAATTTCTTTCATTGAGACATGGTTTTGAATTCTGCACCTATTTACATTATTTGGTGTATATGATACCTTTTTAAAATGTTATATCATTATAAACTCTATAATAATGGTAAATAAATATACATTTCAGGTCCTCTCTTTCAATATGTCTTTATTCAAGTGTTATAAAATTTGTAAGGGTTTATTTTACACTCATTTTTTTTCATGATTTTTCATGTTTAAATTTAAAATATTGGAATTATATAATATTTTAATATTAAAACATATCTAAATTATTAAACTATAGTTATTTGTGGAGTTTAATTCCCTCTTTTCAGTTCACCCTCTATGGTACTCAAATAAACTTAAGGAATTTTTTTTGTAAAAACCAACATTATTTTTTCTTTCTGATCAAGAATATTTTATTTCTTATCCATATTATTAATTTTGATTCAAAAATGTTATTTTATTTACTTAAATGTTTTTTAATATTTAATTTATGCATACATTGAATTTACTTTCAAAATTTTAGAAGTAATATTTTCAACATATTATGTTGAAGTCATTTTTGACATTCATTATATTTTTTTAAAAAGAATATATTTTTAACATATATCACATGGCCATCTATTCTAACCATGATGACCATTAATCATATATTAATATTTCTTTCCATGTTTAATGGGTTTGAAGGAAAATATCATTAACATTGTTCTGGAAATTTTTTATTTAAAAAATAAAGGTGGTTATTGTGAAGGAATAAATAAATTGATTTCATTCCATGTGTATCTTTATCTTCCACTCCATATTTTTTAATATTACCATTATTTATTTACAAGATTAAATTTTAATTGTAAATTAATAAATTTGTGAAAAAACTAGGGATAAATATAAATATAGGATAATATCTGAAATATTGGTAAAGTGAAATATGTTTCACTTCCTTGTAATGGCATCCCTTCCTAGATACAGACAAGTCAATGCAAGCTTTGACTCTGATTATCCTAGGGGTAATAAGATTGAATTTTTTTTTTGGTAAGAACTCAATTTTCACTCGATGAAGAAATAGTATAAATAAATACGCAGCTAATTTGAAACTATGATGGAATATATTTTTTATATTTCCCTACCTTAATTACGAACCATAATAGAAGATTTTAATATATCAATTTTCAAGTTATGTTCTCTATCAATATTCATACCTCCCTTGATATTATGTTTGTCCTTCAAGTCAACTTCCTTTAATATCATGGATTTATTCTATATCATTTACATTATTGAATTAACCATATAGTTATTACTCAATATGGTGTGAACACCATACAAATTTATGGGTGTTTACTAAGAACGTTTTTACAAATATTGACAATCTATATACATGGTATTTAATTAAAGATCATTATTGATTAATAAGTCATGATAATTTTGTATTTATTATTCTTTCCTCTCATATGATGAATGTTTAACCCATAAGGGGCTATAGTTTTAGGATCCTTTAGGGGGTAATCAGGGTATAAATCTCATTCATGTTTCCCCACCGAACATTTAAACTCTTACCACCGTAAAAAATCTTAACAACACTTATTTGTAGGTAGACTATTTAATTGAAAATTTTATTAATTATTCGATTAATTGGTGAAATTATATTATCCTTATTTAGATAATATTTATTATTAATCAATCCATATAAACTAATTTTCATCCTATAGGAAAAAATTATTGAAAGAAAATAGGACATTTGAATTTTAAATAGTTTACCCACATTGGTTTGCATCAAAGATGAACACAAAGACATTGTTTCAATGATACAAAATCCCTTAGTATTTAATAATTCTTTGGATGAAATTTTTTTCTATGGTCACTTAATCCCAATATTAGAAACTTTAAAATATTTTTTGTTGGATCACTAAAACCCAAGGGCCAGTCACTTTTCCCTCTCCCTTTTCTCGATGTTTTAGGATGGAAATCATTTAGTCGTATAGGATAATGCACAACTTCACTATCTAATAGTTAATTCATTGATTAGTTACAATTAATATTTAAACTTCTCTTTTGCAAACAGGTTGTGAAAATCACCATTATCGTCTCATTACTTTCCCTGTTTAAATAGTTTTTAAGGAATACTGAATTCATTCAGAAAGGTCTATCATGATTGTCAATCACTTTCGGTAAAATTCTCTTGATGAAATTTCCAAAATTTCTATTGTACATAACTTCTAACCTTTTCTAACAACTCTTTAAATTTTTGAAACTTCTATGTTTTTCAAGAAAATACCCACAATTCACGAAACTATTATTATGTTTTGAAACTTCATACTTTTAGACAATGTTCACTATGCTATGAAACTCCCAACTTTCATGATACTAGAAATGATTCATGAATCTATCTTAGTCTTTATAGAAACAAGTTTCTTTAATCACAGATTTCATATTATCATGAGTAAATTTTAAAAAATTAACTACTTAAATTGACACAAATCCTTTCTTTATATTTCAAATGCTTTAGTTACCACTCCAGGTAAGAAAAACATTCACGAAACTATTTGAAGAATTAAAAAATTATGACCATTATGAATTTGGATCTTCTAAAAGAGGTGGATAACCCCCATTTTAAAAAAATTATTTGACTGTTGTTCAACTCCCATGTAGACCACTACACTAGAAAGAAACTTCCTTGGATAGAATAACTTCAATGATTTTATGTCACCTTTAGTGCACAACTCGCTAACTTCACGAAACTCCCAACTAGATTTACCAGGTTCATCTAACTCTATTTTCATAGTGAAACCACCACCGTCAAAAAACCTTTTATCTTTAATAAAACACTATCCATTTTTTTATTTCAATGAGGAAGCCTCAAATCTTTACTTCCATAATTATTTACAAAAATATTGATGCCTTTTTTCATATATTCCCTTGCATACCAATGTCACTTTTTCCATATTTTCATAAGATGGCATGGAATTTCAATGTTTATGAAACCCCAGTTTTTCATGAGACTTATTCATTTTCTTTTTATTCCTATAGAAAATTTCTATATACAATAAAACACTTCCAAACCCATTCCATTATGAATATATCAAGGTATTCACAATCCTTTATTATCTCTTATTCATGGTCCAAAAAATTCTCCATGAACATTACATAATTAATCCATGTATGGGTGCTCCTCTATATTAGATACCTTTAAACCAAATCTTAGTATAATGTTGATTTAAATTCCAGGATAGTATAGTGCCCCATGAAAACCCCCTATTCAATTTACTTGCATTACCTTCATAGGTAACTCTGTCATCTGAATAAACTATTGACAAAGTAAAAAATTCTTATGTTCCATCACACTATATAATTTTCAACATGGAATTTAACACTCCATAGTTGAAAATGAATCCAGTACATATATACAATAAATATCATTTGTTTCTAACAATCTCCCCATTTGGATTTCTAGAAACACTTTCTTGGATCCTTTCCCTCTATCTCGATTCCACCTGGTGAATTTATTTTGATACCAACTATTCAATAAATCATATATCAATTTTTTATTATTGTTGGTGATCAATAACATGCATTTCACAATAGAAAACACACAAAAAGACTAATTATTTTACCAGAAAGTAATCAAATGAAATATAAAATCCTTTCCTGATTTGTCTTCATGAAATAACAAACAAAGATTCATGATACTTTATTCTCCATGTAGAAACAACACATGTAATCATGATCCTTTATTCTCGCCATTTTAAATCAAATCCTAATTATAATTTATACCATATAAATTTGATAGAAATCCCAAGAAATCTCCAACCTTGGGAAACAGGGATAACACTTTTAGAACTATATCATTCTCCCCCTATTTACTAGATTTTAGACACTATATGATTCCATATTTCAAGGAAACCACTCGCCTTGTTAGAATCACTAGTTAGAATAAACATTCACTTCTTCCCCATATATCATTTCATCACATATGGTTGTAGGTTTGAGCAATATCTACATATCAAAGACATCTTTTTGGTGTAGCTACATTCAAAATTAATTTTAGTTGGTGGATGTACCACCTAAAAAATTGATATAAAAACCTATAAGAATAATGAATCATGAATCAATTTAGGAAAAATAAGATAATGTTGACAGTTCTAACACTTTCTATTACACTCACTAACTTCAAAACATCTCATGTAGTCATAAAACCTTAACATATTTCAAGTAATTCTTTTACCTAACTTCTTCCTCCCTAGATGTAAAATAAATTCCAATTGTTGAAACTAATACCCCTTCTAATTGATAATAACTTTCAAAAGGTTGATTCATTTATTCATCTTTTGATACTACTTCCTAAACTATAAATGTAAACTAATTTCCTATATCATTAGAAAGTTCTATTTCCATGGTTGGTGGGTATACTATATGTCATATTTTCATCTCAAAAATACCCCAAAAGTTCTCATCTTTTCACTAAATATATAATTGAAATTCATCATGGGACTTTTCCATCCATAATATCTTTTTATATCACGATAAAAATCAAATGATAAAAAAATTTATATCAAAAAATAAATAAATCATGAGATGTCATTTTATTGATACTATTTTATTGTTCCATCCAAAAGATCCAATTCTAAAAAATCAAGAACTCTTGATGCCCCTTGACTTCAATTATAATGTCAACATTCTTCTCTTGATTTTAATTATTGAAACTACTTGTAACTACTACGATGATTCTATTATCAATCATAACTATGGATAATGTAACAAATTAGTTTTTTATCTCTTGATGAAACGTCCACATATATTTAATATCTGTTAAATTTGGAAACACTTTAACAATAATTAATATTTTCTAAAAACATTAGTAGAGGGGATATTTCACTTCCTCAAATTGAGGAATTAGGCTGGTCTTAGTGGACTAATTGTTTCTAATAACCCTTTCCTTTTCCTAATTTTATATTTGATGAAGGAATTTCATCACCTCATCAACCTCCTCTTATGTCAGATTATTCATCATGGTACAATTCTCTAGCTCCATGAAATTGATTCTCATTTAATTGATGTCACGTTAAAAACAATAATTGTAAATTTTTTACTTAGAAAACTCCTTTAAAATATTGAGAAGATTCTTTTTTTCATGTCCCTACTCACTCACCTTTTTCCCTTGGGTACTTTTACCAATAATGATCTCCTGACACATTATTGATTAAACCCTTCTTCTTAATATATTCTTGTTAATCCATTTATCCCATACTGATTCATTGTTTTTCACATCCCATGAATTATTTTATTATGTCACTATCACATTAGATAATTTTAGATCCTTTTTTAGTTTTCCATTTATTCATAATATTTTTCCAAATATCCTCCTATTAAATATCTTATTTTGAACTCCTCTTCAAACAATTATTTTAAATTTCCTTGGGAACTCTCATAGTTCTCTTCTTCTTTAGCATTATGGTATATTTTTCAATCCTTCTTAAGAACACATCATTTCTATCCTATTTGATAGGAATTAGATTAATTTTATAAATTTTCTTCTCTAGTGGATCCTTCTTTTCGTGTTTATCTATATTTCTCATATATTGATAAGTTTATTACTTTTACCTCCAGATTATTTTTCTCTATTTAAAATAGAAACTCTATGGGTAAATTGATATTTGTACATGATGCACCTTCCATTGAGCTCCAATCACTCCCATTAGAGTAGTAAATCTATTTTCCATATTAACAAATGTTCATTAATTATAAACTCTATTATTTTTAGTATTAGGAATGTATGAATTCCTTATTATTCCTTTTATCCCTTTTTCCCATAATACATATCCAAATACTGGAGTTAGAATAAATAAAACATATCCTATTAAAAAACATCTTAAATAGTTACACCTCAGTTGAAATATTGTTGAAACAAATCTATTTTTCCTTTAATACCTTGTGATTCTATTCAAATGCTCATTGTGTATCCCATGATTACACAATAGTATCACTTTGTAGTGATCTTTCTCTAATACTCACCACTTTCAAACATAGAAAGTTTCTTCTTCCTACTTACTAAATCCATACATCCAATTTTGTGGTCTCCACATATTGATACTTCCATGGAAGGGATTTTCTATCTCTTGTTTCATGATTTCATACTTCCTTCATGATTATTCATCTTCCCATCCTTGTCCTTTAGTTGGAAAGTCATCTTCATCAAACTTGAGCTTTCTTCATTTTAATATTTTAAACTCTATACTATTTTTTTAGATGAATACTTTTAGAGATCAACTAATTATCTATTAGATTTTATTTTCCACTTAATGTGAATGTTCTTAAATAAATTAACTTTGACAATTAATTTTTTCACCCATCTTCACAAATTCATCATTTAGGCCACAGTCACATGCCTCTAACATTTTTTCTCCTCAAAAAAACTCTTCCATGTGTAAAAATAATTCATCCTTATTTTACATTTTATTTCAAACCTCCATTGATTCAATTATTTTCTCTTTAGAACCATCTTTACATCATTACACATTGGAATATATATTCTATAATTCCTTTTTTAGAGGATCATTTTCTCCCTTAGATATGAACCCACATTAATTAGTCTTTGGTTGAGATATTTTATTTTTTTAACCTCAATTTTTATCACTTCAAGATTTAATCCTTGAGACTCATTTATTTTTCTTTACTCTGTGTTTTCTTTATTTAGATCATGAAAAAAGATCCTCTAGGATATAGATAGATTCCATATTTTGATATATTAATATCACATCATCGTACGCAGTTCTAACATCACATGTCATATCAAGATACTTGGATATACATACAATAACATTGTAAGAGAAATTTGATACACAATTTGATTAATCCATACATTCAATTTGTGATTTTTCAAGATCCTTTAGCTTAGTCACACACTTATGAAAAATTATTATATTATATGGAATTAATTTAGAATTTTTCTTCTTCAAATTCTTTAAATTTTTTTTCTTTCCCCTTTCTAATGGGAATGAAATATTTCAAGTCAAAAAAAACTAATTAGATCAATTCATACCAAAATAGAACCAACAAGATAATCCTATTCCATGATACCAATTTTTGGAACCTTAAGGGATTTTAGTGAGAGATTACCTAAGAGAGGGGTGAATCTGGTTATCACACTCATTCACATTTCCCCACATAACAATTAAACTCTTACTACCCTTCCTGATATTGACCACCCTTATTAGTAGGGTCACTCTTTTTTTTACCTATTTTAGGATAACCTAATTAAATAGTTCACTTATATTATCCTTATTCATAAAAGATCTATGATCATTCAATAAACATACACTGATTATCATCCTATATAATTTATATAAAGAATGAAAAAAAAGACAAAATAATATTATATAGTGCACCCACACTGGGCTTTGCGAAAGGAGTACACGCCGATATTGTGTCATGTGAAAAAATCCATTATTTATCACTAGTCCTATAGATATAATATTTTGGAAATGATCACACTATTTTAGGGTCCCTACCCATAAAAAATTTAGTATTGGATGACTTTCACCCATGGGTCACTCCATTTTCCATCACCGTTTACTGAGTTCCTTTGGAGGTAAATATTTTAGGATCACATCCCAATGCACAACTTCACTGTATAATATTTAATGCATGTATTAGTTCACATTGATAATAAAACTACTTATTCACAAACTAGTAGTGATGATCTCATTTATAGTGACTTTTATTTCCCTAACAAACTAATCTCAAAGGAATATAAACTTTCTCTGTAATGGTATACCATGAGTGTAGATCACATTCTTTACTCTTCACTTTATTTGAATGCACAAAAATTAATTCTATGTAACTCTTCACATTTTCATGGTACTCATTCACTTTTTCATAGCATCCCATTTTTTCACATAAACATCAAAAAATTCATAAAGCTCTCATTGTTTCATGAAACTCCAAACTTTCACACAAGTACCATTATGTTGTGAAACTCCCATGTTTCACGAGACTATAAATATTTTATGAATCCCACTTAGTCTATAAATACACAAGTTTCTTTCTTAACACAACTAATTTTTGGATGAATGCATTTTAGAAACTCTCTTGGTAAAACTGAAATAAGTCCTTTATTCATGTAACTTATCTTTATATTACTCTTCCATTCATGAAACTACATTTCATAACACTTTCGTGAATTCATATACTTTTGATCACTGTGATTTTGGATCTTTCAAATGAGGGGATGACCCCGTATTTATAAATGTTTTCATCTCATTACAGAAATAACTTGTGTTCCATAAAAAAATGCATGAAACTTATCAGTTTCCCCCAACTTCAATGATTTGATGTTTTCTTTGTTGCTTTACTCCCAGTTTTTTCAAAACTCCAAACTGAATTTCCCAAGTTTGTGCAGCTATATCTACATCACGCAACCCTTATATTTATAAAACCTCAAAATTTTCCAAAAACAATTCGCTTTACTATATTTTAATGAGTGAACATTGAATATTTTATTTTTTAAATCATTGTGAAGCTTTTTATGTCATTATGTCCACTATTTTACTTGCATAAAAATATTTTATTTTCCATATTTCCTTGAAATTACATGGAATTACAATATTCACACAACATATATTTTTTATGAGACTTATTAATTTGATCTATTTCCTTCACAAAAATCTATCATGCACCCATATAATTATAGAACTATTACATCATGAATATATTAAGGTATTCACAGTACTGGAACATCTCCTCTTTATAGGTTGAGAATTTCTCCACCCATTTTCATGATTCATCATTGACTGGGTGATCCTTTTTCTTGAATACCTTAAACCTATCTCTCAGTATAATCATGATCAAAATTTCATGATTTCAAAATGACCATAGAAACTCACTATTTAGTCTACCAAATTATAAGAACCCCAACTTTCTTTCCCGGTAATTTTTTCCTTTTCTCATCATTTTTTAGAAAAATAGGAAATTCTGTAAATTTTCAAAGTACACGCCATGTACATTATGAGTACACACTGTGTACTTCCTTGCCATAGCAGGTCATGTACTAGACGTGTAGTAGCCACACAAATGACCATGTGGGAGTGACTTGGAGGCCGCCTAATACATATTACATAAACAACAAGTACACTCTGTGTACTCCAAAATTACACGCCGTGTATTTTGTTTTTTTCATTAAATGCACCGGGGTCACATCTGATGGACAGAACACCCTCCTTCTAGGTCTCTTCCATCCGAGAGAGTCCGTCCGACTATGGATCTTCGACGATCCCTCAATCCTCTGTCTGTCTTCTGATTCGAACACCGTTGATTGCATTGGAATCACATCAGTGAGTTCTATCTTCTTATAGAGCATCATCTTTTGATTCCTCTTATTTTCCAAGTTATCGTGGGTTGAACATTTTATAAGTTTTATTAGATATATGATGTTCCACGGAGATTCAATCTTCTAGCTTCACGTATAGATATCTCCTAACCCCGATGTAGGTGTTTTGTGCCTTACCGTTCAAATTCGTTGAGTATTATGTGCAAATTCCACCAATACCCTTGATCGGGGTATTGGGTGTTTACCATTTTACCACAGTTGATTATCATGTCATGATTGTATGATTTTGTAGATGTAATTTTAATATGTTTTGGGTTGATTTATATGCTTTGGATGTTTTCCCCTTGCTTGTTCTGTTTACGACCGTTTGGTCCTATTTAGCATTTGGCTGCCTTGCCTATTTTCAATGCCTGTTGTTGTAGTATGGAGAGTTATATTCTGAAATTCTTGTTATGTTGTAGACTAGTTAGCCAATTAGTTCTGTAGGTTTAATTTGGCCATATTATACTGCAATGCTCGTTGAACTACACAGGTTCGTGAGAACCTCGTGTAGTAGACTATAAGGGGAATTGACTGGGTGAGCTTCCCAGAGAGTCCTTGAGCACATTATTCTATAATGGGGATTGACTGAGTGAGTATCCTCCGAGAGCCTGGAACCACATGGGGATATAAGGGGAATAGATAGAGTTATCTTCCTCAGAGAGTCCTTGTTTGCTTTAGACTATTAGGGGATTGACCGAGCGTGCTTCTTCAGAGAGTCTTTGTTTGAATTGTACGAGCTGGGCTATAAGGGGAATTAACCGAGTGAGCTTCTTCATAGAGTCCTAGACCTTGGGGATATAAGGGGAATTTACCATGTAAGTTTCCTCAGAGAGTCCTTGACTAACCTAGACTATACAGGGAATGGACTATGTGATATTCCTCAGAGAGTCCTTCTTTACCTTTGACTATAAGGGGAATGGACTGTGAGCGCTTCCTCAGAGAGTCTTATTATATTCATATACTCAACCAGAGGTGTTAGGATGAGTGTACTGCCTAGAGGGTTGCTTGTAATTTTTAGGTAGGACCAGAGGGGATGGCTGTGAGTACTTCTTAGAGGGTTACCTATTTTAGGATTAACTATTTGTTTTACTGTTTCTTGACATTGAAATTTTGCATTGTTTACTGCTTAGTACTTTTTTGTTTAATGCTTTATGTACTTTTACCTACCACATACTCACTGACTATTAGGAACAGATCTTCATGTGGTTTGCTACTAGGATTTAGTCTCACACCCTATTTGGGACATGCTTTTGGGCCCAAAAATATTATATTATTGCAGGTATAGATAAGGGAAAGTTCTCTTATACTTGATGTAATTGACTTGATGTGGAGCTGGAGAGCATGATACAAAGCTATGTCTTGAGATTCTGAAGAGTTTATATGCTTTCTTTTACACTTTGGTTTAGCACTATTGTATTCCAGCATTGTGACTTGTTCGACAGTTTTCCTAGACATATGTATCTTGCATCATTTTATATATATGTTCTCTAGTTTATACATTCAGTCTTCTGCTGTTACTATTGTATGTCATTATTACTGCTTCTTCTCTTGTATGTATTTATTGACTTCTGTTGTGTACTCTCCCAATGAGCACATAGTTTCCCTACTATCACACCCAAGGCCCTCGCTACTAGTTGGCAGCTTCTGGTATTCGGGGAAATGTACTTGTGGCCATGTGACCAACTGGGTACGAGGCGCCTCTGGGTGGCTTTCGGAACCGAAACGTTACAAAGTGGTATTAGAGGAATTATTTTTTCTTGATTTACTATTCAGAGCCTTTATCTAGGGATATGATGAAATGGGTACTTGGTAATAAGTTGTGCCTGGGAGTAACTAACCCGTGTACAGACAAAAGCCAATCTACCTTGTTTAAATTGAAATTTTTCTAGTTTTTAAAGTATTACAGTTGATATAATTTCACCTTGAGTGATTCACATGGTTTGTGATGCTATTGTTGATATTATTTAGGTTCTATTTCTGTTGCAACCCGATGATATGAGGGTACTCCATATCATGCATCATATAATAACTTGCTAGAAATCACATGTCATGCATTTTTTCCATTCCATCCAGGATGCATTAGATATTGTATGTTGTTGTGATAGATGATTTGTAAAATATACATGCTGTTGTGATAGTTTCATTGATATAAATACATGTTGTTTGATAGGGGATTGTTTGTGTAGAAATTTTCTTGAATGAATGCCAAACATTGGTTCTTGAGGTGTTATGGGCCCTCATGGACAGGAATTTGGTGGATCATTACCTTGTTTTCCATGTTATAATGTGTACAACATGAAAAACTTTGATTCGCGGGGAGTATGGGCACTCACGGATTAGAATTTGGCACTTTCAAAGCTTGTTTCAATGTTTTCTGGGTTCTGGAGTAGTTTTTGAGGCTTAATTTCTAGAAAACCCCAGAATACATGTCATGTAATGTTAAGTAAATGTCGCATGTTCTTATGTTTAGGAAGAAACTATTTTTCTTAAGTACACACCGTGTACTTTATGTACATGCTGGGTAGTATCTAACCATGTCATAGGTCGTGTGGGCAGAGACATGGGATGGGGAATGTCTGGTGGGAACATGTTGTGTACACTTCGAACATGTCATGTTGTTTTGACCCCGTTCCCACTCATGTCACTAACAACATAGGTTGGACGATTCATTTCTAATACAGGTCGTGTGCCATATAAACATATCATGTAGTCTGACATAGGTACCTGACCATGTCACGAACAACATGGGTTGGTGTCACCCTTTCTTGTACACGATGTGTCTGCCTTGAACAAATCATGTAGTCTGGCCTAGGTACCCGACCCTATCACGAACAACACGGGTTGGTGTTACCCTTTCACGTACAAGCCGTGTCCGCCTTGAACATGCCATGTAGTCTGACCCAGTTACCCGGCCATGTCATGAACAACACGGGCTGGTGTTATCCTTTCTCATACATGTTGTGTTCTTCTAGAACACGCTGTGTAATGTGAGCCATGTGTCAGACCGTGTCACTGACATCACAGGTCAGGTGAAACTTGTCTAGTACACACCGTGTAAGATTTTTACACATCGTGTAGTATTTCATTAGGAGAGCCTTATGGCTTAACCATGTAGAAGGACTCATCCAGGATAAGAGGATTCAAGTACACGTCGTGTGTTATGACAACACAAAATGTGATTGGAGTGTTACATGACCAGTTAAGAAGGAGTACACACCCATGTAAATGACTTCAGGGATCACGTCGTGTAGTCATGTTTTATAAAACATGTGTTCTTTCTTTCTCATGTTCCCTTCTGAAAATCCTTATTTCTAGTCCCTGATAATCTTGATCTAAGGTGTGTTCTTGAACTTGCAGATTCATTCCACTGAGACATCCTCCGGTTGTGCGCCAGTTTCCAGATGGTGATCAGACACCGAACATGGCCGATCAGGGACTACCTAAAGAACCTCTAGTTATGCCAGCCTTGGTACCATCCATTTTACCTGACACTGGTGTTGATTCAAAGTTCAAGGATGGATTTCTGAGTATGATGAAAACCTTTTAGGGAGCACCGCCTCCTGCCCCATCAATGGTAGATTTGATGAGGTTCTTCTAATAGCAGCATCCTCCCACTTTCTCTGGGTATGGAGGACCTCAGGCTTCAAAGTCATGGCTAGAGGCCACGCTGATTATTTTCAAGAATCTAGAGATACCTCCATAGAAGAGGGTTAATCTCACTACCTACATGCTCTGAGACTCCTCCAAGAGGTTGTGGGATGTGATCTCATAGGCGAGATTCCAGCAGAATATGGCTTTGGATGAGTTCTAGTGCATCTTTTACGATTACTTCTATCTGAAGAACTTGAGGGCCGATCGAGCCCTATAGTTCATGATTCTGGAGTAGGGAACTTTTACTGTTTTGGAGTATTCCTCTCACTTCACGGAGCTGCAATATTTCATGACTATTCTAGGAGGTGATGAGTTATTCCTTGCATGGAAGTTTGAGGACGTTCTGAGGCACGACATCCAATATCAGGTGAACATATTCAGGTTTACTTCTATTTCATATATCTTCAAGTAGGCATTGATCTCAGGGAGTAAGCTGAGGGATCCTGGAGCTATGACCCAAGACGGTTCGGCATCCAGAGTTAGTGCTCCCCTAGATGATAGCATGAAGTACCGCATGAAGGCTACTTGAGGAGATCAGAGTAGGAAGGATACATCCTCCAGTAGCTAGGTGGTGTGCTACTAGTGTGGGGTAAGTCTGAATATGAGGCCACATTGTACGAGGGACCCAGTGGAGTGCCAATCGTGTGTAAATATGGGTCACCTTCAGTGATTTTGTCAGTTCTTCTCACCAGCAGCTGGTGGTAGGGGTTCTTCTTTGACTCCTCATTCAGGAGCAGTGCCATCAATTTCTCACCAGTCTGGGAACTAGAGTTCTTTCGGACGTTCAGCCCGAGGTGGAGGTGGTAGTCAAGGTATCCAGTCACCTGGTTTTCAATGACATCAGGGTGAATCATCTCAGAGTGGTTAGGTAGGGTCAAGGATCGCGGTACACACCAGACTTTTGCAGTGGAGTAGACCCAGTAGGAGTAGGATCTCAAACCTTATACCGTTTGAGGTACAATATTAATAGACTCAGTTTTATCTTCTGATCTTCTTGATACAGGGTCTTCCCATAGATTTATATCTGTTGATATCATGGAGAGCCTTGGGCTCTATATTTTTTCTTCTACTGATATCTTGATGCTAGAAAATCTTCTGGGGACTAGAACGGCTAGTGTGTGTCCGTGCCGAGGGTGACCTCTACAGGTTGGTAGATGTCACTTTTTATGGGACCTCTATGTCCTAGAGATGACAGGATATAATTTCATTCTTATAATGGCCTAGTTGGTTCCCTTCTAGGTAGTCTTCGACTGTTATCACCATAGGTAAAGTCTCACATCAACAGAAGGTGGATCTTTTCTTCATAGGGGTGAATGGGATGTCGGGGTGAGAAGAGTGGGTCTCGGGCATCATGTTTTGGGATGAGTTACTACCCAGATTGGTATTCTATATCTAGATGATCGCGGGAGTTCACAGTTATACTTTAATCCAATGGTGGAACGTTTCATAGATGTATTTCTAGAGGACTTTTCATGTTTTCCTCCGAAGCGTGAGGTATACTTCTCGATTGACCAAGTTCCAGGAGCAGCACCAGTGTCTATTCCTCCTTATAGGATGGCTACACTTGAGTTGAAGGAGCTCAAGAAGTATTTGGAGGATTTGTAGGCAGAGGGTTTTATCCGACCTAGTACTTCTTCATGAGGTTCACCTATCCTGTTTGTGAAGAAGGCAGATAGTACCCTCAGGATTTGTGTGAACTAACGGAAGTTTAACAAGTTGATGGTCAAGAACCAATATCCCTTTTCTAGGATTGATGATGTCATTGATCAGCTTTGAGGAGCCCAGGTGTTCTTGAAGATTTACTTGAGATCAAGTTATCATCAGATGCAGGTTAGACCATCAGATATACCTCTTACAGCCTTCAAGAGTAGGTATGGTCTATACAAGTATTTGGTCATGTCATTTGGTCTCACGAACGCGCCGGAAATTTTCATGGCACTGATGAACCAAGTGTTCCATACATACTTGAATTCTTTCGAGGTGGTCTTTTTTGGATGATATCTTGGTGTACTCTTACACTCAACACGACCATGCTACCCATCTTGAAATCATTTTGAGTACAGTGAGAGAGCAACAGTTATATGTTATAATCTCAAAGTGCCACTTTTGGATGGATCAGATTCACTTACGGGGTCATGTTATCTTAGAGGAAGAAGTATTAGTTGACCCAGAGAAAGTGAGAGCTATAGTTTCCTAGGAGAATCCGAAGAACATATTTGAGGTACGGAATTTTCTAGGGCTGGCTTGAAACTACATATGTTTCATACAGGAATTTTCATGCTTAGCAGCACCACAGACAGGTCTGACCAAGAAGGGTGTGAAGTTCATGTGGTCAGATTCTTGTGAGTCAGCCTTTCAGGAGCTGAAAGGGAGGTTGACTTGAGCCCGGATACTATTCTTTCTAGATCCAGGAAATATCTATACTGTTTAATGTGATGTGTTAGGTATCAGGTTGGGATATGTGCTTATGCAAGGTGATGGAGTTGTTTTGTATGGGTATCAGCAGTTGAGGCCACATAAAAGGAATTACCTGACGCATGATCTGGAGTTGGTAGATATTGTTTATTCCTTATGATGTTGGAGGAATTATCTTCCCGGAGAGCACATTGTGGTATTCACCAACCATAAGAGTCTCAAGTACATCTTCACTCAGCATGATCTGAATTTGAGATAGTGTAGGTGGGTTGAGTACCTATAGTCCTTTGACAGTGAGCTTGCCTATATGCCTGGGAAAGGCAACGCATTGGATGATTCATTGAGTAGGAGGACTCAGATATAGGCAGTTCAGGAGGCTAGCAGTGAGTGGCAGCTTATGGCTCTGTTCTCTGAGATGCATGTGGAGGTGCACGACAGTTAGGGTTAGATTTTTCTTTCTTCTGTAGCTATTACCTATAATCTTCTTGATCGAGTTCGAATGAGGTACCTATCATATTCTGAAGGCCTAGTCCTAAGGGAGAGTATGTGAGGAGAGGACCATATTCCTGGATGGATCATACGTGATGATGAGATCTTACATTTTTAGGGACGTGTATAAGGGCCAGCAGAACTACGTGAGGAGCTGATGTGGGATTTTCATTCCTCTGTTTGGGAAGTTCATCCTGACGTCACCAAGATGTATCATGATTTACACCGTAAGTATTGGTGGCGAGGTATGAAGAGGGATGTTTCTGGTTTTTTCATGAGGTGTTCCACTTGTCAGCAGGTGATGGCAGAGCATCAGCGACCACTAGGGCTTTTACCACAGTTACCCATTCCTGAGTGGAAGTGGAATGACACCACAATGGACTTCGTGATCGGTTTGTCGAGGTCGCCTCAAGGGAATGGTGCAGTTTGGGTTGTCATTGAAAGACTCACAAAGGTTTCCCACTTCTTTCCGATCAAGGAGACATTTAGTATTGATGAGAAGGGACGGTTGTACATTCGTGAGATTGAACGTCTACATGGAGTTCTACAGTCCATTGTTTCAAAAAGAGATGCATGTTTTACTTCTTGGGTCTGGTAGGGGCTTCAGAAGTATTTGGGTACAGAGGTCCTTTTGAGTATAGCTTACCACCCCCAAATAGATGGCCAGTCTGAGCATACGAATCAGGTGCTTGAGGACATGCTCTGAGCATGCATTCTGGATTTTAGAGGTTCTTGGAATAATCACATACCTCTTGTGAAATTTTCCTATAACAATAGTTTTCAATCAACTATTCAGATGGAACCTTATGAGTCATTGTACGGTAGGCCATGCCGATCACCTTTATGTTGGATAGAGGTAGGAGAGCCAGCTTTGTTGGGACCCCGTCTTGTCTAGGAGACCACGGAGCAGAGAGAGTTGATTCGGAAGAAGATGGCTACTGAACCGTCTCAACAGAAGTCTTATGCTGATCAATAGAGACGACCATTAGAGTTCAAGGTCAGGAATCAGTTTTTTCTGCATGTTACGCTGAGGTTGGGACACAAGAGGATTAGGAGACCGGGTAATATTTCACCACGGTATGTCGGGCCATTTGAGGTTTTGGAGAGAGTTGGGCCGATTTCTTATCTGTTGCAGTTACCTCAGAGGTACCGAACTATGCACGACGTCTTCCACATTTCTCAGCTTCGACATTACCTTTCAGACCCATGTCATGTATTTCAACATGAGTAGGTTGAGATCAAAGTGGATGTGTCGTTTGAAGAGAATCCTATCCAGATTGTGGATCGCAGTACAAAGGTTCTCTGTGGCCAATCTATTCCTCTGGTACGAGTGATATGGCAGCACGGGCGGGTCTAGGATGAGACTTGGGAGAGGGAGGACGATATACGAGCCCAGTGGCCAGAACTATTTGAGGTTTCTTCTTCTACACCATGATAGGGAAATTTGGGGATGAATTTATTTAAGGGAGGAAGTTTTTAAGAACCCAGACCTTTTTTCCAGGTTTTTTTCCCTTTTCTTTTCATTTTTGAGAAACAAAAGGAAGTTCTGGAAATTTTCTAAGTACACATCATGTGCTTTATGAGTACATGCTTTGTACTTCCTTTCCACAAAAATCCATGTGCTGGCCGTGTAATAGCCAAACACACATCCGTATGGGAGTGACATGGAGGCCACCCTAATGCGGAGTACAGAAATAGCAATTACACAACGTGTACTCAAATCGTACATGCCGTGTACTTTTTTCATTAAACACAATGAGGTTGCGTCTGATGGAAAGAACACCCTCCTTCTAGGTCTCATTTGTCCGAGAGAGTCCATACGGCTGCAGATCTTCGACAAGCCCCCGATCCTCCATCCTTCCTCTGATTCAAACACCGTTAATTGCATTGGAATCACATATGTGAGTTCTCTCTTCTTCAAGAGCATCATCTTCTGATTCCTCTTCATTTCAATGTTGTCATGGGTTGAACGTTTTATATGTTTTCTAAGATCTATGAAATTACAAGGAGATTCAAGCATTGAGGTTTATGTATAGTGATATCCCAACCCCGAGGTAGGTGGTGTGTGCCTTTCTGTTCAATGTTGTTGAGTATTATGTGCAAATTCCACCAATACCCTTGAACAGGGTATTGTGTGTTTACAGTTTTACCCCTGTTGATTTTCCTACCATGTTTTTATGCTTGTGTAGAGGTAATTTGAATACGATTTAGGTTGATTTCTATGCTTTGGAATTTTTTCCCTTGCTTGTTCTGTTTATGACAGTTTGGTCCTATTTAGCCTTTGGCTGCCTTGCCTATTTTCCATGCATGTTGTTGTAGGATGGAGAGTTTTATTCTAACATGCTTGTTATACTGTAGACTGGTAATACAATTAGTTTTGTAGGTTTTCTTTGGCCATATTATACTGCTATGCTCTTTGACCTACACAGGGACATGATAACCTGGTGTAGTAGACTATAAGGGTAATTGACCAGGTGATCTTCCTCAGAGAGTCTTTGAGCACTTTAGGCTATAAGGGGGATTGACCGAGTGAGAATTCTCAGAGATCCTTGAACCACTAGGGATATAAGGGGAATTGACCGAGTGATATTCCTTAGAGAGTCATTATTTACTTTATACTATAAGGGGATTGACCGTGTGAGCTTCCTTAGAGAATATTTATTTGAATTGTATGACCTGGGGTATTAGGGGAATTGACCGATTAAGCTGCCTCAGAGAGTCCTAGACCTTGGGGATACAAGGGGAATTGACTTTGTGAGCTTCATCAAAGAGTCCTTGACTACCCTAGAAAATACGTGGAATGTATTGTGCGAGCTTCCCCAGAGAGTCTTACTTTACCTTTGACTATAAGGGGAATGGATTGTGAGCACTTCCTCAGAGAGTCTTATTATATTCATATAGTGAACTAGAGGGGTTAGGCTGAGTGTAATTCCCAAAGGGTTTCTTGTACTTCTTAGGTAGGACCAGAGGGGATGGCTGTGAGTACTTCCCAGAGTGTTTTTGTTTGAGGTTTAGCTGTTTGTTTCGCTGTTGCTTGACATTGAAATTGTGGATTATTTACTACTTAGTACTTTCCTGTTTACTCTTTTATGTACATTTACCTACCATATACTCACTAATTGTTAGGATAATATCTTCAGGTGGTTTTCTACTGGGATTTTTTCTCACACCTTGTTTGGTCCATGCTTTTGGCCCCAAACAAATTATTTTTTTGCAGGTATAGATAAGGGAAATGCCCTTCTACTTTAGGTACTTGACTTATTGTGGAGCTGGAGAGAATGGAACTATGTTATAGCTTGCGATGTCGAGAAGTTTATCTTCTTTCGTTTTCACTTTGGTTTATCATTGTTTTATTCTAGCATTGTGACTTGTTTGGCTATTTTCCTAGACATGTGTATCATAGATCATTTTATATATATGTTTTACAGTTTGTACATTCAGTATTCTGTTGTTACTAATGTATGTCATTATTACTGCTTCCTCTCTTGTATGTATTTGTTTACTTCCAATGTCTACTCTGCCAATAAGGGTATAGTTTCCCCACTATCACACCCAAGGCCCTCACTGCTAGTCGGAAACCTCTGGCATTCGGGGAAATGCGCTTGAGTCTATGTGACAAACCGGGTACAGGGCGACTCTGGGTGGCTTCCGGAACCGGGATATTACACAACTTTCCCTTCAGGGGGAACTCCACTATCTCATAATATTGTCGATATAGTGAAAAAAAATCCAACATGCACTTTCACACCATTTAAATATAAACATGAAATCAAACTCTCCATGTTTTACAATGATTTTAACATATAGAAACACCAATTCTAATTGGTATATAATAGTGAATGCATTAAACATATTTAGTGACATGTGGGGCCCATAATTATATATCTCCTTGATACATTTGTATGTCCCATGTTACAAACATTATTATGTATTCAGTATATGACTTATCTATTTATTTATAGTGTCGTAGAAAAAGGCCTTGATGGTAAGAGTAATATTTCAAAAAATTATGAATTCCATCATTATGTAATCAATTATTTAATACCATGTGATTATTTATATTTTTATCATATCCATGGTTATATTTCATTCTTCATTTATTATGAAATATTTTATTTTTCTTTATTCTTTATACATTTATTATTCCTTTATTATTCCATGATAACTTCTTCTATAATCCATCCCTTATAGAGTGGTTTAGATCACACCTTATTACATTTTCATTTACCTAGGTTATGAAAAATATTATTTTGTTTTCTATGTCTAGAACGATCTCTTGTATAGAGAATTGTTTTGGAGATGTTTCATACTTATTAGAAAATAAGTAAATTATGGTATAATAGAAAAAAATTCCATTTAAAGGAAAAGATATAGGTTTTGTAAGGTAAATTTATTTTATTGATTCTATAAATTTCTCAATATAAAAGGCCTTGAGTATGTATGTGAGTTACTATTTAGTAATGAAATTGTAAATATGGATTATTAAAAATGGGTCTCTTCAGCTGGTATAAAACAAGTATATAAAGTTTCATTTTTTAAGCACCAGATCTAGGAGTTCATGTATAGTGAGTCATAGTTGGTATTAGAGTATAGCTTAGACTACATTATTGGTTATTATGTTATCATTTATGTATAATTTAAGATTTATAAATATAATTCATGGTTAATAAGGTTATGTTTGGTCATAAGTTCAAAAGTATAAACACCATGTTGAGGCCTTATGTGATTAGGTTTTTAAGTGATTTATGATATTTTGGGAGATGGTTTTTGAATTTAAGAATAATACACAATAGAATTTTATATTAACATTTGAGTTAATATGTTATTTTATTAGTTATTATTGGGAAAATGGGATAATATATTTTTGAGAATATAAGTTAAGTCGTAAGGATAACATAGACTTTTAAAGGATAATTTGATGTCAATATAATTCATATTATTTTGGAGTTGAATAATATATTTTTGGACCATGTATTTCTATGATTTTTGGGTTTAGGGTATAGTGTCGATAATTATTAATGAATATTGAGGTTCAATAATTTCTTTGATGAATGTTAAGATGGTTTTGGAAGAAAATTTGATCAAATCGCTCTGATTTTCACGTTTTGAATTTATTCCAACATATTCTGAAGTGTTTTATGGTTTTTTTATTTTTTTGAATGATTTAAGTTAAGAATTGTTGTTATTATTGAGGTAGTTAAGATTAATTTATTATTTATTTTCATGAAGTTTAATTTATATTTAGTATTATCTTAACTTGTTATAACCATTTTGTTTAATGGATAGAGACCTAAGAAATGACTTATCAACCATTGTGAGACTTATGATCCATTAAAATTTAATTTTTATACATAAGGATTGAAAAATTAATTGTGTTCATTTATCATTTAGAATATGAGATGAACAATAAATGGAAAACTGATCTAAATAGAATTGAAGGATGAAATTATACTTATAAGATAAAAAAATAACATATGTATATTTTCTCATATTCTGAATCTCGATGGTAAAATTATTTCTCAAAATAAATTAAGTGGAGGATAAATGTATCATATCTTATGTGAAAGATATTTCTCAACTATTCAAGTATTATTTTAAAAACTCATTCACTAGTATGAGTCTTATAAAGATACATACATGGTTATTTAAATATTAATATAAGGAAAAACTAAGCACCCTATTAGTAACTAGAAATTATTTATAATATTAAAATAAATATAAAATACTATGTATAATCCACAATTAATTCATTTTGGTGAGAAAAATTGAAATTATGAGGATGTATTTTTTATGATAAGGATAATGAAAGACCTCAATATTTCAAAATGTAATTCTACTTTAAATAAACACTATGTTAAATATAATTTTCCACATGCAACATCAAACTAAAATGAAATGAGACATATTAGATAAACATAATTAAGGAAACTATTTTTCCATTATTTCTTACCTTATATTAAGTTACCCTCTAGATACATACCTTATAGTAAGATACACTAAAAAAAATTTCCTTATAACAAGTTTACCTATAACAACTTACCTTATTAAAAATAATCTATTAAAAAATACCCTATAATAAGTTTCCCAATAAAAATATACCCTTTAGAAAGTATATTTATAAAAACATAACCTATAACAAGTTATCCTATATAAAATTTCCCATTTGTATGTTACCTTATAGAAAGTTACCCTATAACAACTTACACCATATCAACTTACCCTATAACAAGTTTCCCTATAGAAAGTTATCCTATAAAAACTTAACTTGTAGAAAGTTACCCTATAGAAACATACCATACAAAAATATACCCAATAAAATATTACCTTACAACATGAGGGTACACTTATGGTAGTTTAAACACTTTTCCAATTTTTTAGTTTTTAAATATTACCAAAATAAAATGGTATTTCTTATTGTTTTTCAAATAACGGTTTTTCAAAAATGTTGGGTATTTTATCATAATAAATTAAATTTATCACTTTTAAAATATGATTATAATAATTTGTAATAATTTATTATATCAACTAATCTATTAAAATTCATTTAATTAGTAAATGATGTGAAATAAGTTAATGAACACTTCAAGCTTATTGTTATTTATTCTATAAAATTTGTTATTCTTCATATATTTTATTTTCATTTAAAAGATTAATTGATTAAATTCATAAATTAAATTTTATGGAGAAAACAGAATTTTTGATTCATCCTGTCAAAATTAACTTAGAATAATTTTTTTTAGATTTTTCTGAAGGGGTCGATTTTTTAGCGAGTATTGAAGGATACTGTTTTTACAAATACTTACACTTTTATGACATAATAATAATATAAGAATGAATTAAATGTTAAAAAAACCTATTATCTAAACCAAATATGTTTTTATTAATTAAAATTAAAATATTAAAAATATTTTATTTTATTTATAAACCTATGTTTTCATTTTTAAAACCCAAGGGATTTTTAATAAAAGAACTATTTTTATCCCATTATTTAATTAAGTAATCAAAATGATAAATTCTGTCATGGATACATTTTAAAATAACATCAATATTATTTTCTATTCATAAAAAAAAAAATTTCGTGGGGATCAATTATATAAATGAATTTAGTGTAAATTAATTTTCATTCTTAAAATGTATTTTTTAAAACTAGTTTTCATTTTGTTTTGTGTAATTATATTAAAACTAATTTTTACCACGTATAAAAATTTAATCTTATAAAATGGATTCCATATTTTGAATCATCATATTAAAATTATGTAATAATATGAATTTCTTTTTTAGTCATAAATTTAAGTTACCATAGTAAATGTTAGTCACCACGGTAAGGGATAAATGTGTCTAAAAGGTTAAAGCTATGACATAAGGACAGAAATATAAAAAACATAATATCTATTATTTTATTGGATGAGTTTGTTTCAACCAATACTATCATATATTATAATTTTGGTTGACTTAGTTCCATATTACTTTGATAAATACATTTATATCATTTATAGTTAAGAGTATTTGTGAAAGTGACACCCTTATCACTTATAAGTGGACCCATACTACTCTCACTTATACAACCACATTGAGAGATTTATCTCAACAAATATCCACCAAAATCACTTCTCAAAATCCTCATCCATGACTTATAGTTTTTTTTCTCACCAAATGATCATCCAAATAAGGATTAAGGAGGGATCCAAAGGAGTATACCCAGGGAGGAGGTAATCATCTTAACCGAGATTATTCAAGTTTAAATCTTCTTCCAACTCCTCAAAATATTCTATAACAAAATAAATATAATAATATAACTATCATTAGTCTACAAAAATGTAACTTTGTTAGAACAACCACCATATACCTTATTTCCATCCACTATAAGAAAATGACCTTTTCACGGTGGTCTTTTTAGAAATGGTGGTGGTTTAAACCACCGCCATATGATTCTATGGTGGTTTCCCAAAACCACCGCTAAAGTGTGTGTCAGCATAAAACAAGTAGAAGTTTCCTTGATTTTGTGGAAACTTATGGTAACCGTCACATTGGGTGAATTCTACGATGGTTTTTATGGATTTAGTGGTACTGTCACTAAAATCAATATCAGTTTTTCCAAGAAAACCCGCCGCTAAATCCATAAAACCACTAAAGAATAATAATGGAATATGAAAATGTGCATCGGTGGTTAAAACCACTGCTAAATTATTTTATATAGCGGCAGTTTTAACCTCCCTAGATAGAAAAATACCTTAATTGTAGCGACGGTTAAAACCGCCACTAAATATATTATATTTATTTTTCAATGGTTAAAACAACCACTAAAGCCAGATTTACAATCAAAAAGTAGCTAATACTGCAGGCACATTATAAATGACATGAAAAAACCATTCCAATTGATATAACATGTAACACATCATAACCAAAACACATCTTAACCACCCCACATCACAACCACCCCACATCACCACCACCACACGTCATAACCACTACATATCACAACCACTATGCATAATATAGTTTTAATAAGGGTTTTTATCATAATTACTAAATTATTATGAAGGGTATTCACACAGAAAAAAATATTGCATGGGAAACCAATTTAACAGTTTGATATATATTCTTAGTCATTTTTTATATGTGGTGAGGTTATACAAACATACATTAAACGTTTTATAAAAACCAAAACAACACACTATCTCAAAATATGTAAAAATTTGAAAACCAAGTAACCATGGACATATAGGAATAAATAAAAAGAATAAGTAAAAATCATGTTATTTCTCCATTCCCCTTAAAATTTAATTAGGATTTTTCATTATCATTATTAAGATGATATGTACCATTTAACCAAAGAAATACAAAAGCATGATATTTTCAAATGTACACATAAAGAAGGGGAGATGAAGGATCCCCAACCTTGATTGAATATTCAAGTAGAAAAGAACAAGAACCAATGATAAACCACCATTGATCTCAAGTGAATCACTATTAAATGAATTTAATAATAAAACTCCATAAAAAACCACCCAAAAAAGAGGATAATTACCACCATAATGAACTCTTTAATATAATAGAAAGATAATAAAGGAGTAATGAGAAAATAGAGGGCTACTAAGAATCAAATAACTTCAATCTAAATGATCCAATATGATCCGAGTGGTTTGGAACACCAAGGGTGGTGACTGGGGAAGGGGAGGATGAGTAAGGGTCAACCATGAATTGAGGTAAAGTCTAAAATTCAAAAAAAGGAGGTAATAAAACTCTTATTTATAAGTGAATCACACTGGACTCTACCAAAACATGGTTAATATCCCAAACTCATGTGGTGGGTTTGACAAAAGTGTGATCTAGAACCATCATTGTCATTTTGTCATTTTCCCATTTTTTTAATGGAATTTTGCATCCCAAAAATCTTAGAACATGGAGTGGTATAATCCATATTGGTTATTCTATATTCTCCCATGTATATAATCTATGAACTAGTTCCCATTTCCTAACCATTTTACCCTCACAATTCCCAAGGCTACAATGTGGTGATCTTGGGTTTCCTATTTTGGAAAGGTGGTCCTTCGATATTCCATGCCCACCCAAGGGAATTTCAAGATTTTCATGGTGTATAGTAAAACCACTAGAACAACATGCCTAATGTCATGTCATCCCCAAGTCATGGTTATATATCCCATTTTACTCAAGAGCACACCCAACATAAAACTACCTCTTTCATATCTAAACAATTCATTGCATAAGTTGTGGCGTCCTTCAAAAGGCTAAAACACCACCTCAAAACATCAAAATCACTAACAAAACTCCCTAAACATCCCCAAGATTTTATAAGGCTCAAAGGGATGTTTATAAAGGGTATGTACCATTACACTCATTCTATTTATTTTGGTTTCCCTGTTATTTCTTAATTCCATGTTAGGGTGATCATATTTTCCCCAAAATTATAAGAACTGTGTGTGGATTGATTTCTATTTTCATGGGATACATAGTGATTATTAGATCTCCTATCTCAAACCCAACCAAGAAACTGATATCAAATCCCCCACTTTATCTTAGTGATTGGGTTTCTTTATTCACATTGGTTTTCCATCCATAGGGTTGGCATCAAGACAAGATCATTTCATTTTAAACATAAATTTAAACTACATTAAACCTCATATAATAAGATATTATTCATATGATCTTAAAATATTGATTATTTTAGTCATTTTCACATGATGTTACACTATGTGATGCATGGTCCATCTTCTAAGACTTGAAACTTCTTAGAGCAGTCTACCTTGTAAGACCTGTCATCCTCTACATATTATCCAAATCTACATAAGGATCCTTAGCATGTGGTTCTTTATCCATAAACCTATGTTATGTAAAAAAATGACTCTTAACCTAGGAAAGATCCAAATATGCATAAGGGTATTATATAAAAACTATATATGGATTGATTCATGGTGTTTTAATATATGTAATGATGTTGGGATCTCCAATAGTAGGACTTGGTGAAAATTATAATAACATTGTTTATACCCTAAAGGAGAGGCCCTTCCTCATTCACATAAATTTGTTTATTTCTTTCCCACATAATGGTTCCCATACATCTCATCGTTCTCCTTCTATTCATGAGACAAATTTTTATAGAGGTCCTTTTCCAAGAACTATGAATGGATTGATTCCTATTACTATACGATATGTTTTTGATCGTTCATCCTTGGGTAAAAAACCTAATAAATTTAGGAAAAATGAATCATAAAAAAGGATTCATGACAAAAAAAATCGACATATATGGTGCATACCACACTCGAGAAATTAAGACATAAAAGGAAACATTAGAAATCAATAAAATACATAAAAGGAAACAAGAGAAATCAATAAAATCTTAGGTCATGAAAATGTTTTGTGGAACCTATGTGCCACACATGATACATATAAAAACCAAATATTACCATATCTGTCCAACATACAAACAAAATAACTAAACATAGTCCGATTATGAACAAATCAAATCACCCTCTCCACCTCCATATCTACTTCCTGCTACCACTTGAAATAACATTATGTTGAAAATTAAATATTGTTGTATATTTATATTTAAACATATAACCAATAAAAAATTTCAAACTAAATGATTTTGAATTTTTGTGATCTAACTTCTCACCACCAATCGAGGCAATACCACTGAGGTCAGATCCAGTCATCTTATGATATAAATCAGTCAATTCTTTCTGCAAAGCGGATATCTAATCCCCCCTGGTCGTGAACTGTGTTTCCTACAGAAACAATCTCTCTCTGAATATCTCAGTTTATGGACTGACTACAAACAGGATTAGATGCAGCTATAATCCCCCATGGCCTTCCAAATACCTCAGATGGTACGGGTCCCAAACCCATCCCGTGCACTCTACTAGGATTCGATTTCCCAAGGACTTTAGAAACTGGGTTATCCTGGGAGACTGAGTAGGACTGCACAGGATTGCAATCCCATAGTTATTTATTTTTTACATACAAATCAAATATCATTAATATTAGAATAAATATATATTAACATAGTAACAACTAATAATATGTTATTATATTTAAAAATGAGTTCATACCTCAAGTTGTTTGGAAGGCACATTAACAAAATGACCATTGTATTTTTGGTGAACATTCAGCCACACTTCTGTTCATGACGTTTCGTTCCCTAATCTCTGTGAATGAATTAAACAAACATAAAAAAAAATTTAATATATTAAAAAATTATAAAATCTTATAAATATTTAAACTAATGAAAAGATTACCAGAGTATTTCGGCTTCTAGAAAAACTATTTGACCCCGCAGTGTGAGGGATAACCTGCATTGCCCGACTTGACGCATTCTTTCAGGAAAAATCCTGGAATAAATAAAATGAAATTTAATAGTAATTTATTCAATGTCATATCCTCTTCATATACATGTATAAGTTTAATATGATATTATTATAGTAATATATATTTAAATACCATCTACTTCTAATCATGATGTCTGTCAACAAAACCATTTCATTGCTCTTTGGGTACCCCATCGGGTAGCTTTTCATACATATGTTGGGTAGTGAACGAAGTTTCATTGAAATCTCCCCACAATATCCTTTTAAATTATTTCCATTATTTTTCAAGAATTTTCAATGTCCACTTTTGTGCTATCACATCAGCAACCGTAAAGTGGAAAAACATCTGTACACAGAAATTCATTTTGAAAATATTAATAACATGACATTCAATTACACTATACTGTATGAAAATTAACTTTATTTGGGTATCAAAAAAATCATTTTTTCAACTTGCAGTCATATTTCTCCAATCATCATATGAAATGGGAAGAAAAATGGGCTCTACGACCAACTATCCAAAAATCTGGCCAAGTAATCTTGTACTGTCATCCATAGGGACCCAATATAAATCAAATGGGACAACTATCTTCTCTCCGGTAAGATTCCATAAATTTGAAATTTTTATATTTTTCTCCATAGTTTCATTGTTTCCATGTTTAATGAACATATAGTTGGTATAAAAAAGGTGCAATAAATGTATTCATATTAAAATTTTCACCTATAACAGTCAACCTCCAATATCCCTACGAAGAACTAGAAGTGGCATGCCACTCCCCCACTACTGAGGCTCTTGAAGCGGGAGGCAACGACTGAGATGCTAAATGCATTCTCATAGAGGGTGTGAGAGATGGTGAAGCGGGAGATGGAGCAGGGGGTAGGTGGATGGTGTATCAGATGTCATAGGGAGGGAGAAAGATGGATCGTCATCTGTCGTAGTGGTCGACGAAACAATATATCGCTTCCTCCGTGAAATTACTATCATTTAATAAAATAAAATTAAGTTCAAAACATATATTTTAAAAGAAATTATGTAGAACAAAATTAAAAAAATAACATATGAACATTACTAACAAACAAAATATACATAACAATGATAATGAAATAAGTGGTTTCTAAATGAATGCATAACTGTACAAACAATCATTTTCTCCTTCAATCATGTTGGTTTCATGATCCATTACTTCATCCACTTCATTCATCCTTTCTAGACTAATATTTTCAATATCATGGTTGAAAAATAATTCTAATTCTTGTTGTTGATGAGATTTAATGTCAGAGGTCAAATCTTTTACTTCATCACCCATATCATACAAATTTCTCTGTTTTACGTGAGAAAATACACTCCATACTTAATTCACAACATCATTCACATAATATACCATTTTTCTTCCAATGATAACATATATGGATCATGTAGTTCTTAATCACCAACATCCATCAAGTGAGAGAAGTTCACAGAAGTAAATTAAAAGGAATCACATTTAACAACTCTTATAATATCAACCTAATTGAATTTGAATAAAAAAACTGAAAAATTCCCATAGAAGTTTAATTAAATAATATCAGTTAGAATTACATAGTATCCCACTTTAGAAAATGTAAATATACCACTACTCTGTGTTTTAAAACCATCTTCTCGATCGGCTGTACAAAATATAAATCCATTCACGTTGTATGGTCAAATTTTTTAACCTGTTTTAGAGGACTTCAAGCGAGAAACTGTAAACTTTATGACAACTCTATTCAAGTATTAGAATTCCTGATCTGAAAAAAGAAATATACTTTATTACAATTATAAAATATATGTGTCAACCTAATATTCATATTTATTGCAATATTTATTAACTTACATGTAATGAAAAACATTATATAAGATCTTTATTAACAGATTTCATTATATATTTCTCTTTTTTTGTTCAGCCTCTCATTATTCTCTTTGTTTGTATCCTCAACTCTTTAATAAATGGATATGAAATTTTACTATTCAGCAGAACATATCTTTGTACCTATAATAATTCCATTTTTGTCAGCGTAACATTTGAGGTCCTCCCAACTGAATAGCCAATAACATGAAATAGTTTTGATTTCCCATGTATTTGAGATTGATTCGATGTGTCATCAGCACGTCTAACTATATTAAACTTTTCTCAATATCATCCAAGTATCTAGAACAAAAGGTAAGATACTCTTCTTCCAAATAGCCTTCAGCAATAGAGCCATCTGTTTGAGATTTATTTCTCACGTATGATTTCAAATTCCCAAGATATCTGTGAAATAAGAAAACATAATTACGAATTTAATTATGTTCTAAAAATTGTTTACTTAACTGAATAAAATATAAATAAAGTACAACTCAATTGGATTCATCCATCAATAATGAACGTGGCCTTCTAATTTAGCTTCCTCAACCAAATACACGGTTAAATGCATCATGCTAATAAATAATTAAAGAGGAAAGATCGTATCCATTGAAAAAAGTGTCAATACAAACCTCTCTTGAAGGTTGTCAAGATCAAATGAGTGTAGAAATTTTCTACACTGTTTCCTAAAAAATGTGTAGAGTTGGAGTAAACCATCAGTATCTTTTTCAGGTAATAATGTATGCAATGAAAATGGTAGTAACTATTGAAACAAAATATGTGAAATGTTACTTTTAAATCCATGTAACTTACGATTCTTTAAGTCAACACAGCTCAATATGCTACTTAAACCCCATTCATATACATTTAGATGCTTTAAAATTTTAAGTAATGTATCCTTATCCCTATTTTTTATTGAAAAAATTGTCAGAGCATACTTTTCATTCTAATCTGACAAGAGATCACATTTTATATTCATTACTTGTATGTCTTTTTGAGCATTGAGATAATACTTATACTTTACATACTAATTAAGCAATGTGAAGATCAAATTGTCACAAACATTATTCTTAATATGAATCACATCATGATTATTCCATAAAAAATTAAATTCCCAATGTGGAAGTTTGAAGAATATACATTTTTTCTTCCATTGTTGCATTCCTATTTTACTTGACGATGCACTTCGAACCCTTTTCCTGCTATCATTCAAATGATAAACCCTCTCAAATTCTGTTTCAACTTTCCCAAGTAGTTTCAATATTTTATAATGAGTTAAAAACTTTGGAGGTGGTTTAAAATTAATGAAACTGTTAAATTTTGATATGTTCAGCTGAATTATATGAGATACATTGAGAAATCTTCAATTGTACAAGAAGTATCATTTTCTAATATGATGTATCCATTTCGGCTCAAAATCAATGTTACAACTAGGAAAATCCAAACCCATGTAAGTGTTCCAACTAGATAAATTCCAAATCCCTGAGAAGTCACTAATGGTCCACATTAAAGAAGCATGCATTTTGAACATTGTTTTATAAGAAGCATCAAATGTCTCAACACTATTGCTCCATAACTCCTGTAATTATTCCATTAATGGCTGAAAGTATACATCAATATCATTTACATGCATTTGTTTTCCAATAATAAAAATAAATATGATAAAAGACATTTGTTGCATACACATCCATAGAGGCATATTGGAAGGGATCAAAAAAACTAGCCAAATAATATAACTGGTACTCAAAGTCCCAAATGGGTTGAATCCATCGGCAACCAATCCAAATCGAAAATTCATAAGATCAACTGAGAAATATGGATGTAATGAATCAAAAGTCTTCCACCATTGTGAATCATGTGTATGTCACATTAACCCATCATTTTTATTATCTACAGAATGCCACTTCATGTTTTTGATGGTTTTCGATGACTTGAATAATCTTTTCAATTGAGGATTTAAAGGAATGTAACTCAAAACCTTTGCAGGTGTGTTCCTTATCTTATTCTTCATGGTATTATGTTGATTCCGACTTCCAACATCACATATTGACTGCCATATAGAAGAAGAACATTTTTTTAAATCATGTCTACTTGAATCCTCTCGCCAATAAAGAATACAATCATTGGGACATGCATGTATTTTTTGTATAATTCAAACAAATCCTGTAAACAAATTTTTTTATATCATAAAAATACTCCGGGATGTTTGCTTCAAGAAAGGAATCATGAAATAATCCATTATCATGGACATTTCTTTATTGGTAATTCCGCATTGACATTTTATATGGAATAACTTCAGCAAAAAAGAATGTTTTGAATATTTCAAACATCAATATACAACTCTTGATTTCCATCATCAACTAAATCATGAAACGTATTTTCCTTAGTGAATTTTTCTCTTAAATTAGTCTCCGCATAATCAAGAGGAGGATCCACCGATATGTTATAATCTCCAACTGGTTGTCTTAAAGTCTCAAAAACATCAGTTGTCATGTTTCTATTTGCAGTACCTCCGTCTGGTTTTTATAATATGTTTTTATGTTGATGGTGGTGTCTTTCAGTGAAAAATTCATCATTTATAAGTTTTTTCATTTCATTTCTCATTGTCGACAAAATTGGCAGATCATTCTGTGGACTGACATCAGTGCTTAACCTTTTTGTAACGTTCGATTCTCCGTGCCAAATCCAACACAAATATTGAAGAGGGGATTGATTCAATATTAGATGTTAATAAACTTCATCTCTCTTCAACCATATTCTATATTTACATTTAGGACATGGACATCTTATTCTCCCTTCAACGGATCAATTGTAAATTTCAAAATCTAAAAACCCCTCAAAACCCTTAACATACTGAGGTGTGTTCCTCGGTAATGTGATTCAAATTTTATCCATGTATATCATAATGTGCCTACACAATATTAAAAAATTAAAACACATAACTATTAATAAATAGGTAATGAGATTCATATATAATAGTTGAAAAATATATAAATATGTTAAAGATTTGGAAAAAGTATAGGATAAGATCAAAAAAACCTTAAATATAGTTTTTCCCAATATCCCATGGTAACTTAAGGTACTTTAAGGTGATATTTGGCCAAGAAATTTCTCATAATATACCTATTAGGTCTGAAAAATACTATCGCATGTATACCAAGACATCCCAAACTATATTGCATTTCCAAAGAAGAGGCATGAATGCCTTTGATACCAATTTGTCACAAACCAACCTAGATATCCTGCCTAAGCGGCATATTATAGGGTTTCTATGTAGATCACATATTTCATGGATGAATAGATACATAAAAATAAATAAGAATGATGTGGAGAATATAGAGGCATATTATATTTTTTTAAGATATGTATGTGTGATAAAGGATACAGATGGAGGAATCATAGAGGAAGGGAAATAGATGTTGGGATGACGGGAAAATGTCAGAGGTGGAGTTAGAGGAATGGATGCAGGGAGAAAGATATAGAGTATTTTTTCATATGTTAGAAAAATAACCCAATTAAAATTATACATATATAAATTCACCTTATATTATTTATGTAAGAATTAAACCATAACCAAATGTATTGATCCATCACTAGTAAGTATAATTTATATTATCACGGGGTTTTAAGAATGTTTTTGGTTAACATAACCATTTTATTAAATAAAGTTATATCCCTAAAAATAAATGGTTCAATATAGATGTGAACATTGTGTATTTATAAGTACAAGACATCAATTTTGGGTAGTATACTCAGTAGGCCAATTTTTTAGTGATTTAATGTAGTTTGTATAAAATGCCTAGCAAAATACCATCAAATTATTTGATGATTATATTGTCTATGTTATTTGAGTGGAAAAATATATCCATTCAATAAAAATACCCAAGTTAATTGACATGATGCTAATGAGGATCAAACAAAAACATATCAAGTATCAATTCATAAAAAAATAATCAGAATAAAATCACATTCTTGAAAACCCTAGGTCACTTAAGACATAAAGATAGAAAGTGCTCACGAGGCCCTCCCTACACTTACCTATTGATTTTTAAAAGATATATTTTCTTTTATACTAGTCTACCCAAATAAGAGTTGATAATTATAGAACCTAGGATAATATGGTATCTATGGATCTAATACAATTTGTAACAAACCATCCGAAAATACTACCAAAACCGACACAAACACAATCTGCCACTACCCCGAAGGGTGTTCATGATCTACATAGGATTTGAAAAAGTTCTTGGGAATCCTGAAACACTACATTGGAAATGAGTTATCCATTTAATAATAAATGAACATTAATAAGAAGGAAATACTAAATAAACCCTTAAATCATCAAACAAATAATATATATATACATTGTACAGAATATTTAAAACAAGAGAGGGATAAAAGGGAAATTAATACAATAAAAACCAAAATGTAAAACCAAAACCAAATAACATTGTGATAACTTCTCTATGAACCCATGATTTATTACCACATCCCACTCATTATAAAGGACCCAAGATAGATACCCATTTTAGAAAAAAAGTCAAAATATAAAATATTTATGTAACCATCGTGACCCACTGAATCTATGAAATAAAAATCATTAAGTAGTTTATGTTTTCAAGATTGGATTAAAAATTCTATAGGGTTTTAAATTCATGATGCTTGAGTAAAATGAAATCTTGTATTTGATCCACTTAATGAAATGGTTCCTTCAAATAAAATATTATTTGATAACCTGAGAAAGTGAAAAATATTAATTTTTACCTACAAGAAAACAAAACCATTTCACAAAAACATTTTTAAAATAATTTTTTAAAAAAATATTTGAAATCCAATTAAAAAAAATACAAACACCAAGGTTAACGAAAAATATATTTTGGGCATAACAAGTTTATATAAGTCAATGAAAATAAAAAATGAGAAGGGTGTCACAAATAATACACTAAAGGAAAAAACAATCATTACATGATGAGATTACCCAACAATGACTATTGATAAATGATTAATAATCATGGTATCAACCCAATTATTTTGATAATATATTAGAAATTAAAAAGGTCTTGAGGTTATCCACTCACAAACTCAAAAAATAAAAAGAGTAATAAGGGTTGAAGTTTTTGAGTCAAACATTCTTGATGAAAAACAAAATAAGTAATATAAATCCAGTGGATGAGAAACATCGAGAAAAAAATTTTAATATCTCTAGTAAACAGATATCATTAAAAATAGAAAAATAAAAACCATGAATCATAGGATAAATCCAAGAATGAATAACTAGATCAACTTAAAAATGACAAGACATGAGTTCTTGTTTAGAGGTTAAATGATTAGAAAATGAATTTAAAAAAAAATAGGTGTTCAAGAAAAAACATGATGAACATTGAAATGTGATATGGGATAATGCATGACTATCTTGTAAAGGATATTACTATGTGGAGGTAATTTATATTGAATAAACATTCACACAATTTTCATGACATTAATCATTTAGATTATAATTATCGGTGGAAATACAACAGATATTCAAGATCTACCAAAAGGATATAAAGGTAAGATTTTTTAATGGAATGAGAAAGTAATAGGTTTATATTAAACAAATTATTGGATTTAAATTTTATGATTATGAAAAAAAGGTATGGCATCTTAAGAAGTATCTATATGGATTGAAACAAACACCTCTAGATTTTTAGGATCAATTGAATACAAACTTGAAGAAGTTTGAATTGTAGAGAGGTGGTGTTGACTGTACTCTTTATATGAATGTATCCTATGATTAATAATTCATAGTACTCATCTATGAAAATAAGGTCATATTTGGAAGATATAAGAAGGAAATAATTGATCACTTTACTAACTTGATGAGTCTATAGTTCCAAATATCTATGATTAGAGAAATCATATATTTTCATATGATGCAAGTGAATCAAATAATTGAATACATATTTTTCTCTCAAGTTAAATATACAAATAAGATGCTAAATAGGTTTTACATATGATATTTTAAGATAGTTTAAACTCCAATAATGGTTGGAAGAAATCCTAGAGAATGTGAGAATGAAAATTATATCAATCCAAAACAATTAAAGATAATGTCATGGAATATTATTAAATTGAAGTAAACTTAGATGAATATAATTTATGAAACATAATTGGTGGATCCATTTCAAAAAAAAAATTGAAGGAGAAAAGCCCAATAAATATGAACTTAGGAACAATCGGTGAGGCGGTGAGGCGGCGAGGCACGGTGAGGCGGCGAGGCACGATGAGGCAATGAGGTAGCGAGGCAGCGAGGGGCTAGGGATTCGGGGGTTGCCAGGGGTATTGCGGGTTCAGGGGGAGAAGGGGGGTCTTGGGGGTGGGATAAGTGTCGAGGTTGAAAGAAATAAAAAGTTTTAGTGGTGGTTATGTAAACGAAAGCTAAAAACCACCGCAAAAAGCTATTAATGTTGTAGTGATCTATTGAAGAATGAAATTTTCACCTGTGTATACGTTTGGACTACCGTCTCCATGAATGGAAGATTTCAATTTACTTCACCACTAGAAATGGATGATTAAAAATTTTATTTAATTAATAAATTTGATATTTATAACATGATTATGTTTTTTAAAAGGTTTTTTTCATTAAATTAATAACATTACCAATAAATGGTCATCATAAAATCTAACCACTTAAAATTAGTATACCAAGATAATTTTCTTAATATGAATTTGTTTTTTACAACCTATTTAACTAAAAAATATTGTTCTAATAGAATGATAAATAAAAAATATATCTAAAATTCTCAATATTATGAAACTATTTCAAACCACCTTTAACCATGGTCAACATACCAAATCAGTTTCAGAAAAATCAATTAAACAATCTCAATTGGTTATGTAAGAAAAAACTACTCAATTAATAAGGACATAGGAAAATAGATGAACAATAAAAATTAATAAATATATAAAAATTTCTTCATGAATTATTTTATAAATTAAATTTTATTATTTAAGTTGATATAATGAATCCAACCAAGCAGGAATCCAAGGTAAGGGTTCTCATTTCAAATTACCTCATTTGATAAATGTATTGAATTACATGCCCATTTCCATTATATGGTGTATATACTAACTTATTGAAAGATTAAACCATGATAAAATCTTTAATAATGGTAATTAAAGTTCAAATTGAAGTTATCTACTTCAATATTTTTAATTTTAGTGTTAACAAATCTATAAGGGATTATCTTACAATATTGTTTTTATTCATGATTTTTTATGTATAAATTTACATTAGAATAATTATTTGTTATTTTTCTTTCAACCCCCATATATTTACATAAACAAAAGTTATTTTTGGGTTATTCATATCCTCTTTCCATTTCCCCCCTCTTTGGTACTCAAATAAACTAAAGGAAATATTATAAAAAAAATCAAACCTCCATTCTTCTTTTTGGTCACAAATCATTCTCTTCCATATCCATATTATAAATTTTATTTCAAAAAATGTTATTTTCAAAAACTCAATGATTTTTAAGGTTTAATTCATAGAAACATTAAACTTTATATAAAATTTTAAAAAGTAATCTTTTTAATTAATTCTTGACACGTTATTTTGGACTTTTTTACAAAAGGGTGAAAAGAATCTCTGTTTAACATTTATCGCATGATTTCTTTTTTATATCATAATTACCATTATTAATAAAGAATATTTATTTCCAATGATACTTTTTCTTGAAATTAAAATAATATTCACATTTTTCTATAAAATTTTCATTCAAAATTAAAGGTGAATATTTTAAAGTAACAATTAAAGGTATTTAATTCCACTTATGTATTTATCTTCCACTCTATATTTCTTATATTTTAATTTATTTCTTTTCAAAATTTAATTTTTATAAAAAATTAATAAATTTTTTAAAACACTAGGTGTAAATATAAAGATATGAAGACACCCTAAATTTTTGAAGTGTGTACAACATTGTAGAAATGACACCCTATATGGATAAAAACTATTTTATGCAGAGTTTGGTTTAGATGTCCCTAGGGGTAATGACCCTAAAAAATAATGGTTGGGTATTAAATCAATCTACACTAAGCGAAAATATAATGGGATTAACTATACCCTTGGTTTGAAATTCCTAGGGGATATTCTATGGATATTTCATGAGGTTCTTTATGAACCATAATGAAATATTGAATATAATGATCTTTAATTTATTTTCTATATCACTCTTTATCCATATATTTAAATTATTTTTCTCCTTTATTTACATGTCATTTATTCTCATGGTTGTATAATATATCATTTACATTATTTAGTTAACCATATAAGAATTAATAAATATGATATGAAAACCATACAAGTTGAAGGGTGTTTTCTAATAAAGTACTTCTAATTATTGAGTGGGGAATTATTGAAAATCCATATACATGATATTTAATTATATATCATTATTAAAAACTAGTAATTCTTATTGTGTGATGTTTATTAATTAATTTTATATGATTAATTCATTGGATTTATTTAGTGTTGGGAAGGCCCCATAATTATATAGCCCATCAATATATTGAAAGGCCTCATGAAAAAAACAGTCTTGGGTATTTAGCATATGCTTTACCTATTTATTTAAAATTCCATTATTATAAGATTAAAATGCCCAAAAGTATGATATTCATCATTATGTAGTCAGTTATTTATTCCTAGGTGATTATCTTTAATGTTATATTATCTATGGATATATTCCATGCTCAAGTTATTAAATAATATTTGTTTTAATATTTTGTCCATATTTTTCATTTCTTGATTATTCCATAATATGCTCTAGTTTAAGTTAATAATTACTGAGTATTTGATCTCATCTGTTATTATGTTTCTATTTCCACAGGTTATGAAAAAGTTTATTGAGATTGATTTGTTTAGAAGGATGTCATGTATGTAGAATTTTGTGGTATATATTGAATACTTATAGTAAAATAAGGAAAATTTGGTATAATTTAAAAATTTTCAATTTGATGAGAAAGATATGAGTTGTATATGCCAAATATTTTTTTTATTAATTATATAAATATATAACCCTAAAAGTACTTGAGTATGATAGTGGCTTAAAATTTATTAATGATATTATAAGTCTTGATGGATAAAATTGGTTCTCATCGGTTGGTATCAAAGCTAGTATATAAAGTTTACCTTTTTAACACTTGATCTGAAAGTGTGGAACTAGGGCATCATAATTATGTTTTGGGGGAAGACATATGTGGATAGTTTTTTTTATATGTTAAAAAAATAATTTCAAATAATACATCTATATAATTAATCCCTAAATATACTAAACCTTTAGGTTATAGGATTATGAATTTATTTATGAGATATAAATTTTAAATTATGGAAATGATGTGAAATATATGTATTCTATGTTTTTGTTGTATCACTTTGTATTAAATCAAATGTGTAAATAATTTATTTTTATAATTTAATATGGAAGCACGGGCCCATGATGTATCAATAAAAATAATGCATAATAAGGAATAATTATACTAATAAATTTGTTAAGATTTAATTTTTTATTATATTTAATCAAATTAATTATCATAAACATTAAGTTTACAGATCATGATACATTAAATACCAGAAATGATCATTTATGTTACTCAGGATCAATAATAACGAAAAATATTTTGTTAATTATACATGATCATCAATATAAAATTAAAATAAAGGACAAATATTAAGGGGAGAATAATCTATTTCTTTAATGGATACTTTTCTACTAAATTATCACTTATTAGAGAATCATTGATTCTCAATATGTTTTTATGAATTCCCCTTTTATAATGATTTACCAAGGGTTACTTAATATTAAATTAAATTATTTATATAATCACCAACAATATTTGAAGTGAATTTATATTATATATATGATGTATAACTCATGAAATATATGTAGGTTCCTCACCTACCATGTAAACCATTTAAATATTTTATGAGATAGTCATATATTAAATGGTAAAAATGTATTAATATTTTTTGGTTGTTAAATATTCTATTCTATTTATTTTGATTAAAATAAACATTGTGCATCATATAGTATATATAAATTAGTCCATTGTTACCCATGATAAGATTCTAATAACACTTAAATGAATAATTTAGCTGTAAAGTGTTAAAAATGAATAGTCTAGTTATACATACCATAAGTGTGGAAGAATTGACTATAAATCAAGGTTTTTCATGAATAGAATTCAATAATTCTACTTTCAATTGAAGAGGAAAATTTATATAACAAATACAGTATTCCTTTTTAGACGTTTCCCCTGAAGTGAAAATACAACCAGATAAATTATGAGATATCATTAAATGTTATTTATTATATATTTGAGTTTTTGAACACTTTCTAAACTTGTAAATGACAATATATTTTGATATCAAAATAATTTGTAAAATTTATTGAAGGGATTTTTTTATACAATATATAATGTTATGGATTGGTTATCCAAGTTGGTAAGACCAATGAATATGTAATATCTAATTATGAAAAATGTTCTTCATTATAAATTTAGATATTTTTATTTGGATTATGTATAATTTTTGTTTCATTTTTTATCAATATGGTAACATTGAATACAATATTTATGAATCCTTGAAGGGTTCAGAATGGGCAAAGTATATTGAAGATTGTGAAAGTTTCATCCAATAAAGTTAATTACTATATGGGTTAAACTAAATAAGATGTATTAATAATATCCTACATAATATATATTACTATAATGAAGAATATAAAATTTATTTTAGCATCTCATGTCTTTTATGAATACTTTTTTTAATCCAGATATTTTGGAAAACTTCAAAATCACTTAAACAGTTCCCAAAATAAATGGAATATTTGATGATAAAATTATAAAGAATATCCTTATATGATGAATTAATCATCTATAAGATTAAATATTAAATTTTATAATGAATTTATATATTCATTGAAATACCATTAACAATTAAATATATTGCGTCAAATAGTAATATATTTCATATATGAGGGTATAATGATGAACTTTTTTTTCCTAGAAGGATTAAATGTAAATAGAAATTTTATTTATTTTTTAAGGGTATAAAGACACATATACATATATAACATCCAAATAATAATAGGTTTTATTATAATGAATTAAATTCAAGGTATTATTATTCTCCTACTCATTGAGATTTAAATGGTATAAATTATTACTTATTCCAAAATTTAAAATCAAAATTGGTTCCTTATGATAGATAATGCGGGATATTTATTATATCCATATAATGATAGATCTCAAAATGGATTTTTTTCACATAATTTGGGACTTCCATTTCATGGTTTTCTATAAAAAATCATTACTATGAAATCCTCTAAACATGTTTAGTTGATTGAGATCCATGAAGCAAGTTGAGAATATATTTACTTTACTTAATTTATTTTTCATATAAAAAATAATCGTATATCATATATGAGTAATGATATCCCTACTATTTTATATGAGGATATTACTTCTTTCATAACTAAATTTAAGGGTGGTTATATCAAAGGTGGTAAAATAAAACATGTCTCACCAAAATACATTATCACTCTTAACCAAAAAAATAATGGTGAGACTCATATATAGAAAATAAGTTCTTATAATCATCTTGAATTTTTTTCACAAAGTAATTGCCAAAAATAACCTATTAATAAAACATTTTATGAAATTTTGATGTGAATACTGAAAATTATATCACGATTTTATAATGTAGAGTAAGGAATTATTCACTAATTTTCCCTTCATCAGGTCTTTCCATTTGGGATTTATTGAAAAGGTTTTTAATAAGGCCTCAGGACATGGAATCTAATTATATTGGGTTTAATTATATTTTCCTACAAGGTTTTTTTAAAGTGAAGACTATATATGGTTCCATGATATGATAAAATCCTAGGGGGAGTGTTGTAAAATATTATTTATTATATGGATCTCATAATCAAAAAAACAATAATCACTCCACTTTTTTATCTATAACCCCTTTATTTCTTTAACCATTATAATTTTAGACATTGTAGGTGACATGGAAGATAGGGATTTATCTATACCATTTATTACAACCATCGTGTACCTTATCTATATGTCACAATGTCAATGGTATTTAGAAATTTTGGGATATATAATTTCTTCTCGTCTCCTCTTTGTTTCTTATATATTTCAATATTTCATTATCCTTTTGAACATTAAACTCTATATTTCATAAATTATTTGATTATCCCATTATTAATCCTAAATTATCATTTTCCAAATTACTTTACATTTTAACTGGTGATTGATCTGTTTCACAAAAACAATGTGATGATTTCATGTTTTCCCGAATGACTTGAAGGCCTTCATTTTTATTTATTTTTCATAACCCCCCTTTCAAAGGATGGGGGTGACCCCTTACAAGTATCCTAGGCTTAAGAGACATTACATGACCTGAAGGTATTAGGGAATTCAACCAGACTATAACTACAAGGAACTACCCCTCCCCAGTATCTGCATCGTAATGGTAGCTCTCCACCGTCGCATGGTCGTCTGTCTAAGCTTCATGTGAAAGCAAAGTCTTGTACTGATGGCATATCCATACCCTCTCATTCTTCCAAATCAATTGGTTCTACTCTGGTGAGTGTGTCTTATCTAAATCCTCCTCTAGGGATGCTCCTTTTTTGTAGAGGTTGTCTGGTGCAACTGCATGTTGCCTGATAGCCTTGAGGTGACCCAAAGGCCTAAAAGGTGGACTGATATCCCTACTGACCCATAGGATTGGATGACTCTAAGTCAATAAGGACTCTAATCCCAAATCAGTGGCCTAAGGTTAATAGTTTTAGCTTCTACAATACCGAACAATCCCTACAAAAATACTAATATAGTGCCTGCTATAGTACCACATAGTACCTGGTACAATACCTACTACAGTACTACTATAGTGATGCTACAATACTGTTATAGTACCCTGCAAATATTCCTCCACCTAGTTTCTAACTTGGGTCTCATGGATGCACTTAAGGATACCTCACCAACTGGGCTAAGGCACATGTGCATAATTTCATGTTTATTAAAATTCTATTAGATATATTTTCATTACTAAAAATTTTCCATTGTAAATTTTTTTAATAGATATTTTTATTACATGAAATTATTTTTTTAATATATTATATTTATAATTTATTTAATTCATTTCACTATGCATAATTGATTAAAAATTTAATTTTGAGGGAGTTTTATTGATGATGGATTGTATGAATTTTACATAATGCTAATAGAGATAAACAAAATTATCAATGATAGATTTATGTACCAGTGTCAGTAATATTTTCATGTTACATGGGTTTTTTATTCCATTCTTAAATTATTTTTTTTAATTGATCTACACATATATCATAAAAGATTCCATATTTAATATTTTATTATTAATTATTTTCAATGAATTCATTGTTCAAAAACACAACTAAATTAATTAGTTATTTAATATTATAATTTATACTCCAATTCATCTATTTTTCAATCTACTTGATTTATATTTAACAATATAATTAATTCTACAAAATTTCTAAATAAATTAAATTCTAAAATTAAATTTTATCGAATTATAAATGGGGGTTTTTATGATATTTGATAAAAGATTAATTTAAAATATAAAACTCAAACAAAATTTATTTTAGTATAATTTCATTAGGAACATGGTTTTACCGCATTGATTAACAATAGTTTAGATAAATATTTATGAAACCTAAAAAACAATTACATGTGCAAACAGTTAATTAAAAACAGAAAAAATCATTTTCACAAAATATAAAATTAATTATTAACCAAAGTTTATTTGAAAATCTACAAACCTTCAATCATAATGTATCATTTGAAATTAATATTTATTAATATGATACTAAATAATGTTCATCTTATAAATTAAATCAAATATGAATTTATATACATTATCCAATTCATATCACTTAAATATCATTCTCATCTGATTAATAATTGAAAAATAATGTAAATTAAATGTGTATAATGTTACACTATGTTTCTTGTAAATCTCTATCAATAGGTAGTTCAAATCATTCTTTTTTGGTCACGAAATATTCATGGATATAACGACCTAAGAATATTTTAAAAATTATAATGATTTCATGAATTCTTAATGAATTCATGAAGTTAAAATCCTTATTCATATTGATGCTAGAATCCTAGGAATTTATTTTAAAGCATCCTCAGGTGCTCCTATTTATGCTCTATACAGCTCACATGTGTCTCTTCTCCCCCTCTCTTCTTGACTATCTTCCCTTTTTTATTTTTTATTATTTTTTATTTCTATTTTTTTAAGAAGGGTGTTTAACTTCATTTGTGGTCGAAACTCTAATAGTCACCCCCCCCACACACACTCATCCCCTTAAAAATCATGGGAAAATTACATTATAAGGCTAATATAGAAATTTAATTTTAAAAAAATGACCTTTATAGTAATTGACATATCCAAGAATGTGATCACCTAGATCCCTCGTTAGAATTAAATTTTTTTACCAGTCACCTTCTTTCTTTTTATAAAAAATATATCACATTAATTTTTCGTATTTTTTATTTTGAATTTTAAATCATAACTTATTTTAAACTATTCAAAATATTCATTTTTATTCATTCTTTTTAAAAATATTTTATTTTAAATTTTTCATACATGCCATCTTTGTTTTGATAGATTTTATTTTGTTAATTTCATTATCTATATTTTATTTTCATTTAAAATTTTAATTTATTTCTAAAAGATCCCAGGGTAGATAGTGAACTAATAGGAGTTGGGGTGGGGGTTTTAATACCATAATTGAGATTTGGTCAATATAGTATAAATATTTACATCAAAGGTTGAAGCACTCTCAAAACACTATTCAATCCAATAGTGTGGTGTTAATATTACTCGTACATTTGGGTGCATGAAATTATTAGTTTCTTTAGAGGATCCATTTATGTGTTTTGAAGGTGGGTTTATATTTTATTTATAGTGAAAATGTTCATGGATATCTAATAGGTTTATTTAAGTTGCATTAGAAGCAACAAGATGTAAATTTCATGAGTTTTGGAAAATCGCATCGTGGTGTGGTATTGGTTATGTCATAGTAATATGTAGGAATATGTTGTTTTTTTACAAGTCTAAAAAAACACACCGCAATTTACATTGGTTGGGTCATGATGAATTCTTGAGGTTTTTCAATACCATCCATTTTTATGACTTTCACTATAATATTAGTTTATGGTTGTTAGAGGGTGGTAGACTTGAGGATTAGAATATTTTTATTCATTATGAATTAAAGGTCACATTGAAATTTTATTAACTACACCGTAGAACTAAATATCACACCAAAATTGGGAGATCACCAAATTTTGATGTCACTAATTTATTTTTATGGTACACAATTTACACAATATTTTTATTAGTCACAATGTTATTATTTTTTGGAATTTTTTTAGGTATTAAATAACTAAACATATTACATCATTGTATTAATTTTCAAATTATAATTAGTCCATGATTCATTTAAATTGTAAAGACCTAGAATTTCCAAGTAATTTTTTTTAATTAAATGTGAATTTTACGAGTCCGTGAAAATTAACGGTGCGTGATTCTGAGGCCTGGTGTGCCTGAAATCGATTTCTGATGTTTTTTTCAGGTACGTTCGGTAAACGTAATAGTGTCTTTTTCTATCTTTTGAACCCGTACTCAGAATTGAAATCTGAGGGAACCGTTGAACTCACAGTGCCAATATTCTCCTAAAGAGACTTTCACCTTCACGACAGTTGGTCGAGGGTAAAAGTTAGTTTTTGGGTTTTTTGTGGAAACAATAAAGTAAAATAAACACACGCTTTATTTTATTTTATCTGTTTTAACCAACCATGTGGAAGTTAAAAGTGGGGACCACAACACCTTAACCTCCCATGAGAGGTTATGGTGGTGGGTACCACCCGAGGATTGTCCCTCATAATGGGGGGGTGAGAGGAAACCTCTCAACTCCCTCGATTAATTTTATGTGTCAATGTAAAATTAATTGCTTTAAATTTAATTTTATGTGTCAACACAAAATTAAATTCTTTCAATTTTATTTTATGTGTCAACATAAAATTAAATTCTATCAATTAATTTTATGTGTCATCATAAAATTAAAAACAAACAATTAATTTTATTTTTCAACAAAAAATAAAAAGTTTACAATTAATTTTATGTGTCAACATAAAATTTAATGCAAGCAATTAATTTTATACGTCAAAATAAAATTAAATCCTATCAATTGTTTTTAATGTTGGTTATTTCTTTTTCATTCGCGGTGGAATTTGGGAAAGGATTGGCTTTAGAGAATTGGGAGGAGATCTTGGGAGAAAGCTTCTCCCACGAATAATACTTCCTCCATGAAGAATGATTCTCCAACGAAGAATGATTCCTCCCCAAAGAACGCCAGCGAGGAGCGTCTTCGACTTCTTAGTCGGAAGCACCTTGTGGAGGAAATCGACATGGGAAATCTTCGATGACCGAACGTCCCTCCTCATCGTCATCAACGAACTGACACACGAGCTCGAGATTGGAGGTGTGTGGCAGATGCGACAAACGACGACAACTTCTTCTTCTTCCCGGTGACACATTCGATGAACAACGAACAAGGTAGGGGGTTATAATTGAATTATTGAATATTTTTTATTATTATCCTCATTCATGGTTCATGATTAATGTATAGCCTCTTGCTGCCACTCTAAACGTAGAGGGTGCGGGAAAACTAACATGGCCCGACCCCTCCGCCGATCTCCTTTTGTGTTCTTCGCGATGGAGAAGGACAACAACCTATATAGAGGAGCACAAGAATGGAGACCGACACCACCATTGGCCGCAACAGAGGCAACGGCACATGGCACCGCTCCATGGCACCAATTCCCCGACGTGCCCTCCTGTCAGCCCCGACCGAGACGCCCGCACCCTCGCGGCACCCCCCGGCCTAGCCACCGGCAACCCCCACGTGCCCAGCGCACCCCGTGGCTCCACCGTCTATGCGCCCCGTACACCCCGCACACCCCATGGCTCCACGCACCTCGTGCACCCCCGAATCCACCGTCCGTACACCCCACGTGCCCCGCGCCGCCGCTAGCCAAACCGGCCTGCCATCCTCTCAAGCAGCCCCAATCGCGCCGGCCCGCCGACCCCTTGCGGTGCCCTAGCTGAACTAGCTCGCGCCCTTACATTACCCTGTCCAAACCAGCCCCGGCCCCCAAGACAAGCCGCCCCTATCCGTGCCCCCTCATGGCGCCCTCCGGGCCGAACCGCCCTTGAACCGACTCGCGGCCGGTCCGCACCCTCACAACCCTCCATGGCCCCTCGTGGCCTGCTGGACTTAGCCTAGAGGGTTAGGCCAAACCCCATGGGCTAGCCCGCCCAACAAGCCGGGTCAGACCCAACAGGTCGGTCCGACCGGGTCGGACCGGACCCGAGCCCACTATGATCCATTTACGGTCCTTCAGCTATATCTTTGGCATCAGACGTCCGTTTGACAAACCGTCAGAGGTGCTGTAAATATTGGAGCGTGAAGATCCCTTTGAGTATAACCCACTAGAGTTTGGGGTATAGTTGTGTTACGGTTAGGTTGGATCAAGCACGAATGCAACCATGCCCTAGGGACTAAAAGGCTAATAACTCATAGACCGGGCGTCGGATTGACGCGTTGTCTGTTGCGTTGAGACCCCTATGACGTGGAAGATATTTGAGATACATCTTCGTGGGACTTTGTGATAGTTGGAGTATAAACTAGTATCCCATGGAGTGGATCCTTCCAGTGACAAGTGAACAGAGTGCAGAGACCTGCTAGCTAGCTGAGACCTGACGACTGCTGACCATTTGACTCGATGTGATTCTACTAGCCCAGTGGGGAGTGCATAGTTGTAGAGGGAGACCCACGGTACTCAACAGGAGGAGTATCTCAGTAGTATACGAGGGGGAGTGTCTGGGTGTGGTGGCAGACCTGTGGTAGGGAGCACCACTGTGTGAAGCAATAGACCCACGGTACTCGACCGGAAGAGTACCCTAGCAGTCTAAGGTTAATAGGAAGCACACTTGGTGTCATGGCAGGCCCATTATACTCGATTGAGAAGGAGTTCTCCAGTAGCTGAGGTTTCAATAATGTGAATAAAATCCTGGTTCAGCTGAGTCAGTACTTTTGTGTTTTCCTCATGATTAAAATGGATTACTTAATAACTTAGGTATATGTATGGGCATATACCTAAGTAGGGTTATCTTTTGATTCCTTACTTTTTGGTTTATCCTTGGTGGATTTGTGAGACCTTGAGGGTCTCTGGGTCCCTACTGATTATCATTATACTCACCCATTGTAACTCCTGAAATTTTTATGGGTAATATTTTGTTTTTATATATCATCAAAATCTTTCACTACATACTAGATTGGCTTACTTTACACGCAATCGCGACCTTCCTCGATAGCTTGCGTCGTACGCAATACCGAGTTTCACTAAACAACGATATGCTATTAAAATACTATTAAAACTAGCCGTTATGAATAGTAATAACCACTTTTTGAAATTTTATAAATTTTATTTTTCAAAATGGACTTCATTTTTGGACTCAGAATATCGAAATTAGCCTAGGGTAAAATTTTGGTATTTTTCTGAAAACATTCAATTTTTGATGAATAGTGAAACCACTAAGTGGTAGGTTAAAAACTGAATTTTGCATAAAACTTAATTTTACCGCTTCTGTGAGTGGAATTTCAAAAATCCGACAGACACGGTTGATATCAGTAAGTAAAATGTGGTTCAATGAGATAAAAATAATTTTTTGGTGAATAGTAACTTTTTACTTTTTTTACCGCGGTTAATAGTAAATAGGGTAACTAAGGGTAAATATGATATTAATATTACCCTAACACATGTCCTAATTCTATTGGACAAGTGTAATTCGACCAAAAACAAACGTAGGAATAAAATATGACCATTTAGGCCCACATGGATTAGATTAGGACATTTATTATTAATTTATTTAAAGAAGGGTTAAAATAGTTAAAATCAAAGTTTAATAAGTAAATAATTTTTAATATGGGGTTATACATAAGATAAATTCGACTATAAATATTCATTAGAAATCTAAAAATATTTCCTACATAATGGTATTTTATTTGTAATTTTTAGACATTAAATAATTTAATTTATTTATGACACAATGATGATGCTGTAATTATCTTATTAATGAAATATTGACATAATTGATGTTATAAACACCAAAATAAATGTAATTTGAGACTTTTTATGAATTACACAAATTTTCTAGGTTACTATGATATATTATTGTTGATTTAATCAACTTGGTTTGAACATATAATTCTGTTATGACTTTCACAAAAATCATATATCAAATAGTGTCAAAATTGACACAAAATAGTTTTTAAATCAAATATTATATTATTAATTGTTATTTTATTCCTAAAAATCTAAGGTTCGGCCAAATGACTTAGATAAGGATATATATATTAATAATAAACAATTTGAGGTTCGTTTGGCATTTTATAGTAAGTGTATTAACCATATAGTGAAAGAAAACAAAAAGACATGGTAAAAGTTAAATTATTTAACTTAGAGTTAAATCTAATTGATAAGGTTAAAATAATACCCTAAACTTGTCTAAATACTATTGGTTGATAGGATTTCGACCCATCCCCACTTTAGCTTCGAAATAAGACCCTTTAGAACCATTATAAACCGATTTTGACTTTAATATAAAATAATATTTTGAGATATTCCTAAGGTGCCCCTCTCCTCCCTTATAAAAGGGCACCTCCTCCCCCTCCTCCTCACACCAATTTGAGCACTCAAGCTCGGCCAAACCCTACCATTTTCTCCTCTCCACTTCCCTAGAATAATCCTAGAGGTCCTGGTCTTCTTCAAAGACCAATCTTAGTTCCCTAAGTGGAGGATTCAAAGAGGCGTTCCAAAGAAGAGGTAATATCCATTACCGATCTTTTCAATTTCTTTCTTCTTCAATATCTTCTTCTTTAGTTGTTTCATGATAAAGTAATAACATCAGTATTAATTACATACTGATATGTTATTATAAATATGAAACAACCCTAATTCACCTTCTATCCATCCTAAGGAAAAATGAAATCACCGCGCGTGCGTACGTACGGAATACCGTCTCCACGCCGTGGTGTAATCTATTTTCCACCATCACTTTACAAGGATGGGTATAATTATGTAATGAGTAACTATTTATGATTATTATAAAGTAATATTGATACTGAAATAATATATATATACTCCAATATAGTTCCACGATCATAGGAACGATATCATCACTCGTGCGTACGTACGGAATACCGTCTTCACGATGTGATGCGACTCGTTCTACATGATCCTCATTACATTGTAATTATATAAATTGAATGAATAAATATGATATATGTTACCCTAATACCATTCTGGATATAAGGTATCTATAACCTTAAAAGAAGAATAAGAATGTATTCGGCAAAACAAGCATAAGAACAAAAGGCAATAAAGACCCGAGTAACATGTAACAATGAAATATTACTATCAAGAAGCTAAGAATATGACCATATATGATATCATATCAATATGTATGATTCTGGAATAATTAAATAACATTATTTAAACCATTATACAGGAGCTTCAGACACGTACAAAGCAAATTGGACCTATGGTAAGGGAAATATCACAATCTCATTTTTATCTGAGATTGTTTATTCGTAAGTATTTACTGGGGTGTATTTTATCATCCACATCCATGTTTCATCAATATGTAATATTATTTCCATCCACCTACAATTGTTTAAATCCATTTTTACCCTTCGGTGAGTTTTTAGTAATATCTATGAAAGGAATCTTTTGTCATACGAGGTACTTTTTGACTTTTCCGAAAAAAGTACGAAGAATGTTTTTTTAACTTATACGGCATGAATGGATTTTTAAAACATTATTTCCAAGAAGCTTCCTTTACAAGTTTTCAAGTTTATTTTTAATCAACTTCTTTTATTTTAATGTTGTATGACATTTTATGAAAGGAAAAATGTTTTTGAAGAAGAAAGGATATTTTCCTCAAGAATGGAGTTCAAGTGTTTTATCAAAATTATTTTCCATATAAGATAATAAAGGGTTCTGTTTTTATCCCTATTATTACATTGATTTGATCATGTTGTGATGGAATTATTTTTATGAATTCCTTTATCTTATATGAATTGATTTATGATGTCATGATGTTTCAAGAATCCCATTTTTGTTACATGTGTTATGCGATGATGTATGATTATGTGGCACACATAAGAAAGGATTCATTATAAGATGGGTGGGACCTATATCTCCCTCCAATGCATTGGGTAAAGATTTTATATCTCATGAGATAGACATGGCTGGAACGGTAGGTTATACCGGTTCAGTGAAACAGGACTGGAACGAGGGTGACTCGGTTCAGAAAGCGACTTTGTCCACTAAGATAGTCTTGGCAATGAGTCATGACTAACAAGAAATGATTTTCCATGATTATCTGTGCATGCCACAAAGTTTCAAGTTTTATGTTATGATTATGGGGATCTCATTTTCACTTCTATGATTTATTCCATGTTAAGATATTATGATCTCTTTTGCAGGTTTTGATTTTCAAAAAGATATGATATGATTTTTCTTTCCTTTATTTGCCCTTGCTGAGCATTTGAGCTCACCCTTTTATGTTTTCTTTTCCCCAGGCCAGGAAGATGGATATTAAGTAGAATATGCTAAAAGGGACCCTAGATATGATGAAATAAATGGGAGACACTGTAGAATATTTATGAACCAGTTGTTTATGTTTCCCAGTTTCTAAAGACACTATACCTATACGGTCCTTTGTGGTTTTGTCATATGTTGTAATAAGTGTGCTTCAATTTTGAAGTATTAACAATGTATGTAAAGTATGGGTCGTTATAGTTGGTATCAGAGGAAAGGTATAGTCAACCTTTGGAAACTAGGATGTGAAAGCCTTAGTAACAACCCTAAGGATAAGTCTAAGAATAGAACACAATCTTAGTGTTTTAGAAATGGCCATGAATAACCTAGGATAAGACCTTAAGCATGAAAATTTTATTCTTGAATTATGTGGTTTTCCTATTATAATTAGTGTTGCTCACACTATTCTTCTTGGTTTTAGTCAATGGCTGGAACCCGAAGGAACCGTGTTAATGTGGAATGCGATGGGCAATGCAATGATTGTCCCCCTGAGCAACCAAACGATATGGGAGCTGGAATGCAAAATCTTGTATCCATGCTCACACAACTTTCTCAAGCTATGAATCATGCAGGACTTCCAAACGAGCAAAGGAAGGAGCAACATTCTGTTGAATCCTTCATGAGGCAGCGTCCACCTTCTTTCAGCGGGTCTACTAATCCATTAGTTTCTGAACAATGGATTAGTACTACTGAAAAGATATTTTCAGTTCTTCAATGTTTTGAACATGATAAAGTCATCCTAGCAGTGTATCGTTTGGAAGGAGATGCTGATCAATGGTGGAATCTTATTAAGAATACAAGGCAAAGGGATGAAATTGAGTCTATGGAATGGGACGAGTTCAAGAACTTATTTTTCAATAAGTACTTCCCTCGTATTCTCTGAACAAAGATGGAGAAAGAGTTCCTTGAACTGAAGCAAAGGGATGATGAATCTGTTGGTACCTATGAAGCAAATTTTACAAGACTTGCAAGGTACGCTTCTGGTATTATTATCCAACCTGAGAGTAAGATCGATCGATTATTTAGTGTCTTAAAACCAAGTCTTTGAAGGGCGTTAGCCATAAGGGACTTCAATAGCTACGAGGAAATCGTTCGATGTTCTCTCAAAGTCGACATGGAGATTGGAGTAACCCATCAGTCACATGGGTTTGATAAGAAGAGGAAGATGGAATTCAAAGAAAAATCTAAAGAGCACACGGAAAAGAAGATGAGCTTTTCCTTATGCTCAAAGTTTGTAAAGAAACATGGAGGGAGTTGTCTTAAAGGGACAAGTAAATGTTTTAAATGTGGAAAGGAAGGTCATCGGGCATTTGAATGCCGTGATAATGGGAAGAAGATGTCTAATGACGCAAACAAAGGAAGGGATACACAGAATGAACCTACTACACTACAATGTTTCAAGTGCAAGGAGATGGGGCATTATGACAATCAATGCCCAAATCCAAGGGTTGATGATGATGGTTGACGTCAACAAAATATTAAGACTAAAGACAAAGGAAAGTCACATGCAATTTCTATCAGCGATGTGGAGTACGATAACGAAGTGGTGAAAGGTACACTTACCGTCCACTCTAAAGTAGCAAACGTTTTATTTGATTCTGGATCCACCCACTCTTTTATTTCTAAAGAATTTTCTAAGGGTATCACCGTATTACCTCAAAAATTAGATGTTGAGTTTGCTGTGACAACACCTAATGGCACAACAGTCGCATCAAAAGTTTATAATTCTTCTCCGATCGAAGTTTGTGGGAAAGTGCTTCCTGCAAATCTTGTGATCCTTCCTTTAGTGGAATTTGATGTGATTCTTGGCATGGATTGGCTTTCTCTACATGGATCTCATATCAATTTCCAAAGAAGGGAAGTCACATTTCATACTCCAGATCAATCTACGATCGTATACCAATGCAAGGATGAACATAACCTTCCAGTGAAAATTTCTTCCATCTTATGGGTATTGATTCCACTAAATGAAGGTTATTTATCTCAAATGGTTGGTGAGAAACTCACGATTAAGAATATGCCCATTGTACGGGAGTTTGATGATGTCTTTCTGGAGGAATTACCGGGTCTTCCACCAAATCGTGAAGTTGAGTTTTCAATAGAACTCGTACCTGGTGCTTTGCCTATTTCAAAGAAACCTTATAGAATGGCCCCAATTGAGTTGCAGGAATTGAAGAAGCAACTCCAAGAGAATCTTGATAAGGGATTCATACGCCCTAGTGTGTCACCTTGGGGAGCACCTGTTCTATTTGTTAAGAAAAAAGATGGATCAATGAGACTCTGCATTGCTTATCGAGAACTTAACAAGATCACTATCAAGAACAAATATCCTCTCCCACGCATTGATGACTTATTTGACCAACTACGCGGAGCTCAATACTTTTCCAAGATTGATCTTCGTTCAGGGTATCATCAATTAAGGGTCAAAAGGGAGGATATACCAAAGACGGCTTTCCGTACAAGGTATGGACACTATGAATTTATAGTGATTCCATTTGGTCTTACTAATGCCCCTACTATCTTCATGGATCTAATGAATAGAGTCTTTAGAGACTATCTTGATCAATTTGTGGTAGTCTTTATAGACGATATTCTTGTCTATTCAAAGTGCAAGGAAGAGCATGAAGATCACTTGAGAATTATATTGAAGACACTGAGAAAGGAGAAGCTTTATGCCAAATTTACCAAGTGTGAATTTTGGCTTCAAAAAGTTGCATTTTTGGGTCACATGATCTCAAAAGAGGGGATATCTGTGGATCCAGCAAAAACAGAGGTTATCGAAAGATGGTCGAGACCAAAAACAGTAACTGAGATTCGAAGTTTTCTTGGTTTGGCTGGATATTATCGACGTTTTGTAAAAGATTTTTCACGATTATCTTATCCACTCACCAAGTTGACTCGGAAAGGAGTTAAGTTTGTCTGGACAGAGGAATGTGAAGAGAATTTCAAGGAGTAGAAAAGAAGGTTATCTAGTGCCTCTGTGCTCACACTGCCTTGTAGTGGAGAAAGGTTTGTGATCTACAGTGACGCATCCAAGAAGGGATTGGGGTGTGTTCTTATGCAAAATGATATGGTGATAGCTTATGCCTCACGACAGTTGAAAATCCCTGAGCAAAATTACCCAACTCATGATTTGGAGTTGGCTGCGGTAATCTTTGCATTAAAGATTTGGAGGCATTACCTTTATGGTGAAAGGTGTGATATTTATACTGATCATAAAAGTTTAAAGTATATTTTCACACAAAAGGAGTTGAATATGCGTCAAAGAAGATGGTTGGAGCTGATTAAGGATTACGACTGCTCAATCCATTACCACCCCGGGAAAGCAAACAAGGTGGCAGATGCATTAAGTCGACAAGACCATGCTAGTTTATCCATGATGAGGATCACAAAGGATCCAATATTTATGGATTTACAAAGGATGGATCTTGGAATTATAATGGAAGGGGAAAAATCTTATCTTTCTCAAATGAATGTTCAACCATCTATACATGCGAAGATTAAGGAGGCACAGAAAGAAGATGTCGAGTTACAAAATAAGGTGAGAAATGTTCCTGAATTCAACCTTGATTGTGATGGGATAATAAAGTTCAGGAATCGGGTTTGTGTTCCTCCCATCCCCGAATTAAAGAAGGAGCTGCTGGATGAGGCTCATAGTTCTTCATTCTCTATTCATCCTGGAAGAACGAAGATGTATAGGGACCTGAAAGAGTACTTCTGGTGGGATGGCATGAAAAGAGATGTTGCTGAATATGTCTCTCGATGCTTGGTTTGTCAACAAGTTAAAGCTGAGAGACAGAAGTCTAAGGGGATGTTACAACCATTACCCATACCCGAATGGAAATGGGAAAACATCACTTTGGACTTTTTCACAGGACTTCCTAAAACATCCAAAGGCAATAATGCTATCTGGGTCATAGTTGATCGTCTTACAAAGTCTGCACACTTCATTCCTATTAGAGAGGATTTCTCTCTAGATCCGCCTGCCAGGATATATGTAAAGGAAGTGGTAAGATTGCATGGAGTACCACTTTCTATTATATCTGATCGGGATCCGAGATTTACCTCGAAGTTCTGGCGAAGTCTTCAGCATACTCTGGATATAGAGTTGAGTTTCAGTACTGCTTATCATCCCCAGACAGACGGTCAGTCTGAGAGAACAATTCAAACCCTAGAAGATATGTTGAGAGCTTGCTCTATGGATTTCAAAGGGGGTTGGGATCAACACCTACCTTTGGTGGAATTTTCTTATAATAATAGCTTTCACTCCAGTATTCAGATGGCTCCTTATGAAGATCTCTATGGAAAGAAATGCAGGACTCCAACTTACTGGGATGGAGTTGGGGAAAGAAATCTGTTAGGACCTGATCTCGTTGATGAAATGGCAGAAAAGGTTAGATCTATTCAACAACACATAAGAGCAGCTCAGTGTCGACAGAAAAGTTATGCTGACAACCGAACAAAATACCTAGAGTTTGACGTGGGTGATAAATTGTTCTTACGAATATCTCCCTGGAAGAGGGTTATGAGATTTGGAAAGAAGGGGAAGTTGAGCCCTAGATATATCGGTTCTTTCGAAATACTGGATCGTGTTGGGAAGGTAGCTTACCGATTGGCGCTTCCACCGAATCTCTCTCAAGTTCACGATGTGTTCCATGTATCTCTCCTGAGAAAGTACATACCAGATCCTTCACATGTACTCAGCTCAGAAGTTGTACCGCTGGAGCAAGATCTTTCATATGAAGAACAACTGATAGAGATTCTGGATTGTAGCGAAAAAGTCCTACGAAATAAGACCACTCGATTGGTGAAAGTTTTATGGAGGAACCACCAACTTGAAGAAGCTACATGGGAGCTTGAGGATATGATGAGGGAGAAGTATCCTCATCTGTTTGTTACAAAGTGACGAATTTCGAGGGCGAAATTCTTTTTAAGGGGGGTAGAATGTAACACCCGAGATTTTTATGGGTAATATTTTGTTTTTATATATCATCAAAATCTTTCACTACATACTAGCTTGGCTTACTTTACACGCAATCGCGACCTTCCTCGATAGCTTGCGTCGTACGCAATACCGAGTTTCACTAAACAACGATATGCTATTAAAATACTATTAAAACTAGCCGTTATGAATAGTAATAACCACTTTTTGAAATTTTATAAATTTTATTTTTCAAAATGGACTTCATTTTTGGACTCAGAATATCGAAATTAGCCTAGGGTGAAATTTTGGTATTTTTCTGAAAACTTTCAATTTTTGATGAATAGTGAAACCACTAAGTGGTAGGTTAAAAACTGAATTTTGCATAAAACTTAATTTTACCGCTTCTGTGAATGGAATTTCAAAAATCCGACAGACACGGTTTATATAAGTAAGTAAAATGTTGTTCAATGAGATAAAATTTTTTTTTGGTGAATAGTAACTTTTTACTTTTTTTACCGCGGTTAATGGTAAATAGGGTAACTAAGGGTAAATATGATATTAATATTACCCTAACACATGTCCTAATTCTATTGTACAAGTGTAATTCGACCAAAAACAAACTTAGGAATAAAATATGACCATTTAGGCCCACTTGGATTAGATTAGGACATTTATTATTAATTTATTTAAAGAAGGGTTAAAATAGTTAAAATCAATGTTTAATAAGTAAATAATTTTTAATATGGGGTTATACATAAGATAAATTCGACTATAAATATTCATTAGAAATCTAAAAAGATTTCCTACATAATCGTATTTTATTTGTAATTTTTAGACATTAAATAATTTAATTTATTTATGACACAATGATGATGCAGTAATTATCTTATTAATGAAATATTGACATAATTGATGTTATAAACACCAAAATAAATGTAATTTGAGACTTTTTATGAATTAAACAACTTTTCTAGGTTAATATGATATATTAGTGTTGATTTAATCAACTTGGTTCGAACATATAATTCTGTTATGACTTTCACAAAAATCATATATCAAATAGTGTCAAAATTGACACAAAATAGTTTTTAAATCAAATATTATATTATTAATTGTTATTTTATTCCCAAAAATCTAATGTTCGGCCAAATGACTTAGATAAGGATATATATATTAATAATAAACAATTTGGGGTTCGTTTGGCATGTTATAGTAAGTGTATTAACCATATAGTGAAAGAAAACAAAAAGACATGGTAAAAGTTAAATTATTTAACTTAGAGTTAAATCTAATTGATAAGGTTAAACTAATACCCTAAACTTGTCTAAATCCTATTGGTTGATAGGATTTCGACCCATCCCCACTTTAGCTTCGAAATAAGACCCTTTGGAACCATTATAAACCGATTTTGACTTTAATATAAAATAATATTTTGAGATATTCCTAAGGTGCCCCTCTCCTCCCTTATAAAAGGGCACCTCCTCCCCCTCCTCCTCACACCAATTTGAGCACTCAAGCTCAGCCAAACCCTGCCATTTTCTCCTCCCCACTTCCCTAGAATAATCCTAGAGGTCCTGGTATTCTTCAAAGACCAATCTTAGTTCCCTAAGTGGAGGATTCAAAGAGGCGTTCCAAAGAAGAGGTAATATCCATTACCGATCTTTTCAATTTCTTTCTTCTTCAACATATTATTCTTTAGTTGTTTCATGATAAAGTAATAACATCAGTATTACTTACATACTGATATGTTATTATAAATATGAAAAAACCCTAATTCACCTTCTATCAATCCTACGGAAAAATGAAATCACCGCGCGTGCGTACGTACGGAATACCGTCTCCACGCCGTGGTGTAATCTATTTTCCACCATCTCTTTACAAGGATGGGTATAATGGTGTAATGAGTAACTATTTATGATTATTATAAAGTAATATTGATACTGAAATAATATATATATACTCCAATACAGTTCCACGATCATAGGAACGATATCATCACTCGTCCGTACGTACGGAATACCGTCTCCACGATGTGATGTGACTCGTTCTACATGATCATCATTACATAGTAATTATATAAATTTAATGAATAAATATGATATATGTTACACTAATACCATTCTGGATATAAGGTATCTATAACCTTAAAATAAGAATAATAATGTATTCGGCAAAACACGCATAAGAACAAAAGGCAATATAGACCCGAGTAACTAGTAACAATGAAATATTACTATCAAGAAGCTAAGAATATGACCATATATGATATCATATCAATATGTATGATTCTGGAATAATTCAATAACATTATTTAATCCATTATACAGGAGCTTCGGACACGTACAAAGAAAATTGGACCTAAGGTAAGGGAAATATCACAATCTCATTTTTATCCGAGATTGTTTATTCGTAAGTATTTACTGGGTTGTATTTTATCATCCACATCCATGTTTCATCAATATGTAATATTATTTCCATCCACCTACAATTGTTTAAATCCATTTTTACCCTTCGGTGAGTTTTTAGTAATATCTATGAAAGGAATCTTTTGTCATACGAGGTACTTTTTGACTTTTCCGACAAAAGTACGAAGAATGTTTTTTTTAACTTATATGGCATGAATGGATTTTTAAAACATTATTTCCAAGAAGCTTCCTTTACAAGTTTTCAAATTTATTTTTAATCAACTTCTTTTATTTTAAAGTTGTATGACATTTTATGAAAGGAAAAATGTTTTTGAAGAAGAAAGGATATTTTCCTCAAGAATGGAGTTCAAGTGTTTTATCAAAATTATTTTCCATCTAAGATAATAAAGGGTTCTGTTTTTATCCCTATTATTACATTGATTTGATCATGTTGTGATGGAATTATTTTTATGAATTCCTTTATCTTATATGAATTGATTTATGATGTCATGATGTTTCAAGAATCCCATTTTTGTTACATGTGTTATGCGATGATGTATGATTATGTGGCACACATAAGAAAGGATTCATTATAAGATGGGTGGGACCTATATCTCCCTCCAATGCATTGGGTAAAGATTTTATATCTCATGAGATAGACATGGCTGGAATGGTAGGTTATACCGGTTCAGTGAAACAGGACTAGAACGAGGGTGACTCGGTTCAGAAAGGGACTTTGTCCACTAAGATAGTCTTGGCAATGAGTCATGACTAACAAGAAATGATTTTCCATGATTATGTGTGCATGCCACAAAGTTTCAAGTTTTATGTTATGATTATGGGGATCTCATTTTCACTTCTATGATTTATTCCATGTTAAGATATTATGATCTCTTTTGCAGGTTTTTATTTTCAAAAAGATATGATATGATTTTTATTTCTATTATTTGCCCTTTCTGAGCATTTGAGCTCACCCTTTTATGTTTTCTTTTCCCCAGGTCAGGAAGATGGATATTAAGTAGAATATGCTAAAAGGGACCCTAGATATGATGAAATAAATGGGAGACACTGTAGAAGATTTATGAACCAGTTGTTTATGTTTCCCAGTTTCTAAAGACACTATACCTATATGGTCCTTTGTGGTTTTGTCATATGTTGTAATAAGTGTGCTTCAATTTTGAAGTATTAAAAATGTGTGTAAAGTATGGGTCGTTATACCCATGCACGGGCTATGCCCACACCTTGTTGTGATGGATATAGATGACAGACAACGCAGACTGAGGCTGAGAGTACCATGACTGGATGGTACCCAGAGGTGGACCTTACGACGAGTCGGTACACGGAGGAGACCGACAGATGTGGAGTACTGAGGAGGCTATATTTACCTACCCTTCAGGTAAGAATTTTGAAGGATGACCAAACAACTGTTTTTCCTTTTATCAGTTGTACTTTTACTTCTAGTTCCTTGTACTTTATCGTTGGGCTTGTATTTCCATCCCCTTTTACTTTTCATCACCCTTTTGTTATACAGTTTACTTAGTGTTTTGTATCCAGTTGTGTCCTCTATTGTGTGAGTCTATAGGATATAAAGGCAATGCCTTCCCAGTTTTAGGGAATTACATCTTTGGTGCTAGTCAACAGACTCTGACCTATGAAAGGTGGGCTTGGGGTAGTTACGGCATGGGCCCCAGGGGACAAGTCATGATAAATTGGTATCAGAGTAGTAGGTTCTACCACAGAACATAGGACTTTGATCTATATTTTTTTGAATCAATATTGTTAAGTGTAGTGAGTGTGGTTTTCAGTTCAGGGAGTCCATTTTTAGTGTAGCGACCGACATATCCATACACTAGGACCCTAACTACTGATTTCAGACTTAGTGCACGAAAACACTGATTGCGTGTGTTTTTTAAAAAACTTTCTTTATGTCATCTCAACCAGGTCAGCTCACCAGGTATAAATTTTACCCATAGCTCACCATTATTTTTAGGATGCCTCCACACAGACAACCGGATAGTGTTCTGATAGTTCTATACACTGATAGCCCACTAAGCGATGAGGCCTCAGTGCAGGGTCCTTTTCCAGTGGAGGAACCAACGGTACCACTCCCCATTGGGCCACCGATGCCACCAGCCCTAGCAACAGATAGTGCATGCTATTTGAGCGTGTTGCACGAGTTCCAACGCTAGAGGCCACCCAGGTTTAGGGGAGAGACGGACACGCAGGCGGCTGAGGATTGTCTGGAGGCCGTGGTGAGGGTTTCTCGATTGGTAGGGACACCATCAGACCTCATGGTGATTCTTGCTTCTAGCCTTCTACAAGAAGTAGCAGGAAGACAGTGGAGTTTGATGCTCTAGGTCCACGACAAGGTGAAGCTTCTCTGGGAAAACATCAATAGCCTGTTTCGGGCACAATTTTTTCCAGCGACTCTTCGCACAGTGCGCATATATGAGATTATTCATCTGTAGTAGGGTAACATGATTGTAGCCCATTACTTGGAAAGGCTCATATACCTATCAGGCTACTCCACCGATATGGTGTGGGACCCATTCTTTATGGCCCGGACCTTTGAGATTGACTCATGTATGAGATCTGGGCTTCAGTGATCCCACTCAGCATCCCGACGCAGGCGGGGGTGTTAGAGAGAGCCCTCCTAGTGGAGAGTTTCTTTGCTGAGCAGTCTCCAGCAGTGAGATCCACCACCAGTCGACACGTAATGTAGTCTTCTACATCTAGCAGTAGACAGATGTCATAGAGATCCTAGAAGACCAGACCTAAAGGTAGACTACCGCATGTATAACAACCAATACTTTACATACATTATTATTAATTCAGAATTGAAGCACACTTATTACAACATATAACAAAACCAGGAAATGACCGTATAGGTATAGAGTCTTTAGAAACTGGTAAACATAAAGAACTGGTTCATAAAGCATCTATTTTGCCTCCCATTTATTTTATCATATCTAGAGTCCCTTTTTGGCATATACTACTTAATAACCTTCTTCCTGACCTAGGGAAATAAAACATACAAAAGGGTGAGCTCAAATGCTCAGTAAGGGTCAACAAAAGAAATATCAACCACATCATATACATAAGAACCTAACTTTTGGAAATCATAACATGAAAAAGAGATCATTATTCCATAACATGGGATAAATCATAGTAGTGAAATGTAATCCCAATAATTATAACTTAAAACATGAAACTTTGTGGCATACACACATAATCAGAGAGAATCATTTCTTATTAGTCAAGACTCATTGCCAAGACTATCTTAGTGGACAAAGTCCATTTCTGAACCGAGTTCACTCCTCGTTTCAGTCCTGTTTCACTGAACCGGTTTAACCTACCATTCTAGCCATGTCTATCTCATGAGATATAAAATCTTTACCCAATGCATTAGAGGGAGATATAGGTCCCACCCATCTCATAATGACACCATTCTTATGTCTTCCACAAAATCATAAACCATGCATCATAGCATAACCCATGTAATAAAAATGGGAATCTTAAACATCGTGACATCATAAAACAATTCATATAAGATAAAAGAATTAATAAAAATATTTCCACCACAACATAATCAAATCCATGTAATAATAGGGATATAAACAGAACCCTATATTATCTTAGATGGAAAATAATTTTGATAAAACTCTTGAACTCCATTCTTGAGGAAAATATCCTTTCTACTTCAAAAACATTTTCTTTTCTTAACATGTCATAAAATTTTAAACTAAAATAAGTTGATTAAAAATAAACATGAAAAATTGTAAAGGAAGCATCATGGAAAAAATGTTTTAAAAATCCATTCATGCCGTATAAGTTAAAAACACATTCTTCTCATACTTTTTCGGAAAAGACAAAAATTACCTCGTACGAAAAAGGACAAAAGATTCCTTTCATATCTTTTACTAAAAATACACCGAAGAGAAAAATTGAATATAAACTATTGTAGAAGAATATAAATATTACATATTGAAGAAACATGGATGTGGATGATAAAATACACCCCAGTAAATACCAAAGTATAAACAAGCTCGTATAAAAATGAGATTGTTATATTTTCCCTTACCTTAGGTCTGATTTGCTTTGTAAGTGTCTCAACCTCATGTATAATGATTTAAATAATGTTATTGACTTATTCCAGAATCATACGTATTTTTATGATATCATATATGGTCATATTCGTAGCTTCTTATTAGTAATATTTCATTACTACTTGTTATTAGGGTGTTTATTACTTTTTGTTCTTATGCGTGTTTTGTCGAGTAAATTATTATTTTTCTTTTTAGGTTATAGATACCTCATTTCCAGAATGTTATTAGTGTAATATATATCATATTCATTCATTAAATTCATTTATATAATCATTATGCAATGAATATCATGTAGAATGAGTCGCATCACATCTTGGAGACGGTATTCCGTACGTACGCACGAGTGATGATATCGTTCCCATGATCGTGGAATTGTATTGGAGTGTATGTATACTATTTCAGAATCAATATCACTTTATAATAATCATATATAGTCATTATTTACACCATTATACCCATCCAAGTAAGGTGGTGGTGGAAAATAGTTTACACCACGGCGTGGAGACGATATTCTGTACGTACGCACGCGCGATGATTTCGTTTTCCGTAGGATGGATAGATGGTGAAATAGGGTTGTTTCATACTTATAATAACATATCCGTATATGAGTGATAATTATTTTATTACTTCATAATGAAAGAACTAAATAAGAAGAAGTGGAATAATAAATAAAGTTGAAAGAATCAGTAACGGACATTAGCTCTTCTTTGAACCGCTTCTTTGAGACCACCTTTTAGGGAACTAAAATTGGTCTTTGAAGAATGCTAGGACCTCTAGGATGTCTCTAGGGAAGTTTAGAGGATAATGTTTCAGGGGTTGGACGAGCTTGAAGGCTCAAAGTGGTGTGAGGAAGAGGGGGAGGAGGTGCCCTTTTATAAGGGAGGAGAGGGGCTCCTTTGGAAAAACTAAAAATATTATTTTATTATAAAGCCAAATTCGGTTTTAAATAGCTCAAAATTTATTTATTTCAAAGCTAAGGTGGGGATGGGTTGAAATCCTCTCATACAATAGAATTTAGATAATTTTAGGTTCCTATTTTAACCTTATCAGTTATATTTAACTTTAAGTTAGATAATTTTACTTTTACCCTGTCTTTTTGTGTTCTTACACTATATGGTCAATAAACTTACTATAACAAGCCAAACGAACCCCAAGTTGTTTATTATTAATTTATATAACCGTATCTAAGTCATTTTCCCAAACCATATATTTTTAGGAATAAAATAACAATTAATAATATAATATTTGTTTTAAAAACTATTTTATGTCAATTTTGACACTATTTAGTAATTGATTTTTTGTGAAAATCATAACAGAATGATTAGTTCAAACAACGTTAATTACATCAATACTAACATGTCATATTAAAATAGAAAATTAGTGGAATTCGTAAAAAGCCTCAAATTACATTTATTTGGGTATTGATAACATCAATTATGTTAATATTTCATTAATAAGATAATTATTGCATCATCTTTGTGTCATAAATAAATTAAATTATTTAATGTCTAAAAATTAAAAATAAAATACCATTATGTATTAAATCTTTTTATCTTTCTAATTAATATTTATAGTTGAATTTATCGTATGTATTAACCTATATTAAAAATTATTTAGTTATTAAACTTTGATTTTAACTATTTTAACCATTCTTTAAATAAATTAATAATAAATATCCTAATCTAATCCAGGTGGGCCTAAATGGTCATATTATTTTTCCTAAGGTTTTTTTGGTCGAATTACACTTATCCAATAGAATTAGGAAATGTTTTAGGGTAATAATAATATCATTTTTACCCTTAATTACCCTATTTACTTTTAACCGTGGTAAATAAAAGTAAAAAGTTACTATTCACCAAAAAATATTTTCATCTCATTGAACAACATTTTACTTACTGACATCAACTGTGTCTCTCGGATTTTTGGAATTCCACTCATAGAAGTGGTAAAATTATGTTTTATGTAAATTTTCAAATTCTCCTAAGAGGTGGGTAAAAGACGGTGAAAAGTTCAATAAAATTTTTATATATCTAAAATTATTATAAAATGACTCCAATGAATTGCATTGAACTTATATAGATATTATGTATCAATTTTTACCTAAAATAAATTTAATGAAAATAAATAATTATTTAAATAAAAAGTCGGATTTTAAATAGTAACCCAGTGTTTTCACTATTCATCAAAAATTGAAAGTTTTCAGAAAAATACCAAAATTTCATCCTAGGCTAATTTCGATATTCCGAATCCAAAAATGAAGTCCATTTTGAAAAATAAAATTCATGACATTTATAATAGTGGTTATTACTATTCATAACGGCTAGTTTTAATAATATTTTAATAGCATGTCGTTGTTTAGTGAAACTCGGTATTGCGTACGACGCAGGCTATCGAGGAAGGTTTTGATTGCGTGTAAAGCAAGACAAGCAAGTGTTGTGTGTAGTGAAAGATTCCTTTTCTGATTTATATAACATAAAAACAAAATATTTCTCATAAAAGTATCGGGTGTTACATTTTATCCCCCTTAAAATGAATTTCGCCCTCAAAATTCGTCACTTTTTAACAAACAGATAAGGATGCCTCTCCCTAATCATATCCTCAAGATCCCATGTAGCTTCTTATAATTTGTGGTTCTTCCATAAAACTTTCACCAAGAGAGTGGTCTTGTTTCGTAGGACTTTTTCGCTACGATCCAGAATCTCTATCGACTGTTCTTCATAAGAAAGATCTTTCTCCAGCGGTAGAACTTCTGAACTGAGTACATGTGAAGAATCAGGTATGTACTTTCTCAGGAGAGATACATGGAACAAATGTTGAACTTGAGAGGGATTCGGTGGAAGCGCTAGTCGGTAAGCTACCTTCCCAACTCGATCCAGTATTTCGAAAGGACCGATATATCTAGGCCTCAACTTCCACTTCTTTCCAAATATCATGACCCTCTTCCAGGGAGATATTCGTAAGAACACTTTATCACCCACTTCAAACTCTAGGTCTTTTCTTCGGTTGTCAGAATAAATTTTCTGTCTACTCTGAGCTGCTCTTATGTGTTGTTGAATAGATCGGACCTTTTCTGCCATCTCATCAACAATATCAGGTCCTAATAGCTTTCTTTCCCCAACATCATCCCAGCAAGTTGGAGTCCTGCATTTCTTTCAATAGAGAGCTTCATAAGGAGCCATCTGAATACTGGAGTGAAAGCTATAATTATTAGAAAATTCCACCAAAGGTAGGTGTTGATCCCAAACACCTTTGAAATCCATAGAGAATGCTCTCAATATATCTTCTAGAGTTTCAATTGTTCTCTCAGACTGACCGTCTGTCTGAGGATGATAAGCAGTGCTGAAACTCAACTCTGTATCCAGAGTATGCTGAAGACTTTTCCAGAACGTTGAGGTAAACCTCGGATCCCGATCAGATATAATAGAAAGTGGTACTCCATGAAATATTACCACTTCCTTTACATATATCCTGGCAAGCTGATCCAGAGAGAAATCGTCTCTAATAGAAATGAAGTGTGCAGACTTTGTAAGATGATCAACTATGACCCAGATAGCATTATTGCCTTTGGATGTTTTAGGAAGTCCTGTAACAAAGTCCATAGTGATGTTTTCCCGTTTCCATTCTGGTATGGGTAATGGTTGTAACATCCCCTTAGACTTCTGTCTCTCATCTTTAACTTGCGGACAAACCAAGCATCGAGAGACATATTCAGCAACATCTCTTTTCATGCCATCCCACCAGAAGTAATCTTTCAGGTCCCTATACATCTTCGTGATTCCATGATGAATAGAGAATGAAGAACTATGAGCCTCATCCAGCAGCTCCTTCTTTAATTCGGGGATGGGAGGAACACAAACCCGATTCCTAAACTTTATTATCCCATCACAACCAAAGTTGAATTCAGGAACATTTCTCACCTTCTTTTGTAACTCGACATCTTTTTTCTGTGCCTCTTTAATCATCACATGTATAGATGGTTGAACATTCAATTGAGAAAGATAAGATTTTTCTCCTTCCATTATAATTCCAAGATCCATCCTTTGTAAATCCATAAATATTGGATCTTTTTTTATCCTCATCATGGATAAACTCGCATGGTCTTGTCGAATTAATGCATCTGCCACCTTGTTTGCTTTCTGATAAAACACTATTTTATTGAATATTTTATTGATAATAAATAATATAATTTCCTCACATTGTGTTAAATATGTTTATTTAGAATGTATTTGGGATTAGATCATTCATTTGAGTATTTGATGAAAATTCCAGTTTTACCCTTTATAGTTCACTATAGTAGTTCGAAGAAAAATATTTTTATATTTATTATTTGAAATTGAACTTTTGCAACAGTGTTTCTAACTTAATTATCTACAACTTTTATTCAGGACACTAGAGCAAAAGAGTTCATTGGATGGTTGAAAATGGGCCATGAGGTCAAAGTTGGGATGGGCTCGCCAGAATGGAGAAGCTTCTGTATTTCGGCCATAACTCCTTCATATGGGCCTGTATTGAGCCCAACTTTGGAGAAGAGACAGAGGACCCATATCCGCCAATTGGATCCTACTGGAAGGCCGGCCAATTCACGCGTTGTGGTGGTCAAATGGTCGGTGCAAGTTGGAATAAAATATTTGGCCGAATTTCCACATTCACACTTGAAACCACTTGTAACCTCCCCTCCCCTCCCCTCTATAAATTGGAGTTTTTCTCATTTGGAGGGGTTGGGACGTGCATTGGGAGATTGGAGGTAGAGAAGAATTTGTTTCACCCAAATTCTCCAACCATTGTAAGAGGGGTAGCTCTTGAAGCAAGGATCCCCTCATCGAAGCCTCCTTCTCTTCTTCATTTTGTAATGTTTTCATTTGTGTAATAAACTTATTTGTTCTTCTTTTACTTCTTCTCTTTTCTTCTGTTTTGTTTAAATTTATTCTTCTCTTAATCTTCCCCTTTGGGCTGGAATTATTGAGTAGAAGCATTATTGGTTTATACCCATTATAAACCTTTGCACATGCAAAACGCTTCTACGATGATTACGCCACCCATGGAAGAGTAGTTTTTAGTAATCGATCTATCTTCCACCCTCTTCATTTAATTATTTTGAATCATTGATCTACTGTAATTCACTTAATATGATCCATGAATTGTGTTTTTAAATTATAAGAAACTAAGCAAGCAATTGAACAATTAACACAAAAACACGCGAGGTCGGGATTTTGTGTAAATTGTGAGAGTGTGATCTTAATCAGTAATACAAGATCAAACGGGATAAATTTGTAGAGTTCAAATATAATCCCTAAACACAATTCATCCCCATTTCTAGAATGGATATGTGCCTTAATTTACCACTGACCATAAGCTAATCTTAGAACATCAATCAAAGTAGGGTGCTGTGATTGCATGTTCCGAAGTTAGCGTAGGGTTAAATTCACATCATCTTCGTGGTAAAGTTAATTCTTGTAGGGTTCGGGATTTAACAAATTAATGGATCATAATTAAGTGAATGTTAATTTAAATGATAATCATTAATAATAATGTGAAGAGGTAGAGTTAGATCGATTTCGCCTTTTAAATAGATTTCTAAAAAAAACATCTTCTTGTTGTGTCATTTTAATCGAAATTCATTTCAAAACTAAAAACAAAAAAATATTATACAATATTCTTCCAGAAAACTTCTTCTAGATTCATAAACTAAAACAAACCCCAATCCTTTAAAGTAGTGTTTTTATTCTATTCTATTTTGTTTTATTTTTTTAGAATACCTCTAATAAGTTGTTAAATTCACTTCCTCCTTTGAGAGACGACCTTGGTCAGCCACTCTGCTGCACCTAAGTACCCCAAATCACACTAATCATTTGAGGGCTCCCACGACAGCGCTCTTTCACTTTCCCATGGTGGTAATGGATTGAGCAGTCGTAATCCTTAATCAGCTCCAACCATCTTCTTTGGTGCATATTCAACTCCTTTTGTGTGAAAATATACTTTAAACTTTTATGATCAGTATAAATGTCACACCTTTCTCCATAAAGATAATGCATCCAAATCTTTAATGAAAATATTACTACAGCTAACTCCAAATCATGAGTTGGGTAATTTTGATCATGGATTTTCAACTATCGTGAGGCATAAGCTATCACCATATCATTTTTCATAAGAACAACCCCAATCCCTTCTTGGATGCATCACTGTAGATCACAAACCTTTCTCCACTACAAGGCAGTGTGAGCACAGGTGCACTGGATAACCTTCTTTTCAACTCCTTGAAATTCTCTTCACATTCCTCCATCCAGACAAACTAAACTCCTTTCAGAGTCAACTTGGTGAGTGGATCAGATAATCATGAAAAATCTTACACAAAACGTCGATAATATCCAGCCAAACCAAGAAAACTTCGGATCACAATTATTGTTGTTGGTCTCGACCATATTTCGATAACCTCTATTTTTTCCAGATCCATAGATATCCCCTGTTTTGAGATTATGTGACCCAAAAATGAAACTCTTTGAAACCAAAATTCACACTTGGTAAATTTGGCATAAAGCTTCTCCTTTCTCAGGGTCTTCAATATAATTCTCAAGTGATCTTCATGTTCTTCCTTTCTCTTTGAATATACAAGAATATCATCTATAAAGACTAACACAAACTGATCAAGATAGTCTCTAAAGACACTATTCATTAGATCCATGAAGATAGTAGAGGCATTAGTAAGACCAGATGGCATCACTATAAATTCATAGTGTCCATACCTTGTACGGAAAGCCTTATTTGGTATATCCTCCCTTTTGACCCTTAATTGGTGATACCCTGAACAAAGATCAATCTTGGAAAAGTATTGAGCTCCACGTAGTTGGTAAAATAATTTATCAATGCACAGGAGAGGATATTTGTTCTTGATAGTGATCTTGTTAAGTTCTCGATAATCAATGGAGAGTCTCATTGATCCATCTTTCTTCTTAACAAAAAGAACAGGTGCTCCCCAAGGTGACGCACAAGGGCGTATGAATCCCTTATCAAGATTCTCTTGGAGTTGCTTCCTCAATTCCTGTAACTCAATTAGGGCCATTATATAAGGTGTCTTTGAAATAGGCAAAGCACCCGGTACGAGTTCTATTGAAAACTCAACTTCACGATTTGGTGGAAGACCTGACAATTCCTCCAGAAATACATCATAAAACTCCCGTACAATGGTCATATTCTTAATCGTGAGTTTCTCACCAACCATTTGAGATAAATAACCTTCATTTAGTGGAATCAAGACCCATAAGATGGATGAAATTTTCACTGGAAGGTTATGTTCATCCTTGCATCGATAGACGATCATAGATTGATATGGAATATGAAATGTGACTTCCCTTATTTGGAAATTGATATGAGCTCCATATAAAGAAATCCAATCCATGCAAAGAATCACATCAAATTCCACTATAGGAAGGATCACAAGATTTGCAAGAAGCACTTTCCCACAAACTTCAATCGGAGAAGAATTATAAGCTTTTGATGCGACTGTTGTGCCATTAGGGGTTGTCACAGCTAACTCTACATATAACTATTGAGGTAATACAGTGATACCCTTAGAAAATTCGTCAGAAATAAAAGAGTGGGTGGATCCAGAATCAAATAAAAAATTTGCTACTTTAGAGTGGATGGTAAGTGTACCTTTCACCACATCGTTATTGTACTCCACATCGCTGATAGAAATTGCATGTGACTTTCCTTTATCTTTAGCCTTAAATTTTTTTTGATGTCAACCATCATCATCAACCCTTGAATTTGGGAATTGATTGGAATAATGCCCCATCTCCTTGCATTTGTAACATTGAAGTGTAGGAGGTGCACACTATGTAGCCTTTTCATTGTTCGCATCACTAGACATCTTTTTCCCATCATTGTGGTATTCAAATGCCCGATGACCTTCCTTTCCACATTTGAAACATTTACTTGTCCCTTTAAGACAACTCCCTCCATGTTTCTTTCCACACTTTGAGCATAAGGGAAAACTCATCTTCTTTTTAGTGTGCTCTTTAGATTTTCCTTTGAATTCCATTTTCCTCTTCTTATCAAACCCATATGACTGATGGGTTACTCCAATCTCCATCTTGACTTTGAGAGCACATCGAACGATTTCCTTGTAGCTATTGAAGTCCCTTATGGATAACGCCCTTCGAAGACTTGGTTTTAAGCCACTAAAGAATCGATCGATCTTACTCTCATGTTGGATAATAAAACCAAAAGCGTACCTTGCAAGTCTTGTGAAATTTGCTTCATAGATACCAACAGATTCATCATCCTTTTGCTTTAGTTCAAGAAAATCCTTCTCCATCTTTGTTCGGAGAATACGAGGGAAGTACTTATTGAAAAATAAGTTCTTGAACTCGTCCCATTCCATGGACTCAATTTCATCTCTTGGCCTCGTATTCTTGATAAGATTCCACCATTTATCAGCATCACCTTCCAAATGATACACTGCTAAGGTGACTTTATCATGTTCAGAACATTGAAGAACTGAAAATATCTTTTCAGTAGTACTGATCCATTGTTCAGCAACTAATGGATCAGTAGACCCGCTGAATGAGGGTGGACGCTGCCTCATGAAGGATTCAACAGAATGTTGCTCCTTCATTTGCTCGTTTGGAAGTCTTGAATGATTCATAGCTTGAGAAAGTTGTGTGAGCATGGCAACATGATTTTGCATTCCATTTCCCATAACGTTTGGTTGCTCAGGGGGACAATCATTGCATTGCCCGCCGCATTCCGCATTAACACAGTTCCTTCGGGTTCCAGCCATTGACTAAAACCAAGAAGAACAGTGTGAGCAACACTAATTATAATAGGAAAACCACATAATTAAGAATAAAATTTAACACTTAAGGTCTTATCATAGGTTGTTCATGACCATTTTTAAAACACTAATATCGTGTTCTATGCTTAGACTTATCCTTAGGGTTTTTACTAAGGCTTTCACATCCTAGTTTCCAAAGGTTGACTATAGCTTTCCTCTAATACCAATTATAACGACCCATACGTTACATACATTGTTATTACTTCAGAATTGAAGCACACATATTACAACATATAACAAAACTAGGAAATGACCGTATAGGTATAGAGTCTTTAGATACTGGGAAACATAAACAACTTGTTCATAAAGCATCTACTTGGCCTCCCATTTATTTTATCATATCTAGGGTCTCTTTTTGGAATATCCTACTTAATAACCTTCTTCCTGACCTGGGGAAATAAAATATACAAAAGGGTGAGCTAAAATTCTCAGTAAGGGTCAACAAAAGAAATATCAATCACATCATATACATAAGAACATAACTTTTGGAAATCTTAACCTACAAAAGAGATCATAATTTCATAACATGGGATAAATCATAGTAGCGAAATGTAATCCCAATAATCATAACCTAAAACATTAAACTTTTATTCATACACACATAATCATATATAATCATTTATTATTAGTCAAGACTCATTTCCAAGACTATCTTAGTGGACAAAGTCCATTTCTGAACCGAGTTCACTCCTCGTTTCAGTCCTGTTTCACTGAACCAGTTTAACCTGCCGTTCCAGCCATGTCTATCTCATGTGATATAAAATCTTTACCCAATTCATTGGAGGGAGATATAGTTCCCATCCATCTCATAATGATACCATTCTTATGTGTCCCACAAAATCATAAACCATACATCATAGCATAATCCATGTAATAAAAATGGGAATCTTAAACATCGTGACATCATAAAACAATTCATATAAGATAAAGGAATTCATAAAAATATTTCCATCACAACATAATCAAATCCATGTAATAATAGGGATAGAAATAGAACCCTATATTATCTTATATGGAAAATAATTTTGATAAAACTCTTGAACTCCATTCTTGAAGAAAATATCCTTTCTACTTCAAAAATATTTTCTTTTCTTAACATGTCATGCAATATTAAACTAAAAGAAGTTGATTAAAAATAAACTTGAAAACATGTAAAGGAAGCTTCTTGGAAATAATTTTTTAAAAATCCATTCATGCTGTATAAGTTAGAAAAACATTCTTCTTGTACTTTTTTCGGAAAAGTCAAAAAGTCCCTCGTAGGAAAAACGACAAGAGATTCCTTTCATATCTTATACTAAAAACTCACCGAAGGGTAAAATTGGATATAAACTATTTTATAAGGATATAAATATTACATTATGAGGAAACATGGATGTGGATGATAAAATACACCCCAATAAATACCAAAGTATAAACAATCTCAGATAAAAATGAGATTGTGATATTTTCCCTTACCTTAGGTCCGATTTGCTTCGTAAGTGTCCGAACCTCCTGTATAATTATTTAAATAATGTTATTGACTTATTCCAGAATCATAAATATTTTTATGATATCATATATGGTCATTTTATTAGGTTATTATTAATAATATTTCATTACTACTTGTTATTCGGATGTTTATTACTTTTTGTTCTTATGCGTGTTTTGTCGAATAAATTCTTATTTTTCTTTTTAGGTTATAGATACCTCATTTCCAGAATGGTATTAGTGTAATATATATCATATTCATTCATTCAATTCATTTATATAATCATTATGCAATGAAGATCATGTAGAACGAGTCACATCACATCGTGGAGACGGTATTCCGTACGTACGCACGAGCGATGATATCGTTTCCAAGATCGTGGAATTGTATTGGAGTATATGTATACTATTTCAGAATCAATATCACTTTACAATAATAATATATAGTCATTATTTACACCATTATACCCATCCAAGTAAGGTGGTGGTGGAAAATAGTTTACACCACGGCGTGGAGACGGTATTCCGTACGTACGCACGCACGGTGATTTCATTTTCCGTAGGATGGATAGATGGTGAAATAGGGTTGTTTCATACATATAATAACATATCAGTATATGAGTGATACTGATGTTATTACTTCATAATGAAACAACTAAATAAGAATAAGTGGAAGAAGAAATAAAGTTGAAAGAATCGGTAACAGACATTACCTCTTCTTTGAAGTGCTTCTTTGAGACCTTCTTTTAGGGCACTAACATTGGTCTTTGAGGAAGACTAGGACCTCTAGGATGTCTCTAGGGAAGTGGAGAGGAGAAATCGGCAGGTTTTGGCAGAGCTTGAAGTCTCAATGTGGTGTGAGGAAGAGGGGGAGGAGGTGCCCTTTTATAAGGGAGGAGAGGGGCTCCTTTGGAAAAACTAAAAACATTATTTTATTATAAAGTCAAATTCGGTTTTAAATAGCTCTAAATTGATTTATTTCAAAGATAAGGTGGGGATGGGTCAAAATACTCTCATCAAATAGAATTTAGACAAGTTTAGGTTCCTATTTTAACCTTATCAGTTATATTTAACTTTAAGTTTGATAATTTTACTTTTACCGTGTCTTTTTGTGTTCTTACACTATAAGGTTAATAAACATACTATAACAAGACAAACGAACCCAAAGTTGTTTATTATTAATATATATAACCCTATCTAAGTCATTTGGATGAACCTTAGATTTTTAGGAATAATATAACAATTAATAATATAATATTTGTTTTAAAAACTATTTTATGTCAATTTTGACACTATTTAGTAATTGATTTTTTTTTAAATCATAACAGAATGATTAGTTCTACCAAAGTAAATTAAACCAATCCTAACATGTCATATTAACCTAGAAAATTATTGGAATTCATAAAAAGTCTCAAATTACATTTATTTGGGTATTTATAACATCAATTATGTCAATATTTCATTAATAAGATAATTACGGCATCATCTTTGTGTCATAAATAACTTAACTTATTTAATGCCTAAAAATTATAAATAAAATACAATTATGTAGGAAATATTTTTATATTTCTAATTAATATTTATAGTCTAATTTATCTTATTTATGAACCTATATTAAAAATTATTTAGTTATTAATCTTTGATTTTAACTATTTTAACCCTTATTTAAATAAATTAATAATAAATGTCCTAATCTAATCCAAGTGGGCCTAAATGGTCATATGTTTTTCCATAAGGTTGTTTTTTGTAGAATTACACTTATCCAATAGAATTAGGACATGTGTTAGGGTAATAATAATATCATTTTTACCCTTAATTACCCTATTTACTTTTAACCGTGGTAAATAAAAGTAAAAAGTTACTATTCACCAAAAATTATTTTCATCTCATTTAACCACATTTTACTTACTGAAATCAAACGTGTCTCTCGGATTTTTGAAATTCCACTCACAGAAGTGGTGAAATTAATTTTTATGTAAATTTGCATATTCTCCTGGGAGGTGGGTAAAAGACGGTGAAAAGGTCAATAAAATTTTTTATATATCTAAAATTATTATAAAATGACTCCAATGAATTGAATTGAAAATATATAGGTATTATGTATCAAATTTCCCCTAAAATTAATTTAATTAAAATAAATAATTATTTAAATAAAAAGTCGGTTTTTAAATAGTAACCTAGTGTTTTCACTATTCATCAAAAATTGAAAGTTTTCAGAAAAATACAAAAATTTCACCCTAGGATAATTTCGATATTCCAAATCCAAAAATGAAGTCCATTTTGAAAAATAAAATTCATAAAATTTCAAAAAGTTGTTATTACTATTCATAACGGCTAGTTCTAATTATATTTTAATAGCATATCGTTGTTTAGTGAAACTCGGTATTGCGTACGACGCAAGCTATCGAGGAAGGTCGTGATTGTGTGCAAAGAAAGCCAAGAAAGTGTTGGTGTAGTGAAAGATTCCTTTGATGATTTATATAACATAAAAACAAAATATTTCTCATAAAAGTCTCGGGTGTTACAGCATGACTTGGGATCGGTTGTGCGGGGCACCCGAAGCGGAGACAGACATGATAGGAGTGGGCAGTGTTACACATGCGGCGAGCTAGGTCACATGGATCATGATTTCCCAAACCACCATTCTGATGATCAAAAGACTGTCGAAGGACCTCCCAGGCAGAGACAGAGATTCGATCGAGGCGGTTCGCAGGGAGTAGGAGGACATGGCAGAGGATCAGGCCGTGCAACAGGCGGTGGGAGACATTTCAAGGTGTTACCGCCACCACCACCAGGAGGTCCACCCTGACCGCAGGGAGCAGGTGGACAAGGGAGAGCTCAGCTCTAGGTAGTTGAGGCATACAATCACGGTGCTTTGGAGATGATTTGAGGTGCGATCTGTGTCTAATCCACCTTAGTTATAGTACCTATAAACACAGGTTCTAGTCACTATTTAATTTCCACTACCCTCTTTCAGAGCTCGGATATTTCGATGAAGTTTTTGGTTCGATCCTTATGGCTAGAGACTCCTATGGGAGCAGATTCGACGATTACGCAATGGTGCTACTAGTGTGAGCTTACTCTATGAGGCAAGAGCTTCAGCTGGGATCTTCTAGTAGAGGCGTCGAGGCCTTACGATGTCATCTTGGGTATGGAATAGTTATCTATATTCCATGAACAAATTAACTGTATTAGGCGCAAAGTGAGGTGTGTCCGCATAGATGGGACCAGGTTTACCTTCACCGGTGATAAGGGAGCATTTTTAGCACATGATGGACTTACCTCGAAGAGAGTACAGCCGATCACTCATCAGTTGGCTTGCCTTACCCTCAGAACATTTGATGTGGAGAGTCTGAGCTATCTTGTAGTGGTGGATCAGTACATGGCTGTTTTCCCTGATGATGTCTCAAGTCTACCTCCTCGCCGAGAGGTAGACTTTTACATTGACTTGTACCTCAGTATGGAACTGATATCTACACCAGCATAACGGATGGATCCCGTGGAGCTTTGCGAGCTATGAGTACAACTAGAGGACTTGAAGGAAAAGGGATTCATCGGGCCTAGTGTTTCTCCCTGGGTAGCCCCGATTCTATTTTTCAAGAAGGCAGATGGGAGCTTGAGGCTTTATGTTGACTATCGGTGCCTGAACTAGGTGACCGTGAAGAACAAGTACCCATTCCCAAGGATTGACGACCTCTTTGATCAGTTGAAGGGAGCATGATGGTTCTCAAAGATAGACCTCATATCAGGTTATCACCAGCTCAGAGTTTGAGATGAGGATGTGAAGAAGACAACTTTTAGATGTCGGTAGGGACACTATGAGTTCTTGTTTATGCTTTTCAGTGTAACCAACTCTCCAACAGTGTTCATGGGACTCATGAACATGATATTCCAACCATACCTGGATTTCCTTTTCATATTCTTCATTGACAACATTTTGATCTACTCAACTACTGAGGAGGAGCCTGCCTATCATTTCCTGGTAGTACTGGACACACTTCGAGAGAACCAGATTTATGGTAAGCTCTCGAAGTGCCAGTTTTGGATCCAAGAGGTTCACTTTCTGGGACATGTCATCTCAGAGGCTGGAGTTTTAGTGGATCCAGTGAAGGTTGAGGCGGTATATGCTTGGGAGCCACCCAGGAGTGTGATGAAGGTATGATGTTTCCTGGGTTTGGCTGGTTATTACCAGAGGTTTGCGCCATATTTCTACCGATTTTCAGCACCACTGTCAACCTTGACGAAGAAGGGGCATCCCTTTGTGTTTTAGGACATATGCAAGTAGAGATTTCCAGAGCTGAGGCAGAGGCTGACTAGTGCCCCCATCTCGATGCTTCCAGAGGAAGGCGTGGGGTGCATAGTCTACTGTGATGCATTAGGGACCGGACTCGGATGTGTCCTAATGCAGGAGTGAGCAGTGATCGCATATGGATCTCGACAGCTAAAACATCATGAGAGGAACTACGCTACCCATGACCTGGAGTTAGCAGCAGTGGTCTTTTCCTTGAAGATGTGGTGACACTATCTGATGGGTGAGCATTTTACCGTGCACTCTGATCATAAGAGTCTCAGGTATATATTCTCTTAGAAGGAACTGAACCTGAGACAATGATGATGGATTGAGTTCCTCTGGGACTATGACTTAGAGATAGTGTATACTCCTGGGAAGGGTAACGTTGTTGCAGATTCACTCAATAGGAGGTCTGGTATACAACCTCTAGGTGAGGTGACGGAGCAGTTGGCTGCTTTACAGGTATCATTTGTGGATAAAGATGGATCATCCTTTCTTCAGTCTCTTACAGTCACTCCCCCACTTCTTCAGCGAGTCGGGGAGGTAAAGCATGGGGACATTGACTGCGAGACACGATGTGCTCATATATCCATAGGGCATGCACTTTATGGATTTTCTGAAGGTGGGGAGCAAGTCATCCTCCTCATAAAAAGTACTATGGTACTAGTGTCACTTCAAGAGGAAGTGTTGGGGGAGTTACAAACATCCCCTCTAGCGGTACATCCAGGAGTGGAGAAGATGTATTGGGATCTCCAAAGACAGCACTACTGGCCGGGAATAAATAAGGCAGGTGCAGAGTTTGTCTTTCGGTGCCTCACTTGTCAGCAAGTGAAGGCGTAACACCAGGTACCAGTAGGCTTGGTTCATCCATTAGAGGTCCCAGAGTGGTAGTGGGATGGGATATCCATGGGCTTCATGATAGGAATTCCACGTACATCCAGGGTACATGACTCGATTTGGGTGATTGTCGACCGACTCACCAAGTCAGCCCACTTTTTACTGATCATAGAGTAGGGATTAGTAGAGAGCTTGGGACACCACTATATGTAGGATATTGTGTGGCTATATAGATTACCTCGACGGTTGTCTATGATTGTGAAACACGTTTTACTTCCCATCTATGGAAGGGGTTGCAGGAGGCTTTTGGGACGCAGCTTCATTTTAGCACTGCCTTCCATCCTCTGACGGATGTTCAGACTGAGCGAACCATTCAGACCCTTGAGGACATGTTGCGTGCCTATATCCTCAACTTCGGTTACATATGGGAGGATCACTTACCTTTGGTGGAGTTTTCATGCAACAACAGCTATCACTTCACCATAGGGATGGCGCCATTTGAGGCATTGTGCAGGAGACCCTACAGATCACCTTTATGCTGGACTGACCCAGGGGATTCAGCACTAGTGGGAATAGAGATGGTACAAGCTATCACAGAAAAGGTGCAGATCTTCAAGGAGCAGATGAAGACTGCACAGAGCAGGCCGAAGTCATATGCTGACAGGAGATGGAGACCTCTGGAATTCGAGGATGGCGACCACGTCTTTCTACGAGTCTCACCCTGATAAGGTCTATAGAGATTTGGAAGAGGCGGCAGGTTATCTCTGAGATTTATCGGACCTTTTCAGGTCCTCAGCAGAGATGGAGAGGTGGCATACCGCTTATCTCTTCCACCTCAGTTGCACCGGTTGCATGATGTCTTCCACGTATCCCAGCTGAGGAGATACATGAACGACCCTTCTTATATCATTGACCATAGAGAGCTAACATGGCCCGACCCCTCTGTCGATCTCCTTTGGTGTTCTTCGCGATGGAGAAGGAAGACAACCTACGTGGAGGATCACAAGAATGGTAGTTGTCACCATCGCCGACCGCGATAAGGGAAATGACAAAAGGCACCGCTCGGCGGCCCCGCCGTGCCCTCGTGGTAGCACCGGCCGGGCCGCCTGCACCCTCGCGGCTGCCCCTGTCCTCGCCACCTGTAGCCCTTGAGTGACCAGCACGCCCCACGGCTCCACCGTCCATGCGCCCCACGCGCCCCACGGCTCCGCGAGCCCCGTGCACCCCGTGGTTCTGCCGTCCACGCGCCCTGCGCCGCCGTTGGCCGAACCGGCCAACCGGCCTCCCGAGACGCCCTGGCCACGCTAGCTCGCGACCCCCTCACGGCGCCCCGGCCGAACCGGTCCACACCCTCATGGCGCCTCAACCGAACCGACCCTGACCTCCAGGATGAGTCACCCTGATCTGCACCCCCTCGTGGCACCCTCCGGGCCGAACCGCCCTTACGCCAACTCGCGACTGGTCCCTGCCGACACGACCCTCCATGGACCCTTGCGGCCCACTGGGTGGGGCCCAGCGGGCCGGGACAAAACCAACAGGCTCGCCCGCCCAACGGGCCGGGCCAAACCCAATAGGTCAGTCCGGGTCGACCCGAATTGGGTTGGTCCGACCATGTTGGACCGGACTCGGGCCCACTACAATCCATTTATGCTCCTTCGGCCATATCATTGGCACCAGACATCCGTTTGACAAACCGTTAGTGGTGCTGGAAATCATGGAGGGGGAAGATCCCTTTGGGTATACCCCACCTGAGTTTGGGGTATAGTTTAGTTACAGTTAGGTTGAATTGAGCACAAATCCAACTGGGCCCCTGGGACTCAAAGGCTAATAACTCACAGACCGTGCGTCTGATTGACGTGTTGTATGTTGCGTTGAGAACCCTATAACGTGGAAGACCTTTGAGATACTTCTTCATGGGACTTCATGTCAATTGGAGTATCGACTAGTAACTTGTGGAGTAGATCCTTCCAGTGACGAGCAAGAAGAGTGTGGAGACCTAGTAGCTGGATGAGACCTGAATAATGCTGACTGTTTGACTCTGAGTGATTCTACTAGCCTAGTGGGGAGCGCCTGGTAGTGGTATTAGACCCACAGTTGAAGAACGCCTGGTTGTAGCGCCAGACCCAAGGTATTCGATAGGAGGAGTACCTCAGCAGGATACGAGGGGGAGTGTCTCGGTGTGGCGGAAGACCTGCGGTGGAGAGTGCCTCTATGTCATGCAGCAAACCCATGGTACTCGACAGGAGGAGTACCTCAGCAGTCCAAGGTTAGTGGAATGTGCGATTGGTGTCATGGCAGGCCCACTATACTCGATTGAGCAGGAGTTCTCCAGTAGTTGAGGTTTTCATAATGTGAATAAAATCCTGGTTGAGCTGAGTCAGTACTTTTGTGTTTTCCTCTTGATTGAGATGAATTACTTAATAACATAGGTATATATATGGGCATAAACTTAAGTAGGGTTACCTATTGATTCTTTACTCTATGGTTTATCCTTGGTGGATTTTTGAGACCATGAGGGTCGCGGGGTCCCTACTGAGTATCGTTATACTCACCCCTACACGGTCTATGCACACACCATGTTGTGTTGGATGCAGATGACAGACAACACTGAGTGAGGATAAGTGTAACATGATTGGACGGTACCCGGAGGCGGACCTTACGACGAGTCGGTACACAGAGGTGACTGACGGAAATGGAGTGCTGAGGAGGCTATCTAAACCTACCCTTCAGGTAAGAATCTCGGAGGATGATCCAGAATCTATTTTTCATTTCTTTAGTTGTACTTGTACTTCCAGTTCCTTGTACTTTATAGTTTGGATTGTATTTCTGGCTCCTTTTTCTTTTCAGCACTCCTTTGTTATATAGTTTACTTAGTGTTTTGTATCCAGCTGTGTGCTTTATTGTGTGTGTTTATAGGATATAAAGGTAATGCCTTCCCAGTTTTAGGGACTTATTCCTTTGGTGCTAGTCGTCAGCCCCTGGCCTATAGAAGGTGAGCTTGGGGTAGACACGGCACGGGCCCCAGGGAATGGTTCGTGACATAAATTTTATGGATCTTGTTTACTATTTTAAATAATAAAATGAGAGATATGATCCATTATTTTTGTATATAAAGTTGACAAGTGGTTACACCGTAATTCATTTTGTTATATCTTGATTTTTTAAGGTAATTTTAAAGTGAATATTTTCCTAAAAAATTGTGATAAACCGTTGAGATAGATGGCTAAACATTACAAGGATCATCCCATAATAAATTTGGTTAGGCTTAAGAAGCATAATGATATCACACACTTGATTCAATCTTGGGATAACCAATAATAATGAATTTATCTTGTTTGAGGATATGTTTTAGGATCCAAATGTTTTAGGTATGCCTCATAATACCAAATATCATAAAAGATAATCTAATACATATCATACACTATATCTCATATAGTCTCTTTATGAGTTCCTTTGATTGAAAAATAATCATATTGAAATATTTTATTTCCCTATAATATCCCCAAAATTACATAGGAAACTTACAATTACACATCACTAATTGTACTATGTCCAACAATGTATTAATCCTATCAAATACATAACTCTAGAATGGTGTTCTAGGAGGAGTATGTTGTGAAACAATTCCATAACCTCTTAGATGATCAGTAAATATCTAACTCAAGTATTCAACCTCCCGACCTAACTATAGAATCTTAAAACACTTAGATGATTTTGTTATTTATTTTTGAACACCTTGAATTTTTGATATTTTTCAAACTTTTACATCATAAGAAATAGATAACCATACAGTTAGAAATAAGCAATAATGGTTATTGATTTTTTTATACCAACCAATTTCTTGAGCCCTCATTGGTCCACATATATCACTATTTATAAGACCCAATAGTACATAATCCCCCTCACCATTTCTAAAAAAGGTATTTTAATAATTTTTTCAAATAAAAAAATAATTAAAATTTGGAAGTGATTCATAATAAAATGATTCCAACAATAAATTTCTTTTTATTATTTTGATATTTTTCTCATTTATATTCCCAAGGTAATTATATCAAAGATAAGTGGTGCTATAATAACACATGAACTTATTATTATAAATAATATAAATAATATTCCCTAAATCCAGAATTTTTAAATCATACATCATATTTTCAATTTCATAAAAAATTTAATTCATGTATGTAGATCAACTTTTTATTAATCATGAACAAAAATCATTTATTATCCAAATAACATATAGAAATAAAATTTCTATATATAGTTGGATCATACTAATAAGTTTATAATTCTAGTACTAATTTTCTGTGTTTTCCAAGATCATATTTTTCAAATTTCAATGCAATAACTCTTTCCCTATTGATAATATATATATAATTCTACTTTCATCAATGTTCCCCTATTTCTTAGTCTGTTTTTATCTGTGAAAATGTGTGATACACACATGGTTTCCAATACCCATGACTCTTAATTAGATAAATTGGTTTCTATAATATTCAAATCCATATTACTAGAATGCTTCTTTTATATAACAATTCTCAAACTTAAATACCAATATATTAATTTATAGGTTTTTTGGTTGGAATCCCTCAAGATTTAATTTCAGTGATTTTTTATTGTGTTTTTTAATAAATCATTTCGAAATTGTTTAAGAGTATAAAAGACCATGGAGTATTCATAAAGGAGTTAATATAGAAGAGTTTGGAGTATATTTTAGAATATTTAATAGAGTATTGAAGAAAATTAATTATTCTCATATAGGTTAGTAAGACTCTCAGGGAAAGAATATGGGGCATGGAATAGAAATGCATGATTTCAACAAAGAGGAGGTGCTGCAAAAGTGGATTTGTACGAACTTAGTGATGTTCTATAATAGAGGATACTTGTTTTCAGGTGTGTAAAGGGTTTCATGATAGGTAATTTTTTCCGAAAAATAGTCCTCTAATCCCATCATTAATGGAATGAAATAGACTTATAAGAGTGTCAAATTATCTATTTTCACATAATAGTTACTTAAAAACAATTTATGTGAGAAGGAATTTTATGTGAACACAAATTGTGTATCACAAGGAAGTTATTTTATGTAAACTAATGTTTGGGTAATTTATATTACATAAAAAAGATTTATGATCAAGCTGGGTTATGTGAACATTACGGTAATTGCCTAGAATATTTATGGTGAAGTAAAGTTTAACACATGGATAAATGAAGAGCATAATGAAACACAAGTAGTAGTGTATATAAATTTGGTCTATTATTTATAAGGATTATTTTGATGGAACAAAACATAGACATTTTTTGGGTGACCAATGATATATCATGTTATGATTGTTAGTAAGCTAGAGATTTAGATTCAACTCCAAACCCTATAAATAAGGAGTGTTCATTAATGATTCTAGTACATTGGTACATAATCATTTTATGTTCCTTATATTAGTTAAATATGGGAGAACCATGTAAAAATTCTTGTGTCCCACTTTATTTAAATTAATATTTCATATCAACAATGAAGGAAAGAGTAATTCCGACAAATCATGGAATGAGATCATCGGTGAGAGTTATTCATAGAAGTCGACGTGCCCAAATTTACCACCCAATCTTAGGGTATTTACTTTTATTGGGGCCAAAAATGGGTATCAAAGATAAATTTTCAATGTAGTGGAACTCTCCATTAAGTGAAATAAAATTATTTAATAAATCTTAAAGTTATTTTTATCATTGATGGAATCAACATTCAAACAATGATTAATCTTATGTATAATTATTTCTAAACTTTTGTCATGGTTTTTTACATAACTAAAATACTTGGAATATCTATGAGTATAGATATAAGAGACCCATTAGAAATAGATCACAAATAGTTAGATATTGGAACCAGGGGAATCAATGTAATTGGTGGATATTTGTATGAAACAATCAACATGAAGGTGATGTCATGTAAATTTTCAAACACTATGTTGGAAAACCTACATAATATTTATGAAGGTGAATCAAAATTATAGTAAGCTAAATTTTAGTTTCTATGAAACATGTATAATTAATTGAGGATGCAATCAAATGAATATTTTTATTCATTCATTGAGAAAATAAATTTTACTATGGAGGGTATACATAGTCTGAGGGAAACCCTCGATGATGTGAAGATCGTCAAGTACATCTTGAACATATTTTCACCTCAGTTTAATCAAAAAGTTTATTTAGGATAAAGATCTAATAGATCTAATATTAGATAGTCTTCATGGTACTCAAGTTTGATATGATATTTTGAATGATGAAAATGAGGATGTGTAAAAATGTAAGTTCAAATAAGTGGAATTCAAGGAATTGAAGAAGTTCACCATGGAGGATAATAAAGAATAATAATAGGATGATGAAGTAATTCCATTTCATTCCTCAAATATTAAATGATGAAAAGGATAGTTCAAGGGAATCTTCCACACAAGTGATTTTGAATTCTAATTTTTTGGAACATTACAATGAACAATCCTAAGAATATTTAGGATGATTATGAGGATGATGTATTTCACACAAAGAAATATCTAGCTATTATGAAATATAGGAGTACTAAGAAAAGATTGTTTAAGAAAAAGAATTTTATTTCACTAGAGGATAATATATTAGAAGACATAAAAACTGGATGAAATTAAGGACTATGAAGACCTCAAAGAATATTTTCTCATGGTTTCTATGGACAACTCTTAGAAAAGGGAATATAGAGATAATAAGAAAGGATAATTATAAGGTAGAGTTGATCTCGAAGAAGTTTTAGAAGGTAAAATTGATGAGATAGATGTTTGTAATTCCAATATAAATAAATTCAATGGATTCATTCATAATGAATAAATTTATATAAATAAGAAGGATAGAGATAATCCTAAGTTTATGGTTGAAATTAAATGTCTAAAATAAAAAAATAGAAATCTTATAAAGGGTTGTTGATCACAAACTATTGTTTGATGAAAAAACTGATTATTAATTATTTTTATAACATAATGAAAGGTCTATTAAAGTTTTTTAAGGACCATTAGTGTTAATTCATCATCATTCAATGAAAAATAGATCATTAAGAGAGATTCAAGACTATTTATATGATATCAAGAATTTTGGTTGAATGGGTTACTGAAATGGTGAAGGAGAAACATGGGGTCCCAAAAATAATGTAAGAGGATTTCTAGTAGAAGGAAAATACATATCAAAATAAAAAATATTTTATGGGTATTGATCATAGGAATAAGGTAGTTTAGGTTGATGCAAAGATACAATCACACACTCTAATGATAAAGGTTCATGTGAGTGTGACTCAGAATCATAATAATTGAACAGCCCAAAATACCTCCCGTGTTGTAGCAAAGACATAAAATATTACATCACAAATTGTTTTTTATTGTTATGTAAATATGGGACACTCTCAAAATATGTGTTTCATGACTAATAGGTACTGGAGGGCATAAGGTAAATAAAATAAACAATATTTAGTTCTTCATTCCAAGTAATAATTTGATGGATATTTCATTTAGTATGGTGGTTATGGTCATATGGATAAGTATTGATATTTTAATGGTGTGTGCTTATGGATATCCATATAGGTTGTACACAATATCTCAACCAATCATCAAGTGGAATGAAAACACACGATTAATTTTTTCATTGAAATGTGAATTTAGTCTACCATATATTTTATAAACATAAATTTTACCAATCAAAATTAGGTGTAAATTCAAATACATGGATTACAATGAAAATTATAGAAAAGGAAGTGGTTATAGATATTTCCCTTAAGGTAATAGATAAAATCAAAGTCTGGATCCTTGGGAGTGGAAACACATCTCACATGATTGAAAATAAGAATCTTTTCACAATCATTAAGTAAAAAAACTAAGGTTTTTTAATAGTTGATAATGACAAAGGATTAAATATATTTGGATTAATAAAATCTCAATTTAAGGTTAAATCCATGATATATAAGTATTACATAGATATTGAAGGTTTTGGTCATAATTTCCTATGTGTAATCCAATTATATGGTTAGATACATGTAATGATGTTCACCAAGAGAAATTATATCATCAATGGTAAGGATGACATAGTTATAATTAAAGGGTAGCACACAACGGAGAATATCTACCGTATTGGTAGAGAATAAGGTATTTTATGTCTATATATGGATGAAGAAAATATGTTTCTGGATATAATACTTAGACACTTTTTTCAATTTTCTAAGGAAGATCAGTAAAATAATGATATATCTGGTGATATCTTAAAAATTTCATGTGACAATACACATATGTCTGATTTTATTCCAAAAGAGAAAATTATTTCAATGATATATAATTTGGAAGATAAGAAGTCAACAATTTTTCTTTAATTGGTTCATTTTGATGTGTGTGGACTAATATCCCCAAGGATCATTGGTGAAAAAAACTATATGATATTTAATTGCGATTATAATATGATATAATGTTTTATGGTCACATATAGGTCTATGGTTTTCAGTTGAATTAATAAATTCATAATAAAGATAAAAATATTCTCAGTTAGAATATTTTAAAATTATAAACAAACAACACCATGATGTTTACCAGTAGCCTGGTGAAATACTATCTTGATATTAATGAGATAATTCGCTAAGTTTTAGTTCTAAGAACTCCTCAATAAAATGGTTTTGTAGAAAGGATAAAATATATCCTAAAAATAGAGTGAGAATGATTCTTATTGTCAAAGTTCTATTATAGAAATTTTGGATTGGAGAATTCTTGACATTAGTCTATAATTGTAATAGATATTTGTTATTTCTAGGAGCATAAAAGACTCCATATGTGATGTGGTATGTTTAGTATACAATGATAGAATAATTATAAATTTCATTGTATAAGTGCATCACTCCCAATGAGGAGAAACATAGTAATTTTTATGCTTGTGTAGATAAAGGTGTTTTCCTTGTATATTTATCTAAGCATAAGGAATATAAGTGATTTGGTAAGAAACTTGGAAGGATTATCAAAATAAATGACATCACCATTGTGAAGGATGAGTAAAATATTTATCAAAATAGTGAATTGGTTTTGGTATACATTGAAGAGTTGGGTACCTCAAGGGGAGCATAAGGCTCTAATAATGGTTCTAAAATATACACTGATGATGATAAGAATCAAGGTAGACCAATGGATGCATAGAAGGTAAATATTAGGGATGAAATTTATTATGATAATATCATAGGTGACCAAATAAAAATAATAGTAAAAATAATAACGAATTTGATATAAAACAAATACACTTATAATAGGTAGATCTATAGCGTTTTAAAGATGTTACAAAAGATAAAAATTGGGTCCAAGGGATAGATAAAGATCTTGAGAAAATTGAAAATAATCATACATGGGAAATTATTTCATGTTCGATGGATAAGAATGACATCAGGGTGAAATGGGGTTTTTGTACAAAATTGAATAAAGAAAACTAGGTGATTAAAAAAAGACATTCCTTGTTTCAAAAGGATTCTCAAAGATTGAAGGTAACGATTTATATTAGACATTTTACCCTATGGAAATGTTTGAAACAATTCAATTATTCTTGTCCATAATAGTGAAGAGGGGATTCATGGTATTTTAGATGGATTTCAAATCAATATTTATAAATGTATTACTTGAATATGAGTTGTACATAAAGTACACATATAGTTTTCTTGTTCACAAATATTGGGGAAAATATTTTCAGTTGGATATGGTGTTGAATGGGAAAAATCAAGGACCATGAACATGGTATTCTAAACTATATCAATACCTAAAAAAGATTAGTTTCTTGCATGGTGGAGTTAATGAAAAGAGTCCCACCAAAAGCTTTGAGGGGAGCCCTAAGCAGTGATGAGCCTTGCTCCAGCCCCTCCCCTATCGGAGGGGGAGGGCCCCTTGCCACGTCCCCTTGATGCCTGGGATCCTCCCTTCATTCCCTTCTCAAACCCTGACTTAATTCCTTCCTTTTCTCAAATTTTCATCTGTCCGAAGGTCCCCAGATGCTTTGAGGGGATCCCTCTTCTTCCGATCTCGAACCAGGAATTCTCAGAGGCTTCCGCCCTGCTAGACCTGGCCCTGATTGTGCATTTCAAGCGGCGGCGTCCGTCAGTGGATATTTTCGACTGCTTAATTTTTGATAAATGGGGTTTGCAAGAGCGTGTTGTGGTCAACCTCCTCGACTCTAGGAGCTTCATGATTCGGTTCGCCTCATATGAAGAACTGATTCTTCCCTAGTCGAGCACACCTCGCTCATGGGATGGTGCATGATTTCTCCTATTTAGATGGTCATATGATGTCCATATGAAAATAGATCCTACAAATATGGCAATTTGGGTAAGTTTCTCTGACCTTCCTCTTCCATTTCAAAATCCCTCGATTCTTTGTTTACTCAGAAACCTGTTGGGGTGGTTCCTCTGTAACGACAATAAGACCTGTGTGTTGTGTCACCCAATCTCTCTGAGGGTGTGTGTCGAGGTTGATGTCTCGAAGCCCCCCATGGAAGCTTTCTAGATTTCAGTGGGATAAGAGTTTAGATATAAGGATAATGTCATGTTTGAATCCTAGTTCGATTATTGTTCCATGTGCATGATTCTTGGGCATAGTCTGGAAATATGTAGGTGCAGGGCGAGGAAATAGGGAGCCACTGTGGAGGCTCAGGCGGACTGGGTATAGGGTGGTCATCCTGTCGACAATGGTTCAATCATTGTTTGGGAGGGTGCATGTTCAGGAGAATATTGTGATGGTTCTGGGAAAGGGATCAGCAAGGTTGAGTTTCCCATGGGTTCAACTGATGTAGCGTTGAAAAAACCAGTTAATATTACTCCTCCAGAACCATGTATAGCAGGGATTTTTAATACACTGCGGAGAGATTTGGCGATCCCTCCTGGCACTAAGGAGGTTACTGGGGGTGACCAGGCCAGTGTGGTTGTTGAGGATCCTTCAAAACTGTTGAAGGCTTATTCCCACGATTCAGGGGCCTTCAGTGAATCATCACCCAAGGGTGAAGCTAGTTTTAAACCATGCTCATATGCGATGGCAGTGCGTATTGGTGAGAGAAACACCCGTGCCAGGGGAATACACTCACCTGAAAAGGGAAAGTGTAATGATGGACAGGAGTGGGAGGAGCCTACAATTGAGGTAGGTAGTCCTTTGGTCACATGACAGGGAGCCAACTCAGAGAGGATATTGTCCAGCCTCCACATAGACAACTGATTGGAAAGTCTAAGACAGGAGGGAGAGTTTGTAGGCAGCCCCAACTGTCCTTATGAAGCCTATTCTCATGGAGGCCATTCCTCAAAAGATATTGGTTTGGGAGGGGCTGAGAAAAGGTTGCACAACCAAAGAAAGAAGAAATGGATTAAGGAAAACAGGGACCTAGGAAGTTGTATTATTTCCAAAAACCTGAAAAATAAGGGGAAGAAAGACTAATATTATCTTTATAAACTGATGTAGACTCAGTTGGCCAAAAAATAGAGTAAACCCAAGGAGAACAAGTTGCATCAAGATACATGAGAGGAGTTTAGGCAGGACAATGCCATAGTGGTGCAAGTTTAAGCAGATAGAGTCTCAAAGGTAGATAACCAATTCCAGGGGAGTCTGGAACCAGAGAATCTAATGATAGAAAGGGAAGATTCCACCAGACAGAAACTTGCAGCAGGTCCTTCAGTCAGCCTGTAGAGCCTAGAAGAGAAAGAGATGGATTCTCAACTGAAACAACTTATACACAATGGAGAATAAATTAAGGAGGATGTTCTGGGGATAAAGGCGGCGAGGGCAGACATTGATAAAATGATGGGAATAACGATCGTACTGGAAGTTACAAGGGAGCACGCAGAATGGATTGACAATAATGACCGTATACTGGTCAGAGTCTTGAATATGGAGAAGATTAGCAAAGAATAATACATGTAGGCTTGGGAGTATCTATCAAGTCACTATGAAGAGAACTTACGGGAAGATCCAAGCTGCCAGGTAAATTCACTCCCCTAGAAATTGTTTAGGGAAGGAGACTTCAATTGCCTAAGACTTGAGTTTAATTGTTCAGTTGTAACCTTGGATTCTTGACATGTTTATCTACAGGGTTCTCACATCCCCCTTAAAAGTTTTTGAAAATAAAAAAGATAATTTGGAGGAGTTGTTAATCACAACCTCTCTTCAAGAGGTAGAGTGATCAAAGTATGATGGTGGTCATATATATTGATGACATAATCTTCAGTAAATTTAATGAAGAAACATTTAAGAGGTTTACAACATTCGTGAGGTGTGATTTTGACATGTTGATGATTAGGAGTGGACATTTCTCCTTGTCTTGTAAGTGATACAAATAAGGTAGGGTATATTCAACCCTTAATACTAACATACCAAATAGGTTTGGAAAATATTTTAAATTTAGTATTACATGGTAATTAAAACACTTGTTTCTATCTATATTATGTTTTTAAGAGATTATGATGGAAAATAAGTCAATGTCATAAATTACAGGCATATGATTGGGTAACTTTTATAAAAAATAATGATAATACCTAGAATTGGGTTTTCTAATTTTCATGTTGTAAGGTACAAAATTAATACCATGTAAATCCACTTGTGAGTAGTGAAGAGAATAAGACAATGTATCAAAGGAAATTTATATTTCATTTTCCTTTATGGTGAAACATTAGAGCATGAGTTATTATGATATATGGATACAAATTAGACATGTTCAATAGAGGATAACAATTTAATATCATGAAGTGTATTTGTTTCTTGTAAGACTTTGTATTTCTTAAATTACTAAGAAGAAATATTTCATTTCACTAGGTACTATATAGGATGAACATATATAGCTATTGTGGATGAATAAAAAACTTTAAGATATGGGAGTTTAAGTGAAGTATCCTAACAAAATAAATTATTGCAATTCAAGTGCTATTAATATTAAAATATATTGCATCCATCACTCATGAAAATTGAAAATTTAAATCAAGTACCACTTCATCAAGGAGAAATTTTAGTATATATTGGTGAAATTCGAGTATTTGGATATCAAAATTCATTTTCTAGAGTTCAAGAGAATGAAATTTCCATAGGAGTTGTTCGATAATAATTGGTTGTCTCTTAGACTCCATCCAATCCTCCAAACATAAATAATATGTATATTGAATCCCTAATTTCCAAGGTATTATATGGACTTCCATATTTTTTTAATTATTATTTTACACTTACAACACATAAAGGAGTGACCTTCATGTTTATTGAAATAGTGGGAGATCAAATGTTATTCCTAAAAGGTGGTGCGTTTCCCACACTACCAAAGGGGGTGAGTAACACTGATAAATATGGGATAGTGATTTAGTGTTCAATCAAAGGAAAAAATGATGCAGGGGGATAAGTAAATATGTTATGGGATAGAATGGTATTCAATTACTAAGAGATGATTGAGCACTGAAAAAAGTGGTTAATTGTTTATATTTTCATGTTAATCTTATTTCTCACACTGAGATTGAATCATGTGGGATTAGAGTATGTGTTGAGTGACTCTTTGATCACTATATGGAGTTATTGAAGCTATATTTAAAAAAAAACAAGGAATCCCTGAACCCAAACACCCAATATAACATATTACATGGCCCAAATTGTGTTTTTGGTCCTCACATGTTGAAAAATAGTCCATGGGAATCAAAAAAACTCTTTTAGAATGGTTCTTCTCAAATAATGAAACTAAAACATTCTACTTGAGAATGCAACATTACCTCATCCTACATTGGCAAGTAATTCCCCACAATATATGTGTAATAACAATATCTCAATAATATAAAAAATATAAAATATAAAAAACATAACCATGAAATTCCAATAAAATAATGAAAAATTAAAATGTAACTTAAGATCCAAAAATGAAAGGGAATGGGGTAGGATCCAACAAATTGATAAATGAGTGTAAAAATAATTTTAAAACGAACCAAAATGAGTCAAAGTAAAATTGTATAGCTCTTTTCTATTTCCGTGTGACATGAGGGATCATCCCACCATGTTTCCTCTAAAGAACCCAATTAAAAAAACATGTTTACCTACCATTTCTAAGAGACACCTTGCCTTTAACATTTTCAATCGAAACAAGATATGCCTACACCCATTAGGTGTATATAGGGTGTGAGAATAAAAATCCTAATAGGATCCCACCAATTTTCCAATGCACATACTATGTAAGATAAACCAAGACATGCTAGTTTAAAAGTAATCACATAAAATAAAAAATATTCATTTTTAAAAAAAACATGTGTCATGATACATAAATTTAAATTTAAAAAATAAGATAAATGAAAGAAACATAAAAAAAATTAAAATAAGAAATATGGGATAAGAATCTTATTTTCATATTAATTTACTTGCTTGTAGGGTGGATCTCAAATTACTTAACTATTAGACATGATAATATTAATTAGTGGAAAATGTTATTTTATCCAATTTTAGTTTTCCCTACCCAAGCTCCTAGGGTTTCACATATAGTGCAACCAAGTCAATTTACCATTATTTAATAAGGTGTATTATTAAACATCGAGTAAGAAACATTTATTTCTTAATCGAACTAAGATTTATTAAACCCATCCTCATCACTCATATTAAAAGATGAATCGAAACACTATATTAAAAATAAAATATTCCTTTAATAATATATTTTATACTTTAAAAACATTTATAAACATTTAATTTAAAGACATGGCATATAATATTCAACAAACAAAGGTTGATTATAGAACCACTTACCTCATTCTGATGTAAACATTTATTAATGGTGAGAATCCATACAATAATTCAAGAAAACACATAAATTGTAAGGATTATCCTTAAAAATAAAAATATTATTTGAATAAATTGATTAGAAAATCCCCTAATCTTTCCAATAAATAAAGGAAGATAAAACCAATAAGAAAAATAGAATATATGAAAGTAATAAGGGAAGAACCACTTAATTGATTATCTCCCAATGCTTAAAGGTGAAAATTACACAAAAATATAATAAATATCGATGGCTGGGAGATATGGGTTCATAGGAGTTCCAAAGAGTAATAAAATGAGATAAAATAGGGGAGAAGAGGGTTAAATGAGAAAGAGGGAAAATTGGGATTTCACTTTTTAATTAAACTGGAAATGTTACACAATATAGATGTATGGTTTAACAAAACATGAACCAAACATGTATGTGTCACTGAAAACATCTAGTTATGAAAAATTATTTAGATTTATGGTAAGAAAAAAGTTTTTCCAACAGTGTGGATCCCTCTTTAAAATTTTTAGGCCGCTCGCATGGTTTGGTCGCATGGTTTGAAAAAACAATGTCAAAATCATGAAAAACCCACGCGACTCCCATTGTATAAAAAATTTAAAAAATTTAGAAGAAAAAAATTTAAAAATTGAATGTAAAATAATTAGAATCAATAAAAAATATTGAATAATAATTTCATGGTGGGTGTAAAATTTTTCCTCACCATGTGATTGTATTCCCCAATAAAGTCAACCTGAACCGTGATTTAAGAAAATATATGGTCATTTATACCACATAAAGGACTCCCACTCACAAGTTTCATAAAATTATCTCCCATTTCTACTATAGAATAAAAAATAATTGAATAAAATTTCAATTTTGTACTTTTTCTTGGAAGTTGATTATTAGAACCTTGTGCTCAATCACTGAGATATTCATCTCCAACTTAGTCACTTCTCAGTTTAATATTTTAAAAGGGTCTAGTTAATAATGTTACAATTGAAAGATGTTGAAAACAACATGAATCGTCAACTATAGTGGGGATTCAATGGGTAAGTAAATTATTAACTCATTCTATGATCTCAAAAGGTCATACGTATCTTGGGAATGTTTTCCATGCATCCTCGACCATCAATGACCTAATCAAAGGAATAATTTCAAAAAAACATAGTCACCCATTGATAAATCCCAATTATTAATATGATTATTAATACTTATGATGGATTTTGTAAATTTTTATAAACTATATAATAACATGGATCTTCTCAACCATATCATGCACAGGACTGGGTCCCACCAGGGTGGCTTCAACATCATTAGCCCATCAGAGAGGGTAATGACTGGGTTTTCTATATATAAAATTAAAATAAACCATCTATATAATAATGTTATATTTTATTATATTAAAATTCAACCATTACAATATGGGAATTCCCCAAACCACTAAAATCTAAGACACGTACCTGAAACATATATTTTAAATTCTAGTTCACCTGCTCTGTCTGACCGTCTATTTCTGGGTGGTAAGAGGTACATAAAATTATCTTGCATCCTGTCACTTCATAGATGATTTTATATAAATAATAATGGAACTGAAGATATATTTCAAAAATAATGCGAGAAAATATTACATGGAGTCTCACTATCTCCTACATGAATAACGTTCCAAGATCCGCTACCATCATATTGTCTATAATGGGAATGAAATAGCATGATTGTATCAGTTGACTAATCATAAATCAAATGTAGTAATTACTTTTGGGGTTTGAGGTAGTATAATAATGAATCCCAGGAACACATTATCCCATTTACAAATAGGGACAATAAGGTTCTAAAGCAGACCAGAGGGATTCTGATGGTCAATTTTAACCTGTTAATCGGTGTATCACCATAACATGAAATCAGGTACACCATATATCATTCCTAACCACCAATAATTTTTCTGCATATCATAAGAAATATTAATGGAATTGGGATTAATGTCCCACTAAGATTTATGGAAATACTCCATCGCAATTTGTCTCACTAAAATGGGAAGCACATACTAATTCTGAAATAAATAATGTTCTCTAGGGATATAAACTACTCATTTTTTGTTTCTCAACCATATATATTTCCTATTATATTTCTATACTTGTTCATATTATAATTTATCTTGGTATATAAGCTCAATAAGAGAAGGCATCAATTTCACATTGGAAAAGAACACTATTTACTCCCCTTTCACTTGCAGATGGAATTTCACAAAATGGTTCATGATATACCATTCTTCACTAGATTCTTTTAAAGCATGGGACAAAAATTTCCTACTCAAATCATCAAAAAAATTCCTTTACCTAGAATATAAGATAGATCAAAATAACAAGTATTATGTTACTCCACTCATTTCTTTTTTTTTTTGAGATTCAAATATTTATAAGAGAATATACAACTCGGTGTTTTGTGATCATCATATACCGAAAACTTCTCATTGAATAGATAATGTTTTAATAACTTAATCACATGTATGATAAAACCAGCTCAATGTCATGGTTGGGATAATTTATTTCATGTGGAAATATTTTACATGATCCATTATCTACTAAATTATCACTTTGAAAGATTACACAACCAAGACCCATACCTGATGCATCAAAAAAACCACATAACCCTGTCTAGAATCTCATAGAATATACATAGTGGATGACATAAACCATATATTTTTCACTTCAATGGTGGATAAACATTCTAATATCCACAAAAACATCACTTATTTTTTCATTTAGTGCAGAAAATGATGATGAACTTTTAGAGAAAACCCTAATAAATCACTGGTAGTGGTCTATTAATCCCAAGAAGCCTCATATGAAGAATATATTCTCTAGCTCCTCCCACGATATAACAACTTTAAACTTCACATGAACAGTAAAAATTACTTTTCCGGAAACCACATTTCCCATGAAATTGTCTTCCCATACCTAGAAGACTCATTTAGATAGTTTATCATAGAGCATGTGGTCCTATTGAATTCCCAAGACAATTTCAAAATGCTTCTCATGCTCCTATTTGGTCTTATAATAGACCAGAATTTTATCCACAAACACCACGAAAAAGTAATTGAGGTGTTAGTGAAATATTTATTTTATGAATACCATAGAAACTATATGATCATTAATCAAGAAAAAGGCATCACAAGGTATTCATATTGGCCATTCATTCTCCTAAAAGAAGTATTGGGAATATTTCATTCTCACACCCAGAGCATGTGATAACCTAAACCAAGTTATGTCATATAAAACCATATTTCCCATTATAACTAATAAAATAAGTCATCAATACAGGGTAAATGATATTTATTCTTTATAGTCCCCCAATTTGGCTTCTTATAATTAATATATAGTTGAATATTTCCGTTTTCATTCTTAGTAAAAATCATGAGGGAAACTTGAGGGATACACTAGGGTTGTTTAATCCCTTATCCCCACGTTTATCCATCTATATTTTTGAATCTTTTAATTCAACTAGTTATATATGATACAATGGTAATGAAATTATTTACTACCCCAAAATCAAGTGGATATGGAACTCAAATTCTTGATATTGAGGTAACATTGTTAAATTATCTTGGAATGTCTATGGAAATTTCATGTCTCTTTTATCTTACTATTAATAAGAACATAATTCATTAGACTCTAGTTAGATAGATGATTCCAATAATATAATATTAACAGATTTTTTAAGGGGGGTCCTTCATGACTAAATCTTTTATCCAATTCCACTTATAATAGGTGAACACATCCATCTGGATTAGTATAATACACCCTTCAATGTTAACATTACATATGAGCCTTGAATTATTTCATTTAGTCGATCCAAAATATTATATCGAAAAGGTAAATCTCGGGAATAAGAAAATCCTAAGACAACTCCACCTCATATATGGAAATTAAATAAGTGTGGCATGGAAATCCACATTTCTACTTTTCAATAGGAGTCAATATCTCTATCACATATTGCATAAGATCAAAAAAACAATCAATAAATGAAAAACATGGGAATATATAAAGGATTAATAATCAACAGTATAAAATAAAGTAATAACAAAATATAATTTAATAATAATGGTACCTCACATAGTCATTGGTCTTTCCTCGGATTCCATTGTTGCTTGGTCTAAGACAAGAATCTACATGACTTCTATTTGAGCTAGGTTCCACCACTATCTTGGGCCTAAAAGTGCAGCTGAATATGCCTATATGATAAACCACTTCTACAAACACACTCATGAGTATGGGTCCATATTACTTCTATTATGTAATAATGTTTTTGAGATCCTATAAGAGTAGAAGAACCCATACACTAATACAAAAACGGGAAAGGGAAGCTCCACTCTATATCAGTGCTAATAAAAACCGCTGATAATGAAACCCTGTATGACTGCTAAAATTTTAGCAATGATAAAGAAACCCTGTATCAACGATAAAATTTTAGCGCTGATAAAGGCTCCCTCTATCAGTGCTAGAAAAGCGCTGATAAATAATTCCTTTATCAGTACTAAAATTTTAGTGATGATATAGGATAACCTTTATCAGTGCTAAGAAAGCGCTGATAAAAAGACCCTTTATCAGCACTAGAAAAGCGCTGATAAAGAATAACTGTGTTAGCGCTCAAATTTTAGCACTGATACATGATGGATTTATTAGCGCTTTTTTAGCGCTAATAAATAGGACCATTATCAGTGCTAAAACAAACGCTGATAAAGTATACCATTATCAGCGCAAAAATTTTAGCACTGATAAACCCTTAGACCATTTTTTATAAAGTTGGTCGCACAGTGACCTCGTTTTATCACGACCTAAAGCTCTCGCGGTACTGGAACCCTGCGACTCCCCTCCATTTCCTGCTGAGTTCGCATTGCCTGACCTCTGCCTCCTTTGTGCTTCTTGTTTCCGGACCTCCGCCGCCCTCGAGCTTCAATTTTACGGACCTCCACCACCCGCAACACCCTCGAGCTTCGTTGTTGGACCTCCGCCGCCCGCTGTGCTTCGCCTTTCCGGACCTCCCTTTAAGGTATGTTTTCCCAATCATTTTTAATATTGTTCTCCTCTCCCATCACACATAACGATATGTTGATTTGTAATGATAGATTTATTGGATATTTGAGTATTTTATAGTATTGGGTAGAGGTTTTAGTTACCGCATGGTTGGTTGAATGATAGAGAGAAAGAAAGGTGGAAAGGTTTCCCTCATGAGAGGTTAAATGAAGCTTACTTCCTCAAAATCATACTCTTATTCCTTCTCTATGAGTGAATCTTCACTTTCTTCTTCAATGTCCATGTACTCATATCCATTTTGTGAAATAGAGATGGCATTTCAATATACAACATTGTATAATTTTTGGGAAGCATTGACCAGGTTGAACACTACCTATTATTCTAAAATCTATAAGATTAGACATCCCTGATTCACATCTATCAAGTAATTTCCTATGTATAGGAATGTACTTCCAAGTAAAATGGTGACGACACCTTCTTCTTCTATTTCCATAACTAGGAATTTGGCTAGAAATATGAATTTTTTGACTTAAAAAAACAATATAAAGAATACCCATTGGATACTTCACTGATCGGTCGACAAGTTTCATTACTATTCTATTGGTTTTGAGTTCTTGGAGTAATAACTTGCAGAAAATACTCATTGACATTATGTTAATTATGGCACTATGATTTCATAAAGCTCTGCCAAACATGAATTTTTAATAACACATGGATTTGAAAAACATTATAGATCTCTCATCTTTGGTGGGATTTTATAGTTCTCAAGAAGTGTGCATTCTTAATTTAATGATATGATCCCATGAAATTATATTCTTCTTTATTTGGATAGTGGATCTGTAAGAAATTTTTCAAACATTGAAATCTAGGTAATGTATTAGGAGAATGGTATGTTGAATTGTAGTGGATTAAAAATCTATAGGAACTTAATGTATTATGGCTCTTTTTGGCCTTGTATCTATCCTTTAGGTAAAGGAAGAGGTGTATTTTATTAAGGTTGGAAAACATAAACTAGTTCCTGTGGTTGCTCAATACTTTGGTCACTTTTAGTTGGTGGTATTCCTCAAGGGGTTGTTGGTGTAGTCTTATCAAATTTTCATTCTTATGATAGTTATTTCCAAGGATATTAATGTTTCCTTTATTCTCTTCCGCTCGATTGTTGGAAGTTCCATACCTTATCACATCGAAGTACTAGTACCTTGGCTTCTTCCCTAGGGTACATATCAGTATTACAAGGTATGGTACCTGGTAATATATCATATAATTTTATTGATATTTAACACATTTAATCATTATGATTTCGTAAAATAGATATTTGTGGTTTCATTTTTCTTTCCTCAATGGTAATTATATTATCTACCTTTTGAATAAAGGTAGCCAAGAGGATCTCTATGTTACATTAGGGAGCAGGTTATTATTGAGGTCTCGTATGGGTAGGTATAAATTACTACTAAGATCTTTGTGGGAAGGTTTTTTTGGCATTTTTTTCTTAGGTCTGTCTACTATGTTCATTGGTGGATACCTTGGTTGTCCTTGATACTCAAATGGGGCTTGAACACTTCGTTGTTGAACATATCTTGGATTTTTTAAGGTTTCTGCTAAGAATTACACTAATGGTAGAGATAAAGATGCTATTGAAAAGGAGGTTTATGTTGATTATAATTAATATAATTAAAATATCGATCTTGTGACTACTCAACTCATGCTTTGTAGTATTAGTATAGATGTAGGGCACCACACATCTTACATGATTGTATCTCTATTAATGTGTTGGAGGGGGTTGTAAAACTAACATTTGGATTCACTCTAGCATCATTATGAGTGCTTAAATTTCCACTTCTAATATGGTATTATCATCCACATGGTCGATACCATGCTGATGTGTTTCACGATCTCATTGAACATGATTTCATTGTGCGAAACATCATCAAGAATTTTTCTCCCGACTATTGGGATGTTAAACATTAATACTCCATCAGTTGTAGCATCGAATACAGTTTGTACGTCTGGATTATTTCCTTGGAAAAACATCTACATCTAGACCTAAATTCCTAAACCATGGTCTAGACACTACATTATCCACTTCTGGAATTGATCCCATGCTAACCAAGTGGATTCCCCATTTGTCTGATCAATGTTTGGAATTTCATTCTAAAGGTTCCAAGTAAAGAGAAGTGAAAGGTATATATCTAAGAAATTCTTGTAAAGGTCATCCCATGTCATGATTTACATAGAATTTTTCATGTTTAGCCAGTACATAGTTTGTTCTTCTAGGAAGAATGGGAAGATACGTAGTCTGATTGTGTCAGAAAAAAATCCCTGGTTGTGAAAGGAATCTTAAACTTCCTTGATGTTAGAGATATGTTCATGTGGGTCTTTAGTTTGGAGAAAACTGAATTGAACCATGTTCCAGATCAAATGAATGAGTCTAGGTTTTATTTCAAATGTATGATCTTGAATCGGGGGACACACTATTCTTATGGTTTCACTATGGATTGATGGCAAGACATAATCAATGATTTTTCATTCTGAAGGCATCAGTTGATTTCCAAGATTAATTTGATGAGGTTTCGGAGGGTTTGATCAAACATTATGATGTTTTTTGACTATTGGTAACTATAATCAAGTGGAAATATACCTTTTGATCTCGATATCGAAGGAAAAAGGATCATATGTATCAATGTTCCTCGAAATAGTTGATGAACCTTGGCACATACATTGTACAACGAGAAAAAGGTACGCAAGGGTGTCTCAAATGAAAATAAGAGAAAGGAGGTTTGAGGAATGATTCAATAGCATATTTTTGTTTGAAATTTTAATTTACTGGTGTTATATTTGGTATTTTTTATAATTTCACATACTAGTATTAGTGGAAAGATTGATAAGCTCATCATCAATGGAGATCAATGAGTTTACACTATCAGAGTGAAGTTTATGAAAAATTTAAGGTCCTTCACAATTGGATTCTAGTTTCACTAGATTCTTCCTAGGTATCATTGATTCCCATAGATCCAACACCATGTCACCATAAAGTTAGGAATGAAGGATATTATAACGAACCATACTTTACATACATTGTTAATACTTCAAAATTGAAGCACACTTATTACAACATAAGACAAAACCACAAAGGACCGTATAGGTATAGTGTCTTTAGAAACTGGGAAACATAAACAACTGGTTCATAAATCTTCTACAGTGTCTCCCATTTATTTCATCATATCTAGGGTCCCTTTTAGCATATTATACTTAATATCCATCTTCCTGACCTGGGGAAAAGAAAACATAAAAGGGTGAGCTCAAATGCTCAGCAAGGGAAAATAAAGGAAATAAAAATCATATCATATCTTTTTGAAAATAAAAACCTGCAAAAGAGATCATAATATCTTAACATGGAATAAATCATAGAAGTGAAAATGAGATCCCCATAATGATAACATAAAACTTGAAACTTTGTGTCATGCACACATAATCCTGGAAAATCATTTCTTGTTAGTCATGACTCATTGCCAAGACTGTCTTAGTGGACAAAGTCCCTTTCTGAATCGAGTCACCCTCGTTCCAGTCCTGTATCACTGAACCGGTATAACCTACCATTCCAGCCATGCCTATCCCATGAGATATAAAATATTTACCCAATGCATTGGAGGGAGATATAGGTCCCACCCATCTTATAATGAATCCTTTCTTATGTGTGCCACATAATCATACATCATCGCATAACACATGTAACAAAAATGGGATTCTTGAAACATCATGACATCATAAATCAATTCATATAAGATAAAGGAATTCATAAAAATAATTCCATCACAACATGATCAAATCAATGTAATAATAGGGATAAAAACAGAACCCTTTATTATCTTAGATGGAAAATAATTTTGATAAAACACTTGAACTCCATTCTTGAGGAAAATATCCTTTCTTCTTCAAAAACATTTTTCCTTTCATAAAATGTCATACAACTTTAAAATAAAATAAGTTGATTAAAAATAAACTTGACAACTTGTAAAGGAAGCTTCTTGGAAATAATGTTTTAAAAATCCATTCATGCCGTATAAGTTAAAAAAACATTCTTCGTACTTTTGTCGGAAAAGTCAAAAAGTACCTCGTATGACAAAAATTCCATTCATAGATATTACTAAAAACTCACCGAAGGGTAAAAATGGATTTAAAAAATTGTAGGTGGATGGAAATAATATTACATATTGATGAAACATGGATGTGGATGATAAAATACACCCCAGTAAATACTTACGAATAAACAATCTCGGATAAAAATGAGATTGTGATATTTTCCTTACCTTAGGTCCAATTTTCTTGGTACGTGTCTGAAGCTCCTGTATAATGGTTTAAATAATGTTATTGAATTATTCCAGAATCATACATATTGATATGATATCATATATGGTCATATTCTTAGCTTCTTGATAGTAATATTTCATTGTTACCTGTTACTCGGGTCTTTATTGCCTTTTGTTCTTATGCGTGTTTTGCCGAATACATTCTTATTCTTCTTTTAAGGTTATAGATACCTTATATCCATAATGGTATTAGTGTAAAATATATCATATTTATTCATTCAATTTATATAATTACTATGTAATGATGATCATGTAGAACGAGTCGCATCACATCGTGGAGACGGTATTCCGTACGTACGCACGAGTGATGATATCGTTCCTATGATCGTGGAACTGTATTGGAGTATATATATATTATTTTAGTATAAATATTACTTTATAATAATCATAAATAGTTACTCATTACACCATTATACCCATCCCTGTAATGTGATGGTGGAAAATAGATTACACCACGGCGTGGAGACGGTATTCCGTACGTACGCACGCGCGGTGATTTCATTTTTCCGTAGGATGGATAGAAGGTGAATTAGGGTTGTTTCATATTTATAATAACATATCAGTATGTAAGTAATACTGATGTTATTACTTTATCATGAAACAACTAAAGAAGAAGATGTCGAAGAAGAAAGAAATTGAAAAGATCGGTAATGGATATTACCTCTTCTTTGGAACGCCTCTTTGAATCCTCCACTTAGGGAACTAAGATTGGTCTTTGAAGAAGACCAGGACCTCTAGGATTATTCTAGGGAAGTGGAGAGAAGAAAATGGCAGGGTTTGTCTGAGCTTGAGTGCTCAAATTGGTGTGAGGAGGAGGGGGAGGAGGTGCCCTTTTATAAGGGATGAGAGGGGCACCTTAGGAATATCTCAAAATATTATTTTATATTAAAGTCAAAATCGGTTTATAATGGTTCCAAAGGGTCTTATTTCGAAGATAAAGTGGGGATGGGTCGAAATCCTATCAACCAGTAGGATTTAGACAAGTTTAGGGTATTATTTTAACCTTATCAATTAGATTTAACTCTAAGTTAAATAATTTAACTTTTACCATGTCTTTTTGTTTTCTTTCACTATATGGTTAATACACTTACTATAACATGCCAAACGAACCCCAAATTGTTTATTATTAATATATATATCCTTATATAATTCATTTGGCCGAACCTTAGATTTTTAGGAATAAACTAACAATTAATAATATAATATTTGATTTAAAAACTATTTTGTGTCAATTTTGACACTATTTGATATATGATTTTTGTGAAAGTCATAACAGAATTATATGTTCGAACCAAGTTGATTAAATCAACACTAATATATCATAGTAACCTAGAAAATTTGTGTAATTCATAAAAAGTCTCAAATTACATTTATTTTGGGGTTTATAACATCAATTATGTCAATATTTCATTAATAAGATAATTACTGCATCATCATTGTGTCATAAATAAATTAAATTATTTAATGTCTAAAAATTACAAATAAAATACCATTATGTAGGAAATCGTTTTATCTTTATAATGAATATTTATAGTCGAATTTATCTTATGTATAACCAATATTAAAAATGATTTACTTATTAAACTTTGATTTTAACTATTTTAACCCTTCTTTAAATAAATTAATAATAAATGTCCTAATCTAATCCAAGTGGGCCTAAATGGTCATATGTTATTCCTAAGTTTGTTTTTGGTCGAATTACACTTGTCCAATAGAATTAGGACATGTGTTAGGGTAATATTAATATCATATTTACCCTTAGTTACCCTATTTACTATTAACCGCGGTAAAAAAGTAAAAAGTTACTATTCACAAAAAAATTATTTTTATCTCATTGAACCACATTTTACTTATTGATATCAACCGTGTCTGTCGGATTTTTGAAATTCCATTCACAGAAGCGGTAAAATTAAGTTTTATGCAAAATTCAGTTTTTAACCTACCACTTAGTGGTTTCACTATTCATCAAAAATTGAAAGTTTTCAGAAAAATACCAAAATTTCACCCAAGGCTAATTTCGATATTCTGAGTCCAAAAATGAAGTCCATTTTGAAAAATAAAATTTATAAAATTTCTAAAAGTGGTTATTACTATTCATAACGGCTAGTTTTAATAGTATTTTAATAGCATATCGTTGTTTAGTGAAACTCGGTATTGCGTACGACGCAAGCTATCGAGGAAGGTCGTGATTGCGTGTAAAGTAAGCCAAGCTAGTATGTAGTGAAAGATTTTGATGATATATAAAAACAAAATATTACCCATAAAAATCTCGGGTGTTACATTCTACCCCCCTTAAAAAGAATTTCGCCCTCGAAATTCGTCACTTTGTAACAAACAGATGAGGATACTTCTCCCTCATCATATCCTCAAGCTCCCATGTAGCTTCTTCAAGTTGGTGGTTCCTCCATAAAACTTTCACCAATCGAGTGGTCTTATTTCGTAGGAATTTTTCGCTACGATCCAGAATCTCTATCGGCTGTTCTTCATAAGAAAGATCTTGCTCCAGCGGTACAACTTCTGAGCTGAGTACATGTGAAGGATCTGGTATGTACTTTCTCAGGAGAGATACATGAAACACATCGTGAACTTGAGAGAGATTCGGTGGAAGCGTCAATCGGTAAGCTACCTTCCCAACACGATCCAGTATTTCGAAAGGACCGATATATCTAGGGCTCAACTTCCCCTTTTTTCCAAATCTCATAACCCTCTTCTAGGGAGATATTCGTAAGAACACTTTATCACCCACTTCAAACTCTATGTCTTTTCTTCGGTTGTCGGCATAACTTTTCTGTCGACTCTGAGCTGCTCTTATGTGTTGTTGAATAGATCTAACCTTTTCTGCCATTTCATCAACGAGATCAGGTCCTAACAGCTTTCTTTCCCCAACTTCATCCCAGCAAGTTGGAGTCCTGCATTTCTTTCCATAGAGAGCTTCATAAGGAGCCATCTGAATACTGGAGTGAAAGCTATTATTATAAGAAAATTCCACCAAAGGTAGGTGTTGATCCCAACCTCCTTTGAAATCCATAGAGCAAGCTCTCAACATATCTTCTAGGGTTTGAATTGTTCTCTCTGACTGACCGTCTGTCTGGGGATGATAAGCAGTACTGAAACTCAACTCTGTATCCAGAGTATGCTGAAGACTTCGCCAGAACTTCGAGGTAAATCTCGGATCCCGATCAGATATAATAGAAAGTGGTACTCCATGCAATCTTACCACTTCCTTTACATATATTCTGGCAAGCTGATCTAGAGAGAAATCCTCTCTAATAGGAATGAAGTGTGCAGACTTTGTAAGACGATCAACTATGACCCAGATAGCATTATTGCCTTTGGATGTTTTAGGAAGTCCTGTGAAAAAGTCCATAGTGATGTTTTCCCATTTCCATTCAGGTATGGGTAATGGTTGTAACATCCCCTTAGACTTCTGTCTCTCAGCTTTAACTTGTTGACAAACCAAGCATCGAGAGACATATTCAGCAACATCTCTTTTCATGCCATCCCACCAGAAGTACTCTTTCAGGTCCCTATACATCTTTGTGCTTCCAGGATGAATAGAGAATGAAGAACTATGAGCCTCATCCAGTAGCTCCTTCTTTAATTCGGGGATGGGAGGAACACAAACCCGATTCCTGAACTTTATTATCCCATCACAATCAAGGTTGAATTCAGGAACATTTCTCACCTTCTTTTGTAACTCGACATCTTCTTTATGTGCCTCCTTAATCTTCGCATGTATAGATGTTTGAACATTCATTTGAGAAAGATAAGATTTTTCCCCTTCCATTATATTTCCAAGATCCATACTTTGTAAATCCATAAATATTGGATCCTTTGTGATCCTCATCATGGATAAACTAGCATGGTCTTGTCGACTTAATGCATCTGCAACCTTGTTTGCTTTCCTAGGGTGGTAATGGATTGAGCAGTCGTAATCCTTAATCAGCTCTAACCATCTTCTTTGACGCATATTCAACTCCTTTTGTGTGAAAATATACTTTAAACTTTTATGATCAGTATAAATATCACACCTTTCACCATAAAGGTAATGCCTCCAAATCTTTAATTCAAAGACTACCGCAGCCAACTCCAAATCATGAGTTTGGTAATTTTGCTCATGGTTTTTCAACTGTCGTGAGGCATAAGCTATCACCATATCATTTTTCATAAGAACACACCCCAATCCCTTCTTGGATGCATCACTGTAGATCACATACCTTTCTCCACTACAAGGAAGTGTGAGCACAGGTGCACTGGATAACCTTCTTTTCAACTCCTTGAAATTCTCTTCACATTCCTCTGTCCAGACAAACCTAACTCCTTTCCGAGTCAACTTGGTGAGTGGATTAGATAATCGTGAAAAATCTTTTAAAAAACGTCGATAATATCCAGCCAAACCAAGAAAACTTCGAATCTCAGTTACTGTTGTTGGTCTCGACCATCTTTCGATAACCTCTGTTTTTGCTGGATCCACAGATATCCCCTCTTTTGAGATTATGTGACCCAATAATGCAACTTTTTGAAGCCAAAATTCACACTTGGTAAATTTGGCATAAAGCTTCTCCTTTCTCAGGATCTTCAATATAATTCTCAAGTGATCTTCATGCTCTTCCTTGCTCTTTGAATAGACAAGAATATCGTCTATAAATACTACCACAAATTGATCAAGATAGTCTCTAAAGACTCTATTCATTAGATCCATGAAGATAGCAGGGGCATTAGTAAGACCAAATGGCATCACTATAAATTCATAGTGTCCATACCTTGTACGGAAAGTCGTCTTTGGTATATCCTCCCTTTTGACCCTTAATTGATGATACCCTGAACGAAGATCAATCTTGGAAAAGTATTGAGCTCCGCGTAGTTGGTCAAATAAGTCATCAATGAATGGGAGAGGATATTTGTTCTTGATAGTGATCTTGTTAAGTTCTCGATAATCAATGCAGAGTCTCATTGATCCATCTTTCTTCTTAACAAATAGAACAGGTGCTCCCCAAGGTGACGCACTAGGGCGTATGAATCCCTTATCAAGATTCTCTTGGAGTTGCTTCTTCAATTCCTGCAAGTCAATTGGGGCCATTCTATAAGGTGTCTTTGAAATAGGCAAAGCACCCGGTATGAGTTCTATTGAAAACTCAACTTCACGATTTGGTGGAAGACCCGGTAATTCCTCCGGAAATACATCATCAAACTCCCATACAATGGGCATATTCTTAATCATGAGTTTCTCACAAACCATTTGAGATAAATAACCTTCATTTAGTGGAATCAATACCCATAGGATGGAATAAATTTCCCCTGGAAGGTTATGTTCATCCTTGCATTGGTATACGATCGTATATTGATCTGGATTATGAAATGTGACTTCCCTTCTTTGGAAATTGATGTGAGCTCCATGTAGAGAAAGCCAATCCATGCCATGAATCACATCAAATTCCACTAAAGGAAGGATCACAAGATTTTCAGGAAGCACTTTCCCACAAACTTCGATCAGAGAAGAATTATAAACTTTTGATGCGACTGTTGTGCCATTAGGTGTTGTCACAGCTAACTCAACATCTAATTGTTGAGGTAATACAGTGATACCCTTAGAAAATTCTTTAGAAATAAAAGAGTGGGTGGATCCAGAATCAAATAAAACATTTTCTACTTTAGAGTGGATGGTAATTGTACCTTTCACCACTTCGTTATCGTACTCCACATCGCTGATAGAAATTGCATGTGACTTTCCTTTGTCTTTAGCCTTAAGATTTTGTTGACGTCGACCATCATCATCAACCCTTCGATTTGGGCATTGATTGGCATAATGCCCCATCTCCTTGCACTTGAAACATTGAAGTGTAGTAGGTTCATTCTGTGTATCCCTTCCTTTGTTTGCGTCATTAGACATCTTCTTCCCATTATCACGGCATTAAAATGCCCGATGACCTTCCTTTCCACATTTAAAACATTTACTTGTCCCTTTAAGACAACTCCCTCCATGTTTCGTTCCACACTTTGAGCATAAGGAAAACCTCATCCTCTTTTCCGTGTGCTCTTTAGATTTTTCTTTGAATTCCATCTTCCTCTTCTTATCAAACCCATGTGACTGATGGGTTACTCCAATCTCCATCTCAACTTTGAGAGCACATCGAACGATTTCCTTGTAGCTATTGAAGTCCCTTATGGCTAACGCCCTTCGAAGACTTGGTTTTAAGCCACTAAAGAATCGATCGATCTTACTCTCAGGTTGGATAATAATACCAGAAGCGTACCTTGCAAGTCTTGTAAAATTTGCTTCATAGGTACCAACAGATTCATCATCCCTTTGCTTCAGTTCAAGGAACTCTTTCTCCATCTTTGTTCGGAGAATACGAGGGAAGTACTTATTGAAAAATAAGTTCTTGAACTCGTCCCATTCCATAGACTCAATTTCATCCCTTTGCCTCGTATTCTTAATAAGATTCCACCATTGATCAGCATCTCCTTCCAAACGATACACTGCTAGGATGACTTTATCATGTTCAGAACATTGAAGAACTGAAAATATCTTTTCAGTAGTACTAATCCATTGTTCAGCAACTAATGGATTAGTAGACCCGCTGAAAGAAGGTGGACGCTGCCTCATGAAGGATTCAACAGAATGTTTCTCCTTCCTTTGCTCGTTTGGAAGTCCTGCATGATTCATATCTTGAGAAAGTTTTGTGAGCATGGCTACCAGATTTTGCATTCCAGCTCCCATATCGTTTGGTTGCTCAGGGGGACAATCATTGCATTTCCCATCGCATTCCGCATTAACACGGTTCCTTCGGGTTCCAGCCATTGACTAAAACCAAGAAGAATAGCGTGAGCAACACTAATTATAATAGGAAAACCACATAATTCAAGAATAAAATTTTCATGCTTAAGGTCTTATCCTAGGTTATTCATAGCCATTTATAAAACACTAAGATTGTGTTCTATTCTTATACTTATCCTTAGGGTTCTTACTAAGGATTTCACATCCTAGTTTCCAATGGTTGACTATACCTTTCCTCTGATACCAACTATAACGACCCATACTTTACATACATTGTTAATACTTCAAAATTTAAGCACACTTATTACAACATATGACAAAACCACAAAGGACCGTATAGGTATAGTGTCTTTAGAAACTTGGAAACATAAACAACTGGTTCATAAATCTTCTACAGTGTCTCCAATTTATTTCATCATATCTAGGGTCCCTTTTAGCATATTCTACTTAATATCCATCTTCCTGACCTGGGGAAAAGAAAACATAAAAGGGTGAGCTCAAATGCTCAGCAAGGGCAAATAAAGGAAATAAAAATCATATCATATCTTTTTGAAAATCAAAACCTGCAAAAGAGATCATAATATCTTAACATGGAATAAATCATAGAGGTGAAAATGAGATCCCCATAATCATAACATAAAACTTGAAACTTTGTGTCATGCACACATAATCATGGAAAATCATTTCTTGTTAGTCATGACTCATTTCCAAGACTATCTTAGTGGACAAAGTCCCTTTCTGAACCGAGTCACCCTCGTTCCAGTCCTGTTTCACTGAACCGGTATAACCTACCGTTCCAGCCATGTCTATCTCATGAGATATAAAATCTTTACCCAATGCATTGGAGGGAGATATAGGTCCCACCCATCTTATAATGAATCCTTTCTTATGTGTGCCACATAATCATATATCATCGCATAACACATGTAAAAAAAATGGGCTTCTTGAAACATCATGACATCATAAATCAATTCATATAAGATAAAGGAATTCATAAAAATAATTCCATCATAACATGATCAAATCAATGTAATAATAGGGATAAAAACAGAACCCTTTATTATCTTAGATGGAAAATAATTTTGATAAAACACTTGAACTCCATTCTTGAGGAAAATATCCTTTCTTCTTCAAAAACATTTTTCCTTTCATAAAATGTCATACAACTTTAAAATAAAATAAGTTGATTAAAAATAAACCTGAAAACTTGTAAAGGAATCTTCTTGGAAATAATGTTTTAAAAATCCATTCATGCCGTATAAGTTAAAAAAACATTCTTCGTACTTTTGTCGGAAAAGTCAAAAAGTACCTCGTATGACAAAAGATTCCTTTCATAGATATTACTAAAAACTCACCGAAGGGTAAAAATGGATTTAAACAATTGTAGGTGGATGGAAATAATATTACATATTGATGAAACATGGATGTGGATGATAAAATACACCCCAGTAAATACTTACGAATAAACAATCTCGGATAAAAATGAGATTGTGATATTTCCCTTACCTTAGGTCCAATTTGCTTTGTACGTGTCCGAAGCTCCTATATAATGGTTTAAATAATGTTATTGAATTATTCAAGAATCATACATATTGATATGATATCATATATGGTCATATTCTTAGCTTCTTGATAGTAATATTTCATTGTTACTTGTTACTCGGGTTTTTATTGCCTTTTGTTCTTATGCGTGTTTTGCCGAATACATTCTTATTCTTCTTTTAAGGTTATAGATACCTTATATCCAGAATGGTATTAGTGTAACATATATCATATTTATTCATTCAATTTATATAATTACTATGTAATGATGATCATGTAGAACGAGTCGCATCACATCGTGGAGATGGTATTCCGTACGTACGCACGAGTGATGATATCGTTCCTATGATCGTGGAACTGTATTGGAGTATATATATATTATTTCAGTATCAATATTACTTTATAATAATCATAAATAGTTACTCATTACACCATTATACCCATCCTTGTAAAGTGATGGTGGAAAATAGATTACACCACGGCCTGGAGACGGTATTCCGTACGTACGCACGCGCAGTGATTTCATTTTTCCGTAGGATGGATAGAAGGTGAATTAGGGTTGTTTCATATTTATAATAACATATCAGTATTTAATTAATACTGATGTTATTACTTTATCATGAAACAACTAAAGAAGAATATGTTGAAGAAGAAAGAAATTGAAAAGATCGGTAATGGATATTACCTCTTCTTTGGAACGCCTCTTTGAATCCTCCACTTAGGGAACTAAGATTGGTCTTTGAAGAAGACCAGGACCTCTAGGATTATTCTAGGGAAGTGGAGAGGAGAAAATGGCAGGGTTTGGCCGAGCTTGAGTGCTCAAATTTGTGTGAGGAGGAGGGGGAGGAGGTGCCCTTTTATAAGGGAGGAGAGGGGCACCTTAGGAATATCTCAAAATATTATTTTATATTAAAGACAAAATCGGTTTATAATGGTTCCAAAGGGTCTTATTTCGAAGCTAAAGTGGGGATGGGTCGAAATCCTATCAACCAATAGGATTTAGACAAGTTTAGGGTATTATTATAACCTTATCAATTAGATTTAACTCTAAGTTAAATAATTTAACTTTTTCCATGTCTTTTTGTTTTCTTTCGCTATATGGTTAATACACTTACTATAACATGCCAAACGAACCCCAAATTGTTTATTATTAATATATATATCCTTATCTAAGTCATTTTGCCGAACCTTAGATTTTTAGGAATAAAATAACAATTAATAATATAATATTTGATTTAAAAACTATTTTGTGTCAATTTTGACACTATTTGATATATGATTTTTTTTGAAAGTCATAAAAGAATTATATGTTCGAACCAAGTTGATTAAATCAACACTAATATATCATAGTAACCTAGAAAATTTGTGTAATTCATAAAAAGTCTCAAATTACATTTATTTTGGTGTTTATAACATCAATTATGTCAATATTTCATTAATAAGATAATTACTGCATCATCATTGTGTCATAAATAAATTAAATTATTTAATGTCTAAAAATTACAAATAAAATAGCATTATGTATAAAATCTTTTTATCTTTCTAATGAATATTTATAGTCGAATTTATCTTATGTATAACCCCATATTAAAAATGATTTACTTATTAAACTTTGATTTTAACTATTTTAACCCTTCTTTAAATAAATTAATAATAAATGTCCTAATCTAATCCAAGTGGGCCTAAATGGTCATATTTTATTCCTAAGTTTGTTTTTGGTCGAATTACACTTGTCCAATAGAATTATGACATGTGTTAGGGTAATATTAATATCATATTTAGCCTTAGTTACCCTATTTACTATTAACCGCGGTAAAAAAAGTAAAAAGTTACTATTCACCAAAAAATTATTTTTATCTCATTGAACCACATTTTAATTACTGATATCAACTGTGTCTGTCGGATTTTTGAAATTCCATTCACAGAAGCGGTAAAATTATGTTTTATGCAAAATTCAGTTTTTAACCTACCACTTAGTGGTTTCACTATTCATCAAAAATTGAAAGTTTTCAGAAAAATACCAAAATTTCACCCTAGGCTAATTTCGATATTCTGAGTCCAAAAATGAAGTCCATTTTGAAAAATAAAATTTATAAAATTTCAAAAAGTGGTTATTACTATTCATAACGGCTAGTTTTAATAGTATTTTAATAGCATATCGTTGTTTAGTGAAACTCGGTATTTCGTACGACGCAAGCTATCGAGGAAGGTCGCGATTGCATGTAAAGTAAGCCAAGCTAGTATGTAGTGAAAGATTTTGATGATATATAAAAACAAAATATTACCCATAAAAATCTCGGGTGTTACAGATATCCTTTTACTTTAAGGACAACACCACCCGATTCTGATGCATTACTAGGTCATCCAATGCTTGAACCCTATTTTCTTCGAGGGGTTCTACCCTTCATTCCTTCATGCTATCTAAGTGACTTTGTCTGCCAGTGCACTTGTATGGAATGATGCCCAGACCACCAAGCTTTCTAGACTTTCCACCCATACCTCCATCTTTTTCCTTCTCCCTCACTGAAGTTACTGAATTCTTCTTTGTAGTGGCTATGCGCCTTCCTCGCAGTGTTTGTTCTATCTCCCTTGGCTCTGAGCCTGTCATCAAGCTCCAAATACATATTGATCCAGAGATAACTCCCTCACCAGCCCCAATGTTTCATTACCCATCCTTCCCCTACCCCTTTGGATCCTCATCTCCCACTCATATAAAGCTTACCAACAATAAGGGATTATGAACATGTTCAAAATCAAGGGACCTCAATGAGAGATCATCCTCCCACTTCAATAAGGCGACTAGCTCTAGATCCAATGCCAGAGCCCTATCCTAGCCATCATTAGTATCTTCATATGTAATTCTCATGGTCTTAGTGCCCATGTGAAATCAGACTTCCTCACTATAGAAATCAAAAAGCATAATGTCATTGTTGTTGTTGTCAAATAACACAAACAAATCCTATAATAATCATAGAATTCTCCTGGAAGATTAAGTTGCATGGATTTCTACACTCGGACCCCTCCAACATACACAAATGGGTATTTTGACACAATAAATATGTTGTTGAGACTGTTCAATATTTCAATCAATTCATCACTACCAAGGTGTCCAACGGTGACACCTCCTTCCTTACAACTTGTTTTTTGGAAGCTATGACCCTCTTCAAAGGGAATCTCTATGGAGTGAACAAAATACCTTCGATCCTGGACACCATCCATTTTTTGTTGGGGGTGACTTTAATGTCATTTACAAACCAAAGTAAAGGAAAGGTAGAATCCCATTCTAGAGGAATTCCATCATCGAGTTTGTTCAGTTCATGGCTAGGAAGGGCCTCATTGATCTCAACTTCTCAGGTGATAGTTTCACCTAGTGCAACAACTGCAGGGGCCATCACCGCTTGAGGAGTCTATTGGATAGGTGTCTTGCCAACATGAAAGCCACTAACCTATTCTCAAATACCATGTTTTCCATCTTTGTTGAGGTATTTTTATTCACTCCCTCTTCTTGGTTTCCATTTCCTCTTGGCATGATCTTCAAGAACGGTTTCACTTCCACCAGTAGTGGGTTAACATACTGGGGTACCAGGACATGGTTTGTAAAATATGGAATGAACCCTTGTAGGATTATTGGGCCACCTTCAACCTTAGTGACCTAACCTCGAACCCCGATCGGTGCGTGTTCACCCCTTCTTCCTCAGGACCCTTCACCACCTGGGACTATTGTCGCATATGGGCTCCTTCAGAGTATCCTGATAGATGAAATGATACCTTTGGTTTATTGGATTATTAACACCAGTTTGAGACTTATGTGTGACTATATACTTATTATATTTTCTTATTATTTCTTACACACCACCACTTGAGTCAAGTAACCTGATTGAAATCCATATTTGTACTATGGTTTTGATGTGGATATGGTTTTTTATGTGTTTGTGAAATGTTTATGTGTGGATATATGGGTATTCAGGCATGATGATATTGAATGTAGGTAAGAGACCTACGAGTGGTAGATGTATCATTCTTCATTATTCTTGTGTTTGGTTTGGGGTGATTTGAGGAAACTATAATGAATCTAAAGTAATTATATTTAATGAAGATGAATAAATAATAATGGTTAGGATCTATTAATCTATATTTTTATAAGGAATTGGTTCTCTTCTACTGTATTTAGAAGTCTTGTTTTGCGTACTTGAACCATAAATCCTAATATTTGATATTCAAATAAGATGAAGATGAATAAAGATTGGATGGATGCTAATCATTTGACAATAGAGTACAAGAATAGAGTGAAAGAGTTCATCATGTTTGCAAAGGATCACGCAAAGGATCATTCTCAAATCCTTTGTTCATGTTTACATTATTTTTATTCTAGAATACTTACTCCAGAGGAGTTGGAAGAACATTTTATATGTCACGGAATAGATCGGAGTTATAATTGTTGGAATAAACACGAAGAAAAAGAAAATTTAGCTACTGGCAGGGAAAAACTATGTTTTATGGATCATCAGATATGAATACAAATATGGATAATGAATAAGACCGTATGGAGTATGTGATTATAGATGTAAATGATGATGAAGATTGTATTGAGGAAATGAGAAATACAATTGAATTTGACCTCCGTGATTTCCCAAAGTTGGTAGGTTGCTCCATATATTGAAACTCACAAAAAAATTCTTAGGGAGTTGAATCCCACAAGGGCGGAAAATGGTTATCAAATACACATAATCATCAGTTTATAGGATGGATTCAGGACCATATTTTTAAGCAGTTGGATGAAAATATGAATTCAATTTTAGAATGGCTTTGATGGCTAGTCGCTGGACCAAGTGTGTATGTATTATCTTATAGTGGTTATGTAATTAATGGTTATACATTCTATACAGATGAACATGATGAAGATAGTACCATGGAAAATAGTGGAGTTACACTAGTGGCTGAAGAGATGCATGTTTTTGGTAGTAAGGACAGAAATCCAATTTATGAAAATATGTCATACTTTGGCATTATCAAACTAATATGGGAGTTGGATTATATGACATTCCAATTTCCGATTTTCCACTGCAAATGGGTTGATAACAACAGTGGTGCTAAAATATATGAATGGGGATTTGTGAAAGTTGATTTCAGTAAATAAGGGTACAAAGACGAACAAATTATAATGGCATCACAAGCAGTACATGTTTTTAATGTTCCAGATCCCGCAAACTGAAAGTGGTCGATTTTTCTATTATCGTCCAAAACTAATGAAGGTTCTGATGAAAATTCAGTTGAGGAAGATCCTTTTAATGGTACGTCATAGTCATTTTGGAGAGGTCCCAATGTAGATGATGTTTTGTATGTTAGAGGAGACCACAATGAAAAGATTTGGATAATCGATAGAGGTGACAAATCCCTTCAACCTTTGAAAAAAAGAAAGAGAGTTCAATAAATAGGTTATATTTTGTTTGTAATATAGATCTTGTTATCTCATGTTATTATCTTATAATTACTGAATTTATGTAATCTAAATTATCTATTCAATAACTTTGAAGATAATGACTTCTGCACATTCTGGTTCTCCTAACCTTGAGGCTCAATAAGTCTCTCAAGTTGATGTTGCTGCTCCTACTACTCCTGCAGCTGCTGCTGCTGCTCCTGTAGTTGTTGCTGCTCCTACTGCTGCTCTTGTTTCAGCTCCTGTTTCTTCTACTGCTCTTCTTGCTGTGGCTCCTGCTACTCCTACTACTCCTGTTGCGGCGGCTTCTGCTGCTGCTGTTGTGGCTCCTACTGCTCTTAGTGTTGAGGTCCAACAACCATATGCACATGCTGTTGATACCATTTCAGATGAACATATAGATGATGTTGATAATTATGAAATGGTCGAGAATGAAGGACTGATGTCTCAAAAAACACAGGTGTGTCGTATTTTAACCATGTTATCCTACGTTCTTAAGGCGAAAAGCAAATGCATCAAATTTGAAGTCAGATGGAATGCATGAGGCTAACATGTGAATCCCAACAAGGCTATGTTTAGCATCTACATTGGAGTTGTCACTCAGCAACACGTGCCAATTGACATAGATTCATGACACCATGTTGTGTCTGGGCTGAAGGCTATGCTCTGGGAAGAAATTACGGTAACATTATGAATTTATTTCTTTAATTTACTAGAAAATAAAATAATGAAACAATGTCTTACTCTTCTCAATCTCTTGCAGAGTACATTTATAGAAGATGATTCACACAAGGATTATGTACTAAGGCTTGCAGGAAAGATTCATCGAGGTTTTCGCACTATTTTAACAAGATGTCACCTAAATGTTTCCAAAGGTAAAATAAACCAACACCCACACATTTTCTACACTCACCTGATATCCCAAGAATCATGGGATGCATTTATTGGACACCGTGGGGATGAGAAGTTTCAGGTACATTGTTGGTGATAATACGTTGTTTGAGGATACCTGTATTCATCACTTTTATTGTCAATATTTCATTTATGAAACAGAAACTCTCTATTGAAAATAAGGAACATGCATCAAAACCAGCATACCCCTATTGTAAATCAAGGATGGGGTACACTTCATTAGAAAAGAAAATGGTACGTATTTTAAATTTACAGTAATATTGTTAGGTGCCAATAAACAACATAATAATTATCTCTTTATGTTTATATGTAGATTGATGAGTCTAAAACCAAATACACTTCCATCCCATGTCATGTTCTATAGAATTAGGCACGTGTGAATAAAGAAGGGAAGTTAGTAGATGAGAACACACAAAAAGTATGGGAAATATGTGTAAGTATGACTCGATGATAAAAATATTTGTTTTAAATTTCTATTACAAAAAAATAATTAGTTATTCTTCTACATCTGACAGTCACAAGAATCAGCTAATCCTGTAGCAGATACAGACCTATTATCGATGGCTTTGAAGCAGCCTGAAAAATACAGTCATTTTAGAGGTGTGGTTTTTGGGGTGACACCCTGAGTATATTTTGAGAAGAAGAAAAAAAATGGATGATACGGATGAAAAATTGGAACAAATTAGTGGAAAAATAGAAACCCTTGAAGAACGATTGTAATGGAAGAGAGAGTTTCTAGAAACTTTTATGGGTGGGAAGCAAGGGGAAGACGCAAGTCAGGAACAACCAGCGCGTGAACATCCCTCCACACCCCCACTAGCTTTGAGGCGAGACATTCCCCTCAGAGAACTATCTTAGCCGTGTTAATCAATATTCTAATAATTTTCCCCATGAAATGTGAATCAGAAAAACACTGATAATTTTCTGTACTGATCTTCTACAGGGTGATAATGATTTTGATTTATATATGTTAACACCCACTTATCACCTTGTAGCAAGGGCTATAATGATCAATATCCCAGATGCCACACTGCATAATAGACCACTTCTGAAAGATCATATGAAAGTGATGATTACTATATCTCATGAGCCAAATGAAGAGCTACCTATTAAACTTGTTGATGATGATATTCATACAGTCGAAAAGTCTATTGGGACATTAATTGCATGGTCTTCACAACTTGTAAGAGTACATACTGACAAAAGGGTATTTATTTTCTTTTTTTTCAAGATAAACCTTTAACAATTAATGAAAAAAGGGTATGAACCAATGATTGTTGTTACAGACGGAGAAAGAGAAGGGGGTGACAAACATCGGCTCAAAACCATTTGAAGGATCAACCAACTGATTCCATGGAGCTACTGAAAGCACAATAACACCACCTATTCTCTATCCCCATTTACTAGCATTGATGACTCATGTGGATACGAAGCTAAAAAATCTTAATAGTTATATAGTTTTTTTCGAAGAGAATATATATGGAGAGGAAAGTCAAGATTTCGTTGCTGCTAAAAATGTAAATGAGATCCTTGAAAACGGTTGGCTAGGCATCATAGTTGTAAATGTATATATGACGTATGTTTCCATGAATTGATTTTCTAAAAGCTGATCTAATCTGAAAATTATGACTAAATTCATTATATATTGTTGACAGACGCATTTATGAAAAATAGTTGAAGGGATTTTCCCATGAGCCAAGATTTGGACTCGTTAGTCCTAATGTCACATCCACACACCTAACAAAATTAGAGCCATCAAAAAAGGATGTAATAGTGAACGTCTTGCTAAAAACATTTGAATTCAAGATTACAGATGAGAGACTCTTCCAAATACCAACCATATAGGGGTAAAAATCTACGATTAAAGCATATCAATTATATTTTCACTTGTTTTATTACTTATTCCTTTTTTTGTTTTTAGGCAACATTTGATACTAATTGCGGTGAACTTGGATACTCCAAATATTTATTTTTTGGATTCAAAGAAAGGATATCCATCAAACCGACCACACATGATGGGGTTTTTGAATCTGTAAGACACTACATCTTACGTTTTAGGTCTAAACATCAAGTAATATAATTTATATTATCTTTTACTGAGGATTCTGTTATGATATGGTGGTGTATCATTATCATCTAAAAATGAATGAGGATAGGGGCTAAGCATAAGGAGGTGAGCAAGTACTACATCTAGAAAAATATTCGGGTATATATAATAAAATTTCACTATCCAAACATATCTCAACACAAGTTACTTATTCTCATAATGATCAATTTTATTTCAGTTTCCAAAACAATCAAACGATAATGATTACAGTTATTATGTTTGTAAATTTATGAAATAGATCGTTTTTCATCAACAAACTAGCATCCCTAAAGAGGTATTTTCAAAAACAACTACTAGTTCATTTAATTTGTTTATTAATTATTTATTTTAATATTTTTCAGTACTACTCTGACTTCTGAAAATCCTCATACTCACAAGATGATATATATGTGTTCAGAAAAGAGTGGGCCACATACCTGATGGTAGATTGTACACAAATACAATGAAGATCTTACTGTGGGACATGTACAATTGGTGGTCATTTTTTAGAGGGGTTAAGGGGATCAAAAGAGGAAACATTGTTGTATGTAGATGTTCGTAGGAAAATTGTAATTGTTATTAAATAAAACATCTTATCTCCAATGAGTCATTTTCCCATTTTAACAGATGATATGCACTAGAAACATGCAAGAATGCTGAACCACTCAAAGGGTCTCTATATTGTTTAAAATGGACACAATTTTAAGTGAAAACAACAACTGACCTATGAAAATCCGACCAAACGCATTCGAATTGTCTTGATATTTTATAAGAATGATCCACGAGTCCTTTGGAATGTGTATGAGTCAACCCTCCCTCAATCTGAGGCACGATGTGACCGGTATCACTCAAAGGTTCTCTATTTTGTTTAAAATGGACACAATTTTAAGTGAAAACAACAACTGACCTACGAAAATCTGACCAAACCCATTAGGATTGTGTTGATACTTTAGAATAATGATCCAAGGGTCCTTGGAGATGTGTAGGAGTCATAATTGCATCAATATGATGCATGGTGTGTTCGATACCACTCAAAGGGTCTCTATTTTGTTTAAAATGCACACAAATTTAAGTGAAAACAAAAACTGACCTACGAAAATCTAACCAAACCCATTCAGATTATGTTGATCCATTATAATAACAATAAAAGGGTCATTGGTAACGTGTACGAGTCATACTTGCATCAATATGAGGCACGGTGTGGCTGGTATCACTCAAAGGGTCTCTATTTTGTTTAAAATGGACACAATTTTAAGTGAAAACAACAACTGACCTACAGAAATCCGACCAAAACAAATCGGATTGTGTTGATCCTTTATAATAATGATCCAAAAATCTTTTTTTATGTGTACGAGTCAACCCCACCTCAATTTGTGGCACTGTGTGACCGGTAGCACTGAAAGAGTCTCTCTTTGGTTTAAAATGGACACAATTTTAAGTGAAAACAACAACTGACCTACGGAAATCTGAACAAACGCATTCAGATTGTGTTGATCCATTAGGAGAATGATAAAAGGGTCCTTGGTGACATGTATGAGTCAACCCTACCTCAATCCAAGGAACGGTGTGTCCGGTAGCACTCAAAGGGTCTCTATTTTGTTTAAAATGGACACAATTTTAGGTGAAAACAACAACTGACCTATAGAAATCTGACAAAATGCATTCAGATTGTGTTGATCCTTTATAATAACTATCCAAGATTTCTTTTTGACTTTTTAAATTCATACCTGCCTCAATTCTAGGCACGTTGTGGCCAGTATCACTCAAAGGGTATCTATTTTGTTTAAAACGGACACAATTTTAAGTGAAAACAACAACTAACCTACGAAAATCTGACCAAACCCATTTGGATTGTCTTGATCTTTTATAATAACGATCCAAAAGTCTTTTATGATTTGTAAGAGTCAACCCCTCCTCAATCCGAGGCACGGTGTGGCTGGTATCACTCAAAGAGTCTCTCTTTGGTTTAAAATGGGCACAATTTTAAGTGAAAACAACAACTGACCTACAGAAATCTGACCAAACACATTTTTATTGCCTTGATATTTTATAAGAACGATCCAAGGGTACTTTTTGACATGTAAAAGTCATCATCGCCTCAATACAAGGTACAGTGTGGCCGGTACCACTCAAAGGGTCTCTATTTTGATTAAAATAGACACAATTTTAAGTGAAAACAACAACTGACCTACGAAAATCCAACCAAACCCATTCAGATAGTGTTGATCCTTTAGTAGAACTATACACGGGTCCTTTTTGATGTGTATGAGTCAAACCTGCCTCAATCTGAGGAACGGTGTGCCCTCTTTCACACAAAGGGTCTCTCTTTTGTTTAAAATGGACACAATTATAAGTCATAACAACAACTGACCTACAGAAATCTGACCAAACGGATTCAGATTGCATTTATGCTTTAGGATAAATATCCACGGTTCCTTTGTGACATGTACGAGTCAACCCCGCCTCAATACGAGGCACGGTGTGGCCGGTATCACTCAAAGAGTCTCTCTTTGGTTTAAAATGGACACAATTTTAAGTGAAAACAACAACTGACCTACAGAAATCCGACCAAACGCATTAGGATTTCCTTGATATTTTATAATAAATATTAAAGGGTCCTTTTTGATGTGTGTGAGTCATCCCCACCACAATTAGAGGCACGGTGTGGACAGTACCACTCAAAGGGTCTCTATTTTGTTTAAGATGGACAAAATTTTAAGTGAAAACAAAAACTGACCTATATAAATATGACCAAACCCATTTGGATTATGTTGATCCTTTAGAAGAACGATCCAAGACTAGTTTTTAATGTGTATGAGTCAACTCCACCTCAATCCAAGGAATGGTGTACCCACTATCACTCAAAGGGTCTCTCTTTTGCTTAAAATGGACACAATTTTAAGTGAACACAACAACTGGCCAATGGAAATCTGACCAAACGCATTAGTATTATGTTGATCCTTTAGTATAATTATCCAAGGTTCATTTGTGATGTGTAAAAGTTAACCCCACATCAATCTGAGGCACATTGTTCCCGCTATCACTTAAAGGCTCTCTCTTTTTTTTAAATAGACATAATTTTAATTGAAAACAACAACTGACCTAGGGAAATCTGAACAAACACATTCTGATTTCCCTGATCTTTTATAAGAGAGATTCAAAGGTCCTTAGTGATTTGTACAATTCCACCCCACCTAATTTCGAAGAACGGTGTGGCCGGTACCTCTCAAAGGGTCTCTATTCTGTTTAAAATGTACACAATTTTAAGTGAAAACAACAACTGACCTACGTAAATCCAACCAAACCCATTAGGATTGTGTTGATACTTTAGGATAACGATTAACCTGTCCTTTTTGAGGAGTAAGAGTCATCACCGCCTCAATTCGAGGCATGGTGTGTCCGGTACCACTCAAAGGGTCTCTATTTTGTTTAAAATGGACACAATTTTATGTGAAAACAACAACTAACCTATGGAAATCCAACCAAACGCATTCAGATTGTGTTGATCATTTAGTAGAAGGATCAAAGAGTCCTTTGTGATGTGTACGAGTCAACCCTGCATCAAACTGAGGCACGGTGTGCCCGCTATCACTAAAAGGTTCTCTCTTTTGTTTAAAATGGACACAATTATAATTGAGAACAACAACTGACCTATGAAAATCCAACCAAATGCATTTGGATTGCCTTGATCTTTTATAATAACAATCCAAGGTTCCTTGGTGACGTGCATGAGTCAACCCCACCTCAATCCGAGGCACGGTGTGGCCTGTACCACTCAAAGGTTCTCTATTTTGTTTAAAATGTACACAATTTTATGTGAAAACAACAACTGACTTATGGAAATTCGACCAAACAAATTCAGATTGTGTTGATCCTTTAGAAGAATGATCAACGGGTCCTTTGTGACAAGTAAGAGTCAACCCCACCTCAATATGAGGCATGGTGTTACCGTAATCACTTAAAGGGTCTCTCTTTTGTTTAAAAAGAAATTGGGTGGGAATTACAACCTACCCACATATTAATTCTCATCCACAAGAATCCTCAATGACCATTCATAAATCAACAATAAAATTACATTATTATATTTTGATAACCAACACATAGTGTTTTACTCCAGAACACTGAAAGAGATATCACTATGTAACACCAAATATGTGCTTCATTTTTTACCAATAACATATCCACTACTAACCATAAGCAAACCACTAATATTGTTCATAGCCCCAATCATCTGTCAAAATACACTATAGTGTTATCAATTAGTTCATCATCCATATTACAATCCTCTTCATCATCGACCTTAACTAATACAAGATGATTCTAAGTCATGGTTTTCCTAAAAATTACAATTGATTATTAGAATAAACTTATGACCATGAAAAAAACTTCATAGTGTGGTTTCCCTCACTCCACACCCGATCATACACCAAACATCATTCAAACGACCTATGGTTTTATATTCTCGATAATGGTTGGTCTCAACATCCAACATGATTTCTCATCACCCAAAAATAGGTCCCAAACTTATTAGAGACATCCATAGATCCTTTCAATTCCCACAGCTAAAAATAATCATGAAAAATATTAAACGTTTACGGTGGTGCCCTCAACCAATCAAAACATCTATCATTCCCTCACTCATGCATTGTTTTACCAACAATACTTCTAACCATTAGATCAAATTAAAACATCTTTATCCCACTTCCAAAGCATAGTATCTATTTAAATCCTCCTATAAATATAATTTATGGTATTCAAAAAGGAAGTAGATGATATCTTATTTATATCCACACTGATATCCTTATTCTATTTAGAATATCTAACAATTATTTACATGAATCCATGACCCAACCTATATGGTGAAATTTATTTATATCCCACGTTTCATCAATTACTATATTTAGCTTATGATTTATGTGTTAATTTTGTATGGGTACACTTGCTCTAATTAGCTTATTGAGATGCAGAATGTTTTTGCAGGAGTTTGGGTGTGCTGCTACAATGTTTTTCGTAGCATCAGACAGGGCATTTATCAGCGCTTTTTTAGCACTGATAATTCTAGCTTTTATCAGCTCTAAAAAAGAGCTGATAAACTACACCTTTATCAGCGCTAAAGAAGATCTGATTAAAGATCAGTTTATCAGTGCTAAAAAAGTGCTGATAAAATAGGCATTTATCGGCACTCGTTTAGCGCTGATTTAGGGATGTTTTATCAGCACTCTTTTAGCACTGATAAACTGATGCTTTATAAGTGACTTTTTAGCGCGGATAAAATAGGCATTTATCACCACTTTTTAGTGCTGATAAAATCTACATTTATCAGCGCTAAAAAATTGCTGATAAAGGGTACCCTCCTTTATCAGCGCCGAGCTTTACAACACTTTTTTAGTGCTGATAAAGCCTATTTTTAGTGCTGGTAAAGACCATTTTTGTAGTAGTGATAGTAATTCTCATGGAAATATTATTTCTACAAATACTTTAGTAATGTACCACACTCTCAGGATTAACGAATATCTTAGGAGTTAATGGGAAATAGGGATTTATAGGCCCAACCCTGCCACTTTTATGGTATATAAGATTTATAATCCTTATTGGGGTAGAGGAATATAGTTGTGAAATAGGACATGAGCCACTTCTATCACCACTTAGAGATATATCCCACTTCATTTTCTTCTCAAGAAGAGGACCCATACTATCAACTGTCATGGTAAAGGTGCCCATAATCATTGACTTCCAAGAATAATAAATTTCTATAGTCAAAACTTGTTCCACAACTTCTTTATGGGAATTTGGATTCAATGGGAAGAGTTGTGATAATATGTCTGGTTTAATTCCCATATCAAATCATCAAGACTTTAGTCCATAATTATATACCATCTCAAGAGAGAAATAAACCAATTCATCAAACTAGTTTTCATGGTCCATGATGATATTGTTACCCTGTTGTGGGCTTACAAACTCCTAGTAATATGAAATCACTATATTTTCTAGGTAGAACTTCTAAGTAAACATTACTTTGAAGCATTTCCAATCAATATTCACATGAATCTTAGCATATACCACTAATTACCACCAATTTTGGTTGGGACCCATAAGAATTAAGGTAACACATCTCATATTAACTGATTTAGGAGCCTTAAGAAATTTTAATATCCTCCATATCTTATCCAACAATTATTCTTCCTCCTGAGGATCATTATTACCTTAAAACATTTGTGGGTGGTGATAAAGAAACTCCTGGTCATTGTCCATGTCTTGACACATATTTGGACCCTCCTCCCATGGATGACCTAGACCTATTCATGGTCCAAAATTTATAAATGAAACTATTATTAATACTATATCAATAAGGTCTTAATCTATAGGGGATTATCCCATTGAGAATTAACTATTTATCCCTATAGAGGGTTCACTACGGGTCTCTGATGGGGAATGATACTTCCTAAAATAAAATAAAAAGAAAAAGAAATATTAAAATTAATAATCAATATAAATTTTAAATAAAAATATTAACAATACATCCCAAAAAATCATATATAATAGACATAAAAAAAGTTTATACTTTCATAAATAAGGTTCTTTTTTCATGGTTTTTAGTTTGTGTACCCTACCTAAAGGAAAATGAATCCAATATAGAATAAAAATTACACATTCCTAACACCCCCCAATAACACAATTGTTTTTACTAAAAGTGTTCATTGGATGCTCTTTCATACCTACCCTTGAGCTCTATTGATTCTATCTTTATCTACCATGACTCCCTCAATAACATAAGGCAATATAAATCAAAACCATTTTCTAATTCTATTTATTCAATAATCAAACCGGTTTTCCCCATACCCAATCACCTAATTCTAATTATGATATGGATCGATTTATTCTTTCAATTCCCATGGGGTTTCACTAGTTTCTTAGTATTAAGAACCCTTATTTTAAAAAATTTATACAAAAAAAATAAAACTATTGGTCCTACCTGAGAACTTGACATAACTTGAACATAAATTGGTTATTTATGCACCCAAATATTTGAGTAATGATAATATCTCATCCATTTGAAAAAAAATAAAATAAAATATTTGAAAATCAAAACCATGAAATACAAATATCAAAAAGAAACATAAAAAAATAACTAAATATCAACAAATGAATGGGAATAAGATAGGGATATGAACATGTGATAGAAAATGAGTAAACATATACTAAAACTATACAAAAAATAAGGAAAAATAATATAGGAATACCTTTCCCCATATCCATATGGTAAAAGGGATCATCTCACCATGCCACCTTCAAAGAACCCCATCAAGCTAATATGAATACGCACTGCTTCCATGTGGTTCCATTCCTTTACCCATGTCATTTAAAACAATACAATCATTGGTTTTTTTGAGAGTGTGATCATAAGAAGTCCAATAATATCCCAACAAGTGTCCCATAAAAAGACTTTGTTAGATGAACTCATATATGATAGTAATAATGAAATTATATAAATAAACCTTTCTCATTTATAAAAAATAGGTGGCATAATAAATAAATTTTAGTTCTATAAAAAAAATGAAATATAAAAACCAAAAATAAAAAATATTGGAGAAAAATGGTATGGCTACTATGGTTTGGGTCACCTAGTTTTTTTTACTTCACTAGTTTGGGTAATAACTTCATCTAGTGTAAGGTGTCTCAAATTACATCACTAACAAGTGGTAAGGATCTAAAATTTCCTCACAAGTCAAGATAAAGCTCTTAAAAATTAAAAATATATCTCTCATGTCATTATAATATTCCCTACCCAAGCACCTAGGGTTTCCCTTACAGTGTGACTAAATCAAGTGACTATTATTTAAAAAGGAATATTATTAAACATCAAGTAATAAATATTTATTTCTTAACAAAACCAAGTGTTATGAATCCCATCCTCATCATCCATATCAAGATAAAGATCCAAAAAACATCATCATAAATAAAACATTATTTTTGGAATTTATTTTATAATTTCAAAACACATATAAACCTTTAATTTAAAGACATGATGCAGAATGTTTGACCAAAAAGTGTGATAATAAATCTCCCAACCTCAATATGATATATGAACTTATTTATGGTGATAATACAAACAAGATAAAAAGAAAATCCCTAAAATTTATAGGAGTATCCTTAAACAAAAAAACGCATCTATAAAAATCAAGTAGGAAATATCTTCAGCTTTCATTTCTATAGTGTAAGAGGAAAAATATAGAATAAAAAGATAATAAAAGAAATGAGGAAGGGTTCATATCTCATTAGATGATCTAGTGGTGATTAAAGATGAAAAAACCAAAAAAAAATATTATATATGGAGGGAAGGGAGTAATCGGTGCATAAGGATCCTAGAGAGTTCCCAAACGAGTGAAAAGAGAGGATAATATTGTCAAAATGATCAAGGTAAAAGGGGTAATTTCATTTTTTTAATGAAACTTGGGGATTCGTAAAGTGTTTCTACATAGTTTATTAAATCATGCACCAATAGTGTGGGTGGTACTAAACACACATATGCATGTTTCATGGATTTGAAGCATGTTTTGTAAAATTGGTCACCAACCATGAAGATCCCTTTATAAAATATATAGGCCCCTCACACTATTGTGTTAAATTTTTTTCACTAACTATATACAAACCATGAGAGACTCGTTGTCTCTTTAAATTAAAAAAATTCAACAGAAAAAGACTTGGAAATGAATAGTTAATAATAAAAATAAAAAATCATATAATAAAATGATAGGGTGGTTGTTACAGATATGGTCCATGAAGAAAGAATCATGCAAGATCTATCAATAGGATAGATAGAGAGTTTGAATTGTTGTCAAAAAATCTAAAGGGTGGATTTTTAGAAATAATCCATCAAGATGAAATTTTAGAGACTATGGTCTCTATTTTTTGGTACAGAATATTAAAAAACATATAGAGTTTAGAATACCATGGGGTTTTCATGAAGGAATGTATTTTGATGGTTTTGTAGTCCTTTCATGAATATTGTTTAGAGATTTGATAAAAAGTAAGGACTATGAAAATTTTCAAACATACACTAACGCAAATAAGATAGACTCATGGAAGTAAATTTCATGAAATTAATTAATATGAGTCACCATGAAAGTTATGTTTCATAAAATTTGTGATGTTCGTGAATAGAGGCAACATGTTTTATAGGAACATGAAAGTATTCATGAAAATTGGTTTTTGCTAATAAACAGGGCACTAATCACAATGAATAAGACCTAAATGAGAGTAAAGTTCTTCATTTTGATGTAATACGCATACAAACACATTTTTTGTGTGATATAATTTCACATGACCACCAGTTGAAAACCAAAAGGAAGTTGTATTACGTGAACCAGTGTTGTGAAAAAATGTTTTACAAGACTAATATTTTTTCACAAGGAGGATTATTCGAACCTTAAGTAAATATTCAATTATTTCAATGGTAAATTATAATTCATCATCTATATGAAATAAGAGATACATGACACATTAATAGTGGTGTGAATAAATTTTATCTAATTCATATGAGTAATTTGCTGAAGGAATAATCAAAAACACTTGAATTGATATAGTAGTGAGCTCTCATGTTGTTATTTGTAGTGAAATATGGGGGATGGTGAGTCCACTATTAACATTGTAAACAAGTATTACACATTAGTGATTCTGTTATATAATCCCATCACCATTGTACGCACCTTGTCTTTTCTCTGGGTGGGTGAAACAAGTAAAATTTCTTATGTCCCTATTTATTTCATATCACTACTAGAAATACATGTTTTTCCAATTCTTTTTTTCCCAACAGTTTGAACAAACCATTGGGAAAAATATCCTATGCCGTTCATTTCCAATGGTTCATATGAACCGTTGGCATATAGGTGATAATATCCAGTTTTCCAAAATGGTCCAAATGAACCGTTGGGATATATCTATCTAAAATCACCCCGCCATCGGGATACTTCTCATGTCCCTAAGTCGCACTTCTCCAAACCCTCGGCGTCAATCCCATACTACTCCTGTCCTCACCGCCATGCCAATATCGACCACCCCTCGCCACCACTCCCATACCGACCACCCCTCACCACCGCCCACAACCTGAACACCCCTCTCCGCTCACCGCTCTCTGCTCGTCGATCTCCACTCCCCGCTCTCAGATCATCAGCACTCACACTTTTTTTTCCAAAATCTCGATGTGAACCCGTAACCCTTCTTGTTTTACCATAAACCATAGCTCAATGCACCCATATGGAAGATTTTTCCCAATAGCTTGACACAAATCCTACTTCCCAAACGACACTCTACGTGAACCCTACTTCCCGGCATGATAGGTCTGGTTTTCTAACGCTCCATTCTTCTGCATTAAATGGGTACGTGTTATGATCCCCTAATGATTTTAGGTTGTGCTTGGAACCCTGCTTCCCTATCTTCTCTCGAGGGTTCTAACTCTACTTTCCAACCAATCATCTTATATTTGATTCAAGTAATTTTTGTTCATTCACTTTAAATCAGTATGTATGAGTTCGTTTATTTTTGATTTTTTGGTTCCATTTCACTGTAATGTACTGTCTATTATGATCTCTTTATGAACACAAGAAATATATCATTTTAGGTTGAAGTTTTGTTGTGATTTACCTGTATAGAATCATTTTGATTGATATTGAAGAGGATAAAATGAGTTGGGGAGGAGGGGGATGTGCTGGAGGGGGGGATGTGCAGGCGTGAGGTGAGGAAGAGGGGGGTTGGAGGTGGTTGTGCAGGTGGGGGCGGGGGGGGGGATGTGCTGGGGGTGAGAAAAGATATGATATGGGGTTGAAAGAACATCCATGTTGATGGAATCATCAATACATCAATGACTAGAAAAATCTACTCTGTGAGTGCCTCAACACATTACGATGTTAAAGCCACTCTATCCTAAGTGCTCATTCAACTAGAGGGGTGTTTCACTCATCCAAATATCCCATTAGATCACTAATATCATCTAAATATAGTCAAAAATTCAGATAACTAGATCAAAACATATTCCCAATGCCTGATCTATGATATCATATGTGTCTCCTCCTTGGACTAGAGTCCTGACCAGAAACATCCTGAAACCTCACGACCAAACCCCCACCAAACATGGTATGATCTATCCTTCAAACCACTATCCAAATAACTAATCTAGAAGCATCGATCAACTCACATAAAACAAATAACATACCCTCTCTATGGTCCCTAGGATATTATCCTCTAACAACAACCACTATTGTCTCTCTTTGACCCACATTAGTTCCAAACCAAAACAAAAGGCTCCCATGGCCCCAATGTGACAATATAAAGCGATTTTGCAACTGTAGAGTCCTTACATGCACCCAAAATCATGGCCCAATCCATTCAAAAAAAACCTCAAATGGGAAAAAGTCTACATTAATAACATACACCCTATGAGGGGTACCTCTAGTACATCCAAAGCAGAAGACACACCCAATGTAGAAATATCCCAAATGCCCCTAAATGGACTCCAAAGGATCATCAATCAATAACGTCTCCAACTGATCATCTATCAACAATGCACCAAATGTGGTATATAAAAGAAATGAATAACCAATGAATTATCGATGGTTCTCATGATAATCATAAAAGCTTTACCTTACAAGGGCTCTATAGTACAAAATTTACTACTCAACATGGGCATTATTAATTAACAGCTATAGAAAACACTGGTCACTCAATTAGTAACCAACCCACTAAGGTATCCTCAAGAGTCCCTTTGACGCATATAAATATCTTAAAGAAATACGACCATAAATTCTATCCCACAACATAATCCCATCCCAATGGTTCCAATAGTTCCAATCCTAAAAAGAGGAGGTAATCCTCAACTATTATAACCTTGAGAAATAGGTACCAACTTGTCAGGATCAAACAAGATCTCTTCATATATACTAATTGATTATAATTTTTAGGATCTATATGAAATAAAATTGAACAAAACTAGCTTATATTTCACAATCCATTCCAACTAATGATCTCATAACCCCCACACGTGATTCTCATATCACAACCCAACCTGCTAGAGGATTCTGAAGCCAATCCTTGAAGAAATACTGATAAATAATTCTCTTAGTCCAAAACACCAAAAAGACCACATTAAAACATAGAAATTATATATCCAAGGAAATTTATATGAAAAACTGATCAAAATTAAATACTCATAAGTTTAATTCTGACTCCATGGTTAAAATAGGGTAAACAAAACAAGGAGAAAAATTTACCCAACCTGTATATTAGGTACATGATATGTAACCCAAAATTTCCCCTCATTCCATGTGACATAGACTGCTCAGTGTGTACTTTTCCAAAGTACACATCATGTGTTTTGGTATATGATGTTTACCCCCACCTGGGTACATTCACATACAAGGCCCTACTTAGCATGAAAAATTCACTACTACGTGGAATGTATCACCCCATACACAATCCTTACCCCACATATGGTTCCCATGTATGTACCTATCCATATATCCCCCCCACACAAGGTCTAACCATGCACAATTCCTATCCATGTACCTGAAATTAGATATAGCCTTATACCCTACATGTTCATCTACCACTAGCACACCCCGAGTCACCACTACATGGTTTGTAACCCACCCCCTTGTATAAATATTTTAGTTCCCAAAACCCATCTTTCCCATGTATAAAGAACACATGATGTGTGTTCTCAAAACTACACATCATGTACATGAGTTACCCCAAACTAACCCCCCAAAAATATCCCAAAACACCTAATTTCTCTAAAGTATCCATAGATTGAATCTTGAATGGGTCACCAAAAACCCAAAAAATATGATTAAAACTTAAAATCCACAACCCTATGGGAATTTTTGGTGGGATGTGTAGGGGGTTTTGTGGGGAGTGGGTAGGATGGGCAGGGGTGGGGGTGGGGCATAGGCTAGGCAGGGGGAGGGGGTTGTATAGGTGTGGGGGGTGGCTATGTAGGTGGGGGCTGGGAAAATTGGGGAGGGAGGCTGGGCAGGGGGTTGTGAAGGTGGGGGTGGTGGTTGTGCAGGTGGGGGAGGGTGGCTGGGTAGGTGGGGGAGGGGTGGGATGTGCAGGGGGTTAGATTAGGCAGGGGGAGGGGGCTGGGTAGGGGGGATGTGTAGGTGGGTGGTGGCTATATAGGTGGGGTAGTGGGCGGTTGGGCAGGTTGATGAGTATGGAGATGAAATTGAGTTCCTTGAACCCAATTAGGGAACTGCAGAATGATTTCGTAAGACCCGAGTATATCGGATAAGGCACATTCAGGGAAGAATCTATAATTCTAGCCATGTCCCTACTTAGACTATCAATGTTCTAGAAACCATGGAAGACCCATTTAGTGAGTCTAGTAGGAGAAAGAAAATCCCTATACATAATACAACCAGGTAAAATTACTATGGAATGTAATATTATTATATCCATCATAGATCAAGATTAATATGTCATTATGTTGAGAAACATCAGACCCTTGTACTTGTATTTAATGATAAATGTTATTAATATTTGAAAATATTACATTGACTATGATTTTTGATTTAATATCATTCCAATGTTGACACATTCTCATATGTGATATGATGAGGTCAATATTGAACCTTCCACATAGATACTACAACTCTGTGTCCAATGCAATAAATGTCCATAAGTCCAATTCAAGCTCGGGGATCAATTTGGAGACCTCATTTCTGAATAATAATTTATAGTAATTAAGTATCATCAAAACTTCATCAACTTTTTAGGAAGGACTCTCTAAAATTTTCTAACCACTCAAACATAACTATATTATTAGTAATCCTAGTCATAGGCACTTCTAAAGGGGAAATTATTTAAATTAACCATATGTATAACCCGAATAAACAAAGGAAACCCACAATACCAAACGTGTTTCTTATGCCTTCTCATGACACCACAACCAATACATTCTTTGGGTCCACATAAATTCCCACATTATAGATTACGTGCCTAAGAAATCATACATTATGGAAGCATAAGTGACACTTGGAGATCTTATAAAACATATAATGTTGTCAAAGTGTACAAAAAAATCTATAGGTGTCCAATGTGTATATCAATGGTCGGTGAGTATATAAGGATATCATCAATAAGAACCATAATGAATGAGTTGGGATATGTATGGAAGATCTCTTTCATGAGATCCATGAACACCATTGGATTAATTTTAAACATGAAAGTAATGTCAAGATATGTATGGAAGATAACTTAATAATTTTCACACCATTTGTAATATGAAATCATATATATACATTCATTCAACTAATCAATTAATTTCCTTAAATTAGTTCCACATGTCTCATTAATGATAAGTTAAAAATGGAAAGGATCAATATTTTCCCTCATGTACCTCTTTATTACCTCTACACAAGTAGTAATTTATTACTTTCAAAATAGTAAATTATCTTCACACATGTCTTTTCTAGACCAACGTATTTATATGTATCCACTAATTTTACCCTTATGCAACTACTATAATTCCATAATTCATCATTTTAGCATCTAAAACTTTTTCAACTCAACTTGAGGACTTCTCTAACACTCTAAATACTCTCAAAACATCATGATCTATACTGAAGAGAAACTTTTTACCCCTAAAATAGTTGTTTTTAATTCTTTAAATTATTCATCAACAACAATTATTGAAATTACAAATAATGCTACATTTAGGCTATCTATCCAAGGTCTTTAAGATGAAATACACAGTATCCTTTCCATTCATGTTGGAATCAAACTCATAAACTCTGGGATATATTCACATATATGTTGAAAGATTATTATATATTCCATAATGAAAAAAATATAATCATACTTGGCATCTTAAATACACCCCTCTGTAATTGTTGTCAATACCACAACACACCTCTAAATTAAATATGTGTTCTCATTTATTTCACATCCCAACAAGCACCTCAAAAATATATTGTTCAAGGTATAAAACTCTCCCTTTATCCTTGACATTAACAATATCCCCTTTATAAACACATTAATTATAATAAATAGTGGTAAAAAATGTTATTGGAATACCTATTGTTTCATATTTTTAATGATGTTTAGATAATTATATATTTCTTGATTTTGAACACTTTTAAATCCTTTTAAATTGTTTTCCTTACTCAGAATGGATGAACCCACATTATCGTCATCATAATAGTTTATATACTCAATGATGAGAATATTCTCCTATTATACATTAGTGATAGCCTCTTCCAACATCACAAATATTTTGTTATTTCAATTCCCTACATGTTAGTAAACATCAAATGAATGGTGATAGGGAGGGGAACTTTTCTCTTGAATTAGATCTCTATTTTTCCTTGTGTAATTTTGAACAGATTTTATACTTCTTATTTGTCTCTTCTAATGTTTAGAAATCATTGGAGACTTTTTTTAGACTTCTCACTAGTATGTTTGTATATTCTGGTATTGTTTTTATTTCTCATAAAATTTCTTCTTTTTCTTGGATTTACCCCATAGAATCCTTCTAGTTTTATATAATCACATGTACTTATAATAATTAAAGTATTTGTGCCAAAAAAATCCCACAACACCAATTGTTAACATCGAATATTTGATCTCAGAACATATTGGTGAGTCTATATAATAAATTATACTTTCTTTCCAGGCATCATGAAACCATTATTTATCCTTCCCCCAATGTAGTATTCTTGTTTTTATTTAACATGAATTTTCCTTTATATGGGAGTAACCTTATCACATCTTCCTTTATCCAAAAACCATTTGTTTTGTCTTTAGAATCATTAATTTTTGAGAAAATAGAATCAGTGAGATTTGAAAAATTAAGAGTTTTGTACCTTTGCCTTTGGGATATCCTTCTTTGAAAACATGGATAATTTAGCTTGACTCTCTACTTCTCAATCATAATCTTATCTAATATTCTTGAATGTATTTTCACAATTAACCCATTATGATTGTGCCTCATTCAATTCATTCTCTTTTACAACAAGATTATCATCATATTCATTCACGATTCTGTCGTTCACAGTAATTATTACCATGGATGTTATGATCTATTTAATGAGATCAATATTATTTACATACACCTTTATTCCTTATTTATCTTTCCATTAATATAATTCTTATGTTGGGTATTTTTCTCAAGGAACAATTCTAATTTTGTTCTTGGCATGAACTCATTATAGGAAGAGTAATTTGTAATTAATAGGAATGTAATTTTTGATAGCATCATTTTGAAACTTGGATCTATTTCCCCATTGCTGACAAGACCATGATTTGACTCATGGTGTAGTATGATTCTTATATGTTGGGCGGTGACTTGTATATGTTCGGGTGGATTTGGATCTCCGCTTCCAATTGAGGTAAGACTTTTGTGGCATTGGTTGGTTTCTTACTAGTTATGAAGCGTTCTTTATGTGTTCTAAGGTTCCTACTATCCTTTGTGTAGTGCGTTGATCCCTGCTCATTGGTTTTGAGTCGCCAAGTCAAGGGCGACTTGCCTGCGTGTGCATATGTAAGTAAGTATATGTATGTGGGTTCCCCCGTTAAGTGTATAGTCATCTATGGTAGTGATTATGCACATATGGGGCTAGGTGTGCCCATGTATATATATGTATATATAAATGCATATGCAGGTGAGTGGAGACTGATATATGCATATAAGCATATGTTCAAGCACCCTCTTGCACATGCTCATGGCCATGCGGGTGTGTGCGTAGGGGCTAGGTGTCTTTGCTTGTGTGTGAAGGTGCATATAACCAGTGGGGGAGTAGCAACTTTTAGTTAGAAAGATCCAAGAGCCAAAGTGGATGGCCTGGTTCCACCTTGAGGTAGGGTCCCTCTCCTAGCCTCTTTAATTCTAGAATTATTTAAATTGAATTTAGCTTCTTTCTTAATTATTCTTAATTACATTTAATATCATATCTTGAATAAGTTTTCTTTAATATAATTGTGTCATTTGATAAATAAAGTCATGTTTTTATAATAAATAGGTTTCCATGATACCCACCCATAGATACATTTTTATGAAAAAAACTATCATCATTTTACCATCTTACATGAAACCCATCTTATACTCAAATAATCAAAATAGAGAGTATAAATGATTACTCAACCACAAACTCAATTTGTTGGATAGGGTCATGTATCAAATCCCTAGAATAATACTTCTCACTCAATATATCTCATCACTCAACTCCCAACATCTTCCATACTAATAAAGGTAGTGTATCATAAAACTATATATCACATACCAACATTCTCACTCAACAAACATCCATGTTAATACATTATGATCAATGTAATTCCATTTTCTGAAATAATACCATATTAACCATGGTAGGTCTAATATCACATTCCAGCGCCCTATTATCACTCATGGTTGGGTTCATCTAGAACCTTATCACTCAAGGTGAGACCATTATATTGAACACTACCTTATCAATCATGGTAGGGTTTGATATCATGTTATAATATGAAAACTTCATTATCACTCAATTAAGGGTCCTTCTTTCACCTTATCACTAAGTGTGTTGTCATTACTTATTATATATCAATATACTTGTTAGAATTTCTCACCCAACAAGTGTATGAAATAACAACAAGGGCATTTGGTCCATATCACAGCTCACCAGATAAGTACAGGGTTCTAGTCAATCGAGACCTATTCCCACTACATATCAATCATTTTAGTGTTAGATGTCATTTTATAATATGATAGCATCATTATAACTCAATTAAGGGTCCTTAAAACACCTAATCACTCAAGGTGTTGTCATTCTTTAAGATATTTCACTATACTTGTTATAATTTTTCACAAAACATGTGTATGAAATAACAAGGGTGTATGGTCCATATCATAGCTCACTAGCTATTGTACCACCATGAGGACCATGATCCCATGGTTATTTTGTATGATTCTCCCTATGGATAATCATTCAATTTTTAATGGATAAAAAAATCATCTATGGAAGGTATATACTAAAATTCATGTAGTAATCTACTGGATTGTCATGGAGGATTATCTGAATGTATGCATTTCAGATTGGGGATAGAATATTACCTTGTAATCTTATCCTCTTAGAATATGATTGAAAATTTTCAATGTGAGCCCAAAAGATGATGTAAATGATTCATAACCACTAACAAACACCATGTTGGATGTCATCATAGCAGATACCATTGAAAATTGGCATGCAATATCTCTCATGAAACAAGTAAATATCTATCCCCATAGAATCTATGTGTCAGAGAATCCTGACCAATATCCCTCTCTTAAACACAAACCAATACCTTGATAAATGAAACAATATAACTAAATATCTTGAAATTATAGAAGTCATTTCCCCATAGTATATGATTCCCCCATCATTATACTCTAGGAACAAAAGGGTTATAATGATCAGTGTAAATATCCTTCTAGGTTTGGATATTGAATGATTAAATTCATCAAAAAAATATCAAATTTATCCCAGAGTAATCAAAACCAATAACCCTTTTCTGATAGATCAGGATTGAGGCAGGTGATTCTTCATATATGAGTTATAAAATTGAATTTCAAATATCCCCCTCCCTATTTGATCAAAAAGACAACATTTTTTTTGGTTCTTTGTCTCTCTACCACATTAATTTCTGAACCATACAGGGGGAAGGGATGTGAGTAAGCCTTCAAAAAATGAGATGATTATTTATATGTGTTTCTTGTGTGTTTTTTATGTGATTACAAGTGATTGAAGTGTGTTTTTGTGATTTTTCTATGTGTGCAGTGTGTGTTATGTGTTTGCAGGTAGTAGTGTTCCTAAACACATAGAATGAGTGTTTTTTTGTGATTGCAGTGTATTTTTGTGAGATGGAACGTTTTTCACACAGATTGTAGCATGTGGTTGATTGTAGGATGTTCTATTTTAAATTAATTGGGGTCTAATCCAATGGTTTCAGAACCATTGGGTTATACCCATGTGTGCTACTTCATTTCCCAACGGTTCAAAACCGTTGGGTTATACCCCCTATATGTTTATGCCAATGGTTTTAAAACCGTTGGCATACCCCTATGCACTGATTTTCCCAATGGTTCAGCTGAACCGTTGGTATAACAAGATCCAATTTTATTCCAACGGTTCATTATGAACTGTGGGCAGTTGAAATCTAAACAGCCTTTTCCCAATGGTTCAACGTGAACTGTTGGTGTAAGGTTTTCTTGATGCCTCACACTCCAATGGTTTCTAAAACTGTTGGGATAAGATTTCCCATTGGTTTGAGGGCCTTTCCCAATGGTTTGAAACCATTGGGAAAACATGGATTCCCAGTAGTGTATATTGAGTTATAATTAATAAAATCAAGACAGGTGTTCATAAAAATTCTAGAACATAATCATTAGAATGGTTTTCTCAAATAAATAAATATACGCTGATTCACCCCCCCCCCCCACCTCTTACAAAAATTACCCTACCCGATTGGATCCCCGAATTCAAAGTGGTCTTGTGAACACGGAGCGGATCAGTGATCTAAGAAAATGTCTGGGGTTTTTTTAAGGAAAGTATGAATTTTTTGGTGGTTTTATATAAAATAAATTTAATTGATCAAGTTGTGATGGCGTGAAGAACATACGGTGAAACCCTGATGCTTCATTGGTGGCTGTTTTCTAGTGAACAATGGAATAAAAGCACAAACCATGGTTAGATCTACCATTTTTTGGTATATGATAGGCTATAATCAAATATGATGGAAACATTTCATGAATGGAAAAAAGGATCAGAATATTTTGGTGAAAACCGGACGATACTATGTGTTCAAGGATTAAAAAACACATGTAACCCCCTTAGCGATGGTGGGTAGGGTTTTAAAAAAATTAAGGATGAAACGGTGTGTAGTCCTACTACATGTTTTATGCCCCTTCCCTGGATGGGAACCCATGTGATGGATCACATGTATGGGAAACTGTGTTGAAGAGCATGGCTAGGTACATGGACGTCTACTCGAGCATACAAACACGAGGTCTGGTACACTAACATGGGGTCTGGTACACGTACATGGAGAGAAGGACACTGCCTTTTCCCAGTTAGCATAGATAGGTCATGTAGTCCACTTACATGGAATATAATACTACATGGGTTTTATTTGTGTACTTTCCAAGGACACTACTAGGTCGTGGAGTGGGACCACACATCGTGTGGGTCCCCTCACAGGCCATGTACCCCTAGTTACTTTTTTAAGAAACTTCAATCATCTATATCTCCTTCATTGTAACTCAGATTTTGTCTCATGAGTATCCTATCCTGATTTTTCCCCATATAACATGACGGTTCCCTCCAATTTGTCTTAAGAGATATGATTTGGAATTTTATGGGAAAATAGATTATCGAGGGGATTCCCAATGACAACATTGATAAAGAAGGATCTCCGGAGGCTTGTTTCTGAGTGGAAACCCTACTAGGTAGGGCATAGGTCCTCAGTGATTAGAGTGGAACCCTCCTGTTGTACCAAGGTTCAAGTACTCAAATCCTGGATAAAACCCCCTATCAAATAGAATGTGAGTCCTCGATGACCTGGAGTGGAACCCTTGTTGTACTAGGGCATGGGTCCATAACTTCGGAGTGGAACCCCCTATCAGATAGGGTGTGGGTCCACGATTACCAAAAGTGAAACCCCTAGTTGAAACAAATTATGGGTCCTAGAATACTAATTAGAACCCCCTATTGGATAGGGAGTGGGTCCTTGATGACCTAGATTATAACCCCCCATCACACCATGGTGTGGGTCATCGACCATTAGAGTGGAACCCCCCATCAGATTAGGCACGGATCCTCTACCTACAAAGTGGACCACCCTGTCAAAATAGGGCATGGGTCCTCATGAAACCAGAGTAGAACCCCCACCCCCATAATCATGGGCACAGTTACTCTACGTGGTGCAAGTGCTGGGGAGGAGCATGTTCTGTGTTTTTTATTTTTTCTTTGGTTGCTTTTTGGTCGGTGTTCGATCCTATGGTTTCTCAATTTTCCTTAAAAGTGTTTTTATAATTAAAAAAATTAGTCAGTAATAGGGAACAGATCCTCAACCTCGAGTTATAATCCCTCAATTATGTAGAATAGTGATGAGGTATTGCTTGACTTGGACAGTTAGATTTTGGGAAGATGTGTGAGATTATGGGCATCATTGATGGACTTTTGGGAAATTTGGATACTCTTATTCTTGTGCTAATATATGAGGTGGAGATCACCCAAATCTCTAGTTTAGGATTCTTTTACTGAGCATATATATATATATCCTTCTTCTATACCCACACCGTGGATTTAGTTACTCTTTTTTCAGGAGAGGTGAAGATGCATGGGGTATGCCACATTCTTTCTGTATTTATCTTATCATGGTTGTATGAGTCTACTCTCTTTCTATACATGGAAAATAATCAATGGGTATTTCATCTACTCATTGTGTTTAGCCCCTTATGTTTGGACGAGCTTACTTTCACTCTATTTTTTAGTTGAGATGTTCTCTTTGAATGTACCTTGTTCTATCTACTATCTTTATTTTCCTCTAGTATCTCTTACTAATCCCCTCTTTAGCTTTAGGTATGTCCCACTGTGTATGTATATACTCACCCCTGTATGAGCTTTTCTTACACATATCATGTCCTATGTAGATGATAGATAGGAAAATCATGACTTCAGATGAGCTTAAGGATAATGGGTGTTTGGACCATGTATGATAGTCGTAGCTTGGGATTTAGGATCTATACTCTCTCAACTATTTACTTTGCACATTTTTGTTAGGTTGTGACAAATTTTTGGTTGGGAGTGTATTTTTTCCATTTACATTTTATTTTAAACCACCATACTTTGGTACTATCTGTAGGTTCATACATACTTGGTTTACTTTATAGAAGTTTTTCATATTTTACTCTATTCAAATGAACTTTTTCATAGAGATGGTTATGTTTGTGAATAAAGGTAATTAGGTAAAGGCCTCCCTATGTTAGTTATTCCTTCATCATTGGTTGTTAACCCCTGGACTATGGAGGTGGGCTTGGGGTAGTTGTAGATCGAGCCCTAGCTTGGGTCAGGTTGTGAACAATTGGTATCATAGGATGTTTGATCCTTGGGATGTTGTTTGAACTATTCCCCTCACAAGGATTTTTTTTGGTTTTAGTCCAATAGTGTCAAAGTTTCTCTAGTGTGGAACATAGTCAGGGGAGTCTAGTGATGGTGCAGTGACTGATGAATCCATTCACCAAGACCCCAACTATCTACCTGTTGACTCGGCATGCTGAGACATTTTGTTATAGGGATTAATGGTACATGAATCATATAGGATTGAGTCTTGGATTATCCTTCCAGAGTCAACGCCCTATAGTGGTTGATATGTGTGTGTGTGTTTGTTTTCTCATCTAACCGTGGTACATATTGATAAATCTCAAGATAAATTTGAAATGACGGGAAACCACAATACCAGTTATGGTTCATGATGATGACCCTATGAGTGATGAGGCCTCCTTTCAGGGTCCATCCTATGATTCCCTTCTTCCAGGTAGGTGGGTAGCAGCACCTCCCCATGTCAAGCAGCAGATTTTCCAAGAAGAGCAGGATGAGGATGCAAGCAGTCTTAGCAAGCTCTAAATGTTCCATCACTAAATGTAGCTGAGGTTTCACGCTAATCCTGATCTTCATGTGGGAGAAAATTTTCTTGATTGAATGATTTGTATCTTCCCCAATGGGTCAAGAATTTACCCTGGAAATTATCCTTTTCACAAAGCCATTGGGAATTGGTGGAGCCTTGTTACAAAGATACACAATGTGTCAGAAATCTCATGCACTAACTTCCAAAATATGTTCTATTATTAGTACTACCCCTCCTGCTTCCACTCTATTTGGATCTAGAAGATTATTGAGATACATCATGTTTGGATGATGATGGATGAGTGTACAATGAGGTCCATAGACCTTATGTGGTACTCTATTGACATGATCTGGGATAGATACTTCCAAACATGAAAGTTTGAGTATGGACTCTACAGAGATATCTGAGCTAGCTTTGTTCCCTTATAAACCCCACATATGTAGAGGGTGTTGGATTGGGCACTGATGAAAGAGATCTTACCCTTATTGAGATGAAATACTGTGGTATATGATAGTGGGAACTATAGATATGATTTGTCTGTCGTGGCTAGAAGATTCCAAACACTAGGATCTCGATGCAGGAGACCTTACCATGATCAAATTCAGACGTGTGGTCATAGGAATCATAAGGGGGCTAGGGAATCCTAGAGAGGGGAGGTTCTTTACATGGTATGCGTGAGGTCGCCTAGCATGAAACTTCTCTATGAAAAGTGCTGACTAACAATAGAAAAAATATAATAAACCACCACATCAAAAGAACCATCATGATTTGGGATATCTCAGGTGCGGATAGTATGGTACCCAGGGAGGAAGTTCTAGAAGAGGAGTAGGATTAACTATGGGTGGGTGATGTTGTTATGAGATCCTTCCACCATCACCACCAAGTATCACATGTATGGATCAAGTAGCTGGAATCTAGGACCGCTGATAGCTACATACTTTGGATGTCTATGATCCTGAAGCACATGAGATTATAAGAGGTACATTCTAAGTGTTTTATACTCTTTATTCAATATTGGTAGACATAGGATTTAGTCATTCCTTTTTTCTATACTCCTTGTTCGAGATCTAGAGATCCCAATTGAGGTGCTATCACAGAATCATCATCTTGAGCTTCTGAGAGGGAAGGATTATTTTGTATCTTTTATCTACCGGTAGTGTGAGATAACACTTAGTAGAGTGAGGTTCATGTTTCTTTTTTACATTTCATCTGTCGATAGTGTGAGATATCACTTATTGGAGTTAGGTTCACATGAGACCTTTTGGTGGTCATAATGGAACCCTATGATTTCATCTTTGGAATGGAATGGTTTTCCATGGTTTGAGCCCATATCAACTATCACTGCATACAAGTCAATTGACAACACATTTTTGGGATGATATTCTATTTTTCTAGTAAGAGAGATCCCATGGTAGGGAAAGTGGGTTCTGTGAGTTGGAGGCTACAACCCATCACCCATCAGTTAGAAATTATATCCCTTAGTGAAACAAGCTTTTCAGGCATTTGGGTACCTTCAGTTGTGGAGGATTATGTGGACATCTTCCACAAGGATGTTCCCAGAATACCTGTGATGTGGTAGATATAGTTTTTCATTAACATGTATCTCGAAACCACTCTGATATCTTTTTCAGCATATTAGATGACCTATCCCGAGCTCTGGGATCTATGGTTATTGTTGGAGGACCATTGAGATAAACTTTTCATCAGATCCAGTGTGTCCCCTTGGGTGGATATAGTCTTGTTAATGATAAAAGTGAATTGGATTTTATATATTTTCGTGGATTATCATCATCTGAATTGTGCTATAATAAATAAAAAGTAACCCATACTGAGGATTGACGACCTCTTTGACCAGTTTTAGGGAATTGGATGGTTCTCGAAGATTGATCACAGGTCTGGATACCACAACTTGAGGGTTGGAAATGAAGATATTCCAAATTTTTAATTTTGATGTCGTTATGGAAAATATTAATTCCTAGTAATTCCTATTGTTGTGAAGAATTCCATCATTGTGTTTATAAATTTGATGAACCAGGGTTTCCAGTCAAACATGGACTGGTTTTTTTGTATTCATCGAAAATATTCTCATTTACTCTGCATTAGAGGAGGCGAATGTAGAGAAATTGAAGATGGTTATTGATTTTCTTTTAGAGCACCATCATTATGGTAAACTCTTGAAATGCCAGTTCTAGATTCACGAGGTCCATTTTTTAGGTTATTTCATTTCAACACATGGTTTATCCATGGATCCAGCAAATATAAAAGAAGTGATTTCTTGGGATCCACCCAATATTTTATTAGATTTGCATAGATTTCATGGCTTGGAAGGGTACTACAACAGTTTTTTGGTAGATTTACTTAAAATATTATCCCCTTTGACCACCCAAACATGGAAAAAAGATGTTTTTTAACTAGTTTCTCTTATTTTTAAGGGACATTGAGGGGTTGAGGATGAGGCTAAAGAGTGATCCTATGCTGATACTGTTAGAGGAGGTCATGGATTTCATAATGTATTGTGATTCCTTAAAAGATGGGATCGACTACATTTTAATGCTCATGCAGGTAGTTATCGCATACAGGTTGAGGTAGTAGAGGCCCCACGAGAAGAAATACTTAAATCACGACCTAGATATGGGAGTGGCATTTTTCACCCTAAGGATGTGGGGGCACTACCTTCTAAGAAGAACATTGTGGTTTAGTCAGACCACCAGAGTCTTAGGTATGTCTTTTTCAAGAGAGACCTGAACCTGAGACAACGATTCCAATTGGATTTCCTATAAAACTATGACTTAATGATAGTCTATACTCAAAGCAAGGGAAATATTGTAGAATATTACCTTATAAGGAAATCTCGGGTTCTCATAGTGCAAAAGGCTTTAGAGCAGTTTTCCTCTTTAAAGCTGACCCTGGTATAGAAAGAGGGTACAACATTTCTACGTTGATGATGTTGAATATTTCTCTCCTTGAGAATTTGAGAGAGTCCAAGAAAAGATATATCAATTATGAGGTCTTACATGATCATATATCCATATAAGAATCACCATATGGATAATATGAAGAAGGGAATCATGTCATATTGTTCTATGGGTTAACAGTGGTTCCATTCATGATTCGGGAGGGGGTGATTTGGGAGTTCCACACCAATCCCCAAGTTATATAACCTAGTGTGGAGAATATGTACAGAGATAAACAATTGAATTTCTGGTCGTCCAACATGAGATAATGTATAGATGAGTTCGTCTCTTAATGTATCACCTGTCTGCAGGTGAACGCTGAGCACTAACTTTGACAATTTTTTTGCATTCCCATGAGATCTCGAAGTGAAATTGGGATGGAATATCTATAGAATTGGTCACATAGTTTCCATGAATAGTGAATATCCATGATACCATCTGGGTGATATTTTACTGACTTACAAATTCAGCACACTTCCTTGATTTCAAGGAGTAGAGTTCCGTGGAGAGTTTGGGGTAGTTTTAGGTTTGTGAGATCATTCACCTTTATAGGGTTCCCTTGATGACTATATTTAATTATAAAATTAGATTTACATAATTATTGTGAAGATTCCTACAGGATAATTTGGGACCCATGTGAGCATAATTACATCCTTTCACCCCCAAACCAATGGGTAGACTGAGCGCACTATCCAGGTGTTTTTGGATATGTTGAGGGCATGAATTTTGGAATATATCCAGAGTTGTGAGGATCACTTTACACTAAAATAAATAGGATTCATATCAACATAAATCATTAGTAATGGTGTTCTATACCAAAAATTTGGAAAAAACCATTGGTATAGGTACCTTATAAAGACCCTATAACAACAGTTTCTCAAAACCGTTGGTATAGTTATGTTGTAGGCACACTATACCAATATTTCTTCCAAAATAATTGGTATAGGTCACTAATTTGGACCAATACCAATAGTTTTACCACAATTATTCGTATAGGTTACTTATATGGACCTATACTGATGGTTTTTTCCAAAACTATTTGTATAGGTGAATTATATAGACCTTATACCAATGGTTTTTTCAAACCTATTGGTATATGTCCATTATATACACCCTATACAAACTATTTTTAAAAAACTGTTGTTATAGGTAGACTCTATTCCAATAGATTCCCCAAAACTATAGGTATAACTCAAAATATCAAAGACCTTATTCCAACGGTTCTCAAAACTATTGGTATATGTCTATACCAAAAGTTTTCAGAACGATTGGTATATGTGTCCATATTTTTTATGGATTATTCTATCAAATTACAATAAATAAATCAAAACTAAAATTACTTATAAATATACATGTATATATTTATGAAATAATGTTCCCAAAAGTCTTCTTATAATAGTAGTTGGGTCGTTGGATTATAAATGGAAGGCATTGGGATCAAAACCAAGGGAGGTTTTATTTTTAACATTACCTTTACCAACGGTTTTAAGAAATCATTGGTGTAGGTTTTTCATATGACCTACACCAACTATTTTACAAAACTGTCGGTATAGGTCTATACCAAAGGTTTTCCCAAAATTGTTGGTATAGGTCTACACCGATGCCTTAACAGCCAACGACCCTCAAAATAGTTGGTATAGGATATACCAATAGTTGGAAGACTTATACCAACTAATAAAAAACATTGGTATGTGGTTTTTTATTAGTATTAACTTGGTATAGTTCATGTACAATAATAGAAACCACTCTACAATTGTTATGGAAGCTTTTGAGACCATTTACTAGAGACCATTCATGTCACCCTTGTGCTGGACAGAGATTGGTGAGACATATCTTGTGGGACCAGAGTGGGTGTAAGTGATGATAGAGAAAGTATAGGTCATCCATGAGTGGATAAGGAAAAACCAGAGCAGAAAAAAATCTTATACAGATCACCATCGTAGGCCCTTGGACTTCAGGTAGGGAGACCACATTTTTCTGAGAGTGTCCCCATAATGAGGATTGTGAAGGTTTGGTCTGGGAGGCAAGTTGTTACTAAGGTTCATCAGGCCATTCGAAATCATGTAGAGGGTTAGTGAGGTTTATTACCATCTCTCCCATCCCGCACATCTAGATATTTTTCATGACATATTTCCCATGTTGTAGTTGAGGTGATATGAGCATGAACCTATGAACATCATCGACTAGGTAAAGATAGAAATAGAGGATAAATCTACCTTTTTGAAGCACCCTCTGGAGATCGAGGATCAACATAAGTGGACTCTATGAGGAAAAACCATCCCCTTGATTTGTAGGTTGTGGCATCATGAGAATGTGTAGGAGTGTTCCTCGAAGTTGAAGATCCAAGTGCGGGTTCAGTATCCCAAGTTGTTTTTCAAGTTTTTCTTTTTGAGGATGAAAGGCTTAAAGGATTTTATGATGTAGAGACCTAGTTTCTTCCTTATAAGACTTTGAAATATTTTCATATATGTTTCTAGAGCTAGAAATTAATAAAACATGCAATTCTGATGCCCAGTGTTCCCAAAATTAATTTTATAAAATATTAAATATACTTTATATTGTGTGAGCATGATACATTAAATAAATAGGGATAACTCTTAAAATATAGCTCAGATCAGAAATCTGAGACCACAATTGAGTCTGAAACATGGTTTTTAGTATAGGCACAACAAAAAATGGGCCATCATAGGGAGTTCAGACTCCTAACACATTTGTGGTACATTAAGTGTATTAATTAATTATTAAATTAATTTTATTTATTTATTTTTATGTAATGTATAATTATATAATAATATCATTATGCTGAATTATACGGGGTTAGTTTCATCAAACTTGTGAGAATTCTAGGTATCTATCTTCCTCTTATATTAGCAGATCATGGTTGATGATGACTAAACACTAGATCAGAGTAGATCAGGATACAGTGAACACAACTACTCCTCTAAAAATCATTGATGGTCACGTTCTTCATCGAAGTTTGATCCATAAACAATGTAGGACTCTTCTTTTGGTGTTTTTACATCCTTGGATTAAATTTATGATCATATCCTTCCTTGTTCTTAGATATTCACCAATTGTTGGACATTTCATGCTCCCATGTATAGAAATAAAATTGGTTTCAATTGTTTTCTAACCCTGGGATCACCATTCATGATTGATTTTACTAGAATGTTGTTCATAGATCATTTGACTATGGTTCTTGTTCTTTCCCCCCTTGTTTCTTCATGTTCTCCATGTATTGGACCCTGAGGTCCTGGTTCGACAATTGTCAGGTGGTACCGAGCCTAATCGAACCCCCAGGTTCATAGTAGTTTTGACAAAAAAAGGGATTGGATTGGTCATCTAAACCATATATGGAGTTTTTTCAAGGAATAAATAAATTGTTTGGTGGTTTAAGATCAAAACATGAAGTAGGTGATGTGTGAAAGTGTGTGTAACATACGATGAAACTCTAAAATTTCATTAGTGGCCATTTACTTATGAATGATGTCCAACTAGAGAAAACCATGGTCAGATCTGCCATTTTCAAGAATATTGGAGGTATAAATAAAAGAAAATGGATGTATTTTAGGTGAGGAAATCAAATATAAAGATTCCGGTGAAACCCCAACTACACATCATGTTCAAGGATGAGTGCATGGTGTGTATCCCCTTTAGCAGTGGTTGGTATGGTTTTAGAAATTTTAAGGATGACATAGCTTGTAGTCCTCCTAGACACTGTGTACCCCTTCCCCAAATTAGAGCCCATGTGATGGATCACAAGGGTGATAACCATTATGGAAGTACATGGAAATTTACACAACTGTGTACTCGAGTACAGGGAAATGAGGTTTGATACATGAACACAGGGTTCGGTACATAGACACGGTGAGAAGGACATGGCCTGATCATGGTTAGCCTGCACACTCTATGTAGTCCACCAATATGTAATGAACAACTAAATGGAATGAGACTGTGTTCCAGTCAGTGAAATGGCTAGGTAGTGGAGTGGGACCACATGCCATGTGGGTCCCCTCACATGTCTTATACCCTTATTTCCCTTTTAATAAATCTTAAATTATCCATATAACCTTCATTTAAACTCACATTTTGGACCACAAGCAGCCTATCCCAATTGTTTTTACATGTAGAACATAATGGTGTCATCCATTTTACCTTATGAGATAAGATATGTAACATTAAAAGAATGATTATTATTGAGTAAAAGTATGATGATGGAAGTGATCAAGCAAGATCGCCAGAGGATTCTTTCTAAGTGGAACCATCTACCAGGTAGATTGTTGGTTCTCAATGAATAGAGTGGAACCCCCCCCCCTTTTTACCATGGAACTGGTCCTCAACTCCCAAATAGAAACCCTATCAGATAGGGTGCAGGTCCTTGATGACGAAGAGTGTAATCCCCCCTTATATACTAGAGCACATGTCCTCAACTCCCAAGTGGACCATATCGGATAGGGAATGTGTCCTCCATGAACAAGAGTGGATCCCCTGTTGTAAAAGGATGTTGGTCCTTGAATCCCATGTGAAACTCCATTATAGGATAGGGAATGGTTCTTTGGTGACCTAGAGTGGAACCCTCTATCATATCAGGATGCGGGTCCTTGACCTTTTGAGTGGAACCCCTCATCAGACTAGTTGTGGGTCATCTACCTACCGGTGGAAACCCCTATTAGCATAGGGTGCGGGTCCTCATGACACCCAAGTGGACCCCCCCCCCCCCACCAACATATGCATGAGTGTGGGTCCTATATAGATACTTATATGAGTGGAACCCCCATAATGTACTATGGTGTGGGTCCTTTACTTCAAGTTGTGACCCCTTGACTGTGCAACATAGTGATGAGGAGTTGCTTGACCTGGATGGTTACCTCTTGGGCAGACATGTGAGATTCTACAAATTTTTTATGGACTTTTGGAACTATTGGATACTCTTCTTCTTGGGATAATATGTGATATGGAGATCACTTTACTCTCTCTTCTAGGATTATGAATGAGCATATATATATATATATCCTTATTTTGTATTCACACCTTGGATTTTTTTACTCTCCTTCTATGAGAGGAGAAGACGCATGGGGTATGCCATGTTCTTTTTGTGTTTAGATTTTCATGGTTGGACGGTTCTACTCTCTTGGTATAGGTGGTTAAGACACAATGGGTAGTTCATCTACTCACCATTTTTATCCCCTTGTGTTTAGACAAGTATACTTTCACTATCATTTTGGGTTGATCGGTTCTCTTTGACTATACCTTGTGATATCTACTATCATTTTTTTCATATTGTATGTCTTACTTCTCCCCTCTTAAACTTTTGGGTTTTCCTACTGGGTATGTATATACTCACCCCATCATGGTGTTTTCCCACACGTGATGTGCCTTATGTAGATGACAGATAGGTCGATCATGACTTCAGAGGAGCTTAGGGGTAATGGGCGCTTAGACCGTGTGCGGTAGTCATTTTTTGGGATTCCGGATCTAGACTCTCTTAGCTATATACATTTCCTAGCTTTTTCAGGATAGGACATATTTTTGGTTAGGTGTGTATTTTTTCTTATACATTTCAATTTACACCACCATTATTTTATACACTCTAGATGTTCATGCATGTTTAGATCACTTTATAGTAGTGTTTCATATTTTATTATTTCCATCTGTATTTTTTTATTGTGATGGATATTTGTTTGCATACAGGTAGTTGGGAATCTTCCTCCCCATATTAGATATTCCTTTGGCACTAGTCACTAGCCCCTGAACTATAGAGCCAGGAGTGGGGTAGTTGCAGCTCAATCCATGGCTTGGGTTGGGTGGTGATAGTAACACTTGCAGATAAATAAATATCAATTTTCAAATAAATAAATTAATATTTATTTAAATTATACTCAATATATCATTTCCAACAAGACCATTATATGGTATATCAATCCTCCTCAATATTTATTGAAACTTTAATAATGACTATTTATTTAAAAAACAAATATTACTCCATTATTTCTAGATAAATCAAATAAATATTAAATTCACAAAACTAGTGAACAAATATTAATTAAATATTCACATAACCAATTATATAAACAATTATTAACTTATAAATAAACTATAATAAATAAATATTATTTATTTATATAAGTAAAAATTACCTTGAGAAACAAATATTTGTTAAATATTCTACTCACATAATATTCTATAAAATAATTGGTGATTGATTATATGTGATCAACTAAACATGAATAATTATTAAACCACGTATGAGAATATTATATATTAAACAGGTAAAATTCATTTCAAATTTAACTGTGGTTCATAATTCACTTAGTTTGTGATCCTCTAGGTTCCTTTCACATTGTAATTGGGTAGAACCACCTAAATTCCATGGTTATAAACTATCTGCATGCCTAGAAACCCATATAGAAAGAAGATAAATTCCATAATGATAATAAACACATATATATGTACATTGTGTAATATAATCCATGTATTGTGATATCTCTAATCAAGAAGGCTGCATGTTGGTTTCACAACCTATATGATCGATGTATTATTCTTTGAATTTCCATAAAAGAATATTCCAACAGAACACCATGGGCATGGAATTAATTAGATAGCTTAACTTACACCAAAGGACCTTAGTTTTCAACTTCCATTACATAACATAAGTGATAAATTCTTTCTCGCATTATTAGTTAAGGAAATATCACTTGTGACACACCCTATGTTTCATACCTCGCCACAAACATATGTCATCTCATGTTTTTTCAATATATAAATGTGCGGGACTCATGTAATTCATTAATAATAATTTGAAATATAAGGATCATTACCTATGTTCATTGATAAAAAATAAAATAAAACATAAAAATGTGAATTTATTAATGCTGGGTCATATTCTCATAATATGTTTCTCTGAAAATTACTAAGGGTGTGCACCATAAGAAAGTGTCTCAACTTCCTATTAATATCCAGCCCTGCTAACCAATATTATCTAAATCCCATAAAATGTTATCTTCCAGATATAGAGCATATATTTATGAATTCTTACATGGAACTTCTTGGTTCTCTTCATAGTGTTGAAATGGTATGAAAATACAATACGAATAATACCCGAAAGACATTTCACATAGATTTCATGCTGAGGAAAGATAATCATATGATACATAATTAATTAATATTTAATACCATGAGTATTCTAGTAATCTAATGTCTAAAATAGTAGGTTCTAGGGAACCAACTCCAATATATTCCCACTTTCACTAGATCCAAATATTAATACTATATAGGTTAGTATCACATGTTAAAAATACTTCTACTAAGGTATGGATATAACTGCTAAGCCCACTATGCTACCCATAGTTATTCTTCTTAGTACAACCTCATTACTATAAGAAAAACCCCCAGGAGATGATATCAATGAGTATATGTCCTATTTCAACCCTGACAACTTTTATAATTCTATAGTTAAAATTCATCACGATTTGATTGAATTTCACTATCTTCTAATGACTTATAAAATTTGGAACAATTGGTTTCTTAAAATGTGTCTTATACAACATTAGAAACTGCAACGTACTTGGTTGAATGCAGAAATGAAAACTATTGGCTGTTATAGTTTATACCCTTGAATATTAATTTATCTTTACTATGATTCTACATCAAAGTGACATTTATAAGACGATTTTTATATCCCTTTAAAACTAGTATTCCTATTTTCCAATTACCAAGAACTCATCCATATTGTATCTTTCAATACCATGTTAACTGTGTACTTTGACTTGGATTAAGAAAACACTTAATCTATACTAGTAGATCATATTCCAAATAGCTTGGGTTTCTAGTTTAGTTATATTTGGAGGAAATGTTTAGTGTCATATAACCATAAAAACACTCTATTGTTTACCACATATTGTTCAAATATATCTATCTTGGAATCCTGTAGTGCTCCCACTAATCTCTTTTAGACACCTGGTAACATTTTATTTCAAATTAAATCACTATGATCGATAAACATATTTCATCCCATAAATGGATCCTTGAAACTTGCATTCTATATTAGACTTATTTGATGTTTCAAACCTTTCTATTCATTTTATATAGACATGTTCCAAAATGTTATCTCCAATGGAGTTGTCGTTAATATTATATGCCTACTATAATGATCATAGTAACTATAAAAATTATAATTCGAATGGATTTTACAATTATAGTTTGGAAAAACTGGTCAATCCTTATTGTTATATCTCTTATATCATCAATAAATAGTTTTTTTGAATACCCACTAATGACATTACATCAACCACCAAAATAAAAAATGTATTTTGGTAAATGGAATCCATATTTTGAATTAATAAAAACTTTTCAATCATAGTCATTTACAACTTACTGATCACTATAGGATTTACTATTCTTATCAAATAAAATATATCACATACCATGGTGAATATAATTACTCAACTATATTTTTATCTTTTGTAAAAAGTTTCTTTCTCTGGAAAATTCCAACCACTAACACTTGTGGAGTAAAATGTTCTTATGCCAACTTGTACTTCTGGATCCAATATTCTTCTGAAATATTTCATTCTCCATCAATCTCAAAAGAGATATTATTTTCATATTAAAATTTAATTGGAGTAATTTATACCTTTATATATCTGGGATGGTAATATATTTAGTATCTATAGGATAAATAACTGAGATGTGTATTGTGTTTTACATGATGTACATTTGAAGCTTTCGATGGCTTTACAAATGGATCCCATTTATCACCTAAGTCTCTGATATAATAGACTCCAATTATACCATAACATATATGATAACCATTAGTCAATTTAGTTATAATATAACTAGTTTTCACATGGTAATTTAGTATGACTTTTATAGAAATGTGTCATGGAATAATTTCAATATATATAAGAATCATCAATGATCGATGATGTCTCCATAAATTGATGTTTTTTTCCAAATATTTTATGTTGTTATATTTTTTATTTTATTATTGAAATGAAATTAATCTTGATAATAATCAATTTTTGGTTAATTTATAGAAAAGTTTGTAAATAAATGGTTTTTTCTAATAATATTGTTTCTTTTACTATTTAATTTATTAATTTATCATTCATTTTATCGTTTATTAATTTTTGTTATATTTTTTGATTGTTTAATTGTTTTTATTTATCAATTATTTGAATTATTATATATTTTCATGTTCTATGTGTTTAGTTTTTGTAACTCATTTTAGTTTTTTGTATCAATATATTAAATAATTAACTCTTAATTCCTTTTTTAAATTAATTTATCATTTAGTAATATAATATTAAAATTGAATTATTTAATAAATTTTTAACATTTTATTATTCTATTAATTAATTATTAATAAATTATTTAAAGTAGGTTCTATTTTAAAGTATTAATAATTTATCATTTTAATAAAATATTTTTATTTTGTATTAATTTATTTAATTTTTTGGTTTTTTCTAATTAATCTTCAAATGTAATTTTATTTTTACATTATTTTTTATCGAATATTGATTCATTGTTTTTTATAATGTTTTTTATGCAGTATAATTTGTTATAAATTTTTAAATACCCTTCTATATATACTTTTTTCAGGCTAACCCATGTAGCCAAATTTGTAGTAGGTTCATATAAGGATTTTCAAAAGGCTTCAACATAACCAAATTCTTGTTGTCACTTTTAATTCAGTGCAATTTTTTTTACATTAATCTCATATTTTTTTCATAATGAGAATCATTTTTACACTTTTCCATATACTGATGGGTGATGATAGTAGATATTTTTCCTTATTACATCAAAAAAAGTACTAAAAATTTCAAAATCTTTATAATACACTTATCCACTAAAGAACTAAATTTATCCTTAGTTTTTGATTGAGAAATCATACTTTGGAGATTTCATTGGGTTTCTCTAAACACTTAATGATAGTTTGGTCATTAAAATTCATTTTTTACAACACTAGTATAAATGTGATAGCCTGTAGTAGAGTAGAAAATATCTTTTATCTATTAATTGTAGTATGATTCTCTAATTTATTTATTTCTTTTATCTCTTCCTATTATTTTCACATTATCCATCACAATCAAACCTCCATAATTTATGTTTGTTTTCTTTTTTCTTTTTTCTTTTTTCTTTTTATTTTGGTCACACATAGTTTTCCTTCCTTATGGATTCAATTCTCTTACATACTAATTTACTAATTGTTACTGAGTTTTAAATAATTAAAATTTTCAAGTTCATAATGATGATGTGATCAATCGACATTGTATTATCACCACCTTTGTGATATGAATAGGGAAATATGAGTTTAGGAAAAACCATTAATCTATATTTAATGATAGATGGATAATAAGTTGTCATATAACCTGACATATTGGTCAAAAGGATCAAATATACTTTTCCAGTTTTATTAATTACTTAAAGGAATATACTATAATATAAAAATTTACAACCAGATTCTCCTTGGAATAGTTCACAGTATGTAGCTAAATAAATTCCAAAATCTTTGTGGCATACCATTATTTCTAAAGGTTTTTTTTCTAAAACTCAATAAGTAAGTATATCCATAATACCTATTTTTTTAGATGTAAGGATACTAAACACTCTTTTGGGTATTTATTTGACAATAACCATTAGCTTTTTCATAATAAATAATTATCTTTCCATGACTACTTATGAATATTAAAATTTATATTCATTATATATTCCAAACATTTGATATAATGGATTCTAGTGTTACAAAATATAAATTGTGAAATTCCATAATAAAATTAATTTGAAAAGAAATAATGTCTCATTGTGTATAAAATAACACTAAGGTAAATTTATATGTAATATTAAAAATAAAAAATAGTTCAAATAGAATCCATCCATTAGAAAATTAGAAGTTGGTAAATTCTTACTTATGACATAGGAATCTCCCTTTTCATCCTCTAGGAAAATTAATCTTTACTTATTGATTCTATGTATTTCTCATGACTAAAATTGGAATCTCCCTTCCTAGTTTATTAAGAGAATACACCATACATATAATAATGTTTTATTCATGGTTTTAGTAAAATATAGTATTTAATACCCACAAAATAAAATATAAATATTATAATCTATGATGAACATATTTTAATAATATACAACTGCATTTTTCTTTTTCAATATATTATGATTCTCCTTTAAATGTCTCTTTCTATCCACATGAAATGAAAATAGATCCATGTTCACCACAATTTCTCTAAATAGTTTTTATCATTGAAATATATTTAAAAAGGAACCATTTAATATAAAATAGTCATGGGATTGTCCACATTTTGTTATGTTTTTGTCACCATAAGGGTTGTGGAACCAAGTTCCCCACAACTCTTATTTACCCAATGAAGTTGCGTCAAAATATTCATGATCCATTCATCCCATATTTATAGATGAATAAGGATAAAAAAAATAAGTAAAAGATTATATTATGAGATTAATGGATAATTTTTTATCTATATAGAAGTGAAACATCACTAATATATCAATGTACTTCATTATATTGAATTCAAGATCAATAGTTGAGTAAAATTTTCTGGTCCACACTAGTATAGTGTAGTGATTATCTCATTTATCTAAAGCCTCTCTCTATCCTTCCCAAGATACCATAGATGATATATCTTGGTATTGGAATTAGTGTCCTTATGTTACATTATTAGTTTTCCAGACATAACTTGTATTCTAACTCAATGAAAAAGTATTGCATCCCCATGTACCTCCTGTAAGAATCATTATCTCCTTTGTTTATTATGTGAGGTGGATGTACTAGTGTAGGTAAATCCATCACATAGTAAAAAAAATTATTATAGTATTTTAGTGTATAAAAAAATTGTACGACCCTTTGAAACATGCTCTAGTGAGGTCATAGAAATTTTTTTTAAGATTTTAGTGTAACTGTCATTTCACTTTCCATATTCAACATTAACAAAATCATATTTTAGTTTTAAATTGATTACGAAAATAAATTACATAGTAAATTTAATCTATTAGTCTCCCACTATTTTATCGAAACCCAATATCCCTCACAATTGGTTCCAGAATGTATTTTCAGGTGGATAATCAAGCATAAAGGATCCAAATTCCCATTCTCATAACCCAGACGGAGGCCTAATAAGTTATTTGAAGGTATTTAGGTAGGAGTAAATTTTAAATTGAATTAAATAAAAGCACAATAATTATTTTAGTGGAAAATATAATTTTAAAATCACGAATTTTTATTTCCACAACACTTACTTAATAGTTTCACTCGATCTCACAAATACAATCAACCCTTATTTCTATAGTCTACCAAAACTCTAGATAGAAATTACCTAATAATTAAAGTCACCCAAAGAAAGGTTAGTCAAAAAATTTGAACTATGGATCAATTTAAACCCAAGTAGTGGATGGTTATATCTACTTAAGATAATGATTTGAGTCATTTTATATTTTATAAGTATTTTATCATTTTATATTATTACATGAAATTTAATATTAAGTCCATTTTACTTAATTTATTAATCATGTCTCAATAAAATTAATCATAATCCAATTTATTTCAATTTATTATTACATGCCTATTAATTTATTTATTTAATGTGAGTTTCAAACATTAAAATAACTAAATAAATAATTAAATTATTATGATCATGAGATTTATCTAATAGTTCCTTTATCTAGCAGATTATAAACTAACTCTGGCCCTATGGGAATAACTCCTTGACCCTACACTAGTTTAAGCTACAAAATTACAATAGCCCATATATGAACCTTCTAGATTGGTTTCACTTCAACTTCATCTAGAATCACCCACACTTGCCTAGGATGTTCATCAATTACATAAGCTTTACTCATACGAATGTGAGGGGAACCAAAGTATTAGTTAAGGGGATTACATAAAAAATCACTGGTGTGAAGGCCCTTACATAATAATAGGTTGGGATAAAACACAAGAAATATTTTTAATTCAATAAAATTATTACAAACCATGAATAATAAATAAAAGGAAACTAATCACATAAATAGGTTAGTCTAAGCTCAAGATCATCAAAACACATGTAATGAATATACAAATCTATAATAATTAGCTTTCACATCAATTTTTCAATTATTATTAATATATTAATACTTGAATTAATTCAATAAAATTTTGTGTAATCCAAAATTTGTCAATGCATCTCATAGATTTCAGTTGAACAAGTCAAAATTCAATGGTTCAATTGATCGTTGACCACCTCAAAATTTGTCGACAGGTTATGAAATATTAGAACAACTTGGAAATGTTGAAATATAATTTGGGAAGGTGAATCATTTGAATTCAGGTGGGAAATGAGTTCAAATTGCATTTCCATGTGAAATTTAAATGTAACAATAGAAGAAACATATATTATTCAATCTTTCGTATTAGGAATTTAATTTTTTGTGGAATAATCATGATTTTATGCATATTGAGAAATCATTTTGTTGCAATTTGACCTTCATATTGGTTAATGATCATGGAAAATTGGAGGACTATCTCAATATTTGGAAGGACTTACAATCAATGCACATAAAGCCTGATCTCTAGCCAGATGAGAATGGAAAGTATTCTCCGATAGTTTTTGCAATGAAAAATAAGGATAAAGATACATTCCATCAAATTTTAAAACATGTTAAGGTATCTAATGGGTATTAAAGTTACATCTCTTAGTGTGTTGACTTAAAGAATCATAGGATACATAGTGAAAAGCCATGATTCAAATATTTTGTTTCATTAGTTATTACCATTGGAATTGCATACATTATTACCTAAAAATTTTATTGTTGTTGTATCCCAATTTTACACATTATTTAGAAAATTATATGAGAAAACTCTAAAACCATTTGAACTTGATAACCTTCAGGATATATTTTTATTGAAACTTTGTGAAATGGATATGATATTTCATCTCTATTTTTTACTATCATGGTTCATTTAACTGTGCATTTGGTCGAGGAAGCCAAATTAGCAGCCCCATACATTATTTATGGATGTACCAAACTGACAGTTACTTTATTTATATGTTTTTCATCTTAAGTATGAAATTATTGTAACTTTATTAAATACAAAATTAGGTTTTATTTATTTTATTTCATAGATATATGGGCATTTGAAATCATATGTGAAAAACAAAGCTTAACCTAAAGGCACTATTTCTAAAGTCTATTTGGAAGAGTAGTGCCTTAACTTTTATTATAGATACTTTGATTATTTTGGGACAATATTCAATCGATTTGGATGTGTTAAATACAGATTGACTAAATCTAAACTGCATAGGAAATCAAAAATCATTACTACTATTGGATGATATGTTTTTAGGAGCTCAAATATTACACTGATAGAAATAGAATTATTATAGGCACATAGATATGTCCTTATGAATAATGAAATTATAGATCCCTTTATTGAAGAGATCAGAATACAAAAAAATAGAGGAATGAGTACCTGAACATGAAATGAGAAATATATAAAACAATTTTTTGACAAAGATCTTTTAGAATGGTTTTAATGATGTGTAAATTCAAAAATATTTCAATCAATATGGATATTAGATGAAATAATATATTTTTAAAATCTAATAATGTATATTAATTTTTTTAGATCACAAATAGTTATACAAGATATAATTTTTTTAGAATATTTTAAGTTTATGGCTTGAGGTCCTCTAAACATGATACAAAGTTTTATGCTTACAAGGTGAATGAATTTAAATTTCACATAATTGATCATGATGTGGGTTTAAAATAATATAATAATAGTATATTTAGTATTTTTAATTGGGATAATATAGATAGTTTACTGATATTATCAAATTAAACTACCATAAGACTTTTTAAGTTGTTTTATTCAAATTCATGTGGGTCGATATTATCAGGGGTATTAAAAGAGATTCCTTGAAATTTATTATTGTGAACTTTTCTCACTTGTTAGATGTTAGTGACCATGAATTAAATGATCTTTATATCTTAACATCATAATATATAATAAAATAATATGTGTAAGATATCATGGATGAATGGTGGGGTGTAGTTTTTTATGTAAAACAGAGATAATTGTATGATATGGATGATTAAGTGGAGGATATGACCTCTGACTTTGAATCCCATCTACAGCAAGAAGTAAAATTATTCTTCCATCATATTATTTAAAATATTAGTCTTTAAAGGGTGTATAAAGTAATGATGGTGAAAAAAAACATTATTTAAGAACAAAATTATTTTTGTGTAGTCATTCATTCATTTATCAACCACTTAGGTTATATGTGCAGTCATTCGTTTTCATAGTTATGTATGTTTTATTTGTTTGTATTTTACATCTGTTGTCATTTCCAATTTTTTTCTACATGATTTTTTTAAAATATATGTTCTAAAGTTAATTTTATTTTATTAAATGACAAGAATACCAAGGAGGAAGTGTTTTACTAATCCTAGTGGACTCTCAATGATTTATCTACAGAAAGTGTGGATTCAATTATATCAAGAAATGACTGGATATGTCCCTGGTGATATTTCATCGATGGATGGTAGTGAGTAGATAAGTTACACAACTTCAAAATCATTTAGTACAAAAACATTTATTAGTTTTATGTTTAAATTTAAATAGATACCACTATTTAATTCTCAATATAATTTTCATGCAAGTGATGGTAGTAGGAGGTGGAGACGAATATGGAGACGTTGTCGAGAAAAGTTCATCGGGTAGTGATTAGGGTTCACTTTGGATCCAGAGTTGATGTGAAATTAAACATATGAAAACTAACACTGATTTGGTGATTCATAAACCATGTTTTGGTTTCATATTGGGATATCTGTATTTACCTTAAATTTCATGAAAATCTATATGATTGGTACTTTTGGGATATTTTTTTGAATGGGTAACCAAATTTTTTGTTGTTAGGGAATGGTTGAGTACATGGTAATATCACTTTATTTCAAAATGTTTAATTGGATCTATTATAATGTGTTAATTGTATCCCTTCTATAAAACTCAAGGAATCACAACATCTGTGCATAGTGGGTTATTTACAAATCCTTGTTCTTGTCTTTTCATGTATTATATTAGTAAATAATTATATTTCTATGTATGATAGTTCATTATCAATTTGGTTGTGATGTCTTAAATCAAATATCTCTAGGTGATATATTAGTGGAATTCATGAACATAGATGAGTGGGGGATTAAATCACTTATATGAATAAGGGTCGTATAGGCCAGGATGATTTCATTATTTTATTTTATGTGCCCATCATTACTGAATTGGTTTTCTAGTGCATCTTTACAAGGTTATCACTAACCATGTGAGACTTCTTGGAATCCATGTCGGCTCACCTTGAGTTTCTATATGAGGTTTCATGGTTACTACATGATTTTTCTAATCATATGGGAGAATCGTGAAACCTACTCAGGTATGATAAATTTAGTCATTTCGAGGTTTTTTATTTTGGGATCCCTTATATATATCCCCCACTTTGAATTATATATCCCATGATATCCTCCAAGATAATTCACAACCTCTTAATTCTTCTCTTGGTGGTTTTAAAGATATTTATTAGATATTTCTCATCCATATCTTAAGGTAATGTCTTCATTCTCATTATCCCCCTCTTTCTCTTGGCTTCTTCCATGTTCTTCCTTTCCTCTCTAACCCTAGTGGCCATGGTGGTTGGGTATCCTCTCTAGGGTAGTCTTAAATTGGTGTTCTTGGTTTCTAGGGATTTTAGAGTCCCTATTGTCACTTATTCATGCGGTATTAATTAAAGGTGAAATGATTACATTGATTAAGGTTGGTGTCTTAATTCCATTCCTATTATTTAAGAGTTTCATTGGTGTTTTGTACATTGAAACTTTTTTTCCTATCTATAAAAATATAACATATTTTACTTATGGTATTTTTATCAAGAATCCAAATTGTTTTACTTTAATTTACTTTCCACCTAAAGGGGGAGTTTTCTAATTTTATTGTTTTTTTTTTATTTTTTCAGGTCGTGTTTTGATTTTATAAATTTTGAATAGGATTTTATCCATTAACGTCACTAATTGGTTGGTGAATTAATGATAAAAATCTTAATATATTTGGTATCAAGCATGTTTACCACCTTATTCATTCCAACAACCAATAAATTGATAGGCAGTTGGGCACTTCTATAGATGTTATCAATACGAGCACCTTGGGAACCCTAATTTCTTTCCTTATTCCCAACTGCATATGAATGATCATGGTAGTATAAATTCACCACTACCTTTCATCTTCCATGACATAGCTAGAGTGTGGTGCTTATTTTTTGGTCTCTGATACACAGTGCGCCATTTATCCCCCAATAATCAATGTCGACATGTCTTTATAAATTTCTTCTTTTATGTATTTTATAAAATGTAACTGAGGGGTTTCTCAAATAAAATTATTTATAAATGATTTTTTTAAACAAACATGGTTTATGGAGTTGGTTATTTTATAGTTTAATATATTTCCCAAGTAATAAGGGTTGTGTTTGGTCTATGGGATGGTTTTGGGGAATTCATTTCATGAATGTGATTATGTTTTGATGTTACTTATGTGTTCATTATACTTTTCTTTGTTTTAAATGTGGTTTTAAAAATGAATTTTAAATTATATGATTAGTACCATTAACCAAAGGCCCATTTGTCAATTTATGAATAATGATTTCAAATTTTATGTTTACAACCTTATTGCGCCTCTTTATTATCATTATTTCTTGATCATGTGTATTCTAATATTATTAAACAATGGATTGATATTTATGTACTTGAAATGGGATCATTTTTAACGGGTGTTGGGGGTGGGATGTATAAATTTTGTTATAATATATTAGTTTTGTTTTCTCTTTGGCTGTTCTGAGGATGTAGATTTTTCAACTACATTTTTTTTAAATCCATTTTTAGAAGTGGTTTAAAATACTTCTAAAAATTCCATATTTTTTAAGCTGCAGTTTTCTGCTTTTCAAAATAGTTTCACATATATAAAAATCATTAGGATATAGAGAAGTTTTAAATCATTACTATATCCTCAACCTTTTTTTGGTAATAAACCACTGCTAAAATGATAAAACCCACTACAAAACTATCATTATATGATAATTTCCAAAACCACCATGAAATAGAAGTAACCAACATGAGTTGAATGTCGACACCATAATTATTGGTGGTTTTTAGAAACCCTCACATAAACATTTTTAATCAGTTAAAACCACCACTAATATGCAGTTTTGTTGTAGTGAGTGCTCCCACTAATCTCTTTTAAACAACTGGTAAAAAAATTCAAATTGAAGTTATATGACCATTAAACTTATTTCAACCCATGAATGGATCATTGAAACTTTCATTCTATATTGGTGTTATTTGATGTTGAAAACCATTCTGGTCATGTCTTATAGACATGTTATAAAATATTCTCTCTAATGGAGGTGGCCTTAACATTATATTCCCACTATAATGATCATAGAAACTATAAAAAGTAGAATCTAAATTTATTTTAGCATTACAGTTTGGAAAAACTAGTCAAACATTATATTTATATCTCTTATACCATCCATAAATACATTTTGTTTAATACCCACTAATGGATTTACATCAACCACAAAAATTAAAAATGAATTTTTCTATATGGAAACCATATTTTGGATTCATAAAAACTTATCAATCACAGTTGGTTACAACTTAGTGATCACTATGGTATTTATTATTCTTATCAAATAATATATATCACCCATCGTGATGAATATGAAATTGAAACTATCATTTTAACATTCCTAGACAACATATTTTCCTGGAAAAATTCTTCCCACTAACACTTGTAGTGTCACAAAGCAAGCCGAAGTACCATCTGACTTGACACCCTACCCAGTATGTGGCATGACTTGATGGGATTTCCCAATCCCTATAGGCTGGAATCTAGTGCCTGAGTATCAACAAGATTCCTTGGGAATAATTTCACCCATTTTCATAATCATAAACAACCAGTATAAATAAAAATCACAATGATAAATAACCAAATCCAAACAAGACATAACAATTTTCATAATCAAGGTTTTAAAACTTCAGACAAAAACCAAAATAGATACAATAAAAATGAAACAACAAATCTATACCAAATATCTCTAAGAAACAAGAGGAGAATCATCCTCTTACCACCACCACCATCACCTATAAGATAAAACCACTAGTAACATGAACTATCATCCTGATACACATTTCCTTCACATGAGCCAAACATAATAAAGTATACATACACCTAAAGGTATATGTAGGGTGTTACTCAAGGCCTAGTGGGATTTCAACGAAATAAAGTGATTACACACCCAAAACATTATATGATAATTTACATGAAAGTTTTATAAAGAGAGGGTATAACCATATTCATAAGAATTATTTTAAATAAAACCATTTTTAAAGGAAATTACTTTTAAAGAAAAACTTTTTTCTAAAATATGCTTTCTTTTTAGAAAGGAATTAAACTCCAAACCCAATTTATATTGACAAATGGAATGAAATAATAACAGATTACTAAGTCAATGGAGATCTCTATAGGCACTAGCTAAAATGGGACACTATGTACATCGTATCTTGGTGAAATGTGGTATAGAAACCACACTATCATTGTTTCTATGAGTGATCCACAAAAGATGAGCATCACCCGAAAATTATAGTGGTCTCCAATCATCATCATTCTTTAGTTAGTAGTGTATTCATCAAGCTCGCTAGATGAATATGGTTCAATACCCTCTTGAGTCAACTAGCATACTAGTCCTTGTTTGTACACCTATATACCTAGGATTCCCTTCGTGCTCAATTTCCATTTGACATGTCACATAGGTTACTAGATTCACATCAAAACAGAAACAAGATGAATATATATATATGTGTGTGTGTGTGTAAGATCCATTTATAATAGGAAAAACCTCTTTCAATCTCACATGCACACCAAACCTTCTTAAAAATAGGTTTCGTACCACTTTCACATTTTACTAAAGCAATTACACAATTTATAACCACTTTCAAGAAGTACAACATGGAGGAACAATTGAAAACCAACTAATTTCTTTTTTAAAACCCACTTTAAATCCATATACATATCAAAATCACTAAAAAACCATTCTCACCATACACATAAATCATAGAACAAATTTTAACACTCAATCAATCATATCAAAATCTTCATATAATGTTTAATCATAGAACCACCTACCTCAAGTGTAGAAATTTACATAATCTAGTGGAAAACCACAACTGAAACTCAAGAGAACCCAATAAAGGAAAAAAACAAACTAAAAACATCATGATTAAACCCTAAGAATCAACATCCAACCCTAAATAGGTCACCCAATTGACTGGAGATATGAAACTCCAAGAATGAAGAGAAACCTCCCTAAAAAGAGAGGGAAATCATGAAAGAGAGGAACTTACTTGAAAAATCATGGATAAATCCCCCCATAATCACCCCAAAAATAGAGTCCCAATGGAGAAAATGGGAGAGGTATAGGCGCCTATGTTGGAGAATCATGAGTGAGGAGGGTTTGGTGGGATTAGGGTTAAAAATAAAAAGGGGAAATAAAGTAAAAAATCCAATTTCTAATAACCTAAATAGGACACATGGTTTTCTTACACGGTTTACCAAACCATGCGGCAATCATGCACCCCTCATTGTTCAAGAGGAGAAGGACACACGGTTAGCCCACACAGTTTCTAAATCATGCACCAACCGTACAATTCCCCTCTATCCACAAATGACCCTTGTACACACTATTACATGGGAAATGGTAGACGATTTGACAAATTCTGGTCCAACCATGCGTACCATGATGTAAATCCAAAAAAAACATAATTTTTTATAATAACACCCCAAGAAATCCAAGGGATAAAAATGGGATCAAAATAAATAGAATAAATACATGAAAATGAATACCCATATGTGACACGTGGATTAAAATGTTCTTATGTCAACTTATACATTTGGAACCAATATTCTATTGAAATCATTATTTCTCCAACTATCTCTAAAAAGATACTATTACCATATAGAAATTTAGTTGGAATAATTAATACCCTTATATATTTGGGAAGTTAATATACTTGGAATTTATTTGATATTTAATATATATGCACTTTGTGTTTTACATAATATACATTTAAATATTTCACTACATTTACAAATGGAACCCATTAATCACTTTAGGATATGATATAATAGACTCCCAACATATTGTAACTTATATGATATCTGTTGTTCAATTAAATTGGTATATAGTTAGTTGTTATGGGGAAATTTTTCAATAATTTTATATAAATGTATCATGGAATACTTTCAATATATATAATAATCCTCAACTATTGATGATGTTTCCTTAAATTGATATTTTTCCAAAATATCTTATATTATTTAATTGTTTATTTTGTAACACCCTAAGATTTTGTGAATTAATTTTTTTTTGAATTATATATCTTTATTCATATTTTTCATTTCATACAACACTGAAGATAGATTATTTTATATTAAAGAACTATTTCTTTCTTGTACGCTACACCAAGTTAATCAGGCACTAAATGCATCATAAACTTTGGCCTTGTCTACACGGAAGACTCAGGTTAGCTTGCATTACACGCAATAATGAATTTTTTCAATGACTTGTGTAACCCGTATGACCAAGTTTTACCGAAAAATAATATATTATTAAAATATGATTATATAATATAATAATATAAAACCCAGACTATAAATTATAGGTTATGAATATTATTAACTAATTTATCAAAATATATGGTTTTCGCAATATAATAAAAATTCAAAGGATTCCAATTAATTATAAATGAATATGAAAACCGATTGAATATAGAAGAAAATATTATTATGGTAACAAAGATATTTAACCCAAATAAATTAAATTTTCATTTATTCCTTTCAATTTACTAATTCAAACATTCCTTTCACAAATAACATTGATTTGGTGTATGTTACATGCAATACTGAATTTCTACGAAATGTCATTTTATTGTTATAAGTATTCCAAAGAGATAATTATAACATAGCCATTAAAACATAGTAATATGAATCGTAATAACTACTTTTAAAATATTTTTATAATGGTTTTATATAAATAAAACATATTGATAATGAAAGATATGATTTTTGGTAAGTCCTTTTATGTTTAAAAATGTTTTTTTCTCGAATGAACTGTTTTTAATGTCCTTCTATGAAATTCAATAAAATTAATTTTAGACACAATTAGAAATTTATTTTTATAAAATAAAGTCTATTTTTAATTCATAATTTCAAAACTAGCCCTGGGTGAATTTTTTGGATTTTTCTGAGAAACTTCATTTTGGATGAATAGTGACAACTACTGCATTTTAGTTCAAAACTGCATTTTTTTAAATAATTATTAATGTTAAATTATATTTCATTTTTATTTTAAAGTCATATTAGATCAATTATAAATCTATTAACACAATTTCATTCATTAGAAACAATTTAACATTGAAATTGAATATAAAACCATAACAAAAATTTGAAGAGTTTCCTAGTTTAAAAACTCGTTATTTCTTCTCATCTATGAGATTAAAATTAATGATAATTTTACTGATTAAATGATTTTTATTTAAAAAAACAATTTAATAAGTATAATATTTTGATTATAATCATATCAACATAATTTTTTACCAACAATATTAGTAAAATTGATTAAAATTAGTCACATCGATTAAGGTCAAATTAAGATTAATTAGGGACTAAACCTTAATTTGAGGAGGCCAAATGACCTATAAACCTATAAAAAATCAATTTTATGAAAATTATTTGTAAATAAAAAATAAATTATTGGTTTTCGATGGTTTTTTATTACTTTTTTAGGTAAGAAAATGTGTATACCTAACTTATTTTCAAAAATCCCAAGTGAGTCCTCTTCCTTCCCTATAAAAGGCCACCACTTCTCCCACTTCCTCACACCTATAGAACCTCTCAAGTTTTTTCAAAAACCTACCAAAACAAATTATCAGAAATCCTCATTACCTTCTATAATCCTTCCATTGGTAATAAATCAATCCAAGGAACCCTTTTTCTACAAACCAAAAGGAGTTACCCAATTTAGAGGTAACGTCTTCTCTCAAGTCCTTTCTTTTGTTTTCTTTCTCCAACCGTCCAACTCTATTTATTTTATGATTACATGAAAATTGTACTAAATATACTAGTATGTTTTTATGTAAATGGTTCTACCTATACTTACAAAAACCTCCATTTAAAGGGTAACGAACATATTATGTTTGTGTATGGTGAAATATTACCTCACGAAATGATGATTGTCCATTTTTCCATTACCACCTATAATGGTGACCATTATGATGGAAAATATTTTTATATATGATATATATAATATTTATAATTTATTTATTCTTATGTAATTTATTTAGAATATAATTTTATGCTTTCCATCTAATGTAAATACGATAATTTTGTTTGAGGAAGTGAGGACTACTGCCCCCTCAAAGCGGTATGATTCATTCATACACTACATGGATTTTATTAATGATGGTTTTAGTGAATATATATATTATATATATGATATCATCAATATACTTAAATTATGATATATATATATACATTTTTTTATTTTACTTTTTTCTCTCAACACGACAATTAAATGAAAATAGTGTGCATGCGTACGTACGTCCTACCATCTCCATGAATGGTGTATTCTATTTCATAATTATATATTATATATATTATTATAATAAAAATATATTGTATATAAATTATATTTATATCATAGTTTACATTCTGGAATCATGATATATGTATAAGGACCAACAAGATAAAAAATTAAGACACATATGAAAAACAAAGAAAATATTACCCGAAGTAAAACCTTGACATAGGATGGTTAAAAAGAGGGTAATATAAGGTCATAATAAAACCATTTATGGTATTATATATAATAATATGTTTCCATAAATTATTTATAATAAATTTATATTTATTATAAAGGTGGTTTGAATGAGTACAATGAGAGTCAAGACACAAGGTAAGGGGATTTCATCTCACTTTTTATTTTTGGGAGATACAAGCTATGTTCACCACTCCTTCCTTTTGTGTGGTGTATGCACTTCCTATGGTTGTATTATATTTATATTATAATTAATTTTACTGTAATTCACCTATCCATTTTATGATCCTTATTTCATGGGGTTTAGGTTTCAAATGTTACCAAATTGGTAAAAGTATTTTGTCTCAATTTGCCTTCATTGAGACTTATGATTTGTTTTCTACCTAAACTCTTTTCCAAGGTTTATATACTTACATTTTACATGTTATATCATGAATATCCTAGTTTTAATGATATTTTAAGCTTAATTTAATTTCTTTTTCTTACATTGAGAGCATGATCTCAAGTTACAAAGTTATAAGAGTTTATTGAGACAATCTCAATGTTTTTCAAGATTTCTAACATTTATTTTTCCTTTGATGAATTTTTTTGTAACATATCTTAGGAAATTAATTTATTTTATTATCCTATTTTTATGTATGATATATTCATGTATTAGTACAATTTTATACCCCTTGGTATAAAAGATAGTTTAGAAAGTATTTTTAAAGAAAGCCTGAGTTTACCCTATCTTTGGTCAGAAATAAGTGTTCCATCAAATCCATGTTCTATAAAAAGGGTTTCCAATATTATTCTACTAATATAATATGATCATTGAGAAATATTAATAACATTTTTGTATTTTACGAATGTTTTCAAAGGAATGTTTTTGTCGCTTTCCAAATGAAGGGTTTTTCTATCCTTTTTGTCATGCAAAAGGATTGTTCTTTTTACCTTGTACAACATGTACAGATCTATCCACTATCAATCCTTTGAATATTTATTTTTATGTTTAAAGGTTATTTTATAAGAAAATATTTTAAAAACTTATTTTCAATGAAAATGGTCTTCAAAATTTTATCATGCTTATTTTATATGTTTTCAAGGAAAATTATTTTCAAAATATTTTTAATCTTATTTCATATGTTTGCATGAAAAATGGTTTTCAAAACATTTTCAATAATTATTTATATGTTTTCAAATTATTTTCAAGGGAAATGGTTTTTAAAACATTTTCATGATTTATTTATAAGTTTTAAAAATATTTTCAAAGAAAATAGTTTTCAAAATGTTTCCAATCTCTATTTATAATTTTTCAGATTATTTTGAAAGGAATGATTTTCAAAATGTTTACATGTTTTATTTATAAGTATTCAATGTTTTTTTGAAGAAAAAGGTTTTCAAAATTTTTTTGATGCTTATTTTATATGTTTTCAAGGAAAAGGTTTTTCAAGTTATTGCATGTCTTCTTTATAAGTTTTAAGGATATTTTCATTGAAAATTATTATCATATGGTTTTTTGTATTAAAAAACCTTTTACAATAAATAAAGGATATTTTACTCAAGAAATTTTTTTGAATGATATTTCAAAATTATTTTTCATATAAGATGACATCCATTGATGTTAATCATGCCATTTTAGACTACCACAAGACTAGGTTTCCGCAGCAGCACCCTTTAATAGTTCTAAAAACACTGATAAAGGGGGTGCATTTATCAACACTTTTTTTCTAAGCGCTGATAAAGGGTTTATTTAAAAAAAATCATAAAAATAATATATTTATATGTAACTATATAAGTATATTTATATTGATATAAATATAATATATATTCTTTTAATATGTTTTAGATAAGTATAAATAAATATTTCCACTAAATATATAATATATGTTGTGAAAATGGCTTATAAAATATCTTTAAAAAATTATTAATTATTATTTTTCTATTTATCATTGACTAATAATCACTTAATATCAATTTGAAGACAAAAAATTCAAAAAATTAATATAATATCTAAAATAAGTTGAAAACATAACTCAAATTTCAAATGACCATAACTTTTGATCTGGATGTCCGTTTAAGCTCTACACCATATGAAATCAAATCCTTCGATGAGCTCTATGATCTAGTTCCTGAAAAGAACCTTCTGCCACATTTTTCAAGGCTATAAAAGTCCCAAAGGCCTCTAAAACTGAGTTTTTAGTCTGGATACCCAAATTGGTTAATATTCATCGGAATTTCAGCCTCATTTTAGGGGAGTATTTTTGACCATTTCACTGGGTACTGAATTTAATCAGAAGGGTTAAATTTATATTGATATTATGGATTTGAAATTTTATCATTTTTCATAATGTATTGTTATTTATAATAAATTATATAACAATATATATATTTTTTATATATATTAACCCAGAAAACTTTAATTTTATAAATAAATAATTAAACATATTTACATATACAGTATATTTCTCAATATATAAGGCTTATCTAAATAAAAAAATAATATCCATTTTATTTAAAATATGAATATATTAATATTTATATAACTATATTTTGTGTCTGTGTGTGTGTATTTGTGTGCGTCTGTATTGACGAACTGATATATATTATCTATATATTATAAAAATATGTATATACATTTTAATATATAATATTTTTAAATATATATAAATATGTATACTTATACTTACAAATACACTAATAATATGTGTGTGTGTGTGTTGTATATATGTATTTATTTATTTATAAACACACATAAAAAATCATATTTTATAAATGTATTTAAAACTGGTCTTATAAATAAATATATATTAATATATGAATAAATATATGGATAAAAAATATCAATATATATAAATAAATATATATTAATATATATCAATATAAAAATAAATATATAAATATAAATATATATGTACATATATGTATATATATGTATATATATGTATATATATATGTATATATATGTATATATATTAATATACTAATATATATACATATACTAATATAACTATATATACATATATTAATATATATATATATGTTAATATAAATATATATATGTTAATATAAATATATGTTAATATTCAAGTAAATATAATTAAATATATATATATATAATAGATATATTAATAAATGGAGAGAAAAGCAATATGGTGGAGTGGTAAGGGCTTAGGTGCGCAGGAAACAGGTGAAAAGTTCAAATCCCGGGGGAGGTAGGTCACGCGCGTGGGTGGAATAAAGGCTAGTACTGTTAAAGGGGGTGGGGTGGCAGCTCGGGCGTGTGGGGTGGGGGTGGCTGGGGTGGGGCATTAAAGGGGGCTTCAAGAACTATTGAATCCCTTCCTCGATATGCAGAAATATATTTTTTTTATTTTTTTATGTTTTTTCACTTTTAACAGCACTTTTAAAGAAGCAATGATAAGAGGGGTCCTTTAATAGTGCTAAAAAAGTGCTGATAAAAGGGGTATTTCCCAGCACTTTTTTAGCTCTTTTAAAGGGGACCCCTATCTTAACCTCGATTATTAGCGTTGTAAATGCACTTTTATAGAACTGATTAAGACCATATTTTCAGTAGTTTTAGGAAATGATATAAAGGTTCCATTAATATTATATATATGAATGGGTTACGCTTAATGTCAGGGACTTTATGAAATAGGTTTCTCTTTCATGGGTTGTATGATTTTAAAACCTGCTTCTTTTCACGGGTTATATTTAAGATGAAATTCTTATGAATTCTATATTTTTTCAATAGGGTATGATATGATTATGTGTTTATAATACCCATTTCTTTTCATGGGTTATGATATGATTATTTATGATATTATGGAACATGTATGCATGACTTCATTATGAGATGGATGGGGACTTATATCTCTATCCAATGAATTGGGTAAAATTTATATCTCATGAGATAGAATAAGATGGTATTGGTAGTGAACCTTGACAACTATGATGGACATAGGAGTGAACCATGACTACAAAGATGGTATGAGGAGTGAAATCATGCTACTAATATGGTCATGCGAGTGAACCATGACTATTAAGATAGTATGGGGAGTGAACCCATACTACCAAGATGGCCATGGCAGTAATTCCTTGACTACTATCAGTGAACCTGATTACATATTCACAATGTTATGCATGGACCTGGTTACATGTCCATATATTTATGCAAGGGCCTAATTTCATGTCTTTAACCTAGGCAGTGAACCTGTTTCTATTAATACATGTTCACAATATTGTATTCTTTTGTATTTTCCACAATTCATTGTTTTATTCCTCTGTTATGCTTTCATGGATTATGATCTTCATTTCTTTATGATTCATTTATTATTAACTATAAATCATTATTATGATCTATAATATATGGGGTTTTATCTTCAAATATTATTCTCAAATTTCATACCCATTTGTTCAAGTTATTATTACACATTTCCTTTATTTACCCTTACTAGGATTTTGAGCTCACCCCTTTCTTATGTTTTGTTTCCCTAAGTTATGAGAAATAGTTTTAGGTAGAAGTGATAAAGGTAGAGATATTTATGGGATATGTTGAAGATCTACCACTAGGATCGAATATTTTATTTCCAAGTTTCCAAAGACACTAAAATATTACAGTCCTTGGGCATGTATTTTTGTAATGTATTGATTATACATCTAAAATTATGTAATATCCATTTATGCCAAGACTGGTTCACTATATATTTAATGCTTGAAATGACATTAATCTGGTTATTTATCAATTTTTGGTCAATTTATTGTAATTTTTTTAAATCAATGGGTTTTCTAATAATAATTCTTTTTACTATTTAATTTATCAATTTTTTATTCTTTTCATTATTTATTAATATTATTATTATTTTTTAAATTGTTTATTGGTTGTAATTTATAAATTTATTTAATTTTTTTATATTTTAATGTTTTATGTATTTAGTTTTTAACTTGTTTTATTTTTTCATTTTAATCTATTAAATAATTAACACTTAATTAATTTTCTTTAATTAATTTATCATTTAGTAATATAATATTATAATTAAATTCATTAATAAATTTTCATAAAACCAAGCCCTCACTACGAGCTGAGTGAAGATGAAGATATCTAGAGAAGATGATAAATTGATTTAGGATGAATATAAGAAGACGATTCATGGCCCACCTGCGAAGTTGAAATTAGCACATCTTGTTTATTCCAGTATCAGTAATGAAGTGAAAACTGGATGTGATAAATCCAGATGAAGCTACATTAGGTTGTACTTTGATTGATTACCTTTAATCATGATAAAATTTCTCAGATTCTGAAAAATTGATTCTTATAGACTAAGCTTGGAATTTTTACTTAGAGAAAGATGATGGTGCCTTCATGGACATGGTCAGCCATGAATCCCTCACAATGAGGAAAGTATTAATGTGTACTTTGGAGGCGTCAACATTATGAAGAAGCTGACTTAAGGATGAATGGGATCGACAATTATTCTTTATGAATTAGACAACAAGGTTGAAGATGAGTATCCACCTATTCAAATCCTACTCAATGGTGATTACCTTTTCATACCACTATTAATGATTAATTCAAGATCTTGAATCTATTGATTGTTTTGATCTAGTCTTTATGTCTTATATGATTTTCTATAGGCTTAATGTTTTTATAATATCTCAATGTCCTCCAGAATGTTAGAATTTAAAATTAAGTGATGAGATAATTGAAGTAAAAAGTACATAATTTAAATTTATTTCAGTGATGAATGACACATGATATTAGAAAAATCAAATTTTAATAATTTGAGATAATAAAAAGAGTATTTATAGGGTTAAAAAGGATAAAAAACACAATTCTTCCAATATGGAGAAGAGAGATAATAAAACAATTAATTTCTAGAGGGAGGAAAAGTAGATTAGGAGAGAACAACAACAACTATGAACCAATGAATCTGAAGGAGGAAGGTAAATTGACTTCGATAGAGAATATTTATTCTTTAATTTCTTGCTTCTTATGTTATAATAATGCATCGATGTATTTCTAGAAAATGTTTTCATTTTTTTATTTGATCATGAGAATAAAAAAATAGGGAAATAAAATTGTTAATCATTGAATTTATTCTTATGTTATACTCTTCTAATCACTTTTAATTTAAAGCAATTTTATAAGGTAATCTCATATTCATTCTTAATGAGAATCCTTTTTACACTATTCTACAAACCCACAGGTGAAGATAGTGGGAATTTTTCTTTAGTTTATCAACTGAGGTACTATAAATTAAAAATTGTTGTTGACACCCTTATCCATTACAGAAGTAAATTTATTGTCTATTTTTGATTGAAAAACCAAACTATAAAGAGTTCATTGGGATGTGATAAACACCTAACAATAGTTGATCACCACTCCTTTTTTTCAAAACTGGAATAAATATGATAGCTTTTAATATAGTAGAGAATATATTTTATCAGTGCATTATAGTATGATTCCCAAATTTCTTCAACTTATTTTCTCTCTTATTATTATTTTCTCATTCTTCATCACAATCACACCTCCATAGTTTCAATTTTTGTTTTTTCTTTTTTTATTTTTTTCGGTCATATAAAATTTTCCTTCCTTGTGGATTCAATAATCTTGATTACTACATTAATAGTTGTTAGTGAGTTTTAAATAATTAAATTTTTCATGTTCTTAATGATGATGTGATCAATCGACCATGTATTATCGCCACCTCTATGATTTGAACAAGATAATGTTATTTTAGAAAAAACCTTCAGTCTATATTTAATGATAGATAGATACTTAGTTATGATATAACCTAACATATTGTCCCAGAGGATCATAAATAATTTTACAATATTATTAATTTCTTAAAGGAATATCTTATTGTACATGAATTTTCCACTAGATGCTACTTGGAATAGTTCCCAGTATCTAGCTAAATAAATTCTAAAATAATTATGGAATACCTTCATTTTTAAAGGTTTATTTTCCAAAAACTCAGTATGTATGTATGTCCATAATACCTATTGTGTTTTTAGATGTAAATTTACTAAATACTATATTGGGTGTTTCTTTGACAATAACCATTTGTTTTTTCATGATAAATAATTATCTTTCCACAATTAGGTATGAATATTAAAATTTATATTCATCATATATTCTAGATATTTAATATCAATGATTGTGGTGTTACAAAACAATAAATTTAGTGTGAAATACCATAACAAAATTAATTTTAAAATAAATAATTTGTAATTGTGTCTAAAACAACACTGCGGTAAATTTATAGGTATCACTTAATATAAAAAAAGTTCAAATAGATTCCATCCATTGGAAAATTAGATGTTCGGAAAATCTTACTTCTAACATATGAATATTTATATTCATTATCTAAGATAATTGTTCTTTAATTCATGATTTAATGTATTTATTTGGACTAAAATAGGAATCAACTTTCCATGATTATAAGGACAACACATAATACTTATAGTAAGGATTCATTCTATGTTTTAGTAAAAGATACAATTTAATAACCAAGAAGTAAAATAAAAACATTATAATATATGATGAATATATTTTAAGTAGATTCAACTGCTTTTTTCTTCTTTGATTTATTATGATTCTCGCATAAATTTCCCTTTCTATCTGCATGAAAATAAAATAGCCTCATATTTACTACACTCTATCTAAATCTTTTTTCTCACAGATATTTTCAAAGGAACCATTCACTCTAAAATATTCATGGGATTTTCAGAATTTTATTTTGATTTGTCAGCCGCAAGGGTTGTGTAACCATGTTCCCCCAACTCTTATTTGACCAATGATGTTGCATCAAAATATTCCTGAGCCATTAATCCCATAATTCTATTTGAATAAGTATAACCAATAAGAAAAAGATGATAGTATGAGATTAATGGATAATTTATTATCTATATAGAAGTTAATCATCACTAAGTTATCAATGTACTTTAGTATACTGAATTCTAGATCAATATTTAAGAAAATGTTTTATTTTTACACTAGTATAGTGTGTGACTATCTTATTTTTCTAAAACCTCTATTTCTCCTAATCAAGATACTAGTGATGAGATATCACGGTATATATGAATTTGTGTCCTAATGTTTATTTATTAGTTCTCAAGAAATAACCAATATTATAACTCAATAAAATATTATAACATCCCTATGTACTTCCTGTAATCATCCTTCTCACATTCATTTTTTTAACGGTTGCGGCCGAAACCTCATTTTATTATTAAAGCAATGCAACGACCTCTTTTTAACTGGGTAGAGGGAGACCCATTACATAGCTCGAAGGCCCAATGGGCATGTATCCCATTATATAGCCCTTAGGCACAAATTTTTGGGCCAAGTTCCATTCTATGAATAGTAACCCTGCTTCTATAGTACCTACCACTGCTACAGTGCCCTGGTGCTGCTATAGTGCCCTGCTGCCGATCAACAGTACCACCACTGCTACAGTATCACTACAGTACTACTATAGTACCTGCTCCCAATGGGTATAGAACCCCCATTTTTCATGTAGGATTATGCGGTGCTTACCACTAAGCCAAACCCAAACTACAAATGAAACTCTCATTCATTTTTTCTATGAGGTGGATGAAAAAATTTTGGGAAATAAATCACATAGTAAAAAAGTTTCATGTAGTAGTTTAGTGTGTAAAACAATTGCACCACCCTTTTAAACATACTTTTGTGAGGTCATAGAATATGTATTGTAATATTTTAGTGTTACAATGATTTCACTTCCCATATTCAACATTAATAAAATCAGATTTTAGTTTTATCTTGATTACCAAAAGATATGATGCAATAATTTTAATTTATTAGTCTCCCACTATATTATCAAAACCCAATATCCCTTTCCATTAGATTCAAACTATCTTTTCATGTTGATATTATAATATAAAGGATTCATATTCCCTTTATCATAACCCAAATGGAGGCCAAACAAATTATTTGCAGGTATTTAGGTAGGAGTAACTTTTCAATTGCATTAACTCACAACACCTTAATTTGGTGAGTGGACTCTCTAATTTTGAAATCCAGAATTTTTATTTCCTCAACACTCACTTAATAGTTCCATTAAGTCTCACAAAGGAGATAAACCCGTATTTCTAAATTCTAAAAAAACTCTAGATAGAAATTAATAGATTATTTAAATCACCCCAACAAAGTTTTGTCAAACAATTTGAACTATAGATCAATTTTAACCCAAGTAGGGGAATGTTATATCGATATAATATAATGATTTGAAAATTTTTATATTTTATGAATATTTTAACATTTTATCTTATTACATGAAAGTTTATATTAAGTGGATTTTACATTAGTGATTATTCATTTCTCAATAAAATTAAGCATAATCCAATTTATTTCAATTCGGTATTACATGCTTGTTAATTCATTTTTTTAATACGAGTGTTATATATTAAAATAAAAAAACTATCATGCAACTAAAAAATAGATAAGTTTTTATGATCATGAGCTATATATAATATTTTATTTATCTATAAGATGATAAACTAACTATAACCCTATAGGGAATAACTCCTTAAACCTACACTAGATTTGTTTCATCTCTCAACTTCATCTAGAATTACCCACACTTTCTTGGGATCTCCATAAATTACATAATCTTAACTCGCATGAACATGAGTGGAACCAAAGGATTAGATAACAGGTTTACATAAAAAACTATGAGTGTGAATACCCCTACATAATGAGAGGTGGGGATGAAACAAAAGAAATCATTTTAATTTAATAAAATTACTAAAAACTATGAAATAATAAATAAAAGTAAAGTAATCACATAAATAGGTTGGTCTAAGCTCAAGAAAATACACACACATGTAATGAGTATAAAAATGTAAACTAACTAGATTTACATCAATTTACCCTTTATTATTAATAAAATCATGCTTAAATTAATTAATTCAATTATTTATTTATTTTAACTTATTTTTATACAAAAAAATTAGAGCACCTTTTAAAATGAATCTTAAATAAGAAAAATTAATAATAATTGGATTCAACATGATAAATACTCATCAAAACTATGCACCACCCTGTATGGTCTTTTACTATGTTTTATGTAACGTGTGTAACGTATACAACATATCTGATATGAAATGGTGTATAGTGTGTCAATCTGAATAAATTAGGCATATTTAAGACACAATGCATCATTAATTTGTGTGGTGTGTATATATTTAATTATTTTACTGAATATGGTGTTAATAATAAACATACATAGCAAGTGGTTATTAATTTACATAGAAATTTTTAAGTAATTTTAAATTCATTAAAATTTATTACAAAGCATGTATAATAGCTTCATGCCATTTAGATCAATTTAAATTCATAATTAATTTTTTCTTACATTTAATTATTTCACTTGGTTATAACCTAGATGATGTGTATTCTTCACAGACAGATATCAGTTACAAGACATATACAACCAACTAATTAATATTTCAGACTATGAATATTATGGTAATATAATGTTCAAAGTATTTAGTTCTAGGGAACCAAATGGAACAAAAATATCATTGAATTAAAATTTGAAATGAGTATAATTATAATGGATATTTATAATAAATCCAAATGGGGAGATTAATGTACCCAATTGGGTTTTGATAAATATAGCTACATTGGTTGTTTTTTTGAAATATATAAATAAGGAGTAAAGTTAAAATTTTGTTTTTGGGGTGATGGATGAAGAGACCAATGGATAAAGAATATACTGAAAATTAAAATGGGAAAGGAATTACACTACTTGTATTTCTTGGGAAAATATATTCAAGGAATCATCCCTCTATATATAATTATTGTAGAGTTGATCCTGTAATGAATTAATGATTTCTACTTGTGGATGATGATAGAAATTTCTACCACTAGTATCAAATGAATTCGAGGAGCTAAATATTGAACAGCTTGAGGACCCATGAGAAAATTAGTAAAAAGGAGGGATGGAAGAATGATAATCAATCCTTATATTATTAATAATAAAGGTTGTTACAATTAATGAATAATATCTATTAAATTATGGTTGAAAAAGAATATGTGAGATGCTTATAAGTATTGATGTAGTTGGTCTTTGTTTAAATGCTTAAGAAGAGTATTTATATGTTGTAATATGTTTCTGGAATTGTTTGAAGAATATTTAAAAGGGTTTGATATATTATTAATATCATTTTAGTTTTTTTGAGATGATCTGGAGTGATTATTTAATCTCGTAGGTGATTTAAATAGGTTATGGGATGATTTAATGAAGTTATGTATTTTTTAGTTGAATCTAAGAATTTAAAAATGTAATGGAATGTCTATGGGTAGTCAAGAACATACAGTCTATAAATTTTTAAAATTGATGGATGGTACTCTATATATAAGTTTCACTCAAGAGAGTACATAAGAGTTTAAGGAGATGTCCCTACAGTAGAGGGAAAAATAAGGGTTACCTCTTTGGATGCGTAATGGTAATCAGAAGGAATGGAATTTGGAAAATTCCTAAGTCACAAAATAATATGTAAGTGTGATCAAAGGGAATAAATATTTGAAAACTAAAAAAACATACATTAATATTTCAGAGTAATGATATCATAAATAAAGGTATTTATCACTAGAAATTTGATAAATTATCCAAGGAACTATGATATGTATGGTTAATTTACAATATGTAAGAAGCACTATGAGGTGGATCTGAAATTTTGAAAAGGAATGTGTAATGTCCCGACCCAGATCACCACTAATCTGGTGGTCGGACCAGTCACCACATGAACTCAAGCGCATCTCCCCGAATTCTAGAGGTTGCCGACTAGCTACGAGGGTCTACGGATAGTCAGTGGGGAGACTATACCCACTTGTCAGAGTTGCACAACTGTATATCAATGTGGATAACAAAAAATAGCAGAAGCATTAACTCATAAATGACAAACAACGGATGACATATAATAATCATTTTATAAAATTGGCCAACGCCAAATTATACAACAGATACATTCATGACATGATAAAGATACAAAAGTAGAAAATAGTGAACAAAACAGCATGATTTCCATTACAATGCAGAAATAAATAAATAATGACTCAAAGCCCCAAGGGTGATCTCCTCGAGCATCCTGAGCCTCCACTCTGTCCTCTTCTCCAAACTCTCATGTAAATGCAAACAGTATAGTCCTGCAACTAAAAAGAATCTACTCAGGTACCCATTGCAATGCCGGCCCAAGTAGGGTGTGAGATATAAATCTCAGTAGGCCGGGATCATCGGTGTCTACCCCAAATCCAAACATTTAATAAATAATTTAAAACACGTGAAGGCATGAATAAAATAAATTAAGCAGTACAAAGTAACTATATACTCAAATACCCGCTTCAGCCCTCAAATGGGGTTTGAACCTTCAGTATTCATTTATCAATCATACTCAACAATCATTACATAATCATTTTCCATTTATCAATTACTCAAATCTTATTATGAATGTCTTGAGATTTATCCTACGTCTCCCATATAAGTCACTCACCAATGATGTCTCTAAATACCATCTAAGTAATCAAAGTAAAGACCGAATCCAAGCTTGTGCTTTGTCTTGGATAAGGTGTCATAAGTTATTCAATTAAATCTTTCATATATTTTGTCTAAGCGCATCCACTAAAATAGTGATTCGCTCCTGGCTCCGTCCACTAATAGTGGTTCACCCAATTCATTAATAAGTGTAAACCCTTTCTCATAATCAATTCACAAAACATCATGTCACAACAGCCTTCATTAATCATTAACACATTTCATGCACGAACCATTGGACACACAGTTCAATGTTAATTAATGGGTGTAGAACATCATGTCTAGAACCCTCATGAGTATTCGGAGCATCAATCCATGTCTCACAACCCATGGGCATTTGGAGCATCATTCCCTAACCCATTAAAGAATATTTTCTTTCCATCTGGGTGTATAAGTCCATGTCTATCACCACGTGAGTATTTGGAGGATTAGTCCCTATCTCACAACCCATTTATCAATCATACACATACATCTATCATTGGTGTAGAATGCCATATATAACACCTTGTGAGTATTTGGAGCATCATTCCCTATCTCAAAACCCATTCATCAATCAAAGATAAATATATATCATTGGTGTATAATACCATGTCTAACACCACAAAACCAACCCATTAATTAATTCAACAATTAATTAACAACACAAATCGCTCATCAAATAAGTCAACACTTAATTAAAAATTCAACATCTCATTAATTAATAATTAGTTTACAAATAATTATTCTTAACAAGCCAACTGAATAATTTACTCAACACTTAATTATCCAAATTCTTTAACAAGTCTAAACCCGTCCATTCAAACAATGGTTTGTCCAGGACTTTAACAATCTACAAGATCACAATAATCATCTCAAAACATGTTGAACAAACCAAGATATTTATCAATCAACTCACACAACATATCACATTTTCAAAGAACTCCATTCAAGATGACTTAAGGCATAGAAAACTGATACGCATCAAAAGATACTCCAGGCCAACATTCATAACAAACAATCAAATAAAAATCTTAATTTAATGCATGCAAATTAATTAATTCAAAAATTAATTAATTAAATATTATATCTTTAACCAATTCATCAATTAGTTAACCATTTAACCTGTAATAATAAATCTTTCTATTAATTATTACCAGGTTCCAAATTATATCCCGAATATGTCAAATATTCAATATTCCCAATAATTAGTAATGTCCACAAACTCATTCTGACTCATGTCATCATAATTAATTCTACAATTAATTATCCTTATACTCAAACTCCCCATTCCAATCTTTTAACTATTTAATCATATCACTTTAACCAAGTGAGCCAAACATCTTAAACTCAACAGAAGATCAAGTCCTCAATTATCTCATGTGGGCGGAACTAATCAATAACATCAAAAGTGTCATTCATCGACATATCAAAATCAAGGAAATTAAATTTATCAATTTATTTAAATAAACTACAATTCTTAAATAAAGTGTTAAAGATTTGGGACCCTACCTCAAGTTTTAACAGAAACTACAACGAATGAAGAACCCTCAATAGAAACAGGCTGATTCTTCAAGAACATTCCTTAGATCGCTTCTCCAAGACAGACCAAGGCCAAAACTCATCAAACCTAGTATCCAAGCACTTAGATCTACCCATAACGGGCGTAGATCTAAGAAAACGTGAGAAGAGGAGATGTAGATCTAAGAAGATCTATGAAACTGAACAATAATGAAGAAGAACATCTACCTACCTCAAGAAACCATCTTTGATTCACCAAGAGAAGCCTTCAGATTGCCTCCAATGCTCTTGGGAGTGGTTCTTCTACCTTCAAAGAAGATAAATCCTGAGTTATGTCTACTTAGGAGGAAAGATGTTCCATATAAAGGCAAAAATGAGTGAGATCCAAAATTTAAGGATCTCATTTAAGTGCCCACATAGTTAGTTCACATGGTTTGACAAACTGTGCGCTAACCATGCATTAGCTACTGCCTCGGCCACCCTTCCCTGCACAGTTTGTCTGCACTGTTAGACAAACCGTGCACCGACCGTGCAGAAGCTACTGCCTCTAAGAACAAATACGCATGGTTTGGCCGCATGGTTAGACAAACCATACACTGACCGTGCGACTTCCCCTTTACCTCAAAACTTCTACCAATGTTCGAAAAAAATAATATCTTTAGGTGTTCCAACACGCGGAATAAAATTCCGAAGCTCGGTTTAAAAATAATGATCATTGATAAACCGAAAAATAAATTCAGAAACATTCATAATTTTAATTCAATTCAAAACACGAGATCTTACATTATACCCACCTTAAAAAATTCTCGTCCCTAAGAAGCCACCAGGAACCACTACCAAAACAACTGACCTACCAAGGTCATTTAATCTTGTTAGAAGTGACATGTTGTGTTCCCAATGCCAAACACACCTTTAACCCTTCTCAAACCTGATGGATAATCCTTTTTAACTAGACCCGAAGATTAATATAAAGCTTAAACATCAAAACAAATCATATATCTTAGGTTACTAGAAGGACCTTGTCAATGTAAAAGTTTAAACCTCAATTAAACAACGAAAAAAGTTTCTCATGCTTCACTCAAAGATGCCATGGACCCAAAAGTCACTTTCACCTTTTATCTAATGACATTACTTTAAAACTATTCCAAAACCATCCTCTAGTCTAACAAAGACCTTACCCAACATCTGGTAAATTTTCTTAGTCAAGCAATCTCAATGCTATTTAAAAAAAAAATTTGCCCAAACACGAAAAAGGAAGATGCCCAAATAATCAACGAATCCTGCGTACAACCCAGACAATAACTACTCATCAAGACCAACAACATTTAAATTGTATCATGGCACAAGACTGACGCTATCATAGTGTCTCCACGATGAGTTCAAGAAAGGGGACATGCCCGTCATGTCCATAAGAGCGCAGTAAGAGAAAACCGAGGTCATGAAGAAGATCTGTCAAACCATTACCGAACAACTCTATTCTAAAATCTTGACATCACCTACCAACACAGTCATCGTGAACAAAGTGGAAATACCCACCTTAGGATTTCCCATGAAATCCCAAGAAAAGATCAGCTGCTCACCAATGCACTAGATTAACAACAAGATCGACGTGTCAATACACCTAGGTCTTTTGAAAACCATTCCATGTATTGAAATGAAACTGATTCTTTAATGCTCAAGTTACTCTACATGGAGTTGACCCGATTCCATACTCAATAGTACAAAAAGTCTTAATACAGAGTCATTTTGCCTCATACGACCATTTTCTAGGATGATGCCATAACCAGTCATCCATTACTAAGAAGAAAGGGTCAAACGATCGACAAAGCATCCAACCATGCCCGAGGCACGTCTAACCAGCTAACAAAGTGAATTACTCAATGCTCAAGCCCACAACAAGGTCAAGAATCACATCACTACCCATTCAAACAAAGGTTTCATAGGAAACTGGAAGTCCTACTTGGGACAACGACACCCAACAACCCCAAAAGTTTGAGAAAATCCATAGCGCTATCAAGGAATTTATGTTCTGAGGGGCCTACCAACCATAGGTTAGCCCCTTATGAAGAAAAAGTGTCAACCCTAAACCGGGTCACTTCAAACAAGTCACTAGAATCAAAATCCAAACATAAGGCCATTACTAAGGAGAAGAACACCTACAGAAAGTACTCACGCTTCCGTTCAAAGGAAACTCGAGAGAAGACTGAACTACCATTTACACGAGGGTTTTAAATTGTGGACACCACAATAGGTTCCATTTCTATGCCTCTTATATTTAATCACTTTTAATCTTTAATCGTCAAAAGATTTAATCAAAACATCAAGTATAATCTTTAAAACGCCCTAAGGAAAAATAGACAAGTTTCATAAAACACCTTTTTTAAAACATTTACGTTAGTTGATAGCCCATTATTTTAAGGAAATTTATCAAAATAAATTCCTTTAAAAGAGATAAAGAGACCTATGAGGATCCCATTTTAACCAACCTGGGTTCTCTATAAAGAAACCCAATAGAAAACTCACATGTATTAAAATTTTAAACACCCAAACGGGTTATCTCATAAAAACACTCCCCAACTGACCTACTTGGGTCCAATTGAATTTTAGAAGCTATCCATTTGATTTTATATCAACATGAAACATCTTTTACATTTATAAAAATTTAACACGGCATCAAGTCATCACATTTAATATGATCCATCATTTCGAAATTCATGAAGCGCCCATACACTCCATGGATTTAAAATTAACTCTCATTAATCAATAATAATGTCATTTCAGAAATTAACATGATTAACCTAATGGTCCAAATAATATGGGTGACCACCTACCAATCGATAAGGCTCCCATACACCTTATTTCTGGATTTTGGACCCCATTTAACACAATCAACATTTATTTAACATTTTATCTTCATAATCCCTTTCACATATCAAAACTTATCTAACATGTTAGCATAAGAAGTAACACAACAACATGCTATAACAAAGAAGCATGTCACAACAACAAAAGATGCTAATAACTGAGGTAGTATGGCATATAATCACTCAATCATGTTAAATCTATCACCGAAACATGCTATCTAAAGAGGCATGCTAAAGAAAATCAAACATGGCATTACACCCAAGAAACACAATCCAAATTAGAAGGAATCCTACTAATGAAACTACATGGAATGTTATATGCATGACATGTGAATCTCTAATGCCTAAGATGATGCATCTATGAAACTTCCTTTCCATATCAGGCCAAGAAAATTATTCTTTTCAAAATTCTAAATATCAATAAACAATGGAAAATATGCCAGTCACTCAAGGTGAAATCATATCAACTGTAACCTCTAATAGTACAAACATCAATTCCCATCCCTAGCCAATTGGTCATTTACCTTACATGAGGTGATCAGTCCCAAGCATGACTATTAACCAAAGCGCTGACACATTCATAGTCTCCTATCTACCAACCCCAAAACAGTAAGACAAAGGAAGAGAAAGATACATAAACCTTTGATACCACTTTGAAACAACCCAACCCAGATCACCACTAATCTTCTGGCTGGACCCGTCGCCACATGACCTCAAGCGTATCTCCCCATATTCCAGAGGCTACTGACTAGCGGCAAGGTTCTAAGGATAGTCAGTGGGGAGACTATACCCTCTTGTCCGAGTTACACAATGGTATATCAAGGTGGATAACAAACAACAGTCGATGTAGTAAATCATAAATGAAAAATAGTTGAAGACATATAATACTCATTTTATAAAAGTTTACAACGCCAAATTATACAATAGATGCATGCATGACATGATAAAGATACAAAAGTAGAAAACAGTGAAAAAACAGCATGCTTCCCATTCCAATGCAGAAATAAATAAATAATTTCTCAAAGCCCCAAGGGAAATCTCCTCAAGCATCCCGAGCCTCTTCTCGGTCCTCTGCTCCTAACTCCCTTGTAAATGTAAATAGTATAGTTCTACAACCAAAAAGAATCTACTTGGGTACCCTATACAATGGTGGCCTAAGTAGGGTGTGGGATATAAATCTCAGTAGGTCAGGACCACCGGTGTATACCCCAAATCCAGAAATTTTATAAATAATTTAAAACACATGAAGGCATGCATAATACATATTAATCATTACAAAGTAACTATATACTCAAATACCTACTTCCGCCCTCAACAGGTGTTTGAACCTGTAGTATTTATTTGTCATGCATAGTCAACAATCATTACATAATCATTTTCCATTTATCAATTACTCAAATATTATTATGAAAGTCCTGATATTCGGCCTACGCTCAACATCTCCCATATAAGTCACTCACTAAAGATGTCTCCAAAGGCCATATGAGTAACCAAGTAAAGGCTGAGTCCAAGCTTGTGCTTTGGCTTGGATAAGGCATCATAAGTTATTCAATTAAATCGTTCATATATTATTTCTATGACCGTCCACTAAAATAGTGATTCGCTCCTGGGTCCGTCCACTAATAGTGGTTCACCCAATTCATTAATAAGTCTAAACCCTTTCTCATAAACAATTCACAAAACATCATGTCACAACAGCCTTCATTAACCATTAACACATTTCACACACGAACAATTGGACCCACAGTCCAATGTTAATTAATGGGTGAAGAACATCTTGTCTAGCACCCTCGAGAGTATTCATAGAATCAGTCCATGTCTCACAACCCATAGGTATTTGGAGCATCAGTCCCTAACCAATAAAATAATATTTTCTTTTAATATGGGTGTAAAACACCATGTCTCACACCCCGTGAGTATTTGGAGCATCAATCCATGTCTCAAAACCCATTTATCAATCATACACATACATCTATCATTGGTGTAGAATTCCATTTATAACACCTTGTGAGTATTTGGAGCACTAGTCCCTGTCTCACAGCCCATTCATCAATAAAACATAAATATTTATCGTTGGTGTAGAATACCATGTCTAACACAACAAAACCAACACATTAATTAATTCAACAATTAATTAACAACACAAATTGCACATCAAATAATTCAACACTAAATTAACCATTCAAAATCTCATTGATTAATAATTAATTAACAATTAATTATTCTTATCAAGCCAACTGAATAATTAACTCAGCACTTAACTATCCAAATTCTTTAACAAGTCTGAACCCGTCCATTCCAACAATGGTCCGTCCAGGACTTTAAATATATATAATCTCCCCATAATCATCTCAAAACATGATGAAAAAGTAAAGATATTTAGCAATCAACTCACACAACATATCACATTTTCAAATAACTCCATCCAATATGACTTAAGGCATGAAAAATTAATACGCATCAAAAGATACTCCTGGCCAATAATCGTAACAAACTATCAAATCACAATCTTAATTTAATGCATGAAAATTAATTAATTCAAAAATTAATTAATTAAATATTATATCTTTAACCAATTCATCAATTAGTTAACCATTTACCATTTAACATGTAATAATAAATTTATCTATTAATTATTATTAGGTTCCAAATTATATCCCGAATATGTCAAATATTCAATATTTTCAATAATTAGTAAAGTCCACAAACTCATTCCAACTCATGACTTGATAATTAATTCTAAAAATAATTATCCTTATACTCAAACTCCACATTCTAGTCACTTAATTGTTTAATTATATCAAATTAATCAAGTTAGCCAAACATCTTAAACTCAACACTAGTTCAAGTCCTCCCTTATCTCATGTGGGAAACACTTATCAATAACATAAAAAGTGTCTATCATCGACATATCAAAATCAAAGAAATTCAAATTCTCAATTTATTTAAATAAACTATAATTCTTAAATTAAGTGTTAAAGACTTGGGACCCTCCCTCAGTTTTTGACGGAAACCACAATGAACGAAGAACCCTCAAGAGAAATGGGTTGATTCTTCAAGAACATGCCTTTGATCACTTCTCCTAGTAAGACCAAGAACAAAACTCATCAAACATGGCATCCACACACTTAGATCTACCCATAACGGGCGTAGATATAAGAAATTGTGAGAAGATGAGAGGTAGATCTAAGCAGATCTAAGAAATCGAACAAGAACAACCAAGAACATCTACCTACCTCAAGAAACTGGCTTCAATTCGCCAAGATAAGCCTTCAGATCGCCTCCAAAATGCTTGGGAGATGTTCTCCTACCTCCAAGGAAGATAAATCCTGAGTTAGGTCCGCATAGGAGGAAAAAAGAGCCATATAAAGGAAAAAACGAGTGAGATCCACAATTTGAGGATCTAATTTTGGTGCTTTCACGGTTAGTTCACACGGTTTGACAAACCATTCACTAACCGTGCGTTAGTTACTGCATCGACCACCCTTTCCACATTGTTTGGCCGCACGGTTAGACAAATCGTGCACCGCCCGTACGGAAGCTACTGCCTCCAAGAACAAATACGCACGGTTTCGCCGCACGGTTAGAAAAACGGCGTGCCGCCCGTGTGTCTTCCCCTTATCCTCAAAAAATCTATCAAAGTTTGAAAAATTAACATATTTAGGTATTCCAACACTCGGAAAAAAATTCTGGAGCTCAGTTTAAAAATAACGACCACTGATAAAACAAAAAATAAATTCAGAAACATTCATAATTTTATCCCGGTTCCAATCACGGGATCTTACTGCATGGATGTTATATGATATATAATATGTATTTGAGCATACATAATGTCCTTTTTATTGTGAATGCTAAAATTTTACTAAGGGAATATCATACTAAGAGTTGTATGATACATTCATAGCATACATTATATATTTTCTAAGGATCACATAAAAATGAAATAAATAGAAACATATAACGTGATATTTAATATTATTCATGAAATATGTAATATTTTGTGTTTATATGTAAGATTATTTCGAAGTGAAAAATTGGAAATTACCAAATCTCTCCCCTATGTAACACAAGATATCTCATTTCTTATATAATTATTAATAATTTTGGGATATTTTGATTCATGAATACTTCTTATAAGATTATATTTTCTACACCATAAATGTATGTCATACCACACCAAATAAATACCTAGAGAAGTGTAAGGTCCAGCTCACATCATTAAGAAAAATATCACACCATGAAAGAGTTTTTGGTTAAACTACTAGTTGATAATGGTTTTATGAATTGATATAAAATCACACTATGAGGAGAACTAAATTCCATAGTGAATAATTAAGAGAGTTTCATGGGGTAGATTCATACCATGACAGATCCAATGAATGTTATCATATATATGTGGAAATTAAGTTCTCTGGATTTTTTGGAGAAGAAGATTTTGGGATAATTCTGGATATCGCATAGGGATTTAAAACCGAGTCTTATAGATATATTATATGTGATTGGTTTTAAAAAGTTTTTGAGGTCAATATTAATTGGGAATTTATGTTTTTAGATTGAAGTATGTTCATATTCAATGTATAAAAACAAATTATTAGGAAGATAGTGATAATTTAAAATGATAAGAGGAGAAGATGAACAATTTGAGGATTTTTGTGAGATAGGAGAAACTGATATTGTGTTTTATAGAAGACTACATGTATCAATGATATAGAATTTGATTATATTATTTAGATAATAAAATTTTTATTGAGGAGGAAGAAGAAGAAAATAAGGAGAAATAGAATATTATTTTCCCTATGATATATCTATATCATAGGTTTAAAATATAAAGGGGTGACCAATGAGGTATTACTTCCACCCACTTATTATCATCTAATATATATGAGAAAAAATAATAATAAAAATAAGAAGTGTTTTGAGATAGATATTGACATGAACCATTGGTGTTTTTTATCAATTTTGTTGAGTCTCTTAGATATTGAAGAGTTTCTATGATTGAAAATCCCAAATGGCTTAGAGAATATTGATTTCAGTAAGTGAAACAATCATAATTATGAATAACATCTAGAAACTTGGCTACTTATAGATAATTATATGAATATGATTTAAAAAAATATAAAATTTAGCTAGCTAAGTCTATAATTGGGGATAAATTTCTTATCATGGTGATGCAGTGACTTCCTGAGCATCTTGAAGATCTTGTTCATTAGACAGTTTGGAAGGAGCCTTTTTAAACTGATGGTAGTTAGTATAAAGAACTAGTCTGATGGTTATAAACCTATCAGCATACAAAATAGGTTTTTAAAGAGATTTCATTTTGTATTAAATTTCATAATATAGTGGAAATATGTATCTTATACTTGACTCAAATGAAACAGGAAGTAGATTCCCACATTGGGATTGAACTTTGTAAAAATACCGATTTCTTCTCCCTTTCATTCATTACTATGTTTTATGTGAAAATTGTGTGATGAATAATTATTAATAGATAAATATATATCTAAACCAAAAATAGAGGTTCTAATATTAATAAGGGTAATTAAAAAAGGAAAAGAAATTGGTAAAATTATCACATGATCTTCCCTCCTCTCAGAGTGACTATATGATCCTATTGGGGAATTTTCAATCTAGTCATTCAGGTCCACTCAATAGATACCACAACCCTCATTCACTCTCATATAAATAAAGGGTGTGGTGATACTATCACCAATAATAAGTAATAAATGTATCCCTCTCTTATATAAAATCCAAAAATTTGAGGCTAGATTCATACACAACACTTTGACTAACCAGACACCAAATTACCTAATATGGTAGAAACCACTACACCACTGGTATGCCACTAAAATTTATTTAAACTTAATAGATTTAAGATTTATCTAACTAGATCACTATTTCTAGAATTCACGTTGAAATGAACATATTTTTCCTGAACAAGGGACAACCATAGACCACACTATGGAAAGCTTTCACATGTTTCTTCAAAATCACAATAAGTGAATCCTACAATACACCTTTAGTAAAAATAATCCAAACAAACTACATGATGGGTAGTCATCTATAACTTCATGTTACTTAAATTTTCTCTCCATTGATAGTGGTCCCACTAACAATTTTGATAAACATCACCTCATCTACTCAACCGCGCATCACATTGAAATTCTAGAAACATGTATCAAATCCTTACTAATAATGATACTATTGGGTCTCATCCCCACCACAATAGAATAACATGAATGATATCTTCCTCCATAAAGTTCAAATTTACTTAATTATATGGAGTGAGTGACATATGATTTTTAGTAGTGGGGATTCTCAAGTTGACATGAGTCTATCTATGAGCTCAATTAGAATATCTAGATTCATAAAAATTGGTGCAAGATAAATAACATGTGTTTTCATAAAAAAATAATAATGATATCACTACTAAAATTTTAGGCTATATCCATGGTTTATAATTGTGGCTATAGGTCAGGAAACCATGGCTATAGGTAATAGCCACAATTTGGTGAATTGTTTCTCCTATTGGCGTGTCAATAGGGTCATGACTATAGACACAGTTTCAACCTGTGGTTGTAGGACTATATCCATAGTTCTTAACCATATAAATAGATATTTCCACATCATATTATAGAAATAGTTCAAAACCATGTCTAGATCTTTCATAAAATTCAAAAGAAAATCAAGAAACACAGTACCCCACCCAACATTTCATACACACCAATCAAAAGTGATATCAAAACATTAAAATTATTTTAAAAATTTACAATGATTTTTAAAAAAATCAAGGTTTTATTTCTTTCACTTGGGAACTATTGTGGAATGTAAAATTTTGCATGATGAAAAAGTTTAAAAGATATGTATAGACTTTACATTAAAAGAAGTATATGAACCAGTGGTGATTTAAGTTTTATCAACATTCAACTAACATGGGTTGAAAACAAAAATACCTCTCCCACAAAAATCATAGCAATAAAACCATATAGTATTTTAAGATAGAAGCTAGTTAAGTAGAAAATTTCACTAAGGAATGTTGCCCCAACTAGAAGATGCAATTGATATTAAAACATGTTGTTAAAAGTAGGAAACAAAATCACTAAAATTTAAACAGAATTTTTGAAAAAATATAATGAATTATGACCATATCTCACCTTAAAATAATTATATATTTTAGTTCTCTAGTTTTGAAGAATTAATCCCTCATCCAATGTTCCTAAATTACCACAAATAAATTTAATCCCCCAGATAGCTGATCTTCATTAATCGGTTAATAACCTCATCTATAACCAGTATCAGTACTGATTAATAAAAAAATTCATTTATTTAATAAAATGATAAAAATTCAAAAATAAATATAATATCATCTAGGGTAGGAAGGTTGGAATGATACACTACCATGTGATAAATATTGTAACCATACATAGGTCCCTAATACGAGTCAGCTCCAATGTAAAAGTTGTAGGAAATGTAACCTACCACCAATGTAACAATAAACGGTTACATTACAACATAAAATTTAAATAAAACAAATCATCTTGATAAAATTATATAATATAAAATAATATAGAAATAAAGTGTAATATAATTGACTTAAAAAATAGACAGTAGATTACCCAGAACATTGACCTCATAGACACTATCAAGCAAGAGGACTTTCAAGTCATTAAAAAATCATAGGCATTGTTCAAAAGATGTTTTCACAGAACATCTAGACAATAAAAAAATACCATAAAAGTATCACATATTCTACTGATAATCAATTTCTTAACTATTTTCATAATAAATTTAGATATAGGGAGAGAGAGATATCATATGATTGCATTGAAAAAACAATATTAAAATAGGCACATGGGAACTCACTGGGATGTCTTATTTGATGCTTGATTATGGATTCCTTATACATCTGATTCATGGTCATAAACATTTGAACCCCATAAACCTAAAAATATTATAATAATGTCTATTAATACATAGCTTAATTTTTCAATGAAAATGGAGAGGAAGAAATTGTGTTAATTTTTCAAAAAGAAAGTGAATGAAAAGTTTGCAGAACTGTGAGCTCTGTAACTTGATTAAAAATTTCATAATTTTATATCTTCCAAAAATAAGATAATAAATGAATTCCAGAATGTATTTTAGATAACATGCACCTTGCACCAGTCTCCCCCCCTCACATCATCCCACCTACCCACCCCCACACCATCCCTCCCCTGCACCATCCTTCCCACTGCACCAGCCTCCCCTCACACGAGCCCCCTCCCTCCTACACCAACCTCCCCCTACCCCTACACTAGCCTCCCCCCTTCACTAGCCTCCTATACACTAGCACCCTCCCCCTGTACCCCCACCCCACACACACCATCCTCCCATCTAATCATCTACCTTCTCCTGCACCACCCTCAGCCCCTTCCCCCGACACTATCCTCCCCATGAAATAGACTCCCCTCTAACCACCACCCCCACCCTGCACCATCCCCCCTATACTATCCCCCCTCCACCTAGAACCATCTCCCTACACCCCCCCCACCCCCTGCACCATCCCTCATTCCCCACCTGAACCAGCCTCCCCCTGCCTATACTAGCATCCTACCCCAACCTCCCCCATGCCTGCACCAACCTCATGTACAAGTCATTTATATATAAGTTCTTCAATAACTAGTTTGAGACTATACTACATACATGTATATCACAAAACTTTTATTCACAAGTTATGAAATTATAGATCGATCAAGACTTTTGCAAGAGTGTTTTTTTAGCATGTAGTGTACAATAGTAAAATATTCTTCATATACTGTAAGGACTTATTCCAGTTTGAGTAACAGTATGATATTTTCTTTATATCACTTTATTAAATACTCACATAGGTCTTATTCACATAGTTGAATCCATGTATGATCTAAACCTCCACATATTTGACTCTCTATATATGAAAATTGAAATAACCAAATTCACCACATTCCCATGTTTTATGTAGTCAATTTACCACATTATAATTCTTTATGTAATCAAATTTATTATGTAGGATAATTATCTACGTATCCCAATATATTATGTATGTAAATATCCTTATATATCCAAATTCTGATAATTTGAATTGCTTGAAATCTCAAGATTCAATGCGTTTTTATACCCTCTAAAAAGGGGATTTATCCATCTATCCTATTGAATTATATTTTACCATATTCATAATATTTACATTGGGTCCAATAACTCCTAAATTTTACTTATATATCATGTGATATCACTAAATAATATAAGAACACAAAATTTGGAATAATTGTTGTTGGAAAAAAAATATTACAAAAATTTAGTCAACTTTTAAAGCATCCAAATATCTGATTCAGAATTCATCATAACTGAATTAAATATATTTTAACATATAAACTTTCAAATATAAATGTCACTTGAGACTCATTTAAGGTTGAAGTATCGTAAACTAACCCAAATGCATCCAAAGATCTGTCTTCCTAATTACAGAATCTAAAATGTATATGTGATATTGTATGCTCCCAACATACATTTTCATCCTCCACATCAAGATCAAAGTCCCCATATTCCTACAATATAAAGAAACTACAAACACCAATAATAAAAAAATATGAAGTAAATTATGATAAAATCATAAAAGAAAATTATTATATAAAGCCCTGGATTTTCTTTATACTGGTCATATCATGGAGAAATAGTCATAAATCAATGCCCAAACTCCTACAAATATAACATCACACATGAGGGTAAATAAAATTCTTGTATATTCATGGAAAACATATACCTAAAAAAGGAACATTGAACCACATATGTGTATGATCAAGATACATAATCTTTTTACTATAATGGATGGTGGTAGACCCCCAAGAATATCACCAAGTCTGCCTGTTTTGCATCAAGTCCCACCCTCTTCCCCATTGCCTACCCCGCCCATTGCCTCATTTCCTACCCCTTGCCTACCCCACCCATTGCCTTGCTGCCTACAATACCCGCTACCTCACTTGTTGCCATGCTGCCTGCCTCACTGCCTACCCTACCCCTGACCTTGTTGTTTTCCCAGCCCTCTACCACACCCCCTACCCCACCCGCTGCCCCACTACCTGTCGCGCCCGCTTCCTTCCCCGATGTATGCCCCACCCATTGAGCCTTCAAACACCATTCCCCTAACCCTCGCGCAACCCTACCCCCTACACACCCCTTACAGTCCCTACATCCAATGCCCCCTGCACACCCCATGCACACCCCTTGCACCCCTTGCACCCTCCCCCACCCCTTTTACCCACTTTCACCCCTACCCCCTCCCTCTACCCCCTACACCCCCCAAACACCCCTTTCGCCACCCCTTCACACCCCATACACCCCCTCCCCCCATGCACCCCATGCCCCGTGCACACCATGCACAACCCTTGAACCCCACTGCACACCCCTACACACCCATGTACACCCCTTGCACCCCGCTGACCCCTGAAAGTTTTTTTAGAATAGAACATCATGATTCAAATAATGGAGATACTCAAATCATAAAACAATACTTGAAATTATATAATGAAAAGAAAATGGCATGAAATTCAGGGTCTTACATTGAGTTATGGTTCTGGATCAATGACTTCAGGTTCAAGTTCTATGTCATCCACTAGAATGGATTCACCAATATAATAAATTAATATTATGGAAAAATTAGGGGAGAAACTAATAGTTGAAAGAGAAAAGAATCAGGAAAATAGGAAAATTTGACTACATACCATCGAAAGTGTACCATAAGAGGTAGGGGTCACCTTAGAGCAACGTCGGTTAGGAGGTATGGTGGTCATGTTAGAGGAGGATACAATTCAATATAATAATAATAATAAAACTTAACTACTATAGAAACAAACATACATCATAATACAATAATACAATATATGTAAAAACAAGAAGAAATGTCGTAATATAATTCAATATTACTCTAATCTAACTTAACTACAAAATAAAATTACACATGTTAACAACCAAAAAATATAATTTAAATCAATAGTGAGTCTAAATATTAGTATCTTTAGAACCATGATAACTATTATCCATGCCTCCTACAGAAAAACTATCACCAACTCTCACACCACCAGCATCATCATCGACATTGGCATTAGTATCGTCACTGACACTGTCACCGACACTGACACCAGCACCAGATCTGGCTCCGGCTCCAGCTCTGGCTTTGAAAAAGGAATCTACATAACTATAATTAATCAACATAAAATAGGTATCAACCAATACATCCTCTTTAGTTAGAAGTGTAGAAGAAAGGGAAGACATAACTTTCATCATATTTTCAGTTATCACCTTTTTTTATTTTTCAGTTACTTCTTTGATTACGGAATTCATTCATTCCACTATGACCAAACCAGAACTAGTACTCAAATAACTGTCTTCATAATACAAGTATTGAGATGGTATTGTCTTTTCCCTAGGTCAACAATGAACTCTGACCTGATTCTCATCTCTTAATACGTTATGTAGATGATCGTTCGGGCCCAAATTGTCAAGTACTTTTTCTACCAATACCTCCAAAGAATTCTATTGATTGATATATAACATATATTAAAATGATAAAATAATATAAGGAATTAAATTATATAAAAATAAAATAAATTTAAATATACTTATAGTCATCTTCTCGGTATCGGTATTTTTCATAAAACCATCATTCTTTTTCTACTTGTACAAAAAAAGGTAGAGTGAGGAACATGAACCTCGATGTTCAATGCCTTTTTTGGAAAAAAATTAAGAAATAAATAAAAATTGGAAGTCAAAAAAATTATACTAAACCAAGATAAGTATTTTAAATATTAAATTAAAAGTTCTTTCTCATGATCTAGGAGTGATGTGTTTCCAATAATATAAAAATGTTTCATTCCACTCTTATTAATTTTATTTCGGTTTGATTTGTCGTATAAAAAATAATTATATAATTTCATTAACATAAGAAAACAAGTAATTTATAATTTAAAATAATTTTTAAATAAATGAATGAATATATATATATAACACCTTAAACCCTAGGATCTTCTAATAGTCGATCATCTATTTGTATTGTGATATTCTGGAATCATGAATCGCCAGTATTTCTTCCAGATCCACACCGACTCTCTTTTTCCAACCAATATATAAGTCATACTTGTATGCTCACCAAATTTCACCTAATTCCATTAACATTTCAGTCATGGAATTTTTTCCATTAGGAAAATTATATCGAAGCTAAAATAAACAAAATATTTTTTATGAAAATATTATCAATTAATATATATAAAAGGTGATTAATATTACTTATCCAAATATCTACCCAAGCATTTTTCTTTATTTGTTCTCCAAATTCTCACCAACTTATTGGTTGAACTGGAATGATATTGTTCTATTTATCAAGTTTTCCTATAAATATTTTATATTCCTTACCATTTTTTTCAATTATAGATTTGTCCTCATTGTATTCAACTATGATTTGCATGTGTCAATTCCAGACCTCTTGCATTTTTATGCAGCCGTGTCTTCTCGTAGAGGCTAGAGCTAATCATGAAAAAAATAAAAGAAAGTAATATATATTAATTTATCATTAATCACTAATAGTAATGTTTAAACACATACCAGTAGATGGGGGATCTACTAACCACTAAAGCGATGTGTCTATATAAGGGCGAGTGGCCTCTATGGTAGGTGGGATATCTATAGTAGGAGTACTCTGTATAGTAGATGATGATAAGTTCATTGTTGGAGGGTGAAACCCTTATGGACAACCTTGTACACAAAGGGGTGGATATGGATATGGATATGGAGGTGGGATAAGTGGGGGTGTAGTACCCTGTATAGTGGATGGTGGGAATGGAAAATAAGGAGGGATGGTAGTTTGAGAACTACCATCCGATGTGGGTGTGGGTGGAAAGAGATAAGGAAAATGTGGGTATGGAAAATATGGAGGTGGCATAATGAGAGGATGACCTCCTGGTGACTTAAGCAACATAATAGTAGGCTGAACCATAGTATTGTTCATAGGAGTTCCCCTCGCCATACTATTAGCCTCAGTGTCATAATCCATCCATATTCATGTTGACGTAACCTAAAATAACATAGATGATAAAATAAAATGAACGATAACAAGATGAATAATATGAAATAGCATAATATTCAAACATAAATTGTACTTACAGTGGTTCCCAGAGGATACATCCGATGTTCATTTCTCTATATTCTTCTACTTATTCAACTATCATCATAATTAGAAATTTTTACATAGAAATTTAAAATAATATTATTAGATAAATAAAAATAATGAAAAAATTTAAATAATACAACTGTATCATAAAACAATGAGATACATTATCATGTGTGATATTTATATTGATAAAATATCAAGACTTTTTTATGTTTAAGAATTACAATAGATGTGATTAAACATAAATTAGTCAGGATATTAATATTTTTATATTTGACAATGGTAAAAAATATATTAGTTAATTTTATATCATTTATGAAAGTTTAAAATAACACATATAATATTTCGATAATATCATGTAAATACTTATAAATTTGTCAATGTTATGTGTGCTCTGTGAAAGTTTTTGGTTTAGAATATGTTCTAATAATTGAATCATCTATGTCATCAAATGATATATTCTAATAAATACTGACAATTTCATCTACATCATCATTTTCATCCATGTATTCATCAAAAATGTGTCTAGGAATGACATCAAAAATAACACAAAATTGTTTTTGTAATGCATCAGTTACATAAAACACCTATCGAGATTTTTATGTAAGAATATAAGGTTCATTAGTATGAAGCTAGCAGTTCATATCAATCACTGTGAATCCATTGTTATCAATATGAATTTCCTTGTCATGACATTGAATCAAACCAATTTCATTTCATCATTGAGACATGACCATGTGAATAGTAATATAATAAATTGATTCTTTAAAAAACACTGTAATATGATGTATTTTATGATCAAGGATTTCTGTCTGATGCACGCGCATAACAATCGATTGTGGTGCTTATTGTGACACTGTCATGCTATGTATCAAATTTTTTACACAGTTATTTACAATGAATTTAAATCTATTGACAACCATTTCCTTATAATCACGCACCACATATTTTGGACCAAAGGAAAAAAGATCTTATTTCATCTGATAGTTCATTCATTGGTAGAGTTAAAAAATAAAATATACCAACAACAAATATTAAATAGAGACATGTGATTATGTTATGATAATAAAGGAAAATCTATTACCTTTTAATTTAACCAAAAAGCAAATTATTTATTATGAAATAGTCCATTCCTCTTAACAAAGATAGAGGGATTTCTCTTTTTTATAATTTCCAAATGTTCTCTATAGATATGAAATAATTGAAATTTCTAAAGATATAAATAAATCACACAATGAAAAAAATCATATTTTTTGGTTTACTTACTTGATATAATCATCAAGCACACCATAGTTGAATAATATTATAGGAAGATCTATTTCTCACTCTTTCCTAAATAATGTACACAACGTGTATGATCCGGATATCCCCCCTATTTGGGGAAATAAAGGAAATGAGTGCTCAATGGGATCATATTTTCCATCTTCAGTTCCCATTAGTCAATTAGACATTTTAGTGATGTTATCCAAGTACGATGAACATAAATCTATACATTCTTTTTCTAAATAGAATTTCACAATAGATCCTTCTAGATGATATTTTTTCTCATAGAATATTTCAATGTAAACATCATTATTTCTATAAGATACATCTAATAACTTAAAATAGGACCACCAAAAATAACATTTTTAGGATGATGAACAGTTCGATGTATCATACATGTGAAAAATGATGGTGGAAACTTTTTCTCCAGGTCGCAAAGAATAATCGGTGAATCTCTATAATTTCTGAACATCACTTCTGCTTAGTATTTTGGGACAAAGGTCTCGATAAAAATGACATAACTTAATCACCACAACTGTGAGATTATGTGAAAGTACATTTTGAATGGAAATGGGAATCAACTTAGGTAACAAGACAAGGTAATCATAGTTTTTAATAGATTTAAGTTTCATATCTTGTATATTTACCCTTTTTGAAATATTAGTTGAATAATAATTTGAAACCTTCCAAATTTCAAAGACCTAAAAAATTGTTTCTTCTATAAATTTTTCATTTAATAATATGCAAAAGGGACTTTCCACTTATTATTACCAATTAACACTGGATAAATTCTTTCTCTTATACCCCAATCCATAAAATATTGATGTGACTGCAAATCTTCTTTTGTTTTTCCATTAACATTTAAAATAGTAGAAAGTAACATCCCAAAAATGTTTTTATCAATAATCATTACATCAAAACAATGGCGTAATAAATTCGGTGACCAATATTACAACTCAAAGAATATGATTTTATTTCTCCAATTTCTATTGGAAGTTGAATTAACATGCTTTCACTTTATGATATTAGATTGACTTTTTCCAATAACAAAATTCAAATCATAAAGTTCTTTAATAATATCATTCCTTGACATTCATTAAGGTGTTTTATCTGTTTGGTTGGAATTACCAAATATCTTCGATTTTTCCTGTATGGATGATCCGTCAGTAGAAATCATCAATGCCCTATGAATCTGAACATTTGTCGAAACTTTAATCTTTGGGAATGTGTATCTTTCATAAAAATAGGTTAGGATAATTTCACATAAGTACTCCAACCATACATCATTTTTTAAGAAGGTAAATCATTTATCATCCAAAATAAAGCTGCACAAAACATAAAGTAATCCTTCCTGAATGAATTGTACGCTTGTACACCCACAATCCCGAGCTCATTTGACTCATCTATTAATAGATGAAAGTAAATATAAATACCATTTCTAAGATCACTAGGTCTAGATATCAATATAGTCATGATATTAAATGGATTCTTCATACACATCCATAAAGGAAATTTATAAATGTGAATGAAAACAGGACAAGTATTGTGTGTAGTATGCATTTGGAGAAATGGGTTAAAACCATCATAGGATAATCCCAATATAACATTTCATGTGTCAAATAAAAAAGTAGGATGTAACCTATCAAATTTATTCCAATACAACCCACCTATAGGATGAAATATTTCATCATTATTCTTATTTATTTCATCTTCATTCAATCTCATATTCCTTTCCATTTGTTCTGTCATGAAAATTTGTTGAATCCTGGAAATTAAAGGTATGTTACACATCACATTATATGGTATGCGAGATTGAGTTTTTTCTTTTTTAGTATTACTCCTTGATGTGCCACACTATTTTCACAAACATAACATTGCATTTTCCTTTCAGAACAGACAAAAATATTTGGGGTAAGAATTAATCTTAATAGATAAAAATTCAAATTTGTAAACCAACTTTTATGCCATGTAATAATTTTCTGAAATACATGCATCGCCGGGTAGTAAATCCTTAATAAATGTAATGATATTTTTTACCACAGTATTACTAAATCCATACATTGTTTTCCCGTTATGTAATTGTATTAAAAACTCAAGTTTTCTCATTTTTTACATGCCTGATATATTGGGGTATTCACATCTTTTATCAGCTTTCTAACACTCTCAATGTAATAAATCTAAATTAATAAATGAAAATTGTGTTCTAGTATTCATTTTCTCTTACACTGGTCTATATGAAGAGTTGGATTTAGAAACAAAATGAAACTGATCAGAAATCATATTTTTCATACCAATCATTTCTACTGAATAAATGCCATTCTCCACTTGATATTTTTCTCCATTGTGTTGCCACACGTGATAATTTTTTTGGAAACCATGTTTAGTGATATGGTATCTCACTTCCTCATCAGTTAAACATGGTCTTCTAACATAATCAAAAACCAAGAATCAAATCAATCTGCCATCTCAATCATTAGTGAATGAAAATCCCAAAAAATATCATAACTCCTTTCGAAACTCTTCAGTGATATGATCAAGGTTATACATCCAGTATATATCCATTATGAGGCATATAAACATAATTTAAATAAGTAATCTATAAAATTACTTAACATGATATGCATTGTTTCCTAAGATAATAAGTAATCATCAATCACATGTTCATAAAAAATCATAACCAATATTGTAAAATTACATTTTAGGGAATTGATAAATGTTTTAAATTATAAAAAATCAGGAATAGTCACACATAAGTTCCAAGAATGAATATTGATTATAATAAGAAGAGTTTATATGAAATATAAGATATAATAATAATCAATCCCCAAAAGTGTTTGGATGGATTCACAATGAGTTGTGATGATTTTTATTAATTCTACAAAGATTTATTGAAATTTAGAGACATTTTGAAAATATAAACCATATGATATACCATAGTGTGTTGAAGGATGCCATTCCATTTTTTATTTTTAATCATGGAGTATAACACTGCATCATGGTGAAAATTTGAAGGATATTAGATACCATTTGATCAATTTTTCTAATATGATTATCTTGAGTTCTTCAACTTTCAACACCTAAATTTTTAATGTGTTAAATAAAATCAAAATCTAAATACATTTTGGAGTTTGGTTTAATAAATAGAGTGTGATCAAATGTGTTTGGTTGTTAGGTAACATTGAAGCATTTTCAATTCTAACAAGCATATGAATTTTATTTATGTGTTGTATATAAAGGGGTAACATTTTTATAGTTTAGACACTAGAAACTATTCTCAACTAGTGAAATACCTCTAAAAATTTCAATTATCTATTCTCCTGTGTGGATGATCTATAATACCATTTATATAAAATAAGTTCTACCAATTAATTAAGTTATTTCAATGTTTTGTGGATATAATCAATTGAAATAACACATAAACTGATTAAATTCTCAACTTAGCAATGTAAATGATGTTTCAAGAGTGATATCCTGGAATAAATAAATGATTAAATTAATAAAGTAGAAAAAGAAGTCCTCAAATTCAAAAAAAACTTACAAGCACCGAAAATGAAATTTACTGCTTGAAAAAAATAAATTTTGAATATTTTTAAGATATTTTTATATATTATAAATGAAAGTACAATTTACCACAAAAATATAATCCTCACCCACACATAAAACTAAACATTTTTCCAAAGGTTTAACCTTAAAGAGGAAAACCAATTTTAAAATTAGGTTCAAAACTAGTTTTCAATTCAAAAATTATGAAATATGGAAAAAGGATAATAAATTAAAAAAAAAACCACCATTACATCAATAAGGTATCCATATTCAGAAAATTCAATGAGTAAACGTGTAATTTAGTAGTGAATCAAATGGATTTCTAGTTAAAAAATAAATAATAGCATGTGCATCGCTCCCTTTTTAGTATGTAATAAGACCCAAACTGCAAGCATAAATTACAAAACATAGTACACAAAATAACCCTTTTCACCAAGAAAGGAGATAAAGAACCATTATCAATCACATAATTCAACATCCAATAGGCCAAGAATAATTAAAAAAATTTACTTCAAAGATAAATTAAATACTTAATCACAAGTATAAACGAAACTCAACTGAAGATGAAGCTTTAGCCTCTGAATTTTAATCCCAAAATCCATAGACCTATAACATTTATTCAATTGATTTTCTATAAACCATTAGATTTACTATGAAACAAGACAAATTAAACATTAATTTCATTGGCTAACTCCTAATAAAAATGAAAACAGAATAAGAAGAAAATCAAATAAAGAGCTGAATTTCAAGGTGAAAGAATTTATCAGTCACTCATGGTCAAATAAAAGTTAGACATACACAAATTCCAGGAATTTAAGAAACTCTTATAAAGTAAATAGTTTCATAAATCATTCAAAAAATATTTATCAATGTGCAATCATTTTTTTCATTGACAACACACATCAATTTTCAGGAAGGCATAAAATTCATAATGTAAAATAGTTTCAACGGTCAAATATTATATGTATTTGTCTGTACATACATGTTTACAATATATGTTCTCAAATATTTTCAAATTTGAACACAATAAATCAATATACATACAATTTAAAATAACCAGGAAGTAAGAATGGGAATTATGGAGACAGTGAAACTCAAACATCTTTATGATAATGACAAACTTATAGTCATGACACAGACCATGAGCAGGTAAAACAACTTTCATAAACTGTCCAGTAAATACATGAAAAAGTATATTCATTTTTTATTGGCAACACACTTTAAATTTTAAATAAATTAGAAACCAGCAAATTGTAATCTTTTTTCATAACACAAGTTAGTTTAAACCAAAAATCAATCAAAGACATGATTTAGCAATAATAAAAATACAGAGATTCAATAGTGATAAAACATGTATTAAATTGTATCAAAAATGGTATTAAATTATGGAAAAGTTGGGTTATAGAATAACATTTTAGTTAAAACTATAAATACCTTTGGTGGGTAATCATGTTGTGTGACTATCCGTGAAGGAGGATGATCCCCATGAGGTGGGGTGGCCGCATCGGAGGCGCACTTGAAGAGGAGGTGGGTGGATTTCTGATAGTAGTGCAATGGTGTAGCCACATTGGGTGGAAGCATTGGGGGAGGATGATCACAGAGAGGATACCTCACACAGGTAATGGATACCTGCATTAGAGGCGTTCCGAAGAAGGAGGTGTGGAGGCCGCTAAGAAACTACGTCAACTGAGAAGTGGAGTGGCGATGTTTATTAGAAGTTTTAGGGAGGATGGAATGAAGAGAAAGGGAGATTCTTGAGAGGAGGGTTGTGGATTAGTGGAGGAGGAGGAACCTGACTACATATAAAAAAATTACATTTCCATGATTTTTTTCAAATGTGTCTATAAATCATGATAGAGCCACAATTTTAATTGAACCATGTCTATAAATTAGGTAATAGTCATGGACCTAAAAATCCTTCGATATAGGTATGTGGATAAGAATCAATTTTCTAGTATAGTCTATAAGGAGATGATATGAATAATACCTTATACCTCACTAGACGTCATATTTTAATAATTATTCCTTACATGTGTTAACTTTTAGCCCTAACAGTTAGTGCTTTATGTTCAAAAAGAATTATCTTAGGGTGTTATTTTTGTGTATGGATCAAATATTTACCCACAACTAGCTACTTCCACACAACTTGATCCAAAATTTAAACCCTTTCTTGGTAGGATGCAATTCTTACAATTGGAATGTCTCTGGTCTCAACACTACATTCAACTTTGAGGCTCATCCTTTGGTTATCTCTTGGGAGAACTCTAGTTTGTTCCCAAAACTAAGGTATAACTCTGTTAGGAAACTCTTAAATAACAATACTTACTCAATGTCTCCATCTTAGGTGGGGATTAATAAGAGAACAACCCCAACCAAATTTCCCTCTTTTAATGATCTACTAAAACTACATAGCACAAAAAATCCACTAGGAAACATGTTTAAGGAGTACCTCATGGGGTCTGTGGTTCTTAATGAGTACATTGATAAGGTCATGCTTCCCTATTAAGGGTATATCATCTCTTAAACTTGAGTCATCGTCACATCACTAGATGTAATAACATTTAAAACAAGGGATCAAATTCCAAACCTGGTAGAACAATCACATTATGAGTTTGAGAAAAAACATTTCCCACTAATGGATTACTGCACCATGTATAAGACATAAGAAAGAAGATTTATCTAGTTAATGGGTGTCCAGAACTTACATAATGCATGAGTAAATGACTCCCAAAAACACTCTACCACTGTAGGATTAGTGTTATATTTGTTTCTGGAAACTACTGCTAATGGAACTACCATATCTAAAGTTTCATAGGGGTTGTCCTTCCTGAATAAGATGAAACTACCATCCACTCTATAAAAAGGTTCAATCTAAATAAAAATGTAATATAATATTCCTCTACATGATGGGAACTGATATCACTTAATTTGGTTTTAATCATTTCCTTTTTTCCTCAGTAAATTAGCGATGAGTGGATCGAGCACTAGCACAGTATTTCATAACATTGCCTCTATCTTTGTTTTGACTATGTAAAGGTTACATCCTTGATTTGTTATAATTAATATACAATTATTAAATTATATCTGGGTGTTCTGACACTGAAAATAAATTTAAAGGATATAACAGAACATTACATGATTTATATACATTCTGGACTATACCCTAAAATTAATGCTTTAGTGTTCTAAGGTTATTTATAGATTATCAAAGTCTTGGTAAAATGAATACTTTACCCACTACAAAACATCGGATTCCCTAGTTTGACAACAAAACTAAAATATTATTAGCACCATTTCCCCAAATTTCCAAACCATTGTGTTGAAACCAAATATTATCTTGTTGGATTTGTTTTCAATTGTAATTTTTTGCCTTTTGGAATTAATTAAGTATTTTTTTAATGATTTAGTTATAAATTTGGTAAGGTTTTGTCTTGTGTATCTAGATATTTGGTGTCTACTATGTTCCCACTTACTGGCATGCTCTATCCTTATTACCTAACCCAGCGTGCTATGACCCCATATCTGGTCTGGCATGATGGGATTCTGAGTAGTTTGGGATGGTGATGGAGGTTGGTTTAGTGAGGACCCTATATTTCCATTATGAAATCTCAGTTTCTTCTTCTTTGGTGTTGGGTTGTCCTTTCTGGAAGGTTTTCGATCACGATTGGGGTTTTATTTTAATTTTTTATATTTTATTTGTGTTGTGATATTGGATTTCATTATCCCTATTCCATAGTTGTGAGATTATGAGGTATATCATCCCCGATCTAAGGTCAGCGTTCACTTTTGAAGCCTTAGTCTACTAAACTCTGTGCTGGATTCTTGATTCTACTGCTTCCTGAAGGCTATATCTCTAGGATAGTTCCCTTATTTCAGTGTTGTTGTCTACTACATAATGGGATTCCTTCTGGTGTTTTTTACAGGATATGGATGGTGTTCTTGATTTTTGAAGTTGTTTATTTTTCAAATGCTTTTGGGTTTTTATTTTGTGGATATTATGGCATCTCACCTTTTTTATACATAACTTTTCATTAAATTTTACATACATAGGATCTTTAAAGTCTAGTGTCTTGGAAATCAAGAACAATAAAACTTGAAAACAACATAAAAAATTATTCTAATCCACTTGTAAGGATTTATCATAATTTCATCCTAAGTACAATTACTACATCTCATAACCTTGAGATATACATTAAAAGAAAAGGGTGAGCAGAAGGCCCAGTAAGTGTAAACAAGGGAATCAGTTTACTAGGGATATTAATACGAACTTGAATAAAATATAAAGACAAGAGAAATGAAATAATAGTCATATCAAAATGAAAAGAACTTGAATCATAACTTGAATATGTGGCATATAAATTTAATTTATACATTCATGAACATATCACCAAGGTCCATCCCCAAGGTGTCATAAAAATTACCATGGTTATTCTCCAAGGTAACGTGAAACTTTTCACCCCTAGAGTTTAATTCTTTACCAAATGAATTAGAGTGCTATCAGGGAGCACCCTTAATATTTCTTTATTTTCATGTGATCCACATATATCATAATAGAATATTTCATGAAAACCCCTTATAGAATAAAAGAAATGGGTTTCATCTCAAAATCATGACGTTTCAAAAGTTCTTTAAAATAAGATCATTATGTCATTTATAACCCATGGAAAGGGAGTGAGGTTTATATGTATGTCCATTCCAGAATAAAATATATAATTTTTATATATTTATGAACACCCATTGAAACGAAATAGGTCTGGGTATCCACATAAATAAACAATATAATTTCATGAGAGAAAGAGATAGAAATTTTGAGACGAAATTTCTGCAACATAACGGCCATATAACATGGTTTTAGAAAACATTAAAAAGAGAGGGAACAAGGGTCACCCACTCATAAAAAATTCATAATACGGTATGGGTACTTAATAAGATCATGGTATGAATATTTGAATGACATACACAGGAAAAGAAAATGTGAAAGAAAATAGAAGATGTGATTTGTTTTAAGAGAAATTTGGCAGCCTAACGGCGTCACTTAAAAATTCAGAAAACAAATTGATGAGAGCGGAAAGGTTATCTCAAAAATTATACATAAAATGGAGATAAATGATAAAATATAATAACATACCCTCAACATAAAAATATGTAAATTATAAGACACAACATAAAGGAATTCATGACTTAAAAGAGGAGGGTGAAAGGATCCCTTACCTTGAAGAGTAACTTCGAAATATTGAAGGGAGGGACCTTGGGAGGCATGAGGGAACCTACATAGGACTACTTGGGAGGTAAAGAGACCAGAACTTCATTGGGGAGAATTTTGGAATGAAACGGATTAGGGAAAGTCTTGGTATTTATAGGGGAAGTGAGGGAGGAAATCATTAATTGCCAAGGGACACCTCATTGATGGTATTAGAAAAACCATGGGCTTGCCCATGGTATTTTCCCATGGTATTGGCCACTTGGGAAACCTCATAACTTATATTACTATTCATAAGTCGAATAAAATGATTAAATAATTATTACATCCTTAATTATGTCATTAAACACCCAAAACTAAAAACTGTATTTTCACTATTCAACAAGAATTCAATTTTTTAGAAAAATCCCCAAAAATTACCATAACCTAATATCGATGCTCTGAATTCAAAAAGGAACTCCATTTTATAAAAAAAAATTTCTAAATATTTTGAATTTAATTTTTAAATAAAAACATTATTCACCCGAAAAAACTAATACTTGACTAATAGTTTCTGAAATAGTTCTTTACCTATTTTATTCAATCACATTACTTAATCAAGGTGGATAAATTATATCAATATTTTCTAAGTGAGGTTACTTAATCCATTTGGTCACATTACTAATCATAAGCGTAAAATCACTATTAATAACTTACGATTCACCAAAAAATAAGTTTATCTTATTAGACTCTAAATTTCTTACTGACCACAACTGTAGAAGAACATTTTTTGAAAATCATTACACGTTATTAATTATTTCAGGTTTACAAAAATATTTTTAAATATCATTTTTTTAATCAATAATATACATCCAATATTTATCTGGATATTTAAAAATTCACAAACTTCACCATAAGAAGAAATCAAAAAATTTAGTTATATCAAAGGATTACATAAGGTAGCTAAGGTCCTGTTACATATCCCCTTATAAGACCAGCATAGGACCTAAGTGTAAGGTGTAAAAAGGTGATATAATCTTGGGGAGGCTTGGCCAACATTACCCGAGTGGTGATTTCTATCATCTTGAACTTCTCGCAAAAGAGATTCCATTCCAGCTTCACATGATGAAGTTCGGCTTGGGTTTGGTCCATAGAAAAGCCCAGTGGTGCTACCTCCTTCCCATGATTCATCAGATGGGATTTGATCGGCCCGAGACTACTGGATGAGGTCATCAAATCTTCTTTCTGTATTAACCAAGAACACTTGTATTTATAGAAAATAATTGTAACATTTAGTTTACAATGGTCATAATGACCAATGGTCATATAAAATACAAAATCCGACGATCTCATTTTAATTGTACTCGTTTTATTAAATGAAATAGTTTTATTGAGTATAAAATAAAATAAACACAAAATTAGGAAAGAAAAAAAATTAAAAATTTCGGGTTGTTACATTCTTCCCCCCCTTAATAAATTTCATCCCTGAAATATTTAACTCATACCCTCAGAGGAGAAAAGGTTTGGGTACTTCTGCCTCATAGAATCCTCTGGTTCCCAGATGGATTATTCATATTTGTGGTTCCTCCACAACACCTTAACAAGGTGGGTAGTCTTGTTGCATAGAATCTTGTTTCTACGATCCAATATCTTCTACGGCTTCTCCTCATAAGAGAGGTCATGTTCCAGATTTACCACCTCTGGGTTTAGTTCATGTGAAGGGTCAGGTATGTACTTCCTCAAAAGGGATACGTGGAAGACATCATGAACTTGTGATAGATTTGGAGGAAGTGAAAGCTGATAGGCCACTGCTCCCACATGATCAAGGATTTCATAGGGTCCAATGTACCTAGGGATGAGCATCCCTTTCTTACCAAACCTCATGAATCTCATCTAAGGTAAAATTTGAAGAAAGACCATGTCATCGATATCCAACTCTAAGTCTCTTTGACAATTGTCGTCATAGCTCTTTTGCCGACTCTGACTAGATTTAATGTGTTGTTGGATGGAATATACTTTTTCTATAATCTCTTGCACAATATCAGGCCCAATAAGTTTTCACTCTCTTGATTCATCTCAAAAAGTAGGAGTTCTACATCGCTTCCCATATAGAGATTAATAGGGTTCCATTTGAATGATTGAGTGAAGCTGTTGTTGTAATAGAACTCAACTAAAGGGAGATGTTGATCCCACCCACCCTTAAATTCCATTGAGCACATTCTCAGCATGTCCTAGAGTGTTTGAATTTTCCTTTTAGATTGTCCATAAGTTTGGGGGTTATAGGCCGTAAAAAAATTCAATTCAGTGCTTAGAGCATGATGAAGACTTCTCCAGAATTTTGATCTGAACCTTGGATCATGATCAGATACGATATAAAGTGGAACTCCATGCAGCCTTACCACTTCCTTTACGTAAATCCTAGAAAGTTGATCAATAGATAAATATTCCTAAATGGATAAAAAATGAGCAGTCTTAGTGAGACGGTCCACAATAACCCATATCACATTGGTTCATTTGGAAGTTCATGGAAGACCAATGACGAAGTCCATAGTGATATTGTCCTACTTCCATGCCAGTATGGGTAGTGGTTGAAAAACCCCTTTAGGAAGTTTTCTCTCTGCCTTTACTTTTCTGACATACTAGGCACCTTGAATTCTAGTCAGCAATCTCCCTTTTCATATTATCCCACTGTTGGCGCCAAAAATGTGGCCCGAAAGAAAGGAACGAAAAAGGACGGCGCGCTGCCTCACGAAGCTCCGTCGTGAAGCTCTGCCGCAAAGCCCCGCCGCGAAGCGCCCCAACTGTGGTGGCGCCGCGAAGCACCAAAGGCGATAATGCTCCGCGAACCCATTTGACGTTCGTGAGCTGTCGTGAAGCACCAGAGGCGGTAATGCTCCGCGAACCCATTTGACGTTCGCGAGCCGCAGCGAAGTACCAGAGGCGGTAATCCTCCGCGAACCCATTTGACGTTCGCGAGCCGCCGCGAAGCACCAGAGGCGGTAATCCTCCACGAACCCATTTGACCTTCACGAGCCGCCGCGAAGCACCGAAGGCGGCGCGCGAGCCCTGCTTCGCGGTGCCCCTTCCCTATAAATACTGGACTCCCCCTGAGTCCCAGAGGACGGACAATCCGACCTTTCGGCTTCTCCTCTCCCGAATCGCGAAGCACTCTTTACCCTGGGAATCATGAGCTCCGTGAGGTATTTCTACTTCGCGAGACGCCTCTGCTTTGTCTCGTTTTGAGCCCCTCTTCCAGGAGGGATGCCCTTCACGAAGCTCAAGGGCGTTCGCGGAGGAAGGGGATTCCCAAGGGAATCCGGGCAGCCGCGGAGTGTTTATGCTTTGCGAAACACCCAACCCATGCTAGTGATCCCTATGCCAAGGCAGGATCATTATACATCGTGAAGCACACTGCTTCGCAGGACCCTGCTTCGCGAGGCACCCCTTCTTCGTGAGGCAGTGCTTCGCGAACACTGTTCCACTTTGCAAAGCACCTCCCACTCACACCTATGCCCCATGCTAAGGCCAAGGCACCCCACTTCGCAAAGCACACTCCTCTGCTTAGCGATTCCTCTTTCTGTGCGACCCTCCGGGTTTGCACGATGTGATTTCAAAGTCCCATGGACAATACCACCCGTAGCTTTTCTTCGCCTAATGCTTCTTCGCATAGGCACGCTAACGGCTATTGCTTCTTCGCATAGCCACTCTAACGTGGACCCCTCGATGGTTCGCCCCACTACCCCCCTTTACCATGGCCTTATCGGTACCTTCCCTTCCCCAAGGACCAGAGGGTACCGGTTATGTAAGTCCTAGGGGTGTGGAGTGAACCCACCTCATCCGAGCTGCAGGACGTTAAACTGCCAAGCACCATGTTCTCAACACATGACGTTAAACTGTGACCCAACCTCGTCTCCCTCACGAAGGGTCCCCCCAGCTCGAACATTCTTTAAACCACTCGTCTCCACGAGAATGGAACTCTTCCGCACATGGAATGAGATCCTTCTTGTCGGAGTGGCGTATGTTCGCAGGGGAAGGGCTGCCTCAGAGCGTAAGCCCCTAACCTTTCGTACGGATGACCGCACCCATGCATCTCTGTACTTCCCCACTACCAAGGTCAGTGGAGGGTGTGATAGGGAACGAGGCACCCCCCCCCCACATGGGCCTCCATCCTGGAGTAAGTCCCAACACCACAGGCCGCCCAACGCGTAATCCCCTTTTCGCTTCTCACGGACGCACCCCTCGCGACGTGATCGTCAGGTCCTTGCAACCTCTTGTTTCTCACACCGAGCATGACTCACGTGGGCTTAGAGTGAGCACCGACCCTGACCACCAACCCCATTTGAACTACGAGGTCTTTGATCCATGTCAAGGCATGGTACGTAGGAAGCCTTTACGAGGTTCAAGCCCACCAATAGTGGACCCACGGGTCTACTTTCACGTCGGTTCACCGACAAACCCCATTTGAACTACGAGGTCTTTGATCCATGTCAGGGCATGGTACGTAGGAAGCCTTTACGAGGTTCAAGCCCACCAATAGTGGACCCACGGGTCTACTTTCACGTCGGTTCACCGGCAAAACCCATTTGAACTACGAGGTCTTTGATCCATGTCAAGGCATGGTACGTAGGAAGCCTTCACGAGGTTCAAGCCCACCAATAGTGGACCCACGGGTCTACTTTCACATCGGTTCACCGACAAACCCCATTTGAACTACGAGGTCTTTGATCCATGTCAAGGCATGTAACGTAGGAAGCTTTTACGAGGTTCAAGCCCACCAATAGTGGACCCATGAGTCTACATTCACGTCGGTTCACCGACAAACCCCATTTGAACTACGAGGTCTTTGATCCATGTCAAGGCATGGTACGTAGGAAGCCTCCACGAGGTTCAAGCCCACCCATCATCCATTCCCGTCAGGTCCCATTCTGGTCCATTGGTAAGCCATTGCGACCCATCACCTTTGAACTACGAGGTCTTTGATCCATGTCAAGGCATGGTACGTAGGAAGCCTCTATGAGGTTCAAGCCCACCCGTCCTTCACGTCGGGTTTCACCCCGGTCCAACATGACGTTAAACTCCATTATGGTCCAGTGGTAAGCTGTTGCGACCCTTTCCCATTTGAACTACGAGGTCTTTGATCCATGTCAAGGCATGGTATGTAGGAATCCTCCCAGAGGTTCAAGCCCAACTCCCATCGGACCAAGGTCCCTCATTTACGTCGGTTCGCCGACACCCATCGCCCGTCGTTTATTCACGTCAGGGTTCACTATCGTCCTGCATGACATTAAACTGTATTTCCTGAACTACGAGGACTTTGATCCATGTCAAGGCATGGTGCGTAGGAAACCTTCCCAAGGTTCAAGCCCACCATCAGTGGACCCACGGGTCTACTTTCACATCGGTAATCTGACAAAGCCCATCGGACCAAGGTCCACCTTTCCTGAACAACGCGGACTTTGATTCCCTGCCACGGGGATACGTAGGAAGCCTCGTCAAGGATCAAGCCCAATTTCACAGTCGCCCATGGGCTGGCCACGGTATCGATATCCCTTCAAGGAGGATTCCTCAAATCTGATCTATCTTAGCTAATGCTCTGGTTGGGTTGATCCATCCTCGCTGGACGTTAAACTTGTGACATACCCTATGTTGAGCACGGGATGCTGAGGAAAACCTCAGATATGTGTCTATGACACATAATTCCCCACGCTCGATGTGGAATTCCTCGGGCTTCCACACCCTCGAGAAGCCTTGTGGTCAAGGATAACAGACAAACATGCCAGGTACCCCAGCATCCAGACACGCTACCGATGCCTCAACGTGACTACTCCCCTGACCGAAGGTTGCTGCCCTGATTGGACCCTTTGGAATGTCCCGACAGAACCAGTGTAATTAACCGGCGTCCATGGAAACATGGCACTGGGAAGAGTTTCACGAACTAAGTATTAAATCTATAAGGGAGACCCGGACAAGGTGATGAGTTCTGAGGAGGAATCCGCAGGAGGAAGAACCGACATCCCATCATCCTGTTTCGATCAAGGAGCAGACGTCCCTGAATAAGGAGTGAATGCTGCCCACCTTTGGAAAGCGGGAATGCAGGGCAACAGAAGCGCCGCACATCCTCCCCCACGGACGGACGGGCGTGCGCCCCGACAAAAGCGTCGGAAATAGAAACGGTGAACCCGACGTGAAGTTCTTCTCCTCAATATGGAGATTAGTAGCGTTCGAGACACCATTAGATTGACGTGTCACCAGATCCAGATATCCGGTGCCTGGTCCCGCCAAGCAAATAGCGGGCCTGTCGTGAAACTCACCGGAAGTCGGGGTAGCAGAACGTGGGGCCCCCTGCTCTGCAGCATGTTGGCGTGGATCCTTCTCACAGACATGGAGAATGGAAGAACACTGGGGAACAGGCTTTCAATCCTTTTCCTCTCAGTACTCATGAGTTGATCCCTTCGTTTCCCAGGAACCATGTTGCTATTTCAGAGATGCGGTCACCATCCGCTCCTCACCCACGCAGGGGTAGGGGCAACACCACGACGGCCACCCCACGTAGCGCCGCTACCGCCACGACGGCCGCCACGTTGCAGAATACAGGGCGTCCACGCCCCCTTTCCCCATAAGAGGTCATCCAACGAAGGGTGATCAATATCCTTGTGCGCAGGTATGAGGAAGAAGGGGTCATCCCAACCCGGGATATGGCCCGCCTGGACCTGGAGGCCTCCAGGCCCCGCCGTCAACGCCGCCTTAACAGGCCGCGTAGGGAGCCCCTGCTCCCCACCCCGACATTCAACCGTTTCGGGAGCCTATCCCCAGAACGCCTTGACGACTCCTCGCCTTACGCTGAAGAGGCGGGCGATGTCCGGCTCAGTCCGCTCAGGGCCCCGACCCGGGGGGCCCAGGCGAGAGCTCCCGTCCGGCCGCGTCAGCGCCGTCATCCGGCCCCGCAGGAAGAGCAGGCATGCTACGTCCCTGCACCACCTGCACCAGCTCGCCTGACCTGACGTCAGCGCCGGGCCCGGGCTGAGGACGCTCGCCTAGGCGCATCAACGTCGACAACTACAGTGGCCCGAGCCACTGCCGACGTGTATCGCAAAGCCCCTGCATATATTGAGCAGGGGCACTCCTTCACCCAACCAGGATCGAGACCCCAACCGCCCCACGGGAAGGCTGGGTTGACTCTCCGGGTTGCAGGCCCAAGTGGCGATCGCCGCGAGCTAACCCGCGGTAATGCCACCCTGTACGGAGGTCCTCCCCGTACCACTACTCCACAGAGCGTGGGCCTTCCCCGCTCCGAGGTTCGTCATGGAGGCGTGCCTCGTGTTACCCCCATCCTGCAGGAAGACCCGCCCCGCGGCAGTGACGCTCAGCGCGGAAACATTTCTCGCGCCCGCTGTACAGGGTATGGAGTCCATCCTTCTGAAGGCACCGTCCATCCGGTCCTTCTCCAACGTGGGGGCCCTCCCTACGTCCTCTCTACAACCGGCGAAGGTCCTCCTCGCCCCAGAAACTCGAGGAGTGAAGGTCGGCCTCGCTCCACTCGCATCGACCATGGAGGTCCTCCCCATGCTCCTGCCAGTTCCAACAGAGCCCCCCCCCCCCCCCACATGGGTACTGTTCATTGAGGTCCTCCCCATGTACCCTTCGACATTTACCCTGGTGCCCCCCGCACCCCGGCTATCTTGAGTGGGGGACCTCTCCGCCACGGCGCCAGCACCGCCCCGAGGCTGCCTGATAGGGGTCAACCCTGTCCCGAAGAGCCACCCAGGGGCAGAAGAGCGGGTCGTCACCGCCACAAGAAGAATCCTGGGAAGGCCCAGGTGGAGATCAAACCTGCCCGCTTCTCCGATTCGGAAGCGGAATGCGATTCAGCGATGGAACCTTCTCCCCGCTCCTTTGTATCAAGGACTGGGGCAAGAACCAGACGCGTTAGCCTCGTTCTCCCGGAATTTGAGGTCCACCGGATTCTCGTCTCTCTCCGCAGGTACATCCAGGAGGAAGAAACCCTGGGAATTCCGCAGGTCTCGACCACGCAATCACCGCCTCTATCACCAGAAGAGCCCTCTACCTCTACCAGAGATCTCGTAGAGTTATTTTGGGGGACAACGATGGTAGATCGACAACACGACCTGTCGCCGGTAGCCGCGGCTCCTGTTCTGGAAGCTGCGATTATTAGCCCGTCGTATCGTGACATCGTGGCCAGGTCACCTCACTCTTCGGAGGATGGCCCGGAATTCGGCGGCCAGTCAGCTCGTTTGCCGTATTCTCCGACGCCGAGCTTACTATCCCAAAGGTCCGCCTCGGTACCACTACCGGTTCCTCAGCCGCCCCCGGTTGACGAGTGGGGCAACACATGGCCAGACCCTGAGTCCGAGCCTAGGAGCTTCTGGAGTATCCTTGCAGCGGATTACTTCCCGGAGAAGTTATGGCCGACGGCGGCACTGAATTTACGCATACCAGAGTCTCTTACCCCTGAAGATGTGGGGTGCTTTTGTCGAACCCTGTGGGCGACACAATTCCGCCTCCGTTATGAACGGGTGGCGTACCCCAGAAGTCGTGAGCACTTCGAAGAAATCGGCGAGCAATGCCGCCTGATCGATGCAGCCGCACTTCTTGTGGCCCAACGCCCTGAGTCGCCAGGCCACCAGAGCGCCCTTCAACAAAAATGCGTTCAGAGTCTTAAAGCACTCCGCAGAATCGTCAGGGAAGCCACCCCCCATGTGCAAGTCTGTGGTTGGGGACACTATGCCGCTCTCCTCTTCGACCCTATCCGACGACAGTCCTATTCGCTATACGACATCGAGGATATGCCCTCAAGAGGGGTCGCAGTCCACATGGCCGACGTTGTGGATAAGGAAGATGAGCTTGAGTTCCTTGATGGAGACTTACCACCCGAGGGCGTACCGCCGCTGCTCGACCCGTCAGGGAGAGTTACTCATCAGCAGAGAAACCTGCTAGGCCTCCCCGTACCCACCGAGTCGCTGGTACTCGGTCGAAACACTGGCAAGGGTAAGGAGCACGTCGGAACAGTCAAGCACTCCGACCTGTCTGCCTCTGTGCTGAAAACGGATGAAGATCCTGAGAAGGACACGTTACGCCAGCAGCTTTCTGAGCAGAAGAGGCTGGTTGATGAACTCTTGGCTGAACGTGCCGCAGAGCGACGACCCGACTATGGTAATCCCAGGCCGGGGCAGCAGGGGCAGGAACAATTTCCCCCCGGTGAGATGCCTCCGGGCAACCCTGATCATGCTACTGCCACAGACAGGGCGGAAGCCGGAACATACGGCAAGAGGGCACGATACGTCTCGCCAAACCCCCCTGAGCGACGGGGCAATCTGAAGTATCCAACCCGGGTTGCCCCAGTCGCCCTGCAGGTCGTCCAGCCAGTTGACCCACGAGCGGCCGAAACCGTCTACCGTGTTGAAGAACCTGGAAATGCACTTGTGGTTAGGGATCCCTGTCAAGATAGGGACCCCCACCCGGAGGACCTTATTGCGGCACTCACAGCCCGCCTCGAGGCGTTGGAAACGCGGCAGGTGGCGGTCCCACCAGATGGCAAGCCTTATCCCGCGTGGGTGGATGATATGCCCCCACCTCCGGGTTTTGGGAACCCCACTTTCTCGCCTTTTAATGGGACAGGGGACCCACCCCAGAACTTGGATCATTTCTCTTCCAGGTGTGGCCCCATGCTGGGGACCCCGGCTCAGCAAGAAGCCGCCAAGCTCCGATGTTTTGTACAGACATTGGAAGGTTCAGCATTCGTCTGGTACAGCCAGCTCCCTATCGGATCGGTGACCGGTTGGGAGGATCTTTGCCGGCAGTTCTTTTACCAGTTCAGCTCCACCACGCGAAAGACCATCATTGCGGACCTCTTCAATTGCAAACAGGGGCCTGATGAGCGGGTTGCAGATTTCATCGCCCGGTGGAAAGGACTTACGTATTCCCTCGATATGCCACTGACTCAGGAGCAATTACTGACGATGTGTGTGGGGAACGTCAAGACAGAGCTGGTACCCTCCTTGATTACCCAGAACTACCATGGAGGGTTCAGAGATTTCTCAGACAAGGCTCAACGCCTCGAGGAAGACCTGCAACAGGCCAGTCAGGCACGTTTGCTGCCCCCTATGATCCCATCCAGGAGGACCGCCAGGGCTGAACCCGCCGCGGTGGCTCAAATAGAAGCCCCGAGGCAGCTGGAATTGCTGCCGGCGACACCACCCCCGCAACCCCGCAGAGGTCCTCCACCTCAAGCACAGGCTCCCGCCCAGCAGCGACTGCCTCAGAACCGACAGGTTCCCCCGCGCAACATGCCACCGCCACCGAGGCGAGACAACCAGGCGCTGCCTCCTCGGCAGGCCCCTCCGGTCCCTCGTCAGGACCAGGCCCCCAGGGCCCCCTATCCGGAAAGAAGGTACCAGACCTATTCGTTCAACGAAAATCAGGTCCCTGGCTACTTCCGAAGTGCTCTAGAGAAAGGGATTGTGCGTCTGCCTGAGTGCAGAAGGCCGGCAGAGGCGCATCTCACCGATCACCCTAACTACTGCCCTTATCATCAGATCCTAGGGCACACCCTCAAGCGATGCTATGTGTTTAAAGACTGGCTTCAGAACCAGGTTAACAACAACATAGTCAAGTTGGGCCCAGCACCAGCGCAAGTGGTAGGCGTCTTTGTAGGATCAGAAATCGGCAGCGACAGCGAAGGTGAGTGGCAGCAGGTCCCTAGCCGCGGATCCCAGAAATATGACGACTGGATGGCTCGAAAAACCGTCGTCCGTGCCCAGGGTATCATCCGGGCGCACCTGGAGCAGTCGGAACCTTCAGAAGAAGTAGTCGGTGCCTCTGCATCGTCTTCACAGTCGACCTCTGCCCAAAAGGGAAAGCAGCGGCGACGCAAGAAGAAGCAACGTGCACCGCCAGTGCCGTCGTCATCCCGCAATCTCGACGACTTTATGCCCCCCGAAATGGTGATCCCTCCCATAATCCGCCTAGTGGTGGATGACTCCTCGAGCGATAGCCAATGGTACGCTTCGGTTAACACCATGGAGCTGGTAAAGCCCTATATGACCCCCGACGAGGGGGAACCCCAGGCAGACCTCCCCAACGTTTCCAGCCGACGTCAATGTCAGCGGAATCGCAATCGCGCCGGTCATCAAGGTACGTCAGCAAGCACCTGTGGCCAAGCCGTGCACGCTACCGAGACCAGGCAGCAGACTCAGCGCAGATCTCAACACGTGCAGACCCATCCAACACCCTCGGCTCTACCTCCACCGCCGTTCATGCTACTGGATCGGGGGGAGCAGCCTCGTCCGCATCATAGTCAGTCTTGCCCGGCTACAGGCCAGCCTCTGCTGTCCGATCCTAGTCCGGTGACTACTCTTCAGGCTTTTACTGGTAGGCAGCAAGATGTACCCAGTACTAGTCAATTGCCGGTTCAGCCAGCCGGACCCGTTGTGCCTCCAAATGCCGAACGACCCCCTGTGAGCAGAGGTTCGCATTTGGAACGAAAGTACGATGTTCTGAAGCACCTGGACGGCATTCCGGCGAGGCTCTCCATCCTTGAGGCCCTTCTCCTGTCATCTGAAATGCGCGAAGCACTTGCCGAGGCCCTAAGGAGCCCCCTCCAATTCGAGACGGAAGTAGCAGCTGCGGAAGCCTTCCATACCGAGACGATTGAAAATGCCAAATGTCAGGCGATTATCTCATTTTCCGGTGAAGATGAGGACCCTCCCATACAGGGGCACATTCGCCCGCTGTATATCACTGGCCACTTCAACGGTGTGGAAGTCCGTCGCTGCCTCGTTGACACAGGTTCTGGAATCAATCTAATTCCGACCCGGACGCTGCGAAAGCTGGGTCTGTCCGAAGGTGATTTAACTCCCTCTGACCTCAGGATCCAGGGGTACGACAGGACAGAGCAAACCCCAGTCGGCAAGATCCGCCTGAAGACTCAGTTCAGTGGCTTAATTGCCAGCACCGAGTTCATAGTTGTTTCTCAGGACACCGCCTACAATGCATTGATGGGTAGGCCATGGCTCCATCTGCATGCAGCGGTCCCCTCGTCGTATCACCAGTGCCTCAAGTACTCGCTCAACGGTCGAGTATGCGTGCTCCAAGGAGACGCGTCCCCTTTCGCTTCTTGTGAGGCCCGCTATCTGGATGCGGGTTATTACAAAAGTAAGGACAAGAAAATCCTGGTAAGCGAGGATGAGCCCGCCCCGATCACAAGTGATCCCTGGGCAAGCATGAACGACGCCTACATCCTCCCGATCCACCGGTTGGAGGCCACGACCCCCGACATGGGGCAATGTTTCGTTGTTTCGGGTACGCAAGGAAGAAATGTTCTCGTGTCCAAGCGACGGCGGAAAATCACCTCGTACTCCTACATCAACCAGGCTCAGGTGATCCCGGAATCCCCAACCCCTATACGGTACCGGGACGTCAAGCTTATGACAACGGCAGTGCGCCATACGTGTCTCTTCCACCGAGCTGGAATTAACCGACTCAGGCCGACACGTCACCACTGCTTTGATATCATCAAACGTGGCCCTTTAGGCTGAAGGCCAGATGGGATAGGGTCGACTGTCTTCATTTCCATGGTCTCGATGGCAAGTGAGTCTCCTGATATGATGACCGCTGCTGCCCGATTCGGTACCAGCTGCCCCATGGATCTTGATAGCCCAGAAGTATCTTTCGTCGCGGGAAGTCCCCCCACGGCTGGGCAGGAAGACTTGGAGGATTCTCCCCCAGCCTTTGAAGAAGGCGTCTCTACCACGGTTGATGAACTGGTACAGGTGAACCTTGGTAGCGAGGCAGATCCGAGACCCACGTTGATCAGTGCGGCCATGTCCCTCGAGGAGCGGCGGCAGTACGTGGACTTCCTCAAATAGCACCGTGATGTGTTTGCCTGGAGTTACGATGAGATGCCAGGGCTGGATCCCCAAGTGGTCGTCCACCGTCTGGGCCTCCCGGCAAAACATCGTGGGTTTAAGCAGCCTCCCAGGAAGATGCACCCTTCCCATGGTGCTATGGTTGAGGCCGAAGTTGATAAGATAATCAAATCCAACTTCGTCAAGGAGGTCCAGTACCCCAAGTGGCTTGCCAACATTGTGCCAGTCAGAAAGAAGAATGGGCAGATCAGAGTCTGTATCGACTTCCGCGATCTTAATCGTCACTGCCCAAAGGATGACTTCCCACTCCTAGTGATGGAGCTGTTGATTGACGCCATGGCCGGGTTCCAAGCCCTCTCTTTCATGGATGGGTATTCTGGGTATAACCAGATCCGGATGGCCCCCGAAGACGAGGATTCCACTGCCTTCAGGTCTCCCTAGGGTACCTTTTTCTACCAGGTAATGCCATTCGGTTTGAAAAATGCAGGTGCCACTTATCAGAGGGCCATGCATCGCATATTCAAACCGATTCTCGGGACATTGGTGGAATGCTACGTGGATGACCTTGTAGGTAAATAATGTCAGCGCCAGGACCATCTCAAATACCTTGAGAAAGTGTTCGGTTTCCTCCGTTCCCGTCACCTGAAGATGAACCCGCTGAAGTGTGCCTTCGGAGTCACCTCCGGGAAGTTTTTGGGATTTGTTGTCAGATACCGAGGTATCGAGATCGACCCGGAGAAGATCAAGGCCATCAGCCAAATGCCTCCCCCGAGCAACATTCGAGAGCTCCGAGGCCTTCAAGGCCACTTAGCCTATATACGCCGATTCATTGCGAATCTGACCGGCAAGTGTAAGCCCTTTTCCCGGCTCATGAAGAAAGGCGCTGCCTACGAATGGGATGAGGAGTGTCGGACCGCCTTCGAGGAAATAAAGCAGTATCTGCTCCAACATCCGGTCTTGATGCCACCCGTCTCCGGAAAGCTGCTGGTCCTTTACGTGACTGCCCTAGAGAGATCCCTCGGTGCGCTTCTCGCCCAGAAGAACAACGAGGGTACTGAGAATAGTCTCTACTATCTCAGCCGCATGCTTCTCGATACGGAGATTCGATACTCCCCTGTCGAAAAGAGCTGTCTTGCGCTCGTCTTCACCGTGCAGAAGTTGCGACATTACCTACAGAACCAAGAGGTGCAATTGGTCTACCGGGTAGACCCACTGAAGTACATCCTGAACCGTCCCATGCTGACTGGCCGACTAGCACGGTGGGCAGTGATTCTCCAGCAGTTTGATATCAGGTTTGTACCCCAGAAGGCCATTAAGGGGCAGGCATTGGCAGACTTTTTAGCTGCCCATCCAACCTCCGCGGATCAATCCCTGGACCTGGATTTCCCTGATGAGACGATCCTATCAGTCGATCATGATGTCCCGTGTTGGAAAATTCATTTTTACGGTGCCTCCCGGAGCCCCACCGGTAGGAGGCTCAACGATCCCATGCTCAACAGAGTGGGCCTGGGTATTGTCTTCATTACCCCGGCGCAGGCCGTCCTGCCATACTCGTTCCTGTTGTCAGAAGGTTGTACGAACAACGAGGCAGAGTACCAAGCTCTCATCACCGGCCTCGAGTTGGCCCTTGAGATCCATGTTCCCCACCTACATGTGAAGGGAGATTCTGAGCTGGTAATCAAACAGGTTAATGGCGACTACGTCGTCAGGAAGCCAGAGCTTGCACCGTTGTTGGAGTACACCCTCCTCCTAATGGCCCAATTCTCTTCTCGGCCAGAGGTTACCCATGTCCCACGGTCACAGAACGGCCAAGAGGACGCCCTGGCTGGCTTAGCCGCATCGCTCGCAGAACCCGAGCAAGATGATTTGGTCATACACGTGGCCCACCGGAGATTCATTGCCCCCATCACCCAAGAGGACCGTGATAGCCTGCGGGTAAGTCATCTCACCACCGGACCCTCCGTATCGGGAATCCCGGGTTCGTCGGACGCAGTGGTTGAAACCACCCCCGACTGGAGAGCACCTTTTGTCGAGTATCTCCAAAATGGTCAGCTCCCTGACGACCGGGCCGAACGCGAGTGAATCCGACGCCGCACGCTGCAATTTACCCTCCGGAGCGGCCCCGGTATTGAACAGATCCTTTATAAGCGGATTTTCGATGGTGTCCTCCTCCATTGCATCCAAGGAGGGGAGATACCTCAAGTTATGCAAGAGGTTCACGCCAGTTCCTGTGGCGCCCATCAAGCTGGGCCGAAACTGTCCCATCAAATCCGGAGCTTGGGGTACTTTTGGCCCTCTATGATCCACAATTGTATTGAATACACCAAGAGATTCCACGCGTGCCAAGTACACGCCAACTTCTTGCATCGGCCGCCGGAGCCCCTCCACCCCACCAAGTACTCTTGGCCATTTTCGGTATAGGGACTTGATGTAGTGGGACCGTATCCACCGGTAACAGCCCGCCAGTGTAGGTTCATCCTGACTGCTACAGATTTCTTCTCCAAGTGGGCAGAAGCAGTTCCGCTCAAAGAGGTCAAGGCCTGTTCCATCATTGACTTTGTGAGCTCCAACATTATCCACCAGTTTGGAGTCCCTCACGCTGTCCTCACCGATAACGGCACCAACTTCCGAGCAGCTGAATTGAAGAAATTGTACGCTAAGTACGACATCCGGTCGAACCATACCTCCCGCTACCACGCGCAGGTGAATGGAAAGATCGAGGCGTTCAACAAGACCCTCTCTAAAATTCTGTAGAAGATGGTTGGTCAAAACAAGAAGGGTTGGCCAGACAAGCTCCCCAACGCCCTCTGGGCTTACCGGACGACGACTCGCAACTCTACCCAGGTGACCCCATATTCCCTGGTGTATGGAGCTGAGGTCGTCCTACCCATTGAGATCCAGCTGCCATCGCTACGCACTGCAGTTTATGATCACCAGACATCAGATGAGGTAGCCGAGATCCGTCTAGCTGAATTAGAGGCACTGGACGAGAACCGGCTTCGTGCCCTGCACAATCTGGAAAGGCATCAGGACAAGATAGCGAGAGCCTTTGACAAGAAGGTTCGTCTCCGCTCTTTTCTACAAGGTGACCTGGTATTGGCCCTTCGAGCGCCAATGATTCCCAGTAGGAAACCGCCCAAGTTAGAACCCAAATGGGAAGGGCCTTATATCATCCATAAGGTTTACCCCAATGGAGCATACTCTTTGGTGACCACGGATGGAGAGCGTATAACCCCTCCCACCAATGCCAAGTTCCTCAAGTGGTACTTTGCCTAGGGAAAAAAAAGGTCCAGCACGACCCTAAACTGCGTGAAGGTCCAGCACGACCCTAAACTGCGTGAAGGTCCTGTACGACCTTAAACTTCAAAATGGTCCTGCATGACCATAAACTGCATCTTCGTCCTACAAGACGATAAACTGTGAAACGGTCCCGCATGACCTTAAACTGGACACTATAGTCCAACATGACTCTAAACCGTAAAGTCCTGCACGACCATAAACTGCGCCCTCGTCCTCATGTAAGACGTTAAACTGCGAGCCAGTCAGGCCTTCCTGACCGAGGCCCAGCCTCAGGCCCCTTGGCCTCCTCGGGCCTCTGGCCCCCCGTCTTCACCGCGAGACGTTCAACCGCAAGCTGGTCAGGTCTCCCTGACCGCGGTTTGGCCCCAGGCCCCCCTTGTTCTTTCCCCGACTTACCCTCTCATGGGATTGTACGGTATGGTGTAGGACTATGTCCCCATTCACGTCGGATTACTTTTCGTACCGTACATATCCCCAAATGAGGTGCTTCTCATCGTCCCGCATGACGTTAAACTGCATTGCCAGAACTATGTGTGGCTTGATTCCCATCTTCATGGGATACGTAGGAACGCTCGAACACCTCATCTTGAGCCCATCCCCAAGTTTTTTTCTCCCCCTATTCCCCCTGGGAATAGTTTCCTTGGAGGATCTTTGTGTTGTAGGGATTAGGCTTTCTTGGCCCCACTCATGCAACCCCGCTCGCGCAAGGATTGTAAGGGTCGCACCATGTGCCCACTCCCGTTCTTCTATCCTCCCACGTCTTCACCGCATGACGATAAACTGCATGGCCTTAAAGAACTACGTATGGCTTGATTCTCATCCTTATGAGATACGTAGGAACGCTCGGAAATTTCCGTTGGCCCAGCCCAAAAGCCAAAATCTTCCCCTCGGGTCAAGACATGGAAGGGTGCACACTTTTGCCCCGACCCACGTCGAGAAAGCCTCGACCCAGCTGCACATTCCCCCCTGGAGGTGTTTTCCCCTTTCGTGGATGGATACAACTACGCTTCACCCACTCCTTGACTGGGATTCCGTTATTTTTCACACCCAGAGGGACCCCCAAGAATGGCCTGGATACTACGCCCAAGGGCTCTCCTACCGATACGGGCCAACGCCCCCGAGGGTTTTCAAGCAAAAAATCGATACAAGTCCCGCGTTGCGAATTTTTTCAGCGGTCGATGCTCATTTTCTACTCCCACAACGGGTCATCATAGGAACACTGTGTTTCGAACATGGTCAACAGTGTCCTGGATTTTCGGGTCCACCCCGAGATGTCCCAGGCATCAAGAACAGTGATTCATTCTGCCCCATCCCGAGGTGACAAACTTCCCCCAAGTGGTGCTAGCGATCGGGCCCACGACCCCGATTCCTCATAAGGGTGTACGGTGTGATGTGGGACTATGTCCTTATTCACGTCGGGATCATGTGCCATGTCGTATGCCCTCCCTTTACGAGGCCCAGCCTCAGGCCCCTTGGCCTTCTCGGGTCCCCGACCCTCGTCCTCATGTAAGACGTTAAACTGCAAACCAGTCATGCCTTTCTGACTGATAACTTTCCCTTTTCTCCGGGCCACGGCCCAAGATTCCTCATAAGGGTGTACGGTGTGATGTGGGACTATGTCCTTATTCACGTCGGGATCATGTGCCATGTCGTATGCCCTCCCTTTACGAGGCCCAGCCTCAGGCCCCTTGGCCTTCTCGGGTCCCCAACCCTCGTCCTCATGTAAGACATTAAACTGCAAACCAGTCAGGCCTTTCTGACTGATGCCTGACCTTAGGCCCCTTGGACTTTCCGGGCCACGACCCAGGTCCCCTCTTACCCAGGGTGTATGGTGTGGTGTGGGACTACGTCCTCATTCGCGTCGGCTTCTTCACCATACCGCACACCTCCCTTGTTTCGGGGTATATTGCTCCCCTTCTCGTCCAGTATGACGTTAAACTACATATAGATAACTACGTGTGGCTTGATTCCCATTCTCATGGGATATGTAGGACCACCTGAATGTCCAAAATTCGGGTCCAGCCCCATCTCTCGGGAATCTTCATCCCATCCCGGCCCCTTGGCCTATCCTTCATCCGTGAGAGGATTATATGGTGTGGTGTGAGATTATGTCCTCATTCACGATGATCTCGTAATGACCACGCCATGCTCCCCCCATACTAAGCTGTTTCGTCGACCCCTTTTTCAGCGGTTCACCAATGTGCTTAAGAGTACTCTAGTTTATTACCTGGAATGCCAAGCTTTACTCAGACACGTCCGCACCCGCTTTCCAGGCTTTGCGTATCCCCGCATCAGGGCTTTCATCATTTTTCACACCCGGAGGGACCCCCAAGAACGGCCTGGATACTACGCCCAAGGGCTCTCCTACCGATACGGGCCAACGTCCCCCAGGGTTTCGGACAACAAATCGATAAAATCCCGCGTTGCGAATATGGTCAGCGGTCGATGCTCGTTTATTGTTCCCACCTCAAGCTAACGCGATATGGACGCTGTGTTTCCGCCATGGTTAGCAGTTTTCCTCTATCACCACGCCAACCCATTAAGCCCAAATGCCGGGTACACAATTCACACCCTTCATCATGTCCAAGTAGAGTCTCGGAACTCTTGGTACTTTTCCCCCGTGCACGTCTGTGCGTTGGAGGAACAAGCTACATCAAAAGTGTCCTTCGGAACTCTCTGCTGACTCCCCTTTTGTGGACGCCCCAAGTATTGTGATGAGGATACCCCCCTTGTTTCCCACACCGAGTTTATCTCACGTGGGCTTAGGGATTGGGTTGACATCTGTGCTTACTCGGGAGTTGTAACCACCCACGGTCCGAGCTCTATGACCATAAACTAAGGCTCTCATCTGGAAATACGTTCAAGACCCCTTGTCTTTGGGTCCAGCTTGAGTTCAGCAAGTTCACCTCTCTCGGGTCCTACCATTGGGACCCCGACCACAGGACCGCGTGGCGTAGTGTAGGACCATGTCCTCATTCACGCCGGGTTTTCAATAACTACACGACGCATACCCCGTTCTGAGAGTTGGCCTCCTATTCCTTGTCCTACATGACATTAAAAGGCACCCTTCAGAACTACATGTGGCTTGATTCCCGTCCTCATGGGATACGTAGGACCACCTGAATTTCTAAGATTCGGGTCCAGCCCCACCTCTTAGTGATCTCCTGATCTCCCGGTCACCTAGGCCACTTAGCCTATCCCTCTCTAGAAGGGGGATGTGTAGGTATGATACAAGGTTTTGGGCACCGTGCCCCCTTCCCCCGGGAACCTGTCATCTCTCGGTCACCCTCAAAGTTGAGTCCCTTGACTCCTTGCAGTGGTTCACCCATGTATTAAGAGCACTCTAGTCTAGGGCCAAGAGTGTCAGATTCAACTTGATCAAGTTCCTTCCACTTGTCAAGCTTCGTGTTCCCCTACATTCAGACTTCCATCACCTTTCACACCCGGAGGGACCCCCGATAACGGCCTGGATACAATGCCCAAGGGCTCTCCTACTGATACGGGCCAACGCCCCCGAGGGTTTTGGACAACAAATCGATAAAATCCCACGTTGCGAATATGGTCAGCGGTCGATGCTCGTTTGTTAGTCCTCATTTCAGGCTAACGCGAGAGGATGCTGTGTTGCGAACATGGTCAGCAGTAATCCTCTGTCGTCACGCCATCCCCTTCAGTCCTTGAATGTTGGTTGCATGATTAACATCATTTTCCACCCCATCTTGTCCAGGTGGAATCTCGACACTTTTGGTGCTATCCCTCAGTGCACCTTTGCATGCTAGGGGGACAAAGCTGCAATCTGGTGGTCCGAGCTCTAAGACCATAAACTGAGATCCATTCGGGACTACGTTAAACTTGATTCCCATCCTCATGGGATACGTAGGACCGCCCAGACGCCCTGCCTCCGGGTACAACCCATTCAGGAATCCAGTCTCTCTCCCTGTTTCACTTCTGTGTAGGCCCCTCGGCCTAAGGTTTCCCTCTCCGGATGGCGTACAATTTGATATGGGATCATGTCTCTGTCAATTGTGTTTTATAACACTGCGCACATTTCCCGCCTAGCATCGTCTCTGCCACGTCTGCGCTGCATGACGATAAAATGCATGCTTGGTCCTATCATACGACCCTAAACTGTGACATTATCGTCCTGGCCGCACGACGAAAAATGGCACCGCATTGTGGTGACCTCGTTGTAGAGGACATCACGTTGGGTATTGGTCACGTGCCATGCCATTTTTCAATGCCCATCACGGCTTGATTCTTGTGAAGACATCACGACCTACTGTTCTAGGCCGGTCGCTTCACAAAAAAAACCCATTCACCTTAAAGAACAAACAAGATACATCAAATTCCGCTTCTTTTAGTGCAAGGGCCACGCCCGCACTCCCCTTTTCCCCTGGCACTGGTATCCTACCATGTCACTTCTAGATCTATTTAAGGCTTGATTCTCATCCTTATGAGATACGTAGGAGCGCCCGGGCACTTCCCCGCGGGCCCAGCCTAACCTTTGTGTTCGGTCCCTCGACTCGAGCGTTTCCCCAGAGAATGCATGGTAAGTAGGTCTTAGGTCCTCCTTCGCGTCGGGTTTTGATGCCATGCGTCCCCTGCTCCCTTTACCCATTTATGGCCTAAGGTCCATCAAGAACTACGTAAGGCTTGATTCTCATCCCTATGAGATACGTAGGAGCGCCCGGGCACTTCCCCGCGGGCCCAGTCTAACTTTTCATGGTCCGAATTCTACGACCCTAAACTAAGATCTCCCCAAGGGAAAGGAATCTGCTCCCTCTCTCTAACACGTTTCATTGCCGTATTCAGATGTGTTTTGACAAAGAGCCCGAAGTTTGGGATTTTCACAGGGACATTCCCCTCATCCCACGACCAAGCTTCGTGAACTCACTATTTGGATCCTCATCCTCTTCCACATCCAAAAGGACCCTCGGACGACGTGGATACTAAGCTCAAGGTCTCTCCATGAATGCTAGACCTAAGGGCCCTTCAATCGTTTCAGGCCAACGTCCCCACAGATATTGGACAACAAATCGATAAAATCCCGCGTTGCGAATATGGTCAGCGGTCGATGCTCATTTGTCCGTCCCTATTCTAGGCTAACGCGACAGGGTTACTGCATTGCGAATACGGTCAGCAGTTACCCTCCGTCGTCACGCCTCCATCATTGTGATCTGAATCTCGAGCGCCATGATTCACACATTTCCACTTCCCCATGTTCAAGTGGAATTCCATCATACTCGGCTCTTTCTCTTCGCGCATCTAGGTGCGCTAAATGATCGTGTTAGTGTCATTGGGCTGGTATTCACCAAGCGTCCCTTTACCCTAACTATCCCCTCTCTGTGTCGGGAAATTCCCACCACTACTGCTTGTTTCCCACACCGAGCACGACTCACGTGGGCTTAGTAGTTTTGGCAGGATGTGTACCAACACGGTCAGGCTGCTCCTCGTCCTGCATGACGTTAAAATGCGCTTTCAGAACTACGTATGGCTTGATTCCCATCCTCATGGGGTACGTAGGAATGCCCTTCCACTTTGCTTCGGGCCCAGCCCAATCCTCACTCTTGGTCCCTCAACCTGAAGAGTGTCCTCCGGGGGGTATGTGGTGTGATTTGGACTCCAAGTCCTCATTCGCGTCGGTTTCATATCTACCGCGCCACACGCTTCCTTCCCTTTTACTCCACGTCATATCGTATGACGTTAAACTACATGAGTCTATGTGTCCTCAACGCATGACAATAAACTGCGGTTCTTCCCTGAACACGTTCAGGATGCCCCAAGATCCCACCGGGAAAAGACAGATCCCCTTGCCAGAGAGGCCCTGTCTAAAAGGAGTGATCCATGATCAAACCGATACGCCCATCGGGCTTACTCCCACCACGGTGGTGTAACTACCTAAGTGTTGGATTCTGTTCGGACATACCATCACTCCATATTCCACGCTTTGCATGCCCCTTATTCGGACCCTCGTCCTCTTTCGTGTCTTAAGGAACCCCCTAACGGCCTGGTCTCATGCCGCATCGGCTCACCTACCGTCATGGGCCAACGTTCCGGAAGACTGGTCATGTTTGGAGGGACCCCCAAGAACGGCCTGGATACTACTCCCAAGGGCTCTCCTACCGTTACGGGCCAACGTCCCGAAGGATTGATCGACAACAAATTGATAAAATCCCGCGTTGCGAATATGGTCAGTGGTCGATGCTCATTTGTTGTCCCCATTTCAGGCTAACGCAGTAAGGGTACCGTTTCTCCTCCAAGCTTAACGGTTGTCCCTTATTGTCATTCCATCCCCACAGTATTCCGAATCTTGGGTATCGTGATTCACACTTCCCATTTTCATCTGATTGGACCGATTTCAGCGCCCCTGGCGTTGCCCCGTTCGTGCATAAGAGCACGTTGAAGAAACGGTAATTCGGCTATCTTGGAAGTTCCTCCTCCGATCAAGCCTTCCCCATCTTTCGAGAATCTGGACTGGCTTGGGGAATTGTCGTCAAACGTCCCGCAAACATTGTAGGGATGTAACAAGGAAATTCAATAGTGGAAATCGTGTGTGCTACGACATTCAAAACAAAGGTAAAATTTGGAAGCACGAAAGTACCAATAAAAGGGTTTTGGATTTGTTACAATACTCGGGGGTTGACTTCCCCCATGGATGGTTTGACCCCGTCAAAAGAGCATTGCAGCTCTGCCACCCGTTGACTTGCGGCATCCAAGGCTTGCTGCCGCTGAACTAGCTCTCGCTCCTCCTCCGCAGCGGCAGGGCGCAGTTCGTCAGTCCTGGCTTTGGCCCTCTCCACATCGGATTGAACGGCAGCCATCTTTTCAGAGGTCTGCTCATGCGCTCTTATGCCTCTGCCAGCTGGGCCTTCAATCGTGAGACCAGCTCAGATTGCGCATCAAGAGAGGCTGAAAGCTCGTCTGCCCGGGTCTACATCCGTTGAACCTCGCCTTCAGCCTCCTGTAGCTTCTTAATGCTGGTCGCCTTCCTTCGCTGCCAGCCCACGCTGAGCCCACGATCATGCTCCCGGATCTTCTCAGCCATAAGATCTCGGATGAGTGCATGAGGACGTTGGGCATCCACTCCCCCAGCGCACGGTTCGCGCAACCGCGAGCGAAGCCTATCCATTTCGGCCATCCATTGTGCTTGGGGAGTGTCCTTGATAAAGCGTACGATCAGCTTCCACGATCGGCGACGAACTATGCTGTTGTCTTCCTCATCGGAGGCTGTTTCGTCCCAGTCTGCGCGATTGGCAGGCTCATATGCGGGATACGCCCGCAGGAAATCCTCGGCAGGGTCAACATCCGGTGTCGAATCCAGTACGACACCTGGTGCCGAAGCAGGCGCGACAGAGCTGGGACCGACCGATTGATCCTCTTCCTCAGAGTCCACCTCAATGATTTCGGGTACGGCCCTGCTGGCGGACCCGCCAGTGATGATGTGCGTCGCAGCTTGAGGAGATGGAGGGACTATCGCCACCATCACCGGCATGCCCCTAGGAGGGACGCCACCAGACATCCCGACCAGCCTCGCTGCAGCGGCCCACACCAGCCGAAGAACTATACGACAGAGAGACATAAACGTTAGTTGGCATGGCCTACATGTGACAACGAGGAGACCGGTGGAGGAGACTTACGAAGATCGACCTCCGAGCGCTGCTCCTGATCCAGTACTGATGGGACCCTGAGACGAGGCCCCCCGTATACTGTTGGAAGATCTGGAGATTCCGGAGGAGCCACCTCGGGCGCCCTGGTCCCACAAGACGCAGAACTGGATGCATCCATAGGCGCGGGTTCTGAAGGTCCCGCATCATCACCCACCAAGGAGCGAGAACGAGGCCTACGAACAAGTTCCTCCTGCATGGCTCAAACATTGATGAGAAGTCCGTAGGGACCCAAGAACAGGTCGTAAGGAGAGAAGTTTGGAATGTTACCTCGAGAGCCTCCGCGAAATCGTCGGATTCTGAGTCTCGGTATCCGACCTCACCCTCCTCCAGTGGGCTCCCTCCGCAAGCCTCATCCTCCCGAGAGGAGTCCTCTGATTCCTCCGGCAAGGGGAAGCGCTCCCTCAGATCGGCAGCCGATAACTGTGGGGGGACCGTCTGATTCAACAGTACCCTCACCCGGTCTGCCATTGGGCGAGGGACACCACTGGAGTGGACGTAATCCTCCAACTCTTCCAGGTACTATTCTGCATCCTCCGGGGACGCCATGAATCCAGCCCGAACTGGGCCTATACCCGGTAATTTCATCCCGAGGCGATTCAGGTGGGCCCATATCTCGGATGGGTTGAGGAATTGTCGGTTGACATCCCAAATGTCCCAAGCCTCCGGAAAGACGGCATCCTCTGCCATGTCAATGTGACGCAGGCGCTTTCACGGAGCCTGAGTGGATATCCTACGGAATCCCCTTGGTGGCCGCCCCTCCGGATGACCCTGCTCTCCCGGAATCACCGGATCCACCGCTGCTGCCATACCCTCGGCCGGTGCGGGTCTCGCAGCCATGGCAGCCCCGCTGCCGCGAGCGGCCCTAGCTACCCTCCGACCCCAACCTCGAGATAGAGGAGGCCCACCGTCACCAACCCGGATCGTTGGCTGCTTAAGCATCTCCCCCGGATAAGCGGCCTCCCAACTGATGGCGTACTCCTTCACTAATCCAAAGGCGGCGGTGGATGGAGGCAATGCAATCCGCATCTTTCCATCTTCGCGTGTGAACATGAGACATAGCTGCCTCATCACACACAGGTGCTCCTCGTGACGCACCTCCCAGTAGACCTGCGAGGTCAGCCGCTGGAGGCACCGGAACTGCCTCGCAAACCGATGCAGAGTGTACGGTTCACAGAGCGGCTCACGATCTATTCGTGCCACCAAAACTCCACCACGGAAGGCCAGGAGGTAAGACTGATGTTCTTACGTTCCCCGTCCGTCATCAGTAAGCATCCTCGTCGGCAACGGGAAGGGATGGAAATTGAACTCATCCGCCCTCCACACCCGATTCAGCACCATTGGAATGGCCAGTTTGAACGGGAAGCTCCCACCGCGTTCAGGATGGAGGGGCGAAAGTTTGATCCCTGCGGCGAAATGGGGTTTGGATACTCGTAAATCCCCCTGATATGCGCTGCAATCCACCCATACAGGAGGTGGAAGGGCCTGCATATTCTTGGCGGCTTCTTTCCCTCGCTAATATGCCGCAACATTCTGTACAGTTTGGTGAGCATCGGGATCCCCAGGTTGATCCGCTGCCCCATGGCCAACATTGACGCCATGATGAACGAGCTGGGCCGTACCCCCATGCTTTTATCTCTCACCGGTAGGATCCAGCCACAGATGAGAGCCACGATGAACGCCGCCAGCCTGACTATCGGCTGTTGTTCAGTGCTGACGCTGAAACCCCAAGTCTTCCATTGACTGTCCTCCAAGACCCGCCAATACGAGTTCCCTTTTCCCCATTGGGATTCCCTTGGAGAAGTTCGAGGCCTTGTAGGGAACTCTCGATTCTCTGGGAAATTCAGGAAGCATTTGAACCACCTCCTGAAGTGGACGTCCCTCACTGCCTCCTTGTCCTCTCCAGGGACAAGTGCCATCAGCGCCGACGCCAGTCGCAGCATTTGCTCCGCATCTCCCCACGCACTGGAAACGGGGAGGAACTCGTCATACATAGACCCCAATATTGGGACCCCAGAAATCTGGTGGACATCCCACAGGCTGATTCCCACCTCCCCGTGATGCAGGTGAAAGGTGTTGGTCCTAGATGACCATCTACTCAGCAACCCCACTCTCCTCAACTCGGCCCTGAACTCCTCGCATGAGGTGCCTACCCAGTAGGCCCAGGCCCAGTCATCAGTAAAGTTGCCGCCCTGGCGCAGGTCCCACTCATCGGACCATCCCTTCTTCGAATCCTGCAAAGCCGCCTTCATCATGGTACGATAGAGGGGAGGGGAAGTCTCTGGTTGCAGTGTCTTCCCGTCGATGTCGTTCACATGGTTGTAGAGACAATCAGCGGTGACGGGTGTGAAGTCCTCCCGCGCGTGACCATCGGCCGCCCTGAACCATTGGTACTGGCACGGTGTGCTCCTGAACCAGCAAGCTGGTTCATCCCTACTCGCCTCAGGGATGAAGACGTCATCCCTCAGCCCGAAGGCGTACAACGACAGTTTCTTGCACTGCGGATAATCTTTCTGGCCCTCCGAGAGCAGTTCTGTCAAAGAAGTGTGGTCTGAATGACTCCGGATCATCTCCCCCAAGCCTGGACGGTTGGCCATCTCATCTCGACGAGTAGCATCTGCAAGGACCCCCAAGACAGCTTCTTGATGGGCCATTTTAACTCTGGCCCTCAGAAAAGGATTATTTCGGATGGATCGCGAATCTCGACCGCGAAGCTCGATCGCGAAGTCGGATCGCGAAGATCGGTCGCGAGACCAAGCCGCAAAGTCCGGCCAAGGTAGAGAAGCAGAGGTTCGCTTGGCGAGGATGCAGAGTCGGAATCCGCGGTTCGCCGCGAAGCTCGATTCGCGGTGGGCTGTCGCGGAGTACGCGGAGCTTCGTGAAGTCGAGAGCACAAAAAGTCAAGGAAGGCGCGTGAGGACAAAAGAGGGCGGACCCCCTATTTATAGGCACGACCCCGGAGCATCGCGGCGCGCCTCACCCGCGCGAAGCATCGCGGCGCGTCCGGATCCACGGCCCCGGCGAGCATCAAGGGGCCCCTTCGCGATGCTGCATCGCGAACCACCGACAATTTTGGCGATTTTCCCTCAGACTTCGACCCTTCGCCCTCCGTGGCTCCAAGTCTGAGGGGGGGCATTTGTTGGCACCAAAAATGTGGCCCGAAAGAAAGGAACAAAAAAGGCCGGCGCGCTGCCTCGCGAAGCTCCGCCGCAAAGCCCCACCGCGAGGCGCCCCAACCATGGTGGCACCGCGAAGCACCAGAGGCGGTAATGCTCCGCGAACCCATTTGACGTTCGCGATCCGCCGCGAAGCACCAGAGGTGGTAATGCTCCGCGAACCCATTTGACGTTCGCGAGCCGCCGCAAAGCACCAGAGGCGGTAATCCTCCGCGAACCCATTTGACGTTCGCGAGCCGCCGCGAAGCACCAGAGGCGGTAATCCTCCGCGAACCCATTTGACGTTCGCGAGCCGCCGCGAAGCACGGAAGGAGGCTCGCGAGCCCTGCTTCGCAGCGCCCCTTCCCTATAAATACTGGACTCCCCCTGAGTCCCAGAGGATGGAAAATCCGACCTTTCGGCTTCTCCTCTCCCGAATCGCGAAGGACTCTTTGCCCCGGGAATCATGAGCTCCGCGAGGTATTTCTACTTCGCGAGATTCCTCTGCTTTGTCTCGTTTTGAGCCCCTCTTCCGGGAGGGATGCCCTTCGTGAAGCTCAAGGGCGTTCGTGGAGGAAGGGGATTCCCAAGGGAATCCGGGTAGCCATGGAGTGTTTATGCTTCGCGAAACACCCAACCCATGCTAGTGATCCCTATGCCAAGGCAGGATCACTATACATCGCGAAGCACACTGCTTCGCAGGACCCTACTTCGCGAGGCACCCCTTCTTCGCGAGGCAGTGCTTCGCGAACACTGTTCCACTTCGCGAAGCACCTCCCACTCACACCTATGCCCCATGCTAAGGCCAAGGCACCCCACTTCGCAAAGCACACTCCTCTGCTTAGCGATTCCTCTTTCCGTGCGACCCTCCAGGTTTGCACGATGTGATTTCAAAGTCCCATGGACAATACCACCCGTAGCGTTGCTTCGCCTAATGCTTCTTCGCATAGGCACGCTAACAGCTATTGCTTCTTCGCATAGCCATGCTAACGTGGACCCCTCGATGGTTCGCCCCACTACCCCCCTTTACCATGGCCTTATCGGTACCTTCCCTTCCCCATGAACCAGAGGGTACCAGTTATGTAATTCCTAGGGGTGTGGATTGAACCCACCTTGTCCGAGCTGCAGGACGTTAAACTGCCAAGCACCACGTCCTCAACACATGACGTTAAACTGTGACCCAACCTCGTCTCCCTCACGAAGGGTCCCCCCAGCTCGAACATTCTTTACACCACTCGTCTCCACGGGAATGGAACTCTTCCGCACATGGAATGAGATCCTCCTTGTCGGAGTGGCGTATGTTCGCAGGGGAAGGGCTTCCTCAGAGCCTAAGCCCCTAACCTTTCGTACGGATGACTGCACCCGTGCATCTCTGTACTTCCCCACAACCAAGGTCAGTGGAGGGCGTGATAGGGAACGAGGCACCCCCCCCCCATGGGCCTCCATCCTGGAGTAAGTCCCAACACCATGGGACGCCCAACGCGTAAGCCCCTTTTCGCTTCTCACGGACGCACCCCTCGCGACGTGATCGTCAGGTCCTTGCAACCTCTTGTTTCTCACACCGAGCATGACTCACGTGGGCTTAGAGTGAGCACCGAACCTGACCACCAACCCCATTTGAACTATGAGGTCTTTGATCCATGTCAAGGCATGGTACGTAGAAAGCCTTTACGTGGTTCAAGCCCACCAATAGTGGACCCACGGGTCTACTTTCACGTCGGTTCACCGACAAACCCCATTCGAACTACGAGGTCTTTGATCCATGTCAAGGCATGGTACGTAGGAAGCCTTTACGAGGTTCAATCCCACCAATAGTGGAACCACGGGTCTACTTTCACGTCGGTTCACCGACAAACCCCATTTGAACTACGAGGTCTTTGATCCATGTCAAGGCATGGTACGTAGGAAGCCTTCACGAGGTTCAAACCCACCAATAGTGGACCCATGAGTCTACTTTCACGTCGGTTCACTGACAAACCCCATTTGAACTACGAGGTCTTTTATCCATGTCAAGGCATGGTACGTAGGAAGCCTTTACGAGGTTCAAGCCCACCAATAGTAGACCCACAGGTCTACTTTCACGTCGGTTCACCGACAAACCCCATTTGAACTACGAGGTCTTTGATCCATGTCAAGGCATGGTACGTAGGAAGCCTCCACGAGGTTCAAGCCCACCCATCATCCATTCACGTCAGGTACCATTCTGGTCCAGTGGTAAGCCATTGCGACCCATCCCCTTTAAACTACGAGGTCTTTGATCCATGTCAAGGCATGGTACGTAGGAAGCCTCTATGAGGTTCAAGCCCACCCGTCCTTCACATCGGGTTTCACCCCGGTCCAGCATGACGTTAAACTCCATTCTGGTCCAGTGGTAAGCTGTAGCAACCCTTTCCCATTTGAACTACGAGGTCTTTGATCCATGTCAAGGCATGGTACGTAGGAATCCTCCCAGAGGTTCAAGCCCAACTCCCATCGGACCAAGGTCCCTTATTTACGTCGGTTTGCCGACACCCATCGCCCGTCGTTTATTCACGTCAGGGTTCACTATCGTCCTGCATGACGTTAAACTATATTTCCTGAACTACGAGGACTTTGATCCATGTCAAGGCATGGTACGTAGGAAACCTTCCCAAGGTTCAAGCCCACCATCAGTGGACCCACGGGTCTACTTTCACATCGGTACTCTGACAAGGCCCATCGGACCAAGGTCCACCTTTCCTGAACTACGCCGACTTTGATTCCCTGCCACGGGGATACGTAGGAAGCCTCGTCAAGGCTCAATACCAATTTCACAGTCGCCCATGGGCTGGCCATGGTATCGATATCCCTTAAAGGAGGATTCCTCAAATCTGATCTATCCTAGCTAATGCTCTGGTTGGGTTGATCCGTCCCCGCTGGACGTTAAACTTGCGACATACCCTGTGTTGAGCACGGGAAGCTGAGGAAAACCTCAGATATGTGTCTATGAAACATAATTCCCCGCGCTCGATGTGGGATGCCTCGGGCTTCCACGCCCTCGAGAAGCCTTGTGGTCAAGGATAACAGACAAACATGCCAGGTACCCCAACATCCAGACACGCTACTGATGCCTCAACGTGACTACTCCCCTGACCGAAGGTTGCTGCCCTGACTGGACCCTTTGGAATGTCCCGACAGAAGCAGTGTAATTAACCGGCGTCCATGGAAACATGGCACTGGGAATAGTTTCACGAACTACGTATTAAATCTATAAGGGAGACCCGGACTAGGTGATGAGTTCTGAGGAGGAATCCGCAGGAGGAAGAACTGACATCCCATCATCCCATTTCGATCAAGGAGCATACGTCCCTGAATAAGGAGTGAATGTCGCCCGCCTTTGGAAAGCGGGAATGCGGGGCAACAGAAGCGTCGCGCGTCCTCCCCCACGGATGGATGGGCGCGTGCCCTGGTGAAAGCGTCGGAAACACCCACCAATAATGATCGCGAAGGTCCCTATAAATTTTTCTTCTTCCAGGATGAATAGAGAAAGTAGAGATATGAGCTTCATCCATCAGCTACTTCTTTATTTCCAGAATATATGGAACACATAGTCTTGTATGAAATTTCAGTAAACCTTCTTGATCAATATTGAACTCAGGAAAATTCCCATCCATTATAGCCTCACACAAATTCTACAACAAAAGATCTTCATTATGTGGTTTCTTGATCTTCTCTAATAATGATGACTGAGAAATCATTTGGGTTAGGGTTGATGATGTCCCTTCCCTTATAATTCCCATGTCCAACTTTACTAGGACATTGATCAATGGATCTCTTTGAATCCACATCTGGGAAAGAACAATTGGGTATTTCCTACTTAATGCATTAGTGACTTTGTTTGCTCTTCCTGGATGATAATGAATTGAACAATCATAGTCATTAAGAAGTTTCAACCATATCCTTTTTCTCATGTTAAATTCCTTTTGTGTGAAAAGATACTTCAAACTTTGATGGTCTATGTATATATCATATTTCTACCCACAAAGATAGTGCCTCCATATATTCATATCAAAAACGACCACAGCCAGCTCCAGGTCATGCGTAGGATAATTCTTCTCATCAGTCTTTAACTGTTGACATGCATAAGCAATGACCATGTCATTTTTATGAGGACACACCCAAGCCCTTTTATATATGCATCACTAAAAATAAATAATCCTCCTCCACTTGAGGGAAGAGTTAACGCGGTTCCAGTAACCAATATCTTATTCATCTGTTGGAAACTTTCCTCACACTCCTTTGTCCAGATAAACTTGACCCATTTTCGAGTTAACTTGGTTAATGGATTAGAAAGTCATGAAATTTTTTTCAAAAACATCCTATAATATCCTGTTAATCCAAGGAAACTTCAAATCTCAGTTATTGTTGTAGGCTGAGTCCACTCCTCTACAACTTTTATCATTGCAGGGTCAATTGTGATTCCTTCATTGGTCACAATGTTCCCCAAGAAAGCAACTTGTTGTAACCAAAATTCACATTTTTTGAACTTTCCAAAAAGCCTCTCCTTCTGCAGAGTTTGAAAAGTATCCATTAGATGATCCTCATACTCCTCACCAATTTTGGAATATATAAAAATATCATCAATAAAAACAACCACAAAGTTATCAAGTTAGTCCTTAAATACATTATTCATCAAATACATAAAAATAGAAGGTTCATTAGTTAGTCCGAAGGGCATAACAACAAACTCATAATGCTCATATATTGAGGGAAGGGAAGTTTTTGGAATATCTTCTTTCTCTACCCTCAATTGATGATAACCAGATTGAAGATCAATCTTAGAGAAGAATTGAGCCCCATGAATTTGGTCAAATAAGTCATCAATTATTGGAAGAGGATATTTGTTCTTCACTATGATACCATTCAATTCTCTATAATCAGTGAATAGCCGCATCGATCCATCTTTCTACTTTACAAAGAGAACTGGTGCTCCCCAAGGAGACACACTCGGTCAGATAAACCCCTTCTCCAAAAGATCTTGGAGTTGTTTCTTTAATTCCTCCAACTCCACATTTCCCATCCTATATGGGGTCTTTGATATTGGATGAGATCCAGGTATGAGTTCCTTGGAGAAATCTACGTCTCTTTCTGGGGGATGTCCATTAAACTCCTTAGGAAATACGTCAACTTATTCCTCAACGATGGGGACATTTTCTATCCTTAAACTCTCATCTTCTTCTTCTTCATCACTAATCAACTCCATAATGATTGATATATGGGGTTCTTCTTGAAAAAGATCTGGTTGAGATATCTCTCATTGGAAGATAACTGTAGGTTTTCCATTCAAGACTACTGATACTTCCTTGCTTCTACAATTTATCTTAGCATTATACTTTGAGAGTCAGTTTATCCTTAGTATAATGTCGAATTCCAGCATTAGAATGACTACTAGATTTGCGATAAGATTGTGTTCACTAATGTATACACTAGAGTTTCTAAACACTGATGATTCTTGGATAGTCCCACCATGATTCTTGACTGATAACTCTACTTTTAGCAAATCAGGGGTTGATTCTAAATTCTTTACAAAATTGGAGGAAATAAAGGAATGCGTAGAACTAGAATCAAATTACTTTCTTACTTTGAGAGAACAAAAAGAGTACCTTCTACCACATCATTTGGAGCTTTGACTTCAACTGCTGTGAGAGTAAAATCATGGCCTTGATCCCTTGCCCTTTGTTGAGGCTGATGGTGGTTCCCCTCTACTACCCTCAGATTTGGACAGTGATTGGAAAAGTGCCCACATTTCCACGCTTAAAGAAATGGACATCAGGTAGGGCCTACAACATATTACCCTTGTTGTTTGAGTTTGGAATTTTAGTTTTTACCTCACTATGAATATTCGTCGCAATATGTCCATCTCTTCCACACTCGTAGCATTTACCTCTCCCGATCAGGCAGTTCCCAGAATGCTTCTTCCCACATTTATTACACCTGGGATATTGAACTTGCTTTCCTCCTCTTCACTGATCAATGTTCCTCCCTAATCTGGGCTCCATAGATCTCTTCTTGTCATTTGATTTATGAGACCACTATGTCTCACCAAACTCCAACTCAACTTTCATCGCACTCCGCACGATCTCCTCATAGCTGTCATAGTCTCGGTTGGCTAGATTCTTCAACAGATGAGGTCTTTGTCCGCCGAAGAATCTATCAACCTTACCATTTGGATCTATGACAAAGCTAGGGGTATATCGTGAAAGTTGGGTGAAGTTCATCTCATAGCTTCCAATAAATTCATTCTCCTTATGCTTCAGTTCGAGAAACTCCTTCTCCATACTTGTTCTCATGGAACGAGGGAAATACTTATTGAAAAAGATCCCTCTGAACTCTTCCCACTCCATAGCTTCAACCTCCAATATTGGCCTTGTGTTTTTGATCAGTTCCCACCACTGATCATCTCCTCCTTCTAAGCGATAGATAGCCTGGGTTACCTTCTCTTGCTCTGAACAATAGAGCACAGAAAAGATCTTCTCAATGGAGATGATCCACTGTTTAGCAATCAATGGGTTGGTCGATCCATTGAAGGTTGTTGGTCGTTGACGCATAAATAACTCAACCAAATGTTGTTCCCTTCATGGTGAGATTGGTCTCTCAGCTTGATTCAAGTTATTTCCCATAACTTGAGTCAGTTGGTTCATCATTCGCATGAATGTTTCCATTCTGGCTTCCATCGGAGGGTCGTCAGCGCATGGTCCATTACGGTCACCACTGGAACGATTCCTCCTATTTCCCACCATTTTATAAAATAATACAATCTTAGTGAGAAACTTATTTAATTTACAAATATTTTAACTATAAAGGGATTTATGTCTTAAAACTTCATGCTTAAACAATTACATTTTTATATAATTCCTTCATAATGATTCATAAAAAGCTTGTGATTAACCAAACATATCCCCCAGGAGTGTCGTAACCAAGAGTGAAGCAAGGCTCGTTTTTGTGTACTAGGATAACTCATGTCAAGCTCGAAACTCCTTTTCATAGTTCTCACTCCTAGGTACCTATGTTACAGAGCCGCCTCTACCTGTTTGTATCGAGACACGAATGTATTTTTTGATAAACCACTTATTCAATACTCACCAAAAATAGCAGGATTTTTTCCTATATTTAATATTTTATATATGATACTTCCTAAATTTTTCAAATCCTATTTTCCATAAATAACTAAACTATCCATTGATACCAACTATGGCATCCAACCTTTTTAATACCTAACTTTTCATTACATTTTACATATAAAGGATCTTTAAAGTCTAGTGTCCTGGAAATCAGGAACAATAAAACCTGAAAACAACATAAAACATTCTTCTAATATACTTGTAAGGCTTCATCATAAGTTCATCCTAAGTATAATGACTGCATCTCATAACCTGGAGACAGACATTCAAAGGAAAGGGTGAGCTGAAGGCCCATTAAGGTTAAACAAGGGAATTTGTTTACTTGTGATATTAATACGAACTTGAATAAAACAAACAAAAGAGAAATGAAAGAATAGGCATATTAAAATGAAAATAACTTGAATCATAACTTGAATATGTGGCATCTGAATTTCATTTATACATTCAAGAACATATCACCAAGTCCCATCCTCAAGCTGTCAAAAAAATTACCAAGGTTATTCACCAAGGTATCGTGAAACTTGTCATCTCTGGAGATTAATTCTTTACCCAATGCATTGGGGCAGTATCAGGTCGAACACTTAATATGTATTTATTTTTATTTTATCCACATAGATCATAATAGAACATTTCATGAAAACCCCATAGATAATTAAATAAATGTGTTTCATCTCAAAATCATGACGTTTCCAAAGTTCTTAAAAATAAGATCATTATGTCATTTATAACCCCTAAAAAGGGATTGAGGGTTATATGTCTGTCAATTAAAGAATAAAATATATAATTTTTATATATTTATTAACATCCATTTAAACGAAATAGTTCTGTGTATTCACATAAATAAAAAATAGAATTTCTTGATAGAAAGAGAAAGTAATTTTGAGATGAAATTTCTACATCATAACGGCTATATAACATGGTTTTAGAAAACATTGAAAAGAGAGGGGAAAAGGGTCACCCAATCATAAATAATTCATAATACATTATGGGTACTGAATAAGATCATGGTATGAATATTTTAATGACATATCACATGAAAAGTAAACATGAATGAAAAGAGATGATGCAATTTCTTTTACGAGAAATTTGGCAGCCTAACGGTGTCACTTAAAAATTCAGAAAACAAATTGATGAGAGCGGAAAGGGTCTCGAAAAAATTATACATGAAATGGAAAAAAATTAGAACATATAATAACATACCATAAACATAAATAGATGGAAATTTGAAGACACAACATAAAGGAAGACGTGACTTAAAAGAGGAGGGTGAAAGGATCCCTTACCTTGAAAAGTATCTTCGAAAGCTGGATGGTTGGGACCTTGGGAGGATTGAGGTATCCTTATAAGGACTCCTTGGGAGATAAAGAGACCAGAACATCATTGAGGAGGATTTTTTAATGAAATGGATTAGGGAAAGGCTTGGTATTTATAGGGGAAGTGAGGGAGCAAATCATTAATTGCCAAGGGACATCTCTTCCATGGTATTGGAAAAAACCATGGGCTTTCCCATGGTATGTGCCCATGGTATTGGCTACTTATTACACCTCATACCTTATCTTACTATTAATAATTCTCCCAGAATTATTACATAATTATTACATCTTTAATGATTTCATTAATCACCCGAAACTAAAAACAGTATTTTCACTATTCAACGAAAATTCAATTTTTTTAGAAAAATACCCAAAAAATCACCTTAACCTAATATTGATGCTCTGAATTGAAAAATGAACTCCATTTTATAAAAATAATTATCTAAATATTTTTAATTTAATTTTTAAATAAAAAACACTATTCACCCAAAAAAACTAATACTTGACTAATAGTATTTGAAATAGTTATTTACCTATTTTATTGAATAATATTACTTAATCAAGGTTCCTAAATTATATCAATACTTTCTTAAGTGAGGTTACTTAATCCATTTGGTCAAATTACTAATCATAAGTGTAAAATCAATATTCACAATTTACTATTCACCAAAAACTAAGTTGATCTTATTAGAATCTAAATTTCTTTCTGAACACAACTATGGAAGACCATTTTTTGAAAATCATTACACATTATTAGTTATTTAAGGTTTACATAAATATTTTAAAATATCATTTTTTTCAAAAAAAAACATCAATAATATACATCCAATATTTATCAGGATATTTGAAAATTCACAAACTTCACCATAAGAAGAAATCATAATTTTTATTTATATAAAAGGATTACATAAGGCAGCTAAGGTCTCGTTACATAGACCCTTATAACACCAGCATATAATCTAAGTGAAAGGTGTTATAAGGTGATAGAATCTGGCGGTGGATCGGCCAATATTGTCTGAGTGGTGATTTCTATCAGCATGAACTTCTCGCGAAGTCGATTCTGTTCTAGCTTCACATGGTGAAGTTCAGCTTGGGTTTAGTCTAGAGAAAATCCAAGTTGTTCTACCTCCTTTCCAAATTCTGCCAGATGGGTTTCGATCAGCCCGATACTACTGGATGAGGCCATCGAATCTTCTTTCTATATTAACCAATATCACTTGTATTTATAGAAAATAAATGTAACATTTATTTTCTGACGGTCATATTGACCAATGGTCATTTAACAGTCAAAACCCAACGGTATCATTTTAATTATACTCATTTTGTTTAATGAAATAGTTTTTTTGAGTATAAAATAAAATAAAAACAAAATTAGGAAACAAAAATTATTAAACAATTTGGGTCGTTACATATATTTACATAAAAAAGTAAGGGAGTTGTCCTAGAAATATAACCGAGGTAATAAAATGTAAAGAAGAAGAAGAGAGAGAGGTTTCTGATGCATCTATCAAAAAAATAAGTTTGAAGAAAGAGGAGGAGATCCTGAAGAATGGAAAATGGAATACTCTTGAATATCAGGAGATATAAAAAAAGAATAATAAAGGTGGATAATGATAACACCCTTATTAGTATGATGTTCATTTTATAGTTTTAAACATACCTTAAGATACCTTCATGTTGCATGTTTCTTTATATTCCTTAAACTGACGTAGTATGTAACTGGTCAATAAGAGGAAGCACTCTTGGGATCAATAGTGAGTATCTCACAAACCTTTTTAATATATATAGCTGATAATATTACCACTTGATATGTTGACATACTATTCGCAATGATCCTTGGACTATCCCATCATAGTGAATCAAGTGAAACTCTTATTTTCTTTCATTTATATTTTTTATCATCTAGAATGTTTAAATATTTGTGAAGAATGAAATTATAAAAATGTTCTTGATAACATGATAAAAATATCCTATGATAACGAAAAAAACATGAAAACCCTATTTCACGCACCCTTGTAAGGTTTATTATGCTATTAGATATAATAGGTGGTATCAAATCCACATGTTTTGGGTGCTGAACCTTTCAACTCAAGATTGGATCAATAAAGAGTACTATAGCTGGTAAATTGTTTTATTTATTTTATGGTTTAAATAATCAAATCTATGAGAATAGAGTAAGATCTCATTTATGGTCTCTTGAATTAAAAGTTTTCTCTTTTTCCATTCTTAGAGAACATGTTACTATTTCTTATAAATATCCATGACTAAAGGAGATATAAAATGTCTTAGAAATGATGCTAAATAATAGACTTCCCTATCTGGGGCACTGTCAAATCAGATCTATATGAAGGTGATTAATTTCACCACTACAAAGGCCCGGTGGGATAAGCTATAAAATATCTATGAAGGTGTCATCAAGGTTAAATAATCAAAACATTATGTTTCAAAAGAAATATTGAATGATTTAAAGATTTATCTAAAAAAATGGTGATGGGTTATTTAATCAAATTATTGAGATTTTTGGATAAATATGGGGGCTTAATGAATAAATAAATTAATTAAATGTTTTGAAAAAGATCTTGAGGTGGTTTTCACCCCTTGAAAATCCTAAAGTATCTACCCTTAATGAAAAAAACCTTGATGAGTTATCACTGGATGAATTGAACAACAATTCGATGGCCTATGAAATGTAAATAAATATTGAGGGAACATTGAATCATATAAAAATGTAATTGGTGGTCAAGTCTATAGAGAAGGTTAATATCACTAAATATGGAGATGAAGAGGATGATGTGATTACTGATTTTTTATCTCTAGTGGAAAGAAATTTAAGAAGATGAAAGGGAATATGTGAAGTAAATATAAACATGTCTTGTTTTTATTGGATATGGGTCATAAAATTTATAGAAAGGTGTCCAAGAAAATATTACTAGAACGAAGATGAGATTGAAACTATATAAAATCCCTGAGTGAGTTTTTTTACAAAAAGTGATTTCAAATCAGGAAACTGTCCCCCAAATAAATTTTAGAGAAAGAGACTTATGAAAAATGAGGAGGAATATTATAAAGCTTTTATAGAGGAAGAAACCAAATTTAAATTTGATATAGAATATTAATTGATGATAATAGATGAATAAGAAACACTTGAGATAGAAAATGATAATAAAATTGAGGGAGTTATAGTTCTCCATGAGGAAATTGAGGGACCTCCTAAAGAGCTCGATATTAGAAGCAATAAAAAATATAAAACTGTTTATTCATTAAAATTGTCATTTTAATATGTACATCAAATTGAAGGTAAGATATACCAAACATAAAAGGGGAGATAAGATCAATCAATTATTCATTAAATCTCAGAATAAGTAATAGACTTACAACTAAAAATTGAATAGATTTCTACGATGTTTTATGACATTAATATTTATTGGGATCAAAGAGAAAATGGAGTTTAATACCTTGAAAAAGAATTAGTTACTTTGATAAGTAAACATGAAACTGAAATAATGTTTGGTTGATACGAAGAAGCAGCTACAATTTGGAATATTCTCAAATGATAAACTATTAGAATGGGACAAATGGTAAATTTAAGGTATTGATAAAATTATAAATGATGAATAACCTAGGAACATGAAAAATAATAGAGGTTTTTTTATTCTAAGACATCAAAATTACAGAAAAAAGATCAATTTTATAGGAATTAAAAATATGAAGGATAGTCCTCAAAATCTGAGGAATAACCAATAACTAAGAATTTTATCAAATGCTGGAAACATATGAAGTGGTGAAGGTGAAGATATTTTCACTTATAAAGTGTCAGTTTTTTTCCATATTTGGTCATACCATGATTTACTATCTATAGATACAAATCTACATAATGGGAGAAAAAATTGGGATTTAGTAAAGAAGGATCAGACTATATCCTTCATCACAAATCAAAAACTCTTTTTATGGCTAATTTTTCTATAATTCTAAATTTGTGCAAAAAGACAATAACTATAGGAAAATAATATGTAAAATGGTTACAATGGAAATTAATCGATAATTATTTTGAGGTAATACAATTTGATTCCATTGAAAAATATATATTTTCTATGGTAAGGAGGAGGAGGATATGATAATCCTGATTATGCTGAAGAAATAAGGGAGATGGTATCAAAAACCTAAACATATTTGGATCTTTCTTAGAAGTAAATGAATATGAGAGAGAAAGAAATTTTGTTTTATATAATACTAAAATAAATAGAAAATAAAATAACATGGATCCTCAATAGTAGGTGTTCTCCCACATGAGTAGAAATGTAGGTCTCCTTAAAATCCTGAAAGAGATGGCTAATTGAACTATTCATTTTGGAAACAATGTATCATTAAAAATAAAGGGAAGTATAAATTCACTACTAGCAGGAGATGCACTCAAGAGAACCAAATTAGACCTTGTGGATGGATTGAGTCCTAACCTTTTAAGCCTGATACAACTTTGTGACTCTGGGTTTAAGGTAACTTACCATTATAAAGGATTCCTGATCAAAAGTAAAGGAGGGAATTCTCTAATGAAATATTAGAGAACAATTGGAAACCATTACCAAGTGAAAAATATATAGAATATGTGTTTCCTAGTGATGTATGAAGTGAATGGTTTATAGAATCGAAGGATGGGACATATTCACCAACATAGTATGTAAAATATATCCCAAATGAAATCGGATGTGGACATATCCAACTTAAATCATGATCAAGATCAAACACGTGATGCATCCATTCCAGGGAAGAGGGTGTGTAACCCTTATTGAAATAAAAATAATTAGGTATTTAACTTAATTTATTTGGTGCACACTAGCATTTTTGGCCCAATAAATCTATCAAGAACACATAAAAAGGAACATAACTATTTTTTCAAATGATTACAATATAATGCCTTGAATCATGTTCAGGGAAAGTAAGAAGGAGGTTATAGAGTGCATGGTAAGGTACTGAAAGAGATTATGAAATGAAATAGGTTGTACTATCAAAAATTTGGGATCCAAAAATAGAATTCAGTAAATTTCTATTGAAGTGGATAACTATTTATAAAAACATGGAATTAAACATGAGGTATATTCTATATGAACTCCTCAATAGAATGGATTTTTTGAATAACGAAACAAAATGATGAATAACATGGGTAAAATGATACTTATTGAAATTGATATATCTCACCACTAATGGAAGTAAGCAGTTTGGGTAACAGTATACATTTAAAACCAATATCTTATAAGCCCTAGATAATATAGAATACCTTATGAAATGTGGAATTTAATAATTCCATCACTGAATTACTTTTGAGTTTTTATAGGTAGGTGTTATATTCTAAAAAAATAGGTAATCAAGGAAAGTATATTACTGTTTCATATGAAGGAGTTTTCCAATCACACTCTAATAATAGTAAATCCTAAAAGTACTATAATAAAATACTGATAAAAAATATTGCGATAAATGATGTAAAATTTATTGAAAAGAAGTTAAAAATAATTATGAAAAATAAATCTTGGATGAATTCTCTAAATAAGATGATGATTCTTGTATAAATATTAATATTGTGAAAATATCCTAAAAATAAAGAATTAGAGGCTTAATTATAGGATGAGAAAAATCTTGAAGAAATTTAGCTTACAACTCAAAGAAGAAGCGGGAAGATAGAATTTTATTTATCTAATATAATTAGTGATAAGTCTGAACCAACTCAGACACAAAAGATAATCACAATAGAAAACACTACATTACTATCAACTTTAGAGGAAACATAATTTTAAGAGGTTAAAAAAGGAAGATTAACGGTTAAAATACATGATTGAGGAGATAGACTAGATAGAAAAATTATATGTGGGAACTTGTAGAAAGGTTTTAAAAGCATTACATAATTGGAATAAAGTATTATTTTAAAAAATGAACATAAAAATATGGTTCCAAATAAGTCTTAACTAGTATGAAAAGGATATTCTCAAATAAATGGTGTCAATATTTAATAAACATTTTCACCATCATCTTGAATCAATCCAATAATTCTCTTCCTAATAGTGAAAATTCATATAGGAATTAAAATATTTTAAATGGATGTAAAAAAACTATTGAATTGTGTTGTCAAAGAGGAAGTTTACATTGATTAACCCATATGATTCTTAATTAGTAATGATGAAAAAAGGTTTGTAGTTTCAAAAAGTTATTATATAGTTTAAATAATGTACCACATGCAAGGTATGCTTGACTTCACTCATATATAAAGAAACTGGAATTCAAAATAGGTGGTGTTGATCACAATCAATATGTGAATACATATAAGGAAGAACAATTTATGTTGCGAGTTTATGTGGATGACATAATTTTTGTTTTAACAAACACAAATCAATAAAATAATTTTCTCATTTGATGAGTTCATAATTTGAATCGTCAATGATTAGTGAGGTCACTTATTTTCATCGATTGAAAATGATTCATAATGAGATGTGCACTTTTATCTCATAGGATAAATATAAAAATTTGTTTCCCAAGAATTTTGACATGCATGATTCAAAATTGATGTTAACTCCCATTGTAGCTAGAACCAAATTGGGGGGAGCATGATAATGGGAAGTGAGTAGATCCTACCCTATATAAGAGGATCATCGGGAGTTTTTCTACATGAAAACAACTCAACTAGACATTGCTTATAAAGATACCATGGAAAAAAAATTCAAAGAAATACTGAGGAACACATCACGAAAACGATTATAATAATAAGGTATATTCAAGGTACTCTTCCTCTTTACTTAATAATTAATATAGTGAAGGAATATGTACTATTAAATTTTTCTAATATTAATTGGGTGGGTGGTATGGTGGATATAGATTCCTTAAGGGTATGAATTTTTTATATTTCCACTAAGAATGTAGGGTGGTTGAGTAAGAAATAAGATAGTACATCTATTAGTATGATGAGGAATAATATATTATAATAACTAAATCCTATATAAAACGTGTGTTAATGAAAATTAGTTGGAAGATTTTTTTAAAGAGGTGAAACAACCAATAGTGATCTTTTATGACAACACGAGTGCTATTGTGTTCACAAAGAATCCAGTGTTACACTCCCAAACCAAATAACTTGATACCATATATCATTTTAGTAAATGAGAACTAGAGAAATAAGTCATAAATATAGTGTTTATTGGGATTGATAAGAAAGTATAAGACGTCATGGCTAAGCCCTTAGCTATGCCAATAATTTAGAGAACATGTTTAACATTGGTGTTCAACCACCTCCCACCACATGATGAGGTTTAATAGCTTAACTTATCTATTTCAAATTTTTGATTTACTTTTATGTTTTCTATTTTTTAGTACAGGTTTTATATTTTGTGAATTTTAAATGAATGGGGAAAATACTATCCATAGGGAATGAAATAAGGGTAGTACATGTTTTATAATAGTCATATGGAAATCATTAAAGTCATTAACTATTGTTTCTTATTTTATACAAAGAGAATTGAATCATGTAGGCTTAGAAATAGGGTTAATGGATCTTTTCTTAGTTTTAGGCTCTGTGAATGTTTTGGCAGTAGTTTTAGAAGAATATATGAGTAAGCATATGAAGATAGAAAAACCATAGAAATTTATTGTTAAAGGGGAAGTAATGTAGCAAGGAGAGAATACATGTCAGGGGGGAAGAATGGAATCATGAGAATATGAAGGAATTATAATAAAATCCAAAAAAAATAATGTGGGAACTAGATATTATTTTGTTGCATTCATTTTTAATTGGTATTTATTATAATTTGGAATTAATTCATGATTTTTTTTATGATTTTAGTATAAATTTTTTATGTCTTTATCTTGTGCATCCATAGATTTGGAAATTTCCAAGAGTGACTTCATCGTGCTTTATAAGATTCATTGGAATCATTTCATACGATTCATTCCACTTCCATAAGAGTCATTATATAAGATCATAAAATTTATTCCCATTTTATAATTCATTTTCATATTCTATAATCCATTTTTAGATTCCATAAGAGTCTATTACAAACTCCATAAGAGTCATTCCCCAATAAAGGAAATTATGTAAGAGTCATTAAGTATTCTATAAGAGTTATTGTAATACATCATAAGATTCATCATGCATTTTATAAGGCTCATTCCCTTTATGAAATTGGAAAAAATACATATTTCATAAGGGTTATTTTTGGAAACATACAATTCATTTCCAAACATTGAGGAAGATTATATGGATCATACCTTTATTAATTTTATTGATTTATCAATTCTAAGACCATATAGATGAGTTATGCCTTGGGATATTTTAACCATTTGGATATTTGGGCTCCAATTGTCATTAAGCATATAAATAAACACTATTTTGTAATTTTTTATCAATTTAAATGCATGTTATATGAAATTTTATTGATATAAATATACACTATGAGAACTATGAAAGTACCTAAAATATCTACATGCATGAAATGGAATTATATTGAAACATATGAGTTTCAATGAAAATAATAAATCATAATATATTATTGATTAATCAATTGTATTTGAAAGTGTAAGTTGGGGATTTTTTGAAAGAATAAAGATCTTGATTTTTAAGGAAGTCCAATAGGATTATAGAAAGTTAAAAACATAGAGATCACCCTATACTAAATTCAAATAATTTCCATAAAAATAAATAAATTATCCTGAAAATAATATGAAATATATGATTTTTGAAGATTTCATTGATATTTTAATAAAAAATATATGAAATATCTTGGAGAGAGAACTCGGGGAATAAAAAGGAGAAGGGGAATAAGAGAAGGATTTAATCGCTGAATTAATAAAAAAACATATTTTGTATAAGAATAATATTAGATCACTAATAAGGAAAATGGAGAAATATTAGAGATATGGAGTAAAAGAAAAATAAAGGGGAATAATGATTACACACTTACTGTTTTTTTGTTTATTTCTAATTCTTAATCATACTATAAGAAATGCAAGTGTTGCATCTTTATTTTTATTCATTAACTTGGAGAAGTGTGGAAGTGTTCATAAAGAGTAAGTGTTGCAACTTAATTTTTAGTCATTCTCTTACCATCCAGAATAATTATAAAGTTTTTATGGAATCAAATTTTACTTTGGATTTTAACAAACCCCAGGGGTAGGAATGTTGAAACAAAGGTGTTTCAATCTATAGTTTTCATGTTTTATTTATTTTGAGAAAATTTATATGTAAAATAGGTGGTTCAAATACTAAGGGGGTAGTTTATATGAATTGGAAGAATGAAAAAAATAATTGTATAAGTTTTTAAAATTGTATAGTCTTATGGTTTTTTACAAATATTTGGGTGTGAAATTTCAGAGGAAGTGAAAAGTTAATTCTGGTGAAAATGATATAGATTCATTCAAGTTGAATAATTATTGAAAAATTATAGTTGTTTCACTAAATTAATTACATGATACATGAAAATTCATAAAATTAATGTTTTTATGGAAGAAATTGGTGAAAGTTGAATTTTCTCGAACACAATGCACTAATGGAGTGTGTTTGAATAGTGAAAGGGGGTCCCCCTTGAAAATCAGAGCATATAAGAGTTATATAAATTTTGGGGTCTGCTATAAATACCATATAACCATTATAATTTATAAAAATGATTTTTTAGTGAGTATTATGTTCTCTCTTCCCACGTAAGTGTTACATACATAAACTGTAATGGAGTGAAGTATCATGGTGAAGGAAGTGGCATGAAATAAAGTTGGACAAGAGAAGTTCAAAAAAAACATACCTAAGTAAAGGAGGTTAAGTGAAGGCAGTATCACATATTTTTTTCCATGAATAGAGTTGATTGGGGTAGTTTAATGTGACATAATTGGGTGTACTCAACTTAGTGATGGGATTTTCATGAGAAATATTTAACACAATAAAGTATTTGGGTGAAGTTGGGAATTATATTAGAGTTTCATATTTAGGTTATCATGATTAAAATAAAATAATTCATTCTTGATTATATAGAAATTAACTTCAGGTATATTAATTGAGTAAGGGATTATCTAAGTAGTGAGACAAGGATGAAAAAATGGAAGGGATCTAAGGGAGGCAGTGCATTATCCTTGAACTCATTGTAAAGGTAGTGAGACTAATATAAAGTGACTGTGATCATAAATTCTATCAACATAACTAGTGAAGATTAATGGATTTTGGTACCTTGAAACAACACCATGTGTATACTCCTTAGACTAACCCATAGTGGTAAACCTAGTAAACAATATTATGACCTTATTTATTTTCTATATTTGCTTTTTTTATTTGTGAATTTAACACTTATAGGTTTAATTAGTTCCTAAAAATGTGGTAATAATATCCAAACAATTTAAATAAATGGTTGAGACCCTGATTTCCCCATCTATTTTCAAGGTGTATTGGGTTTCAATTGTAGGAAATGATACTTTGAAATATTTTGGGTTGAGATGATATGTAAGAAAATTACCTCATACATAAGAAAACAATATCTCATATATAATAGTTAGAGTTATTTTAACTAATACATAATATATTTTACTTTTTCAAAATTTTGGTTTTTCGTGATAATTTAGAAACTTTTCCATTACTTAGGAAAATAAAATATCATATTTAATACAAAACATATTATTCTCATACATATGAAATTTTTTCGCAATTAACATTTTTTTACTTGGCTATATTTTTATCAAAACTCATGTGTAGAATTTTTCTTGATAAAACATAAGATAAATGACTATGCTAATTTCAATTAGCTTCCACAGAATTATTTCCTTTACTTCTAGAACTACTTGGAAAATGAATTTAAGATTCATAAGTTAATAATTTTTCTATATTCAACTCTTAAAACATTTTACTTCCTGTTGTGGACTTACTTATCGCCAAGGAATAATGATTTCATAAAATATTAGCTTTCCTGAAGAACTTGTGTTGTGGTTAATATATTCATAACTTTCCCAACTTCTAGATTCTACAAACTTCTATATTCATCCTAAAATATTAAATTTTATTTCTATATTATGAAACATAACTAAAAATTATGGAAAACACACATTCTATATAGGCTTTGTTAAAATAATTTAAAAAATAAATTAAATTATTAAAAATCAAGAAATAAAATTCATTAACAATTAGATTCACAAGAAGTATATAAACTGAATTAATTATCATATACTTATAAAATTTTGTGAGTAAAATCATTGAATTAAAGGAAATAAAAATAATGATAATATATTCTCTATGAATTCCACCAGACTTAAACCTTGTAATCCTAGAAAAATGAATATAAAAATATTACTAAAGTAATACTCAATACACTATCCAAAATGAGTTAATTTTTAATAGTTATGAAACCCAAATGAATCATGCTTCATCAATTTATTTCATTAAATTTTCTCTATAAATAACATTCAATTAATTCCCACTTTTTTCATCCTCCTACGAAACTTTATACCTACCGGCCTATAAATATTTTCTCTCATCACACAAAGCACAATTTTAATTAATGTTTTTTGTCATTAAAACTCATGTAGGGGACACTATGGGATTTATGAGTTCTACATATCCACCCAATGAGTGAGGTACTCATGTATATCATGAGAAATGTTTTGTGTTATTCTATTGATAAGGGTTGGTTTTCAAAAATGTTAAATATTCTAAGGTATAATGAGAATGTTTGGCTCTAATTTGATGCAGAATTCATGATTTTTTTATTTCACTCAAGAATGGCATCATAACTCACTCCCATTTGAAATATTTATACCCCAAAACTTTTTAGATTATAATTTAAATTACAAAATATATATTCCTCTCTACTCTATTAACAACTTTGTTTTTCCATTTATTTTTTAAAATTATACTCATAATTTTTGTTTTGATGGGATAAAGGTATTCTTTGTACTTTAAGCATTTTTATAAACTTCCTTACCCAATTTATTAAGGTTATATTCTCCTTCAATCTTCCCATACATGATGCATCTTTGTTTTTTCGTAACTTCTAAAACAATATCTCCTTGTCATGATTTTATCATTAAAAATATGATCCCAATAGCCTTTATATGATTAACGTTTTTAAAAAATAACCCCCCCACACACACTTAAGATAAAGTATAATAACAAATTTCCACCTTGTGTAGGTTGGTTGGGATTTCAGGATTGTAATGTAGAAATGTAAAAAGGTCACTCATGGATTCCAAGGTATATAAAATTTCCACTATAATGTTAGGCCATTATATAAGTTTATAATAAAAATTTATTTTTTAAATAAAATAAAACCTTAGTTATTTTCAAAACATGTTCCTCAACACACTGTGTTTCTTACTAGAATATCGACAAATTCATGTTAATAAATCATGTATTTATTATCTCTATAATTAAGGTAATTGTAAAAGAAAACATGAAAAATTACATAGAATATTTATATGAAAGTGACTTAATATTTGGAAAATATTTATGGAATTGGATTCAAATATTAGTGTTCTTTTCCCGAATTTCTCAAATATTGAATCTAAAATAGATTTCATTTTAGTATTAGTCTAAGTTAATTTTTATTTTTCAAATAGATTCTCACAATTTCTATAGGTTCCAAACTTACAAAGGAATTTAAATTGAGATCAATCGGTTTAAAAAAGTAGGAAAAAGATTAATTATAATCCCACAAAAATGAAAAATAATGACCCAAAATTGAAAATGAAAAACACAAAAGAATCATACTTTAATAAACTATCCCCCCCAAACACTCATATTTTATAGAATTTCCTTATTATTTAATAGTTTCATGTGGAAATTTCAAATCAAGATATATAATTAATGTTTAAACAAATGATAAGCAAAGAAAAAACCGATAGTGACCTGGGATAGAAATGACCTTATTTTACCAAATTTCCATAAGAAAACTCGAAAATAATCATACAATCCTAAGAACATAAGGTTTCACATATTTAAGGAATTTCTATATAATAAATATATTTTATAACCCTTTTAAAAATTTCTCCATAATTGTGCTACAATAAACTTACTCCTATAATTATTATATGTTATACCCAACTTTATAACTTGGGGAAATAGAAACACAAGAAAAGGGTGATCATAGATGCTCAATATGGGTAAACATAAAAGGTAACAATAAAATATCATAATTGAAAATAATATGGGCATATGGGTATAATCAATACATATAATAAAATTCATACCAAATAACACGTAGATCAGAAATCCTATAATATGAATTAGAATAACCTAAGAGATGATTCAAAAGAGTGAAGAAACATAATTCAATAAACATGATTTCTAAGATATTAACATGATCGTGAGAATAATCCTACACCTTTAAAACATATTTCAAATTTGGCACAAACATTGTTATAGGGAACATTACATTCATGAACCACGCCATTAGTGACCAAGCTTATGAGAAACTAATGTATACTCATGAATAATTATCTCAAGAGATATAAACATTAAAATAATGTATTAGAGGGATATATATGACCCAACCCATTATAATCCATGATTATGAGTTCCACTATAAATCAATCACAAATCACATCATAAAAAACCCATGGAAATAAATTGTGATTCACAAAACATTCCAAATAAAAATCATTTTCATTTATAGTATAAAGAACCCTAGAAAGAAAATTTGTTTCATTAAACACAATATAAATAAACCATGGAATGAAAATGGGTTTCATATGGATTCACATAAAGAAATAATTAATAATTAAATTAATAATTATAACATAACAAACCCATGGAAAATAAATGGACACATTATGACATAAATTAACTTTATTGGTAAATACCATTAAATTAAGATAATAAAACATATGATATTTACAAAATATAGGTAAATGGTATATGATTAAGTCAATAATTTACCTAAATAAATCAATATATGAAATCTACGTGAACAACCATCAATAAAATTAATCAAAAATAGGGTATTCATAAAAGAAAGGCATTGGGTGAAAAGTTAGGATCATACATAGTGGATGACTATGAAAGATAAATGTAGTGATGGATAATTTCTCCAAAATAGAAGTAAAATACATAGTTAATCAAGAAAAATAAGGTGGATGGTTACATTAGAAGTATAAAATTGATAAATAATAATGTATTTCAAAGGATTAGGATTTATATGAAAATGGTTTTTAGGAGAAATAAGAAAAATCACTTTGGAAATAATAAAAATCCATGGTATTTTTGAAAACAAATTAGAAAGAAAAGTTTTATAAATAAAAGAGAATAATATTTTCCTTCATAAAACCACTAAATATTATAATTGAAGTATCATATAAAATTAAAAATATGTGGAAATAGGTGTTCACATGAAAAATGTTAAAAATAGTTTCTTTTCACACTTTGATGAAAACTACCCATAATGAAAATGTTACAAAATTATTTAAAACTTTTTGATTAATATAAATTAGTATAAAATGAACTCAAAAAATAATTTAGGTATATATAAGGAAATTTTAAAAATCATCCAATGAATTAGGATATGGGAAAAGGGAGGTTTCTTGCAGAAAAGAAGAGACATGGCTAGTTTCACTTACAAGAAACACTTGAGATAAAATATGGGTAAATAGGAAATAAAATGTAGAGTTAACATTTAAAAGACCATGAATATATGAGTAAATTATAATAGTTTTTATAGAAAATAAAAAAACACCATAGGTATTATCATTTAAAATAATATTTTTTTGACAATAATATTGGAAATGAAACCCTTACCATTTGAGTAACAACTTGATCAAAAACACATTCAATTAGTATAATTAGAATCAATGGAAATTTAAATAAATTATATGATATATATATACAAACCCCATTAATATGGTAAAAGACATTCATTAGGCAGAAACGATGATATATTAAAGGTATCATGCTACACATTAAGAAATTTCTCTCTATAAATAAAGTATGAGATAAAGAGCCCCTTTCCTTTATTCTTGCTTAGACGAATGAGATATTACCTCTTAAAAAATAAATAACTATATTAATATATTATTTAATAAAATTATTCATACACATTACCAACTCATATACGTCATTTATTGTCATTTATTATTAATATATTAGTTATTTATCACTTATTATTACTTTTAGTTATTAGAACTTCTGGTTATTTATTTCTTACTAACATTATAAAGATGGGATATATTATCAAAAAGGGGTTTCAAGTTCATAATTTATATATAATTTAATATAGAATGATCATTTTTTTCAATGATTTATTAAGTATCCTTTTCATTCGGTGAAATATGTGAGAGTGAATTTTGAAAATGGAAATCGCGATGAACTTGCTTTCGATGTGTATTATGATAGAAAGGTGATATATAAATAAATAGTTAAAAAATTATAAAAACATTTATAGAATAATTAAAAAGTATTAAATATATCAATATTAAATTTTATTACCACTATATTATATCCCATAATTATTTACAGCATATTCATTATAAAATCATTGATGTAGGGGGTTAAATCAACACGAATGGTAACCTGTTTTAATGATTTAATAAGTAAGGGTATGGGTTTAAATAATGATAACATAACATATAAATAATATTAAAAATTTAATAAAAACCATATATCCTCATTAAATCTATTCTAGTGACCATCAATGATGGGTGGTGATGAAAAATGTTTTTTTTTCTTATGGAGGCGATAGTTTGTATGTACGCACGAACGATGATTTTTTTCTTAATGGATGGGATAGATGGATAGATAATGATAATACCATAAATATAATAAAATTAAATTATATAAATTACACTATTATCATTATATTAGTGTGGATATAATAAATTTTAATGATGATAATTAATAAGAAAAGCTATGTGGTTGATAATACTCATATTGGGGACTTGAATTTTCCTTAGAATTCTCCTTTGAAATCAAGGCCTTATGATTAATGATGGTGACCAAAAGATTTTGATCTAGTAATAGGGTTCAAATATGATTAATTTTTAATATTTTAATTAAAAAAATTTACAAATAGGTGTGTATTTATGTGGAGTAAATCTAACCCTTTTATAGATGAAGGGAAGGGTTGTTATGGAAGCAATCGTTACATTTTCAACAATGTAATGTTAATATTAAAAGTTTATTGGATCAAAAATAGAGAAAATTATAGTATAAGGTTATTTGTTTGATATTATCCTCATACACTAATTTTGAAGAAAACCTGTATGGTTTGGAGTTTTTAAACTTTTTAACTTTGGCCCTAATTTACTTTTACCATGGTAACCAATTTGTAAACTTATTAGTTAATATCAATGAAAGAAATTAAAATTATAAAATTAAAATACTTTGGAACATATTATTTAAAATAATTAAATCATTTTACTAAATAGAATTTTGATGGGTTTTAAATGTTTGTTTTAAAATAAATGCACATTAACCGTAAAAACAGTTTTTTAGGAAAAGTGTGTAATAAAGTTTAAAAAATAATATACAAGATAATATTCTCATATATATTGATTTTTATGTAATAATTTTTTTTATTATAAAAAAATGAATTAATTATCCTTTAAAATAAATCCAAAAACCCAATTTAGCCACTAATACAAATAATTAGAAGAAAACATTGAAAACAATCTTTATTAATATAGAATTTTAATTTAGTTCTAAAGATGTCGGAAATTGGATTTATAAGTTCAAAAAATATTTCAAAATGAATAATGATAATACAAAAATACATATTTTATTACTTAAAACTTTTTTTAATCTTCTAGGTTATGCCTACATAATGATAAAATCATAAAAATTATAACTTTCACCAAAATTGTAATTTTTGACAAAAATTAAACATTTTCATATAAAACAAAAAAATTATAGTAAGAATTTTTTGAAAAAATAGAAAAAATAAATGTATTTTTATCTAATTTTGATTCAAAAATTTATAAATTTAGTTTTTAAATTAAAATATAGAATATAAAGAAAAACTAAATTTATTAAAAAATTACATTTTTAAATATTATGCGTTATTAATATTATTTCATACCAATTTCTAATTTAATATATGTTAATATATTGGTTCATATATAATAATGTTTAAAAAGTGTTAAATTTAATATATTTGGATAAAAAATAAAATACACAACAAAATGGCTCGAAAAAAAATATCACTTTTATATTAAATACACTTTAACAAATACCATTAAAATTATTTATTAATATTATATCATTTATTTTTACAAGTCTATTGATATTAAAATATTTATTTGAATTTTATCATATCATTTTTTAATAGTATTAATAATATATATATATATGTAACGTAGAAATATTTACATATATTTAATATTTTAATATCATATTTTTATTTCATTATGAGTTATATTATTTTAAATATCTTGCTTATAAATACATGATTTCAATATAATTATTTGATATATTAGGAATAACCATATTTTAAATGACCATAATGTCAATGACTATATTTTCATTGAACAGATTTCATTCCAATATATATATACTTTTTAAATCATTCATTCATTTTACCCTCACTTTGCAAGGCATAGTTGTTATTTCATGTTGTTGATTTTTCATAATGATTTATCCCATCATGGTGATCTTCCACATTATAGTTTTTGTTTATCTATTGGTGATCCAAAAGGTTGACTATGATCTTCAGGATTTCCTAGTCATGAAGCTTTTATTCTTTTCTATCTATTTTTCACTACTGATTTATGAACTTTTAATGAATGTATTTTATCCATGGTGAGTAGTAATTCATGGTGTGAAATACTTAGTTTTATATGATTTTATTGTAACATTCCACTTATTAATGAAAAAAGTGTTGTTAATTTTAATTCATATCTTGTATGACTCATTTCCAAATCAATTTTATTTCCTTTAAGAAAATATAAAAATATAGTTTACAATTATAATCATATGGTTTATGGGAAGAATATACATCCTAAAAAACATGTGGTGTTATATTCTCCCCCTTGAAAAAATTTCATCCTCTCAATTTTAATTATCACATATCAAAGAAAATATATAAAGTTATCTAAATTATAGATATGAATCGGGATATAATTTTAAGAGATATATCAACATTAAAAGATTTGGAAACATATCTCTTTTATCATAGTGGGATTATCCGTAATATTAGGGTTTTTTACTAACTAGTTAGGTTGGGAGTCTACAATAATTTTATGACATAGACCACATTATATAATGTTTTTTATAGTGGGTTTTTCTTATTATCTATTCATTGATAAAATATCGTAGGTTAATATGAAATTAGTTTTCCATAATGAAAATAGTTTTTCCTATAAATAGAGGAAACTAATATGACACTAGAATCATGTTAAATTTATCTAAATAAAGGATAATAGTATTTACACAAGGTACATTCCTATGAACATCAACTTTGAATACAATAATCATATGGGTAGAAGATTTATTTGACAATCAAATCATGAAGATGTGGGTTTAATGATCATACAAAACCTCTTAGATATACTAAAGTTCATCAAATAAATTTATAAAAAGACATATTCAACTATAGACTAGACTAGTACATATACATTAGATATCAGAGTCCATGTTGGGAGTAGTTCTTGGATAATCCACCTTTCCCCCGCACATAATACGTTTAATTATTAATGGTTCCTTAGGATGAACTCTATTTATTTCAATCATTTTAATCGAACTCTTCATTTTCTTATGATAGTTTGGTGCTTAATTCCCTACTTTACCCTAGATAAATTATCTTTATATCCCTTTAAGTGAATTCCCTTTGGTTATTCTTCCCACATATTTAATATGTTGAAGGTTTCATATTCCATCCTTCATTATGTCCATTATATGAATTTTCACATGACTCCATCTTTCTATTCTTTGGGTATTTTGGATTCCAACTAAGTTCACTTTTTTAATCATAATTCGTGATAGCCCGTTTGGCATAATCACAAGATTCCTCACTTCTTCACTAATACTGTTAGATTTTTCCTGGAGAAAATCTCCACATTATCTATGTAATCCACTATTAACTTGGTTCCATATGGATTTATCTTTTACTAAAACTATATGGAGTTATTTTTTGTGATTAAAACCATAATAGAACTATTTTAAGATAATTACATGAAAAATTCATCATCAAAATGTCCTATTTTTACACTAGCATTCAGTTTATCCTAAATCACTATTAGTTTAATCTAGGTTTATTTAGGTTGTTTTCTCTCAAACCCCTTATCATAATTCATTAAAAAAATAAATATTTCATAATTTCTTATAAATATAATGTGATTAACCAATGAGTATCTCCAGGAGTGTCAGACTAGGCATGCAGTTATGCCTATTTTAAATGCATATGGTAATGATTAGCTTAAAACCCAACACTCTTTTTTAAGGTCATCACCCCTAGGACAATAATTTCCAAATCTTGTATCTAGTTATAGTATCGAGACAAGTATTTTATTTCTTGTAAAACCACAAAATATCTATTTTACCAAAATTTCAATATATTATACTTTACTTATACACACCATTTAGATTTATAACTAGTGGTTTCACTAAATTTTTCTCATACTAATACCTTGAATAACTAAAAAATCATAAAAATAATTAAACCCTACTTTGATACAAACTATAGTCACCCAGGATTGACATTCCCTTATTTATAACATTCTTATAAGGTAAACATTACATCTAACAAATAATCTATCAATCCCAATAATGGATGTTTTAGTGTCTTTGAGGGAAACCTATATAAGAAACTTATTTGAATACTCTAGTGAACATTCCTATATAATTGAGCCACACTAGACTCTCTCCTACCCTTATTATACATTATACTTATCTTCATAACCTTAGTAAATGGAAATATAAGAAAGGGTTGACTTAAGATGCTCAGTAAGGGTAAACATAAGAGATAACAATTGAATATCGTAAGTGAACATAACATGATAATATGATTATAATCAAGATACATAATAAAATTCACACCCAATATAGCATAGATCATAAATCATGGAATATTACTTAGAGTAACATAATACATGAATCAAAAGAATATAGAAACAAGATTCTATAAAAATGATTCGTGCTAGAATTAAAAATTCATTAGAATAAGAATAAAACTTTGAAACATATTTTAACTTTTGCACAAGTATTACTATAGGTAACATAACTTTTTTTTCAACACTATCAGTGTCGATGCTTACGAGAAACTAAAATGTTCTCATAAATACATATCTCATGGGATGAAAACATTAAACTAATACACTGGAGGGTGATATAGGACCCCACCCTTCATCATCCATACTATTGAGTTCCACATGAAAACAATCACTTATCACATCATAGAAAACCAAGAAAAAAAAATTTGTTTTATAAAACATTATAAATGGAAATTATCCACATTTGAATCATAAAGAACCCATGGAAATAAAATTGGTTTTATTCAAAAAATTATAATGAACCCATGGAAATATCATTGGATTCCAATACATTCAATTAAGTAAATCGTAAATAATTCCATCAATAATCATAACATGATAAACCCATAGAAGATAAATGGGAATCCAATTAAATTAGGAATCATCCCAAGTAAATACCATTCAATCAAGATAATAAAGCATATGGTATTTACATTGTATAGATAAGGGTACATAGTTAACTAAAATATTAATCCAAATCAATCAATGTATGACATCAAGGGGAACAAATTTAAATAAAATTAATAAAAAATAGGATATTCACAAAGGAAAGGTATTGGGTGAAAATTTAGGATCATGAATTGTTGATGATTAGGCAATAAAAAGAAGTGATGGATTGTTCCTTCATAATAGAAGTAAATTAAAAAAGTCCATTCAAAAAAATAAGGTGTATGGTTACATTGTAACAATATCTTCGCTCAAGAATAATGTATGTTAAAGGATGTGGTTTTGGATGAAAACCATTTTTATGAGTATTAAGAAAAATATATTTGGAAATAAGAAACCACCATAGTATTTTTGAATAAAAAATTAGATATAATTTTTTGATTAATGAATGAGAGTAATATTTTCTTTTATAAATATATTTAATAATATAAAGGAACTATTTTTGACCCCAGAAAACGGGTTCCCAAAATTTTCCAAATGCTTCCATACAAGAACCAAGATCGTATTCCATTTTTCAAGCTTCGATTTGGTAGGTCGCAGGGCCCAAACAAAGCAATGGATTAGGAGTTATGGACATTTGAAGTTGGGCTGGAAATCTGGTTCGCGAAGCCCCCTCCGTGATCGCGGAGCGCCGCCTCGAAGTAATGAGGCGAGAGGATCCGCAAACCCTTCTGATGTTTGAGACATGCCGTGAAGACCCGCTGCAAAGCAGAGGAGGTGGTAACGCTCTGCAAACGCCCTGACGTTTGCGTGCCCGCCGCGAAGCCCCAGAGGTGGGAACACTCCGGGAACCCGATTGACCTTCGCGACCCGCCACGAAGCAACCGCCACCCCATCGCACTGTGTGAGATCTGCTTCATGGTGCCCCTGCCTATAAATACCCAGATCACCCCCTTCTCACGACGGATGGCCAAGGCCACTTCTCCCTTTGGGCGGCCGATCTCCCGGTCCGCGGAGCTCTGCATTGCGGCTTCGCGGGGCCATGCTCCGCGAGTAGCTTCCTTCGCGTTGCTGCTCCGTGAGCCAAGGCTCCGTGAGTCCATGCTCCGCGAGCCAATGCTCTGTGATGCTGCTTCACGAGACCATACTCCGTGAGTCCATGCTCTGTGAGCCTATGCTCCGCAATGCTGTTCTGCGAGACCAAGCTTCGCGAGACCCCTTTGCTCCGCGAGACCCCTTTACTCTGTGAGACCCCTTTTCTCCACGAGAGATCATTGCTTCGTGAGGACATGGTCCGCAAGGCCATGCTCCACGAAGCTACTTTTCGAAGACTTATCCTTTGTTAGGATCCTACCTTCATGCCCACTGGTCCATACCGCAGGGGTGCAGCCCCCGCACCCCCGCTCGGGGTCAGTGTCGGGCTGCGGTCACGGCCCTCCGGGTCGGTCCCTTCGCAACCATCACAGACCCCCATGAAAAATGGAGAGTCACATTGCAAACTTTTCGGGCTAGGATACCAAGATTGTCCATTGCGCCCTTATGCACTCCCACCTTCAACCTATGGAATACCATGATTTGAGACACTCCTCCACACACCATGAAATAGCTTGAGTTGATGTATTCCTCTTCGTTCATTTCCTATGTCGTGAGTTGAGGTTCTCATCATCAATTCCCCGAGTACCATGAGTCTAACCATTCCTCGGGGAACTCCTCCAATCGCCATCACTTGGTCCCTATGCTAGGTTAAACCACAAAGGGCTGCCCTTGCGTAAGTCCCAACACCAACCATTTATAGGCACCTTCTGCCTAATAGTCCTATCTACATGACTATAAAATGTAGTACTCCCTATGATCCAATCATAGGATGACTCTTACTCCAAACAAGAGATGTCTTATGCTCCAAGCATGAGATGCCAATAGTCTTACCTACAAGACTCTAAACCGTAGTACACCCTATGTGCTAAACATAGGATGCCTCTTACTCCAAACAAGAGATGCCTTACGCTCCAAGCGTAAGATGAATAACAGTCATATCTACAAGACTCTAAACGGTAGTACTCTCTATGATCCAATCATAGGATGCCTCTTACTCCAAATAAGAGATGCCTTATGCTCCAAGCGTAAGATGCCTAATAGTCTTATCTACATGACTATAAACTATAGTACACCCTATGCTCCAAACATAGGATGCCTCTTGCTCCAAATAAGAGATGCCTCATGCTCCAAGCATGGGATGCTAACAGTCCTATCTACATGACTATAAACTATAGTACACCCCATCTAACAAAAGATAGGATGCCTCTTGCCCTATACGAGAGATGCCTCATTCTCCTAGAATGAGATTCCAATAGTCTTACCGACAAGACTCTAAACAGTAGTACTCCCTATGTTCTTAACGTAGGATGACTCTTGCCCTATATGAGAGATTCCACATTCTCCTAGCATGAGATTCCAATAGTCCTACCTACAAGACTCTAAGTTGTAGTACGCCCTATGTTCTTAACGTAGGATGCCTCTTACTCCAAACAAGATATGCCTTATGATCCAAGTATGAGATGAAAACAGTCCTATCTACATGACTATAAACTGTAGTGATCTCTCTATGTGCCAAACATAGGATGCCTTTTACACTAGACAAGAGATGCCTTATGCTCCAAGCATAAGACGCCTAATGCCATGATTACAGTGGAATGATTCCAACACATCTTGGAATTACCCCTCTTGTGCTCTAGTACATAGGTTAGGGCCTCAATTCACCAGTGAGTTGGGATGCCCTCATGTCCAGACATGAGGAAGACATTATGGGAAAATTCTTTGCGTAAGCCCCATTCACCATTTCCGCTCCATAGCGACACCCGGGAAGCTTCCAAGTGTAAGCCCCATTCACTATTGCCTCTCCCTAGCTGCACAAGAGAAGATTCTTTGCGTAAGCCCCATTCACCATTGCCACTCCATAGCGGCACCAGGGCAGCTTCTTTGCGTAAGCCCCATTGACCATTGCTGCTCCCTAGCGGTACCCGGGTAGCTTCCCTGTGTAAGCCCCATTCACCATTGCCGCTCCATAGTGGCACCCGGGCAACTTCCAAGCGTAAGCCCCATTCACCAATTGTCTCTCCCTAGCGGCACCCGGGAAGCTTTTTTGCGTAATCCCCATTCACCATTGTCGCTCCATAGTGGCACCTGGGCAACTTCCAAGAGTAAGCCCCATTCACAATTGTCGCTCCCTAGCTGCACTAGGGAAGCTTCTTTGCGTAAGCCCCATTCACCATTGCCACTTCATTGCGGCACCAAGGCCGCTTCTTTGCGTAAGCCCCATTCACCATTGTCGCTCCCTAGCGGCACCCGAGCAACTTCCTTGCATAAGCCCCATTCACCATTGCCGCTCCATAGCGGCACCCGGGCAGCTTCCAAGCGTATGCCCCATTCAGCAATTGTCGCTCCATAGCAGCACCCAGGCAGCTTCCCTGCGTAAGCCCCATTCACCATTGCAGCTCCATAGCAGCACTCGGGCAGCTTATTTGCGTAATCCCCATTCAGCATTGTCACTCCATAGCGGTACCCGGGTAGCTTCCTCGCGTAAGCCCCATCCACTGTTGTGATCCCAATCAGAGGTAAGCCGTTGTGATCCTATACAGCAGTAAGCAGTTGACATCCTTTTCTAGCGGTAAGCCGTTCACATCCTCATCCAGTGGTAAACCGTTACGATCCTATTCAGTGGTAAGCTGCTGAAATCCTCATCCAGCGGTAAGTCATTGCAACCCCATTCAGCGGTAAGTCGTTGACATCCTCATCCAATGGTAAGCCGTTGCAACCCCATTTAGCGGTAATCCGTTCACATCCTTATCCACTGGTAAGCCGTTATGACCCATTCCAGTGGTAAGACGTTATAACCCATACCAGCGGTAAGCCACTGAAACCCCCAATTGGTGGTAACCCGTCATCAGGAGAACTACGCGGACTTTAATTCCCTTCCACAGGGATACGTAGGAAGCCTCTTCAAGGCTCAAGCCTGAAACCATCGTCATACTTTTCTTTGGGCCTCTATCCTAGAGTAAGTCCCAGCACCATGGGCCGCCTAACGTGTAAGTCCCTCTTCATTTCTCACGGATGCACCCTTCACGACGTGATCCTCAGGTCTCTATTGCCTCTTGTTTCTCACACCGATCATGACTCACGTGGGCTTAGAGTAAGCATTGGCCAGGACAATACCATGTCCATCATGACGTTAAACTATATTCCCTCATCCAGCATGACATTAAACTATATTCCCTCATCCAGCATGACTTTAAACTGTATTCCCTCATCCAGCATGACGTTAAACTGTATGTCGTCCAGCATGGCGTTAAACTGTACGCCCTCGTCCAGCATGAAGTTAAACTGCACATCCATTTGAACTACGAGGTATTTGATCCATGTCAAGGCATGGTACGTAGGAAGCCTCCACGAGGGTCAATCCCACCCATCATTTATTCACATCAGGTTCCACCTTCATCCAGTATGATGTTAAACGAAATTACAGTCTGACGGAAAGCCGTTGTGACCAACCAGAACTACGAGGACTTTGATCTATGTCAAAGCATGGTATGTAGGAAGCCTTACGAGGTTCAATCCCACCACCATCAGACCCCCCGGGTTCACCTCCACATTGTTTCACTGAATAATCCCCTTTAAACTATGAGTTCATTGATCCATGTCAAGGCATGGTACGTAGGAAGCCTCCCAGAGGTTCAATCCCACCACCTGTTGGTCACTCCGACCCTCTTCACGTCAGGTCACCAGCACCTGGGCAACCTAGTGTGTAAGCCCCACACCATCTGGACCAAGGTCCTCACTCACATCGGTTCGCCGATACACTATTATGAACTATGAGGTCTCTGATCCATGTCAAGGCCTGGTATGTAGGAAACCTCCATGGGGCTCAAGCCCATCACCCGGTCGTTCCGACCCCATTCACGTCGGTTCACCCCCATCCCGCATGACGTTAAACTGTATTCCACACCTCATTTGAACTATGTGGTATTTGTTCCCTACTAAGGCATGGTACGTAGTAAGCCTCCACGAGGTTCAATCCCACCATCCATTGGACTAAGATCCACATTCACGTCGGATCGCTGACGACACCCATCGAACCAAGGTCCACCTTCACATCGGTTCGCTGACGACACCCATCGGATCAAGGTCCATATTCACGTCGGTCCTCCGATGCACTCGCCCGAACTACGAGGACTTTGATCCATGTCAAGTCATGGTATGTAGGAAACCTCAAAAGGTTCAAGACCAACATCCATCGGACCAAGGTCCACCTTCACGTTGGTCCACCGGCACCATCTCGAACTACACAGACTTTGATTCCCTACCACGGGGATACGTAGGAGGTCTCTTCGAGGCTCAAGCCCAACTTCACCATCACCCTTGCGATGGTCCCATTTCATTCCCCGTCCACTTCATTCAACTCTCTATCATCCATCCTGATTCTCATCAGGGCCGCCACATCCCGGTGGGATCATGTCATCCACCCTCCTCGCTGCTCCTAGCAGAACCTGGGACGCTATCCACGCATAAGCCCCATCATATCTCCGGGTCGTTGTCCTCTGTGTACACCCCAATTTATCACCCCTTCGTACTGCGTGGGTTTTGATACTTGTTGTCTATATAGGGTGCCTAGGAATCCTCCCTAAGGTTCAATCCCAGCCAATGGCAAAACTTGGTGTTTCCCCATTCTGGGGCGCACTCCCCCTGATACGCCCTTAGTGGTGTTCAAATCAACCATTACGGTGTGACATCTCCCCTCTACGGGGAACACCACCTCTGATCCATCTCTATGGGATGTTCTGATCACCCTCATTCTGTCTCCGTAAGACTTTAAAATCATGGCCTACCTCGTGATAAACATGAGATGCCTGAGGAAAACCTCGGAAGACACGCCCTTGGGGTAACCGTCTCTGCAAGATGTTAAACTCGCGGCATACCCCATGTTAAACATGGGAAGTTGAGGAAAACTTTAGAAGACATGCCCTTGGCGTAACCATCTCCGCAAGATGTTAAAATCGCGGCATTCCCCGTGATAAACATGGGAAGCTGAGGAAAACCTCAGATGTCATATGATTCCTCGCATTCAATGTGGGATGCCTCGGGTTCTGCACCCTTGAGATGCCCTCTTATGAAGAAGAATACAGGTTCCCCAATGTCCACGCACCCAGAGATTCCCCGACATGCCTAATGTTGCCGTCTACTCTGACCAAAGGTCGCTACCATGTCAAGACCCTATGTAAAGTCTTGAAAAAACTAGTGTAATTAACCAGCGTCCATGAGGATATGGTACCGGGAATGAGATTCACGAATAACGTCTTAAATATAAGAGGGAGACCCAGACTAGGTGATGAGTTCTGGGGAGGAATCCACGGAAGGATGAACCGACATCCCATCATCCCAGTTTCGATCAAGGAGCAGACGTCCCTGAATAAGGATCGGATGCCGCCCGGCATTGGAAAGCGGGAATGTGGGGAAATAGCAGCGCGCCCTCCATAGACGGATGCACGTGCCCTGGCGAAAGCGTTGGAAACAACTATTATATAAAATAAAAAATAAGGGGGAAATAAGTGTTCACATGTAAGTTGTTAAAAAATAGATTCATTTTTACACTTTGATGAATGACACCTATACGGAAGAAATTAAAATTTTCTTTCAATTTTTAGTTCTAATATCAAGTAGTAGAAAATTTACTTAATCAATAATTTAGTTATAGATAAGGAAATTTTTAGAAATATCCAATTAATTAGGACTTGTAAAAAGGTTGGTACCTAATCAAACAAAGATATAAGGTCAGTTTCACTTATAAGAAACACTTTGAGTAAAATAAGATTTATGGGGAAATGAAATATCAAGAGAAAATAAAACCACATGAATATATAAGGAAATGATAATATATTTTATAAATATTTAAAATCCCTTATATAAATTATCTTTTAAAAACAATCTTGATTTTAAACTAATATTGGAAACAAAACCCTTATGATTTGAGTAATATTTTAATAAAAAACATTCAATTTGGGTATCTTTTGAATCAATGTAAATTTAAATAAAGAAAAATATATGGATCTTAAAACCCAATTAATATTGTAAAATACCTTAATTATGTAGTAATTACACCATATTAATGGTATCATAGTTCTCATTATGAAATATGTTTCAAAAAATGTGAGACAAAAAACCCATTACCTTAATTCCCACTTAATTGAATACAATAAAAAATCCATTAAAAAAGACATAAATATATTAATATACTATTTCATAAAATTATTAATAAAAATTAACATGCCATACACTTCATTTAATATAATTTATCATGTATATATTAGTTAGTAATCACTTATATTTACTATATATTGTTATAAATTTCGGTTGTTTATTTTGTACAAACTTTATAAAGATGTTAATGATTCTCAATAAGTGTTTTAAATTTAATAATTCCTATATAATTCAATATATAATAATAATTATTTTTTAATTATTACTTAAGTCTCATTCTCATTAGGTTAAAGATATGAATATGGCCTGTGGAAATGGAAATCGTGATGAACTAGTTTTCGAGGTGCTTAATGATTGAAATGTGATCTATTAATAAATATTTTTAATATTAAAAAAACCATTCCAAAATAATTAAAATTTATTAAATATATCATTATTTCATGGTAATACAATTATATAAAATCCCATAATCATTTAGGAAATAATCTGTAAAACATTGTTAACATAGGTTGTTAAATAGGCCCAAAGAGTAAGGTGTTTTAATGATTTAATGAGTGAGGGGATGTATTTAGATAATTATAATGAGGAATATAGATAATATTAAACATTTAATAAAAATAATATATCCTCACTAAATATATTCTTGGAGTAATAAAAGACGGTTGGTGATGAAAAATGAATTCTGTTGCTCATGGAGGCAGTAGTATGCACCAACGCACAAATGAAAATTTCATTTTTATAAATGGAATTGATATATTAATAGATAATGATAATAAACATAATATAATAACAATAAATTATATAAATGACACTAATATAATCATATTTTCGTGGTTATAATAAATTTTAATGATGATAATTAAGAATAAAATCTAAGTAATTGATAATACTAATGTCGAGGACTTGAATCCTCCTTGGAATTTTCATTTGAAATAAAGGGAATATACTAAATAATGGTGACTAGAAATTTTTTAACAAGGGATATAGTTCTAGTTGGAGTAATATTTCATATTTTTTAGATGAAATAAAGAGGATAGTTGAGCCTTGAAGTGGTGGAAGTGTAACCCTTTTATATATGAAGGGAAAGGTAGTTTGGGAAGTTACCATTACATTATCAATAGTGTAATGTTAGTATTCCAATTATTATTGATATAAATGAAAAAATAAGATCCTTAGTGTGTTTGGGTATATATTATCCTCATACATTAATTTTGGAGACAAACTATAGTGTTTTTAGCCTTTTCTTTTACACCATAAGTCAAAAATATTATTAAAAATTGGAAGAGAAAGAGTAAAAAAGCATCATGGGGTCATATAGAAGTGGAGACCCATAGAATACCCTATGTAAAATCATCACCCCTTGGGGGTAGAGATTCTATTTTATTAAGAACCCTGAAGGGGACCTCATGAGAGGCCTTAGAGGCGAGACTGTCATCCAAGTGGATGCCTTTGATTTAAATTTTAATCTAATTTACTTTTACATTGGTAATGAATTTTTAATGATAGTAATTAATATTAATGAAAAAATTTAATATTTTAGTTTTTCACTTATTTTATCCTTCTGATTTAACTTTTTTAAATCAATTTATTAAATAAATATTTAAGGGTTTAAAATGATAATTTTATAATAAATGAACATAATTTGTAAAAAAAGTTTTTTTTAGGAAAAGTGAATTATTAAATTTAAAAATTTATTTATAGGTTAATATTATCATGGATGTATATTCTTTAAGTCATAAATGTTTTTATCATAAAAAAATAAAAGTTACATGACTTTCAAATTAAGTTAAAATTGAATTTCACCATTAAAACACTAAAATATAAGAAAAGTCGAAATATTGTTTATATTAAAGTAACATTTTAATTTAGTTTTAAAAATGATAGAAATATGATTTATAAGTTCAAAGAATATTTTAAAAAATAAAAAATTTATTCTTTAAATATTTATTTTACTACTTAAAACTATTTTCAATATTATATGATACACTTACATAATTATAATTTCATAAAAATAGATGCTTGATTTTGATCTTTTAACCAAGTCACCTATTGTTCTGATATGGATTGGTTTTCATGGGTTACCGCTTCAAATCTTTAAGAATAATACCCTATTTGCAATATCTAGACTTAATTGTAATATTTTAAAGTTAAATTTTCAATGAGAAATATCTCAAGACCCTCGGTCGTGTGGGTTTGATAGGAGATTGACATTTACCAAGATCTACTGTCACAGATTTGGATTCATAATGTAATTTTTGGATTCTTTCAGGAAGTAACATATGAGAACCTTCCCAAGTACTACAGTGCTTTCCATAAGCATGGACATGATTTGAAGGACTGTGGAATTCGAGAAGTTCACCCTCTGGATGGTAAATTGGCATGGTTTGAGAAAGTAAAGAAAAAATTTTACCTGAGAGAATTCAATGATAGTCAGACAGTTTCAACTGGCCCTTCTAGGACTCAGGATCCTCTTGCATGATAGAATAAATCTGATTAGAAGTATTTTACGAAGAATATTATGATGTTAACAATGGTCAATCTAAGAAATTTATGGGGCACTCACTGAAGGATAATAAGCTTTTAGACATTGTTAATGTTGTTCACACAACACAAGGTGCTAATACTAATTACCCCACTCTTTTAGGGGATAAGAAGGACCCTAGTGAATTTCATGATGCATGTTAAGAGAAAGATAAAGGTGACCTCTCTATATATATTAAATCTTCACATGATTCCTAGGACCATTAAAGTAATATTTAAGACGCCTACTTGAAATCTAACACTAATAATGGTAGAAAATCAATTATTGATTTAGAGGGATTAATTACGCCAAACCCCAAAAGGCTCAGAAATGTAGAGGTTAATCCAACCTCAAGAAAAAAATTGTTACTAGATATTTAAAGGTCTCCTGGATAGTAAACATAGATATTCCCACTCATCTTGAGGTTTCTGAAAATACTATCACATATTTTTATGAAAATTGTTCGATCGACACTGATTTTAATAAAAATTCTGACTATGATGTGTGGGATGAATATCAGGTTGATGAGGATGTGCCAATAGAATTTTTGTCTTGGTTGGATGAGAAAGATGAATTATTTTTCTGAAGGTAAATAGAAGGTTAAATCAACGCAGACCATTACCTTTAAACTAGAAAGCAGATGTTCATTAAGCTGGTTGAGAAATTTAAGAAAAAATTTTACTTCAATTTTAGAGAAATTTCATCGTAATGAGGTCCTTTTTTCTCCTCCTATTTTAATCTTTCTCGCTTGGTTTTTTATGAATAAAAAGGTCCCTTGGTCTGATTATGATGGATCAAAGATTTATGGGATGGTTTCTTTTAGATCATTGATGTTTGTGTTCAGTTTTTTCACTTAGTATTTCTCTTAAATAATGGGATGAATTCATAGGTGAATGAATTTGTATGACTAATCTTTTTTTATTTTGAAATTATATGACTACCATTAATGATTTAAAGATAAAAAGGGTGATATTTGAGTTCTCTAAAACAAAATGTGTGTCTCATATAGTATATTTCCCAAATACTGTTGGTGGTTCAAGATTTCACCATGCTTCTCCTTCTCACAATTATCCAAAGAATATTTTTCCTTTTTTCCATATAATTTATTCCAAGGTTTGAGGTGTTTCTCCTGATGTTTTTTTTCTATCTACTAACTAGTGAAATTTACTATATTCTGATGATTTGAGAAGAACCTAGGCTGTAATGACAATCAGATAAAGCCATGAAGGATGGATCAATTGGAGATATGGAGTTCTTCTATGTGTCTTGAGGAATCATGTGATATTGACATGGGAGTACTAAGCTACATATGTGGATAATCTAAGTAGATACTTTTCTAGTGCCTATTTCTTTTTTCCCCCCAAATGTATTTTCATGTCATTTTTTATCGTCACCACTTTTTTCCTTGTTGGTGAAATCTCATTTAACCTCATGATTTCATTGTATTTTTAACTTTAATAAAATTCTTCAGGGGCATGGGTTGGGTAACCAACACATGTATCATTATTCTAAAAAAAATTACAAGAATTCAATATACCTATTGGATATATGACCAATGACCATATTTTCAATGGTAATATTTATTATATATATATATATATATATATATACTAAATCATTCATTCATTCCACTATAACTTCACAAAGCATAGTTCTTATTTCATGTTATAGATTTTTCATAATGTCTTAACCTTTCATGGTGATCTTCCTCATTATAGGTTTTTTAATATTAGTGGTCCCCAAAGTTGAATATGATCAAGATGATTTTTTATTTATAAATATTCCATTATTTTTTGTAGATTTTCCCCTATTTATTTATACACTTTTAATGGATTTATTCTATCCATGGTGTGAAATGCATAGTTTTATGTGATTTTATTGTAATATTTCACTTATGAATGAATAGTGTGTTCTTAGTTTCCATTTATATCATATATAAATTATTTTCTAATAGATTTTAATTTATTTAAAAAATATATAAAAATTAGTGTTGAATTATAAATATATAATTTATGGAATAAAATAACCTTCCTAAAACATCGGTGTATTACACAACCTATCCTTATAAATACTCAAAATCATGAAGAAGAACATCCTCCCAGAGAGACCCTTTTATACTTTCAATAAATAGATTCAATTTATTACTATTTCACTATAAATGGTGAATTATTATCCAGTTCTCTAATCTACAAAAAATATTACTAAAAATAAAAGTTCCAGATCATTTGGATTGAAATTTAAGTGAAAAAATCTATAGTATAGAATCAAACAACAACACTTAAAGTCCTTACTTAACATCCTTTCCGAGGATAGATTCATTATGTAAACTTTTAAGTTTCCCCTTATAATGCGTGATGTTTTCGTAATCACTGTTTTCTATTTCATCTAAATCTTGTAATAAGAATTTACTTTCATTACCAGCTTTAAACATATTCATATTAGAGCTCTTAAAAACCCAAAATTATTTTTTTCTAACTTTATATGTGAAGGAAAATTTCTTCCATACACTGCTCTAAAATGTGACATTCCAATTTTAGTTTTTTAACCAGTCCTATAAAGCCAAAAAAAATTATCTAATATCAACCTCCTGTCTCCCTTCTTTGGGTGAATTACTTTCTAAATATATTTTTGATCTCATGAAATTAAACCTCAACCATTAAACATATTTTAGGGTGGTATTTATTGTAAAACATATTTTTAAATTCATATTTCTTCAAAATAGGTTCTAAGTTATTAGAAAAGTGGGTACCCTGGTAAGTGATGAAAAATCTAAGAAGCCCAAACCCATAAAATATGTTGATTCCAAAACATATAGAGGCTACTTTAGAATTATTGGATCTAATGGGAATCACCTATAAACACTTAGACCCATATTCTATAGCAAAAAAATATAAAGGTATCTAAATGAATTAGGAAATGGGCCTATGAAATCCCTAAACCAAATTTAAAACACATCACAAAACAAGATGTGATATTGTGGAATGTCATCTCGCTTGGAAATATACCCATAAAACTGAATTACTTTCGATATTATACAAAACTGAAAATCTTCCTTGAAAATTGTGGGACAAAAAAACTGAATAAGACACTTTTCTAGTTTTCCACTGTGGTCCAAAGTGTCTACCGCAACTCAAAAAATAGAAAATTTTCAACAATGATTATATGTCAGAATACAAAATTCATATGTTAATGATTCAGTAGCTTTTATGATTCCATAAATAGGGTTCATCCTAAATCCTCATTCAATAACTTAGAAAGTTATCTCTTTTAAAAATAATAGATAATTTTATCGAAAGATAATTATTTACCAATGTTTATAAACCAAGGCCTAAAATACTCAACAAAGTGGCGTTCCTCATCTTTAAAGGTCTCTCTAATTGTTGGAAAAATTTGACATTTTTCACTAAGAAAAGTTTGGAGTACACTCAGGCATACTGACAACAATTTCTCACTAACCTTCCTATCCTTCAACTGTATATATAATTCTTGAAGTAATACATTTAAACACATCAACCTTGGTTTTGTATCATGTTTCCTCATAAAAAAATTATTACCGAATGGCCAATAAAGTCAATCACTATAAATAATAATAAGTATCTCTTAATTTGGTATAAAAATGGATTAAAACTCCTTAGAAATGGTTCAATAATTAACTTTTATTGAATATATATTCTTAAATTTATAAGCTATGAAATGTGATCTCTTTTCCATTAATTGACTCAAATCTAACCTAAGAAAAAATATGATGCATCACTCATATGTTTAAAAGGTATAATACCATCCAGGTGGTAGGATAATCTGTTAAAAAATAAAATTATTCTTAATATCCTTAAATTATTCTTTAAAAATCTCATAAAATATAATGTAAGGCTTTTTTATAACAATATAGATAATGATAAGGCTATATTACTAAAATCCTTTATAAAAATCTTATACAACCTAACATGGATAATGAAATATCTCATATCCTTAACTATTTTTTCTTATAAAAGATAGAAAATAAAATCATCTTAGAAATTATCCAAATATATTTCTTCATTAAACAACACACATCCTAGAATAATACCTTTTTTACTTCATAAAATGAAATTTCTCGAAGTTGAGAATAAGGTTTTTCTCAATACAAGTTTTTAGTACACCATAAAATACTCTTAAAATGACTCTCAAAATAAGATATATACACTATGAAATCATTCATGAAACGGTCTATAAACTCCTCTAAATACTCAAAAAAATACAAATAATACACCTTTGAAAGGTGTTCAAAGTATTACATAGCCCAAAGGATATTTATCTATAAGAAAAATTACAAAAAAGGATAGGTAAAGGTGGTTTTTTTTCTAATCCTCAATTGAAATGTGAATCTTGAAGTACCCCTAGAAACTATAAAAATAATGTAGTGGGACTGGCATAAAAGTATCTCTAGTATTTTGTTAAGGAATAAAATAGGGAAGGGATATTTTCTAGTTACAATCTAGTGTTTACTATGGTATAAACCCCACCATTTACATGGAAATGTAACTTGGAAAAGCTCTCAAAATTCATTCTATGAAATAATAAACCACTCTTTTTAGTCACTATATAGACTAGAATAACACATTGAATATTGTATATTTAAAATATTATGACATTTACCATCAAAGTGGTCACTTATTTCTTGACTGCCTCTAAAATTATAGGATTTAATCTTCATTTAAATTTATAAACTAGTTAGGTATCTACCAATAACAATATTATATGCATTTATAATGAATTTACAATTCCATGAAGGTTATCTAGGGTCTATCCAATAGCTTTTTTATTATCTTTAAAGGATTCTAACATTTTATTTTATTGATTTTTGGAAAACCCCTTTTCAATAATCATAGTAAGCTTCTCATTCTCCTCTATAAATGATAAATGATATTTTTTTGAATTTTTTTTCTAAATAAATTTGGGATGATTACACTAGGTGAATATGGTTTTATTGATTCAAAAAAATATAAATCTACCTCTAAAACATTCTCAAAAGAAGTTGATTATGTATTTATATCCCTTATAAAAAAATTGTTCAATATGTTATTCAAACGTTTCATCGCTTGAAATAATTCCAAATAAAATAGACCAATCATGAAATGGATTACCCACTCTATTTTCAAATTTTTTTAGAACCTTAATTACATGATTAATATATATATTTATCAATTTATTCATGAAAACATGAAATAGATTTATCACATGAATTTTTTTAGCTATTTTAATAGAATAGACAACTAAATCATTATTTTTAGAAGGCTTTCATATATAAATTTCTATAATTTAATCCTATTCACATCCAATATAATCATAATCATTTAAATCTTATTAAAAATCGGGTATAAATTCAATTTAATATTCATAAAATAGTTGATTATTACTTGTAAAATCTATGAATAATTCAATGCAGAACCAATCAATCATATTTACATTGTGAGGTGAGTGATGCTCCATTAGATATTTCAAATATTAAAAATGTAAAAGTGAACCATTTTTTCAAATTAAATTTATAATGTTCCCTTGTGAACATTTATAACTTCCTTACAAGTTGTAAGAAAATTTTCTCCAATAATTAATAGTTCATGCATGCAAAAACCATCATCTTCTATATCTAAAACATAGAAATCATTAGGGAAAAAATATTCTTTACTCTTACCAACACATATTCAATGACTGAATCAGGTTTTTCTATAATTATATTGGATAATTATATTATAATCCCTATACATTGTAATTATATAACATTCAAAGTAGTATAAAAATATTTAGTAATAACATTTATAGAAGTTTCTAAGTCTAACACAATACATTTAAACTCAAACTCACCTAAGGTGCATGTAAGGGGAATGCTCCCAGATAAATTCACTTGATGAAGAGGTTATGTTAAATCAAGAATAAAACACTCCTACTTAGGATTAGTTTCTCCTATATCTTCAGTTTCTTCATACAAGGAATTTATTTCACTAAATAAAGTAATTTAATGTTAAATTGAACTCTCTAAAAATTCTATAAAATCTATTTATCTAATTCACTCTAAAAATTATTTTTTACTAGGGACTAATCCTAGGGTATTAAAGTTATTTTTTTGGTATTCCATTTAAAATTTCAATACTTTTTTTGGACACCATAAGTTTATATCATTATCCTCTAGTCCCTATGGGTTCTACCATGAAAAAAATATTATTTTGGAAATGATTTTATTTTCATTGTAGGTTTTTAATTTTTATTAGCCTCAACATGTGTTAGCCTCTCTTAAACAGTCTCTGAATAAAGTTTAAAAGTTTTGAAAATATCCTTAGCATGTTCATGTGCAGAATTCATAGCGTGGTATTTATTGAACTTAGTGCCACTACTAAGTTTCATAGAACTAACATTTTTATTTCCCTTTCCCTTGGGATTTTCTTCAATTTTTTTAAGGGAGTCATCCACTCATTTAGTTTCTTATATAAAAAATATAAATATCCATATTTTCTTATTTGAGTTAACAATGTTTTTAGAAATAATTTTTTGTTTAGTATTCTAATCAAGTTTACTATTTTGATATCAGTGTGATCCATGTAAGTTGAAATTTTATTCCAGGTTGAGAATTGGATTTATCATAAAAGTATATAGGATATCAGGATTTATCAACAGACTCCATGTAACCCATGATAGATCACGACATCCTGCTATTATAACCCAAATCACTCAAACATAAAGAAAACAAAAATTCATCATACCTAGAAGGTAAACATGAAGGGATTTATACACAAAAATAGTTTATGTAGGGTGTGATAAAAAACACCTAGTATGATTTCACTAAATATTTTGTAAAATTTATTCAAAAATACATTTAATTTGAGATGATTTTAAATACAATGAAAATATAGGTTTTTTATTTTTAGAACACGAAACAATATAAAATTCAATAAAGTATTTACAAACCTTCCTTATTATTTTTATTAAATGAAAATATTAGTATGAAAACTTTTATTTAAAATCATTTATGTATTAAAAACATCTATTTTTCATTTAAGAACCCCTCTGTTAAAATATTTTCCAAAATTATTGAGAAAGCTAATACACTCTACATGAATAAGAATCAAACATGATGGAATCATTATGTCAATGAAGCGTAAGAAAATTAAACCATATATTCCTTATAAGTTATAAAATTAGGGGATATAAAAGGAGACCAATAGAATCATTCATGTTAAACCACTAACCAAATATTAAGTGTCATTGGATTTACCCTAAGTCTTAAAGTGATACAATCCTAAAATTTACCAAGCATAGACTAACATGGTGAACAATTTTTTATCCTATAAAAAATCTACCAAATTATCCTACACTTGAAATTATTAAGGGCACACACCATAAAATACTATTTCAAATTATATAGGACTCTAATAGTGTGTGACTAACTAGTATAGCATTTATCAATACTTCTCATTTATCTACTGAGGATCTCGTGAAAAACAAATTGGGGTGAGTAAAATGATAATAAACATAGTCATCATAAAACATTGATATAAATCACACCCTCACCTAATACTCCATTATATGAAATGACCCCTTTGATATATCGCCCATCCACCACATACATTAAATACAACCCATTAAATGTTAAACAAGTCTAAGAGCTCGGATAAGGTTCCACACGCTGACACATTTCAAAGAAATCATTTAAAATTTCCTAAATTGCCTTCTTAAAAACCAATTAGTGAGATGAGTCTCTTTATAACAAATCTGAAACCAATTATAAAACAATTCATTAAACCTTGCCTTGAAATAACCATTTAAATAAAATTAATAATCAACTAGTCTATTTATAACATTTCTTAATGATTAGAAAATCACTTCTTAATTTATTCAATAACCCAAATGTGGTCAAACATTAAAAAACTCACATTTTATTCAAGGAAACTCCTTTAAATAGTTTATAAATACTTAAAATTTTAAATATTACTTAAAAGTACATGTAAAACATTTGGAAAAAATGTGAATTCAATTTAAAACCATTTTAAGATCAAAAAATACAACCATATATAACTATAATTTGGAAGAACTAAAATTTATAAAACTCAAGCACAAAATGGAATGACCAAATAAAATAATAACACAAAAAAAATTTACCTTAGTAAATCAATAATCATGTAAAAAAGATATTAAATGATTCTCTTCCAATGAAGAATACCTGAATAAGGAAGAATAAAATACCTAAAAACATAAACAACCAAAATCCCCACATTAGAACCATTCCAAGACCAAATATGACCATAACAAAACTATAGGGTTCTAGGAGTAAGTGAAATAAAGGGAAAAGTCATAAATAAGGAAGTATAAGAGGAAAATGGAGGTTTAACTTCAATTAAACACTTGAAAACTGTGCACCAACATTGTGAAACATCTCTACAACCATCTGAAACACTCTTGTACACTTGTTATAAAGTTTACAAAATCATTTTGGATAACTATACACTAACAACTGAAAACCAAAAATACCCACATAGTTCCTCTAGGGACTCATATGGTTTAATCCAAAATATGCACACTCCATAGAGTATAATCCTTGTAAGAAAAAATTGAACTAAAAATGCATATTCCCTTAGGACCCACATAGTTTTTCTTAACCCATTCACACAAATTGTGAAAGAGAATGAAATTTCTAGAAAAAATAAAATTCAGTATGGACACGTAGGAAAATTTAAATTATCCAAAGATAAAATTAAATAAATAAATATTCAGTAACATAGGGTTTTATAATCTCCCCACTATATTACTTCATTCCCCTAAAAATTCCATAGATAAATAAAATGGGAAAAATGATCCGAAGGAATTCTATATAACAAAATACACTTAGTGAGATCGGTTACCATAACCAAAAAGATGGGCCTTAAAGAAAATGGAGAACTAAAACAGGCCTACCCACCATTTTACAGTTTTTATAAAATGGGGAATACAAAATTGCACACACACACACACCTTCAGATAGTGAACTCCCAAGAAACTCAATTCCTATAAAACCCAAGATTTTTCAAACCACATCAAAGATTAATTTACACCAAATAACCAAGTTAAAAATCACAAGGAGAGAAGTAACCCACTAGATAACCTTATCAAAATAGAAATGGGGTTTATAATAATGTCATTGTGTCCCACCTAGTCAAACTAGTACCTCAACCATGGGCACCATCTCATGGAATCCAATAAGTAAAATGGAACCCTTAGTTAATCACTGAAAAAAGTGTATGTCTTAGATACCTGAGTAAGGGTCCCTAGGCATCCCATGTTCTATCTACCAAGAAATCAACCTCCAAAAGCTACATCATAGGAAAAAACCATATCCACCCCCATGAAACCGTGAACACCCCCAACCTCAATAAGGATAAACCACAATAATATACAAACCTAAAGGGAAAACATACCTAATCGACAAGGCACTCATAAAATAATAAATCCTCACAACCCACATATGTAAAATAAAGAACTCTATGAAACCCTATCCACTGGAGAAAGGTAAAAAAATTACAAACAAATACTATTACTAACCATAAGGTATATTCAGGAAAAACCCCTACCAACTATAAAAATAAAATTCCCAATGAAACAAACCAACGACCAATAAGAACCCCAAACATTGAATATCACCTAAGAACCCAAAATTATTCCTAATATATCCCTTTCTGACACAATAGATCATCAAGGCCTTATAAAGACTTTGAATATGGTCAATGTGGACACACTTATGAAATACTCTTGAATATCCCCAAAGAACAAATGATTTACTCAAAACCCATAAAGCAACTCAAACACTAGTATTTTTTATTCGGGTGGAGGCCACTCTAATTCAAGAAGTTCTAGTTGGATCCCATAGACTAAAATAAACTTAGCTCCACCACTCAACCTTGAGTTTTCATAGAGTTGAAATATAGTAAAAATAACTCCAAAACAAAGAGAAGAGCCACACTAATATTCAATCAAAATAATGGACATACCACTCTTCTTTAAAGACTATCTAGGAGGAATACTCTATATAGCATAAAAAATCCAAATAAACTCATACTTCAAAATAAAATAAAATAATTCAAAATAAATTTTATTTTTCAAATGATACACCCATTTCAAAATTTCATAAAATTTACCAATCAAGTCAAAACCCATATCTAAAACCCATGTTGAATTTATTTAAACACCACTCCTTCACTTTGGGAATCATGCACACGTTTATAAATGTGTCACTTAAAATTAAAAACCTTATCCCCCTTACCAAAAAATACTTCCTCTTAATGAATATATCTCAAATAATATAAAAGTTTCCATCATACATTTATTTTCCAAAATAAAAAATGCTTATTTTAAAATAAAAAAAACTCTCAATTTAAAGTATACTAAAATATTCCCTATAATATAGTAATTCCATTAAAATAAACCCCCCACAATTTTGAATACATGCTATAAAATACAATAGTTTTTTATAGGAAGACATTGAATTTCACTTCCCATAACAACCAATTTTCCCAAATATAATACCAACCCTAATTTTTAAATAATCTCACACAACAAACATAAATAAAAATAAAATATAAAAAATAAATATTTATAATAAAAACCCCATTAATTGAACTCTATTTAATGTTGAACACTTTCAGATTCATTCCAAAGAGTTAGAGAACCAAAACAGTTGGGGAGCAATACAAAGCAATGAAAAATTTGGACACATTTGTTGGAAAACCATGAACCAACTACGAAACATATACTGGGAGGGTTTTAGAACCAACTATAAGGTCTCTACACTATTTTCTAAACCACCTAGTAAAAATCATGTAACCCATATTACTTCCCCATTTTAACCACCCAACTTATATGTAACACCCAATATCATATAAATTCTAAATGGGGGTCCTAATATCATTATAAATAACTAAAAATAAACTAAACATTAATAATCAAAACTCTGACACCTAAGGAAAATCATGTCCCACACTAAAGGGTGGTGTTAATAACCCATAAGAGGTCTACATATTAAGTTCAAATGATGATCCTAGTATCCTATTTATCTTTATGTATCCTAAATAAAATAACACATTTTTCAAGAAACTAAGATACCTTTGAAGAACCTAGGCTCTAATTCCATTTTTAATGAATTGTTATGTGTTTCCACCTGAATTGAAAAAATAACATGCTTTTCAATGGGCCTGAAGGGTATTCCCAATCCCAACAAGTGGGAAACTAGATCTTGGGAATCAAAAAACACTCTTGGGAATGATTTATCCCAAATAATGATTCAAGATAAAAGAATTAATCAATTCGATTATGAAAACAAAACAAATAAAAAATTTGGTAAACAACCAATAATAAACTGAACATAAAAGAATCACTAACATTACATAAATAAATAAAATGATAAATGAAAAATTTGATACATACACATCTTAAAATATAAACTAATATAAAAAAACAAATATCCATTGACTCCATGTGACCCACAGTCATGCACAACATCCCACTACTTTAACCCAAACCAACCAAACATAAAGAATACTGAATCTAGTTAACCTAGATGGAAAACATGAAGGAATTCATACATATAATGGTGTTTATAGGGTGTAATCACAATACCCTCAATAATATTTTATCAAAGATTTTATGAAATTACAATAAAAATATTTTTCATTTAGAGTAGTTCGAAATAAAAAAAATAGAGTTTTAATCTTTTAAAATAAAAAGATGTTTAAATTACATCATATATTTAAAAACCATTGTTTTTTTATTAGATGAAAAATAGTCACTAAGAAAAAATTTCTTTAAAAGAATACACTAATCATAAAACATATATTTTTCATTTAAGAATTCTTCAATTATAAAATTTCAAAAATACTTTAGAAACCTGACACATAATACATAAATAAACATCAAACAAGATGGCACCAATGTATCAACTAATCACAATGAAATTTAACAACAACATGTTCCATATCAGTTAAACAAGAAAGTGATCTAAAAAAGACTAAGAGAATCCCCCATGTCAAACCACCAAAAAAATAATATGTGTCATTGGCTCTACACAAGATCATAAAGTGATAAATTAATAATCTATACCAAACATTTTTTTTTGATTAAAAAAGGAAACATTAATGGCTAAAATCAGCAGAAGTACATGTGAAAATCCATAAAGGGAAATTATCCAGCCAGAGCTGGTTGGAATCGAAAGGTCGTGAGGCTGCAAGATGATGGACCACGTTGTTCCCTTCCCTTTTGGTGAAGGAGAAGGTGCATAAAGAGAAGCGTTGGAAAAGTAAGAGAATTATCCTAATGATGATGCCAAAATACTGGAGCCCACCATTGTTGTGGTTAATATCCTCGATCACAGAAAGGCATTCGGACTCAACAATGATATCACACCATCCACATTCCAAGGTGAGTGACATTCTGGCAAGGATGGACATGGCCTCAGCAACTGCAGGTTCCCAGAAAGCCTGATGTGGTTCGTACTTTGCGACAAGTATTTACCCCAGATGATTTCTGGCCAAGAGGCCAAGAGCAACAAGCCCAACCTTTGGGAGTGTTGACGCTCCTTTCGTCACAGAATCTAAAGATCGGAAAAGGGGAATATCTGAGCTCAAAGTGATTCATCCTTTGAAGAAACATCAAAAATCGACAAAGGAATGAACAAGGAGAACATTGCCCATAGGCCGCGCAAGTTCCCTCATGGTCGCGCAAGTACACTTGCGCGCCGCCCAGTGGTCGTGCAAGTACTTGCGCGACTCCTTATGTTCGTGCAAGTGACTTGCGCGACCTAAGTGGTAACCGCCCGGTAACCGCCTGGTAACCGCCCGGGGCCTTCTTTTGCCTATAAATAGACCCTGTGGGCCCCCCATTCGGGAGGATCTTTTTCCAGAAACTCGGATCAAAGCTCCCGACGCTCAAGTCTCTTCTCAAAGCTTCCGGAACACTTCTAAGGTAATTTCTTACCTAGAATGGAAGATCTAAAGAGAAGAAGGAAGGCCCAAGTGTTGAAACTTATCAAACACTTGCGTGCCAACTTAATTCCTTCAATATAACTTGCGCGTCCCTTCTCTGGAAGAACCTCAAGAGGATGGGAAAGGGTTTAATAAAGAGTCGCTCAAGTAATTCAACTCTGGTTGAAAATTGCGCAAGTATCCCTCATGTCGCGCAAGTATACTTGCGCGACCAACACTTGCGCGCCGACGCAGGACTTGCGCGACCTTCAAGACTTGCGCGCCCCTAGCTTTTTGGGTTCCCATCTTGCCCATTTTTACCCCTCTTAAGCCATTTCACCCTTCCTATTCAAGATTCAGTCTTCAAGATACTCTTCAAAAGCCATTTATGGCATGATTTCTTGATTTGACATCCTTATCTGAAAGGAATTCTGTGAAATACCTCTCAAACACCCAGTGATTTAAACATCTTTATGTCACCAAAGATTGAGAGTTCATTCATTTCAACCTCATCCTTTAAGATGAGAGAATCCTAACCTGGGTCTCCTTTTCAGGAATAAGACTCAGTCATAACCTTGGGCTTCCTTTTCAGGAGTAAGCCCCAAGTCCCCTAACCTAGGCTTCCTTCTCAGGAATAAGTCCTAGTCATAAATCTTGGGCATCTTTCTTAAGAATAAGCCCCAATCAAGTTCCCAAACTTGGGCATCCTCCTCAGGAGTAAGCCCCAAACCTTAATCCCTAACCTGGGTCTCCTTTTCAGGAATAAGACTCAGTCATAACCTTGGGCTTCCTTTTTAGGAGTAAGCCCCAAGTCCCCTAACCTAGGCTTCCTTCTCAGGAATAAGTCCTAGTCATAAATCTTGGGCATCTTTCTTAAGAATAAGCCCCAATCAAGTTCCCAAACTTGGGCATCCTCCTCAGGAGTAAGCCCCAAACCTTAATCCCTAACCTGGGTCTCCTTTTCAGGAATAAGACTCAGTCATAACCTTGGGCTTCCTTTTCAGGAGTAAGCCCCAAGTCCCCTAACCTAGGCTTCCTTCTCAGGAATAAGTCCTAGTCATAAATCTTGGGCATCTTTCTTAAGAATAAGCCCCAATCAAGTTCCCAAACTTGGGCATCCTCCTCAGGAGTAAGCCCCAAACCTTAATCCCTAACCTGGGTCTCCTTTTCAGGAATAAGACTCAGTCATAACCTTGGGCTTCCTTTTTAGGAGTAAGCCCCAAGTCCCCTAACCTAGGCTTCCTTCTCAGGAATAAGTCCTAGTCATAAATCTTGGGCATCTTTCTTAAGAATAAGCCCCAATCAAGTTCCCAAACTTGGGCATCCTCCTCAGGAGTAAGCCCCAAACCTTAATCCCTAACCTGGGTCTCCTTTTCAGGAATAAGACTCAGTCATAACCTTGGGCTTCCTTTTCAGGAGTAAGCCCCAAGTCCCCTAACCTGGGTCTCCTTTTCAGGAATAAGACTCAGTCATAACCTTGGGCTTCCTTTTCAGGAGTAAGCCCCAAGTCTCTTAAAATTTCTCTTAACCAGTCATAAATTTCCTTTGATTTGGGTTTCCTCTTTAGGAATAAAACCCAATCATAAGTCCCCTCCTAACTTGGGCATCCTCCTTAGGAGTAAGCCCCAAGATTAGAGTATTCAAATCTCCATGAAGCACATATAACTTTGTGGACCCTGTTCTTGGATTTTTTTCCCTAAAAGTAAATCCTAAACTTTCGTCTATCTGGGTAGTCATCTATACATAAGCCCCAAAACAAATTCTTATGATTGCATCTTTTATGGCACAATTGTCTGAATTTTACCAATACCTCTTGTTTCTCACACCGAGCATGACTTACGTGAGATTAGAGTGTAAAAGTAATTATGACATTCATCTTTGAGCCATCAATCATAAAACATCATATCCCATTCCTCGAACTACGTGGGTTCTGATTCCTTTTTCAAAACAAAGGATACGTAGGTAGCCCATTTATGGGTTCGATCCCAACATTGAAATAATCTCTGTCCTTCTGAATGACGATAAACTTCAAGTGCCCCACTGAGTGGCTTTAAAACCAGCCTGGTCATCAAAATGACCAAGAGACTTTTATATAAATGTTTTGAAGGATACCATTGACCAAGAATCTCTAAACAAATATAGATGATTCTATATTGATGAAGAACCTCAAATACATATAAAAGATTCTCTAAATTTCTTGCATATTTAATCATTGATTGTTAAAACTAAAGGAAAGCTCATTTTATACTTGGTAATGTAATAAGGATTCACGAACTTAACTTAAATCTATAAAGAGAGTCCCGGAGTAGACAATAATTCCCCTCAAAAAGGTGTGATGAGTCCGACCTCCCATCCTCTCGACCAATGCAAATTCCTAAGCCTCATTAGCCCACAAGCTAATGAGCGCCTGCCTTTGGAAAGTAGGTCCAAACGGATGTGGAATCATTGGATGTTTCCGGTTCTACGAACAAACCCGTTAGAAACCGATCGGAACGTTTGAATCTCCCGTCCAGGAGGTCATCCCCGGATTCTGCGCGAAACAAAAAATGGTGAACCCGACGTGAATCCTTAACCAAATTAAAGTGATGTTCTTCTTATCTGTTAGGCCCTTTGGGCCAACAAGGCAATCATTGACATGTGCTCATCCAAAAGATGCAGTGGCCGGATTCATCTTGATTATGTCTGTTACATGAAACAGGCACTCTTTTTTTCAAGATCTTCTACAAAAATGGCTTTCCTTAAATTCACCCCTGTGAATACTGCTGCTGGGAACACCTCTACTGTGAGGTCTGCTGCCGTGAAAACCAATACTGCTACTCCTGCTGGAACGTCATCCGCTCTGAGGATGACATCACCAACTCAACGTCTTCAACGCTGTGTTTCTAATGCACTGGTTAAGGAGTATCGTCGCAACGGTACTATCCCAACTCTGGAGGCCACTCGTCAAGCCCTCCAAGTTAACAATTCTACCTGGTCGTCCGGACAACGGTGACCAGCAATCAAGAAGCAGACGGTGCTGACTACCGTCTCCAACCGTTTCGGGTCGTTATCCCCGGAACGCAATTTCCATTCACTCCCTTATTCCGAGGAAGTGAATGAGAAGGTCCCGCAGGACCTTAAATCAAAAAGACAGGAGTCCTTCTCAAGGGCTCCCATCAACAATCGCCGCCAGACTCGTGCGGTAGTGCGCCCTCAACATGATGAGGGTACCGGCTCCAGGCATTCAGCTCAGGTTCCTCGAACCCGAGCAGGCAAGATGAATCACCAGAGACGGAATCCGGTTAATAATAGGCAGCTTGTCATCCCTGCCATCTCCGGAGAAGTACACCAACCTAACTTGGTGGCAAATAACGAGCAGGCATACACACCTGTTCGTTTTAATCCCGCTGTCCAGCAGACTCGTCTGGCAGCATCAAGCCGATCCCGCCAGGCAATTCCGGCGGAGTACCATAGGCAGGAACATACACCTGCTTATACATCAGCAGTTAGTCAGCAGGCTCGTCTGACTACATATGATGGACCTCATCAACAGCGTTTGGCGAAGTGTAATCAGCAGGCACATACACCTGCTAATACTAATCAAGCCTACCAACAGTCTCGTTTGGTAGCGCACGGAGAAGTCAGTCGGAAAGCCCCGACGACAAACAGGAGGCAGACTAAACTCTCTGCCTCCACACTTGAGTACTGTCAGGATTCACTGACAGGAAAAGGAGGACAGGAGCAGGCACATACACCTACTCCAAGCCCGGAATGGACGTATATCCCTGTTCCGGCGGCTGAAGTCACCAAACATATTTTGTCAATGGTGAAAGAGCAGAAGCAAATTCCTGCTCATATTCTGGATGCTTGCCAGGATATCATAACAGCTTCAGCATCATCTCAGGGACAGACACATAAATCTATCCCTAGCAGTGGAGTGACACATCAACAATTCACTCCGGAACAGACACACACATCTGTTCCAGTCCAAGAGGGTTGTGGGGCCTACTCCCCCATATCATATGGACAACCAAGTCAGGCACATACACCTGATTTGAGCGATGATCGTCAGCCTAACCTGACCATCTTTCCTGATCAGGCACATACACCTGCTCAGAGCAATCACTTTCGTCATCAAGTGATTTCTAAAGCGAGTAAGAAGGCATCTAAGAAAAAGATCCGCCCAGCACAGTCAGGAGATCAAAGGCCAATCTACAACAAGGCCTTGCTCGATGCTGGAGTTCTTGAAGCCCTCAGACATTTATCTGTCGGAATTCAAGATTCTACTCCCTCAGTTCCCAATAACAGGAACATTAATCCCGAAGGTCTTCAACAGACACTTCCTCATGAAGACTTGCTTCATGAAAATTCGGTCAATCTTGAAGTTTCTTCTTCAGATGAGAACCACAGGAACCCTCTGTGTGGTCAGAAGACCAAGGAGCAAGAGATCTCATCTTTTGCTGTAACCCATCATGAAGGTCCTCCTCATGGTGATGAACTTCGCTGCGAAAGTCCTCTCCGCAGTAGTGATTCACATTGTCTCGAAAATTCTTTAGAAGGCAATGTAGTGACGAGAAAGCCCTCCTATCTCGAGGCACTTGCAAACGTAAAACCAGTCATGTCTGAAGTTTTACTATCGGCAGGTGAAACTCTTTCTCCATCAGAAGATAGCTTGGGGTTCAGGTTATTCTCCGAACCTTCCCTGGGTCATTCATCTTCCAGCATGAATAGTGATTCCTCTACCAATCTTGTTGAATCCGATGAAGCAACAAGGAAACACCAACTCTGGTCCAAACAGGTAGAAGAATCTTCATTTAATGATAAAGAGGAAATGCTGAACATGAGGAAAAAACTGGCAAAAGGTGAAGTACCAGTCATGTTTTGGCCTTTGGCTGATTCACAGTATGACATTCCAAAGATGTTGACGGATGATGGAATCCATGATATTCGTCTTAACATATGGAAAACTCTTTGTCAATTAAAGAAGAAGGTATTATCTTACGATGAATATGAAAATCATCTTAAGATAATAGAAGGGTTACAACGCCAGATTGATTTGGCATCTCTATCAGTCTCTCGGTATCCGAAGGCTGAAAAGCAACAGAGAACCCTTCAACGTTCATGCCTTGGCGCACTAAGAAGATTGCGTCAGTTAATTTCCAATGCTCCATCTAATGTTCATATCAGAGGATGGGGTATTCACGGAGCACTACATTTCACAGTTCTTTCCGGTCAGCAAAGCCCGCCGAAAATGGTCTCATGCAATGTTATTGCCCATGGCCGGCCACAGTCAATGGGCTTTGTTCATAATCAAAATCTTGCTCGAGATCAAGCTTCAACTAGTTCCTCTCAAAATCAAGTATATAGAGAACAGGTTGTTGAATTGCTCCTACATCAAGCAGGCGATAATATTGCGCAAGCCTCTCGTCTGGAGAAAACACGTCATCAAATGACAGAAGTTTCGGAAATCATCCAACGGTCTGTTGAACCAGGTGATAAAAGTGGATACAGGTTAATGCATCCAGCTAATTTCCGAACTAAGATCCGCAAGATCAAGAGAGATTTCAAGAAGATCTCAGACATAGCATGTCAAGAGACACCCCAGCTTGCCAGACTGGGGACTTCTCTAACCCAACCCTCAGAATCAACGAATGGGATTCGAGGAGTTGAGCAGAAGCAACAGGAACACCCCCAGTCCACCGGACTGGGGACTTTTTCAAATCTTCAATCCCTCCCTCAGAGAAAGTTAGTATTCTCTCGATTAGGGAATAAGCCTCAAGAGGAACGAAGAGCCAAGATGTCAGGAGATTCTCTCCAAGTGACGGTTCTACAAGAAATTCCTAAGGGGTCAAGTCAACGGAATGCCATGCCTTATCATGGACATAAAAGGAGACAATATCACAGAAATGCTGATAGAAAGGATTCCATGAAATATGCATCCATTAATGTCATCACTGCCGTTGCTGCTGATTCACCAAATGAGGCTCAATCAGAGGGATCAGATGAAGAGGTTCCTGCTCAAGAAGTTGCGCACACAGACCTAAATGAAGAAGGTGTGCGCACACGTAATCAAAGGCTTACCCAAAATCTGGGTATTCCTTCAAGTAACCCACTTCCCCCTCTCCGAAAAGGATCCAATAAGGGGAAAGGAAAGAATCAGGTTACTTCTCACCCTTCCTCTGAAGGAGGTCAATCGCTCTCATTAGAGCAAAGGCTTGCACAACAGGAGGAAGAAATGAAAGAATTAAGAAGGTTGAATGCAGAACTACTTCAGAGTAGTCTTCTTCTTAAGAATGCTGAAGTCCGACAGCCGAAGGAATTTGTTGTAACTACTGAGATGGATCAGGAATATCCTCCTTTATCAGTACACCCACAGAGGTCTAATCCTACGGGTCAAACGCAACAACGGTTGGCAGCACTACCATTAGTTGCAGCACCAACCTCCACGGCTGTCCAAGCTCCATTCATTGCACCTACCCAAAACCAAGTTCAACCTGACGTTTCTCAAAAGTTAATAACTAATATTGAGTCATTAACAGCTCGGTTAGAAACTATGGAAGGGAAACGAGCGCAAGTTCAACCTGAAAAGAAAGTTTACCCTGAATGGGTAGATTCAATTTCTCCTCCATCCAGTTTTGGAAACCCTATTTTCCCTACTTTTAATGGATCAGGTGACCCTGAACAACATTTGACGCATTACGTATCTTGTTGTGATCCTATGATGGGAACTCCAGAGCAACAAGAAGCAGTGAAACTCAGATGCTTCGTGCGAACCTTGCAAGGACCAGCTTTTGTCTGGTATACAAGCTTGCAATCCCGGTCAGTCATCGGATGGGAGGATCTTCGTCAAAAATTCCTTCTTCAGTTCAGCTCAACTTTGCCAAAAACGACAGTTTTCGATCTTACAAACTGCAAGCAAAGGGAGAATGAAAGAGTCTCTGATTTCATTGCTCGTTGGAAGGGATTAACGTATTCCTTGAGTTTATCACTCCCTCAGGAGGAATTATTGCCAATCTGTGTGGCAAATTTGCGTGACGAATTACGCACGACATTGATCCCTGTGAAATACACAGGAGGGTTTCGAGACCTTACTTCAATCGCTCAACAGATTGAAGATTCCCTTATGCAGGCTAAGGTTAAATCTCGTGTAATTCCATCAGCTCCAGGAAGAAGAATGGGTAAAGCAGAAACTGCTACAGTTATGCTTAAACAGGCACCTGTACCTATTTCTACTTCAAAACCTTCATCTTCTCGAAGGGCTCCACCTCCTAAACGCCAACAACAAAGGCTGTTTCGTCCAAATGATCAAAAAGATCAACGACGAAAACAATTTGAGGATATGAAGAGTAAAACATACTCTTTCCGAAGTGAGCAAGTTCCTGGTTACTTCATTTCAGCTCTGGAGAATAATTTGGTTCAATTACCAGTGCCGAAGAGACCAAACAAGGAAGGAGATGAAGACCGTCCCAATTATTGTCCCTTTCATCAAATGTTGGGGCATCCCATCCAGGAGTGTTTTGTCTTTAAAGACCTCCTACAAAAGATGGTCGACTTGGGACAAGTCAAATTGAAGGGTTCTTCAGCTCATGTAGCGTGTATTACCGCTACAGATCCAGAGGAAGGAGGCGAGTGGCAGGAAGTCAAAAGCAAAACTGCGAAAAAATATGATGATTGGATGGTCAGAAAGACAATCAATCGGACCCATTCCATTTTGCGAACACAATTGAAGAAGCCAATTGTGTCTCCTACAAAAGCTGCAGTAAAGCCTCCATCAAAAGACAAATCCTCAAAAGGGCAGAGCAATTCAAAGAAGAAAGAGGAATCAGGAGAAGATGAGTATGTATCAAAGCCTAAATTGTCTTTGACTCTGGCAGATTTCATGCCATCTACTTCAAAGCAACGGGCACCGTCCCACCAAACGGCACAGCCTAAACAGGCTAACTTGGCAGAGTCTTTATCAGACGAAGAATTGATCTTTGGTTCTGTTAATATGATTCAATTAACAGATTCATATTCCAGTCTTGATGAGCCTGAATTCCCTATATCAAATAAAGGAACCCGAGGAAGTTCTAGAGGTTCAGGATATAGGGGAAGACGTGGATCTTTCCGAAGCCACTACTCTAATTCTACCCCTGCTAGCACTGTATATGCAGCAGAAACTCGTGGTAGAGCCCTTCAGCGAGCTCAAAATGAACAAGCAAGTTCTTCTGGCAATGGCCAACTCAGCTTCGGCACAGTTATTTTGGAAGACCGATTAAATGTTCCATCTTCTTTATCTCAGCAAGTAAATGGATCTAATCAGTCTAATTTTCCAAAACCAAAGATGTTTCCAACTTCAATACAAGAGGCATCAGCTTCCAAAGCATCTGCTTCCAAGATACCTGCTAAACCACATATTCCTATTGGGAAACGCAGGCCTCTAGATCAAAAGTATGATATATTGAAACACTTGGCCCAAGTACCAGCCAAATTATCAATTTTGGATGCTTTGAATCTATCAAAAGATCTTCGGAAAGCACTCATTGAAGCTTTGTCAAGTCCTCAGGAGTTTGAAGCTGAAATTGCTGCAGCTGAAATTTATCACATAGAGAATAATCCTGCAGAATGCCATGCAGTGATATCTTTTACTGATAAAGATGAAGATAATGTTGTGCATGGGCACATAAAACCTTTGTACCTATCTGGAAAAGTCAATGGTATAGATGTTCGAAGAGCTTTTATTGACAATGGTTCAGGAGTCAACCTCATGCCCATTCGCACACTTCGTCGATTGGGCCTCACGGAATCTGATTTATCTCCTTCTACCATGATGTTACAAGGATATGATAAAAATGAACAAGAACCACTGGGAGAAGTTACGCTCAGAACTCAGTTTGGAGATCTTGTTTCCAATTCAGATTTCATGATTGTTGATCAAGACTCAGCTTTCAATATCTTGCTTGGAAGACCCTGGTTACATCAGCATGCAGCTATTCCGTCATCATACCATCAATGTCTCAAATACTGTTTCGATGGTCAAGTTGGAACATTATATGGTGATAAGGCCCCGTTCAAAACATGTGAGTCTCAATACATTGAGGCAGAATTTTATCACATGAAGGGAAGAGAAAAATCTACAATGAAGAAAATTACCAAAGTTAATGCTCCATATGGTTTGGAAAAAAATTCCAATAAATCCATTTTCACATGTGAGTACAGATTATGTGTTACCTATCAGTCAAATTGACAAAATAGGCCCAAATCAAAATACTCTTATGGAAAGATCCATAATGTCAATTACGGCAATCGAGCCAGACAACATGGGAGAAATTGGTAACTTACCAAGCAATGATGAAAGCAAAAGTGGTGACGTTTTCATTTCGTCTGCTGAAATCCAACAAGTCTATACTTCGCTAATCAGGCCAGAAGAAGTTATAGCAACACCAGAGGTGAATGTTGATGTCGATTCTCAATCCATCATCTCCTCTTTATTTCCCAAAGAAGACCCTTTTTCATCAATAGGGACGGAAATGGAAGCTTCTTCTTCAAAATGTGAAAATTTTGACATCTCTTATGATCATGAGAATTTCGTTTTTTCATCTACTTTGAAAGTAGAAACGGAAGATATAACACATGATGAAGAGGAAGAGGAATATCTTAGAGATGCTCCTCCAGCATTTGAAGAGGGTATCTCTACCACTGTGGATGAACTCAGAGAAGTAAATCTGGGTACAGAGAAAGATCCACGCCCCACTTTAATTAGTGCGGCCATGACCCTTGAAGAACAAGAGATGTATATTTCTTTTCTAAAGCAAAATAAAGATATCTTTGCTTGGAATTATACAGAGATGCCTGGCCTTGATCCTGATGTTGCCACCCATCATTTGGGTTTGCCAAAAGAACATCGAGGATTCAAGCAAGCCGCGAGAAGAACACACCCAACCTATGCTTCCAAAATCGAGGCTGAAGTGGATAAGCTTATCAAAGCTAACTTCGTCAGAGAAGTTCAATATCCCAAGTGGTTGGCTAATATTGTCCCAGTAAAGAAAAAGAACGGACAAATTAGGGTTTGCATCGATTTCAGAGATCTTAATCGGTATTGTCCCAAAGATGATTTTCCAGTTCCGATTACAGAACTCTTAATTGATGCGACGGCTGGCTATGAAGTACTTTCTTTCATGGATGGATATTCTGGATATAATCAGATCCGAATGGCCCCAGAAGATGAGGAATATACAGCCTTCAGAGCTCCTCAAGGTGTGTTTTGTTACCGGGTGATGCCCTTTGGTTTAAAGAATGCAGGTGCAACATATCAACGCGCCATGCATCGTATCTTCAAACCTTTTCTAGGGAAATTTGTTGAATGCTATGTAGATGATTTGGTGGTTAAATCCAAACAACGTTTTGATCACTTGGCTGATTTGGAAATCATATTCCACAAGCTTCGACAACATAATTTGAAGATGAACCCCTTAAAATGTGCTTTTGGGGTAACCTCAGGAAAATTCCTCGGCTTTGTTGTACGCCATCGTGGTATTGAAGTCGATCCTGAGAAGACCAAATCAATCCTTGGTATGTCACCTCCTCAGAATTTGAAAGAATTAAGAGGACTTCAAGGACACTTAGCCTATATTCGGCGTTTCATCGCCAATTTGGCAGGCAAAAGTTTACCTTTTACCAAATTATTGAAGAAAGGAGTCACTTACCAGTGGACTAAAGAATGTCAAGAAGCATTTGATGTTCTCAAGAAATACCTCTTAAGTCCACCAGTACTCATGCCACCTGTTGAGGGTAGACCTCTTATCCTCTATGTGACAGCTTTAGAGCGATCATTGGGTGCCTTTCTCGCTCAAAAGAATGATGCTGGGAATGAAAATAGTCTCTACTATCTCAGTAGAACTATGCTTGAAGCAGAAACCCAGTATTCGAGTATTGAAAAATGCTGCCTAGCATTAATCTTTGCAGTTCAGAAACTGAGACACTACCTGCAACATCACGAGGTCCAATTGGTATCTCGTAATAATCCACTCAAATTCATCCTTAGTCGTCCAATGCTTACAGGACGTCTGGCAAGGTGGGCGGTTATTCTACAGCAGTTCGACATTCAGTATGTGTCTCAAAAGGCAATTAAGGGCCAAGCTCTGGCTGATTTCCTGGCTGAACACCCTTCAGTGGAAGACACATATTCAGATATCGAACTCCCTGATGAGGAAGTTTTTTCTATTCAAGAGAATCCTCAAACATGGGAAATGTATTTTGATGGTGCTTCTAGAAGTCCAACAGGGAAGAAAATGGAAAATCCTAAATTCAACAAAGTTGGTTTAGGAATTGTGCTCATTTCTCCAGAAAAGGCAGTGTTACCTTATTCCTTTTTGTTGTGGGAAGGTGGTACCAATAATGAAGCTGAATACCAAGCTCTCATTGCAGGCTTGGAGTTAGCAATTCAAGCACAAGTGAATCACTTAAAGGTGAAAGGTGATTCAGACCTGGTAATCAAACAAGTCAATGGGGATTATGCCATCAGAAAAGAAGAATTAATCCCTTTGTATGATTACGTCAGAGAGTTAATGTCGGAATTCCCTTCAGAACCGACATTTTCTTATGTCCCAAGATCACAAAATGCTCAAGCTGATGCACTGGATAATATAGCCACAGCTTTAGCAGATCCAAATCGGGACGAGACAACCATCTGTATTGCCCACCGTCGTGCAATTTCACCTTATGTTCAAGTCAGAACAGAGGAAATTAATGAAATTAGTCCCATTCCTGAACCATATGGTCATACTACAGGATGGATGTCACCTATCAGGGAATACCTTCAAAATGGAACACTTCCACCTGATAGAGCCGAGAGAGAACAAATTCGGCGACGTGTGGTCAATTTTACTCTTTATGATGGTCCAAACCACCTCGAGAAAATTCTCTACAAACGTGGTTTTGATGGAGTTCTCTTCAGATGTATTGATGGTGAAGAGACAATGGCTGTCATAAAAGAAGTGCATGCCGGAGTCTGTGGTGCCCACCAGTCTGGACATAGATTGTCTGATCAAATTCGAAGACTTGGATACTTCTGGCCTTCAATGATACAAGATTGTGTTAATTTCACAAAGAAGTGTCATTCATGCCAAGTATATTCCAATTTCATTCATCAACCTCCAGAGTTGCTTCATACAGCTAAATACTCATGGCCATTTTCCACATGGGGAATGGATGTGGTGGGACCTTACCCTTCAGCTACGGCCAAGCAGTTTAAGTACATTCTTACTGCTACTGATTTCTTTTCCAAATGGGCAGAGGCAGTACCTCTCAAAGAAGACAGTTCTAAATGCATTGTTAGCTTCATCAAGTCTAACATCATTACTAGATTTGGTGTCCCTCATACCATATTGACAGACAACGGCACCAACTTCTGTTCTTCTGAGGTAAAGAGATTGTATCAAGAATACAACATTAAGTCCAACCATTCATCTCGATATCATGCAGCGGCTAATGGCCAGATAGAGGCCTTCAACAAGACTCTTTCAAATATACTGCAAAAGATGGTGGATAAAGATAAGAGGTCATGGCCTGATAAACTCTATCATGCTTTATGGGATTATCGGACTACCACTCGCAATGCAACGCGGTCTACTCCATATTCATTGGTATATGGAACAGAAGCAGTCTTGCCAATTGAAGTTCAATTTCCCTCACTCAGAATAGCCATTTGTGATCAGTTATCAATAGATGAGCAATCCCAAAAGCGTTTGAATGAATTGGAACAGTTAGATGAGAAAAGATTGTGCACTTTGCACCACTTGGAAATCTATCAGAATCGAATAGCACGAGCTTTTAACAAAAAAGTTCGTCTTCGTTCATTCATTCAGGGAGAATTGGTATTGGTTCTCAGAACACCAATGATACCAGGAAAGAAACCTCCCAAGCTTGAACCAAAATGGGAAGGACCTTATTCAGTACATAAGGTCTACTCCAATGGAGCGTATTCTCTGATTTCAATGGATGGAGAACACATCACGACTCCAACTAATGCCAGATTTCTGAAGAAGTATTTTGTATAAACACAAAATATAGTTCCTAGAACCAAGACTTACAATTGGTTCATACACAAAGGTCCGGTATGACCTTAAACTACACCAAGGTCCGGTATGAACTTAAACTACACCAAGGTCCGGTATGACCTTAAACTACACCAAGGTCCGGTATGACCTTAAACTACACCAAGGTCCGGTATGACCTTAAACTACACCAAGGTCCGGTATGACCTTAAACTACGCCAAGGTCCGGTATGTCCTTAAACTACACCAAGGTCCGGTATGACCTTAAACTACACAAAGGTCCGGTATGACCTTAAACTACACCAAGGTCCGGTATGACCTTAAACTACAACTTCGTCCAACATGACGTTAAACTGTGTCACCTTCAATGTCCAAGATGACATTAAACTAAATTTTGTCCCTGCAACATGACATTAAACTGTGCAGCACCAATAGTCCTAACTGCAAGACTTTAAACTGCATAGTCCCTGATTTTGTCCTACATGACAATAAACTGTATAGAAGTTCCTATATTTTGTCCGAGATGACATTAAACTATATTTTGTCCTAGCGACATGACATTAAACTGTGTGGCACTTTCATCATCTAGCATGACGTTAAACTGTGTTAAGTCCCTTATTGTCCTACATGACACTAAACTGTATTCTGTCCGAGATGACATTAAACTATATTGTGTCCTAGCAACATGACATTAAACTGTGTGGCACTTCCAACGTCCAGCATGACGATAAACTGTAAAAAGATCAGAACTGATATCCTCATATTGATTCACCTTAGTCTTAGCTACATGACTTTAAACTGTACAGCATCAGTTCGTCCTTGCTATATGATGCTAAAACTATACAGCAATGGTCCAGTATGACTTTAAACTGCAACTTCGTCCTACACGACATTAAAAATGTGAAAAAGTTCCATAAACAGTCCAGCATGACCTTAAAACTGCATCATTCCTGGTCCATGTATACGACCATAAACTATTTGCAAATATGTCCAGCAAGACGTTAAATTGTGACGTCCTAACTATATGACGCTAAACTGTATAAAAGTCCCTCACGTACGGAAAGACGTTAAACTATATAATCATCAAAAGTCCAGCATGACATTAAAACTAAACAGTCCCCCTTTTCGTCCAATATGACGTTAAACTATATTGTCCCCATCGTCTTAACTACATGACGCTAAACTGTACAGAAAGTCCCTTTTTTATGTCCTACATGACATTAAACTGTACATCGTTAAGGTTGTTATTACCTCTTGTTTCTCACACCGAGTATGACTCACGTGATCTTAGAGCGAACATCAACCATAACACTCCCTTTGGGCCACTAACCATGTGTAAGTCCCAACAATATTTTTTTTAGATCATTGTCCACAAGAACAACTTGATCATTGATTCATTCTTTAATTGAACTACACGGACTTTGATCCTTGCCCTCCAGGCTGGGTATGTAGGCAACCTCCCAAAGGTTCAAGCCCAAAAACAATCTCTTCACATTGGTTCACCACCATCTCATATGATGATGATTTGTGAAACCACCCCTGGAATCAATATCTTTACATTGATTCACTTTCATCCTTGTTATATGACGTTAAAATATACAACACTTTTGTCCGGTACGACAATAAACTACAATATTCTTTGATTTCCTCATTTGAGAAGGAACCATTATTAACATTGATTCTTTTTCAATCATGGTTTTCATTTTTCAAAAGACTACGTACATACATGGTAATGCCTAAACTTTTTTTAGGTTAAAACCATCATTGCACTAAAGTCCCCTTTTCACCCTTCACATGTACGAACCAAATTTGTACAAAGGGTAGTTCTAGAACTATGTGGACTTGATTCCCATCCTTATGGGATACGTAGGAACATTCGAGTGTCCCTCAAATCCAGTCCCAAGTCTTTTTGGGCCTAACCCCAAATTTCACTTTCAGTCCCTTGGCTGAAAAGTCTTCATGAAAACACACACTGTGTATTCATTATTATGGTCCGAATTCTATGACCCTAAACTAAGATCACTCATACTTTCGTCCTGCACGACGTTAAACTGCATTTCAAGAACTACGTATGGCTTGATTCTCATTCTTATGAGATACGTAGTGAAGTCCAAGTTTCAATTCAGGACCCAGCCACAACATGATTATGGTTTTCATTGACCTATGTATCTCTATATACATTGGAAAATACCCATCTTTATGTATTATAATCCTAACCTTAAATATTTTCAGATCTTCATAACCCTTTTCATGACTTATAGTCACAAAAATGTCAAACTTCTGAGAATTCTTTTGCCTGACTATGCAGCACGTGCCCATAGGTGGCCTTGCATAAACAGTCCACATAAAAGACTTGTCAGCCAAGAGATGCTATTTATTTGACCATGCAGCCAATGCCCATAGGTGGCCCTGCATGTTTTCAACCCCCTAACGGGTTTGTTAAATAATAGTAACTTCATTCTTGGGAAGAATGCCTCTTTTGTCCTTATTTGTCTTAAACGACAGTATGTAGGGATCCGCAAAAATAGCCATCCTTAACGTATTTGTCCCATATCCTTTTTCATGATCTGAAAGTATTCAAGTCTATGGTTTATTCTTCTTCCCTACGTTTGGGTCAGACCTTCGTAGGAGTGATATTCATCCAGTTCTTTGATATTCTTGTTTGGAAATATCTTCTCCATATTCAAGTACCTCTTTCCATACAACAAACTCTATGATTTAGAAAATTTGAATCTCCATAAACTTTCACTAGCTTTTAGCACTAGGAAAGTAAATTTCTGGGAGTTCTTTTGCCTGACTATGCAGCACGTGCCCATAGGTGGCCTTGCATAAACAGTCCACATAACAGACTTGTCAGCCAAAAGATGCTATTTTATTTGACTATGCAGCCAATGCCCATAGGTGGCCCTGCATATTTCAACCCCCTAACGGGTTTTGTTAAATAATAGTAACTTCATTCTTGGAAACTACTTCTTCTAATGCCTTTTAGCTCTTTTTCATATCATTCCTCAGATTCAAATACTCTTAAGCCATAGTTTACATATTTTCTCTCATACTTGAGTATGGTAATTTGTTTTCAGATAAATTGTCAAGGAATTGTGTCAATTCTAATCCATTTTTCGGTCAAAGCTATTTCGACCTTAAACATTAGCCCATTTATGTCCGGCATGCATGACATTAAAATGCCTACAAAAGACAAAGGAACTCTGAATAAAAGTCAAGTTCCAGTCCACTTGCGCACTGCCCTCTGTGCCCTAAAGTCTTGCGCACCCCCTTTTCCTTTGGATGGATTCAATTTCCTCAGAGTCAAATCCTCATTTCTTTCCTGATCCAACTCTGAGGGGGGACTTTTGTTGACGCTCCTTTCGTCACAGAATCTAAAGATCAGAAAAGGGGAATATCTGAGCTCAATGTGATTCATCCTTTGAAGAAACATCAAAAATCGACAAAGGAATGAACAAGGAGAACATTGCCCATAGGCCGCGCAAGTTCCCTCATGGTCGCGCAAGTACACTTGCGCGCCGCCCAGTGGTCGTGCAAGTACTTGCGCGACTCCTTATGGTCGTGCAAGTGACTTGCGCGACCTAAGTGGTAACCGCCCGGTAACCGCCTGGTAACCGCCCGGGGCCTTCTTTTGCCTATAAATAGACCCTGTGGGCCCCCCATTCGGGAGGATCTTTTTCCAGAAACTCGGATCAAAGCTCCCGACGCTCAAGTCTCTTCTCAAAGCTTCCGGAACACTTCTAAGGTAATTTCTTACCTAGAATGGAAGATCTAAAGAGAAGAAGGAAGGCCCAAGTGTTGAAACTTATCAAACACTTGCGCGCCAACTTAATTCCTTCAATATAACTTGCGCGTCCCTTCTCTGGAAGAACCTCAAGAGGATGGGAAAGGGTTTAATAAAGAGTCGCTCAAGTAATTCAACTCTGGTTGAAAATCGCGCAAGTATCCCTCATGTCGCGCAAGTATACTTGCGCGACCAACACTTGCGCGCCGACGCAGGACTTGCGCGACCTTCAAGACTTGCGCGCCCCTAGCTTTTTGGGTGCCCATCTTGCCCATTTCTACCCCTCTTAAGCCATTTCACCCTTCCTATTCAAGACTCAGTCTTCAAGATACTCTTCAAAAGCCATTTATGGCATGATTTCTTGATTTGACATCCTTATCTGAAAGGTATTCTGTGAAATACCTCTCAAACACCCAGTGATTTAAACATCTTTATGTCACCAAAGATTGAGAGTTCATTCATTTCAACCTCATCCTTTAAGATGAGAGAATCCTAACCTGGGTCTCCTTTTCAGGAATAAGACTCAGTCATAACCTTGGGCTTCCTTTTCAGGAGTAAGCCCCAAGTCCCCTAACCTAGGCTTCCTTCTCAGGAATAAGTCCTAGTCATAAATCTTGGGCATCTTTCTTAAGAATAAGCCCCAATCAAGTTCCCAAACTTGGGCATCCTCCTCAGGAGTAAGCCCCAAACCTTAATCCCTAACCTGGGTCTCCTTTTCAGGAATAAGACTCAGTCATAACCTTGGGCTTCCTTTTTAGGAGTAAGCCCCAAGTCCCCTAACCAAGGCTTCCTTCTCAGGAATAAGTCCTAGTCATAAATCTTGGGCATCTTTCTTAAGAATAAGCCCCAATCAAGTTCCCAAACTTGGGCATCCTCCTCAGGAGTAAGCCCCAAACCTTAATCCCTAACCTGGGTCTCCTTTTCAGGAATAAGACTCAGTCATAACCTTGGGCTTCCTTTTCAGGAGTAAGCCCCAAGTCCCCTAACCTAGGCTTCCTTCTCAGGAATAAGTCCTAGTCATAAATCTTGGGCATCTTTCTTAAGAATAAGCCCCAATCAAGTTCCCAAACTTGGGCATCCTCCTCAGGAGTAAGCCCCAAACCTTAATCCCTAACCTGGGTCTCCTTTTCAGGAATAAGACTCAGTCATAACCTTGGGATTCCTTTTTAGGAGTAATCCCCAAGTCCCCTAACCTAGGCTTCCTTCTCAGGAATAAGTCCTAGTCATAAATCTTGGGCATCTTTCTTAAGAATAATCCCCAATCAAGTTCCCAAACTTGGGCATCCTCCTCAGGAGTAAGCCCCAAACCTTAATCCCTAACCTGGGTCTCCTTTTCAGGAATAAGACTCAGTCATAACCTTGGGCTTCCTTTTCAGGAGTAATCCCCAAGTCCCCTAACCTGGGTCTCCTTTTCAGGAATAAGACTCAGTCATAACCTTGGGCTTCCTTTTCAGGAGTAAGCCCCAAGTCTCTTAAAATTTCTCTTAACCAGTCATAAATTTCCTTTGATTTGGGTTTCCTCTTTAGGAATAAAACCCAATCATAAGTCCCCTCCTAACTTGGGCATCCTCCTTAGGAGTAAGCCCCAAGATTAGAGTATTCAAATCTCCATGAAGCACATATAACTTTGTGGACCCTGTTCTTGGATTTTTTCCCTAAAAGTAAATCCTAAACTTTCGTCTATCTGGGCAGTCATCTATACATAAGCCCCAAAACAAATTCTTATGATTGCATATTTTATGGCACAATTGTCTGAATTTTACCAATACCTCTTGTTTCTCACACCGAGCATGACTCACGTGAGCTTAGAGTGTAAAAGTAATTATGACATTCATCTTTGAGCCATCAATCATAAAACATCATATCCCATTCCTCGAACTACGTGGGTTCTGATTCCTTTTTCAAAACAAAGGATACGTAGGTAGCCCATTTATGGGTTCGATCCCAACATTGAAATAATCTCTGTCCTTCTGAATGACGATAAACTTCAAGTGCCCCACTGAGTGGCTTTAAAACCAGCCTGGTCATCAAAATGACCAAGAGACTTTTATATAAATGTTTTGAAGGATACCATTGACCAAGAATCTCTAAACAAATATAGATGATTCTATATTGATGAAGAACCTCAAATACATATAAAAGATTCTCTAAATTTCTTGCATATTTAATCATTGATTGTTAAAACTAAAGGAAAGCTCATTTTATACTTGGTAATGTAATAAGGATTCACGAACTTAACTTAAATCTATAAAGAGAGTCCCGGAGTAGACAATAATTCCCCTCAAAAAGGTGTGATGAGTCCGACCTCCCATCCTCTCGACCAATGCAAATTCCTAAGCCTCATTAGCCCACAAGCTAATGAGCGCCTGCCTTTGGAAAGTAGGTCCAAACGGATGTGGAATCATTGGATGTTTCCAGTTCTACGAACAAACCCGTTAGAAACCGATCGGAACGTTTGAATCTCCCGTCCAGGAGGTCATCCCCGGATTCCGCGCGAAACAGGGAGCTATGCGTTCACGTTAATCTTAAGAGTCCCTTCCATTGGGGGATTCAAATGAGGGGGGAAGGGGAGGGTAACACCTGGGGTAAAGTGTCCATTGTGTTCTTTCCAGCCCTCAATCCAAGAGGTGGCCCGTTCAATCCAGAATTCGGAAGGTTTGTGGGCTTGATGAAAAAACAGCATCGTTGCACCAAACCCAAATAATCCATGCTAGAGTGCAAAGTGAATCTAAAAAATCTGAGGAAAAATAGGAGCACCAATGCATCAAATGATCGGGGAGGTTAGAGGCTGATGTCAATGAAGCGGCCAAAGTCCGCCCCCATTTAGTCCAAATTTGATTAGCTCCTGGGAAATGAATTATGGCGTGCAAAGGAGTTTCTGGAAAGTTTGGGCTGAAGGGGAAAAAAGCAGTACTAGCCATATGGCAGTAAGCGAGGAGGTTCATGGTTGGGAGAGTACACATGTAGATCTGCCACCAAAATTTTCTTACTTTAGGGGGAACATTGAGCATCCAAATCAAATTCCACGGTCCCTCATCTCGGCCGACTGAGTGGCTGCCAAGAGCCAGTCTGTAACTGGACCTCACCATGTACTCGCCCGAGATGTCATTGATCCAGAAAATCTGGTTGGGGCCTACATCAGGGACCCATGGAATTCTAAGGATAATTCTTTGATCCCTTTAATTGAACCAATCAAGTATTTTTTCCAGACACCACCCCTGTCCCTGGCTGGAGATGAGGCAGCTGACAGCGGCGTTTTCAAGTCCTGGTTGGATTGGGGATGAAGCCCGCCTACAATCCTTGTCGATAATCCAAGGATTAGTCCTGGTATTGACCGATGAGCCAGACCCAATCTTGCAGCCTAGACCTTGTTCCAGAAGATTTTTAGCACCCCAGATGATTCTCCAAAGGAAGCTGGGGTGGGGACCAAGAGAGGAAGCATGAAAGTCAATGTGGGGAAAGTACTTAGCCCGTAGAACCTATGCATAAAGAGAAGATGGACAGTTAAGAAGGTTTCGTCCTTGCATGGACAACATTACATCATTGAATAGACGCAGATTCCATAAACCGATCTCTCCCTCTGATTTGGATTTGCAGAGTTTCTCCCAGGCCAACCAGTGGGGTTGATTCCTTCCATCATTCTTCCCCAACCAGAAATTGGTTTTGCGTGTGTGGATCTGGTCGATGATGAAAGCCAGAAGCTTAAACAGGGACATAAAGTAGATAGGGATGTATTGGATAACGACTTTGATGAGGGTATCTTTGCCTTATTTAGAGATTCCTTTAGGGGACCAGCCAATAATTTTTTTCTCGATTCTGTCCACAAGAGATGCGATGATTTCTTTTATGGATTGGCCAATCACTGTGGGAATCCCAAGGTACTTGTGATGTTTCACAACCATATGGATACCAACTGATGTGTAAAGCTCATCCCTTTTAGACAGAGGCATCTCAAAACTGAATGAGATTTCATATTTTCCATGATTGATTGGTTGGCCAGATGCCCTCTCATACTATTGGATCGTATGGATGATCACCCGACATTCATTAATTGTTGCTCTGGAAAACAGGAGATAGTCGTCCATGAAGAAATGGTATGACACTGGTGGGCCAACACGGCAGACCTTTTCCCCATGAATTGATTTGGAGGCTACAACCCTGAAAAAATGATTAGAAAACACATCAGCCACTAGTATGAAGAGAAAAGGGGAGAGGGGGTCTCCCTGGTGAAGGCCTCGAGATGGGGAGAATCCTCTAGTGAGCTCCCCATTGACCCTGATTTTGAAGGAGATGGTCGAGATGAACTCCATGACCATATATGTTCATTTAGCACAAAAATCCATTTTCAGCATGACTACAGGAATGAATTACCATTCCACTCTATCGTAGGCCTCGGTCATATCCAATTTCTAGGCCATGGTTCCTCTTTTTGTGGTGGGGCGTGATTTCATGGAATGGAACACATCATGGTCCACAATCGCATTGTCAGTGATTAGTCTCTTGGCTAAAAATGAACTCTGATTCTCGTAGATAATATCAGGTAGCCAAGGTCACATCTGATTAACAAGGATCTTTGAGAAGATGTTTTATGAGACATTGAAAATGCTGATAGGTCGAAAATCAGGGATCAGCAGAGGTTTCTTAATTTTTTGGATAAGGATAAGGACAGTTTTGTTTATAGAAGAAATTCTAGTAGTCCCAGCCCAGATATTTTTCATCATGTTGTAGATTTCGAGACTGATAATGTGCCAGAGTTGTTTAAAGAAAAGGTCATGGAACCCATCTGGTCTCGGGGCCTTAGTGAGATGAATATGTTTAAGAGGTAGGCGTATCTCATCATCTATCACATCTTTGGTGAGATGTCTATTGATCTCATCGGTGATCACAGGTCTGATACAATCTTCCACCTCGGCAGACATTCAAGGGGTTCCTGTAGCGAAGAGGTTCTGGAAATATAATGTCAAGGCCTTATGGATACCATTGGTGTCATAAACCTTGCTTCTATCGGGTTGTAAGATGCAATTAATATCATTTTTCCTACGCCTGGATGATGGTTTTTGGTGAATGAACTGGGTATTAGTGTCCCCTTATTTAATGTGGTTATCTCACGCCCGCATGGCCTAGAAACTTTCCTTGACATGCAGGGCCATGTCCATCTCTCCTTGTGTGTCTCCAATCTTAGAGATAATGCAATTAGATGTGGGTTTTTTGAGGAGTTTTTTCAGTCTCTTTTCAAGGACACCACAATGCCGGTCAAGGTGGAAGAATTTCTTATTGCTCAAGACCTCAGATCAGATGCAACTTGTTGGAGATTGAGGAAAATATCTACTTGAGTTATTTTCGAGCTTGATCTAATCACCTCTTCGCATTCCTGATTTTTTTCCTAGAATCTCTCAAATCCTAAAGGTCTGATAAGTTGTCTATTTCGTTCCCCTTGCGTGTAATCAATGATAATTGGACAGTGGTCCGAGCAGTTAAGGGCCATGTGGATGATATGAAACATGCTGAATAGATTAATCAAATGAGTAGAGCCCAAAAAACTATCAAGACACTCACTGACGTGGGTGCCTTCATTATTTCTGTGGAACCAAGTAAAAGGATTACTATTGTACCCTAGATCTGCCTTAGAGTCCGCGTCCTTGAAGTTTGACATCGAAGCTGTGGGTCGAATGATTCTGCCCCTATTTTCCTTATGGAACATAGTATCATTGAAATATACTCTGGAGAGGATAGGGCTCAGTCAGTCATGTCGTAGCTTACTCAAAAGATCCCATGACTTCACCTTACCATTATGGGATGGCTAGCCATAGAATCCCACAAAGGTCCAAGGTGGGTGAGAGTCTGTTTGAATAGTCGCTACCACATGGTATGAGGAGAAGGAAAAAATTTTGACGTCGATATGGTCCTTCTAAAAGAGACAAGGGCCCCCAGAACGGCCTTGTCTGGGCACCGGAAAGCAGCCATGGAAGTCACACTTCATATCAATACCAATGGTGTCCTTGTTTTCCAGTATGGTTTTGGATAGGAAAACCGTATCGAGGTGAATTTGAGTGCAATTATGTTGAAGCATGCGAACTGTTCATGGGTTTCCAAGCCCATGACAGTTCCAGCACAAAGTAATAATTTCTCTAGGTAGGGCTGGGTCTCTCCCGCCGCTACCTTTGGTTCTCCCTTACTGGTTTCTCTACATGTCATTTTCCACCTTTTGGTGGGATTCCTCCCTGAGTGGCCTGTTTCATTATGTCTTCTCCTGACCTCGGGTATAGAATCTTCCATTAGACCATCACTTTATCCTCACTTCACCCTTTTCCACATTCGACGGGTAATTGGGCCTAGTAATGAAGTCCCCATCATTCCATGTTCCTCCATTGTTAGAGCCCCCACTGCGGCTAGTTGTGGTTTAGGATCCGAATCTGGTGGTTCGATGTGCTTCGGCATTGGCTTTGAGCAGTGTATTGGTGGCTCTTTGTGTGCAGTCACCAACTCAGTATATGTTTGTGTCTTTTCCTTCAGGGGGTTTGAATGATCTCCAACATCTCTTTGAGTGGGATGGACAGCATTAGGGAAATCCAATGGTCCTAGAATTTGGGATTTTTCAAGTATGGGTTCCACCTGACTGGTATGTGCCAACGTGAGACGGTCATGGTACTTTTGTTTTTTCGTCTCAGGGATGAAAGCATATTTATTCATTTGGGCACAGAGCCAAGGGCCATATTGGATGATAATGTTACCTAATCCACTCTTATGTTTAGTGGTTCACTTTCTTTCTAGATGGCCAAGGAAACCACAGGAAAAGCAGAAGATTGGGAGTTTCTTGAACATGAATGATATCCAAATGTTGGTGTCTTCGATTTTCAGGAACATTCCCCTCATCAGAGGCTCTAACACTTCAATTTCTACATTGATCCGGACCTCGGGGCCCCATTTTATTGGGTATGAGCTATCCTAGTCAAGAAAGTGACCTAAATTGTCCCCGATTTCTCTCATGATTCATTTCGTTCTAGAATGGAAGGGAATTCCTTTAATTCGTATCCATAAGGGGGAGCAGGTTAAATTCACATGCTTGATATCATCCCCCCTTTGAACTCTTCTATGAGGAGGAGTTCATTATCGAAGTACCATGGTCTACCCCACAAGATTTTGTCTCTATCTCTCTCGTTGAAGAACTCAAAGATGAAGCGATTGACCCCCTCTTCCCGGATATCCACTCCTGCTTCACGTTTCCAGATGTTCTGTAGAGTGTTTTTAAGAACCCCCTGATTTATGAAAATGTATTCCACGAACTTTCCAACCACAAGCAGAGACATGCGCTTTTCCAAAAGTGTGTCTTTGTTTCTCCGTGCCTCAATGGTCACCCTTTATTTGTCCTTCAGGGACAACTTCTTCCATTGATTCACAAGTTCCGCATCCATAGAGCAGTACCAAAAAAATATTACGCAATTCTCCAAAAGTTCATTTCCCTGGTAGACCCCACGGATCTGGGACCCTTGTAAAGGAACTTGGAAAAAGATCTGGAAAAAATGCATGGCGCACAAAGCTGACCCAGTCCAGCCACACACAAATCAGGCCCGATCCAACAAGGAAGTCACTGGGGACAATATTAGTGTACCACCCATAATTACATCCTATACTAAATCATCTAACTAGGATTCACACAAGATCATTAGGGTAATATCTTTTCTAGTCATATTTGACACTAGAGTGGACAATAGTAGTGTGCCACTAACTACTGTGGAATAAATATAGCTTTCCTACTTATCTACCTGGGTTCCCATGAACAGAACATAGTGAGGGTTAAAAAAATGATAATCAACATAATCATCATAAGATATGAATAGTAATAACATCTTCATATCTAGTTCCATAATAATAAATAGCCACTAAGATCAATCACTTGACATCTACATTCATCAAAAAAACACATTGAAGGGGAAACAAGAAACATAACTCATAGAAGGTTCCAGAAACTCATGAATTTCTAAGAAACCATTTAAAGGTTTCAACCATGTTTAGTAAAAACTACTCTGGAAGCTAAGTATATTTATAAAATTCCTAAATCCATTTGTAAAACAATTATTTAAACCTTATATTGAAATAACCTTTGAAATAAATTTAAGAATCAACTCATTCTTTTATAAGGCATCCTAAAACATAAAACCTTTATTTTTAATTAATTCTATGATTAAAATGGTCTTAAAATATTCAAAAACATAAAATTTTATTTAAGTGAAATCCTGTAATCATTTTATTAGTACTTTTATATTAAGGAATGACTTAAAATGATAAGTAAACCCATTGGGACAACTATTAATTCACTTTTAATCATTTTTAGAATCGAAAAAGAAACTACCATATATATAGATAATCTATAAATTATAACATTTAAAACACTTACACACATAATAACATTCGAAATATAATAAAAACATAGAACTGCATATCTCATACAATCAACTATTGGTTTAGAATGATCCAAAACACTTCAAATTTGATATAGATAATCCAAAAAGGAATAATACAAACCCTATAACCATAAATAACCAAAATACCCATAGTAGAACCATTTAAAATTCTTAATCTGACCATAACACCCCTTTAGGATTCTGATAGTAAGTGAAACCAATAGAAAAAATAAATAAGGGAGGGGAATAGTAATGAAGATATTTACCATGAAGGGAACACTTAGAGTTAGTGTTTGGAGGATACAAATGAAGAAGGGGGGAGGGAGAGATCTCCAACAGTTCTTCTTGATCTTTTCTAATAGTGAAATAAGAATAACGGGGTCAAAACCCTATAAAATCAATTAAATAAATTTTTAGAAAACCGAAATAATAAATCTAGGTAACATTTATAGTTTACCCATATAGTTTGGTAAACCATGCACTGACCATGTGGGTTCTACTAAATACCCACAACACACTCGCACAATTTGGTCCCAAAGTTAGTAAATTGTACAGAAACCATGTGAAATTCCTCAGAAACCATCTATATCATTGAAACACTCTTTCAACATGGTTTACCAAACTGTGTGCGCTAATCATGCACTAACACCCCAAAACCAAAAGTTCTAGAATATGTTCTCCTATGAATCACATGGTTTGATCAAAACCATATACTCCCCATATATTCAAAACCGAACATGAACAAATTTAAATGAAAATTTCATTTCCTCATGACCTCATATTGTTTCATCTACCTCACGCACACAAACCATGTGGTTGAAATAAATTTCTAGATAAACTAAAATCCGGAAAAAAAATATGAAAATTTAAATTACCCCAAAATAATAATAAATAAATAAATATGTAGTAATATGAGGTGATTCATAGTAGAGAATCAAATTATTTAATATTATTTCATTTATTATCTTCATATGATGCAAATAATTCCTTAAGATTTATTTGTTATTACAAGTTTTTTAGGTTCAATGGGTTCTATTTTTGGTTTGTTAGTAGGTTAAAAATAAGCAGTAGATGTTTCAGGTTGGTTCAAAATATATTCCTCACTAACAGGTTAAACAAATGGGTTCTTTTCTCTTTTATCCCTTACTTCCCTAGCTCGAGACTGATATGTTCTTTCAATTTCTAGGTTTAAAGGCTCTAAATTAGTGTCTAAATGATTGGGAATACAAAAATAGATTTTAAAAATTATGAAATTTCCATGAAAATGGTACCAATTGATATTGTTGGGACTTATTTTATTAATAAATTTTTGTTCAAGTTTTATCCACCAAGAGTGAAACAATAGAAATCCTTGATGTTTTCTCACATGGATATGAAGACAGAAGGCTATATTCCTTAAAAAATTTGTCTCTTTCTTTTCTCTTTTGAAAATCATGTTGAGGATCCCCATTCTTAATAGTGAAGATAAAATAATTTAAACAATAACAAGCTTGTTCTATTATGTGGTGTTGGTACCATGCATGAAATGTGAATCCTTATCCTTTTCTTTTCAATGGCATCAAACATTTATTATTCTTTGAAATACATCCACAATCCTATGTCTTTATATTTTCTTATTTATATTTAATGTGCATATATGAATAAGAATTTAATTATCCTAACAATCACAATATTTTTAATTGAGACATATCATGAAGGAATTAATTTGAAAAAAATGGTTCTTTAAGATTTTATAACCTGAGAACACATAATATCCTCATGGTGTAACTACCATTGTGAAGAAGTGGTTGTTATATAAGTTTTCTCCTACATGTTTATCCTAAGAATCATGCCTGATGTGAATTCATTTCTCATATTGTGGTTCCATTTTCATTTTCCTCAATAAATTATAAATTCCCATGTATCAGCTGCAGGTTCCAGGCACAGTGGATGCGTTGTTGGGTCGGCACCCAAATTTAATTTTTACCATGATCACTGATTATTCTGGGATCAATACGACGATGAACGCCAGTATCCATGAAATAGAATCAAAGATTTAGATAAAGAATGAAGAGTCCCAAAACCTTTAGAGAGGATCTTTCACATCATGTTTATAATTAATTAATTAATTTCATAAAAAAAAGAATACCTAGATATTATTACTTTATTCATTGATGACGTTGATCACTCAAAATTACCCTTCCGGATTGTCTTGTTGTTGTTGTGAGGATCCAAACCAGAATATCTCTAGCGGTGATCCACAACCACTCTAATGGCCTTCGATCGACACCACTCGTTCTTCAGGTGCTTTCACGGTAAAGTGACTGTCTTGTGTTAGTTTGTTTATCACTTATTCTTAGGTATTGAAGAATGACTGTTATTCTTGATAGGGTATGGAAGAGGATTTGAGAGAAAAATTGTTTGGATCAACAATTCTCAATTCATCAGGCGTGCATTTCGGTACATGGAATAATAGAGGTACTTGTCTATTTATTGACATGTGGCTTCATTTACAATATTTAATTGCGTAATAGAGATTAAATACATTCATAAACATAGAGAATCCCCATGCTCTTAATAATAATACCTTTTCATTATTTATGGTGTGCCAACTTGCACAAAATGGGATTATAAATAAAATTTTGCATCACAAAATTATAGCAGCGTTATTATTATTTTAACTTGTGCCAACTAGTTAAATAATTATTTAATGCCTCGTAAATAATTATTTTACTACCAGGCCAGCCTTAGTCTTCACGAACTTTACTTCCATTTATATAACTCCCAAATAAATAAATAAATAATTTATTCTATTAAATAAATATTTTTTAAAAAAACTATTAAATAATTATTTATTAAATGTTCGATAAAATAAATAAATATTTTGTTACTCACAATATAGTGAATAAATATTTATTTAATTTATGAAATCATTTTAACTTGAATAAAATTATTCCACGATCTTGAAAATAATATTTATTGTATTAATTTAATTCAAATAGAATTTAACTAAGACCACCCAAAAAATATAGTGTGTGACCCTCTAAGATATATTATTATTGGAATTAGGTGGGATTGCCTAAAGTCCAAGAGTACTGTCTTGAAACGGTTTAAGGCACCCAAGATAAAGAACTTAAAGTCACAACAATGACATCCACATATGAATGATCACTCTATAATATAATTCCTTTGTCTCAATATCTCATCAAGTTGGTTTCATGATAGTGTCGTCAACCTTTTTACTTGATACGTCGTTCTTTGAATACCTAAAATAAACTTTTCATTACACCATGGAAATAGAATTTCATACGATGGTTCTATTTCAATCAAAGGGTCATGAAAGCAACTTCCATAAATGGAAGGGACGAATCCTTCCTTGACTTATCCATGCCACTAGTGACATGCCCAACATAGCCTACTTCCTGCCAACATATGGCATGACATTTTTCGTTAGTAAATCAAATTGTGTGAGTCTTTACATGTATTAATGATAATCTTAAAGTCTAAGGACCATTACACAAACTTGTAGATAGGAATATCTGATGACACTAAAACATGCAGAATTCTTATTGGTGGTCCTGTTATCATAATCTCCAATCTTTGAGATTACCAAGTGTGAACATCATGATTAGAAGTCTCATATTCTTACGAGTAATCGCACCTAGTGGTCTGTATATTGTGTGTCCCATCATATTATTTAATCCAACCACATAACTATATTTAAGAATATTTTTATTTAATTTCATGTTTCTCATCATAATAGGGAACTTACATGACCTTATCAATGAAATAGTTACTCTAGGAAATTATTATATCATAGTCAAGAAGAAGAATGAAAAATATGTAAAAAGATGTTTAATATTTAAATAAATTAAATATTCATGTAATCAATGTAAAAATAGTTTGTTCTAGGAAACCAAATCTAACAAACTCCCACTTGTACTAGAGCCAATTGCCTTCGACTTTAAATCTGCTAGACCTCAAATGATGATCATGTTTCTTCTAGGTTAAGGCTTTAGTCAAGGGGTCTACCAGGTTTTCTTCCATAGAAATACTGCTCACTATAACATCACCTCTCTAAGAAAAATCTCTCAAGAGATGATATATTCAAATTATGTGCTTCATTTTTTGATGTTACCTTAGCACTTTTTCAAGAGCCACCACTGCATTATTATCACAATAGAGTGTGATGGGATCTTTATTTCTAAGTACCACATTCATCTCTAGACAAAGATTCATATCCAAACTACTTATTTAGATACCTCAAAATCTGTGATATACTTGGAATCCACTATAGAATCTATGGACACACTCTGCTTTGATCTATTCCAGCTCATAACACCTCTATTCAAAGTGAATATGTATCTAATTTGAGACTTCATGTAATCCTGATCAGTCTAGAAACTAAAATATGCATATCCTCTAACGACTAGTTCCTCGTCTGCTCCATAAACTAGGAACAAATCCTTAGTACGCCTCAGATACTTAAAGATAGTCTTGAATGTCATACCATGGTGGTCACCTAGGATAGCTTGATATCTAACTATCACACCCAACATGTAGGAAACATATATCCTAGTTCATATCATGGCATACATGACTGACCCAATCACTGATGTATTTAGAGTCCTTTCTATTCTCTCTCTTTCCTTATGTGTTTGAGGAAACATTTTCTTATAAAGATGAATTCCATGTGATGCTGTCAACAATACCATCTTGGATTGTTGCATACTAAATCTCTTCAGTATATTTTCAATGTATGTACTTTGACATAGGCTCATCAATCTCTTGGATCTATAAAAATGGATCTTCATCGAAAGAATATATGTTGCCTCACCAAATTCCATCATGGAGATGCATTGATTCAACCATACCTTAACGGACTGTAAGACTAGTATCTCATTTCCAACAGGTAATATGTCATCAACATATACTATTAGGAAAATGACTGCACTCCCACTAAACTGTTTCTAAACACAAGGCTAACATTCATTCTTAATAAAACCAAATTCTGTTATGGATTCATCAAAACAAATGTTCCATGACCTAGATTCTTGATTTATGCAACTTTTATATCTTATTGGAATTATTTGGAGTCAAAAACCCTTTAGGTTGTGTCGTGTAAACATCTTCCTGAAGGTTTCTATTATGAAAGGTTGTTTTGACATCCATTTTCCAAATCTCATAGTCATGGTAAGTAGTAATGGCCAATATAATTCTGATGTATTTCAGTATTGAAACTCATGAAAATGTTTTATCAAATTCAATTCCTGGTCGTTGTTTAAACCCTTTTGCAACCAGTCATAATTTATAGGTACTAACTTGTCCTTCCATGTCTAGTTTCTTATTGAATACCCATTTTGAACCAATTGGATTTACATCAACTAGAGGATCTCCCAAAGTCCAAACATGGTTTTGGTACATGGGATCCATTTCAGAATTCTTGGCTTCTTGACACTTGGAAATTTCTATGCCACTTACTACTTCCTTGTAGGTTAGAGGATCATTATTATCAACCAATAATGATTCACCATCATCGATATCTAAAAATCTATACCATTCCATTTCTCTAACCTCTCTTGTACTCCTACATAATATTTGTGTCTCTAGAATAGAATCTTTTTCCATAGGTCATTGTGGGATTTTTACCTATACCAACTCTTGTGTACCTTGAGCCTAGACTTCAATGAAGTCTATCTCGTTCCCACAATCTCTCTTGGAGATGTGTTGCCTCTCAAAGAATATGTTCTGTCTTTCCACTATAACCTTTTTTTGTGGATTTTATAGTTAATATCTCCTTGTTTCCTTAGGGTATCCTAGGTACACCTTTTTCCTCAGGGTGCATGTTTGTTACCTAAAGTGGACTTAACAAATGATTTTCTACCCAACACATGTAAATTTGATAACATGGCTTTTCATCCACTCCAAAGCTTGTATAGAATACCATTTATAAATTTAGTTGGTACTTGGTTTACTATGTGTGTTGCTATTTGTATCGCATATCCCCAAAAGGATAAGGGAAGACTTGCATGACTCATCATTGATCTCACCATGTTTAACAAGGTGTGGTTCCTCCTTTTGTTTACATCATTCCACCGAGTCATGTAAGGAAGTGTGAGTTGGGATAAGATCTCAACCTACCAATAGTAATCAATGATGTCTTGATTAAGATACCCTCCACCTCGGTCTGAGTGGGTTTTCTTAATCTTTTTACTAAACTAGTTCTCAACTTCATTCTTGTATTCTTTGAAGTTATAAAAAGAATAAAACTTATACCTCATTAAGTAGATATATCCATATCTAATAAAATCAACAGTAAAAGTTATGAAATATGATTACCCACCTCTTGCTTCAATTGGAAATGGTCCACACACATCAGTATGATCCAATTCAATAAGATCTTTGGCCCTTTCACCTTTCCCACTAAATCGGGATTTGGACATCTTTCCTTATAAACACGCATGACATATTCCAAGTAGTTTTAGTTCAAAAGAAAATAAATATCCATCTTGATGTAACTTTGTTAAGGATTTATCATTTACATAACCTAGATGGTGATGAAAAAGTTGGGTGTGGTACGATTCATGAAAATAATCTTTGTTATCAATTGATATTACTTGGTTTGTGTAATCCAACATGTAAAGACCATTTTATAAATGTTCCCTACCAAAACAAATGTTATCTTTGTCAAAGAATAAACATTCATTTCCAAACATGATAAAAAATACATATGTATCTAATTTGGATATATAAATATTTTTTTAGAAATAGACAACATATAATAACAAACCTTTAACACCAAGATCATCCTAGTTAGTAACGTGAGGTGGTAGTTCCAAACAGCGACAACAACAAGCCTGTCCCCATTTTCTGCTCCTAGATCTACCTCCCCTCGGTCAATATTTCTAAATCTACTTGGTTCCTATATTTGGATACATATGTGAGCACCAAAAGTTGTATCTAATACCCAATTTTTATAAAAAATAGATTACATTTGATAGAGAAACATATCCGAATCTTCCTCTTGCTTCTTAGAATGGGTATAGTTCTTCTTCTAGTGTCCCTTCTTGCCACATGCGAGACAAACAACTTCTTGTTCCTTTTCCTCTCCTTTTATCTTCCTTTTCTTGGAAGTGTGTAAAGAAGCTTTGGGCTTAAATCTCTTCACCTTCCCTTTCCTCTTATTCACCACAAGGACAGAAGGATTTTCATGCTTCATATCTTTGTCCACTTAGAGAACGAGGATAAGAAGATCAGATTGAGGCTTCTCAATGTTGTTCATATTAAAATTAACAACAAATCTGGAGAAGTTATGACGAAGTGATGTTAGAATTAGATCGATACCCAATTATTTGGGGAGTTTAAATCCTAGAACCTCCATGTACTAAATGTAGCCAATGAGCTTGACTGCATAAGGCCTAGATGGGGAACCCTCTCCAAGATTACTCTGAAAGAGTTCCTTAGAGATCTCAAACCATTCTTGTCTTTCTCTCTCCTAGTAAATACCAGAGAGGTTCTCGAGCATGATATAGGCATCCATGTTTTTGTGAGACTTCATGAGATCACTAGACATTGATGATAACATCAAACCTTGAATTTCGAACGTGTAGTTCATATGTTTCTCAAAGACCAATAAATCTTCTTCAATCTCCTCTTAGGAAATCAGATTAGTTAATGATGACTCCAGCACATAAGACTTCTGTTCATGGCGTAGAATAACCCAAATGTGTCTAAACCATTCATGGAAGTTTCTTCCAGTGATGATGTTGTCTTTTTCTAGAAAAAAAATCACAGTGATAGTGTGATTGAAGAGATTTTCATTTTATTATAAAATTAAAAGTGTAGATGATAGGAACTTTGTTGATTACATTTTATGAGAAATAATAATTTAATTTTATTAAGTCTTCCAATGTTTTATCAAGTCCCAATGACCCTCACCATTGAACTTGGAATGTCAAGTTGTCATGACATTTTATTGGAAAGACTCCATATTCCAATTTGCATAACACCGAAAAGGGTTTGTCAAGATATTTTAAGGTATTTAGGTAGGTAGTTCTTTTCCAATTGTGGGATTTCAACTCCTTGATCTGTTGAGTGGACTACCCAATCCTGAAATCCTGACTTTAATTTTCTCAAAACTTGCCTCCAATATTACACCAAGTCTAGCAAGGGCTACTCCTTTGGATGTAATATGGTTAAGTAAACTCAAAACCATTCATATGGTCTTCCTATATAAAATTAATTTTACCAACAAGGGTTGTTCAAACACATAGTTTTATTATGTCTTTCCATTCATCAAGTAAGGGAAGGCTTAGTGTGACTTAATATTTTGTTAAATGATTTTTATCTCTTATTCGTAAATTTCTTTATTATCTTTATCACATTCTTGTTAATATTAAGTGGAACTTACATAAGTGATTAAGCATGTCTTTATGATATTTACGCACAATCCTGGTTTATTATATTTGCATATTGTATTCTTGTTACTTCATTAATTACGTGATTGCAACAACACATCCATAATGAAAAACCATGAAACTGAAAGAAATAAAATAAAGAAAATGGTATAATCATAAGATTTTTTTATAATGGTTAGTTTATCTTGAAATTGATAAAATAACCCTAACTAAGGGGAGAAACACCTTAATGTTTATAGATTTCCACCTATCCACATTTGTATCTCTTTGTACTGGTTTCTCCTCATCTCATGACTTGGGCCGCCTTCACAAGATTGGGAGATCCATCCATTACATATTATTTTTAACTCACATGTAGGTGAGGGTTAAAAACGGGGGTTACATAAAAGAAACCATGGACATTTATTCCCTACATATTAATGAGGAGATATGGCTCACAGGTCAACAATTAATAAATAAAATAAAAGTAAACCAATCACAAACAAAGGTTTTGGTCTAACTCATGATCACCCACATAGATGCAACGAGTTACACATTTAATAAAACTAGCATTCAATTCCTTAATCTTTCTTGTTAAGATATATCATAGTTTGATTCGATTAATTATTATCTTTAATTAATCAATCCTTTTATCTTAATCCTTTTATGGATTTCCATGATATTCTTATCCTAGTACATAAATGCACATTGGAGGTATCCTGGTGAATACTCGTTCGAATATACCCAACATGTATTATATTCACATACTATTTTACTCTTATAACATATGGAATACAGGATGTTCCAATGCATATAGTAACAACCTGTAGTACGATTTATACGTGATATGAAGTTTAGAACATTAAAAAAACATTATAGTTTTAACTTTGTGAAATTTGGTGAAGTACACGATGTGTAGTTCCGACTACATGGCTTGTACTACCTTCACTGTATATCCCAAAGTATACTCCTAGGGACTTGGCGTGTGAAGTGTACTTTGGATATTTCAGAGTACATGGCATGTACAGTGGGATACACGTCGTGTTGTCTCCACGATACATGGTTACCAATCAACTTATCTGTGTATGGAATACACGGTTTGTCCCCTGACCCGAAGGGACTACACGCTATGTGTAGAAGGCCAAGTGGCGTATAATCTGGTAAGTGTGTGCATATCTGTCCCAATAAACACATGGTATAGAATTAACTACACTATGTGTATTAAGATCACATAGATTTACTAATTTCTGAATTACTCCCAATGCATTGAACATGACTATACGGCATGTAGTTTGGATTACATCGAGTGTATAGAAGACAACATGGCATGTAAGTCCAAACACACGACATGTACTTTCGTGTCACCTAGGAAGAATCTTCATTGCCTCATGATGAGTTCTCCATTTAAATTTTAATCAAAAAAATCATTCTTTTTTTTTTGAAATCTGTGTGGAACAAAAAGAGCGATAATAGTTCACAAAATACAATTTACAAGAATGATTAAACTTGAATTGACAAACTAAATCATTAAACTATAAATTATTAAATAATTATTTAAATAATTATTAACTATGATAACCTCCCTCTAATACCACATGTTGGTTTTGGGTGAAGCAAAAGCCCATTTGGCTGGTGCCTAACTTTAATTTTTACCATGATCAATGATTATTCCGGGATCAATATGATGATGAACGCCAGTCTCCACAGAAAAGAATCAAAGATTTAGATAAAGAAAGAAGAGGCCCAAAACATTTATATAGGATCTTTCACGTCATGTTTATAATTAATTTATTTAATTTTATAAAGAAAATAATACCTAGATCATTGGTACTTTCTTTGTTGATGATGTTGATCATCTGAAATGACCCATCCAGATTTTCTCGTTGCACTTGTACGGATCCAAACCAGATTCCCTCTAGAGGTGATCCACACTTGCTTCGATGGACTCCAATAGACACCACTCGTTCTCTAGGAGCTAGAGCAGTGAAGTTAGTGTCTTGTGTCTGTTGTTCTTGAACACTTGTTCTTAGATCTTGATGAACATCTCTCATTATTGATAGGGGAGGGAAGAGGATTCAAGAGAGAAATTGTTTGTCTCAACAATTCTCAATTCAACGGGCGTACAGTTCATTACATGGCACAATAGACGTACTAGTATATTTATCAACATGAGGCTTTGGTTATAATATTTAATTGTGTAACAATAATTAAATACATTCATGATCTTAGAGAAAACCCATTCTCTAAATAATAATACTACGTCATTATTTATGCTTTTCCAACTTTCTCAAAATGGATATATAAATAAAATCTATGTCACAAAATAATAACAGCATTGTTATTATTATTTTAACTTGTTCCAACTAGTTAAATAATTATTTACCATCCTGTAAATAATTATTTTACTATCGAACCGGCCTTGGTCTGCTCGAACTCCACTTCCATTTATTGAACACTTGAATAAATAAATAGATATTTTATTCTATTAAAAAAATATTTTATTTAAAAACTAGTAAATAAATATTTATGAAATTTTCAATAAAATAAATAGATATATTTCACTCACAATTTGGTGAATAAATATTTATTTAATTTATGTGATCATTTTGACTTGAATAAAATTATTCCACGATCTTGAGAATAATATTTATATCATTATTTAAATTCAAATAAAATTTAACAAAGACCACCAAAAACACTTAGTGTGTGACCCTCTAGAATTATTTCCCATTGGCATTAGGTAGGCTTTCCAAAAGTCCAATAGTACTATCTTGAAATATGTCAATTCACCCAAGAGAAAGAACTTAAAGTCACAACAATGACATCTACATACAAACGCTCACTAGGTAATATAATCCCTTTGTCTCAATATCTCATAAAGTAGGATTCATGATAGTGTCATGAACCTTTATTCTTGATACATCTTTCTTTGAATACCTGAAATAAACTCATAGTTACACCATGACCATGGAATTTTGTATGACGGTTCTATTTCAATCAAAGGGTCGAGATATCGACTTCCCTAAATGGAATCGAAAAATCCTTCCTCAACTTATCCATTAATAACATGCCACACCTGATGAACCCATCGTACCCTAATTCCTGCCAAAATATGGCATGACGATTATCATCTATAAATAAATGTGCACAAGTCATGACACGTATTAATGATAATCTTAAAGTCTAATTACCATTACCCATGCTTTCAAATAGGAATATCCAATGAAACCAAAACATCTGGAATTCCTACTAGCGGGTCTATTCTCATAATCTCCCATCTTAGAGATTACCAAGTGAGAACTTCATAAGGGGAAGTCTTGTCTGCTTATGAGTACTCACACCTGACAATCTGTATACTATGTGTTCTAACATAGTATGTTATCCAACCGCGTAACTATATTTAAGAATATTGTTATAGCATTTCAAGGTTCTTATCATAGTGGGGAACTACCATAACTTTCTCAATGCAACAAATACTCTGAGAAATTATTACATCATAATCATGAAAAACAATGAACAATATGTAATATGATGTTTAATATTTAAATACATTAAATATCCATGTAATCAAAGTACAAATAGTTGGTTCAAGGACACCAAATCTAACCTCATCTCTACTATAAATTTCATCAGGTTTTAAATCTTACCCAACACCCATCTATAGAAAACATTTTCAAGTACCCACATGTAAGAAATAAATATATCTTATATAATCTGTAAGAAACTACACTTTAAAATATTTTTAACAGAGATAATAAATAAGAAAATTTTCTCATCCGTATGAAAAAAATATTTAATATGTAATAATTATTTTGAATTCACCTGATACATAATAGATTTTAATTTTCCAAAAAATATCTTAACAAATAAGAAAACTACACAATATAGAAGAAAATAAAATATCATATATAATGTGTTAAATATTATTTTCATATGTAAAAAATGTTCATATGAAACATTTGGTACTTGGATATTTTTTTAATTCATCTCATGAATAACATTTTTATGGGAGAAACATAACATAAATAAATTTTCCAATTTCAATTAGATTCTATATAATTAATCCATTTTCTTCCAAAACTACTTTAAAAATACATGTAAGTTCCATAAGTTTATCCTTTTTCTATATTCATATTTTAGAACATTTAACTTATTCTTATCGATTCCCTTATTCTCGATGAATAAACATTTCAAAAAATATTATCTTTCCGCTAAAACATGTTATTAGGTTCTTGCATCAAGAAAATTCTTGACTTAAAGATTATATCTTCTAATTGATTCAACATGAAATATTATATTTTATTTCATTCCTCCAGAACATACTAGAAAATTCTATAAAACACATATTTAGTGTAGAATTTTTCAAATAATTTCAAAAATAAATAAAACAATTTAAAAACAGTAAATAAATCCATTTAAAAATTTAATTCTAGATTACCCAAAATTATAAAAAATGAATTAATTATTCTATGTTATTTAAAATGGTAGGGGTAAAATAAAGGAATTTCAAATTAAAAATAATAAAAATATATTATCTATCAGTTTCCCCACACTTAAACCTTGGAATCTTGGACATGTGAACATAAATAATATTACCCAATCAAGATTAAAAATAGTTTCCAACGTGAGTTTCCTTTCAATATCCATATCCCCCAAACTCATCATCCATCATAAATTTATTTTATTCCATTTTCAACATTATGTACATTCAATCTATTTCTTCTTTTCCCATCCTCCCATCAACATTTATACCTACCTACCTAGAAATATATCTTCTCATCACATAAAGTATAAAATTAAATTTTTTTTGTCATTATAATCTCATGAAGGGGTAACCTTAGGCTTTATGAGTTCATAAATCTCTAGAAATCAGTCTCGTATTCGGGTGTATCATGATAAATATTTTAGGTTTATTTAATGGATAAGGGTTAGTAGGTGAAGTTGTTAAAATTTATGACATAGAATGAGGAATTGTGGCTCTAATATGAGCCATAGTTCATGGTTTTTAGTTTCACTCTAGACTATTATCTCCACACACTCCCAATTTTCAATTTTTATCCCATAAAAAATAGTAGATTCTCTTGTAAAGTTCACACTTTAGAAAATTCAACAGTAGTAAATATTTATTCCTATATACTCCTTTATCAACTTTGTTTTTTCTTTAATTTTATCAAATTTTAATCAAAAATTTTGTTTTTATAGTAGAGAGGGATATTTGAACTAAAAATTGTTTTTTTGAAAATTTATTTTCCAACTTTTTAAAATATAATTTTTCCTTCTATATTAACATTCTTGATGATGCTTTATTTTTTATAAATTCCCACATATAATCTACATTACATGATTTTATCTTTAAAAATATACTCTTGGCAGTCCCTAGTTGATACAAAATTTCACAAACCATCCCCCAAACCTGATTTCATAAATAATAATATATTTACACTTAGAGTGGTTTGGTTGAGATTTCAATCTTCTAATGTGACTACATAACATGGTCATTAATTAATTATAGAGGATATAAAAAGTTTGGTGTTAAGGTAGTCTAGGATATGAGTTTATTATAAATAACATATTTTCAAATAAAAGAAGTCCTCAATCATTTTCAATACAAGTTCATCAGCACATCAATATTTTGACAATAATCATATAAATTTTTAGTTAATAAAGCCTAGATTGGTTCTCTTAATAATTGATATCATTGTAAATAAGATTTAAAAACTATTATAGATGCCTTATATATAAGTGAATTATACATTGGAAAGTATATAATGACATCAAATTAAAACATTAGTGGTCTTTTCATGAATTTTATAAACCTTTAAACTAAAATGAATATTATTTTATCATTCATCAAAGTTAAGTTTCTATATTAAATCAATTCTCATAATTGTAATACATTCCAAACTTATAAAGGCAATAGGTTTTATCTTAAATTGATTAAAAAACACTCAAAAATAAAAAATAAACACACAAAAAATGAAAAATAAAGACTTGATATTGAAATATACAAACACATAATAAACCTACATTAAGAAAGGATATTCCTACCCCACATATCATTTGTGAAATTTTATCATTGTGCAATAGTTTCTTGTGAAAATTTAAAATAAATTTTTACAAATAAATTAAAATAATATTAGAAGTAAAAAACAAAACCTTCCCTCATATATACTCAACAGCTTGAAGAAGAACCTCCTCCCCTAGTGTCTCATGAATTATTTTTCTTAATAGATTTAATTTATGCCCACTGACTATAAATAGTGTATCTTTCTCTAGTTCTCAAATTTGTATAATTCCAAAAAAACATTAGCAATAATAATAGGTCAAGACCATTTGGAATGAAATTTACCTAAAAATATTGAGTATAGATAAAAATAAAAGATACTTATATACTTATTTAGAATCCCTACTAAGGATCAATTCATTATTGAATGATTTAGTATTCTCTATGTATAGGCTAATGTTTTCATAAGCATTTTTTTATTTCTTCTTAATATTTTATGTAATGTTTAATTTATTTCCCGATATAAAATATATTCATATTAAAAATATTAACAATATATAAGTATTTGTATTATAACTCCAAAAGTATGTGAAAAGTTATTCATTACACTATTCTAAAAGGTGAAAACCCAATTAGAGTTTTATAAGTAGTTCTATAAGGACAAAGAGAACCATCCAATCTCAAGCTCTAATGTTTCTTATTTGGATGAATAATTTTCACACAAATTTCTCTGATCTCAATATTTCATACATCAATTGTGTAATCTATTTTAGGGAGGTAAATATTATTATCCTTATATTAAGATCTGTATTTCCTTAAAATAGATTCCATGCTCCTATTAGAAAACCGGATACCCTTATCAGTGATGACAAATCTAGATAGCCTAAACCTAAAAAATAGGTTGATTATTAAAAATTTGGAGACTACCTTAGTATTTTTAATTATATTTAGAGTAATATATACCAACAAAGACACACAATCCACCTCTAAAAGAATGTAAATCCATCCAAAATTATATATAAATGAGCCCCTAAAATACATAACTAAATCTTCAAACATATCACAACACAATATGATATGTCATGGAATCTCATTTACATTGGAAATATACCCTAAAAAATAATTGGATTTACATTTTCTATATAACTCAAAAGCATCCATGAAAATGGTGGGACAAAATAATCCTTAATCTAGAACTTTCCTACTTATCTTTTATGGCCCAAATTGGCCACCACTACTCAATGCATTGAAAAATTGTAGCCTTGAATGTATCTGAGTATCTAAAATTTATTTTTTAATGATTTGACCACATATAAGATTCCACAAATTAGGATTATACCATATGTACATAATTACTTTACTCAAAAACATAGAAACTCATTTCTTTGAAAACTAGTAGGAAATTTCAGTAGAAACCAATTAATTAACAAGTTTATAAAACTATGGTTTAAAAATTTTAATAGCATAAATTTACTCTTAATGGAAGGTCTCCCAAATACATGGAATGTTTTTTAGTTTTTCACCTAGAATAGTGGGTAGTATACTCAAATAGGCAGCCACCAAGTTCTCAATACCATTCCTAACCTTTATCTCCATATCAAATTTTTAAAGTAACAAAATATATATCGACATCCTTGGTTTTTTCCTCTTTTTCCCTCATAAAAAAATAAATATTACAATGGTCAATGAATAAAATCACTTTCAAGATTAATAAGTAGAATATAAAATTATTTAAAGAAAAAAATGCTAGAAACTCTATCTTAGTGGATGTGTAATTATTTTCTATTGAATATTGAGTCTTATATGCATAATATTTTACATGTAACCTCCTTTCAACTCTTTGACTCAAAACATCCCCTAGAGAAAAATTGGATGTGTTGGTAATATGTTTAAAGGTTAAATCCTATATAGGTATCGGGATAATGGTTAGAGAAATGAAATTTTGTTTTATCTTCTTAAATGAACCTTTAAAACTCTCATCAAAGAAAAGGTGGAACTCTTTTGTTAGTAATATATATAATGGAAAGTCTATCTTACTTAAATAATTTATATAAATCCTATAAACCAATATCACTAAGGAATATTATCATATACTTAACTATTTTTAGGTATGGAAGTTTGGAAATAACATCATCCTTGGGATTATCCACTTATATTCCATCCCTAAAAAATACATGTCCTAGAAAAATTCCTTTTACACCATAAAATTTCTCTTATAAAAGTTTAAAATATTTTTTTTCTTGATGAATGTTTAAAATATTGCAGTAATACTCTTCAAAAAAATTTTAAAATAATATCCATAAATTATAAAATAATTTATAAAAAACCTCTACAAACTCATATAAATAATAGAAAAAATAATCATCATAAATCTTATAAGCGTTATTAGCGCATTTTAAAGATTAAATTAATTCTTATATAAGATAAAGTACCCAATGGAAATGTTAAGGTGGTTTTTATAATAATAAATTCAAAGTAAATCTTGAATTATGTTGAGAAACCATCCAAAAAGTAATATTGGGACTGCCTTGCAAGTCTCTCAAGAATTCTGTTAAGGAATTTAAGATAGAAGTGGTTTTTTATAGTTAAAAGGAAAGTTTCCTATGGTATATACATACCCCACATTTATGAGGATGTTTAATAGGGACAAGATATCCAAATTAATTATTAGAAATAATGAAACCACTATTTTTAGAAAGTATCTAATCCATAATAACCTACTGGCGATCATATATTGGAAAAAATATTCCAAAAACCATATAAGGGGTCATTTCCTTCTTAACTAACTCCAAATGTGTATGACTTAATCTTTTTTAAAATTTCATAATAGGTTTGGAGTTATCCTATAATAAGATTCTATACATGCATACATACAGACTAATTCCATTTAGGACATCTATGTTCCATCCCATATCTTTCTCGTAATTCCCCGAGGGTTTGATATATATTATTTTATATAATCTCAATATGTTTGATACCTTCTAATATATGAATCCTCAAACTGAAATGAACCATGATACATGTTAAGAGATAATTATAAGTTGTGAATATAATAGTTATAATATAGCCTTTATGTTGGAGGGTATAAATAGGGGTAGTACCATTATGAAATATATATTAAAAGAAAAATGAAGTCTATTAAAATAAGACATCATTGGTAAAATTCATTTAGTATGGATAAATAATTAATAAAATCATTTTATATATAATAACATACTATATTAATAAAAATTTATTTTAATGCACTATGAAGTATATTATATTATGGTTAAATAATGGTTTAAATGAAAATTATTGATAATATATATAGAAAAATAAGTTAACATTTATCAAACTGGTAGTACTTAGAACGTAATAAATTTGTTTTATTCTTAAAAGATACTTTTTTAATAAAACTATTTTATGAGTTATGCACACTTATATAAAAATTAATTTTTAACACTTTATAAATCAAATTAGATAAAACAATTTTTAAATTTTTAATCATAATTTTCAAATTATGTAATGGGGAAAATTTAATTTTTAGGCATAAAATTATCTTACCAAGGTAAATATTCTATAGAATGGTAAAACATGTTGTTTCAAAGAATGATAATTTTCTAAATATTTTCTTTTCAAAGTAAATATATATATATATATATATATATATATTAAGGATATTTTATGGTTTTTAACATATATAATAATAAACTAACACTAATTTAATTAGAAATTAATGTTAAATTAGAATAAGATCACTTAACGATTAAAAAACCCATTTTCTACAATAATGGGGTTGTTTACACATTATATTGTTTTATTTAAAATTTAATCTTATCATATTTAGGAATTGAATTAGATTAAATGAAGTCAAAATTAATATTCATCACATAAGAAATTATTAAAATGGAACATCTTCTATTTTTAGCAATAAAATAATTTCTATGGTTATTTTTTAATCAAGATTATTAAATTTTAAAATGGGTAATCTAATGTGGCTTTAATTTTAATAAATAAATTTTAAAATTTTACCATATAGACTAAATTTGTTAGGTTGTAAATTCATACCTAAATGTATCACAAAAATTCCCCAACCTAATTCACCCATGTCTCATGCAATTCCATTCTTACCCTTTACCTAACATTCTTTTCCAAGTATTTTTCCTTCTTTTTTACTTATAAAAGGACCTCACTTACACATATTTTAAGACAAACCTCTATTTTAAAATTATAAAGAAACATATTCCCATTTTACATTCCCTCGATACCCTCTAAATATTTGGTACCCTCTACTCTCAAATTAATTCCTTAAGTTATTCATTTTTAAAGGATACTTCAAGAGAAGTTCCAAATTCTTATTGTTTGTTTTACTTTCCCTTTAACACCATTTATTTATCTTTTTCATCCACCCTACTCTAATGATATTAAAACCAAATGTATATAATGACATAAATATAAATTATATACTAAAATGATATTATATTTATGGTATAAAAACTGTATATTCTTCTCCCATTGAATCAAAACAATGAAAAAGTTTCTTATGTGTGTGGGCAGACTACATCCTCCATGAATAACACATTTTATTTTCCATCATCACCTTGAAAGGATGGTTCTTAAAAAGGGGTTAATGAATAGATATGTTATTTATGCATTGATATATATTCTGTTAATATAAATTAGGAATTTTATAAATAATACTATCACTAATCAGTTATTGTAAAACTAACTACCTAAAATGAACATACCAAGAAGAAAAATGAGTTATTTTTATATGGAAAAACTAATTTTCATTAAAATTATTATTATAACTCTTCCTAATTATGATTCATCACCTTAATAACATCTAAATATTTTCATTATACTTTTTTCTATAATGATATTATTATTTTTCAATAAAAAATTCATGCAATACACTTTACCATAGAATTCATAATGATATCCTCACTCAAACAACACAAGTTGAGATTGAGTAGAAAAGTATCTCTACGATTGAAGAAGAATAAAATTGGATTTCCATGTGACAAAATATGTCTCACACAATGAGAAATATATATTACCCATAAAATATTCCCGATCCCATGATGTTTTGTTGAGAACCTCTCTCTTAGAGTAGGCTACAAATTTCACTAAATGCTAGAGAAAAGGGTGTTAACACCTTAAAATCGAATTTTTAAGGGTATTACATACACCTTTTAGGATAGTAAAACAACATTATAGGGTTTATAAACCATATCCATGGGAATAGTTTATTTTTAACTATTCAATTTGATTACTGATGGATTAAAAGTTATGTATGTTCGAAGTCAGAAAGAAATTTAAGCCCCCTTCTCCCTGGTCCATTCACCTAAGTCTACTATCATCGCTCAACCTACATAAACTAACTCTCTTTTAAAAGACTATATTTCCTTACCCATGTCTATTATTCACACCAAATATCTCATGAAACTCTTACTCACCTAGGTTCTCATTGAAACCCATAAATATACCCCCTTACCTCTGATTTTAAGAGGATGAATACCTGCACTGATAGATGATCGAGAAGTAGGAGCTCCTACTCACCCATTTCCTCATCCCAACTTATAAATAGGCCCCCTTTCTTAAAATTAAGGATTATATACACATGATATGATAGATGAATTAGAGTTATGAGAAACCATCACCCAACCTATTTAGAAGCCACCACCTGAGTGAGCCCTCATCAGGGCAACCATTCACCCAGGACCCTTCACCTTGGTGACCATTCATCTAGGGTCCTTTACCTATGAAATAATTTTTCTAGGGCCCATTACTTAGGTTTTCATTCACCCAAGTCCATTTATCTAGGTTATCATTCATCTGGGACCCATTTACTTATTAACCATTCATCCAAGGCCCCTTCACCCGAGTGTCTAGTCACACAAGTCCCATTACTTTGGTGACTTGTCACATAGAGTCCTTCATTAGAGAGAGTCTTAACCCAGGTACCCCTAATAGATTTATTCTTTACCTAACCCTATACTATGTAAATGAATTATGGAACCTGGGATCCTTTAATTATATTCCTTCAAGTAGACCTCCATTTGGGAAAACTATGGATTGGCACCACCCCTTGACCTTTTCCTCTATTGGGGTGAAGCAAGTCCACTCACCTTGTCCTCACTAGAGAAAATAACATTCGATTAGACATCACTAGGGATAAACACCTATTTTACCAGGTCCCACATCTAACAAACAATTCCCCCAATTCATACACTTTGTCACCTATTCACACCATATATGGTCCACCTACAAGGAATAATACCCAATCAATTCCATACATGGGTACCCTCTTGGGTGTAACCTCAGTAAATTTCGTCAAATTACATAAATAGAGATGCCTCATTTCGTTTTTATCATATATCTTCAAGTTGATATTCCTCATTATGGTTTCTGTATCATACTAAAACTTGTCAAGATCACTCAACATAGAATTACCTAATATTTCTTTAATCAAGATTCTTACTTTTTGTTTCATCATGAACCATGAGTCAATATCAGATACTCCTCTTAGATTAATCTTAGTTAGGACTCCTACTAAGCATGATCCCTAATCGCTTCTACCTTCACCTATAACATCCCAGACTTCTGGTGAGGTATGACTATGTTTTAATTCTTGTTTAAATACCCTAATTATGGTTAATGAAATATTTACAGGGTATATGAGGGTATTTAGGGTGTTCTAGGGTTTGGGACATGGAAAAGGGGAAAATGGCCATCCAGTGCATGTTCCATGGTTGGAACATGTTTAGAAGTAGTTGTGTACCCAAACCATGATAGTCAAAAAGAGGGGTGCACAATTAAGTAAATTGTCCAAGGGGGAATTCCAAATAGTTCAGGCTTAGACAGATCTATACTACACTGTTAAAACGTGGTTTGATAAACCCGGTGGGTTCCCCAAGAAACTATGTTACCCAGTCCCTCTTGGATGGAGGTTGGTACACAATTAGCGCATAGTTTAAAAAACTATGCACCTCATTAAAATTAGGATTTTAGTATTTTTATCCCATTGGGATTTATGAGTTCTCAGCTGATTTTCTACCTCATTTTATCTCTAGTAACCCTAGTAATGAGCCAATACCCCAAAACATTATAAAATGGTTAATCTACTTCATTTCTAAGTCATTTGGGGTTTCATTGGGTTTGGATCGAAGCTCTAGATTAGTCTAATTCTTCTCTTTGATCCTTATCTAGAATAGGGATTTTAGATTTTTTATTATCCTTCTAAATCCTTCGAAACCTCTTTTTCCAATAGAGCATAGGGAAGGTATTCAAAGGGTGTTCATATCTGACTCAACTTCTAGGGTTGGGTGTTTGATTGTCTTTGGTGTCGATGTAGGTGTTCTATAAGTTATATCTCATAGCCTTGATGTTTAGTTAATTTCTATGTGGTTGTGATTTTGGTGTTTTCTTATTATGCATTTGATTATTTAGTAAGATTTGGAAAATTGGTCAGCTAAGGGATGGAATGAAACCATCCTGGTTTTCGGGGGATGCACTAAAATTGATTAAATCCATTATAAGGCCACTCATGTAGTGAGCCATTACTAGAACATGGAAAAATATAATGATAAGAATTTAATTGATTGTAATGAAGTATATCCATTTATAAATGTGTTGACATGTTGGTTTGAGTTATTAAGTAGAAAAAAAAGTATTTTTATATAGTTTTTAACATAGATTAAGGGGTTATTTGGAACATTGTGAATGGTTTAAATGAATTAAGGTGAATGTGTGGAATGAATTATGGGTTGTAATGGAAACACATAAGTGATTTAATACATATAAATGAGAATGTGTTAATGGGATAAGGTCTAATGATGTTTTATATATTTAATGAACTATGAATTGGGAAAGATATGTGTATTTATTTATTATGGTTTTTATAATGGTTTATGTAAATAATGGTTGTTAAATTATGTACACATGGATTGGTGGTGTGTGGGATATTTGACTGAGGCTCCTACCATAGGCCAGGATGGACTGAGGCTCTAGAACCTACCCATAGAATGCACGGGTTAGAGAGTCAGACTGAGGCTTTATTCCCCTAATGGTTTCATTGGATGAGACGACTTATACCAAGGCTCCAAGTTAAGTATGATGTAATTGATTGTAAAATGGTTCCCCTAGTGAGATAGGTAACATGACTTATTACCTTATGTGTAGAATTTCAACATCATAGATAATTGTGTTATAAATGTATTTCCTAACCCATGGAACAAATAATGAAATGGTTTAAGTAAATAATGTTAATTAATGGTACCTAGTTTATATTTTATTTATCTTGTGATTCTATTAGTACATGCATAACCTATCTATTATGACTATATATTTTATTGACACTGTTGGGGGTGACCTACTAAGTTGTACTCACTCTATGCTTATGGTTTCATTGGATAGATGAGAAAATTTCATGGTTGCAAGCCCTTAAAAGGGAAAAGGATCAATGTTATAGGGTTTATTTGGTCATGGGTTGTGCATAGAGGAGGGAACCAAAATTGGTGACAAAATCCATTTTGGGGATTCTTCAATTTTTCTTTTTTCTTTTTTGGTTTTCATTACACTTGATAAATTATTAAAATTACATTGCATGTTTAATTTTGGTTGTGGGAATGTTCCTAGTTTTGGGAAATGTTTTTAATTCATATTCATCATTTATTTATTGTTTCTTCCATTATTTCGAGTTATCTACTATGGATTACTCTAAAAAAGTGGGTAAATTCTCCCCCATGTGATCTATTAGACTCTTGCTTCTAGTTGGAAGCCTCTGGAATATAGGGAGGTGCACTTGAGGTCATGTGCTAACTCAAATCAAGGCATCGGTTTAGTGGGCTCCAAGATTAGGATGTTACAAAGTGAAATCAGAGGAGGTTATTTTTGTTTTCATACTATTTTGGGACAATTTATGGGATATTAGGATGTGTCAGGGTCTTAGTAATGAGATCTTACTTTAGAGTGGAGTGTTCAACCCATCGGGATCGACCCCACTTGGTCGAGATCGATGAGGGTGTTGGGACAGCTTGGGATGGTGTTGGAGGGGGACAGCGGAGATCTCTATGCCTTTCTTGTTGGTGTTACTTGTCTTTTGGGTTTCTTTTCCTTCTTCTATGTATTTGGTGTTTCTCTCTTGTCTTATCTTACAGTCTGCTTCTGGCTTCCATATCATTTGTTTTGGTTTTCTATGGTTTTTTCGGATGTTTTTTGGTGTGTTTTTTTATGTGGTTTTTATGCGGGATGTTGTTCCTTATGGAAAGAGACGTTGATACAAGGAGGGATGCAGTCGAATTGTGTTTACTCCGAAAATAGGCTCCTGTATTTGTTTTTTGGCACGATGTCGATTGGATGATGAGGGAAACAGGAGGATGTTTTACGGTGGGTCGATGGTCTTCGATGTCCGACGTTTGGATGGTGGTCACTGGCATCGTATTCCCTAGAATTTTCCTCCGGCGAGTCTTTCTTCCACTCATACTCTGCTCTGCCATCCTGGTCCAATGCTCCATTCCACGTCAGTATGGTGTGGCGGTCTTCATGGAGGGTTTGGGATGTGATGTTCTATCGGTTAGTGGCCTCCGGGTGGCACATCCAGCATAGTACAATGGCGATGATGGTGCTTGAATGGCGACAATGGTAGTTTGTTATTTGAAGTTATTGATGGTGTGATGTTGATGATGGTGGTGCTGTTGGATGCCCAGCGGCAATGAGTCATGAAGGTTGAAGCCTTTGGTGGTGGTGTGTTGACGCAGAGACCGTGACAGAGCGTGACTGGTGATGTGAGGATGGTGCTTCTGGCTGTGGACGATGAAGATATTGAAGGATACTCTGGTGAATACAGCGGCGTCGTTGAGTGATGTGTTTTAGAGGAGCGATGATGATAGAGGTGATTGGATGTTGGATTTCTATTGGATCAATTTGAGGCAGGTGGGAGAACGCAGATCGAGGTGGCTCTTGGTTCAACCCAAATGATACGGTTGGAACGTGGTCTGAAAGCAGTTTTATTACATTGAAATTTGAATTGGAACCTCGTGGTTCGGAGCCTTGGTTTTGAAGAAGTGGGATGTCATGTTTTTCTCTTGATATTGGAATGTGGTGTGTTTTTGTATTATGGTGTGTTTCGAATATTGTGATGTACGGTAACCACTTACACTTAAAGTGGATATTAGAAAATATAAAAAAATATATTTGGAGGTAATTTACAAAAACGTTAAGGTTCTGAAGTGATAAAGATTTATTTTTTGATGGTAAAATTGTTTGAAAGTGTGTTTAATGAATGACTTGTGACTGTGTTAGTTGGTTTACCCCATGAGAACCATGACCTATGGTAGGCATGGTTAAAGTTAGTGAAAGAGGTGTGATTATATCCTTTGGGATAATGTATGTATAATGGGTTATTATGGTTAGTGGATAGACCTATTTTGTGAAATTGTGGATTCTTTTTGTTATGTGTTCCAAGGTATGTGTTTGGAACTATAGGAAGATGCCACCACGACATCATATACTGATTGATAAACAAGAGGATGTCCTTGAGAATGATCCTCCAAAAATGGAGTAAGGAAACCCAATGAACTATGGTAAAAGGGGAGAGGAGTAGTTTTGTGAGAACATCTCTCGTTTTTTAAAGATGATTGAATGAGACCCAAGGACGGTTGTGTCGAGTATGTTTGAGCTGAATAGAAAGTTTTAGCTGCATCACCCTCCAAATTTTTCTAAAGAGGGAGGACCTGATAAAACCTAGTTTTGGATATAGTTTATTCAGAAAATTATCTATCAATTATTGATTCCTCTTGAGAAGAGAGTCATGATCACATATTACATGTTGCGGGGTCTGGAAAAGTGCTACTGGGATGTTCTATTTCAAACCTAGTAGGATAACAGTGTGATATAGAAATATTTCCCTAAAAGGTTTTTTGGAATATTTCTATCTAGAGACCTTGAGATAGGAGAAGGTTGTAGAGTTTATGAGATTGAACCAGGGGTCTATGTTAGTGATGGATTATGTTGTTTTATTCACTAACTTTCAACGCTTCATCCTAGTGTTGGTAGGGGATGAGGAAACTATGATGAGACATTTCCATGAAGGAATTAGACATGGGGTTATGTCTTAAGTGAATATATTAAATTTTAACAGGGTTGTTGAAATGGTGGATCATGCCCTTATTTCAGAAGTGAATCTTAAGAAGGCTTCTAGTGGTGGACATGCAGTTATAGTTGGGAAACTCGATGGTGCATCTTCTGATAGTAGGAAGCACCACTTCGATGTTTTATATCGGGGTGGTGGTGGATAGGGTGGTCAGAAAAGGGAACAAACCTCCCAGCCTAGTGAACAATTTTTCTATTATTAGTGTGGTAGGTTGAGACACATGCGTAGTTAGTTCCTCCAACCACCAGTTGAGTGCTGAGTGTGAGGTGGGTTAGGGAATGTGTGTAGGTTCTATAAGAACCCCCAACATATTGGTACCGATGGACAACTGGGTAGGTTTTAGAGTACAGTTAGGGGTCAATTACCCCATATCAGGAAGGAAAATGGAGCTCTACCAATTGTATGAGTCAAGTTAATGGATGAGGTAGTCCCAAAAGATAGTGTCTATATCATCAGAGTTATTCACCACCATGAATTTATATTGGAGCCCAACATAGAGGGACATGTCATCTTCATGCAGTTCATCCATCTCCTGGAGGTGGTGAGGATGTACAATCAAACGTTTAAGGTATGAGTTTTATATCTTTTATGCTTACTAGTGCTTTATTTTATATTTGTGCTTTGAATTCTTTTATATCCACTCAATTTGTGAGTTTGTTGGGCCTAGTGGTGAGACATGTGTGAGGGGTTATATCGATTGATACACTGTTAGGGGTATAAGAAGAAAATATCTGGTATTGTTAGGAGTGTTCTATCATGGTTGGGAGGTACCATTTCCTGTGGAACTTGTTTGTACTCGAAATGTTAAGGTTTTGACCAACTATTTGGGTTGGATTGGCTGGTGTTGTACCCAAACCATATCGATTGATACTTCCAGAGGGTAACATTTATGTGAATAGATGGGAATACTTGTGTTCATCATGGGGATTGGGATATCCAAGTTGGTTGTGTAGGGTCATTTTTTCATTATGGGTGAACTCATAGCCTAGGTGGTGTGTCTTATGCTTGTTGATGGGGGAGTATAACAGCTTTTATTTCCTCTTGTAGTGGATTAGTTTCGAGATGCATTTCCTTATGACTTATCAGGTCTTCCACTCGATAGGGATGTTGAGTTCAAAATAGAGTTTCTACCATGGGTAGAAGTAGTTTCTATTTCACAACACAAAATAGCTCTCGAATAACTCCAGGAACTTAAAATTCAATTTAATGAAGTTAATAACAAGGGGTTTATTCATCTATGTACATCGCCTTGGGGATCTCCAGTTTTATTTTCCAAAAATGATGATGGGTCCTTGTGGTTGTGTGTCAACTATAAGAAGCTTAATTGTTGATAGTTAAGAACATATAACCTCTTCCTTGAATTGATGATATTTTTCATTAGGTGAGAGGTGATTCAGTTTTCTTCAATATTTATTTGAGATTTGGGTATCACCAGCTGAGCGTGAGACCTTATGATGTATAATAGACTTCTTTTAGAAGAATGTATGGTTTATATGAGTTTTTTGTGATGTTTTTCAGGTTTAACAATGTGATGGAAACATTTATGGATATAATTAATAGAATAATTTACCCATACCTAGATCAGTTTGTAGTTGTCTTTGTGGATGAATTATTTATGTACTATAATTCTCATGAAAATCAAGACAAACATATTAACATCATCCTGAGTAAACTAAGTGATCATATTCTATATTCCATATTATCCAAGTGTCACTTTTGGATTGACAAGGTATATTTCCTGGGCCACATCATCTCTGAAAAAGGGATGTTGGTGGACTCAGAGAAAATGAAAATTATTGTACCTTGGGAACAACCTAAGAATATTTTTCTTATCTAGTGTTTTCTAGTTTTAATGTGTTATTATTGAAGGTTTATCAAGGATTTATCTGGCATAAAAACACCACTTTGGGGTTTGACTGATAAGGGAATTAAGTTTTAGTGGTCTAATCCCATGATAGTTCTTTTCAAGATTTAAATAAGCAGCTGACAACTACAATAATTTGGGTCCTACATGATTTGGGTAAGGGGTATACATTATTTTGTGATGCATTCGGTGTAGGGATTGTTGAAGTGTTGGTATGGAATGATCGGGTTGTTACATATAGTTCATAGTCGTTGAGGCCTCATGAATGAAATTACACTACAAATTTTCTTGAATTGGACAGGGTGGTTTATTCCTTAAAGTGTTGGAAACATTACTTATTGGGAGGGAGATTTACTATGTATACCGATCATAAAATCCCTATGTATATTTTTTCCTAGTATGAATTGAATCTTTGATAGGGTATATGGGATAAATACATGAATTCCTTTGACTTTGAGTTGGTTTAGACACTAGGAAAGGGAAATAGTGTTGTAGATTATTTGAGTCGGAAGACTCAAAATTAGGTAGTTTGTGAATCCATTTCTAAGTGGAATATGATGGCATTGTTTTCTGAGATGCGTTTGGAGGTGCATGATGGGAAAGGGCATATTACCCTTACATCATTAGTAATTGAGTGAATTCTTTTGATTCATATTAAGTAGTGGTAGTATGAGTATTTAATGTTTTTGGATTTGATGTAAATTCTTGAAGGTGCGGAGCCACCTTCCGGCTAGACTATTGGGGTTGATGGGATCATCTATGTTCATGGCCATGTTATCGAACCTTAATGTATGCAATAAGATTTTATGCATGAGTTTCATTACTCTAAGTTTTAGGTGTATCCTGGTTTGAACTAAATGTATTGTGACCTTCTTATATGGTATTGGCGGTCAAGGATGAAGAATTAATTTTTAGGTTTCATGATGTGATGTTTGTTCCACCTTCTAGGTGGCACGTTTTGGGTGATGATGAAATATTATGACTAGGATCATCACCCGTCTCTTTTTCTAGAGATGTTTTCCAGTTAAATTCACTATTTATATTTTTTCCACCCATTTTGTGTCATTATCCTCTAAATAGAGTTGGATTAACCCTCCGGGGACAAGTTAATTCCCCCTTTAGCTTTGCGATTGAGATGCAACAATCAGATTGATCCCAGCTGGTGATTACATGGGCTCAAGTACTTGTGCAATGAATCTTCCTCAGATATAAATTCCTCGAATGGTATCTAATGAGATTATTTTTGGAGCTAGGAATTCCCAACATCCCTGGTATACATGATTCATGGACCTGCTTTCCAAAGGCAGGCAGGCGCTGATTGATGATTCATCCAACGACACTTAAGAACTCCATTGGTCGAGAGGATGGGAATTCAGGCTCACTGGACCCTTCTGGGGGCATGATTGTTTCATGTTCCAGGGTTGTCTTATATATTTAAGTTGTGTTAATATTTTCATGAATCCTTGGATCGTTACCAAAGAGTGTATCCATGGGCTACCCTTGGTTTGCAATATCGTCGTAGGCATGCATATATTTGACACCACAGAGGTACTATAGACTTTAGCCATATAGTAAGGAACTCTGGAGTTTATCATCATCTAGAAGATACATAAGGTGATTTGATGTTGGGATCAAACCCATAAGATGGGTTTCCTACGTATCCTCAAGAGAGGAATCAGAACCCGTGTAGTTTGGAATGATTGGGGCTAATGCATGGAATCTTCCCATTTGAGGGGGAGTGGTTGGGTGGAACCTTTATGGGAGGGCACCCTCTTGATATTTATCTTTCATGTAGGTGTCCTACGTATCCTAGTTTTATCAGGAATCAGAGTTCTCATAGTTCAGAATTTGTGGATGGTGTGATCATCACGAAACTTTAATCCCACGTGAGTCATGCTCGGTGTGAGAAATAAGAGGATGTGAAATATTCAACAACGCATATGTTTCTTCTCTTGCTGGTGGTAGAGGGCGAGCCTATAGTGGATGAGTCCAAGGAGGTCTTGGGTGAGGGCATGGAGCTATGAACCTTTCCATGTGAAATGACATTAAAGGTCATGTGGACCGACCTCGGAAGATTGGGGACTTACATCATTGGGAGGGCCTTGGAATATGTACTAGGAAAGGGAGGAGTTTCATCCTTGTCAAAAGGATAAGTTAACATAACTCCTTCGACTGATAATTATTCCTCATTGAATGGAAAAACAACTGATCACCCATAATCCCTAGAAAGGGGAGGTTCACGTCGACATCCCAAACTGTTTTGGGGAGAGACTTCATGACTCCTCTTACCATGGGTATGTAGACTCAAAGGGGTGAGTTGATGCATCCGATGGTCTGATCATATGAGTCTGGTGGCTTTAGAGGAGTCTTTGGCCTAATGTCGGAGGACTGGTTAGTGGAGGGATTATGGTGTACTGGACACTAATGGTGTAACACCCCAACCCTAGTTACCCAGATTTAGTGCATTATTACATTACATTAGAATGATCACAAAATATAAAGTCTCTAAATACTGATAAGTTTAGTAGCCTTGGAAGTACTACATACATTCAAAAGGTTTACATTGCATCATAAAATGGAAAAATAAAAACAACATTGTTTCCATAGAAAACACTGAGATCCCATATAGTATCCTTGTAGGTTGGTCATAATATACTTCTTTGCATCCTGGTAAAAATAAAACATAGAAAGGGGTGAGCTCAGATGCTCAGTAAGGATAATAGTATAGCGGAAACTTTCATTAATAAGCATAAACATTTAATGAAATGTATAATACTAAAACAAAATCCTTCTAAACTTTAACTTCAGCATAATATGGAAAAGATAAATATAAAATAATGTCATTTACTTATTCACATGGATATTCTACTATTCGAATAATCACATGAAATATCAATAGCCACTTTCATAATGATGGAATGTATAATGCCAGACTTTCATAACCACATAGTCAAGGCCTTGTCCCAAGACTACAAATAAGATTTTTTCAAAGCCTTATGCCAAGACACTAGTTTTTCTCATTAGACCTATCGATGCATCGAAGAGATATAGCGGGATCCACTCGTCACTTACTAAGTCCAATTCATTCCTCATATAAAAAGGTTTAAACATAACATAAACATTTGTGTTAAAACTAGCATACAAAATGTCAATACTTTATCCATAAACCGTGAATGGTGTCAAAATAATAAATCCATATTGAAACATGTAACAAAACCTTTAATTCAATATGGATGTTTTTTATCAAAATAAATCAACCTCATATAATCTTAAAATCCATCAAAGGATGTTGACATAGATGAAATCAAAGACCTTTTTAGAGAAATATATCTTTCTATTTTGAAATCTTTTAAAATTTATATAATTATAAAATAAAACATTTGCTTTGTAAATATTCTTATAATCTTGTAAAGGAATCTTTGATGATGTTATAATGGTGGAAAATAGCCGCACCTGCCGTATAAGTTAAAAAAATATATTCCTACCATAGTTTTGTCGAAAAGGTTATAAAGTACCTTGTTTGGAAAATGACAGAAAGATTCCTTTAAAAAACATATTATAAAAAGTAAAATATGGTTAATAATGACTTTATCCCATTGTCTAGTAAATATTAAAAATGTTTTGAAATACATTTTTAAGAAACATGGATGTGGATGATAAAGAGGTCCCAGTAGATACCTACGTAAAAACAACCTCAGATAATAAAGAGATTGTGAAATTAACCCTTGTCTTGTACTTTTCCATCGTCAATGGTAGGTTAACATCATATATAATGGTAAAATAATTGTTATTAAATTATATAAGAATCATATACATTAATATGATATCATATATGATCTTCTAACATTTCTTTGTTCATAATATCTTAGTATTATCGTCGTTTCGGGTGTTAACTAATTAATTTTCCATTATATGCTTTGTTAAGTAAGTAATGTTTGTTATGGATAGGATGTATCTTATTCATATTCATAATTATATTCATCCATTAAACATTATTTTAAATCATCTAATGAAAATTAGTCTTGAATGGACATGATGGGGAATGAAACTCATTATGTTCGTGGAGACAGCAATCTGTACATACGCACGAGCGACAATTTCATTTTTTTATATTAAAACAATATATAATTACATGTTATATCATATATACAGAATCATTATCATGTTATATTTATTATATATGTAAATTACATGTCATTATTATACCTATACAAATAATAATGTATTGAATAACAATTACACCACGATGTGGAGACGGTAAGCCGTATGTACGAACGTATGGTGACATGTCATTCAAAGGATGGATATAATAATGAATATGGTTGTAGAAAATTTATAATAAAATCACATTATATATAAGATACTAGAGTTATAATTTTAGAATGGAAACAACAAATAAAGAGGAAGTGGAAGAAGAAAGGAACTTGACATAGGTGATGAAATATTTACATCTTCTTCAGGTTCTTCCTTTAGATTTGATCAAAACGGATCCTTAAGTTGGATTTATGGCTAAAGGGAGGCATCTATGATGATAGTATGATAGTTGAGAGAGTATTTGGTCAGATTTTGGCTGATCCAAATGGCTTTGAAGGAGTGAATTAATGAGAAGGAGGAGTGCCCTTTTATAAGAGGGGTGAGGGCCACCTTAGGAAAAGATAGAAATATTATTTTATAATAAAATAATTTTCGGTTTCTAATGGATCCAAAATAAATTATTTAAAGGATAAGGTAGTTATGGTTCGCAAACCACTCAACCAATAGGTTTTGGACAGGTTTTGGTTATTATATTAGCTTTATCGTTTACATTTAACTCTTAGTTAAATAGTTTGACATTTTCCATGTCTCTTTGTATTTTTATATTATATGGTTAATAAACATACTAAAAACTTCCACGAAAACCCCAAGTGGTTAATTAATTATACCACTATAATTAAATTATTCTTTTGGCTGAACCTTATATTTTTAGGTATAGAATATCAATTAATAATATAATATTTGTTTTCAAAACTCTTTTATGTCAATTTTGACACTATTTGGTATTTTGTGTTTTATAAATTCATAACCGCATTATTAATTTGAAAACAATTCATTAAACCAACCCTAATATGTCATAGTGACCTATAAAATTAGTTTAATTCATAACAAATCTCAAATTACATTTATTTGGGTATTTATAATATCAATTATTTTAGTCATTCATTAATACTGTAGTTTGTTCATCATCATTGTGTCATAAATAAATTTAATTATTTAATGTCTAAAAAATATAAATAAAATACCATTATGTAGGAAATCATTTTATATTTCTAGTTAATATTTATAGTCGAATTTATCTTACGTGTAACCGTATATTAAAAATGGTTTAGTTATTAAACTTTGAATTTAACACTTTTAACTCTTCTTTGAATTAAATAATAATAAATGTCCTAATCTAATCCAAGTGGACCTAAAGGATCATATTTTATTCCTAAGGTTATTTTTGTTCAAATTACACTTATCCAATAGAATTAGTACATGTGTTAGGGTAATAAAAATGTCATTTTTACCCTTAATTACCTTATTTACTTTTAATCGTGGAAAATAAAAGTAAAAAGTTACTATTTAACAAAAATTATTTTCATCTTATTAAACAACATTTTTCTTACTGATATTAATCGTGTCTCTTTGATTTTTGAAATTAAACGTATAGAAGCAGTAAAATTAAGTTTTATGTAAATTTGCAAATGCACCTAGGAGGTAGGTAAAACACGGTAAAAAGTTCAATAAAATTTTTATATATCTAAAATTATTATAAACTGACTCCAATGAATTACATTGAACTTATATATGTATTATTTATCTATTTTGACCTAAAATAAATTTAAATAAAATAAATAATTATTTAAATAAAAATTCGGTTTTAAACTATAACTCAGTGTTTTTCACTATTCATCAAAAGATGAGTGTTTTCAGAAAAATACTAAAAATTCAGCCTATGCTAATTTCGATATTCCAAATTGAAAAATGAAGTCCATTTTGAAAGATAAAATTTATAAAATTTCAAAAAGTGGGTATAACTATTCATAACGGCTAGTTTGATTGGTTGTGGTGTATTAGAACTCGAAGTTGAGTACAACGCACGCTATTGTATAATTCAAGGAGAAGCATACTGTGTAATCTTGGGGTGTTACAAATGGAGGAGTGAGGTTATAAATATAGGAAATAATTCCAAAAATTATACCTTTCGCATACTGGTTTCTTAGGCCGGATGGGGGAGACTCGGCATACCGTAGTGGTATGCGGGTAGAGGGGACTTACACGTACTGATGCAGTACGTGGGCATGGGTATAGATCATTGAGTACCATAGTGGTACGCGTCCTATCACAACACTTTGGGTTCCATCTGCATACTGGTGCAGTATGTTGTGCCAAGTTTAGTATGCGTAGTGGTACACAACGTAAAGCACCAAATTGAAGGAGGGTCCGAGGGATTATCATTCATAGGAAGTTCATCCATGATATATATGTGGTTTGCGTTTCACCAATTAGGTTCATGGTTCTCTTTATTATTATTCAATTCCACCTTTTTATGGTTCACTGATGGCTATACCAGTGGAGAGCGTGGTTAGAAATTCAGGCTTCATCGATGAATCAATACTGAAGCTGGAGACTTCTCTTAATTTTTTCTTCCAACCTCTAATTCCCCTTCAATATTTCATCATCCATCCATTCTATCCTTATACTGTGCTCCTTTTATAGAGAATCAGGGAAATTGTATCTATGGTCATGTGTCACAATTTGCGGAGGCCCAAGAAGATATATCCAGACCCATAGAGGACTTGGTCAATCAGGGTTTGGAGAGGCTTCGGTTCACGATCATGGTTTACAGAACCCTATTGGTTCACTTCGTCTATGAATTAATGAGTTCACAGCATGGTCCATGAATGGCCTTCGTGTGAATGAGTCCATTGGAAGTGCGTTTCATAGTCATCTGGGTTTGCAGGACATTGTTTTGTAGGCCAACAGCTTGCATATCGTTCTATGTACCTATTGGTTTGTGATCCAAGTGGTCTGTAAACCTTTCCGGGTGATGGTACATGGGCCTATTGAAATACTTTGAAAACTTGAATTCCTTCAAGTTTCTTCTGAAATTTGGAACTTGATTTGAGTTCATTTACCTTACTATACTTGTAGGAGTACTTTATTTCTTTTACAAAGCGATTTTGGTGGTATTTTATTCCCTTGGAAGAATTTTTAGGACCCTACAAATTCACCCCATCAAAATGGGGTCCATTCAGAATGAAAAGGGAACTATTCTGATGTAGATATAGTCTTGAACTGAAATGGTTCATGGTAGAACATATGGTCTCAATAGGAGGTGTCCACATCTATATATTGGGGCCCATGTCATTTGTCTTTTACCGTTTCTCATGGATAAAAACACTCTCGACTTCCCCTGGCTTCCTCTGCATTCACGTACTATGATTCTTGAGAAAGTCATGTTTGTGAACTACTTCATACGTACTGAGAACCGATCTTTTCACCATATTTCTATCCACATACCATATTTTTGGTTTTCACAAATGACATTGTGTAATTTGAAAATTAAAATCTGGATTCTGTGTAGGATAATGCTATGTGGTTTGTGTGTCCACATAATGAGCTTGGATCAGTGAACCGAACTTTAGGAATTAATAATCCGAACTTAAATTTACTCCAAAATTTATGAATATGAACTTAATCAAGGCCTAGGTTTTCAGGCCAATGATAAAACCATCCAGAATAAAGGGCGGGACATTAAAGTTGTTCTAGACAGGGTGCGTTCATCGGTCAAGGCCAAAACGGAAGGGAGAACTTCTTTGGAGAAAAATATTGATGGCCCACGGAAATCAATTGCCATTCTTCTGGAAAGGGAGAACCGAGCCTTATTGTAGCTCCATCCCAAATCATGACATGTACTCTTCTGCTTTTTGATAGTCTTGAGAGACTCTGAAATGATGATGCTCCTCCATTTTTGTTGATCTCAATGAAACTAGTTTGTTTTTAACCACTTTCTTTTCCTTTTCCTGTCATGTCAATTGATCATAATACATCATATAATAATCATTTCAATCAGGTATTAATTCTTGTCCATGATTTAAAACTAGTAAAATGAAATAATCGAACCGTGCCCTAATTGTTTCCCGAGTTGTGGGACTCAGTGAGCATAGTTTGAATATTGATGAGGTTTTATGTAACACCTCATGAACTTTTATGTCTTTTTAATTATTACCCTAATTTTTGCATAAGTGTAACACCCCGACCCCTCTAGACCGGAGTCGGTGAATTACTAAGTACATTGTTAGGGTTAGAAGGAATGAAAATTCTAAATGAACGATCATTTTAGTAGTCTTGGAGAAACTAGATACATAGATATAACTCAAATTACATTGGAAAAGGTTACAAAATACGATAAATAACAACAACTAAAGACTGCGTCCATAAGAACTCAATAAATGATCTCCTCTTCATTACCTATTGAAAGTAAACAATGAAAGGGGTGATCTCAAATGATCAATAAGGGTTAAAAATAGAGGAAGCCTGAATCAATAATAACTAACTTGTAAAAAATTTGACATAATCAGTATGGCATGGTGAATAAATGAAAAACTCACACCATTAATAAACTGAGAACGTAACTCCATCCATAGATTTTGTCATACTGAAGACATCATGGATAGTAATAATTGATAATGAATAAAGAGAATGGTTATTAATTATATGTCATGTATTTGGCACATGATACCATAATACCTTAAAAATGGTTTAGTTCTATGGATAGAAACCCGTCTGATTTGTTTTTGAAACAAACTCGAAGGGTTTTTCACCAACTAATTTGTCCCATTAGACCAACTAATGCATCGAGGTGTTATAGCGGGCTCCACCCACCTTTTCATCCAAATAATTCTTTATACATATATTCAACACAATATAAACATTACTTTAAATTATCTGTATAGAATAGAGGATACATATTCTTCAATATTTCAACAGTCAGAACAACATTCAAAATAAATTTTGTAAGTAAAATGGTATACGGCTTAGACAATAATCATATCCATGATATGAGAATATAGATATTTAAATGAAATATAATTTAAATTTAAAAGTGATCTCAAATGGTTATTAGGTACACCACATAATAAATAGTTGGTGCACAATACTAAGCAAGGAAAAATGAAGTGAAAATTGAGACAAAGCTTGTTACCACGTTGTAATCAATTGAGTTGTATGACAAAAAGTTAATAACTACCAAATGAATCAAAGAATACCATTAATTTAAGGAGAATCATGATAATATATATCAAATTTCAATACAACTATACCACATATAATAAATAAGAGTCAAACAATGGAAATCCCACAGAATTGAAAGTGAGATGAGAAAACCCCTTACAAACATTTCGACATGGTAACGAGTATTCTTGTGAGGGATTAATGAGAGGTAAAGGTGTATACCATTATTTATATATCATAAGTGAAGTATTTTGGAGGTGCAAAAACATACCCCATAATTAGGTATTAAAAAAAGAACACAACCTAGGGGAGATTCTAGAACAAAAGTGAGAGAGAGGATCCCTTGCCTTATGCTTGAAGGTGTTCTTGATTCTTCTTAATGACCTGAATAATCAAATTTAGCTTAATTAATTAATAATTACAGAACCTCATAAACATTTAATTGATATTTTATGACCTTATTAGGTTCATTAATGGCCTTTTTTATGGATGAAGAAATTTGATTTTATTGTTTTGGTAGCATTCTCTTCTTTGGTTTTCATGATCTGTTTACTTGTATTCGTGAATGGATGTTTGTTTGAAATATGGTAAACATCCAGTATTGTTAATATACATTATTAGTGAAATTAGAGATATATAACTAATATTATAATTATTCTGGTTATATACGAAGAGTATGACTCATTCGATGAGTTAAAAATAAATGCTTGGATTTGGCGTGGCGATTTTGTGCAAAATAAACTTGTTTTGTATTATTATTCCATATTATGAATGTGTAAGGATTACAGAACATTAATCAAGATAAAATACATATATAATGACCTGGTTCAACCATTTATAAGGTTTTATGACTAGTATTGAAGATATTAATGCAAATTGAAAACCAGTCTTCCTTGAGTGTGATAAATTAACACATCTCAAATGGTGTTTGCATTTATTGTATAAAAGGAGCGGAAAAAGAGAGATTATGATGAAATATTACATTATCACAATGAAAATCCAGTACATTGAAGGTACTGGAATTATCATTTCATTTGGATGAGGTAAGGTGATAAGGAAGAACAAAATAATGTAACTTTGTAAAAGAAATTGAAAGAAAGGGGAAGAAAGATTCACCTCTTGAGTACCCCTCCTTGAGAACCTTCTTAAGGCCTTTGATTTTGGCCTTTTGGTGAGACCAAAAGGTATTGGACGTGGGTAGAGGTCTTGAGAAGAGTATTTGGTAGAATTTAGAAAAGTCTTGAAGCTTGAGTTGAGTGGCGGGGAGAGGGGGTGAGGGGTGGTTTATATAGTGGAGGGGAGAGAAGTTTTCTTAATATTATAATCATTAATTTATTATTTCCTCTCTAGAAAAAAATAGTGAGTATTAAATGATCAAGAATAGAAATATATGAATGTGAGTTCGTGATTTGGTTTCTTAAATCACTCATGATTCTAGGAATAGTTAATTAAAATTATAATGTATTTATACGGTAAATTAATTTATTGTACTATTCACCAAAAATTAATGTATTTCAGAAAAACCCCAAAATTTCACCCTAACCATTTTTCACTGGGTAGAATCCAAAAATGAAGTTCATTTTTCAAAAATAATTTTCTATGTATGATTAGTTTAATATATAATTAAATAATTATTTAATCAAAATATATAAACACTTAAAAGATTCATCTTCATTTTTAAGGTGCCCAAATTCATTTATACACTCAAGGGTATGAATACCATTCATAAGACTCATATTACTATTCATAAGGGTAATTTACTATTCATAAGGGTAGGTTACTATTCATAAGGGTAGTTTACTATTCACCAAAAATTAAGTTAATTCTATCATACTCTAAATATCATCTTGAACACCACCGTGTGTGTCAGGTTTTTAAAATTCAAATCACAGAGCTAGAAAATTTATGTTTAATGGCTAGGTTATGGATATCTCCTATAAGTAACCATGTTTTGTTCCATAGAGGCTAAGTGATTCTTGAAATATAGGCTATCTAATAAATACAGTGTATTTAAGAGAAACATACCATAAAATGTTTGGGGTGCTACATTATTCCCTCCTTAGGAAATTTCATCCTAAATATTTTATGTATAAATCCCACCAAAAATATGTTGGTGGTTATTTATAACATCCTCACCAAAGAACATTTTACTAGATGAGTTGTCCAATTTTTCAATACCTACTCCCTTGTGTCGAGAATCTCGATAGGCTTTTCACAGTATGAAAAATTAGGTTCCAGTTCTATTTCTTCATATGTGAGTACATGTGTTGGGTCTGGCATGTATTTCTTCAAGAAAGACACATGGAATACATCATGGAATTTGGAGAGACTTGGCGACATTGCTTAATAGTAAGCTACAGTTCTGATTCTTTCCAGAATTTCAAATGTTATGATATACATGGGGCTCAGTTTCCCTTTCTAACCGAACCTCGAGACACCCTTACATGGAGATAATTTCATAAAGACATGATCTCCCACTTGGAATTCCAAATCCTTTCTTCGGTTGTCATCATAACTCTTCTATCAACTTTGGGATACATTAATATGGTCTTGGATTATCTTCACCATTACTGTGGTCTCTTCAGTAAGTTTCGGGCCTATAAGTTTCCTCTCACCAACTTCATCCCAACAAGTTGGAGTTCGACATCTCTTTCCGTATAACGCTTCATATGGATCCATTTCAATACTAGATTGGAAACTATTGTTGTATGAAAATTCAACCAAAGTAAAGTATTGATCCCACATACCTTGGAAGTCAAGATAGAATGATCTCATAATGTATTCTAGAGTTTGAATATTCCTTTCAAACTATCCATCAGTTTTGGGGTGATAAGAAGTACTCATATGAAGCTCAGTCTTCAAATCCTTCTGGATACTTGTCTAGAATTTTGCTGTAAACTAAGGATCTCAATCAGACACAATTGATATAGGCGCTCCATGAAGTCTTAAAACTTCATTGATATAAAGTCTTCTAAGGCGCTCAAGTGGTAAATCCTCTCTTATTGGAAGGAAATGTGTTGATTTTGTGAGACAATCAACAATTAGCCATATTGCATCATTCTTTCTAGGTGTCCTTGGTAGTCCGATGAAAAAATACATCATAACGATATCCCACTTCCATATAGGAATAGGTATAGGGGTCATCACTCCTTTGGGACGTTGTCTCTCTACCTTCACTTGTTGAAAAATTAGACACCTTGACACGTAGTTAGCAATTTCTCGCTTCATATTATCCCACTGAAAATGATCCTTCGGATCTCTATACATATTTGTGATACCTAGGTTTATAGAGAAATTTGAGCTATGATCATCGTCTAATAGTTAACTTTTTAGCTCAGGTACTGATGGAACACATAACTTCTTCCCAAATTTCATAACTCCTTCTTCATACACGAAGTATGCTAATCTCCCATTCTTGACAGCATTAACTTTCTAGTGCAGATTCTCATCATTAGATTGATTGATTTTTATATTTTAAAATAAATATGGTTTAGCAATAATTTGAAAGAGAAAATATTTTCCCCTTTCTTAACAATTTCTATATCCATCTTTAGTAGAACAAAAAATATAGGATCTTCTCAACCCTCATTTGAGTCAAAAGTTCATGATCTTTCTTGATTAATGCATATTCAACCTTATTCGCCTTTACTAGGTGATAGGGTATTGAAAATCATAATATTTGAGTAACTAGAGCCATCTCCTTTGCCTCATGTTGAGTTCATTTGTGTGAAAATGTATTTTAGACACTTGTGGTTTGTATAAATCTCACATCTTTCTCCGTAGAGATAATGTCTCCATATTTTCAGAGAAAATATTACGGCTGCTAACTCAAGATGATGAGTTGGATAATTTTTCTCATGATTATTCAACTATCTTGATGCATAAGCAATAACATTCCTTTTTTTCATAAGCACGCAACCCAGTCCATTCTTTGATGCATCACGGTATATTACAAATCCATCACTTCCAGATGGAAGAGTCAAAATTGGAGCATTGACCAATAATCTTTTCAATTCCTCAAAGAATTATGTACATTATTTTTTCCACAAAAACTTAAGTCCTTTAGGGGTGAGCTTTGTTACCAGGTTAGCCAGTCAGGAAAAATTCTGAATGAAATGCTGATAGTAACTTGCTAAGTCAATAAAACTGCGTACCTCGGTTATGTTTGTTGGCATGGGCCTTTCTTGGATTTCCTTTGCCTTTGCAGGATCCTCTAGGATTCCATCCTTAGAGACAATATGACCTAAAAAGAAACTGATTGAAGCCAGAATTCCACTTGTTAAACCTCCCATATAATTCGTTTCTTCTAAGAGTTTTCAGAATAATCCGTAAGTGATCCTCATGGTCTTCATAGATTTTTGAGTATACCATGATATGATCAATGAATACCACAACAAATTTATCATGATAGTCCTTGAAAACTATATTCATTAAATCCATGAAAACATATGGTACATTATTCAGATCAAAATGCATCACTTTGAACTCATAATGCCCATACCTCGTTCGAAAAGTTGTCTTAGGAATATCTTCCTTCCTCACACATAGCTGATGATATTTGGATCGAAGGTCAGACTTTGAAAAGTATTTATCTCCTTGAAGTTGATAAAATAAATCATCAATTAGGGGTAGATAATACTTATTTTTTATCATAATAGAATTTATTTCCCTGTAATCAATGCATAACCTCATGGGTTCATCTTTATTCTTGACAAACAAGACTAGGTCTCCCTATGGAGAAACACTAGGTCGAATAAATCCTTTGTCACTCAAATCCTTTAGTTTTTTATTTATCTCCACTAACTCTAAAGTGGCCATTCTATAGGGGGGTTTTGATATAGGTCTTTCACCAGTAATTTAGTCAATGGAAAGCTCAATTTACTACTTTGGAGGATTTCCAGGTAAATCCTCTGGAAACACATCAATGTATTCTTGCACTATATGCACATCTTCAATTTGAATATTTCTTTCCTCACCCATAAGTATTGGGTTCTATTCCTCTCTAAGAATTTCATTCGATAGAGCTACTAGGGGTGGGTCTAGATAAGAATCAGATGGCGAGGTCTCTACTCTGAAGATAAGAGATTCTACACAATTTTCATAAATTGTAACTTACTTCTTCTTGCAATAAATATTTGCATCATAATTTGACAGCCAAACCATATCGAGAATTATATCAAATTCAGTCATTGGTATGATAATAAGGTTAGAAACCAAAGCATGTTTATGTGTCATAAGGGGTTCTAGTCGGCATTCCTTTGTTGTAAGGATGCATCCCCTATGAGTTTTGACTCATAACTCCTTTATTAAATAAAACTGTACATGTCTAATTTTCTTGGAAAACTAGGAAGATATAAATGAATGTGAGGATCCAGAATCAAATAAAGTGATGGATAAGTTTGAGAAAACAATTAAAGTACCTTCTGCCACATCATTAGAAACTTCAACTTCCGCAGTTGTAATTGCATAAGCTCTCCCTTTCTCTCTTGGATTTTTCTGGGGCATCTTTCCTTGGCGCTTATTACAATTATTTTCATAGTGTCCCCTCTCTCTAAAATTATATCATTGAAAATCATCAAATTGTTTCTCCCCCTTACATTCATGAGATAGATGACCCTTTTCTCCACACTTATAACAGACTCCCATGCCTTTCTAGCATTTCCCAAGAAATTTATTTCCACAGTTCTCGCATAATGGGGAATTTTTAGTTCCATTGTTCTTCTTTAGCACTTCACCATTCCCTTGGTTATTAGAGTACTACTTTTTATCTTGGGTTCCCTTTAAAAAATTGGATCCAAAAAATCCCTTCTCTATGTTGATGGTACATGATACAATTTCATCCTATGATGATAATGTTTGAGAAGATAGTGCCCTTAAAAGAATTTTCTTAAGACCATCAAATAAATGACCAATCTTGTCTACCGAGTCATGTATGTAATCTATGGAATACCTATATATCATTGTGAAGGTAGCCTCATACTCTGCAACACTGTCTTCATTTTGGTTCGTTGCTCATGAGGGAAATATTTTTTGAAGAATATTTCTTTAAAAGTCCTCCATTCCATATCTTCAATTTCTTCTTCCTCTATGGTATTCTGAATCAAGGATCACCATTGATCAGAATCTCCCTAGAGACAATATACTTCCAGTACTACCTTTTCATTTTCTTTGCATCTTGATGCCATGAATATCTTTTCAAGGGACTTGATCCACTGCTTAGAAACCACTGGATTTGTAGTCCCACTGAAAGATGAGGGCTTTTTCCACATGAAATGATCCAAAATAGGTGTGGAATGGTTATTCATTATAACTTAAGTATGTTTTCTCAATATGGTCATGATCTGATCTGCTCCAACATTGACTGTGTTGACTTTCTCAGTGGGGAGATCCGTACATTTCCCATGAGTATTGGTTCCCCTACTTCCATTATACGTCATTTCTAAATAATGGCACACAGTAGATTAGGGTATGAATCATAATATATAGTCTCAATTAAACAAAATAATTAGAATAAATTGAGATCCTATGCATGGCTAATCCCATAATCATAATAATGGTTTCTTTGAGGAATAATTTACATTTCAATAATTTATAATGGATAAACTATCAGTTTGAACAAGGTATTTTTTAGACACCATTGGTGGTGGCCTATTGAGTTTTACTCACACCCTTCTATGGCTATCATTGGGTACCCAATTAGATTTCATGGATGCAGGTCAATATAAGGTAAAATGTCTGATTCTAGAGGGTTGATTTGGGAATGGGTTGTGCATGGAGGATGGGACCAAACATGGTGTCAGATTTCATTTGTAGTATTCTTCATTTTTTATTCTTTTTGGGTGTTTCCTTACACTTTATACTTTATTGAAATTATATAGAATTTTTTCTTTTGTTTATGTTATTATACGCAATTTTGGGAAATTTTGGTAATGCATGTTCATTGTTTGTTGATTGTTTATCCCTTTATTTCATATTATCTACTACAGATTACTACAAACAAGATTTTATAGTCTCCCTGCATGATCTATTAGACACTATATACATGAAATAAGCCTCTGGTATATGGGAAGGCATCCTAGAGGTCATCTGGTGACTCGACTTAGGGCACCATTTTAGTGGCCTCTAGGTCGGGGATGTTACATCACCCGAGTCAATCACCAGGTAAGTTAATTTTGGGAATCACCTATGTGAAATCCCTACAAAATCACATTAATATGATATAATATTTATGGTAATGTATATTATACCTACATCCATTGGATTCCTCTTGTTTATCATATATGGTCCTCCTCTTTAGGTGTAATCCCCAACCACATCCACTAAGGACTTATACAAGTTTTAAGCCCCAACCATAACAATATACCTTCCTCATACTATTTCCAGTAGATAGGGTGTGTAGGAAACCATGTATGGGAACCCATCTAGGTATAATCCCTACCTATTCCTTAATATACATTTAATTGATATGTTCATATTATTAATTAAATATGGGCCTCCTCCTAGGTGTATTACCCAAAACATATCATCACCTGACATAGCTACCGGATTAGGTATCTATGGGAAGATCATGAGTAAGCCCTGCTTTATCTCATATTGTCTACCCATTTTATGAAATAGGAATCTCATCAAGAAATTCTCAGTGGGTAATCCCCCCTTTTAACTCTAATGGTACACTCTCGTGCAATGTGACTGGCCTTATACTATCTCTTCTTTTACACAATGATCATGAATCACATGATCTTAGAGATTTGTGATGGTCTTCCCATATGCTTGATGAATGTACCCCCATTATTGGACTCCATTTTAGGTGTAATACCCAACCATATAACTAAGCTACATGGGGTATGATTCCTATTCTTAGCACATGATATGTAGTATTCCTCTTTATGGTCCAAAAACAATTTCATTCGCTCCCTTACCCATTTAATAGAAGAATGTGGGATTTTATTATTTTTCTCACAAGATTCATAATATACCTATGTGAAGGTCAATCCCAGCTCTAACTCACCAAAAATATCCCTAGATAGAGATAAACTCCAAATATCATAGCAAGCTGGATTTAAACCAAAGCATCACAAGTTAGTAAGAGAAATATGGAAAACCTCTAATAAACTGAGGTTTCACATATTGACATCCTTTCTGTCAGAACATTTTCAGATGGGTGACCTATCCCACATTGGGATTTGGGAAGGATTTATGAATACATGTTAAATCTATGAGAGATTCCTAGATTAATCATTAATCCCCCTCAAAAGGGTTTGGAGATCCAGAACACCCATCAACTATACCAAAACCTTTTCTATGATATAGATGGTGACATCCTAGTGATCGAATACCTTATAAAACTTGTCCCATATTGAATCAAAATCAATCTATTTGAAAAAAACCCATTAGAAAAAAAATTAATAAAAGAATCTCTTCCATAGCCATATTCACACATAGATTGTAACATGTTCTTATTAGGAAATTTTTGACACCTACATGAAAAATTAAATAAATTCATATCAATGATGGATATAAATAGTTAATATTTGATATTAATAAGTAAATAATGTTGTCATAACTAAAAAAGTCATCTTTAACAACAAGCAGACTCAGGGATGTAGTAGAGTGAATCATCACTACAAAGGGACCTAAGTCCCTTCAAACAATCCCAAAGGGGCCTCTTTGTGATGATATCCGCATGACCGACCCATTTCTACAAGGAATCCTCCATGATAATCTATATGGAGTCTTAGACCATCGTGAGTCTAATGCTAGCTCGTAGCCCCTTTGCGGCATCATCGGCCTCTATGGCCCGCTCCGCGGTGACCGCTTCGACAGACCTCTTCGCGGCGTCGTGCACCCTCTATGAGACTGACACCTGTCAATAGAGTGTCTACTCTCCATAGAATCCCTCTCTTCTATGTTGATTTCTATGACCCCCACCAACCTCGGTTGCCTATAAATAGAGGGCTCACCCCTCCTCCAAACCATTGTGACTCCTCCCTATTAACTTCTGAGCTCCCGTTTCACACAGACGTTTTCTAAATACATAGATGGATCACTGAAGATACTTGGACAATGTGATACACACCTATTTGTGTTCTTCATATCCTCCACCTATGGTGGTATTCCATTTTTAAAGGAATATTAACTTTATAGTGCAAGGTTCCCATTCAGGGTGCTCTAAGTTTCGTGAAGCTCTCTCCAAAGAAAGATTTTTTTTACTAAGTAGAGGCTCCATTCTATTAAAGATTCCCATTTTTGAATACCCTATTCTTTGTGAAGACCCTATTCTTCATGAAGCCCAAACTCTTTTTGAAGACCTTTCACATTTTGAGGCCCAACCTCTTAGTGAAGCGCCCAGACTTTGTGAAACCCATCCTATTCGCGAAGCACCTATTTCCAAGATCTCGTTCTCTACACACCCATTTCCCATACGACCCTCCAGGTTTATGTGAAGGGATTTCAAGGTCCCCTGGTCAGTGATTCATATTTCATTTATTAGCATTATAATTCTTGTCATAGGCATGCTAACAGCTATTACTTCTTCATATATCCACACTAACATGAGCCCATCAATGGATCACTCTACAACCCCATCACCATACGACATTGTCAGTGCCTTCCCTTCACCATGGGTATAAAGCACCAATTCTGTAATTCCTAGGGGTGGAGAGAGAATACTCATAGTCCAATCTATAGATCATTAAACTACCAAGAATAATCATCCTCAGAATATGACATTAAACTTTAGCTTCACCCCATGCCATATACATGGGGTGCCCTACCTCAGACATTTTCCATGCCCACTGGTCTCCACAGTAGTGTGGTCTTCCTCCCATGGAATGAGATCCTCCTTGAATGATATTCCATATGTCTTCAGGGGAGGGAAACTATCCTGGTGTAATACCCAAGATTTTATTTCATGAGTTATTACCCTTGATTCTCCCTTCTTCTTCTATGTGAAAAGACCAGAGGAGATATAGGCACAAGGGACTCTTGATACCCCACCCCTCTCCCTTTGGGATTTATCTCCACCAGAACACCCCCTTGGATTAAACCCATAATTACTATTTGGGATGATAACCACATGTAATCCCCAATCCACGCCTTGTTGAAGCACCTTTTGTGACATGTTTTTCAGGTCTTTGTTGCCTCTTTTTTCTCACATTGAGCATGACTCACATGGTCTTAAAGTAAGCATTGACCATGACACACCCTCTGGGCTGCCTTAGTGTGTAAGCACCATGCCCCCCATTAAAAACTACATGGACTTTGATCCTTTCCCTTTCCAATTAATGTATGTAGGAATTCTCCCTAGGGTTCAAGCCCATCACCCATTGGTCCTGAACACTTCATGTCAGTTCACCCTCATCTCGCATGACGTTAAACTGTATTCCCCTTTTCATCCCACATGACACTAAACTGTATGCTTTTGAACTACATGGGTTTTGATCCCTGTCTCCTAGATAGGGTAGGTAGGAAACCTCCCTAAGGTTCAACCCCAACATTGGTAAACCCATTATAACTACATTGGTCTTGATCCTCATCTCCTAGATAGGGTACGTATGAAGCCTCTTTGAGGTTCAACCCCAAACACTGGTAAATCCATTCGAACTACATGGTTCTTGATTCCTATCTCCTAGACATGGTATGTAGGAAGCCTCCCTTAGTTCAACCCTAAACACTGGTAAACCCATTCAAACTATGTGGGTCTTGATCCTTGTCTCCTAGACAGGGTATGTAGGAAGCCTCCATGAGGTTCAACCCCAAACACTAGTAAACCCATTCAAACTATGTGGGCTTGATCCCTATCTCCTAGATAGGGTACGTTAGAATCCACCATATGGTTCAACCCCGAACACTAGTAAACCCATTCGAAATACGTGGCTCTTGATCATTATCTCTAAGGAAGGGTATATAGGAAGTCGCATTGAGGTTCAACCCCAAACAATAGTAAAATTCTGTATCCCCTTTGCTAGGACCCACATACATGGTCTGTCCCTTAGTGGCGTCAGACCATCTCCCGGGTTGCTAACCATGCATAAGACTCAGCATGAATTCAGGTTCTTTTCCTCTATGTACACCCCAATTCTATTCCCCATTTTGAACTACGTGGACTTTGATTCTCTACAACAAGGATATGTATGAAGCCTCCCTAATATTCAATCCCATCAATCATGTCCCATCCTGATCTCTCCCTTAAGCCTTCGTGTTTCAGAAAATTCATGCCCCAACCCGGGGGGTTCTACTTCCTCTAGGTCCCATCCATGTGTCCATTCTCATGGGCTTACTCCTTAGGTGTCCCATCTCCCCACTAAACTACATGGACTTTGATTCCCTAACACAGGGATACGTAGGAAACCTCTTGGAGGTTCAAACCCAACACTACCGCCACATTTTCGATAGTTCCATCTCATCTACCATACACTTCATTAAGTCATCAACTATTCATCATGATTCTTACTAGGGTCACAAAATCCTATTTGGATCATTCCATTCACTTGGGAATATAACCACACAAAATCCCCACAAAATCCATAACCATCTAATCAAGAGTGTCCCTCTTGCAATGTGCCTCTATCCACGGGTAAACCCCATCATGTCGCCAGGTCGTTGTTTTTTGTGTATACCATGATACATCACAGATTTGAAATATGTGGGTTTTGATCCCTATCATCTACACAAGGTATGTAGGAAACCTCGCTAAGGTTCAATCCCATACAATGGTAAATCTTGGAATCCCCTTCATAGGGACCCAAGTATCCTTGGATCTGTATCCATTGGAAGTTTTTATCCACTCATCCAGTAAACCCCTCATGTGCTCCCTCTTGGGTATGTACCCATCTGATCCACTCTTATCAGTGTTCTGATCAGTCTGATTGATCTTCACTAGATATTAAAATTGTGGAATACCCTATGTTAACATTGTAAGTTGAGTAAAACCTTAGGGACATTCCTCTGGCATATAATTCCCCGCACTCAATGTGGGATGCCTAGAGCTTTCGCACACTTGAGAAGCCCTATCATAAGGGGAAGAAACCTAGGTGCATAAGTGTTTTATAATCAAGACACACCAGTGATTTCCATCAAGACTAACCCCTATCAAAGGATTCTACCCGAACTTGAACCCTTGGAATGTCCTAAAAAAATCAGTGTAATCAACTGGAATCAATGAAGATATAGAAATGGGGAAGAGTTTCACGAACAACGTCTTAATCTTTATGGTATACCTAGACTAGGAGATGAATTCCAAGGAGGAATCCACATAAGGAGAGACTGACATCCCATTATCCCATTTAGATCAAAGATCATACATCCCTAAATAAGGGGAAAATGTTTCCCACCTTTGGAAAGAAGGAATGTGGGGGAAACAGCCAGCACATCACAACACAATGGCACGTACCCCAGAAAAAATATCAGAAATAGAAATATTGAACCCGACATGAATCATATCCTCAATGTAGAGATTTGTAGCGTTCGAGGCATTAGTGGATAAGTGTTTCACCAGATCCAGCTATCTAGCACTAGGTTCCGCCAAGAAAATAGTGGGCCTAGAATGAAACTTACCATATATTAGGGAATTTGAACATTAGGCATCCTGATCTGTGATGTTTTTAGCATGGATCCTTCTTACCAGTCACAGGAGATGGAACAACACTAGAAATTGGACGTTGCTTTCCTCCTTTCACTACTAATGGTTGAATCTTACTACTTTGTAAGACCTAAGATTCTATGTTAGGAAACTGATCACCACCCACCCACCAATATAGGTGTCAAGGAAACACCAATGTGACAATCTCGTGTGGCCCCATCTCTTATGAGATGGGCTCCACATCACTGGTTGTTGGGCACCCACGCCCTATCTCACCATCTGAACTCGTTCAGAGGAGGGTGATCAACGACCTCATCTGAAGGTGTGAAGAAGAAGGGATTATCCCAACTAGAGATATGGACCATTAAAACCTAGAGGATTTTGTGCCTCACCATCGCCACCACCTCTAAGGGCTGCATAGAGAACCACTACTCCCCACTCCAAACTTAACCGTTTTTGGAGTATCTACTCGGAACACTTTGATGAATATCTCCCTTACTCCATTGAGGTAGGGGAAGCCCGGGCCAGCTCGGCAGTGATCTCGTCCTGAGGGCCACAAAGGAGATCTCCCACAAGGCTAAGTCAGTTCCACCACCCAATCCCATAGGCTAAAGAGCATGTAATTTACACAGTTGAACCATCGTCCCCAGTCCAGTTAACCCGGTGCCAATGTTAGGTGCAAGCTGAGGAAGATTCTCACTATGGGGCGTCATCGTCAAAAACTACGATGGACCGTTCCACTACCGACACAAACTATCAATTCCCCATTTAAACTAAATAGGTGAACTTATACACCCAACCTAGATTGATTCCCCAATCACCCCACATGTTGGTTGGGATGACACTCTTGGACACCGACACAGGTAGTACCTATTGTGGTCCAACCCATGGTGATGACATACAACATGTAGGTCCTTCCCATTCAACCATAAATCAGAGTGAAGGCCCTCCCCATGCCACTATCAATCCATGTGAAGGCCCTCCCACCACACTAACATCTAGCGTGAAGGTTTCTTCTACACTTGTGATCCTTGGTACGGAGTTGTTCTGCTGGTCATAGGTCGCCAATGTGAATATCCACCTCACCTAGTCAACCATCAACATGGGGGTCTTCCCCATGTTCTTACTGCATCGATTGAAAGTTATCCCCATCCCGGCAATCAGAGAAGTGGAGTTTATCCCCACTTCATTGGAATCCAACACAGAGGTCTTCCCTATGTTCTATTTGACATATATAAAGGCCCCCCTCATATCATACCTATAAGGGTAACAAACATGGAAGAAATTACCAGGATCCCAATAGCTTCAGCGAAGGTCCTATCCACTCTAACACTTCCCGTAGAGGTCCCCCCCCCCCACGCACTATCCATTGGACATAGAAACCCTCCTCATGTTCCATTTTACATTTTTCTTGGTTCTCCTTGCACCCTGATTCACCTAGGTGGATGTCCTCTCCACCCCAGTATCAGTTCATCCAAAGTTCCTCCTCATACTGAAAACCTACCCTATCCTAAATAACCATCCCAAGGTATGAGGGTGGGTCTTCACCGACAAAGGATGAATACTGAGAAGTTTTAGACCACGATCAAACTTGTATGCTTCTCAAACTCTGAGGCAGAGTGTGATTTTGTGATGGAACCCTCAGCCTGATCCTCTATGTCGGTGGTTTAGGAAAGAACAAGGCATATAAGCCTCATTATTCCAGAAATTTAGGTCCACCGAATCTCTCCCTCCATTCGAAGATACATCCTGGAGGAGGAATATTTTTCCTCTTTTTAGGGTCTGGTCGTGCAATCCTTCCTATCATTAATATGATCACTCTCTATCTCAACCAGAGATCACAGAGAGTTGTTATGGGGACCAATAGAGGATGATAAACAACATCAACCATTGTCATTAATTGTATCCCCTGCATGGGAATATTTGGTCTCTAGTATGTCTTACTGGGATGTGGTGGCTCAGTCATTGCATTTTTTGAAAGATATCCCACGATGTAGAGGCCTGTCAGACCATGCGTCGTATTCTCCACCAACTAGTATACTGGCACAACGATCCATTTTGGTGCCATTACTAGTCCATAAACCACCCCCAATTGATGAGTGGGGAAACCCAAGGACGAATCTTGAGTTTGAGTTGAGGATCTTGTGGGACATCCTTACCGCAGACTAGTTCCTAGAGATGTTCTGGCTAGTTGCAAACATGAACTTCAGTACTCCAGAATCTCTAACCTAGAAGGAGGTCATGTGCTTCTGCCAAAATATATTAGCAACACACTTATGTCTCTATCATCGGAGGTTGGCTTACTCCAATATCGAAGAACACTTTAATGTTATTGGCCATCAATGTCACACGGTCGACTTGGCTGCGCTCCTTATTCTTCAACACCCTGAGTCACCTGGTTACCATCAGACCCTCTAGAAACGATGCGTACATAGATTTACAGTGATCTGTAGAATTATTAAGGAGGATTCCACACAAGTTTAGATCCTTGGTTAGGGGCAGTATAATTCCCTTAATTTCAGTTCTATCTATCACCATCCTGACATTCTAGGAAATATTGAGGATATGCCTTTAGGTACAATCGTAGTTAACATGGCCAACATATAAGAGGAAGAGACTGATCTTGATATCCTTGAAGATAACTTACCCCTGGGGGGTTCCAAATCTATTGGATCTATTGGTAAGGGTTACTCACCATCAATGAGACTTACTGGGCCTTCCTCCACCTTCTGAGTCATAATCCCTCAGTCAGAACCCCAATAAGGGTAAAGAGCATGCTGGGACTGTCAAACCCTCTGATCTATCTGGCTCAGTGAAGAAGACATTAGATGACCTGAAAGAGTCTATGTTGTGTCAATAAATATTGGAACATAAAAATATTTTCAATGACCTTCTCACAGAATGTGTCGCAGAATGGAGACCAGACTACGATAATCCTTGACTAGGGTAGAAAGGGCAGGTACAAATCCCCCCGGTGAGTTGCCTCCGGATGACCTTGACCATCCTACCCATATAGACAGGATAGAAGATGGTGTTTATGGAAAGATGGAGTGATATGCATCACCAAATACACCTGAGTTGCATGATAACCCTCCTCGGGACCCAGCTTAGGTTCCCCCAGTCGATTCACAAGACGTTCCCCCAATAGTCATGCAAGTCATCCCACAAACCGTTCCACAAGCTGTTGGGCCTTCTTATCATATTTAAAAACCTCCCAATGAACTAGTGGTCATATATCCTTTTAAATATAGGAATCCCCACCAATATGATCAAATGGCAGCACTCATCACCTGCCTCGAGGTCCTAGAAACTCGAGAGGTGGAAATCCCGCCTGATGGAAAGCTATATCCAGCATGGGTGGATGATGTTCTAGCACCCTAGGGTTTCAAAAAGCATATCTTCTCCCCCTTTAATGGGACAGGTGACCCACTACAGCATTTTTTCCACTTTATTTCAAGTTTTGGACTCATGCTGGGAACTCCAGCACAGTAGGAGGCCGCCAAGCTCTCGTGCTTCGTACAGATGCTAGAAGGGCCCGCGTTTGTCTGGTACAACCAGCTACCCATCGAGTCAACAGGCAGTTGGGAGGATCTTTGTAGGAAGTTTCTTTACCATTCCACTTCCACCACCTAAAAGATGAGTATTTATGACCTCTTCAAGTTCAAGTAGGTTATTGATGAGTGTGTCGCAGAATTAGTTATCAGGTGGAAAGGCCCCTTGTATTCCCTTGATATTCCACTAACTCAGGAATAACTACTAACAATCATAACTACCCAAGGGTATTTTGGTATTTCTCTAACAAATCCCAGTAGTTAGAGGAAGCCTTGCATCAAGTCAAATAGGCACATCCATTGCCTCTTGTAGTCCACGCAAGAAGAGATGCTAAGTCCAATCCCATTGCGATAGCACAAATAGAGGCCCTTAAGAAGATGGAGTTATTACTAGTGGGACCACCTCCACAACCTCACTGAGGCCCCCACCTCATGCACAACCTCTGGCCCAGCAGCACTGACCTCAGAAATGGAAAGTTTCCCCATGTAACGCGCCGCTGCCACCTAGGAGAGAAAATCATATTCCACCTCTTCGATATGATACCCCAACCCCTCATTAGGGATAAGCTCCTATAGACCCCCTCTTAGACAGAAGTAACCAGACCTCCTCATTTAATGAGTCTTAGGTACTTGGTTATTTCTGATGTTCCTTGAACTAGGGAATCATACGATTACCAGAATGTCGGATGCCCAAATAAGCAGATCTAACTAATCTCCCTAATTACTACCCCTATCACCGAATCCTTGGGAACACCCTAAAGTAGTGTTATGTGTTTAAATATGGGATCCAAGACCTGGTCAATAACAACATAGTTAGGTTAGTTCTAGCCCTGGCCCAAGTTGCATGTGTGATCATAAATCCTAATAATCACAGGACATTAAAGGTGAATAACAGTAGGTTTATAACCATGGGTCTCAAAAATACGATGACCGGATGTCCCACAAAGAACTTACCCATTCCCATGGTATTATACCTGCATGTTTGAGCCAACCCGCGCCTTCATAGGTCACCACATTATCTGAAACTGCTACTTCTACATCAATATTTCAGTATTCCACTTCCCAGAAGGGAAATCATCGACGATGAAAGGGAAAGAAAAATCCCCCATCAATGCCATCGTCATCCTATACTCTCATCCATTTCATGCCCACCTAGATAGATATTTCCCACAGAATTTTTCTAGTGATGGAGGAATCCTCAAGTGATAATCTAGGGTATTCTTCAGTTAACACCATGGAGGTGGTAAACCCTTACATGGTTTCTGATGATGAACATTATCAGACGAATCCTCCAAACATCCCCAACTGATGTGAGTGTTGACAGAGTCGTGGTTATGTGAGTCGCCATAATGCATTGGTCAATGCTTATATCCAAGCAGTGCATGTCACCAAAACCATATATTAGGCCCATCATAGAGCTCAGCTTTCACAGACTTCTCATTTTGATTCATCGGATCCACCTCCACCGCCGTTTGTACTACTTGATCAGGCAGAGCCACCACGATCATGCTATGATCAGCCACGTTCTATTTTGTATCAGCCTCAAATATCTTAACCTCATCTTGTATTCACTCCATGTGTTATGACTAGAGAGCATCAGGATATTCCCAACACCAGTCGATCATCAGTTCATCCAGAAGGGACCATCATGTCTCTTGTCAAAGAGAGATCTCCTGTCATTAGAAGTTCCCACCTCACATAGAATTATGATATTCTCAAGCATATTTATAACATTTATATGAATATATCTACCCTCAAGATTCTTCACCTACCTACAGATATGCATGAATCCCTTTTTGAGGCTTTAAGAATCCCCCTCCAGTTTGAGGCAGAGGTAGCAGCCGTAGAAGCCTTCCATGCTGAGGTCGTCGAGCATATAGAATGTCAGACCATTATCTATTTCTCTGGAGAAGATGAAGGTTCACCTATACCGGGGTGCATCTTCCCACTTTACATTGTTTTACATATCATTGATGTAGAGTTTCACTGATGTTTTTCAACATAGGCTCTTGGATCAACCTTATCCTGACCTAGTCACTCCAAAATATGGGATTGTCCGAGGCTGATATAATTCACTCTACCCTAAAAATTCAAGGTTATGCTAGGAAGAAGCAGACACCAGTTATAAATATCCACCTAAAGACCCCGTTCAATGGCCTAGTTTCCAACACTGGGTTCATGGTTGTCTCACAATACACCACCTACAACGCGTTTATGAGTAGGCTATGGCTCCACCTACATGTGGTGGTCCCTTATTTATGTCATCAATGCCTTAAGTACTCCCAGAATGGTTGGGTAGGTGTACTCCAAGGTGATGTGTCTCCCTTCACCTATTGTGAATCCCTCTACCTCGATGTTGACTATTAAAAGATCAGGTAAAAATAGATTTAGGCTAATGAGGTTGAACACACTATGGCTACAACTAACCCGTGGACAGACCTGGATGACGCCTACATTTTCCCGATCCACCGATTGGAGGCCACGACCTCAGACATGGGAAAAAAATTCATATCTGGAATGAGGGGGAAGCACATTCCCAAGTCTAAGGAATTCTTAAATATCACCTCGAATTCTTAAAAAAAATCAGGCTTGGTTGATCCCAGATCCCCCTACTCCCATAAGGTATCAGGATTTCCACCCCATGGAAACGACAATACATTATACTTGCTTGTTTTACTAATATGGGACAAACGGAATCAAGATGATGCACCACTATTTATTTGATTTCATAAATCATGGCAATTTGGGTTGAAGACCCAATGGGATCAGGTCAACAGCTTTTGTCGCCATAGTTTTGGCAAATAGGATCTCCTCGATGGGGTTTCCACTGCTGCCCAGGTCGGCGCTAGTTCCCCGTCAAGGTCTATCAACTTAGAATAATTTCTTTCTACCAATGATCTCTCCCCTGTGGATGAAGAATATGATTTTGAGGATTCTCCTCCATCTTTTGAAGAGTGTGTATCCACCACGGTCGATGAATTGAAATAGATGAACCTTGGTAAAGAGACAGATCTAAATCCAAACTTGATCAGTGCCTTTATGCATGTCGAAGATAAGTAATGATACGTGGATTTCCTGAAGTGGAATCATGATGTATTCACTTGTATTTACGATGAGATTCTAGGGCTAGATGATTAGGTTTCCATCCACCATATTGGTCTTCCAGAAAATCATCGCGGGTTCAAACAGCCTCCCCGAAAGATGCACCGTTCTCATGGTGTTATGGTCGAGTTCGAGGTTGATAAGATTATCAAATCAAAAATCATCAAGGAAGTCTAGTACCCCAGATGGTTAGATAACATTGTGACTGTTAGGAAGAAGAATAGACAGATCAGAGTCTGCATCGATTTCCAAGATCTCAACCATTACTATCTGAAGGATGATTTTCCCCTTCCAGTGACAGAACTGTTGATTGACGCTACTGTTGGGTTCCAAGATATATTATTCATGGATTGTTATTCCATATATAATCAAATATTAATTTCCATCAAGGATGAATAGTATACCACCTTTAGAGACCTCAAGGAACTTTATGCTACTAGGTAATGACCTTCTATTTAAAGAATGTAGGCACCACCTATCAGCATCCCATTCACTGCATATTCAAGATGATACTAGGAGAATTGGTGGAATTATTTGTGGATGATCTAGTGGAAAAATCTTTCTAGTTCCAGGACTATCTCAAAGATCTCAATAAAGTGTTTTTCTTCCTCTGATCTCAGCACTTAAAGTTGAACCCCTTGAAGTGTGCCTTCAGGGTCACCTACATATATTTTCTTGGATTCATTGTCTGATATAGAGGCATTGAGATCGATCCAAAGAATTTCAAGGACATCAGTCATATGTCTCCTCTGAGAAACATTCAGTATCTTTGAGGCTTTCAAGGTCACTTATCCTAAAAATGAAGATTCATCAAAAATATGGCAGGCAAGTGTAAGACCTTTTTCCGAATCCGGAAAAAAGGTTCTAATTATCAGTGGGATGTGGAGTGTCAGACCACTTTTGAGGAAATCAATAAGTACGTGTTAAGTCAACCGGTTATGATGCCACCCATTCTTAGAAAACTACTGGTCCTTTATGTGACCGCTCTAGAAAGGTCTCTCGGTGCCCTTATTTCCTAGAAGAACATTAAGGGAACATAGAATAATTTATACTATCTCAACTGTAAGATCCTCGATACAGAGAGCAGATATTCCTATATCGAGAAGAGATGCCTTGCACTGGTATTCACAGTGCATAAATTGTGACATTACTTATAGCACCATGAGATACAACTAGTATCCCAAGTAGATCCACTAAAGTAAATTATAAACCACCCCATGTTGACAAGTCTTCTAGCTCGGTGGGCAGTATTCCTGCAACAGTTTGACACCAATTTTATTTCCCAAAAGGATATCAATGTACAAGCATTGGTAGACTTCTTTATCTCTCATCTAGCTCCCATGGTCCAGTATCTAGATCTTGATTTTCCAGATGAGGCAATCCTCTTGGTAGATCAAGACATTATCTGTTGGTAAATTCAATTTGATGGAACTTCTTGAATCTCTACAATAAAAAGACACAATGATCCTAGACTCAACAGAGTGGTCCTAGGTATCATCTTCATCACCCCTGCACAAGTTGTCCTACCATATTTTTTCCTGTTGTTAGAAGGCTATACCAATAATGAGGTAGAGTACTGGGCTCTAATTATTGGTCTCGATCTGGCCCTCTAGATTTAAGTTCCTCAATTTAATGTCAAGGGGACTTTGAACTTGTATACAAGCATATCAATGGTGACTACATCGTCAGGAAGACAAAGCTCGTACCACTGTTAGAGCATACCCGCCAGCTGATGGCCCAGTTCCATTTATGTCTAGAAGTTACTTATGTCCCTTGTTCAAAAAATGGTCAAGCCAATTCCACGGCCATCTTGGCCACATCTCTTGCAGATCTGGATTTGGATGATTTGATTATTCATGTGGTTCATTGGAGATTCATCACTCTCATTTCTTCGGATGATGATGATAAACAGCATGTGAGCCACCTTACCATCAGTGCCTCCATGTCCGGACCCCTAGGTCCCCCTTATATGATGTTGTAAGTGACTCATGGATGGAGGAATCCCATTATTGAGTATCTCCAGTTTGGTAATCTCCCAGTAGATTGAGCCGAGTGTGAGAAAATCCGACAGCGCACATTGCATTTCACCTTCCAAAGTGGTCCTAGTCTTGAGTGGATCCTCTATAAATTTGGGTTCAATGATATTCTACTTAGTTTCATTCATAAGTTTAGATTTCATAGTTCATGTAGTATTTTCATGCTGGTTCTTATGGGGCTCATCAAATAGGGCCAAACACTCTCATCAGATCCAGAGATTGAGGTATTTTTTTCCTGCAATGATCAGTGACTTTATCATGTTTTTTAAGAGGTTCCATGCATGTCAAATCCAGGCTAATTTTTTTCATCGGCCACCAGAAAATCTCCTCACTTCGAAGTACTCTTGACCTTTTGCAGTCTGGGGACTCGATGTCTTGGGACCATATCCACTGGGGACATCCCACCGGTGCTGGTTCATCCAGCCTACCATATATTTCTTTTCAATGTGGGAAAAGGTAGTTCCACTCAAGGAAGTCAAGAGCCATTTTATTGTTGAGTTTTTTAGCTCTAATATCATCTACCGATTTGAAGTCCCTCGCACCATCCTCTCCAATAACAACACCAAATTATGGGAATCCGAACTTAAGAAATTTTACACTGAGTACGATATATGTTCTAATCATACCTATTGATATCATGCGCAAGTAAATGGGATGGTTGAGGTGTTCAAAAAAACCCACTCTAACATTTTGTATAATATGGTTTGTCAGAACAAGAAGATTTGGCTGGTCAAACTCCCCATCACTCTCTAGGCATATCGAATGATGACTCGTAATTATAATTAGGTGAACCCATATTCCCTTGTGTACGGAGCATAGGAATTCCTACCCATAGAGATTCAGTTACCCTCATTATGCACAACTATATATGATCAGAAGACATAAGAAAAAGTAGACAAAATCCATTTGCATGAACTGGAAGCGCTTGACAAGAACATGGTTTGTGCCCTGCACAATCTTGAGAGGCATCAGAACAAGATATCCAGAGATTTCAACAAGAAATATCACCTCTGATCTTACAATGTGACACAGTATTGTCCCTGAGGACACCAATGATACCCCGCAAGAATCCACCAAAGCTAGAGCCCAAATGGGAGGGACCTTATATCTTTCACAAGGTTTACCCAAATGGTGTATACTCCCTAGTCACCATGAATGGTGAGAGTATTACTTCTCCCACCATTGCTAAATTCCATCAGAATAATTTCACTTAACAACCCCATATGAATTTAAACTATTCCATATTTACCACAAGATGTTAAACTGCATGATCTGTCCGGGCTGAAGGATGTAAAACTACTCATCATTAATCCCGCATGATGATAAACTGCAAAATGATCGGGACTTTTCATCTATGGCCTAGCCTCTGGACCATAAACCTTTCTGGAATCCTAGATAAATTTATCACTTTGGATTGTGTGGTGTGTTATGGGCTTTATGTCCTCGTTCACATCGAGCTGTTTTTTTTACGCCACACACATCTCCTTGAGACACCCATCCTTTATCCATCATCCTTACCCCAAGACATTAAACTGCATGGGTACCACCATGCTTCATGAATATCTCCATTTGGGTTTCCATCATTCATTTAAATTTGAAAAATCCCCCTTTAATGGCCTGGTCTCATTCCACATTGTCTTACCTACTGTTTTGGCCCAATGTCCCATAGGATCCTAAATGATAATTTGATACAAGTCCCACATTCTGAATATGGTCAGAAGTCGACACTCAATTGTTTGTTCCTCTTCCAGGTCACATTAGAGGGATACTATATTGAAAAAATGGTTAGTAATTATCCTCAATCATTATTTCTGTTCCATGATCTCCCAAATTACAGGCACAGTGATTCACCTTTTTCGCCCTTCTATCCCACGCACATGACATTAAATTGGGCATCTATGGTCTGAACTCTATGACCATAAACTAAGATCTACCACATCCTTGTCACATAAAATTAATCTACACGACATCTTGAGACTATGTATGGCTTTATTCCCATCTTCATGGGATATGTAGGGACAACCGTACATTTTTTCTTTAGGTCCAGCCCAGGTTTATCTATTCTTTCTCTCAACCACTTGTCCTAAGTTATCACTGGGAATTATGAATGGTGTCATATATATGGGATTATGTACTCATTCACATCAGTTTATTCTACATTCCATACACAATCCTCTTTGACATACCCCTTCCCCTCATCCTTACTGCATGACATTAAACTACACAGGATTTCAGAACTATGTATGGCTTGATTCCCATCCTCATGGTATACGTAGGAACACCAAGAAATCTCGTCTTCGGGTCCATCCCTATTTTTTTAAACCTTATCTTCTTTTTTTCCACTTTTCCTAAGTTCTCTAGGAGGGGGTATGTGTTGTGGTGTAGACTCCCTTTTTCCTCACTCACACTGGGTTTGCAATAGCCATGCTATGTTACCCTCTCTTGAGAGCTCTTTATCCCCCTTTCCTCCATTCATCTTCTAGAGTCATATGCTCTCAAATTGTTCCCCTCAACCATCTTTGGCAGTTCACCAATGTTCATAGATTCACTGTGTTTTGGGACCTAGGGTGTTGGGTTTTATATGGACATGTTTTTCATCTTCTTCTGTGCTTCATGTTTCACTTTATTTGTGTTTTCATTGTCTTTCACATCCGGAAGGACCCCTGAACAACACGGATGCTAGGCCTCAGTGCTCTACTACTATCTTGGGCAAACTATCTTTAGGATATTGAATGATAAGTTGACACAAGTCCCATATTTCAAATATAGTCAGTGGTTGATGCTCATTTTTCCCCTATCAGGTCACACGATATGGATGCTGTGTTTTGAACACAGTAAATAGTTATCCTCCATTATTATTCCACCCCTATTAAGCCTTAAATACTGGTTGTGTGATTCACATCCCTTTCTACTCCATCAAGTTCAAGTGTAATTTTGACACTCTTAGTGATATACCTCAGTGTGCATTTGTGCATTAAGAGGACGAATCCACAGCATGGTGTCATTCGAGGCATTGCACCATTTCCCCTTTCTCTGTATTCCAAATGTTGAGAAGATCTTATCTGCCCTTTTTTTCTCAGATCAAGCGCAACTCACGTGGGATTAGGTACTTGGTCAAGGTTTACACCCACTTAAAAGAGTATCACTTATTTTGGTCTGATCTCTACGACAGTAAAGTAAGACCCCACCCCCTCCCCTCATCCTTAGCGTATGACGATAAACTGAATGAATTTTGAGAACTATGTGCAGCTTGATTTACATCCTTATGGGATACATAGAAATGCTCGAATATTTTGTCTTTGGGTCTAGCTCAGGCTCCACTAAGTATCTTATTTATTCAGACTTTTGGCCCTGAATCTTACAGGATTTCATGGGGTGGCATATGTGTAACTATTTCCTTCTTCACATCAGGTCTATAATTGTTGCACCACATACTCACCCTTTATGATCTAGTCTCTCCTATCCTCATCTTTGTCGCATGATGTTAAACTACAAAACATCTTCTAGAACTACGCATGGATTGACTCCCATACTAATGAGATACATAGGAATTCTCAGACATTTTTTCGTTGGGTCCAGCCCCATATCCTTTGATCTTTTCTGGACCCTTTGGCCTAAGCGCCCCCCCCCCCCCTCTAGGGTTGTGCACGATGTGATGTGGACTGATGTCCTCATTTTTGTCGGGTATAGTTCATCACCCCTTAGGCATTCCCTTTAGAACCACATTCTTCTGTGGGATTCCAAGATAGAGGAAGTTAAACTATACTACCTAGTCCTACATGACTTTAAACTATTGTGTCTTTTCCATACGACATTAAAATGCATGGGTTGGTCCTATTATACGACCCTAAACTATGACACTATCATCCTGGGTGCACAATGAAAAATGACACTACATTATGGTGTCCTCACTCAAGGGGACATCATTTTTGGTATTAGATATCCCCCATTAAATTTTTCAAGACCTACATATGGATTGATTCTTGTATAGACTTCCGGATTCTCTGTTATAGGACTGTTGCTTCAAAAAAATAAAAAGAAAAAAGAAAACACATATCCACCCTAAAGAACAAACAAGATCAATAAAATTTTGTTTCTTTTAGTGCATGGGACAGACCTATAAGATATTATTTCCTTTGGAATTGGTACCCTACCATGCCAAATTCCATTGATATGTGTGTCTTGATTCCCATACTATTGGGATATGTAGGAATGATCAGACATTTTTTCTTCGGGTCCATCCCCTGGTACTTCAAATCTTGCCCTCTTTCCAAACCCTGGCCCGAACTCTATCAGAAGATTTTGGTGTGGTAAGGACCTATTGGGTCCTCATTCACATCAGATTTATGATAGACATGCCATGTATTTCCATTGGGGATCTTCCTTCCATTCCACTATATCCTTATCGCATAATGATAAACTACATGAATCTTTCTAGACCAAGATATGGCTTGATTCCCATCCTCTTGGGATACATAGGAACACCTAGAAAATTTGTCTCGAGTCTAGCCCAAATTCAAATTTTTGTTCCCCCACCTAATGTTTCCCCTGAGATCACATGATATTGTATGGAATTCTACTATCCTTATTCACATCAGGTTTTGTAAAAACCACACCATGTTTCTCCTTCTGTATGAAACATCTCATTGGTGTACCCAAATGCATCATGGCATAGAGCCCTTTATTTAGATCTCAATCTTATTCCATGTATGAAGGGACCCCCTTTATAGAATGGTCTCATTCCACATTGGCTCACTTTTCCTCTTGGGCCAGTGCCCCAAAAGACCTCAGACGACATTTTTCAACAATTCCCATGTTTCGAACATGGTCAGCAGTCAACCCTCATTTTTCTATCCCCACAACAGGATAACATGAAACAAATTCTATGTTTTTAACATGGTCAATAGTTATCCTCCATCATCATGTCACTATCATTGTGATCCAAATCATGGGAACCATGATTCACATCATTCCACTTCCTTATGTTTCAATGGAATTCCAACACACTCCATTTTACCCCTCCATGTATCTATATATGTTATATAGGTAGGTTAGTATTATTGGGACATAATTAATCTATAATTCCTTTTCCACTAATGTGTTCCTCCCTGTACTAGGAAAATCCCATCACTACTCCGTGTTTCCCACATTAAGAAAGACTCACGTGGGCTTAGTGGTTTTGGTAGGATGTGTACTGGTGCAGCTGAACCACACATGACTTTTCATCCTGCATGATATTAAACTCCAATTTGAGAACTACATAAGGCTTTATTCCCATCCTAATGGGGTACGTAGGAATACTCTAACACTTTGTCTCAGGCCCAACCCAAATTTCATCATCTCAGTTCTCTCAAACTAAGGTTTCCCCCAGGATCACATGGTGTGATATGGACTACTTTTGTCCTCATTCACGGCAGGTCTATAACTACTACACTACATACTCCCCCTTTGGGATATCCCCTTTCACTATTTTTCCTACCTTATGACATTAAACTACACGGGTCCTCTAGAACTATGTATGGATAGATTCCCATCCTCATGGGATACATAGGAATGCCCGATCACTTTCCCTTGGGTCCAGTCCCAAGTTCAGCCGCCTCTTATTTATGTTCTAAATAATCCCACAAAAAACATGTGGTGTGGTGTGGGATCTTATGGTCCTCATTCATGTTAGGATGTATACCGCACCATGCATTTCCTTTTTGGGTAACCACATCCTCACTATATGATGTTAAACTACATGTCTATCATCACCATTGTCATGACGTAAAATGGTGGGCCACTCTAGGTTCTCGCCAGATAGATCCTTTAGGGAAATTATTATGGTCCCTAATCAGACCGATGCGCTCACCTAATGTGTTTTCACCATGATGGAGTAATTTCAATAGTATTGGACTCCATTCGAACAACCCATCACTCCACCCTCCATGTTTTGCATGCCCTATATTTAGATCTTAATCCTCTTTAAAATATAAAGATTCTCCTTAATAGTATGGATTCTCAACCGATGGATTTCCTACTATCTTGGGATAACATTTGTAAAGACTATGGATTACATTTTGAGTTAGTCTAGTAGTCGGCACTCCTTTTTTGTCCCCATTTCACTCTAACACAATAGGGATACTTTGTTTTGAACACGGTCAGTAGTTATCCTTCATTGTCATTATATCCCTATAGTGTTCTAAATTTTGGGTATCATGATTCACACTTTCCACTCCCCTATGTTCAGATTGATTCCAACTCCCCTGGAGTTACCCCGCTCATGCACTAGAGCACGTTGGGAAAGCAGAAATTCGACTGTTCTGAGAACTTCATTCACCAGTCAGGCCTCCCTCTTTCTTCCCAAAAAATTAGATTGGTCATTTAGACCCCAAATGCACAGAGATTGGTTGGAACTCTCATATTGAAATGGAATGATGATGCTTCCATCCCTTGTTTCTCACATCAGGCATAACCCACGTGAGCTTAGGGAGTGATCGATGGATATTTCACAGAAGTGATGGAAACACAACAACAAAAACTGATAATAGACCTCATGAACACAAAAAACATAAATAAGAAACTCATGAAAGTAAGTTTATGATTTCACATAAGATAAAACACCCAAGGATTGGCCACTCCAATAGACGGGTTAACCTCTTCAATGGAGAATCCCAGCTCCACAACTATATGGATCATGGCATCCAGGATCATTTATCACCTATTTAGCTCCCGCTCCTCCTCGATGGCGATGGGGCATAGTTCATCAGCCTAGATCTGGGACCAATCTTCATCATATTGGGTAATATCCATCTCTTTAGAAGATCTCATTATCTGTTCCATAGCCTCTACCAGCTGGGCATCCAGTTGAGATATGAATCCCTATTGTGCATCTAGAAAAGTGGACTACTCGTTCACCCATGCCCTCAACTATTAAATCTCACACTCATGCTCCCTGAGTCTTTGTACATTTAAGACCTTCCTCTACTGCCAACCAACATTGAAGATATTTTCATCTTCCCACACCATCTCATCAAGGTAGTATCGAATGAGCACGTGAGGGAATTGGAGACATACTCCTCCATCGCATAGCTCGCACAATCGGGAAACAAAGCCTCCCCATCCAGCTTATCCATTATTCTTGTGGGTTCTCCTTGATAAAGTTCTTGATCAGCTTCCATATCCAACAATGAATGGCCTTGTTATCCTCTTCATCAGAATCAGTCTCATCCCGGTCCTCTAGGTCGGTGGGTTCATATTTAGAAAATGCCTCCAAGAATTCAGCAGCATGGTCTTCCTTGGGTTGGTCTTTACACTACTGAAAAATAGGATATTTTCAAAGGGCTATTGCGATGGGATCTCGTCACAAATATTCTTTTGCGATGGGGTCCCATCGCAAATAGCCTACTGCAGAAATCGGCGTCGCAAATATTATTTTTTGCGACAGGCCTGTCGCAAAAAAAAATATTATTTTCGATGGGAAAGGGCCCCATCGCACATAATCCTCTGATTATATACATTAGATATAAATAAACCTTTAACGACAAACCATCGCAAATACTATTAGCGACGGGGCAATTTCTCGTCACAAAAAATCCTTTGATTATATAAATTATATATATATATAGAATAACCTTTTGTGACGGGCCCGTCACAAATAGTATTTGTGACTGGCCCTTCCTCCCGTCACAAATACTTTTAATAAAAAATTATATTTAGATTATTTGCGATGGGAGACCATCCCAAAAGTTCCCATCGCAAATAAAAAAATTAATAAAAAAAATTAAAAAAATTGTGATTAATGAAAAAATTATATTAATATTATTGAAATAAAAAAATAAAAAAATATTATTAGTAAAATAAACTTACATTAAAAAAATATAACACTAAAACAATATATTTAAAAAAATTATGATTAATAAAAAATTAAAATTAATTTTATTAAAATAATAAAAAAATAAAAAATTATTACAATTCTCATTATTTACAAAAAATATATAAAAAATTCATAAAATTTTATTATTATTAGTAAAATAAACAAATATTAAAAAAATATAATACTAATATTAAATATTAAAATAGTAAAAATAAAAAAAAATAAATTATGCAATATTTGTACCAATATAAAAGACAGAAACTGTAAATAGTTCATATTACAATAAATCTTAAATTCAAATATTTCTAACATAAAAAACAAGTCACTAGGGGGGTCGTCTTCTGGAGGAGGTGGAGGAGGTGGAAGAGATGGTGGAGGAAACACCATCCCTAAAATACGAGTCAGACGACACATGTACTCTATATGCTCATGATGCTGTTGCTACCGATGTTGCTCCCATCGACGTATCTCATCCTCGTGCTGCTACTTCTACTACTGTTATCACTGACACATCTCTTTGTGCTGCTTCTACAAACTCTCTATAATCTCAGCCTGAGTTCGCAACTGCTCCTGATACTATGAGGTAGAAGATGATGCCTCTCCACGAGCTTCTCTCGTGTTGGACGCCAAAATCACAATAGTGCCATAATAAGTACCAGGAGTCAAATGAGAGCTGATACCAACTACTCAGCCCTTCTCAAAGCCATACTAAGTCGCTTGCATCCATGCCGCCTCATCAAGATAGTGGGAATTGGTCTAATTATTCCACTTTATTTCTAATTATTCCTATTTATTACTATCTATTTATAATTATTCCTATTTATTAGTAATTATTCCTATTTATTACTAATTATTACTAATTATTGCGAATTATTCCTAAATATTCCTAATTATTACTATTTGTTACTAATTATACTTAATTATTCCTATTTATTACAAATTATTCCTATTTATTTCTAATTATTCTTATTTATTGCAAATTATTCATATTTATTACTAATTATTATTATTTATTAGTATTTATTATTATTTATACCTATTTATTAGTATTTATTATTTTTTATTCCTATTTATTATAATTATTCCTATTTATTACTATTTATTTTTATTTATGACTATTTATTTCTAATTATTCCTATTATTTACTATTTATTTCTAATTATTCCTTTTTATTACTATTTATTTCTAATTATTCCTATTTATTACTATTTATTTCTAATTATTCCAGATTAGTAGTAATTATTCCTAATTAGTACTGATTATTAATAATTATTACTAATTATTACAAATTATTACTAATTAATACTAATTAGAATGAATAATTACTAATTATTACTAATTACTCCTAATTATTACTATTTATTACAAATTATTCCTAATTATTCCTAATTATTCCTAATTATTCCTAATTATTACTATTTACTACAAATTATTCCTATTTATTCCTATTTATTACTAATTATTCCTATTTATTGCTAATTATTCATATTTATTGCTAATTATTCCTAATTATTGCTAATTATTACTAATTATTACTAATTATTACTAATTATTCCTAATTATTATTATTTATTCCTAATTATTACTAATTATTACTAATTATTCCTAATTATTACGAATTATTCCTATTTATTACTAATTATTCCTATTTATTACTAATTATTCTTATTTATTACTAATTATTCCTATTTATTACAAATTATTCCTATTTATTACTAATTATTCCTATTTATTACAAATTATTCCTTTTTATTACTAATTATTCTTATTAATTACTATATTATTTATATCTATTACTAATTATACCTATTTATTAATATTTATTCATATTTGTTACTAATTATTCTTATTTATTAAAAATTAGTACTAACAATTTCAATTTATTATTACAAATAAATATTGTTAACAAAACAATTTAAATCTAATTAAATTAAAACTAGTCAAAAATAATTAAAATTAACATTAAAAAATAAAATAAATATTAAATAAAATAAAATATAAATACCCTTAAACTTGATCTTCTATTGATGTAGACGACTTCAAAACTTTTTCATCAAAAAAACTAACTCAAACAAATTTTCACTCTGAAAATAGATTTGAGTGAAAGAGAAAAAGTGAGAATAGAGACGATGATTTGAAAAAACAGATGGGGGTATATATAGGTTAGATTAGTTGCGACGATACCTTTTGTGATGGAATTCCCGTCACAAAAGGTCTTTGTTGCGATGGGTCCCATCGCAAATACTTTTGCCCACATTAATTATTATCGGCGGTTAAAAGGGTATTTACAACAGGGCTCGTCGCAAAAGGTACCAGTCAACACACGTTTTGCGACAGGGCAACATCTCGTCGCAACAACCCATTTACCACCGCTGGGTATTTGAGACGAGCCCCATCACAAATACCCTCCGAGCGACGAACTATTTGCAACGGGGGAATTCCCGAGTCGCAAATAACCTTCCCATCCTAAAAAACCCTTTTACCATCGTCAGGTATTTGTGATGGGTCCTGTTGCAAATACCTCCAAGCGACCAACTATTTGCGACGAGAATATTCCTCTCATCGCAAATAACCTTTCCTGCGGTTTGGTGTGCAAACCGCACCAACTTTTTGCGACGGGCGGCCAAAACCCGTCGCAAATAACAAGTTATTTGCAATGGGGGTTTCATCCCATTGCAAATAATCTCTAGACTGGACTATTTGTTATGGGTAATAACCCCATTGCAAATAGCCACTCGCCAAAGGTCCTTTTTTCGTAGTGTTATTGCTGGATTCTAATTCAATGATGTCTTCCCAGTCAATGCCAAACTTTTCCCCCAGTAGTATCACTCGTTGCCACCGGCCTCTCATATGTAACCATGGCTCGGTCAGCTAGGGCACTCAATGCTATAGGGATCAACACCCCTATTTGGAGAAGATCCTCGGGTCCTCCAGCCATTTTCATTAGCAACATATACAACATGCTGAAAACTATGCAAGCATGGGTTGTGTTATCCAATTTGACTGACCAAACAACGGGTACATATTTAAAGTATGGGACTTACCTTGATCATCCACTTGATATTTCCTCAGGTCTACTATCATCGGGAGGCCAAGACACGACCCTCCATAAACAATTTTAGGCTATGAAGATTCTAAGTAGGCCTCCCCTGCTCCCTCAGCACTTTTGGATTCCACAACCACTATATCTTCAGTTCCAAGCCCCGACGTTTGGTTCTATGCACCTATCGTGCCTTCTTCTTTATCAGTATAAGTGACCGATTGAATTTTCTCCTACACAGGTAAGTGTCAGTTTAGAAACCGAGATATGGTATGAAGGGAACCAGTGCAATGATGACTAGGAACTCACTTCTAAAATTGTGGTGAATTCTCCCAAGGAGATTCCCCCTAAGTCCACTATCTCTCCTTCTTTAGGAGAGGCTACATTGAAAGTCCTCTCCATTACTTGGTGAAAATCTTCTTCATTAACTTCTTCCCCCCGTGATTTTCTTTCATAGCTAAGAAAGGGGAAACGCTCTGCTTGTTGAGCTGCTATCAGTTCTGTAGGAGTAGCCATGTTTAGAAATACCCTTGCCTGGTGCAACATTGGTTGCAGGTTTCCATTGGAATGTATTACTTCTTCCATCTCCATTAGAAACATTCTCCCCTCACCAGGGGTAGCATTGAAGCATCCCTTCACAAATCCAATCTCCCCCAACGATATCCCATGCATGTTCAAATTCATCCAGAGGGTGTTAATACTGAGTTACTCTTTTATCTTTCCCCAATATTTCCATGTCTCCAGAAAAAAGGAATCAGAGGGAATCGCTAATAGACATAGTTTACTCTCGAGAGCTTTAGGGGAGACCCTAAGGAAGCCCTGGGATGATTCAACTCCCTCTTCGACCCTCCTAGATGGAGCCACCGGGCCCGATACGTACAAATTTCCCACCTCACTTCTAGCCAGCACTGGTCTGAGGTTTGTTGATTCATAGCCAACCTCCCCTTCTATTATAACCTCACCACCTTGATGTGTCTTCACACCACCTTCTTGACACCCCCTCGTCGTCACTGTTCAGCGTTGAGGTGTAGGAATCACCTTGTTGGCCCAGATAGTCACTCGCTTCAACATTTCACCAGGGTTGGAAGCCTCCCAACTCTGTGCATACTCATAAACCAATCTGAATGTAGCATTAGATGGAGGAAACTCATTACAAATCTTCCCATACTTCATTGTAAAAATTATCCAAAGTTGTAACATCAAGAATGGGTATTTCTCGTGGTGCACATTTGTATACACCTAAGGAGTCATCCTCTGCATGCATCAGAATTGTCGGGCGAACCGGTGCGGGGTATATGGTTCACATATAGGTTTACAATTTACTCATGAAACCCGCACACCACCATATAAGGATATAATATACAACTAATTCTATATGATATATGTTCCATTATCAGAATAGGATATGGTTTGAAAAGTAAATGGGTGGACGATGAATTGTTCTGCTCACCCCATCTTACCCAACAAAGTCACTACATCCAACTTCAATGGGGCACTACCTAAAATGTTCAAAATTGTTAGTCAATAATATCCCAGGTGGAGTGATGGGGTTAAGATATTTGTATCCCCCCATGTGTGTCATAATCTAGTTGTACAAAAAATGGAGCAACTCGTACACCTGCAGTGGCCTCTTTACCTCACTAATGTGATGTAGTAGATGGTAAAACTTTTCTAGACCTGGTATACCAAGGTTGATGCAGTATCCACGAGCCAGTTGAGATGCCATGATAAATTTACTTGGTCAACCCCCCATGTGGCCATCTTTGACTGGTAATATCTACCCACAAATCACCATTTAGATAAACTCATCCAGCCTGACTATCGTCAGCTGCTCAGTATTGATGCTATATAAACACAGTTTCCACTAGATATATTCTAGGATCTACTAGTATAAACCTTCTCTACCCTGCTAATATCCCCATGGAAAAATGGGGGGCCTCTCCAGTAGTGTTCCATCTTCTGGTTGGAAATTCAGAAAATAGACAAAAAACTACTAAAAGTGGATGCCTTGGGTGTTCTGTTTATCCTTAATTGTTCCTAGTACTAGTCTCATCAATGCCATCGCAAAAGGTGGAATATGCTACCTATCCCCCTAGACATTCATGGTGGGGAGGAACTATTCATACATCCCTCCCAGAATTGGGATGTCAAAAATCTGAAGAAGGCCCCATAGGATGATTCCAACCTCCCCATGATGCAGATGGAAAGTGTTGGTATCTGGTAACCACCAGCTTAGAAATTCTGGTATAAATTCCCTCGGTTGAGAGACACTTAATTGGGAATACCATGATACTTCATATATGCCTGCCCACCTCAAGATATTCTCAAAATCTTAATTGGATGCACATTCCCAATAGGCCTAGGCCTAGTCATCAGTGAAGTTTCCAACCTGGTGCAATTCCCAGCTTGTAATCCACCCCTTTTCTGGATTTCTGAGCCCTGCCTTGATGACTGTCTTGAAAAAGGGTGGGGATGTCTCTTGCACTGATGCCATGTCGTCAATATTGTTGACATGATTGTACAGACAATGTTCTATGACTGAGGTATGATCTTTTCCAATATTTCCATCCACATCCATGTACTACTGGTATTGCTTGGGGGTGCTCCTAAACCATTAGGTTGGATCGTCCTTGCTAGTGTCTAGGATGGATACTTCATCCCGCAATCTGAAACCATTAAATGGTAGGTGATTGAACAATGGTTATTCCTTTTGCACCTCCATCATTCACTCTGTCAATGATTGGTGATTATAAGTACTCTAGATGTACTCTCCTATTTTGATGTTATTTGTCATGGCCTTCCTCTGAGCAGCATCAACATGAACTTCTCGCGCAACCTCCTGAGTGTCCATTTGATCCAAGCACGTGGAAAAAATTGAACAAATAAAATAGAAAAAAGTATCGTTCACAGAGAACCTTATTGAATACATTTCACGAAGATGGTCAAAAACCACCTCTTCTCTATGAAGCATCCTTGACTTTGGATTGTGCCACAAAGGAAGCAGTAGATCACGATTCCCCAGTTTTCAATATAGCGTTTGCAAAGAACCGGAACAAAGAACTTCAGTTCGCTAAAGAATTTGTGGAGAGGACTGTTTCACGAAGAAATAGCACAGGAACTGTCATTTGTGAAGATCTATATGTGTAAAGATGACTCTGAGACCCTATATATTGGCACAGTTGGCACTGACTTCATGGCGACCAACCAAGGATATTTATAGAAACCCATCGAGGCTCTTTACGGTGTCCTTAAACCTCACTAAATGGTTCCTCTATTTGAGGATCACTTTGTGATTTTGTGTCATTCCAACCTTTGAGACGCATCTTTGCACCCACCTCCATGTACCACCTCCTCGATCCATTGTGTGTTCAATTTTCCTTGTATCATCGACATCTTACCCTCAGAATTAAAACCTGTTTTTCATCAGCTCCAATTATGAGGGGGAATTTTTTGGTGCCTAAATTTTCTTTCCTACTCAGCAAGCAGACTTAGGGATGCGATAGAGTGAATCAGCACTCCAAAGGGACCTAAGTCCCTCCAAACTATCCCAAAGGGGATCCTTCACAAATATCTTTACCCGGACCACCCATTTCCTTGAGGCCACCTATGTGATAATCTCCATGGTGTCACAGCCCGAACATGAGTCTGACACTGGACTGCAGCCCCTTTGCGATGTCATTAGCCTCCATGGCAGTTGCTTTGACAGGCCTCTTCACGGCGTTACGCACCCACTATGAGGCTAACACCTGTGGATGGAGTGTCTCCTCTCCACGACATCCCTCTTATCCGTTGTGAGTTCTGTGACCCTCACTGACCTTGATTGCCTATAAATAGAGGGATCTCCCCCTTCCAAACAACTATAACTCCACCCTTTCAACTTATAAGATCCCATTTTGCATAGACCTTTTCAAAACCCACAGATGGATCGCCATAGGTACTTAGCCTCTATGATTCGTACCTCCTTGAGTTCTTCCTAGCCTCCACCTATAGTGGGGATTCCATTTGTGAGGGCATATGAACTTCACATAGGAAGGGGACCCTTCAGGGTTCTTGAGTTTTCGCAAAGCGTAGATCCTTTGTGAATCTCTCTCCAAAGAAAGAGTTGTTTACTAAGGCGAAGCTATGTTCCATTAGAGGTTCTCATTCATGAAGACCCTGTTCTTTGTGAAGACCCTATTCTTCACAAATCCCAACCTCTTCACCAATACCTTTCCCTTTTTGAGGCCCAAACTCTTCACAATGTTCCCAAACATTGTAAAACTCTTCCTCTCTACGAATAACCTCTTTCCAAGATCTCATGCTTTGCACACCCCTTTCCCATACAACCCTCCAGGTTCGTACAAAGTAATTTCAAGGTCCCTTGGGTGCTCCTTCATATTATGTTTCATAGCCTCATGCTTATTTGAATAGGAACACTAATGGCTATTGTTTCTTTTCATAGACATGATAACATGATCGAATCAATGGATCACTTCACAACCTCGTCGTCATACATCATTTTTGGTGCCATCCCTCCACCAAGGGTTATAATGTTCTGATTATGTAATTCCTAAGGGTGGGGAATGAAGTCATGTAATCTCAGCTATAGGACATTAAACTGTCAAGCAACATCATCCTTAGCACATGATGTTAAACTATAGCATCACCCTGTTCCATATACATGGGGTGCCCCGCCTTGGAAATTTGCCATGCCCACTGGTCTCCACGAGATTGATATCCTCCTCACAAGGAATGAGATCCTCTTTGAATGTGACAAAATCTATCTGTGGGGGTGGGAAACCATACTGGTGTAAGACACTATCCTTTCTTGCAGGAGGTATCACCCTTTGTCCTCCTCAATTCTTCTATGTGAAAATACAATAGGTGTGATGGGAATAGGGGACTCTGGATACCCTGTCCCTATCCCAATCTTTATCTCCACTAGGACTCCCCCTTGGAGTAATCCCATGTTTCCTCTTTGGTTTACTAACCACCCATAATCCCCACTCCACTCCTCATAGATGAACCCTTCTGAACAGGTTCGTTAGAACTTGGTTGCCTCTTGTTTCTCACACCGAGCATGACTCACATGGTCTTAGAGTAAGCATCGACCATGACACCCCCTATGGGACACCTTAGTGTGTAATACCCATGCCCCTCCATTAAAAACTACATGTACTTTGATCCTTTCCCTTTCCAATAAAGGCACGAAGGAAGGTCCTTAATGTTGATGTCCATCACCCATCGATCCCGACCATTTCATGTCAGTTCACACTAGTCCTATATGACATTAAATTGTATTCCTCCTTTCTTCTTGCATGATTCTAAACTGTATGATTTCAAAATTCATGGTTTTTTTATACCTATCACCTAGATAGGGTATATATGAATCCTTCCTTAGGTTCAACCCCAAACACTGGTAAACCCATTCAAACTATGTGGGTCTTGATCCCTATCTCCTAGATAGGGTGTGTAGGAATCCTCCCATAGGTTCAACCCTTAACACTAGTAAACCCATTTGAACTATTTGGGTCTTAATCAATGTGTCCTAGACAGGGTACATAGGAAGCCTCCCTGTGGTTCAACCCCAAACACTGGTAATCCCATTCGAACTATGTGGGTCTTGATCCTTGTCTCTTAGACATGGTACTTTGGAAGCCTTCTTGAGGTTCAACCCCAAATACTAGTAAACCCTTTCGAACTACAGGGGTCTTGATCCCTATCTCCTAGACAAGGTATGTAGGAAGCCTCCATGAGGTTCAACCCCAAACACTGGTAAACCCATTCGAACTATGTGAGTCTTGATCTCTATCTCCTAGGATGGGTACATAGGAAGCCTCCCTAAGGTTTAACCTTAAATATTGGTAACCTTTGGTGTACCCTTTACTAACACCCCCATCCTTGGTCCATCCCATAGTGGCGTCAGACAATCTTATGAGCTGATAACCATGCATAAGCCCCAAAAAAATTCAGTTTGTTGTCCTTTGTGTACACCCCGATTTTATGCCCCGTTATGAACTACGTGGAATTTGATTCCCTTTGATAGGAATATGTAGGAATCCTCCTTGAGATTAAATCCCATCACTCATGTCCCATCCTTATCTCTCCCTTGAGCCTTTGTGCTTTAGGAAGTTCATTCCCTAACCCAGGGGTTCTGCTTCCTCCGGGTACCATCCATGCGTCCATTCTCGTGGTCTGCCTCCTTAGGTGTCCCATTGCCCCCACTGAACTACATGGACTTTGATTCCCTGCCATGGGGATACCTAGGAAACCTCTCTGAGGTTCAATCCCAACACTACCACCACCTTTATGACTGTTCCATCTCATCCACCATCCATTTCATTAAGTCGTCCACTATTCATCCTAATTCCAACTCGGGTTGCCACATCCCATTGGGATCATACCATTAACTCCCATTGGGATCATACCATTAACTTAGGTAACTAACCATGCATAATCCCCACACAAACCATAACTATATAACCAAGACTGCCCCTATTTCGATTGGTTTCTATCCACATATAAGCCCCAACATATCTCCAGGTCGTTGTCCTTTATGAACACCTAGACTCATCACCCTTTGAACTATGTGGTTTTCGATCCCTGTCATCTACATAGGGTACATAGAAAACCTCCCTAAGGTTCAATCCCATCCAATGGTAATTCTTGGCATCCCCTTCATAGGGACCCATGCATACTTGGATCCATCTTCATTGGAATTTATGATCCACTCATCTAGTAAACACCTTAGGTACTCCCTCTTGGGGATGTACCCATCAGATCCACTTCTATTAGTATTCCGATCAGTCTGATCTATCCCTAATAGATGTTAAACTTGCGACATACCTTGTGTTAACATGGTAAGATGAGGAAAAAATCGGGGATATTCCTATGGAATATAGTTCCCCACACTCGATGTGGGATTCCTCGAGATTATGTTCCCTTGAGAAGAAATATTATAAGGGGAAGAAACCCAAGCACATCAGTGTTTCAGCATCCAGACATGCCAGCAATGCCCAACGTGACTACTCTCTCGATCGAAGTTTGCTCCCTGGACTTGACCCCTTTGAATGTTCTGAAAGAAGTAGTGTAATAAACAGGGTTCCATAAAGATATGGAACCAAGTAAGAGTTTCACGAACAATGTCTTAATCTTTAAGGGAGACCTGGACTAGGAAACGAATTCTGTGGAGGAATCCACAGAAAGAGTGATAGACATCCCATTATCCCGTTTCGATCAAGGAGCCAACGACCCTTAATAAGCAACAGATGCCATCCACCTTTTGAAAGTGGGAATGTGGGGCAACAGCCAGCACATTGCAGTATGATGTCGCACACCCCAGAAAAAGAATCAAAAACAAATTTTGATTTTCATATGTAAAGGTAATGTAACATTTAACTCATTAATTAGGATAACACTATCCATTTATTATAAATTACCAAAAAAATCATCACAGGCATCATCATCCTGAATAATAACTGAAACACTTATGAATCATTATAAAACTTATATTCTATTAGATCTAATAATATCATAATTATGAAAATTGAGTCATTAAATATGAATTAACAATACCATTATTAATCTTGTATTATAAAAATAATCAAAGCTCGTAACACACAATTATTAAAATAAAATAGAAATTACTAAAATAATTGTAATTAATGAAGACTATAAAAGGGTATTATTATGAATATGGTTATAAAATATGTTATTAATATAGGAATGTTTGTTACACAATAGTTTAGATCATGTTTGGATAATAAGGATTAAATGTTAAGTGTTTTTTGGTCTCAATTATGACACATTTAGACATGTTATATTTTATGCACCATTTTTCCTTTTATATGGTGTTTCTTTGATTTATATCCCATGAAACAATTTTACTATGTTTTTTATGTAAATCATGGGATATACAAAGAAAAATCAATTTTCAATCTTTATTTTTCTTTTCATTCAATTAGTACAAAAGCTTCAACTGTTTTTCATTAACAATAACACCCTTTCATTGAGTTATAATTTTTCATCTTGAAATTATTACTTATATTATTGACATTATACGACATAAAATTTTATATTTTACGCTCCCTTTATCTCTATGGAAAATAATACTATTGATTGAAATCTTCTTCCTAAATAATTTTCCTTCATAAATGAATGAAATTGTAAAGAATAATTACCATTCTATTTTATGATGATTTTTCTTCCATGTATATATTTTCCCTTCCCAACAACCTTATCCTTTATATTCTGAAACATAATTATCTGTTATATCATGTGAACTTCATATTTTCCTTACCCACATTTTAAAATGAAGTTTTATTATCCATTTTTATGATATTATATTTTAACAATGTTATTTTAAAATATAATATTGTTTTTCCTTCGATAATAGTTTTTTAGATTATACTCTCCATTTCCTTGATATTATATTTCCATCATTCTCAATGCTCCATATTTGAATTTTCATTTTAAAAGTAAAATATTTCAAAAAAATCATTTTTTTTTGAAAATAACTTTTGAAAATGACTCATAACATCATCTTTTTATGATATTATTAAAAATATTATGAAATTTATTTAAAGTCTTTTCATTGTGAACACATCCTTTATCCATTATAAACATTATTTTTAATGAAGCTTCATTTCCATGTTTTAAAATTATTTTCCAAATAAAACTAATTTATAATTATTTTAGATCTAAAAGTGTTATTTCATCTTATTTTTCAAAGTGATTTACCTAATGATGTTGAAAATTTATTTTCCATCTATTTTAATATCCTCTATTCATTCCATTGATATAATCTAATGATACCATCCATATTTTATCTCTGGATGGATTATACTCATGTTTTATATTATTAGGGAATCCATTTATATCCCAATTTAACTATTCTTTGGTGGAATTATGTTTGATTTTTGAATGTGTAGTACATAATGACATACATTTGAAGGGCGCATCCCAATATTGCTCCATTTCATTGAGTGTAGAATTAATCAATGGTGATGACTTATTTATGATTCCTTGGAAGCATTTCATGGTATAATTTTATGAAACGTTAATGGAAAACCTTGGTAATATGAAGGGTCTTCACTGATATCCCACCAATTTACTAGTTAATTAAATAATATATAGAGGTGACATGTTTATGATATCTTAGAACCATGCCCTTTTAATGTTTTGTGATACCTTGGTGAAAAACCATGGTAATATAAAGGATGTTCCTTGATTGCTCTCAAATAAACTAGGTAAAAAATAATCTCAATAGAATACATGTTTATGATACCTTAAACACATTATCGGTAATTTTTTATGATTCCATGATGAATAACAATGGTAATATGTGTTTAAAACACCTTTTTGGTGAAGTTTGTTGAAATTATTAAGAAAGTCTCAGGTTTATGTTGTGGCCACACTTATATGTTATGCCTCATGTACATATATTTATATTTTTACTTCATGTTATTATGTTCATTATAACACCCTAATATTAAATGATATATTTTTCTAAATATAAAATTTATTTCTTTGACAACTTTCTTTGCATGCAACACCGAGTTTAAACGAATTTCATTATACTATTGGTGTATTATTATTTAAAGTGAAAGTTATATCCTAGATTTTATATATTATGGTATGAGAAATACTAACTAAATTTTGAAACATTTATGGCATAAACATGTATAAAATGAATTCATTTGTCATAAATTTAATATAAATTAAAATAAAAAATATTGGAATTTAAAAGAGATATTTTTCTGATTTTTTGGAACGCAATGTGTTTTTATCTTAATAAATTAAATTAGTCACTACCATTGAATGATTTTGAATTAAATGTTTATATTATATATTTAATAAAAAAATTAACATTAATCTAATTTTTTTTATAGGAATGATATAATAATAAATCCATTTTTATTCTTAAAATGTATTTTTCTAAAAAATGGTCCTCATCATGTTTTGTGCATTTAATTTAAAATATGTTTCTTCAATTTATTAAAATTTATTCTTAACAAATTTATTCCATATTTTTAAATAATAGTATCAAAATTTTCAAACATTTTTATTTAATTTTTTTTCATTATAAATAGTTACCTTGGTAAAAAGTTGTCACCGCAGTAAGGGTAAAATGGGTAAAACAAGGTTAAAATGTTAGGATAAGGATTTAAAATTTATCTAACACTTACCTTTATCCTGTTTTAAGAGTTTAGTTCAACTATATACATTAAAGACTCTAATATATGGCCACTTCTTTCCATAATTCTTTGATTTTGACCTTTATACTAATTTAAAAAATGAATAAATACAAAATACCACTCTCTTGACTTTAGTATCTCTAAAATTTTTACATAAGGATAAAATGAGGATAAGTTCAGTTATTAATTTTTATTTGATATATAAATTAATTATTTTATGACAATTATTTATTTTTAATTTTTAGTGATACAATAATTACCTTAAATGCTTATGTAACGCCAACATAGTATTTATCCAATTAATAGAAAAATAAAATCAATGATTTTAAAAATATTAAAGGTTGCACAATTTGGTGTAATAATTTTGTTCCATTAATTTTATGGATTAATATAGATTATTAGTTACATGTGAAAGGTTTTCATTCGAATTATATTGCTATAAATTGGTTTTCAAAGTCTCATTATCGCAATAGTTCTTGGAATGACATTAATAGTAATTTATTTTAAATATATTTTATTAAATAATTTAAAAAACATAAAAAAATATTAAAATAGAATAATTATAATTATAAATGGTTTAAAATTTCATCACTTATCCATTTGTGAGACAATTTTCACTTTATGATTATAAATTTTAACCTTTAATATGAAAAAATTAGTTACCACAGTTAATATTAAAATTGGTTAACCAAAGGGTTAAACCAAAAGATATGGTTTAAAATGACACCAAAACCATTATAAATTTCATTATATGATTCTATTTCTACCTAATACTATTTTTATTCAATTATATCTCCATTTTGAATCATTTTTTATTGATAATTACTAAGTTAAATTTAAATTTGTTTGGTAATTCCAAGTGGGTCCTTTCCTTTCTTATAAAAGGACACCCTTTCTATGTTTTCTTCACACAACTTTGAGACATATTTCTCAACCAAAATATTACCTATTACATTTTAAACTTCCCTATATATTAATTAGAGCGTCTTTCCTCAAAATAATATTACAAGGGTCCTTAAGAAGGGATCTAAAAAAGGACTATCGAAGAAGAGGTAATCATCCTACCCGACCTCTTGTAATTTATTTCTTCTTATACCTCCTATAAATATATAGTATTCATAATAAAATAATAAATTTAGTATCATATATATAATAAATTTTCATTTTGATTATGGAATCACCAATATTCACCATGTATTCCATAAAATGGGATGTGGAAGTGTTGCTCATGCGTACGTGTAGACTACAACCTCCACATAGCGATATGAATCCTTTCCCATCAACATATTTTATGGATGGTTATTATGATGGATTTTATGTTTATAAATTATATTTAGGAAATATCTATACTTTTTTAATTATAATATCATATTTTCCTTTTTACCTTCCAATCTTTTGTAGAATATTGACGTCGCTCGTGCGTACATATTGACTACCATCTCCATAAAGTGATGTGATTAATTTTTCAATTATCATTTACATGGATGGTAATGAGGATATATTTAATGAATATATATAATATATATTAAATGATAATAATTTTATAAAGGTTATTTTTTAAAAAAATTTGTTATTACATCTTTTGAAAAGGAAAAAAACGTTCATGTGTACGTATGACCCACCATCTCCATGAACAATGCAATTTGTTTTTATATATTTATATTTTATAAAAGATTATAAATATAAATATAATTAATATATGTGATATTTATTTCATAAATAAAATTCTTAATATGATTTAATAATGATTGATTTATAAACACTAAAACCAAATAGAAATTCTCATGAAAAACAAAACAATTAACGCCCATAAAGGATGATTTTAATAAGGAATGACAATTAAATGGTGGTGTAATGTTATAAGTGGATAATATATTGTATTGTGAGTATATAAATGAATATTATTTTGAATTATAATAAATTAAAATTTATTATATAGTATTTTATTTTTATTTTGAATCCAGTCAAAGTCGATTTAAGTGATTTATGATACAATCTCGTTGTTTATAAGAATTGTTTATGAATAAGATTCCAATGATGACATTTCATAAAATATCTATAAAAAAACTCATTTATTTTATTACCCTATGGTTATTTATTGAGAATAAATATTTTAATTTTATTTAAATTGCCTTATGTACTCAAGATACTAAAATAACATGTTTATGGAAAACTGACTTTATTTCTCTCTTCGGTCAAAAATACTTTTTCTTCCATGCCCATGTTTTCTAAAAAGGTTTTCAAGAATTTTTTTAATATTATCTTATGATTATTTAAATTATCTTTTAATCATTTTATACTTTTTAATAAATGGTTTGAAATGAATATTTATATCATTTTCTAAATGAGTTAGTTTAAATTTTTACGAAAAATTCGAATAGGGTTTCTTCTTTAACATACATGACATTAACAAAAATCCCCACAATAATGAACACTCAATGATTTAAATATTACTTTATATGTTTCCTAGGTTTTTAAAATAAAATTGTTTCATTAATATTTGGGAAATTTTCATATTTTAATAGGTGGTTTTAAAAAATTTAAAGGTTATTTTCCTCATGAAATATTCTAGTGTTATTTTAAAGGAAATTATTATATATGATAACTTCCTTTTACATAACTTATAATATTTTGGGGATATGATCCAATGATACCCTATTTATTCTTTCTAAATATGGTTTATGGTTATAGTGATGTAATATCTATGAATCCCATTTCCTTTCATGGGTTTTGTTATGATTATTTTTTTATGATATTCTTATATACATATAAATGGATTTAGGATTATGTTATGGGTAAGACCAATATTATATATCCCTATAATGCATTGGGTAAAGATTAATGTTTTACGAGATCAAAGATTTCATAGTAGGTTACCCCAATCCTGAAAGAGGGTACATGGGAGGTTATCCCAAGCTTGGAATATGGCACAAAAGAGGTTATCCCATGACCATAAATAGAGGGTACATCGGAGGTTATACCAAGTTTGAAAGGGGGTGCACTAGAGGTTTTTTTATTCCCTAAATAGGTAACATTAGAGGTTATCCCAAGGTAAAAGTAGGTACATGGGTGGTTATCCCATGAATAAAATGTTATAAATGTCTTGGTGGGTATCCTTGACATATTATCTCTATGATTATGAATATACCACACTTTACTCCACTATTTTATGACATGATCTCATTAAAATATTATGTTCTCATGGAATATATTATTTGATCCCTTTATGAATCATATCTTATGAATTACCAGGATTTATTCCATGACTCGTTTTTATGATATGAGAATTTATAGGCATGATTTTAAAAGTTTAATCTCATATACTCATACACTTTATGCTCATTTTAGGTTTAAATGATTATTGATACTGACCATGTTGACCCTTACTGAACATCTGAGCGCCCCCTTTCTAATGTATAATTTCCTTAGGTTATGAGGAAACTTTTAAAGTAAGGTATATCTAGTAAGATTACTATGTTAGAATATATTAATGGGATATGTAGAATATCTTTCATAGAAGGAGAATATTGTGTATCTAGTATCTAAATAAAAAAACCTATACAGTTTTGGCATGGATCGTAATCTTATATAATGAACATTCAACCAATAAGGTGTAAATTTGAGTGTAAAAAATTATGGATTTCGATATTCATGTTATTATGTTATGCTTCATGATTCACCCATGATGATCAATTATATTATATTTTCATTGGTTATCCCTTACTGGGATTTATTCTTATCAATGTTAATTGAAAAATTCTCTATAAAATATTAAGTAGTGAGGTTATCTAAGATCATAGAATGAAGAAGTTTTTTAGGAGAGTATATTGTGTAGAGATTTTATGGGAGGTATTTAAGACTTATTATGGATTGGGTAGATCATAGTATATTACAAAAAAATTTAAAATAGATGATAAATACATAGGCATTATTATTTATAAATTTTTATCAACTCTCTAAAAATCGACACCTAAAAGGTATAAGGAATGTATGTAATGAACTATTTTCTTAAAAACATGTAATTATGGGATTGTTATGTTTGTGTTATCACAATTTAAATCAAGGTAGAGTTTAGATAACTTTAGAGGTTATAATGTTATCGGTTGAGGATTGTCTAAGAATTGTAAATGTTATTAAGGGTTTATAAGTTATGTTTAATCATAATTTCAAAGGTATAGAAAACGTTTTAGATATGTGGTGGTGAAATTGAATATTTTATAGTGTTTTAGAATTAGGATGAGTGAAATTTAGAGAAGATACTAAGGATGCATTGAAGTATATAAATACACCTTAATTTTTTTTCAAAGTATGGAGTTTTTTATCACCTTGAAATCACATACATGTATGGATACTGGAATGTGGATGCATCTAGGGTATAGAGTTGCCTAGGGGTAACTACCATAAAAAAGGATAGTTTAGTATCAACTATACCTTCACTTGTTGCATGATGAGTGGGCCTAAGACAACACATCTAGATAGACACTCTCATGAGATATTCTTTTTATAATTCACAGTCTATTTATGAATCATTATGATGGAATGGAATATATTTAATTTGAAGAACATAATAGGAGTATGAGAATGAATAACCTTGGATTAACCAAGATATTTATAAGTTAAACCAAGTTTAATATAGTTTAAATGAAATAATTATAGTTTTAGATAATGGAATCATCAAAGAATACATATAAGGATTGATTTCATATATTCGTATGATCATTTATTCTAATTTTATTAGATAGTATCTTAACCATTTTGGATTTATCATTTAGTTTGAAAAATGATCATGAAAATGAATCTTTAAATGTGATGTCTTTAAAAAATCCAAAATAAGTATATTTTGGACAAAAAAATCTCCTAGTCATACCTATGATCATTATCATTATTTATTATTAGGAATTATTATCTCGAGTCACGTTCATCTTTTAGATAGCATTAACTATTTTTATTTCGCAGTGATAATTAAAATTATGAGAATGTAATTTATTTAGGAAGGGGGATGTAACACTATTATATTTTTTATATATATTCCATTAAATAATCTCAATATGTATGATAGCTTCTAAAACATTAAATACCAAACTAAAATAAACCACAATACATTTCAATAAAATAATTATGAGTTATAAATATAATCGTTATAATGAATCCCTTATGTTAGTAGATATAAATAGAGGTAACCACATTATTAAATATATGTATAAATAAAAATAATGGTAATTTTTACACAAATTTAGTGATAAAACTCAATTGGTACTGTTCGTTAACAAATAAAATCATTTTATTCATAATAATATAGTTTCTTAAAAATTTCATTTTCATGCACTATAAGGTTTATTATATCATAGTTAAATATTTGTTTAAATGAAAAGTTTTGATAATATATACAATAATATAACATAAAATATATCTAATAATTTTTACTAGGCATGTAATAAACTTATTTTTTTCTTAGAAGTTACTTTTTTACTAATTCTGTTTAACACATCATGAAATCTTATATTAAAATTAATTTTTATCACTTTTAGAAATTGAATTATAAATAATTATTTTCACATTTTTAATCAATATTTTCAAATTTATTAATGGGGTTAATTTCATTTTTAGGAATAAAATTACGTCACTGAGGTAAATATTAGTTACCAAGGTAAAATGATTATTTTTCAAATAATGATACTTTTCAAAATATTTTATTTTTAAAAAATTAATTTGATATATTTTAAAAATTAATAATCATATATTATGTTTAAACATATATAAAAAAAGTATGACTAATTTAATTATTAGTTAATTTTAAATAATATTAAGAACACTTAACTACTAAAAAAAAGTTTCTACAAAAATGGTTTTTTATAAACATTAAATGTTTTAATATAAAAGTTAATTTTCTCATATTTATGAATTAAATTATTATTAATGGAATCCAAATTCATATTCAAAACATTATAATTTTTTAATAAGGGTTATATTATATTTTTATTAATAAAATAATGACCATGGTTACTTTTTAATCAAGATTAATAAATGTTAAAATGTGTAATCTAATGTGGATCTAATTTTACTAAATCTATTTGACAATTATACCATATAGAATAACTATTTAAGTTTTTAAATTTATACCTACATGTTTCCATAACATTTCCCCACCTTATTCATCTAACTCTAATGCAATTCCATTCTTACCCATTACCTAACATTATTTTCCAAGGATTTCCCCACTTTTCAACTATAAAAGGAGACCACTTCCACCCAATTCCAGACAAACCTCAAGATAAAAAATCCTAAAAAAATATACACTTTTTTTACCTACCATAGATACCCTATAAAAGTTTTCAGCCTCAAGTATCAACAAATTTCCACAAGGTTTTCATTTCCAAAGGATACTTCAAGAGAAGTTCCAAATTCTCAACATAACTATTACTTACCCTTTAACTTCCTTTATTTGTCCTTTTCATCCACCATCCTCTAAAAAAATTCCAGCCATATGTATATATAATTATAATTTATATAATGAACTTTTTTTATATTTATGCCAAATATGTTTCCTATTCCCCTCCCATTCAATTGAAACAGTGAAAATGTTGCTAATACATGTGTGCATACTACCACCTCCATGATGGACACATTTTTTTCGTCACCACTATTCACATTTTGTTATAGAAATGGGTCGAGTGAATTGATATTTTATTTATATATACATTTATTTTATTTTAATATTAATTATTAACTATATAAATAATATTATCAATAAGTGATCATTATTAAACTAACTACCTAAAACAAATATATGAAGTGAAAAAGTGATTTATTTTAATAAGTAAATACAACTTTTTAATTTACATTCTTCTTATAAATATTCCCAATTATGATTCATAAAATTAATAAAATCTAAATAATTTATTTATACTTTTTTGATAATGATATTATAAAAAAGAATATCATCAATAGCTATACTCACACATAGATTATATCATGTTCTTATTGGGTTAGTTTAACCACCAACGTGAACAATGATACAAATTTATATCAATGATGGATCCATAATCCTATTATTAGATAATTTTGATTAACTAATGATCAATATAATGTTAATATAAAAATTTTACTCATTAATTAAGATTACACCATTCATTTATTATAAATTGCTAAAACAAGCTTATCGCTGACTTCATCGTCACAAAAAATATCTAAAATAATTTTGAAATGAAATTTAAAAATTATAAATCATTATAAAAAATCCATTATTGTAATTTTTATGATCTTAAAATGATGAAATTTTAATCATTAAATAATAATCGACACTACCATTATAAATATAGTACTATATAAAACAATAAAAGATAGTAACATCCAATTATGAAAATAAAATATTACTAGTACATTTTTATTAAATGAAGTCTATAAAAGAATTTAGGTATGAATAATGTTACGAAATATTTAATTAATATAGTTATTTTTATTATACATGTGGTTAGATACATTCAGATTAGCGGTAATAAAATCTATGTTTTTCTTTGTCTTAATTATGACTCTTTGAGAGATGTTATATTTTGTTAACCTTTTTTACTTATATATGGTGTTATTTTGATTTACATGCCATAAAAATATTTTATATATTTTTCATGTAAATCAAGGGATAAAAAATATAAATCAAGTTCCTTTATTCATTCATCTTTTAATTCAAGTACTACCAAATCCATATGAGGTTTTAATTAACTCAAACACCATTTCTTTGAGTTAAAATGTTTCATCTTTAACATCTTAATTAATTTCCTAGCTTCATCCACCCTAAGATTTTATATTTAAAATTATATTTCTCTCTTTTAAAAATAAAACTTTTGATGAGAATATTATTCCTATATGACTTTATTCCCCATAAAATTATGACATTGTTAAGAGTATTTCCCATTCTCATTAATGATTATTTTTCTTCCCTGGCCATGTTTCACCTTTCCAAAAATGTTATAATTTAGATTTTAAAATCTAATTATGTGTTATCTCATTTGATATTCATATTTTCCATCCCCTATTTTCATAAAGAAGTTTTATTATCCCTCTGTATGATGTGGTATTTCAACAAAGGTATTTTAAAATTTACAAATTGTTTTCCATCCATAATACTTTTTTCTAGATTCTAATTAATAATTAATTTATATGTTATTTTTTTTAAAAGTGGGTACAATCGCGAAAGTGGCACACACACAAGTAAGAAAATTACATGTAAATTGCATGCCCAGGGACTTGACCCCGCGACCTGCCCCTTACCCCCCAAGCCCTTACCACCCCACCACCAACAGTGGGGAAATTTATATATTATTTTCGTCTTTATCAATGATCAAATATTGAAATATCAGTTTAAAATTATATTTTTTCAAATGTTTCAACTTTAATTTTTTTGAAAACAACATTTAAGTAAATTGTAACCTTATATTTTTATGATATTGTTTTAAAATGTTCAATAAAATATCTTCAAATTATTTTACATGTGAACACAATAATAACCATTACAAGAATTATTTTCAATAATTATTCCTCTTAATTTTTTATAATGGTCTTCTAGATAAACTAAATTCATAATGATTTTAAAATGAAAAAGTGTATTTCTAATTATTTTTCAAATTTATTTTCCCTATGATCTTGAAAACTTATTTTTTTTCATCTATATAAACATCCTCTATTTATTCTATTGATATTATCTAATGATACTATATACATCAATTCTCTATATGGATTATTCTCATGTTGTGTATTATCAAGTTACCAATTTCCCTCTCGGGATAACTATGATTTGATAGAATTATTTCTAATTTTTTTATGTTGAAAAAATATTGATTGATATATGACGGGTGCACCAAAATAATAATCTAATGAATTGGGTAAAGAATTAATCTCTGGATATGGAATGTTTATTATACCTTGGAAGCATTCCTTGATAATTCTTTATGATACCTTTGTGAAAAAACTTGGTAATATGAATGGTGTGACCTGATAGACCACAAATTAATAGGGTAAAGAATTAATCTATAGATATTACTTTTCTATGATACCTTAAAAGAATGAATTCGTAATTTTTTATAAAACCATGGTGAAAAACCATGCTAATATGTTTTTATAAAACCTTAGATATGAACTTTGGTGATGTGATTAAAAATGTATCATGTTTATGTTGTGGTCACACTTCTAGGTTATGAATTATGTACTTATGTTAAATTTATTATTTATATTCTTAGGGTATTCCACATAATTCACCCCTGATGATCACTTATGTATTGTTTTTATTGGTTATTCATTACTAGGATTTATTCTCACCCCTTTTTTTTAACTAATATCCCTAGGAAATCTTATGTAGCGTGGTGATCTAAGATAGGATAATAAATAATTCTTTTAAGATATTATCTTGTGTAGATAATTTATGGGAGATGTTGAGGGATTATTTTAGATTAAGTATATCATAGTATAGTTGGAAAAAATTCTATTTTATGATAAATACATTGGAATTATTAGTTATAAATTTTTCCTAACTCTATAAAACTCTAAAACTAAAAGGTCTATAGAATCTATGTAATGAAATATTTTCTATAAAACATTTAATAATGGGATTAATGTGTCTAGTATATCTGTTTCGCATGGAATCCGGGGATGACCTCTTGTACGGGAGATTCAAACGTTCCGATCGGTTTCTAACAGGTTTGTTCGTAGAACCGGAAACATCCAATGATTCCACGTCCATTTGGACCTACTTTCCAAAGGTAGGCGCTCATTAGCTTGTGGGCTAATGAGGCTTAGGAATTTGCATTGGTCGAGAGGATGGGAGGTCGGACTCATCACACCTTTTTGAGGGGAATTATTGTCTACTCCGGGACTCTCTTTATAGATTTAAGTTATGTTCGTGAATCCTTATTACATTACCAAGTATAAAATGAGCTTTCCTTAAGTTTTAACAATCAATGATTAAATATGCAAGAAATTTAGAGAATCTTTTATATGTATTCGAGTTTCTTCATCAATAGAGAATCATCTGTATCTATTTAGATATTCTTGGTCAATGGTATCCTTCGAAACATTTATAAAAGTCTCTTGGTCATTATGATGATCGGGCTGGTTTTAAAGTCACTCAGTGAGGCACTTGAAGTTTATCGTCATTCAGAAGGACATGGATTATTTCAAAGTTGGGATCGAACCCATAAATGGGCTACCTACGTATCCTTTGTTTTGGAAAAGGAATCAGAACCCACGTAGTTCGAGTAATGGAGTATGATGTTTATGATTGATGGCTCAAAGAAGAATGTCATAATTACTTTTACACTCTAAGCTCACGTGAGTCATGCTCGGTGTGAGAAACAAGAGGTATTGGTAAAAATTAGACAATTGTGCCATGAAAGATTCAATCATAAGAAATTGTTTGGGGCTTATGTATGTATGACTGCCCAGATAGATGAAGGTTTAGGATTTACTTTTAGGGAGAAAATCCATGAACAGGGTCCATAAAGTTATATGTGCTTCATGGAGATTTGAATACTCTAATCTTGGGGCTTACTCCTAAGGAGGATGCCCAAGTTAGGAGGGGATTTATGATTGGGATTTACTCCTGAAAAGGAAACCCAAGTAAATGGTAAATTAGGACTGGTTAAGAGAAATTTAAGGGGGATTGGGATTTACTCCTGAAAAGGAAACCCAAGATTATGACTGGGACTTACTCCTAAAAAGGAGGCCCAGGTTAGGGGACTTGGGGCTTACTCCTGAAAAGGAAGCCCAAGGTTATGACTGAGTCTTATTCCTGAAAAGGAGACCCAGGTTAGGGATTAAGGTTTGGGGCTTACTCCTGAGGAGGATGCCCATATTTGAGGTTGGGGCTTACTCCTAAGAAGGATGCCGAATGTGAGGTTGGGGCTTACTCCTAAGAAGGATGCCCAATGTGAGGTTGGGGCTTACTCCTAAGAAGGATGCCCAGGTTATGATTCTCTCATCTTAAAGGATGAGGTTTACTGAATGAACTCTCCATATTTAGTGACATAAGGATATTTAAATCACTAGATTTTGAGAGATATTCTACAGAATTCCTTTTAGATAAGGAAGTCAAATCAAGAAATCATGCCATAAATGGCTTTGAAGAGTGTCTTGAAGACTGAATCTTGAAAAGGAAAGGTGAAATGGCTTAAGAGGGGTAAAATGGGCAAGATGGGCACCCAAAAAGATAGGGGCGTGCAAGTCTTGAAAGGCGCGCAAGTATTGTGGCGGCGCGCAAGTATTGGTCGCGCAAGTATACTTGCGCGACATGAGGGGTACTTGCGCGATTCTCAAATATCATTAGAATATTTGAGCGACTCTTTATAAATCCCTTTAGAATCCTCTTGAGGCTCTTCCAGAAAAGGGACACGCAAGTTATATTGAAGGAAATAAGTCGGCGCGCAACTGTTTGATAAGTTTCAACACTTAGGCCTTCCTTCTTCTCTTTAGATCTTTCGTTCTAGGTAAGAAATTACCTTAGAAGTGTTCCGGAAGCTTTGAGAAGAGACTTGGGCGTTGGGAGCTTCAATCCGAGTTTCTGGAAAAAGATCCCCCGAATGGGGGGCCCACAGGGTCTATTTATAGGCAGGAGAAGACCCCGGGCGGTTACCGGGCGGTTACCAATTAGGTCGCGCAAGTCACTTGCGCGACCAAGGTAGCCGCGCAAGTACACTTGCGCGCCAGTTAGATAACATGCGCGGTGAGGTTGCTGTTGATCCTTTCTTCCTTACTTCGTTGATTTTTTATGTTTTCTTCAAAGGATGAATCACATTGAGCTCAGATATTCCCTTTTCCGATCTTTAGATTCTATGACGAAAGGAGCGTCAACAAAAGTCCCCCCTCAGAGTTGGATCCGGAGAGAAATGAGGATTTGACTTTGAGGAAATCGAATCCATCCAAAGGAAAAGGGGGCGCGCAAGTCTTCAGTGCACATAGGGCGGCGCGCAAGTTTGAGTCGCGCAGGCCTTAAGCGCTCTGGGTACGGCGCGTAGATAGGCTTCCTGGCCTATAAATACATGGCCTCACCTCCGTACAAGCATCCGGATTTCCGGACTTCATACCTTCTCGAGCTCTCGTCGCGCAGGTCGCCTTAGCCGCGCAGGTTGCTCTGTTTTCTAGTGTTTTCCTTGATGTCTCACTACTGTAAAGGTATTTGTACTTGCGCGGTTTATACTTGCATGTCAAAAACTAGCGCGGCACACGGATACTTGCGCGCCATGTTTAGACTTGCGCGATTTAATGCCTTTGCCATTTTTTCAAATTTCTTCACAAATTTTATGAAAAAATAAACCCATTTAAGAGTTAGTTTATTCATCTTTTGTGCAGATTCAGTGGTTCTCAAGGGAATTGGAACAGCTGATGAACTGGCTAGCAAGCGGATTGATGACATGATGAACATTATTGGCCATGATTACTATGATATCTGCAACAGCACTCTCCCAGATTTGGCTAAGTACTTGAAGAAATATCATCCTAATTTTCCACAGAGCATCCATCTGCCTTTGTGTGGTCATGGTCATCTGCAAAGAGTCAATGTTCCAAATGCAAACAATTATACACCTGAGATGCAGCTGCACTGTTACTCCTCTATTTCGGTTATGTTGTGCATTAAGAGCAACAACAATGGTGTGAACTTTCAAATTCTTCCTCCATGTCATTTCCTTGCAGATATGAAAATGGAAAACCCATGGGCTGAAATGTTTTCCACTAATGGTTGGTGGAGAGAAGACAAACATGGTATTAGAGAAATATCTGAAAAGAGTACTCTTTCCAAATGGCTCTTTACTTCCAATGCTCCATTCTCAAATCCATGTATCCATCTTCCAAGTCTCTTGGACAGAAACAGAGTCACTGTTTGATCAGCATAAAATTTTCTCAAACTGCACTCAAGAACATCCTTTTACAATTGTTCCAAGAAGAGCTGGTATCACTACATCTCTTATTGTATCCAGTTGAATGAATGAAATTACAGGTGGTTGCTAATAAAGCTCGGGGTGCCGTAAATCAAATGAAGTGTTATGTTGAAAGCCTCTTGTAATTCTCGAAAAATAGAAGAGACTCCAGTCTGTGGATGTCCTTTTAACTCTTGTGTATCAATGAAAAACACTTTTGTCTTCAATCATTTGTACCTGCATTCTTTTCACTACCTGATTCAAATTTACTTAAGCCAATGGGCCCAGTAAGTATAGTTTGATTTTTACTAGGATTATTACAAATAATCCTACAAACTTTGAACCTTTTAATTGCTCAATATTACCTAAATCATACAAAAAATGTATATTTAGTGAGCTGGAACTTGACTTTTATTCAGAGTTCCTTTTTCTTTTGTGGGCAGTTTAAAGTCATGCATGCCAGACATAAAGGGCCTAATGTTTAATGTCGAAATAGCTTTGACCAAAATAGATTAAAATTGATTCAATTCCTTGACAATTTATCTGAAAACATATTACCATACTCAAGTATGAGAGAAAAAATGTAAACTATGGCTTAAAAATATTTGAATCTGAGGAATGATATGAAAAAAGAGCTAAAAGGCATTAGAAGAAGTAGTTTCCAAGAATGAAGTTACTATTATTTAACAAAACCCGTTAGGGGGTTGAAATATGCAGGGCCACCTATGGGCATTGGTTGCATGGTCAAATAAATAGCATCTTTTGGCTGACAAGTCTGTTATGTGGACTTTTTATGCAAGGCCACCTATGGGCACGTGCTGCATAGTCAGGCAAAAGAACTCCCAGAAATTTACATTCCTAGTGTTAAAAGCCAGTGAAAGTTTATGGAGATTCAAATTTTTTAAAGTATAGAGTTTGTTGTATGGAAAGAGGTACTTGAATATGGAGAAGATATTTCCGAACAAGAATATCGAAGAACTGGATGAACATCACTCCTACGAAGGTCTAACCCAAACGTAGGGAAGAAGAATAAACCATAGACTTCAATACTTTCAGATCATGAAAAAGGATATGGGACAAATATGTTAAGGATGGCTATTTTTTTTTGCGGATCCCTACATACTGTCGTTTAAGACAAATAAGGACAAAAGAGGCATTCTTCCCAAGAATGAAGTTACTATTATTTAACAAAACCCGTTAGGGGGTTGAAATATGCAGGGCCACCTAAGGGTATTGGATGCATGGTCAAATAAATAGCATCTTTTGGCTGACAAGTCTGTTATGTGGACTGTTTATGCAAGGCCACCTATGGGAACGTGCTACATAGTCAGGCAAAAGAATTCTCAGAAGTTTGACATTTTTGTGATTAGAAGTCATGAAAAGGGTTATGAAGATCTGAAAATATTTAAGGTTAGGATTATAACACATAAAGATGGGTATTTTCCAATGTATATAGAGATACATAGGTCAATGATAACCATAATCATGTTGTGGCTGGGTCCTGAAAACCTGGACTTCACTACGTATCTCATAAGAATGAGAATCAAGCCATACGTAGTTCTTGAAATGCAGTTTTAACGTCGTGCAGGACGAAAGTATGAGTGATCTTAGTTTAGGGTCATATAATTCGGACCATAATAATGAATACACAGTGTGTGTTTTCATGAGGACTTTTCAGCCAAGGGACTGAAAGTGAAATTTGGGGTTAGGCCCAAAAGACTTGGGACTGGATTCGAGGGATACTCGAATGTTCCTACGTATCCCATAAGGATGGGAATCAAGTCCACGTAATTCTAGAACTACCCTTTGTACAAATTTGGTTCGTACATGTGAAGGGTGAAAGGGGACTTTAGTGCAATGATGGTTTAACCTAAGATTAAAAGTTTAGGCATTACCATGTATGCATGTAGTCTTTTGAAAATGAAAACCATGACTGAAAAATCAATGTCAATAATAGTTCTCTCTCAAATGAGGAAATCAAAGAATATTGTAGTTTATTGTCGTACCGGACAAAAGTGTTGCATAGTTTAACGTCATATAACAAGGATGAAAGTGAATCAATGTAAAAAAAATATTGATTCTAGGGGCGGTTTCACGAATCAACATCATATGAGATGGTGGTGAACCGATGTGAAGAGATTATTTTTGGGCTTGAACCCTGGGAGGTTGCCTACATACCCAGCCTGGAGGGCAAGGATCAAAGTCCGTGTAGTTCAATTAAAGAATGAATTAATGATCAAGTTGTTCTTGGGGACAACGATCTAATTAAAATGTTGTTGGGACTTACACATGGTTAGTGGCCCAAAGGGAGTATTATGGTTGATATTTGATCTAAGCTCACGTGAGTCATACTCGGTGTGAGAAACAAGAGGTAATAACAACCTTAACGATGCACAGTTTAATATCATGTAGGACATAAAAAAGGGACTATGCAGTTTAAAGTCTTGCAGTTAGGACTATTGGTGCTGCACAGTTTAGTGTCATGTAGCAGGGACAAAATAACAGTTTAATGTCATGTAGGAAATATCAAGGACTTTCTGTACAGTTTAGCAACATGTAGTTAGGACGATGGGGACAATACAGTTTAACGTCATATTGGACGAAAGGGGCACAGTTTATGGTCATATTCATGAACCGTGGATGGTGCAGTTTAATGTCATGCTGGACCTTTGATGATTATATAGTTTAACGTCTTTTCGGACGTGAGGGACTTTTATACAGTTTAGCGTCATGTATTTTAGGACGTCATAGTTTAACGTCTTGCTGGACATAAGGGATTTGCAAATAGTTTATGGTCATATACATGGACCAGGGATGATGCATTTTAAGGTCATGCTGGACGGTTCATGGAAATTTTCCACAGTTTAATGTCATGTGGGACGAAGTTGCAGTTTAAAGTCATACTGGACCATTGCTGTATAGTTTTAATGTCATATAGCAAGGACGAACTGGTTCTGTACAGTTTAAAGTCATGTAGCTAGGACTAAGGTGAACCAATACGAGGATATCAGTTCTGGGGACTTTTTATAGTTTATCGTCATGCTGGACGTTGGAAGTGCCACACAGTTTAATGTCATGTTTCTAGGACACAATATAGTTTAATGTCATCTCGGACAAAATATAGTTTAATGTCATCTCGGACAAAATATAGGAACTTCTGTACAGTTTAACGTCATGTAGATAGGACATAATACAGTTTAGTGTCATGTAGGACAAAATCATGAACCAATGTGATTGTTTTTGGATCTGGGAACAATATTTTGTGTTTATACAAAATACTTCTTCAGAAATCTGGCATTAGTTGGAGTCGTGATGTGTTCTCCATCCATTGAGATTTGAGAATATGCTCCATTTGAGTAGACCTTATGTATTGAATAAGGTCCTTCCCATTTTGGTTCAAGCTTGGGAGGCTTCTTTCCTAGTATCATTGGTGCTCTGAGAACCAATACCAATTCTCCCTGAATGAATGAACGAAGATGAACTTTTTTGTTAAAAGCTCATGCTATTCGATTCTGATAGATTTCCAAGTGGTGCAAAGTGCACAATCTTTTCTCATCTAACTGTTCCAATTCATTCAACCGCTTTTGGTATTTCTCATCTGTAGATAACTGATCACAAATGGCTATTCTGAGTGAGGGAAATTGAACTTCAATTGGCAAGACTGCTTCTGTTCCATATACCAATGAATATGGAGTTGACCGCGTTTCATTGCGAGTGGTAGTCCGATAAGCCCATAAAGCATGAAAGAGTTTATCAGGCCATGACCTCTTATCTTTATCCACCATCTTTTGCAGTATATTTGAAAGAGTCTTGTTGAAGGCCTCTATCTGGCCATTAGCCGCTGCATGATATCGAGATGAATGGTTGGACTTAATGTTGTATTCTTGATACAATTTCATTACCTCAGAAGAACAGAAGTTGGTGCCGTTGTCCGTCAATATGGTATGAGGGACACCAAATCTAGTAATGATGTTAGACTTGATGAAGCTAACAATGCATTTAGAACTGACTTTTTTGATAGGTACTGCCTCTGCCCATTTGGAAAAGAAATCAGTAGCAGTAAGAATGTACTTAAACTGCTTGGCCGTAGCTGAAGGGTAAGGTCCCACCACATCCATTCCCCATGTGGAAAATGGCCATGAGTATTTAGCTGTATGAAGCAACTTTGGAGGTTTATGAATGAAGTTGGCATATACTTGGCATGAATGACACTTCTTTGTGAAATTAACACAATCTTGTATCATTGAAGGCCAAAAGTATCCAAGCCTTCGAATTTGATCAGATAGTCTATGTCCAGACTGGTGGGCACCACAGACTCCTGCATGCACTTCTTTTATGACAGCCATTGTCTCTTCACCATCAATACATCTGAAGAGAACTCCATCAAAACCACGTTTGTAGAGAATTTTCTCGAGGTGGTTTGGGCTATCATAAAGAGTAAAATTGACCACACATCGCCGAATTTGTTCTTTCTCGGCTCTATCAGGTGGAAGTGTTCCATTTTGAAGGTATTCCCTGATAGGTGACATCCATCCTGTAGTATGACCATACGGTTCAGGAATGGGACTAATTTCATTAATTTCCTCTGTTCTGACTTGAACATAAGGTGAAATTGCATGACGGTGGGCAATACAGATGGTTGTCTCGTCCTGATTTGGATCTTCTAAAGCTATGGCTATATTAGCCAGTGCATCAGCTTGAGCATTTTGTGATCTTGGGACATAAGAAAATGTCAGTTCTGAAGGGAATTCCGACATTAACTCTCTGACGTAATCATACAAAGGGATTAATTCTTCTTTTCTGATGGCATAATCCCCATTGACTTGTTGGATTACCAGGTCTGAATCACCTTTCACCTTTAAGTGATTCACTTGTGCTTGAAGCGCTAACTCCAAGCCTGTAATGAGAGCTTGGTATTCAGCTTCATTATTGGTACCACCTTCCCACAACAAAAAGGAATAAGGTAACACTGCCTTATCTGGAGAAATGAGCACAATTCCTAAACCAACTTTGTTGAATTTAGGATTTTCCATTTTCTTCCCTGTTGGACTTCTAGAAGCACCATCAAAATACATTTCCCATGTTCGAGGACTCTCTTGAATAGAGAAAACTTCCTCATCAGGGAGTTCGATATCTGAATACGTGTCTTCCACTGAAGGATGTTCAGCTAGGAAATCAGCCAGAGCTTGGCCCTTAATTGCCTTTTGAGACACATACTGAATGTCGAACTGCTGTAGAATAACCGCCCACCTTGCCAGACGTCCTGTAAGCATTGGACGACTAAGGATGAATTTGAGCGGATTATTACGAGATACCAATTGGACCTCGTGATGTTGCAAGTAGTGTCTCAGTTTCTGAACTGCAAATATTAATGCTAGGCAGCACTTTTCAATACTTGAATACCGGGTTTCTGCTTCAAGCATAGTTCTACTGAGATAGTAGAGACTATTTTCATTCCCAGCATCATTCTTTTGAGCAAGAAAGGCACCCAATGATCGCTCTAAAGCTGTCACATAGAGGATAAGAGGTCTACCCTCAACAGGTGGCATGAGTACTGGTGGACTCAAGAGGTATTTCTTGAGAACATCAAATGCTTTTTGACATTCTTCAGTCCACTGGTAAGTGACTCCTTTATTCAATAATTTGGTAAAGGGTAAACTTTTGCCTGCCAAATTGGCAATGAAACGCCGAATATAGGCTAAGTGTCCTTGAAGTCCTCTTAATTCATTCAAATTTTGAGGAGGTGACATACCAAGGATTGATTTGGTCTTCTCAGGATCGACTTCAATACCACGATGGCGTACAACAAAGCTGATGAATTTTCCTGAGGTTACCCGAAAAGCACATTTTAAGGGGTTCATCTTGAAATTATGTTGTCGAAGCTTGTGGAATATGACTTTCAAATCAGCCAAGTGATTAGAACGTTGTTTTTATTTAACCACCAAATTATCTACATAGCATTCAACAAACTTCCCTAAAAGAGGTTTGAAGATACGATGCATGGCGCGTTGATATGTTTCACCTGCATTCTTTAAACCAAAGGGCATCACCCAGTAACAAAACACACCTTGAGGAGCTCTGAAGGCTGTATATTCCTCATCTTCTGGGGCCATTCGGATCTGATTATATCCAGAATATCCATCCATTAAAGAAAGTACTTCATAGCCAGCCGTCGCATCAATTAAGAGTTCTGTAATCGGAACTAGGAAATCATCTTTAGGATAATACCGATTAAGATCTCTGAAACCGATGCAAACCTTAATTTGTCTGTTCTTCTTCTTTACAGGGACAATATTATCCAACCACTTGGGATATTGAACTTCTATGACGAAGTTAGCTTTGATAAGCTTATCCACTTCAGCCTCAATTTTGGAAGCATAGGTTGGGTGTGTTCTTCTCGCGGCTTGCTTGAATCCTCGATGTTCTTTTGGTAAACCCAAATGATGAGTAGCAACATCAGGATCAAGCCCAGGAATTTCTGTATAATTCCAAGCAAAAATATCTTTATTTTGATTTAGAAAAGAAATATACATCTCTTGCTCTTCAAGGGTCATGGACACACTAATTAAAGTGGGGCGTGGATCTTTCTCTGTACCCAGATTTACTTCTCTGAGTTCATCCACAGTGGTAGAGATACCCTCTTCAAATGCTGGAGGAGCATCTCTAAGATCTTCCTCTTCCTCTTCATCATGTGTTATTTCTTCCGTTTCTACTTGCAAAGTAGATGAAAAAATGAAATTCTCATGATCATAAGAGATGTCAAAATTTTCACATTTTGAAGAAGAAGCTTCCATTTCCGACCCCATTGATGATAAAGGGTCTTCTTTGGGAAATAAAGAGGAGATGATGGATTGAGAATCGACATCATTATTCACCTCTGGTGTTGCTATAACTTCTTCTGGCCTGATTAGCGAAGTATAGACTTGTTGGATTTCAGCAGACGAGATGAAAACGTCACCACTTATGCTTTCATCACTTCTTGGTAAGTTACCAATTTCTCCCATGTTGTCTGGCTCGATTGCCGTAATTGACATTATGGATCTTTCCATAAGAGTATTTTGATTTGGGCCTATTTTGTCAATTTGACTGATAGGTAACACATAATCTGTACTCATACGTGAAAATGGATTTATTGGAATTTTTTCCAAACCATATGGAGCATTAACTTTGGTAATTTCCTTCATTGTAGATTTTTCTCTTCCCTTCATGTGATAAAATTCCGCCTCAATGTATTGAGACTCACATGTCTTGAACGGGGACTTATCACCATACAATGTTCCAACTTGACCATCGAAACAGTATTTGAGACATTGATGGTATGATGACGGAATAGTTGCATGCTGATGTAGCCAGGGTCTTCCAAGCAAGATATTGAAAGCTGAGTCTTGATCAACAATCATGAAATCCGAATTGGAAACAAGATCTCCAAACTGAGTTCTGAGTGTAACTTCTCCCAGTGGTTCTTGTTCATTTTTATCATATCCTTGCAACATCATGGTAGAAGGAGATAAATCAGATTCCGTGAGGCCCAATCGACGAAGTGAACGAATGGGCATGAGGTTGACTCCTGAACCATTGTCAATGAAAGCTCTTCGAAAATCTATACCATTGACTTTTCCAGATAATTACAAAGGTTTTATGTGCCCATGCACAACATCATCTTCATATTTATCAGTAAAAGATATCACTGCATGGCATTCTGCAGGATTATTCTCTATGTGATAGATTTCAGCTGTAGCAATTTCAGCTTCAAACTCCTGAGGACTTCACAAAGCTTCGATGAGTGCTTCCCGAAGATCTTTTGACAGATTCAAAGCATCCAAAATTGATAACTTGGCTGGTACTTGGGCCAAGTGTTTCAATATATCATACTTTTGATCTAGAGGTCTGAGTTTCCCAATAGGAATATGCGTTTTAGTAGGTACCTTGGAAGCTGATGCTTTGGAAGCTGATGCATCTTGTATTGAAGCTGGCAGCATCCTTGGTTTTGGCAGATTAGACTGATTAGATCCATTTACTTGCTGAGATAAAGAAGATGGAACCTTTAATCGGTCTTCCAAAATAACTATGCCAAAACTGAGTTGGCCATTGGCAGAAGAACTTGCTTGTTCTTTTTGAGCTCGCTGAAGGGCTCTACCACGAGTTTCTGCTGCATATACAGTGCTAGCAGGGGTAGAATTAGAGTAGTGGCTTCGGAAAGATCCACGTCTTCCCCTATATCCTGAACCTCTAGAACCTCTTCGGATTCCCTTATTTGATATAGGGAATTCAGACTCATCAAGACTGGAATATGAATCTGTTAATTGAATCATATTAACAGAACCAAAGATTAACTCTTCGTCTGATAAAGACTCTGCCTGGTTAGCCTGTTTAGGCTGTGCCGTTTGATGGGGCGGTTCCCGTGGCTTTGAAGTAGATGGAATGAAATCTTCCAGAGTCAAAGACAATTTAGGCTTTGATACATACTCATCTTCTCCTGATTCCTCTTTCTTCTTTGAATTGCGCTGCCCTTTTGAGGATTTATCTTTTGATGGAGGCTTTACTGCAGCTTTTGTAGGAGACACAATTGGCTTCTTCAATTGTGTTCGCAAAATGGAATGGGTCCGATTGATTGTCTTTCTGACCATCCAATCATCATATTTTTTCGCAGTTTTTCTTTTGACTTCCTGCCACTCGCCTCCTTCCTCTGGATCTGTAGCGGTAATACACGCTACATGAGCTGAAGAACCCTTCAATTTGACTTGTCCCAATTCGACCATCTTTTGCAGGAGGTCTTTAAAGACAAAACACTCCTGGATGGGATGCCCCAACATTTGATGAAAGGGACAATAATTGGGACGGTCTTCATCTCCTTCCTTGTTTGGCCTCTTGGGCACTGGTAATTGAACCAAATTATTTTCCAGAGCTGCAATAAAGTAACCACAAACTTGCTCATTTCGGAAAGAGTATGTTTTACTCTTCATATCCTCAAATTGTTTTCGTCGTTGATCTCTTTGATCATTTGGATGAAACGGCCTTTGTTGTTGGCGTTCAGGAGGTGGAGTCCTTCGAGAAGATGAAGGTTTTGAAGTAGATATAAGTACAGGTGCTTGTTTAAGCATAACTGTAGCAGATTCTTCTTTACCCATTCATCTTCCTGGAGCTGATGGAATTACATGAGATTTAACCTTATCCTGTATAAGGGAATCTTCAATCTGCTGAGCGATTGAAGTAAGGTCTCGAAACCCTCCTGTGTATTTCACAGGGATCAATGGCGTGCGTAATTCGTCACGCAAATTTTCCACACAGATTGGCAATAATTCCTCCTGAGGGAGTGCTAAACTCAAGGAATACGTTAATCCCTTCCAACGAGCAATGAAATAAGAGACTCTTTCATTCTCCCTTTGCTTGCAGTTTGTAAGATCGAAAACTGTCGTTTTTGGCAAAGTTGAGCTAAACTGAAGAAGGAATTTTTGACGAAGATCCTCCCATCCGATGATTGACCGAGATTGCAAGCTTGTATACCAGACAAAAGCTGGTCCTTGCAAGGTTCGCACGAAGCATCTGAGTTTCACTGCTTCTTGCTGCTCTGGAGTTCCCATCATAGGATCACAACAAGACACGTAATGCGTCAAATGTTGTTCAGGGTCGCCTGATCCATTGAAAGTAGGGAAAAAGGGTTTCCAAAACTGGATGGAGGAGAAATTGAATCTACCCATTCAGGGTAAACTTTCTTTTCAGGTTGAACTTGCACCCGTTTCCCTTCCATAGTTTCTAACCGAGCTGTTAATGACTCAATAGTAGTTATTAACTATTGAGAAACGTCAGGTTGAACTTGGTTTTGGGTAGGTGCAATGAATGGAGTTTGGACAGACGTGGTGGTTGGTGCTGCAACTGATGGTAGTGCTGTCAACTGTTGTTGCGTTTGACCCGTAGGATTAGACCTCTGTGGGTGTACTAATAAAGGAGGATATTCTTGATCCATCTCAGTAGTTACAACAAATTCCTTCGGCTGTCGGACTTCAGCATTCTTAAGAAGAAGACTACTCTGAAGTAGTTCTTCATTCAACCTTCTTAATTCTTTTATTTCTTCCTCCTGTTGTGCAGACCTTTGCTCTAATGAGAGCGATTGACCTCCTTCAGAGGAAGGGTGAGAAGTAACCTGATTCTTTCTTTTCCCCTTATTGGATCCTTTTCGGAGAGGGGGAAGTGGGTTACTTGAAGGAATACCCAGATTTTGGGTAAGCCTTTGATTACGTGTGCGCACACCTTCTTCATTTAGGTCTGTGTGCACAACTTCTTGAGCAAGAACCTCTTCGTCTGATCCCTCTGATTGAGCCTCATCTGGTGAATCAGTAGCAACGGCATTGATGACATTAATGGATTCATATTGCATGGAATCCTTTCTATCAGCATTTCTGTGATACTGTCTTCTTCTATATCCATGATGAGACATGGCATTCCGTTGACTTGATCCCTCAGGAACTTCTTGGAGAACCGTCACTTGGAGAGAATCTCCTGATAGATTGGCTCTTCGTTCCTCTTGAGGTTTATTCCCTAATCGAGAGAATACTGACTTTCTCTGAGGGAGGGATTGAGGATTTGAAAAAGTCCCCAGTCCGGTGGACTGGGGATGTTCCTGCTGCTTCCGCTCAACTCCTCGAATCCCATTTGTTGACTCTGAGGGTTGGGTTAGAGAAGTCCTTAGTCTGGCAAGCTGGGGTGTCTCTTGACATACTATGTCTGAGATCTTCTTAAAATATCTCTTGATCTTGCGAATCTTAGTTCGGAAATTAGCTGGATGCATTAACCTGTATCCACTTTTATCACCTGGTTCAACAGACCATTGGATGATTTCCGAAACTTCTGTCATTTGATGACGTGTTTGCTCCAGATGAGAGGCTTGTGCAATATTCTCGCCTGCTTGATGTAGGAGAAATTCAACAACTTGTTCTCTATATACTTGATTTTGAGAGGAACTAGTTGAAGCCTGTTCTTGAGCAAGCTTTTGATTATGAACAAAGCCCATTGAATGTGGCCGGCCATGGTCAATAACATTGCATGAGACCATTTTCGGCGGGCTTTGCTGACTGGAAAGCACTGTGAAATGTAGTGCTCCGTGAACACCCCATCCTCTTATATGAACATCAGATGCAGCATTGGAAATTAACTGACGCAATCTTCTTAGTGCGCCAAGGCATGAACGTTGAAGGGTTCTCTGTTGCTTTTCAGCCTTCGGATACCGAGAGACTGATAGAGATGCCAAATCAATCTGACGTTGTAGCCCTTCTATTATCTTAAGATGATTTTCATATCCATCGTAAGATAATACCTTCTTCTTTAATTGACAAAGAGTTTTCCATATGTTGAGACGAATATCATGGATTCCATCATCCGTCAACATCTTTGGAATGTCGTACTGGGAGTCAGCCAAAGGCCAAAACATGACTGGTACTTCACCTTTTTCCAGTTTTTTCCTCATGTTCAGCATTTCCTCTTTATCATTAAATGAAGATTCTTCTACTTGTTTGGACCAGAGTTGGTGTTTCCTTGTTGCTTCATCGGATTCAACAAGATTGGTAGAGAAATCACTATTCATGATGGAAGATGAATGACCCAGGGATGGTTCGGAGAATAACCTGAACCCCAGGCTATCTTCTGATGGAGAAATATTTTCACCTACTGATAGTAAAGCATCAGACATGACTGGTTTTACATTTGCAAGTGCCTCGAGATAGGAGGGCTTTCTCGTCACTACATTGCCTTCTGAAGAATTTTCGAGACAACGTGAATCACTACTGCGGAGAGGACTTTCGCAGCGAAGTTCATCACCATGAGGAGGACCGTCATGATGGGTTATAACAAAAGATGAAATCTCTTGCTCCTTGGTCTTCTGACCACACAGAGGGTTCCTGTGGCTCTCATCTGAAGAAGAAACTTCAAGATTGACCAAACTTTCATGAAGCAAGTCTTCATGAGGAAGTGTCTGTTGAAGACCTTCAGAATTAATGTTCCCGTTATTGGGAACTAAGGGAGTAGAATCTTGAATTCGACAGATAAATGTCTGAGGGCTTCAAGAACTCCAGCATCGAGCAAGGCTTGGTTACAGATTGGCCTTTGATCTCCTGACTGTTCTGGGCGGATCTTTTTCTTAAATGCCTTCTTACTCACTTTAGAAACCACTTGATGATGAAAGTGATTGCTCTGAGCAGGTGTATGTGCCTGATCAGGAAAGATGGTCAGGTTAGGATGACGATCTCCACTCAAATCAGGTGTATGAGCCTGACTTGGTTGTCCGTATGATATGGGGGAGTATGCCCCATAACCCTCTTGGACTGGAACAGATGTGTGTGTCTGTTCCGGAGTGAATCGTTGATGTGTCACTCCATTGCTAGGGATAGATTTATGTGTCTGTCCTTGTGATGATGCTGAAGCTGTTATGATATCCTGGCAAGCATCCAGAATATGAGCGGGAATTTGCTTCTGCTCTTTCACCATTGACAAAATATGTTTGGTGACTTCAGCCGCCGGAACGAGGATATACGTCCATTCCAGGCTTGGAGTAGCTGTATGTGCCTGCTCCTGTCCTCCTTTTCCTGTCAGTGAATCTTGACAGTACTCAAGTGTGGAGGCAGAGAGTTGAGTCTGCCTCCTGTTTGTCGTCGGTACTTTCCGACTGACTTCTCCGTGCACTACCAAGCGAGACTGTTGGTAGGCTTGATTAGTATTAGCAGGTGTATGTGCCTGCTGATTACACTTCACCAAACGCGGTTGACGAGATCCATCATATGTAGTCAGACGAGCCTGCTGACTAATTGGTGATGTATAAGCAAGTGTATGTTCCTGCCTATAGTACTCCGCCGGAATTGCCTGGCGGGATCGGCTTGATGCTGGCAGACGAGTCTGCTGGACAGCGGAATTAAAACGGGCAGGTGATTGTGCCTGCTCGTTATTTTCCACCAAGTTAGGTTGGTGGACTTCTCCGGAGATGGCAGGGATGACAACCTGCCTATTGTTAACCGGATTCCGTCTCTGGTGGTTCATCTTGCCTGCTCGGGTTCGAGGAACCTGAGCTGAATGCCTGGAGTCGGTACCCTCATCATGTTGAGGGTGCACTACCGCACGAGTCTGGCGGCGATTGTTGATGGGAGCCCTCGGGAAGGACTCCTGTCTTTTTGAACTAAGGCCCTGAGGGACCTGCTCATTCACTTCCTCATAGTAAGGGAGTGAATGGAAATTGTGTTCCGGGGATAACGACCCGAAACGGTTGGAGACGGTAGTCAGCACCGCCTGCTTCTTGATTGCTGGCCGCCGTTGTCCGGACGACCAGGTAAAGTTGTTAACTTGGAGGGCTTGACGAGCGGCCTCCAGAGTTGGGATAGTACCATTGCGACGATACTCCTTAACCAGTGCATTAGAAACCTAGTGTTGAAGACGCTGAGTTGGTGATGTCATCCTCAGAGCGGACGACATTCCAGTAGGAGTAGCAGCATTGGTTTTCACAGCAGTAGACCTCATAGTAGAGGTGTTCACAGCAGCAGTATTCACGGGGGTGAATTTAAGGAAATCCATTTTGCAGAAGATCTTGAGAAAAGAGTGCATGTTCCATATAACAGATATAATCAAGATGAATCCGGCCACTGCATCTATTGGATGAGCATATGTCAATGATTGATTTGTTGTCCCAAGGGGCCTAACAAATAAGAAGAACATCACTTTAACTTGGTTAAGGATTCACGTCGGGTTCACCATTTTTGTTTCGCACGGAATCCGGGGATGACCTCCTGGACGGGAGATTCAAACGTTCTGATCGGTTTCTAACGGGTTTGTTCGTAGAACCGGAAACATCCAATGATTCCACATCCGTTTGGACCTACTTTCCAAAGGCAGGTGCTCATTAGCTTGTGGGCTAATGAGGCTTAGGAATTTGCATTGGTCGAGAGGATGGGAGGTCGGACTCATCACACCTTTTTGAGGGGAATTATTGTCTACTCCGAGACTCTCTTTATAGATTTAACTTATGTTCGTGAATCCTTATTACATTACCAAGTATAAAATGAGCTTTCCTTAAATTTTAACAATCAATGATTAAATCTGCAAGAAATTTAGAGAATCTTTTATATGTATTCGAGGTTCTTCATCAATAGAGAATCATCTGTATCTATTTAGAGATTCTTGGTCAATGGTATCCTTCGAAACATTTATAAAAGTCTCTTGGTCATTATGATGATCGGGCTGGTTTTAAAGCCACTCAGTGAGGCACTCGAAGTTTATCGTCATTCAGAAGGACATGGATTATTTCAAAGTTGGGATTGAACCCATAAATGGGCTACCTACGTATCCTTTGTTTTGGAAAAGGAATCAGAACCCACGTAGTTCGAGTAATGGAGTATGATGTTTATGATTGATGGCTCAAAGAAGAATGTCATAATTACTTTTACACTCTAAGCTCACGTGAGTCATTCTCGGTGTGAGAAACAAGAGGTATTGGTAAAAATTAGACAATTTTGCCATGAAAGATGCAATCATAAGAAATTGTTTGGGGCTTATGTATGTATGACTGCCCAGATAGATGAAGGTTTAGGATTTACTTTTAGGGAGAAAATCCATGAACAGGGTCCATAAAGTTATATGTGCTTCATGGATATTTGAATACTCTAATCTTGGGGCTTACTCCTAAGGAGGATGCCCAAGTTAGGAGGGGATTTATGATTGGGTTTTACTCCTGAAAAGGAAACCCAAGTAAAGGGTAAATTAGGACTGGTTAAGTGAAATTTAAGGGGGCTTGGGATTTACTCCTGAAAAGGAAACCCAAGATTATGACTGGGACTTACTCCTAAAAAGGAGGCCCAGGTTAGGGGACTTGGGGCTTACTCCTGAAAAGGAAGCCCAAGGTTATGACTGAGTCTTATTCCTGAAAAGGAGACCCAGGTTAGGGATTAAGGTTTGGGGCTTACTCCTGAGGAGGATGCCCATATTTGAGGTTGGGGCTTACTCCTAAGAAGGATGCCCAATGTGAGGTTGGGGCTTACTACTAAGAAGGATGCCCAATGTGAGGTTGGGGCTTACTCCTAAGAAGGATGCCCAGGTTATGATTCTCTCATCTTAAAGGATGAGGTTGACTGAATGAACTCTCCATATTTAGTGACATATGTATATTTAAATCACTAGATTTTGAGAGATATTCTACAGAATTCCTTTTAGATAAGGAAGCCAAATCAAGAAATCATGCCATAAATGGCTTTAAAGAGTGTCTTGAAGACTGAATATTGAAAAGGAAAGGTGAAATGGCTTAAGAGGGGTAAAATGGGCAAGATGGGCACCCAAAAAGATAGGGGCGACCAATACTTGCGCGTCGCCGCAATACTTGCGCGCCTTTCAAGACTTGCACGCCCCTATCTTTTTGGGTGCCCATCTTGCCCATTTTACCCCTCTTAATCCATTTCACCTTTCCTTTTCAAGATTCAGTCTTTAAGACACTCTTCAAAGCCATTTATGGCATGATTTCTTGATTTGACTTCCTTATCTGAAAGGAATTCTGTAGAATATATCTAAAAATCTAGTGATTTAAATATCCTTATGTCACTAAATATGGAGAGTTCATTCAGTCAACCTCATCCTTTAAGATGGGAGAATCATAACCTGGGCATCCTTCTTAGGAGTATGCCCCAACCTCACATTGGGCATCCTTCTTAGGAGTAAGCCCCAACCTCACATTGGGCATCCTTCTTAGGAGTAAGCCCCAACCTCAAATATGGGCATCCTCCTCAGGAGTAAGCCCCAAACCTTAATCCCTAACCTGGGTCTCCTTTTCAGGAATAAGACTCAGTCATAACCTTGGGCTTCCTTTTCAGGAGTAAGCCCCAAGTCCCCTAACCTGGGCCTCCTTTTTAGGAGTAAGTCCCATTCATAATCTTGGGTTTCCTTTTCAAGAGTAAATCCCAAGCCCCCTTAAATTTCTCTTAACCAGTCCTAATTTACCCTTTACTTGGGTTTCCTTTTCAGGAGTAAAACCCAATCATAAATCCCCTCCTAACTTGGGCATCCTCCTTAGGACTAATCCCCAAGATTAGAGTATTCAAATCTCCATGAAGCACATATAACTTTATGGACCCTGTTCATGGATTTTCTCCCTAAAAGTAAATCCTAAACCTTCATCTATCTGAGCAGTCATACATACATAAGCCCCAAACAATTTCTTATGATTGCATCTTTCATGGAAAAATTGTCTAATTTTTACCAATACCTCTTGTTTCTCACACCGAGCATGACTCACGTGATCTTAGAGTGTAAATGTAATTATGACATTCTTCTTTGAGCCATCAATCATAAACATCATACTCCATTACTCGAACTACGTGGGTTCTGATTCCTTTTCCAAAACAAAGGATACGTAGGTAGCCCATTTATGGGTTCGTTCCCAACTTTGAAATAATCTATGTCCTTCTGAATGACGATAAACTTCAAGTGCCTCACTGAGTGGCTTTAAAACCAGCCCGATCATCATAATGACCAAGAGAATTTTATAAATGTTTCGACGGATACCATTGACCAAGAATCTCTAAATTGATACAGATGATTCTCTATTGATTAAAAACCTCGAATACATATAAAAGATTCTCTAAATTTCTTGCATATTTAATCATTGATTGTTAAAACTTAAGGAAAGCTCATTTTATACTTGGTAATGTAATAAGGATTCATGAACATAACTTAAATCTATAAAGAGAGTCCCGGAGTAGACAATAATTCCCCTCAAAAAGGTGTGATGAGTCCGACCTCCCATCCTCTCGACCAATGCAAATTCCTAAGCCTCATTAGCCCACAAGCTAATGAGCGCCTACCTTTGGAATGTAGGTCCAAACGGATGTGGAATCATTGGATGTTTCCGGTTCTACGAACAAACCCGTTAGAAACCGATCGGAACGTTTGAATATCTCGTCCAGGAGGTCATCCCTGGATGCCGTGCAAAACAATATCATACTTGGTATTAGAGTAGGTTTTAAATAACTTTAGATATTTGGATGTTATTAGTTTGGGATGATTTAAGAGTTATAAATGTTATCTAGTGTTTATAAGTTAAGGTTGATCATAATTTCAAAGCTATTGATAAACCTTTAAGTTAATTAATATAATATTTAATATTTAATATTGTTTTTTTAATTAGGATGATGGAACGTTAGAGAAAACCCTAGGTATAAGTCTAGGTATAGTAAGACATCCTAAATTTGGAAAAGTATGGAGTTAGTGGTATCTTGGAAATTACATCACTCTCTAGATACAGGCAAGTGGATGCAATTGTGGTAAAGATTCACCTATGGGTAATCACCTTGAAAACATTTTGTCGATTACCATCTTTATCTTTACTTAATTCATGATAAGTGGGACTAAGACTGAAAACCAGGTTAGACACACTTGGGGGATATACTTTGGTAAAATCACACTTTCTTTGTGAATAATTATGAGGGATTTGAATATATTTAATTTAAATAAAATATTAAGACGATGAGCATGGATAACCTAGGTTGAACCAATATTTTTTTAGGTTGAACCATGTGTTATATCATTTAAAATGAGATTACCATAGGTTAAAATTAAGGTTTAATTAGATATGACATCTATGTATTGGGTTTTCATATTTATATGATCGTTTATTCTAATTTTATTAGACAATATCACAACCATATTGGATTTATGATTTGATTGGAAACAGGATCATGAAAATGAATTTGTGAAAGGTATGTATCTTGAAACAAATATGAAACATATTTTGTATAAAAATTATCCTGGTTATACCTAATATAATAATATTTATATATCATTAGTAATTATATCTTAAGTTGTGTTCATATTTTAGATACACTTTTCTATTTTTATTAAGGAGTGATAATTAAAATTATGTCGATGTAATTTTTTTAAGGGGAGAATGTAATTACTTAAGATTTCGATATATATTCTTTTAAATAATATAAATATGTATGATAGCTACTAAAATATACAACATCAAACTAAAATGAACAATGATACATTTAAAGATAAAATTATAAACTGTAAATATAAGTGTTATATTGTATCCATAAAGTTGATAGGTATAAATAGGGGTAATCACATTATGATATATATGTAAAAAGATAAATAAAATTCATTTTAATACAAATTAATTGATAAAATTCAATTAACATATCTAGATAACTAATAAAATTATTTTTTACATAATAATATACTCTATTAAAAAATCAGTTTCATGTGCAATGAAGTTTATTATATTAAGATAAAATGACAGTTTAAATGAAAATAATTGATAATATTTAGAATAAAATAATTTAACATATATCCAATAGTTATTACTAAGAAAGTAAAAAAAATTAATTTTTTGTTTAGAAGATTATTTTTTTAATAAAATTGTTTTTATTTGTTGTGTGTTCTTAAATCAGGGAAACCAACTAAATTTCGGATACCAAAAATATCAAACCTCGTATGAAATAATCATGAAATTATAAAACAATTTAAAATGGATAGAATTATTTACCTTGAATAATTAATATTCGATAGGGGTAACCTATATTTTTTGGATTGTCTTTGATGACATACTCAAAGTTGTATTCCATTTTTTTTCTAGGTCTATGCATGTTCCTGCAGGATTTTTTCCCCCTCATTGAAACTACAAATCAAAATATAATTTTGTTTATCAATACAAGAGGTTGTTCTTTATTCAGATCAACTTGCAGTGGTCTTTCGAACATTTTATGGGAATCCTCTTCAGATGCCTTGATCAGGTAGGAATCCTATATCATTTCCTCATTATAATGAATGAGAATCTCTTAAGTGTTCTTTAAGTCAACAACATTATTATTTGAAAGAACCAAATCAATGAAATTTGATTCCATATCTTGGTTTGGAATAGTTACCTTGGATACCTATTTGGTAATAAATTCATCACAGGGAGGTGCTTCAAGCTCCCTATGCGAAGCAGGCCCCTTATAATTGCATGATATTTTGTTGGAAGATCTTGTAAGAAGAGGAATATGTAAATTTGAGTAGTAATTCCATCTAAATATCCTCCACACATGTTGAATAAACCCATCTGAATCAACAAGAGTATTCCTTTATTTCATTGAAGAGGACTGAAGGTACTCTTTATCAAGTTTCACTTCATTGGACATAGAGGACCAAGTATTAGAAGTATAATACTAATCCACTTCTTCATCATTCGGCCTATGTCTTAAAGGATGATTCTTTTTAATCCCAACTTCCTTACCATTCCCTCCTTTAAATGGGTTTGGATCACTGTCACCAAACAATGAAAAACAGTTTTGAATACCAATTCCATTGGAAGTATCATTCAATTGGATTTGAAAAGTCTAAATTGTATTAGAAGGGGATCATTGGCCTAGAGAACTCTACCTTATTGTCATTTTAGAATCCAAACTACATAGATCATGTAACATAGAAAAATCTATTAGATCAACATGAGTATCAGCTACATTTTCATCAAGATCATATCCATTAGCCATTATTCTAGCCTTAACCATTTCAGAAAATGAGGGAATGATATTGTACTCACCAGGAACATACTTTTTCAATATAGAGGCATCCAAATCTTGACTCAAATTAGAAAAAATATCCAAAAACAAAGGATCATAATTCTTGGGGTTTGCCTTTCCCTGAAGAGAAACTAAGTTAACTAGATCATCAAGATCCAAAGGGATCGTATAAAAGTCACCAGGGGGATATGTACCAAACAACTATAAAAAAACAACCTCCTCACAATGATACCTATATCTATGACATTATAAAGAAACCAAGTTCCCTATACACTTTCAAGGAGATCAAAAATATGTCCAAGACTCAAAAACCACCCTTTGTTTGCAATGAAACTCTTCACCAATCGAAATCCACACCCACCCAACTGGTGGTTTAGAAACACCGAACTCAATAAATATTCAAGGATAAATTAAGTGGAAAACCATGTTAGTTCTATTATTTGAACACATAAAGTAGCTTACCATATTCCCTAGAATACATATGATCAATAGATTCTAGAAAGGGAGGGGATGTTTTGAAAAACTAACCCATAACATTATATATAGAGCATCATGCTTTGTATGAAAATTATATTTCCATTATAAGAGGAAGAAATGTAAGCCATTGTAGTATCAAGGAGATTTAGACCAATCACAAATCAAATCATAATTTGAGGAAAGCTGAATAATGTTGTTTCACTTATCGATAACTCCAACAATCATACTCTCCTATGAACCCCAAGATCTAGATACAAACTAGTCAAAATAATTGATCAAAATATGCTAAAGACTGAAATGATCCACCAAAGTTAGATTTGGGAGACCTGAGACCTTAGAGAACACTGAGATACAAAGTGAAAGTTGAGGGGATCCATCATATAAATATGGAACATTCGAGAAAAGTTGTATATTGGGGAAAGGATGTAAGGAATAAGGATTAGAGATATGGGTAAAGGAAATAGGTTGATCCCATGATGAATATGAATTGATCCCCCCTAATGGGGGAGGGGCTGAAGTGGTGTTCATTTCCACCTAGGGTATTTCCGAGAGTTCCATAGAGCTGAAGATCCACTTGAATTATGTGAGTTTAAATTAAAATTAATTTTTATCACTTTTAGAAATTGAATCAGATAAAATTATTTTCAAATATTAATCATAATTTTATATTTTTTTAATGGTATCAATTTCATTTTTAGTAATAATATTTTTTTACTATGGTAAATATTAGTTACTATAGTAAAACAATTTTTTTCAAATAATGATACTTTTATAAAAATATTATATTTTAATATTAAATTTTCCAATTTTTAAATTAAGACTCTTATATTACGTTTAAACATATATAAAAATAAATCAAGACCAATTTTACTTGAAATTAATTTTAAACAATATTAGAAACATTTACCTACTAAAACGCCATTTTTCTAAAAAACGGTTTTTTATTCACATTATATGTTTTAATTTAAAATTAAATTTTCTCATATTTAGGAACTGTATTGGATAAAATGGAGTCCAAATTAGGATTTTTAACATCAGTATTTTGTGAGAAAGGACATATTACATTTTTAGTAATAAAATAATTACTATGGTCAATTTTAAATCAAGATTAATAAATGTTTAAATGGGCCATATAATGTGGCTAGAATTTTATAGATAAATTTTATACCTAGAAATTCTATAATACCATTCTTATTTTGGAAAGTCATACATATATTTCTCAATAACATTTCCCTCCCAAGATCATTTAACTCTCATGAAATTCTATTCTTACCCATTACCTAACATTATTTTCCAAGTATATATCCCTCTATTTCACTTAAAAATGGAGTTCATTTAAACCCATTTCAAGACACACCTATAGTTATAAATTCCCCAAAAAATATTCCCCTTTTACTTTTTTTTTTATCCCCTCTACACATGTTCTAGCCTCTAATCTCAATAAAGTTCCTCAATACCTTCATTTTGAAGGGATTATTTAAGAGAAGCTCCAAATTATCAATGTATGAATTACTTATCCATTACCTCCCTTTCATTATCCTTTTCATCCACCCTCCTAAAAAACTATTAAACCATATGAATATAATAATATCATTATAAATTATATGTTGAAATGTTATTATAATATGGTATAACCATTGTTTATTTCCTTCCCATTCAGTTAAAATAATGAAAAAGTTTCTCATGCATGTGTACATATTACTACCTCCATAAATTATGAATTTAATTTTTTTATCAAAACCTCTTAGTGCCTAAATAGGGGCTTAGTGTTAGACTAACCAAAGAGGGGTGGGGGTAAATCAAGTTATGTAATTTTCTTATCTAATTAAAAATATTTCCCTTTAAATTGTCTCCTTACCTATATGGATCTTGATCTCTCAAACTTAAGGGTCACTTGATTTTCAATATTTCTTGATGATTATTTGATTAAATCACTTAACCTACTTGTTTTTATAAAATAATATTTATGATTACTTTTACATATTTTGGTGTGCATGCATAAAGTTAATAGGGACTCAACAATTTACTTTTTTCACCCTCATTGTGATATGCCCAAGGAGTATGCATCGACAATGTGTTGTACACACAATGACTAAAAAGATCACTAGTATTTATAGGGTTCTCTCCCCTTATAATGGGTTTGGGATACGGTACTCCTTGACCAAGATCTCTAGCTTAAAAATGTTAGGGACAACTTACTACTTGCCAAGGGTTACCCCCTCGATCACTCCTTACAATTATAACTATCGATGGAAAGGATCACCTTGACATAGTTTAGGGACATGCATGTACATTATCCACTATCACTTTCATAGAATGAAATATTGAATATATATATAGATTCTCTATTAATTACATACTAGGATAATCCTAAAAAATATGTGAATTCATTCTCTTATATTTCCTTCTTCCACTGTTAATTAGAAAATCCTCATCCCTTTGTGATGCACGTCTATCATAGTGTGTGGAAAAATAATTATTTCTCAAGTTAAAATGAAGTAATGTGGTTGAACTAGGATGTCTCCCAAAGAGGAGTTCACACAAAATAGTTTGTCACTTTTAAATGAGGGTAAAAATGGTGTGTTTGATAAGAAAATGATTGAATGGAAATTCAAATTCAAATGATTGAAAAAAACATTGATGTTAAAAGGGTGATTATGTCAGGGTCATTTTCCTAATTATAATGCAATACTTGTTTAATTCAATTCAAACCACCTCTTCTAAGTTGATTAAAGTGAGTTTCAACAATAGTTTCCTCTCACTTACTTGGTGAAATTATGATGGTGAGAGAAAAACATACCAAGATCTCAGTTTGGTCTACTCTTCTTCCATGTGAAAAATATTTTTATTTAATATCCTAAATTGGCAGGGTCAATACCTGATCGAGTCTTGTTTATCCTAAAAAATCAAGAACATTTACTACCCTTTTACACGTACTGACGATCGTCGAGTACTTCACCACTAATCCTTGGTCTATTCCATCATATATAAACCAGAAATCAGTGGATGGAGATAATGATTATTTTACCAAGGAAAAAATCAATAATGGAATTAAAATTCAAGAACGATCGTACTAGATAATAAAATCCGCTATATTATATTGAAAACAACTTAAAGAGGAATGAAATTTTATTTAATTATGTCAAAGAACACAAGCATTACAAAATAGACAACCAACCCTTCCCCCAATCACTCCAAATGTTTACCCCAGAATGGTAAGGGTAATTGAGATGAATGGGGAAGAAGAAGGCATTAAAAACTATGAAAAATAAAATAAATAATATAGAAATTCTAAAATTTCTTCTTCTTGGTGTCCTAGAAGGAATGAGATGCAATGAGAGATGCTTTGAGAAGAAGGAGCTCCCTTTCCTTTTATAGCCCGAATTTGTCCCCCAAACTTTTACGTGTTTTATCCCCATTAAATGACATATTCACGCATTTCATCCTTATTGAATGTTTTTCATAATCATCTTGGTCATTTCCCCTCACAATATCAGTGTATTTAGATAAGTATTCCGAGAGTTATTCCCTTTTTACCCTCACAATTTATTATATCCAGTCAGACTCTCCAAATCGAACACCTCTGAATTAGAATGATTTAATTACCATTAAAATGGAAAATTCATGTGGAATTGACTTCATGAAAGATTTTCCAGAACTCAATTTTTGTCCACCCACCGAATTTCGCAACAATTGGTCCCCCCATGAATGAGTTATAGACTCCACACCAAAACACATCAGATCTGTAAACAGTTTTCATGATCCGACTTGTGAGATTCTTTTGAGCTTACATATAGACGATTCAGATTTTTGTCAAGAAGGATGAAATTAATCAATGGATGTGTAGAATCTTGAAAATAAATAATTTTGAAATTTGGATTATTGTAGGAAATGTTACGGCCAAAATATAGGAATAATTTAAAAAATTTAAAAATATGAAATGTGCCATTTTTACCATTCATCTCAAAATAACACCAATATCAAAAAAATGTAGCAATTCATCTTAGAGTAAAAATTTTGTGGGTTTAAAACAATGAAATAAAATGTAAATTTAATTGAAAATATTTTCTCTATCAATTCATCCAAACTTAGCACTTGGACTCCTGGACAAGTAAACATCAAAATCAAATCAAATCAAATCCAAAACACATACCAATGAGATCTACCAAATCCATACTAAGATATAAAAATATATCATGCCTCATCACAAAAAATTATTTCAATTTCTCCATTTTAGATTATTTAATATATTTCCACTTCATTTCTTATCCCAATCACACAAAACACCTACCTCACATGAATTTTCTCTCATCTCACAAATATAGATGTTTAGTAAAGCTTTTCTCATACAAACTCACACAAGAGTCACTATAGGTTTGATAAATTCCAACTTCTCACCCCTATGTGATTCAAGTACATTTGTTTATTGTGGGGACTTTTAAGGGATGCTCTTTGGATTCCAGTTGGTGGGATTTAGATGTTAAAAATTCTGAGGCAGAAAAAGGAGGGCTTGACTCTTTTTGAAGCAAAATTTCATGATTCTAATTTTCACTCAAGAATGGTCTCCTTATATTCCCATTTGTAGAAAATCTTCTTCATCATCATGATAACACAAAGAATTTTCATGCCATTTATCATTTCACCAGAAATTGTTTTTCTCAAAAACTGTTTTTTTTTTCATTTTGAAAGCTCCAGATATGTTCAAATTTAATTCTTATTTGGAAGCTCCAAAAAGGAACAACTTCTTTTAGCATGAAAGCTCCATAAAGGCACATATTTTTAAAAAAACAAACTCTTCAATAAGAACATCATCTCTTCAACATTTTACATTCCACCCAAAGTATCACCAAATGAGGTAGTACACAACAAGGCATCTTCCCCCACACTTAAGTTCCACTAGATCATGAAATTTCATTTCAAGAGAAGGTTGTATAGGGAAAATTGGCTTGTAATGTGGCTTAAACATATAAGTAAATTCATGTATTCAAAGGGATAACTAAGGATAAATGTATAAGGTAGGCCATAGAAAAATATTTTGAAAATGGGGCTTAAAACCAAATTAATGCCTCAATCATTTAAAACACAAGTACCTCAAACCCTCAAGTTTTGACATGAATAAATCAAATTCTATTTAAAGAAAGCATGGTCTGGTTCTCTCAATAAATGAGGTGAATGTAAAGAATATGACAAAAATGGTAAATAATCCTCACATAAATGTGATTTTTAAAAATAATGATAGTGAGATGTGGCATGGGATTTTAAAATTCAGAGTACTTTTCATGAAATTACAAAAGATTTGAACTTCAAAAAAAGTCATTTCAACATTCATTTAAGCTTAGCTTCATCTAATAGATTGGTTCAATCATTGAAATGGGTTTCAAAAATATAAATGATAATAATTTTAGCTCAAAAGTTTGGACAACACACTAAATTTTAAAATTAAACACACAAATATCTTGAAAACAATTTTTTTATTAAAATTGTAAAGAAAAAACAAATGAAAATCAAAAACTATAAAGGTTATCTTCCCCACACTTAATTTATGTGGTGTCCTCCGTGAATTAAAATGGATTTAACATTTAAGTATATTTTTAAAATGAATCACAATAAGAAAGAAAGTGTAAAGGGGATATATGGCCTGACTTATTGGAAACACAATGTCGAGTTAGGCTCCTATGTTTTTCTCTTTGAAAACCTAAAAAAGGTAAAAAGATAACATAATGAATTTATTAAAGAAAATTAAAATAGAATTTCAATGAGAAAATAAGGATAAATTTTGGTTTAATCCCCCAAGTGGGAACTGAGTTTTTACTGCCCTTGGATGGGTAGTTCAAATCGGTTATCCCCAATCTGATAGTGGGTGATGTTTCTTTCTTATGAACCAAAAAAAAATCTTCTTTCCATCATGAACATGTTTACGAACACCCTTGTTTTTATTACAACTTAAATATGATTTATTACATAAAACTTCACCTGATACAACAAAGAAGATCTAGAGGTTCAGTGTCTTTGGGGCTTAGGATCATTACATAAAAAATTAAAACATGAAATACAACATCTTTATTGAAATCGTCCTTTACATGACCACTACATTCCCTCATACTTAGCATTTCATGGGATAACCTGAGGACATGCACAAGAAAAGGGTGAGCTATAAAGCCCAGTAAGGGAGTACACATGGAATAACATGAGGAGTACAATACATGTTAGACAATAGGCATATCAATAGAGCATAAGAAAATCATGAACATAAAAGCATGATAAATCATGATAATCATAACATGGAAATGTGGCAACAACACTTAACATGGAATTAGCATGAGCCAAGGCTCATTGCACATGGAGCATGAGTAAATCCTCATTTCACATAAAGCACGAGTAAACCCTCATTGCACTTGAAATTATCATGAGTCAACACTCAGTTCACATGAAGTATCATGATACTATACTTTACCCAGTGCATTGGAGCTCTATAAGGGTGCACCCTTCTTAAAAATTTCATTTCATTTCATGCATAATTGTGCCACATGGATCATAAAACATGGATTCATAAAAAATAATAATTTATTCCACGATAAAGGAATGTGGAATTTATACATGAAACTTTACAATCAATAAGTAAATGTGAATAAAGGTGAATACCCTTGATGGAGAAATGGTCATTCTATTCACTACACAATAACATTGGCTTAGAAAAACGGTGCGATTTCGGTAGCATAACCGTGTGACATAAGAATTCATAAAAATGGATGATGAGAGAGAAAGGGGTTAATCATTATATTTACATGTAATGGAAATTAAGGAGGTCATATAGATACATGTCCCAACAATTGTAATGGAATTTAGATTCATGATAAAAAAGTATTGCTTGAATGTAAAAGAGGAGAGAGAAGTTCCTTTCAGAATTTCGGCATAGTAACGGGTGTACATGGGAGGAATTTAATGAGAGAGAAAGGGTCTCCCATCATTAAAACATAAATAGGGAAGTATGAGTGAGGTGTGAAACCATACCCCAACATTTATAATTGAAATTAAAAGGGCAAAACAACTTAAAGAAAATTGGACAAAAATGAGAAAGGAAGAAAAAACCCTTACTTAGAAGTGTGCTTCCAAAGGCTAGAGAGAGGCTTGTGAGAGGCTTCTTGGGAGATCGGGGCACCATGGGAGGATTATAGAGATAGTAGGGCAGAGGTTGGACGAACTCCAAGGGCTTTGAGTGAGGAGGAAGTGGGAGCTTGGGTGGGTTTATATAGGAAAAGGTGAGGGAATTCTTTATTATTTAGGTTTGGGACCCCTTATATTAAATTAATACAAACCACAAAAAATCCCATGGTTTTTGGAAAAGGGAAGAGGAAAACAATATTTTATAAGGCCAAAGTCTGAACTTCTTAAAATATTAGGGTTGCTTGTGTGGAGGTGAGTCACACTCCCATGGAAATTAATTTAAAAAGGCAAGGTGTTGAATAAGTCTTGAGGGGTCCATTAATTCTTTGAAAAGTAAGTCAAACAAACCCAAAATCAAATTATTTTAATGTTAAAACATATATTGGCTGAAAATAAAGATTATATTATTTTATGACATCACTATTGGGTCATTATGATTTCATAAAACACATCATATATTTAAACGGTATTTGATTTTTTACCCAAAAATTTGACTGTCTGAGAAAATTATGAAAACTTAACCGTTGAATAATTTCGACGTCCTGATTACAAAAATGAAATTTATTTTATCTAAATAATTTTCTAAATATGTTAATTTCAACTTTTAAAATAAAAACCGTCGTTTATCGAAAATTCACGGGTTTTGACAGAAATGGATTTCAAACCTTAATAAAAATTATAATTGCATTCATAAAATTATAAGATCATTTATATATAATAAAAATAAATTTAATAATAATAACATTTTATTAAAACATTATTTAATACAAAAATCCCTTAATTTAATAAAATATATTTCTTAATTAAATAATAACCTAAAACACCATTTGTACTTTTAAAAACCATTTACAATGTATTAAAAAATGACTAGAAATTATATTCATTATTATATACAAAAATAATGTACATGAACATAGTACTACATATTTTTTACATAACATCTTAAAACAGTCGCATAAGACCTAAGGGTAAGGTGTGCGATGGTGACAGACTCTTGGGGTGGCTCGGATAGCATCGCTCGAGTGGTAATTTCAATCAACTTCCACTTTTCTCGTAGACGGTCACGTTTGAGCTTGACATGATGAAGCTCAGCTTGGGCTTGGCCAAGAGAGAAGCCCAAGGATGCCACCTCTTTTCCGAGCTCTGAAAAATGGGCTTCGTATGGAGCGATTCTACTGGACGAGTCCCTCACTTCTTTTGTCTGAGTAAATTGGATTTTTAAAGTCCTATATTTATACTAATCATGTGATCACTGTTCAACAGCTATATTAGGAACAGTCAAAATTCTTAACATAAAACCAATGAATTTGACACTTTATATAAACATAAAGAGACATTTAATTAGATCAGGAGGGATTTCCATTAATGAAACTTTGGGTCATTACATTGTTCCTTTTTTAGGACTCCATGGATATTGCATACCATGTCAACCCCCATTATAACTATATACAACATGCATGGTGGGGTTAGTATAATGAATGAGTCTTCCTCTTTCTTAGATTCCACATTTACAATTTCATCTTCATTCACCAGTTTTTTCTCAAGGTATACTGTATCAGTAGAATATTAAAAGAGAATTTTAGAGTTTAATTCTCTTTGAAAAAAATAAAGCATGAAGAATCAATATCAAATTCTTCCCTTTCAGAGTAATCAGCTCGTGTCTCACTTTCCTCTTTAAAATACACTTTAATCTTCTTAGGTACTCCCTCTAATAAATGCTCAACAAGTTTGGGGAGCTCTAAATATTCCTATTTGGTTGAATCTTTTTTTATCGTCTTCCTCCAAGGAAATACACGTGTTGGATGAATCTGAAAAATTAAAAGAAGGGGAGGTAATACTCAATTTAGTTTCCACAAAATCAAAATATAATGACTTTATGAAAATATTAATTCCCTGAGTTTGTTCAGCTTCAATTGATTCTTCAATGGGATGTGCCTCTTGTATTTTAATTTCCCTAAATGTAGGTAGGTAGTCTAACTCCTCCATCTTATCTTCAAATTACACCGATAAGGTCGTTTCTTCCTTAAATGTTGTTGAATCTTTTACATTTTGAGGAATATTTGGATCAAGTAGTTCCTGACACTCATTCCATTAGTTATCCAGATATTTTTTTATCTCCCATAAGTATTTAAATAGATAAATATTCTTCATAAATCTCCTACAACATTTATTGAGTTGGGCTCAATAGATCTTCTTTTAATTTCATCAACTCTTTAACTTGAAGGATTTGTGGGGCTAATTCTACCATCAATTTTTCTGGGTATGGTTCTTGTTCTGGATCCAGTTGTTGATCCTGGGATGCATGTACTTCTTCCACTATCCACTCTATTGTGGTCTCTAGGTTTTGAACTATTTGACTAATTCTTTCAAATTGAGCTTCAATATCCTTGTATACTTTTTCTTCTTGGTGTTGAACCTGTGAAATATCATTTTGTACCTCAACTATTTCTTGATAAATTTTGGGAAAATACTCTTGGATTTTAATTAATTCTATGGCCAAACCCTCCAACACTGGGTATTCGAGGCTCTCCTTAAGGTTTGGAATGAGATCTTTGATTTCATCCCCCTTGATGATTTGGATTCGAGCTCCCCAAATTTGTTTATCCAAGAATGAAACTCCATAATCTATAGAACAAGGTGATTCAATAATGGGTTTTTTCACTTGTTGGTAAATGTTCCATGAATTAAAGAAATAATCATTTTAGAAAATCATGGTAAAAGATTTTTATTTAATTTTTTTAAATTTTGAAAAAACTCAAATATTTACAAATAAATTGCGGCACTACCTCCCCAAAAATGGTGCCAAGTTTGATGAATGACTATCATAGGGCATGGAAAAACAAATATTCCCTAAGATAAAATGAATTAATGTGGTTGACCTAGGATTTATCTTGAAGAGGAGTGCACACAAAATAGTTTGTCACTTTTAAACGAGGGTAAAAATGGTGTGTTTGATAAGAAAATGTTTTAATGTAAATTCAAATTCAAATGATTGAAAAAAAACTATAATATTAAAAGGGTGATTAGGTAAGGTTCAGTTTCCTAATTGTAATGATATCCTTGTTCAATTCAATTCAACCCGCTTCTATGTTGATTAAAGTGATTTTCCACAATAGTTTCCTCTCACTTCCTTGGTGAAATTATGATGGTGAGAGAAAACCTTACCAAGATCTCAGTTTGGTCAACTCTCCTTCCATGTGCAAAATAGTTGTATTGAATATCCTCAATTTACATGGTCAATACCCTATTAGGTCTTTTTTATCCCAAACAATCAAGAACATTCACTACCCCTTTTGCACATACTGACGATCGTCGAGTACTTCACCACTAATCCTAGGTCTATTACATCGTATATAAACCAGAAATTAGTAGAAGGATATAATGATTATTTTATCAAGGAAAAAATCAATAACGAAATTAAAATTCAAGAATGATCACACTTGATAATAAAATATTCTATATGAAATTTAAAACAATATTTAAAAGAAATAAATTTTATTGAATTATGTCCAAGAACTAAAGCATTACAAAATAGAAAATCAACCCTTCCCTAATCACTCCAAATGTTTACCCCACCATGGTAAAGATAATTGAGATGAATTGGGAAGAATAAATCATTAAAATTTGCGAAAAATTAAATAAATAAAATATAAATCGTAAAATTTCTCCTTCTTGGTGTCCTAGAAGAAATGGGATGGAATGAGAGATGCTTTGAGAGGGAGGATATCTCCTCCTTTTATAGTCAAAACCTATCCCCTTAAGGTTTATGCATTGTATCCCCATTAAATTACATATTCATGCATTGAATCCTTCTTGAATTATTTTCATAATCATCTTGGTTGTTTCCCCATATACTCTTAGCGTATTTGGACTAGTATTCCAAGAATTATTCCCGTTTTAATCTCACAATTTATTCTGTCCAGACAGACTCTCCAAATCAAACACCAGCTGATTAGAATGATTTAATGACCATTAAAACAGCCAATTCATGCGACCTTTTCTTCTTGAAATATGTTTCCAAACTCCTTGTGCGTCCACCCACCTAATTTTACAACAATTGGGACCACCATGAATGATTTATGGACTCCACACCAAAACAAATTAGATCTGTAAACAGTTTTCATGCTCCCACTTGTGATCTTTTTTTGAGCTTCCATATGGCTGTTTCAGCTTTTGGTCAAGAAGGATGAAATGAAGCCATGGATGTGTTCAATCATGAAAATAAAGAATTTTGAAATTTTGATTAGTGTAGAAAATGGTATATCCAAAATATATAAATGATTTAAAATAGTTAAAAATTTGAAATTGGTCATTTTTACTATTCAACTCAAAATAACACCAATATCATAAAAATGTAGCAATTCATCTAAAAGTAACACTTTTGTGGGTTTAAAACAATGAAATTAAATGTAAACTTAATTGAAAATATTTTCCCAATCAATTTTATATAGCACAAAAATTTCATCTTATTCATTGGAAGGTTCTTCTTTCTATTCCCTCACATGGAACTCCTCTTTTATTTTAAAATCATATATGAAAAATACAAACAAGTTTATGCCTTCTACACTGCGGGTCGATCTACCCTTATTAAAATAGACGGGGCCATGCACCCAATAAATAGATAGTTATCAGCATCATTATAGGATATCAAAACCACACATAAATACATATGATCTCCCACCATTAATTCACCCTAAAATTAGTAAACAAAACTTATTCATGGGAAAGATGTTTCACTTTTTATTATAGAAAAAAAATTAATTTAATTTTCATTGGTGACACTCCAAAACACTTTACATCTAGCTAGAATCATAGTCTAAAAAAATACACGTGCTTATGAAATCATTCAATATCACTACAATTATCACCAGAATGATTTCTGCAAAAAATAGTCGCATCACACATCAACATGCACTTCACTTTAGTATAGTTAAAACCCTTTTCCCACTTTGAAATCAAAACACAGAGCACTATGGTGTGGTCCACTTTAGTTGGATGTTTTGGATTTTATCTCTACCTAATAACCATGACCACCATCAAATACAACAACACCCATAATGGGATTACCCTTGTTCCACAAGGATCCTCCTAAACCACTAAAACCTTCAATATGACTGGTCTATACCTATTTTATATCTTTGAACTGATGGTTATTAACTAAACACATTACTTTGACTATGAACACCACCATAATCACTTTGTGCCAGTTTTCCTTAGGTGAACCTCCATTGTGACACTCTAATCTCCATGATGTAGTAAAATCCATTTTTAAAATTTTAATTATCCACCACAGCAAATTCCAGGTCCATATTACCCTTGACCATTTTTCATAGGTGCTCTGGAATTCCACCACAGTGACTAGTACAATATGGTCCCTTTCCAGTTTCCTATTTTAGGAATTCTCTACTTCAACATACTCGATGAAATGTGTATGGTGGCACCTTGTTCCTTCCACAACTTTCACAAACACACCGAATAAAGTGGTATTTCCTATTTTGGATAGCTTCAACACACCATGCCTTGTGTTGAGGCATGTTCCTCCTATTCCTTCTCTAAAATACCTTTGGTGATGAATTTGGTGGCCCAGAACCAACTTCTATATACTTTATGATAACTTGTATTAATTTTTTTGAAAATTAAAAAACTCCTTATCACTTAATTACTATTATTATTTGTAACATGTATGCAATAATTTTCCAAGAGTATATCTTGCACTAAATGTACCTAGAAGTTCCCCACTATGATGAGATCTAAGAAGTTCCGCAAAAAGTATTTATAAATTTTTGTTTTATATCTGGATGAAATCATTTAAGAGATAAGAATGATATAAGATATTAGGGATGGATACTCATGGGACATTGAGGTGCCTTCTCATGGTGTGTACCCTTGGTAATTTCTAATGTATGAAATTATTAGATTGAGACCCACTAATAGAAAACCCACATTTATATGTATCATTGGATATTCCTATATGTGGACATGCGTATTGATCCTTAGACTTTAATATTATTATTAATGTTTATTATGAGTTGCATACTTTGATGTATTGATGAAAACAGTGATGACATATGTTCATGGTGAAGTAGGATATATTAGGTGCATCATGAGTAATATTTTATTATTGAATAATTCAAGAAGGTATTTTCCACTTCTGTTTGTTAATAGAATTTTATATCTCATGATATTTTATGGAAATGATATAGCTTAAATAAATCCATGGACATGGTGTTATATAGGTAAGTTAAAATTTTAAAAATTCAAAGAAGGGACATCGAGCATATATGTTAATGGAACTGGAATGAAACTTTCATGAATAGAGATACCAAAGTAAATGGATTATATTACAATGTAAGCATTCATATGAAGTTTTATTTCTTTATGACATCAACTTCTTTCTCTATGGATTCCTTGAAATGTTTCTAAATGTTAACCTTATATTTTGGGATTCTTTTCCTAATTCCATTGAGGAAGAGTCCTAGAGGGTCACACACTAAGTTTATCCAAAACATTAGTTAAAAAATATTAATATTTAATATTTATGAAGTTGGATAAATATTATTCATATACTCAATTTAATAATTATTCATGTTTACTTGATCACATTTATTAAATCACTAGTTATTTGATAGAAAATATTTAGTAGAATATTTAATAAATATTTATTTTCTATTAATTGAATATAATATTTATTTATTTATTGGAGAATAATACAGTGATATATATTTATTAAATAAATAGTCATTATTCAAGGTCTGATAAATATTGTGGAGGAATGGAAGATTATGTCTATTGGTCTAGTGAGAAATAATATATATGTATATATGTATAATTAGTTCCCAAGCATCTTTATATTATGAAAGAAAATACCTATTTATATCTAGGTAGAGGGGGACCCATTACATAGACTATAGGCCTAATGAAAATGGCCCATGAACATGGCCAAAAGGACCTAGGGATTGATGAAATCCCATTTTTAGCCCAAAGGCTCCTTTGGTGAATATTACTTCGATAGTACCCTAGCTTCCACAGTACCATCACTGCTAAAATAATTGTTATAGTACCCATCACTACTATAGTTCCCATGCTTCCACAATTCTTACACATCTGCATTACTTCTATAGTGCTACTATAGTAACTCAAGAAATCATCCCTGTCCAATTTTGAACTTGGGTCTCTTGGATACATGATTATGGGTTTTACCACTCAAGAACCAACCCAACTAAAATGAAAAAATATATATATTAAATTTATATTAAATAAATAATATTTTATTTAATTCGATAGCTTTGTGAATGTTAAGAAATTTGAAAAAAAAATTATTATTATAGATATGGGGTTATGTGGTGATTGAAGAAATGATAAAGGGAACCTGTTAAATTATTAATTTCTAAACCTAGAAGTATATAAACCCAATTATAATATTTTCCTTTGGTGGACATTCATTTTTTGTGTACAAAGACATCTAGAATAAATTGTATTGAAGCCCTAGAGAGATCATTCTATGAGAATGTTATCAAGAATAGAGAGTGATCTTCATCCACCCCCACTCTCAAGTCTAGAGAGATCGAAGAGACCCCTTCCATGAAGAGATTATTGGGGAAATCAAAATAGAACAAAACAAGGTCAGGATCATCTATGATATCACTCTAATATTCCTACAACGATGTTCATAGTTTCATGGAGCACATGTGGATCACTACTGGAGGGAATCTTCTCCTAATTCTTATAAAAAAATTATGGTACGACTTAGAGATATTTTTAGATTATTCATCGAAGAAATAATTCCTGAAAAGATAATTATGTAATTACTTAAATTAATTATAAAAAATATGTGATGATCTTATGACTTGTTTCAAGCGTTCAACCACCAATTAATATTTTATTTAATTATATAGATCATGGCATTTATGACCATGTAACTATTGGATTAGTCATTGATTATGACAAAATTTTGAGTTAATAATGACCCATATTGCACATCCACTACACCCAAAACCTTCAAGTGTTATCATAGTGGTCAAATAAATATTTATAATTATTTAAATATCATTGATTGATTTATACATTTACCATTAGTTTTCAATTCGTGTTTAATCTTTCATTAATATGAATTGTGAGATCCACTCTTTTCATTATTCATTCTCACAAATATAATGAAATTGGTTAGGTTTTTTGAATGTATATACATTCTAAGAACTCAATCAGAGGTGTTGAGGATTCTAGAAAGATAACACCGGAGAATACACCATGTATCCCATTGGTACACATAGTGTACTTTTGTTCAATGCATCAAGGAATTAATTCATAATTAATTCAATTTGTGCACATTTATTACACATGGTGTATTTAAATACACACCACTTTTTTATCAGACTAGGATAGTGCATGGTCAGATGGACTACATAGTGTGTAACATTTAGACATTATGTGTATCTCATTAGTCAAAGATGGGTTGTGTATTCTCTTATATGAATTACTTGACTGGTGACTGTATAACTCAGAAACCACACACTATGTATCACATGTACACACTGTGTACTCAATTATTTATAGAGAATAATTACACATAGAGTTTTTAAGAATGAACTATGGATAAATAATGGGAAATATACATGTTTTTTTGTTATATTTTACATGTTTTATATATTACCAAATTACACAAAATTAAAATTATTTTATTATACTTCTTAAATAGTATAATTATGTATTATGTGTGTTAATTAAGTTGATAGTACATTCAATGAAATTGTTTATATATATATAATGTATAATTAATTTATCATAATTTTTAGAATTTCATATCATGTATAAATCATATTACAGTCATTTATCTATGCCCATTAAAACATAATATGCTATGTAAATACCATGTGTTCTATATGGTAATTAAGTTAAGATTACATGCTGCTAAATTATATGATAAGTCATTTATGAAATATATAGAATGATAAAATAGTATACCAATATAATAAACATTGGGTAGTTTGGATGGGTACTCACTGTGTTTCCTACAAGGTAAATATTTCATACATAATAAATTTTAAATAAATTTATTTAATTTGTCTAAAATTATGATTGATGAGGGAATAAAGAAAAATTGTATGAGAATTGATATAAAGGAATTGATTAATTGAATAATATAATTAATTAATTTGATCACAATTTATCTTAGAAAAGAAGTATTAGAATTTAATGCTAATTTTAATAAATGCATAATGTGTTTCATGTATGTGGATGATCTTGATAATATACTAGACAATTGTGTGTGATTTGCTTCTTTTTTAAAATTATTAATAAATTAAATTAATCACATGTGATCCATCCCTCCTCCCATTATATAAGGGCTTATAATCCTATAATATTATTCATATAAACCCCTTAACCAATATTTTGTTTCCCTCACCTACAAGTAAGTAAAAGAATATGTAATGGATGGAGGTCCCAAGAAAGTGGAGGTGGTTCTGGTTTGGGTCATATGTGAGAAATATCCAGTAGAGATACATAGGCATATTAGAAGATGCTGCAACACAAACCATAAAATGGTTCAAGTAGTTTTTCCTATAGGTCAATGGTTGGTTTATTATCCGCTAGATAAACTAACAATTAGTAAAAGATCGTGATTGTGACACTTTATTATTTTATTTCTTTCAAGTTTCATGGTTATTTTATTATGGGTGTTTTATCTTACTCATATTAATTAATGAATTAGCGATCTTAGAATATTGAACTAAAATAAAATTGATAATGCATAAATTTTATATAAGACATGGTTAATCACTTAAGTAAATCCATATAATATTAAATAGTATGTAATGAAGATAAAATTAGAAAATTAATCATATAGATAAAATACATAAATTATATATATTAATTTGGTATATCCCTCCACTAATTATGTTAAAATCAAAACATGGTTTAAAGTGGTTGACTGGCCAAAGTGAGGGTGCTTTCAATTATTGAGGAATTTTAACTTGCAACTTTGGATTGTCTTAGCTTAGTTCACATCAAGGGTTGAATACTAATACATGACCTAGTGTAACTAAGAGGAAAAGGATGAGGGAATATGATTTAAGGGTTTCAAGATTGGGCATTCCACTCAATAGATCAAGGAACTATGAGCTAATGTAGTTGGTATTTGAAATTCCAACCTAAAACGCTTCAAATTTATTGACTAGGAAAAGTTGGGGTGATGAGAAAGGGTATATAGATCCTTGAAACTCGAATGTCCTAGAACATGATATTTCAAATTTAATGGTGAGGTTTTTTGGGGTTTGATAAAATAATATAGTTTTTTCCCTACCATTTACCAGATAAAGTACTAAAATTATTCTCATCTTATTTATAGAAATGGAAATAAACATGACTTAAAATATATCATTTTGGTCAATACTTGAGAAGGATCCTTGTATCTCTGGTTTTTTTGGGAAAACATCTCAAGGTGTACCCTTAGTATGTTTTTGGTGTGTTTGTGTTTGTTGACAATGCCAGATGACTACAAATGAGAATGGTTGGTTTTTAATGAAGACAAGTTTTTAAGGTGGTGAAGTTTCCTAGTGTTTGAAAAAAAATTAGCCTCAAAATCAGCATCTTGATGTTGGAAAGGAAGTATTTATTCATAGGTGTGAACTATATAAATAACATTGAATAAAATTGGAAATAAGTGTGAACCATGTACCATTATTCATGGGCTGCGTACCATGTTCCGGGAATAGTATGCAGAGTCGCGGGAACGGTAAGGCAGAACAGTTCGAAAAATTGAAAACAGTTCACGACGAAAGAAGATGTTGTACATAGATGGAATGTCGACGAAAGAGGTGATTGAATTCATAGGAGTGAAGGAAGTATGCTGAACAGGAAGGAAAAATGGTACGTTGGTGGTTTGCAGTCCATGACAGTAGAACGATCGGTATGCGGTGGAGGTCAAATTAAATATTTGGTAAATCTCATTTTAGCGGATTAATTATATATCTTTTCATATCTATGAATCTCTACATCTACTGATTAGTAATGAGATTGATCATCATTAAAAAAATATTTTTCTCTGGGAATTCGGAAAAGTTAGAAAGTGGTTCGCACTGAAGGTGTTTGTTAGAATTCTTAACTTGTAAAGGAGGTCTAGTACACGGAGAGGTAAGTCTAGTGTGTGGAGAGGGAAGTCCGGTACACAGAAAGAGTTATCTCAGTACGTGGAGGATGAATCTTTAGTATATAAGGGATAGATTTCAGCAAGTAGAAACCAGAGGGGGAACTCTGGTGCGCAGAAGTGAAGGCAGTCCGTAAATAGAGAAAAGTTTGCAGACATGAAGGATTTAAGAGAAGAGGTTTGCAGAGTTCGTACAAGGTAGCGACACATGATTGTGAAGCCAAAGGCAGTCCACGGATGAAGGGTGGTTCACAATAGTGGCAGTTATACACAGAGGAGGTAACCACATACCTTTCTCGGTACATAGTACGTAGAAGAAGAAGGTGGTTTTATATTTGCACAAACAAGTTTGTGAGAGCTTCAATTTAGTTTACAAGAGTATTTTTTTATACCTAACAGTACCTAGGAAGGTGGACTTCATCTTCGGGTGAAAAAGGAACTTCAACAGAGCATCTACCTATAGTTGAGGATGCAAGAATTCATGAAAATGAAGGGACCTACATGTCCATAAACTGTGTTTGACCTACAAGTCAATAAACTGTGAGTCGATTCATTTCCAAGAATAGTGAGTGATGGAAGAGGAAGACGGTGACCCTTTCCACCAGTAGTGATCCAGAGAAAGAGGCATAGGGAGTGACCCTTGGGAATTCAGTGATAAAATCTTAAACCTTGTAAAGGCAGTGATCCTAGGCATAAAATATCTAGCCCGAACATTGTACTCATTATTGATAGTGAGCCTTAGTCAATTTGGTACATCGGCACATTTTCATTGTATGCTCCTTGGACGTAGCTCAGTGAGGGTGAACCAAGTAAAAATTATTGTGTTCTATGCATGATTTTATATCTGTTCATATATTTCTATAGGAGGAATAGAGAATTGAGTTTCATTTAACAATTAAACCAGATACAAAAAGAAAAGGTTTTAATCTACCATACCCTGATTCACCCCCCTATCAGGGTATTCGACCTAGTGGACCTAACAATTGGTATTAGAATGAAGGTTGAAAGTTAGTGGTTCTCTCTCAAGAATAATAAATGGAGGTGGTAAATCATAAAGTAATTGTGATATTTTACGGAAATAAATTTCAACTATGGAAGAATCGAATGCAGAACTACTTCTAATCAGTAGGAATGGATGTCTTCATAGATTCTATTAATGGAATATCAGCTGACATTAATAGTGGTGCTGTATCGGAATTAGAAAGAAGATAATTGAATTTTGATGCTAAAGGGATCAATGATATATGGGGAGCCCTATCAAATGAAATTTATACGAAGGTGATTTCCTATAAAACATCACATCTAATGTGGGAAAGATTGTTGAGCATTAAAGAGGGTGACATAAAATATTGTGAAGCAAAGTTGCAGGTTCTGTGGAAAAAGTATGAGGATCTCAAAATGAATCCCCAGGAGACTGTTGATGCATTCTTTGACAGGATAAATATTATTGTGGAAGAAATGTGGGGTCTTGGAGAAGTTATTGAAGATATAAATATTGTGAAATGTATCTTGAGGAAACTTCCACCACGGTTCAATCCAAAAGTTTCAGTGTTGGAAGAAAAAGAACTGAAATAGTTGATACTAGATAACATGCACAGTACCCTTATAGCATATAAAATGATAAATGATGACAACAGTGTAGTTGAAAATAGGAAGTTAGTGGAAGTGGCATTCAAGGACATGAATAATCTCTTCATTGAAGATAGTCTGGAGGAGGAAAATATAGATGATTTCATGTCATTCATCCCCTATAATATGAAAAGAGGAAAAAGAAAGTTCAAAGATAAACTTCCATTTTTATGCTTTCTATACAGAAAGATCGAGCATTTTGCATCAAAGTTTCCTAAGAAGATTGTTGATGAAAACGAAGAAAATGATGAAATCCCCTAAAAAAAGTATTCATAAAATGAGAAAGGGAGGAGAAGTACTATGAGAAAGTTATTCAAAAAGAATAATCTTTTTTCAAGAGAGGATGAAAGTTCAAGGGAATCTGAGGCAGAAGAGTTGGAGGACTGCAATGATCATAAAATAGATGATTTGGTTGCAGTTGTCAAAAATTCATTAACAAGAGAAGAAAGTGACAACAAAGAAGGAGAAATCAATGGTAGAGTTGATATTCAGGCTGAATTAGAAGCCTCCCTTAAAGAGATAGAAATTATGAGAGCCAAAATAAATAAATATAACAAAGTTTTTCGTGATTCCAAACTCTTTATGAAGAAGAAGGAAGAATAGAATTCTGAGTTGAATATAAAAATTGAAAAGTTGAGGTATTCAATGCCAGAATCCTCAAAAAAGGTGGTTAAGTACAACTCAAAATTGAAGAACAAAAAATAGAAATTGATAGTTTGACTGAAACTAGAAAATATCAAATCAAATGTATCAAACAACTATAAGAGGAAGTCGTTAATCTATGACTTATAATTGAATATCAAGAGAAACTTCCAACTCTCGGTTTGACATCAGGAAATAAGATCATACAAGCAACAGATAATATGCGATTTCGGTAGTGTGGTCCATTAGAACAGAAGAAACAATCAATTATAAATAATAAGGCTGGTATGGGGCTTGATCTAAAACACAAATCTATTATGATTCAATTCATACCACAAGCACCCACTCAAAGATTAAATATTTATTTAGGTATGAAGTATAATCAGTAGATTAAAAAAACTCAAGGCTGAACTAGTGGTGCATCATTTCCATATAGGAATGTACCTCACATAAGATGCTATTGTTGTGGTAATATTGTTAGGGTTGGTGTCTTGAGAACCAACTGTTTTGTACTTTTATTACATGAATGTGCGCTTATTATATATTGTTCATTATTTTTCATGACTATAATATAATAATGTCCTAGAATATTTGTTGCATTGATAAGGTCATGGTAGATCCCCACTATGATGAGAACCTTCAAATGATATAACAATATTATTAAATAAAGTTCTATGGATGGATGGCATACTATGATAGGATACATAGTATACAAACTGTCATGTGTGAGTACTCGTAAGAATATGAGACTCTCTCTCAAGAAGTTCACACTTGGTAATCTCCAAGATGGGAGATTATGAGAACAGACTCACCAGTAGCAATTCCGCATTTTTTTGTTTCATCAGACATTGCTATCTATGAGTGTGTGTAATGTTCCTTAGATTGGCAGATTATCATTAACTAATGTCATGACTCACGCACTTATATTTTCTGATGAAACCCATCATGAAGACAGTTGGCGAGAAGTAGGGTACATTGGGAGCGTCAAGAATGGCATGTTGTTAATGGATAAGCCGAGGAAGGATTTTTCCCTTCCATATTTATGGAAAAAAATATCTTGGCCCTTTGGTTGAAATAGAACTGTCGAATAAATTCCCTGGCCATGGTGTCACGACGAGTTTATTTCTGGAAGTCAAAGAATGATAGATCCAGCATATAGTTTTATGACACTGCCAGGAAACCTGCTTGATGAGATATTGAGACAAAGGGATTAAATTATATAGTAAGAATTCATATGATGTGACATGTCAATGCGACATTAACTTATTTCTCTTTGGTTACTTGACCCGTTGCTAGACAGTAATCTTGGACTTTAGGAAAGCCCTCTTAATGCCAACGAGAAAGAGGCCTAGAGGGTCACGCACTAAGTGTATCCATGTAACTCAAGTAGAATAAATATTTTTCCCATATGTGGTTTAATAATTTTTCAAGGAAGCCTAAATCGTTTTAATGTTGGAGGAAGAATAAAATAAAAACAAGTACACATCATGTATTAATGATTACATTCCGTGTAGTTTTTATTTTGAAAACTAGTACACACCGTGTATTATTGAATTTACATGTCGTGTAGTTTTCATTTTAGAAAGGAAATGAATAAATGAAAACATGATATACATTCGGTGTACATTTAATGTACATACCATGTAGTTTTCAATGAAAAACAAGTACACTCTGTGTATTTATGATTACACTCTGTGTAGTTTTTTCAGTCAGGATTTTGAGGAAAAGTACCATTTTATTTAATGATATTTATTATAATCAGTGTGGGCGCATGTCAAGGAATTAATGAATAGACATTGGGTTTTCAAAATTGTTAATGAAATAAATAAAATGCGTAACAAATTTATTTATTATCATAACTCTACAGCCTCAAACCCGATTATAGAAATCCTCACAACCCCAATTCTTTTCCTAAGAGAATCATTGTGCACAAAAATTCCGGATAATTATCTCAAAACCGAAAGAACTTCGTCCTCCAAGAACACTCTCAATACCAAGATAGATCCACCTCCATTGGATCAAAGGTGATCTAAGGCGGAAAACGCAAGCAAAGGATTGTCTACGCTAGCACATGGAGATTCCTTTGGCAATGTCCAGAGATACGTGGTGCATGTGTGGATCACCGCTAGAGGAAGTCTACATTTGGATTCTACGACGCAACAACGAATCACCTTTGAACGTGATCAAAAATATCAACAAAGAAATAAGGCCATAAAAGGTAATTCTTATTAATTAATTAAATTAATTATAATCAACCTGTGATGATCTTTACTTTGTGGTTCCGAGACTTTTCATTTTCTTTGTCTATTTCTGTGATTCGATCCGTGGATACTGGCGTTTATTGTCATATTGATCCCAGATTGATCATTTCAAATGAAAAAAAGGAAAGTGGGCGTATACAACCTTGAGCTTTCACTACGATCGGGACCTTCAATTGGTGTCAGAGAGATTTTACAACATTGATTATAGTTATTTAATTTTTTTTGATAATTTATGCATTTATATTTGATTCAATTCAAGATAAATAATTCTCTAAAACTGAATGAATGAGATTTGTTCTTACTCCTTCGTTTCTCAATTCACATCACAGAAATGAAATTTTAATTTTAATTTTGATTAAATTAAAAATGAGGAACTCATCCGGAGGAGCCGCTCATTCTGTCTGTACAACACAAGAATACACGACGTGTTGTGAAAACTACATGCCCTGTGCATAGGTTTAATGAACCAGTAATGGTCTGCCAAACCACACCATGTGAATTGAGTATGCCTAAGTATTTATTACACCACGTTAACCAGAAATGAATGGCACGTGGAACCAGAATACACGGCGTGTATCTTAAATAAACACACCATGTAGTCTGATCCGACCTAGGTGATATCGTGTACAAGGAGAAGTCGTATTCCACGTACACGGTATTTCCAGTCCGGTAACCATGTAACAAGGAAGTACACTCCATGTTAGATTAATCTACACACCGTGTACTCCAAAATTTCCAATGTACAACACACCAAAGCCCCTGTCGTGTACTTTGGATAAAGGGTGAAAAATACACGGCATGTAGGATATATTACACGTCGTGTACTTTCCAGAAATAAAATTTCACCCGGTTTCCTCAAAAAGTACATAGACCTGTACAAGGAATATGGATGAGAATAATCTCAAGGAAATTCAGAAAGGAATTTCAGATAAAGAATTGATTAATTATAATATAATAATTAATTGAATTCAAGAGTGACTTATCTTAAATAATAGAACGAATAAAGGAATTTGAATTATAAATATGCGTAAATGTTGTTTCATGATATGGATGATCATGATCTAGAGCAAAGACCATATTTATGTGTGTATGGTTTTATTTAAATTTGTTTAATTTTAATTTGATGTCCTGCGAGCCTTCTTCCAATAAAATGTAGGGTCTACGTGGACATGGTTTCTTTAATGTAAACCCTATGTAATGGAGGATCTACCAAGCCAGTGGATACAGTTCAAAAATCCAAAGCCAAGGTGAAACCAACCCAAGAAGATGCAAAGGTGGACAGATGGGAGCTGTAAAACACCAACCATTAGGTTCAAGGTGTTTTCCCTAGGACAGGGTTAGCTTATCAAACCGCTAGATAAACTAACCAATAGAAGCTCATGATCATGCCGTCTTATTTTATTTATTTCTTATTTCATGGTTTATTTATTATTTATTTTTTGTCGTGATCACATAATTAATGAAATAAACAAACATGTAAAGATGGAATAAAATAAAAAAACAGACTATGCATAAACATTATCAGAACATGGTTAATCTCTTAATCAAGCATCAATTAATATTAACAATCATGTCATAATGAAAAACTACACATAAAGAATAAAATCCCACAAATACCATATTAAGTTAGACCAAGCCTTCCGTTACTTGATTAACGGAAATACTCAATAAAATTATGTGTCTGACCAACCATTGTTGGGATGCTTACTTTTATAAAGGAAGCTCTTATGAAAGTTTCGGGTTGACTTAAACATTTTTCATCAAGAGTAGTATCCCTTTCTAGACTTGTAGTAAAATGGAGGCAAGTGTTGAGGAAATCCAAGTTATGATTTCAGGATTGGGGGGTCCACTCAACAGATCAAGGAACTGTAAGCTCACTATTGGCAAAGACTTGTCTACCTAAATACCTTCAAATAGCTTGACCAACCCTTGTTGGTGTTATGCGAAGGGGAATATGGATATTTTCCAATAGAATGTCAAAGCAACTGGACATTCCGAGTTCAATGGTGAGGGCCATTGAAACTTGATAAAAAGGTGGGAGACTTAATAAAATTTATTATTTCTCAAAAAATGTAATCAAGAATGTACTGATAAATATTATATTTTAATTTGTAAAATCAATATGACAAACTCGTCAACCACCTTTTCTCTACAATCAATTCTGGATAAAGACAATATCCTCCCTGGTAGTAACTTTCAGGAATGGTTTAGGAGCCTTCGGGTTATCCTACTCCATGAAAAAAATTATTACATGTCGGAGTCCTCACTTATGGATTCTCCTGCCCAAGGGGTGAGTGATGAATATTTCCTGGTCAATGATCAACATTTGAGCGATACACTCGATGTTCAATGTTTAATGCTATCATCAATATCAAGTGACCTCATGAAGTCTCATGAGGACATGGATGCCTATAGCATTCTTGAGCACCTCTGTGGTCTATTCTAGGAGAGAGAAAGACAAGAAAGGTTTGAGATCTCCAAGGCTCTATATCAGAGCAATCTTGGAGAGGGTGCCCCATCTAGGCCTCATGTTGTCAAGCACATGGGATACATTGAGCGCTTGGAGGCTTTAGGGTTCAAACTCCCCACGGAACTGGGTATCGATCTCATTCTTGCATCACTCTCCCAAAGCTTCTCTAACTTTTTTTTAAATTTCAACATGAACAAAATTGAGAAGTCTCTATCTGATCTTCTTATCCTTATTCTCCAAGTGGACAATGATATGAAGTGTGAAAATACTTTTTTCCTTATGGTGAATAAAAGGAAAGGGAAGGTGAAGAGATTTAAGCCCAAGGCTTCTTCAAGGCCTTCTATGAAAAGGTATATGAAAGGGGAGGCAAGATAATAAGAGGTTGTTTGTTTAGCATGTGGCAAGAAGGTCCACTAGAAGAAAAACTGCACCTAGCCAAGGAAGCAAGGGGAAGATTCAGGTGCGTTTTTTATCAAATGAAATCTATATGTTTCTAATAATTGGGTTTTAGATACTACTTGTGATGCTCACATCTGTATCCAAATATAGGAACCAAGTGGATTCAGAAAGATTGACCGAGGTGAGGTGGATCTGGGAGCAGCCAACAGAGCCAGACTCGCTATTGTAGCTGCCAGAGACTGCCACCTCACATTGCCTACTAGGATGGTCTTGTTTTTAAAAGGATTTTATTATGTACCCTCTATAACCAAGAACATTATATCAGTATCCAGATTAGATACTGATGGATTTATCTTCAAATTTGAAAATTAATGTTGCTACTTTTATAAAGATAGCATTTGTTTTGGTAGGGCGCATTTATATAATGGCCTTTATGTGTTATACTACACAAACCAAGTAATGGAAATCGATGACAAAGTCAATTTACATGACTCATACCACACCCAACTTTGGCATCACCAGCTAGGTCATGCCAATGAGAAACATTTGGAAAAATTACATCAAGATGGGTATTTATATTCTTTCGAACTAAAACCACTTGGTGTATGTCATGTGTGTCTACAAGGAAAAATGACCAAAGCCCCATTTAGTGGGAAAGGTGAAAGGGATAAAGAGATTATAGAATTAGTTCACACAGATGTATGTGGATCATTTCTAGTTGAAGTAAGGGGTGGGTTCTTGTACTTCATAACTTTTACTGATTATTTTAGTGGATATGGATATATTTATTTAATGAGGTATAAGTCAGATTCTTTCGATCGGTTCAAAGAATACAAAAATGAAGTTGAGAACCAGCTTGGTAAGAAGATTAAGAAACTCCGCTCATACAGAGGAGGATAATATCTTAATTAGGAATTCATTGATTTCTTATGGGAGTTTGGGATTCTATCTCAACTCACTTCTCCTTACACGCCTCAGTGGAATGGTGTAAGTGAAAGGAGGAACCGCACCCTATTGGACATGGTGAGATCAATTATGAGTCATGTGAGTCTTCCATTATCCTTTTAAGGATATGAATTACAAACAACAGCACACATACTAAACCAATTAACAACTAAATTGATAAATGGTATTCCATACTAATTATGTAGTGGACGTAAATTTTTGTTATCAAATTTACATGTGTGGGGTTGCGAAGCATTTATTAAGGCCTCTTCAGGTAACAAACTTGCATCCCGACGCACAAATTATATCTTTATAGGATATCCTAAGGAAACAAGGGGATATTACCTATATAACCCCTCAGATAAAAAGGTTACAGTGGAAATACATTCCATATTCCTTGAGAGGGAGAAAATCTCCAAAAGAGATAGTGGGAGGGAGATAGACTTCGATGAAGTCGAGGCTAAAGATACATAGGAGTTGGTACAAGAACAGATTCTACAAAGTCCCGTGGAAGAAAAATTGGTTCCAGTGACACAAGAACTGCATAGGAGCACGAGAGAGGTAATAGAACTAGAATGATATGGTTTTCTTGTCACCGAGGATGGTGAATCATTATTGGTTGACAATGATGATCCTCTTACCTACAAGGAAGAAGCTAAATGCACAGACGCTTCCACGTGGCAAGAATCCATGAATTCTGAAATGGATTTCATATACCAAAACCAAGTCTGGATATTGGTAGATCCTCCAGTTGGTGTAATGTATGTTCGTAATAAATGGGTATTCAAGAAGAAAATGGACATGGAGGGGAAAGTCAACACTTATAAGGCATGAATGGTTGTAAAAGGTTTTATACAGTGTCAAGGAATTGACTATGATGAAACCTTTTCACCGGTTGCGATGCTGATATCCATCAAAATTCTATTGGCCATTTCCTCTTACCATGACTATGAAATTTGGAAAATGGATTTCAAAATAGCATTCCTTAATGGGAACCTCTAGGAAGATGTCTACATGACACAACCTGAAGGGTTTGTGACTCCAAAGGATACCAATAAAGTATGAAAGTTGCATAAATCCATTTATGTATTAAAGCAAGCATCAAGGTCATGGAACATTCATTTTGATGAAGTCGTAACAAAATTTGGATTTATAAAGAATGAATGTGAGCCTTGTGTCTACAAAAGGTTTAGTGGAAGTGCAGTTTTTTTCGTAATAGTATATGTTCATGAAATATTACTAATTGGAAATGAAGTACCTGTCATATAGTTAGTTAAGGCATGGTTGGATAAATGCTTTTCTATGAAATACTTGGGCGAGGCAGCATATATTCTTGGGATCCAGATCCATCGTGATAGATCTAAGAGAATGTTGGGCCTAAGTCAAAGTACATACATTGACAAGATACTGAAGAGATTCAGTATCGAACAATCCAATAGGGGATTGTTGCCAGTGTCATATGGAATTCATCTTTCCAAGAAAATGTGTCCTTAGACACATGAGGAAAGAAATAAAATGTCAAGGATCCCTTATGCATCCGCGATTGGTTCAGTCATGTATGATATGCTTTGTACAAGGCTAGATTTTGCTTACGCATTGAGTGTGATAGGAAGATATCAAGATGATTCAGGAGACTACCATTGGATGGAAGTCAAGACAATACTTAAGAATATGATGCATACTAAGTATATGTTCCTAGTTTATGGAGTAGATGGGGAACTAGACATCAGATGACATGTAGATGCTGGTTTCTAGACTGATAAAAATGACATGAAGTCGCAGACTAGATACATCTTTAGTTTGAATGGAGGTGCAGTGAGCTGGAAGACTTTAAAGAAAGGTGTGGTGGCAGATTCTACAAAAGAGTTCGAGTATATTGCAGCTTCTGATGTAGCTGAAGAAGTAGTATATATGTGAAACTTTGTCCAAGAGTTGGATGTAATACCTAGTAGTAAAGTTCCTATCACACTCTATTGTGATAATACTGCAGCGGTGGCACTTGAAAAAGAGCTAAGGTCACATCAGCGGACAAAGAACATACTTAGGAAGTATCATCTCCTGAGGGATTTTTCTCAGAGAGGTGAAGTTGTAGTGGGCAATATTTCCATGGAAGACAACATGGCAGACCCCTTGATGAAATCCTTGACTCATCAGAAATATGATCATCATGTGAGGTTTAGTGGACTAAAAGTCATAGGCAGTTGGCTCTAGTCCAAGTGGATGTTTATTAGGGTTGGTGTCCTGAGAACCAACTGTTTTGTACTTTGATTACATTAATGTGAACTTATTATATATTTTTCATTGTTCTACAGACCTATAATATAATAATGTCCTGGAATATTTGTTTCATTGATAAGGTCATGGAAGATCCCCGCTATGATGAGAACCTTGAAATGATATAACAATATTCTTAAATAAAGTTCTATGGTTGGATGACATACTATGATAGGACACATAGTATACAGACCATCATGTGCGAGTACTCGTAAGAAAATGAGACTCTCTCTCATGGAGTTCGCACTTGGTAATCTCCAATATAGGTGATTATGAGAATAGACCTGCCAGTAGCAATTCTGCATGTTTAGTTGTCATCGGACATTTCTATCTATGATCGTGTGTAATGGTCCTTAGAACAGAATATTATCATTAACTCATGTAATGACTCGCACACTTAGATGTGCTGACAAAAACCATCACGAAGACAGTTGGTGGGAAGTAGGGTACGTTGGGCGCGTCATGAATGACATGTTGTTAATGGATAAGTCAAGGAAGGATTTTTCCCTTCCATATTTATGGAAGAAAATATCTCGGGACCTTTGAATGAAATAGAACTATAAAATAAATTCCATGGATATGGTGTCATAATGATTTTATTTTTGGAAGTCAAAGAATGATAGATCAAGTATATAGGTTTATGACACTGGCATGAAACCTGATTGATGAGATATTCTGACAAAGGGATTAAATTACACAGTAATAATTTATATGAGGTGACACGTCAATGCAGCGTCAACTTCTTGTTAATTAATTAAATTAATTATAATCAACCTGTGATGATCTTTACTTTGTGGTTCCGAGACATTTCATTTTATTTGTCTATTTCTATGATTTAATCCGTGGAGACTGGCATTTATCATCATATTGATCCCGGATTGATCATTGCAAATGACAAAAATCCAAGAGGGCATATCCACCCACGAGCTTCCACTGCGCTCGGGACCTTCAAATACGAGACAATCTCAAAATGTATGCTCCATAGAAAAGAGGTACCAAAGGGAATAATACAAACAAAGGAAGTCATATTGAGCTCAAAATATTTGTTCATTATTTCAGGTTTAAAGGAATCAATCATATGGAAAGTTATTTCACATCAATAATCCAGAGGAATGTGCCAAGGAAGATTGCATTTTGTCATAAGAAGCATCCCAATGTATCTTCAAGAAGTTGAAAATTAAAAATCGATTTTCAACTCTATTGGATGAAGTAGGTCTATCATATGCTAAAGAAGAACAAGATTATCATTCCATTAGGAGTATTAATTCAAAGACTTTGGTAAAAAAATAAAAGGGTTGAGCAGGCCGTGGTTGCATAAATTTCTTTTAAGGAATTAGATCGCACGGGAATATGGATAATTGACAGTGGATGCACGACTCATATAATGGGAAATAAGGATCTAGTGACCAGAATCGGATATGATAAAGAAGGTATTGTAATATTTGGTAATTATGAAGGCCTAAAAATTATTGGTTCTGGAAAAACCATGTTTGGAGGAAAAGACATGTGATAAACAGATGTCTTTGTTGTTGATGGACTTAGTCACAACTTTCTTAGTGTCAGTAAATTGTGTGATTCGGGGAATGAAATAAGTTTTTCCAAAAAATTATGTATCAACAAGGAAAAATATGGTGTTTTTGTGTTGCAAGGAAATCATAAAAAAGGGAATCTCTACATCGTGAGTGGAGAAGAAGATATGTGCTTTCTATCAACGGATGAAGAAAACAAGTTATGGAATAAGCGTCTTCGCCACATAAGCCAAGGTTCCTTGGAAGATCTAGTGAAATATGATGTAGTTATAAATATCCGTAGATTATCACATGATTGTACTCATACGTGTGATTCCATCTAGCAAGGGAAGATCATTCAGAAGACATATAAACAAAAGGAGCACAAGTCAACAAGATTGCTTGAGCTAGTTCTTATTGATGTGTGTGATATAATTTCACCAAGGGTTATTGATGGGAGGAGATATTATGTTCTCTTCATTGATGACTATAGAATAATGGAATGGGTATCAATAATCACCCACAAATATGAATTGTTTAGTTTCATTATGAGATATCGAAGGGAATATGAAAAGATGCTTGGTCGGAAAATCAGGACAATTCAAATAGATAATGGAGCATAGTTCACAAATAGAAAAGTGTAGGATTATCTTGAGAAACATGGGATAAGGTATCAAGTTTCAGTAGTAAGAACACCATAGCGGAATAGAGTAGTTGAGAGGAGGAATCAGATTTACAATAATATGGCCAGAACAATGCTCATTGAGAAAGACCTTCTAGAGAAATTCTGGAAAGAAGTAGTGATGACAGCAGTATACACTTCAAATAGAGATTTACTTTGTCCAAAAGATGAGAAGACTCCATACAAGCTATGTTATGAGAATGATCCGTCATTGAAGTACTTTCGAATATACAGAAATAAATGTTTCATTCTCAATAAGAAGAAACATAGGAAATTTGAATCTCGTGAGGATGAAGGGATTTCCTGGGCTACTCAAAGAAAAGTAAAGCATATAAATGCTTCAATAAGTGTCTGGGAAAGATAGTTGAAAGTCATGACATGACTATAGTGGAGAATTAATAGAATCTTCAAAAAATTATTGATCATACTTAGGAGGACAGTGACAAAGAGATGAGCAGGTCAGGAGATACTCCAACTCTGTAGGATGATTCAGAAGAAGACTTAGATGATGAGAATAAATTAGTGTCATCCCACATACCAACAAGAAGAGCTAAAATTGATAGGCAAAATATAATTGGTGATTAGATAGTACCAGTGCACACAATAAGGATGAATTCTCTACAAAAATAATCATACATATCATAAGTTAATCCTAAAAGATTTAATGAAGCAACGAGAGAAGATAATTGGGTTCAGGTAATGTATGAAGAGCTCAACCAAATTTAGTAGAATCTAACATGGGAAATTGTTTCGATACCAATAGACAAGAACGTTATTAGGAAAAAGTGGGTCTTTCATAACAAAATGAATGAATATGGTGTTTTCATTTGAAACAAATCATGGCTGGTGTGCAGATGGTATTATCAAATAGAGGGTATTGGTGTTGATGAGACATTTTCACATATTTCAAGGCTGGAGACAATCATATTATACTTGATTGTAGTTGTGCAACGAAAGTATAAAGTTTTCTAGATGGATTTAGAGTCATCATTTCTAAATGGAGCGCTGGAATAAGAAGTTTTCAATGATTAGCCATATGGTTTTCTTATTCATGAAGATGAGAACAGAGTCTGTCAGATGAAGAAGACTTTATATAGTATGAATCAAGTTTCAGGCGCATTATATTCAATGATTGATCAGTTTATAAAGAAGCTCAGTTTTCTGCATTTTGGAGTTAATTACAATATATATATTAATAATGGTAATATTCAAAGGATGATGGTGATGGCTTATGTTGATGATATAATCTTTGGGGGATCATATGAAGCACAATGCAGATAGTTTTCTGAATTCATGAAAAGAAAGTTTTAAATATCGATGATTGGTGAGTTGATGTTTTTCCTTGGCTTACAGTTGACACAAGGATGGAATGAAACTTTTATTTCTCAATATAAATATGACAAGGATGTTTCGAAATTGTTTGGAATGGATAATTCCAAGGAGATGAAGACTTTTTTTGTTACTCAGATGAGACTATCCAAAGATGATTATGGAAAGGCAGTTAATATCACGGAATATAGGAAAATCACTAGAAGCCTGTTGTACGTGATAGAGACAAGGCCTGATATTATATTTTCTATATGCCAAGCAACGTGGTATCAAAGTAATCCCTAGGAAAGCCACATGGATGAAGTAAAAATAATTCTTTGGTATATCAAGAGAACAATGGATTTTTGCCTAATGTATAATGAAAAATCTCAGCCATGTAATTGGAATATACTGATGTGGATTGGGCTCTCTTTCCCTCGGAATATGGGGATGACCGCCTTGATGGGAGGTTCAAACGTTCTGATCGGTTTCTAATGGGTTTGTTCATAGAACTAGAAACATCCAATGATTCCACATCCATTCAGACCTACTTTCCAAAGGTAGGTTCTCATTAGTTTGTGGACTGATGAGGCTTAGGAATTTGCATTCTTCGAGAGGATGGGAGGTCGGACTCATCACACCTTTTTGAGGGGAATTATTGTCTACTCCGGGACTCTCTTTATAGATTTAAGTTATGTTCGTGAATCTTTATTACATTACCAAGTATAAAATGAGCTTTCCTTCAGATCTAACAATCAGTGATTAAATATGTAGGAAAATTAGAGAATCTTTTGTATGTATTTGAGGTTCTTCATCGATAGAGAATCATCTATATTTATTAGAGATTCATGGTCAATGGTACCCTTTGACACATTTATATAGAAGTCTCTTGGTCATTATGATGACCATACTGGTTTTAAAGCCACTCAGTGGGGCAGTTGAAGTTTATTGCCATTCAGAAGGACATGGATTATTTAAGATTTGGGATCGAACCCGTAGACGGGCTACCTACGTATCCTTTGTTTAGAAAAGTAATCAGAACCCACATAGTTCGAGTAAGGGAGTATGATGTTTATGATTGATGGCTCAAAGAAGGATGTCACAATTACTTTTACACTATAAGCTCACGTGAGTCATGCTCGGTGTAAGAAACAAGAGGTATTGGTAAAAATAAGAAAATTGTTCCATGAAAGATGAAATCATAAGAAAAAATGTGGGGCTTATGTATGTATGACTACCCAGATAAATGAAGGTTAGGATTTACTTTAGGGAAGAAATCCAGGAATAGGGTCCATAAAGGTATTTGTGCTTCATCGAGATTTTGAATACTCTAACTTGGGTTTTACTCCTGAAAAGGAATCCCAGATCAAGGGTAAATTAGGACTGGTTAAGAGAATTATGACTGGGGCTTACTCCTGAAAAGGAAACGCAGGCTAAAGGATTATGACTGGGGATTATTCTTTAAAAGGAATCCCATGGTTCAGGGAATTAAGGTTTGGGGCTTACTCCTGAGGAGGATGCCCAAATTAGGGGACTGGGGCTTACTCCTGAAGAGGATGCCCATATTTGAGACTGGGGATTACTCCTAAAAAGGAGGCCCAGGTTAAGGGATCTAGGGCATACTCCTAAATAGGATTCCCAAAAATTGAGAGGCTTGGGGCTTACTCCTAAATAGGATGCTCAAATTTGGGATCTTTAAGAATTGGGGCTTACTCCTAAGGAAGATGCCCATATTTGAGACTGGGGCTTACTCCTGAAAAGGAAACCCAGGTTAGGGGATCTGGGGCCTACTCCTAAGAGGATGCCCAAATTAGAGGACTTATGACTGGGTATTATTCCTGAAAAGGAGACCCAGGTTAAGGATTCTCTCATATTAAAGGATGAGGTTGAATGAATGAACTCTCAATCTTTAGTGACATAAAGATATGTAAATCACTAGGTTTTGAGAGATATTCGACAGAATTTCTTTCAGATAAGGAAGTCAAATTAAGAAATCATGCAATAAATGGCTTTGAAGAGTGTCTTGAAGACTGAATCTTGAATAAGAATGGTTTAATGGCATAAGATGGGTAAAAACGGTCAAGAAAGGCACCCAAAAAGGCAGGGGCGCGCATGTCCTGGCAGGCGTGCAGGTACTGTGTGGGCGTGCAAGTCGTGGCCGTGAAGGTATGCATGTGTGACACATGGTGTACTTGCGCGATGGTTAACCAGCAGGGTAATTCTTGAGTGACTTTAGGTTAAGGCCTTTAGAATCCTCTTAAGGTTCTTCCAGGAGAGGGGCGCGCATGTTCTATTGAAGGCGTAAGGCGGTGCGCAAGTGTGGCCATTTCCCTTAAGGGATGGCCACCTAGGTGCGCAAGTGTTGATGAGTTTCAACACTTAGGACTTCCTCCCCATCTTTAGATCTTCTGTTCTTGGTAATAAATTACCTTAGAAGTGTTCTGGAAGCTTTGAGAAGAGACTAGGGCACCGGGAGCTCAAATCTGGGTTTCTGGAAAAAAATCCTCCCCGAAATGGGGGGCCCACTAGGGGTATTTATAGGTTGGAGAAGACACCGGGCAGTTTTCACTTAGGGCACGCAAGTCACTTGCGCGACCATTAGGTGGCGCGCAAGTATACTTGCATGACCATTAGGCGGCGCGCAAGTGTACTTGCGTGACCATGAGGGAACTTGCGCGACCTGTGGTCAATGTTCTCCTTGTTCATCCCTTTGTCGGTTTTTGATGTTTCTTCAAAGGATGAATTACTTTGGACTAAGGTATTTCCATTTTTCAGTCATTAGACTTGGTGATGGAAAGGAGCGTCAACAAAAGTCCCCCGTCAGAGTTGGATCCGGGGAGAAAAGAGGATTTGACTCTGAGGTGAAAAGAAAAACAAGAAATCTGGCAGTTTAAAGTCATGCATGTCGGACATAAAGAGGCTAATGTTTATGGTCGAAATAGCTTTGAATGAAATGAATTAAAATTGACTCAATTCCTTGACAATTCATATGAAAACAAAGTACCATACTCAAGTATGAGGGAAAAAATGTAAACTATGACCTAAGAATATTTGAATCTGAGGAATGATATGAAAAAGAGCTAAAAGTCATTAGAAGAAGTAGTTCCCAAGAGTGAAGTTACCATTATTTAACAAACCCGTTAGGGGGTTGAATTATGCAGGGCCACCTAAGGGCATTGGATGCATAGTTAAATAAATAGTATCTTTTAGCTAACAATTCTGTTATGTAGACTGTTTATGCAAGGCCACCTATGGGCATGTACTGCATAGTCAGGCAAAAGAACTCTCAGAAATTTACATTCCTAGTGCTAAAAGCCTGTGAATGTTTATGGGGATTCAAATTTTCCAAAGTATAGAGTTTGATGTATATAAAGAGGTACTTGAATATGGAGAAGATATTTCCAAACGAGATTATCGATGAACTGGATGGATATCACTCCTACGAAGGTCTGACCCAAATGTAGGGAAGGAGAATATAAACCATATACTTGAATACTTTCAGATCATGAAAAAGGATATGGGACAAATATGTTAAGGATGGCTGTTTTTGTGGATCCTTACATACTTTCATTTAAGACAAATAAGGACAAAAGAGGAATTCTTCCCAAGAATGAAGTTACCACTATCCAACAAACCTGTTAGGGGGTTCAATTATGCAGAGCCACCTAAGGGCATTGGCTGCATAGTCAAATAATAGTATCTTTTGGCTAACAAGTCTGTTATGTAGACTGTTTATGCAAGGCCGCCTAGGGGCACGTGCTACACAGTCAGGCAAAAGAACTCTCAGAAGTTTGACATTTTTGTGACTAGAAGTCATGAAAAGGGTTATGAGGATCTGGAAATATTTAAGGTTGGGATTATGACACATAAAGATGGGTATTTTTCAATGTATACAGAGATACAAAGATCAATTCTAACCATAATCATGTTGTGGTTGGGTCCTGAATTGAAATATTGGACTTCACTATGTATCACATAAGGATGAGAATCAAGCCAGACGTAGTTCTTAAACTACATTTTAACTTCATGTGGGAAAAAAGGATTAGATATCTTAGTTTAGGGTCATAGAGCTTGGACCATTGTAAGAAATACACAGTGTGTGTTTTCATGGGGACTTGTCAACCAAAGGACTGAAAGTGGAATTTGGGGTTAGGCCCAAATACTTGGGGCTGGATTCGAGGGACACTCAAACGTTCCTGCGTATCCCATAAGGATGGGAATCAAGCCCACGTAGTTCTATAAATACCCTTTGTACAAATTTGGTTCGTACATATGAATGGTGAAAGGGGACTTTAGTACAATGATGGTTTAACCCAAGATAAAAGGTTTGGGCGTTTCCATGTATGCATGTAGTTTTTGAAAATGAAAAATGATTGAAAAATCAATGATAATAATGGTTCCCTCTCAGGTGAGGGTATCAAAGAATATTGTAGTTTATTGTCATACTGGAAAAAATTGTTGTATAGTTTAACGTCATATAACAAGGATGAATGTGAACCAATATAAAGATATTGATTCTAGGGGCGGTTTCACAAATCAACATCTTATGAGATGGAGGTGAACCGATGTGAAGAGATTGGTTTTGGGCTTGAACCTTGGGAGGTTGCCTACATACCCAGCCTAGAAGGCAAGGGTCAAAGTCCTTGTAGTTCAATTAAAGAATGAATTAATGATCAAGTTGTTCGTGGGGAAAACGACCTAAAAAAATGTTGTTGGGACTTACACATGTTTAGCGACCCAAAGAGAGGGTTATGGTTGAGGTTTTCTCTATGCTCACGTGAGTCATACTCAGTGTGAGAAATAAGAGGTAACAACAACCTTAACGATGCATAGTTTAATGTCATGTAGGACATATAAAGGGACTATGTAGTTTAAAGTCTTGCAGTTAGGACTATTAGTGCTACACAGTTTAGTGTCATGTAGCAGGGACAAAATATTGTTTAATGTCATGTAGGACATATCATGGACTTTCTGTACAGTTTAGCTTCATGTAGTTAGGATGATGGGGACAATAGAGTTTAATGTCATGTTGGATGAAAGGGGGGGACTGTGCAGTTTAGTGTCATGCAGTGAGGACAAAAGAGTGCACCATTTTAACGTCATGTTGGATGCATTGGGGATTTTTTCACAGTTTAACGTCATGTTTGATGAAAAAGGGACGATACAGTTTAGCGTCATGTTGGATGTAAGTGCGAATAGTTTAAGGTCATATGCATGGACCATGGATGGTGCAGTTTAATGTCATGCTAGACGGTGGTGTAGTTTAAGGTCATACATGACCTTTTATGATTATGTAGTTTAGCGTCTTGCTGGACGTAAGGGACTTTTATACAGTTTATCATCATGTAGTTAGGACGTCATAGTTTAACATCTTGCTGGACGTAAGGGACTTTCAAATAGTTTAGGGTCATATGCATGGACCATTGATGATGCAGTTTAAGGTCATACAGGACCTAGTCGCAGTTTAAGGTCATAATGGACCATTTAGGGAACTTTTTCACAGTTTAACGTCGTGTGGGACGAAAGTACAAATAGTTTAAGGTCATATGCTTGGACCGTTGATGAATAGTTTAACGTCATATAGCAAGGACGAACTGGTGCCACACAGTTTAGTATCATGTTGCAGGGACATAGTACAGTTTAATGTCATGTAGGACGAATGTAAGGACTTTTGTAAGTTTAGCGTCATGTAGCTAGGACGATGAAGGTGACACAATTTAATGTCATGTTGGACGTATGTGCAAATAGTTTAGGGTCATATTCTTGGACCTTTTCTGTATAGTTTAACGTCATATAGCAAGGAGAAACTGTAAGGACTTTGCAGCTTATACAAAATACTTCTTCAAAAATATGGCATTGGTTGGAGTAGTGATGAGTTCTCCATCCATCAAGATTAATGAATAAGCTCCATTGGAGTAGACCCTATTATTAAATAAGGTCCTTCCCATTTTGGATCATGCTTGGGAGGTTTCTTTCCTGGTATGATTGGATTTTTGATAACTAATACCAATTCTCCCCGAGTGAATGAACGAAGACAAACATTTTTGTTAAAAGCTCATGCTATTCGATTCTGATAGACTTCCAAGTGGTGCAAAGTGAACAATCTTTTCTCATATAACCGTTCCAATTCATTCAATCACTTTTGAGATTGTTCATCTGTAGATGATTGATCACAAATGGCAACTCTGAGTGAGGGTAGTGGAACTTCAATGGGCAATATGGATTCCGTTCCATATACCAATGAATATGGAGTTGACCGAGTTGTAGTGCGGGTGGTAGTCTGATAAGCCCATAAAGCATGAAAGAGTTTATCAGGACATGACCTCTTATCTTTATCCACCATCTTTTGAAGTATATTTGAAAGAGTCTTGTTAAAGGCTTCTATCTGTCCGTTGGCCGCTGCATGATACCGAGATGAATGGTTGGATTTGATGTTGTATTCTTGATACAATTTCTTCACCTCGGATGAACAGAAATTGGTGCCATTTTCCGTCAATATGGTATGAGGGACACCAAATCTGGTAATGATGTTATACTTGATGAAGCTAAAAATGCATTTAAAACTGACTTCCTTGAGAGGTATTGCCTCTTCCCATTTGGAAAATAAGTCAGTAGCAGTAAGAATGTACTTAAACTGCTTGGTCGTAGCTGAAGGGTAAGGTCCCTCCACATCCATTCCCCATGTGGCAAATGGCCATGAGTATTTAGCTGTATGAAGAAACTCTGGAGGTTGATGAATGAAGTTGGCATGTACTTGGCATGAATGAAACTTCTTTGTGAAATCAACACAATCTCGTATCATTGAAGGACAAAAGTATCCAAGCCTTTGAATTTCATCAGACAGTCTATGTCCAGATTGGTGGGCACCACAGACTCCTGCATGCACTTCTTTCATGAGAGCTATTGTCTCTTCACCATCAATGCATCTAAAGAGAACTCCATCAAAGCCACGTTTGTAGAGAATTTTCTCTAGGTGATCTGGGCTATCATAAAGAGAAAAATTAACCACACGTCGCCGGATTTGTTCTTTCTCAGCTCTATCAGGTGGAAGTGTTCCATTTTGAAGGTATTCCCTGATAGGTGACATACATCCTGTAGTATGACCATACGGTTTAGGAATGGAACAAATTTCATTAATTTCCTCTATCTTGATTCGAACATAAGGTGAAATTGCACGACGGTGGGCAATACTGATGGTTGTCTCATCCCGATTTGGATCTGCCAGAGTTGTGGCTATATTAACCAATGCATCAGCTTGAGCATTTTGTGATCTTGGGACATAAGAAAATGTCGGTTCCAAAGGGAATTCCGCCATTAACTCTATGACGTAATCATACAAAGGGATTAGTTCTTCTTTTCTGATGGCATAATCCCCATTGACTTGTTTGATTACCAGGTCTGAATCTCCTTTCACCTTTAAGTGATTCACTTGTGCTTGAAGTGCTAATTCCAAACCTATGATTAGAGCTTGGTATTCTGCTTCATTATTGGTACCACCTTCCCTCAATTTGAAGGAATAAGGTAACACTACCTTTTCTGGAGAAATGAGCAAAATTCCTAAGCCAACTTTGTTGAATTTAGGATTTTCCATTTTCTTCCCTGTTGGACTTCTGGAAGCACCATCAAAATACATTTCCTAGGCTTGAGGACTTTCTTGAATATAGAAGACTTCCTCATCAGGGAGTTCAATATCTGAAGACGTGTCTTCCACTGAAGGGTGTTCAGCTAGGAAATCAGCCAGATCTTGGCCCTTTATCGCCTTTTGAGACACATACTGAATGTCGAATTACTGCAAAATAACTGCCCACCTTGCTAGACGTCCTATAAGCATTGGACGACTAAGGATGAATTTGAGTGGGTTATTGCGAGATACCAATTGGACCTCGTGATGTTGCAGGTAATGTCTCAACTTTTGAACTGCAAAGATTAATTCCAGACAGCACTTCTCAATACTTGAATACTGGGTTTCTGCTTCAAGCATAGTTCGACTGAGATAGTAGAGGTTGTTTTCATTCCCAGCATCATTCTTTTGAGCAAGAAAGGCACCCAATTATCGCTATAGAGCTGTCACATAGACGATAAGTGGTCTTCCTTCAACAGGTGGCATGAGTACCGGTGGACTTAAGAGGTATTTCTTGAGAATATCGAATGCTTCTTGACATTCTTCAGTCCACTAGTAAGTGACTCCCTTCATCATCAATTTGTTAAAGGGTAAACTTTTGCCTTCCAAATTGGCGATGAAATGCCGAATATAGGCTAAGTGTCCTTGAAGTCCTCTTAATTCTTTGAAATTTTAAGGAGGTGACATACCAAGGATTGACTTGGAATTCTCAGGATCGACTTCAATACCACAATGGCATACAACAAAGACGAGAAATTTTCCTGAGGTTACCCCAAAAGCACATTTTAAGGGGTTCATCTTCAAATTATGTTGTCGAAGCTTGCAAAATATGACTTCCAAATCATCCAAGTGATTAGAACTTTGTTTGAATTTAACTACCAAATCATCTACATAGCATTCAACAAACTTCCCTAAGAAGGGTATGAAGATACGATGCATGGCACGCTGATATGTTGCACCTACATTTTTTAAGCCAAAGGGCATTACCCGGTAACAAAACACACCCTGAGGGGCTCTGAAGGATGTGGATTCCTCATCTTCTGGGGCCATTCAGATCTGATTATATCCATAATATCCATCCATGAAGGAAAGCACTTCATAGCCAGTTCTTGCATCAATTAAAAGTTCTGTAATCGGTATAGGGAAATCATCCTTAGGACAATGCTGATTAAGATCTCTGAAATAGATGAAAACTCTAATTTGTCCGTTATTTTTATTTACATGGACAATATTATCTAACCACTTGGGATACTGAACTTCTCTGACGAAGTTAGCTTTGATAATCTTATCCACTTCAGCTTAAATTTTAGAAGTATAAGTTGGGTGTGTTCTTCTAGCGGCTTGCTTAAATCCTCTATGTTCTTCTGGTAAACCCAAATGACGAGTAGCAACATCAGGATCAAGCCCAGACATTTATGTATAGTTCCAAGCAAAAATATCTCTATTTCTCTTTAAAAAAGAAATATACATCTGTTGCTCTTCAAGGGTCATGGTCACACTGATTAAAGTGGGGTGTGGATCTTCCTTTGTACCCAGATTTATTTCTCTGAGTTCATCCACAATGGTAGAGATACCCTCTTCAAATGCTGGAGGAGCATCTATGATATCTTCCTCTTCTTCTTCATCATGTGTTATTTCCTCCGTCTCTACTTGCATAGTAGATGACAAAGCAGAATTTTCATGATCAGAAGAGATGTCAAAATTTGAACATTTTGAAGAGGAAGTTTCCATTTTTGACCCTATTGCTGATGAAGGGTCTTCTTTGGGTAATAAAGAGGAGATGATGGATTGAGAATCGACATCATTGTTCACCTCCGATGTTGCTATAACTTCTTCTGGCCTAATTGGCGAAGCATAGACTTGTTGGATTTCAGCAGATGAAATGAAGACGTCACCATTTGTGCTTTCATCACTGCTTGGTAGATTACCAATTTCTCCTATGTTGTCTGGCTCGATTTCCGTAATTGACATTATGAATCATTCCATAATAGCATTTTGATTTGGGTCTATCTTTTCAATTTGACTGATAGGAAACACATAATCTGTACTCACATGTGTAAATGGATTTATTGGAATTTTTTCCAAACCATATGGAGCATTAACTTGGGTAATTTCCTTTGTTATGGATTTATCCTTTTTCTTCATGTGATAGAATTCCGCCTCAATGTATTGAGAATCAAATGTCTTGAACGGGGCCTTATCACCATACAACGTCGCAACTTGACCATCGAAACAATATTTGAGACATTGATGGTATGAAGAAGGTATAGCTGCATGTTGATGTAGCCAGGGTCTTCCAAGCAAAATGTTGAAGGATGAGTCTTGATCAACAACCATGAAATCTGAATTGGATACAAGATCTCCAAACTGTGTTCTAAGTGTAACTTCACCCAGTGGTTCTTGTTCATTTTTATCATATCCCTGTAGCATCATAGTGGAGGGAGATAAATCAGATTCTGTGAGGCCCAATCGACGAAGTGTACGAATGAGCATGAGGTTGAATCATGAACCATTGTCAGTGAAATCTCTTCAAACATCCACGCCATTGACCATTCCAGACAAGTACAATGGTCTAATATGTCCATGCACAACATCATCTTCATCTTCATCAGTAAAGGATATTATTGCATGGCATTCTGCAAGATTATTCTCTATGTGACAGACTTCAGCTGTTGCAATTTCAGTTTCAAACTCCTGAGGACTTGACAAAGCCTCGATGAGTGCTTCCTGAAGATCTTTTGACAGATTCAGAGCATCCAGAATTGATAACTTGGCTGGTACTTGGGCCAAGTGTTTCAATATAACATACTTTTGATCCAGAGGTCTTCGTTTCCCAATAGGAATATGTGGTTTAGCAGGTACCTTGGAAGCAGATGCTTTGGAAGTTGATGAATCTTGTATTGGGATAGGAGTTGGCAATATTCCTTGTTTTGGAAGATTAGACCGATTAGATCCATTTACTTTCTGAGAGGAAGAAGATGGAACCTTCAACCGGTCTTCCAAAATAATTGTTCCAGGACTGAATTTTCTATTGGTAGAAGAACTTGCTTGTTCTTGCTGAGCTCGCTGAAGGGCTCTACCACGAGTTTCTGCTGCGTACACAGTTCTAGCAGGGGTAGAATTAGAATAGTGGCTTCTGAAAGATCCACGCCTTCCCCTGTATCCTGAGCCCCTGGAACTTCCTCTGATTCCTCTGTTTGATACAGGGAATTCAGGCTCATTGAAATTGAAACTGCGACTGGCATATGGATCTGTTAATTGAATCATATTAATAGAACCAAAGATTAACTCTTCTTCTGATGAAGACTCTGCCTGATTAGCCTGTTTAGGCTTTGCCGTTTGGTGGGGAGGTGCTCGTGACTTTGAAGTAGATGGCATGAAGTCTGCCAAAGTCAAAGACAACTTAGGCTTTCACACATACTCATCTTCTTCTGATTCTTTTTCTTTCTTTGAATCATGTCGTTTCTTTGAGGACTTTCCCTCTAATGAAGAGGGTTTTTCCACAACATTCATGGAAGAAGACACAATTTGTTTCCTTAATTGTGTTCGAAAAATAGCATGAGTTTGATTGATTGTCTTTATGACCATCCAATCATCATACTTCTGTGCATTTTTTCTTTTGACTTCTTGTCATTCACCTTCCTCCTCTGGAACTGTAGCAGTGACACATGCTACCTAGGCTGAGGAGCCTTTCAATGTGACCTGTCCCAAGTCGACCATCTTCTGTAGGAGGTCTTTGAAGACAAAACACTCCTAGATGGGATGCCCCAACATTTGATGAAAAGGGAAATAATTAGGATGGTCTTCATCTCCTTTCTTTTTTGGCCTCTTGGGTATTGGAAATTGAACCAAATTGTTTTCCAGAGAAGAAATGAAATAACCAGAAACTTGTTCATTTCGAAAAGAGTATGTTTTGCTCTTCAAATCCTCAAATTGTTTTCTTCTTTGATATCTTTGATCATCTGGACGAAACGGCATTTGTTGTTGGCGCTCTGGAGGTGGAGCCCTTCGAGAAGATGAAGGTTTTGAAGTAGAAATATGTACAGGTGCTGGTTTAAGAATAACTATAGTAGTTTCTACTTTACCCATTCTCCTTCCTAGAGCTGATGGAATTATACGAGATTTAGCCTTAGCCTGTATAAGGGAATCTTCAATCTGCTGAGCGATTGAAGTAAGGTCTCAAAACCCTCCTGTGTATTTCACAGGGATTAATGGCGTGCGTAATTCATCACGCAGATTTTCTACACAGATTGGCAACAATTCTTCTTGAGGGAGTGTTAAACTCAATGAATATGTTAATCCCTTCCAATGAGCAATGAAATCAGAGACTCTTTCATTCTCCCTTTTCTTACAATTTGTAAGATCGAAAATTGTTGTCTTTGGAAAAGTTGAGCTAAACTGAAGGAGGAATTTTTGGCGAAGATCCTCCCATCCGGTAATTGACCGAGATTGCAATCTTGTATACCAAACAAAAGCTAGTCCTTGCAAGGTTCGTACGAAGCATCTGAGTTTCACTGCTTCTTGCTGCTCCAGAGTTCCCATCATAGGATCGCAAAAAGACACATAATGCGTCAAATGCTATTCAAGATCGCCTGATCCATTGAAATTAGGGAATACAGGATTCCCAAAATTGGATGGAGGAGAAATTGAATCTACCAATTCATGGTAAACATTCTTTTCTGGTTGAACTTGCGCACGTTTCCCTTCCATAGTTTCTAACCGAGATGTTAATGACTCAATAGTAGTTATTAACTTTTGAGAAACATCCGGTTGAACTTGGACTTGGGTAGGTGCAATGACAGGAGCTTGGACAGATGTGGTGATTGGTGTTGCAACTGATGGTATCACTGACAACTGTTGTTGCACTTGACCCGTAGTATTAGACCAGTAAGGGTGTACTAATAGAGCAGGATATTCCTAATCCATCTCAGTAGCTGCAACAAATTCCCTTGGCTGACTGACTCCAGCACGCTCATGAAGAAGACTACCCTGAAGTAGTTCTGCATTCAACCTCCTTAATTCCTTCATTTCTTCCTCCTGTTGTGCAAAACTTTGCTCTAGTGAGAGCGATTGACCTTCTCCAAAAGAAGGATATGTAACCTGGTTCTTTCCCTTCCCTTTGTTGGATCCTTTTCGGAGAGGGGGAAGTGGGTTACTTGAAGGATTACCTAGGTTCTGAGTAATCCTTTGACTTTATGTACGCACACCTTCTTCATTTGTGTCGGTGCATACATATTCTTGAGCAGAAACCTCTTTATCTGAGTCCCCTGAGTGAGCCTCATTTGTTGGATCAGCAACAACGTAATTGATGACATTGATTGATGCATAACTCATCGCATACCTTCTATCAGAATTTCTATGATATTGTATTCTTCCATGTCTTTGATGAGACATTGCCTTTTGTTGATTCGATCCCTCAGTAACTTCTTGACGAACCGTAATTTGGAGGGAATCTCCTGATAATTTGGTTCTTCGTTCCTCTTGAGGTTTCTTCCCCAATCGAGAAAATACCGACTTTCTCTGAGGAGGGTATTGATGATTTGAAAAAGTCCCCAGTCCAGTGGACTGGGCTATTCCTGTTGTCCTCTCTCAACTCCCTGAATCCTTTTTGTTGATTCCGAGGGTTGGTTTAAAAGATTCCACAGTCTGGCGAGCTGGAGTGGTTCTCGACATTCTATGTCTTAGATTTTCTTGAAAGTCCTCCTGATCTTGCGAACCTTAGTCTGAAAATTAGCTGGATGCATTAATCTATATCCTCTTTTATCACATGGTTCAAAAGACCATTGGATGATTTCCGACACTTTTGTCACTTGGTGACGTGCTTGCTTCAAACGAGAGGTCTGTTCAATATTCTCATTTTCTTGATGCAAGAGTAATTCAACAACTTGTTCTCTGTATTCTTGATTTTGAGAGGAACTAGTTGAAGCATGTTCTTGGGAAAGCTTTTGATTACAAACAAATCCCATTTACTGTGGCCGGCCATGGGAAATAACATTGCATGAGACCATTTTTGGAGGGCTTTGCTGACTGGAGAGCACCCTGAAATGCAGTGCTCCATGAACACTCCATCCTCTGACATGAATACCAGATGGGTCATTGGAAATTAACTGACACAATCTTCTTAGTGCGCCAACACATGAACGTTGAAGGGCTCTCTGCTGCTTTTCAGCCTTCGGATATCGAGAGACTGATAGAGATACCAAATCAATCTGATGTTGTAACCCTTCTATTATCTTAAGATGATTTTCATATTCATCATAAGATAATACTTTCTTTTTCAACTGACAAAGAGTTTTCCATATGTTGAGAAGAATATAATGAATTTCATCTTCTGTCAACATTTCTGGAATATTATACTGAGAGTCAGCTAGAGGCCAAAACATAACTGGCACTTCACCTTTCGCAAATTGTTTTCTCATATTCAGCATTTCCTCTTAATCATTTGATGAAGATTCTTCTACCTGATTTGACCAGAGTTGGTGTTTCCTTGTAGCTTCATTGGATTCAATAACATTGGTAGAGAAATGATTGATCAAACTAGAAGATGCATGACTTAGGGGTGGTTCGGAGAATGACCTACACCCTGGGTTATCTTCTGATTGAGAAAGTATTTCACCTGCTAGCGATGAAGCTTCATACATGACTGGTTTCGCATTTGCAAGTTCCTCAAGATAAGAGGGATTTCTCGGAACTACATTGTCCACTGGAGCATTTTCCGGGCAATGTGCATCACTACTGCGGAGAGGACTTTCGCAGCGAAATTCATCATCATGGGGAGGACCACTATAATGGGTTACAGAAAAAGATGATATCTCTTGCTCCTTGGTCTTCTGACCACACAGAGGGTTCCTGTGGCTCTCATCTGAAGATGAATCTTTCGAGATCGAACGAATTTTCATGAAGCAATCCTTCATGAGGAAGTGTCTGTTGAAGACCTTTGGAATTAATGTTCCCACTATTGGGAAATAAGGGAGTAGAATCTTGAATTCCAACAGATAATTGTCTGAGGGATTCAAGAACTCCAGCATCGAGCAAGGCCTTGTTACAGATTGGATCTTGATCTCCTGACTGTGTTGGGCGAGTATTTTTCTTAGACGCCTTCTTACTCGCCTTGGAAACCACTTGTTGATGAAAGTGGCTTCTCTGAGCAGGTGCATGTGCCTGATCAGGAAAGATGTCCAGGTTAGGCTGACGATCTCCTCTAAAATCATGTGTATGTGCCTGACTTGGTCGTCCGTATGATATGGGGGAGTATGTCCCATAACCCTCTTGGACTGGAACAGATGTGTGTGTCTATTCCGGAGTGAATTATTGATGTATCACTCCACTGGTAGGGATAGATTTATGTGTCTTTCCCTGAGATGCCGCTGAAGTTGTTATAATATCCTGGCAGGCATCCAGAATATGAGAAGGGATTAGCTTCAGCTCTTTCACCATTGATAGAATGTTCTTGGTGACTTCAGCTGCCGGAACGGGAATATACGTCCATTCCGAGCTTGGAGTAGGTGTATGTGCCTGCTTCTATCCTCATTTTCCTGTCAGTGAATCCTGAAAGTACTCAAGTGTGGGGGCAAAGAGTTGAGTCTGCCTCCTATTTGTTCTTGGGGCTTTCTGACTAACTTCTCTGAATGATACCAAGCGAGACTGTTGTTAGGATTGATTAATACTAGCAGGTGTATGTGCATGCTGATTGCACTTCGCCAAATGTGGTTGACGACATCCATCATATGTAGTCAGACGAGCCTGCTGACTAGCTGATGATGTATATACAGGTGTATGTTCCTGCCTATAGTACTCCGCCAGAATTTCCAGGCGGGATTGGCGTGATGCTGCCAGACGAGTCTGCTGGACAGCTGAATTAAAGTGGGCAGGTGTATGTGCATACTCGTTGCTTGCCACCAAGTTAGGTTGGTGGACTTCTCCAGAGATGGCAGAGATGAGAACCTTCTCACTGTTGACCGGATTCCACCTCTGGTGGTTCGTCTTGCTTTCTTAGGTTCGAGGAACCTGAGCCGAACGCCTAGAGTCGGTACCCTCATCATGTTGAGGGTGCACTACCGCATGAGTCTGGCGGCGATTGTTGGAGGGAGCCCTCAGGAAGGACTCCTGTCTATTTGAATTAAGGTCCTGAGTGACCTGCTCATTCACCTCCCCAGAATAAGGGAGCGAATGGTGATTGCGTTCCGGGGATAACGACCCGAAACGGTTGGAGACGGTAGTCAGCACCGCCTGTTTCTTGTTCACTGGTCGTCGTTGTCCGGACGACCGATGTGAGTTATTTACTTGGAGGGCTTTTCAGGCAGCCTCCAGAGTTGGGATGGTACCGTGTTGACGGTACTCTTTAACCAGTGTGTTTGATACCCTGCGTTGAAGACGCTAAGTATGTGATATCGTCCTATGAGCGGACGACGATCCAGCAGGAGTAGTAGCAGTGGCATTTGCAGTAGCAGTATTCACAGGTGTGAACTTGAGATCAGCCATTCTTAGAAATGCATAAGATCTTGGAAAAAGAGTGCTTATTTGATATAACATACGTAATCAAGATAAATTTAGCCACTACATCTTTTGGATGAGCACATATGTCAATTATTGTCTTTTTGGCCCTCTCATTGAGTTTTAAATAGGGGCCTAACAAATGGGTAAAAAAATATTTTAACATGGTTAAGGATTCACATCGGGTTCACCATTTTTGTTTCCCTCGGAATCCGGGGATGACCGCATTGATGGGAGGTTCAAACTTTTCGATCTGTCTCTAACGGGTTTGTTCGTAGAACTGGAAACATCCAATGATTCCACATCCATTCAGACCTACTTTTCAAAGGTAGGTTCTCATTAGTTTGTGGACTGATGAGGCTTAGGAATTTTCATTGGTCGAGAGGATGGGAGTTCGGACTCATCACACCTTTTTGAGGGGAATTATTGTCTACTCCAGGACTCTCTTTACAGATTTAAGTTATGTTTGTGAATCCTTATTACATTACCAAGTATAAAATGAGAATTTCTTCAGATCTGAAAATCAATGATTAAATATGTAGGAAATTTAGATAATCTTTTGTATGTATCCGAGGTTCTTCATCGATAGAGAATCATCTATATTTATTAGAGATTCTTGGTCAATGGTACCCTTTGACACATTTATATAGAAGTCTCTTGGTCATTATGATGACCATACTGGTTTTAAAGCCACTCAGTGGGGCACTTGAAGTTTATTGTCATTCAGAAGTACATTGATCATTTTAGAGTTGGGATCGAACTTGTAAACAGGCTACCTACGTATCCTTTGTTTATAAAAGGAATCAGAACCCACTTAGTTTGAGTAAGGGAGTATGATTTTTATGATTGATGGCTCAAAGAAGAATGTCACAATTACTTTTACACTCTAAGCTCACGTGAGTCATGCTTAGTGTAAGAAACAAGAGGTATTGGTAAAAATTAGACAATTGTTGCATGAAATATGCAATCATAAGAAATAATGTGGGGCTTATGTATGTATGACTACCCAGATAAATGAAGGTTAAGATTTACTTTAGGGAACAAATCCAGGAACAGGTTCCATAAAGGTATATGTGCTTCATGGAGATTTTGAATACTCTAACTTGGGTTTTACTCCTGAAAAGGAATCCCAGATCAAGGGTAAATTAGGAATGGTTAAGAGAATTATGACTGGGGTTTACTCCTGAAAAGGAGACCCAGGCTAAAGGATTATGACTGGGGATTATTCCTAAAAAGGAGGCCCATGGTTCAGGGAATTAAGGTTTGTGGCTTACTCCTGAGGAGGATGCCCAAATTAGGGGACTGGGGCTTACTCCTGAAGAGGATGCCCATATTTGAGACTGGCGATTACTCTTGAAAAGGAGGCCCAGGTTAAGGGATCTAGGGCTTACTCCTAAATAGGATGCCCAAAAATCGAGAGACTTGGGGCTTACTCTTAAAGAGGATTCCCAGATTTGGGAACGTTAAGAATTGGGGCTTACTCCTAAGGAAGATGCCCATATTTGACACTGGGGCTTACTTCTGAAAAGGAAGCCCAAGTTAGGGGATCTGGGGCTTACTCCTAAGAGGATTCCCAAATTAGAGGACTTATGACTGGGGATTATTCCTAAAATGGAGACCCAGGTTAAGGATTCTCTCATCTTAAAGGATGAGGTTGAATGAATGAACTCTCAATCTTTAGTGACATAAAGATATGTAAATCACTAGGTTTTGAGAGATATTCCACATAATTCCTTTTAGATAAGGAATTCAAATCAAGAAATCATTCCATAAATGGATTTGAAGAGTGTCTTGAAGACTGAATATTGAATAGGAAAGGTGTAATGGCTTAAGAGGGGTAAAAATGGGAAAGAAAGGAACCCAAAAAAGGCATGGGCGCGCAAGTCCTGGAAGGCGCGCAGGTACTGCGTGGGTGCACAAGTCCTGGTCGCACAGGTCCTGGTCGCGCAGGTATGCCTGCGCGACACATGGTGTACTTGCGCATTGGTTAACCAGAAGGGTAATACTTGAGCGACTTTAGGTTAAGGCCTTTAGAATCCTCTTGAGGTTCTTCCAGGAGAGGGGCGTGCAGGTTCTATTGAAGGAGTAAGGCGGCGCGCAAGTGTGGCCATTCCCCTTAAGGGCTGGCCACCTAGGCGCGCAATTGTTGATGAGTTTCAACACTTAGGCCTTCCTCCCCCTCTTTAGATCTTCTGTTCTATGTAAGAAATTACCTTAAAAGTGCTCCGGAAGCTTTGAGAAGAGACTAGGGCGTAGGGAGCTCAAATCTGGGTTTCTGAAAAAAAATCCTCCCTGAAATGGGGGGCCCACTGGGGTTATTTTTAGGCTGGAGAAGACCCCGGGCAGTTCCCACTTAGGGCGCACAAGTCACTTAAGTGGCCATTAGGTGGTGCGCAAGTATACTTGCACGACCACTAGGTGGCGCGCAAGTGTACTTGCGCAACCATGAGGGAACTTGCGCGACCTATGGGAAATGTTCTCCTTGTTCATCCCTTTGTTGATTTTTGATGTTTCTTCAAAAGTTGAATCACTTTGGACTAAGTTATTTCCCTTTTTCAGTCATTAGACTCTATGACGGAAAGGAGCGTCAACAGGCTCATTCAGCAGATGATAGAAAATCAACACTAGAAGGTGCCTTTTATCTTGGACTATTGTGTATATCTTGGTTAAGCAAGAAACAAGATTTCATTTCATTGATAACCATAGAAGATGAATACATTTTAGCTACTTAAGATTGCACGCAACTATTGTGGATGAAGTAGAAACTTGAAGATATGGGAATTGAAGTGAAATCTCTGACCGGAATCCATTGTGATAATTCAAGTACTATAAATCTAAGAAAAAATCCATTCCATCACTCAAGTACAAAGAACATTGAATTCAAATATCATTTTATCAAGGAGAAGGTGGATCAAGGGCTTGTAAAGTAGGAGTATGCGCCTACATAACAAAATGTTGCGAACACTCTGAGAAAGGCCCTACCCAAAGAAGAATTTCAAAGGTATCTGTTTCCAACGCTTTCTCCGGGGTGCACGCATCCGTCTGTGAGGACGCGTAGCTGTTTCCCTGCATTCCCACTTTCCAAAGGCGGGCGGCATTCACTCCTTATTCAGGGACATCTGCTCCTTAATTGAAACGGGGTGATGGGATGTCAGTTCTTCCTTCCGTGGATTCCTCCTCAAAACTCATCACCTAGTCCGGGTCTCCCTCATAGATTTAATACGTGTTTCGTGAATCTCATTCCCAGTTCCATATCTTAATGGACGCTGGTTAATTACACTACTTCTGTCAAGACATTCCATGGGATCTTGACATGGTAGCGACCTTCGGTCGGAGTAGATGACAACATCGGGAATGTCAGGGCATCTCTAGGTGCATGGACATTGGGGAACTTGTATTCTTCCTCATGAGAGGGCATCTCAAGGGTTCATAACCTGAGGCATCCCATGTTGAATGTGGGGAATCATATTCCATAGGCATGTATCTGAGGTTTTCCTCAGCTTCCCATGTTTAACACAGGGTATGTCGTGAGTTTAACGTCTTGAGGAGACGGTTACGCCAAAGGTGTGTCATCCGAGGTTTTCCTTAGGCATCTCTTGTTTATCACGAGGTAGGTTGCGAGTTTAACGTCTTTCAGAGACGAAATGAGGGTGATCAAAACGTCCCATAGAGATAGATCAGAGGTGGTGTGCCTTGAGGAGGGGGGGGGTGTCACACCGTAATGGCTGATCTGAACACCACTGAGGGTGGATCAGGGGAAGTGAATCCCAGGATGGGGGACACCATGGATTACCATTGGATGGGATTGAACCTCTTGGAGGTTTCTTACGTACCCTGTGTAGAGGACAGGGATCAAAACCCATGTAGTTCATAGGAGTGATGAATCGGGGTGTACACAGAGGACAACGTCCTGGAGATATGCCGGGGCTTATGTGTGGAAAGCGGTCCAGGTACTACTAGGAGCAGTGGGGAGGGTGGATGGCATGATCCCACCGGGATGTGGTGACCCGGGTAAGAATCAGGATAGATGATGGATAAATGAATGAAGTGGAGGGGGAATGAAATGGGATCATCGCAAGGGTGACGATGAAGTTGGTCTTGGGACTCGAAGAGACCTCCTACGTATCCCCGTGGCAGGGAATCAAAGTCCGTGTAGTTCAGGATGGTGTCGGTGGACCGATGTGAAGATGAACCCGTGGGTCCACTGGGTTTTGTCAGCGAACTGACGTGATGGTGGACCTTGGTCCGATGGGTATCATTAGAAAACCGATGTGAGGGTGGACCTCGGTCCGATGGGTGTTGTCAGCGAACAGATGTGAAGGTGGACCTTGGTCCGATGGGTATCGTCAGCGAACCGACGTGAGGGTGGACCTTGGTCTGATGGGTGTTGTCAGCGAACCGACGTGAAGGTGGACCTTGGTCCGATGGGTGGTGGTCTTGAACCTCGTGAGGCATCCTATGTACCATGACTTGACACGGATCAAAGGCCACATAGTTCAAATGAGATGTGGAATACAGTTTAACGTCATGCAGGACGGGGTGAACAGACATGAATGGGGTCAGAACGACTGGGTGATGGGCTTGAAACTTATGGAGTCTTCTTACGTACCATGCCTTGACATGGATGAAAGACCACGTAGTTCAGGTTGGACACCGGAAGGCCTACATGAAGAAGGACTAGGGGTCTAGGTGGTGGTGGGCTTGAACCTCGTGAAGGCTTCCTACGTACCATGCCTTGACATGGATCAAAGACCTCGTAGTTCATGATGGTGTATTGGCAAACCGAAGCGAGTGAGGACCTTGGTCCAGATGGTGTGGGGGCTTACACACTAGGCTACCCAGGTGTTGGTGAACTGACGTGAAGAGGGTCGGAGTGACCAATAGGTGGTGGGCTTGAACCTCTGGGAGGCTTCCTACGTACCATGTCGTGACAAGGATCAAAGACCTTGTAGTTCAAAGGGCTTCGTCGGCGAACCGATGTGAAGATGAACCTGGGGGTCCACTAGTGGTGGGCTTTAACCTTGTGAGGATTCCTACGTACCATGCCTTGACATAGATTAAAGACCTCGTAGTTCGGGTTGATCACAACGGCTTATCGTCGGACTGGAATGCAGTTTAACGTCATGCATGACGAAGGTGGAACCGGACGTGAATTAAATGATGGTTGGGCTTTAACCTCGTGGAGGCTTCCTACATACCATGCATTGTCATGGATCAAAGACCTCATAGTTCAAATGTATGTGTAGTTTAATGTCATGCTGGACGGGGCATACAGTTTAACGTCATGTTGGACAAGGGCATATAGTTTAAAGACATGTTGGACGAGGTCATACAGTTTAACGTCATGCTGGATGAGGGCATTGCCATGGTTGATGCTTAATCTAAGACCACGTGAGTCATGCTCGGTTTGAGAAACAAGAGGCAGCACGGACCTTACGATCACATTGCGAAGGGTGCGTCCGTGAGAAGCGAAGAGGGGATTATGCGTTAGACGGCCCATGGTGCTGGGACTTACTCCGGGATGGAGGCCCAAGGTAAAGGATGACGATATTTTCAGGCTTGATCCATTAATAGGCTTCCTATGTATCCATGTGGTAGGGAATCAAAGTCCGTGTAGTTCTCCTGATGATGGCTTACTGCTGATTAGGGGTTTCAATGGCTTACCACTGGATTGGGTCACAACGGCATACCGCTGAATGGGGTCGCAACGGCTTACCGCTGGATCGGGATGTCAACGGCTTACTGCTTCATGGGTTGCAATGGATTACCGTTGTATAAGGATTTCAACGGCTTACCGCTACATAGGATCACAATGGTGGATGGGGCTTACGTGAGGAAGATGCCCAGGTGCCGCTATGGAGCGGCAATGGTGGATGGGTATTATGCTAGGAAGCTTCCCGGGTACCGCTAAGGAGCGGCACTGGTGAATGGGGCTTACGCAAGGATGTTTCCTGGGTTCCTCTATGGAGCGACACTGGTGAATGGGTTTTATGCTAGAAAGATGCTCGGGTGCCGCTATGGAGCGGTAATTGTGGATGGGGCTTACGCTAGGATGCTGCCCGGGTGCCGCTATGGAGCGACACTAGTGAATGGGGCTTATGCAAGGAAGCTTCCCGGGTGCTGCTATGGAGCAGCACTGGTGAATGGGGCTTACGCAAGGAAGCTACCCGGGTGCCACTATGGAGCAGCAATTGTGAATGGGGATTACACAAGGAAGTTACCCATAATTTCTTCCTCATGTCTGGTCATGAGGGCATCCCAACTCACTGGTGAATTGAGGCCTTCACTTATGCACTGGTGCACAAGAGGGAGAATACCAAGGGGCATTGGAGTTATGACACTGTAATCATGGCATTAGCCATCTTATGCTTAGAGCATAAGGCATCTCTTGTTTAGAGTAAGAGGCATCCTATGTTTGGAACATAGGGATTAATACAGTTTAAAGTCATATAGATATGACTATTATCATCTCATGCTTGGAGCATAAGGCATCTCTCGTATAGGGCAAGAGGCATCCTATCATTTGTTAGACAGGGGGAACTACAGTTTATATTCATATAGATAGGACTGTTGGCTTCTTATACTAGGATCATAAGGCATCTCTTGGTTGGATCAAGAGGCATCCTATGATTGGATCATAGGGAGTACTACAGTTTAGAGTCTTGTAGATAGGACTATTGGCATATCATGCTTGAAGCATAAGGAATCTCTTTTCTTGGAGCAAGAGGCATCCTATCATTTTTTAGATAGGGAGTACTACAGTTTATTGTCCTGTAGATAGGACTGTTTAGTCATAAGGTGCCTAGAAATGGATGGTGTTGGGTCTTATGAAAGGGTGACCCTTTGTGGTTCAACCTGGCATAGGGACCAAGTGATGGGGTTTGGAGGAGTTGCCTGAGGAATGGTTTGACTCAAGGTACTCGGGAAATTGATGATGATAACCTCAAATCACGACATCGGAATGAAACCAAGAGCAATATGTCGACTCAGTGTGTTTCATGGTGTGTGGAGGAGTATCTCAAATCATGGTATTCCATAGGTGGAAGGTGGGTGCACATAAGGGCGCCATGGAAAATCCCAAAATCCAGGCCCGAAAATTTCGCAATGAAACTCTCTATTTTTCATGTGGTTCCGTGACGGTTACAAAGGGACCGGCCCAGAGGGCTGCGACCACAGCCCGACACTGAGCCCTAGGGGGGTGCAGGGGCGCAGCCCCCACAGTATGGACCGATGGGCGCGAAGGTAGGATCCTTGCAAAGGATAGGTCTTCGTGAAGTAGTGTCACGGAGCATGCCCTCGCAGAGCAATGGTCTCTCGCGGAGAAAAGGGGTCTTGCGGAGCTTGGTCTCATGGAGCAGCATCGCGGAGCATTGGCTCGCGGAGCATGGAATCACAGAGGATGGTCTCAGAGAGCTTGGTCTCGCGGAGAAGAATCACAGAGCATTTGCTCGCGGAGCATGGACTCACAGAGTTTGGTCTCACGGAGCAGCATCGCGGAGCATTGGCTCACGGAGCATGGACTCACGGAGCCTCGGCTCGTGGAGCAGCAACACGAAGGAAGCTACTCACAGAGCATGGCCTCGTGGAGCCGCAGTGCGAAGCTCCGCAGACCGGGAGATCAGCCGCCCAAGGGGCGAAGTGTCCATGGTCGTCCGTCGAGAGAAGGGGGGTGAGCTGGGTATTTATAGGCAGGGGCGCCGCGAAGCAGATCTCATGCGGCGTGAAGGGGTGGCGGTTGCTTTGCGGCGGGTCACGAAGGTCAACCGGGTTCACGGAGCATTCCCGCCCCTGGGGCTTCGCGGCGGGCTCACGAACGTCAGGGCGTTCGCGGAGCGTTACCGCCTCCTCTGCTTCGCGGTGGGTCTTCGCGGCGTGTCTCAAACGTCACACCGGTTCACGGAGCCTCTCACCTCATTACTTCACGGCGGCACTCCGCGATCACGGAGGGGGCATCGCGAATGGGCTTCGTGAACCAGCTTTCCTGTCCAACTTCAAATGTCCATAACTCCTAATTCGTAGCTCTGTTCGGGCCATGCGACCTACCAAATCGAAGCTTTCGAAATGGACTAAGATCTTGGTTCCTGTATAGAAGCATTTATAAAATTTTGGGAATGCGTTTTCCAGGGTCAACAGTATCAACTATCTTTGGGAGTCCAGTTGACTTCCCATAACTGATAAAGTGTGGATGTGGGGCCCCATCTCCCCGAGGTATGATGTGTATTTCCATAATGTGTTGATATGTGTTATTTACCCTATTTTAGAAAACCTTGAAGTGGCCCTTTGGGTTTGTTGAAAAAGGGGGAGAAAGTGTGTCTATTCCAGGAGTAGAAAAGGCATGGGGAGAAGTTGTTAAGTGGATCAATGAGATAGGGGGAGTTGAAGCTGAGCTAAAGATATTTGTTTAGAGGAGCTATAACACATGGGGAATTAAAACTGATGATGCTAAAAGTGATCGATCAAATATTAGATATCACTATAGCTAAGGATCGTGATAAAAGAAGAAGGGTGGTGTTGGAATGGTGTCAGAAGGCTTCCATCACTCAGTAATTGGTATCAGTTCGGTATAAAAAATTGGTGATTAGCGATGAAGTAATTAATTAATGAAATTTTAATTATAATCTTGTTTCTCACACTGATCATAGATCATGTGGGCATATAGTATGTGTTGAGTAAATCCTTGATCGCTATCTTAATCGCATGAAGCGAGTGATGGTTGAAGATGGAATGATATTTAAGAGATATCATAATATGTAGCATTATTGTGAGAAGAGTTTTCAACAAACCCAAAGGGGGATATTGTTAGGTAAAAATACCTCAAGGTTCCCCCTCGGTATTTTTTTGGTATGGTTGTGTTTGTTGACAAAGCCAGATGACTGCAAATGAGAATGGTTGGTGTTTGCTGAAGATAGGTTTTTAAGGTGGTGAAGTTACCCAGTTTTTGCCAATTTTTTTGGCCTCAAAATAGGGAGTTTGATGTTGGAAAGAAATGATTTATTCATAGTAGTGAATTTTATAAAGAACATTGAAGAAAATAGGTAAAGAGTGTGAACTGCATACCATTATTCTTGGGTTGTGTACCATGTTCCGGGAACGGTAAGTGGAGGAGTGGGAACGGTACACCAGAACAGTTCACAAAATTGAAAATAGTTAGCGGTGGAAGGAGATGTGGTATGCGGATCGTGTGTTGATGGTGGGGGAGATCGATCATGTAGGAGTGAAGTCATTATGCTAACCAGTAAGTAGAAATGGCATGTGGGTGTCTTGCGGTTCATGGCACCAAAAAGATTGGTAGGTGGTGGAGGCCAAATGGAAGATTTGGTAAATATTGTTTTAGCTGATTAAGAGGATATATTTTCTATATAATATTCTCAAAACCCACCGATTAAAATGAAGATTGATCATCATTAGAAAACATATTTTGTTCTGAGAATTTGGAAATGTAAGAAAGTGGTTCATGTTGAAGGTGTTTGCGGGAATTCATAACCCGCAATGGAAGTCTGGTATGCAGAGAGGGATTTCTAGTATGCCAAAGGAGGTGTCTCAGTACGTGGAAGAGGAATCTCTGGTACATGAGAGGTAGAGTTCAGAAAGTGTAACATGGAGGGGGAACTCAGGTGTGTGGATGCGAAGGCAGTCCACAAATATAGAATACTTTTCGGAAAGGATAGATTTTGCAGAGGAGGTTTGTGTAGTTGGTACATAGTAGCGGTACATGATCAAAAGGTGAAGGAAATCCACGGCCAAAGGGCAGTTCGTAGCAGTGGCAGCTATATACAGAGGAGGTAATCGCGTACCTTTCTCAGTACACAGTATGCAAAAGAGGCAGCTAGTTCATGATTTTCACAAAGAATCTTGTGATAGCTTCAATTCAGTTTGTGAATGTATTTCCCGGTACCTAACAGTATCTAGGAAGTTGGACATCATCTGTGGGTGAAAAAGAAACTTCAACAAAGCATCTACCTATAGTTGAGGATGTAGTAATTCATGCAAATGAAGGGACCTACATGTCCATAAACTATGTTTGACCTATAATTCCATAAACTCTGAGTGGATTCCTTTCCAAGAGCAATGACCAAAATAAGAGGAAGATAGTGACCCTTTCCACCAGAAGTGAGCCAGAGAAAAAGGCACAGGGAGTGTCTCTTGGGAATGTACTGAGAAAACCCTAATCCTTGTAAAGGTAGATAGTCTGGGCATAAAAGACCTATCCTGAACATTGTACTAATTATTAATAGTGATCCTTAGTGGATTAGGTATATCGGAACATTTTCATTGTATGCTCCTTGGATGTAGCCCAATGAGGGTGAACCAAGTAAGAATTGTTTTTTTCTATGCATGATTTCATATTTGTTCATATAATTTTATTAGAGGAAGAGATAATTGAGTTTCATTTAACAACGAAACAAAATCCAAAAGGAAAAGGTTTTAATATTTCATACCCTGATTCACCCCCCTCTTAGGGTATTCGACCTCATGGACCTAACAGTTTTCAAGAGTGGAAAAGCAATTATGTGTTATCCTATTCCATTAATAGAAATCGTATATGCTTGATGAACCTATTTCTAAAGCACCTAGTAAAGAGGCTAGTGAGGAAGAGTAGTCTCTCTATAAGAAACATTTGAATTTTACTATATATTTTTAGTGTTTTATATTATCATCCATGGACAATGATATTATAAAGAAATATGCGAACATGGATTTTTATAGCATGATATATCATTATCAGGATCTCTATTAAGAGAAGTTAAGCCTATAGAGATATGAGATCTCCAATTATTTGTTTATAACTAATTTTATAGAGTCTATATCAAATTTGATTCATATAGTAAATCTTATTAGCTATATTGAATTCTTAGACTTCTTACGGATTAAATTCCTATATGATCTGTGCACAAATATCATACCTTACTCACTACTCAATACCTTCTCCAGTTTTATTTTTAATTATAACATGAGTAATAATGAGAATAATATTTCATGGTGTAACAAACTAAAAGTCTATAGGATTAATAAGAAAATAAATAATAAGGAAAAGGGGCCCAAGAATCATAATAAGTCTAAGATCACATGCATCTTCCTTTAATTAAGAGGAAGATATTTATGTAAGAAAAGGAAAATGAAGTAGTATGTTTTTCATGTGGAAAGAAAGGTTTTTAAAATAGAAAATACACTCATAAGAAAGTTTAGGATATAGATTCATTCATTACTAAGTTTAATCTTTATTTATTTATGTATTGGTTATTAGATATAGCTTTTGGTGCTCACATTTGTTTCTAAATAAAGAAACCAAGTAGATTTTGAAATATAGCTAGAGGAGAGGTGGATTTGAGAGCTTTCAATGGTGCAGGGATAGATTCATTATCCATTAGAGACTACCACCTTTCATTTCCATTAGTAATGTTATTAGTTTTAAGAGATTCTTATTATATATATACAGTTACCTGGAACATAATTTATGTATCCTTCCTAGATACAGATGGTTTTATTTTCAAATTTGTAAATAAAAGTTGATTATTTTAAAAATACAACATATGTTATGGTATGACACATTTAAATAACATTTTTATTTATTAAATTATAAAAAAATAGTATTGAAAATTTATAATGAATCATGTCCACATGCCTCATATAACACCCAACTATGGAATCACCATATTGGTTATGCAAATGACAATCATTTAACAAAGCTCAATCAAGATTTATATTTAGACTCTTTTAAACTAAAACTACTTGAAAATTGTTATAATTTTTTACAAGGATAATATCCAAACCGCTATTCAGTGGACATAGTGAAATGGCCACAATACTTCTTATATTGGTACACAATAATGTTTTGGGACCATTTCTAGTAGAATCTAAAGGTGGGTATTCTTATATTATAACTTTTACTAATGATTTGATTAAATATGTATATATCTAATTTATGAGGTATAAGTCAAATTACTTTGATAAATTCGAAGAATTAAAGAATAAAGTATATAAAAAATATGGAAATAAGATAAATAATATTTGATTGGATCGAGGTGGTGAATATCTTAACCAATACTTTATCAACTTTTTAAGTGAGTTCGGGATTATTTTGTAACTCACTCCACTTTAGAATCCATAATGCAATGGTGTTAGAGAATGGAGAAACTATAACTTTATAGACACAGTAAGGTCAATGATGAGTCATGAAGATCTTTCATTATCCTTTTAGGGATATGAATTACAAACTACAACTTGCACACTAAATAGAGTACCAAATATAATGTCAAATGGAATTCCCTTCAAGTTATGTAGTAGGAAGAAACCCATTTTTTCACATAAACATGTATGGGGTTGTGAGACATTTTTTATGGCATTATTAGGGAAACAATTGTCAACCCAAGGAAGAAAGTGTATCTTAATAGGGTATCCTAAGGAAACAAAGTGATACTACCTATAAAACCATCAGATATGAAAGTGATTATTTCCATAAAATATTTCTTTCTTGAGAGGGAGCACATCCACAAGAAGTATACTGGTGGAATGATTTACTTTGATGAAGTGGATGCTCAATATGAAAAGGAGTTGGTATAGGAATAGATTTCATATATCATTGGGTAATAAGTAGTTCCTAAAACATGAGTATTTTTTAGGATCACTAGAGAGGTAAGAGAACTAGATAGATATGGTTTTCTAGTCATTAAAGATAGTTACTCGTTATTTTCTGATAATAATAAACCTATCTCCTATAAATAAGAAGTAAATATCTCAGAAACTACAATATGGTTCAAATCTATGAATTCTAAAATAGATTCCATGTATCATAACCATTTTGGGTTTTTGTTGATCATCCAGTTGAGGTATATCATGTTGGGTGAAAATGGGTGTTTAAAATAAAACTAGACATGGAAGGTAAAGTCAGTACATATAAATCAAGGCTAGTGCCTAAAGTCTTTAAAAAGAATCAAGGAATTGACTATAATGAAATATTTTATCGAGTTTCCATGTTTAAATCCATCAAAATTATTATTTATATATAATATTACCATGACTATGAAATTTAGAAAATGGATATCAAAACCGCTTTCCTTAATGGGATCCTTTATGAATATGTCTATATGAAAAATCTAGAAGTGTTTTTGACTCTAGGTGATTCCAAAAGAATTTCAAATTTTTAAAAATACATTTATGGATGGAAGAAAGCATTCAGTTCATTTAAAATTTTATTTAATGAATCTATAAAGAAATTTTATTTCATTAATAATGAATATGAATGGTGTTTACAAGCATTTTAGTGGGAATTCAATAATTATCCTAGTATTATTTGTTTATGACATATTAATTATTGGAAATGACATAAAATTCTTATAATCTATTAAAGATAGGTTAAACAACCATTTCTCTATAAAGGACTTATGTGAATAAGCCTATATTCTAGGGAGAAATATCATTCATGATATATCAAAACGTTTTCTTGAACTAATTCAAGGTATATACATTTACCATATATGAAATAGATTAAGTATGAAAAAATCCAATAGGGGATTTGTTCCAATGTCATATGGTATACATCATTCTAATAAAATGTTTCTTAAAACGTAAAATGAGAAAGAGATAATGAGTAAGATCCCATATGCTTTGGTGATAGGATAAATCATGAAATCCATTTTATATACTAAACTTGATGTTTATTATGTATTGAGAAAGGTAGGAAGATATCAAGCTGATTAAGGTGAACAACATTGGTCTTCTGGAAAGGTTATCCTTATATATCTGAGAATAATAAAGGATATGTTTCTATTATATGGAGAAGATGATGATCTATTCATCTTGGGTTATAATAATGTTATTTTTCAAATAAATAATAATGATCTGAAGTTATAGTTATGATATTTTTTTAGTATCAATGGAGGATCTGTGATTTTGAAGAGTTTGAGGCATCTAGTCATAATTGATTATACATCAGATTCTAAGTATATTGAAGCTTCTAATGTATCCAACTAATCCATTTGGATTTGAAACTTTTTCCAAGAGATTTATGTTATACCTTGAATTAAATACCCTATCACATTATTTTGTGATAATACTATAATGGTGGATCTTGACAAAGATACAAGATCATACCAATGAAAAATTCGCACACTCTTGAAGTATCACCTCATGAGGTATTTTTCTCAAAGGGTTGAAATTATAGTAAGTATAGTTTCTATAGAATAAAACAAGATATAACCCTTGACTAAATCATTATCTCGGTAGAATCATGATTATCATGTGAGAGCTAGTGGACTAAAGGTTGTTAGTAGTTTTCTCTAGTTTAAGTGGGATTCTATTTGATTTGGTGACCCAAAACCAACTTCTATTTACTTTTTTATAACCTTTATTCATTTTTTATTATTAATAAATTATTTATCACATTATGATTGTACTTTTTTGAAATATAGCACATGATAATGTACAAAGAGTAGTTGTCACACTGGAAGTTCATAGTAGGTCCCCACTATGATGAGAACCTAGAAGTTCTATGATAATATTCGTAATGATATGTTCTATACCTAGATGAAATCATTTTATCAACAAAAATGGCATAGGCTATCAGGGTTGGAGACTCATGGGACTTTGAGGCACCTTCTCATAGTGTAAGCCCTTAATAATTTCCAGTGTATGAAATTATGAGAATTAGAAATGAAAGTAGGAAATAAAACTTTATATGTTTCATTGGATGTTTCTATATATGTACATGTGTATTTATCCTTAGTATTTAATATTATTATTAATAGATATTATGAGTTATGTATTTTTATGTATTGGTGAAAAACATTGCAACATATGTTCATGGAGAAGTAGGATATGTTGGGTGTATAAAAATCAATAGTTCATTAATGAATAATGCAAAAAAGTATTTTTTTTTCAATTATGTTCTTTAATGGAAGTTTATATCTTGGTCACTTTGATGTAAATGATATAACCTAAATAAATCCAAGGCCATGATGTTTTGTAGGCAAGTTAAATTTATATAAAGTCAAAGAAAGAGACATCAAACATATAGGTTGATTGAAATCAAATAAAAATGAGTTTAAGTAACATACATGGATTTATCTAATAAATGGAATGTAGATAAATATAAGTGAGTACCATTGAGTTTAAATGGGGTTGGGTATTTACTATGAAAATGTTTGGCTTGGAAAAACATGGGATAATTTTAGAAGCATGATGGTTGTATATAATGGTTTTTAGAAGGGGTAAATGAGATTTAAAGGATATCTATAATTATATATACATTATAATTACATTAAAGGGATGTGTAAAAACACATTATAACATAGAAAATTTGAAATAAATTGTGGATTAGTATAATGTAAGTACATGAAATAAATAGAAGAGGAGAGAGTACCTTACCTTGAGAGGGTGATTCTTAAATCTTGGGAGGAAAATTATTAAGAGATTGGGAAAACTAGGGAGTTATATAGAGATAAAATGGTAGATTAAATTTTCTCTCCAATAGTTTTGAGCAAAGAGGAATGGGATGTTGGGTGGGTTTATAGAAAAAGAGAGGATAATTATTTATTATTTTTAAAACATCGATTTTGGACTCTATATGATAAAGTAATCAAAACCACAAACCTTCCAATGGTTTTTTCCATGGTATCTTCCAAATAGGATTGGTTTCTATTATGTTATATAGATAATAACCAAAATTATTTAAATAATTCTCTTGGTGATCTGGAAGTGAGTTTTGTTCATAAATAATTGATTTTAAAACCTTAAAATATAATATAGGTTTTATGGGATTCATTAAGTGTTTATAAAATTAATAAAATAACTTAAAAACACAATAATTCAAATTGGAAACATAATTTTGGTTTCGGATACCATTTTTTTCATATATTACATTACATTTGGGTCATTATGATATCATAATACATACTTTATATTTATACCATATTAAACTTTTTACCCAAAAATTCAAATGTCTCAAAAAATTATGAAAATTTCCCCATTTTATAATTTTTAAATGTTTATTTCTAAAATAATATTTATTCTATCAAAATAATTATCTAAACTTGATAATCTACACTTTTAAATAAAAAATCTCATTTATTAAAAAATACTTGTTTTTTTGTAATAACAGTTTTTCTAACCCTTACAAAAATTACCTTTGACTTCATAAAATTATATTATCATTTATATTTAATAAATATTATTTAATAATAACATTTTATTAAAATAATATATATCTCAAAAAAATAATTCATAAAAAAAGTGTGTCTTGATTGAAACTATATATTTCCCAAAAATATAATTTGTGTTTTATCTTATAAAAATATATTTTTATCAAACTTTATTGTTTAATCATTATAAATTAATAAAATATAAATACAATCACTATTTAATTAAATTAAAAATATAAAACTTCATATTGTTAGGGTCCATATAAATTTCTCTTTGTTACGCAAGAAAATTACCTCAAGGTATGGTGTGCGATGGTGATATTTTCTTAGGGTGGTTTAGAGAATAAGGTTTGGGTTCTGATCTTGATGAGGATTAAATTATATCTTAAATAGTTTTGATCATGTTTTAGCTATTGAATATAGGCTTGGGGTTGGTCAATGAAAAATCCCAATGATTATATCTCCCTTAGAATCTTAGATAAATGTATGTCATAGGGTACAATCTTACTATTTGAGGTCATCACTTACTCTATCTATGATAATTATATTTATCATAACCCTTAATATATATATAAATCAAATGATAATTGTATAATGGTTTTACTATCAATGGTTATATTTCTTAATGGTCTTTTAAATCAGACAAGATATAACTTCTAACGGTCCAAAATAACGAAATCAGTGTATGTGTTTTCTATAATTTCATTTCTTAATAAGGAATTTACTAATTTAAAAATGGAATTTCATTTATACATGTTTGGGTCATTACATTATTCCCCCTTAAGAAATTTCACCCTCAAAATTTAATATACACACTAAAGCAGATGGGGGTATTTTTGTTTCATCACCTCTTCTAGTTCTCATGTTTCTTCCTTAAACTTTTGGTTCAGTCATAGCACTTTGACTAGGTGATTTATCTTGTTTAGTTGAACCTTATCTCCATGATCTAAGATCCTCATCAGATTCTCCTCATATGTAATATCATTATTCAATGGTGCCACCTATTGATTCAGTACATGTGAGAGGTCTGTTATATAATTCCTCAAGAGGAATACATGGAACACGTCATGTACTTGAGTTAGGTTAGGTGGGAGTTCTAGTCAATTGGCCAACTCTATGATGAAATCAAGGATATTAAAGGAGATGATTTATCTTGGAATAATATTTACCATCTTCAAAAACCTCGTGAATTTCTTCCCCTGTGATATATAAAGGAATAGTTTATCTCAAACCTCAAACTCCATGTATCATTGATGATTATCTGCATAGTTTTTCAATTGAATTTGAAAAAAAAATATATGGCATTGAATGGTTTGAACCTTATACATCATCTTTTGGATAATATCAGGTACTATAATCTTCCACTCTTCAACTTTATCCCAGTATATTGGAGTCTGATACCTCTTCCCATATAGAGCCTCATTATGTTAAATTTGAATGCTAGAAATGAAACTATTTTTATATGAGAACTCCAATAGGTTATTGTGTTAATACTAACATACTTGGAAATCCATTGAATAATATATCATTATATTCTCTATTATTTTAATGGTTTTTTAGGAATAATGATCCATATGATCAGGAGAAGAAGTGTTGAAGCTTAGTTATATATCTAATGCTTACTAAAGGCTTTTCAATAACCTCAAGATAAACCTAAAATCTAGATTAGATAAAATAGAGAATGGAACTCCATAAAATCTTACCACTTCCATTATGTATATATTGGTGAGTTTTTCAAGTGATAAATCTTACATTATATTAATGAAATTCCCTAACTTGATAAGGCAATCGAAGACCACCCAGATGGTGTTATTGGCTTAATGTGTCATGGGGAGTCCTATGAAGAAATCCATGTTTATGGTTTCCCATTTTCATATTGGTATGAGTAATGATTGAATAAATCCCTTAGACTTCTATCATTTGGACTTGACTTGTGGGAATCCCAAGAATTGAGATACAAATTCTTCAATCCCCCCTTCATGTTATCCCACTAGAAGTTTTACTTCATATCTATATACATCTTATTTCTTCCTAGATTAATAAATAATTATGGGATATACACATCATCCAGAAGTTCCCTATTCAGTTATGGTTTCTATAGGACACATCTAGATTCCAAGCCTTGTAACTCCATCTTTAGTAAAGTTTAAATCCATAATATCCAATGCCTTTTTCTATAACACCTTATCGTCTTTATAGGCCTCCTTGATCCTATTAAGAATGGATAGTTGAGAAGTTATTTGAGAATGGTAGGATAAATATTCAATTATTATTCTCATGTCCATCCTTTTAATGTTTGATAATGTTGGAACCCATGTTATAACCATGAATTTTATCAATATAATTTCCCATCTAGAAATATACTTGTGTCATATTTAATAATATGACATTATATAATTCACACATAACACATGATGAAACCAACAATATTTTATTATTATATTTTTAACATTATATTTATATATTTAAAATATCCATAAAAATTTAAATTATTATTATAAGTGGATAATAAATAGAAAATAAGACCATAAGAATAAGAAAATTTTGATTTTCTCGATCCCCCAAAATAATTACACTCATAAAAAACACTTTATAAATGAAGAAGAATATTAGTAATGAAATCACCATTTTGAAAATTAAGATATATAAAAACTTGATAGAAAATATAATTTAATGAAAAATGAATGAAGTGTAATGTATTTATAGAAATTAGGGAACTCATATGACCATTACAAATCTGGCCATTGGAATAGTAATCTGTCTATTAGAATAGTAACCTAGCCATTAGAATATAAATATAACCATTAGGAATAGTAACCTAGCCATTAGAATTGTATCCTCACCCATTTAACTGTAAAATAATATTTAGGTATCTTATAAAATGAAAATATGACATGTTTATATCATAATACAACTAAATAAATGTTCTAAATATTTTACACTAAGTGTTTGATTTTCATAAAAAACATTATGTTTTATTTTCATTATTATAATTAATATAATGATTTAAAAGATTTTTTTCATAAAAAGAATTATTAAATTAATATTATGTTATATTATAATGATAATATAATTTTATAAGACCATAATTAATTTTTCAAAGGGTTACAAAATTGATCATGATATTAAAATTGGTATTTTTCATATAAATGGGGATTTTATTTAAAAATTAAATTTCTCATATAAAAAAATTATTTTAAAAACATGGATTTAATTTTTGGAATCTAAACATAAAAAATATTTTGAATTATTTTTGTTTCTAAAATAGTTAAATTGTTTGGGAATAGTGATATATGGTAAATTGTGGTATTTAGAATTATAAGATAAATACATAAATATTTGAGTCATAGATGATGTAAGAACCCATTAGTTAAAAATCACATGCACTAGTGACTATATATAGTCACAATATTCAATAATATTGATAGTATTGATCAAAAATAATAAACTATTGAATATAAATTTCAAAAACACCCCTCTCCTCCCCTTATAAATAGAACCCCATCACCACCCCTTCTCCTCACAATTTTTAAGCCTTGGATATTTAAAAATTTATAAAAAAACAATCTTCCTAAAAATATCCCCCTTATATTAGTGCTTTTGGTCTCACCAAAACACCAATTACTAGTTCTGTAAGAATTGTTTGAATGAGGCATCATTTAAGAGGTAATATTCTCACTTATGCTCTTTTAAATTCTTTTCTTCTTCTACCTTTCCATCACCTACCTCGTCAAACATGAATTAATGACTTTATTATAATATATATAATATAATTTTTGGTTTATAATGGAATATATATAATCCATCCTCTTGTTTTATCCTCTTATTCTAAGAATGAAATCATTTTCCATGTTATGTCAGTTAACCATCTTTATGGATAATGTGTTTTTGTTTTCCATTACCCCTTTCAAGGCTGGTATTAAAAATATTATTATGGTTAAATAATATGATAATAAGTATATTAAAAGTTATTTTAAGTTCTATAATTAATATATATATATCACATTAAATAAAACAAAATTAATTTTTGATGGTCATTAAAATCGCCAAAATAAACTAACTATTTAAAACTAACATTTTTATTAATTAGATCGACCATAAGGTCTAAAAATAGAAATAAATTTGGTTCCATTTCAATTTATTTAAATAAATGAAAAAAATTATTTCACCTTTTTATACATAGTCACAGTTTAAAATAATATCAATAATTATCCATAAGTGTTACAACCATGAAACCCTGAAACAAACTTTCTCAGAACAACAAAATTGAACTTTATATCTTATTTAAATGGCTATATATGAACATAATAAAACTATAGTAAATAAAATATAAATATTAAATGTTCTAAATTATTTATTTAATTAATCTAATTTTTCTATTCCTAATGTTATGTTTTGATGTATAGTGATTCTAAAACATATGGCAAGGGATCTATCTGAACCTCTCTATTTTTGTTAAGTTACACATTCACTCTATTTGTATCAATTTATCTATTTATTATTATTATATAATTCTTCCATATTCTCTATATATGTCATAAATTTATATACCAAGTTTATTTAACCATTATTTTATTGGTATATACATGTTTTAAAGGTTCCTTCCTCAATTCCCTATGAAAAAACTGATTAAATGAAACTTCTCTATTTTCTTTACCTATTTTAAAGTACCAAAAAATTAAGTGTTTAAAAATTACATGGTTTATAAAAAAATAATTTTTATATTAAATCCATTTTAATTAACTTCTAGTCTTATGGGAATTTTTATTCTTGTACCCTCTTTGAGGACTCTTTACTCATTTCCCTAAAACCCTGCTTAAGTGGCATGTTTCCAAAGTTACCTAACCACTATTTTTCACATATTCACTTAAGTTAGAAATAATTTAACATGATTTATTATTATTTTTTCTTAATTAATTTCCAATAATTATTTAATCCCTTATTTCATGGAAACTATTATGATGCTCCATTTGTTTATGCCTTATGACTTGATTGTGAAACCAATTTCTTTAGATGGATAATCCATATATTAATGCCTTATGTTTGATTTATTTATTTGGGAAAAATATTCATGTAAATCTTATAATGGGTTCACCTAGATAAAACTCAAATTCATTAGGTAATGTTTTCTATCATGAGGTGATATGTATGAGATTAGGGAGTGAACCTAATCCATGATGGGACTCTAACAACTATGTGATATTGACTTGGAGGTTATCCTTGAATTATTCTTTTTTCATGTTTTATATTGATACCAAATTAATATATTTCCATGATATTATGATCACATGTTCTTTATTTTATTCCTCTATATTATTATTAATGATTTACACCTTTTATATTTTCATGATATGACTTATTAATCACATGTTATGCTTTATTTACATTTTTATTCCCTTACTAGTCTTTTTAGCTCAACCCTTTTGTCTTTGTATTCCCCAGGTTATCCTATTTGGTTTTAGGATCTTAAAGGAAGTTAATATATCATTATGGATATTAAAATAATGAATTTTATTTTTATTTTCTTGTCAGAAATTTGTATACCTATTCTTCCAAAGTCAGTAGGATTTTTTATCCTTATTTTTTAATTAATGAAAATTCATGTTAAAAATCATATAATAATATGTGAAAAAATATTGGGTTTTTATAGTTTTTATTAGAGAATTGTGTAGTTATTTTTGATGATTAGGACTAGAAACCTTTAGTGAGAACCCTGTGGATTGGTCTAACTGTTGGTAAAATTAAAATGGATAACCAAGATTGAAACTTAGGGACTCATAAGTTAGGATATACTTTTCATCTATAATTTATTCCTTATAATTTTTCAATTACTATTTAATATTATCATTATCTAATTATTCAAACCAATAATTTTTATTTTTATTTATTTTTAATGGTTGGAAATAAGAGAAAGCATGCCAAAAACCACTATGATAGGCAATTTGATTATTTCCCTAATGATATATATAGTCTGATGGGATTGGGAGTTGAGAACTTTATATAAGCGATCAATCAATTGGATCAAGTATTGAATAATCACATGAATCATGTGGAATGACCTCTTTATCCTAATAAGGAACAAGTTGTGGTTGAATCCTTTTTTCAAAAAAGGCCTTCTACATTTAGGGGATATTATGATCCCCTCAACATGGAATAATGGATTAACTCTATTAAAAAGATATTATATATCCTCTAATTCTTTAAAGAAGATAAATTCACATTAGTTGTATATCATGTTGATGGGGAAGTTGATCAATGTTGGACACTAATCAACAACCCAAATTCCAAATAAGAAATTAATTCCATGGATTGGGAAGGATTTAAGAAAATATTTTTTGATATTTATTTTCCTCAAAATATCCATATTAAAATGGAGAGGGATTTAATTAGACTAAATAAAAAGGAATATTAGTCTATCGAGGAAAATCATGTGAACTTAAAAAGTCTTTCATGGTACACCATCATATTCTTCACAAAAACCGAAAGTAATGTGGACCATTTCTCAATGGATTAAAGCTGAGTCAATAAAAATAATTGGTGATTTGTGACTTTGATAGTTATGGTGATATTGTTTGTTGTGAACTCAAGGTTGAGATTGATATTATATACTCTCAATGGTCTCATGGTCCTGGAGAAAAAATTGAAAATTTTAGTTTTATTTAGGAGGATCAGCAGATAAATCCCATAGAGGAAAGAAAACCCAACGTCCCACATTTCAAAAATATGGGAATAATAATTTGATGAACTATCTCAAGGGAACCAAGAGATTCTTTAAATGTGAAAAATAGGGGAATAATTATAATAAATGATAAACAGATATGAAGAATCATAAAAATGTGAGGCAATAAAATAAGTTTCAGACCAACCCACATCTAGTAATCTAATTTTTTAACTACAAATAACATGATCATTTTTTGATCCAATTCCCTAATAAAATGGTTGTTTAGGAAAATCCATGACAACAAACTCAAAGTAATAGATATCAAGGAAGGTTATATGTTATCACTACTACAATGGTGGATCCCAAAAACGATGTTGTGATATAAATGATGGTTATTCATTAAAGAATAGTGAATTCATTATTTGATTATTTTTCTATGAATTCTATCATATCTCATTAGTTTATTAGAATTATTCAAACACCACCTCAAAACATGGGGGTTGATCTATCTATGAGAATATAAAATAGATAAATTATTTCATCTCAAGTATATAACTCTTCCATGGTCATTGTTTTTGGATTAAACCTCCCAGTAAATCTTATTTTACTTACATTAGTATAGTTGGATGCAATATTGAGCAAGGATTGTCTATCTTTATATAAATACAATACCAACTATTAGAAGAGGGATATCACTCTTCACATCCTCATCTATCCTCCAATTCTATAAAATTGTAAGGGGGAGTCTAAATATCACTGGAAATCATCATATCAAGTGTGGATATTATTTCCTTATGATCAAACATATCTAGCTCAAATGATTAAGAAAAACAAGAGGATCATTCTTGAAGACATATCTATTGTGATTGACTACACTGATGTGTTCCCTAAAGAATTGTCTGGTCTTCCTCCTAACTAAGAGGTTGAGTTCACAATTGAACTTATACATGGATATCTAACCATATAAAATACTATATATATAATGGACAATATTTAGGTGCAAGAACCAAAGAAGAAGTTACACGATAATCTAGAGAATGGTTTTATATGCCCAACTGCTTCACCATGGGGTGCATCGGTCCTCTTTACCAAGAAGAAGGATGGATCAACGTGCCTCTACATTCATTATCGTGAGCTCAAAAAAATATTGATAAAGAATAATTATACCCTACTCTGAGATATGTATTGTTTGATCAACTATGTGGGGCCAATATTTCTTTAAGGTTTACCTTCAATTAGGATATCACCAATTAAAAGAAAAGAAGGAAGATATTCCTAAAACTTATTTTCAAACAATATATGAAAATTATGAGTTCATGGAGATGAATTTAATAATCACTAATGCTCTAGAAATCTTTATGAACATAATTAATAGTTTCTTTAGATATTACCTAAAAAAATGGCATTCATTATTAATGATATTATATTACACTCTAAGACTGAGGAGGAGCATGAAGATAATTTGAATACTATGTTAAATAATTTGAGAAAGGAGAAAATATATGAAAAGTATAGTGTATGTGAGTTATGGATGGAGGAAGTATCATTCTTGGGGTATTTTATCACTATAAAGGGGATATATAGAGACTCTTTTATGAAAAAGGAAATTGAGGAGTATCCCAAGATAGAATTTGTAACTGAGATCTATAGTTTACTTGGACTCGTTAGGTATTACCAATGATTTGTGAGAAACTTATCATGATTTTTAAAACTAATAATAAAGATGACTCAAAAGATAGTAAAGTTTTTATGGATCGTTGAATGAGAGGAGATCTTTAAAGATTTGAAAAAGAGATTTTTCATTACACCAGCACTTACACTACTAAAAAGTGTGGAACTATTTGTTGTATATAGTGATTATTAAAATAAGGGCTTGGGTTGTATACTAATTTATAAATATAAATTGATTTCATATTCCTCAAGGTTGATGAATGTCTATAAGAATATTTATCCAACATATGATCTATATTTGTCTATAGTAATATTCACATTAAAAATATGCTGTAATTATCTCTACATGGAGAAGTTTGAGATATATATGGATCATAGGATGCTCAAATAAATATTCACACTAAATTGGATTAATTTTTACCAATAAATGTTATTATATATGATCCAGTATTATGACTTCTCAATCCACTACCATATCAAGAAATAAAATAAAGTTGTATATTTCCTAACTAGAAAGGATCTTGTAGCCCTATAAATGATGAGAATTGGGAAGGATCCAATCTTCTTAGACATGAAAAGGATAGAAATGGGAACCATAAAGGAAGAAAAATCATGTTTCCTTCATCAAATTATTTCTCAAAAATACCTAATTAAAATGATAAAGCATGCTCAAATAGATGATGTATAAATTTAAAAGAAGGTGGTAGTTATCAGAAATGGGAAATCCTCGAAGTTCAAAATGGATAAGGGATGAGTTGTAAGAATTGGTTCAAAACTATGTGTACTATAAAAGCCCAAGATCCAGAAGGATATGTTAAATGATTCACATAGATAAATCATATAAATCCACATAGGGAGAATGAAGATGTATCAAGATCTTTGAAAACACTTTTAGAGGGACAATATGATGAAGGAGATCATTGAATATACATCAAAGATCCTGGTATGTATGTATGTGAAGGATGAAAGGAAAATGTATAAGAAGATGATGAATCCATTATCCATACCAATATGGAAATTGTAAAACATCACCATGGACTTTTTCACTGGCATTTTGAAGAAATATAGAGGAAATAATGCTATATGGGTTGTTTTGGATCAACTTACAAAGACAGATCACTTCATTGCATTCCTAGAGGATGTTTCACTCAATTAAATTTCATGGATATACATCATAGAAGTAGTGAGGCCACATGGAATATCATTATTGATTATATCCGATCAATATTTTAGATTTACCTCCATGTTTTGGAAGAGTCTACAACGTGATGTTAATATTGAGTTGACGTTTATTACAACTCATCACCTCTAAACTGATGGCCAATATTAGTATACTATCCAGATATTTGAGGATATGTGGAGAGTATTCTCGATGAACATAAAAGGAGGATGATACTAATATCTTACTCCAGTTGAGTTCTCTTATAATAATATTTTCTACTCAAACATCCAAATGGATCCATATGAATCACTTTATGGGAAGATATGTAAAAAACCTATGTGTTGGGATGAAATGGATGAAAAAAAAAACTATTGGGGGATGTGATAGTTGAGGAAGTGGAAGAGAATGTTAAGATCATTCAGTAAAACATCAAGGATTCTCAAAGTCAGTATAAGAGCTATGCTTAAAATACATGATGAGATCTAGAATTTGAAGTTGGATATAAGACATTCCTCTATATTTCTCCATGGAAGAGAGTTGTGTGATTTGGGAAGAAGGGGAGGCTAAGTCCCAAGTACATCAGACCTTTTGTGATTCTTGATCATGTTGGAGCTATGCCCTATCGACTAGAACCTCCACTAATCATGTCTCAAGTACATGATGTATTCCATGTATACCACTTGAGGAAGTACATACAAAATCCATCACATGTACTTAATTCATAGGTAGTAAAACTAGAAAATTATCTCACTTATGAGGAGCAACCAGTGAATATCTTGGACTATAGTGATAATGTTTTACACAATAAGACTACTCACCTTGTGAAAGTACTATGGTGAAACCATATGTACAGTGAGGAGACATGGGAACTAGAAGAAGTGATGAAGGATAAGTACCCTCACCTTTTTTAACCTTAGTATATAAAAAAAAATCAAGGGTAAAATTTCTTATTGGGGAAGAATGTGACATCCTAGAATTTTATCAATATAATTTCCCTTATAGAAATATAATTGTGTCTTATTTAGTAATATAACAATATATAATGCACACATACCACATGGTAAAACCAAAAACAATTTATTATAATATTTCAAAAATTATATTGGGAGAGAAAATATGGATATGATAATTGAAATTATTACAATTACATAATAAATATAGAATAATATAATAATAATAGGAAAATTTATATCTTCTCGATCTCTAGGAATACTCACACTCACGAACAACACTGTAGAAATGAAGTATAATTTTATTAATGTAATATCTAGTTATAAAATAAAAATATATATAACATTAAGAGAAAATATAAGTGAATGAATAATAAATTAAATGATAGGTATCTATAGAAATTAGGGAACTCGTATGGCTATTACAAATCTGACCATTGGAATAGTAATTGACCATTGAAATAGTAACCTGACCATTTGAATAGAAATATGACCATTATGAATAAAAAATTAACATTTTGAATAGTACAATACCTTATTTAAGTGTAAAATATTATATGGGTATCTTATAAAATGAAAATATAATATATTTATATATTAATACAAGTTAATAAATGTTTTAAAAACTATAAAATAAGTATTTATATTTTTGTAAAACACATATGTTTTATTTGAATTTATATAATAAATATATTTATTATGAGAAAATTTATTTTCATAAAATGGATTTTTAAATTAAAATTATGTTTTTATTATAATTATAAGATAATTTTATGATACCATAGGTATTTTTTAAAAGGCTTGGAAAATTGATCATAATATTAAAATTGATATTTGTTGAATAGTTGATATTTTATTTAAAAATAAAAAATATCATATTTATAATATTAGTTTCAAAAAATATGTTTCATTTTAGTAATATACACATATAAAAATAATTAGGGTAAGTTTTTGGTATTTTTCTATAATAGTTAAATTTTTGGTGAATAGTGAAAAATGATAAATTACAGTACTTAGCATTATAAGATAAATAAATGAATTTTTGAGTCATTTATGATGTAAAAACCCATTATTTATAATTAATATGAATAATTTACCATATTTAAGCTAAATATTTAATACTATTTATATTCTAGATCCAAAATAAAAAACTAATGAATATAAAATTAAAAAATACCACTCTATTCCCCTTATAAATATCTCCCTTGAATACCACTTATCATCCCAGCTTCTATGCCTTTTATATTAAAAAATTTATTATAAAATATCTTCCTAAACAAATACTCCATGACTTAGTTCTCCTGTTCTCACTAAAATACCAATTTCAAGTGCCTTAAAGAGTTTTTCAAGGTGGCATCAATTAAGAGGTAATATTCTCACTTCACTTCTTCTAAATTCCTTTCTTCTTCTAACTTCCCCACACATCCATCATAAAACATGAATTAATGAATTTATAATCATAAATAAACTATAATTTCATCATTATAATGGAATATCTACCATTCATCCACTTCTTTTCTCCTCACACTCTAAGAATTAAACCATTGTCCATATTATGTCTGTTAACCGTCTTCATGGATAATGTGTTTTCGTTTTCCATTACCACCTAAAAGGATGATAATAAATCTATTATTATGGTTAAATAATATGAAAATATGTATATTAAAACTTATTTCATTTTTTAATTAATACATATACATAATATTAAACAAAATGAAAATAGTTTGTGATGGTCAGTAAAACCGCCAAAATAAACTAACCATGTAACACTAAAATATTTGATAATTAGATCATCCATATTTTAAAAAAAGGAATTTGGGACCATTTAAATTTATGAAATTAAATTAATAAAATTTAAATTCAATTTTATATTTTTATTCTTATTTTACAAAAAACTTCAATATTTATCCACAAGCGACCCGATAATGAAACAATAAAACGAATACTATCAGAACAATGGAATTGAACTTCATATCTCATATAAATGGACATAAATGAACATAATAAAATTATGTTAAATATAATATTAATATAAAATTTTATAAATTATTTAATTAATTGATCTAATTTGTTTGTTCGTGACATTAAGGTCAAGTGAAAAACAATTCTGTAACATTAGATGAGGGGTCTATCAAAACCTCCCTTTCTTCATTGGGTTATCCTATCACGCAATTTACCAAAATTTATCTCTCCATTATTATTATATGAATATTACATATCATATTTATATTACCCACACATATATACAAAATTTATTTAAACGTTATTCTATAGGCATATACATTTTTTAATGGTTTCCTTCTTAATTCCTTATGAAAAACTAATTAAAGGGAACTTCTCTATTTTCTTCAACATTTTTAAAGTACCAATAAATAAATAAAATTAAAACTTAATTATTTTATAAAAACACTAATTTTTATAAATAAAACCATTTTATCTCAATTCTAGACTTATGGTAATTATTATTTTCTTACCCTATTTAATTATTTTTTACTCATTTCCCTAAAACCCCACTTAAGTTGCACATTTCTAAAGTTCCCTAACAACTATTTTTCACATATTCACTTGATATGGAAATTATTTATCATTATTTATTTTAGTTATTTATTTATAAATGTCCAATAATTCTTTAATCCCTTATTTCATGTAAACCATTTTGATATGCCCTTTGGTTATGCCATATGACATGATTATGAAACCCATTTATTTCCATGGGTAATCCTCATGTTTTTTCTTTAGGTTTGATTTCTTTATGTAGAAAACATATGAATGTACATGATATGATGTATGTACCTAGATAGAGTTCTAATTCATTGGGTAATTTTTTAGTCTCATGAGCATATATGTATGGGATTAAAAAGTGAACCTAATCTATGATCGGACATTGTCCACCATGTGATATTGTCTTGGAAATTAGCCTTGACTTATGCTTATTTAATACATTACACTTATTAAAAATTACTATATTCACATGATATTATTATTACATTTTCATTATTTTATTCTACTATATGATTGTTCATAACACATTCCTTTTTTGGCTTTCAATTTATTCATTCTAACTCATATGTTATGCTTAATTTCCATTTTTATTCCACTATTAGGATTTTTATATCACCCCTTTTGTATATGTATTCCATAGGTTATCCTATAAATTTTTAAGAGATCAAAGGAAGTTAAGAACTCATTATGGATATTAAAATATAGAAGTTTTATTTTAGTTTTATATTTTCTATTTTTACTTAGTCTTCTAAATACACTAATACTTTTTATCCATGCTTTGTAATTAATGGGTATTCATTTTAAAAATCATGTAATAATATGTGTAAAAGGCTTGGGTAACTATATCCCTTGAAATCCTCATAATGGAAATGGTTATAGGATCTTTTACTCTCATATCATATACTACTTTTCTCTCCTTCTTAGGATGGTAATGGATATAAAAATAATCATAATTTATCAGTTCTAACCACCTTCATTATTACATATTGATCTCCTTTTGTGTGAATATATTTTTGAGGCTTTTATGATCTGTATATATGTCACACTTCTCCTGATATATATATTGTTACCAAATCATTAATTAAAATATCATTACATACAATTATAGATCATGTGTTAGGATGTTTTTCTTAGGAATCATTAATTATTTGGAGGTATATTCTATCACTTTTTCATCATGTATGAGTACACAACCCAATCCATTTTTAGACTCATAACTATAGATCAAAAATACTTCCCCATTGGTGGGAAATGTGATCACATGTGTATTTATTAGACTCGTTTTTAGCACTTTAAATATTTCTTCACATTCATCATTCATTAAAAACTTCACCCCCATCTGAGTTATATTGGTTAGTGATCTTGAAAATCATGAGAAGTTTCTCATAAATCGACATTTGTACCCATCTAATTTGAGGATACTATAGATTTTCATCATAGAGGTTTGTATGGTATGTAAATATCCAAACTGATTACACATATATATTATATCTTAAAGGATAAATATTCATTACATAACATAATGATCTCCTCTAGAATTATATAGGTCTAGTTCCTTTCGAAACTTGGATACATAAACAAATGGTTCACAAGTGAACAACATTACCTCCCAAAACATTCTTCAAAATAAGAACCCTTATTAGATATATCACACCTAATAAATTTTTCTATAACCAATGTAACACCATCATATTTTTATGAAATATTTCTGTTTAAATAATTTGATTTCTTCGATAGCTTTTGTTGCACACAACACTGAGTTTAAACGAATCACAATACACTATTAAAATATTATTATTTAATGTTATAGTTATAACATAGCCATTAATTCAGTGGGTATTAATATTTTTAACTAATTTATGAAATATATATAAATTTCAAAATCAATATAAATTTATTTATAAATTCTTAGTAAATAATCATTCAATTTTTAGTAAAGTCATTCTATTCTTCAAAAATACATTTTCTCCAAAAATGGTTTTTCTTATGAGTGAATATTATAATTTGGTTCTGAATGTTTTTAGAAAATTTATTTAACAAAATTAATTTAATTTTTGAATTCATAATGTAAAGATTATAATAGTATTATTTTTATTGATAATTTTCTGAGAAGATTAATTTTTTAGTGAATAGTGAAAAATACTAATTTTTATAAAACATTCATTTTATTTATATTAAAAACCCCTTTATTGTTTGAATTGTATCTCAAAGTAACCTAAGTAATATATAGTTATATATATTAAAATTAATTAAAAAATAATCATATTTATACTTTCTTTTGGTATAAGTACATTTTCTGGGCTTAAAATGCATTTTTCATGAAAATTATTTTTTCATTGTGTTTTGTGTGATTAATTTTAAATTAAATTCTTCCACTTATGTGATTTGAATCTTGAAAAATGTATTTCATATTTTTTTCTAGTGGGTTCAAATTTTTTAATAGGTCTCTTTTATGTTTCGTCATTAATAATAGTAACTACAGTAATTTTATTACCATGGTAAGGGTAAATTGGGTAATTTAAGTTAAAAAATAAAATGATAAGGATTAATAAATAATTCCAAAATTTTAATATATTTTATTGTATGAATTAATTTCTTCTATACTCATCCAATTTTCAGTTTTATAACCTTTTTCGACATTTATAAAATATTATGACCTTTAAGGTATTTTATTTCTAGAAAAGTCAAACATGTCACACTCTTATTCTTAAAAACTATAATATTTTAAAATGGGTTTATCCAGAAGATATGTTCAGAAATAAATATTATTTTTAAATATAACATATTTATCTTCATCATAGTAATATTTTTAATTTTTAGGTAAAAATAATTACCCTAAATACTTACACAACTCTGACACAATAATTATTTAATTAATGGAATAATCAAATAAATTGTATTAAAAATATTGAAATTAATAAAATATGTGATATTTTAGGTTATTCATGAATTATATAGATTAACATGACTTCTTTAGGATATTATTAAATAGTTTAACCGAATTTTAATTGTTTTCTTTATGTTTTTAATTTCAAAGTAATGAATAATATCAAAATAGAAAATAATGATATTTTTTGGGATTAATATTTTATTAAATTAGTTATCAATCATAAAAACCATTATAAGAAAATTGGGATAATATATGGTCCAAATATTTTCCCCTATGCATTTATAGGATATTTAGAATCATTTTTATCTAGAATAGTCTTGATATATTTTAATCTTTTGATAAATTCCAAAATTTCCCATCATCTCAGTTAAAAAGGAAACCTCCTATCTCGCATCATTACACCACTATGAGCCTTATATATCAAATATAATCTATAAAATTATATTATAAACTTACATAGACATATTTTATAAGTTATATTCTTACCAAAAGAGTAACCCTAGAGCCCTTTAGATGAGATCTAAATGAGTCATTTTGAATAAGAGGTAATCTCTCTAACCAATCACTTTTTTTATAAACTCTTATTTACATCCTATAAATATATTATATTAATCATAATGTAAGAAATTAAATATCATAAATATTCTTAAATTTTATTATGATTATTAAAACATCATTATAAACCCTCTTTCCAATCAAATAATAAGTGAAAGTATTGCTCGTGCGTACCTAAGACTTACCATCTCCATGTAGTGATACAATTAATTTTTCATAACCATATTTTATGGATGGGAATTATAGCGATTTTAATGTTTATATATGAAATTTATAATATTATTATACTTATATAATTATAATATCATGTATAATTTATTATTATACAATCTTTTGATAAATAATAACATCGCTCGTGCGTACATGTGGACTATCATCTGCATGATGCAATGTGATTCATTTTTAATTTATATTTCATATGGATTGTAATAAGGATGAATTTGATGAATATATATGATATAATAATAATTTTTAAAAGTTAAATTTTTATTTACCTTTCTTTTAATCCATCGATCCAAAAATGGAAACAACATTCATGCGTACGTACGGCCTACCGTCTCCATGAACAGTGTAATTCGTTTTTCTATCTTTAATATTTATGAATGATTCTAAATATGAATATAATTAATATATTGTTTTAATTCCATGAATTTAATTCTTTCAATGGTAGTAAAAGGATTAAATTATAAGTATTGGTACTTGAAAACTAAAACATGCTTGGAAAATATAGCAGTTATCACCCAGAGCAGTGATTTTGAACAAAAACAATTATTAATAAAAGGGTGATAAGATTTAATAAATAAATAATACATAGTTTGATATATATATATATATATATATATATGTTTATATAGTAAATTTATAATTTCAATATTTATTATAAAGAGGTTTTAATGTGAGGAATAAAATTCAAGACTTGAGGTAAGGGTTTATTTCACAATATCATTATTATTTGAGATTAGTTATATTTAAGTTTCCAGTGGGGAATATTTCTCTTCCATGTCCATGTTATGTAAAATTATTTATAAAAAGTTTTATAATATTCTAATAACAAAATTTAAATTCATTTTTACTCATGTTTTACTTTTTACTAAATAGTTTGAAAAGAATATTTTTTTCATTTTCCAAACAATGTACTTTGTGAATTTTCCAAAACAAATATAGAAGTAATGTTATTTATTAACTTATATACCTTGAGTGGATTTATCCACCATCATGAAGCCTTAATGATTTAAAGAACCCTTTAAAAGTTTAAAAGTTTATTTTCAATGAAAATGGTTTTATTTATATGTTTACATCTTTTTAAAAAATAATTGATTTCAAAATGAAAAAGTTATTTTCTTCAAAATTATTCCAAGTGATCTTTCAAAATAATTTTCCTTCTAAGAGGAAATCCTTTTATGTTACTTAATAATTACTGGGGATATGATCCAAGGATACCAAATTTATTATTTCTCTATATGTTTTATTTTTATAATGATAATATGTTGGTGAAAACCTTCCCCCCTTCCACGTTTTAAACATTGATGAATTTTTTATGAAATTCATTTCATTTCATGAGTTCTTTGATGAAGAATGTTTTGGGAATTTGTGGCACACATATATATATGATTTTCTTTAAATTATTTTTGGGACCTATATTTCCCTCAAATTCATTGGGTAAATATTAATATCTCATGATAAAACATTTATAAACAAGTTGATGGGATTGATCTAATTATTGGAAATAGGTTTATATTAATCTAATCTATTGTGGGAAATAAGTGTTTCTTGATCTACTATGGGGAAAAGATGAATCATGATCCACAATGGGAAACAATTGATATGTCCTGATATACTATATTGATAGTCTTGGTAGTTAACCTTTAAATAATTTTTTTTATATTTATGATTTTTTCACACTTTTATTTCATGATATTATAGTTCATGATTGATTTATGATTATTTCTCACTCTCATATCCCATGTTTTCTCTAATGATAATTTTTTATTCCATAACTCACGTTTATGATGTATGATAGGTTGGGTATAATCTTTTTAGGTTTATTTCATGATCACATACCCTTATTCTTATCTTATGATTTCATATTATTATAGATTGATATCTCCTATGCCCACCCTTACTAAGCATAAAAGATCAACCTTTATTATTTTTCCTTCCTCGAGATATAAAGAAAGGTATATGTTGGGTATTCTTAAGAGGATTACTATGTGATATGATCTTGGGGGATATATTTAATATCTTTCAAGAAATAAAAATATTGTGTTTATAGTATCCAAATACACTAAACTATTATATTACTTGGGTGTGTGTTTATGAAAATGTATAGAATATTCATCTAAAAAGATGTGATATTTATGTTTGAAAATACTGGTTCATTATAATTTCTATGAAAGGACATGTTTATTAAATATTTGGATATTATAATTAGAAAAAAATTAGTGATATAGCTTGGGATATTCCTAATTATATATATAGAGATATGTCTGGGGATATCTCTAAGCATAATTTTAAGTATAGGAAAATATCCTATAATTTTATTGATGGATAGAGAAAGGGGTTTACAAGAAATTTCATCCCTGTCTAAATATTACAAGTGGATGTGGCTCTAGTACAGAAGTACCTAATGGTAAAAACATTGAAAAGGGTGCATTAAGCTCGACTCGATCATCACTTGGTGCATGATAATGGGTCTTACTACACACCTTGTTTGAAACTCCCAGGGGATATTCTTTATAAATTCACAAACTCTATACAAACCATCATAAAGGACATAAATAATGACCTTTAATGTCCAAGGATAAGCCTAATATGTCAAATATAGAAAAGAAGGTGTCATTATTTTGACATCCTATAAATGATTTTTCATGATAATGTGGTTTTCCCCTATGATTAGTGTTTCTCTCACCATGATTTTTGGTTTTAGTCAAGGGATAGAACCCAAAGGAATGATGTTAAAGCTCAATGTGAGGGGAAATATAATAATCATACACTTGAGTGACAAAATTGGATATTTAATAGAGAGATAGATATTGTTATTATGCCTAATAAACTATCATGATATTTGATTAACAATGTGAACTTTGGTTATATTCCTAATGAAAAAATTAAGAGTAAAATGAACTTTTATGAAATTTTGTCTGGTAATGAATACAAAGGAAAGAAGATTCATATTCCTTCTGTCAAGAAGCTGGGAAGAAGAACCTAGAAGAGTATCTCAAATGGAGGGGAATATGTTATTTGTGTAGAAGACAAGGATATAGAGTAACAAATTGTTGAGGAGTTCAATGTCTTACATGTGTGGAATTTAGGCATTATCTGAATCAATTATATAGACTAAGGATTTTCCCCCAGAACATGGAAAGAAACATTTTATTCCAAATGATGAAGTGTATATGTATCTGGATTTATGATTTATGTTGTGTAATTATTTTAGTGATGGTATTTCAATTATAAAAATTAGGTATCATCTAAGGAATGTGTTAATTTTTAGAGAATATATGTATTTATGTAAGATTAAATTAAGAGGTATGGATAACATCAGGGGTTTATGAGTTTAATTTTGATCATAATTCCAAATTTATTGACACCCCTTTTGATGTTTTATGTGATAGGACATTATCAAGATTACATATATTTTAAGAGACATTTATATAAATACAACCCTTTGGTTTTGTATATATTTTAGTGAGAATGTTATTTAAGGAGGAATGCCTTAACACTTTATGGACATATAATTAAAGGTACTGGTGACTATTATTGTTATATTATCTTTGATGTTGAGGTAATTTTGGATTTTATTTGATCACCTTATAAAGTCAACACACTTAATTGTTATAAAATAGGATTTCTCTCTAGATCCTCTTTCCAGAATATACATTAAGGATGTGGTAAGGTATCATGGGGTACCACATTCAATTATATCTAATTGGGATCTATAGTTTACCTCAATGTTTTGGGGAAGTATTCAGTGAGATCCTAACATAGAGTTGAGTTTTAGCACTACTTGTTATCATCAGATAGATGGTTAGTCTGAGAGAACAATTAAAACCTCAATGGTTATGCTAAGTTATTATTTTATATATTTCAATGGTGGTTGGGATAAAAACCTTCCTCAAGTTGAGTTTTCTTGTAGAAATATCTTTTACTCGAGCATTTATATGGATTCTTATAAATCCATTTATGGAAAGAAGTATAGATCTCCAATGTAATTAAATGATGTTATATAAATAAAGCTATTAATACTTGAGAAATATGATGATATCGAATATAAGTTTATATCCATTCCACAACAATTAAGAACAACACAAATTTGACAAAAATGTTATGTTGATAATCATCGACGTGATCTTGAATTTGAAGTTGGTGAGAATTTATTTCTATGAATTTATCCATTGAAGAAATAAGTTCCAACTAATCCTTATGTATAGTAGTCCCTTTGAAATACTTGATCATATCAGGATAGTAGCTTATTGTTTGTAAATTCCACTAAACCTCTATCAAGTTCACAATGTGTTCCATGTATCTCTCTTGAGGAAGTATATACCTAATCCTATGCATGTATTGAACTCAGAGGTCACAGTAATAGAGAAATATCTTTCTTATGAATAAAAAAAATATAGATTTTGGATCGTAGAGATAATTTTCTATAATATAATACCACTCACCTAGTTGTTTTTTTTGGAAAAACCACCAATTTGAGGAATCTACATGGGTGCCTGAAGATGTAATGAGGCAGGGGTATCCCCATCCATTTCTATATGAGTGACAGATTTTAAGGGATAAATTCATTTTAAGGGGGGTAGAATGTAACACCCTGATATTTTTTTTGGAAATATTTCTCTTTAAATAATTTGATTTCTTTGATATCTTTCATTGCATGAAACACTATGTTTAAGCAAATCACGATACACTATTAAAATATTATTATTTAATGTGACCATTATAACCTAGACATTAATTTTAATGGATATTAATATTATTAAATAATTTATGAAATATATATAAATTTACTACTCGATATAAATCCAATGATAAATTATTAGTAAATAATCATTCAATTTTAAGTAAATTCATCCTATTATTCAAAAATATGTTCTATCGAAAAATTATTTTTCTTATGATTGAATATTATAATTAATTTTTAAATATCTTAGAATATTATAATTAATTTATAAATATTTTAGAAAATTTATTTTCTAAAATTGATTTATTTTTTTAATTAATCATGTCAAAATAAGATTAGTATGATTTTTTTGATAATTTTCTAAAAATATTAATTTTTCAGTGAATAAAGAAAAATACTTATTTTTATTATACGATAATTTTATTTAAATTAAAATTTTCCTTTATGATTTTAATTTGATATTTATGTAACTTAAATAATATTTAGTTATATATAGTATAATTAATTACATTTTAATCATCCTTAATTTTTTTTGGATTAAAACGCATTTTTCAATAAAACTGTTTCTTATCGCGTACTGCATGATTAATTTTAAATTAAATTCTTCCACTTATTTGAGTTAAATCATGAAAATGGAATACATATATGTAATCATTGATTACAAATTTGGTAAATAGATCCCTTTTATTTTTAGTCATTAAGAATAGTTACTAAAGTAATTTTATTTCCATGGTAATGGTAAATCAGGTAATTTATGATAAAAATGAAATGATAAAGACTATTAAAAAACCCAAAAACTTTATTTTATGAGTTATTTTTTTCAGCACACATCCAATGCTTGGTTTTATGACCTTTTGGGGGAATTTAGATGAGATTATGTCCTTGATTTTATTTTATGTATTGAAAAGTCAAACATTTGGCACTCTTATTTTTAATAAAAATAATATTTTAAAAAAATTACGCTGATGAAGATATATCTATTTTATTTCAAAATACTATTTATTGTCCAACATATCCGCATGTTCACATATATCTTACCATCTCCACATATCGATATAATTCATTTTTCATCACCATATTTTATTGATGTGAATTATGAAGGGTTTAATATTTATATATGATATTTATAACATTATTATACTTATAGAATGATAATACCATGTCTTCCTTACTATAATCCAAACCATTTGTAAATGATAACGTTGCTCGTGCGTACATGTGTACTACCATCTCCATGATGCGATATGACTCATTTTTTATTTATATTTCACATGGATGGTAATAAGGATGAATTTTATGAATATATATAATATATATGATATAATAATAAATCTATAAAGGTGATTTATTATTTATCTTACTTTCATTTCATCAGTCAAAAAATGGAAACAATTTCTATGTGCACGTACAACCAACCATCTCTATAAATGGTGTAATTCATTTTTTATCTCTACATTTTGTAGATTATTATAAATTTTTTTGAAATTAATATATATTATGTTAATACAATAATTAACATTCTAGAAATTTTGGGACTATGATTAATGTATAAGTAATGGGACTGCCAAACCAAAACATTCTTATAAAAAGAAGCAGTTATCACCCAAAATTGTGATTTTAAAAAAATTATTAATAAATGGATGATAAGATGTAATAAATAAATAATACATGGTATTATCTACATATGGTTATGAAATATATTTCTAATATCCATATTTTTTATATAGTATTTTTGAATGTGAATAAGAAAAGTAGATACATGAGGTAAGGTTTTATTTCATAATCTTATCACTATTCAGGATTGTTTATATTTAATTTTGTATTATGGAATATTTATTTTCTATGTCCATGTTATGTAAAATTATTTTCAAAATGGTTTTTACTATTATCCTACAACTTTTTGGAGTAATTTTTACCCTTGTATGAATTTTTACTAGATGGTTTTAAAGGAATGTTTTTTTCATTTTCCAAAAGAGGTACTTTGTGACATTTCTAAAAAAATAAAAAAGGAATTTTATTTTTAAAACTTATATATAATTAGTGTAATTTATAGATATAATGTATCCAAAATGATTTGAATAATCCTTTATAATTTTTTAGGTTTATTTTTAAACAAAATGTTTTCATTTATAAGTGTGCATCTTTTTAGAAAAGAAGTGATTTCAAAATGGAAAAGTTATTTTCCCCAATAATTATTCTAAGTGATCTTTCACAATAATTTTGAATATAAGATAATATAATTTGATATTATTTAATATTTACTAGGGATATAATAAAATTACAACATCCTTATTATTTATCTAGATAGTTTTTCTTTATAATGACAAGATGTTAGTGAAAACTGTTCCCTTTTCCACAGTTTATACTTTGATGAAATTTTTATGAAATAAATTTCCTTTCATGAGTTCTTTGATGATGAATGTTTTATGATTTTATGACAGAAATAAGTATGATTTTCGTTATGTGATAGTTGGACCTATATCTCTACCCAATTTATTGGGTAAATCTTAATATCTCATGAGATAAAAATAGGAAACAAGTTGATGGGATTGATCCTTATATGGGAAACAGGTGTGTCCTAATCTAAGATGGGAAACATGTTCATAATGATCTAATATGGGAAACATATGAGTTCTTATCTACTATGGGAAATACGTTCATCCTAATACACAATGGGAAACAAGTAATAAGTCTTGATCTACCATGTTTATTGTCTTGGTAGATAACCTTGAAATATGAAATGGTTTTATATATTTATGACTGGGCCACTCTTTTATGACATGAACATATGTTTCTTGATTTAATTATGAAGATTTCTCACTCTTATGGACCATGTTGTTTTGAAATGATGATGTTTTAGTCCATGACTCATATTTATGAATTATGATAGGTTGGGTATGAACTTTTATGATATGTTCATGATCATATACTCTTATTCTTATCTTGTGATTACATATTATTATAGATTGATATCTCTTATATATACCCTTACTGATCATATAATATCACCCTTTATTATGTTTCCTTCCCAAGGTTATAAATAAAGGATTAGGTAGGGTATACTTAAGATGAAAACTATGTGATAAGATCTTGGTAGAAGATATTGAAGATCTTTCACAAAATAATAAGATTGTGTTTCTAGTCTCCAAATTCACTAAAATATTATGGTCCTTGTTTGTGTGTTTATGAAAAATATAGAATATTTATCTAAAAAGATTTGATATTTATATATGAACAGACTAGGTCATTATGATTGGTGTCATAAGAAAGGTTTAGTTAATCTTTAGAGATTAGGTTTATAAAAAAATTAGTAATTTCCCAAGGAATATGCCTAAGTATAATTCCATGGATATGTATAGGAATATCTCTATGGATAAGTCTAAGGATAATTCTAATTATAGGAAAATATCTTAGAATTTTGGTGAAGGATAGAGAAAGGGGTTTCCAAGAAATTATATCTATATCTGTATATTACTAGTGGATATGGATCTAGTATAGAGATACCTAGGGGTAAAAACTCTAAAAATGGAATATTGAGCTCGACTCAATCATCACCTAGTACATGAAAATATGCCTTTTTGTGCACCTAGTTTGACACTCTTGGGTTATATGATATTGAAATTCACAAAATCTTTATGAACAATCTTGATGGATTTAAATAATGAACATGAATGAACTAGGTTAAGCTTAATATTTCAAATATATAAAATAATGTTTCATTATTTAGACATACTATAATTTATTTTCCATGATTATATGGTTTTATACTATGATAATTGTTTCTCATTCTATGCTTTCTAGTTTTAGTCAATGGATAGAACCCAAATAATCATGTTAATGATGAATGTGAAGGATAATGAAATTATTTTCCACATGAGAAAACAAATAAGATGATGACTAGAGAGAAATATATTGTGATTATTCCTAATCATATATCATGATATATGATTAACAACATGATATTTGGTAAGATTCATAATGTGAAAAATAAGAAGAAAATTGAATTTTGTGAAATGTTTTGTGGTAATAAACACAAAGTAAAGAATATTAAGATTCTTTAATGTCCTGAATATGAGAATAACAACCAAGAATAATATCTCAATTGGATGGGAATATGTTTTATGTGTGTAAAGTAAATTCATATAGTGAAAAATTGTCAAGGATTTCAATGTATTATATGTGAGGAACTTGGGAATTATCTAGTACAATGATCTTAACTAAGGGTTATTCCCTAGAACATGGAAAGATATATTTTATTCCTATAAATAATGTGAAAGAATTGAAGTTTATATGTAATTAGATTCATGAATTATGCTTTGGAAATATTTTAGTAATGGTATTTCAGTTATAAGAATCAGGAAACATATAAGGAATGTGTTAATTTTGGATGCATATATGTATTTATATATGATTAAATTAATATTTATGGATACCATCATGGTTTTATGAGTTTAGGGTTGATCATAAGTTATAATTCCTTGATACCCCTTTTTAGGTCTTACTTGATGTGTTTTTATTAAGATTACAATTATTTTAAGAGAAATTTATATCAATACGACCCTTCAGTTTTGTATGTGTTTTAGAGAAAATTTTATTTAAGGATCAATGAATGTACACTTTTTGGACATATAATTATAGGTATTTGTGACTATTAGGGTTTATCTTATCTTTGATATTGAGGGAATTATGGATTTTATTTGATCACCATATTAATTCATCACACTCCATTGCTATCAGAGAAGATTTGTCTCTAGATCCACTTTCCATAATATGCATTAATGAAGTGGTAAGGTTTCATGGGGTACCACATTAAATTGTATATGATTTGGATATAAATATTACCTTGATGTTTCTGGAAAGGTATTCAGAAATATCTTGATACACAGTGGTGTTTCATCACTGCATATCATCCTTAGATAGATGGTGTATCTAAGAGTACAATTCAAACCCTATAAGATCTTCTATGATCTTATTCTATGTATTTCAAAGGTGTTTGGGATAAAAACCTTCCATAGTTCTATTTTCATGTAATAATATCTTTCACTCGAGCATTAATATGGCTTATTATGAATCCTTTTATGGAAAGAACTATATAACTCCAACATACTATAATGAAGATGCAAAAAAAGAAAACTATTGGTACCTGATTAAGCTGATGAGATGATAGAGGAGGTTATATTCATTCAGTAACATGTTAGGTCAACAAAATTTTGAATTTAATGTTATGCAGATAATCATAGGAATAATATAGAATTTGACGTTTGGGAGAAGGTATTCTATGAATTTATTTGTGGAAGAAAGAAGGTCAAACTAATCACTAGGTATAGGAGTCCCTCTGAAATACTTGATCATATTAGGATAGAATTTTATCTTTTGGTGCTTCCACCAACCCTCTCTCAAGTTCATGATGTGTTCTATGTATCGCTCTTGAGGAAGTAAATACCTGATCCTAAACATGTACAAAACTTAGAGGTCATACCACTAGAAAAATATATATCTTATTAATAACAATTGGTAGATATTCTGGATCATAGAGATAAAGTTGAATGAGAAAATACCACTCTCTTAGTTAATGTTTTATGGTGAAACCACCAATTTTAGGAAGCTACATAGGAATCTAAGGGTGTGATGAGGCAGAAGTATCCCAATCTATTTGTATCTGAGTGATGAATTTCAAGAGTTAAATTCATTTTAATGAGGGTAGAATATAACACCCATATATTTTTATGAAATATTTCTTTCTAAATTATTAGATTTATTCGATAGCATGTATTAGACACAACACTAATTTTAAACGAATCATGATACATAATTAAAATATTATTAGTTAATGTGACAATTATAACCTAGTTATTAGTTTGGTGGGTATAAATATTATTAACTACTTCATGAAAAGATATGTAAATTTCCTACTCAATATAAATGTAATTATAAATTCTTAGTAAATAATCATTCAATTTTTAGTAAAGTTATTTTATTATTCAAAAATATCTTTTCTCTAAAAATGTTTTTCCTATGAGTGAGTTTTATAATTAATTAAAGAATTTTTTAGAAATTTTATTTGAAAAAATTAATTTCATTTTTGAATTCATCTTGTCAAAATTTTCTTAGGATGATTTTTTTAAGAATTTTTTGAAAATATTAATTTTTCATTGAATTGTGAAAAATAATGATTTTTATACAAATGTAATTTTATTTATATTAAAATTTCCTTTTATGATTTTAATTTTATCTTAAATTAACTTAATTACTGTTAAGTTATATATAGTATAATTAATTTAATTTTAATCATCATTATATCTTCATTTTGTATATGTATATTTTTGGGCTTAAAATGCATTTTTCAAGAAAAAACATTTCCATTGCATTTTGCAGGATTATTTTTAAATTAAATTTGTCACTTCTATGAGTTTAATATTTTAAAATGGATTACACATTTGGAATAATTATATCAATTTTTTTAAATAAGTTCCTTCAAATTTTGTTCATTAATAATAGTAACTATAATAATTTTATTACCACAATAAGGGTAAATCAGGTAATTTTGGTTAAAAATATATTGATAAGGACTATTAATTAACCCCAAAAATTTATAAATTTTATTATATGAGTTAATTTCGTCCATAGTCATCCAATTTTTGGTTTTATGACCTTTTTTCTCCATTTGGATGACATTATGACCATTATTGTATTTTATTTTAAGAAAAGTGAAACATGTCACACTCTTGTTTTTAATAACTACAATATTTTAATATGGGGTTATCCATAAGATATTTCAAACTTTAAATATTATTTTGAATTAAAAAATATTTATGTTAATCGTGGTAAATTACTTTTACTTTTCAGGGAAGAAATAATTACATTTAATTCTTACACAATACTGACACGATAATTATTTAATTAATGGAATAATCAAATAAATGAAACAAACAATATTAAAAGTAACCTAATGTGATATATTTGATGTGATACATTAATTATATATATTAACATGATTTTTTTGGATATAATAAAATCTCTTTTAAAATTTTACTTATTGTATTGATGTTTTTAATGTCAAAATAATGAATAGTATAAAAATTGACAATAATGATATTTTATGGGATAAATATTTTATTAAGTTATTTAAAAATCATAAAAACATTAAATAATAACAAAATTGGGTAATATAAGGTTGAAAATTCCATCCTCTATGCATTTATTTTTCTTTTGAAATCATTTTTCTCTAGAATAGTCATAATATATTTTAATGTTTTGAGAAATTTAAAAAGTGGCCCTCACCTCAATTATAAAAGGCAACCCCCTCCCTCAATTCAGTTAACCACTTTAAGCCTTATATATAAACCTTAATTTTCCAAATTTTCTTATCCACTTCTTTATCCACATTCTAGAGGGGTTGTTCTTCCCAAAACAGCAACCCTAGATCCCTTTAGAGGAGATCTGAAGGAGTCCTTTCGAAGAAGAGGTAATCGCACTAACCATTTAATTTCTTTCTATACTCTTATTTTCCTCCACTAAATATATGATATTTAAAATAACACAATAACTTAAGTTCCATAAATATTCATAAATTTTATTATGATTATGAAAAAAACATTATACACCATCTTTCCCATCAAATAAATGAAAGTATCGCTCGTGCGTATGTATGACTTACCACCTCCACGTAGCGATACAATTCATTTTACCATATTGTATGTATGGGAATTATTCTGATTTTAATGTTTATATATGATATCAATAACATTATTATACTTTTATAATGGTAATATCATTTCAAACTTCTTATCATCGAATCTTTTGGTGAATGATAACACCGTTCGTGCATACATGTGGACTGTCATCTCCACGATGCAATTTGATTCATTTTTCATTTATATTTCACATGGATGGTAATAAGGATTAATTAGATGAATATATGTGACTTATATTATTTAATAACAATTATAGAAAATTTAATTATTATTTACCTTTCTTTCATTTCATCAGTTGAAAAATGAAAAAAACTTTCATTTGTATATATAGCTTACCGTCTCTATGAAGGATGTAATTCATTTTTCTATACATACTTTTTATGAATGATTATAAATATGTATTTAATTATTATATATTATTTTAATAACATTATTAAAATTATATAAATTATAGTACTATGATCAAAGTATAAGTATCGGGACTATCATACCAAAACGTGCTAGGAAAATGAAGCATTTATCACCCAGAATAGTGTTTTTAAAAAACAATTATTAATAAATGGGTGGTAAGATTCAATAAATAGATAATAAATTGTGTGATTAATATATAATTATATAAATCACATATAATATCCATATTTATTATAAATTATGTTTGAACATTAATAATAAAAGGTGAGACTTGAGGTAAGGGTCTGTTTCTTAATCTCATTGTTATTCAGGATTGTTTATGTTTTAGTATCCTTTGAGGAATATTTCTCCTATATTTCCATGGCATATAAAATTATTTTAAAAAGTATTTTAATATTCTATTAAAGTTATTAAATTAATTTTTACCTATGGTTTAATTTTTACTAAATGGTTTCAATGGAATCTTTTTATTGTTTTTCAAATGAGATACTTTGTCACTTTTCCAAGAAAAATATGAAAGGAATGTTATTTTTTAACTTACACAACATGATATGATTTTCCCACCAGCATGATGCCAAAATTATTTGAAAAATATTTTACAATTTTACATGTTTATTTTCAAATAAAATGTTTTATATTATAAATAAACAACTCTAAAAAAATTAGTTATTTCAAAATAAAAAAAGTTTTTTCCTCAAGAATTTTTCCAAGTGATATTTAAAAAATATTTTCCATCTAAGATTAAATCCTTTTATGTTACATAATATTTATTTGATTTATTTTCCAAGGATACCATCCATATTATTTCTCTATAAGTTTTATGTTTATAATTAAATGATGATGACAAAAACCATTCCCTTTTCCATGGTTTATACTTTGATGAAATGTTTATGAAATCCATTTCATTTCATGAGTTCTTCGATGATGAATGTTTTATGATTTTTTTATGCACATATGTATGATTTTTTTCTGCATAATTTTTTTGAAATATAAATTCTGAACATAATTTTATTTTTTTAAATGATAGGAATGCCAAGAAGGAAGTGGTACACTATTTCATCTAGTTTTGCGATAGATGACGATCCATCTAACTCCCTCCCCACGACATCTGAGGCACCAGCTGCCTACACCCCTACACCATCTCCCCCGACACCATATCTCACACCATCTTTGGATGTCCCATTAGAGGGTGATTCATCGACTCCCCCTTTAGGATCCTCAGTAGTGGGGCAGCGACAAGCCCATTCCAGTTCATCACGGGCATACTAGAGTGTCACTGTCATAGGTACAAATTTTAATTAACTAAATTTATTTCATTTTGTTTATAATAATTGTTTGCTCATTTATGATAAAAAAAATGCAACCATGGAGAAAAACAATAAAAAGTGCAGATGTTTGGAATATGACTCGCGAGAATATAGTCGTACCATTTGATTCTTATAGGGTCCCAACGGATGACGTCGCAGGGTTACTTGGCCAGATTCTAGGCCAACTGGCAGCGGAGCCCATTTCCCTTCCTATTTCATATGATGATTGGATATATATGCCTCCAAGCTAGGAAAATAAAGTTTTTGATTCTCAAATAAAGGTAAATTTATTACATTATGGTTTAATTGAATGTCATGTTACTAATATGTTCAAAATGAATTTCGGTATACAGATGTTCTTCCACTTTACAGTTGCTGATGTGATAGAACGGAAGTGGACGTTAAAAAATCTAGGTAAGAAATGTAAATATTTCAAATGGAGATTGTGGTGTGATGTCAACGATACCATGTTGACCGTGCAGCAAATGTATGAGAAGCTACCCAGTGGGGTACCGAAAGAACAGTGGAAAGTTTTTGTTTACAGACATCGTGATGAGAAGCGGATGGTATTGAAATATATATTATTATATTATCCTCATTTTACATTTATAAATGTATATGAAGAGGACATGACATTGAATACATTAATATTAAATTGAATTTTATTTATTTCAGTATCTCTCAAGACAGATTTCCTCAAAATGGGCTAAGCAAGTCATCCCTCACACTATGGGCTCAAAAAGCTTTTCTAGAAGCTGAAAGACATTGGTAATATTTTAATTAGTTTAAATATTTATGAGACAGTATTATCTTTTTAATATATTGAATTTTTGATTTATCTTTTCTTAATGCAGTCACATAGTTTAGGGCACAAAGCATCCCAAACTGAAATATGGTTTGATGTTCACAAGAAATCAGATGGAAGTTTTGTTAATGAGCCTGCTAAAGAAGTTGGGGTATGAAGTCAATTTTTTATTATAATAACTTATTATTAGTTTTTAATGTGTTAATATATATTGATATTTTATTTATAGGTAAAAATTAAAGAACTATGGGATGTCAATCCTACGCAGTCCGACTCATTCTCCCAGGATGACCTGGTTGCTAAAGTCCTTGGGAAGGAGCATCCTGGGAGAGTGTGTGGGATGGGTTTGGGACCCATACCATCTGAGGTTTTTAGCAGGCCACCAGGGATGGCAGCTGCATCTACTCCTGGATTTAGTCAGCCCATACCCGGATATGCTCAGAAAGATATTGTTTCTCTACAAAACATAGTTCACTAGCAGGGGGATCAGATATCTAATTTGTAGAAAGAGTTGATTGAAATATGTCAGCATATGATCATATATACCCTCAGTGGTAGTGCATTGACTGGTGTTATGTAGGTAAATCACAAAAAAATTAAAATCATTTTGTTTTCTAAATTTCATTAGTTTTATATTTTAATATAAATATGTAACCGTATTTAATTTTCAACATAATGTTCTTAAAGGTGACAACAGAAAGTGGTGATGAAGGTGGAAAGGGTGACGATGCATCATCAGACCGTGAGTAGTTGTATTGTTTATGTGTTAAACAAATATGGGAACAGTTGGTTTGTATATGTAACATTTGTGGCGCATAGTTTCCACCAAACATTTTCATGTCCTAAAATTTCCCTGATTTCTCATGTTTCCTTTTATGCATTTTATTGATTTCTGATGTTTATTTTTATGTCTTGATTTCTCAAGTGTGGTATACATCATTCCATTTAGGACTGTGTTTGAATTGGCAGTCGAGATTTTGGATGACTAGGAGTTAAACCCATTGTTGATGTGTTGAACAAATTGGGTCATTTCATAGTGATCAAGGGGATAGTGTTGTGGACACTTTGGTGAGGCCCTTGTAATTTGTCTTACTAGGAGGCCCTTGTGATTGGTAATTGACTGCTGTTAAACGGCATTTCTCTTGTAGTGAATCATGTCTTTGTTCTAGGGAACCAAACATTGTGGCACATTGGGATTAAAAACACCTAATATACTTATATAGATCCGTCATTATATCGAATATCAATAAGATGGAGGTTCCAAATATGGGTGGTATAGGATTTGAATCCACACACTCAAGGTATGAATTCCAATAAGGATATACTCATTCACATCAAAACTCAATGGAATCCATATGATAAGTGAAGAAATCCACTGAATCTTAAGATACTACATCCTAAAATACCATTGGGATAATTTCCTTATATTGATTGAGATATATACCCCATAAAGGTAACTATAGATAAAACATTAATGTTGTAGTAATTTGCATCAATTTATTTGATCCTAATCAAGTTAGACATCTCATATAAACCTTTATTGATTAATTAATCTACAATTATTATATAATATTAGATACATGAGGTATGATAACATCAACCAAATCACCATACATAATGGGTTTTTTCCTTGTAGAAATTTAATATTGATTTTCACATGTTATACTATTTTGAATTTGAACTAAATAATATTCTCTTATGTTGAGATGGTTTTACTATTTTTTAGTGGTGAGGGGGTAGTGGATTCATCCACACCTGTTTCATACTCAATAGAATCATGTTTCCCAACATCAATTGGGTTAACATTAAAGAAATATACTAATTTGTTACCACTAATAGGAAATGCATATTTACATTGTAAGAGGGATATCATTAATTTGGGTGTGATCTCATAGGATGAATGATACTGGAGATGAACATGAGTAAAAAATGATAAAACATTCTCCCACCCATGTGGGTTATGTTTTCTATTGTAATTTTATAGTCACAAAGGCCACTTAGAATAGATTCTGATGATTTTAGATATTAGAGCATTGTAACCATCCCTAGTATATTATCTAGATATTATAATGGGCCTCAAGGGTGTTTAAACTAATAGGGGTATAAATATACTCTTGAGTTTCGGTGGTTGGATATCCCAAGTGGGATCAACTTTTAGATGCTTGAGAATAGACAATAGGGAAAAACACCCTATATATCTTCTCGATTACTCAAGGTCACATGTTAATAAAAATTACTATAGAGAACATGATACTCATAATGAAGTTCTAAGGTGATTTCTACTTTATGGTGGACATATTTATCCAAATCAATATAATAATTGAAGAACGTGTTTTCATGATCTATTAAAAGGATACAAAAAGGTTAGATGTGAAATTATGGACCAATGGTTTTTCCATAGAATATTTTTAGTTGGACAGCCTGTGGGGCATTATTCCCTATAGATTACCATGAGTGTCATATAATGTCAGGATAGATCCATTTAGATGGTATTCCTGAAATAAGGTGTGAACCATCATGCACTCATTTTACAAGGGTAGGATACAATGTATGTTAGGGTATGGGGAACATATATTCATATAAATTGAGTCCTATGTATGACATAAAAACCGTTTTCATGCCTCACCATTGTGTTCCTTATAGGTACTATTAGCTTGTTTTTGGTCTTGAACATAATTGGTTCATTTGGTGATTTAATTTTAAGTGAAGGATGTGATGAAGGTATTGAAAATGAAACACAATGAAGAAACCCATCAATACATCATCAAATGTAAGAGTTCATAGTTTATAAATCCAATTCCATGTTAATGGATTCACATTAGGTTATCTATTTTTTTTATGAGAACCTCCAATGGGCTTCCATGTATATGAATATTTAATATGGATGTCCTTTTAGAACTAAATTACAATGAAAGGTGTTCACTAGTGATTCGTACTATAGATTCTTCAAAATAGGTATTGGTAAAAGGTGTGAGATTTCGGGATCATCAAATATTCTTTGGGTGGAATCATTTGAATTATTGGATTCCCTTATAGATTTATGATTTTTTAATGAATAATATCAAAATACTAGTGTTTAATGAGTTACCCCTATTCCTATGATCTCTCTGAATCTGTGTAGATATGAAAATATATGATTTTTAGGTTAATCATACATATAATACATGTTTATGATTCATTTTTTTTAAGGCCACATTGTTAGGAAATTATTCATTTTGGATCATACAAAGAGGTCGTAGGTGTTTACATTATTGGGATCAGGCCCATGTGGTGAGCATCATATGAATCTATATAAATAGAATCATAACACAGGTAGTTTATTAATTATTATTGGGATACATAATACAATTTATGTTCAATTTAAATAGAAATATTTCAAGAATCTTAACATTTTGTGAAGGGGAACACTTTGTGAAAGGTACCTAGAAATAGATAGTGTTTGAATTTTTCCTGAGTTTCTATTTCAGTTTCATCTTGGTATTCAGTGACTAATTTGGAGAAGGTATGGTTGTGGATTACACCTATTAGAGGGCCCATATATTGTTTTTAATATCATATATATTGGTATGATGACAATGGATGAATGCTTAAGTGGCTGGGGCATACAACTTGAAGGTGGATATGATATTGTGATACTAGGAGGGGTATCTAAAATTAAGGACTATATAAAGAATCTAATACTATATTCTTTAACTATGGTGTTTTGTAAAAGTGATTCATATTATTTGTATCACATAATAATAATAGCATGTTTCTTGATGTTGGGATTGAACCTCAGAGGGGAATATATTGTATCCTAGTTAAGAGGAATAAAATACAATATAATTGAAGGCATGCATTTTAAGGTAATGTGACATGATTCATTGTAGATTAAAATTTTGTTGAAATGACATGTGTAGTGAATTTTAGATTCATCCTACCAGGTTTATAAGGTGATTAATAAAATGTATCTCAATAATTATTTTCAATTATGATCAAATAGAACATAATGTTTTTTTGTATAATGATTTTTTTAAGAAATAAGTTAATAGAAGATTAATTGTGTTACATAAAAGTGCACAATAAGGTATTGAGTGAGGCTAACACACAAGCTTCTCTAAGACACCTGATATAGTATATGTGTGTGGTGATGGTATATTTGGGGTATTAAACCCAGTAGGAGGCCCACACATGGTAAATATAACTATGTTTTACGCTCACTCCCTATATGGGAACACAGACACACATATAGATCTCATGTTTCATTTTAAAGTGATATATATTATCGGGGATGAAGAAGGATCGGCTAGATGTATGTTTGGAGCATAGTCAAATAATGGACCTATGTTTTATAGTTGATTGTATCATATATATTTTTAAATTTATTCTATACTGATTTCCTAGGTTTATGTTTCTTGTTGTATGTTGGTACGTACAATATGGTTCATTCTTATATAGCATGTCAATATTTACTTATTTTTTTCCAATTTATTCTATACTAATTCCTAGGTTTATGATTCTTGTTTTCTATTGGTATGTACAATATTTTATTTCTAGTTTGATTTGTCTTTCAGGGAAGTGGTGTAGTGGAAGCAATTTTTTTTCTGGAGAGCTTTTAGCGGCGATTTAAACCGCCGCGAAATGTACATTGTCGGTGGTTTAAACCGCCGTTAAACCGTGAAAACCGCCACGAAACGTAAAAAAATTACGTTTCGCAAAAGTTTTAACCTCCACTACATAGTCGCATCGTAGCTAATCATTCTGTAGCAATTATCATGACTTCAGCAGCGGTTTTACAGTCGCTGGTTTTGAGTTTATTCACGGCTGTTATAACCGCCGTGAATAAAATGATGTCAAGGGCTCGTAAAAACTGCCACTAAACTCAGTAAAACCGCCGTAAAATGAGGCAGCTACGGCCCTTTCCTTAAACTGGCACGAAACGGAAATAATTGCCGCTAATAGATTTTCAATGCTGTATTACACGGGGGTTTATAGAAACCACTACCAAACCATGTAGTGGTGGTTTAAACCTCTACTAAATGCAAAAATAACTGCCACTAAACGGCGTTTCTGTTGTAGTGGCATTATAGCTCATAAGACATAAATCACAATGGAATCAAATAACATAAGACATAGGAACATAATATTCACATAATACATAGATTTTTGTAATACACATAAGATTATAACATTGTGATCAAGTATAAATAGAAATAGGTTCACACATTATGTTAAGGACATGAAATCGGGTCTTCATATAACCTTATAGACATGAAAGCCAAGTCCATGGATAAAATTTTGAACATAAAATTAGGTTCATTCAAAATATAAATATCTCATGAGTTATAAATAATTACCCAATGAATTTTATGGAGATAAAGGTCATACCCATCCTTGGTTATAACATAACCACTGACCATGGTTATAACAAGACCACTTTCCTTTGTTATAATGTAACTACCATATAAAGTTATAATGTAGCCACCATCATTGGTTATAACAGAAATACCTTACTTGGTTATAACATAAACACCATAACTTAATATAATCCATAAATATCTGTGCCATAATATCATAAAACATTCATCATATCAGAGAACCCATGAAAATAAATGTGTTTCATAAACATTTAACCACAACATAACCCATGGAAAAAAGGAACAAGTTTCATAAACATTTTTCATAATAAATATAAAACATCCAGAGAAATAATAAGGATGGTATCATTATATTATATCCCTAGTAAATCTAAATTAACATTAAATTATTTCATATTATATGGAAAATTATTTTGAAGGAGCACTTGGAACATTTCTTGAGGAAAATAACCTTTCCACTATCAAAAGCACCTTTAAATTACAAGAATTTAAAATAAAATTTTACAAATAATTTTATTTTAAAATATCATTGGAAAATTATAGTTGAATATTTAAAATATTTATTTGTCATGAAGGTGGAAAATATCATTCATTTTGTACATATTAAAAAAAATATTTCTTTCACATTTTTAGTAAAAGTAAAAAGTACCTATTTCGGAAAATGAAAAGAAGGTTCCTTTAAAAACATTTTTAAAATATTTAAACATGGGTAAAAATGACATTAAACAATATTTATATAATATTAAAAACATTCTTATAATAATTTGTAGAAAACATAGAAATGGAATGAAAATAGTTTCAACCGAAGGAAGAAATAAAATTGGTTTTCCTTAAAAACATTTTTTAGAATATTGAGTACACAGAAGGAGTAAAATGAAAGGGAAATTTTATTTTCATAACAAAATATATATTAATAAAGTTAATTATTTTATTGAGGGATATATCATAATATTTTATCATCATAATTGTAATAATAAATAGTCCTGATAAATATTACGTCTGTATCATAAAACCATTACCACTTGAGTAACTTATGAATCATAATCCCCATTAAAGAATAAAGTTAAATTAAATATTAAATATCAGTAAAATAATTATATTCATTCTATAAATTGGTAAATTGGAATTATATATTCCACAAAAAAATAAACGAGTAGTGAATATAGCATTTTTGTCCTGGAATTAAAAGAGATACCTGAAATCCATTACCTCATATCTCAACTTCCTTCGTACATGTTCATACCTCATATATAATAAATATATATCAATTATTTATATATTAAAAAAACATAATCATATTTATCATACCATATATTAATTATTTATCACCTTTTATTAACCATTTATTAACAATTCTATTTTAAAATCATGTTTTGAGTAATAACTGCTTCGTTTTTCATTTATGTTTTGGTTTATTATATTTGGTCATTTTACATTGATCATGGTTACATAATCTATATAATTTTAACCATGATATAAATATCATATATATTCATTATATATTTATTTATAATAATCTCTAAAATCTAGATATAGAAAATGAATTACACTGTTCATGGAGATGGTATGTCATACGTACGCATGAACGCTATTTTAATTTCATTAACATATAGAGTGAAAGAAATTTAATTAATATGTAAACTTTAAATAATAATTTTTATATCATATATATAATATATATTCACTAAATATATCCTTATTACCATCCATGTTAAAATAATATAAAAACGTATCACATCACTTCGTGGAAGCAGTAGTCTAAACATACACCCGAGTGACATTATCATTTTTCAATGGGTTGTAAGGTAAGAATTTAGATGTGATATTATAATTAAAAATTATTTTTAGGTTATAAATATCACATGTTTAATTTAAATACATCATTATATCTAGCCTTTAAAGGAATTTAGGGAAAACTAATTACATCTGTTCATGAGGTGGTAGTCTGTTGTACACGTGATCAACGGTTTTATTTCCCATTTAATGGAAGATGATATAGATGTAGGTTATGAAATTAACATAATAAAATATAATTATATGTGAGAAAATGGTGCTTTAATATTATCATAATTGATTAATATTTTAATGGGGTGGAAGAATAAATAAAACAAAATTGCTCGGTCATGAATGATACCTCTTCTTCAGATAGCCTCCTTAGGTTATCACAAGAAGCCTTATTAAGAGGATTTATTAAAAAAGACCTAAATGATGTGGGGAGGAATTAACTAATTTATTTGGGTAGGTATTTTTAGAACCAAAGTGTTTTTGAAGTGTGAAGAAGATAGGATAGGGGGTGACTTTTTATAATTGGGGAAGATGATACACTTAAAATTTTTGAAAATAAAAAATTGTACCCATATTTTAAACATTCCAAAATAACAAAAATGATTAATTACTAAATATTTTATGATATAAAGTTGAAATATGTCTATAAAATAGTAATTAGACAAATTTTAGGTCATTTTAACCATTATCTTTTTATTTTAACCCCCTAGTAAACCCATTTCAACCTTAACCGTGATAATTAATTTTTATTGTTTTTACTATTCATTTAGAGCAAACAATTATGTTGTCCTTATTAAATAATATTAATTATTATTATTATAAATATTAATTCCATTTTTCCAATTTCCATTCACATAAGTGAAAAATTTTAATTTGAAATTACACCCACTAACACGATGAAAAAAATAGTTTTCCAAAGAGAAACTTTTTATATGTACAAAAAGTTTTAATATAATAAATAAAAATTTATTTGATTAAAATGAAATAAATAGGATTATTAATAAAATTATTTTATTAATTTAACTTTTAAAATATTTTTAAAAAATATTTATCTTTATAAATTCATTAAATGAAAATTCAGTTTTTAATAAAAATTAGTATTTTTACTATTTATCAAAAAATTAATTTTTTTAGAACATTCTCAAAAAAGTTACCCTAAAATAAGTTTAACGTATTGATTCCAATAATTGAGTTAATTTTTTTCAAATAAATTTTCTAATAATTTAAAAATTAACTTTATTATTTTTTCACAAAAAGCAATAAAATCATGTTTTTAGAAAAAAGTATTTTCAAAACATATAAATACATTACTAAAAATTAAGTATATATTTATAAATATATTTTTTTTATCTAAAATTTTTAAACATAATTTTAAAAATATTTTTATTCATTTTTATACCTCCACTTTTAATTTCTAGGTTATAATGGTCATTTTTAAATAATATTATTAATAGTATATCTCGGTTTTTTTAAAACTCGATGTTGTGTGTAACACATGCTATCGAAGAAATTAAATTTATTTGAAAGAATATTTCATAAAATATCGAGTAGTTACATTCTACCCCCCTTAAAATGAATTTTACCCTCAAAATTAATCACTTTAATAAAAACAATTGAGGGTTATTTCACCCCATCATATCCTCAGATTCACACGTAGCTTATTCAAATTAGTGGTTTTCCCACCAAACTTTTACTAGGTGAGTAGACTTTTTTCATAGAAATTTTTCTATATGATGCAAAGTCTCCAATGATTATTCCTTATAATAAATATCATACTCTAGTGGTGTAACCTTTGAGTTTATTGAATTTTATTAATCATGTATATACTTCCTCCAGAGAGATACATGGAACACATCATGAATTTGAGAGAGAATCGGTGGAAACACTAAGCGATAAGCTACAATCTTGATACGATCAATAATTTAAAAGGGACTAATATACCTATGTTTTAGTTTTCCCTTATTTCCAAATATCATAACCATCTTCCATATATAAATTTTTAGAAACACTTTTTCCCCAACTTCATATTCCAAATCATGTTAATGATTATCAACATAACTTTCATATCAAATTTGTACCTCCCTTATGTGTTTTTGAATGGATAAAACCTTATCTACAATTTTTTATTCTCTATCTAGTCCTAATATCTTTATTTATCCAAATTCAACCTATCATGTTGGATTTATACACTTCTTTACAAAGAGGGATTCATAATGATCCATCTGAATTCTTTATCGAAGTCTATTATTGTAAGAAGACTCAACTAGAGGAAGGTGTTTATCCCAAACATGTAAATCAATAGAAAACAAATCTCATCATATCCTATAAGGCTTAAATTAATCTCTTAGACTTACCATATGTCTAAGGATTATATACAGTACTAAAACTCAACTATGTATCAAGAGTGTGCTAAAGACTTCTTTGGATCTTCAAGGTAAACCTCGTATACAAATTGGATACAATAGAATGTGGCATTCCATGCAACCTTACCACTTCATAAATGTATATCCTAGAAATATAATCCAAATTAAAATCTTCTATGATATTGATGATGTGTTCAAAATTTTTAAGGTGATCAAGTATAACCCATATATCATTGTGTATTTTAGATGTTTTGGGGAGTATGATGAAAAATTTTATGGTTATGTTTTCCCATTTTCATTTCGGTATGGATAATGGTTGTAAAATCCCCCTATAATTTTGTATCTCAGCCTTAATTTACTGACATACCAATCACCAAGATAAAAACTCTTCAATATCTCTGTTCATTCCATTCAGCAAAAAATACTCATCCAAATCTTTATACATCTTGGTGATTATATTATGAATAGATAATAAAGAACTATGAGCTTCCTCTAATAATTGTTTTTCAAAACTACTATTGAGGGGACACAAAAATGATTCTTGAAACTTATTACTTCATCATAATCAAGATTAAATTTATGAAAATTTCTCACCATCTTCTATAGCTTCACATTATTATTTTGTTCATATTTAATCATTACTTGAATAGATTATTGAACACTCATTTGAAAAGGATAATATTTCTCCCATTGTTATAGTATTTCTAGATCTATCCTTCACAAATACATAAATATTGCTTCTTTTTTTATTCTTGTCAATGATAACCAATCATGATACTTTTGACTCATATCATTGGCCACCTTGATCACTTTCCTAAGGTGATAATGCTTTGAGAAGTCATAATCATTAATCATATCTAACCATCTTCTATGGTGCATGTTCAACTCCTTCTGTGTGAATACATACATTAAATATTTCTGATCAGTAAATATATCAAAATTTTATCCATAAATATAATTCCTATATATCTTTAATTCAAAAATTACCACAGTCAAATCCAGATCATGAATTGGGTAATTTTTCTCATAAACCTTCAATTAATGTGATGCATTATCTAAAACCATTTCATTTTAAAGATAATGCATCTCAAACCCTTCTTTAATGCATCACTATAAATTAAAAACATTTATCCACTATAGGGTGATGTAAGAACATGTGTGATGACTAAACTTTTATTCATTTACGTGAAATTTTTCTCACATTCTTCCATCCAAAAGAACTTGGATTCCTTTTGAGTTAACTTGGTGAGTGTATTATATAGTCATGAGGTATTCTTTACAAAGCTTCAATAATAACCATCCAAACATAGATAACTTTGGATATATGTTACCATGGTTTATATAGTCCAACATTCAATAGACTATATATTTGATGGATCCACTTATATACCCTCATTTGATATTATAAGACCTAAAAATGAAACATTTTATTAAAAAATTCAAAATTTACTAATTTTACAGTAGTTTATTCTTCCTTAGGGTATTCAGTACAATTATGAAGTGATCTTCATTCTCTTCCTTTCTATTTTAATACATAAGAATATTTTGTATAGATAACCAAAAATTGATCAGGGTTATCTATAAAAACCTTATTCATTTTATACCTGAAGATAGTGGGGGAATAGTAAGAAAACATGGCATCACTATATACTCATAGTTTCCATAACTTTCACGGAATTTTTTCTTGGCTAAACCCTCATTCTTGACCCTCAATTTATTATATATAGAATGAAGGTAAATATTGGAAAAAATTTGACCATAGTGCAGTTGATAAAACAAGTCATCAATACATGGTAGAGGATACTTTTTCTTTATTATGATCTTGTTTAGTTCCCAGTAATCAACGTAGAGTCACATTGATCCATATTTTTTTAATAAATAAAATAGGTGCACCACAAGTTGATATATTTGATCAAATTAATCCCTTATCAACGTTATCATATAGTTTCTTTTTCACTTCTTAAAACTCAGTCAGGTCCATTCAATAGGGATTCATTGAAATAGGTGTGGCACCATATATGTGTTCTATTAAAAAATAAACTTCATGATTTGGTGTAAAACATGGAAAATATTCTATAAATACATCAAAAAAATCACATAAAATATCCATATCATTGATGTTGAGTTTCTCCCCAAACATGTGTGATAAAAATCCCTTATGAATAGGAATCAAAACCCAAATAGTGGATGTGACTTCCATTGGAAGTTCATATTTATCATTTCACTGATAGACAATCATTAGTTGGTTTGGAATATCAAACTTTACTTCCCATATTCATCAATTTATGTGGAATTTATGTATATAAATAAAATACGTTCATAATATTCCATAAAATTTTACTAGAGGGAGAATACTAATATTTGAAAGAAACACATTCCCACAAACTTCAACTGGAGAAGAATCACAAACTTGAGATGCGATCATCATACAATTGGGAGTTTTTACTGTTATCTTAACATATAATATTTGAGGTGGTATTATGATACCCTTAGAAAATTATTCAAATATAAAATAGTGATTAGATATATAATCAAATAATACATTAATAGTTTTATATTTGATGATAATTTTACCTTTCACCAATTTATTCTCATAATCCACTTTGGTAGTTGTGATCTAATGAGGTTTCCCTTTGTCGTTGGGATTGGGAGGATATTTATGTTGATCATCACGAAAATTTATATTCATGCACTAGTTAGAATAACTTACATGCTCCTTGAATATGAAGGATTGGATCTTGGGTGATGCATTAGTTGGGTTCTTCCTTTCCTCAATTGTTTCAACTATCATTTTCACTACCTTTCAACATTCACTAGATCTATGCAGCCTTTTTATATTTAAAATAATTCCTAGTTCCACTCAAGAAATTTCCATGATTTTTCTTCCCACATTTATTGCATGTTTGTGATTGGAATTGTTTTACACCATGTGATTTATTTGAATTCACATGAGACTCAATATTCCTTTTCTTATCAAAACCATAGGAATTATGGGATTCTCTAATTTCCATTTCTACATTGAGATCACATCGAATGATTTATTTATAGATACTAAATTATCTTATAGCTAATTACTTTTGGATACTGGGTTTTAATCCACCAAAGAATCGATAAATTTTTCTTTTAGGGTTGATGATTAAACTAGAATTATACATTGAAGGTATTATAAAATTATCTCCATAGGTACCAATAGATTCATAATCCTTATATAATATTTTATTAAATTCCTTTTCCATCCTTGTTCAAAGAATATAAGGTAATTAATTACTAGAAAATAATATTTTAAACTCATACCAATACATGTATTTAATTTATTAATGTTTCCTCATATTATTGATAAGAGTAAACCATTGATCTTCTTCTCCTTCCAAATGGTAGACATCCAATGTGAATTTTTCATGCTCCAAATACTAGAGAATGTAATATATTTTTAATGGTACCGATCCATTTCTCATCAACTAGTAGATTAGTGGAACCACTAAAATAAGTTGTAAATTACCTCATTAAGGACTCAATAGAACATTATTCCCTCATTTTATCATTTTAAGTTTAGTATGATTCATATCTTGGGAGAGTTGTGTGAGAATAGAAAAGAGATTTTTAATTCTAGATCCCATAAAATTTGGTTACTCCGGAGGACAATTGCTGTATTTTCTATTTCATTCAACATTAACTTGATTCCTTCAGGTTCCATCAATTGAATAAAACCAAAAACACAGTGTAATCAACATTGGTCATATTGGGAAACTACATAATCATGAAAATTAATTTATAGTGTGTCTAAATCATGAAACTTTCATTACAATCTATAACATATAAGGTTTAAACTAGGTCATTGATAGTTATCATATATTCAAATTCCTCATGATGGTTCCTAAATATTTTTTTAATTTTAAAAGTATATATTTCAGGAGTGTCAAACCAGGTGTGAAACAAGGCCCATTTCCATACACCAGGTGATGATTGAGTCCCACTCAACATACCCTTTTAAAAAAAATTACCCCTATGTCCAATTATTACAGGTCCGCATCCACTTGTAGTATCTAGAAATGGATTTGTTTTCTAATAAATCCAAACTTCTTTATTTACCAAAAATTAGGATGTTATCCTATAGTTAGGATTATCCTAAGGGTTCTAATTAAAGTATTCTCATCCTAGTTTCCAAATGTTAACAAAAATGTTTCTCTCATACCAACTCCAAAGACAAAAACTCCTCATAAATTTATATATAACATCTTAATAAATAAATATTCATTACATTACATAATGATCCACACCATAATTATATAGGTATAGTTCATATGGAAACTTAGATACAAAAACAATTGGTTCATAAGTGAACTACATCATCTGTAATTAAGTTCTTCATAAACAGCACCCCTCTTAGATATATCATACATAATACCTTTATTCATATTTTGGGGAAAGAGAAAAATAAAGGGTGATATCTAATGCTTGGTAAGGGTAAAAAAGGGGTATCAATATAATATTATTATAAGGGTTTAAGATAAAGATACTAGATTTTGAAAACCATACCCTACATATCATAAATCATAAACTAGAGTCATTACATAAATCATGGTAGTTCATAAGACATTAATCAAAAAGGAATAAAAGAACATAATCTATGAGAACATCAAATTGGAATAAGAAACATATTTTTGGAATACATAAAATCATATAACATTTAGAACATGTATAAATATAAATAGGTTCACTCGTTACATTAAGGACATGAAATCAGGTCCTAGAATAACATTATAGACATAAAATCTAGGTCCAGGCATAAAATTGTAGACATAAAATTTTGTTCAAACATAAAATATTTATCTCATGATGTATATATAATTACCTAATAAATTGGAGGGATAGCTCCCTCCAATTATTGTTTATAATTTCATCATTGTCCTTAGTTATAACCTAACCACATTCCTTGGTTATAATGTAACCTCCATCCTCGATTATAACAAAACCACCATCCTTGGATATAATATAACTATAGTAATTGGTTATAAAATAATGAAAATTTCCTAATGTAAACCATATATATGTGTGCAAAAAGATCATAAAACATTCATCATATCATAACCCATGAAAAGAAATAGGTTTCATAATCATTTCAATATATTATAACCCATGGTAAAAGGAACAGGTTTTATAAAAATATTGTCATCATAAACATAAATCATATAGAGAAATTATAAAGATGTAACCATTGGATTAGATCCCTAGTAAATATTAATTAAAATTAAATTATTTCATCTTATATGGAAAATTATTTTGAAAGATCACTTGAAACATTTCTTAAGGAAAATAACTTTTGTACTTTAAAAATCACCTTTTAAAAATCCAAATTTCCCATAACATTGTGTAAATGATTATCTTTAAAAACATACTTAGAATCATATAAAGTAATATTTAAAACATTTATTTTTCAATAAAACCTAAAATATCATTCATGTCATACATGTTAAAATAAGAATTCCTTTTACATTTTTAGTAAAAGTCAAAAGTAACCCATTTGGAAAATAACACGAAGATTACTTTAAAAATATTTTTAAAAAATTACAAAATAGTTAAAATGACTTTAGAAAATATTTTTATAATACTAAATCCTTTATTTAAAACATTTTTAGAAAACATTAATATATAAGAAAAAGAATTTTTGATTGAAGTGAGAAATAAAATCGATTTTCCTTAAAACAATTATTTTAGAATCCTGAGTACATGAAGGTAGTGAAATGAATAGAAAAAATTAATTTCAATGAAATAAATATAGGAGAATTAAATTAATTTTATTTATTGAGATATATATTTTAAGACTTAATCATCATAATAATATTCATAAACAATCTCAATAAACAATGAGATTGTATCATAAAATCATTTCCACTTTGGTAACTTTTAAATCATATGCCCCATTAAAGAATTAAATTATATAAAATTTTAAATATCATTAAAATAATTATATTAATTATATAATATGTAAAAGTTGTTGTATATACACCACAAAAAATGAATGGTGAATATGGCATATATCACCCAGAATTAAAAGAGAGACTATAAATCCATTACCTCAACTCTCGGCTTCCTTGATACATATTCAAAACATCTATATAATAAATAAAAGTGTATTATATTTATATTATAGAACAATAATCATATTTATAATATCATATTTTATTTACTTAAGACCTTTTATTACTCGTATATTAACAATCCCATGTTATAATCATCTTTTAGGTAATAATTGAATCATTTTTATATGTGTTTTGGTTTTATAATTTTGGTCATTTTACTTTGATAATAGTTAAATAATATAAATAATGTAAAAAATGGAATAAATATAATATATTTCATTATTATTTATTTATTTATTTTAATCTATAAAATTTAGATATAAAAAGTGAAGTGAAACATTCATGGAGATGATAGGTCGTACATAAGCATAAATGTTGTTACCATTTCCTCGGTGTATGGAAAGAAAGAAAGGTAAATAAAATATCAAAATTAAAGAATATTTTTTATTCCATATATATCATATATATTAACTAAATATATCATTATTACTATCCATGTCAAAATAAAATGAAAAACACATCACATCACTTCATGGAGGTGGTAGTCCACATGTACACATGAGAAACATTATCAATTTCCAAAAGGTTGGAAGGTAATATTTTGGATGTGATATTATAATTTAAATGGTATTTTTAGGACCTAAATATCACATTTATTATTTAAATACATCATTATATACATATTTTATAGGATTTGATTGAAAATTAAGTACATCGGTTCACAAGATGGTAGTTCGTCGCACACATGATCGACTGTTTCGTTTCCCATTTGATAGAAGAGGAGAAGGATGTAGGTCATTGCATTAAAATAATAACATATAATTATATTTTATATACTTTTTATAATATTTTTATATTTGAATAATATTTTAAGGGGTTATAAGAATAAATAAAATAAAAATCCTCGATTAAGAACAATACATCTTCTTCAGACAACCTCTTTAGGTTAGAACCAAAATCTTTCTTAGGAGGGTTTACTAATAACAATAGGGCCTCTAGGATGTGGGGAGGGAAGTAAGGAATGTATTTGGGTAGTTATTGGCCAAACCAAATGGTTTTGGATGTGTGAATAGGATATAATATTGGGTTCCCTTTTAAAAGTGGGGGAGAGGACAAAATTGAATTTTTTGGAAAGAAAAAGGTGTAACCATGTTTTAAACATGCCACAAGGCTCTAAAATGGATCATTATCAGACATTAGAATATTTAAGGTATATATATGTCCATATAATAGTAATTTTACAAAAAATTTGTCATTTTAACCCTTTTATTTTTAGTTTAGTAAACCTGTTTTAACCTTAACAGTGGTAATTAATTATTACTATTTTTACTATTCAATTTGATCAAAAAATTAATTTTTCCTTATTATATAATATTAATTATTTTAATTCTAAATATGGAATCTATTATTCTAAATTCCATTCACATAATTGAAAAAATATAATTTAAAATGAAACCCACATGTGATATGAAAAACTGGTTTTCCAAAAAGAATTTTTTTTACAATTATAGAATGTTTTCAAATAAAAATTAGAAATTAATATAATTAAAATTGCCTAAATAGGATTTTTAATAATATAATTGAACTAATTTTATTTTTAAATATTTTAAATAATATGTAACTTTATAAATTATTTAAACGAAAATAATATTTTTAATAAAAATGAGTATTTCACTATTTACTAAAAAATTTATTTTTTCAGAAAATTATCCAAAATTCACCCTATAATAATTTAGAAATATTTATTTTAAATAATGAAATTAATTTTTTCAAATAATTTTTTTAATATTTTAAAAATTAATTTTATTATTTGTTCACAAAAAGAAATAAAAATCATCCTTTTAAGAAAAAAGTATTTTCAAAACATATAAAGACTTTACTAAAAATTAAGTAAGTGTTAATAAAGATATTTTATTAATATAAAACCTTTATATTTAATTTTAAATATATGGTTATTACTATTTACACTTCCAAGTTTAATAAATATATTATAATGATCTTATTTAAATAATAATATTAATAGTATATCATGATTTGTTAAAACTCGATGTTGTGTGTAACACGAGATGTAAAAAAAATAAATTTATTTAGAAAAAAACATTCATAAATTATCTAGGTGTTACATGGGAAATCTTTTAGTTGCCAATGTTTTTGAATAATCCACATATATCCATATTTGGTGATAACATTCTCTCCATCCAAAACTCACATTTACTATACTTCCTAAATAACTTTTCCTTTCAAAAATTCTTCAGTACAACATTCAAATGATTCTCATGTTCCTCCTTGATTTTAGACTACATAAAAATTTCATTTATAAAGACTACTATAAATTTTTTTAGGTAATACATAAATATTTTTTTAATGAAGTCCATGAATATTTTTTTAGTATTAATGATTAAAAATGGCATCACTATAAACTCGTAGTGCTCATACTATGTATGAAAAGAAGTCTTAGAGATAACCTACTTTACCTTTTCTTAGTAATATCTTGACCAAAGATCCACCTTGTAGAAGTATTGGGCTCTATTTATCTGATCAAACAAGTTATCAATTTGTGGAAGAGGATACTTTTTATTCATCATGATCTTATTAAGCTCATGATAATCAATGTAGAGGTGCATTGAGCCATCCTTAATCTTAATAAAAAGAATCAGAGAACCCCATAATAAAGCACTTGGGCATATAAACTATTTATCCAAATTTTCCTTTAATTATTTCTTAAGCTCTTTAATTTCAAAAAAATTTATTCTATATGAAGTCTTGGATATTAAAAAATCTCTAGGTATATGTTTAAATGAAAAATCAAGCTCACAGCTAGGAGGAAGTCTATAAAATTATTTGGGAAACACATCATTGAATTCCCCTACAATGGTAATGTCATAAAGGATGATATTTTCTTTCGTAGAAATGATTTGAGTAAGACATACTTGCATTAAAGGAAATAATATCAATCCTTGAGATAATGATACCAAATAAGATTCATCCTCCTCCTTAAACTTATATATAATCAGAGGATGGTTAATGATACATAGGGTGATTTATTTCTATCATAAATTTATATTGGCTCTACATAAGGAATTCCAATCCATACCAAGAATAGCATCGAATTCCACTAAAGGGGGTATCCCAAGATGTCTAGGAAATTCAGACTAGAAATTTTAATAGGGGAGGACTTATATATTTGGGATGAAATAATTTCCCCATTTTTCATTTTCACTTATAACTCTACTTCCATATTTTTCAATTGTGTGAGAATATTTATACTAAATTTACATGAAATGAAATAATCTGTAGAACCAATATCAAATAGTATGTTTACTATCCTTGAATGAATAACTAGAATACATGTCACCATATCATTTTTGGGATCCACCTCATATAATGTGATAGCATAAGCCCTCCCTTTCTTTCTAGGCCTTGGAGGTTGTTGTCATTGGTTGTCATTAACAACCCTTAGGTTAGTTCATTTATTTGTATAGTTTCCTTATTCCTTGAAGTTTAAAAATTTTACAATAGGATAAGTTTTTATTGGATCATTCCATTCTTACATCACATTAGTGGGTTTCGCCCATTGGTAATAGTTAGTTAGGTGACCAACTTTTACATACCTAAAGAATTTCCTTGTCCCCTTTAGGAAATTTTTGAGATGATTCTTCATACACTTTTGAAAAATGGTATGTTGGACTTTCTTTCCCCCATGAGACTCCTCCAGAACACTTCCAGAATAAAAATATATTCTTCACTTCTTATCTCTGGGACCAAGATACCATTTATATTATCTAATCTCTGTTTTGAATTTAAGGGTGGATTGGATAATTTCCTCATAGTTGTAAAAGTCATTAATTTCCAAAGATTTTTATAGACTTAAACTTATCCCATCAAAGAAGCAGTCATCTTTACTTTCGGGGGTAATAATAAATCTAGAGGCATATCATTCAAGTTTTGTGAATTTTTTATCATACATCCAGATGAATTCATCATCCATTTTATTGGGGGAAAGGAATCCACTATCCATTTTTTGTTATAGAGTGTGAGAAAAATATTTATCAAAAAAAAATTCTAGAACTCTTTCCAATTGATCACTTTGATCTCTTCCTTAAGATTTGTATTTTTTATCTACATCCACCATTTATCACTTTCTACTAACATATAATAGATTACTATCATGACCCTCTCCTGTTCAGAACATTGAAGGATGAATAATATCATTTCAATGGAGTTATTCAATTTTTCAGTGATTAAAGGATTGGATGATACATTATATATTGGAAACCTTTTTTCACATATAGTTCTCAATTGAAACTTTCTATTTATTAGGGGAATTTGGTAATTCCTCTAGATTTAGGTTTCAATTCAAAACTTGAGTTAATTGAGAAATTATTACCATGAAGTTCCTGAATCCAACACCAATTAGGTTAGGAATATCATTTGGGTGTTCATGAAGAAAGATCAATTTGAAATTGAGACCTTTATAATTTTGATATATAATAATGAATATCTTTTATATGTATAAAAATATTTTTTACAAAGAAATATTCTAAAAATTACACTAGGAATTTAGAAAAAAAATTCTATTATGAATTATATGTCATTAATACCTTCCCAAACTAAAATTTTGTACAAAAAAATATTATATATTCTAATATATTTACTCATTAATATTTCTATTTTTTTGTTGATTCCCTCTAGATAAATGTTGGAATTGGGAAAACACCAAAAAAAGTTCCAGCTAAGCCTTTAAAATAGAAGGAATATTCCTTGCTTAGATCAAATGACCATTCAAGGTTCATGAGATCTAGTCAGACAAATTACATAACCCTCAATTGGATGATGATCGTGTAACCCCCATCACACTCATGTAATGTCTTGAAGATGAACACGGGGGTAATCTATTGGTGATTGGGTATTCATATTATCATTGGTTTTTAGATTACACCTTGGGTGTGTAGCTGTCTCAACCCAATGATCGATAAAACAAGGGTGTTCATGATGGATCATTCTCATGTACACTATTCCTTACATGATTCCTCCTAGATTCATGCAACCTCCCCATGAAAACCAAATCATGTGATTAAACCTAGGATAAAGCTATCCAAGGCATGAGGGTTGCAAGGTTTCTTATCTTTATGCGATGTACTCTTGAATTAATGAACTCACTCCAAAAAATGGATTATGTGACAAACTTTAGGGGGAGGCTATCAAAGATGAACTTATCTCATGATCACTAATTTTCATTTGATCCACTCAGAGGTGACATCAATGACATGTTTCTCAATCATGCATAGCGCATGAGCCCATGTCGACATATGCAGACAATTTTCCATCACCTTAAACCCAGGTATGTGGCTCGTGTGTCATAGATACAAGATGGTTGATTCCTATAAACCCCATGACACTGAAATAAATATTTCTTTTGGAATAATGATAAACATATATAGAGTGGAATTGAAACACAAAGAGTGATAAGGAGAATGATGAAACTTCATGGCCTCCCATTCAAAATTTCGTAAGTAAATATCATATAAATTTAATAGAAATGGGATCATTTTCCCAGAATGCATGAACTGATAATGAGAGGCTTGATCGTGAGAATACTTATATAACAGATGACCACATGATGATCCATTAGTCATGTGATCATGTAATGAAATATTGGTCATGTGATCACATGATGACTTATTGGTCCTATGATCATGTTATGTGATGGCCCAACCACAATATTGGTCATGAAATTTCATAGACCTCATGAACATTCATGCTCATGTTGACCTCTTTTTCCTTCATGTGAATCATGTGACCCCCTATTCCTTTATATAAATCATGAGACACCATGTCCTTTATGTGATCACCTGATTTTTAGGGGTGTCACTCAAACCTACCCAACTCCTAATTTTCTTCTTCTCCCATAAATCCAAACCCCTTAATGTTCTTTCCAATATTCCTCAATTCATGGTAAATATCCTCATGAATGTAACCATGGATCCTCTCCCACCAGAGAACGATGAACATATAAACTCTGAGTAATCAGATTCCTATTATAAATAGGATATATAGGATGCCTTTTCAAGGTTAAATCCCTATATAAAATATATAAAATCCCTCGTATTTATATCTATGTGGCCATATTCTCTAGGGATATTTTCATATATTTCATATATCATCTATCTTATGCATTGACATGTACCTCGTAGAAGTTAGTATCTTTACCAGATGATAATAAAATAAATGGTCAACATCTTCACATTATAATATTTCTTATGAAATCATATATCCTGTATCATTGAATCATATCTTCCATGGGACTCTTAAACATATTTCCCTTAGGGAATCCTTGGTTTTTAATCTCTACACCTTTTCTGCAATTTTTTCGATCTTATGTTATCACCTATTTCTCACATCAGGTATGAATCACATGGGATTTGAGATTTTCAAAAATCATCCTATCACCATAATAGAACATCCCCATTATGAAATTCCTCATTAGGTGTAATCCCTGTTCGCATTTTCGTTTCTTCAAATGGTCATAGTTCTGATAAATCATCTTAGGGAATCCCCAGTGTGTAAACCCTGTGTAGATTCATTCTTGTATCTATATGTTATGTGTTTGATCTTATATTGTATCTTGTTTCTCAAACTGAGCATGGATCAAGTGGGATTATAGATATATGTTAATCATTCAAATATAATGATAAAAATTCCTCTAACATAATCCTACTCCTTGGGTTTAAGTCTTGAAAATACATTCTTCACTTTCAAAGGGACATACTCCCAATGAAATCAAAACTACATAGACTCTGATTATTTCCATTATAAGATACGTATGATTCCTATCTAAGGACTCAATCCTCCATGTATCATATTTAGATGTCCCTACATACATAATTGACATAATAAATTATGTTTCATATCATATTCCTATCATGAAACCTTAAACTATATCACCTGAATTATGTGATCTTTGATTCACATCTTATCAAGATACATAAGAAACCACCAAAAAGTTCAAACCCAATATCACTAACATTTTATCATCATCCTCATTAGTTTATATTCCTTATGATATTTTTTGTGTTCATCCCATATATTTCAATGTTTCTATGAGTCTAGAAGACTCATTCATTAGGGACATATTCCCTATGGACCAGCTCTTATCAATCCATATTCTTGATAAAATCATATCCCATATATAGGTTCATATTCCTTCTGAGATCTACTATATAATCTTCATAGGGCCATACTCCTTGTGACAGCAGTCTAACCCCACTATGATATACTTTGTGTGGGGTAAATTTTCATAGGTTTATACTTCTTACGGTATAAATTTATCATCACTAGGTCATATCCCTAATGAGGACCATCCTCACAGATCCATATTCCATATGAGTCCAACGCATACTCACTTGGACATATCCCCTTTTAGGCTAACCCGATAGGGTTGTTCATTCATAATCCATACACAAATCATTTTTAAACATCTTTCACCTAGTTATCCTTAGAGTATGAAATTAAATTGCATCGATCAATCCTTACCACATTACCCTTAAAAGGTGTGATGTGTCTTAATTGGAGGAACTGAACTACATGGGTTCTAATTATCATCAAATGTATATATAGGAATCCCCTTCAAGGGATTGATCCCAACACTATAAAAATATATATCATTACTAAAGGGTAATAAACTCTAGATTCCCCAACTGTATATCTTTGAAACATATAAATCTGTAAACCAACATTTATTAGTAATAATGAGTAAAAATATGTAAAACCTATAATACATATATATAGTGTCATCATTAGGATACCTATGATATATATTAATGTTTACATCAACATATTTAAACACCAAATTTTAAATATTAGGGCAACCAATCCTATATCAGGGTTTGAGAAAGATTAATGAACATATCTTAAAACTATAATAATGTCCCAAAGTAGGAAATAATTCCACACAACACTTTTTGATGATAAAAAACTCCCATAATCTTAACCAATTTGATTTCTTAAGTGTCATTGTTATGAAATCCCAATGATAACCTAACTTTGGAAAGTAGTCCTATAGCTCAATAAAAATGTGGGAATTGGTGGGTGTTTCTAGTTTCATGAATAAACCCCATTAAAAGTTGAATAAGATAGGACCTGAAACATATAAATGGTGAATATGACATGAAATATTTTACAACCATAATCAAAGCCCCCCAAAATCTAGCATTGGACCATATTCCAATGGTTTCCATGTCCCCAATCAAAAAAAATGGTGCACCAGATGTGAATCATTAAAAAAAATGGGTTGGCCACATATCAGACCATTTTTTTCATGTCTTGTACAAAAAAATAGTTAACTTGACATGAATATTTCAATAATTAAATGTAATTGAGTTTCCCACTTTTTTGTCTATTTAAAAGTATTAATTTTATTAAACAAAAATGATGGACCTGACATGAACCTTCAATTAACATGAATAAACAACTATGTCACCTATGATTAGATAATTAAGCATGTTTTTCACTAATGATGTTTCACTAATTGGTAGACCTATTTCATGTTGACTTTATGACCATATATACCTTTCTCACAAAGTTCACCCTAATCGAAGGCAATAGAATCCCCAAAAAAATCATCAACATTGTAACAACCATGAGATTTGTTGCCTCTGCCAACCAAAGGAAGATGTTACCCACTAAACACCTAAAATTCATGTGGAAACCACAATGGTTAGGTAATACCATAAACATGGTACCATACTAAACCTTGATGTTGAATGGGAGGGTCTTCAAGATCTAAATATCAAAAGTCCTCCTCATACAAGGAAGGATGTGGTGAAACCAATGACTCTTGTAACCACAGTCAACCACTTTGAGAGCTTATCCCTATATCATAATAATAAAAACCTTTATAATATTAGGAAGGTGTATTGGAGAGTTGAATATGGATCCATATTGATTTAGGAGTCACCTTGGAGGGATCCTGCCAACTGCTACTAGAGTTATGTGATAACAACCACTCATTCACTAGCTGAGGGTGTTTCCCAACAAGCCACCTCCTTGGACACTCTGTTTTTTGCACTAATGAGATCTTATTGGGTAAAAAACTTTTTGGATCATAGTTAGTGGGTCCATATCCATACTTCTATCAATGAATAATTTCAAAGTATTATGGAAGTAACTAGTGAGAAAGATCATATCACTGCTCACCCATATCAAGTCTGTCAAAATATCCTGATAAAAATAGGGGGTAGGTGAATACCACTGCCCCTACGTATAGATACCATTGGAAAATGTTGATTGAAAAAAGAGTATATGAATGTTCATTTACTATGACATTAATCAAATACATCTTCCAGTATATCCTGGAAGCAGAGACCATACAGGATTATATTCCTACCCATACCCTTCTGAAATTCTAATATATCCTAGAAGTGACAAAGGATATTCACTAGAATTTTATAGAAATAATAAGTGGATAGACCCTATCCCAATATACAAAGAAACTTATTAGCATAACTAGTGTGACTAGATAGATACTTCAGAGAAAGAGAATATTTTTTCTCCTATCCAGATAGATTATCGGCATATCCCAGTAAAGGATAAGATATAAGACCGAGCTCATATACTCATTTTGATTGGGGTTTTTTAACCATCTTTGACAGTCACCCCATGATAGTTTAATATTCATATTGAATAAGGACAATAGTATATTCAAAAGGAAAACTAGGATCATTCCTATACTCCCACTCCAACTGAGTTTCATCATTATATTCTAGAAGTCACATCATGGAAGGACTATATTCCTACCAGAAATCCAAAATATACCAATAATATTTAAGTAAATGATAAGTGATAGCTATATTTTATTTCTCCCATGAATGGATGATTTTACCCATATCCTTCAGTTCCCATAGAGGAGTAGGCTTATATCCCTTCTCATATCTTAGAGGTCTATTGACATATTCTAACAGGTGATGCATAGCTGAATCGATCCAATATTCCCAAATTAACTAGGGTTGATTGGTATATTAAAATGGTAATCCAAAGGTAGGATCATATTCTTGCTTAAAATACATAATCTTATTAGTATACTCTAGAAAGTCCCCTGTAATGTTCCCATGTACCCACAATAGCTAACAACAGCTAGCATACTTCAGCAACCACCACATAGCAAGATCATACTCTTGCTCAACCCCAAATGGTAGGTCAACATATTCTAACTAAAACATAGAATAATGCTCATATTACCACTCTTATAAATTCCAATATCATTTTTGATATACATCTTATATGTGAAGAATATTAAGGATCTTTTGACTATTTATCTGAAGTATAGGGTAATAACTACCACAATAGTCCTCCTCATAGTAGTATAGATATGAAAAATGGGGATCCTAACATTGAAATATGTCATGTTAAACCTCTCTATGGTGATATATCAATCAAATACTCCCCTTTTAATAGAACCTTTATAGATATAGGTTCTTAAAACACTAGGGTAAACTGCATATGGTACCCCGTCAATTGTCAACAACTCCTCACCACGGTCAGAAAGATACCCAGAAAAGTGACCTATATAGTCTGATAGGGTGTAGTAATTCATCTCTAATGAGGAAGAATTTAGTTTGGATATTTGGAAGGATTTGGTCAAAAAATCTCCCAACTATTTTTTGTCCTATCACTACACCCAACTATGTTGTCCCAAATGAGTTAAATGAGGTTTTCCTGCCTTAACTGCAATAAAACTTGTGGGTTAGTTTTCCCCATATAAAGGCTAATAACCTCCCTTATCATGAGTTTGAGAATCATCTCTAGGATATAAACACACTCTAATACTAGATATACCTTGAAACTTTCTCTGTGTCTTGGGACCTGAGGTTGGAAAAGCACTACACAACCCTTCAATGTTCTTTCCCCCACACCTTTGAGGCCCTATGGTAAATAATCATTGAACCCCCATAAAAGGTATGAATTTTAGGATTGTGTGATTATGGGTAATTACACCTCACCAAATCCTTGGTATAATAGAGTTACCCATAGAAATTATCCTATAATGTCATTATAATAGTAGGTTCCATAATATTGAACAATGTGTTTGTTAAATGGTCAATCCAACAAATGATTCCTAACTCTAAGATGTGAAAGTGTCATGAAAAGAGAGAGAAAAAAATTAGAATACTCATGAGTCATACCACTAAATAGTCTATTAATACACCTAAAATGAGGAATCCAAAACCTCAATCCATCAAACAAATCCCTATGACATGAAATTAACAGTCTGAGAAGTCACAGTATCAGGCCTATACCTAAGTAAAAATGTGTAAAATAAATAAATATTTATTTAATGTTACTGTGGTAACCATCTGAGAACAACCCCACATTTTAATGACAAGGAATTTTTACCACCACCTCCACCCCAGGTTTCATTGAATTGCCGATGGGTTTAGAATAAATTGTTGGTGACTCAAAATCAACCTCAACATGTAGGGATGGGGGAATTATTACATTTAATGATTCTCCAAAGATCATAAAAATCACAATAGGTTTAAGAATATTTACTAAAGGTCCTATATCATCTCTATAACTTAAGAATAGGGTAATTATTACCATTCTTCTCAAGGAGTTAAGTTTTGTCAAGACTAGGTCATAAATACAAACATTCTACACCCTAGTCATCCCTACTGCAATATGACATACCACTTCCATTTGGATCTTGCTCGGTGAGGTAGGTTTGAGATTCCCTCAAGGTCACTATTCATAGATAAAAAATAAGGGAATTCAAGACAAGAAGGATCAAATCCAAAAGGGTAATCCAGCTAAAATGGCCCAGTGAGAGGAATTTCTATGGAAGAGACACAAATCTAGCTCTTAAGGGGGTGTGAAAAGTGTGGGGCATGTAGAATCACACCATTACTCATGGAATGGTGAAATGATCCATGAAGAATTATATTCATTAGTAAATAGTATTATTATCTATTCAAATTATGATGTATATTGAGAGAAAAACCTTGAAGCATGAAATACGGAGCAACACTCTAAGATGTGGGTGTCATCAATGCACAGATTGAGGTTGCACGTATATAGGATTAAAGGAGGAGCCCAAACATGGAACCTATAAACAATAATTTGCTACCCCTTGATGAAATTCTACCAAAAATAAAGGTAAATGTGTGGCTAAATCCCACTCACCACCATGAAATATTTAAATCTCTCTTATGGAAGAGAATTTATCATGGTTTGAGGCAGATATATTCAATATCAAATGGTTTAATGATGAATTTCTATGGGGTTATATTTCCACTAGGTACTTCCTACAAGTAGAAGAACATATTCCTCCTCTCACCCATCAAGAGGGGATTTATTTTCCTATAATATTTTATCTCAAACATCAGGTTGGATCTAGATCCAGATAGATGGTTTACCTGAATAAAGTAATCAAGGTAGACCAAGATTTTCACCTATTATAGCAACAACCTCCATTAAGTTGGGATAGTCATCTATTCCTTGAAAGAACTGAAAATCACTATCCAATAGTGTGCCTTGTCAATCCTTTCTTACTCCTCCCACTTAGTAGGTGTCCAAAGTAGCAGTCCCCCCAAATATTCTCAATATTATCAAGTCCCTTACCGCTTGAATGGAATCCATAGAAGGGAGGCATGACCAAGTACAGCTTGAGAAGAATCCATATCTTGAATGGGTAGATGATGCTCTACCCCTGCCTAATTTTGGGAATCCTATCATCTCAAACTTAAATGGAATGGGAGATACAAATTATAATCTCATGCACTTTTTGTCATGGTGTGGCACCATGATGGGCCCATGAGACCAATAATAGGAAAAAAAACTGAGATTCCTTATATAATATCTGGTGGGGACAACCTTAATCTAGTATAATAAACTCCAAGAATGATCAATTGTGAGTGGATAAGACCTTATCCATTAATTCCTTTATCATTTTTTGATTCATGTTAAGGAATACAGTGATCATCAACCTCATAAGCTGCAAACATCTTGAGAACGAGAGAGTATTTGACTTTATCACAAGATAGAAAGACCTAATATACTAACTTATCATTATACTTCTGTAGGAGAAGTTGTTGGAACTATGTATGGAGAAACTATGATGTGAGTTGTTGATTCCATTGATCGTGATGACATATCCGAGTAGACTCTAGGAGTTTGTAGGGATGAAAAAATTCCTAGAATATGTTATTCGATGAACTAGGACCAAACCCCAACCCATTCCTAGAGCACCAAGGAAAATGTATGTAAAGTTATAAATTATTGTTCTCCCACTTAAAATAATTTATGTTTCTACTGGAGAATCCATGTAGGTTTTTCATCACCCATTTCCTCCTACAGAGAGATAACAATAGAAAAAACTCCCTCTTTTAGAGGCATGGGAGATCAAGTCCACCCATGATACAAGGATTGAAAAAAACATATTACTTATAAAATAAAAAATAAATGGTTACATTCTTTCCTATATGGAGATAAACCTCCTTAATTATTCTAATCCCAGGAAACTTATTGTGGTTGGACTCAATGATCATCTCAATTATAGCCCTTATTAGCATATAATGGTTCAAACCATATAAGACTTATTTGTCTTCAATGAAATCATCCAAGGCATGGTTGAATATAGGTAGGTGATATTGGGAGAATAATTAGTGAATGTGTCTAATTTATTCACCTCTTAATCAGAGGAAGAGGGTGACTAGGAAGAAGTCTCGAATAGACATGAGAAAAATTTTGTTAACTGGATGACCTGAAAGATACTGAATCGGCTATACGTTTCTCTTAGAGCACGACTTAATCAACCAATAATGGCTCCAACTCCTCCAAAAATATCCAAATAGATGTTTTTATAATAATACTTTAGAGGTAAACATAATCATTAGAAAAAAAATAGGGAATAAGAACAAGAGTTTCACTTGGTCCCCAAGTTGTTATTGACTCTTGTGGACTTCTTTCCCTCATCATCCAAAATATAGAAACCACCCCACCATATGGAACCCCCTTCTTATGAAGAACTTATTTTCATATCCAAAAAAATTGTTAACTTAGTGGGACTCTTATCCAATGATTAATATACATATAAAATTGATCTCCCCATACCTGATTAAGGAGCTGGAGGTAGAGACTACAAAAGTTAAGGGAATTGGGGAAGATGCAGCCACGGTCAAGCCTGATATCACATCCTTATACCTAACATAGTTATATATGTGGTTGAAACCCAAGATAAATCACTTTAATGAGAACAAAAAGAATATAGAGGCACCTGGAAAACCCTATGAGTATTCCAAACCCTTATTCTAGAAGATTGGATGGTGTGAGTGAAACTATTTGATCATCCTAGGTGGGTGGCCAGACCAGCTCAACCAAATCCACCAAGGATAGTAATGACCTCAACTTCCATACAAGTACAAGATATATCCACTTCAAGTGTTTATTCCCCTAATTCACATACCAAGGAGTAACCCCGTGATGGAAAACATGGACATTTGGTGTCGACATATGACAATTTGAAATAGTATGCAGTTGTCTCATTGAACTTCCTGATCCTGGATACCCTCCAACTTTCAAAATAACTTAAGGAGGCACTTTTTGAATCCCTTAAAAGTCCTATGGATTTTGATACATGAGTATTCACTTCCAAATTCTATCACAAATAAACCGATTCGGTATAATTTCACACCACTATATCATTCAGAGATCAATATTGGGAGGAATCTATTCAAGTGTATATCAGACCTATGTATGTCTCAGTGAATCTTAATAAGGTTGAAATTCAATTATATCTATGAGATAAATATCTTCTAGTTATTAACCTTGTAGTTTTTTGGATATAGTGAGGATGATTTTTCTCCAACAATTTTTATGATTCAAGGTTTTGATAAGAGGGGGGAAAATCACCTCAGGAAGATCAAGCTCAAGGACCAACTTGAAGATATGGTGTACAATGCTAAGTTTATAGTTATCTAGTAGGACACATCTTACAATTTTCTTCTTGGGAGACCTTGGATACATAGCCACATAGTGGTTCCATCAATATTCCATCGATGCCTAAAGTACCATATCAATGGAATGGTTGGCATACTATATGGAGATAACACTGCTTTTAATTTGCGTAAATCCAAGTAAGGTGATGAAAAAAACATATAATAAGGGGTGTAATATAGGTGGAGGCTCCCAATAGTCTGGGGACTACCTCTAAAATCCCCTAAAGCTTGCTAAATAATGACTATATACTTCCAATAAACCTGATTGATCTAATATCCCCATCAAAAGATAGTCAAATCAGTGTTCTAGTGGTACAATAAAGTCTCCCTTATTCTGCCAAGGGAAACTAAAAATTCTCTAATGAAATATCTCTGAAATTCCCTTGGTTATGACACTTTCACTTTTTCACTACCAGGGCCCAGGTGTAGCCTCTTATCCCTCATCAAGGAAATAAATACTCTCATGTTTTCTACAAGTCTTGAGGATGCTTATGATGATATGAAATGAGAGATAAAGAGGATGACCTCAATGATTCCCATTCAAAATTCTAGGAAGGAATATTCATGACTATCGATGAGCTTAGGAAGTTAAATTAAGGAATAGAATAGGTCTTATAGATTACACTAATCGGCAAAAAAATTCCTCTAGAAGAACAAGAGAAGTATATTTCATTCATCTAGTAGAACCATTATGTGTTCACTTTGAATTGTACTAAGACTCTAGGATCATACCCCAATGTGTATACCCATCACATGGTCCTACTAGATGACCATTGGGGTTTCAAACAAGAATCCAAGAGAATTCATACCTTATATTGCACCAAGGTGGAATCTAAAGTTGAAAATCTCATAAAATAAAATTTCATTAGAGTGGTACAGTACCAAATACGGCTAGCCAACATAATCCTTGTTATGATGAATAATGGGAGGATCAGGGTTTGTTTCGATTTTAGGAATATCATCATCATTTTCCTAATGAAGATTTATCATTTTTGATCATGTAACTTCTGATTGATTAAACTGTATTTTTCCAATCCCTTTACATTATAAATGGGTATCCATGGTACAGAAAGATCAATATGGGCCCTAAATAGGAGGAAACCACCTCTCTTAGACCACCACAAGTTATATTATGCTACCAATTCATGCACTTCATTTTGAAGAATGTTGGTGAAACTTATCAATGCATTATGCATCACATATTCAAGATTTCCTAAGAATAATTACCAATGTTATATCGATGAACCTGTGGTTAAATCCCAGTAGTGTTATGATCATTTCACTAAGCTTCAATTTTTTTTGGAAAATTATAGTAGTAAAAATTGAATATGAACCCCCCCCCCCAGGTTTTCCTTAGGGGTAACAAAAGTAAAATAACTAGGATTCATAGTACACCACTATGGCATTGTGTTGGACCTCGAGGAGACTAGTGAGATCCTGACAATGTATCCTCCTAAAAACCTTAAATATTTGAGAGGGCTTCTAGGATACCATGCTTATATAAATCATTTCATAGATAACCTAGATAGAAAATCTCCCCCCTTTATTAAGTTGATGAAGAATAGAGTCTTCTACTAGTGGGATAAATATTTCTAGGAATCCGTTAAAAATATTAGGAAATACTTGCTACACCCATCTATCCTAATGTTGTTGCTAGAAGGGAGGCCACTCACTGTATACGTGGACACCATGGGATGATCTCTAAGCACCCTTCTTATATAGAAGAATGATTCAAGGAATTAAAAAAGTCTCTACTATCTCACTCAAATGATCCTAGATACTGAGACCCAATATTCTGATATTGTAAAGAACTATCTTGAACTCATCTTCTAGGTACCAAAGTTGAGGCATTACTTATAACACCACAAAGACCATTTAGTATTCTATATAGACCCACTCAATTATATCCTTATCCACCTTATTCTAATTGGGAATATGTATTGATTGTTAGTTATCCTAAAATAATATGAAATTTAATTTGTTTCACATAAGGTAATTAAAGGGAAGGTGCTAGATTATTTTCTCACAATGCATCCCACCTCAGAAAGAATGTTGGTAAGTGATGAACTCTAGGATAAAGAGGTTTTATATACTCATGACACTCCCCAAATATAGGAGATATATTTTTATGGGTCCTCTCAAAGTCTAGTATTGAAAATAATGGAAATCCTGAAGATCAACTGGGTTAGTCTGGGGGTTTCCTTTGTTAACCTACCAATATAATTTTTCCATATCCCTTCCTTTTATCCAAAGGATGCACCAATAATGAGGTGGAAAACCAAGCCCTCATTATAGGCTGGTAACTAGCCCTAGATCTATAAATATCCCATTTTAATGTCAAGGAAACTCAAATCTAGTGATTAAGAAAAATTATGATTAATAATCCATTAAGAAAGGATAGTTAATCCCTCCCATAGACTATGTGAGTAGTTGATAGTGGACTTCAATTTTTAACAAACTCTACATCACATACCTCATTCCCAGAATGATAGTTTCATTGTGATAGCTAACACAACCATGGTCCTAGCCAATCCTAACCAGGATGAGGCATTATTTTTCATCGCACACAAAAGGATAGTCTCCCAAGTCGTTGTTTATGATATGGAGAGATCAATCATACCAGCGTAGCTCTATGATGTGATGATCCAATATTCATTATTAAATATATGAGCCCAATAGCGGATTGCCTCTAAAAAGGGACCCTCCCATCAGACTAAGCTAGAAAGAAACATATCTGACATTGAGATGAAAACTTCATGCTTTATGATGGACTAAATGAATAAAAATTCCTCTATAAATAAGGATTCAATGTATTTATCCTCATATACATCATATAGAGAGAAACCCCTTCCATAATGTAGGAATTCCATGCAGGCTCTTATAGCACCCATTAGTCAAAAACTAGAATCTCCCACTAAATAAAGAGGCTTGGTCATTTCTGTTCAATGACTATACAAGACTATATTGAACTCACCAAGAAGTTCCATACTAATCAAATAAATGAAAATTTTATCCATAATCCCCTAGAGATATTTCATTCTTCCAAATATACTTGGAAATTTTTTTGTATGGGGAATAGTTATCATGGGGCCATATCTCCATAGTCACAACAATTTAGTTCAAGTACATCCTTACTGTCACTAACTTCTTCTCCAAATGGTTTGAGGCCAAACCCTCAAGTAAGTTAGGACAAAAAAAATCATCAACTACATGAATTCCAACAAAATCACTAGGTTTGGTGTACCTTATACAATATTAATGGAAAATGGAACCAACTTTTGTTCTTCCAATTTGAAAAGGTTATACAAGGGGGAATAACATTGATCCTAACCATTATTATTACTAGAAATCAGTGATAAATAGGAATATTAAGGATTTTAATAAGACTATATCAAATATAATCTATAAAATAGTGGAAAAAACAAGAAATATTGTCCATAAAAACTAATGCATGCTCTATGGGCCTATTATACTACAACCTTCATTACCATACAAGAAACCCCATATTATCTTGTCAATAGAATAGAGGTAGTTCTTCCTATAAAATTCTAGTTACCCTCACTCCAAATTATTATCAGTGATAAAATGTCAAAGGATGAACAATCACATATATGACTCAATGAGTTAAAATGGATCTATGATAAGAGTTTTTATAAATTTAAAAACCTCTAAGTCTATTAGATTCAGACTATTTGGGACTTCAATAATAAGTTCTGCCTCCACCCATTCCTACAAGGAGAGATATTTCCATATATCAAAACCTTGATGATACCTGGGAATAAACCTATATAGATGGAGCCCAAATGGAAAGGACATTAAATCATACACAATATCTATTCCAATGGATCTTACTTATTAGACATAATTGAGGGAGAATGTATCACTCCCCCCACTAATGAATAGATTCTCAAGAAATAATTTTTATAATTACCACATCTTAACATGTTTGGGAAAAACAAATCTAAACTTCACATTGAAGGTCCTTTAACTTAGAATTTAAACTACAAGACACCTTTGACCTTGCAGGAATAATTTAAACTACATAGCATCTACATCCTTATCATATAATGATAATATAAATGAAATTTTTTCTATCTTGGAATACTATAAAATACTCAGAGTGGGTAATCCTGTGGGACCAATGACCCACATGAGTGGATGATCCATGCAAAGGAAATTATTTCTCCCTGTATGTGATCCAGATCAAGTTTTGGGACTTTTTATTCAAATAACTAGGAATTTATTGATTCCAAATTCTTGGGATATATAGTGACTTCTCAATCCCCTACTCTAGACCGATCCAAATTTTTTAAAAATATCATGTTATAATTTTCCCAATTTTCAAATCATAAATTATCAATTCCTCCACATTTTCTTATTTCTAAACACTTCACTCGATCATGCTAGGACTTTACATAGTATCGAGACAGGTCTCTTACATTTCACATTCAAATTAGACCCATGAAAATCCAATAATTCCTAGAAACAATAATTTAAAATGCATAACAGCCATGTACTCACCATATGATATTAAACTACATAGTCCCCATCCCTATAACATGAAATTAAACTTTGAGGTGGAAGTCCACCCAACATGACTTTAAAATACATGGAGTGGCCCATTATTTACAAACTCATTCTCCCTTACATGAGAGATAGATCCATGTAGAATTCTTTGTCACATGATCATCCTACGCCTTAGAACATTAATGCCCTCGTTCCTTACATACAGTATAGATCTATACAAGGAATACTCCTCTAAAAATAACTATGTATATATTTGATTTATATTCCTATGGGATACATTGTGACATAATGGTACTCTACCATGAGCCTAGTCACTATTCTCATTACCAAAATATTAACATACCTCCCTTATATGTATGATCTAGAACTATGTAGGAGATATCAGCATGGGTCCTATCATATATGAATCCATGCTCGAAATAAAATTAATAATACTCTAAATATGAGTCAGATATATATAAGGGACCTTTATTTATTGATTATTATCAATATAAGATACATATTGATGCATGGACCTTTTGTCCTTGTCCCATCCACACTGCGAAAAAAATTCCCTATCCATAAAAAATATCTTAAACTTTGTAAGGATCTTTATTTTTTATAACTACATGTGTCATGATTCTTATATAATATAGGATATATAGTGAAACCTGGATTCTCTAACCTAGTATTATCCAAAATTTTAGGAAAACCTCTCTTCCCCAATATGAGAGTTGGATCTATGTAAGGGAATTTCTTCACTTTCTATTAAAGAACTACATATGGATTGATTTCAATCCATACAGGATACATAGTGACACCCAGATTCTCCACCTTGGGCCCATCCATAATCCCTAAAATAATAGTATCCCCTTTTTTCCTTGTATACGAGTTAGATCTATACAGGGGACTATGGATTGATTTGTGTGTCTATTCATGTCATCAATAAAAAATATAAAGCATGATTATGCCACATTTCACCTTAAAATTTAGGCCTTTAGTAACTTTCTTGAATGGCGATGATCTAAGTTAAAATCTCTTCATAATACCCTTTCATACAAGGAAGATATGTGTAGGGGAAATCTCTCATAATAATTTCATGTGGCATGATTCCTATAAACAAAGGATATGTGGTGATGCTCAGATATATTATCCCGGGTCCAGTCAAAAATCTCTAAAATTCCACCTCCTACCATAGTATTTGAAACATTATGAAAATACTTCATTTACCAAATGTATCTAAATTAAGGAAGGACTTAATTCTCTTTCACTACACATGAGATATATCTATTTATAGGAAACCTCAAAAAATATTGTGGATGAATTGATTAAAACACCCTTATCCCCATGTATGATTTTTATCTGCTTAGGAGCCATGTAAGAAATATGTGTGGCTTGATTCAAATTATCATAAGATATATAGTGATGCTAAGATCTCTTATCTTAGGACCAGCTATAAAATCAAAATAAACATTCCCCATTTCCCTTCTATTATGAGATAGATCTATATAGGGTATTTCATTTGGGAAATATATCTATAGTATGATCTCTAACCTTACAGGATGAATAGTAAACTTGGATGGCCCCAACCATAAAAGTTGTAAACACCCCAACACATTTTGGTTCCTAGTAAAGTCTCTCATCATTCACTACATGCCTTATATTTTCTCAATATAAGAATAAGTTGTTTTTACCTCATGAACAAACTAATTCTATGAAAAATCAAAAATTAGAAAAGGTCATCCTCCCCAATATGAGCTAGATATACACTGGCAATCTCAGTATGGGTCCTTTATCCATAAACTCATGCTATAGGAATATTCCCTCTGTATTTATTTTCACTATTTATCATGAACCCGTTTCTATTATAGTATGGGTCATTCAACATCCACCTCTTATTTATCACACTAAGCATTACTCATGTGAGATTAGAGTTTTTGTCCAATCAGTCCCTTTGGAGCATCATGGATAAATGTAGAAGGAAAGAAAAACTAGTCCACCTTAAAAGATCTTAAATTTCTTAACAATGTACAAGTTATATGTACTCACCTTTATTATGTATAAGTTGGGTCTATATAATATTTTCTTTCATATGATTCAAGAATAACACAAAGGGTCCACATAATATGGTCAATTTCCCATAATCTCATGAGATGATGAAAGTGTCTTCCTTATTTGAATTCACCTTAAGCAATTCAAGGTTTCTCTAAGGATAATCTTCATAGTTTTCACACTGATCACTAATTTCCTAATCACATATTGGTAAAATGTAAATCCTTCATCCTAATTTTATGATGTTAAATTGAAAATCATATGTTTCTAATTACATGAACCTAAAATGTAGAACACATGATTCCTTATCACATGTTGTTAAGCTGTATAACAGTCACATCATGATTATGTGACGTTAAACTAAACAAACCATTCTATATTATAATTCTTTATCAAAGGACTAAAGTATCTAACCATGGTCAAAAAAGGTTTTAGGTGATTATATCACAATTTTGAGTACCTCTACACAAAAATTTCACTTCATGGATTACATTTCTTTGTTTATCATAAATCTTTCACATTCCATAGAGAATATAATACTCATCATTATAATATTCTCTACTTTATTATGAATAAAAATCCCTAAAACATTCATATGAGCACCTATATAGTCAAACAGACAAGTTTTTTTCCTTGAAAAAAGGGATCTATGATCCTCATGAGCCTTAAAAACAACGTAGTAATACATTTCACCCTGGACTGATTTGCATTCACCCCTTACATGTTTGTCTCGTATCATTACTCATGATCCAAGAACCAAGATCCTTGATTTACAGCATCTCCATTTCTTATTAGAAAGGTTATTTGAGTATTCTCAGCCTTGGGGTCATAATTTGGATTTTATGTCCCACATTTCCCTCATATATGGTCCAAAGTAGAACTCGTAAAATAGTGTGATTTTCAATTATCCTCGTCATGTTTATCCCATCTCATCATCCTTGGTTCAAAAACTTTGAGTCATTATTTATGCATCCCATGATCTAACTATTTAAGTGTATTAAAAATCTATAATGTTATGTCACCATTTTCCAAACCTGTCTTTTAAATAAAGATATAGTTTTCTAGAACCCTTATTTAATAGTCATTTTTACAATTTTTTCTAGTAAGGTTATGGGGTGTCATAACCCTTCTTGAATATCCATCCTCTATAACCCACTTGATATCTTAAGCACCCAAATTCCTTATAAAATTTGTCATGTCCTTATAAGGTAACATGAATGATTTCATGTGACCCTCTACTTAAATATTCACATAATCCCTAGAAACATACATATGATCCCCAAGTCTATCAACCAGATGCATATTTTCCTTAAGAAAAGGACTTTTGATTCTTGTGATACCTAAAAAATTAAAGTGGAACTCATCACCCCAGTGTGATTTGTGGTTATCCTTGACATGTATGCCCCATTCATCACCCGGAAACAAGATCTTTGAGACATGAATCCCCTTTTCCATGATTCTAGCATTCAAGCTACCATTTTCCCTTACAGTGATACAAGGTCCAAGTTATATTACCCAAAACTATAGTAATAAAAGATCCAATCTATATAACCCTAAACTATAGTAATATAAGGTCCAAGGTATATGGATCTAAACTATAGTAACATTTGGTCCAAGATATGAAACCTTAAAATTTTATAATTATTGATTCAAAGATATTCAACCTTAAACATCAGTTATATTGGTCTAACTAGAATGAACATAAACTTCCCATGGAAAAATGTGTAATTCCCTTCATATTGAAAACCCATAAAGAGTGGTTTAGGAAAAATTCAAGTCTATACTCATTAGACACACACCTTTTGTGATCTTTGATAAAATTAGCACTTGGGAATAAATTAGACAAAAAACTTTTTAGTTCAAAACCCAAAAGGGGTGACCTATGAAAAGTTAAGTTATTTTACACTATGAATTATTTATAAGAATCCAAGGAGAAAGTAAGGGGTGAGGGAAAAATCAAGAAAAAAAATAATGTAAGGCACATCATATGACCCTAGATACATTAAATCTATACTTGCTAGACCCTAACCTAGAAAAAAGTTAGAGAACTCTCTTTTGTGTGTTGTATTCACCCAAGTCATCCCTTTGAACCAAACGGTTTCAAAAGGAATATCCCTAATATATCAGTGATGGTGTTTTCACTGACGTTTTTTCATGATCCATTCTAAAAAAGAATCAATTATTACTTGAGTGTTTTATTTTAGGCTTTAATTAACTTAATATGTATTTATAATTAATCTGATAGTTAGTCATCAATTTATTATGATTATAATAAAATAATAAGGGGAAAAAGGAAAAGTTGTGCATGACTTGGCCAACATCACATGGAGCATGTGACCGATACAGATTCATGAAATCGTGAAAGCATATGATTTCATGAAAATAACATAATATTTAAATCACTATGTGAGTGTGTCATGACCATGAAATCACATGAATTTCTTAATCATGCATAAGACACACGATACATAATTTAGTCTAAGTGAGTTGTCGTTGATTAGATCTAAGTTCATTCACATGATAAACTTATGCAATTTATTCTCATGATCCACTCACATAAAGGGTTTACATGAGATGGTTTTAAACGATCCAATTTTGATAGCACAAGAAAATAAAGAGCACTGGAAATTTGAAGAAAGTGAGGAGCTCTCCCTTTATTCTCTTATTTATAAGAAGATTTGAAAAATACCAAAGGTTTCTCAGAAGTAAAATCTATATAAGAAGGTATAAGGAGATTAGAAAGGCATTCACTTCCTTCAAACTGAATCCTTCCTTCCCCTTATAGATTTTCCTTTTAAGGGGGTTGTTTATACCCTCTAAATTAATGTTGGAAAATTAGAATTTGGAAAACACCCAAAACAAAAGTGACACCATGATGCAAAAAAATCCTTTATAATTGAAGGAATATTCTGTGATTAGATAACATGAACATTTAAGGTCCATGTCATCAGATCACGTGAATCATATAACCCTCAAATTGATATACAACCATGTGACCCCCATCCTACTAAATAAATGCCTTGAAGATGAATAAGGGGGAAACTATCTATGATTGGATATACATGTAATAATTTTTTTTTAATGTAACACCTTGGGAATTCAACCATATAAGACCAAGAATAGAGTGAACAAGTTACTCCATGATGGACCCTTCTTGTATACACTTTTCATTACATAATTCCCCTAGGGGTCATGTAACTTCCCTATGACAACCAAATCATGTGACCAACCCCAGGCTGAAGTTGTCCAAGGTGGGAGGGTCTTGTGGTGAATTATTTTTATGTGACAGACTCCTGAAGAAATTAACTCAACCAAAAAAATTGATTATGTGACCAACTTTATGGGGAGGCAATCAATGATAGAACTGTCTTGTGGTAACTTCTAGTCACGAAATCCTATAGGATGTATCATCAATTATTTCTGGCTTGATCATGTAAAATGGAAAATCCCAAGATGGATTACATTGAAAAACTCTCACCACCTTAATCTTGATCACATGTCTCTATTACCATGAAATATGGAATAGATATAGTAGGGGTATTTCTTATAACCCTCCCCCACCTGTTGAAATTAGAAGAATGAATTTTTTTGAAGAAGGAAAAAGATATATAGAGAACAATAAATATGGGAAGAGTACTATGGAGAATAATGTTACTCTATGGCCTCTTTTTAAAAATTAGGTGATTAAATATTGATGGAATTTACGAGAAATGGGTTCCATTTTACCATAAGGCATGAACTGGTCGTGGGAGGCTTGATCACAAGACCAGTTGTGTAAGAACTGAATGCATGATGATCCATCAGTCACATAATCATGTAATGACTTATCAAACATGAAATCAGATGAAAACATATTAGTATTGTGATTTTTATATGAAATAGACCAAACATAATACCAGTCACTTTATTTAATAACCCCTTGCCTATGTGTGCTCATGTGACCATGATTTTTCTTTACATGAATCATGTAACCCCACTCTTTATGCATGTGAATCATGAGACCCCATGTCCTTTACATGATTGACAAAATCTCAAGGGTTTTATTTAAACCTATTAATATCATAATTATTTTATTATACCATAAATACAAATCCCTTAATGTTCTTTCCAATATTCCTCTATTCATAGAAAATATCCCCTAGATTTCAATCATAGTTCCTCACCCACTAACGGGCGATGAACATATGAACTATGATGGCTGATTCTTGTTATAAATAGGATATGTAGGATATATTTTCAAATCTTGAGACCCATATCAAATATATAAATACCCTAATATGTATATCCACATGTCCATATTCCCCATAGAGACTATCATGTCTTCTATATATCATCTATATTCTACATTTTCATGTCCTTTTGGGAAGTCAACATCTTTATCATGCAATGTTAAAATACATGGTTAACATATTCACATAATAATATTTCTTATTAAATACTATATATTTTCTCATGGATACATATCCTATATGGTACTTGAAACTATGTTTCCTTTAGGGTATCCTCAATGTTAAATCCCCACACCTTCATGCAATCTGTTTGATCTTCCATTATCTCTTGTTTCTCACACTGATTATAGCTCATGTGGGATTAGATATTTTTAATAATCATTCCATCATAATAATATAACATCCTAATCATGGGAATCCTCCTTAAGTGTAATCATAGAGTGAATTTACTATTCTTAAAAGGGACAAACTTCTGATGAAGCATCTCATGGTCACCCTAGTTTGTAAGTCCTGTGCAGATTTGATCTTGAATATATATGCAATGTGTCTGATATTCTATTATTTCTTAATTATCACGCTGAGAATCAATCACATGGAATTAGATATTTTCATTGATAATGAAAATATCATCATACAAATTCCTCTAATATGTTCCTCCTTCTTAGATGTAAGTCCCAACTATACCTTCTTCTCTTTTAAAGTGTCGTACTCCCAAAAAAATTAGAACTACATGGACTCTGATTATTTACTTCACAAGATATGTATGATTCCTATATAAGGCATAAATTCTCCATGTATCATATTTAGATGTCCCTACATATGTTTTTAACACATGGGGTTAAACTTCATAGTATGGTCCTATCATATGACCTTAAACTATGTCACTCAAATTATGTGGGCATTGATTATCATCTTATCAAGATACATAGGATACCTCCTTGAGGTGCAAAAACAATATAATTTAAATATCACCATGATCCTCATTATTTCATATTCCTTATGAGATTTTTTTATTCATCCCTCATTTAGCTATGATCCCTTGAGTTCAGACGTCTCATTAGTTAGGGCCATATTCCTTATGAACCATCTTTTCTCAGGATATATTCTTAATAAAATTATACCCCATCTATAGAGACATATTCCTTTTGAGATCTATGAGATCATATTTATAGGGTTATACTTCATGTGATAGTATTCTAACCCTACTTGGCCATACTCTTAGTGGTATTCATTCTCATAGGTTCATACTTTTTATGGAAGTAATCTATCTTCATTTGTCCATATCCTCGACAGAGGCCATCCTCATATATCCATATTCCTTATCAGACCAACTCATCCTCATTGGTCCATATCCCCTTTGAGTACAACCAGATAAGGAGTTTTAGGTATAAATCCCATATCATTAATTAATAGGCATCATTCTCCTAGTTATCCATAACACATGACATTAAACTACATGAATCATCCCTTTCTACATGATCCTTAAAAGGTGTGGTGTTCCCAGATAGGAAGCACCAAAATACATTAATTCTAATTATATTCATAATGATACATAGGGATACCCTTCATGGGACCGATCTAGGAATTATAGAAACCTATTTCCTTCATGCATAGTGAAAAACTATAGAATCTGTAGATGTATGGATTTAAAACATGGTAATCCTCAAAAAGGTGAAACTAAGTAATAATGGGTAACAGCATGGAAACATTTTCATAAATATAGATAATTTGATCAATAGTATACCTCTAATATGTATATACATTCACATCAGCATAGGTTAATACATGACTTTAAATATTATTTAACTAGTCCCATATCGAGGTCTAGGAAAGACTTAATAACATATCTTAAATCTATAAGAGAGTCTTAAAGTAGGGAAAAATCCCCCCAAATTGGGTGTGATGATCCATAACACCCATACTCTTGACCAATGTGAGTTTCTAAGTTTCATTAGTATGATATCCAAATTATCACCTACCTTTGGAAAGAAGTCTTGTAGCTCGATATGAATGTGGGAACCATTGGGTGTTTTCGATTCCATGAATAAACAACATTGAAAAATGTATGATATGGATATCTGGCCTCGAAATGGTTAATTTAACATGAAATATTTTGTAATAATACTCAAACCCCCCACAATAAAGCATCAGCCCATATTCCCTCACCCACCAAATCATAGGTCCAAAAAATTCTATTTTATAATTTCACAATATTCTCTAATTTTTTTAGTTATTTACACAATATTTTAATAGAATATTTTGAGACCATAAAGATTCAAGTACGCATCATATTAATTTGGTATAAAAATCAAAAAATATTTAAATAATAGAATCACAGTTGAATTGATTCTAAATAATAAAATTTTATATTTTTTTGTTATCATTTACTTAATCAATAGTAAAAACTTTTATTTCAAATATATAGATCATTAGTAACTTTAAAATATTTAATTATTTAAACATGTGTTGTTTTATATATATTTTTCAATTTTATTACCCATTCTTGTACTACAACTTCAATTTAAAATTTTAAATCACAACACTCTCTTATTATCAATTTTCAAATAACATGAATTAAGCTGAATCACTTATATGACACTTAAATACTAATTTACTAAATTTAACCACATCTAAATTACTAAAAACCTATATATGATAAAATTTAATTAACATTATTCATTTTTATTTAAAAAATAATAATTTTCATTTATCAAGTGCTACCAGTATCTTATTATTCTACAAATCTACAGTAAATGCCTAGCCAGGATCTAAGTATCACTAAGAGTGGGAGGGTTTGAATCAGTGATATATTTTTCCTTTTAAGTTTCCTTTATTTTGAAACTACCTTTACATAATATTAAATAGTTGATACCTTTATGAAAATAAAACAATCACACATCCATAGGAACAAAATTATTTACAATGTTCACTACTCAAAAAGAGTAGCTATGTCCTTGGTATAATATGGAAATAATCTAACACCACACAATCCACTAGAAAAAAAATCCTTTTGAGTGGATAAAATGATTGGGATATGACCTTACACTCATGTTTCACTATATTAAATGTAACAATTCATGTGATTCAAGTAGAACTAAATGATGTAATACAATATTTGTAACAAGTTAGGAAACATTCACTAATTGATTCAAAACATGTTACTATCTTTCCATGTAAACATTCACAAATATGTTCTTCAAAAAAAATATTTCCTACCCAGTAGTAGGTAAAAACTTCCTTGACATTGTAATGATACTCAATATGATTTCTCTAGACTAAACTTCTTAGTCAAATTTCTCTTTCTGATAAAGTAATTCTTCCATAATACCACTAAAACAAATATAAACTGCTTCTGCCTCAGTCAGAAAATCCTAGTCCGATTACTCATTACAATATGGAAACCTTGAATACAATCCCTTGTCTTCTTATTCATCTATCTGGAAAACTTCATTAGGAAATCCCAATCTATAAACTAATTCCCTCTAAAAACATTCTGCACTCTTCCTTTTCTCTTATTTTCATGAACAGTACAAAAAATGGCTCTGCATTCTCCAGGGAGTGCCCTCTCGGTTCTCTTGGTGACAACTAGGGTTTTACCCTGAATCCTCTGGCGGTTGCGGTGGCTCCTCCACTATGTGAGTCGTTCTCTGGATTTTTCAGTCTTGCCTCTCTCCTTTTTATTTGTTATTCCTTTTGCTTTTTAGGGTTGATTTCATTGCGTCTTCTTTCTGGTGTTCCAGGACCAAAGCTTCAATCTCCCTCCTCCACTGAACTTTTCATCTTCCCTATCATTATAGACCCCATATTGGTCTAGTGCGATGGTTCTAATGGACTACTTTCGATGGTGTTGGTGGCGCGTTGGTTTGGGGCTTCAGTATTTTTGGTTCGAGGTTTTTTGTGTCTGTGGTGTTCTGCTTTTCCACATTGGTTCTGGTTTTCTTCCTTTTTTCTCCCGGTCCTCGCGTCTACTTGGCGATGGCACTCTAGTTCCCCTTTGTGTCGATGCCAACTTCTTTCCTAGAGCTTCTTGGTCCCAACGACGGTTGTGATGATGAACTCCTTTGCCGCTCAACCTGCTCTGACCCCAAGTTCCTATGCGGCTCTCCTAGTCCGATCTGGCGCAGTGGTTACTACGAGGTTTTGGGATTTTTGGTTCAGTGTTCGAAGGGATTCAAGGTGTTCGTTGCTCCAGGCGTGAGTCCTTCGATGTCGGTGGCATTCTGTTTTGACTTAAACTATGTTTTTGGAGAAGTTTCTAATGGTGCAAAGTATATTGATTCATAAGAGGGTTTCCCTGTAGGAAGATATTTCCTGGATTTGGCTGTTTTTCATTCTTTTTGTGGTTTTCAGTTATTGTTTTTATTGGCGGTGATATGTTTTCTGATGATTGTTTGCCTCTGGTATCTTGATGCGGTGATGACGACGATGCGGTTACTAATCAGGGGCGATGGCACCGTGTTTGGCGACGATGATCGATGGCGAGATGACTGATGTGTCAGTCGATGGTAGGCAACTTTTTTGTGACTTTGACTTATGCGAGCGTAATCCTTATCTCCTCATTTTGTGTTGATGGTTTTTTGAATCTTGTATTTTGAATTTGGATCACCTCTGCTATATCCCACCATTTTTAAAATGAAATAAAAAGATAATTTCCAGTCAGTCATGAACAGTACAAAATTAGAAAGTAAGAAGTACTTATTCCTTTTATAAGTGAGCCAAAGTGTTTAAGTGGAAATCTATAAATGTTTTTCTACTTAACCAAACTCCTACAACTTCAATTCCCCTTGAATTTTATATACATATTTTACTTCTTCGGTGCTTCTCATCTCTTCTCAATTATTCTCGAACCTTCTCAAATATTCTCACCACTTCATCTTTCTTTTACCTTTCTTTAGGATCTTCATTATGATTCCTATTTCCATTCAAAGTTACCCATTATGATGCAGAAAATAGACTCTTCATTTTGTTTTTCTATAATAATTGAAAACATATTAAAATAAAATGTATTCTCATTGCAATTCTCAAAACTAACTGAAAACAAACTTCCCATTTCAATGCTCTATACCAACTGATGGTCAATAAAACATTGAAACCATTATATCAAAAACATTATTTCTAATTTTTTAGACTTTAGTTGCATTTATTTTTATATAAACATAGTGGAAAAGTTTAAATATGTTAGTACTTTATCATCAAAACTTCAGTACTGGCTTCAAACTTATTTGAAAAACATATTCTCTAAACTCTTAAAACTTCAATCACCCCTTGACAACTATTTTGTAACTAGATTTAGCAATTATTTTATTTATTATTTTGCTTGGAATGATAATTCTATGTCTGGTGATGTTATTATTGTTATCTTGCATCAGATGGATTAGCCTCTACCTTCCTCTAATGAATCAGTGTTGGTAATATTTTGATGTCTCTTAACCTAATTGATAAAGAAACAATAAAAAAACAGCTCCTATTTCTCTCTTGAACAACTTAAAAACAAAAACAATTAATCATGATTAAAATGGTTGACTACATTTTTTATCATTCTCTAACATTGTTACATGAATTGGTCCAAACAAACTTCACTTATTTTATTCTTCAATGGCCCCAACAACTTTCAACACAAATGACTCTTCCTCTGATGATCGGTGTAACACCACATTCGATGGACCGATATCAACATATTTGGATTTAATAACTTATTTAATTTCCTAATTATGATCCATACCAACTTATTTCTCTAAATATTTTTACCTTGAGTCATATTGTTCTGACTAAAAATCAGCATCTTTTTCTTCTCATGCTTCGAAAAAAACTTATCATACTTCAAACATAAATGAATCTGATGATCTCACACCGATGAACTGAGATAAAAAATCTTTTACTTTATTATTTAAAAAAATCCTTCTTATAACCATGAATTCCTCATGATTGTGAAAATTATTAGGGTCTACATTTCATCATATGAATTTTATTGAGAAGTATTGTAGCTTCTCATCCGTTCAATCATCTTATTTCTTTCCAATCTGAACCTCAATATGATTGGCATCACTTGTTCTCCCCCTTTCTTTCATAATGATTGAATCATAAGTTTTATAGAATACTGATGATTTGTGATAACTCCAAGATCAGCTAAGAATTTTTATGTTTTCATCATATCCATATACACTCTAAAATAGCCTCTCAATATGGTTGAATCATTCATTCCAGACGAAGGTGAGTTTGATAAACCTTTTATTCTAGAACACTTCTTCCCAATCCAATGTAATATCTTAAAATTATTGAATTTGATGTCCTAATTATGATTTTGATTTTAATCACCAAATATTAAAAAGTGAGATGACTTCTTATTCTTTGACATTTCCTTGACAAAAAAAAACAACACAAACTTCTCACTGATTATGATGGGGAGTCAGATCACCATCTTATAAACATGGTCCCAATAATCTCTCCCTTTGGATTTTATTATCAACCATGGTTCATAAATCATTAAACTTTTTAATATCAAGAAATGGATCACTTATCAAAAAATTTAAGCCTATGTGACCTCATTGTAGTAAACAAGAATCATTGACACCAAAAACCATGCTATCCAAAAGTAGTGACTTACAAAACTTTGTCTTCAACCTTTCAGACTTTCTACCTTCACAACATATTTCTTTCACATATTTCTTTACTTATTTAACATCCTGTTAAAAATATTTACAAAAACCACTCCAAAAAACTATTATAATAGTTCACACACTTACATGTTGGATTCACATCTTACCCACAACTCCCCTTATATGAATACTTCCTTAAAAGGTTTAACACATATAGATGGGTATATTTATGAAATAATTTTTCCCCTTGACAACACTATCCAAATAATAGAAGAGATTGGGGGAGAACACATGCCTAATCCTTGATGAGAAAGTGTTTGGATTCCCATTTTCTATATTAGTTTATAAAAATATTCCTTTGATAATGGTTTTGTGAAAATATCAACATCTTTTTTTGATGTAGGATCATACTCCAGCTTAAATTCATTTTTCTCCTCATAATCTATGATGAAGTGATAATTGATATCAATATGTTTTGAATGAGAATATTGTACCAAATTTCTCATAAGGATTATGGAAATTTGATTATCACAACCCATGAGAAACAGTAACTTTACTTAAACAAGTAATTATTTCAAATGAGACTTTATCAATATAAGTTGAGTAGTAGCTTCAGTGGTAGAAATATACTCAGCTTAAATCAAGCTAAGAGTTACTATGTTCTGCTTCTTTGTATGATAACTAACACAACTCTTCTCCAAAAATAAAACACCACCAAATGTAGATCTTTTATCATCAATATTTCTTTCCCAATAAGCATATGAATACACAAACAATTCAATTCTTTCTATGATATCATACCCAATTAAAAAATTTATTATTCCTTTGATATATCTAATAATTAATTTTTCATCCATTAGATGTAATTATTTTGGTGCACTTTTAAATCTTTCACATAAGGTAATAATATAAACAATTTCAGGTCTTGAGGCAGTCAAATACAAAAAACTTCCAATCAGCTTTTGAAACTCTTTAGATTCGACTTCCTTGCCTTCTTTACCTTTATACAACTTGGTTACCACTAAAATCGGTGTGGAAATTGGTTTTTGAGTTTTCCACGTGGAACTTCTTAAGAAGTTCCTTAGCAAACTTTTCTTGAGAAATAAAAGTGTGTTTCTTATTTTGTGAGATTTGTAACTGAAGAAATTATTTCATTTCACCCAACATAGACCTCTCAAACAAGTTTTTCATATATTTTGTGAATATTTCACAAGGTATTTCATCATTCCCAATAATGATAATTTCATCCACATAAACAATTATGATAAGGGAAAATCCATAACTTTCTTTGAAGTACAAATTTCTATCAACTCTCCATTTCTTGAAACTCACCATCCTCAAGAAAGTATCCAATTTGGAATACGATACTTCTAAATCTTGTTTTATCCCAAAAAATTATTTCTTTAGATTTCACACATAACTTTCATAATTCCAAAAAAAAATCCATATATTTGTTCAATATAGACTTCCCAATCAATATCACCATTCAAAAATTCTATTTCACGTCCATCTAAAAAATAACATCATTATGCAGCAATAGCAAGAAAGATTTTGATCATTTCTAACCATTCCATTAGAGAAAAAGTCTCATCAAAATCAATTCCATAAATATTTAAGTAAACTTTGAAAACAAATATTTCTTTATTTAATATAACTTCACGAACTTCATTTAGAATATTCTAGAAAACCCATTTTATATCGATAAAATTTTTCTCATTTGGTTTAGGTACAAGTTCTCAAGTATCATTTTTTTATTTCTAATCCATATCCTCATTCATTACCTGAGCCCATTCTGGATTCTCAAAAGCTTCATTCACATATTTTGGAACAACTTTTGAATATAAGGAATTATGTTAAATAGTTTTTGATGTTCTTATTTTTTAAACCTTTTAATGTTGATAAATAATAATTTTTTGAGCTTAAAATTGATTCCTCGTCATGGGATGATATTTTCAAGATTTTTCCTCATCATGAGAAACAGATGAGTTAGATTCTTCTTCTTGAGTAGGATTAAAAAAATTTGTATCCATATTATAATCATTAAGAAAAATTCATTCAGCTTGTTCATCATTCTGATTAGCACCAATTCGTTTAGCATCCTCCTCATTATTTTTAATAATTTTCACAATAATAGATTCAACTAAACTTCCTGAATCTATACTTAAACATCTATATCCTCTTCCTTCTGGATCATAGCTAATGAAAATTCCCTCTTTACCTCTCTGGTCAAACTTTCCAAGGTTTCAAACTTTCTTATTTATGATTTATGGAATCTCAAAAATTCTTAAGTGTTCTGAATTTTTAGACTTACCATACAACATTTAATAAGGAGCCATATCAGATTTTGGCCAATAGAAATTTTGAATATAAACAATAGTGATTATGGATTGCCTCTAAAGATAATGATAGAGACCATGTTCAAGTATCATAATTATTTCTATTTCAACCAAAATTATATTCTTTCTTTCATAAAAACTATATTTTTGAGGATTGTATGGTGTATTGAACTCATACCATATTCTACACTTCTAAATATAACATTCAAAGTATTAAGTATTGTATTCACCCCCATTTTATATTTTCAACTTCATTACCTAATACTCACATTCCTTCGCATCTTTCCTCCTGAAAATTTTAAAAAAATTCAAAGGATCTAACTTATGTCTCATATACATAACACAAGTAATGTGATTAAAGTAATAAATGAATATAATTAAGTAGTTATCTCTATGAGTTGATTGTTTTCTCATTGGCCCATAGATATCTGGATGAATAAGTTCTAGGGGTCATTTAGAGTAAATTTAAACTTTATTATGCACTGAGTTTGAAATATTTCCTTTCTAGAAAATAGTGAAACACTAATCCCTTCTTCTTAAAATATTAGGAATACTACAAACATTGTATCTCTTGAATAAATTACTCATATTTCTCTGACACATGTATCCCAACATTTTATTCCATAGATGGTTTTCTTCCACCATTCCCAAGTAACAAGAGTTTTTTATTTCACCAACTTGGAATACGTTTTCTTTCATGTGTTGGCATCTTGTGACTATCTTTCCATCTTCCTCTATTTTCACATCAAATCCATGTTTTCTAAAAAAACTTTATCTCCTTCATTAAAAAGTTTTGAAATTGTTAGAAAGTTGTTTTTCAACCCATCAAAAAATAAATATTTCATAAACTTAAACTCTTCTTCACCAATAATAGAATATTGAACACCTTTAATTCTAAGGAATTCATCATTTCCAAAAGTTATTGTTCTTATTTGAAGTATTTCACATTTTTTTAATAGTTTTAATTCTCCTATCATGTGATAAGAATACCCACTATCTAATATTCAGGGCCATTCTCATTTTTTATCTTTGATATTGGTTTCTACAATAAGATATTTTTCTTTCCATTTATCTTTATTCACATCCAGATTTTGTGAATTATTAAAAATATTTTTTTTACTAGTAACAAAATAATAAAACATTTTACAAGATGTCCATGTTTTTCACATTTTTTCACAAATAGTTTCCAAATGTTGGAACCTATTTTTTAGTTTTACACCAACCTTCTCAGGTTTCTTCAAAACATTCTTCTGAGAATTATTCCTTTAATAGGATTAACTCCCCCTCAAACTTTTCCTTTTTTACTTTATGGAATAGCTTTAATATTTTTGATTGAACCTAAACATACTTGTTTTATGTATGAATCCACCACAATACCAGTAATATCCATAGAATCAATATTTCCCTCAGAAACTTCTATATTGTCCAGAGTTGTGAGCATGTTTCTTAGAAACCTTGTATTATTTCTAATGATAAATTTTTTGACCAACAATCTTTCTATTATCAACCAAAATGTTATTTTTCTGCACGGTTTTATTTTAATCCTTATCAAAACTAAAGTAATAGAATATTTTTATAACTTGTAATTTTTGGAAACTAATGAATTCTCCAATTTTTTGTTTTTTTCACATATATAAATTTCTCAGATTTATTCTTCTGAGAAACATTTTCAAATTTCTTCTCAACCATTGAAGGTAAATTTTGATCCTTATTAGTTTTACCCTTTCCAAATCCTTTAGAGATAGAATTTTTTAAACTTGTAACCCTCTTTTCATCATTAGAATGTTTTTGTTGGAATTCTTCCAAATCTTATTATTTTTCATTCAACTTTACTTCTAGATGTTCTTTTTGATTCTTTTCTTTCTCAATAGATTTCTTCAACCCATCAATATCTTCTAGAGTTTTAACTTTCTAATCAAGAAAATATTCTTGAGTGTTTTTTGAGGAATTTTTATTTCTCAATTTTCTAATTTATTTATCAATAATTATAATATTTCTCATATATTCTTTCAATTATTATTTCTAGTTAAATTTTAATTGAGTTTCTTCTTCTTCAGAACTATTGATTATGAATTTTTCATTTTTAAATATTATAATGAAAGTATTATCTCTAACCTTCTCAGTATACTTTTTTTATTCAACTGCACTATCTTCATCATCTTCATATTTAGATTTAAATATTCTTCATTTGGGTTGGGATAAATTTATATCCTTTCCTCTGGTGTAGGATTTATCAATATCTTCTTATTTCTTCCATGATATTTTCTTCCTTATATCATCTTCATCATTATCCTCTTATTTATTTATTTGAGGAAAATTATCTAAAATGTTGCCAATGGCTCCACATTCAAAGCATTTTAATTTAACATCCCCTTTATAATTTCATGCACCTCTTTTCACGGGATTCAGAGTTAGTAACATCATCTTCTTCAAGAACCTTCTTAGACTTTACTTGCTTGGAATCCTTAAAAGAAATTTCTCTAACAACTTTTGTTTTTTCCTTTTATATCTTTTTTGATTTTCATTTTATAAGTGATGAGAGTAATATACAAGTCATCCATAGATAAAGTTTTCGGATCTCTATCTTACAATGAAGAAACATTGTCCTTAAATTTTTCTGGAATAATTTTCAAGATATTTTTAACAACGGTTGAATCTAACAACATTTCACCAAGACATATGATAATGATAACAAGATCATTTACCATGGTAAAGAAGTCACCAACAGATTCATACTCACCCATCTTGAGATATTCATACTTAAAACTCCATATTTGTAGCTTATCATTCTTCACCTTTGTATTACCTTGATAAATGTTCTTCATCTTATCCTAAATACCTTTAGCAGTAGAAACACCCTTCAGTCTTAAAAAATAAATTTTAGAAAGTTATGAGGGTAAATTATTCTTAGATATTCCATTATTCTCAATATTCTTCTTATCAATATATGTGAGAGTAATGTTTTCATCAATAGAAGTAAGTTCATTGGTTGTAGCTTTAAGAACATCATACCCAAGATATATAAGATAAAGAAACATTTTATCTTTCTAGATATGATAGTTCTTAGCATCGAAGACTGGAATCCCCTTACTATTAACACAATTTAGATTCTCTATCATAAATTCTATTTCAAAAACTTTAGTAAATAGTAAATGAAGATAACCTTCACTATGATAATACTTAAAAATTCCCATCCAAGGTCTAAATATCACTCAGAGGGGGGGAGTTAATCAGTTATATATTTTTTATTTTTTATTTCCTTTCTTTTGAAATATCCTTTGACTACAATTTAAGTATTATTACCTTGCTGAAAACAAAAAAATCACACATCTATAGGAACACAAGAATTTATAAGGTTCACTACTCAACAATAGTAGCTACATACTTGGTATAGTATAGAATAAATCCAATACCACAAAATCTACTAGAAAAAAATCCTTTTGTGAGGATACAATGTGTAAGATATTCCCATACACTTATGTAGCACTATGTTCAATACAACAATGCATGTTATTTAAGTAGAAGAAAATGATGTAATATAATTTTTGTAAAAAGTTAATAAACTTTCATCAGTTTCTTCAAAACATGTTACTGTACTTTCTTATCAACTTAAAAAAATATGTTCTTCAAAAAGTCATCACTTTCCTACCTATCAGTTGGTAAAAACTTCCTGGAATTCATAATGACACTCGGTCCAATTTCCCCAATATGATCTTCTCAATCCAATATAATAATTCTACTAGAATACCATTAAAATAAATCTTAACTGCTTCTCCTTCAGTCCAAAAATCCCAATCTAATTAATTGGTCTGATCTAGAAACTCTGAATACGATCCTATGTCTTCTTTTTCCTCTATCTAGAAAAATTATTTAAGGAATCACAATCTATAAACTCTTTCTCTCTAAAAAAATTAGTTTTATACCCTCTCTCTTCTTTCCATGAACATTACAAAATCATAAAGTAAAAAATAATTTATCCTTTTATAGGTGCACCAAAAAGGTTTAGGTGGGAATCTGAAAACATTTCCCTATTAATAAAATTCCCAAAACATCAATTCCTCTTGAATTTTGGATACATCTTGGACTTATTCATCACTTCTAAACTCTTCTCATTTCTTCTCAAAACTTATTTAATATTATCACAACTTTATCTTGCTTCAGACTTTCTTTATGATCTTAAGTATAATTCGAATTTCCATTATTTTTCCCCATTATGATGAAGACAACAAAATCTTCATTAAATTTCTCATCACCAATTGAAACATATAAAAATCAAATGTCTTCGCATTATGATTCTTATAACTGACTAAAAAAATTCCCATTATGATGCTATATAGAAACTAAAGATCAATAAAACATTGAAACCATTCTTTAAAAATGTTGTTTCGACCTTGTTAGTCTTCAGTTTTTTTTATTTTTCCATAAACATTGGGGAAATTTCTAAATATGTTATTACTTCCTTAAAAACAATTAAGTACTAATATCAAAATTATTTGAGAAGCATATTCTCTAAAATCATAAAACTTAAAGACACCCTTGGAAACTCTTTAATTACTATATTAAATTGTTCTTCTATTCATTCTCTTCTTCATACCGATGATTCTATATCCGATTATGTTATTAGTGTTGGCATGCATCAAATGGATTGGCCTTTGTCTTCCTCTAATGAACCAGTGTCAGTTCCAGTATGATAGATCTTGGCCCAATTGATAAAGATAAGAAAAAAACAACTCCTCTTTCTCTCTTGACCCATTTGAAAACCACCAACAAATCATCTTGATGAAAACGTTTGACTACATTGTTGATCGATATCTAACTTTATTCGATGCATTTTTTCCAACAAACTTCCCTTCTTTTCTTCTTTAATGGTCCCAAAAACTTCTAACACAAATGTTTCTTCCTCTAATGATTAGAGGAACACCACTTCTAATGGACCGGTATCAGTAAATTCAACTTTACAAACTTCTTTCTTTCCTGATTATGATTCATACCAACTTCTTCTTCAAATATTTGCACCTTGTGGCTTATTGGTCAAATTGAAAACCAACATTTTTTCTTTCGTAGGCTCTAAACAAAACTTATCTACCTTCAAACATATCTACATTCAAAGATATCACACTAATGAATTGAGATCGAAAATATTTGAATTTCATCTTTCACAAACTCTTCCTTGTAACCATGAATTCCTCATAATTTTGAAAATGATTAGGATTGTCATAACATCATCTGAATTTTATTGAGATGTATTGTAACTTTCCATCCTTTCCCGTATATTCTTTATTTACAATCTAAACCTTGATATGATTCGTTGTACTTATTCTATCTATTTAATTCATAAGTAGTTCATCATAACTTTTACGAATTACTTATGATTTATGAGAACTCTAATATCAGCTAAGCATCATCACGTTTTCATCATATCCATGCACACTCTAAAACAGCTTCTCATTACAATTGAATCTTTCATTCTGGACCCAAGGTGAGTTGGATAAACCTTTTCTTCTAGAACACTTCTTCCCAATATGATTGAATTTCTTAAAAATTTTACATCCTATGAACTCATTAATATTGTGAGTACAATCACTAACTTTTACAAATTGAGGTGATTTATCCTTCTTTTACATTTACTTGACAACAAAAGAAAACACAAGCTTCTTACAAATTAATATGGGGAGTCTGATCACCTTTTTATCAACTTGGTACCACTATCTACTTGTGGGAAACAAATAATCAATCTATAATTATAGACTGATAACTCATATAAAAGTACACATATTTACACCATAACTCTGTTATGTAATATAAAACTTTCAAATCATTGAAAACATAGTAAATTATTTAGAAATTCATCATAAATATAGAATTCTATGTAATTTAAGAACTAACATGAAACTTTTAGATGTTCATTTACCAAATTTTAGATTTAAATTTATTTCATTTGAAGATATTACAGAAATAAACTTTCCATAGGAACAAATCATAGGCAAACCTCTACTATATTTCCCCGTTAGTTACAAATATAATGTTATTTACACTATCAACTTCATTATTATTTCCTAATTAATTTTTCCTCTATAGTGAAAAAAATTTAGTTAGTCCATTTATTAATACATTTCAATACCACTTTCCAACTTACAACAAACAAATGAACCATTTTTCATAATTTTTGATAATCCTATACTTTATTCATCTAAAAAAACAGAATCTTTGTTTTTACTGAAACACATTAGAATCATCCAAAAACTTGTTTTCTTGAAAAAAACCCCACTATATGAAAATTAATATAATGCATAGCTTTCCCTTTAAAACTATGTTTCTATAAGTATAATTATAACAACCTTGAAACCCATACACTCGAAAATTATTACAAAAAAATAATATTTTCATTTCTATATTTAATACTAATAAACACGACCCAATTTTATCCCTAAAAAATAAACAATGTCAAATTGAAATATTAGATCAGTTACACACTCATGGACCATTTAGGTTTATATTTTTATAGAATTAAAACAAAATAATACATAATAGTAACCATGTCTCCAAGTGATTATTTTTCCATTATACCCATCTCTTCTTATTCCACATTAAGTATTAAACAAATCCTATAATATTATTTATACATGAAACCTTTCTAGAAATAATTAATTTAAAATCATTCTTCATAACCTAAGAGAATATAAAACATAAGAAGGATTGTCTCAAATGCTCGGTAAGGTTAAACATAAGCATTAACAATTAAATGTCGGGTATGATGACATAATAAAATTGTATGATCATAATATAATATAATTCCTTCCCATAAAAACATGGATCATAAATCATGATAAATGGAATAAATATTTAAAATAATACCAAAGTCATATAAGTCAACAATCATGAGTTATGTGATGCCAGTATTTATTAATGGAACTATTGAAACTCAGACTAAACTATAGAGAAATTATGTTGGTATCATGGACCATTGTCTTCAAAACCTACATTCACTCATTTTAGAAATAACTGGAGCCTAGTTAAATCCATAGGAGAAACCTCTCTTCTTAACTCCCTCTTTACCTTTAAATATAGGGAACATTTCCTAATGATTTTGAGAGCTATATCGGGCACATCCGTCATATAAGATCTATCAGGCTCACTCATTGTATAAGTTAAATCATTATAACTCATCATATAAGATGTATCAGCCTGACCCATCATCATTATTAATTTTCAAGTACCATACATGAATATAACACATGGAAGTTTTCATTTTCATCATCCATCTTTTAAAAACATCTTTCATTCCTTTATATCTTTATTTTCCCATGGAAAAGATAAGGGTTTCATGATAATATCATTAAAAAATTAATCATAATCCATTCATAGAGAGGATATGATAGGTATAATAAGATCATATTCCTAGTAATGTAGAATAATCATTAAAGGATGTTGATATAGATGAAAATACCTTTAAAGTAATATTTAAAACATTTCTTTAAAAATAAAGGAAATAACCTTTTTTCAGTACATTTAATGATTAAAAATTCAAAAAATATTGAGAAAATGGTTTTATTTGGAAATAACCATGTAAAATTATAAAAAAACTTCAAATAAATAATGGTCATGATGGTGGGAAAATTCATTCAAGTTGTATACAATAAAAAATATTCTTTCAATGAATTTCTAAAAAGTCAATAATGAATTATTCAAAAAATATTTAGAAATATTATTTCTAAAACCTTTTTTAAAAAATAAATAGTTAGTTAAATATTTAAATTATAGTTAATAGATTTTTTAGTAAAATTTTGAAGAATATTTTCATGTAAAAAATTTTGTTGACCAAAGAGGAAATATGGTTTGGTTTTCCTTAAAAACATTTTATTGATCATTTTAAGTACCAAAGAGAGAAACATGGTAATAATACTAGAAAATTACCAAAATAAACAAAGTAGAATAAAATATATGGGGTTTAAAGGATAAAATCTATAAAATATTCCTCAATTGAAATTTAGAATATACTATCCCAAAAATAAAATAGATTGTAACCTAAATATTTATTATTTGGGTAATTTTTAAATTAAAAGTCATTGAAAGAAAGAATATGATACGGATCTACAAATACCATGAATTACATAAATTAATATGTCAAAATTAATTCATATTGATAGTAATTATATCATACATAGAAATAGTGGTGCATAAAATGAAACATGTCTCAAGAAAATAAGGTTGAGATGAATAACCCTTACAAAGATTGTATCATTGAAGTTAGAATTAATCAATTAAATTATTGCTTTTAAATTTTATAAAACCACAAAACAAGTTTAAATACAACCTAATAAAATCATAGGTCATTTCTCATATAATTTTGGAATAAAAAAGTTAATGAATTACAAGTTTAACCTGATGAATGGAAATTAAATTAAGAATCCTCTTACCTCAGGTACCAACTTTCTATGTAGGGCACTGAACTCCAGTATAATAAATGTATATTAATTATATAATTATGTAAGTATATTTTAAAAGGTTTATTACTTTATCATTAAACCCTTAATTTCATTTATTTAAATGACACATTTAATTACTTAATTGGTTAAGTCCGTGTCGTGTGTTTTGAGGGTGTTCGGTTCATAATTGAAAAACAACTTTCGTATGTTGATCATGGTAAAAGATGTCATTATTGCATTATATAAAAAATAAAAATAATTATCATTTTTATATGTTAATTATACTTTATAACCATCAATGTAAAGTGGTTAATAAAAATTAATTACATTACATCATTGAGATTATAGTCTCTATGTACACATGAGTAACATTTCCATTTTTCAAAATATGTTGGGGAAAGAAATTAATTTCTTTTTATATTTATAGAATTATTATTATATCATAAATATAATATTATCTATTTAAATAAACTTATATATACCATCCATGTGAAGCGGTGATTAAAAATTAATCACATCACTTTGTGGAGATGGTAATCCATATGTAAGCACAAATAACATTATCATTTTTTATTGGATGAAAAGGTAAGAAAATAAATGATGTATTGTCTTTATAGAATTATTATTATTTCATTAATATTATATATATATGTGTGTGTATATATGTATATTAAATCCATAATTATAACCATATTTGATGGGCAGTGACGAACAAAAATTACATTAGTCTACGATGTGGTAGTCTGCCATATACATTAACAATGGTTTCATTTCTCATTTGATGAAATGGGATATAGATAAAGGTTTTTACATAAAAAAATAAAATATAATTAAAGGGGAGATATTTATGTTATTATATTGGAATGGTTAATATAGGTTTGAAAGTGATTAAAAAATAAATAAATAACACTTAGTTAAGTGATTTATAACTTCTTTGGATAACATCCTATGGTTTACACCTTTAACCTTCTAAGGTGGGTATTATAATAAAAATAGAGACTCTAGGAACTGTGGGGGGATGGTAGGAATGGATTTTTTTTAAGGAATGTTTGAGCTAATATGCTCATTAAGTGTTTATAAAAGAGCATAGGGGTGTTCTTTTATAATTGAGAGAGAGGACATGCCTTGAATATTTCAATAGATATAAATATTATTAAGTTATTTTCTTGGAAAAGAGTCTCATAATCAAAAAACAATTGAGAAAAATGTGATAAGGGTAGAAATAAATTCGTCTAATATTAATTAAGATGAAATTTGGTGGCCTTATCACTTATTTTTAACCAAGGTTAGTCCAATTTATCATTTTACCATGGTGAGACATTTTTTATCAAAGTTACCATTCGTAGTAACCAAAAAGTAAATTTCACTCATTACAAAATTTTTACATGTTGATTCCAAATATATAATCCATTTTATAAAATTAAATTTATAAAATTGTGATAAATTAATGCTAAATAATCATTTAAAATGCAATAAAAGCTCATTTTTAGATAAATGTATATTTAAGTATAAAACACATTTTACTTAAATTCCTTACATAGTAAAACCCATAAAATAAAGGTTAGAATATTTTTTAATATAAAATATATAAATTTAATTATTATAATTATTAAATATATATTTATATAATTTATTTAGATAAAAACACATTATTTGGATTAAAATAGTTTTTAAAAATGTGTTTTTATACCCAAAAATAAACTTATACCAAAATAAAGTATAATGAAAACTACTATGTAATTAATTATATTATTTTTAATTAAAGTGTAATTATGTTAATTTTTTATCAAGAAAATTTTATATTACTTTTTTTAATGAAAATAAATTGAATATTTATAAGAAAATCAATATTTTCACTATTCACTAAAAAATCAATCTTTTTAGGAAAATCCAAAATTTCACCCTAAGATAATTTTGATATGATGATTTAAAAAATTCTATTTAAATATGTAAATATAATTTCTATAAATTTTAGAAATTAATTTTAATATTCACTCATAAAAAATAATAAAAACATTTATGATGAAAATGTATTTTGATGCATAAAATGACTTTCACTAAAAATGTGTGTTTATTTTATAATAATTAATCAATAAATATGTATTGAGTATGACCATTACACATATATCTCATAATGTGTTTGTGCATATTCATACCTATCAATTTAATAGAAAGATTATATTAGTCACATTTAAATAATAATATTATCATAGTATATCATAATTCGCTTAAAGCATAGTGTTGCATGTTAAGCAATCTATCATGCATAATATTATTTCAAAATAAATTTTTAGGGTGTTATAATAATTTTTATAATAGTTGATTTAAATCCTTGAATTTCATCAACCTTCATATATGATTGAATACACTTTTCAATTATTCCTGTCATGTTTCTTATTTGGTATCTATTTTCATATTTTTGTACATATTTTCCCAATCAATTATATTTCATCAATTTATCAACCTAAAAAAGTAAATTTACATACTAAAAGTATTTTATTATTATTCTGAATATCACAAAAATAGATTTGAAATTGGATGTCACTAGATAAATTTTTCATTATTAACTAATAAAACTATTGGTAAAAAACTACAAAAGGATGTAGATTGTATTAAGGGGTGACATGTATTATTAATTATAGATTTCAAAATCCTAGCATCTAGAGTTCTCCATTGCATAAAAATTTTCATTTAAAAAAACAATTATAGTGGAGTGATTATTAGATATAAACTCAAGGATTATTTTACTGAACAACTTATTATATTTTTGGTAGAAGAAACATAATCGATAAAAATTTTGGTTATGAAATTATCATCCTCCAAACATCTCACCAATAATTTATTTCAAAAAAATAGTTAATAGAATTTATATGCCTATATAAAATGTGAAGATAATTTTTATTTAACCATTAATTTTACTAAAAAATAATAAATAATTATAATTATAATAGGTTTTAATCCCATGAATGTAAAACCTTGAGATTCTATGAAATATTTTTTTTTCAAATAAATCTTATTTCCATGATAGCATGTGTTACATGCAACATCGAGTTTAAACGAACAGTGATATATTATTAAATTATAGTAATATTTTATCCATTAGATTAGAAGATATAAATATTACTAACTAAATTTTGAAACAATTATGGTTACATGTGTATAAATTAATTATAAATTAAAATAAAAAATCATTTTAAAGAAAAAGATATATTTTTTCTAAAAAATTGTTTTTATTCACACAATGTATTTTAAACCTAAAAAAATAAATTGATTTCTATTGGTTAGTTATTTTAATGAATTTTATATATTATATATTAAATAAAATGTTTTAAAATTCAGTTAATATTTTTTTCAGGCCTTGGATAAGTATAAACCAAGTTGTATGGGTAAAAATGTATTTTTCTAAAAATATAGTTTTTGTCGCATATTGTACGCTTATTTTAAAATTAATTTCATAAAATTATAGAAATTTAATTTCATAAAATTTATTCCATATTTATAATCTGGAGGCTTAATTTTGGTAAATATGTCCCTTTGATTAATGGTCAATATGAATAGTAATTGTGGTAAAAATTTATCACCTCGATAAAGGGAAAAATCAGGTTAATCTAGGTAAACAATAAGTTATATGGTAATAATTATTCATCCCAATTCTTATTATATTAATTTAATTCAACCCTTATCTCCTTAAGGTATAAATTTAGTTGTTTAATGGACACTTTTCTATGAAAATGACCAATATAATTGTTTCTTAGTTCCTTGAAATGTGTGTTCTAGATTTAAGAATCACTATTTCCAGGCAGTTTCCATTGGATTTATTCATGGAACCAGAAACTTCCAACAGTTCTTTATCCAAAGTGGAAATTCATTCCAAAGGCAGATGTTTGTTAAGTTTTAAACTTTATGATTCTTAATAACGTGCATTGGTCGAGAGGATGGGAGGTCGGACTCATCACACCCTTTTGGGGGGAATTATTGTCTATTCCAAGACTCTATTTGTAAAATTAAAATATTTTCATAAATCCTTATTAATTCACCAAGTATATCATAAGTATCCCTTAGAATTTATAATCACTTAATAACATGTGAAAAACTTTAGAATCACCAGTATGTATTCAAGGGTCTTCATTAATGAAAATAACTGTATGTATTCTAGGTTTTCCATCAATGGTATCCTCCAATATAATCATTAAAGATTATTTTAATCATCGTTCTGATGATACTAGTTTTTAAGGCACTCAGTGGGGCACTTTGGAATTTATTGTCATATAGGGAGACGAAGGTTTGCTTTGATCTTGGGATCATGTGCGTAAAATGGCCTACCTACGTATCCTTGTAAAAGGAATCAAAACCCTCGTAGTACGGTGTCACTTAATAGGACACATCATACCTTTTAAGGTTATGTGATAAGGACCTCTAAGCAGAAGGTGCATAGTTGAAACTTTGTGTGGGACTTATGCTGAAGCATCCCAAGGAACATGTAAGGGATATGGGTTTCCAAGTAAGATCATACCTTGTTGGGAATATGGCCTGAAGAGAATAGGGTTGATTTTAAATGTTGGGTTTGAACCTCAAGGAGGCTTCCTATGTATCCCATATGGATGGGAATCAAATCCCATGTAGTTCAATAAATCCCATGGGAGAGTATGGTCTTCTGAGAGATATGAGTTTGGGATTACTTCCTGAAAATGATACCTTGATGATTTAAGGATTGAATTTGGGGCTTATTTCCTAAGTAGGATGCCTAAATTGGGGGAATTAGGGTTGTATTCCTGAGGAGGATATCCAGTGAGCTCGAGCTCTGAAAGAGCTTCCTACATATCATGATTTGAATAGGAATCAGAGTTCTTGTAGTTCCTTCCAATGAGTGTTTGTTCACATGTTTCAACCATCACATATCTTTAATCCCATGTGATTCATTCTCAGTGTGAGAAACAAGAGGATGTTAAAGATTAAACAAAGGCACTTCACACTTTAAAATTTTTCCTCCATGCTGATGGAAGAGGGTACATCAACCATTAAAGAGGATTAGGGGACAAACCTTCCCTCTATTCTATTTAAATTGGACAAGGGTCAAATGTAAGGAAGAATGGGTGAAGGTGAGGGGCTTATACCATGATGGATACCCTAAAATTGGTCTTGGTAGGAGACAGAGAGTTCTCCTATGCTTGCGCGGAATGGAAAGTAAGATGTGTATCTTCTCTACTAGAGATCTGAGGTTCTGAATCTCCTCTTTGAGAAGGGTGAGGCCGGTAACCAACCAACCTCCAAACTGGGAAATTCCCTACACTGTTTCTGGGAGAAAAGTCCATGTGACTATGGATATACAAACCCACAAACATCCCATGAATCCTAACCCCATTGTGAAAAAATGTGGGAAACCTCTGACTATGGAAATACAAACCCAAATATGAGACACACTAATGCACCTTTCCCAAAGGTTTGAGAAGTCAGGAGGTTTCGGTGGAGGCTTTTACCTAGTCCCTTTTAGAAAAGGGAACCAAGGAAGGAGATACCCTACCATGAATTGATTTTAAAATAGGGTAATTGATATTGTCGCATAGGTACTTCACACAAGTATGCTGCATAGGTATCCCACGTTGCTTGTATCACACAGGTATATCACATAGCTATGTCGCATAGTTATACCACGAAGCTTTATCATGCAGGTATACTGTGCAGTTATGTCATGCAGCTATAGCGCACAGATGAGGATGATGACTAAAGAATGTGAAGAGCTTCACAACATGCTTATCCCATTTAATTATCTCTTCTATCATGGTTTAGAGAGCTACCTTAGATAATTTGAGGGATCTAGGAAAAGGAGATACACAATGGGAGATTTAGAGAGTCTTTCACTTTTTTTCAGTCCTAAAATGGGGAGCCCATGGGCTCTATTTATAGGCGCAAATGGGCCTGGTCGAAGAGATGTTCCCATGCAGGTCCTTCGCACAGCCCCACCTCATAGGTCCTTCACGTAGGGGAACCGAGTATCCTCTGGCACAGAGGTCTTCTATGGAGGTATGTTGCGCAACTATGACATGAAGGTGCTCTGCAGAGGTGTAGAAATAATCTTCAGGTGCGGATATCTTCCACGGTAGTCATCCGCGTAGGTCGGCCGTGCTGGTCGGCCGCACAGATCCTTGAATTTATTCAGTCATGAATTTCTTTGGGAGTATTTGTTGATTTTCACTTTGTACTTTGCGAACCTTGCTTTGGGATCTGAAAGATCCGGAGTTCTCTTCATGGTCCTTTTGGTTAATTTCTCAAGTAGTGTTAACAAAAGCCGCCCTCTGGATTTGAACCTAAACATACAAAGAGGGTCGAGTCCTGAGGTGAAAGTTGTAGAACATCACAGGTTTCCCACGTAGGTTTGTCGCGCAGCTACTTCACAGAGGTATGGCGTGAAGAGGGTGTGCGCAGTCCGAATGCATAGGTCTTCAGTTTCCTATAAATAGGTCTCACCTTTCGTGATTTTTTTCTTCACATGTGCTTTCTCTGAAATTTTGAAGCTCTCATTGTGTAGCTAGTTTTCCTAGCTCTTATTTCATTGTGATCTCGCGTAATTTCTTTGAAACTTTTTCAAGGTAAAAATAATTACGCGATGGAGCTATGCCAAAGGACTTCATCAAAGGACCTACGCAACAAACCTCATCGAAGGACCTACGCGACATGCCTCATCAAAGGAACTATGCGATAGGCCTCGTTGAATGAACAGCATGACATTCCTCTTTGAAGGACCTACGAGAATAGTGTCCTTTTCGAAATTTCTTGATTTCCTCTTTAAAATTATAACCTGGAAGTTTGGTAATTCTTTTGTAGGAAAGAATGACTCATTTTATGACTCATACTGAAGAAGCTAAGGCTCTCCAAAATGATATGATTAAAATCATCAGACCATACAATTATGAGATTATTGAAAGTACTCTTCCTGGTATATGGAAGGGTTTAATTCTGTACCAACGTGACTACACACAAAGTTCTTATTTACCCTTGTATAGGCATGAGCTTTTACAAGATGTCCATGTTCCTTCTGTTAAGAAGTACCTTCCAAAAAAAAATTTCTTCAATACTCCATCTATAACTGTATAAATATTAGTGCAAGGGGGTTCTAATACAAGAAGGAACAGTCCCTATTAGTTTTATCCTTCATCATGGTGGTTGCACTCCCGATATGAAAGATCATATTGTAGAACCAAGACCACATTGTTATGATTACACTTTTTGGGATTCTCAAATAGATCAATCTAATGGTTGTAAAGGAGATTGGGACCTTCGTTCTGGAGGGGGTGTAAAACCTAAGTGTATGTGGGCATTCTAGGTATGTCGAAATTGTGTAGAATTCAAAAAAGAGTTATCAGACATTCATATCTATGAAGCTATCTAGATGGGGAAAACTTATGTTTACAAAAATGAATTCATTCATGAATTACTAAGATGATGGAGTCCACAAATGAATTCCTTTCATTTGATGCATGGTGGAGTTAGTATTAGTCTTTAGGACATTTATCAAATAGTTGGAGTTCCCATTCATAGGTAAATGTATGATAAATTCACTCCACCTACTATAACATGGGGTAATGCTTCTAGAACACCACCGCTAGCTCCGGAATTATTTAAGATAGAAAAGAATTAACGAAAGTAAAAGATAGATATTCATGCTAGAGTGTGGATGGAATCATTCTTAGAACCAACAACAGAGGAAGATCCAACCACTGGAAGTCCAACTGTTTGTCCTTCTGCCGATAACCGAGGCAGTTTAGGCACATATTGGCCAACGCTAAAAAGAGGCTATTATAAGCACTGGTGCTATAAAATCAAACCCGATATAGATGTAAAAGTATTATTAGCTACCTTCATTAATATGTGGATAAGTGTTTATTTTCTTCCAGTCCATGAATCTGGAGGTGGGGTAAGATCAGGGACTTTCATCATTGTAGCTAAATTGGTAGAGGGGAAGTATATTGGGCTCTCCACCCCTGTATTATCAAGAATTTACCATCTCATGCTGCATTTATACAATGGAAAGGCTCCATTTAGGATTGCAGGGCCATTCAAAGTGTTGTGGGGATGGATTGCAGCACATTTTTTTTCATTCTCAGTGTTGAATTCAGTCAGGGTTCCCAACGGTCAATTCACCCCATTTTTATTGAATGTTTCTAGTATTAAGCCTTTGAACTTGAGACCTGATGAGGTGTTGAAGGTATTGAATGTCTTAGGAGAATTCAACTTCTTTTATTTTAGTAACCCACCAACTGGAACATTTATTAATGATGGTAAATAAAATAATTACAAGATGAGATCTTATATGATGGCATTCAGGGATGGAGTATAATCAACTAGGATTGATGGTAAAATTATCTATGAGGATTACATCCCCTATAGGTTTGCTTATCAATTCAAATGTCTTAAACAATCAAGCAATTTTCCACTGATATATCTCAGACATGAGAAGTATTCAATGGTAGCGTGACAATTATGGATTCTAAAAGCTTTAAAGGTATCCAAATTGTCGATTACATTACCTCCACCAGATGCATTGATCGGATTGGAAGTTGGGTATGCCAAATCTTGGGTTTCTTCATATCCTCAAGGAGATCTGACAAAAGGAATATATCAAGTGGTGGATACAATGACTATTGCACGTGGAAATCATGGTAAGAAGTACAAGGCCATAGATGATACATAAGTTTCAGTGGTTTCAGATCCCTCAAAATTTCTTCACAGGAAGTATACCAGGAAGACCAAGGCTAAAGAATAAAAACCCCAAACAACAGGGAGATCCAGTTTCCACCATCAAAAAGAGATTCTTATTCCATCTGTTGAACTTTATGATTAAGAGAGGCCAGAAGAAGATCTCCAATCAGAGGGTGTTGAATATCCTCCACAGTCAACCATAATAAGATTAAATTATGTGCGACCTTCAGCCATTCATCATTGGGAGAGTACAACCCATGATCTTAGGGATGCATGGGCATTTCTCCAGCATGGAATTTGAATTCCAGATATTGGTGACATCAAGGAACATTCAGATTGAAATCCAGACAATAACTTGGCTGAAGTGCAGAAGTATATTGTAGATATGGATACTTTTATATATTCAACTGATGAACAAATCCCATCCTCTAAACGAGTATCTCATATGTTGGACTTAGGAGTCCGCGAATGGGTAATTATTGACTCTGAGGAGGAGTGGGATATTTATGTTAATACTGAGAATCTATTTAACTTTTTCTTTTGTCTCAACTCTTATTTATCATTTATTATCATTAATCTTGATTAAAATATATTTATGCAGCTTGAATGTTGAGAAGGAAGATCCAGACCAATCCTCAAATCACCATAGTATGGTCCTACAAGCTCTCCTATTGACGCAACAAATGATCCTCCCAGGTCTCTATAACTTTCTCCCGGATCAAAAATCATGACTGGGGTAATGCTGACTGATAATCCTCAACCATTACCTAAATTTTCTCCTGCTAAGAATAGTGTTTCAATCTCTCCCCAAGCTTTTGAACAAAAACACAAGAGAGCAATGAGATTGATTCGAAGCGTTCTCCGAAGGAGTAAGTATTTATACAATACTCATGGAATAAAACTTTCTCGATAAATTATGGTAACCACATTTTATCCTCTTGTAGGATCTATGTATCTCTCCTCTCTCAAGATATTAAGAGCTGATTCTTCAAGAATAGAAAAAGAAGCTCCAAGGGAAACTCAGGTTCATGATAATAAATCTACAATTTTAGTAGATAAATCATCAAAAGATTTAGATATACCTGCCCCTGGCTTTGCTGAGAGAGAGGAAAGTCATGGTAATATTAAATACATTCCTCATTTTCTTGTCAAAGTATCCTGGAATAACCAACACTAATATTCCTATTGTTTCAGAAGAAAGTAATGAAGATCCAGGGAAATCTAAGACCAATGCAGATGTTGAACCAAATTTGAAAAGACCTGATGCTGGCATACCAATTGTAGAACCAATGGAACAAAATGTCAGCAGAGCCAATTTAGGCATCAACCAATGTTTGTTAGATACCTTAAATGGTGAGGATGTTGTAACATTTCAGGCCGTATACACTGAAATGATGGACACCCTTAATCCAAATATTGATATTCCAGGTTCCATCAAGGAGTTTGGGGATTTTCATGAAGAATTGAAAGGACGTAATTCCCTATTCTGGTATTTTTATACATAATTTCTCTTCAACTTGATTCTTTACAACAAATTTTACCTTATGTAGCATTATCTGTAGAAAATGTTGCAAAGGATCATTAGGAACAGGGTGCTCCACTTGATCCTTCTGCTGGGACTGGAGAAATATCTACAAAGGATCCTTCATCAAGAGATGTTACAGAGCCTTAAAATGTCATAACTGATCAAATTCAAGGAAATTCCCCTTTACAAGAAACATCTTCTCAAAATACTGAGGCTGAGAATATTGGGAATGAATCTAATCAAGTAGCTGACTTATTATTGGGTAAATATAATAATCAGTTTGAATCATATTTGTTTCCTCCATTTGAAACTAATAATGACCTTGATTTTATCATTTAGTGTTATCAGTTCCTATATCAGAAGGTAAAGCTTCCACTCTCCCAAGAGAAGTAGAATAAGGTAGCTCTTTAAGCGACCTATTTCCTGAGTACATTTAACCTCATGGTAGTGACTAATATTTAGACTTAGAGATGCAATATTCTCTTGGTATGGAATGTAAGAAGATATGGTGGCTTATCTAGGGCATAATTTCTAAAAATCCTTTAGATGAATTTTTGTCCCAATTTTCAAAACTCCCAACATTGTTCTGCGTATTGGGATTTGGTGGATTTAATTATCAACTAGTCTATGATTCCATGAAAGAGACTATTTGTTAATGGGAGAAAGATCATAAGATGTAACAGTATTTTGAATAGGCTAAACGATGCATCAATATTGAGAGCTTTCAAGCTGTAGTAATTGAGTCGGAGGAAAGTCATAATAAGAAATCACTCGAAATAAGTAAACAAATCAAAGACACCACAAAGGAGTTGTTATATCTTCAACATTAACTAGATGTTGTTTATGAGCAGATTTATCAGTTGAAGCAGACATTAAGAGAAACCCAATTATAAGGGATAACTCTCATTTCAACTTCTAAGGAAGCACTTCGTTAGGCAGAGGAGGCTGGAGTTTCTCAACTATCTCAACTTAAACAGGCAGTCGATAGGGCTTATGAAGCAATCCATCAAATTAAAAGTCATGTTGAGAGTTTATTCTAAAACATGACAGAGAGGGTCCATTTTGTGGATGGCCATCTATATTCATATTAATGAAAGAAATTTTGTTTTCAATCATAAAAATCTTTCTTCCTATTTTTCATGATTTAAATATAAAAGGTAAATGATGATAATGATTCTTTTATATTAAATAATCATTATTATAATTCATAAGAATGAAATGCTCAAAATTTTCTTATTAAGACGAGGGACCTAATGAGAATAATTTGACTGTTGCTAGGGTTATATGAATATCCCTACAAATTTTCTGTCCTTTTACCTCTTTTTTATTTCTAAATATTACCTAAATCATACAAAAATGTATGTTCAGTGAGTCGGGACTCGACTTTTTTTTAGAGTTCCCTTTGTAGGTTCTCAATCTAATGAGTACCGAGTCTTTTGTTACTAGTAGTTTAAATTCATGCATGTTGGACTGTAAAGGGCTAATAGTTAGGGTTGAATAGCTTTGACAAAAAAATTGAATTTATTTCTTAAACAAGACTCTATGGCTAAGAATTTCTTTAATATCCTTTAAAATTTTCCAAGGGGAATTTTGAGACATGATTTTTTTATGGATACCAAATTTAAAGCCTGTATAAACATAATGGGTGTCTTTTCCAGGAACGAAGTTACCATTATTTGACAAACCTGTTGTGGAGGTTGTGTTATACAGGGCCAACTGGGACTTATGCTTCATATCCAAATAGTGTCATCTTTTGGATGGCAGGCCTGTTATATAGGCTACTAATGTAAGGCCACCTAAGGGTACGTACTGCATAGTCAAGAAAAATAGCTATTTAGTAATTTAACATTTTACTATTGATAGATAGGGTAAAATAAGATTTGGGTAACTCAAGACCGCAATGGTTGTTTTTTCCAAAGAAAGGAATTTAAAGAATGAAAGGGATATTTTATACTAACATAAGTCATTAATAGTAAAACCATCTCTATATAAATTTTGTGCATGGGTAAGGGTTAAAATTTATCAGAAAGAGGAATTTATGATATCATACTGTGCAGTTTTAAGTCATGAAGTGAGGACATTGGGCATTGTGCAGTTTTAAGTCTTGCAGTGAAGATGTTGTGATGTGCTATTTAAAGTCTTTTAGTGAGAATGTTGGTACTGTGTAGTTTTAAGTCATGCAGTGAGGACGTTGGTACTGTGTAGTTTTAAGTCATGCAGTGAGTTCATTGGTACTGGGTAGTTTTAAGTCATATAGTGAGGACATTGGGAACTGTGCAGTTTTATGTCTTGTAGTGAGGACGTTGTGTTGTGTAGTTTAAAGTCTTGTAGTGAGGACGTTGGTACTGTGCAGTTTTAAGTCATGCAGTGATGAAATTGGTACTGTGCAGTTTTAAGTCATGCAGTGAGGACATTGGTACTGTGCAGTTTTGAGTCATGTAGTGAGGACATTGTGTGGATTTAATTTAAGGTCTTTAGCTCTGACCAATGGTATGAGAAAACTCTCCCAATTTCTTGATAATTTGTTTGGAATCATACTATCATATTTAGGTGTGAAAGGGAAAATTATAAACTATGATTTGGGAATTTCTGAAACCGGGGAATGGTATGGGAAAAGGGCTAGAAGCATTAGAGGAAGTATTTTCTAAGAACAAAGTTACCATTACTTGACAAAACTGTTATGGGGGTCGTGTTATGCAGGGACAACTAGGGAATATGTTACATAACCAAATAATGGCATCTTTTGACAGAAAAGCCTGTTATGTAGGCAACTTATGCAAGGCCACCTAAGAGCATGTGTTTCATAGTCAGGCAAAAGAGATCTCAAAAGTTTGACGTTCTATTGCTAAAAGTCGAAGAAAGTTTATGAAGATTTCAATTTTCCAAAGCATAGAGTTTGATTTATAGAGAAAGGTACCTGAATATGGGAAGGGTATTTCCAATCAATATATCCAATGAATCGGAGGAACATGACTTTTATGAAGGTCTGGCCCAAATGTAAAAGATATGGTGTTCATAGTTTTAGGTCAAACAACTAGGACCAGAAATGGAATCAATATATGATATGTGGAAAAGTGAATTAAAGGTTATTATCTAGTGCATCAAACTCATAGTGAAGGAAATGTATAAACCATGTTCTTGAAGATTTTCATATTGTGAGAAAGATAATGGGACAAGTATACTTGAAAGACTGTTTTAAAATACAGATTCTTATATATTGTTATCAAAGTTTGAAGGGGTCAAAGATACTATAATCAAGAATGAAATTACCATTATTTTACAAACCCGTTATGGTGGCTATATTATGCAGGGCCAGCTGGGGTATATGCTACATAGCCAAATAATGGCATCTTTTGGCTGACATGCCTATTATGTAGGCAACTTATGCAAGGCCGCTTAAGGGCATGTGCTGCATAGTCAGGCAAAAGAGCTCTTAAGTATTATCAACTCAGTCACCAGAAATCATAAGAAAGATTATGAGAATATAGAAATATTCAAGATTAAGAGTGTGAAATGTGGAATGAGGTATTTCTTAACGCACATGAGAAAAGTTTGAATCAATATTGTCTATGAGTTTTATGTCCTTTACATAGATCTAACTCATATGTAAAATGGAGACTTTCTTTATTTCCTTTGAATGAATATGATAATGTGTGGTTTTAAGTCATACAATGAGAAAATTATACTATGCAGTTTTGAGTCATGCAGTCAGGACATTATTAACCCCATAAGAAATTAAAACACCTTATATAAAGAATCCCTTTACCTAATTCCTAAGCCCAAGTGATCTATGCTCAGTGTGAGAAACAAGGAGCAGTAAGGGTTTCTTTTATAATGAAAAGGTGATGCAAATGAAGAATAAGGGTATTATATTTCTATTAAATTTAACATCATGTGGTAAGGACGACAATGAACCAATATTAAATGAAAGACATATTGTAATTGGATTAAGGGATAAAACCCAGGTATCACTATATGTCTTTCTAGGGAAAGAATCAAGTCATACATAATTATTAAAACATTCCCTATGAAGATTTGATTTTTATACATGAAATAAAGGGGGTTTTTATCACATGGCTTGGCCCAAGATTGGAGATCTGGATGTCTCTATGTATCTCATTGAAAATTAGAATCAAGACATATGTAGTTCTTGAAGTAATCATTCCTCATGCTAAGTTTGACATGAATAATTGGGGCTTTTAACAAGTTTTGAGAGAACGGTAAATATTTAAGACATAAAATGGTATAAGGACCAAGTCATATATCTCAAGGAAACACTTTTTATAGATCTAATTCATATAAAATAAGATAAAATAAATTAAGAAGATTTTGTGATTGTGGTTGAGCCCAAAATTGGAGATTTAGGCATCTCTGCATATCTCATTGAAAATGAGAATCAAGCCATATGTAGTTCTTGAAACATGGTCTCTATGCAGATTTGACTCTGAAATAGAAAAGAGAGGGACTCATGTACTACTAAGAAGTAATGATGACGTCAATGACACTTGCTTATGGAAACTTATAGCATCTTATAGAGAAAATGTTAGTTGTACAAATGATGTCATGCAATTTAACATCATGCGACAAGGACGAAGATGTTACAAACTTTAACGTCATGCAGCATGGAAGCTTATAGTTGTTATGTAGTTTAATATCTTGAAACTAGGACATGGGGGTTGTACAGTTTTAAGTCTTGCAGCAAGGAATAATGTGGTATAATTACACAATGTATTTCTTCAAGAATATCGCATTGGTTGGAGTTGTAATAAGCTCTCCATTCATTGAGACTAAAGCATAGGCTCCATTTGAATAGACCTAATGTATGGAATAAGGTCCTTCCCATTTTAGTTCATGTTTTAGAGGTTTCTTTCCTGGTATCATTGTAGTCCAAAGGACCAATACCAATTCTCCTTGAAGGAATGAACAAAGGTGAACTTTCTTATTAAAAGCTGGTGATATTCTATTCTGATATACTTCTAGATGATTCAAAGTATACAATCTTTTCTCGTCTAATAGTTCCAAATCATTGAACCATTTCAGAGATCTTTCATTTGTAGAAAATCGATCACATATTGCAACTCTAAGTGAAGGAAATTGTATTTCAAATGGAAAAACTACTCCAGTTCCATATACTAATGAATAAGGAGTTTCTTGGGTAGTAGTACCGGTAGTTGTCTGATAAGCCCATAAAGAATTCAAAAGTTTATCAGGACATGATTTCTTATATTTATCCACCATCTTATGGATTATATTTGATAGAGTCGTATTTAAGGCCTCTATTTGTCCATTTGTTTCTACATGATAGCGAGATGAGTGGTTGGACTTGATATTATTCTCTTGATATAACTTTTTCACTTCATTAGAACCATAACTGGTGCCATTGTCCATCAAAATAGTATGAGGGACACCAAATCTGGTGATGATATTAGTTTTGACAAAACTAACAATGATTTTAGCTCTGAATTCCTTGAGAGGTATTTCCTCAGCCCATTTAGAGAAAAAATCGGTAGTAGTGAGAATATACTTGAACTTCTTAGCCATGGCTGTAGGATAAGTCCCTACTATATCTATTCCCCATGTGGAAAATGGCCAAGAGTATTTAGCTATATGTAGAAACTATGGGGGTTGATGAATGAAGTTGGCATGCACTTGACAGGGATGAAATTTTATAGTGAAATCTATACAATCCTTTGTCATTGAAGGCCAAAAGTATCCAAGCCTTTGGATCTGATCAGAGAGTCTATGCCCAGATTGATAGGCACCACAGACTCCTGAATGTACTTCTTTCATGATAGCTGTGGTCTCTTCTCCTTAATACATCTGATGATAATTCCATCAAATCCTCGCTTATAAAGGATCTTTTGGTGGTCTGGACTATCATAAAAAGTATAATTGGCCGCTCGTCACTGGATCTGTTCTTTCTCAGCCTTGTCTGGTGGAAGTACTCCATTTTGAAGATATTCCATTATGGATGTTCTCCATCTCATGGTATGACCATATGGTTCATAAATAGGTAAAATTTCATTAATTTCCTCCATTCTGGTTTGAACAAAAGGTAAGACCACACGACGATGGGTTATGCTGATAACTGTCTCATCCCGATTTGGATCTTCCAAAGCTATAGCTGCATAAGCCAATGCATGTTCTTGGAAATATTTTGATCGAGGGACATAGAACAATGTCATCTCTGAGGAAAATTCATCCATTAAATTTATGACGTAATCACACAAAGGGATTAACTCTTCTTTTATGATAGAATATTCCCCATTGATTTGTTTGATTACCAATTCTGAATTACCTTTTACCTTTAAATGATCCATTTGCACCTAAAGGTCCAATTCCAAACCTACGATGAGAGCTTGATACTCTGGTTCATTGTCGGTACCACATTCTGATAATAGTAAAGAATAAGGCAATACTGCCTTTTCTGGGAAAATTAGGACAATTCCTAATCCAACATTATTGAGTTTAGGATTTTTCCAGTCTCTTCCCTATTGGACTTCTAGAAGCACCATCAAAATACATTTACCATGTTAGGGAATTATCTTAAATAGAGAAGACATCTTTATGAGGAAGTTCAGTATTAAACGATGTATCTTCCACAGATGGGTGCTCAGTAAGGAAATCAACCAAAGCTTGGAATTTTATTGCCTTTTAATGCACAAACTAGATATCAAAATGTTGAAAAATAATTTTCCACCATGCCAGATTCCCTGTAAGCATAGGATGACTGAGGATAAACTTGAGCGGGTTATTACAAGATACGAATTGGACCTCATGTTGTTGTAGGCAGTTCCTTAATTTCTGAACTACAAAGATTAATGTCAGGCAGCACTTCTCTATACTTGAATACTTAGTTTCTGCATCAAGCATAGTTTGACTAAGATAATAATGGTTTGTTTTATTCCCAGCATCATTCTTTTGGGTGAGGAAGTAACCTAGTGATCGATCTAAAGTTGTCACATAGAGAATAAGTGGTCTTCCTTCAACAGGTGGCATCAATACTAGTGGACTCAAGAGATATTTATTGATTATATCAAATGCTTCTTGGAAATCCTCTATCAATTGGTAGGTAACTCTATTCTTCATTAATCTGGTGAAGGGTAAACATTTTCTTGCCAAGTTGGAGATAAAGTGTCGAATATAGAACAATTTTCCTTGAATTCCTCTTAATTATTTCAAATTTTGAGGAGGTGATATACCAAAGTTTGATTTTATTTTCTCAGGATCAACTTTGATACCACGATAGCGTACAATGAATCCAAAACACCTTCCTGAGGTTACCCCGAAAGAAAAATTTAAGGGGTTCATCTTCAAATTATGTTGCCGAAGTTTGTGAAATATGGTTTTCAAATCAGCCAAGTAATTAGAACATTTTTGGGATTTGATTACCAAATCATCCACATAACATTCAACAGATTTCACTAAAAAGGGTTTGAAGATATGGTGCATGGCATGGTGGTATGTTACGCCAGCATTCTTTAAGCCAAAGGGCAATACCCAGTAGAAAAACACACCCTGAGGATCTCTAAAGGCAATAGATTATTAATCATATATGGGCCATTTGAATTTTATTATACCCAGAGTAACCATCTATAAAGGAAAGAGCTTCATAGATAGTCATTGCATTAATTAGAAGTTTTACAATCAGGACTAGAAAATCATCTTTAGGACAATTCCAGTTAAGATCTCTGAAATCAATGCAGACTCTAATTTTACCATTCTTCTTTTTCACTGGGACAATATTGGCCAGACATTTTGGATACTGAACTTCCCTGAAAAAGTTCTCCTTATAATCTTGTCAACTTCAGCTTCAATCTTAGAGGCATGAGTTGGGTGTGTTCTTCTTGCTCCTTTCTTGAATCCACGATGTTCTTCTAGAAAACCCAAATGATGGGTGTATACATCAAGATTAAAAACTATCATTTCCATATAATTCCAAGAATATATATCTCGATGTTGATTTAGAAAGGAAGTATACACCTCTTTCTCTTCATAGGTCATGGCTGCACTAATTAGAGTGGGGCGTGGATCTTCTTCTGTACCAAGATTTATTTCTCCGAGTTCATCCACGGTGGTAGAGACACCTTCTTCAAATGTTGTAGGATCATCCTCGAGATCTTCCTCATTATATGTTACCTCTTTTTTCACTTTCATAGTAGATGACAAGGCAATTCTCCCAGAGTTAGGGGAGGAGTCAGTATTTTAACATCCCAAAGAAGAAGCCACCATATCTAACCCTACTAATGACTAAGGGTCTTCCTATGATAAAAATGGATTAATGGATTAAGAATCAACATCTTTTCCTTCCTCTAACATTGATACAATTTCTTCTATTCTGATTGACAAAGTAGAGGCTCGTTGTAGTTCAGCAGATGAAATGAAAACATCTCCATTCAAGCATCCATCATTTCTTGGTGTTTCAATAATTCCTCCCATGTTGTCAGGCTCAATTTCCACAATTGACATTATGTAAATTACTGGATGAGTGCATGGATTTGGTATTACCCTTTCAACTTGATTAATGGGTATCACATAATATATACTCAAATGCATGAATGGATTTACTGGAATCTTTTCCAGTCCATTTGAAGCATTAACTCTGGTAATTTCCTTCATTATGGACTTTATTCCTTTTGTGTGATAAAACTATTCCTTAATGTATTGAGATTCACATGTATTAAATGGAACATTGTGACCATGCAAAGTCCCAATTTGACCATTGAAATAGTATTTCAGACATTGAAGGTATGATGAAGGTATGCCTGCATGTTGATGCAACCAAGGCCTTCCAAGAAAAATATTAAAGGTTGTGTCCTGACGAACAACCATGAAATCTGAATTAGACACAAGATCTCCAAACTGAGTTCTGATAGTAATTTTGCCCAGAGGTTCTTGTTCATTATTTTCATATCCTTGCAACATTAAATTCGAAGAAGATAGGTCAGATTCATTCAGACCCAATCGACGAAGTGTTCGAATGGAAATGAGGTTGACCCTAGAGCCATTATCAATGAAGTCTCGTCAGAAATCTATGTCATTGACCTTGCCAGACAGATACAAAGGTCTGATATTCCCATGTACCACATGGTCTTCATCTTTATCCATAAAAGATATGACTTCATGACATTCTGCAGAATCATTCTCTATACGGTAAACCACGGCAGCAGCAACTTCAGTTTCAAAGTCTTGAGAACTTGAAAAAGCCTCAATGAGTGCGTCTAGAAGATCTTTTGATAGATTCAAAGCATCCAGAATTGACAACTTGTCTGGTAATTGAGCCAATTGTGTCAAAACACCATACTTTTGATCCAAAGGTTTGTCTTTACCAACATGGAGATGTGGTTTTACAGTTTCTTTGGAAGTTGATGCTTTTATTGTAGTCGTATTCTGTGTTGAAACAGAAGTGAGTGATATTCCTAACTTTAGAATATTAGACTGACTAGGTCTATTCAATTACTGATAGAAATATGGATTTACTTCTAATCGGTCATCTAGAATAATTGTGCCAAAACTAGACTTTTTTGCATGGAAGAAAATCCCGGTTCCTATTGAGCCTGTTAAAGGGCCCTTCCACGAGTTTCTTCCGCATATATGGTTTGAGCAGGGGTAGAGTTAAACTAGTGGTTTCTAGAATTTCCAAGTCTTCCCCTATATCCTTGACTTTGGCCTCTTCCTCTAGTTCCCCAATTAGGTATAAATAATTCTGGATCAATACAATCATAATTACCATTGGCATAAGGATCTGTTAAATGGATAACATTAACGGAACCAAAGATCAATTCTTTGTCTGATGAGGATTCTGCCTAACAGGTTAATTTGGGTTGTACCATTTGGTGGGGTGGTTCCAGTGATTTTGAAATATATGGCATAAAATCTTCCAGGGTCAAGGATAACTTTGGCCTTGACACAATATTGTCTTCTTCTAACTGCTCTTTATCCTTATGACCACTTTTTTTCTTTTAGGAATGACCTTTTCATGAAGATGGTTTTGTTGTGGAAGGAGTGGTAGAATACACAATTGGTTGTTTCAACTGTGTTCGTAAAATAGCATGAGTTTGGTTGATCATTTTCTTAGTCATCCAATCATCATATTTTTTTCACATTTTTACTTTTAACTTCTTGCCATTCACCTTCTTCCTCTGAATCAGTAATAGTAACACATGCTACTTGAGATGATGAACTTTTCAATTTCACTTGTCCATAGTCTACCTTCTTCTGCAGAAGGTCTTTGAAAACCAATAACTCCTGAATGGGGTGTCCCAATATATGATAAAATGGACAATAATTTTTACGATCTTCATCTCCATCTTTATTTGGATTCTTCGGCCTTGGAAACTAAACCAAATTGTTTTCTAAATCTAAGATGAAGTAACCAGGAACTTGTTCATTCATGAAAGAATAAACGTTATTCTTTAATTCCTCAAACTATTTCCGCCTTTGATCTCTTTGATCATCTTGATGAAATGTTCATTTTTGTTGATGCTCAGGAGGTGTAGCCCTTCGGTATAGTGAAGGTCATGAAGTAGAAGTTGGTACAGATGCCTGTTTGAGTGTGACTATAGCAGCTTATGCCTTTCCTATTCTCCTTCCTGAAACTGATGGAATTACACGAGTTTTATCCATAGTTTCTATAATAGAATCTTCTATCTACTATGTGATTGAAGTAAGGTCTCAAAACCCTCTTGTGTATTTCACAGGGATCAATGTTGTGCATAATTCATCATACAGATTTTCCACACAGATTGGCAGCAACGTTTTTTGAGGGAGTGATAAACTTAAGGAATATGTTAATCCCTTTCATCAAGCAATGAAATCTGAAACTATTTCATTCTACCTTTGTTTACAATTGGTATGATAAAAAACTGTCGTCTTTAGCAGTGTTGAATTGAATTGAAGAAGGAATTTCTGACAGAGATCTTCCCACCCAGAAATTGATCGAGATTGCAAACTTGTATACTAGACAAAAGATAGTCCATGTAATGACTGTAAAAAACACATAATCTTAACTAATTCTTGTTGTTGAGAAGTTACCATAATGGGATCACAACGATAAAAAAATGTGTTAAGTGTTGTTTAGGATCTCCTGAACCATTAAAAATTGGGAATGTGGTATTCAAAAAATTTTGTGGGGGAGGAATTTCATCCACCCATTCAGGGTAATCTCACTTTTCCGGCTGAACTGGTGCATGTCGTTCCTCCGTATCTTCCAACTGAGTTGATAATGCCGCAATTTTGTTCATAATAATTTGGGGAATATCCGAATGAACTGGATTCTATTTAGGTATAGAAACCGGAGTTTGATCAGGTGCAACGACCGGTAAGACCACTAATGGTGGTGTTGATATATTCTTTGGATAACCCATGAGAACAGGTCTATCAGGATGTATATGATCCTTTATTGATTATGTACCCAATGGAGGGAATTCATTATCCACATCTGTAGTTACTGAAAATCCCTTTTACTGAGGAGCTCCTATAGGATTTTCAAGTTGAGTACTTTCCTAGGGAGTATGTCTAGTAGAAATGTTGTTTTGAAGTAACTCTATATTGAGTCTCTTCAACTCCTTCATTTCCAATTCTTTCTATGAAAATCTCTCTTCAAGTGAAAGATATTGACCTTCTCTAGTGGAAAAGTGAGATGCAATCTGACTTTTTTCCTTTCCCCTTATTAGATACCTTTCAGAGAGGTGGGAGTTGGTTATTTGAAGGCATACCTAGATTCTAGGTAAGCCTCTGATTTTAGGTATGCACACCTTCTTCATTTTCCTCTGTTTGTACCGTATTGTGGACAAGAACTTCATCTTCTATTTCCCATGAACTGGACTTATTTTTTTGAGGATCTTCTGCAATGGTATTGATAACATTTACTTATGCATAATTCATTGATGTCATTTTGTCATTATTTTTTCTAGATCATCTCCTTTTTTATCTTTCACGAAACACCATTCTCCTATATAAAGAATTCCCTGGAACTATTTGGCAGACAGTAACATAAAGTGAATCATTGGATAGTTTAATTGTACGCTTTCTTTGTGGCTTCTTCCCTAATTTGGAGAAAACTAACTTCTGTTGAGGAGGGGATTGTATATGTGAAAATCCCCTAGCCTTGAAATCTAGGGTTGATCCTGTTCTTATTCTTCAAATCATTGAACATTGTTTAATGAATTTGATGGTTGAATTACATGAGCCCCAATCCTAGAAATATAGGGGGATTCTTGAACTTTTACAGCTGAAATTCATGCAACTTCTCTTTTGATTTTGTGGATTTTGGATTGGACATTAGTTGGGTGCATCATCTGAAAATCAATCAAATCATTTGTTTCAGAAGATCGTTGTGCTATTTCAGTCATTTTCATCCTCTGATGCATGACATCTTCTAAACGGTATGCCTTCTCAAGATTATCAGAGGCTTGATGTAAAATTATCTCAACAACTTCTTTTCTTTGGTCTTGATTCTGATGGGAACTGGTTGAGGCATGTTCTTGAGCGTACATTTGATTACATACAAAACCTATTGATTTTCGCTAGCTATGGGAAATAACATTTCATGATGCCACTTTTGGAGGACTTTTCTGATTTTGGAGTGTAGTGAAATGCAATGCTCCATATGAACCACATCCTCCGATATGAACACTAGATGGGGAATCAGAAATTAATTGGTTTAGCCTCTTCAGAGCATTAAGACATGTGCGCTGAAGGGTTCTCTATTGTTTTTTAACCCGTGGATGTTGGGAAACTTAAAGAGATGCCATGTCAATTTGGCATTGTAACACTTCTATTACCTTTAAATGATTTTGATATTCATAATATGGTAATACTTTAGTTTTCAAATGATGAAGATTTTTCCATAAGTTGAGACGAATGTCATGAATGAAATCTTCTGTCATCAATTCTGGAATATCAAACTGAGAATTTTCTAAAGGCCAGAACATGACTGGTATTTCTCCTTTAGCTAATTGTTTCCTCATGTTTAACACGTCTTCATCATCATTCACTAGTGGTTTCTCCACTTGGTTTGACCAAAGTGGATGCTTTGTATTAGAAGATAAATGACCCAAGGGACGTTCGGAGAATGACTGTTCCATTAAGATGTCTTCTAACTAAGAAATTGTTTCACCTGTCAATGACAAGGCATCAGACATGACTGACCTTGTGTTTGTAAGTGCCTTGAGATAGGAGGGATTTCTTGTTGCTACATTGCCAGTTATGGAATTGTTTTGGAAATGTGAAATACTACTGTAGAGATGAATTCCGTAGTGAATTCCATCATGGGGAGGATCACCATGATGGATTACAGCAAGGGATAAATCTTCTTGCTCCTTGGTATTATGGCCACATGGAGGGTTTTGTGGCTCTCATCAGGAGATAGACACTCTAGATTGACTGAATTTTCATGAATCAAGACTTAAAGATGAAGTTTCTAATGAGGAACTTCATAATTGAAACTACCACTCCCAAAATTTGTTATGAGAGGGTAGAATCTTGAGCTGAAACAGATAAATTTATGAGGTCTTCAAGAACTCCAGCGTTAAGAGGAGCTAAATCACAGCTTGACTCTTGATTTTCCAATGATGTTTGGAGAGACTTAATTTTTTATGTTCTCTTATACTTAGTTGGGACTAACTTCTAGAATAAGTGGTTATAATAGATAGGTGTATGTGCCTACCTTGGAGTAGTTACCAGAACGGACTGATTAGCTCCAATTGGAAAGGGTGTATGTTCTCGATCATGTTGTCTGTTTAATATGAGGAAAAATTCCCCATGACCCTCCTGGATTAGAACAGAGGTGTGTATCTACTCTGGGATGGCATACTGATGTATCGTACCATGTGTGGGGATAGATTTATATGTTTTTCCCCTGATAATACTGAAGTAGTTGTTAAAATATCTTGGCATGCTTCCAGAATATGGGCAGGGATATGCGTATGCCCTTTCACCATTGATAAGATGTGTTTGGTGATTTCAGTGGTCGGAACGGGAATATAAGTCCATTCTGTATTTGGAGTAGGTCCATGTTCCTTCTCCATTCATCCTTTTCCTGTCAATGGATATTGACAGTACTCACGCATGGGAGCAGAGAGTTGGGTCTGCCCCAAATTTGTTGTCGGATCTTTCCGACTGACTTCTTCGGGTGTTACCAAATGATAATGTTGGTAGTCTTGAGGAACATTGGAAGGTGTATGTGACTTGTAGAGATCCAAAGCCTAACGTACATATACATTACATTAATTTTTCAAAATACTTAATATATGACAAAAACAGACACCCAAAGACCATATTAGTTTAGTGTCTTTGGAAACTCAGAACATAATCTTCTAATCATGGTGAATGATATTCAAAATCTCCCATAAAGATCTTCCCCTTTGGTTTTCTAACCTAAAACCTTTCTTTTTATCCTAGGGAAAAGAAAAAATAAAAAGGGTGAGCTCAAATTCTCAGTAAGGGTAAAAATGGAGAACATAAAACAATCCATAAACATTTGAACCTAAGAAAATGAACATAAAACATCAAAATCATGAGTAATGACATAAATCTTGGTAGTGCATAAGGAATAGATCATAAAGGAACATTAACCATGATAAAATAGCATGGTAATAAAACATGTAATTGTGGAAACCATTAATCACATGTTAGGATTTCCATAGTAGCTAAGGCATTGCGGCCAAGACCATCATAGTGGATAAAGTCAATTACTAAACTGGGTTTACTTGTCATTCCAGCCCTATATTACTTAACCGGATTTACTTTACATTCCATCCATGTCTATATCATTAGATATAAATCATTAACAAATGCATTGGAGGGAGATATAGGTCCCACCCATATCATAATGAAATCATTCTTTTGTGTTCCACAAAATAAAAATAAATCATTCATCATAACCCAATGAATAAAATGGGTTTCATAAACATCATCCCATCGTGACATAATCCATTTAAAACAAATGGATATCATTTCAACGTAATAAAAATCAAACCATATCAATAGTAGAGATATTATACTTGAAACATAAACATGATAAATAATGCCGTCTTAGATGGAAAATAGTTTTGACAAAACACTTGAAATGAATACTTGAGGAAAATATCCTTTCTTCTTCAAAATAATTTTCTTTTCAAAACATGCCACAAAATTTTAAAAGAAAGGGATTTCATTGAAAATAATCATGAAATCTTGCAGAGTGAGATTCATTGAGAAAAGGCAATATGAAACCATAAAAATCCGTTCATGTTGTATAAGTTAAAAAAACATTCTCCTCGTACTTTTAACGGAAAAGTCAAAAAGTACCATGTATGGTAAACAAAAGAAATATTCCTTCCATAACACAAAGTAAAAGTCAAAGAGGGGTAAACATGAATTTAAACATACATGGAAAAATATTAAACACTTTATGAAAAACATTTTTATGGACATAGATGAAAAATATAACCCCAGTAAATACTTACGAATAAACAATCGTGGATAAGAACGAGATTGGAATAATTATCCCTTACCTTATGTCCAATTTCATCTATATGTGTCGGAGACTCCTATATAGTGGTTTTAAACATTATATTAACTTGTAACATAACCCTAATAATATTTATGATATCATGTATGATTCACTTATGACTTTATATTACCCGTTCCTTTGCCAATTCCATGTTAAAGCAGCATTTTGGGTAAAATCGTCTCATTTATCGTCCGTGTTTTGACTTGTAATTAGTCATATGATTACTTAGATCATGATTACTTACATAAAAAATGTAAAAAATTATTTATATATAGTATATATTCATAAAATACATATATATAATAGATCCATAAAAGGAAATAAATACATCGTTCATGGAGACGGCAGGCCATATGTACGCATGAACGTTGTCTTTGTTTCCTTATTTAATTGAATGGAAGTAAGTAAATAACATATAAATAAATCCAGTATCATTAATATGTCATATATTTCATGATTATTTATTATATATAGTTTATAATCATTCTTGAATGGTTAACTTAGAGAATGAATCTCATCGCGTCCTGGAGCGGTAATCCGTACGTACGCACAAGCGATGATATCATTCCCATAATTATTGAATGGAATTGGAGTGGATGATATAATATATTAAAATAAGTATCATGTTATAATAACCATATATAGTTATTCTTTACGCCATTATACCCATCCAAGTAAGTTGGTGGTGGAAAAATAGATTACACCACGGCGTGGAGACGGTATTTCGTACGTATGCACGCGCGGTGATTTCATTTTACATAGGATGGATAGAAGGTGAAATGGGGTTGGTACACATTTACAATAAAATATCAGTATATGATTGATACTTATGTTATTACTTTATTATGAGAAAACAAAATAAGAGGAAGTTGAAGAATAAATGAATTTGAAAGAATCGGTAAAGGATACTACCTCTTCTTCGACGCGCCTCTTCTAAACCTCCTCTTAGAGAGCTAAGGTTGGTCTTTGAAGAAGACAAAGGCCTCTAGTATGTTTCTAGGGAAGTGGATAAGAGAAATGGTCATGGGTTGGCTGATATTGAAGGCTCAAAGTGGTGTGAGGAGGAGAGGGAGGAGGTTTCATTTTATAAGAGAGGAGAGGGGTACTTTTGGAAACCTCTAAAATATTAATTTATAATAAACTCAAACCCCACTTAAAAACCTCCAAAAATGACTCAAATATGATTATTAGATGATATAGGGTTGTAATATAATCAACCAATAATATTTAGACATGTTGTTAATTTATTGTAAACCTTATCAACTTGATTTATCCTTATTTAATCTATTTAATTTTATTTATGGTAATAATATTCTATATTTTAAATTGTTATAAATAATTACTTATGAATTGGGAATTGTCCATAATTGGATAATTTATGACATTTTAGACCATATTAATTTCAATTTATAATTTTTAAATATTTTTTGTGATTTTTAAACAATTTTATAATATATTATTTTAAACAATAACAGTTGTGTCAATTTTGACACTATCCATTTCTTTGAATTTAAATAAAATCCACACAGAGGATATAAATAAAAACAAAATATTTAATAGACTCCTAACATGTCCTATTAATCTAGAATTTTTTTGGAGAACATTAATTAGTTCATATATTATTTATTTTAATATTTTTAAAACCATTTATTTGATATTTCAATCAATAAAATAATTTCTACATCACTATTGTGTCATCATTAATGATAATTATTTAATACCTAAAAATTATAAATAAATTCTAATTATGTACATAATTTTATTAGATTTATGTAGACTATTTATATTCGATGTTTTATGAGGTTTATCACTAAATTAAAATTATTACACTTATAAGATATAAGAGAGTGACATGTTGTCACTTTCTTTGGTTTTAATAATAATTATATCCTTTTCGTGGTCAAACATCTATGAAATGAATATATTCAGACCCTTAAGTGATATGGGTCGACTTTTATTCATCCAATAGAATTTTTTAAGGTGTTGGGGTAATTTTATAATCTTATTTTAACCCTTAATTACTTGAATTACCTTTAACTGTAGTAAATAAAAATTACCGTAGTTACTATTCATAATGTCAAAAAAAATAAAAGTAACCTATTAACATAATTTTGACCAAATTAATACAAATATGGAATCCATTTTTCAAAATTCAAAACATATAAGTTGTAGTAATTAGTTTAAAATTAATCATGTTGTCAAGAAAATGGGTTTTCAAAATTAAAACATTGTCAAAGATTGAAATGTTTTTACCTATTAATTCAATGTAAAATTAATGGAAATGACATAAATTATATTAAATGGTAAAAATATATTATATTTATATTTTAAAACCATTAAATTTTATCATTTAACCATATAAATTATCTTGATGAAAAAGTTTGTTTTTAAGAAAAAATTAGCATATTTTTACTATTCATCAAAATATGAAAGTCATCAGAAAAGTATCAAAAATTTATCCAATGTAAATTTTTATATCCTGATTCAAAATAAGAAGTTTACTTTGTAAAATTTAACTTATAAACTTTTCAAAAATTATATTTAAAATGGGTGTGCCATCAAAAGGCGGTAAAACTGCATTTTTTGAAATATACTTCTTTCATCGAAAAATTGATTTTGTTTTCATATATCATTATAGAAAATGTGTGAGATGAATTATAATGTTTTAAAATTAAAAATTAGTTTAATACTATTCATAACTGCTAGTTTATAATATTATAATAATTTAACATTGTTTAGTGAAACTTGGTATTGCGTACAACACACGTTATCGAGGAAGGTCGCTCTTGCGTGCAACATAAGCCAAGAATAGTGTTTTCATATACTACAAGATAATACAATATTTCATATAACACAAGCTAATAATGGTGTAGCATACAACACAATACATCAAAGAAATGAAAAAAAATCTCATAAAATATCGTGGTGTTACATTCTACCCCCCTTAAAATGAATTTCGCCCTCAAAATTTGTCGGGGTTATAAATTGTTTACTACTTGAATGTTTCTTTAATTGAAACCCACATCTTAAAAAGGAATACTAAAACTTTATTTTAAAAAGTAACGTTAGAAAAATAACAGAAACCTAAAGTAACTCAGCACTTGGTTTCCACATAGGAGAATATAGGTGAAAATATAGATATGGAAGAGAAATATAACTATCATGTTTGGATGAAGAGTGGTAGAGAACATGGCTATGAAAAAGCCAACAATCACAAATCCATAAATTTGTGATGATCTAAGGTACCATCTCATTCATCAGATATGAGGGTACTAGTACAATGTTTTTGGTTTTCAATATCATTTCCCTGAAGTTAAAAATTTTGAATTAGAAGAAATACTTAATTGATTTCAGTACAATCTCATCTTTGGTCGTTCCATGAACAATTTACACTTCATATATTAAATAAATGAAGATGAATTTGTCATTTGTGAAGTGTTATCAGATCATGTGATATAATGATGGGTCATTTCATCTCTCTCAAACAAAATGTTAGCAAAAGTTATCAAATATACATAAGTCCATCTATGGAGATGTTAATTGTATATGATTCCAAAAATGAACTTAGACTCCAACTATCATACCGCTTAATAAAATAAAACTAATTTCTACTAACCAGGGACTTCATGTAGGCCAGTGGTAGGCAATAAAGGCTTGTTGCACTTTGGTTGTGGGTTCGATTCCCGCATCCTTGTCTGATGTGACGGGTTGTCTCCCCTCCTACGGGTTGTCCTTTTTCTAAAACTATACTATTAAAACATTCCAGAAATAATATCAAAAATTTCTAGCCTTAAAAAATACTATATGATGTCCAACTTAATGCATTCCAACATTTAGGATTATCAAAAATACGGCTGTCCAATCTCATAGTATAAAGAAAAAAACTACTAGAAAGGTCATCTACCAAGCATGTGAATACCATCATTTATCCCCCATATATCATAAGATATATCTTATTGGTCACATTACAAACACGTGAATACCTTAATCATGTATTCTCTTGAAACATGAATTACCATAGAGTCTTTGTGAAAACATGAATGCTGTCAAAAGCAAACTCTTTCCACATACCAAAATCCCAAAATTTCAATATATTCAAACCATGATATCACTTTGTCCTTATATGAGCTCATTAATACTATCAAACATTTCATTATATCTTTATCCCTTCATTATGTGCATATCATCTGCTTTCCAAAAATATTTCAATTACTTTTCATGGTAACCGGTACCATACAATTATTGAAAACCACAATAAATCAATACATAGATATTCTAATATTCCATGATACTAAAAATGAGATTCCACAACACTATTTTGGAATCCCGTTACATAAACACTTAATAATTCCACCACTTCGTTTTCATATTCAAAATTTCCAATAGTGATCGGATGTGACATCCCTTTGTCCTTTTCATTGACAGGTTGTTGATGTCGATCACCATTAACCCTTGGCTTTGGGAATTGGTTAGCATAATGCCCCATTTCCCTGCACTTGTAGCATTGAAGTGTTGGTGGTGTGTTCTCTGTAGTCTTTTCTCTATTCACATCATTAGCTACCTTTTTCCTATTACTTCAGCACTCAACTGCTTGATGACCTTATTTTCACATTTAAAACATTTTCTAGTCCCTTTTAGACAATCTTCAATATGCTTCTTTCCACACTTTGAGCATAACGAAACATTTCTCTTCTTTTCACCATAGTTTTGAGATTTTTCCTTGAACTTCATCTTTTGTTTCTTGTCAAAACCATGATATGGATATGTAACACCAATATCCAGTTCTACCTTTATATCACAACGCACAATTTCTTCAGAGCTACTGAAGTCTCTTATAGTTATTTCCCTTCGAAGACTTGGTTTTAAGCCACTGAAGAATCGATCAACTTTACTCGCAGGTTGGATGATAAAGCCAGATGCATACCTTGCAAGCCTTGTAAAATTCACCTCGTATATACCAACAAATTCATCATCCTTTTTCTTAAGCTCAAGGAACTCCTTTTCCATCTTTGTTCGAAGAATGTGAGGGAAGTACTTACTGAAAAAAAAAGTTCTTGAACTCATCCCATTCAATGGATTCAATTTCATCTTGGGGCCTTGTATTTTTAATTAGAGTCCACCACTGTTATGCTTCACTTTATAAATGGTAAATAGTCAGGATGACTTTTTCATGTTCCAAACAAAGAAGTATGGAAAATATCTTTTCAATGGTACTGATTCATTGTTCAGCAACAAGTGGATCAGAAGACCCACTGAAAGAAGTTGGACGTTGCCTCATGAAGGGCTCAATAGAATATTTTTCCCTTCTCTACTCATTTAAAAGTCCAGAATGATTCATAGCTAGTGTAAGTATAGCAATAATATTTTTCACTCCATATCCCATAACATTGGTTTGTTCAGGAGGACAATCATTGCATTGTCCATTACATTGATCAATACGGTTCTTTTGGGTTGTAGTCATCATCTAAAACCCAAAAAGAATTATGTGAGAGGAAAAAATCATGCTAGGAAAACAACATAATAAAGGGAAAGTACCTTCAATATATAACATCTTAGATTTAATTCTAAGATCGTTACCGTAATTCTAGGACTATAACCTATACTTATACTTAACCATAGAGATATCTCTAGACATATCTTTGAAATATCTCTAGGGATTTCACTAAATGTTTCGCATCCCAGTTTCCAAAGGTTAAATGAACCTTCGCTCTGATACCAACTATAGAGACCCAAAGCCTAATGTACATAGACATTACATTACATTTTCAGAATACTTAATACATGGAAAAAATATATGCCCAAAGACCGTATTAGTTTATTATCTTTGTAAACTTGTATCATAATCTTCTAATCATGGTGAAAGATCTTTAACATCTCCCATAAAGATCTTCCCCTATGTTTTTCTTACCTAAAACTTTTCTTTTTATCCTGGGGAAAAGAAAACATAAAAAGGGTGAGCTCAAATTCTCATTAAGGGTAAACATGAAGAACATAAAATAATCTATAAACATTTGAACGTAAGAACATGAACATAAAACATCAAAATCATGAGTAATGACATAAATATTGGCATTACATAAGGCATAGATCATAAAGGAACATTAGCCCTGATAAAATAGCATGGGAATAAAACTTGTAATTGTGTAACCCATTAAGCACAAGTTATAATTTCCATAGTAGCAAAGGCATTTCTTCCAAGACCATCATAGTGGACAAAGTCCATTACTGAACCGTGTTTACTTGTCGTTCCAGCCCTGTATTACTGAACCGAATTTACTTGTCATTCCAGCCATGTCTATATAATGAGATATAAATCATTACCTAATGCATTGGAGGGAGATATAGGTCCCACCCATCTTATAATGAAATCATTCTTTCATGTGCCACAAAATAAAAATAAATTATTCATCATAACCCAATGAATAAAATGTCTTTCATAAATATCATCTCATCGTGACATAATCCATATAAAACAAATGGATATCATTTCAACATAATAAAAATAAAACCATGTAAATAATGGAGACATTATACTTGAAACATAAACATGCTAAATAATTTCATCTTAGATGGAAAATAGTTATAAAAAAACACTTGAAATGAATTCCTAAGAAAAATATCCTTTCTTCTTCAAAATCATTTTCTTTTCACAAAATGACACACAATTTTAAAAAAAGGATTTTATGGAAAATAATCATGAAATATTGTATAGTAAACTTCATGAAGAAAATGAGATATGAAACCATAAAAATCATTTCATGCTGTATAAGTTAAAAAAAACATTCTCCTCGTACTTTTAACAGAAAAGTCAAAAAGTACCACATATGGTAAACAAAAGAAAGATTCCTTCCATAACACAAATTAAAAGTAAAAGATGGGTAAACATGACTTTAAAAATACATGGAATAATATTAAACACTTTATGAAAAACATTTTTGTGGACAATGATGAAAAATATAACCCTAGTAATTACTTACGAATAAATAATTTCGGAAAAGAACGAGATTGGAATAATTATCCCTTACCTTATGTCCAATTTCTTCTGTATGTGTCTGAGGCTCCTGTATAGTGGGTCTAAATATGTTATTAACTTGTAACAGAATTATAATAATATTTATGATATCATATATTATTCACTTACGACTTTATATTACCCGTTTGTTTGTCAATTCCATGTTAAAGCAGTGTTTTGGGTAAAATCGTCTCATTTATCGTCTGTGTTTTGACTCATAATTATTCATATGATTACTTAGATCATGATTACTTACATACATAATGTAAAACATGATTTATACATAGTATATATTCAGAATATACATATATATAATAGATCAATAAATGTAAATAAATACACCATTCATGGAGACGGTAGGCCGTACATACGAATGAACGTTGTCTTCTTTTCCTAATTAAATAGAATGGAAGAAAGTAAATAACATATACATAAATAAAGTATCATTAATATTTCATATATTTCATGATTATTTATTATATATACTTTATAATCATTCTTGAATGGTTAACTTGGATAATGAATCTCATCACGTCATGGAGACGGTAATCTGTACGTACGCACGAGCGATGATATCGTTCCCATAATTGTTTAATTGAATTAGAGTGCATGATATAATATCTCAGAATTAGTATCATGTTATAATAACCATATATATTTATTATTTACACCATTATACCAATCCAAGTATGGTGGTGGTGGAAAAATAGATTACACAACGGCGTGGAGACGGTATTCCGTACGTACGCACGCGCGGTGATTTCATTTTCCGTAGGATGGGTAGAAGGTGAAATAGGGTTGGTTAATATTTAGAATAATATATAATTATATGAGTGGTACTGATGTTATTACTTTATTATGAAAAACCAAAGAATAGTAATTTGAAAAAGAAATGAATTTGAAAGAATCGGTAAAGGATATTACATCTTCTTCAATGCGCCTCTTCTAAACCTCTTCTTAGGGAACTAAAGTTGGTCTTTGAAGAAGACCAGGACATCTAGTATGTTTCTAGGGAAGTTTAGAAGATAAATGGGTAGTGTTTTTCGGATCTTGAAGGCTCAAAGTGGTGTCAGGAGGAGAGGGAGGAGGTGCCCTTTTATAAGAGAGGAGAGAGGCACTTTTGGAAACCTCTAAAATATTAATTTATAATAAACTCAAACCCCACTTAAAATCCTCCCAAAATGACTAATATTAAAATATTATATGATATAGGGTTTTAATATCATCAAAAAATAATATTTAGACATGTTGGTAATTTATTTTAAACCTCATGAATTTGATTTATCCTTATTTAATCTATTTAATTTTATTTGTGGTAATTATATTCTAAATTTTAAATTGTTATTAATAATTACTTATGTGTTGTTAATTGTCCATAATTGGATACCTTATGAAATTTTTGACCATATAAATTTAAATTTATAATTTTTAAATATTTTTGTGATTTTTAAACAATTTTATAAAATGTTATTTTTATAAAATAACAATAGTGTCAATTTTGAAACTATTCATTTATTTGAATTTAAATAAAATACACACAGAGGATATATTGGAAAAAAATATTTAATAGACTCCTAACATACCATAGTCATCAATAAATTTTTTGGAGAACATTAATTAGTTAATATAATATTTATTTTAATATTTTTAAAACCATTTATTTGATATTTCAATCAATAAAATAATTTCTACATCACTATTGTGTCATCATTAATGATAATTATTTAATCCATAAAATTATAAATAAATTCTAATAATGTAGATAATTTTATTAGATTTATGTATACTATTTATATTTGAAGTTTCATGAGGGTTATCACTTAATTAAAATCATTACACTTATAAGATATAAGAGAGTGACATGTTGTCGCTTTCTTTGGTTTCAATAATAATTATATCATTTTCATGGTCAAAAGTCCATGAAATGAATATATTCAGACCATTAAGTGATATGGGTCGACTTTGATTCATCCAATAGAATTTTGGTAGGTGTTATAGTAATTTTATAATCTTATTTTTACCCTTAATTACCCGATTTACCTTTAACTATAATAAATAAAAATTACGGTTGTTACTATTCATAATGTCAAAAAAAATAAAAGTAACCAATTAACATAATCTTGACCCAATAAATCCAAATATGGAATATAGTTTTCAAAATTCAAAACACAGAAGTTGCAGTAATTAATTTAAAATTAATCTCGTTGTTATGAAAACGGGTTTTAAAAGTTAAAACATTGTCAAAGATTGAAATGTTTTTACCTATGAATTCAATGTAAAATTAATGGAAATGACATAAATTATATTAAATAGTAAAAATATATTCTATTTATACTTTAAAACCATTAAATTTTATTATTTAACCATATAAATTATCTTGATGAAAAAAGTTGTTTTTAAGAAAACAATAGCATATTTTTAATATTCATCAAAATATGAAAGTCATCAGAAAAGTATCAAAAATTTATCCAATGTAAATCGTTATATCCTGATTCAAAAGAAGAAGTTTATTTGGTAAAATTGAACTTATAAACTTGTCAAAAATTATATTTAAAATGGGTGCGCCATCAAAAGGCGGTAAAACTGCATTTTTTGAAAACTACTTATTTTATAAAAAAATTGATTTTGTTTTCATATCTCATTCTCAAAAATGTGTAAGATGAATTATAATTTTATAAAATTCAAAATTAAGTTAACACTATTCATAATGGCTAGTTCATAATATTATAATAATATATCATTGTTTAGTGAAAATCGGTATTGCTTACAACACACTCTATTGAGCAAGGTCACTCTTGCGTGCAACACAAGACAAGAATAGTGTTTGTGTATACTACAAGCTAATACGGTGTTGCATATAACCCAATCTAATCTTGGTGTATCTTACAAAACAAGACATCAAATAAATTAAAAAAAATTATTTCTCATAGAATCTCGTGGTGTCACATTCTACCCCCCTTAAAATGAATTTCGCCCTCAAAATTCATCAGGGTTATAAATTGTTTACTACTTGAAAGTTTCTTTAATAGAATCCCACATCATAAAAAGGAATACTAAAACTTTATTTTAAAAAGGAAATTTTGAAACATAATGGATACCCAAAGTAACTCATCACTGGGTTCCTACAAAGGATAATATAGGTGAAAATATGGATATGGAAGAGAAATCTAACCATCATGTTTGGATAAAGAGTGGTAGAGAACATGGATATGAAAAATCCAACAATAACAAAGCCATAAATTTGTGATTATCTAAGGTACCATCTCATTCATCGGATATGAGGGTACTAGGACAACGTTTTTGGTTTTCAATATCATTTCCCAAAAGTTGAAAAAAATTTATTATAAGAAATACTTACTTGATTTCGGTATAATCTCACCATTGTTCATTCCATGAACAATTTCCACTTCATATCTTAAAGAAATGAAGTTGAATTTTTCATTCGTGAAGTGTTAGTAGATCATGTGATAGAATGATGGTTCATTCCATCTTTCTTAAACAGAAGGTTTGAAAAAGTTATCAAATATACATAAGTCCATCTATGATGTGGTTAATCGTATATGATTCCAAAAATGGACTTAGACTCCAAATATCATACCACTTGATAAAATAAAACTAATTTCTACTAACCAAGGACTTCTTGTAGTCCAGTGGTAGGAAATAAAGGTCTGTCTCACTTTGGTGGTGGGTTTGATTCCCACATCCTTGTCTGACGCGACGGGTTGTCGCCCATCCTACAGGTTGTCCTTTTTCTAAAACTATACTATAACAACATTCCAAAAATAATATCAAAATTTTATATCCTTAAACAATACTAACTGATGTCCAACTTAATTCATTCCAACCTTTAGGTTTATCAAAAATAATTCTGTCCAATCTCATAGTATAAAATAAACGACTACTAGAAAGGTCATCTACCAAGCATGTGAATACCATCATTTATCAACCATATATCATAATATATATCTAGTTGGTCAAATTCCAAACATGTTAATACCTTAATAAACTATTCTCTTGAAACATGAATTTCCATAGAATCTTTTTGAAAACATGAATGGTGTCAAAAGTCAACTCTTTCCACATACCAAAATCCCAAAATTTCTATATACTCAAATCATGATATCACTTTGTCCTTATATGAGATCATTAATACTATCAAACATTTCATTATATCTTTATCCCTTCATTATGTTCATATCATCTACTTTCCAAAAATATTTAAATCACTTTTCATGGTTACCAGAACCATACAATTATTGAAAATCACAATAAACCAGTACATAGATATTCCAATATTCAATGATACTAAAAATGAGATTCCACAACACTATTTTGGAATCCCATTACATAAACACTTAATCATTCCACCACTTCATTTTCATATTCAACATTGCCAATAGTGATCGGATGTGACTTCCCTTTGTCCTTTTCCTTGAGAGTTTGTTGATGTTGATCATCATTGACCCTTGGATTAGGGCATTGGTTAGCATAATTCCCCATTTACCTACACTTGTAGCATTAAAGTTTTGGTGGTGCATTCTCTATAGTCTTTTATCTATTCACATCATTAGATACCTTTTTCCCATTACGTCGACACTCAGTTGCTCGATGAAATTCTTTTCCACACTTAAAACATTTTCTAATCCCTTTAAGACAATCTCCACCATGCTTATTTCCACACTTTGAGCATAATGAAACATTTGTCTTCGTTTCACCATAGCTTTGAGATTTTTTCTTGAACTCCATCTTTCATTTCTTGTCAAAACCATGAGATGGATATGTAACACCAACTTCCAGTTCTACCTTGATATCACAACACACAAGGAACTCCTTTTTCTTAAGCTCAAGTAACTCCTTTTCCATCTTTGTTCGAATAATACGAGGGAAATACTTATTGAAAAACAAGTTCTTGAACACATCCCATTCCATGGATTCAATTTCATCTTCCGGCCTTGTATTTCTAATTAGAGTCCACCACTGCTCTGCTTCACCTTCTAAATGGTAAATAGCTATAATGACTTTTTCATGTTCCGAATAGCGAAGTATGGAAAATATCTTTTCAATGGTATTGATCTGTTGTTCAAAAACAAGTGGATCAGAAGACCCACTGAAAGAAGGTGTATGTTTCCTCATGAAGGACTCAGTAGAATATTGTTCCCTTATCTGCTCATTTGGAAGTCCATAATGATTCATATCTTGTGTAAGTATAGCAATAAGATTTTTCACTCCATCTCCCATAACATTGGTTTGTTCAGGAGAACAATCATTGCATTGTCCATTACATTGATCAACACGGTTCCTTCGGGTTCCATCCATCATCTAAAACCCAAAAAGAATTATGTGAGAGGAAAAAATCATTCTAGGAAAACCACATAATAAAGGGGGATTACCTTCAATATATAACATCTTAGGTATAATTATAAGATCATTTCTATAATTCTAGGACTATAACCTATACTTATACTTAACCTTAGAGACATCCCCAAGCATACCTTAGAAATATCTCTAGAGATTTCACTAATGTTTTCGCATCCTAGTTTCCAAAGGTTAACTAAACCTTAACTCTGATACCAATTGTAGAGAACCAAAGGCTAACGTACATATACATTACATTACTTTTTCAGAATACTTAATACATGACAAAAACATACGCCCAAAGACCGTATTAGTTTAGTGTCTTTGAAAACTCATAACTCAATATTCTAATCATGGTGAATGATCTTCAACATCTCCCATAAAGATATTTCCTTTTTGTTATCTTACCTAAAACCTTTCTTTTTTATCCTAGGGGAAAGAAAACATAAAAAGGGTGAGCTCAAATTCTTAGTAATGGTAAACATGGAGAACATAAAACAATCCATAAACATTTGAACCTAAGAAAATGAACATAAAACATCAAAATCATGAGTAATGACATAAATCTTGGTAGTGCATAAGGCATAGATCATAAAGGAACATTAACCATGATAAAATAGAATGGGAATAAAACATGTAATTGTGGAAACCATTAAGCACATGTTATGATTTCCATAGTATCCAAGGCATTCCTACCAAGACCATCATAGTGGATGAAGTCCATTACTGAACTGGGTTTACTTGTCGTTCCAGCCCTGTATTACTGAATCGGGTTTACTTTCCCTTATATACATGTCTATATCATGAGATATAAATCATTACCCAAGGAATTGGATTGAGATATAGGTCCCACCCATCTCATAATTAAATTATTCTTTCATGTGCCTCAAAATAAAAATAAATCATTTATCATAACCCATTGAATAAAATGGGTTTCATAAACATCATCTCATCATGACATAATCCATATAAAAAAAATGGATATCATTTCATCATAATAAAAATCATAACATGTCAATAATAGAGACATTATACTTCAAACATAAACATGCTAAATAATGTCATCTTAGATGGAAAATATTTTTTACAAAACACTTGAAATGAATTCTAGAGGAAAATATCATTTCTTCTTCAAAATCATTTTCTTTTCACAAAATGCCACACAATTTAAAAATAAAGGTATTTTATTGAAAATAATCATGAAATCTTGTAGAGTAATATTAATGAAGAAAAGGAAATATGAAACCATAAAAATCAGTTCATGCCGTATAAGTTAAAAAAATATTCTCCTCGTACTTTTAACGGAAAAGTCAAAAATTACCACGTATAGTAAACAAAAGAAATATTCCTTCCATAACACAAAGTAAATGTAAAATAGAGGTAAAAAAGACTTTAAACATACATGTAAGAATATTAATAACTTAATGAAAAACATTTTTATGGAAAAGGATGACAAATATAACCCCAGTAAATACTTACAAATAAACAATCTCGGATAAGAATGAGATTGGAATAATTATCCCTTACCTTATGTCCAATTTCTTCCATATGTGTCTGAGACTCCTGTATAGTGGGTTTAAATATATTATTAACTTGTAACAGAACCATAATAATATTTATTATTTAATATATGATTCACTTGCGACTTTATATTACCTATTCATTTGTCAATTCCATGTTAAAGAAGCTTTTTGGGTAAAATCGTCTCATTTATCGTCCGTGTTTTTACTTGTAAGTATTAATATGATTACTTAGATAATGATTAAATACATACATAATGTAAAACATGATTTATATATAGTATATATTCAGAATATACATATATAGAATAGATCGATAAATGGAAATAAATACATCGTTCATGGAGACGGTAGGTCGTACGTACGCATGAACGTTGTCTTTGTTTCCTTATTAAATTGAATAGAAGTAATTAAATAACATATACATAAATCTATTATAATTAATATTTCATATATTTCATGATTATTTATTATATATACTTTTTAATCATTCTTGAATGGTTAACTTGGAGAATGAATTGCATCGCGTCATGGAGACGGTAATCCGTACATATGCACGATGATGATATCATTCCCATAATTATTGAATGGAATTAGAATGGATGATATAATATCTCAAAATTAGTATCATGTTATAAAAACCATATATAGTTATTCTTTACACCATTATACCCATACAAGTAAGGTGGTGGTGGAAAACATATTACACCACGGTGTGGAGATGGTAATTCATACGTACGCACGCGCGGTGATTTCGTTTTCCATAGGATGGATAGAAGGTGAAATAGGGTTGGTTAATATTTAGAATAAAATATTAGTATATGATTGATACTGATGTTATTAATTTATTATGAAAAAACAAAAGAAGAGTAAGTATAAGAAGAAATGATTTTGAAAGAATCAGTAAAGGATATTACCTCTTCTTCGACACGCCTCTTCTAAACCTCCTCTTAGGGAACTAAATTTTATATTTGAAGAAGACCAGGACCTCTATTATGTTTCTATGGAATTGGAGAAGAGAAATGGGAATGGTTTTTCCAATCTTGAAGGCTCAAAGTGGTGTGAGGAGGAGAGGGAGGAGGTGCCCTTTTATAAGAGAGGATAGGGGCACTTTTGGAAACCTCTAAAATATTAATTTATAATAAACTCAAACCCCACTTAAAAACCACCAAAAATGACTCAAATGAAAATATTAGATGATATAGGGTTATAATCTCCTAAAAAATAAGATTTAGACATGTTGGTAATTTATTTTAAACCTTATCAACTTTATTTATCCTTATTTAATCTATTTAATTTTATTTGTGGTAATAATATTCAAAATTTTAAATTATTATAAATAATTACTTATGTGTTTTGAATTGTCCATAATTGGATACTTTATAAAATTTTTGACCATATAACTTTCAATTTATAATTTTTAAATATTTTTGTGATTTTTAAACAATTTTATAATATGTTATTTTTATAAAATAACAATACTGTCAATTTTAACACTATTCATTTATTTGAATTTAAATAAAATCCACACGAAGGATATATTCAAACCAAAATATTTAATATAATCCTAACATGTCATATGCATCTAGAAAATTTATGGAGAATATTAATTAGTTCATATAATATTAATTTTATTATTTTTAAAACCATTTATTTTATATTTCAATCAATAAAATAATTTCTATATCACTATTGTGTCATCATTAATGATAATTATTTAATCCCTAAAAATTATAAATAAATTCTAATGATGTATATAATTTTATTATATTTATGAAGACTATTTATATTTTAAGTTTGATGAGGTTTATCACTAAATTAAAATTATTACACTTATAAGATATAAGAGAGTGACATGTTATCACTTTCTTTGGTTTTAATAATAATTATATCATTTCCATTGTCAAAAGTCCATGAAATGAATCTATTCTGACCCTTAAGTGATATGGGTCTACTTTTATTCATCCAATAAAATTTTTCTAAGTGTTAGTGTAATTTTATAATCTTATTTTTACCCTTAATTACCCGATTTACCTTTAACTATAGTAAATAAAAATTACCGTAGTTACTATTCATAATGTCAAACAAAATAAAAGTAACCTATTAAAATAATTTTGACCCACTGAATCCAAATATTTAATCCATTTATCAAAAATAGAAACATAGAAGTTGCAGTAATTAATTTAAAATTAATCTTGTTGTTAAGAAAACAGGTTTTAAAAGTTAAAACATTGTCAAACATTGAAATGTTTTTACCTATGAATTCAATGTAACATTTATGGAAATGACATAAATTATATTAAATGGTAAAAATATATTGTATTTATACTTTCAAACCATTAAATTTTATCATTTAACCATATAAATTATCTTGATGAAAAATGTTGTTTTTAAGAAAAAATTAGCGTATTTTTTACTATTCATCAAAATATGAAAGTTATCAGAAAAGTATCAAAAATTTATCCAATGTAAATTTATATATCTTGATTCAAAAGAAGAAGTTTATTTTGTAAAATTTAACCTATAATATTATCAAAAATTATATTTAAAATGGGTGTGCCATTAAAAGGCGGTAAAACTGCATTTTTTTGAAAAATACTTCTTTTATCGAAAAATTGATTTTGATTTCATATCTAATTATAGAAAATGTGTAAGATGAATTATAATGTCATAAAATTAAAAATTCAGTTAATACTATTCATAATGGCTAGTTCATAATATTATAATAATATATCATTATTTAGTGAAACTCGGTATTTCGTACAACACACGCTATCGAGGAAGGTCACTCTTGCGTGCAACACAAGCCAAGAATAGTGTTTGTGTATACTAAAATCTAATATGGTGTTGTGTATAACACAAGATAATCTTGTTTTAGCGTACAACACAATACATCAAAGAAATTAAAAAAAAAATATTTCTCATAAAATCTCGGGGTTTTACATGTCTGCTTGCTGTTTTCTATCAAGTATGGTGGACGAACTTCTTTCAATACTGGTAGATGATACTGCTGATATAATTGGTGATTGTAAACAAGTGTATGTTTTTGTTTACCTTTTTCCACAATATTTGATTGTCAGGACTCTTTAAATGTTGTCAGACGAGTCTACTGACTGGCTGATAACTTTTGAGCAGGTGTATGTGCCTATTTATGATACTCCACTAGGTTTATCTGGTGGGATTGGTGGGTTACTGTCAGATGAGACTTTTGAGAAACAAAATTAGGATGAATGGGAGTTTTTGCCTGCTCATTGTTTGACATCAATTTTGATCAATGGACTTCTCTGGAAGAGGCAGAGGTGAGAACATTCTCCCAGTAGACCGGTCATTCTCCCTGGTAGTTCGTCTTGCATGCCCGAGTCTGAGAGACCTGGGCCGGATGTCTAGAGGAAACACCCCCATCATGTTGGGGCTCACTATCAAATGATTTTGGAGGTGATTTATGGTGGGATTCCTCAGGAAGGACTCCTTCATTCTTGAATTGAGGCCCTGAGTGACCTCTTGATCCACCTCCCTACAGTATGGGAGGGATTGGTTATTGCGCTTCGGGGATAAGGACCTGAAACAGTTGGAGACGGTGGTTTGCACCATCTTCTTCTTGATCATTGGTCATCGTTGGCCAGATGATTGAGGATTGTTATTGACCTGAAGGGTTATCGAGCCACCTCCAAAGTCAGGATTGTACCATTATGGTGATATTCTTTTATCATCACATTAGAGACCCAACGTTGAAGATGCTGGGTTAGTGATAATTTCATTCCTAAGGATGAAGATCAAGCTTGAGTAGTGATCGGGAAGTTCACAGATGTTGTCTTGGAGAAATCCATTCTTTGGTTTGAAGGGAGTTTTGTGGAAAAGACTGAGAACAACAACAAACTTTATTAAATCAACATCTTTTCAGATGGATACATGTGTGATTAATTCCTTTATATATCCTTCCTTTATCAATTGATAAGGGCCTAATATGTGGGTAACATTATTAACTTGGATAAGGATTCACATCGGGTTCACCATTTTGGTTTTGTAGTTCCTTGAATCATGTGTTCTAGATTTAATAATCACTATTTCCAGGCGGTTTCCATTGGATTTATTCATGGAACTGGAAACTTCCAATAGTTCTTCATCTAAAGTGGAGCTGCTTTCCAAAGGTAGATGTTTGTTAAGTCTTGAACTTTACGATATTTAAGAACGTGCATTGGTCTATAGGATGGGAGGTCAGACTCATCACATCCTTTTGGTTGGAATTATTGTCTACTCTGGGACTCTCTTTGTAAAATTGAAATATTTTCATGAATCCTTATTAATTCACCTAGTATATCATAAGTATCCCTTGGAATTTATAATCACTTATTAACATGTGCAAAACTTTAGAATCACCAGTATGTATTTATGATTCTTCATTAATAGAAATATCCATATGTATTCAAGGATTTCCATAAATGGTATTCTCTACTATACTGATTAAAGATTCTTTTAATCATCATTGTGATGATACAGGTTTTTAAGCCACTTAGTGGGGCACTCTGGAATTTATTGTCATCCAGGGAGATGAATGTTTGTTGTGACCTTGGGATTGTTCCCTTAAAATGGGCTACTTACGTATCTTTGTGAAAGGAATCAGAACCCTCATAGTTCGGTGTCACTTAATAGGACACATCATACCTTTTAAGGTCATGTTATAAGGACCTCTAAACAGAAGGTTCTTAGTTGAAACTTGGTGTGGGACTTATGCAGAAGCAGGCCAAGGAACTTGGAATGGATATGGGTTTCTAAGTAAGATCAGACCCTATTGGGAATATGGCCCAAATAGAATAGGGTTGATTTGAAATGTTGGGTTTGAACCTCAAGGAGGCTTCCTATGTATCCCATATGGATGGGAATCAAATCCCACGCTGTTCAATAAATCCCATGGGAGAGTATGGTCTTCTAAGAGAGATGAGTTTGGGATTACTTCTTGAAAAGGATGCCATGATGATTTGGGGATTGAATTTGGGGCCTATTTCCTAATGAGGATTCCCAAATTGGGGTAATTAGGGTTGGATTCCTAAGGATGATATCCAGTGAGCTCGGGCTCTGAATAAGCTTCCTACGTATCCAGATTTGAACAGGAATCAGAGTTTTCGTAGTTTCTTCCAATGATTGTTTGTGCACATGTTGCAACCATCACATATATCTAAGCCCACGTGAGTCATTCTTGGTGTGAGAAACAAGAGGATGTGAAAGATTCAACAAAGGCACTTCACACATTAAAATTTTTCCTCCATGATGGTGGAAGAGGGTGCGTCGACTGTGGAAGAGGGAGAGGCGACGAACCTTCCCTCTGTTCTATTTACATTGGAAAAGGGTCCAATATAAGGAAGAAGGGGTGAAGGTGAGGGGCTTATACCAGGATGGCTGCCCTGAAATTGGTGTTGGTAGGGGAGGGAGACTTCTCCTATTCTTACACAGAATGAAAATTAAGAAGTGTATCTTCTCTACCAGAGACATGAGGTTCTGGATCACCTCTTTGAGAAGGGAGAGGCCAGTAACCAACCATCCTTCATACTAGGAACTTCCCAACACTATTTTTGGGAGAAAATTCCATGTGACTGTGGATATAAAAACCCACAGACATCCCATGAATCCTAAACCCATTGTGAATCAAATGTGGGAAACCTATGACTGTGGAAATACAAACTCAAATAGGAGACATGCTGATGTGCCTTTCCCAAATGTTTGAGAAGTTAGGAGGTTTTGGTGGAGGCTTTAACCTAGTCCCTTTAAGATAAGGTAACTAAGGAAGGAGATACCCTACCATGAATAGATTTTAAATGAGGGTACTTGATTTGGTCATGTAGGTACTTCGCGCAAGTATGTCACATAGGTATCTCGCATTGCTTGTATCGCACAGGTATACCACACAGCTATGTCGTGCAGGAATACCATGAAGCTATATCGTGTAGGTATACCGCGCAGTTATGTCACACAGGTATCCCACATAGTTATGGCATGTAGATGAGGATGATGACTGAAGAATGTGAAGAGCTTCAAAACATGCTTATCCAATTTAATTATCTCTTCTCTCATGGTTTAAAGATCTACCTGAGATAATTTGAGGAATCTAGTCTAAGGAGCTATGAAATGGGAGATTTAAAGAGTCTTTCACTTTTTTTCAGTCATGAAACGGGGAGCCCAAGGGCTCTATTTATAGGTGTGTATGGGCCTGTTCTAAGAGATGTTGACAGCGCAGGTCCTTCGCACAGCCCCACTGCATAGGTCCTTCGCGCAGGGACACCGAGTATTCTCTAGTGTGGAGGTCTTATGAGGAGGTACATCGCACAGCTATGTCGCGCAGGTGCTCCGCAGAGGTGCAGAAACAATCTTCAAGTGCGGAGATCCTCCGCAGCAGTCAGCCACGTAGGTCGGTCGCACAGCTCCTTGAATTTATTCCGTCACAAAGTTCTTTGGGAGTATTTGTTGATTTTCTCTTTGTACTTTGCGAACCTTTATTTGGGATATGAAAGATCTGTAGTTCTCTTCATGGTTCTTTTGGTTAATTTCTCAAGTAGTGTCAACGATAATATTTAAATCAAATAAAGTTACAAAATGTAACTCTCTTAGTTTTTAATATCTCTTATGTGTCCACATAGAGAGAAAATCATGTTATTAATGAATCTAAGTGCCTATTTTGAGATTAATGAAATTATTTTCATTATAAAAAATTATTTATAATTGTTAGTAATTATATAATGACCTTAAATTCTTATGCAACACTGATACAGTATTTCTCCAGTTAATAAAAAAAATATAATAAGTGATTTTAAAAATATTAAAATTAATATAATTTGAGTGATTTAATCTATTCCATGAATTTTTTAGATGATTATGACATATTAGTATCATTTTAAAAAATCATATGTGATTTCAAACTTTTCTTTTATGTCTTTTAAGTCAAATTAAATGAATAGTGTCTAAATTGAAAATAATGATATTTTATAAAAATAATATTTTATTAAATTGTTTAAAAAACATAAAAATATTAAAATATGATAAATGGGATAATATACGGTCTAAAATTTCATCCATTACCAATTTATAGGATGTTTGGAAACATTTTTCCGGATAATAAGTTAATATATTCAAATCTTTTAAGAAATTCCAAGAGTGTCCCTCCTCTCAATTATAAATGGACACCTCTCCTTTCTCTTCTTCAAAACACTTTGAGCCTTACATATCTACCAATGTATAAAAAATTTTATTTTACTCTTCCACATACACATTATATAGTTCATGGTCTTTATAAAATGCCAACCCTATATCCCTTAATAAGAGATCCAAAGGATTGGTTTCAAAGGTGTTGTAATCACCTTAAGTGATCATTTTCTTTTAATTCTTATTTTACCTCAAAAAAATATATTATATTATTAATTAAATAATAAATAAAGTATCAAAAATATATTTAAATGTTATTATGATTATTAATCCACCTTAATTAGACCTCTTTCTATCAAATAAGAAGTGAAAGTATCGCTCGTGCATACGTACGGCTTACCGTCTCCACGTAGAAATAAAATTCATTTTACATTACCATATTTCATATATGGTTATTATGATGAGTTTATAGTTATATATGATATTTAAGAAACATTTATTCTTCTTTAATAATAATAACATATCTACCTTCTTACCTTCCAAACCATTGAAAAATGATAATGTTGATTGTGCGTATGTGTGGACTAAAACTTCTATGAAGTGATGTGATTTGTTTTTCATTTATGTTTTATTTGGATGGTAATAAGGATATATTTAATTAATATATATTATAAATATTATATAATAATTTTTCTATAATGGTTATTTATTATATACCTTTATTTTATCTATTGAAAAAATGGAAATAGTGTACATGCATACGTATAACCTCAAGCTCAATGAACGGTGTAATTCATTTTTTTATCGCTACATTGAAGGGTGACTCTAAATATGTATATAGTAGATATATATAATATTTATACCATTTTTTATGAACCAACCCGAGTACCCCGGTAAACCAATAACTAAGTCAGCCCTAACATAGCCCTAAGGGCATTTCTGATCCCCACAAGTCGACAACTATCACCTGGAATCATAAAAACTAAAAGTGGGAATGATTTTTCCACTAACAATATGGAAGTAAAAGAAACAAGATAGTATGCATATCAAAACAAACTCCACCGGGAGTAATGTACCAGAAGTCAAACATACATTTAAGCCCAAAGTACTACAACCAAAGTACCAAATAGGGAAAACATCCCAAGTCTCAAAGGACACAACTCACCAAGTCCAAGGATCAATAGCTAGATCCACCTCCAAGAGAACCATTTACCTTATTTGAACCTAGAAGAAGATAATATACTTACACTTGAAGGAACAAGTAGGGTGTGATCCAAATCTCTGTAGGATTTCACCCAAGTATTCTATAAAAAGATACCAATATCAAATTGAATAAGAAAGTTATTTCAATTTTCAAATAAATAGGTTTAGAATTCACAAAATCAAATTTAAACAAATCATGCTTTACAATTTAAAATATATAAACACATTAGAAATTTATTCCTCACATTTTAGATATTGGAAATACATTTCACATGATGTAATTTTCCTTTAAACAAAGGTTTATTTATAAAAATGTCACTTTTCACAAAATGGATTAAATAAACACTTTTATATAAAAGAGTTCATATAAATTTACGATGCATATAAATCAGTTTAGAACAATGTAATATATATTTTAAATAAAAAAAAAGTGAGCAACCTATCCATGTGCCAAATAGGTGTGAAAGTTCCAATCTTTTGGGACTCGACACTATGAAATGAAAAGTATGTAAAGATACCCCTTTAGAATAAAGGAAAGGGGGGATCATCACCATCTCCTAAGGAATGGGATGTGGTGATATAAGGTTTCAGAGTGTAGTAAATCTTAAAGTGTTGTCCAAATAACATACTAACTACTTAATTTTTTCATGTAATCAAGTAAAAATAATGATTGGAAATTTATTTCAAGACTGGTTAAAATACCATTTAATCTCATTCCCTTGATTTAAAATATTCTAATTTTCTCTTTAAAACCCATCATAGGTTTTTAATCAAAAACATTCCTTTTACAATGAAACCACTAGGTTTCCATCAAAACCATTTTTAATAAATTTTCACAAAAACAAGTATTTGAAACCAATTCATGAAATTTCACAGTCCATTTCATAATTAAATCCAAAAAAATTAATTTTTGTACAGTTTCTATCCATTTCAAAAACACACCCCAATTCACTAGAATTGGGGGTTTTCCTAATTTCATGTCGAAGCAAACCAAAACCAAAATTCACGGGAATTGGGTTTTTAATAAAACGATTGAATTAAATTTATTCAATTTTATCAATTTTATTTTAAATCAATCTAAATTAAAAGGAAACCATGGATGGAACCACTAACCTTCCTCATGGTAACACAACGCCTAAAACAAAACCCACCAACAATAATGAAGGCTCAGAAGATATAGGAACTCAACCTAGAAACAAGATTCAACAACACAAGGCTTAGATAAATCAAACTCAAGATGATCTATCCAATTCCAAATAAGTAATATAGAAATATATGAATAGGCATAAAGAAAACTTACCCAAAAAAACTCATCGTGATTTCCACAATGATCAATCACAGAATGAAAAAGGTCTAGAGGGGTTGGAGGCTCCAAAAAGCAATTGGGGAAGGATCTAGGTCGAGATCACAGAATTTTAGAGGAAGAAAAAATGAAAATTCAATGGGACTGACTGTTAAAAAAATAATGCTCTAGGTTTTACATGATTTGTAACTCAGTTTTACATTGTGCAATTGGAAATCCTCAAATCCACTGAAAAACCCTTCGCATCTTGCTAAAAATGAATTATTTTCATTTTATGATTTGCATTGTATGTAACCAAATTACGTGGTGTGAAATTCTCCACCATGCTATAGAAACAACTGCTTAAAGACGAGAATCCAAAAATTCTCTAACTTCACCATTATAGGGATCCTCACAATACCTTCTCAACCCTACCCAGATAACGAAAAAACCCAAAACATGGTTTAGAACGTACCTATCAGATCTCATCCCACTTCTATTTCAGGACTGGATGTGGATGAATTAAACCTAAAGGTTTTAGGTGCTCAGCCTTAACCTGTTGGAATGTATAACAATGAAAAAAAAACTGGGCAATGCCCTTCCTCATAGCTAGCCAGCAGAACTGCCACCACATTTCATAGAACATATTTTTGGATCCTAGGTGAACTGCCCACTGGGAACTATGAAAATCCCACATCATAGCCTTCCTTAATGAATATGGTACCACAAAGCGATTATGATAGTGTATAATTCCCTCTTTAGATAATGACCAGTGGGAAACTATCTCCCCACCATTAATAGAGTCTTTAATTATATAGAACTCATCATCAAGTTGATGCTTCTTAAGAATCAATTTGAGAAGATTGGATATCAACTGAACACTAACCAAAGAAACTTTAGCCACTTTATCCTGAACTCTAATATGAAACTATGTAAAGATATCCATAAAATTCCACTCTTCTAATGATTCTTTTAATGCCTAGGTTTTAAGTTTCCTACTTAAATAATCTATAGATACATTCCCTTTCCCCAGGGTATAGGCGATGTCAAAATCAAAAGACTTCAAGTATTCCACCCAACATATTGGGTGGAGATTCAAATCTTTTTGAAATAATATATAACTCAAGTTCTTGTGCTCATAATACATGATAAAACTTTCTCCATAAAGGTAATGCTATAAACATTTAATTACATTCATCATAAATACTAGTTTAAGGTCATGGATCAGATAATTCTTATTGTGTGGCCTAAGCTAACAAGATACATAAGCAACTACATGATTACCCTGAATAAGAACACAACCCAAGCTTAAACTCGATGCATCACGAAAGAGCACATAGCCCTACCCAGCCTCTGAAAGATTCAACACTGTTGTGGTTTTCAAAATACATTTTATCTCAAAAAAATAGTTCTAACATTTCTCATCCTAAGAAAACTTTAATCATTTCTATGTTAGTGCAGTCATCAAAGAATCCAACTTTGATAATTCTTTCATGAACTGGTGATAATATCTAACTAATTACAATAACCTCTATATATCGAAAACATTTCATGGTTGTTCCCATGCCTTAACTACCATCACCTTCTCATGATCAACTAATATTCCTTGTTTCGACACCACATGTCCCAATAATTTCACTTCTTGAATCTAGAAATCATGTTTTGAAAGCTTGGCATAAAGTTGGTGATTTCTTAGAAAAAACACAACTTTTCTCAGATGATGCACATAATCCTACTCAAACTTAAAGTAAATGAGGATATCATCCACAAAGACTACCATGAAGGTAACAAGGTACTTATTAAAAATCTTTTTCATCAAATCTATAAAAATTGTAGGATCTTTTTTTAGACCAAAGGTAATGACAAGGTACTCATAATGGTTGTACCTTCTCCAAAATGTGGTTTTCAGAATGTAAGACTCTTTTAATCTTAATTGATGGTAACCAGATCTAAGGTCAATCTTTGATAACCACTTCCCCAACTTTAACTAATCAAACAAGTCATCAATCCATGGAAATTGATATTTTTTCTTTATAGTCACTTGATTGAGTTTTCAGTAATCAAGGCAAAGGCAGAGTGAACCATCAACTTTCTTAGAAAAGAGAATTGGCACTGCCTAAGGTGACACGCTCAAACATATAAATCTTGTAATGTCTTATAACCCAATTTCCTTGATTTTGTGCCTTATATTAATACATTTTCATGATTACAAGAAAATTTTATCTTGAATTAATGAATAGTTTAGTTGTTTTGGAAAATAAGATATAAACAAAAGTTCAACATTACAACTTGAAATGAAATACATAATAAAAATTCCATTAGAAGCATCTATTACTCCTAGATTATACATGGAATTCATTCATAATATACTTCTTTTCCTCCTGGGGGAAAATAAAACATAAAAAATGGGTGAGATCATATTCTTAGTAAGTGTAAGTAATACATTTGAATTAATCATAAACATAAACTCTAGGCATGCTAAGAAACTAAAAACACATGCCTTTAAACATATACTTGAGCATAATATGGTAGGAATAAAAGATGAATGAATAATTCCATAATAAAACATAACAATGGGTATTCTACTAGGGGAATAATCACATGTACTAACACTTGTTTCATAATGATGGAATGCATAATCTGGGACATCATAACCATTCTGTTAAGGCCTCGTGCCAAGGCCATACATAAATGGGTAAAAACACAAGTTAGTTTGTCTCATGTGACCTACCGATGAACTGAGGGGCTATAGCAGGCCCCACCTTACACTTAATAAGTTCAAATCATTCCCATATGAAAGGGTTGAAACAAAAAAACATATATATTCATATTGAAACTAACATTTGAAATGTCAATCACTATCCCCAATCATTAAACATAACACTAACTATTAGAAGTAATATGGTGAATGGTTTCAAGATAGCATATTAACATTCAAACTAATAATTAACCATTAAATAAAACACGTTAGATGATATAATAAAATATTAATCCCAATTAAACATAAGAATCAACAATAGTGTTGAAATATATGAAAATAATCTTATAAAATCATTGTGTAATTCTTAATAGAAATACTCTTTTAATTTCAAAAGAATAGTTCTTTTGGAAAAATATTTGTATAAAACGAAAATTAAATTAAGGTATTTTTTCATAATAAAATCAGTTATTTTAGAAAAACAATTTTTATAAAAAATATTATATAGTAAATTTTAAAATAGGTAAGAATTCAATAATTTCCTTTTAAATTGGCTTGTTTATTGGGAAGAATTTTTTGAAAGATCCTTTTAAAACATGTAACTACCCATAAAATAAATAAGGATTAGGATTGGTAAATATATATTGAATATTAAAATAGAATTTATTAGGAGTAAATAATAATAATTAATAATTTGATTGAGTTAAGTAGATAATAAGAGTAACCTGAATGAAAATGGAGGTTTGGGTAGAAAACCCTTACCTTATGTCTTAATGTGTTCTACACTTGGACTTAAGGTATTGGAATATGAAATTATACCCATTAATAATTCAATTAAGAACATATTGGACATTTATATACTTTATTATAATTTTATTAAGTTTATTTGTGTCCTTTTGATAAGTTATAAGATTGAATTATGTTGTTTCGGAGTGTTCGTTTCTTGATATTCATGATTGGTTTTCTTGATTATATTTATGGAATATCATGTGAAATGGATATGATTTTCTAGGATTTAATTTATATATTATTAATGAACATAATGAATTTTAAATGGTTAAATATATCATTTGGTTACATGGTATGAGGATGAATCATTAGATAAATCATTTAGTGAAAATAGTTTATGTTTTTGTAGAGGTTTTTTGATCACACAGAACTAGTTTTGTTCTATTATTTAGTATCATGTACAAATGATGGATCCTGAATCATTAAAAAATATAAAATACATAATTTATAATCTGGTTCAACCATAAAAATGGTTTTATGGATATCCTTGAAGGATAAATTTAAGAACGAATGTTCGTTGTCCAAGAAGGTTGTAAATTGGCACCTCCTAGATGATGATTTAATTTTTTAAAATAAAAAAGAGAGAGTAAGAATATTGATTATGTATCTTCCATTAACATGATATAATTAAATTATATATATGATACTAGAGTTATCATGATCATTTTGATAGATTGGTTGAGGAGATAATAATAAATAAAGAAGGAACTTGAAAGTGAAATAAAAGGAAATGGAAGAGGATTTTACCTCTTGGATACTCCTCCTTGAGAATCTCCTTAAGGGGATTGATTTTTGTATTTTTCAAATACCAAGAGATCATGAACATGGAAAGATGATGGAGAAGAGTTTTTGGGTAGAAATTTTATAATCTTAAAGGCTTAGATAAGTGAGGAGAACAGGGAGTGAGGGGTGGTTTTTATAGTGGATGAGAGGGGTGATTTTTGAATATCTTGTTCATTATTTTATTATTTTGACCAAGATAAGAAATATTGTTTCTTATTATGATCACAAATACTAATAAGTTTATGTGAGTTGGAACTAAGGGTTTCTTACATCATCCATGATGCAAGGAATGGTTTTTTTATCATATAATGTATTTACACCGTATATTACCGTATTTTACTGTTCACCAAAAATCAAGTATTTCAAAATAATACCAAAAATTAACCCCAACCATTTTTTGATGTGTAGAATTAAAAATTGGAATCCATTTTATCAAATTAATGTTCTAAGTATGTGAAATTTAATTTTTTAATAAAATTATCATTTACTCAAAAAATACAGTTTTTAAAACTAAAACTGATTTTATAACACCCTGGAAAATTAACTAAGATCTTATTAAATTATCCTAAAATCATAGGACAATAATATATTTATTAAGGAATACATTTTATAAAAATTAATTTTATTTCAAATTAATTTATTAATTTAAAATGGTGATTAAATATTCATTACTCACAAAAATACCAAAACTTAATTAATAATTTTAAAATATTCACTCTCATTTATAAGGTGCATAAATTTTATTTATACTTACATGGGAGAGGTTAAGGGTCATATTACTATTCATAAGGGTACATTACTACTCATAAGGGTTAGGTTACTATTCACCAAAAATGTAAGTCAATCCTAACAGACTCTGAATATCTTATTGATTGCAACCGTGTATGTCTATTTTTTAAAATTCAAAACATAAAAGAGGAACAATTTTGTTTAATGATTCTATTATAAATATCTTCAAAAACAAAGTGTTTGTTCCATATAGACTTATTGTTGTGTGCATTTATTTCTAAATCCTTGGGGTGTTACATGCTTCCCCCCTTACAAAAAAATCGTCCTTGAAATTACCAGAGTGTTACTGCATAAAATAATTTGAGTAGTTCTTCATCACAAGCTCATCAGGCTCCCACATCGCCTCTTCAATTTTATGATTTTTCAAAAGTACCTTTACCAGATGATTTTTCCAATTCCTCAACACATGTTCTTTAGTGTCTAGAATCTGGATAGGATCTTCATAGTAAGATAAGTCAGGTTCTACTTCTATACCTTTATAAGTGAGGACATGCATTGGGTCTGGCATGTACTTTCTCAATAATGAGACATGGAACACATTGTGTACCCTAGAAAGGATAGGTGGCATTTCCAAATGATAATCCATAGCTCCAACTCTCTCCAGAATTTCAAAAGTACCAATGTACCTAGGGCTCAGTTTCTCTTTCTTCCCAAATCTTATAACACCTTTCCGTGTAGATACTTTCAATAAAATGTGATCTCTCACTTGAAATTCCAAATACTTACTTCAATTATGTACATAGATATTTTTCTTACTTTGAGATGCTTTGATATGGGTTTGAATAGTCTTTACCTTCACTGGTGTTTCGTCCACAAGATCTGGGCCCATAATATTTCTTTCACCAACTCCATCCCAACATGTTGGTGTAAAACATATCTTTCCATATGATACCTCATATGGTTCCATTTGAATACTAGAATGGAAACTATTATAGTGGGTAAACTCCACCAAAGGTAAATACTGATCCCACATACCTTGAAAATCATGTGGTCACAACCTTAACATGTCTTCTAAAGTTTGGATCATTTTTTATAACTGCCTTTCAGTTTAAGGGTGATAAGTAGTACTCAATTGAAGCTCAGTGTCCAAATATTTATAAATACATTTTCTTTAATTTCAATATAAATCATAGATCATGATCAGATACTATTGAGATAGTTTCTCCATGAATTCTTACAACTTCATGAATATAGAGTCGTGCAAGATGCTCTAGTGTAAAATCCTCTCTTATAGAAAGGAAATGTACAAATTTGGTAAGTTGATCGACAATCACCCATATATCATCATTATTCCTTGGAGTTTTGGGTAATACAATGAAAAAATCTATGGTGTTGTCATCCCATTTCCATATAGTAATAGGAAGAGGTTGCATGACTCCCCTAGGATGTTTTCTTTCATCCTTCACTTGTTGAAAAACTAAACAGTTTGACACATAATCAAAAATTTACTCTTCATGTTATCCCACCAAAAATGTTCTTTTAAATCTCTATACATCTTAGTGCTACCAGGATGTATAGAGAAATTGAAACTATGGTCATCATCTAATAACTCTCTTTTTAGCTCGGGTATAGCAGAAACACAAACCCTCTTCCCATGCTTCATAACTCCATCCTCATGCACGAAGTCTGCCAACTTCCCATTATTCACATAATTAATTTTCTTTTAAATATTATCTTCATCAGATGAGAACTTTTAATCCTTTCTAATAAATATGGTGGGAAAACAATTGAAAAAGTATTGATAATTCACCTTCTTTTATAATTTTCATATCCATATTTAGTAAATCCATGAACATAGGATCTCTTTAAACCCTCATTTTGTTTAGAACTCCATGATCCTTCCTCCTCAATGCATCTGCCACTTTTTTTCCTTTCCTAGGTGGTAGTGTATGGAATAATAATAATCTTTAAGAAACTAAATCCATCTTATTTGCTTCATGTTGAGTTGTTTCTATGATAAGATATATTTCAAACTCTTTTGATCTGTATATATATCACATCTTTCAACATATAGATAGTGTCTCTATATCTTTAGGGAAAATATTACAACTTTTAACTCAAGATCCTAAGTTGTCTAGTTCTTTTCATTAGTTTTTAACTACCTTGACGCATAAAAAATAACTCTATCATTCTGCATAAGGACAAATCCAATTATTTTCTTTGATACATCATTATAGATAAAAAAATCCACCATTTCTCAATGGTAGAGTCAATATTAGAGCATTCACTAACCTTTTATTCAATTCTTCAAAACATTATTCACATTATTTTTTCCATATGAACTTAACCCATTTATGTGTAAGTTTAGTTAATGGGTTAAATAATCAAGAAAATTTTTGAACAAAACATCGATAATAACTTTCTAAAATAATAAAACTATATACCTTAGTTATATTTATTGGTGTAGGTCATTCCTAAACTTCCTTTTTCTTCCTAGGATCAACTAATATTCCATCATTAGATAAAATATAGCCAATAAAAGAAACTTATTGAAGAAAAAATTCACACTTGATAAACTTTTCATATAATTCATTTCTCCCAAGAGTCTTCAGAATAATTCTCAAGTTATTCTTATAGTCTATAGCTTTTGAGTACAAAAAATATATCATCAATTAATACTATAATGAATTCATCAAGATATTCCTTGAAAAATATATTCATTAGATCCATGAAAACTAAGGGTGAATTGGTCAGTCCAAAAGGCACTATTGGAAACTCGTAATGCCCATACCTAGTTTGAAATGTTGTCTTTGGAATATATTCTTTCCTCACACACAATTTTTGAAATCCAAATCGAAGTTCAATCTTAAAAAATATTGGGCTCTATGAATTTGATCAAATAAATCCTCAATGTGAGGAAGAGGATACTTGTTCTTTATTGTAATAACATTGATCTCCATGTAGTCAATGCACAACCTCATAGATCCATCTTTTGTTTTGAAAAAGAGAATAGGGGATCCCTGTGGAGAAACTCTAGGGCAGATAAATCCTGTATCACTCAATTCCAATAGTTTCTTCATCAGATCTACTAATTCCACTGTGGACATCCTATAAAGAGTAATTTATATAGGTCTTGAATTAGGAATTAAATAAATAGAGAACTCAATTTCCCACTCCAAAGGGTGTCCAAGTAAATCCTCTGGAAATACATAAATGTATTCTTTCACAATAGTTACATCCAATATTTGAACATTTCATTCCTTACCCATAGATATTTCATTCTCTTACTCCCCAAGAATTGAATTCAGTAGAGCTATTGGGGGTGGAAATATAAAAGAATCATATGGTGAGGTTTCTGTTCCAAAGATAAGGGACTCTACATCATTCTCAAAAATCATAACTTCTTTCTTCTTGAAATAGATCTTCACATCATATTTTGAAATCTTATTCATACTAAGAATTATATCAAAGTAAATCATGGGTATGATGATAAGTTAAGAAACTAAATCAATTTTTTGTGTCATAAGGGGGAGTAATTGACACATCTTTGTTGCAATGATACTTCCCTTAGGATTTTTAACTGACAACTCCTTTATTAAATCAAATTAGAAATGTCTAATTTTCTTAAAAAACTGGGAAGATATGAAAGAATGCGATGATCCGGAATCAAATACAGAATTTTCTAGGATTGAGAAAACAATTAAAGTACCTACCACCACATCGTTGGGAACTTCAACCTCATAATTTGTGAATGCATAAGCTTGGTCATTCTCCCTTGTACTTTTTTGGGGAAATTTTCCTTTTCACTTAGGACATTCATATGCATAATATCTCATATATTTTCAATTATATCATTGAACATTGGTGGATTCTTTATTTCCATTGAAATCACAATAATAGTGGCCTTTTTATCCACACCTATAAAAAACACCCATTCCCTTCAGGAAAGTACCAAGGTGTTTCTTCTCATAATTACTGCAGGGTGGAAAGTAAACTCTTCTCTTCTTCCCCATTTCCTTTTTTTTCATAGTGTTTAGCATCCCTCTTTTTATCTTACTTTAATTTTAATTCATATGACTTAGAAAATTACTTTTCTGTCTTGATAGAACATGATACTATATCTTCATATGATGAGAAATTCTTAGAGACTAGTTTCCTTCATAGTTTTAAACCATCAAAGAATTTATAATATTTCTCCTTGGATTATGTATGTAGTATATAGAATTCCTTGCTAGCCTTTTAAAATTGTATTCATACTTCACAGTGTTTTCATCCAATTTTTGTTTCAAACTCAATAATTCTCTCTCCATATCTTCTCATTGTTCTTTAAGAAAATATTTTTTGAAGAATATTTCCTTAAATTCCCTTTATTAAATTTATTCTATTCCATATTTCTTCTTCTTATTATGAATTAATGACCACCATTGATCTTCATCTCTTGATAAATGATAAACTTCCATGATAACCTTCTCCCTTTCATTATATCTCAAAGCGAGAAATATCTTCTATAAGGAACTTATCCATTGCTCTGGTACGAATGGGTTTGTAGTCCCATTGAATGATGGAGGTTGTTATCCCATAAAGTTGTCTAACATTTATCCTCCATGTTTTGGATCAAGATGTTATATATGTGTAATTTTATTATTCATAACTTGAGTCATATGTCCCAGTATAGTTATAATTTTCTCATCACCTGTCACAGCTTCAGAACCAACATTATTATTTTTCATTAGAGGTAAATCCCTATATGGGATACATGTGTTCATTCAGTTTCCATTTTTTCCACTAGTATCCATTTATAAATAACGGAATATACTAAATTAGGTTATGAATCATAATGTATAATTTCAAACTAGAAAAACACTTAACATAAATTGAAATTTTATACATGTCTAATTTCATAATCATAAGCATAGTTTATTTGAGGAAGTAATTACATTTAAATACTTCATAATGGATTGTAAAGAATATTTTAATTATCCTGATCATATCCCCCAAGATTGTCAAACCAGGTACGCATTAAGGCCCATTGTCATGTTCAGGTTACCCTGAGTTAAGCCCGGAAAACCTTGTTAGAGTTTTTACTCTTAGGTACGTTTGTCCCAGAACCAAGTCCACTTGTAGTATCCAAATAGAAATATATTTTCAAGTAATATCCACATAATCTCTTCCTTACCAAAATTATAGGATGTTATTGTATGTTTATCCTCAAATTCTACCTTGGGTCTTTGTTCCCTAATCTATTATTTCTAAATCTAGTTTCCAAGTTTTCTACTAAACTTCCAATGATACCAAATGTAATGAACTAGAACCTAGTTTCCGGTAGTTGGTTCCTTATATTAATAAATTGTAATGATTACAAGAAAATGATATCCTAAAGGAACAAATAGTTTAGTAGTTTTGTAAAACAAGACACAAACATAAGTTCAACATTACAACTTGAAATAAAATACATAATAACAATTCCATTGGAAGTATCTATAACTCCTAGATTATCCCTACAAGTTATTTATAATATACTTCTTTACATCCTGGGGAAAAATAAAACATAACTAAGGGGTGATCTTATATTCTCAGTAAGTGTAAGTAATTCAACATAGGTAATCAAAAACATAAATACTAGTCATGGTGAGAAACTAAAAACACATTCCTTTAAACATATACTTGAGCATAATATGGTTGGAATAAAATCTGAATGAATAATGTCATAATAAAACATAACCATGTATATTCTACTAGTCTAATCACATGTATTAACACTTAATTGTTTCATAATGAGTTAATTCATAATGTGGGACATCATAACCATTCTGTCAAGACCTTGTTCCAAACCCATACAAAAATGGGGAAAACCCAAACTAGTTTGTTTCATGAGACCTACCGATGCACCGAGGGGATATAGCAGGCCCCAAAGAACACTTACTAAGTCCAATACATTTATCATATGAATGGGGGGAAACATAAACAACATAATCATTCATATTGAAACTAACATATGAAATGTAAATGACTTTCCCCATCCATTAAACATAACACTAACCATTCGAATTAATATGGTGAATGGTTTCAAGATAGAACATCCATATTAAAACTAATAATAAACCATTAAATAAAACATGGCAGATGATATAATAAAATATTAATCCCAATTAAACATAATAATCAACAAGAGTGTTGAAATAGATTAAAATAATTGTATAAAATCTTCTTGTAATTCTTGATAGAAATACTCTTTTACTTTGAAAAGAAGAGTTATTTTGGAAATATATTTGTATAAAACAATAATTTAATTAAGGTAGTTTTTTCTAATAAAATCAGTTATTTTAGAAAAATAATTTTGTTATAGAATATATTATATAGTGCATTTGAAAATATGTAATGATTTGAGAATTTCCTTTGAAATGGGCTTGTTTATTGGGAAGAATTTTTTAAAGATCCTTTTAGAACATGTAACTACCCATAAAATAAAGAAGGATTCTGATAGATACATATATATAGAACATTAACACATATTTTATTAGGATTAAATAATAATAAGTAATAATTTCATTGATTTAAGTATAGAACAAGAGTAACCTAAATAAAAATGGAGGTTCAAGTAGAAAACCCTTACCTTATGTCCAAATGTGTTCTGCACTTGACCTTAAGATACTAGAATATAAAATTAGACCCATTAATAATTTAATTAATAACATATTATAAATTTATATAATTTATTATAATTTTATTAAGTTCATTTATGTCCTTTTGAAAATTTATAAGGTTGAATTTTGTCATTCTGGAGTGTTCGTTTCTTGATATTCATGATCAGTTCTCTTGATTATAAGTATAGAAGATCATGTGGAATGGATATAATTTTATAGGATTGAAATAATATATAATATTAATGAACATATATAATTGTAAATTTTTTATATATAATTTTGTTATATGGTATGAGGATGAATCATTAGATAAGTCATTTAGTGATAATCATTTATATTTTTACAGCGGTTTTTCGATCACACTGAACTAGTTTTGTTATATTATTTAGTATCATGTACATATGAGGGTACCTAAATAATTAAATAAGATATAATAAATATTTTATAATTTTTTCATTCATAAAAATGGTTTCATGACTATCCTTTAAGGATAAATTGAATAACAAATGTTTTTTGTCCACAAAGGTTGTAAATTGGAACCTCTCAGATGGTGATTTTGTTTTTTAAAATAAAAGAGAGATGGTAAGAAGATTGATGATGTATCTTACATTAACATGATATAATTATAGTATATATATTATTACGTATTTATCATGATAATTTGGACAAAGTGGGTGAGGATATAATAATAAATAAAGAAGGAACTTGAAAAGAAAGTAAAAGGAAATGGAATATGATTTTACCTCTAGGATACTCCTCCTTGAAAATCTTCTTAAGGGGATTGATTTTGGTATTTTAGAAATACCAAGAGCTACTGGATGTTGGGAGATACTAGAAAATAGTTTTTGGGTATAACTTTTACAAGATTCAATGCTTAAAGATGTGAGGATAAGAGGGATTGAGGGGTGGTTTTTATAGTGGAGGAGAGTGCTGGTTTTTGAATATCTTATTCATTATTTTATTATTTTGATCAAGACAATAAATAGTGTTTCTTATTGTGACCAAAAATATTAATATGTTAATGTGAGTTCTAACTAATGGTTTCTTACATCATCCATGATGTAAGGAATAGTTTATGTATCTTATAATGTATTTATACTGTAAATTATTGTATTTTACTATTCACCCAAAATTCAAGTATTTCAGAAAAATCAAAAAAATTAACCCCATACATTTTTTGACATTTATAATTCATAAATGGACTCCATTTTATCAAAATAATTTTCTAAATTTTTTAAATTTAATTTTTAAATAAAATCATCATTTACTCAAAAAATACAGTTTTTAAAACTAAAAATAATTTTTTAACACTCTGGAAAATTATCTAAGATCTTATTAAATTATACTAAAATCATAGAAAATCAATATATTTATTTAGGAATACATTTTATGAATATTAATTTTATTTTAAATCAATTTAATAATTTAAAATTGTAATTAAATATCCATTACTCACAAAAATACCTACACTTAATTATTAATTTTTAAAATATTCACTCTCATTTATAAGGTGCCTAAATTTTATTTATACTTACATGGGTGAGGTTAAAGATCATATTACTATTCATAAGGGTATATTAATACTCATAAGGGTGAAGTTACTATTCACCAAAAAATGTAAGTACATCCTATCAGCCTCGAAATATCTTACTGATCGCAACTCTATATGTCCATTTTCTAAAATTCAAAATATAGAAGTAGCAAAATTATGTTTAAAAACTAGGTAATAACTATATCCTATAACAAAGTGCTTGTTTCATATATACTAGGTGTTTCATGCATTCTATATTAAATTTATTTGTAAATACTTAGTTTGTTACAAATCCTTTCTCCAAAAAATCATCCAACTGGGACTTCAGCTCTTTCATTTTAGCTAGTTCCATAGGGTAAGAAGGGATAAATACTGGTTGAGTACCAGATATTAATTCAGAGAACTCAACATCCCTTGCCAATGGAAACCTAGAGAATTCATAAGGAAACACATTGGGAAACTTTATGACAACCATAGGAAGATCACCTCTCAAAGATTATTTCTCTAGATCAAAGGAAGACAACGATATTACTTTCCCAAACTCTGGATAAGATGGTTTGTCCATGATCAACCTTGGGTCCCATTATTCTTGAAAAACATGAGACATAACACTAGGTGTTTTAAAAGAGACCCATCAAAGATAGCAATAAATATGTTATTTATTGTAAATGATCCAATCCATAACAAATATTACATCAAGAGGTATCATGTTGAGAACCACAAAGATCTAAGAAAGCTCAACATCTAATAGAGAGAAGACACAAGAGGGATTACATAGAACCTTCTCTCTCTTCATACCAAGGGGTTTGGCAATATCCATTGTACAAGATAAAATATCCATAGAAATATTTAGTAGATTAATAAATCAGGTTGAAATAAATGAATGAGATACACTAGTATCAAATAGAGTAGTCACTAATGAAAAATCTATTGTAATGGTACCCTCATAGTTTCTGGACCCATATCCACTTCCTTTAGAGACTCTTCCCATATGTAAAGAATATTCATTCTGAATTCATGTGGATAGAACCCTTTTTCACATGAATCATATGATTTCCCCATAGTTTTAAGAGTTTATGATCTTGTTCTAGTATGCGGAGTGTAATAAATATAGACGAACTGCTGCTAGTTCCTCAAGTGTTTGTAAGAGCCACAATTATTGGGTGCCTCAGTGCAACCCCTCTTTGAATGTCCTGAATTTCCACACTGGTAATAGACTAAAGAACCTCTTCCAAACACTAAAGGAGGCCAGGAATGATCCCACCATCCATAAATTCCAGTAGAATCATCATGCGTCATCTTTCACTTAAAGGAACTCACACTGCCACTGGGAGAGAAAGAAACTCCCAGTAGCCCTGACATGCCAGCAAGATCCATTTTGACCATCAGTGATCTATCCAATATATCATTATAAAAATTAATCTTTAGTAATAAAATCTAAGAATGAATTTCCTAAAAAATTCCCAACATGAACCTTCAACCCTTCATCTTCTCCTTCAATACTATCTCAAGTGTGAAATGCACGAGCTTAGAAAAATGGTTTTCATACACTATCATGGTCCTGTCATCCTAATCAAGTTTGAAAAACTCTATATACTTGACCAACAACATCGATTCTAGATATAACTAGTTGGTTAAAATAACATTGAAGTCTTTCCACTCTAAGACCTCATCCTTATTCACTATTACTATAGTGTCCCATTATATCCTGCTTGGTCCTTCCATCACGAAGGTGGGACACTTCACTTTCATTTTTTTGGGTGTGTCCAGTAACCCAAACAAGTGTTCCATCCTGCTCAAAAAAACCTCAACTTCTTGAGGATTATTTGAGCCTTTGAACGGTTCTGGATTCTGGTACAGGAACTCTTGAGAACAAATCTTGAGAATGTCCCTCTAAGGTTCCACAACTAGATCCTAAATAAGAACTAGAGTTGGTTCCTATCTCAGATCTTGGATAGTGTGCATAATCACATCAACTAGACTCAGATCTACTATAACATTTTCTTGATAAGGTTCACCAACAGCTTCCTCTAGGATCTGATTCTCATGTATTCTCAGAGGCATGATAGTACACAACATTAGTAGACAAAAAGAAGACATTATATCAACACTCAAATAGAGTGATAAGTGAAATTAATCCTAATAGATAGAACAAATAGGATTTGGATTTCAGTTTATCCAAATCAAAATAGGAAAAATACTATAACTAATCCTCAATATGCCTTTCCTTAACCACCCCTAGTGACTTAAGGTTCATTGTGTTGATATATGACCATACACTCAATCACAACTACCTTTTAAGTCCTGATAATATTTCACAAATGCATTATAACTTTAAGACAAATGCACAACCTCCTTTGATACCACTTTTTTATGAACCAACCTTGGTACCCTAGTAACCTGATAAGAGAGTCAGCCCTGACATTTCCTGAAGGGGGTTCTCGATCCCCATAGTTCAGAGACTATAACCTTCAATCATAAAAACTGAAAGTGAGAATGATTTTTTCCACTAATAATGTGGATATAAAAGAAAAAAGATAGTATTTATATCTAAAGAAACTCCACTGGGAGTAATGTACCAGAATTCAAACAAGAATTTAATCCCAAAGTACAACAAAAAAAGTGCCAAAATTGGGAAAAATAATCAAGTCCCTAAGGACCCAAATCACTAAGTCCAAGTTTAAATAGTTGGATCCACCTCCAAGATATACCTTTACCTTATTCAAACATAGAAGGAGACAATATAAAAACACCCAAAGGCACAAGTAGGGTGTTATCCAAATCCCAGTAGTATTTCTCCAAGGATTATATAATAAGATTCCAATATCAAATTAACCATGAAATTTATTTCAATTTTTAAATAAACTGGTTTGGAATTCACAAAATCATACTTAAACAAAACATGTTTTACAATTTAAAATATTGAAATACATTATGAATTCACGCTTCACATTTTATATGATGGAAATACATTTCACACGATGGAAGTTTCCTTTAAACCAAGGGTGATTTATACAAATGGAACCTTTCAAAAAAAACACTTTTATATAAAATAGTTTATTTAAAATAGTTTATATAAACTTACATGGATTGTAAAGTAGTTTTGAACAATGGAATATGCATTTGAAATACAAGCAAGCGAGAAACATGGTCATGTTACAAATTGGTACGAAAGTTATAGGATATAGGGACCCAACACTTATGTATATATGAACTTTTGGGACTAAGGTAAAGGGGACTCATCACCATATCCTAAGGAATGGGATGTGCTAATATAATGTTTTAGAACATTGAAAATCTTAAAGTGTTGTCCAAATAAGACACTAACTACCTAAGGATTGCATGAGCTCAAGTAAAAACAATGATGGGAAATTTGTTTTAGGACTATTTAAAATACAATTAAATATCATTTCCCCCATTTAAAATATGCCAATTTTCTCTTTAAAACCATAATGGGTTTTTAATCAAAAACAGTCCTTTTTACAATGAAACCACTAGGTTTCCATCAAAACCATTTTTAATCCATTTTCAAAAAATAGGGATTTGAAACCAATTCATGAAATTTCACAATAATTTTCACATTTAAATCCAACAAATTTAATTTTCAAACAGTTTCCATCCATTTCACAAACACACCCCAATTCACTAGAATTGGGCATTTCCCCAATTTCATGCCAAAGTGAACCAAAACCCCAATTCATTGGAATTGGGTTGTTCATAAAATGATTAAAAGAAATTTATTTAATTTGACCAATTTAATTTTGAATAAAACTGAATTTAAATCAAGAAATTAAATGTCAATTAAGTGGGTAACCAAAGACAGAACCACCTACCATCCTCATGGAAACACAATTCTCACAAAAAAACCCACCAACGAGAATGAAGGTGCAGAAGATCTAGGAACTCAACCAAGAAATGAGATTCCACAACATGGGTCTTAGATCCATAAAACTCAATATGATCCATCAAAATCCAAGGAAGGAATATAGAAAGAGACCAAGAGGCATAAAGAACGCTTATTGGGAAAGACACACTATGATCTCCACAATGATCAATCGCCGAAGAAAAAGGTTTGGAGGGGTTATAGGCTCCCAAAATCATCTAGGGAAGGCTCTAGGTTGAGTGAACAAAATTATAAAGGAAGAAATAATAAAAATTAAACTGTACTAGCTATTAAAAAACAAGGCTTATGGTTTTACACAGTTTGTTACCCAATTACATGTCGTGTAATTAGTAATTATCACATCCACTGAAAAACCCGTCACCACTTGATAAAAACAAATTATTTTAGTTTTAGGATTTATATGATGTGTAACCATATTACATGGAATTTAATTATTCATAAGGCTGCAGAAATGACTGGTTAAAGTTGACAATCCAACAAATCTCAAACTTCACCATTATAGGTATCCTCTCAATACCTTCTCGACCCTACCCATACAAAGAAAAAAAACCACAACATGGTTTAGAAAGTACCTATCAGAAATTTAAGGGGATTTTAAATTACTAATAATATTTTTAATTTGAAACCATGATCAAAATACAAGGACCAAAACTACTAAACAAAAACATATAAGAAAAATGAAACATATGTGACCTAGGATAGAGATTATTAGTAAAGAATTGTTAATAAATGGGTGATAAAAGGTTATAAGTAAATAATATATGGTAAAATATATATGATTATTTTTCTTTAAGATATTTATAATAAATATATATTTATTATAAATTATTTTCTATCATGTATGAAGGAAGTAGGACGTAAGGTAAGGGATTTTAATCTCACTTTTATTTCTATGGGACACATATCATATTAACTTCTTGTTTCTTTTTTGTGCTATATATACAACCCATGAATATATTTTTTGATTCATATTTTGAATTTTATGGGGATTTAAATATCCATCTAAGGTTTTTAATTCATATAGATTTAAATTCAAAATTTACCAAAGTGGTAAGGTTTTTATGTTACAATTCAATTGTTTATAAGGAATATTTATGATTATGTATATGATGAAGAAATACTATAATATATCTCTCAATAATCTAATGAATTTTATTCTCTTTTATTTATTTAATAATAATGAATGTTTAAATTTCATTTTCCTCACCTTAAGTACTCAATAGACCAAAAATATGTTTTTAATGAAAATCAACTTTATTTCTCTCTTTATTTGAAAAGCATTTTTCTTCCATATCAATGTTTTCTAAAAATGGTTCAAATAATTTTTTATCATTATCCTATGATTTTTAAAGTCATTTTTACGATGTTTGACTTTTTAAAAAAACATTTTAAATGTAATCCCATTGTCATTTTCCAAACAAGGTGCTTTTTTTGACTTTTTTTATAAAAGTATGAAAGGAATGTTTTTTAACTTATACAGAATAGATGAAATTTCTTGTCATCATGACCACTAAATGATTTCAAGATTAGTTTAGAATTTTTAATTTTTATTTGAAAATAAATTTTTTTCTATTATATTTTCAAAAAATATATATTTTAAAGGATTGATTGAAAAATGGAAGTGATATTTTCCTCAAGAATTTTTGAGGATATTTTAATGGTATTTATATTCATCAAAGACAATATCCTTTTATTGAACTTATGATTTACTGGGGATATTATCCAAGGATACCATAATTATTCTTTTTATAGATGTTTTATGTTTATGATGAAATTTTTTTTATGAAACTCATTCCTTTTCCACGAGTTATGCTATGATGAAATGATGAAATTTTTATGAAACCAATTCCTTTTCCACATGTTTTTTTATGATGAAATGTTTATGAAACCCATTTCTTATTGTGGTTTATTCTATGATGAATATTTTATGATATTATGGCACACATATGTATTATTTTCATTATTTTATGGTGGTTTCATTATAACCAAGGAAGGTGGTCACATTATAACCAATGATGTTGATCACGTTATAATCAAGGATGGGTGGGGCCTATAAATCCCTATAATACATTGGGTAAAGATTGATATCTCATGAGATAAATAGGAATATAATGGGGAGAGAACCCATTTAATTAAGGGATATTTTCAACTGTGATATTCATGTGAGTTATCCATAACTACTATGATAGTTATTTGATTAAATCCAATACACTATGATAGTCTTGGGAGTGAACCTTAACTAATAAAATAGTTTAGAGAGTTAACACAATCAACTATTATAATTATGAAAATGATCCTTGACTACTAAATAAATTATTTTCTATACTTATGTCTATTCCAAAATTCTATGTCTTATGCCAATGTTATGCTTCCATGGTAGATATTATTTGATTCCTTTATGATTAATGTCTTATGAAATGCTAATATTTATACCATGACTCTAGATTATGATTTATTATATGTAGGGTATGATTTTAAAATGTTTTTCTCATACCCTCATACCCTTATGTTCATGTTATGCTCAAGTGGTCATTTATATTTCCCTTGTTTACCCTTAGTGAGGATATGAGCTAACCCTTTCTTATGTTTCATTTCCCCAGGTTATGAGGAAATGTACTAAGTATGATATGTCTAATAAGGGTTCTAGTTATTAATAACTTAGCGGTATATGATGTAGACATTTTTTAACCAGATTTTTATGTGTCCTTGTTTCCAAAGGCATTAAAACTATATGATTATAGTGTGGATAATTATGTTATTTAATGAATATTTATCTACTAAGATATAATATCTATGTATGAAAAGTGTGGGTAACTATAGTTGGTATCAGAGAAAGGTTTAGTAAAACTTTGGAAATTAGGATGTGAAAACATTAATAAGAACACTACAGAAAATTCAATGTCTATGATAATATCCTAAAGTTTTAGTAATGATCATAAATGACATATGTTAAACCAAAAGTTTCATAGAATAATGTGTCATAATTTAGAAATCTTATAAATTATTTTTCATGATTATGTGGTTTCCAATATGATAATTGTTTCTTACACTATTATTTTTGGTTTTACTCAATGTATGGAACCCAAAGAAATCATATTCATGCTGATTTTGAGGGAAAATGTAATGAATTTCTTCCTAATAACCTAAATTTTATGGGAGATATAATGAAAAATCTTGTTTTTATTAAAATAAAACTTTATCAAGATATGAATCACATTGATCTTCCAAATGAACAAAGTATGGGAAAATGTTCTATTGAGTCCTTAATGAGGTGATGTCTACCTTATTTTAGTGGGTCTACTAATCCATTAGTTTTTTATAAATGGATTGGTTCCATTAAAAGTATATTTCCTATTATCCAGTGTTCATAACATGAGAAAATTATTCTAGATATTTATTATTTGGAAGGAAAAGAAGGTATATGGTAGACTCGTATTAAAAACATGAAGAAACAGGAAGAAAATGACTCTATGGAGTGGGATTAGTTTAAGAGATTATTTTTTAATAATTACTTTCCTTATATTCTTCACACAAAAATGGAGAAATAATTCCTTGTGCTTAAACAAAAGGATGATAAATATATTAGTACCTATGAGGAATGTTTTACAAGGCCTTCTAGGTATACTTCTGGCATTATCATCTAATATAAAAGTAAGGTTCATAGATTTTTTAATGTCTTAAAATAAAGTCTCTGAAGGAAATTATCCATAAGGGAATTCATTATCTAGGAATAAATAATTTTATGTACCATCAAGGTGGATATGGAGATTGGAGTTACCCATTAATCTCATGGTTTTGATATGAAAAAAATATGTAATTAAAATGAAATTTTAAAAACCATAGAGATAAGAAGATGAAATTTCTTTTATTCTCGAAGTGTGAAAGGAAACATAGAGGAGATTATATTAAGGTAACACATAAATGTTTCAAGTGTGGAAAGGAATTTCATCAGATAAATGAATAACTAATTGATGGGAAGAATTTAGCTAATTATATGAATAGAGATAAATAACCACATAATGCATCACCCACACTCTAGTGTTCTAAATGCAAGGATTATAGGCATTATGTTAACCAGTGCCCAAATCTTAAGGTTAATGACGATGATCGAAATCAGTAACCTATTAATCCTAGAGACAAAGGGAAATCCCATTAAATCACTATTTCTAATGAGGGTTATGATAATGATGTGGTGAAAGGTACACTTACCATCCACTCTATAACTATTAATATCTTATTTGATTCTAGATCTACCCACTATTTTATATCCAAATAATTTTTTAAGGGTATCACTATACCAACTCATTGATTAGATGTTGAGTTATTAGTAAAAACCCCTAATGGTATAATGATTTCATCTCAAGTATATGATTATTCTCCAGTTAAAGTTTGTGGGAATTTGATTCTTAAATATCTATTTATTTTTATTTTGGTTGAGTTTTATGCTATCATATGCAAGGATTGTATTTCTTTACCTAAATCACATATTAATTTTTTGAGGAATAGAAGTCACAATTGATATTATAAACCAACCTATTTTTCACTATCATTATGGTGATAAATATGAACTTTTGATGGAAATCACATCCATTGTATGAGTATTTATTCCTATTTAAAAGGGGTGTTTATCTCAGATTGTTGGGGAGAAAATTTTCATCAAAGATATGCCTATTGTGTGGGAGTTTGTTAATTTCTTTCCATAGAAATTGTATGGTCTTCCACCAAATTGTGGGATTCATTTCTTAATAGAACTCAAACATGGTTCTACGCCTATTTCAAAGACTCCATATATAATAGACCTAATTGAGTAGAAATAAATAAATAAGAAACTCCATGAAAATCTTGATAATGGATTCATTCGACCAAGTGTGTCTCCATGTGGTGCACCAGTTCTTTTTGTTATAGAATAAAGATGTATCAATGCAACTTTTAATTGATTATAAATAAATTAATAAGGTCACTATCAAGAATAATCATCTTATACCCCATATTTATTACTTTTTTGATAAACTATATGGAGATCAATACTTTTATAAGATTGATCTTCATTCTGGATATCATCAACTACGGTTAATGAATAAGGATATAACCAAGACATTATTCCATACAAGGTATAGACACTACGAATTTATATTGATGTCTTTTGGTATTACTAATTCTCCCACTATCTTCATGGATTTAATTAATAAAGTCCTTATAGATTACCTTGAAAAAAAATTGTAGTCTTTATAGATGATATTATTATATATTTAAAGAGTAAGGAAAAGAATGAAGATCATTTGAGAATTGTGAAGAATGCCTTGAGTAAGGATATTATTTATGAAAATTTTACCATGTGTGAATTTTTAATTCATACAGTTTCATTCTTGGGTCATATAATCTAAATTAAGGGTATATTAGTTCATCCTTCAAAGATAGTGGTTATTAAACATTGGACCAGAACAACCAATATGACTGAGATCTATAGTTTTCCTTGTTTAGATGGATTTTTTTCAATTATTTTTTGATAATTTATCATGAATGTATAATCCAATCACCTAGCTTAATAAGGATGGAGATAATTACCTTTGGATAGATAAATGTGATGAAAATTTCAAGGAACTAAAGAGAATGTTAGTTATTTCAATTATTCTTAGTTTACCTTGTAGTGTAGGAGGGTTTGAAATATATAGTGATGCATTAAAAAAGTAATTAGGATGAATTGTTATGAAAAATGGTATGGTGATAGCTTATGACTCAATCCAATTAAATTTTCATGAGAAATATTACCCAAATCATGATTTTGAGTATGCTATGGTGATTTTTTCATTAAATATATGGATTCATTATCTTTATGGAGAAAGTTTTGATATATATAATGATCATAAAATTAAAAGTAAATTTTCACATAGAAAGTTTTGAACATGTTCCAGATAATATGGTTGGAGTTGATTAAAGATTATGACTGCTTAATGCATCACCACCCTAGAAAAGAGAATAAGGTTTAAGATTCTCTAAGACGAAAGGATCATTCTAGCTTATCTATAATAAGGATCACAAAATAACCAATATTTATGGATTTTTAAATGATGTATATTGAAATCATTAAGGAAGAGGAGAAATATTATATTTCTCAAATGAGTGTTCAAATATCTATTCAAGTGAATATTAAAGAGGTGTATAAGGAAGATACGGAACTATAGAATAAGGTGAGAAATGTTTCTAAGTTTAAACTTGATTATGGTGGAATGATAAGTCTTATAAATCATGTATGTGTTTCATCTATAGCAAATTTGAACAAGGAGTTATTATATGAAGATCACAATTCAGCATTCTTGTAATGACTCTGATTTTGTCATGTATTACTTTATAATATTATATATATTATTTTCAAAGCTAGGCACTAAGACAACAAGAGATTCCAAGGCCTGATGTGTCCAAAATTAATTTTTAAAGTATTTTAAAGATATTAAAATCATGAACATACATTTTTCTTGAAAAAATAAAATAACTCCAAAATGGGGGGAATATCATAAATAAAAGGGAACCATTGAGTTCATAATAAAGGTTTCACCCTATGTACAACATAACTTATGTTAGAATCTGGATTTTTTGAAAAGTTGTAGCAAGCATGAAATTAATAAAATAAAAAAATTATTTATTTATTTTATTTTATTTGATGCAGTGACCTGCTTCCTATATTTAAATATGGTTATGATCTAACTCTAGAGTTAGTCTCATAACATAGGGATTGAGAAGATCCATTGGATATGATTCATTATAGGATCATTGACAGAAAACTTTGGATCATATCAGATCAAAGATCATGCGTTAACGGAGTTCATGGATCTCACCAATGACGGAAATATAGGATCATTATTCATCAGTGGTCAATCCAAACTTCGGGTGGGATATTTGATTTTGGTATTTCCATCCCTCTATTTTATCCAAATAGAATTCAGATCAATTCAATAAACAAAAATTTATTCATGCATCAATAGTAGATTTATTTTCGATGGATTTATTTTGTTTGTTGGTTAATTCCCTCTTCATTCATCAATTTATTTGACAATTTATCGAAGCCAAAAAGGAACAAAGATTAAGGATCATTCCATAAATATTATAGTTTATAGATTTCTCCCCCATTTCATTGAAAATTCATAATTGGTATTTTATTTGGCCAACATTTCGATGAATACCCTATATTTTATCATTTCACGACCGTTATTTGGCATAACAGATCAATATCATGATTACGGTTTTTGGTCGAGGGTGTGATTGAGGTGTGACTATGAAAAAGAACAACTATAGGAAGATCGGAACAGATTGGTAGATCCCATTCATCCTGGATTCAATTTTAAGGCTATGAACAATTCATTTGGTCATTTCCCATGCAGATTCAATGCATGAAATCCTAATATCCAACAATGGGAAGGTAGGATGACCCTAAATCTAGGATTTTCTTGTGAACTATGGAGAGGCGATGTGAAAGATGAATTGGAAGAGGTATCAGTGGGATCTGGAAATTTTGGGTTATATGGAATGTAATCCAGAATTACACACCTTCGGTAGACAGAATGCCATGTGACTGAAAGGTGTTGTCATGGCGCTCTCAAATGATGTTCATTTTTGGGTTATTTAGGTGCAGTAGAGTGGCTGACCAAGGTCATCTCTCAAAGGAGGAAGTAAATTTACCAACATATTAAATGTATTTGAAAATAAAATAAAATGGAAGAAACAAACTACTTAAAAGGATGGGGTTTTTTTTATCATTTATAAAAGAATAAAAATAATGTTGGAAGAAGGTTACATTTTTAAAATGAAATTTAGTTAATAAGACACAATGAGAAGATATTTTTTTAATATTTTTAGAAAGAGTAATATATCTTACTCTACCTATTCACTTAATTATTGATAATTATCATTTAAATTAATATCCACTTAATTATGATCCTCTAATTCGCTAACCATCAAACCCTATAGGAGTTGACTTAACCACAAAGATAAAGAGTTAAACCCTAGGCTAGATTTGGAACATGAAATCACAACACCCTGCTTTGATTGTCATTGTAAGGATAGATTATGTATAGTGGTGAATTAGGGAACATAACTAATATATAAATGAGGATGAATTTTTATTAGGTATTTTATTTTAACTCTAAAAATTTATCCCGTGTGGTTTTGTTTTACTGATTAACTTTGCGCTTTCACAATATACAGAAATCTCGACCTCACGTGTTTTTGTGTTAATTGTTCAATTTATTACATAGTTTATTTTAATTTAAAAACTCAATTTATGGATCATATTAATTGAATTATATTATCTCATTTATTCAAATTAAATGAATGAATAAGTTAATAGTTAGATAAATTACAAAGAAAAATACTCTTCCATGGGAGGTGTAGTCATCGTAGAAGCAAATTGCATTTGCAATGGTTTAGAATGGTAATAGATCAATCAGGATTTTACTCTTGAGTTCCATACCAAAGAGAGAGATTAAATGAGAATAAAAACAGAATAAATCAAAATAAATATAAGTGTAACTAATAATTTTATTATGCAAACACAAATATTACAAGAAGAAGAAGAAAAAGAATGCTTCAATGAAGGGATCCTTGCTGCACGAGATACCCTTGTTTAAATGCTTCGAGAATTGGATTTGAACCAATTCTCCTCTTCCCTCAACTTCTTAATTCATGTCCCAACCCTTATAAATGAGAAAAATATCAATTTATAGAGTGTAGGGGAGGCCAGGTTTAAAGAGGTTTCAAGTGTGAATGGGGAAATTCATCTAAATAAATTAAGACAAATTTCACCACCTGTTTGACCTAAAAAAGTGTGAACCAACTATGCTTCTAGAATAATTATTCATGAATTTTTTTTCTATAACTCCTCTCCAAATTTGGCTCCAATACAAGCATGGATAAATAATTTATGACCCAAATACACAGTTGATGTCCAATATGGCGAGTCCATCCCATCTTTGACTTAATGTCCCTTTTACTACAAATAAATTCATGATTTACCTTCTATTTCATGAATGAAAGTTGTATCCCATTAATTCAGGAATACATTTTCAAAATTTTAAGTTCAAATAATAGATAGAGAAATATTTATGTCGTAATTACTACAGTGCACTTTAAAGTGTAAAACTATAATTTTCATAAATTTTTTAAATGAGTGATCTAATCCCAAATATTTTATAAATAAACTTATTTAGAACAATTTGAGGAAATTATTTCATTTATTATCAATAAAATTTTCAATAAAATTTTGTTTTATTAGTGAACCCTATCACGCAATGTGTGACCCATGTTTTCAGCTCGGTGTTTATCTTAGAGGATATATGGGCACAGGAAGGATGAAGTACATAGACATGGAATCTGTTAGGTGTACACAGGCATGGAAAAATATACATAGGTTGGTACACAGGCACAACCAATGGTACACAAGCATGGGCAGGTGGCATGAGCATTGTGTTGGGAGATCTCTATACATCATGTATAATTACTTATGCGGTATATATTTTTAGATTTGCATACCGTGCAAGGAATCATAGAACAGGAAGACCATGGGATGGTTGGACACAATGTGTATGCCCAATACATGTCATGTACCCCCTTTGAAAGTGTTTGGATCCCTTTGTTTCTTCAATTTGGACTAGTATTAGTTGAATATGTTCCAATGGTCCATCCCCTTGAGGGTATAGTGTGGAATTATGTCCACATATCTGGATTGTTTTGTAGAGACTTGGATTTTTAACTATAAGACTTTGGAATATTTTTAAGAATATTTCTGAATCCAGGTTTTGAGTCGGTGTAGGGTTTTGGATCCCTAAGAGCCTTGTTGAGGTGATATTAAAAATATTAAATATATTTTATCATGCATGAACAGTTTCTTTTGAAACATGGAATAACTTTTGATCAAAGTATCAGATCAAAAATTTGAGATTGTGGCTAGGCATGACATAAAATTTATTGGTTCCAGGTGGCGGATCAGAGGTGATTTGGTAGCATGTTTATTAGTGGGGGGTTAAATGGGATTTATTGATTTAATAAAATTAAATCAACAACCCTTATTCCCCTACCCCATTGTTTTTAATGTAATATGAGGTGAAAACCTCATCCCCCTTTGAAATAACAGACAACCTGAGGACAAAATCGAGGAGAATAGTCACTTTCAATCTCTAATCTTGACGACAATCACTCTTGGGTCATGGTGTATCATCCTTAGAGGACATATCTAACCCCAAAGATTTATAATTTCATGAAAAGGTAAGAAGGTTTTATTTTTAAGTATCAATCCCCTTTTTATTCATTTTTTAATGTTTTAGAGCCCTTAGATGCTTTCTAGGGACCTCATGAGGGTCAATTTGGAGGTTTCGGGGGAAACCAGGGAGAATAAATCTTCTCATAAGAAATTCCTATTCAAAATTCCCTATCAAAAAACATGTAGTGTTGGGTCAAATTTCATGTGTTCTTCCCATTTGGGGAAGATAATTTTAGGGACTACACATCGTGTATCAGGGTTACATGTCATGCAATGACCCCAGGTCATGTGGCTAGGGAACATGGCCATGGAAGCTATGTGAGGGGACATGGATGTGTATAATTACATAGTTGAGTACACAAACATAGGGGTCCATACATGGAAATGGGTTTAAGACATGTCTAAGTGGCCAATTAGCCCAGACACACCAAGTACCTGGGGGTGCACACTATGTGTGAGACGCGGTTGGTTGGGCCTGGTGGAGGGGCTTGGTTAAGTAAATACATGTCGTGTATAGTCAGTACACTCCATGTATACCCACATTACTATCCAATCCATTCATTTAGAGGACACTACTATGTGTTCAGGTAGGGTCACACACTGTGTGGACCCCCTTACACATCATGTAGTCATTTTTTTAGGAGACTTTCACCTTCCATATATTCTTCTTTGAGGATATGATTTAGGTATTGGATTAGCCTATCCTGAGCATTTATCTACATAGAACATGATGGTGTCCATGTTTTGGGACTTAGGGATATTCTGAGAGGCGATGTTGTGGGTATCTCTAGTTAGTGATGTTTGGACTATCATTGGTTGAGTGATTCCCTTGGTATATCCCTATGAGGGTACAATGTAGAATTACATCCTCATTATAGGATTGTGATCCCCTTGATATGATGATATTGTATAGAGTTATAGTATCCCTCTAGAGAGTCTTTGGTGGTATCCTCTATCATGTTTTTTTCCTATATCGGGTTCTCGTTATCGTCATGAACAACACTACATGATAGGAGATCCCATATCTATCAGGATATCCCAGTAGTGTTTGTGGAATCATTCAATATATGATCCCATATGTAGTGGGTTGAATCAGTAGGGTTTGTGGCATTATCATGTATGTGATCCCCTACTCAGCAGTCATTTTATGTAGGGTGGTGGAATCGTTGGATATATAATCCCCTACTTTGTGATTTATACCAGATGGGGTTTGCGGAATCATCATGGACAAAAATACATGGGATAAAATCCCCTATCTCATAGTTTTGATCAATGGGTTGTCATATTGGGTTGTTTTTTCCCCCAGCGGTACTGGGTTTGATCCCCTTTCTGATAGTTCTTGTGTTCAAATTGGGTTTTTTGTATCCCCCAGTGGATCCTGGGAGTGATCCCATATCCTAGGAGGTGTGGTACTCAGTATTATAGACTAGGTTTTATTCCCCCCCAGTAGATTCTAAGATTGATCCCCTTTCGGAGTGACAAGACTTTTTTGGTTTCAGTAGGGTTTTTAGCATCCCTTATCAAGTATGGGTGAGATACCCCATCTGAGTATTGAGATATTCTAGGATATGATGTGAATTTATTCATGGAAATATCTAAAGATCATGTCCTTTAAAATTTATGTCACATGGGATGGTGGGGGTGTTCCATCAGCTTTTTGATACCCGATGAAGTAGTATATCTCATATATTCCATCTAGTATGGAAGATTTGTTCCTCATGGAGTATATCTATTAGATGAGTGTCATATGGGATGATAGAGATTGTGGAGTTTGTTATTTAGGATGAGTGTTACCTTTAGATCCTCTATTTAAATCTATCATCATCTTTAAGGTAGGAACACCATAAGACTTAGAGTCTGAGATGAGTATATCTAGGTAAATTTGGTAGTTCATGTAGTGTTTTCACATTCTTTTTTAACACCCATTATAGAATGAGATAACTATTCATGCATAGATAAGGATGTTTGAGATGGATTATCTCTCTCTTATTTGGGTTCCCTCTAATTGGGTCGAGCAGACCGTTTCCTTTTAGTTGCTCTATCTTCTTTTGGGTTTTTGGGGCACCTACTGAGTATTCTTAAACTCACCCCTACATGAGATTTTACCACACCTTTTGTGTCTTATGAAGACCATAGACCTTTCAACGGATTATTAGGAGTACATAGAGTAGGCAGAGACCAGTGAGCTAGACCGACCAAGGTGTTTTTTGGATCTAGGTTGAGGAGCTTACTAGTTGTTTCATTTGACAGTGATCCCCTCATTCTGAGCATATTAGATGCTTTTACAAAAAAAATTGGTGTGTTTTTACCCTTTTATGCTTTTAGTAATTTTGATATACTTTGGTTTGGGATAGATTTAAACATGAATTTTATTTTTACATCTTTTTATATCTCTACATTGTTTCATAAACGTGGTTGTGGGTGAGTGCATATAGGTACCTTAGGAAAAGGCCAACCATTTTTGTAATATTCCTACTCAGTACTAGTATCCATCCCCTATCCCATTGGAGGAGATATTTGGGAGTCACATCTTGGGCCCCATTGGGTTGAGTCATGAAATATTGGTATCCGAGTAGGTTCCACTTTAGGACTTTAGTGTCTTGAGCTTGGTTTGGGTTGAATAGTTCTAGTGTTAGGGTGTTTCAAGTTCAGATCTCAGGACAGAGGATCCATTGTTGGTAAAGTATCAAATGTATCCATTCACCAGGACTCTGATAACCTACTTTTGGACTTAGTACATTAGAACATTGGTTGTAAGGAAATAATGGTACATTCATCATATAGCACTAGTTTTTTATTTTTTTCTTGTCCTTCTTGAGTCAGCTCCCCAGATATACTATTTGATCATGGAATATCTTTAATTTGCTTCAGGATTCCACCATTAAGACATCCATGCAAGGTTCCATAATGGTATTTTTATTAATATCCACCCTAATTTCAATCTTCTTTGTGGATAATTTATTTAGAGGCTGGACCTTTAGGTAGTCTACTAGTTGAGCCACCACCCTAGAGTAGCACGTTATCCTGGAAGTTCAGGCCAAGTATGCATGCAGGCTGAGTGAATTTAATGAGTTATAGAGGTAATGAAATATGATTTATCGAGGTGATCTATACCCCTAGGTATCAGATGAATGGATCAACACAATCATGCATGTTTTCAACCTTATGAGTACACCTTCTGATTAGATGGTGGTCCTTGTGGTGAGACTTACAAATGGTTTAGTCAAGAGATGGTGGATTCTGGTGATGCATACCCATGATGAGGAAACACTCACTTAGGTGGAGTTTGATCAGCTCTTTAGGGAAGAGTTATATCCTACCATATTAAGGTTGGTGAGTATCTAGGATCTTCTACAGCTTCAGTGGGATAGAAAGTCTATGGAAGAGTACTTAGTGATGTTCATAGACCTATTTCAATACTCCCTAGATATGGTTTAGGGTCTATTTTTTTCAAGTGTGTACCATTGATTAGTGCTTGAACCAATAGATCATGTCATCATTGGTACCACTACACATCCCCACCTATGCTGGTGTGCTAGAGCGGGCTTTGGTGGTGGATAGATTTTTGGCTGAGAAGAATTATATTGTTAGTTTTGGGAACATAGGAGATGAAACCTTGGCAGCTAGTAGATGATGGAAGGATTAGGGATCTGGTCATATGAGATGCTTCAGTAGATGATCCTATAATAGAGGTTCTGAGTTTCAAGGATTCCAGGATGGTTTTGTTCAGCTACAGGAGAGGTGGTATTACACTTTTGACGGATGGGGACATCTTTTTCAAGATTGTATGACCCATCATGATACTAATAGGGATCCGGTCAACATACTACCCTAGAATAGGTAGCATTAGGAGCATGGAGTTTCAAATGACAATAAATGTGGCATAGGATCAGGGATGGAGACAGTAAGTGGAAGATGGTACGAGTTACCACAACCACCCCTAGGTGGTATATGACAAGCTTAGGGAGCTGGAAGACGTGAGAGAGGATAGTTGTGGGTTTTAGAGGTCTTTTACCTAGAGGTAGGGAGGGTTAATAGATGTATTCCTTTTTTTCCTTTCTACTTTATATAGTAGTATTGATATAAAATATTATGAGGTACTCATTTCTTGTCGCTTCTTTCTCAAGGTTTGTTCAGAGTGATGCGGGGTGTTGGTATAGCCCTATGCTAGTGTTGTTTTATATAGATTCTAATTCATGAGGAATAGGGATTATTTCTCCACCAAGATGAATTTTTTTACGTGAGTAAAACTATGTGGGATAGTCGATTATGTCAAAAGAGGATAGTGTCAAGTTGTGGTGGATCAGTCTCTCTGACTTATGTGTTCAGGGTCAGGTGATGTGTTGGTAGTTTACAGATGAAGGGACTAGTAAGACGTGGTGTGGGTTCTTGGTAAACCCTTTATTTTTCATTAGTACCCTCATGTGATCGACATCATCTTTGTACAAAATATTCTTTTGGAGGACATGGTTCATTTTAACATGACTTCAGACTCATAATAATTAGGGATGTGTCTCCCACTAAGATGTATTCTTGAGACGTGATGCAAAACCATGTGGGCAAGTAAGTTCTATCCAAAGTAGATAGTATCAAGGTGCGGTTGATGAGTTACTTTTAATTTTGTGTATGGGGTAGGGTTATATTGGTATCTATTCTAGGATAGAGAAATGGTGTACCTCTAGACCCTATGGATATAGATAGACTATGGTATTTTGTGTTTTCCACCTATCAAAGTGGAGGAGACATGATTCCATTGGTTTCACAATGTTGACCTGGTTTGAGATATAATTGGGTGTGGTGGTATTTATGGTTCCTTATAGTGTGTGATTATTAGCAGCTTGGGAACCCTTGGTGAGATTTCTAGCATGGTAGTTCCAATGGAGAGATCAGTTTTTCATCATTCCACCTGGGAAGTCACTTTTTAGGGATGAAAATATTTATGCTGGGGTGGTGTAGCAAATTGGTTTTTGAACTGTAAGATTTTATAATATTTTTCAAAATATTTCCAAATCTAGGTGCTAAGTCATGGTAGGATTTTTGGGCACATAGAGCCTTGATGCGTTGATATTAAAAATATTAAATATATATTATCATGCATGCATATATTATTTTGAAACATGGAATAACACCATAGAGGAGTCTTGGATTGAAAATATGAGACAACATTTGAGTTAAAAACATTATGTTTACCCACAGTACGACAAAAACTTTTTCAGCATTGGGTGTCGGTTCCGAGGTGAGTAGGTGGGGTGTGCGTTGGTCGGGAGTTAAATGGGAGTAATTGATTTAATAAAATTAAACAAATAACCTTTATCACCTTAAACCCTTGGTTTGTATGGAATAGGATGTGAAAACAACCTACCCCTTTTGACTAATGGGAGACCTGAGGAGAAAATCGAGAAGAAGAGGCATCACCGATCTCTGATCATGATAGTGATCACTCCCAAATCATGGTGAAATATCTTTGGAGCACGGATCTAACCCTGAAGCATCGACATTTATCCATGAGGTAGGTGTATTTTTTTAAGTCATGATCACATTTTATCCATCATTTTAAGGATGTGGAGCCCTTAGATGCTTGTTAGGGACCCCTTGAGGGTTGATCTGGAGGTTTTAAAGGCAACCATGGTAAATTGGGATACTCTAAGCAGATTCCCATTTAGAATTCCAGATCACACGGAGTGTAGTGTAGGTTCAAATGCCATGTTTTATTCCCACTAGTGGAATATGACTTTTGGGTAGTATGCACCATTTATCAGGGTTACACGTCACATAATAACACTAGGTCATGTAGACAGGGGACATGTCCATATATAATTACATGGTTAGAGTACATGGACATGGGGTGCCAGACACAGGCATGGGTTTACAACATGTCCAAGTGGCCGATTGGTTAGGACACACCATATATCAGGGGGTTCATTCCATATATGATACACAGTTGGTCGAGCTATGTGGAGAAAGCACACGGTCAGGGATCGGGTGAGACAATACTCATTGTGTACAGCCTATACACATCATGCATGCCCATATTCTCATCCAATTCATGCATTCAAAGGACATGACCAGGTTTTAAGGTGGGGTCACACATCTTGTGGACCCCCTTAAACATCGTGTATTCCTTTTTGGAGTAGACTTCCACCTTTTGTATATCCTTTTTCATATCTTGGATTTAGGCCTATGAGTGGCCAATCCTAATTAGTTTTCTGTGTAGAAATAAATGGTTTCCACTATATGGGTATTAGAGATATGTTGAGAGGTGATGTTTTGGGTCACTTCGGTTAGTGATTTTTATACTAGAAATGGTTTAGTGAGTCCATTAGTTTATCACTATGAGGGTAAAGTGTGTCATTACATCCTCATTATAGGATTGTTATCCCATCAATGGGATGAGCATGGATAGATTTGTAGTATCCCTCCAGAGAGGTCAGGTCGGGATCCTCTATTGTGTCATTTTACCTAGATCAGCTTCTCAGTATCTCCATGACCAATACTACATGGGTGGAGATTCTCTATCTAATAGGATATCCTAGAAGGGTTTATGGAATCATTCGATATATGATCCCCTACATAGTGGACGGAATCAGTAGGGTTTGTGGAATTTTTTGGGTATACAATCCCTTAATCATCATTCATTTTATGTAGTGTTGTGGCATCGTTGGATATACAATAATCTACTTAAAGAGTTATACCATGTGGGGTTTGTAGAATCGTTATGGCCAACACTACATGGGTGATGATCCCCTATATTAGAGTTTCGATCTCCAGGAAGTAAAATTGGGTTGTGGTATTCTCTAGTGGTACTAGGTGTGATCCCATTTCTAAGAGATCTTGTGTTACTGGATTGGGTTTTTAGTACCCCCAGTAGATCTTGGGAGTGATCCTCTATCTGAGGAGGTGTGGTCTTCAGTGTTTGAGACTAGGTTTGTATTATCCCCTAGAAAATTATGGGAGTGATCCCATCTCTGAGTGATGATTATTTTCATGGTTCCATTAGGGTTTGTAGCATCCCCCATTAGTGATGAGTGAGATCCCCTATCTAAGTATTGAGATACACTGGGATCTATCATGACTTTCTTTTTGGAATGATATGAAAATCATTTCCTCTTGTATTTACACCACTTCGGATAGTGGGGATTTTCTATCAGCTTTGTGATACCCTATGGAGTGGTATCTCTTGGATGTGCCATCTAGGATTGAAGAGTTGTTCCCAATGGAGTGTATCTCTCGGATTAGTGTCATCTGGGATGACAAAACTCATGGAGTGTGTTATCCAGGATGAGAATTACCTTTTGATCCTTGATTTGAATCTATCAATGGAATTAAGAACATAACCTCGTGATACTTGGAGTATGAGATGACTATATCTGGGTGAATCTGGGAGTTCTTATATTTTTGTCACATTATTGGTTGAAACCCCATATGTACTGAGCTAACTAGTCATGTATAGCCAAGAATATTCAAAATAGATTCTCTCTATCTCATGTGGGTTCCCTCTGGTTGAGTCAAGAAGACTATTTCTATTATGTTTCTCCATTTTCTTTTGGTTTTTTGGGGCATCTACTAAGTATTTTTATACTCACCCATGCACTGAATTTTCCTACATATGTTGTGTCTTGTGAAGACCACAAGGCTTTTAACAAAGTCTAAGGAGGACCCAAAGTAGGTGGATACTAGTGATCTAGACTGACTGAGGTGTTTTACGTAGATGGTATAAGAAGCTTACTAGTAGTTTCATTTGACACCAATCCCCTCCTTTTGAGTAGGATGTATGTTTTATAGTTTTTAGTAGGTGTATGTTTTTTACTTTTTATGATTTCAGTAATTCTGTTATACTCTGGTTTGGGATAAATGTATGCATTCATTTTAGTTTTACATATTTTTATATCTCTGCACTGTTGTATGGAGGTAATTTTGGGTGTGTACATACAAGTACCTTAGAAAAAGTACTCACATTTGTGTGATATGCCTACTCGGTGCTAGTGTTCATCCCCTAGCCTATTGGAGGTGGTATTTGGTAGTTAAATTTTGTGCCCCATTGGGTCGGGTTTTGACTTGTGATCCCTTCTAGAGTATGAGTCTCATATAGAGTTGGTGGTTTCCTTCTATGATACCCAAGTGTGATCCTATATCATTTTATAATATAGGTGAGGTTTGAGGGATTGGGGTTCCCCCCATTGAGAAGGTAATTGATCCTCCATCATGTAGTCCATTTCAGTAGGGTTTTTAGTATCATTGGTGTACAATCCCCTACATATAATGTTGATCCAGATTGGGTTTGTGGTGTCCCCCAATGTTTTTAGGTGTGATCCCCTATCAGAGTATTGATTTATTTAGAGACCTATTAGATTATGGGATGAGGACCAATGATCATGACCTATTGGATGAGTGTTTATGGTGATAGTATGGATCGTGGAGTGGATTATTCCAAAATGAGAATTGATTTAAGTTGAATCCTATGGCTGGCAGTTTGGTTGGGGCCTCCTAGAGGTGCGATGTACTTCCTGAGTATATCTAAGTTCTTTTTTATGAATTGATTTCTATATCTTTCTTATGATCTAACTATTGTTGACTATTCAAGTTTAGTTTTTATGGGGTGTCTTACTAGGTATTATTATACTCACCCTTGCATGGGATCTTCCCATATGTGTTGTTTCCTATGTAGACGACATCCCATTTGATGGTTTCTTGGGAGGATAGGGTGCTAGTGGAGCATATTTTGATAAAGAAAGACTAAGGTGTTTTCTGGGTGGTTTCATTTTATAGTATTCTTTTCTTTTTGAGTAGGTTAGTCCTTCTATAGTTTTTATTTTGGTTTTTATTTGGACCATTTATCGATTTTAGTACATTACTATCATACTCTGATTGTGGGGTCATATATGTATGCATAAATTGGTTTTATGTGTTTTACATTTCAAAATTCTATGGTCTTGGAGATGTGCCTGTGTGTACAAGTGAATTAGCTTAATTCCACCCATGTGTGTGATATGAATACTCAACACTGGTCACCATTCCATGGCCGATTAGAGGTGGGCTTGGGGTAGTTACAGTTTGGGCCTTGTTGGGTAGAGTCATGGAGAGTGGTATTAGAGGATTCAGTACTACCTTAGGACTGGATTCTATGATATTGGTTTGGTTTTTATGGAAAAATGTTACATGTTTCGAGATTGTCCTTTAGGCCGAGGACTCTAGTGTTGGTGCATCAACTAACGTATCTATACACTGGGATTTTGATCTCCTTCCCTTCAACTTGGTACATATAGACTTTTATTGTAGGAAAAACAATGGTACATGCATAATATAGGAATGGGTAGTGGTTACCATTTCCTTCATGAGTCATCTCCCTAGATATAATCTTTGACCATGGTACATCTTGTTTATTTCAGGATGCCTCCATGAAGGTAGCCGTCCAATATTCCACAATGTGAATATGAGTATGATTCATTGAGTGATGACGATTTGTATAGGGGAATGTACTGAATATAGTACATGTGAGTGGTTTACTAGATATACTACCACCTGTTGAGAAGAATCTATAATTGATAGTTCAAGTTGAGTATTCATGTAGGTTGAGTGTGTTGTATGATTTCCATGGGAAACTGCCCGTCAGGTTTCGAGAAGAACCACACCCCATGTGGATAAATACTGGACAAATGCAGTCACTCAATTTTTCTACCTTGTGAGGACTCCTGTAGATCAGATGGTAGTCCTCATGTAAATTCTTCTTCAGCAATCCAATGGTAAATGGTAGTGTTTAGTGACTCAGTCACATGATGAGACACATATCTCCTAGTCATATTTTGAGCATCTCTTCATGGAGGAGTTTTATCTGACCACATTATGATCAATGCACATTCATGATCTTTTTCATCTATAGTGTGGTGGTATGATTATGGAGGAGTATTAAAAGAGGTTTAATGATCTCTCATGAAACTCCATTGATATGGTGTGGGGTTATTTATTTAGATCATAGACAATTGAGTAGGGCTTATTCCAAGATAGCATTGCTTCAGTGATATCTCTTTTCATTCCCACTTATTTTGGAGTGATAGAGCTAGTATTATTGGTGGAGATCTTCCTTGAAAAGCAAGCGCTGATAGTGGGTGATGGTAGTGGGAACCAAGGAGAAAATACCATGGAATTAGGTAGCTAATTGCAGTTATAGGGATAAAGTAATGTAAAAATATTTATAAGATGATCCTAGGATATAAGATCAGTAATTCAGGGCTCTTGGGATGGTTTGAGTAATCCGTGGGAGAGATGGTGTTTCTCCTAGGACAGTTGGGGACATCTGGCACATGATTATTTGACCTGTAGTATAGCATATCAGGATACATTTTATGGAACACTGATGTAGAGACATAGGTAGAATCATGGTGTTATTCAATTCAGCAGACATAGAAGAGGGGTAGGTAGAGTATCAGGAAGTGGTTGGAGGTTTAACTGATTACCACCACCACCCCCAATTAGTCCACACTAGGCTTAGGGGGATGGTAGTCAGGGATGAGGATAGTTTCAGTCTATGGAGTCCAATGACCCCAAGGATTTAGGGATTATACATGGTATGATCTATGACTTTTCTAACTTATATTTAGTATTGATAGACACATGTTCAATTAATTCCATTCTTTCCACTTCTCTAGTTTGGGACATTGATATTTTGGTTGAGTCTTGGCTCAACCCTTGTGCTTGGAGACTCTGACAGGTGGTAAACCAGTGATTGTGCACTTCTGTTGATAGTGTGATATGACACTTGGAGGTGAGAGATTTTTATGGGATCTCTTTGTAGGAGTGATGAGGCCTTATGATGTCATATTAGATATAGATTGAATATTCAAAATTCTTCTGACGATTGATTTCTTTAAGTGGAGGATGTGGTGTGTCGGTGGTGATGGAATGAGGTTTTTATTTGTGGGTTAAAAGGAAACCTTAGTTTATTAGGATGGTCTTAGGTATATGTGATTACATTAGATTAGCCACCAGTTAGATAGCACGAATCTTGGAGTAGTGGATGCTATGGGATACCAATTCCCTAAAGTAGTGGAAGAGTACAGGGATGTCTTTCCTGAGGACATTCCAAGCTTAACTCCCTATCGAGATCAAGAATTCTACATTTACATAAACCCTTGGATGGATTTGATATGTTCACTAGCATATTTGATGGCTGCCAAAAAGATATCTAAGCTGAGGGTACAGTTAGAGGACCTATAGGAGAAAGGATTTATGAGACCCAGTTTTTCCATCAGGGTAGCACCATTATTTTTCACCAAGAAGGAGGACAAGAGATTGAGGTTGTGTAAGGAGTATTGACACTTTATTGAGGTGATTGTGAACAATAAGTATCTATTTCCAAGGATTCATGGCCTCTTTAATCAGTTGAAATGGGTGTGAAGGTTATCAAAGATTGAACTGAGATCAGGTTTTCACCATCTATGAGTGCTTCATGAGGATATAACAAATACGAAATTCATATGACATGATAGTTATTATGAGTACTAGGTTATGCCCTTAGTCATGATGAATTCTCCAACAGTTTTCATAGGGACTCATGAATAGGATCTTTCAACCTTTCTTAGAATGGTTTGTGTTGGTCTTCATCGATGATATCCTAGTATACTTGGCATCTTAGGGGGGTCATGTGAGACACTTGAGGATGGTCCTAGACACATTATAATAGCAGTAGTTTTATGGAAATCTCTCAAAGTGTCATTATTGGATTTTATAGGTCCACTTCCTTTTCCAAGTCATCTTAGAGAAAGGAGTGGCAGTGGACCTAGTAATGGTTGAGGAAGTGATTGCTTGGGAGCTACCCAAGAGTGTTCCCACGGTGCGGAGTTTCCTTGGGTTTGTAGGGTACTATTTGAGGTTTGTACCCTATTTCTTCAGAGTGGAGTCACCCTTGAAAGATTTTACTTGAAAGTTTCATCCTTTCATGTAGATAGAAAGGTTTCAGAAGTGTTTTTAGGAGTTGAGTAAGAAGTTGAAAAGTTCCCCCATCTTGAGATTTTCATATGAGGGAGTCGAGTATGTAGTGTTTTGTGATGCCTTAGGGACCAAACCTAGTTGTTTTTTGATGCCGAGATACGAATTGATTTTATATGGGTCCAAAAAATTGTGACCACATGAGCAAAACTATATGAACCACAATCTTGAGCTAGTAGCAACAGTATTTTCCCTAAAGATATAGTGACACTACCTGACGGGAGAGCAGTTTATCATCTACTACCACATGATTCTCAAGTATATCTTCTCTCATATGAATTATTTGAACTGAAATTTCATCTGAAGCCTCAAATGGACATATCTAGATGAACTGAGCCTTCACCCAAACCTAAAAGACTAATTTGGAGTCAATGAGTGGGGTGCATGGAAGTTTTAGCTGTTAGGTCCAATAATATCATTTCATATGAAAGCACCAAGCATGCCAAAGGTGAAAATATTTTCCATGAATTCCACCAAGGTCAATAGGATATAAAAGGACATCATGCACAATGTTGAATATTTTCATGCAAGAAAATAACATTTCGCACAACAACTCCTTTACATGCCAAAGGTGATGTCAAACCATCTATCTTATATGACCAATCTCCCACGACAAAGGAGAAGTCTCACGCAAAGTCTCTTTTTTCACCCAAGGTCTTGCATGCCCATCGGTGAGGATTTCATCTATAAATATAATCTCACCACCCCCACCACCACCCTCCTATAGGAGTCTTTTCAAAAGAATAAATACCACTCTTGTGCATGAAAACCCTTCTCTTCCATGAAAGTGTGAAACATAGACCACCTAAGGTATAGAATATTACATGATAGACCTTCTGTGGTCCCAAACATGACATGGAACACAGTTTATTAAACCTCACACAACTCCTCTTATGTATTTTGAGTGTGCTAAATAAAATTTGTAAGTGAAAAAACCTAATCTATGCGCAACACAATTCTTGCATGCACCTACACCTAAAGACTCTATGCCCTGGCCTTGTGCTATATATCCCTACCCACGCAACTCTTGCATGCATACATCCAAATTTTTAAGAAACAACTCCTTTGTCCCCTAACTAACGTCCCCTATGACCTCAGTGCACCTGTTGGCTTTCCTACTTCTTCTAATCATGGTTACCCTAAGCTAGATTTCTTCTGAGAACAAGGAATATAACATAGACCACATGATTATCCACTCCTCCTATTATTTTACCCTCGAAATGCTAACACCATGCTCTGTCCAAAGGTGCATGAGTAGTGGTCACATAATCCCAAGGGGTGAGGATTGAGTCCCCCCCCCACCACATCTAAGCTATATGATGTAAATCGGACTAGTTCCATGTCCTACTTGTATGATGTTAAACTACACGACAATATCCATAGCACATGATGTTAATCTATAGTCTTTCCCTTTGTGATAAACACAAGATGCTTTGTGTATGAGTGGTAAGGGATTAACCCTACACCTATACCACTCACATGAAAGGAGATTATCTAGGAATCTTCCATGTGTATGCTCTACACTATACCAACTAAGAGAAATCCTCTTGAGAGGGGTTTCTTCAATTCATAATCCCCACATTATCCCTTATCAACACTCCTTTCTCGACACAAGAATCCTTACCACATGACATTAAACTAAATGGATCAATCCTATCACATGAACTTAAATTATGGCATTGGACTACTTAGATTTTTATCCCTATATTATAAATAGGGTATGTAGGATGCCTTCCTGAGGTTTAATCTTGACCAATAGTAAACTTATCTGCTCTCTCAAAGGGATGCGCATCTGGTTTCTCCTCCATGGTGAATTCCCATCCATAGATAAACCATTCAGGTGTGACATCTTCCCTCCTAGGTAAACACCACCCATATCTACCTCCATGGGGAGTTTGATCCAACCACCCTAGTTCTGCCTTCATGGGGCGTCTGAACTAACTACACTTGTACCACCTCCATGGGGAGTCTAATATAACCACCCTGGTTCCTCCTCCATGGGGAATCAAATTCAACCATTCAGGTTTAGCTCCATAGGGTTTTCCCATATGTCAATAAACCATTCAGGTGTAACATATTCCCTCCTAGGGATGCACCTCCAGGTCATGCCTCCACTGGGAGTCTAATCTAACCACCATGGTTCCAGCTCCATAGGGAATTTGATCTAAACACCCTAGATCTGCCTCTATAGGTCATCTGATCTAGCCAACCTGGTTTCTCCTCTATGGGATGTCTAATCTAACCACCAAGGTTAGACCTCCATTGGTAATCTAATCCAACCACCTAGGTTCTGCCTCTATGGGGTGTATAATCCAACCACATTGGTTCCACCTCCATGAGGTGTTTGATCCAACTACCCTAGTTCTGTCTCTGTAGAACATATGATCCAACCACCTTGGTTTTGCCACTATGGGGAATCTAATCCAACCATCTGGGTTCACCTTCAAGAGGTGTTCCCATCAATTATTAAATCATTTAGGTGTGACATATTCCCTCCTAAGGACGCACCTTTGGTTTCTACCTCCATAGGGCATATGATCCAACCACTATGGTTCCACCTCCATGGGGCATCTGATCCAACAACCCTAGTTCCACCTCCATGATGAATCTGAACCAACCAACCCATTTTTGCCTCCATGGTGAATCTGACCCAACCACACTGGTTTCACCTCCATGGGTAATTTGATCCAACCACCCTGGTTTCGCCTCCATGGGATGTATTATCCAACCACCCCAGTTCCTCCTCTATGGGGCGTCTGATCTAACCACCCTAGTTATACCACCACGGGGCATCTGATCCAACTTCCATAGTTCTTCCTCCATGGAGTGTCTGATATAACAAACCTAGTTCCACCTCCATGAGTTGTTTGATCCAACCACCTTGGTTTCTCCTCCATAAGTCATCTGATCCAAACACCCTAGTTCTACCTCCATGAGGTGCATAATCCAACCATCTGGGTTCACCTCCTTGGGGTGTTCCCATCCATAGATAAAACTTCAATTTGTGAAATATTCCATCATAGGGAAACACCTCCTTGTTCCACCTATAGGGGAATTCTGATCAAATAACTTTTCCCCACAAGATATTAAACCTTTTCCCAACCTATCCCCACAAGACATTAACCATGTTCCTATGTCCATAAGACTTTAAACTTGTTCCACAACTCATAATACATACCTCATGAAAAATCATGGGGTTTATGAGGTAAAAAACCTTGGAAGACATACTCCCCTGGAATTATTTACCATTTTGATTGACATGGGATGCCTTCAGTTTCATACCTTAAGATTCCTCACATAAGATTCCCACCCAAGAGGAAGAATATAAGTGACCAATGTGCCTAGTTTCATACATGCCTAGTGAAGGATAATGTGACTACTCTCAATAATGAAGGTTGTTTCCCTATCTATAAAAACACATTATTCCAAAATAGAGTAATTAACCAATGTCCAAAAAGATATGGAATTGGGTACGCGTTTCACAAACATGACTCAAATCTATGAGAGAGACCTGAACTAAGAAACAACCTCCAAGTAGGAATCCATGGAAGGAGGAACCGACATCCCATAATCCAGTTTTGATCAAGGATTATACATTCCTATTAATTGATGAAATCCACCCACTATTGTAAAGTTGGAATTCGGGGTAATAATAATGTCAGCACACATTAACACGTAGGCGGGCCCCAACAAAAGTTTTGGAAACAAAAATGGTGCACCCGATGTGAATTTATTCTCCTCAACTTGAGGGCTAGTAGTGTTGGGGAATCATCAAATTTTCATTTCACTGTATTCAAACATCTAGTGTAATGTCCTACTAAGAAAATGGTGGGCCTAGCATGGAACTCACCAAATATTGGGGCAATTAGTAGTCGGGAATCCTTGGTCTTTGGCATTTTCAGCACGGATCTCTCTCTGTCTTCAGGAGATTGGATGAAACTGGGGCATTGGGAATCTATCTCCTTATACCTATACTGATGGATGAATCCACACTACTTATAGGACTTTCAAATCAAGGAATTAGTAACCTATCACCAATAGGTGCTGAGGTAGGAACAAAGTAGATGTGGAAATCCTACATGACTCCACCTATACCACAAATTATGAAACAAACATCCTATACAAGAAACCCATGCCCCGTTTCACCCTTGTAGATCATCTAATGAAGGTTGATTAATGCTCTCATGCTTCGTTATGAACAGGATGTGGTTATTCCCACAAGGTATATGGCTCTCCAAGACCTAGAGACATCATTACCTCACCAACACCACTGCCCCTAAGGGACGCACATGGAGAAATCACTCCCAGTTTTGATGGAAAACCACTTCAGGAGTCTCTCCCCAGATCGATCCTATGATTTTCTCCCCTAAGATGAGGAGTTAGGGGATTCCCAACTCAACTCACCCTGGTTGTGAAAAATGCTCAGGACCCACCATGAAGGGATCCCACTAGTCCATGTAAGCACTATCAATGATCAACCCCTTAGTTTGAGGAACGGGTGGATTTTACCCATGATCTGCTGACCCAGATCTGAACCACCTGATGCCAACATCGGGTCCAGGATCAGTAGAATGCTTGACAAGGGGTATCATATTCCATGGCTCTATTGGTCCTCTCCACCACTGACGTATTCTTCCAGATCCCTTCCATAGGAAAATACAAATCCATTTTTTCTCGTTTGGGATCGAGATGCCATCCACACTATAGGCAGGACCGGTTGACTCTTTCAGTCATTGTAACCACTAAAAATTGTTACAGGACAACCCATAATGAGGATATTTGGTACAGAGATCCTCCCCACATTGAATCAACCCAATAAAAGGTCCTCCCTACTTTATTGGCAACCAATCAGGCAGAGTTCATCCTCTCTATTTAAGAAATCAACATTGAGGTCCTCCCCCAATTCCCTCTAGTTAGTATAAAGTTCCTACCCATACTTCTACTTCTCATAATAGAGTTCCTACATTTTTCATGACCAATCAGTGTAGAGGTTCTCCCCGACCAGTATAGAGGTCCAACTTGTACTTCTACTTCTTAACATGAAGTTCCTCCCCATGTCACAACCAATAATTGTGGAGGTCCTCCCCACACCAACATCAACTTGTATGAAGGTCCTCCCCAAAACCATTTCAATTAGCATGAAGGTCCTCCTTGTGATCTAACCAACCCAAGAGGATGTTCCCCCTTAACCAAATAGGTATGCTTCCCTAAAGAACCATTCTAGGGAAGAAGGTTGAACAACCATCATCATAGACAAAATCCCAAGAAATTTTAGGTCATCATTAACCTAGTCAACCTCTCAAATTATAAGGGGGAAAGAAACTCAATTATGAAACCTTCATCCCAGTCATCATCATTAGAGTTTGGGGTAGGATCCTAATATGTGTAATTTTTCGATCATAGAAGATGAGTTCTAAAGGTTCCTCATATTCCTCCATAGTTACATGTAAGTGGAAGAAGTTCTGGAACCCTTCTAGGGGCTAATAGTGCATCCATCCCCATAGCCATCAGTTTCCCTCTCCACCTATATTCAATACAATGGTGAGTTATTCTGGTTTGGGTTGACCCCTATAGATGGTGATCAATTTTTTGGAAAATAGAGGAGTTATTATGACCTCATGCATGAGGAAATTCAAAATAATATATCCTAGGAGGATGCAATGATGTGGTTGGTGCTACCTTCGAGAGACACCCCAGCATGTAGTGAACAGATACCTCACCCTATGGCTTCTATACTAGCCAACTAGATGTAAAATTGATCTATATCAATTCTGCCACCCATCTCTTGGATAGTTCTAATCAAATATTGGGCTAACCAGAAATAGGGACTCCCTCTGAGTAAGAGGTCTTGTTGGAGACTCTTGTCACTGATCAACTATCAGTGGTATTCTATCCTCCGATAACTACCAACTTTGACATCTTTTAGTCCCTCACCAAGGTCCAAGCCATGTGTTTCCACAAAAACATCTAGTAGATGTTTCACCGCCTCTATGATCTAAAATTGATCAACATAAGAATCTAAGGGAAACTTTAGGATATCGATCATCAGTGTCGATTGGTTGAGTTGGGAGTACTCCCAATGGATTAGTTCCCTACATCACTCAGTTAATACTAAACCCTCCAATAGATATACATCAAGAGCTTCATAGGGCTCCACTATATTATGTAATAGTAATCTCTACATGTACATATCAGAGGATGGGGATAGTATGCTACTCTAAACTTCATACATGTCCTGTGATGGCCTGACTTAACTGTTGATAATGAAAATTCTACTCCATGTATAGTTAAGGTAAACATGGTCATCCACATCCCATCAAATGATCAGAGGGATAGGTTCACTGACACAGATTTTGATAGGGAAGATCTACCCTAAGGGTAAATATAGTACTATACTGACCCTCATATAGGTTTCTTCACTCACCAACAAAGGAAAAATATTGGCCTCAAGGATCCTACTAATGAGGAAACTTTTCCTTCCTGTTAGAACGTTAATAAGGGTAAGAATCATGTAGAACCCTCTAACCCATCTGAACCTACACCAAATACATAGGTAGAATGCATTGTGGTTGTATTTCTTCAACAATTTGAAGAGTGGAAGAGGATCATCAATGATCTCATTGCTGATCAGTTCCCAGATTACACTATCACCTAAAAGGATCTCATTCCTCCCCTCGTGGGGTAGCAATTCCTACTTATCTAGTTTCCCCTAGTCGAGCTCGATAACCTTTCACATCTAAGAATATAATAGGCTAGGTTGTATGTAAAGTGACTAAGGTATGAGTCACTGAACCCACCCAAGTAGTGTAATTATCCTCCATAGTACCTAGGTTGATCTACTCCACAAGCCGCTGAGCCTCCTTATCAAGTTCATGAGTCTGTCAAATCATTAGTGGTTAGGAATCCTCATCAATATTGGGACCCTCACCATGATGATTTGATATCCACTCTCACCACTCACCTTCAGGCCCTAAAGACCTGACAGGTGTCGATCCCACCTGATAGAAAGTTTTACCTAGAATGGGTGTATGATATGTGAGCACCCCTAGATTTTGTAACCCTAGATTTTTCACCATTCAATGGGATGGGTGAACCACTATCTCATTTTTTCCACATAATCTCAAGGTGTGGACCTATATTTGAAACCCTAGAGCAGTAGTAGGCCACAAAGCTCCAATTTTTCTTTAAGATATTGGACGGACCTATATTTTTTTGGAACAGCTAGCAGCCCATAGGGTCCATCGCTAGTTGGAAAGACCTTCGTAGGTAGTTCCTCTTCCAGTTCATCTCCACCATGTGCAAAACAAGAATTTTTTACTTCTTCAAGTACAATAAAAATTCTATTGAGTAAGTCATAGGTTTTTTAGCCCATTGTAAAGGACTTTCATATTCACTCGACATTTCCCTAACTCATGATCAATTTATAATGATTTGTGTGGGTAATTTCCATACTAAGATGGTCCCTACCCTCATCACTTAAAGTTTCACCTATTGGTTCCAATATTTTTATAATAAGGCCCAACATCTGGAGGAGGCCTTGAAGAAGGATAATTAATAATGTCCATTACCTCTTTAAACTCCCATGAGAAGGTCATCCAAGGTAGATACTAATACCACGGTACAGGTAGAGGCCCTAGAGACATTGGACATGTATGCCTTGTTGCTTAAGGAACCTCTCCGAGCATAGAATACCTACCAAGGTCAACCTTTACCAACACAGAATGATCCGGAACCTCCTCACCAAGTGTATCCCCCTATACAGAAGAATTCATCTCCATACCCTTATCAGGATTCATCCCCTAATCAAGGTCAGGCTCCCATAGTGCCCTTTTCATATAGAAGGAACCAAACCTATTCTTTCTAGGATGCATAGGTCCCATTCCATTTCTTATGTACCCTATATAATGGGTTTAAGAAACTTCTAGAGTGAAAGAAGCCCTAGGAATGAGTGGATAATGGTTTGGACAAGTTGGGTGAGGTCCCGAAATAGGTAGTTCATTTCTTCACAAAGCCCGGTAGTAATAGTGAGAGATTAGGTGAGTGGAAGACTGCTTCAAACTGTGGAACCCAGAATTATGATGAATGGATGGATCATAGGGCAGTTGATCACTCCCACAGTGTCATATATTCCTACCTAGGTAGGCCATAACCTTATGTGCTTGCCCCTCCTTCTCCAACCGCTGCTTATGCATCTACATTGTAGCCTTCTAAATATCGAAAGAGTAGGCACCAATGGAACAAGGGAAACATGAGTCCCCTATTGGAACTAAATTCATTCTTCACCCTTAGTGACTTTATTCCTCCAAAGTTGGTAACCACACCCAGGGTCCACCCAACACTAGAGGACCCCCTGATGAAAAGAAGGAGTATGTATCTATAAACACCATCGAATTGGTGGACCACTTCACACTTACCGATAATGAGGAATACAATTTTGACCCCCTAGGTGACTCTGGTTTACACAATCAACGGAGAGGTCAAGGAAATTATAATTTTTGGAATGATTAGGATAGTGCCTTAGGCCTATCCATGAATGATACCAAGACCAAGTAGTAGGTGTTTCACAGATTTCATTAGGAATGGTTCTCTTAGACCGGTCCATTAGACACACTTCCACAGCTGACCATGTTAACTGACCAAGAAGAACATCCATGACTGCACTATGATCAGCTGCATCCAGCTATATATAGGCATCATTAATCTAATATTCAACTAAAATAACTTTAGGGGGACTTAGTTAGTCAGTAGAAAGATATTTATAATACCATCCAGAACTTGGTGGTATAGCTAACATCACACGTCATGCCTCTAGAAAATGAGCACCCTCCCCCCCTTTAGGAAGAAACATGCATATGGTGTGGAAGTAAAATGTGATAAAACACCTCCCCAACATAAATTCAAGGCTCTCCATCATTGAGGCTCTCCACTTGTCAAAAGAGATGTCTGAGGACCTTATAGAGGCCTTGAAGGCCCCCTCCAGTTTAAAATAGAGGAAGTTGTTACATAGGCCTAGTATACAGAGGATATTGATTAAGAGGAATTCCAAGACATCATATCATTATTCATATAGGATGAAAGCGCCCTCATATAGGGGAACATATACCCATTGTACATCCAAGTTCATTTCAATGGAATGGAGATCTACTACTGCCTAGTGGAAATAGGTTCCGAGATTAACCTCATCCCGACCTGAACACTTTGCAAGTTGGGACTGACTGAAGAAGATCTAACTCCATCCAACCTAAATATTTAGGGTTATGACATGACTTAGCAGAGACCATGTGGCAGGATTTAGTTGAATCCCTATTTAATAGGCTTGGTAGAAATCACTGAATCTGTGGTATTATCTCAAGATATCACCTACAATGTGCTGATGAGTAGGCCATGGAGTCATTTGAATGTGTCAATCTCCTCCTTATATCACCAGTGACTCAAGTACTCCCTAAATGGTTGAGTAGGGGTACTTCAAGGTCATTTATCCCCATTATAATCCTTTGAATCCTACTACCTAGATGTTAGATATTACAAGAGAGCGGGAAATCAAGTTCAAACCAATGATAACAAACACAAAACCATCGCAGCTAGTCCATGGGAATACATAGATGAGGTATTCATTCTCCCAATTCATCAGTTGGAACCCACAATGCCAGATCTATGAGGTTGTTTTGTCATCTATGAGACGAAGTCTTGCATCATCCCTGAAAGGAACATCCCTAGATTACCCTATAATCTTACACATGACAGGATCAAGTGATATTAGAACCCCTCACCCCTATAAGGTACCGACATGTTCACCCCATGGCCACCATTTCATGGCACACCTGCATATTCCATAGGTCAGGTTTGAATCACTATAAGCTAACTCATTACCATTCCTTTAACATCAATAATTTACCATGTTGTTGAAGTCTAGATGGAATTATCTAAAAAGCCTATGTCTCTATAGTTTCAGCATATTAGGAACCCCTCAATGGGGGTTCCGTATCACCAAATCAGACACTCGTGCTCCCTCAGATTCAATTATCTTGGATGAAAATCCTCCCATTTATTCTCCTCACTCATACAATGAAGTGAATTTGGAATATTATCCTCCTTAATTTAATGATGGAGTCTCCACCATTGTTGATGATTTGGTTCAGGTGAACCTCTGTACCAAGGAAGATCTATGTCCAATGTTGATCAATGCATCCATGCCCCCAGAGGAGTAGTAGTAGTATATGGGTTTCCTGAGGTAGCATTGTGATGTATTAACCTAGATTTATGGTATACCCTCAGGTCACCATCCACCATCTTGGTCTCCTAGTAAGTCACCATGGATTTAAACAGCCTCCTAGAAATATTCACCCCTCTCATGATGCCATGGTAGAGGCCAAGGTTGATAAGATTATCAAATCCAACATCATAAATGAAGTCTAGTACTACAAATTGATAGCTAACATTTTCATTTTCAAGAAGAATAATGGTAATATTAGAGTCTATATCAATTTTCTGGACCTCAACTTCCATTTTCCGAATGATTATTTTCACCTTCTAATGACATATCTATTTATTGATTCTTCATATGGGTTCTAGGACCTATCCTTCATGGATGCATACTCTAGGTACAACTAGATCTATATGGCCTTGGGGATGACTATTCCTCTACCTTTGGATCACCATAAAGGACCTTTTCCTATAAATTTATTCCCTTCACCCAGAAGAATACAGGATCCACTTATTAGCAGTTCATGCACCACATATTCAAACTGTTCCTTGGGAAATTGGTAGAATGATATGTGGACACCTTGGTGGTCATATCCCACCAGTGATAGGACCATATTAAATACCTTGATAAAGTTTTCATATACCTCTACTCCTGATATTTGAATATGAACCCCTTGAAGTGAACATTTGGGGTTACCTATGGGAGGTTTCTCAACTTTTTCTCTAGACACATAGGCATCAAGATTGACATGGGGAAGATAAAATCTATTATCAAGATGACTCCCCTGAGAAACCTTCAGAAGTTTCGAGGCATCCAAGGCCACTTATCCTATATATTTCAATTCATTATGAACCTGGTGGGAACTTTATTCACTTTTTGAAGATCGTGATGATAGGAACCATTTACTTGTGGGATGAGGAATGGTAATCTTCCTTTGAGGAAATCAAGTGGTATCTTCTATAGCCTATTTTTTTATGATGGCTACCTTAGGGAAGCCTCTGGTCCTCTATGTCACTGCCTTGGAATAGTCCCTCAGTGACTTTATTGATCAGAAGAACAGTAAAGGAAGAGATAACAGATTGTACTATCTCAGTCTCATGATCCTCAACACAAAGACTAGATACTCCCCTATAAAATAGAGCTTCCTCATGATAATTTTTTTGGTTCAGATGTTGTAACAATATCTACAGTGCCATGAGATACAACTGGTTTCTTAATTAGACCTTCTAAATTATATCTTTAATTTCTCCATTTTGACGGGACAACTGGAATGTTGTGCAGTGATCCACTAATAGTTTGAAATATGATTCGTTCTGTACAAGGAAATCAAGGTTCATTCATTTCAAGACATCGTGGTTTTCCATCCATCCCCTAAATAGCCACCCCAAGATGTTTATTTTCTAGATGAGGCCATCCTGTCAGTAGAACAATCCACACACTATTGGAAGATTCACTTCGATGGTGCTTCCTAGATCCTAACCAATTGAAATCTCATCAACCCTAAGCTCAACAATATGCCTAGGGATATTCTTCATCACCCTATAATAGGATATCCTATTATAATCATTCCATTTTTCAAAAGGATACACCAACAAAAAGGCAGAGTATCAGGCTCCCATTACTAGTCTCGAGCTAGATATCGAGATGGATGTCAAAGGAGCCTCTGAGCGGCGGCATCCCTCCCATCTCCTGTGACTAGGGTTTCCCTGAGTTTCCATATCCTTACTTCCTTCGGTCGGGTTCATTCGCTGGTGTTGCTCCCTCATCGATCACAGCAGCCGCGTCCTTGACTCGATGACTCCTGGCACGGATTTTCGGCATCGAGTGTCTCGATCTCAGATCGTCGCTAGATCTGGCGTGTATCCGGTTCGGTGAGTTCCTCTGTTCTCGGCTCGACGTCAGATCCAGCATACATCGGTTTCCAGGAAGCGGATTCGGATGTTGCAACAGACTGGTTCGGTTCTTTCCGGTGTTGACTTCTTTGGGTCGGTGTTGGTGTGGTTTGGCGGGTCTGTTTCCTTTCGAGGTCTTGGCTTCGGATTCTTTAGACCGTTGTTGGCGTGGAACATTGTCGTTTCTGGGATGACATGTCTTCTGTGGGTGGCGTGGTGATGGCTTCGGAGCAGTTGAAAGGGGGAGTTTCTGGTTTTAATCTTGGTTTATTTTCTGGGTTTAAGCTTGAATTTTGAGTAGTTTTTTTGTAAGTGTGATGAAGTTATTGCGGTGTCCTTTTCACCGAAGCTTCCCTTCTTGTTGGCCCTTCGATTCCCATGGTTCATTCTTTAGGAAAGTTAGGGAGGGTTCTTCTACAGCTTTGATCTAGCCAACTTCATGCTCAAACTAGTGCTATTGGTTCATATTGACTTGGATCCCCTCAACGGCGATGCTCCATAGATGTGTTGTTTGGTCTTCCAGTCCTAGGTGATGAAGAAAGGACTTCACACTCTTTGGCTCGTCTTTCACTTTGATCTTCTGCGGTTGTGGCAGAGGTGCCTTGAGAAGCGGCAAGGCTTCTCTAATTTTGATTCCAGCAGTGGTTTCTCATTTTTGTGGATGATTATTTTTTGTTGTGTGGAATGCTTTTGGGACTCAGGATCAGAGACACAGTTAGACGGGATCACAAGTTTCAGTCCCTATGAGGTTTTAGAGCTGTCGTTTCACCTGTGCAGGCTTTACAGATTTGGACGTTTGGAGGGTATGGAGATGCCATCGGATTGAGCCTATGCTTCATTATAGGACACTTGTTTTCTATACAATCCTGCATTGGGTGATAACTTTATCATGTCTTAATTTCTGTGGAGAGTTAGTTCTAAGTTGTCAGTCTAACTTTTGTTTTCTATGATCTTTGGGTCGGTTAATGTGTTATGTCATAAAGTCTGTCTGGTTTCCCCCTTCTTTCATTAAAAGGGGATTATTTTCAAATAATAATAAAAAATATATAAGGCCTTCAGGCCATTGGAGATGGATGTCCCCCATTTACATGTGAAGGGAGAACATGAACTAATAATCATTGAGATAAATGGTGACTATGTAATTATAAATCTAGAGCTCGTGACCTTTCTGGAGTGCACTCATTAGTTGATGGACTATTTCCTTTGTCAACTAGAGGTGACTCATGTCCCTCACTCAAATAATGATTGAGATGATTCCCTTCCATATTAGCAACATCTCTTACATAGCCTGACTAGGATGACGTGTTCATTCATGTGGTGAATCAAAGATTCATCACTCTCATCATTTCAGATTATGATGATAGGAACCAGGTAAACCAGCTGGCTATTATTGGTTTTACATCAGGACCCTTAGGTTCCCCCCACACACAAAAAAATAAACACCTAACAAGACAACTCTTTCATTTAGTATCTCTAGTTTAGTATTCTACCACTAGATCTAGCTGAGCGTGAGAGAATCTGTCGGTGTGAAGTGAATATTACCCTATAGAGTATGACTAACCTTGATTAGACTCTCTAAAAATGTGGGTTTTATGGAATTATCCTATGTTTCATTCATAGAGATGAGATTCCCCCGGTTATGTAGGAATTTTATGTTGAGTATTGTGGTGCTCGTCAAGCAAGATTAAATCTCTCCCACTACATTCGGAGGTTGGTATACTTATGAACCACCATGGTACATGACTGCATCATGTTTTCCTATAGGTTTCACACATTTCAGATATATTCCAACTTCATTAATCAAAAAATGAATCCCCTCCACACCACTAATTATTTATGTCCCTTTGTAGTATGGGGACTCAATATTATAACCCCATATCCTCCAGCAATAGCTCACTGTTTCAAGTTCATTCTGACCACAACGTATTTCTTTTACAATTGGGAATAAGTGATTCCTATTAAGGAATTCAAGGAACAATACATGATCTAATTTTTTAGATCACACATTATCCATAGATTTGAAGTCTCTCACACCATTCTCACTAAAAATGAAACCAACATTTGGGATACTGAGCTGAATTGATTATACACCAAGTACAGTTTCTATTCAATCCATACTTCTTGCTATCATGCACAAAAAAATAGATAGATCAAGGCATTAAACAATACCCTCTCTACCATTCTGTAGAAAATGATGTTATAGAACTAGAAGTGTTGGCCGAACAATCTCCCAAACACCCTTTGGGCCTATTAGATGATGACTTGAAATTCCACCCAGGTGACTCCATACTTATTGTTGTATGGAAAAAATGTCATCCTACCAATTGAGGTTTAGTTTTCATCACTCCTAACAGCTTTCTATGACCATCATATTTTAGATATAATAGAAAAGTTTCATCTATCTAAGATGGAATTCCTCAAAGAGAATAGGCTTCGAGCCTTTCATAATCTAGAGAGGCACCAGAACAAGATAGAAATGATTTTCAACAAGAGTTTTTTCCTCTTCTCCTTTCTCTAGGGTAACACGGTATTGGCTCTCAGAACACCAATGATACCTAGTAAGAATCCACCAATTTTAGAGACCAAATGTGAAGGACCTTACATCATTCACAAGTTCTATTCAAATGGTTCATACTCTTGGATCACCATGGATGAAAAGCATATCACACCTTTAACCAATGCCAATTTTCTCAATCAAGAGTTCATATAAGGAGCTTGTAGCATTCTAGTTTCATAACATTAAACTACACAACAACCATCATCCTGGTCACATGATGTTAAACTATGGGATATGTCCTAGTTTCATGACATTAAATTGCATAATCCATCATACTGGTCACATGACATTAAATTGTACCGTTAATCATCCAAATAAAATGACATTAAACTAAATTTCTATGTCCTAATCACATGATGTTAAACTATTTTATTAGTCCAAACTCTATGAACTTAAACTAAGAACCCAGGTTCTGGACTATACAACCTTAGACTAGGAGACCCAAGTCTGAAAATCATGACTTTAAATTGTATTAAAGTTTCCTAGGGAATATTTGGTGTTGTGTTGGGACTCCATATCCCTCATTCGTATTATGTTTTTCAGATCACTTAAACACACATATCCTCTTGGGATTCTCAACATCCTCATTGCATGACATTAAACTACAATCTTACCTTGTAAAAGTTAGGGATACCCTGTATGATAAATACAAGATGTAAAAACCTCCTCAGTGCATGATATTAAACTACGATTTTACCCCATCTTGAGAAGGGATTCATATTAAATAATAGATGATCTTACCCTATTTTAAACCAGGATGCCTCTAAACAAGAGATGAGAATCACCACATTATCTAAGCATGGGATTCCCCATGACAACCATAGGATTCCTCATTTTCTTCACTGGAGAGGATTATCTCCATAGTTGTTGGTATCATACCACATCATGTTCTAAAACTACATGTGGACTGATTACCACCCTAATGGGATATGTAAAAACATGTGGAATTATCATCTCTAGGACCAACTACAAATTCATTAAACCTTCATCCCCTTGGCCTCAGTTATAGTCCATTCATTACGACCTTAAAATGCATATAGTTCATCTTAAGGTGTGTATGTAGTACATGATACTACTTAGATCTGTTCATGTCGGGTTTTACCTCTTGCATTTCATTTATATTCCCTTGGAGTGAACATCCCCCCATAGTCCAAGCAAATAAATTTAAACTAATTTTCATTTTCTAAATTGTATGACCTTAAACTATGTGTCATCTTCTAGAACTATGTATGGATTGATTTCCATGATTATAGGATATGTAGAGATGCCCAAACTTCTTATCTCCAGGTCCATCCACAAATTCATAAAATCCCCTATCCCCTTGGCCTCATCATGGTAAGATATTTAAGACCTTAAACTAATAGTTTCCCTTAGTCCCAACATCATGAATTTAAACTGTGTGTGAGATTTCTTAGGAATATGTAGTGTTGGGCTTCTATGGTCCTCATTCATGTTGGGTTTTTTACTCTTTCACACTACACATTTCTATTTGAGATGCTTACTCCATGTCCCAATATTTAACACCTTAAATTAATAGACATCCACTAGTCTATGCAATACAAACTTAAACTATTTGTAATAATCAGGTTCAAATATTACTCCCTAATATTCCCCATTGGCATGCCCAGTTTCACTATGGTGTAGAATCTAGAATATTTAATAACTCATGGACATTCCCTCATTCCATTTCCACACTTTGAGTCATTCCGGGTTTGAAATTCCATCATCCTCACAATCCAAATGGATCCCCTAATAGTGATGGTGCCTAGACAAAATATCTCACCTCCCATCCTGGTCCAACGCCCTAATGGATCTCTTGAAACAAATAGTGAATCATGTGTTTCATATTTGTTTAGTAATCGATATTTAATTTTCTAATCCCATTATTTACTAGTGAATTTGTGGTCCCTATGGTTCAAAGATGGTAAATAGTTGATCCCTTCCTATAGATCATCCCTTATCTAGATCTGAGAAGCCTTGACTTACCTCCTTTGAACCTCCCTATGTCTTGGTGGAATTTAACACCTTGGTGTTACCCCTTCATGCATTTGTGCACATTGAGTAAGTAGCTTAGTCTCATTGGACATTTCCAACCTAGATTCTTCTTACCCTTGTTGTGAAATCCCATGTGTCAAGAAATTTCCCTCACCAATTCATATTTCCCACACAAATCAGGACTCACATGGGATAAGGGGTTTTGGTAGGGTTTCTACCCATGTGTCTAAACTACACAAGACCCCAGTCCAAGAATTATAACTTTAAACTGTGTGAAAGTCCTCTCATGAATATTTGGTGTGGAACTAGGCCTCTTTGGTCCTTGTTCACTTCGGTTTTTTCATTCCTCAACACTAAACATGTCTACTTGAGGTTTCCTAGGGTCTAAACTCTATGACCTTAAAGTAAGATCTCATGGTCTGAGATTTAAGACCTTAAACTAATATCCACCCTATGTTCTATGAAACATTTTCTTAAAATACTCACAATATGTCCAAAGCATTATGAACTTAAACTATGTACAACCCCTTTAGTCCAATCTATATAAATTTAAACTGAAAATTCTGACATCCTTAATGCACAACGTTAAACTATAGTCTCACTCCATATGAAATCGGGATGCATCTTAAATGAGAGATTAAATTTACCACCTTCTGAAATGGGATGCCTTGTATGATAAGTGTGGTATGGTTGAAAATAGTCTAAGAATCATGGCTTAAAGTTTTGTTCTCCCCTTTCTCCAGTCCAAGAATTATAACCCTAAACTATGTTTTTTTTCCTTCCTAATATTTGTGTGGTACGCAAGCCTCTTTTGGCTCCATTCACATCGAGGTTTACCTATTTTATGCCACATAAGTACCCTTGAATCAAACACTTATACATTCCACACATCGTGAATTTAAACTGATTTCTCATAGTCTAGGATACATCAATCTAAAATATTTTCTATAGTCTAGACCACATGACCTTAAACTATTTGTAATTCACATGGTCCAGGGCCTCCTTGGTTCATTCAAGTTGGGTTTTAACTTTTTCACCACATAAACATCCTTGAACACCATTTCATATCACCTTCATCCTCACTACATGATATTAAATTGCACAATATTCTATAACTACATTTGGATTGATTCCCATCTTCATGGGATACGTAGTGACACCTATACTTTCCATCTTAGAGCCCAACTACATATTCACCACAAAATCATTTGTTATATGTGGTGAAATCACCCCAAAATATCCCTCGGTCCTCCTTCCAGGTATAAGACTCATTCAATTACCTTGAACCATCAGTGGGACGAGATTCCCTCATAGCCTTATATGTGTAAGGAACATATTTAGCACATGACATTAAACTACAGCCTTACCTCGAATAATTTTGGGATGCCTCTAAGTAAGAGATTATCCAACCTTGTATCAAACCAGGATTCCCCATATGAAAAAATATAGGAATAACATATTAAAATCCTCATCATGTGATGTTAAATTATATCCTTACACCATATAAATTTAGGATATCTCATATCTACGTTTGAAAAGATTCAATACTCACATTCAAGAGAGTATCCCCTTGTTGACATTGGTCTTCTACCATACTGTGTTTCAAGTACAACCCTTGAGACTCTAAATTGTGTTTTAATCCTTCTAGTAATGTGTTGTGTGGTGCTATACCTCCTTGGAACTCATTCATGTTGGGTTTATTAGCTCACCATGCCACAAATATTCATTTGGATCACCCTATAGTCCATGAAACATGACCCTAAACTATATGTAACTTTCTCTAGATTCTATTTCTTAACATAGGGTCTCCATAAATGCTAACTTACTTCACCCTCATTCTCGTGGTCGGGTAGGTATCATTCATTTTAGTTCACTAAGCCCCTTTTTTATGCTAAACTATGACTCTACCCTATGGAATGGACATGAAATTCCCTTAGAACCTGACACATGAGGAAGAAATGATAGGATTCTCAGTGCATAATCCCCATACACTCCATGTCTTGATCTCATGATGTTAAACTATAAAATCCCCCATCCTTACCATATGATGTAAAATGTCATGTTTATCACCCTCATTGCATGACGTAAAACTACAAGTAATCCCAAGATATCATCCAAGAATCCCTTTCCACTAGTGTTGTTCAACTACAACATCATTCACTCAACTGTCACTTGGAATATGAGGTGAATCTCTCCCTAGAAGATGATTTTAACTTTTGATCATACCGATACACCCACACCAATGTGTTGTAAGCCATGGTGGAATAATTCTAGGAGTGTTGGAATCTATTCAAACACTCCATCACCTCATATTCACACTTTGAGTGCCTCTTATTTGGATCCTCATCCTCCTCCATATCTGAAGGGACCCCCTAATGGAATGGTGTATAGATAAGGATTTTCTAACATCCTTGGTACACAACCTAGAAGGTTTTGGATGACATTAGAAGATAGGTCCCACATTTCAAACATGGTTAGCGACCGGCCCAAAATTTGTATACCCCCATTCTCAGCTAAGAGATATGGATGTTTATTTCAAACATGGTTAGTAGTTATCCTATATCATTATTCCACCCTCATTGAGTTCTAGATTTTTATCATTTTGATTCATACTTTTCATTCCCCCTTATTTGAGTACAATTCAACACCCCCTGGAGTTACCACATTCATGCACTAGAGAACATTGGAAAATAAATTGTGTTGTTCTGAGAGATCAGTCCTCTAGCTATAGCCTCTCTTATCCCAAAAACTCTTGATGGTCAGTCAAAAATAGTATAACACTGAGTGTTTGATGATTTTCTAACACTCTTATACAAATGATCAATCATATGGTCACCCTTTATTTCTCACACCGAGAATGACTCACATGAGCTTAGGGATTGGTTGTTAGTTGTTTAAGAAGTATGATCGAAGTGCGATAATAAAAAATATATATTTACATGCATGTAGAAATTTTAAATCAAGTAAGGTTCAGTAGTTGATGGGGGTCATCAACATATTGGAACCTATCTTAAGTTATGGAAAAATTACCCCTATGGATCTACCCAGGAAATAGAGCGGTTAAACTCTACCAGCCTCTGATGAGTGGCCTAGAGAACCTACTTCTACCTCCTAAGATCTACCTCCTCTTCCTCATACATAGGGTGAATCTCATCAGACATGGTTTGTACTTGGTCCCACTCAACTTGGAGCTTGGCTATATGAGATATTGCTTTCCTCATTTTATTCCCATACTCCTCTAGTTGAGCCCTCAATTGGCTAATGAGATTTGGTTGAGTTTGGAGAAAAAGTATCATGTTGATCTGCCTTCTCCTCCAAATACTATATTTCTCGATTGTCCTTCTGAAGCTTCTGAGTGTTTTCCAACTTCTGTAGATTACAGGCAATGCTTAGATTTTAACTTTCCTTACGCACCTGATTGGTAAGGAAGTTGTGAACCCGTGCTTGGAGACCATGAGAATCTACCCATATGGTGCATAGATTGTGAAACTAATAGAGAAGATACCCCATCTAGATTACTAGGTTTTTTTGTGGAGTCTGGGTGATGAAACATTGTATTCTCTTCTACACCTTGTGTCGGACTTTGTGATTCTCCTTAGTGGCCTCAAAGCTGGAGTCTTCCAGCTCCTTCGGTAGTGTAGGATCATAGTTGGGGAAAGTTTTAAGAATGGAAGAATAATGGTGCTCCTCTAAACTCATCTCAAATGGTAAGGGTTCCATATCAAGAGGTTAGTTATCTTCTCCCAGCCTTTCCTCAACAGAACCATCTTCTCCAGCCTCAAGCTCATCCCCACCAATGACGTCACCCGTGACAGCAGAAAACTATTCACCTAGAACCAAGGCTATATCATGTTGTAAAACTAGATTTTTGAGGATTGGTACATCCATAAATAAGGAGGGAAGATTATCCAACTATATTCATTTATTGCGTGTACAATTATTCAAGCACTGCTTAAAATAGGATCATGTCGATCAGTTTGATCAACAAATGGCTAGTTGATCTTGCGTAATAGAAAAAATTTATAGTGGCTGAGCATCAGCAGATTGAGTCCCATATCAGTAGGTATATCCACCATAGGATACCCTTTAGAATTTATTGATACTTTAATAGCTGGCATTATCTCCTCTTATGTTAATTTAGCAGTACCTGCGTGAAAAAAAAAGACAATACATTGACACAAAATCTCTGTGAAAGATCCCAAAGGGACAGATGAGTTGAGATGCGATCTTACCTTTAGGTAGGGGGATTTTAATGATGATCCTCCCTGGTAATGACACTTCTCTAGTAGTGGAATCCACCATTGGGATACCAGGGTGTAGTCCCCTAAAGATAACAGGGAGGACCTAAGGCTCTAAGGTTATCACCCTAACATCCTTGATTGGCTCACTAGCTACTTCAGACTCCAACAAGGGCCCTAGATAATTCCCTCTTACATCTAGTGGTACACCTTTTCCCGCATCATCAAGGGCCCCTTCCCCATTTCCATGTTTCTATTGTACCAAAACAAGCTTCAGTTGGAGCTTCTGGATAACAAAAGGGAAGGATCGAAGGAGGCAGGTGAGTTGATAGGCTTACCTCAAGGAGTAAAACCAAGTCTTCATCAAAGGATTTAATTTAAAAACTTTTCCAAGGAATCTTCTGCTCAGTGGATAATCCATAGGATTATTCATTGTTGGAGCCATGTTCACCCTCATTAGTTGACACCTCTTTGCTTGAATTATCAACAGTTAGTGTCTCCTCCCTTCTTGGATCACCACCAAACATCACCCAAATAGGGGTGGAAGTAGTATCATACTCCCTCCACTATAATTCAAATGTTTCCATGGCCATCATATACACATTTCTATCATGGAATCTTGCATTTTCCATTATCTATATAGCCCTAACCTTTTGCAACTCAATTCAATCTCGAATCATCTTTTTTCATAGGTCCTTCATTGATATTGACATTCAAAGTGTCCTCCAAGCCATTTAGAGATAGGGAAAGACAGAACTAGCTACTAGCTATAACAATTACCTCATATTATTCCCAAGAGCCTTCCTAGCCTTTCTCATCTTAGCTTGGGAGCCCCCTGCTTTCCCCTAAGATTGTTTTTGGGATCCCTATCATTCAGAAGTCAAGGGTGAAAAAGTGCCTCGTGTCGCCCCCACTGTAGCTCCAGTTTAGACTGCCCCAATTTCCTATATCACTCCCTAAATATAATCCTTTTGAATACATTTTTTATTTGGAACTAAATTCACTAGTTCGGTCACCTGAATGTGCTTCTGTAGGATTGCCTCCAAATATACTACCACCCACTTACTAGTATTGTCCATCAACAAGCTAGCATCGACATTGGTTGGGGGAAGTGTGATGGTTTCTCCTTATTCCATGCCTATCAGTATCCAACATAACTGATTAAGGATATAGTTTTTTCATTCCTCAAGAACCCCCATGTGCACTCTCTTCATCGGCTACTAAAGTCACCCAAATTTCCTGGTGAACCGGTACGTCGTGTACGGATCGCAGTAGATGTGGCTGTCAATCTTGGCCACCAACATTACACCCTTAAATCTCTGTAGGTAATCCTTATATTCCCATATACCCTATAGTTTATCCACTATTAGGCTAAATAGGGTTGATAAGGGGTATAAGTTGAAGTTTTCATGGTTTACAATTTGAATCGTTACCCTGGCCTCATTAAGCATCACTGGTTGAAACCTAGAAATGTTGAGAATATATGGACTCAAACTAGTATTTGGAGGGATTATGGTGTCTGGAAACTCATAACCCCCGAAGTGTGAGGATATCCAACCATGTAATAATAAGTGCATGCCGCATATCCTCCTTGGCATGATTCCCCTCACCGCATGGCCTAGCTGGCTATAACATCAAGCCAAAATGGGAAACCATAGGTTTACTCTGTTAATGTCCACCAATATTTCCACCATCACCAGCATTCCTGGGTTCATTCCCATCCACATGTCTCTGACCAAAATAGGTCATCTTCTTAGAAATGTAGAAAGGAATGAAATATAGTGGACTAGTATCTCCCATCATTTCACCATATTATATTCCCACTTCTCAAACTGCCCCTCCTCCAAAATCAACCAATACGATCATGTTCTCCTCCTCTTCGGTGTTGTTAGAAACTGCCTTTACCACCCCATCAACCTCACAATCTGGACCTTATTCAGAAAAATATCAAACCGCATCTTGAATGGGATGTCCCTATAAAATATGGGATTGGGAATCATCTTTTTCTTTAATTCCTCCAGGAGGTGTTGTACTGGGAGATGATTTCACTACCTTTCATCCCAAGTGTTATGTGATGGAAGGAACTCATCGTACTAAAAACCTTCTATTGGGATGCCACTAATGTAGTGAACATCCCACAAACTGATTCTCACCTCCCCAGAATGAAGATATAATGTGTTCGTATCTGGGAACCATCACCTGAGGAGGTCCAGTACTATCTCCTATTGATGATACATGTATAACTATGGCATCCACACTACCTCTTATAGTCTGATCTAGCATAGCTCCTCCCCATACTCTAAGAAAGTATAGAGTACCCAATATTCTAAATCCCATTAATTGGTGAAATTTCCAATAGATCACAAGTCCTAGTCCTTATGTCAACCCCCACTATTGTCCAATATACTACTATGAAGAATGATGGAATAGTGGGTGGGGAATTAATCAAACTCCATCTTATCCCCATTGACCTTCCTAGTATTCTAATTCAACCCATAGATAGCCATGGTCCCATACTCTCTAGCAGGGTTTCCATGAATGATGATGTTCCAATGGTTAACATCCCCCTTGCACGTGAACCATGATCATGGTGTTTTGACCTCCAAATATGGGATATTCACCTCATCTTCCAGCTCAAACTTTAACATTGGAACATATTTTCTCATTGGATAGTTATTTTGGTCCTTTTTCATCATGTCCATGAGTGCTTGATTATATGAGATGACCCTCCTAGCTTGAGGGATCTCAAGATTTCCCGCTAATTCTACTCTTTGGGCAGTAGCAAGAGATGCCATCTCAACTTGTTTCTACTCATAGGCCATTTCAGATGGTATTTGAAATTTTAAGGGAGGTTCATGTAAGAAGAAGGTTTTTGTGTGAAATATGTGATGTGGCATGAAAGTTTGGTGAAAATATAGAAAAAATCAGGCCTTGGTCACGGAATCTATTGTCTAAAAGAAGTGGTGTTGCATGAAAGGCATGGATGAAGCGTGGGTTTTCACACAATAGGATGACTTATGCACATGAGAGTAAGGATTATCACACATAAAGTCTAGGTTTCATACATATTCCCACCTCTACCTATTTATAGGCATGGACAACTGACTTATGGACACATGAAATAATATTTCATGACCAACCATTACTTTTTCACACACCTACTGGAATAAAATTTTCTCTTCAAGATTTCCATCAGAACCCTACCTTCTCTACTTAGATTCTAAGTGAGGTCATGGTTTTGTGCAGAAATTTCATCTAAAGCATCAAAGGGTCAACTATGGATGAATTGATCTTACACCCCGCCCTAAAAAGACCATTTTGGAGTTAATGAGTGGGGAGCTCACAAGTTTTAGCGGTTGTGTGCAAGAATATCATTTCACACACAAGAATCTTGTGTGCCAATATCGATGAGATTTTTCACTCATTCCACCAAGGCCAACATTATTCCAAAGACCATCATGCATAATATAGAAGAGTTGTGTGCCAAAAATTAACCCTACGAGCAACAACTCCTTTATACACTAAAGGCAACATCAAACCATCTGTCTTGTGTATCCGACTTCCCGCAACAAAGGAGAAGTCACGCACAAAGTCCCTTCTATGCCCAAGGCCTTGTGTACCCATCATTAAGGATTTTGGATATAAATATAATCTCACCCCCCATCCTAGGAGGTTATTTAGAAGATGAAATTACACTCTGATGCCCTCAAACCCTTCTCTTCCATGATAATGTGCAACATGGACCACCCAAGGTAGATAATATTATGTGATAGATCTCATGTGGTACCAAACTTGACTTAGCCAATATGTGTGTAATCCTAGAACAAATAATCTTAATGATTTTTGGATCTATGCAATAGAACCTTCTTTCATGCAACCCTAGTCTACATGAAACCCAAATCTTGTGTACACCTACACCTAAAGACTCCATGCCCTGCCCTTATGCTAGAGATACCTGGTCATGAAACTCTTATATGTAACCCTCAAAAAATGCATGAAATAAATTCTGAGTTGCCTACCTAACATCCCATATGGATTTAGTTCACCTATTACCTTCCCTAATTCCTCTGAGCATGGCTACTCTAACCCTGATTACTTTTGAGAATGGGGACTCTAACATGGACCTTGTGATTGGCCACTCCTCTCAACTTTGTACCCTAGCAGTGCCAAGGCCATTCCCCACCCAAAGGCACATGAGTGGTGGTCATGTAATCCCAAGGGGTGAGAAATGAATCCCCCCTCCCCCATGTTTGATCTACAAAACATGAAACACCCTAGTTCCACATCCTAGTTGTATAACATTAAAATTCATGACAATGTCATCAGTACGTGATGTTAAATTGTAGTATTATCCTATGTAAAAAACACAGGATGATCCATGTATGAGTGTAATGGGATGAACCCTACACCTCTACCACTCACATGGAATGAGATCCTTTAGGAAGCTTCCATGTGTAAGCACCAAACCATTTCAACCTAGAGAAATCCTCTTATGAAGGGAAGATTTAATGCTTAAGACCCACACTATCCCTCATTGACGCTCCTTTCACAATAAAAACATCCTTAACACATGATGTTAAAATTCATAGATCATTCCTTTCATAAAAACATAAATTGTGGCATCAAACTATATGGGTTTTAATTCCTGCCTTCTAAACAGGGTACATAGGATGCCTCCTTGAGGTTCAATACCAAGCAAGGATAAACTTAGGTGCTCCCTCATAGGTACGCACATCCATATTCACCTCCATGAAGAGTTACCATCCATTGGTAAACCATTCAGGTGTGAAGTATTCCCTCCTAGGTATGAAACTCTCGGATTCACCTCCACGAGGTGTTTGATCCAACCACCCTGGTCCCACCTCCACAGGATGTCTAATCCAACCACCCTAGTTCTTCCTCTATGAGGAATATGATCTAACCACCTCGGTTATGCCTCCAAATGGTGTCTATTCCAACCATCTAGGTTCTACTCCATGGGTAATTTTCATCCATTGGTAACCATTCGGGTGTGACATCTTCCCATCTAGGGATGCACCTCCTTGTTACACCACCATGGGGTGTTTGATCCAACCACCCTGGTCCTGCCTCAATGAGGCATTTAATCTAACCACCCCATTTCTACCTCCATGAGGCATATGATCCAACCACCCAAGTTCCACCTCCATGGGGTGTTTGATCTAACCACCCTAGTTCGGCCTTCATAGGGCCTCTAATCCAACCACCCTAGTTCCACCTTCATGTGGAGTCTGATCCATCCATTCGAGTTCACCTCCACTAGGTATTCACATCCATCAGTTAACCATTCAGGTGTGACATCTTCCCTCCTAGGGATGAACCTCCTGGTTCTACCTCCACAAGGTGTCTGATCCAACCACCATGATTTTACCTCCATGGGGAATCTAATCCAACCACCCTGGTTCTGCCTCCACTGGGCATCTGATCCAACCACTCTAGTTCTAACTCCATAGGGAATCTGATCCAACCACTCTAGTTTCGACTCCATGGGGAATCTGATATAACCACCCTAGTTCTACCTCCATAGGGAATCTAATCCAACCACCCTAGTTCCACCTCCATGGGGTTCTTGATCCAACTACTCTAGTTCCACCTCCATGAAGCATCTGATCTAACCACCCATCTTCTACCTCCATGGGGTGTCTGATCCAACCAACCTAGTTCCACCTCCATGGGGTGTTTGATACAACCACCCTAGTTCCACTTCCATAGTGTGTCTGATCCAACCATCCAGGTTCTCCTCTAAGGGGTGTTCCTATCCATCGGTAAAACTTCCAAGTGTGACATCTTACCTTATAGGGGTAAACCTACCTAATTCACCTCAAGGGGTATTCCAATCAACCAAATTGTCCCTGTAATATGTTAAAATTGGACCCAACCTATCCTTACAAGACATTAACCATGTTATCATCTTTTTAAGATGTTAAAATCATTCCATAACTCATAATACATACCTCGTAAAAAACATGGGATGTATGAGGTAAAAATACTTGGAAGAATTACACCCCTAGTGTTAATTACCTCATGATCAACATGGTATTTCTTGATATCCATGCATTAATATACTTCACATGATATTCACTCCCAATAGGAAGAATATAGGTGACTAATGTGCCTAGTTTTCAGACATTCCCATATATTTCTAATGTGAAAACTCTCCTAACTGAAGGTTTTTTCCCTAGAAAGAAAAACATAGTATGCCAAGATAGATGTAGTGTAATTAACCATAGTCTACAAAGATATTTCACCATGAATTATTTTCACGAACATGAATCAAATTTATAAGGGAGACCTAGACTAGGTAACAAGCTCCAAAGAGGAATCCATGGAAGGAGGAACTAGCATATCATCATCCTATTTCAGTCAAGGAGTAGACATATCCATTGAAAGTGATGAAATCCACCCACCTTTGGAATGTGGGAATATGGGGTCACAAGAATGACAACATACATTAACATATAGGTGGGCCCCAATTAAAGCATCAAAAACAAGGATGTTAACTTGAGACAGAGGTGATAACTAGAGTTCTTCCAGATTTATGACTTCAAGATTTTCTATATTCCTTGGAAGGGGAACATGGTGTTAGACACTCTCGGTAGGATATATTGTTCTCAATTATTTTCCAATGCATCATAGTAGTTAGGATTGTTATAGTTATCCTTGGTGGATTAGGATAGTGCTTCATACCTTCAGTTGATGGTTGTTAACCAACTAATTTTATAGAATTTTAGGGATTCTTAGCATGGAGATACCAATTTTGAGACCATAAATACTCAAATATCCACTAGACATTCTCTTTATGGATATTATGAAGGTAGGGATCCTGCTATCCTCTTTAGAGTATGGGAAATGATACCATTGGTGTTGTGGGAGGATGTGATGTGGTATTTTCATACATCCCCTTAAGTGGTATAACTAGGTGTGGAAAATATGTATCAAGACCTCTGATGTAAGTTTTGGTGGCTAGGAATGAAGATTTTTATTACATAGTATGTCTCTCGATGCTTCACTTATTAGTAAGTGAAGGTTGAGCACTAGGTGTCGTCAGGTTTATCTAAACCCATTGAGGTGCCATAGTGGAAGTTGGATGGGATATCCATGAACTTTATAATGGTCTTACCACATATTTATATGGGACATGTTTCCATATTGGTGAATGTAGACTGACTCACCAAGTCATAACACTTCTTAGACATTTGATAACATAGTTCAATAGATATATTTGGAAGCTTGTACATGTAGGGAATAGTCCAGCTCCATGGAGTTCCCTCGTCAATCATTTAAAATCATGATTCTTACTTCACATTGTGATTATGGAGAGAATTGCAAGAGGCCTTTGTGAATAAGCTATGTTTGAGTATGGTGTTTCACCCCCAAACTGATGGCCATATTGAGCAGACCATCTAGGTCTTGGAGGACATTCTACGGGATTTCGTGTTGAATTTTGGCCACAGTTGGGAGGATCACCTACCCCTGGTGGATTTTTTGTACAATAACAGCTACAATTACACCATTGTTATGTCACTATTCAAGGATTTTTATGGGTGAACCTATAGCTCAGTACATTTTTAGACTGATCTAGGTGAGTCAAAACTCATGGGCCCAGAGTTTGTGTGAGATACTACAAATAAGGTTCAAATCATCCAAAATTAGATGAGGACTTCACAGATCCATCATAAGTCCTATAAAAACCAATGACAGATACCTATAGAGTTCAAGGAGGGAGACTATATATTCATGAGGATCTTACCTTGAAATGGATTATGGAGATTTGGCTAGGGTGGAAAGCTATCTCAGATATTCATAGTCCATTTCCTGATACTATGTAGAGTTTGTGAGGTGGCAAACCACTTATCTCTATTACTACATTTGGACTGTGTATATGATATCTTCCACCTCTCATAGCTAAAGAGGTATGTGCATGACTTGTCACATATTATTGACTAGGTCAAGATAGACATTGAGGAGGGAGCTACCTTTGTTGAGTACCCAAGGAAGATCAAGGATTGGTAGGAGAGGATCCTTCATGGGTGATTTATTACCCTTGTTTAGGTTCAGCGGCAATATAGGAATCTTCATGAGAGAACCTAGGAGTGGGAGACCCATATGTGTTCCCAGTACCATAATCTTTTTAGTAGGTTTTTCTCTATTTTAGATGAAAATAGCTTAAGTGGACATAATATACTAACTCTTATTTTTTTGATGTATTTCTTTATAATATTATGTGTATTATTTTAGAATTCAGGAGGTGAGATGGTGCGAGATTTAGAACCTTTGTGTGCCAAAAATTAATTTTTTAAAAATTTTAAAGATATTAAAATCACGTGCAAGTAATTTTCCTAGAAAAGTGGAATAATTCCTCAATGGGAGGGGCTAAATCATAAATATAAGGGTACCATTGAATTCAGAACATGGGTATTACCCTAGGTGTAACATAAGCTTTCATGGCTTCAGGAATTTGTGAAAAAGTTGTCAGGAGTGAAAAATTAATAAAATACATTTATTTATTTATTTATTTATTTTATTCTTCTATTTAAACATGATTATGCCTCAACCCTAGGGTTATCCTCATAACATAGGGATTGAGAGGATCCATTAGAGAGGATTCATTGGGGGATCGTTGTAAGATGACATCGGATCGTATCAGATCAAGGATCATGTGCCAATGGAGTTCGTGGATCTCTCCAATGACAGAAATGCAAGACAATTCTTCATAAATGACCAATCCAAACACCAAGTAGGATGTTTTATTTATGTATTTATATCTTTTTCTTTGATCCCAGTCAAATGTGGATCAATTCCATGAACAACAATTGACTCTCAAATCGATGGTAGATTTATTTTTGATGGATTTATTTCATTCATTAGCTAATTCCCTCTTTATTCATCTATTTATTCATCAACAGATCAAGGAAAAAATGAAAAAAGGTTGTGGTTCATTCCTCACATCTTATGCTTTATGAATTTCTCCCCCATTTCTTCACACGTTCATTGTTGATATTTTCTTTGGACAAATATTTGATTAATACTCAGTATTTGATCATTGTGTGACCATTATTTGGTGAAACGGATCAAGACCTTGGGTGGGGTTTAAAATATAGGGTTTGATCAAGGTGAAACAATGATGTAGGATGATCATAGGTGGATTGGAATGAATTGGTGTTTACTATTCATCTTGGATTCAATACTATAGCTACATATGGCATGTGTGGGTGTTTCTTGAGAAGATTCAAAGCTCAAAAACCTAATCTTCGATGAAAAGATGGTCATCCAACCCCAAATCTATGATTTTCTGAAAATCTAGGCAGCAATGGTGAAATAGCGGATGACGCGGAAGAAGAACCAACAAGATCTGTAAATCATGGGTTACATGGCATGTAATATGGAATTACACATTGTGTGGGACCCACCAATTCAATGCTAGGGTTTTTTAGAGAGAAAAATATCACATGTTTTGAGACCCCTATCGCACTTCATGTGATCCATGTTGGTGGATTAGCATGTATCACAGAGGATACATGATCATGGTCAGTTTGAAGTACAAAGACATGGACACGACTAGGTGTACATGGGTTGGCACATAGGCATAGCCAGTGGTACATGGGCATGGGTAGGCAGTACGAGCATAGTTTTTCCTGATCTCTAAATTTCATGTAGGATTCCTTACACACCATGTATTTTAGGATTTACATTTCATGTGAGGAAACACCACATGGGCAGACCAGGGGTTGTCTAGACATGTTGTGTACAACAATTACATGTTGTGTACCCCCTTTGAGGGTGTTTGGATCCCTTCATTTCTGTAGAGACCCGAACCTTGACGTACATGGACAATACATTAATTTTTCAGAATACTTAATACATAACAAAAATAGAAACTCAAGGACCGTAATTGTTTAGTGTCTTTGGAAACTCGGAACATAATATTCTTATCTTGGTGAAAGATCTTCAACATCTCCAATAAAGATCTTACCCTTTTGTTTTCTTAACTAAAAACTTTCTTTAAATCCTGGGGAAAAGAAAGTATATAAAGGGTGAGCTCAAATTCTCAGTAAGGGTAAGAATAGAGAACATAAAATAATCCATAAACATTTGAATGCAAAAACATGATCATAAAATCTAAACATCAAAATCTTGAGCAAAAACATAAATCATGGAAGTATATAAAGCATAGATCATAAAGGAACATCAATCATGATAAACTATCATGGGAATAAAACATGTAATTGTGGCAACCATTCAGCACTTGTTATGATTTCCATATTAGCCAAGGCATTGCTGCCAAGACCATCTTAGTGGAAAAAGTCCCTTTGTGAATCGAGTTCACTACTCGTTTCAGTCCTGTAACACTGAACCGTATTAACTTACCATTCCAGCCATGTCTATCTCATGAGATATAAACTTTTACCCAATTAATTGGAGGGAGATATAGGTCCCACCCATCTCATAATGAAATCATTATTACTTGTGCCACAAAATAAACATACATCATTCATAATAACCCAACAAATAAAATGGGTTTCATAAACATCATCTCATTATCACATAATCTATATAAAATAAATGGATATAATTTCATAATAAGAAAAGTGAAACAATGTAAATCATAGATATTTTATAATTGTAACATACACATATGAAATAATGTCATCTTAGATGGAAAATGGTTTTGATAAAACACTTGAAATGAATTCTTGAGGAAAATATCCTTTCTTCTTAAAAATCAATTTCTTTTCACAAAATGTCATGAAATTTTAAAAGAAAAAGATTTTTTTTAAAATAGTCATGAAATATTTTGGAGGAAGCTTCAAGAAAATAAGGCTTTAAAAAACCGTAAAAATCTGTTCGTGTCGCATAAGTTAAAAAACATTCTCCTCATACTTTTTCCAGAAAAGTCAAAAAGTACCTCGTAACATAAACAAAAGAAAGATTCCTTACATACCATGTAGTAAAATTCAATAATGGGTAAAAATGAATTTAAACATACATGAAAACACTTTTATAAAACATGGACATGGATGATATAAATAACCCCAGTAAATACTTACGAATAAGCAATCTCAGATAAAAATGAGATTTGCAAAATTATCCCTTACCTTAGGTCTGATATGATTCGTATGTATCCAAACCTCCTGTATAATGATTTGAATAATTTCATTGACTTATTAAAGAATCATATTCATTGTTATTATATCGTATATGGTTCACTTATGACTTTATATTACCCGTTCTTTTGTAAATTCCATGTTAAAGAACGTTTTGGGTAAAATCGTTTCATTTGTCGTTCGTGTTTTGACTTGTAATTATTCATATGATTACTTAGATCATGATTACTTAATTCCAGAATATAAAACATGATTTATATATAATATATATTCAGAATATACATATATATAATAGATCAATAAATGGAAATAAATACATCGTTCATGGAGACGGTAGGCCGTACGTACGCATGAACGTTGTTTTCGTTTCCTCATTGAATTGAATGGAATTATTTGGATGACATACATATATATATACATAAATCAAGTATCATTATTATGTAATATATTTCATGATTACTTATTATATATACTTTATAATCATTCATGAATGGTTAATCATTGAGAATGAATCTCATCGCATCATGGAGACGGTAGTCCGTACGTACGCACGAGCGATGATATCGTTCCCATAATTATTGAATTGAATTGGAGTGGATGATACAATATATCAGAATCAGTACGATGTTATAATAACTATTTATAGTTATTCTTTACACCATTATACCCATCCAAGTAAGGTGGTGTTGGAAAAACAGATTACACCACGGTGTGAAGATGGTATTCTGTACGTACACACGCGTGGTGATTTCATTTTCCGTAGGATGGATAGAAGGTGAAATGGGTTTGTTTCATATTTATAATAACATATCAGTATATTATTGATACTAATGTTATTACTTTATAATGAAACAACTAAAGAAGAAGAAATTTAAGAAGAAAGAATCTTGAAAGAATCGGTAGAAGAAATTACCTCTTCTTCGACGCACCTCCTTTAAACTTCTTCTTAGGGCACTAGGGTTGGTCTTTTAAGAAGACCAGTACCTCTATAAGGTTTCTAGGGAAGTGGGTAAGTGAAATGGGCAGAGGTTGGCCGAGCTTCAAGGCTCAAAATGGTGTGAGTAAGAGAGGGAGGAGATGCCCTTTTATAAGGGAGGAGAGGGGCACCTTTGGAAATATAAGAAAGTATTAATTTATATTAAATCCAAAACCCATTTAAAAACTTTAAAAATGAATCAAATCAGAATATTAGATGATATATGGTTGTACTCTCATTAGAAAATAAAATTTAGACATGTTATGAATTTATTTTAAACATTATCAACTTGATTTATCCTTATTTAATCAATTTAATTTTATTTGTGGTTTAAACATTATAAATTTTAAATTATTATAGATAATTACTTCTTTGTTGTGAATTTTCCATAATTGGATAATTTATAACATTTTAGACCATATAAATTTAAATTTATAATTTTTAAATATTTTTGTGATTTCTAAACAATTTTTTAATTTGTTATTTTTATAAAATAACAATAGTGTCAATTTTGACACTATTCATTTATTTGAATTTAAATAAAAAATATACAGAAGATATGTTTGAAATAAAATATTTAATAGATTTATAACTTGTAATATGTATCTATAAAATTAGTGGATCACATTAAATAGTTCATATAATATTTATTTTAATATTTTTAAAACCATTTATTTTATATTTCTCTTAATAAAATAATTTCAACATCACTATTATGTCACCTTTAATGATAATTATTTAATCCCTAAATATTATAAATAAATTCATATGATGTAGATAATTTTATTATATTTCTGGAGACTTTTCATGTTCTAAGTTTCATGAAGTTTATCGCTAAATTAAAATTATTATACTTATAAGATTTAAGAAAGTGACATGTTTTCACTTTCTTTGGTTTTAATAATAATTAAATTCTTTTCATGGAAAAAAGTCCATTAAATGATTCTAATATGACCCTTAGGTGATATGGGTCGACTTTTATTCATCCAATAATATTTTGGCAGGTGTTAGGGTAATTTTATAATCTTATATTTACCCTTAATTACCCGATTTACCTTTAACTATGGTAAATAAAATTTACCGTAGTTACTATTCATAATGCCCAAAAATAAAAAAGTAACCTATTAATATAATTTGGACCCACTGATTCCAAATATGTAATCCATTTTTCAAAATTAAAAACACATAAGTTTCAGTAATTAATTTAAAATTAATCACGTTGTTAAGAAAACGGGTTTTAGAAGTTAAAACATTGCCAAAGATTGAAATGTTTTTACCTATGAATTCAATGTGAAATTAATGATAATGACATAAATTATATTAAATGGTAAAAATATATTCTATTTATACTTTAAAACAATTCAATATTATGATTTAACCATATAAAGTTTTACGATGAAAAAAGTTGTTTTTAATTAAAATATAGTGTGTTTTTACTATTCATTAAAATATGAAAGTTATCAAAATAATATGAAAAATTTATCCAAAGTAAATTTTTATATCCTGATTCCAAAGAAGAATTTTATTTTGTCAAATTGAACTTATAAACATGTAAAAACTATATTTTAAGTGGGTGTGCCATCAAAAGGCGGCAAAACTGCATTTTTTGAAAAATACTTGTTTTACCCAAAACAATTATTTTATTCTCATACCATGTTCTAGAAAATATGTAAGATGAATAATAATGTTATAAAATTAAAAATTTAGTTAATATTATTCATAACGGCTAGTTCATAATAATATTATAACCATATATCATTGTTTAGTGAAATCTGATATTGCGTACAACACACGCTATCGAAGAGGGTCGCGATTGCGTGTAATGCAAGCCAAGTTAGGGTTGTGTGTAGTGCAAGACTCCATTTTTGTTCCGTATAATAGAATCCAACCATATTTTATTTATACATTGAATATATATATATATATATATACTCAATGTTTCTTAGAATAACTTCTATCAAACAAACTTGAAATTGTGTATAACACGAGCCAAGAATAGTGTTGCGTATACTGCAAGCTAATACGGTGTTGTGTATAGTACAAGCTAAACTTGGTGTGGTGTATAATAGAATACATCAATGAAATTAAAAGAATATTTTTCATAAAATCTCGGGTTGTTATATTCTACCCCCCTTAAAATGAATTTCGCCCTCGAAATTCGTCAGGTTTATAAATCATTTACTATTCATAGAAACCCACATCGTAAAAAAGAATACTAAAACTTAATTTTAAAAACTAAAGTATGAAACATAACGATTACCCAAAGTAACTCATCACTGGGTTTCCATATAGGAGAACATAGGTGAAAATATGGATATGGAAGAAAAATATAACCATCAAGTTCTGATGGAGAGTGGTAGAGTACATGGATATGATAAAGTCAATAGTCACAAAGCCATAAATTTGTGATGATCTAAGGTACCATCTGATTCATTGAATATGAGATTACTAGGACAAAATTTTTGGCTTTCAAGATAATTTCCCTAATGTTGAAGAATTTTAATTAGAAGAATACTTACTTTACTTCGGTACAATCTCACCGTTGTTTGTGCCTTAAACAATTTCCACTTCATCTCGTAAATAAATGAAGTTGAATTTGTTATTCGTGAAGTGTTAGCAGATCATGTGATAGAAAGATGGGTCATTCCATCTGTTTCAAACAAAAGGTTCGCAAAAGTTATCAAATATACATAAGTCCATCTATGGTGTGGTTAATCATATATGATTCCAAAAATGAATTTATACTTCATACATCATACCGCTTAATAAAATAAAACTAGTTTCTACTAACCAGGGACTTCCTATAGGCCAGTGGTAGGCGATAAAGGCCAGTCGCACTTCGGTTGTGGGTTCGATTCCCACACCCTTGTCTGACGCGATGGGTTGTCGCATGTCCTCCAGGTTGTCCTTTTTCTAAAACTACATTACTATAACATCTCATCAATAATATCGAAAAAAGTTATATCCTTAAACAATAATAACTTATGTCCAACATAATCTATTACAATCTTTAGGCTTATCTAAAATACTTCGGTCCAAGCTCACAGTATAAAGAAAATGATTACTTGAAATTTCATATAACAATCACGTGAATTCCATCATTTATCCCCCATATATCATAAGATATATATTTTTGGTCAAATTACAAACATGTGAATACATTAATAATGTATTCTCTTGAAGAATGAATACCCATTGAACCTTAGTGAAAACATGAATGCTATCAAAAGTTAACTCTTTCCACATACCAAAATCCCAAAATTTCTATATACTCAAACCATGATATCACTTAGTCCGTATATCAATCATGAGATCATGAATACAATCAAACATCTCATTATCTTCTTATCCCTTCATTATGCGCATATCATATACTTTCCAAAAATATATGAATAACCTTTCATGGTTACTGGTACCATTCAACATATACTTTCAAATACTTTAGGAAAAACAATAGTGTAACAATCCTTAGATGATTTTTATTCCATAGTACCATTAACTATACAACATAACTCTTGATAAACATACAATCATTCCACTACCTTATTAAACAATTGACTGAGCTTCAACACTTCTTTTATCTCATATATCATTTGTAGTCTCCTCATCATCATCCACATAAATACTACCCATATGACCATGCTGATTATCATCATGAGATTTTCCCTTAGGTAATTGGTTTTCATAATGCTCGTACATTCCACATTTAAAACATCTAATCATTTTTGATGTCGTAGCAATACCATTATCCTTGTCCATGGTGTTAACTGAACCTTTTCCTTTGCACTTACTGGCTTTGTGTCCTTCTTTTCCACACCCAATGAATCTTCCAGTTCCTTTGAAAAATTCTCCCCGATGCCTCTTCCCACATGATTTACATGAGGGAAATTAAACTTTCTTTCCTCTATGATCATCATGAAACTCCATCTTTCTCTTATTATCTGAGTCAGGAAACTTACCAAAGTTGAGATTATTGATCATATTATGAGATTGTTGATTAGGAATAATAACGATGTTTGGACTTCCAAATCTTGTTTCATTTGGTTTCTCATGAAGAATATAATTCCATTGTCCGTCATATCCTCCATTATCATGAATCTTCCTATTTCCATCCATTTTCTAAAACCCAAAAAGAATAGTGTGAGAGGAAAAAATCATGCTAGGGAAAACAACATAGTAAAGGGGGAGTACCCTCAATATCTAACAACTTAGGTTAAATTCTAAGATCGTTACTATAGTTCTAGGAATATATCCTATACATATACTTATCCTTAGGGACATCCCTAGACATACCTTAGAAATATCTCTAGGGATCTCACTAATGTTTTCGCATCCTAGTTTCCAAAGGTTAACTAAACCTTTCCTCTGATACCAACTGTAGAGACCTGAAACTTGACGTACATGGACAATACATTACTTTTTCAGAATACTTAATACATAACAAAAACAGAAACTCAAGGACCGTAATAGTTTAGTATCTTTGGAAACTCAGAACGTAATCTTCTAATCTTGGTGAAAGATCTTCAACATCTCCCATAAAGATCTTCCCCTTTTGATTTCTAAACTAAAAACTTTCTTTAAATCCTGGGGAAAAGAAAACATATAAAGGTTGAGATAAAATGCTCAGTAAGGGTAAGCATAGAGAACATAAAATAATCCATAAACATTTGAATGCAAAAACATGAACATAAAATCTAAACATCAAAATCTTGAGCAAAGACATAAATCATGGAAGTACATAAAGAATAGATCATAATGGAACATTAATCATGATAAACTATCATGGGAATAAAACATGTAATTTTGGAAACCATTCAGCACTTGTTATGATTTCCATAGTAGCCAAGGCATTGCTTCCAAGACCATCTTAGTGGACAAAGTCCCTTTCTGAATTGAGTTCACTCCTCGTTTCAGTCCTGTAACACTGAACCGGATTAACTTACCATTCCAGCCATGTCTATCTCATGAGATATAAATCTTTACCCAATGCATTATAGGGAGATATAGGTCCCACACATCTCATAATGAAATCATTCTTACTTGTTCCACAAAACAAACATACATCATTCATAATAACCCAACAAATAAAATGGGTTTCATAAACATCATCCCATCATCACAGAATCCATATAACAGAAATGGATATCATTTCATAATAAGAAAAGTGAAACCATGTAAATCATAGAGACTTTATACTTGAAACATACACATATGAAATAATTCCATCTTAGATGGAAAATGGTTTTGATAAAACAATTGAAATGAATTCTTGAGGAAAATATCCTTTCTTCTTCAAAATCAATTTCTTTTCACAAAAAGTCATGAAATTTTAAAAGAAAAAGATTTTGTTTAAAATAGTCATGAAATATTTTGGAGGAAGCTTCAAGAAAATAAGGCTTTATAAAACCATAAAAATCCATTCGTGTCGTATAAGTTAAAAAAATATTCTTCTCTTACTTTTGCCAGAAAAGTCAAAAAGTACCTCGTAACGTAAACAAAACAAAGATTACTTACATACCATGTAGTAAAAGTCAAGAATGGAAAAAAAGGACTTTAAACATACATGAAAACACTTTTATAAAACATGGACATGGATTATAGAAATAACCCCAGTAAATACTTACGAATAAGCAATCTTGGATAAAAATGAGATTTGCAAAATTATCTCTTACCTTAGGTCTGATATGCTTCGTATGTATCCGAACGTCCTGTATAATGATTTAAATAATGTCATTGACTTATTAAAGAATCATATTCATTGTTATGATATCATATATGGTTCACTTATGACTTTATATTACCCGTTCTTTTGTAAATTCCATGTTAAAGAGCGTTTTGGGTAAAATCGTTTCATTTGTCGTCTGTGTTTTGACTTGTAATTATTCATATGATTACTTAGATCATGATTAATTAATTCCATAATATAAAACATGATTTATATATAATATATATTCATAATATACATATATATAATAGATCGATAAATGGATAGAAATACACCGTTCATGGAGACGGTAGGTCGTACGTATGCATGAACGTTGTTTTCGTTTCCTCATTGAATTGAATGGAATTATTTGGATGAAATACATATATATATACATAAATCCAGTATCATTATTATGTAATATATTTCATGATTACTTCTTATATATACTTTATAATCATTCATGAATGGTTAATCATTGAGAATGAATCTCATCGCGTCGTGGAGACGGTAGTCCGTACGTACGCACGAGGGATGATATCGTTCCCATAATTATTGAATTGAATTGGAGTGGATGATAAAATATATCATAATAAGTATGATGTTATAATAACTATTTATAGTTATTATTTACACCATTTTACCCATCCAAGTAAAGTGGTGTTGGAAAAATAGATTACACCACGACGTGGAGACGGTATTCCGTACGTAAGCACGCGTGGTGATTTCTTTTTTCGTAGGATGGATAGAAGGTGAAATGGGTTTATTTCATATTTATAATAACATATCAGTATATTAGTGATACTGATGTTATTACTTTATAATTAAACAACTAAAGAAGAATAAGTTGGAGAAGAAATAAGCTTGAAAGAATCGGTAGAAGAAATTACCTCTTCTTCGACGTACCTCCTTTAAACTTCTTCTTAGGGCACTAGGGTTGGTCTTTTGAGAAGACAAGTACCTCTATAAGATTTATAGGGAAGTGGGAAAGTTAAATGGTCAGAGTTTGGCCGAGCTTCAAGGCTCAAAATGGTGTGAGGAAGAGAGGGAGGAGATGCCCTTTTATAAGGGAGGAGAGGGGCACCTTTGGAAATATAAGAAAATATTAATTTATATTAAATCCCAACCCCACTTAAAAAATTTAAAAATACCTCAAATAAAAATATTATATGAGATAGGGTTGTAATATCATCAACCAATAAAATTTATACATGTTATGAATTTATTTTAAACATCATCAACTTGATTTATCCTTACTTAATCAATTTAATTTTATTTGTGGTAATAACATTATAAATTTTAAATTATTATAAATAATTACTTATTTGTTGTGAATTGTTAATAAATTGATAATTTATAAAATTTAATACCATATAAATTTAAATTTTTAATTTTTAAATATTTTTGTGATTTTTAAACAATTTTATAATATGTTATTTTTATAAAATAACAATAGTGTCAATTTTGACACTATTCAATTATTTGAATTTAAATAAACAATATACAGAAGATATGTTCGAAATAAAAGATTTAATAGATTCATAACATGTCATATTTATCAATAAAATTAGTGGAGAACATTAAATAGTTCATATAATATTTATTTTAATATTTTTAAAACCATTTATTTTATATTTCTCTTAATAAAATAATTTCAACATCACTATTATGTCACCTTTAATGATAATTATTTAATCCCTAAAAATTATAAATAAATTTCTATGATGTAGAGAATTTTATTAGAGTTCTTGAGAATATTCATGTTTGAAGTTTCATGAATTTTATCACTAAATTAAAATTATTATACTTATAAGATTTAAGAAAGTGACATGTTGTCACTTTATTTGGTTTTAATAATAATTAAATTATTTTCATGGCAAAAGGTCCATTAAATGATTCTAATATGACCCTTAGGTGATTTTGTTCTACTTTTAGTCATCCAATAGGATTTTGTAAGGTGTTAGGGTAATTTTATAATCTTATATTTACCCTTAATTACCTGATTTACCTTTAACTATGGTAAATAAAATTTACCGTAGTTACTATTCATAATGCCCAAAAATAAAAAGTAGCCTATTAACATAATTTGGACCCAATGATTCGAAATATGGAATCCATTTTCCAAAATTCAAAACACATAAGTTGTAGTAATTAATTTAAAATTAATCTCGTTGTTAAGAAAACGGGTTTTAGAAGTTAAAACATTACCAAAGATTGAAATGTTCTTACCTATGAATTCAATATGAAATTAATGCTAATGACATACATTATATTAAATGGTTAAAATATATTCTATTTATACTTTAAAACCATTCAATATTATAATTTAACCATATAAATTATTATGATGAAAAAAGTTGTTTTTAATTAAAATATAGCGTGTTTTTACTATTCATCAAAATATGAAAGTTATCAGAATAATATGAAAATTTTATCCAAAGTAATTTTTTATATCCTGATTCCAAATAATAATTTTATTTTGTCAAATTTAACTTATAAAAATTTCAAAAACTATATTTAAAGTGGGTGCGCCATCAAAAGGCGGCAAAATTGCATTTTTTGAAAAATACTTGTTTTACCCGAAAAATTTATTTTATTCTCATACCATGTTCTAGAAAATATATAATATGAATAATAATGTTATAAAATTCAAAATTTAGTTAATACTATTCATAACGGCTAGTTCATAATAATATTATAACCATATATCATTGTTTAGTAAAACCCGATATTGCGTACAACACACGTTATCGAAGAGGGTCACGATTGCGTGTAATGCAAGCCAAGTTAGGGTTTCATGTAGTGAAAGACTCCATTGTTGTTGCATATAACAGAATCCAGCCATATTTTATTTATACATTGAATATATATATATATATATATATATACACTCAATGTTGCGTAGAATAACTTCTATCAAACGAACTTGAATTTGTGTGTAACACGAGCCAAGAATAGTGTTGCGTATACTACAAGATAATACAGTGTTGCGTATAGTACAAGCTAAACTTGGTGTGGTGTATAATAGAAGACATCAATGAAATTAAAAGAATATTTTTCATAAAATCTCGGGGTGTTACAGTTTCTTTATTTTGGACTAGTATCAATTGAGCGTGTTCCCTTGGTCCATCCCCTTGAGGGTATATTGTGACATTATTCTCACATCTCTGGATTATAATCCCCTCTTGAGGATGAGTCTTAGATAGAGTTTTTTGTGTCCTTCTGTGAGACCATAGTTTGATCCTCTATCATTTTATACCCTAGGTGGGGTTTGTGGAATTAGTATAACCCCTGGAGCAAGGCGTTGATCATCCATCGAGCAGCCCATTTCAGTAGGGTTTGCGGTATTTATGGAGTATGATCCCCTATATAGTAGTTTGATCCAAATTGGGTTTGTGGTATCCCCTAGTGGTCCTAGGTGTGATACCCTATCTGAGTATTGAGGTCATCAGAGACTAGTGAGATTCTTGGTTGAGGACCAATGATCATGAAATCTTTGATGAATTTATCTAATTATATCATGGATCATAGAGTGGATTATCCCTGAATGAGAATTGATTTGACTATAATCATTTGGCATCCAGTTTGGTAGTTACTTCCTAGAGGTGTTTTATCCTTCTTAGGTGTATCTGGGTTTTTTATGTATTGATTTATATATTTTTTATATGAGATGACTATTATTTATGATTCTTGTTTAGTGTTTTCATGGTGTTATACTGGGTATTGTTATACCCATCCATGCATGGGATCTACCCACACATATCATGTCTTGTGCAGATAATGGCCCATTTGATGGTGTCCTAGGAGGATAGGGAGTTGGTGGAGAATAGCTAAAGGTAGAAAGACCAAGGTATTTTATGGGTGATTTCATTTGGTAGTAGTCCTTTCCTTCTAAGCGGGATGGAACTTATGTAGTTTTTGGTTGGGTTTGTATTTTCCCTATTGATCGTTTTCAGTACTTTATTGTCATACTTTGATTGTGGGATCATAGATGTATGCATTCATTGGTTTTAGTTATTTTAAACTTCAGCATTATATGGGATTAGATATGCGTTCTTGTGTATAGGTGAATTAGGATAATGCCTCTCATGTGTGTTATATGCCTACTAAGCACTAGACTTCATCCCCAGGCCTATTGGAAGTGGTTTTGGGGTAGTCATGGTTTGGGCCCTGTTGGGCTAGGTCATGAAAATTTTCTATTCATCCTAGAAGTACAAATATGTATAGTTATATGAAAGATAATTTCCAGTGGTACAACATGAAAAGAGATGTTTTTGATTATGTATCTCAATTTTTGGTATGTCATCGAGTTAAGGATGAGTGAAAAAAATCATAATGGTATGTTACAACCATTTCATATACCAAAATAGAAATGGGAAAACATAACTATAGATTTTTTTTGTTTGACTCCCCAAAAAATCAAAAGGGTACAATTATATATGGGTTATAGTCAATCTCCATAAAAAGTCAGTACACTTCATTACCAATAGAGAATATTTCAATTTGGATAATATTTTGAGAATATAGTGGTAAGTTTGTATGGGGTACTACATTTTATTGCATCAGATTGGGATCTGAGGTTTACCTCGAAGTTTTGGATAAGTCTTCAGAAATCTATGGATACATAGTTGATATTTAGTATGATATATCATCATCAAATATATGGGCAGTCTAAGATAAAAAATTCAAACCCTAGAGAATATACTGAGGTCATTTTCTATGTATTTCAAAGGTTTTTAGGATCAACACCTTACTCTAGTTAGTTTTCCTTACAAAAATATCTTTCACTTGAGAATTAAAATGGATCCTTATGAATACCTCTATAGAAAAAAGTGTATAAATCTAGTATGACAGGATGAGATTGTATAAAGGAAGATATTGGGACCTTATCTAGTTGTGGAAATGATATAAAAAGTCAAAATCATTCATTAGTGCATCATGGATGCTCAGAGTTTAAAAAAAATTAAGTTGACAATCGTCAGCGTGATCTTGAATTTGAAGTTGGTGAAAAGGTGTTTTTATGAGTTTCTATATGAAAAAAATGTATGATATTCTAGAAGAATGGAAATCTAAAACCTAGTTATATTTTTCCTTTCTAGATTCTTAATCAATTAGGGATAATATCTTATTGTTTGGCCCTTCCACCAAACCTCCCTCATGTTCACAATGTCTTTCATGTATCTCTCCTAAGGAAGTACATACCTAATCCATCACATATTCTAAACACAAATATCATAACACTGGAACATGATATTTTCTATGAAGAACAACTAGTAGAAATCTTGGATTGTAGAGATAAAGTTCTACGGAACAATACTATTAACCTACTAAAAGTTCTCTAGAGAAATCACAAATTCGAAGAAACTACATGGAACCCTAGGATGTAATGAAACAAATATATACTCCTTTTTTTATCAGAGTAATGAATTTAAAGGGAGAAAATAATTTAATGGGGTTATAATGTAACACTCCAAGATTTTATAAAATATATTTTTTCAAATAAATCTATTTCTTTGATAGCTTGTGTTATATGAAACGTTGAGTTTAAATGAATTGTGATATACTATTAAATTATAGTTATTACCTAGCCATTATATTGGTGGGTGTTAATAGGATTAACTAAATTATGAAACATTTATGGTTACATATATTTAAATAAATTCTTTGGGTATAAATTAATTATAAATAAAAATAAAAAATCATTTGAAAGTAAAAGAGATATCTTTTCTAAAAAAACTATTTTTATATGCGGAATGTATTTTTATCTTAATAAATTAAATTAATCAATATTAGTGAATAATTTTAATGAAATGTATATATTATATATTAAATTAAATTTGTTAACATTCATTTAATATTTTTCTTTCATGTCATGGGATAAAAATAAACTAAGTTTTATGCTTAAAAATGTATTTTTCTAAAAGAGCGGTTTTCGTCACATGTTTCACACTTATTTAAAATTAATTTCCACCACTTATATAAATTTAATTTAAAAAAATTTATTTTATATTAGTAATAATGAGGTTCAATTTTGGTAAATAATCCCCTATAATTTTTTTTCAATATGAATAGTAATCCTGGTAAAATCTATCACTTCGGTAAAGGGTAAAACAGGTTAATCTAGGTTGAAAATAAGTGATAAGGACATAATTTTTCATACTAATAATTCTTATAAGAATTTAATTCTACCCTTATCACCTTATAATCTAAATTTATTTGTTTAATAGACAATTGTCCATAAAAATGATCAATATATTATTTAAATCAAAGAATGTTACAAAATATCACTCTCTTAGTTTTAAAAATCTCGTAAGTATCCACATAGAAAAAAAAGAAAATTATAAATGAATATAAGTTTATATTTTAATATTAATGAAATTATTTTCATGATATAAATTTATTTATAATTTTTAATAATTATATAATGATCTTAAATGTTTATGCAACACTGATACAATATTCTCTAATTAATAAAAAAATATAATAAATGATTTTACAAATATTAAAAGTAATATAATTTGAGTTATTTGATGTGTTCCATGAATTATTTAGATGATATTCTATTTTAAACATTGTATTTATGTCTTTTAAGTCAAATTAAATAAATAGTTTCTTAATTGGAAATAATGTTATTTTATAAAAATTATATTTTATTAAATTACTTAAAATCATAAAAATATTAAAATAGGACAAATGGAATAATATATGGTATAAAATTTCATCCCTTACCCATTTATAGTCCATTTGGAACCACTTTTCTTGAGAATTACTTTAATATATTTTAATATTTTTATAAATTCCAAGAGTGCCCCTCCCTTCAATTATTAAAGGGAACCCTTTCATTCTTTTCTTCACGCCACTTTGAGCCTTTTATCTTGGAAAAACTCTACCAATTACTCTAGTACACTTCTATATCCACATTCTAGAGTTGTTTTTATTCCTAAAATACAAACCCTAGATCCATTAATAGGAGATCTAAATGATTTGTTTTAAAGAAGAGGTAATTTCATTAACCAATCTCTTTCTTTTTAATTCTTATTTTACTTCATATAAATCTATTATATTCTTCATAAAATAATATATTCAGTATCATAAATATACTTATATATTATTATGATTATTAAATCATTTATATTTACCCTCTTTCCATTAAATGTTAAGTAAAAGTATCGCTCGTGCGTATATACGACTTACTGTCTCAACATAGCGATACAATTCATTTTCCATCACCATATTTCATATATGGTTATTATTATGGATTTAATGTTTATATATGATATTTATGAAACAATTATTCTTATTTAATTATAATATCATATCTAACTTCTTACCTTTCAAACCACTAGAAAACGATAACATCGATCTTATATACGTGTGGACTATCACCCACACAAAGCGATGTGATTATTTTTTCATTATTATTTTACTTGGATAGAAATAAGGATGAATTTAATTAATATATATTATATATATGATATAATAATTATTATTTAATGTTATATATTATTTACCTTTCTTTCGTTCCATCTGTCAAAAATATGAAAATAATGTTCATGCGTACGTACGGCCTATCGTCTCTATAAATGTTGTAATTTATTATTTTATATATGAATTTATGAATGACAATAAATATGTATATAAAGAATATATATAATATTTATACAATTATTAACATTATGGATATAATTTAACCATGATCAAAATATGAGGACCAAAACTACCAAACCAGAACATACATAAAAAAACAAAACAGATATCACACGGGATAGTGATTTTAATAAAGAAGTGTTAACAAATTAGTGATAAAAGGTTATAAGTAAATAATATATAATATTATATATATGATTATTGTTTTCTAAAATATTTATAATAAATATATATTTATTATACATTAGGTTCCAATTAATATGAAGGAAGTCAGACCTAAAGTAAGGATTTTTCGTCTCACTTTTATTTCTGTGGGACACATGTAAAATTCACCACTTTTTCATTTTGTGTGGTGTATATACTACACATGAATTTATTTTATTATTAATATTTTTAATATTATATTTATTTACATATAAATTTAATTTTATTTATTTCATGTGGTTTATAATTGGAAAGTTACCAAAGTGGTAAGGTTTTTATGTTATAATCTCATTGTTTATAAGAATTGTTTATAATTAAGTCTCTAATGATGACATATTATGATATAAATCACAATAAACTCATGAATTTTATTATACTATATTTATTTCATAATAATAAATGTTTTAATTTCATTTTATTCACCATAAGTACTCAAAAGACTGAAAATATGTTTTTAAGGAAAATTGACCTTATTTTTCTCTTCAGTCGAAAAGCCATTTTCTTCCATATCCATGTTTTATAAAAATGTTTCAAATAAGGTTTTTAATATTATTATATTAATTTTTAAAGTTATTTTCCCATTTTTTAATATCTAAAAATCATTTTAAAAGGAATATTATTTTCATTTTATGAACAAGGTGCTTTTTTGACTTTTTTTAAAAAAGTATGAAAGGAATTTTTTTTAACTGATACAGAATGAACGGAATTTCCTACTATCATAGACACTAAATGATTTAAAGATTAATTTAAAATTTTACATGGTTATTTTCAAAGAAAATTCCTTCCAAAATATTTTCATAAATATTTGATTTTAAAGGATTTATTTCAAAATGGAAAGGATATTTTTATCAAGAATTTTTTAATGATAATTTAATGGTATTTATATTCATCAAAAACAATAACCATTCATTTAACTTATGATTTAATAGGGATATAATCTAATTATACTGTATTTATTTTTTCTAAAAGTTTTTTTATTATGACAAGATTTTTATGAAACATTTTCCTTTTCCACAGGTTATGTTATGATGAAATGATGAAATGTTTATGAATTTCATTCCTTTTCTACATGATATGATGAAATGTTTATAAAAAACCCATTTACTTTCATGGATTATATTATATGATGAATGTTTTATGATATTTTGGAACCCATATTTATGGTTTTCATTATATGATAGTGTTTTTTTATAACTAAGGATGATTATTACATTACAACTAAGGGTAGTGGTCACATTATAACCAAGGAAAAGTGGGGCCTATATATCCCTCCAATGAATTGGGTAATGATTAATATCTTATAAGATAAATTGGACAGGAATGGGGAATGAATCCAGTTTAGTAAGTACTTTTCTGATATGATAGTCATGTGAGTGAACCATGACTACTATGATGGTTTGGAAAGTGGGCTCAATCCACTATGATAGTCTTGGGAGTGAACCATCACTATTTATGATGGTTTTGGGAGTGAATCCAATCTACTATGATAGTCTTGGAAATAATCATTTACTACTAAAGAAATGATTCCTTATACTTATTTTTATGCCATAATTCCATGTTTTATTCCAATTTAATGATTCCATGGCTTATGTACTTTGATTCAATTATGATTCATGTATTATGAACTACCAAGATTTATTCCATGAATCGAGATTATAATTTATGATATGCGAGATATGATTTTAAAAGCTTATTCTCATGCTCCCATTCCCTTATGTTCAAGTTAAGCTCAAGTGATCATTGATACCTCCCTTATTTACGTATACTGAGCATCTAAGATCACCCTTTCTTATGTTTCCTTTCCCTAGGTTATGAAGAAAGGTACTAAGTATGATATGTATTAGAAGGGTGATAGTTATGAAGAACCTAGTGGGAGATGATGTATATCTTTTATAAACCAGTTATTTATGTGTCTATGTTTCCAAATGGATATGTCAGTTATGAAAAGTGTGGGTCTATATAATGAATCCACTATTGAATCTCAATATTCCAACAATGGAACGCTTCTAGAGATAGTGGTGTATCTTCATTATTTTTTTCATTTGTTATTTTAAATTTCATATTTTGTTCCAAAACAATACCTATTCCATGAATTTATATTTTTATTAAGTTATTGATAGATCCAAAATTTATAATATTAGACAACAGAAGTGGTTGTTGTTTCTTTAAAATTGAACCAATTTATTATTTGGACTTATTGTTTCTTTATATGTTCCTACTTATCATAAGAAATTATGATTCTATATAGATTTTGTTTAAATAAATTATTAACATAATTTCCATGAGATAATTTTGATTCACTAAAATTGTATTTTTTATCACAAACAAAGTTTATTTTTAAAATGTCTCTAATTTTCAACCTCATTTGTCTAAAATTTTTCATTTAAAATATCACACTATCAAATTTTATTTAAAAATATTATATAATACCATAATTTCATGCCATAGCTACATTACTATATATAAAAATCTAAAAAACATTAGTTTTCACATGTATATTAGTTTTTTGGAAATGAATAACACCAATATAAATTATTATATTTTTTACTAATCTATAAATAATTTTTAAAAATATATATTTATTTCAAATTTATATGAGTCACTTTTAAAATATTTGAAATAATTAGTATTAAAATACATTATAATTAATTCTATTAATTTATCATTGATTTTTTTCGTTTAAAATTATTTTATATTTATAAAAAAAATCATTTACATGTCTGCAGTGGAAAGCAGCTCATTTGGAACCCTATTAAATTCTTTCCATAACAAGAAAATTTTACATGAAATTAGTTTATGCACTAAGGTAAGTTATGGTGCCAATATATTTCCCTTATGTAAATAATAAATTGTAAATTTATATGATAGTTTAATTTATAAAAAACAAATATTTCATTGTATTTCCATTCTGAGTTATAGAGTGTACCAATTTTGTTTCTGTAAAAAAATCATAGTGACTATGACTAGTTTTATGAATCACATGTATCTCATAGAAAAAAAGGTTTAATTATTCAATGAAAATATTTAGTGTAAGTACTGTAAGTATCCCTATCATTGACTATACCAAGGTATTGTTTCCTCTTTAACATACTTACTCCCATCTATTTATATGATATGTTTTCAAATTTGTATACATTTTAATATGCATTAATCGTTTTCTATATTATTCCAAATATCGAGTGAAATTGTTAGTCGGTGATAATAATGGACCCATCTATATCATACTTTTTGAAAAATTGGTTGTTCAATTAATATAAAAAATAACCTCAATCTAAGATATGTTTTCATTCCATTAATCCACTAATATTTCTCAATAGTTGTTTTAAATATGGTGTATGGGGTGTAACTGAAGTAAATATCTACCATATTGGAAAATAATGAGTTTGGGATTCCTAAAGAGTCATATAAATTTAAATTAAAAATAGTACCACTCAATTTTGACATTTCAGTATAGAATATTCAAAATAAACATTGATCATGTAACCGAAGTAAATTAAAGGTTCCCTTCATTATAGTCAATCACCAGTAAATCAGAAATTATGATAATTCACCAACCCAAAAAAAGTATGTATTTTATATGTACTTTCATTTTTAAAACCTATAACATTAATTTTCACTTGTATTAAACCATAAATTCTTAACATGGTTATAGTTGGTAATTATTTCTCATATATTCCTTTACTCTATTACAGGGAATATGTTCTGATGTAAATTCCTACATTAGTGATTTCAGTAATAAATATTCACCATCAATTTAATCATTGATATATAATTATGTTCTACATTATATTATCAATAGTTATATTGAAAACAGGTTTCATTATTTCTCTTTTATTGTTATTTTTACTCGTAAAATGATAACAATAATAGAAAAACTATCAGTACTTGTTTCAAAATATGAAATTATTATAACCTCTATTGTAGTTTATAAAACATACCCATATCAATTTTGTCCACATTTCTATTCTTAAGTAACCACATAAAACCCATGATATTATATTCAAATTAATTACTTACAAATGTATTCATAGTAGAATGTTTTAATGATTTTATAGGCTTGTTAAATTAAAAAAAGTCAAAATAATCACCTATTTCATTATATATAACTTTCTATCTCTCTTTGAGTTATTTTTACTATCAATTATTGTGACCATTTGAAAAATATTAGATATATATATGTCTAAAAGACTAGGACGATTAACATTTTATAGAAAATATTGGTCACATTGTCAATTATTTTATTTCAAAAAATGTTTAGAAATGAATAAATTAGATACCCAATTTTATGTAAATCCAAAAAAAAGATATTAAATCTACATACTCGTTATCTTACTCAATTTGAACATAGAGTTTTGTGATGCCCCAGCCCTAGTCCACTTAGTATTTATCATACTAGAGACAACATAGAACCTCAATTGAACCTCCTCCTATACTAAAGGCTTCCAAATAGTAGTTTTGGACTAATCCATAAAATTTTGATACTATTCCCTTGAATAATAGTCATATAAAAGTAGAAAAATAACCAAAATATCTATAACAAATAATCAGAGTACCCACAAATAAATGAAAACAATATTGTAATAAAATTTATATGGAAGTCATAAATTCATATATACACTGATCTTCCACTAGTACAATCCAAAATACAAAATAAAACCAAAATAGAATATTGGTGCACTAGCCCTATTATCTTCTTTGGGCCTTACACAACATATATCCAATACCCTCAGGTGGAACTAGAATGATCCATTTTATGTAATATGCTAAAAATAAAACTAAACATAATGTTTTTACACAAACTAGGGTTCCTATATAGGGTGTTAGAAATACATCCTGGAAGGGTCTCACTAATTTCCCCTAGTATACACCATTATATACATGTATGCATGATAGAAAAAAACGTGTCATTCAAGCATCTTGAATATAGTGTGATAACCAGGCCACCACCACTCCTTGTGTGTTAGGTCACCATGTGTTAACCAAGCCGCCATAGAACCTGATAATACCTAATTTTGTTATATTCTAGGTTCCACCTCATTTCCTCATCTCATGTCATCATACTGATTCCCATCTCGTACTAGAAGAATCAGGGTAGGGTGGTATCCAAACCATGACCCATTACTTGAAATAAATAGATCGGGTCATATGTCCACATCTCAAACCACTACCTTATATTTCAAGGAAGTTTCCATTGGTTTCATCTCACATTATACCTTGACCCAACCCATGGGTCGATCCTCAACCAAATCATTCATGCATGACAAACTAAGCAACTCGTGGAAAGGTCCACAACCCAATACCCAAAGGAATAGGGCATGGTCATCACAATAACCATTATTCACACACATAAAGGAGGAATTCAAGCACACTTACCTATATCTATAGAGTCTAGGGGATTCATTATCAAGCACACCAACCCAATATTCCATGAGGTAAGGTTGTCAACCCAAGCCTCAATGAAGTAATGTCCACAAGCACATGAAAAATAGATAGGGATTGTAGGAAATCATATAGCTCATCAAGAGATCCTAGGGAAATATTAACACATTAATATCACCTAATAATGAATAACATATTACCTCTCCCATTATGGTGCTCATTGGGTCCTCCATATCCAACATAGTCACAGCTCATTGATACCATCTCCCACTCACCGTCCACTAGTAAATTCACTGTCTGAAGGCTCCTTGAACCCAAACCCAAATGTTTGATCCAAACTCTCCAAAATTCCCATAACTACTAGTACAAACAACCAATTATTTTCCCAATTCATCATACTCTAATCCCCTTTTTGTTCGAATTTTCTTTCTCCCTACATAACTAGTTACTTATGGACATCCCAAATTGAATGTTTCCCTATTACAAAATGAGTGTATTGAAATTATATAGTCATTACATGGGGAAGTATTGGGTATATGTTGATGAAAATTATTTATTAAATTATTTTAAGAATAAATAAATTTTTTTAAAGACCATTTATTCTTCATATAACCCCAAATCGTAGCTCTTAAGGGTTTATATTAGCGAGAATAGAAATAAAAAAATTAGGTTTTTGAATAAATGATGATGATGTGTCGGGTTATGGACTTAAATAGAGACTACTTAAAATGTGATATCTTTTATGTAATTATTTTAATAATAAATTCTCATCATAATGATTCAATTATTTCAAAACCCCCTTGGTCCTATAGAGTTTGATTAAAATATTAAAAATAGACTTCTTGATCTGATAATTAATTTCTAGATTTTTTTAAAAAACAAACCCAAGGTGATGGTTAATAAACCTAATGTTCATAATCATATTCATTATAATTTATTTATATATCCCATTATATTTCATTCTTGGTATTATATGACATATCGAGTGAGTAGAATAAATAAGACATAGAAAAATTGTGAGGAAAAATTTAAGAATGGTATAATGACACAAGAACAATTCAATTTCCCAGATGATTCTAGATTTATATATATATCCCCAATATAGGAAGGTAATTATATTCACATTGTGAAAATGATTAAAAAAATATCTTATTACCACTATTTTTCATTACAACAAATAGAAGAAGAATAAAATATAAGACACCTCTTGAAAGAATGCTTGAACTCCCTCTGTTTGAGTTTCAAACTCCTTATTCCTCTAATATAGATCTTATAGATGATTATTATCCTCTAAAAATAGTTATATAAAATTAATTAGGTGACCCCAAATGTATTTAAGTGGTTAGAGTTCAAGATCCTGTGTCAAAGAGTGTTTATGGTGATAGATGGGGGTGTTTGGAAAGTTATACCATGGAGCATGGTAAAGGCGTGCGATTAGATAAACCATGCACCAATCATGTATATAGATTTTTTAATCTATTTTTTGGTTTTATAGTTCCTATGGATAGTTTCATTTTTCAAGTAACCATGTATGAATCGTGTGTATGGTTCTATCTACTAAAATTATAGTTCACATGTTTTTGGGGTGGTCTTTAATGGTTGTGTAGACCTTGTGGAGACTGTGTGGTACATACTGTCTCTTGAAATTTCATCTAGTATAGTTTACTTGGTCAAGGTTCACAGTTTTTGGATTTTAGTAAACATTGTTCCTAGTTTAAAATTATCCCAAATACTTCAATTTTTTCTTCAAAACCTATGGTTCATGCCAACTTTGATCAATTCTCAATTTTATGCCCATTTTTTCCTATAGAAAACATGTTATTTCCATAAATATAATGACATGTATACAAAAAATCCATTTTCAAGTGGAATTTAATGTTAAACTATCTCATGAACCCTAGTGCATAAAACTTACACATACTAGATAAAGTGTTTATCCTCAAAACATTACCTATAAAATCATTCTAAAGTGACCACCCAAGAAATAGGTTGAAATTTCATAGATTATATTATCTAAACAAACATAAGTTTTAAAGGAATAATTATTTAAAACTCAATATAAATCCTTCAAGACTTACAGATCCTCAAATAAAACAATAAATGTCTACTCAATTCAAATTTTCCAAGCTTACATACTTAAATCCTTGTTTTTTTAATATGGAATTGTCCTTCTCCGATTAATATAAAGTTCCTCTATTTATTTCTATCTCATCACACACTTGGGTTTGTTAGGAAATAGATCTTATTGATAGTAAATAGTGAGTTATCACTTTAATAGGTCTTGATTGGAAATCCCAAGGCAAATGATAAAATGGGGCGCTGAAGATTAAGTTCCCCTCCCCCAAACATAAAACCAATTATGGCCCTCTATTCATGAATTAGGTGTAAAATATTGAGCATTGATTAAGCATTATATGTAAGTGGGGAAAATTAAAATATTGAATTTCCTAAGTCATATAAAGAATACTCCCTTGGATTGTGTACAGATAAATTTAATTAATTTGGTGTGCAGGAGCCCATAGAACTGAAGAGTGTGTTGCAAGGCATGTGAGTGGGGACACCTAAGGTCTTATTTAGATACCATAAAGATTGAAGAAATTGGGATATCTCATTATCAATATAAAACATACACAACACATAATCACACTATAGAAAGACAATCAATCCATAACACACACAACATAGAATAATAAAAATAGTCCAATAAAGGGATAGTCATGGAAATGCAAGTTTATGAGATGGAGGAAATAAAAACAGTCATCAGCACCAAAAATTGTTAGTCCTAGCCTGGGGGAGGCCCACTAATATAGGGGTTGGGAAAAAATTCCTACATCCTCATATTATGATTGATCTTCCCATTTTTTCTCATAATCCATGGTTATAGTGGTTGTAGGGGCAGCAACAGTATCACTTATCAAAGAAGTGTATTCACAAATCCCACATATTGTTGTCTACTCCCTATCTAGAGAGGAGGTACGTGAATTGAAATAAGGTATAAAATCATTAGTAAACATGTAAAATGGTGGTGTAAGGTCAAAGATGGGGTGGTAAAATATTGGAGTAGGGAAATCATTGAAACTTGAACCTTCCAATTGGCATCAAGTATATTCAACCTTCCAACCAAACATGGTATACATATCTTGATTATGATTCTAATGGAGGTCTAGTTCAGAATATGGAGTGTCATGCAGGTCAGGTTAGGTGGAATATGTGTAGTAAGAGGGTGGTTTCATGGTTGTGGTTGGGTTGGGTAGGTGGTCTTCAGTAGTATGAAATGGGTTGTGGTGCTCCTCCTCGGGTGGTGGAGTGTGGTGAGAGGCTTCTGGTGGGGTGACTTCATGAGGTTCATTATAGGTGGCCTCCTATGATCCTTTAAAATAATAGCCATGTAACACCCGAAGGTTTTATAAATAAATTTAATAGTGAACTCATGTAACACTAAGTCTCTAAAAAACACCACTTCTTTATAACCTAGTCATAAACATAATTATTCCACCTCTGTTATTTGAATTTCAACAAACTGACATACACGGTTGCATTCAGTAAGATATTTAGAGTATGATATGACAAAATTAATTTTTTGGTTAATAGTAGCATACCCTTATTAATAGTAATATGACCCTTATGAATAGTAAATCATATTATTGTTTTATTTTCTTAAGGTTATAAGATAATGAGATCTTGATTAATTTTTCAAGGTGATATAAAATGAATTATAGTTTTAAAATTGTTATTTTTTGAATAAATTGTGATTTTATTTAAAAATTAAATTAATAATATTTAGAAAATTACTTTCAAAAAATGGAGTTCAGTTTTTTAATTATACACATCAAAAAATGGTTTGGGTGAATTTTTGGGATTTTTCTGAAATACTTGAATTTTTTATGAACAGTAGAATACTGTAATTTACCGTAGTTAAATTAACTATTCCTAGAATCATGGTTGATGTAAGCACACTTGGTTTGAACTCACATGAACTTATTACTATTATGTGTCACATGAATCAACACTATTGTTTGTCTTGAGGGAAATAATAAAATAATGAATAAGATATTCAAAAATCACCCCTCTCCTCCACTATAAACCTCCCCCCTCCCCCCTCATTACCTCTTCTCTTCACTCCTACCAAGCCTTGTGTCTTACCTAAATTATACTCAAATATCCTCCCAAGATCCTCCCCCATGTTCATCCACTATAGGAAAATTGATTGTTCACGGTGGTTATTTTTGGGTATGGAAGCAGTTTAAACAGCCATTATATGCTTCTGCATCGGTTTCCAAAAACCACTGCTACATTGTCTGTCGGGACACTATTTTCGATGTTTAAATCCATTTATCAGCGGTTTATAGGAACCGTTATAGCTTTCGCAGTTCGTGGTGGTTATAATGTTTTTTAGCGGCAATTTTCTGGGGAAGGGGCTCACTTTTTTTAGCGACGGTTAAAACCACCGCAAACTATGCACGGAAGATGGGCATTTGTAGCGACAGTTATAACTGCTGCTAATAGAAAAATGCTGACATTTATCAGTGGTTAAAACTACCACTAATTATTCTGGTTACATTTAGCAGCGGTTAAAACCGCCGCTAATAGAAAAATACCGACATTTAGCAGCGGTTTTAACCGCCATGAATTATTCCGGTTACGGTTAGTGATGGTTAAAACCACCGCTAAAAATAGATTTACAAAAAAAATAGGATTTTCTAGAACTTTTTTACAAATTCTATGGAAAAAAACCATTCCAAGAATACCAAAAGACCAATATAATACATACTACAGTCAATATGAAAATAGATGTTTAACTAAGCACAACCAATGGAATTTTGATTCATATTTAATAAAAACGTGAAATGTGGTGTGAGAAATGTCTTTTTATAAAATTTCAAACTTCTTTTGTGGCCTATGAATATCTTTAACATTATCCACAAGATAAAAATTACCCCTATAATGATTTTGATCATTTTTGCATATATGCATGTTCTTAAGTATTGGAGACACAATCTTTTGGAGAGATTTTCATGATCATTTTTTATCATAATAGTATGAGAAATATATTTTCTTAGAAGTACATGAATCTAAGATAGAGGTGGTGGGTAGAGTACCTTCAGACATTCAATTTTGAAATTTCTTACACCCTAAGGAAGAGAGGATTTACACTACTAATGCACTTATTAGAAATGTTCCACCACATGAAATTTTAGAATCCATGGAATAGTGGAACCTAATGGGACTATTCACTCAATTTTATCCGGATGCACAAGATGAAAATTCTAGAGAATCTTTCTCTCACATGACTTCCCAGAGATAAAAAAAAGTCCTTTAGTGAGGATAATTGTAACATCCTGGTTACTTTTTTCATAATTTTTTAATTTTTGAGAGTTGTTACTTTAGTTTCAGGGAAATTTTAAGGCAATCACTATGTTTTTTAGGGATTGAACTGAAGAGGATATCATTTTCACCATAAAGAGTGCCACTAGGGTGTGGATAGGTTGGTTGTGGTGTGTGTGGGGGGGTGCGTAGAGAGGATTTTGGTGATACATCCATTTTTGTCATGGATACATTGTGGAGAAGGGTCACAGCATGGGCCTTGGAGTTCTATGGTGTGGATTGGCAGGCTATGACATTAGGGATCGTGGGAGAGTTTGGGTTATTCTTCCATTTTGGTCATGGATTAAGAATTGTCACCTTGGTTGTGTTATGGTGTCTGGGGGTGAGTTTTTTTTTGGGGGGTGGGGTGGGGGTTTTATCAAATTTGGGGTAGTGGAATCATGGATTTGGATTGTGTCATAAGACCCCCTTCTTAGTTGTTCTCTCCAAAATAGATCTCTAGAATATATAATGGCCCATTCTATTATTTTATCAGATCTTCATCACAGATATAACTGCAATTCTCATAGGATGCCTTGACCAGTCTCATTATGGAAAGGTCCTTCCCATTATTCCATAGACCCCTCCCTTTTTAGTAATTCTTTGAAATTGTGTATGGGGCTGCACCAAGGTCTTCTATTTTCTAGAACACCTATATATTCTAAAATACCCTTAATCCCCCACATTCTTCCATCTTTTCTATCAGTTCTTAGATGACCCAAGTATATCCCTAAGAGGAATTCTGGACCCTTTTCATTAGATTTTAACCTCAATCTTGGGAGACCAACCCTTAATAGTTTTAGGTGAGTTTCCCTATTCCCATAGGAAAATTTGTTCCATATTCTTCACTATGGTAAAGTTGTTGGAAAGAGAATGGTTGATTCTGTTAATGCTTTGGTAGGGGACTGATATAGGTTGTTGTGTCCTAAATATGAAATGGGCTTCATGATTCCTCGCACAATCAATTCAACATCAATTTCCTTCATTGAGTATTTATAGAGTTTTGGTATGGAAGGTTGGTTATAATGCCTCTAATTATATCTAAAAAATTTACTAATCTCTCTAGAATCTATGAAATCCATTTTATATATCCACATTATAGGACCGACATCACCATAATCGGTCTATAATTCTTTGAAGTGGGATGTTCACCCAGGGCTGACAAACCTAATAAATTTAGTAAAAATGAATCATCACAATAAATAATCGACATATATGGTGCATACCACACTCAAGAAATCAATACATAAAAGGAAACATCATAAATAAATAAAATACATAAAAGGAAACATGAAAAATCAAGAAAATGTTAGGTCATGAAAATGTTTTTTGGAAACTATGTGCCACAGATGATACATATACAAACCGAAGATGAACACATATCATCACCCTCTCCACCTCTAACATATCAACAACAAAACTAATCACTGTCCGATGATGAACACATATCAGCACCCTCTCCACCTCCATCTCTACTTCCTGCTACCACCTGTAAGAACATTATATTGAAAATTAAATAGTGTTGCATATTTATATTTAAACTTAAAACCAATAAAAGTTTTCAAACTAAATGATTTTGAATTTTTGTGATTTACCTGCTCACCACCAGTCGATACAGTAACACCGAGGGCATATCTTCTCATCTACTGATGTATATCAGTCAATGCTTTCTGCAAAGTGGATATCAGATCCCCCTACTCGTGAACTGTGTTTCATAGATAAACAATCTCTCTCTGATCATCTTCGGGTATGGACTGACTACAACCAGAAGTAGATACAGCTACAATCTCTAGTGTCCTATCAAAAACCTCAGATGGTATGGTTCCCAAACCCATCCCATGCACTCTACCATGATTCTCCTTCCTAAGTACTTTAGTAACCAGGTCATCCTGGGAGACTGGGTAGGACTGTCCAGGATTGGTATCCCGTATTTCTTTAATTTCTACCTATAAATAAAATATCAATATATATTAACATAGTAAAAACTGATAATAAGTTATTATAATGAAAAAATGAGTTCATAACCCAACTTATTTTGGAGGATCATTAACAAAACTTCCAGTAGATTTTTTGTGAACATCTTACCACACTTCAGTTCAGGATGCTTCGTTCCCTAAACTATGTGACTGCATTAAACAAAGATAAATCGAAAATTTAATATATTAAATAGATAATATTGTCTTATAAATATTTAAACTAATTAAAAGATTACCAGAGTCAATCGGTTTCTAGAAAATCTTTTTGACCCCGCAGTGTGAGGGATGACTTGATTATCCCGGCTTGATGCATTATTTCTTGAGAGATCCTAAAATAAATAAAATGCAATTTAATAGTAATTTATTCACTGTCATATCCTCTTCATATACATGTATAAATGTAAAATGGGGTTAATATAATAATATATATTTAAATACCATCTACTTCTCATCACGATGTCTGTTAAAAAAAACTCCCCACTGTTCTTTGGGTACCTCATTGGGTAGCTTCTCATACATTTTTAGGACGATCAACGAATTATCATTGACATCGCCCCACAATCTCCATTTTAAGTCTTTCCATTTATTACTAAGATTTTAAACTTCCACTTTCGTGCTATCGCATCAGAAACTGTAAAGTGGAAAAACATATGTATACCAAAATTCATTTTGAACATATTAATAACATGACATTCAATTACACCATAATGTATTAAAATTAACTTAATTTGGGAATCAAAAACTTCATTTTTCTAACTTTGAGGCATATTTCTCCAATCATCATTAGAAATAGGAAGGGAAATGGGCTTTGCTGCCATCTGGCCTAGAATTTGGCCATGTAATCTCGCGGTGTCATTCATAGGGACCCCTTATGAATCAAATGAGACAACTATCTTCTCTCCGTTAATATTCCACACATCTGAAATTTTTATATTTTTCTCCACAGTTGCATTTTTTCATCTTTAATGAACAAATAGTTAGTATAAAAAAAGTCCAATAAATTTATTTATATTAAAATGTGTACCTATAACAGTGACCCTCCAGTATGTTCGTGATGAACTAGAAGTGGCGCTCCGCCACCCAACTGATGAGGCTGCTGAAGGGGAGTCAATGAATTAGCTTCTAAAGGGACACTCAAAGAGGGTGTGAGAGATGGTTTAGGGGGAGATGGTGCGGGGGGAAGGTAGCTGGTGGCTCAGATTCCGTAGGGAGGGAGACAGATGGATCGTCATATGTCGCAGTAGTGGATGAAACAGTGTATCGCTTCCTCCTTGGCAATCTTTTCATTTAATCAAATAAAATTAAGTTTAGAACATATATTTCAAAAAACATTATGTAGAAAAAAAAATTAAAAATGATAATAGATGCTCAGTACTAACAAACAAAATATACATAACAATGATAATGAATGACTACACAAATGAAATAAGTGGTTGTTGAATGAATAAATAATTGTGCATACAATCATTTTACCCTTCAATCATTTTTGTTTCCTACTCCATTACTTCATCCACTTCATTCATCCTTACTAGACTAATATTTTAAATATCATGATGGATAAATAATTCTGCTTCTTGTTGTTGAAGATATTCAATTTCAATGGTCAAATCTTCTACTTTATCACCCATATCATACAAATCTCTTTTTATTACATGAGAAACTACACTCCACCCTTCATCCACAACATAATTCACATAATATACCATTTTTTCATGTGATGATAAGATATATGGATCATACAGTTCATGATCACCAACATCTATCAAGCGAGATAAGTTCACAGAAGTAAATTGCAAGGAATCTATTTTAACACCTCTGAAAATATTGACCCAATTTAATTTGAATAAAATAACTGAAAAATGCCCATGGTAGTTTAATTTAATAATATCAGTCAGTTTTCCATAGTATTCCACTTCAGAAAATGTAAATATACCATTATTCTATGTTTTCAAACCCTCTTCTCAATCGACTGTACGAAATCTAAAGTCATTCATGTTGTAAGCGTCGAACTTTCTAACTTGTTTTAGAGGACCTCGAGCAAGAAACTTCAAATATTCTGACACCTCTGCTCAAGTATCAGTATTCATGATCTATAAAAAGAAATATACTTTATTAGATTTACAAAATATATGTGTTAAACTAATATTCGTATTTATTGCAATATTTATGAACTTCCACGTCATACAAACCATTCTACAAGCTCTTTATTAATATCTTTTGTCATATATTTCTCATTTAGTGTTCGACCTCTCATTTGCCTCTTTGTTTGTATCCTCAACTCTTCAATAAATGGATCTGAAATTTCACTATTCAACAGTACATATCCATGTGCCTATAATAATTCCAATTCTATCAGTGTCACATTTGAGGTCCTCCCAACTAATCGGCCAATAGCAGGAAATATTTTTGATTTATGATGTATTTGAGATTTAGTTGATGTGTCATCAACACATAAAAATCAATTAAATATTGTCTCGACATCATCCAAGTATCTAGAACAAAAGGTAATACGCTCCTCAACCAAATAGCCTTTAACAATAGAGCCTTATGGTTGAGCTCACGTATGATTTCAAATGCCCAAGATAGAGGTGAAATAAAATAAACATAATTATGAATTTAATTAAGTGCCAAAAATTGTTTACTTAACTGAAAAACATATAAATAAAGTACCTCTCAATTGGATACATCCATTAATAATGAACGGGGCCTCTTAATTTAGCTTCATCAACCAAATGCACAGTTAAATGCATCATTACAGTAAAAAAAGATGGAGGAAAGATCATATTCATTGCACAAAGGTTCAATAAAAACCTCTCCTGGAGGTTTTCAAGCCAAAATGGATATAGATATTTCTCACATAGTTGTCTAAAAAATGTGCAGAATTGGAGTACAACATCAGTAATTTTTTCAGTTAATAATATACGCAATGCCAATGGTAATAATTGTTGTAACAAAATATGTGAATCGTGAATTTTCAATCCATGTAACTTATGATTATTCAAGTCAACACACCTCGATATGTTACTTGAATACCCATCAGATACCATAAAATTCTTTAAAATTATAAGGAATGTATCTTTATCCCTATTTTTCATTGAAAAAATTGTCGGAGGATACTTTTCATTCTCATCTGGCCAGAGATCACGTTTTATGTTCATTACTTGTAAGTCTTTGTGAGCATTGAGATGATCCTTCGACTTTCCATGATCATTAAGCAATGTGAAAATAAAATTTTCAAAAACATTCTTCTCAATATGCATCACATCAAGATTATGCCACAAAAAATTAAATTCTCAATATGGAAGTTTGAAGAATATACTTTTTTCTTCCATTGTTGCATTCCGATTTTTCTCGATGATGCACTTCGAACTCATTTCCCACTATCATTAAAATGATGAACCTTCCCAAATTTTGTTTCAACATTTCCAAATTGTGTCAATATTTTAGAACTATTTAACAACTTTAGAGGTGTTCTACGATCAATGAAACCATTAAATTTTGATCTGTTCAGCCGAAATCTATGAGATGCATTGATAACTCTTCGATGACATAAGAAGAACCATTTTCTACTATGAGGTATCCGTTTGGGCTCAAAATCAAAGTTACAAATATGACAAGACAAACCTGTGTAAGTGTTCCTACCAAATAAATTCCCAAGCCCAGGAAAGTCACTAATTGTCCACATTAAAGTAGCATGAATTTTGAACATTGTCTTGGAAGAAGCATCAAATGTCTCAACACCGTTGCTCCACTACTCCTATAATTCTTCAATTAATGGATACAAGTATACATCAATATCATTTCTAGACATTTTTTTTCTAGGAATAATCATCAAAATGATAAAATACATTTGTTTCATACACATCCACAGAGGAAAATTGTACGGGATCAAAACAACTGGCCAAATGTTATAACTGGTACTCAAAGTCCCAAATGGTTTGAATCCATCGGTATCCAATCCCAATCGAACATTCCTGGGATCAGCTAAAAAATCTGGATGTAATGAATCAAATTTATTCCAAGATTTTGAATCTCATGGATGTCTCATTAATCCATCATTGTTATTATCTATAGAAAGCCACTTCATGTGTTCGGTGGTTTTTGATGACACGAATAATCTTTACAATCTAGGATTTAAAGGAAAGTAAAGCAAAACCTTTGTAGGTGTGTTCCTTTTCTTCTTCTTTATGAAAGAATATTGATTAAAACTTCCAACATCACCCATTGACTACCATCTAGAAGAAGAAATTTTTTTACAATCCTGTCAACTTGAATCCTCTCGCCAATAAAGCATACAATCATTGGGACATGCATGTATTTTTTTTATAATTCAGACCAATCCTGTTAACAACTTTGTTCATATCATAAAAAGACTCGGGAATGTTTTCTTCAGGAAATACATCACGCAACAATTATAATGTCATGGACATTGCCTTACTTGTAATTCCACGCAGACATTTGATATGGTACAACTTCAGCATAAAATAAAGTTTTGAATATTTCAAACATCCACTATAAAACTCTTGATTTACATTTTCAATTAAATAATGTAACGTATATTCCTTAGTGAAGTTTTCTCTTATATTAGTCTCCATAAAATCAAGAGTACAATCCACTGATATGTTACAATCTTGATATGGCTATCCTATAGTCTCAAAAACATCACTTGTCTCATTACTATTTGTAGAACCCTCATCTGGTTGTTCTAATATGTTTTGATGTTGATGGTGGTCTCTTGTAGTGCCAAATTCATCATTTATAAGGTTTTGCATTTCATTTTCCATTGTTAACGAAGTTGGGAGGTCATTCTGTGGATTGACATCAGTGCTCAACCTTTCAGTAACGTTTGATTCTTCGTGCCAAATCCAACGAAAATATTGACCAGGGAATTGCTTCAATTTTAAATGTTAATAAACTTCATCTCTATTCAACCATATTATAAATTTACATTTAGGACATTGACATATTATTATCCCATCAACGGATCGATTGAAATTGAAAAATCCTAAAACTCATTCAAACCCTTAATATACTAAGGTGTGTTCCTCGGTTATGTGGTCCAGCTTTTATCCATGTATATCACAATGTGCCTACACAATATTAAAAAAAATTAAAACACATAACTATTACTAAATATGGAAATAGATTCATATATACTAGTTTAAAAAATATATAAATATGTTACATAAGGTTTTCCTATATAAATACATATGGTAAATCACCCGCTAGAGAACCAAAGTACATATGTGCATGCATGTGTATGCTTATACACATGTGATTACAAAATCACTTGAATAAATAAGAAGATAGTGAGTAATTTATTAGGCAATATACATTTTAACAAGGTTTTTTCATGATCGGTGATGGTTCAACATTTTGAATCTTATTTAATCAATAATTTAATTCACATACACAATCTGGGTCTTTTTATTTTTAATCCCCACAATAAATGGTGTTAAATTGGGACCCCCTATATTGAATATGTATGGCCTAAATTTTCATAACTCCTGCAAAAGAAATGTACCCCTAAGGGAATTTGGAAATAATTGGTGGTTTCTATATATTGAAGATAGTCGAATGTAAATGAAGAATTTTCTCTCATTATCATTGATGATGTAGTTAGAGGGACTTTGAGTAGAAGTTATAACATTGTATTATGAAACTTAATAAACAAGCAATGAAAATATGAATATAAACCCTATGAAAAATAAAATTTAAAATAAAGGAGCATTAAATTTGGAGGATGAAGAAAATGGGGGAATCTATCTCACCTATTAATTAAAGGAGAATTAATTTATTGGATTCACCCTATATTGAAATAGAAAAAGTGTTCTTGATGGAATTTAAGAAAGGATTATAAGAAAAATGCCTAATTGGCCTCAATTACAAAACTACAAAGCATGAGAATAAGACTGGTGGAATTAGTATTGAATAGAAAAATAAGCATAACAAAGAGTTCAAGGATGGTGGATAGTTCATAAATGGGGGAAATATAAAAAAATAGAATTAATCCCACAACTGCGTTGAAACCCAATGACTAGGACATGGAAGATTTTAAATTTAACATTGGTGAAGAAATTTTTACTAGTGGTGTCATCTAAAGTAGTACCACCACAAAGGATTAGAATTAAATTGGGAGATTATGGTGAGTGAAAAAATTCCAACCATATTACTCAACTTAAGAAATTTGGGGGTTCCCCTCTCACAATAAATTAAAAAATTCTAACCATTTTTTGAAGTGGACCAATATTTAGGGGGAGATATGATCCATGGGGTGGATATGCTAATAAATTAGATGTTATTCATCTAAAGGAAGATCTGATTAAATCCAAAAAATGCATGAAATAAGTGATGTAATAATTATTTCAAGTCTAATTTGATATAAAATATGATCAAAACATGTCATGGCTGATCCTGACTCAGTAAGTGGTGTTAAGAAACCACTTTTTTTTCTTCAAAACTTGATCTAGAAGTTTCATGATAAAGTAAAGTCACTTGTTGAATCTAGAATTACATAAAAAATGGATTATTCTAGAATAAAAAGAGGTTTCCAAGCCTTAACTAAGAGAATCAATGATGTCATATTGAATCTGGTTTATAACAAGGGATATCAAGCACTGAATTTAGTAGAATTAGTCCACTAATAAGAAGAAAAATTTAGAGGAGGAAGTAGTTACATAAATTAATTTTATATTTATTTATTTATATGTAATAATAATTGGTATTACCTTTATATGTTTATAGGATACTAAAAATATAAAAATCAGAAGGAATTACTCTCAAATATTTATATCCCTGAAATAGATAACATTGAAAAAGAAGATTTAGAGTAAATTGGTGATTTCCATGAACTAACTCGAGTTAATCCAACCCACCACCCCACCAAGATAATAACAAGGATTGAAGGTAATTCCTAATCCCCATAGGATTGAAACTTTTTCTAGAGCATAAAAATGAAACTAATGTGAATGGTTTTTACATCAGAATATAAATAACCACATCACAGACTCCACCTAAAAATCTGGTATGACCGATCTGTATATTAGACATTCATGCACAAAAATAAATAGTTTTCTTAATATTGAAAGAACCAAGAAGAGTATAACACAATAAAATTAATCAAAAAAACTCATAAACCAAACCATTACATAATCAGGACATAAAATGAAAATAAATATCCCATATACAAGATAAATCAGAAATAATATCCTGGATGAAAAGGTTTATACACAAACATCCAAAGAATAAAAAAAACATGAAAAATCATACCTACCACTATGAAAACCACTGGAGGCAGTGGAGGGGAGCCGACCTAGGGTAGAAACTCGAGGGGTCGGGGGATAAGGCAGTGTCGTGGGTGTCAGGGGGAGAAGGGGGTTAGTAGTGATGGGCAGCGAGGTCAATGGCGGCATGGGAGGGGAGTGGACCAAGGGTTGGGGCTCGACAGGGTCGAGGGGAGAAGGTGTGTTGGGGGAGAAGGGGGTCGGATCAGGTGGGGGCGGGAGTGTCTCCATTGTAAAAAAAATGGGTTTCATGGTGGTTTTTTAAACCACCGCTATAGGCGATTTATGTTGTAGTGATCATCCCTTGGTCTCATAAAAAGACCAAAACCTCTCCCCTAAAGAGGCTCTCAAGGAAGATAACTTCAAGAGGTAAATTCCTCTTTTCATTTCTTTTTTTTTTAGTTACTTTTTTTATTTTTCTTTCCTCACCTCATTTAATCCAAATGTTATGATAACTTCCATACATTACATTTATTATAATTTTTTTATGATAATTTAATAATTCATCATCATCTCTCATTTCCCCTTGTTTTATACTAAAAATGAAAACAACATCTGAGATGTGTTAATTTATCACATTTAAGGACGATGGGTTTTCAATTTATATTACCATCTTCAGTTCAGGTCATGAAAGAATTTTGATGGTTGAAATAGACTATAATATATGTATTTTAACTTATTTAGGGTTCTGTAATCTTTTTTTACATATGATATTAATTTATATATCAAAAAGAGTTCTTTTTGATCAAAAACTGCCAATTAACCCAAACAATTATCATTAAAGTTTTATTTAATGATTCGTCTTCACTCCCAATAACCAAATGAATTATATAACCATGTAAGCTTCTAGGTGTTAAAAAATAAAATACAAATTCTATTCATGACAAACCTTCTCATCTTACATGTTTATCCTTACATGTATATAAGTAAACCGGTCATGAATACCAAGGAAGAAAATTCTCCTGAACAATAAAATTTAACCTCTTAAACTCATCAAGAAGGCCATGAATGAACTTTATAAGGCTATAATAAATCAATTAAATAAATAATAGGTTTTAGATATGTTAATTAATTAATTTAATTTGGTTATCCAGGACACTAATATCAATTTAATAACACTATCATACTTAAGGTAAAGATTTTCTACACGAACCTACATTTTCATTTAGGTTACTCTTATTCTCTAATTACCTCAATTAAATTCTTATTTATTCATATGTACTACTCATAAATTCTATTTTAATTTTATATATATGTGTAATAATTGGAATCCTACTTTCATTTATGAGTAGTTATATGTTTTAAAAATCTATTTCAAAAATAATTCCTGAAATACAAGCCTGATTCAAGGGAATTTTTCAAATTCTTACCTATTTTCAAGGTAACTCTATAATCTGTTTTTAGCAACCATTATATTTATAAAATCACTAATTTTATTATGAAAATACTATCTTATTTTAATTCTAGTTTTATACAAATATTTTTTCAAAATAACTCTTCTTTTCAAAGTATAAGAGTATTTATCTCAAGAATTACTCGATGATTTTATAAGAGTATCTTCATCTATTTCAACACTCTTGTTGATTATTATGTATTATTGGGATTAAAATTTTATGATATCATCTACCATATTTAATTTAATGGTTTATTATTAGTTTGAATGTGGATGTGCTATCTTAAAACCATTCACCAATTTATTCTGAATGGTTAGTGTTTATGCTTAATGTTTGAGGAAGGTTATTTACATTTCATATGTTAGTTTCAATATGAATTTATATGTTGTTTATGTTTATACCCATTCATATTAGTAATGAATTAGACTTATTAATTGATGGTATGGGCCCACTATAGCCCCTAGATTCATCGGTAGGTCTCATGATACAAACTACGGTCTTGGCACAAGGCCTTGACAAAATGGTTATTTATGGTCTTGGAAAGAGGACTTGATGGTATGGTTATGATATCCAGAATTATGAATTCCCTCATTATAAAAATAGTAATTAAAATTTCATGAGGTTATTCTACTATTAGAATACCCATTATTATGCTTTATTATGGAATTATTTATTTATCTCTAATTCCTGCCATAATGTGTTCAAGTTTATTTTTAGAGGCATGTTATTTTAGTTATTCACCATGCCTAATGTCTATGTTTATGATATCTTCCACTCTATTGCTTACCCTTACTGAGAATTTGAGCTCACCCCTTTCTTATGTTTCATTTTCCCAAGACATGAAAATGTATATTATGAATGACATTCAGGGATAACCTAGGAGTTATGGATGTTATCAAAGGAACTTCTATATTGTATTTCCTTTTAAGTTATAATGTTGAACTTATGTATGTATCTGGTTTTCCAAAACTACTAAACTATTCATTCCTTCAGGATATGACTTTATTCTAATCATGTCAATGAAATTAATTAAGTCACCAACTCTAGGAAAATGGGTTCAAGTATTTACAAGTGCTTCCCATCATTCTCAATAAATCTCATATACCATACTATTTTAATATTGAAGGGAATAGGTGGATCAAGTTTAGTGAAGTTTCCTTATCAAAATGTATCCCTAGATGCTCATCCAAGAGAATTATGTAGAGGCCTCCAAAAATGTCTCCCTTAATCTTGGTAAAATTATTCATAAATTTATTTTTAAAGATAAATTTTAAGTTAACGAGCTACCCAGATACTATGTAATAGAGAAAAAATAAATATCATGGTTTCATGTTCCCTTCACTAACTAAGTGGGCTGTAAAATAGGTTTTTATGACCTAATGGAGGATTTTTTGGATGATATTGAACAATATATAAGCCTTAATGGTTTTGGGAACATAAGTTAGCACTTAAGGAGTGATTTGGGACCAAAATTATCATTCCATGATGGGGTTCCATGTCAGAGAATCCTCACTGTAATCAGTTTCATTCATGAAATCTTTAGTATAGATCCCGATCAGAGTTAAAAAGTTCCCAATATGGAAATTTTATAATCACTTTATGATTTAGAATCTGACATTGCCATCCTTCTCAATAATCTCTCTATTATCATCAGTGGAATATTAATCATTTTAGAAAAATTTCATTGTTAACTCTAAGACCAGCTCTTTATATGTCAGACCATGCATGGAAAAAGAATATTTGAAGTGACCTATAAAAATTAGGTGTTAGATATCCTCTTCAATGATAATTTTTCTATGTTTTTAGGCTCAAAGTTGTTTTGAGGGGATACTTCATGTGTGGTGAGGAATCAGTATCAATTATTTTATTTTTTGTTAGAGAATTTCATGTGAGATCCAGAAGGTTCGTCATAGTCAAAACCTCATCCTAACTTGGATGAGTACATGGTGAGGATTATAGGTTTTGGTAAGGATCCCACAATCAAATAAATATAACAATATCTCACACGACATAAATAAAGGGGTTTAAAATTGAGATTAAAATAGTAAAATCTTAATAATTACCTATAAAATAACTAATTCTATGGAAATTTTAGAAGAAAAAGTAGGTTTTTTAAAAAAATGATGGTGAAAAGTGAGAACAGTAATAAATTTAAAAACAATAGCATGAAAATTCAATTAAAAATAAGGGGAATAAGGAAATTAAAATGAAAATATAAATGGGGACTGAAAAATAAAACCTAAACTAAAAGAGAGGGAAAAGGGGGAGAGAAATAAAAAGAACAAGGAGAAGAAGAATAATAAAAATAAGAACATAACTAGGATTTAGTTACACCAGATAAAGACTATAAATAGAGTTAGTGGAAAGAATAGAGGATATGGGGGTTGGGTGCATAGGAGATTTTGGGTGTGTGATTTGGCGTTGAGTTTTTTTAAGTTTTTTAGGTTGAAATTGAAAGTTTGTGGGTGTTTTAAAATGTCACATTATGGTACCATACAGTTTGGTAAACTATATGTCTACTATAGGAAAGGAAACCACCCCTTTCGTGGTCACTTTTCATGGTTTGGTAAGTTTTGTGATTACCATGTGAATAGTTATTTATTTTGTGCTTCTCTTTTAAACAATTTTAGCACACTATTTGGTAAATCATTCTCTACCCATGTAGGGGGTTTGTTTCTAAAAATTTGATTCCCATACCATTTTTTAAATTAAATCTTCTCCCATTAGGTAAAATTTTAGTTTTCAAATGATTTAAAAAATGAATAAAGGATGATTTAAGAAAATATTAAGACTTTTATAATTAAAATTCAATCATAATCTCATCTCTTCATACCTACTCTATAACTAAAACACATGAAAAATTAAGTAAACTAACATTATCTCCTAATAAAAAAAACAATTGTAGAATTTTATGAAATGTAGGGTTACAGATGTACCTAGGCCCATTTCCATCAAATATGTTATGGTGGAAACTATTACCACCATGTATTCCATCTAAAAGTTTTACTTCAGGTGCTACCCATTAACTTTGAGGGTTGTTCCATAATATTTAGAAATATTTACCACACTATAGTGAAATTATTTAATCACATTAAAGGGACCAGACCAATAGGAATTTAAATTTCCTAGAAAGAGCTTCAACTATGAGTTAATATATTATCACTGGGTTGAAATGATTTCATAGAGATCATGCGCTCATGGACCACATTTTTCTTCTACTTGTGGATAGAGGTGTTATCGTATGCCTCTATACTCATCTCAATAATCTTGAATAGTTGTAACTTCAACTTCTCCTAGGTAGTTTTAAGATCAAAATTTAAATCTTTAACTACCTGCTAGGACTAGTGATCCAATTCTACTATTAAGTGTAATGCATTCACATAGACTAGTCTAAAAGTATACATGACCATAGGAGTATTATATATTGTCTTGTAGGACCATAGGGAATCATCAAGATTCTTTATTCAGTATTTCCTGAAATAACCTACCATATTATCAAGTATTTATTTAGTTCTTGGTTGGATACTTACACTTGAGCGCTATATTGGGGGTGGTAGGGTGTTCCCATGTTATGCTTCACCCAATACTTCATAAAGGCCTTACTTAATACATATAGTTATCAAAATTAGTTCCCTTATCAGTAATGAGCACCTGAGAGACTCCAAACTAACTCAAAGTATTCTTCTTGAGAAAGGAAATGTCAATCTTGGTAGTATTGTGTTTTGTAACATCAACTTCCACCAATTTGGATACATAGTAAACACACACAAGAATATAAGTATTGTCATATGATAATCAGAATGGACCTATAAAATAAAAGACCCATACTTAAAATACTTCCACTTCTATAATAAGATGTTTTTTCATTTCTTCTTTTTTCCCAATATTACTCATTCATTGGAACCTACCACATCGTGCGATGAAAATTTGGGAATCTTTATGAATAGTGGTCCAAAAGAAACCAGATTAGAGGATATTAGAAATCATGTTTTTTGGTCCATAATTTTCCCTATATTGAGAAGAATGACAATATTCTAGTATCCCTTGCACTTCTACCTTAAGAACACAATGGAAAATTATTTGATATCCATGTAATCGGAAAAACTGCTGATCCTCCCAAAAATAGTGTTTAAATTTTGATAAAAAATCATTTTCTATGATGATAAGATAGATTAGGGTGGAGCACTCTAGTGTAAAAATAAATATAAATGTATGAAAACCATAGTCTATAGGCTTCTATCATAAAAATTATATGTCCATTCGGGAAATAATCCCAAATCTCTCTATCATATTTCACCTTAAGATGAGGTAGATCCAGGTGGTATAGGGGGTTGGGAATATGGTTCTTGATCCCATTCATACCATAGATCTCTAAATAAAATTCTTGGATCAATAGAACACATCAAATTAGACATGGCTTGGCATACTTATTATTAATTAGGTACTTGATGGTTGCATGATCTATATAGCTAATTACCTTTCATATAACTAAATTGGAAAAAATCTATCAAATGTGAAGACCAATTATAGAATCTATTTATTCTAAGTAATATAATTAACATGGGATTCATTCAAGGTAAAACTTGCATAATAGATTGGGAAAAAGATACACTTAACCTAATATCTAAGGACTGCTCCCACAACATAATCACTAACATCACACATGAGCTCAAACATATCATTATAATATACCAAAACCATTATTGGGGTTTCTATAAAAAATTTATTTAAAGTATGAAACAATTTAATGAATGGATCATCTAAATCAAAGATTGAATCCTTCACGAGAAGGCTCATTAGTGGTTGATAAATATTAGAGAAGTACCTGACAAACCATCTATAAAAGCCTAAATATCCTCGAAAAACATTAAATTTCCAAAATTAAATTCATAATAGGAATGTTATATATAACTTTTATCTTTACTGTATCCACATAAATACTTTTCCTAGATAGTTTATATCCCCATAATATTCCTTGTTATTCTATAAAATGGTATTTATACCTATTTAGAACCAGATTGGTTTGCTTGCACCTTTCTAAAACTAACTCAAGTTTGTTCAAGAAATATTCAAATAACTTCTCATGCATGTAAAAATAATCCAATAAGACCTCCAAAATTAATTCCAACATATCATTGAAAATGGACAACATGCAATATTGGAATGTAATAGGAGCATTGTATATACTAAATGACATTCAGTGATAAGAAAATATTCCATATGGTCATGTGAATGTTTTTTTCTCTAGATATTAAGGGGACATAAATAACTATTTATACCCCAAATAACCATATAATAAATAATAAAATTCATTCCACACTAGTCTCTATATAATTTTACTATGAACGACAGTGGAAATTGGTCTTTTCAGGTAGCATCATTCAACTTCCAATAATCCACACACACTTATCCTATGACTTTACACATGGTAATGAGTCCATTTTTCTCGATTGAAATCACTATAATACTACCCTTATTTGGTAAAAATTGTAAATAGATCACCCATGGGATATCTGGTATCAAATAGATAATTCTAGAATCTTAGATTTTAATTTATTCCTTTTTAAGTACCTGCTTCAAGGGAGGGTTCAACCTTCACTACAGTTGTCGAGTTGGATCAATACCTTTTTCCAAAAACACCATATGGCTAAAAAAAATTGGGATAATTCATTTAAGATCAATTATTATACATCCAATGTATTGTATCTACCTTTCTAGAACTTTTAAAAGTCCATTTTCTTGAGCATTCATGAGATAGGAATTGAGAATAACCAACAACAAGTCCTTCTCCACCAAATATTCATACTTCAAAGATAAGGGGAGGGGCTTAAATTTTAGTTGTGAGTAATTTAAAACTAAATTCACAAAGGGATTAGTCTTTTATATTTATAATCTATTCAGATCTACTAATCACTACTAGTAATTACCACCCTAGCCCAAAACATATTTCACCTCTTCATGCTCATGATCAGGCTAAAATTATTCATTTTCCTACTCATTAGTCCATCGGGTACAACCCATGTAAACTTATGTGAATAAAAAATAATTTTCAAACATATATATATAGTGTAATAGTACTCTTATTACACAATCAAGCCTTTTTTGATATCTTTAAGCGCATTTTATGATACCTTTTCATTGCCTACATGAAAAATAATCTTGCTTCGATAAACACTAATCAACACCTTTACTATGGAAAGAAATGGTTCCCACAAAATTAGTGGGAATTTGATGTATTCCAACATGTCAAGGATGATAAAATTGGTGGGAAAAATAAATTTCTCAACCTTCACTAGTATTTCCTCTAAGAGTACCTTAGGATACTTTATTGAACATCCATATAATTAAACCACCATGTGGGTGGGTTTCAATTCATCGAGTCCCAAATTATTGAAGACTCCAAATGGAATAATATTAATGGTAGATCCTAATCCATATAAATATTTTCTAAACTCGCATTATTTGAATGTACATGGAATAAAAAAACTTCATGGATCTTGAATTCTTGATGGGATTTAATGTTGGACCACCTCTAATAATTACTTTTCGAGATTTATATTTCCTAATTCCTTCATCTTACTTTTATTTGGATGAATTTATTTCATAAATTTATAATAAATTGTAATTTAAGATAATGACTTAGAAAAATTAATGATAATAGAAATTTTTCAAAACACCTCTATAAATTTCATGGACTATTGATCAATATTTCTTTTCTTCAACATTTTCCAAAAAGGTAATGGTGGTTCATAGGTCTTGATCACCACTTTTTATATCTCTTTCACTATTTATTTTCCTTTTAATTTTTCTTTCTCCAATGTTACAATATTATGTTAATCTAATCTTTACAAAGATTTTAGAGGTCTATCTTAATTCTCACCATCCACTATATTTTAATTTGTTTTTGAAGATTGTAGAAGCTCCTAATCACTCCTTAAGATCACCACCTTAGATTCCTCATGGGGGTTATTGTTAGTGTTACCCAACAATGTTTCAATTTGTCTTGTTGAGAACTGATTGGTAATATTTCCAATATGTTTACCAAGTATTTATATAGTTCCCTACTGATTATTAAATCTTTTTTTATTAGTGGTGATAAATTTTAACATCATATCTTCTAGATTTGACCTTATCTCTTATTATAGTTATTGTTAATCTTATTATTACTATCTAGGGGGATACATTGGATGAGGATTCTGATACCATTGATTTTTTATTTTAACTACAAGTATTTATTTAATTATTGTTTACTTTGGTATGGATAATTAAATTTTGGTTATTCATACCTTGGAGGTATTTAAGTCCTTGGATAGAGACTTTGTTGTTGTTTTCTTCCCCAACCAAAATTGGAATTATCTTTCCATATTGGATTTTGGTATTATGGAAACATATTCAACCCTAAATTTTGTAAAATTTAACTCACATCACTAGTATATGGTTCAACACTTCTGTTTAAACACTCTCCCATGTCATGGTTATCTCCACACTCATTTCATGTTGTACATTTCACAAATTTAACTTACACATTTTAATTAATATAGATAGAATCAATTTTCTTCAATATAACATCTAGTTAAATAGATAGAATGTTAGTTGCATCGATTTTATGCATTACTATTTTCTAGGTGCACCATTCAATGTTCCATTATAAGCTATTAGGTAGCATTTCTTCTAATAAGTGAAATAATTCCTCAAGATATTTCCTCATAATTTTTCCTCTATCCACAGTATCCACTACAGGTTTTGTGGTCAAAGTGAGCCCTCCATAGAAGGTTTGGACTTTCAACTATAATGGAAGTCCATGGTTTATAAATTTTTAGATTATTTCCAGGAATATTCCTGATGAATCATAGAGGGATTCACTTTCATACTACTAGAAATTTTTATATCATTTCTCAATATTACGGTCTTAAATGGTGGAAAGTATTGTGCTAATAATACTTGGGAAATGTCTTTCCATGTTAGAATCAATAACTAAAGAAATAACTTAATATTGTCTTTATACTTAAACATTAATGATAATAATAAGAGGAGAATATTAATTTCATATTTGGACACTCCATTGTAACAGAATGTGTCACAAATATCTAGAAAATTATAAAGATAATCATTTGACTCTTCACTCATCAAACCCTAAAATTGCACTGTATTCTAGATGAGTTACATGATAACTAGTTTTATTTCAAAAAAAATTGTCCTATATGGGTGTATGATTAATGATTGGATAATATACATGAATTGATGGTGGGTTGTACTTCATGAGAGTTTAGTGAGGTGGTAGTTGGACTTGAGGAACTTATAGCATATATTATCTTTGTGCTTTTGGAACATATCTTGAAACATATTAAACTAGTGGTTACTGATTATTCATCACATAGTATAGTATTAATAGATTTGGATGTTGGTTGTTTCTTCACACATGTTCAAATTACTGATTGTTCCCCCCTTTGGGTGCAAACGGGTGTCTAACTCTATAGACAGCAATTGGGTCTTCCACAACTATATTCAGCATAGGAGGGTTTGGTGTGTGTTCCCCCATGAGTACTCATTATCACCTTGATAATTTTTGTTTTATTTCAAAATAAAATATTAGTATCTCTAATGATTTTTCATTCTTGGAATATGTGATATGGTGGCTTATACACCCATATTCCTACACAAATACAAAAAACAACCTATCATAAAAGGGAAAAATTACAATTAAACAAAAATAAAATTGAGTTAAGAATTGATTTTTTCAAAATTTTTGATTTTTTTTCAAATCAATAAAACTATAATTGATTTAAAATACACCATTTAAAATATATCCTTAGAAAATATGGTAGTATTTAGTGTTTCTTCACCTAACTAGTTACTTTCAAGTAGCCCAATTTGAATGTTTCCCAATTCCAAAATGAGTGCAGTGAAAGTATGCGGTCGGTCCTTGGGGAAATCATAAGTATTTTTCAATTTGAATTATTTGTTAAATTGTTTGAATAATTGGTTAATTATTTGAAGTAACATTTATGCTTTAACTGACCCAAAATCTAAGATCTTAAGGGTTTGCATCATCGAAAATAGATTTTTTTTTGTTTTTGACTAAATGATGATGATGTGTCGGTGTTATGGCTATAAATTGAGATCATTGGAAACATGTTCTATTTTTTGTTGTGTTATTAATAATAAATCCTCACATTAGGATTAAATTATGTCAAAAACCTCCATGGTTCGGTATAGTTTAATTAAAATCTTGAAAATCCACTTCTTGATCTGATAATTAATTTCCAAAAAAATATGAAAGAAAACCCAAGGTGATGATGAATGCACCAAATATTCATAATAATATTAATAATAATTAATTTAAATATCCCCAGAATTTCATTCTTAGTTTGATATGATATATCTAGTGAGTTTAATAAAGAAGGCACTAAGAAAATGTGGGGAAATATAAGAATGAAACAAGAACAAAATAATAATAAATTAATTGCACAAATAATTATCCATTACCATCCAAAACTCTAATTAAAGGAAGGAATTATTCACACATGATTAAAATTATGAAAAATAAGATTCACTTACCACCAGTGTTTATTACAGCAAAGTGAAGAAGAATAAAATATAATACACCTCATAAAAATGATTTAACTCCCTCTGTATGAGTTTCAAGCTCCTTATTCCTCCAAGATAGATATATTGAATGATTCATATCCCCAAAAATGGTCAGATAAAAATAATTAGGTGACCCACATTGTCTCTTAGTGGTTAGGGTTCTATGTCCCAAGTCAAAGGGTGGTTATGGTGGTAGATAGAGGGTGGTCGGAAAGTTAACCCATGACACACAGTTGAGGAATATGGTTAAGGTACACAATTGGATAAAATATGCACCAACTATGAATATTGATTTTTCCAAATGGTTTCATTTCACATGATTAATAGGGATAGGTTCATAGTTTAGGTAATTATGCGCACACCGTGTGTATGGTTCTGTCACCTCAAATTGTAGTATACATGATTTTTAGGAAGTCATGTACAGTTTAGTAAACTGTGTGGAGATGGTCTGGTGTGTACTATCTCTTGAAACTTCATCTTTCATGGTTTCTTGCACTTATTTTTAGGTTTTGCACATTTTAGTGTAAAACATTATTATTATAAAATGAGCCCAAATACTTATATTTTCCTCCAAAACCTCTAGTTTATTCCAGCTTCAATAAATTATCCATTTAATGCATAGTTTTTTTATATAAAAAAATGTTAAGTCCATAAATATAATAACATGGATATAAAAAGTACATTTTCAAGTATAATTTAATGTAAAACCATCCCATGCACTTTGGTGCATCATGATACCAAGTCTCAACCTAGACCGCAGCCCACACCTGGGTCCCATCTCACCTGACCCAAAGAATATCTCTCAATGTGTCTCATAGAGGAAACCCCTATCTAAAAAACCACATATAGTCGTAAAGTATTCATCTTGCTCATATCATTCATTAATCCCTATACCACCCTTAGGAAGGTGTCAATCATCAGGAGTGAGATAAACGTCATCTCGCATGTCATCATTTGGCCTAAGCCTCTCGTACCCACTCAAATAGCCCTAGGGAAACCATCCTAGGATACCCACATCTCATCACACATATGGATACCATACAAGGTGAATCATCAACTCTGGTGTCTCTCTCATCCCTTGTAAACACATTCACCAGGCAATATCAATTTACCTAAGTGTTAAAGAGCACTTTTCCTAAGCATAGGAGACCCAACATCATCCTAAATCTTATCCTTGTCCACTAGTGGTCCCTATATATTCTACCCAAACCCATATAACATGTATACAGTATGCATTCATTCATAAAAATATATATAATATTGTATTAAAGGGACCATGGACCTCTATCAAGGAGTTACCATCCATTCCATGCTCTATTGAGCCTCAACCAAGCCTTTTTATGCCTCGTCCAAGGTCATACCAACACCTGAGCTCTTGTCTCACATAATACATCACAAATAAATAATTTTTTAAATTTAAACTAAATATAAATAAATGATGAAAAAATCATTGAGCATCATTGTCACACCGAAACCTCAACCAAATGCCTGCAGAAGGTCCATGACAGACCCCTGATACCATCTTGTCCAAAAGCACTATCACATGACACCCATCAAACCATCAATTTCATATGATTTTATCAAAAACCTAAATAAAATTGGAAAATGTCTTAATTCAATTAAAACCACTTATATTTATATGAATACATCACATAGAGTCCTCCTATAGCCACTACATATAAAATCCCCTTTGATTTTGACTAATTCCACCATGATCTGGTGCATTTATTACTGAACCCTAATCTAAAATCGATCAAATTGTAGGTTAGTGAGTGGAAAACAACATGAAAGTAGTGGAGTGATTAAGCTCACCTTAAATCATTATTGTAACACACCCAAAACCCCTCCAAGTAGAGGGATAATAAGGTAAGAGGAAAGGGGGAGGCATAGGCCATAAGGCCTTCACTATGCGTTCTTACTCGATCGAAAACAAAGGGGGTCAAACCCACATTTTATTTTAAAAAAAATCCCAATACCCCTTTAATATCATGAACCTATGGTTATTGCAGTGAACCATTCAAGGTAGAGGTTATCTCCCTTAATCTCAAAATTTCACATTATGGAGCCTTACTTTATGGCATGAATGTCCTACAACTACTCCTTCATGTAGGTCATCCACTCTGGATCTTCTATGAAACTATATTAAACTATTGGGATGTCCATTTAACCCTAAAACATGTTCATTAACACCCTTTATGGATGTTCAAACACTCAGAATCTAATACTGATCCATAGCACTCAAAATGAACCAGCCACCATATGAAAAAGTTCCAATTCTTAAAAAACATAATGACCTGAAAATATATGGGTCATTAAAAACACCCCAAAATAATGATTCTCATCCTCGAGAATTTATTCTAGTCCTTAAACCATTTCTATTGACCTATCTTGGAAATTAATTTATCAATAAATCACTATGTTCTTCTCCTGAATTCAAACTTTACTTCTATTGTGCAACTCTAACCACAAAGTGCAAATACATCGATTGTTCTCTAAATTTATTGGTTTAATCCTTAAACCACCTAAAAAACATACCATTTGATTCTACAAATATAGATACAATCTCACCACATAAATATCTATATAAAATAACCAGTTATTCTCACTCTGACTAACTCTTTCTGAAAATTCTCAATCACACCCATCAATACATCCTTAAAAGAAACACCTACCTATAACTCATTATATTCACTAACCCCCACACACATGGTCCCACTTGTACACTAAAACATGGAACCAACTTCCCTTTCTTCCCAACCATTTTCATCCCAACTGTAATGATCATTATGATTTGTCACATTACTCACCCCCTAAATCACATCATGAATCGCAGTTCACCCCCTGAACCATGCTGCAAAGCATGGTTCATACCCCAAACCATGTCATGCATCATGGTTCTCCCCCTGAATCATGTCATAAATGTAATTTTATGGGCCTTATAGACCATTACATTGAAATAATATAGTGGTATATGTGTTTGGGGGGGTCAGAGGAGTTGGAGAGGGAAGATCTGGTTGGAGAGTCCAGCTGAGAAGGAGTTGTATGTCATAGAATCAGGGGTTGTAGTGAAAAGGTGTTCATTGTAGTGTATGAGAGATATTTTTAGAATTTGGGGTTATTAGGAGGAGTTTTGAGTATATTTTCATTTTGGGGGGTAGTTGTGTCGTGGATCATCAACTGTTGAATTGCCCTTCTCAGGGGATAATCGTTGTGACATAGGAGTATCAAGTTGTATCATAGTACTTTGAGGAGAATTTTTATAGTTCTTCCAAACCAGTACCTCCTTATTGAATGGAGAGTAACTATTTCATAGTGGTGAGTTTTTCTATGAGGATTTGGCATGGATTTGAGTGGGAATATTTTTCCTCTTGGTAGTTGGGTCTGTGGCATGGTGTCTCCTCTTACATCATGGACCCCCCTATAGGATCTATGATTCAAGGATAACCAAGAATCCTGGATGATCTTTCCCCAATAATTTTATGGTGTGGTGGGGGGTTTTGTTCCGTATTACCTTCATTTTTTAGTGGATATATAATGTGGTCCTCTTGGATATGTTGTAGTGTTATGTTTATAAATCTTGATATAAATTCCCAAAACCCATAGAACCCCCCAGTTCTTTAGTGTTTACTCTTGTCTCTTGGGTGATATAGGTGTATCCCAAAGGGATATTTTATCCCCTAATTACTATCGTTCGACCTCATCCCTTGGATATCGGTCTATAGTGGTTTAAGGTGAGTCCTTATCATTCATTCTCCCTATTTTATTCCATTTTATCATCGAGGGAAGTATTTTATCAATGAAAACCATTGGTTTTAGTTTTTTTTTGTAAGAAGGTGTTGTGGGATGTTGTGCTAGGTTGATTCTGGTGTTACCCTTTTTTGAGGTTCTTGGAACTTGTATCCCTCTCGATCCAACCTTACATAGCATATAATAAATATTTTTTGAGCTAGGGTTCCTTTGTTTATAATCTATTTGTATCATGCGGGATGGGTTATACTTTTTTTAATCTTTGGGAAGTTAATTTTTCACCACCCTGATAAAGATAATGAAATGGTTGATTGAAATTTAAGGGGAGGGAGAATGATTTTTATTTTTTTCAACCTTTTGATATTATTGATATTGATATTATCCATGCTTATTGTAACACTAAAAATAATAGATATTAGGAGCCTATATTTATACTATATTAATATGTGTTTTAAATCTATTTATGTGTGATTTTTGTGATACCACTTTGAATAAATGGCTAGTCACCTATATTTAGATAAATAATTGGTTTCACATGGAAATTATGGATTGTGTGATAATTCCCTAAAATAACTAAGTGAAATTGATGAATCCCCCTTGTCAAATCTAAAATATGATAAGTGATTTTCATAAAGCTATGAAATGTGGGGTTGTTGTGTGTGTGGATATTGTGTTGTGGTGTGGTCGTATTGTGGGGTAATTATGTGCATTTTTTAATTGGGATGGTTATGTGATGATTTTTGGTTTTGTTATTCGGTGGATGAGATAGGAATAGTTATGATGTGGTCATAGTGATGAGGGAGTGGAAGTGGGTATTAAATGGTGGTGATGTGGTGTTGGTTGAATTAATGAGGCTGATGGGGTGTTGGTTTGTGTGGTGTTGTGTTGTTTTAGTTTCCTAAGTAGTATTGGAATTAAATGATAAGTTTAAATTCAAATGGCACGGTCTAGTTTGGTTAATGGTATGGGAATGGATAATGAATGAATTAAAATGGGAAGTGTATTTAAATATAGTTTATGTTCAATTTAAAATTAAATGGGATGAATAATAAAATAAATTATTTTTATAATGGAACTATTTGGTAATGTGAAATATGTAAAATGGATTAAGTTGAGAAAGAAGATGAAATGTGAAATGTGGCTTGTGGCCTATTGTGTGGTGATCTACAATTAGTGGTGGAAGAAAAAGTTGTAACAACCCGATATTTTATGATAAGTATTATTTTTAATTTATTTGATGTTATGTGTTTTATGCTACAATAAGATTATCTTGTGTTATACGCAACACCGTATTAGCTTGCAGTATACGCAACACTATTCTTAGATTGTGTTACACACAATTTCAAGTTCGTTTGATAATAGTCATTCTACGCAACATTGAGTGTATATATATATATATATATATATATTCAATGTATAAATGAAATATGGTTGGATTCTGTTATAAGAAACAACAAAGGAGTCTTGCACAACACGCAACCCTAACTTGTCTTTCATTACACGCAATCGCGACCTTCCTCGATAGCGTGTGTTGTACGCAATACCGGGTTTTACTAAACAACGGTATATTATTATAATATTATTATGAACTAGCCGTTATGAATAGTATTAACTAAATTTTTAATTTTATAACATTATTATTCATCTTACACATTTTCTAGAACATGGTATAAGAACATAATAAATTTTTTGGGTAAAATAAGTATTTTTCAAAAAATGCAGTTTTGCCACCTTTTGATGGCGCACCCACTTTAAATCTAGTTATTGACATGTTTATAAGTTAAATTTGACAAAATAAAATTATTATTTTGAATCAGGATATAAAAATTTACATTGGATAAAGTTTTGATATTTTTCTGATAACTTTCATATTTTAATGAATAGTAAAAACACGCTATATTTTAATTAAAAACAACTTTTTTCATCGTAATAACTTATGTGGTTAAATTATAATATTGAATGGTTTTAAAGTATAAATATAATATATTTTTACCATTTAATATAATTTATGTCATTAGCATTTATTTTACATTGCATTCGTTGGTTAAATCAATTCAATCTTTTGCAATGTTTTAATCAAAAACCCGTTTTCATTCGACAACGGGATTAATTTTAATTTAATTTCTCCAACTTATATGTATTGAATTTGAAAAAATGGATTCCATATTTGGAATCAGTGGGTCCAAATTATGTTAATAGGCTACTTTTTATTTTTGGGAATTATGAATAGTAACTACGGTAAATTTTATTTACCATAGTTAAAGGTAAATCATGTAATTAAGGGTAAATATAATATTATAAAATTACCCTAACACATTCCAAAATTATATTGGATGGATAAAAGTAGATCTATATCATCTAAGGGTCATACTAGATTCATTTTATGGACTTTTGACCAAGAAAATAATTTATTTTTTATTAAAACCAAAGAAAGTGACAACATGTCACTCTCTTAAATATTGTAAGTATAATAATTTTAATTTAGTGATGAACATAATAAAACTTAGAACATGAATAGTATACAAAAATATAATAAAATTATCTACATCATGATAATTTATTTTATAATTTTTAGGGATTAAATAACTGTCATTAATGGTGATACATTAATGATGCAGAAATTATTTATTAAGTGACAAATCAGTAATATAGTTTTTATTGAAATAATAATACCCATTAAAAGGCCCACAAACCTGACCAAAACTTATTTTTAGTGTATATCTATACCATAATCATCTAATGACCTAATATATAACCGTTTGGAGTCTTATAAAAGTGATTACGACACTTATATTATTTTATTTTAAATGATGCCAAAGTTGTTACCTTCATAATTTAATAAATATAACAATTTAAATATTGTGATTTTAAGATGATAAATTCGAGTAAAAGTATTATTGTAAAATTTAATAAATATATCTTCATCATAGGATTTTATTTTTAATTTTTATTCAACAAATAAGTATATTAAATAATTATATAAAAATGTTTTAGTAATTATTTTATTAAGAAATAAACCAAATAAATGGTTTTACAAATAATAAAATAAATATTATATGAACTATTTAATTTTCTCCACTAATTTTCTAGATACATATGACATTTTAAGAATCTATTAAAGATTTTAGTTGGAACATATCTTCTGTATATAGTTTATTTAAATTCATATAAATGAATAGTGTCAAAATTGACACTATTGTTATTTTATAAAAATAACATATTATAAAATTTTTTAAAAATCACAAAAATATTTAAAAATTATAAATTTAAATTTATATGGTATAAAATGTTATAAAGTATCCAATTATGGACAATTCACAACAAATAAGTAATTTTTTGTTATAATTTAAAATTTATAATGTTATTACCACAAATAAAATTAAATTGATTAAGTAAGGATAAATCAAGTTTATAATGTTTAAAATAATTTACTAACATGTCTAAATTTTATTGGTTGATGATATTACAACCCTATATCATCTAATAATTTAATATGAGTCATTTTTGGAGGTTTTTAAGTGGGGTTAGATTTATTATAAATTAATATGTTTAAGATTTCCAAAGGTGCCCCTCTCCTCCCTTATAAAAGGGCACATCCTCCCTCTCTTCCTCACACCACTTTGAGTCTTCAGGCTCAGCCAACCCCTGAAAAATTATCTTCTCCAATTACCTAGAAACATCCTAGAGGTATTGGTATTCTTCAAAGGTCAATTTTGGTGCCCTAAGAGGAGGTCTCAAAGAGGCGCTTCAAAGAAGAGGTAATGTCCGTTACCGATTCTTTCAACTTTATTTCTTCTTCCACTTCTTCTTCTTTATTTTTTTCATTATGAAGTAATAACATCAGTATAATTAATATACTTATATGTTATTATAAGTATTAAACAATCCTATTTCACCATCTATCCATCCTATGGAAAAAAAATCACCACGCGTGCGTACGTACGGAATACCGTCTCCACGCCGTGGTGAAATCTGTTTTTCCACCAACACCTTACATGGATGGGTATAATGGTGTAAAGAATAACTATATATGGTTATTATAAAATCATACTGATTCTGATATATTATACCATCCACTAAAATTCTATTCAATAATCATGGGAATGATATCATCGCCCGTGCGTACGTACGGAATACCGTCTCCACGACGCGATGAGATTCATTCTCAATGATTAACCATTCATAAATGATTATAAAGTATATATAATAAGTAATAATGAAATATATGAAATAATAATGCTACTTTATTTATGTATATATATATGTATGTCATCTATTTAGTTTCATTCAATTCATTAAGGAAACAAAAACAGTGTTCATGCGTACGTACGGCCTACCGTCTCCATGAACGGTGTATTTCATTCCTTTTATCGATATATAATATATATATATCTATATGATGAATATATATTATATATAAATCATGTTTTAAATTCTGTAGTTATGTAAATCAGGATATAAGTATTAATATCAAGAACGACAAGTCGAAACACATACGATAAATGAAATGATTTTACCCAAAACGCTGCTTTAACATGGAATTTACAAAAGAACGGGTAATATAAAGTCATAAGTGAAACATATATGATATAATAAAAATGAATATGATTCTGTAATAAGTCAATGACATTATTTAAATCATTATACAGGAGTTTCAAATACGTACGAAGCATATCGGACCTAAGGTAAGGGATAATTTTGCAAATCTCATTTTTATCCGAGATTGCTTATTTTTAAGTATTTACTGGGGTTATTGAAATCATCCATGTCCATGTTTTATAAAAGTGTTTTCATGTATTTTTAAAGTCCTTTTTACCCATTTTGACTTTTACCCCATGGTATGGAAGGAATCTTTCTTTTATTTACCCTACAAGGTACTTTTTGACTTTTCCGACAAAAGTACGAGAAGAATGTTTTTTTAACGTATACGGCATAAAAGGATTTTTACGGTTTTATAAAGACTTATTTTCATGAAGATTCCTCCAAAATATTTCATGACTATTTTAAACAAAATCTCTTGCCTTTAAAATTACGTGATGTTTTGTGAAAAGAAATTGATTTTGAAGAAGAAAGGATATTTTCCTCAAGAATTCATTTCAAGTGTTTTATCAAAACCATTTTCCATCTAAGATGACAATACTTCATATGTGTATGTTTAAAGTATAATGTCTCTATGATTTACATGGTTTCACTTTTCTTATTATGAAATGTCCATTTGTTTTATATGTATTATGAAATGATGGGATGATGTTTATGAAACTCATTTTATTCTTTGGGTTATGATGAATGTTATAAGTTTATTTTGTGGAACAAGTAAGAATGATTTCATTATGATATGGGTGGGACCTATATCTCCCTCCAATTCATTAGGTAAAGATTTATATCTCATGATATAGACATGGCTGGACCGGTAAGTTAATCCGGTTCAGTGTTACAGGACTGAAACGAGGAGTGAACTCAATTCAGAAAGGGACTTTATCCACTAAGATGGTCTTGGCAGCAATGCCTTGGCTAGTATGGAAATCATAACATATGATTAATGGTTTCCACAGTTACATGTTTTATTCCCATGCTATTTTATCATGATTGATGTTACCTTATCATATATGCCTTACGTACTCCCAAGATTCATGTCTTTGCTCAAGATTTTGATGTTTAGATTTTATGTTCAAGTGTTTGCATTAAAATTTTTATGGATTGTTTTATGTTCTCTATGTTTACCCTTACTGGGCATTTGAGCTCACCCCTTTTATGTTTTCTTTTCCCCAGGATATAAAGAAAGGTTTTAGGTAAGAAAAAAAAGGGGAAGATCTTTATGGGAGATGTTGAAGATCTTTCACCACGATTAGAATATTATATTCCGAGTTTCCAAAGACACTAAACTATTACGGTCCTTGTGTGTATGTTTTTGTTATGTACTAAGTATTCCACAAAAGTAATGTAATTTCCATGTACATCAATATTCGGGTCTCTATAGTTGGTATCAGAGGAAAGGTTTAGCCAACCTTTGGAAACTAGGATGCGAGAACTTTAGTGAGATCCCTAGAGATATTTCTAAGGTATGTCTAGGTATGTCCCTAAGGTTAAGTATATGTATAGGTTATAGTCCTAGAATTATGGAAAATATATTAGATTAAACCTAAGATGTTAGATATTGAAGTTACTCCCCCTTTATTATGATTTTTGCCTCTCACACTATTCTTTTTGGGTTTTAGAAAATGACTGGAAACAAGATGATTCATGATAATGGAGGATATGATGGACAATGGAATGATATTCTTCATGAGAAACCAAATGAAATGGGATTTGTAAGTCCAAACATCATTATTATTCCGAATCAGCAATCTCATAATATGATCAATAAACTCAAATTTGGTAAGTTTCCTGACTCGACTAATAAGAGAAAGATGGAGTTTCATGGTGATCATGGAGGAAAGAAAGTTAAATTTCCCCTATGTAAATCATGTGGGAAGAGGCCTCAAGGAGAATGTTTCAAAGGAACTGTAAGATGATTTGGGTGTGGAAAATAATGACATAAAGCCGGTAAGTGCAAAGGAAAAGGTTCAGTTAACACCATGGATGAGGATAATGGTATTGCTACGACATAAACAATAGTTAAATGTTTTAAATGTGGAATGTATGGGCATTATGCAAACCAATGCCCTAAGGGAAAGTCTCATGAAGAGAATCAGTATGGTCATATGGGTAATATTTATGTTGATGATGATGAAGAGACTACAAAAGATATGTGAGATGAAATAATTGTTGAAGCTCGGTCAATGGTTTAAGAAGGTAGTGGAATGATTACATGTTTATCAAGTGTAATGTTGTATAAGTAATCTCATGGTAATTTGGAATAAAGAGACATCTATAGATTGTTACACTGTTTTCTTTCCTTAAGTTTTGAAAGTGTGTGATGAATGGTACCAGTATTTTTGGAAAGTAGATGATATGCGCATAATGAAGGGATAAGGAGAAAATTAAATGTTTGATAGTATTCATGAGCTCATGACTGATATAAGGAGAAGGTTATATCATGGTTTGAGTATATAGAATTTTTGGATTTTGGTATGTGGAAAGAGTTAAATTTTGACAGAATTCATGTTTTCACTAAGGCTTAATGGGTATTCATTTTTCAAGAGAATACATGATTAAGGTATTCACATGATTGGAATGCGACCAACAAATAATGGGGGATAAATGATGGTTGGTCGATGACATTTAAAGTAATCATTTTCTTTATACTATGAGCTTGGACCGAAGTATTTTAGATAAAGATTAGAATGGATTATGTTGGACATATGATAGTATTGTTTAAGGATAGATCTTTTTTTGATATTATTGATGGGATGTTATAGTAATGTAGTTTTAGAAAAAGGACAACCTTCAGGATGAGCGACAGCCCATCGCGTCGGACAAGGCAGTGGGAATCGAACCCACAACCGAAGTGCGACAGTCCTTTATGGCCTACCACTGGCCTACAAGAAGTCCCTGGTTAGTAGAAACTAGTTTTATTTTATTAATCGGTATGATATATGAAGTATAAGTTCATTTTTTGAACCATATATGATTAATCTAACCATAAGATGGATTTATAACTTTTGCTAATCTTTTGTTTGAAACAGATGGAATGATACATCATTCTATCAAATGATCTACTAACACTTCAGTAATAACAAATTCAACTTCATTTCTTTAAGAGATGAAGTGGAAATTGTTCAAAGAACGAACAACAGTGAGATTGTACCAAAATCAAGCAAGTATTTCTTCTAATTCAAATTCTTCATCTTTTGGGAAATGATCTTGAAAACCAAAAATTTTGTCCTAGTGCCCTTATATCCGATGAATAATATGGTACCTTATATTATCACAAATATATGGCTTTGTGATTGTTGGATTTTTCATAGCCATGTTCTCTACCACTCTCCATCAGAACATGATGGTTAGATTTCTCTTCCATATCCATATTTTCACCTATGTTCTCCTTTGTGGAAACCCAGTGATGAGTTAATTTGGGTAACTATTATGTTTCATACTTTATTTTTGAAAGTTAAGTTTTGGTATTTCATTTTACGATGTGGTTTTTAATTAAAGAAACTTTCAAGTAGAAAACCATGCATAACCCCGACGAATTTTGAGGGCGAAATTCATTTTAAGGGGGGTAGAATGTAACAACCCGATATTTTATGATAAGTATTCTTTTTAATTTATTTGATGTCATATTTTTTATGCTACAATAAGAGTATCTTGTGTTATACGCAACACTGTATTAGCTTGCAGTATACGCAATACTATTCTTAGATTGTGTTACACATAATTTCAAGTTTGTTTGATAATAGTCATTATACGCAACATTGAGTGTATATATATATATATATATTCAATGTATAAATGAAATATGGTTGGATTATGTTATATGAAACAACAAAGGAGTCTTTCACAACATGCAACCCTAACTTGGATTTCATTACACGCAATCGTGACCTTCCTCGATAGCGTGTGTTGTACGCAATACTGGGTTTTACTAAACAACGGTATATTATTATAATATTATTATGAACTAGACGTTATGAATAGTATTAACTAAATTTTAAATTTTATAACATTATTATTTATCTTACAAATTTTCTAGAACATGGTATAAGAACAAAATAAATTTTTTGGGTAAAATAAGTATTTTTCAAAAAAATGCAGTTTTGTCGCCTTTTGATGGCGCACCCACTTTAAATCTAGTTGATGAAATGTTTATCAGTTAAATTTGACAAAATAAAATTCTTATTTTGAATCAGGATATAAAAATTTACATTGGATAAAGTTTTGATATTTTTCTGATAACTTTCATATTTTAATAAATAGTAAAAACACGCTATATTTTAATTAAAAACAAATTTTTTCATCGTAATAACTTATGTGGTTAAATTATAATATTGAATGGTTTTAAAGTATAAATAGAATATATTTTTACCATTTAATATAATTTATGTCATTAGCATTAATTTTACATTGAATTCGTGGGTTAAATCAATTCAATCTTTTGCAATGTTTTAATCAAAAACTCGTTTTCATTCGACAACGGGATTAATTTTAATTAAATTTCTGCAACTTCTGTGTATTGAATTTTAAAAAATGGATTCCATATTTGGAATCATCGGGTCCAAATTATGTTAATAGGCTAATTTTTATTTTTGGGAATTAGGAATAGTAACTACGGTAAATTTTATTTACCATAGTTAAAGGTAAATCGGGTAATTAAGGGTAAATATAATATTATAAAATTACCCTAACACATGACATAATTATATTGGATGGATAAAAGTAGACTCATATCACCTAAGGGTCTGATTAGATTCATTTTATGGTCTTTTTACCATGAAAATAATTTAATTATTATTAAAACCAAAGAAAGTGACAACATGTCACTCTCTTAAATCTTATAAGTATAATAATTTTAATTTAGTGATAAACATCATAAAACTTAGAATATGAATACTATCCATAAATCTAATAAAATTATCTACATCATGATAATTTATTTAGAATTTTTAGGTATTAAATAACTGTCATTAATGGTGATACATTAATGATGCAGAAATTATTTATTAAGTGAAAAATCAGTAATATAGTTTTTATTGAAATAATAATACCCATTAAAAGGCTCAAAAACCTGACCAAAACTTATTTTTAGTGTATATCTATACCATAATAATACGATTACCTAATATATAACCGTTTGGAGTCTTATAAAAGTGATTATGACACTTATATTATTTTATTTTAAATGATGCCAAAGTTGTTACATTCATAATTTAATAAATAAAACAATTTAAATATTGTGATTTTAAGATGATAAATTCGAGTAAAAGTATTATTGTGAAATATAATAGATTTATATTCATCATAGGACTTTTTTTTAAATTTTTATGCAACAAATAAGTATATTAAATAATTATACAAAAATGTTTCAGTAATTACTTTATTAAGCAATAAACCAAATAAATGGTTTTAAAAATAATAAAATAAATATTATATGAACTATTTAATGTGCTCCACTAATTTTATAGATACATATGACCTTTTATGAGTCTATTAAAGCATTTATTTCGAATATATATTTTGTATATATTTTATTTAAATTCATATAAATGAATAGTGTCAAAATTGACACTATTGTTATTTTATAAAAATAACATATTATAAAATTGTTTAAAAATACCAAAAATATTTAAAAATTATAAATTTAAATTTATATGGTCTAAAATGTTATAAAGTATCCAATTATGGAAAATTCACAACAAATAATTAATTTTTTGTTATAATTTAAAATTTATAATGCTATTACCACAAATAAAATTAAATTGATTAAGTAAGGATAAATCAAGTTGATAATGTTTAAAATAATTTCCTAACATGTATAAATTTTATTGGTTGATGATATTACAACCATATCTCATCTAATAATTGAATATTAGTCATTTTTGGAGGTTTTTAAGTGGGGTTAGATTTATTATAAATTAATATTTTTAAGATTTCCAAAGGTGCCCCTCTCCTCCCTTATAAAAGGGCACCTCCTCCCTCTCTTCCTCACACCACTTTGAGTCTTCAATCTCTGAAAAACCCTTCCAAATTCTCTTCTCCACTTCCCTAGAAACATCCTAGAGGTCCTGGTCTTCTTCAAAGGCCAATTTTGGTGCCCTAAGAGGAGGTCTCAAAGAGGCGCTTCAAAGAAGAGGTAATGTCCGTTACCGATTCTTTCAACTTTATTTCTTCTTCCACTTCTGCTTATTTAGTTTTTTCATTATGAAGTAATAACATCAGTATAAATAATATACCAATATGTTATTATAAGTATGAAACAACCCTATTTCACCATCTATCCATCCTACGGAAAATGAAATCACCACGCGTGCGTACGTACGGAATACCGTCTTCACGCCGTGGTGAAATCTGTTTTTTCCACCAACACCTTACATGGATGGGTATAATGGTGTAAAGAATAACTATATATGGTTATTATAACATCATAATTATTCTGATATATTATACCATCCACTATAATTCTATTCAATAATCATGGGAACGATATCATCGCTCGTGCGTACGTACGGAATACCGTCTCCACGACGCGATGAGATTCATTCTCAATGATTAACCATTCATAAATGATTATAAAGTATATATAATAAGTAATAATAAAATATATAAAATAATAATTCTACTGTATTTATGTATATATATATATGTATGTCATCTATTTAGTTTCATTCAATTCAATAAGGAAACGAAAACAGCGTTCATGCGTACGTACGGCCTACTGTCGCCATGAACGGTGTATTTCATTCCTTTTATTGATCTATAATATATATATGTATATGATGAATATATATTATATATAAATCATGTTTTACATTCTGGAATTATGTAAATCAGGATATAAGTATTAATATCAAGAACGACAAGTCGAAACACATACGATAAATGAAATGATTTTACCCAAAATGCTGCTTTAACATGGAATTTACAAAATAACGGGTAATATAAAGTCATAAGTGAAACATATATGATATAATAACAATGAATATGATTCTGTAATAAGTAAATGACATTATTTAAATCATTATACGGGAGTTTTAGATACGTACGAAGCTTATCGTACCTAAGGTAAGGGATAATTTTGCAAATCTCATTTTTATCCCAGATTGCTTATTTGTAAGTATTTACTAGGGTTATTGAAATCATCTATTTCCATGTTTCATAAAAGTGTTTTCATGTATTTTTAAATTCATTTTTACCCATTTTTACTTTTACCCTATGGTATGGAATGAATCTTTCTTTTATTTACCCTACAAGGTACTTTTTGACTTTTCCGACAAAAGTACGAGAATAATGTTTTTTTAACGTATACAGCATAAAAGGATTTTTACGGTTTTATAAAGACTTATTTTCATGAAGCTTACTCTAAAAGATTTCATGTCTATTTTCAACAAAATCTCTTGATTTTAAAATTACGTGACGTTTTGTGAAAAGAAATTGATTTTGAAGAAGAAAGGATATTTTCCTCAAGAATTCATTTCAAGTGTTTTATCAAAACCATTTTCCATCTAAGATGACATTACTTCATATGTGTATGTTTTAAGTATAATGTCTCTATGATTTACATGGTTTCACTTTTCTTATGATGAAATGTCCATTTGTTTTATATGTATTATGAAATGATGGGATGATGTTTATTAAACCCATTTTATTCTTTGGGTTATGATGAATGTTATATGTTTATTTTGTGGCACAAGTATGAATGATTTCATTATGAGATGGGTGGGACCTATATCTCTCTATAATTCATTGGGTAAAGATTTATATCTCATGATATAGACATGGATGGAACGGTAAGTTAATCCGGTTCAGTGTTACAGGACTGAAACGAGGAGTGAACTCGATTCAGAAAGGGACTTTGTCCACTAAGATGGTCTTGGCAGCAATGTCTTGGCTACTATGGAAATCATAACATGTGCTTAATGGTTTCCAAAATTACATGTTTTATTCCCATGCTATTTTATCATGATTGATGTTCCCTTATGATATATGCCTTACGTACTTCCAAGATTCATGTCTTTGCTCAAGATTTTGATGTTTAGATTTTATGTTCAAGTTTTTCCATTAAAATTTTTATGGATTGTTTTATGTTCTCTATGTTTACCCTTACTGGGAATTTGAGATCACCCATTTTATGTTTTCTTTTCCCCAGGATATAAATAAAGGTTTTAGGTAAGAAAAAAAGTGGATGATCTTTATGGGAGATGTTGAAGATCTTTCACCACGATTAGAATATTATATTCTGAGTTTCCAAAGACACTAAACTATTACGGTCCTTATGTGTCTGTTTTTTGTTATGTACTAAGTATTCCACAAAAGTAATGTAATGCCCATGTACATCAAGCTTCGGGTCTCTAAAAAAGTGGTAGTGTTTTTCAGTTGGATGGTGATGTTATTAGTTGGCTAGTTCTTTTTTGTGAACCCGTAGGTTAGGATATTGTGTGGCTATACATATATACCATGTATATTCCTTTTTTATTTTCTATATTCACCCCACCTGCATCGAGTTCCATGTTCCGACACCCATATATTTGGGGGAGTTTTTTCCAACATACTGATGATGAGGATGGATGGTTATCTAGCCTCTCTTTCCCACTCTCTCCTATAGGAAATGATTATAGGAATGGGATATGATGTACAAAACTCAAAAGTGAATTATAGTTATGTTTGATGAGGTGTTGAGATGGGTTATGGTGGGGTCATTCAAGGTAGGAGGAGGGAATGAGGTTAATGTATTTCATGTTTATGGTACCCTATTACTCTGGTTACAATTATGGATAATATGTGATGTGATGTACCAAGTGTCTTTGGGTGAGTTGTGATATGATGGATTGGTTGTCTTTAGAAAAGATGTGATGTGATGTACTAGGCGTCTTCAAGCAAGATGTGTTATGATGGAAAGTTTCACGTGGGGTGCTAGTCTCACTGGTGCATTAGTATGCGCTTTTCACATGTGTATGAGAGACTTTGGTTTCCCTACTAAGCATACTTTTATAATCACCCTATATATATGTAAATACTAATTTTTTTGTTTCTAGAAGGACTGTGTGGACCGTTCTGAACATTACTAGCTTAAACCCTTGGGTTTTGGAGCTGTTTTTGAGTCACTACCATAGGACTTGTCTTTTGGGTATTTAATTTAAATACTTTTATATGTATCTGTTCACTTTATACATGCATTGTGGGGTAGTTTTGGTTTTATTTTATATTATGTCATGGAGTTACTTTCATTTGATTTATCCTATCTTTTGGACCTATTATTATAGAGTGTAATGCCTCTCATTGGTGAGATTTTTATACCCTTGGTGCTAGTTGCCAACTCGGGGCCTACTGAAGGAATAACCTGGGGGTAATTATCTCTATACCATCATTTTTGTACAAATAGGGGTACCTTTGGAGGGATGGGGTCATGATAGATTAAATTCCAAGCATATGGTTGAGGTATAGGATTGAGTTTGAAGTTAGGAATAGTGAAGATGACATATGTTTGTGAGGTGACAGTGTCTGTTGATCTTGGTGCATGATATAGGCTAGGGAAGACCATCTTGAACACTATATTTTAGGGACCCCATGACCCAGTGCAAAGAATATGATCCTATAGAACAACCAAGTCAAGTGTAACCACTTATAGAGTAGATACCTAAGATAGGTACATGTATCATGATTGACTTGTGTTCTTTTTTTAATCACGTGGTTTTGGGAAATTTAAAAAGAATAGTGAATTAAATAAATCTTAATAAAATTTAATATTATCAGGATTAGAAAATGTTTTTTCCCTTTCAAGTGTAGCTTCTAGTCATCATTCACATGTGGTTCAAGTAGAATAGGTTCAGTAGGATAATATGGTTGATCGTCATAGGGTTTATCTAGTTGAGGAGGTTGTTTAGTTCTATAAAACATTGTATGCTTTTTATCATCAAGATTTGTGGAAGTACAAGGGTAGTGTTTTTTATTAGAATATAGATAGCTAGTTAGAGGATATTGAGATCAATTTCATTTTGATTTAGACCCCAGTGGAGTAATGGGTCTATTTGGAAGTTAATAATATGTGGGTAGTAGTTCATCGGTGGTGGACGCTATATCATGGTGAGAAGGAGGAAAAAATTTTGCGGGTCAACCTCCAGAAGGGGTTTGGGGTAGAGTTCCTTTCATCAACCATGAAGGAAATAAAGAGGCAGGATTTACTATCTATTATTTAGGGGAACATGTCTATTTGGGACATGGGTATCAAGTTCAAGGACCTTTTTAATTTTACCCTAGATCTTTTTTGTAAGAGGAGTCTCGATTGCGGTGTCTTAAGGAGGCACTCTGTCCTTTTATCTAGAATGCAGTTACTCCTTCTATATCACCAATATATCTAGGGGTTTAGAAGAATGTGGGGGTGGTCAAAAATATGCACTCACAATGAGGTTTACCATGAGAGGAGAAGTGTTGGGATTTATTTAGAGGAATATTTATCAGTAGCAGGTCTCAGGCGCTAGTTCCTTTCAGTTTTTGACTAGCAGGGAGTCAACCTCAACAGATTTCTTTCTATCCTTCTAGGTCTAGTGGTTTATGTGTTTTTAATAAGGGATTTTAGATGGTGTGGTTTTTATATGTGGTTCATGTACATTATAAGAATCAATTCCAAATGGTTCTTCAAGATTAGTTTGTTTTAGGTAAAAAAATTCATCATTATCCACAATAGTAGATTCTAGGGAGACTGTTTTAGCTATAGGGGTAGTAGGATTATGCTCCACTAAGAGGGTATGGGGAAGGTAGAGATCAACCTCATGATTTTTTTCATTTTCATGGACCTAAAACTAAGTGTGGATGTGTAGTTGGACATTAGCAGAGAGGTAGAGGATTTGAGCATGGTCAGGTACATGTAGTTGAGGTGGTTGTGCCAAAGGGGCTAGAGATCATTCGAGGTACACTCAGCTTGTTGTCTACCCTTTTTTGTGCATTGTTTGATTTAATATATTTTCACTTCTTTGTTGCATCCACTTTATTATTTTCTATGTGACTATACTTAGATAGGATTTCCATTCCCCTAGTGCTTACTATTCCAGTCATAGGTTAGACTAGATTGTTTAATATGTGTTGAGGGTGTAAACTAATGATAGGGTAACATTAGTCATGTTTTGATTTTTTCTTTCTTTAGATGTATCCATATGATTTCATTATTGGTATCGAATAGTTTTATTCCATGCATGTTTTTATCAATTACTTCCATAAAAGAGTTTTGTTCTTGAATGTGGATAAATGGAATGCAAATTTCATTAGTGAGCTGAGTCATTATTTGGACAGTAGGTGTGTAGAGACCCTTCTTTATTTTATAGATGAGTTATCTATGGAATTAGTTGACACTAGTATGGAGTATTTTCCTAGGGTTTTCAATTTTTTTCTAGATTTTTTCCTGAGGAGGTTGTAACACTACCCCCTCAACGTGATTTTGAGTTTGGGATATACTTTTAGCTTGGTGCTTCTCTACTTTTAATGGATCCTTATCAATGAAACCTTATGAGTTGTAGTAATTTGGGGTTAAGATAGATAATCTAATATATACATGTTTTATCCACACTTTTGTGTTTCCTTAGGGTGATCTATTGTTATTCTCTAAGAAGGTGGATGATAATATGAGGTTTTTATAGACTAGTAGAGGTTGAATCAGGTGATGATCAAGAATTTTTAACCATTTTTAAGGATAGATGAAATTTTTGACTAGTTTAGAGGGGTGATTTGATTTTCTAAGGTTTAAATGTGGTCTAGATATCACATGTTGAGGGTAAAGGAGGGTTATTTCCTGGAGACTACCTTCAGATGATGGTATGGTCACTTTGAGTTCATGGTTCAGTCATTTGTTGTCATGAAAACACCAGTTGTGTACATGGGGATACTATACTTAGTGCTCTATGAGTTCTTGGACCATTTCATATTTTTTTCATCAACAACATCTTAATAAACTCAAATTAATGTGAGGAGCATGTCGATCATATAATAGTTATCTTCCAGGTTCTTTGACACCACTAGCTCTATGATAGGTTGTCCAAGTGTATGTTTTGTACATGATTGTTACATTTCCTTGGTCACATAGTGTCTCAAAAGGGTTTTTCCATGGAACCATTGAAGTTTGAGGCAGTTTTTTCTTAGAAAGAACCCAATAATGTGGTATAGGTTCATAGTTTTCTCAATCTCGTAGGCTATTACCAGAGGTTCGTATCCAATTTCTCATATATTTCATCCCCATTTACAACTTTGAACATAAAAGACTAGGATTTTATCTGGTCTAATCAGTTTCAGGAAGTGCTTGACTACCTAAAAGGGGATATTTATCAATGATCTAGTGGTCCATTTTCTAGATGAGGGGTGATGTTAGAGGTATTCTATGACACTTACCATCAGGGCATGGGATGTGTCTTGATGCAACAAAAGGTAGTGATCTCTTATGGGTCTATGCAGTTACTTCCCCATGGGCATAACTATGCCACCCATTATTTAGAGTTAGAATCAGTTGTGTTTGCAATAAAATTGCAGTGAAATTACCTCATTGAAGAGACCTTTATAATCTTCACTCATTATAATATCTTTAGGCATATCTTTTCCTAGTGTTACCTAAATATTTTGTAGTAGAGTTGGATGGAGTTTCTCTAGGACAATGACTTTGAGATATCCTGAAACTCAGAAAAGTGGAATGTTGTGGTCAGTGATTTGAGTAGGAAGTCATGAAAGGATGTGGTTTAGAAGTCTAAAGATTCTTAGAGGGGGGGAGGAATTAACATCACTACACTTAGATGTGGGGGTAGCTGATGGTTGGGGTTTCTTGTTTCATATGAAGGTGCAATATTATCTGGTGCAACAAGTTTGGGAGTCTCAATAGAGATAATTGTAGTTAGATTTGATTAATGATCATGTTGTCTAAGGAAATTATCTGAAGGTATGGCCATAGGATGGTCAAAAATAGAATTTTTTTATGGGAGGATTTTTTTTGTATCGATGTGTGAGGGAGTTAATGGGTTTTATATATTACCTTTGGCGGTACACCAAGGAGTGTCCAAGTACTATTATTTGAGAATAGATTTTTAGTGGCCCAGGATGAAATGGTTGGTGATGGAGTTTGTGTCTTTATTTTTGGTTTTCTAGAAAATAAAGGTATATCATCATATTTTTGGAGGTTTGTTACATCCCTTGGAAGTTCCTAATTATAAATGGGATTTCATCTTGATGGAATTATTTGCAGGGTTAACCCAAGTTAATAGAGGTTATGATTATATCAAGGTAATCTTGGATCATTTGAAAAAATTGACTCACTTCCTAGAAACCAGGGATTTGTTAATTACAGATGTTTTATCAAGGAGTTATGTGGATAAAGTGGTATAGTTTCATGGAGTTCTATGGTCTATTGCCTCATATTGGTATGTTCGTTTTACCATGATAGTCTACAGGGGGTTACAGTATGCTTTCTTCACTCATTTACATATTAACACTACTTTCCACCCCTATACATAGGGATAGATGGAGTGGACCATCCAGACACTAGAGGATATGTTATGGCAATGCATCTTAGACATTGGTGAATCTTTGGAATAGTAATTGACTTTGGTTTAGTTTCATTATAACAATACCTATCATTTATTCATTGTGATGGCCCCATTCGAGGCTTTTTATAGGAGGTTTCCTCATTCTCTATTGTATTAGCCTGAGTTTAGGGATTCATCAGTTCTCGGTCCTGATGAGATACAGAGCACGATGACTCCCACATAATATACTATGGAGAGTTGGATATCAAAGATTATGTGACATTCATGGAGTGGTCGGTAGATATCCAGGATCGTCAGGAGAAGGTGTTTCATCAGAAGACCATTCCTTTGGTTTGTATTCTATAGAGACATAGTGGAATAGAGTAGAGTACTAAGGAGTGTTATATGAAGATTCATGCCCAGTACCCATAGTTGTTTGGATATTTTCTTGTTTTCCTTGTTTTCTTCATTTATTAATGTGATTTTTGAATGTTACTGGTTTATCAGATGTGATTCTTCTTGTTGATGTGATTTTTTATAAAGCTTCCAGCACATGGATAAATAAAAATGAATTCCTGATAATGATGTATTATACTATGATAAGATTAAATCATGTTGGTGGGTTAGTGCTTCCTAAAGTGGATAATATATTAATATGGAAGATGGAATTTCTTTATGTGTGTGCTTGGGTCCTTGGTTGTGTGATAGTAGTGGTGATCATTGGATTGGAATTTTTGGGGGATGAGATGGTGTTTTGGATGGTTGTGTGAAAAGGAGGTGGTTTTTAGTTGGTATGAAGTGGTGTGGTGGTGTGGTTTCATGAGATATTTCGTGAATGTTCTCAACTAGTTTGGTGTGTTTGGTTGGTGGTGGTGTTTGGTTATAATGATATCCTTGAGAGGTATCTTGAGGGATGGTTTTTTAGACATTTTCCCCTATTTCCTTTAGGGGATAGTTATTATTATCAAGGGTGATGATAATTTGAGAGTCATATGATCTAAAGGATCAGACCTTCTGGTCTCTAAATTTGTGAGAATCTAGTGTTAGAAGTGTCTGGGGGAGTCCGGATGAGTTGGAGAGGGAGGAGATAGTTAGAGAGTATAGATGAAAAAGATTAATGCAATATAGAGCCTAGGGATATGGTGAAAATGTGGCCACTATAGAATATGAGGGATGGTTGCGAGGTACAAGGTCTCAAGAGGAGTTTTGAGGATACTTCCATTTGGTGGGTAGCTACATCATGGAGCCATGGTTTCAAAATATCCCTTCTTGCAAGATAGTGGATGTGGTGTTGGAGGATCAATATGTTCTATAGTGCTATAAGGGGTGATTTGGCTGGTTCTTCCAAAACATTACCACCCTTGTAGTATGGAGAGTAGTTGAGGTGTCGAAGTGAATTTTTCTAGGAGGTTTTAGTGTGCAGTTTGGGGGATTGTGGCATAGTTTTCCTCTCAGTTTCTAGGGTATGTGGTGTAGTGTCCCCTCTTACATTATGGTCTCCCTCCCCTTATAGGATCTTCAGTGTAATTACAGCTGCAAATCCCAAAGGTTCTTTGACCATTATGGTTGTGTCATAGTGAGGGTTGTTGAACTATAGTCCCTTTAGTTTTCAATGGCTATGTGGCATGGTCCTCTTTTTTGTTCCATAGCGTTGTGTTTATTAGTCTGGGTATAAATTCATAGAACTCCTTGAACCTTATCATTCTTCATTATTTCCTCTAATTTCTTGGGTGATACAAGTACATCCCAAAGGTCTCTTTTAGTCTCTAATCAGTTGATTTCAACCCTAGCCCTTGGAGATTGATCTTTGGTGGTTTAAGGTGAGTCCCCTTCATTCCTTCTCCCTATTTTATCCCAGTTTCTCATATAGAGAAGATTTTTTTGAAAGTAAAACATTTATTTTTTTGTTTTTTTGGTAAGAAGGTGTTATGGTATGTTGTTCTAGGTTAATCCTAGTGTTCCCCTTCATCAAGGTGCTTAGAAATTTTCACCCTCTTGATCAAACCTTGCGTAACAGATCAGAAATATTTGTTTTAGTTTGGGTTCTTTCACTTATCATATATTTATATCATGTTGAAGGGGTTATACTCTTGTTTATCTATGGGAAAATGGTTTTTCATTTCCCTAGTAATGAAAATGAAATGGTTAATCTAAATTTTAGGGGAATGAGAATGATTCACATGTCTTTATATCCTTTTGATATTATTCATAATGAGATTATTCATTCTTGTTTTACCACTAAAAATCATGGTTATTGGGAGTGACACGTTCCTGTCATGGGGTGTGACAAAAACAAATATAACCTAAGTAAAAATTTAGTAAAGTGTTTAACCTAAGTTGTCTCCAAAGACGAGCGCACAACAATCAAGCTGTCACCTTAAATTTGAGAAAGAAGTGTAGATTATTTTTGAAATTATTTGATTTTGAAAAGGAACTAAAGTGAAAAAACAAAACAAATAAATGAATAAAAACAATAGAAAAAAATTTAAAAATAAATATATTGAAAATAGTGATATGAATTGATTGATTGGGTCGGGATCAGTTTTCAAATTGCAACGTTATCATAGTTCCAATTTATCCAATCCTCTTCTACTAAGATGATTAAAGTGAGTTTCCATGATCACTTCCTCTCACTCCCTTGGTAAAATGGTGATAGTGAGAGTAAACCTTGCTAAGATATCATCTTGGTATACTCTCCTTCCTATGTGTGAAAGAGTTTTAGTGAATATCCTCAATTGACTTAGGAAATTCCCAATCGGTTCTTGTTTATCCCAAACAACCAAGAATATCCACTACCCCTCCCACACGTACAGATGATCGCCAAGTACTTGACCACTAAGACATGATCTATTCCATAGTATATAGACCATAACCTAATGGAGAGATAAAATTATCATTTACCAAAGAAACAACAACAACATAATCTAAAACCAAATACGGTCGTATTTGATAGTAAAAACTGTTATTAGAAATTGAAATCAACTTCGCAAAAGATAGAAAATATTTCATAACATTAAGTGCATGAACTCAAACATTACAAAATAGAAAACCTCTCATTCCCCAATAACTCATAGGATTACCCCTCCATGTGAATGGAATCCATGAATAAGGGGGAATAATAAGACACTACAAAAATAAAAAGAAAGAAAAGAGGGGAAAGGAAGAACAAAAAATTTCTCATCTAGAATCCTTCCATCGAAAGTTGTCTTATGTTATGCCCAACAGACCCTAGAAACTCGCCAAGTTCTCTTCTTGAAATTTGTTCACAACTATGTTGGATATAGACTCTAAACATTTCAATGCGATTGTAAACGTTTAGAGAATGTTATACTAGAAATAATGAAGTAATCCTTTTCTTCCTGAGGAGACTCTTCAACTTCCTCTTTTCGGTCGCATCCAATGGATGCCTTAATGACATAATTTCTTCATAAAATTTAATGGAAGCATGATTATCGGAGTCCTCTTTCTATTCCAGCTTTAATTACATCTTTTTGACACATTTCTTCCTATATATGCTTCATTAAGTAATGTGGGGTCCATTCTGTCAGCCAGAAAATGTTTTCCACTTGTTGAATTTTTGTGGGCCATTGTGTGTCGAATTGGACCTTGGTCTAGAAGAAAAATCTGGATTCCACAAGCAAGGAAAGCCTAAAAAATTAATCAAACAATTTGAATCAAAAATTTAAAATATATGCCCGCAATACAAAAGCTCCACAAAACTGTTAAATATCTAGAATTAACCAAATTTCACAATTAAGCCCATAATTCACCAAAACGCTAAAATGATACAAATAAGATCAAATTAATTAATTGTAAGAGGTTAAATAATTTAAAAACATATTAAAAATAATGAAAATATTATATCTATCAGTTCTCCCACACTTATCACTTAGACTCCCGGACCAGTCAACATCAAAATCAAATCAGTGCAAATTCAAAACACATGTCATTGAGATCCAGCAATTCCATACCAAGAAATAAAAGATATCATGGCTCATACATAACCATTATTCCAAGTTCTCAAATCATATCATTCAATATTTTTCCTCTTCATTTATCCTCCCATGCATAAAAGACACCTACCTCACATTAATGTTCTCTCATCTCACAAATATCAATTTTCAACAAAGTTTTTTTCATCCAAACCAATCCAAGGGTCACCATAGGTTTGAAAAACTTCTAATTATCCACCCAATGTGATTCAAGGAAATGTGTTTATCATGATGACTTTTTAGGGTTGTTCTATGGATTTCTATTAGTATGATTTTTAAGTGAAAATTTTTGAGGCCAAATGAGGAGGGCTTGGCTCTTTTTGAAGCAAAATTGCACAATTCAAATTTTCACTCAATTATGGTATCATCCTCACTCACTTAGACGAAATTCAGCTCCATCATCATGAAATATCAATAAATTTTCAAACAGCTAATAATTTCAACAGAAAAAAATTCAATCTTCTCAAACATGATTTTTCTTGAAAGCTCCATAAAATGCACAACTTTCTTTCTCCATTAGAAGCTCCAGAAAGGTACAGATTATCTTATCATGAAAGCTCCAGAAAAGTAATATATTTCAACATAATTATTTTTCATCATCACACACAACTCGTTATAATTTTATTTTCCTCCCAAAGTTTCACCAAATGAGGTAGCACAACCCAAGACAGCTTCCCCACACTTAAGTTCAACTAGATCATCCAATTTCACTTCAAGAGCAGGTTGGATAGGGGAAATTGTCTTGTAATGTGGCTAACCTAACAGTTTGTTCATGGATTATAAGGGATAAAAGGATTAAATGTACAAGGTAGGCCAAAATTAAAGATATTCTCTTGAAAAGGGGGCTTTCAAACCAAATAAATTCCCTAATCATTTAAAACACATGTACCCAAAACCCTCAAGTTTTGAAAGGAATAAATCAAATTCTATTTAAAACAAGCATGGTCTAGTTATCTCAAGAAGTGAGGTGAATGAAAATAATATAACAACAATGGTTCAGAAGCCTCATGAGAAAGTGATTTCAAATATAAAGATAGTGAGATGTGGCATGAGATTCAAAAATCTGAGTACTTTTCATGGATTTCTCAAAGAATTAAACTTGAGAAAAATAATTTCCAACATTCATTTAAGCTCAGTTTCATGGAATAAATTGGTTCACTCAATGACATGCGTTTCAAAAATGTAAATGATAATAATTTCAGCTGAAAAGTTTTAGAAACACGCCAAAAATTGAAAAATAAACACACAAAATTTTGAAATCACAAAAAAATTTTATTTTGAAAATTAAAAAACAAATGAAAATCCTAAACTACAAAGGTTCCCTCCCCCACACTTAAATTATGTAGTGTCCTTAATGAATTCAAATGGATTTAACATGTAAGAAAATTTTAAATTGAATCACAACAACAATCAAGTGTAAAGGATAGGTACGTCCTAATGACTTATTGGTAGTGTAATATTGAGTTAAGATCCTAAGTGTTTCACACTAAAAAACTAGAGGAAAAATAACAAAATAAAACATAAGAAATTTATTGAAAGAAACAAAAAATGAAATACTATGATAAAAGAAGGATAGATATTTGTTTAATCCCCCAAGTAGGCCCTGGGTTTTGACTGCCTCCAGATGGGTAGTTCTACTTGGTTATCCCCAATCTGATGGTGGGTTGAGTTTCTTTGTGATGAAAAAAGAAAACTTCTTTTTCACATCATGTGTTTCATCCTTTTTGTTGAGGACACCATGGGTATAGTATACCAAATCCACCCTTAGGAAAATAAAATACAACTTTCTTGGTGGGGTAGGACAATGAATGAGTCCTCATCTTTCTTGGTTTCCAATTTCACATCCTCCACTTTATTCTCCAGTGGTTGATGAAGGTATGTTGAATCATTGGAAAAATCAAAAGGAAAGTGAGAGTATAATTCTATTTGAACAAAGTTAAAGAATGAAGTGTCAATATCAAATTCTTCCCTTTAAAAGTAAGCATTTTGTGTCGCTTTTTCCTCAATAAATTCCACTTAAATCATCTCATGTACTCCCTTGAATAAATGATCAATGTGTTTGGGGAGCTCCAACTATTCCTTTTTAAGCGCATCTTCCTTTTCTTCCTCGTCCTCCAAGATAGTACATGAGTTATCTGAATCTGAAAATTTCAAGCAAGGTGAGGTGATACTCAATTCGGATTCAATAAAATTAGAAGATAATGAGTTCAAGAAAAGATCATATCCCTGAGTTTTCTCAGCTTCAATTGCTTCTTCAGTGGGAAGTACCTCTTGGAGTAGAGTAGTAGAAGATGGAGGAGGGTAGTCAGGATCTTCAACATTCTCTTAAAATTCCACCATGTTGGTGGTGTATTCCTTCAATGATGTTAGATCTTCTACATTATGAGGAACTATAGGATTAATTAATTCCTCACACTCATTCCAAAATTCGTCCAGATCTTATTGATCTCTCATACGTACTTCATAAGGCAAATCAAGTATAATAGGGGAATCCACTTCCACTAATGGATCAATTTTAGGTTTGGGTTTCTCTTGGGATGTGTGAACATATTCAATTATCCATTACATTTTTCTCTCTAGATACTTTATTTCTTCTTGAAGTCCTTAAAACTGATCATTTGTTTGAATTTCCTCTTCTTGTTGCACCTCAACCACTTCTTGATAAAATTATGGGAGGTACTATTGGAGTTTAACTAATTATCTAGCCAATCCCTCCAATACTAAGTATTCAAGGTTTTCTTTGAGGTATTTAATGAAATCCTTGAATTCATCCTCCTTGTGTATTTGGATTCAAGATCCCCTAATCTATTTAGAAAAGAGAGAAACACTATCCTCTGTAGACCAAGGTGAGTCAATAATTGGTTCTTTCACTTGTGGATAATTTTTCCATGAATTAATGAAAAATCATTTGAGAACATCATGGAAAAATATTTTTTATGTTTTTTTTAATTTTAAAAGAGTAAAATATTTACAATTGGATTGTCGGCACAGCCTCCCTGGAAATGACTTCAATTTTTTACATGTACCTATCATGGGGTGTGACAAAAACAAATATAACTTAAGTTGAAATGTATTAAAGTGGTTAAACTAAGTTGTCTCCAGAGAGGAGCACACAACAATCAAGTTGTCACCTTAAATTTGAGAAATAAGTGTAGATTGTTTTTGAAATTATTTAATTTTGAAAAGGAACTAAAGTGAAAAAAAACAAATAAATGAAGAAAAATACTAAAAAATTGAAAAAGAAAGATATTGAAAATAGTGATATGAATTGAGTGATCGGGTCGGGATCAGTTTTCCAATTGCAATGTTATCATAGTTCCAATTTATCCAATACTCTTCCACTAAGCTGATTAAAGTGAGTTTCCACGATCTCTTCTTCTCACACCCTTGGTTAAATGGTGAAGGTGAGAGTGAACCTTGATAAGATCTCAGCTTGGTCTACACTCCTTCCTATGTGTGAAATAGTTTCAGTGAATATCCTCAATTGACTTAGGCAATTCCCAATCGGGTCTGGTTTATCCCAAACAACAAAAAATATCCACTACCCCTCCCACACGTACCGATGATCGCCAAGTACTTCACCACTAATCCATGTTCTATTCCATCATATATAGACCATAACCTAATGGAGGGAGAAAATTATCATTGACCAAAGCAACATCAAAAACATAATCTAAAACCAAATATGATTGTATTTGATAGTAAAAACTATTATTATAAATTGAAACCAACTTCGCAAAAGAGAGAAAAGATTTCATAACATTAAGTGAATGAACTCAAACATTACAAAATGGGAAAACCACTCCTTCCCCAATCACTCAAATTATTACCCCTCCATTTTAAGGTAATCCATGAAGAAGGGTGAAGAAGAATACATTACAAAAATAAAAAGAAAGAAAAGAGGGGAAAGGAAGAACAAAAAATTTCTCCTCCAGAATCCTTCCACCGAAAGTTGTTTTCTGTTCTACCCACCAGACTCCTAAAACTCACCAAGGTATCTTCTTAAAAGTTTTTAAAAATTTATCCGGTTATCGACTCTAAAAATTTAAATGTGATTGGAAACATTTAAAGAAAGTTATACTCAAATTAATGAAGTTAACTTTTTCTTCCTGAGGAGACTCTTCAACTTTCTCTTTTCGGTCGCATCCAATGGATACCTTAATGACTGAATTTATTCATAAAATTTAATGTAATAATGTGTCTCGGAGTCCTATTTCTATTACAGCTAGAATCACATAATTTGAACACATGTAGGACTAGATATGCTTCATTAAGTAATGTGGGGTCCATTCTCTCAGCCAGAAAATTTTTTCCACTTGATGAATTTTTATGGGCCATTGTGTGTCGAATTGGACCTTGTTCCAGGAGGCAAATTTTGAACCCATGATCAAGGAAATACTAAAAAAACGAATCAAACAATTCAGATCAAAAATGTAAAATATATGCATGCAGTACAGAATCTCTACAAAACTGTTAAATATCCAGAATTAACCAAATTTCACAATTAAGCCCATAATTCACCAAAACACTAAAATGATACAAATAAACTCAAATTGATTAATTTGAAGGGGTTAAATCATTGAAGCACATATGAAAAATGATGAAAATATTATCTCTAATAGGGAGCCTATTTGTGTTGGATTGATATGTGTTATGTATCCTTTTATGTGTGATTTTTGTGATACCACCTTCAATAAATGGTTAATAACTTATAGTCAGCTAAATAATTGGTTACACTTGGAATATATGTCTTATGTGATAATTTTATAATATAAAGAAGTTTAATTTATGAATTCACCTAGTTAAATATGAAATATGATAAGTTATTTTTCTATGGCTATTAAATATGTGGTTGTGGTACATGGGGATGATGTGTTGTGGTGTGGTGGTGTTGTGGGATGGTGATATGAAGTTGTGAAGTGGGGTGATTATGTGATGATTTTTTGTTGTGTTATGAGGAATATGAGGTGGTTATGGTTTTAATGTGGATGTTGTAATGAGTAAGTGGATGTGGCTATGAAATGGTGGTGATGTGGGGCTAGTTGGCTTGATGAGGATAATGGACTATTGGTTTTTGTGGTGTTTTTTTATTCTATTTTCTTGGATATTATTGGAATTAAATGAAAAGTTGAAATTGAAATGTAATGGGATGGTTTGGTTAATGGAGTTTAAATGGATAATGAATAAATTAAGATGGAAAGTGTGGTTAAATATGGTTGATGTTTAATGTGAAATTAAATGGGATGAATAATGAAATAAATCAGTTGGATAACATAATCAGTTTTTGATGTGAAATTTGGAAAATTTATTATTTTTAGAAAGAAAATGAGATGTGAAATGTAGCTTGTGGCATGTTCTATGGTGTTTTTCATTTAGTGGTGACAGCGAAAGTGGCAGTTTTGTGAGGTTGGGTGGTGATATTGTGATTTGGTTAGCACTTTATTATAAATCCATGGGTTGGTATTATGTGAATATATACATATATACCATGTATATTCCTTGATATTTTTTATATTCACCCCACCAACAATGATCACCATGTTCCAACACCCATATATTTTGGGGGGGTGTTTTCCCAATATCTTGGTGGTGATGATCGATGGATGGAAACCCACTCTTTCCTGCTCTCACTTCTATTCAATGATTACATGCATAATCTATGATTTATAGAAGTAAGAAAGTTCACTATAGTGATGTTTGATGAGGTGATGAGATAACTTATGATGGGGGTAATTCATGTTAGAAGGAGGGAACAAGGATGATTTCCTTTATGTTCGTGATACCCAACTACTCTTATTGAGGTTATAGATGAGATTTGATGTGATGGACCAAGTTTCTTTGGGTGAGATGTGATGCAATGGCCCAAGTGTCTTCATGAGAGATATGGTGTGATGGACCAGGTGTCTTTGGGTGAAATGTGCGGTGATGGCCAGTTGTGCATGGGGTTCTTGGCATGATGTTATGTTTGAAATATATCGGAGTGCCATGGCATATGATGTTGGGGTGTGAGAGTGAAAAATAATTGGGAAATTGGTGTAGGATACCCTTTATCGATATTATTTATATTATGTTATTATACTTGGATGTTTTATTTGGTGAGTGTGATATGGTGAGGATGGGAGTGATTAGTTGACATGTGTAGGTGATGTTGGTTCTGTTGTTTTCTCACTAGTACATTAGTATGATCTTATCACATGTTCATGAGAGACTTTGGTTACCTAATGGGTATACTTTTATGATCACCCTATGTATATACAAACTGATTTTCATGTTTCTAGGAGGACTACATGGACCATGTTGGACATTACTAGCTCAAACCCTTGGGTTTTGGAGGTGATATTGATTCATTGACATAGGACTTATCTTTTGGGTATTTACTTCAGAGACTTTTATCTGTATCTATTCACATTATATGTGCATTGTGGGATTGTTTTGGTTTTATTTTATATTATTTCATGAAGTTTATTTCATTTGATATATCCTTTCTTCTGATCCTATTATTAAAAATGGTTATGCCTCCCATCGATGAGATTTTTATACCCTCTATGCTAGTCACCAACATAGGGCCTACTGGAGGTGGGCCTAAGGGGACATTATCTCACTCCCTTTACTTCTATCCCAAGAGGGGTGCCTTTAGATGGAGGGGGTCATGATAATAAATCATGTTTTTTCCTCTAAACTATGACATGAATTTTGGTTCACCCCATGAATCACCTTTAGATCACACTAAAGCTACCTCGATCATGAGTCCAATGCACTAACTTCAAAAACAAAAAATCTAAAATCCAATCAGGTATTATCCATGAAACTAGATATTAATGGATATTATCACACACTATTACCCCAGTGTCACCTCAACCATCCACCAACCAGTCTCGTTGTTCCCATGACCCTTCTGATATAAGGGTCATTCACCAACGACTGATATGATGCTCCCCACCATAAGAGCTTCATTATAATCGCATGTCAAATCAAAAACTGATTTCTATGGTCTAGGGTCTATCTATTACCACACATAATGACCATATTTGTTTGACCTACTCACTCTGGAATTCCAACACAAAATGTAAACCCCTTCCCATTCCCAGCTAACCAGGAATGACATATTCTAATATCAAATGGTTTAAACCCCCACCATATTGGTTCCCTTACACTGATCCTAGAGTGCTAACCCAAACAAGACCCATCACAATACTTATGTCACTCTTTCATAGCCACACTCATCTCCTATAAACATTTGACACCATACCTCCCTGACTGCCCATGTTAAGTCACAACATCGGGTCTACCACACCATGGTACCCCAATTTATCATTGATGTCACCTCACATCACTAGGGTACATCTCCCATATCACCAAAAACCCCAATCAACCATGCTTGTATGTGTTTCACCATAACACTACCACCACAAAACTTCTCAGGTTCATCCACAACCTAAACCATTTTCAATGGACTCGTGCACAACTCATTCATCAATCCACAACCCAAATGGGCACTGAACGTACTGAGAACACAGCTACCCTCACACACTGATACTTTTACCTAAAATTTCATGATAATTCTCACTATATTTATTAGGTAGAGTGATCCACTAATAACTAACTCACTAATTATTTCCCATTATCCTACATGGTCTCACTCGAATCCAATAGATTCATGCTCTCATGAAATCTGATTTTACAACCAAACTCACACCCCCATGTGTCGCATCCCATATAACTTAGTCTCATGTTCCTAACCTACTATCCATTTATAACATGAATTCTAGTCTCAAACCAAGTCCTAAGGCATTCTCCACACAAGAATCATTCCAAAGCCACAAGTGTCTACTCAAGCTCCCACCATCTACCTGAGTGAACATCCAATAACTATGGGTCTAGGAATACATCAAATATTTCCCTTAAAAACTAACCTTGATTCCAAAAACTCTTACAATTTTTAGTATCTCAAATACAAAGGCATTAACATGCCTTTTCTGTAATCCCCTACGGTTTCTGCGAAACCATTCAGTTCGATTAAGTAGAATGTCACCAAGAATATATATAGGATAACATAATATAGGTTGTTTGAGACACTATAAATAACTATACTGATTCCAATAATCCATGAGGATTCACAAACATATGGAAACTCATTCTCATCCTTAAATATTTCCTTAGGTATCACATGCCTATATCGAACCCTTCATGGTTTCATTATCAAAGTATCAAATGCCTACACCAACCCAATAAGGGTACCTATGCATCCCTTGATGAATGCAATACATTACATTATAAGATAACCACATACACTAGGATCCACATTAAATACAATTAGAGAAAATCGTTTTTTTTTCATTCAGTAGAGTAGAATTCCACCAACAAGTAATACAGGAAAATGTAATATAAGTTTTTTCTGACACTTTTAACCGGTGAACCTATTGTCAATGAAAAAATAAAACACAAGTATGTGTATTTCATGTGATTTCTATGTTTCTAATCATGATATATGAGCATGTGACACTTTTCAATGGTCAAATATAAAAAACCATAAATAACATATTTTTTAAACCCATCATATTCAATAAATATCTTAACTGGAATAGAAAAAACCAAGAATAGTAATATCATTACCCTGGTAACCAGGACTTCCCACAAAAAAGGTATTCGTAACTCACCAATTTGAGGTCCATAACAATATTGGACACATCCTTATACCACCTATCTACCATCTCCCCAGATAGTAAGTCAAAAAAACCTTTGATTCCATTTTGTGATGCCCCACCCTAGGTTACTCTCTAGTTCTTGTTATAAGGTCACTATATATCCTCAAGTATGCCTCCCTATATGGAAGAGTCTAGTAACTAGTGGTGAGGGACTAATCCATATAGTGGGGTAACTATTCACTTGAATCAGAGTCATGTAATAGTGGAAAATAATCAAAACATCCATAGTACATAATCAGTGTACACAAAAATAAACACAATGTTATAATAGATACCATGAGGAAGTTATATAGTTATGAATATATTGATCACCCACTATGATGATTCCAAATTAAAAATAAAACAAAAATATAATACATGAACATTATCCCTACTACTATCCTCGAGCCTCACACACCCATCTATAATACCCTTGAGCTGCACTATCCCAATCCACTACACATCATGTATTAAAGATGAAAGAATACATAAGGTCTTTACATATATGGGGGTTCCCATGTAGGGTGTGAGAAATGCATCTCAATATTGTCTCACCAAGTTCACCTAGTAATTCCATCATATTCATGTATTCATGATGAAAAAATAAGCATTGAAAACAACCACCTTGTATGTTCGATGCTAACTAGGACATTTCACCTGCCTGCGTGTCAGGTCTCCATGTGATAACTAGTCCGCCATGCAAACCGATCATATCTACTTTGGTGATATGATAAATTCTACCTTGTCTCCACATATTATTTCATCGTAATGATGTCCAACCTGTACACAAAGACTCTAGGTAAGGAGACATCCAAACATCAACCTATAATATGAAGTAACTAGTTATTTTCATATGTTTACATCTTGACCCATTGCCTTATATATCAAAGTAGGTTACATCAGTCTCATCTCAAATCATACCATGGACCATCCATTAGGATGATCCTCGACACGAGCCTATATAAGGAAAGGTCCAATTCATGCACACTAACCCAAGACACTCATAGAAAGGTCCTTGAACCAATACCCAAAGGAACATGGAACTTTAATCACATTGACCCATCCCTACACACTCAAGGGAGGTAATCAATCACACTAACCCATCCCTACAGACTCTAGGGAGATCATCATTAAGCACACCAACCCAAGAATCCTTGAGAAAAGTTCCTCAACCCAAGCCTCCTCAAGGCAAGGTCCACAAGAACACACAACATAGGAAGGGACTATGAGATATCTCATAGATCACTGACTAATACCAGGGAACTAGTCACTCAATACCTAGACCCTCATCATGAATCATATATCACATTTCTCATCAAAGATCTCATTAGATTCTCTAGGACTACCATAGTCTCACGTCCTCAAAATATGGTCCCAATCCTCACCCGCTATGGACATCACTTCCCAAATTATCCTTTGAACCAAACCCCAAGGTTTAGTAAAACCTTAAAAAATATTTCATCACTCCTAGTCTCTATACCTAGGGACCATCCCAATTCATCAATCTCTAGTTCCCTTGACATGTCACTGCAAAGTCCCAACCAATCCCATGACCCACACCTAGGTTCCATCTCACATCATCCAAGTGAGATCTCTCAATCCATCACAAAAAGAAAAACCCTCTATAATACACCTAATATAGTCCTAAAGGAATTTTCCCACTCATATCATTCATCAAGATCAAACCACCCTCAGGAGGTTGTCAATCATCGGGTGTGAGATAAATGGTCATCTCACCCGTCTTCATTAGGCCTTAGCCTCACGTACCTGCTCGACTATCCCAAGGGAAACCAACCTAAGATACACACATTTCATCACAAATACTAACAACACCCAAGGTATATCATTATATCAAAAATTTCTATCCCCCATAAATACATAGTCTTCATATGATCTCAACTTACCCAAGTTCTAAAGAGCACTAATCTTGAGCATGGGTGACCTAACTCATCATATATATTCTCCTTGGTTATTCTTGTTTCTTACCCTTTCCACTCAAACCCATGAAACATGAATACAATAGGAAATCATACATAAAAATACATGTGAGGTTATATTAAAGGGACTACATACCTCTTTTAAGGTGTTACCATCCACACCAATCTCTGTCGAGCCTCATCCAATCCTATATATTCTTTTTCCAATCTCATACCACCACCTAAGATCTTGTATCACATCATATACCAAAAATGATTAATTATAAATAATTAAAATTAATTATTTAATTCAAATAAAATAGGAATAAAGAAAAAAACTCATTGAAAATCACCATCACACTAAAACCTCGACCACTTACCCGATGAAGGTTCGTGGCACACCCTTGAAACCATCCTAGCCAAAAATCCCTATCACCTAGAACCTGAACAGCCATAAATTTCATCTAATTTTTCCAAAAAAACATAAATAAAATAGTTCAATGGATTACTTAAATTGAAATTTCTTCTAACAAAATTCAAATATCACCTTGGGTCCTTCTATATCCACCATATATGAAAGCCCCTTCAATTTTGGATTATTCCACTATACTCTAGTGGAATCAACATCGAACCCTAATCTAAAATTGATTGAATCGTAGAGAAATGAGTGGGAACTAACATGGAAGTATAGGAGGTGAGAAAAAAACATTAAAAATTATTTTAATTCACTTATAACCACTCAAAATATAGGGGGAGAGGGGGGAAGAGAGGGAGAGTTTCCAACTATAAGGCCCTCCCCTCATGAACCTACTTAACTGAAAACAATGGGGGGGGGGATCAAGACCCTTTTTATTTTAACAAATTTCATTTCCCCTTTCATGGAATTAACCTATAGTTCATTCTATGAACCATTATAGTCCAAAGGAATTTCTCTCTATCTAGCTTAAAATCTCACATCATAAAGCCCTACTTCATGTCATGAATGGTCTATAGATGCCCCTTCTTGTATCCCAACCACTCTGACTCCTCTCTAATGCTCTCATGAACCCTTCATATGTCCACTAAAACCCAAACCATGTCTATTAACACACTTTATAGATTCTAAAATTCTTAGAATACAATTTTGTGTCTCGATCCTCAAAATAAACTACCTAATAGATGAAAATTTCAAATTCCTCTAAAACGCAATGGCTCAAAATTTTGTGGGTCATTACAAGTTGATTAGTGTAAAATTGAGTTCAAATTCAATAAAAACCTTGTGAAATTTTCTTCTCCTAAAAATTTTAGTTACCTTATACATTTTAATGAAATAAAAATTTGATAAAGAAATGTACTAAACACATTTGTAATGATAATGCATCTAATTAAGTTCTTTAATATGTATTTACACTTGTACTAATAGTTTATTTTCTTCATGAGGATTGAAATATAAGTTTTAACTTTATATTATCATCATCCCAAACTTAATATATATATATATATATACAAAACTATAATAAATTATGCATAATCTATACCATGAGAGATACACTATGATAAAACCATTACTGATGGATGTTAATTATCTTTTTTCCAAGATTCTATTCCCCATATTAAATTCATCCTACTCATGAATAATTAATTACATTCAATGTGGATTTATTGATTATTATTCACTATAATTATATTACCCTTATTTTTTTTTGTTATTAGAGTTTATAACGTCATACTATACATCCTAGAAATATCACTTTGCTACAAATTACTATGCATACGTACCATAAGTGTAGATATTCCCATAATTCACCCTTTTAAAATAAATATAATATTTTCAATGAATTATCTCATTCATCTTTGATTTTAATTTATTTTTCTTCATCCCTATTTAAATTAAAATCACCACCCATATAAAATTGATCTTCAAATAATAATATTAATGTTTTGGAAAGCATGTAACACTATAACAACCATCTCTTTGTTTGTTTGGGGAATAGTGGAAGCATGTGGTGATGGGAGATATATTAAAATTTATTTTAATATTTATATACTCAAAACCATGAGAAAGTATCTTACATTTTAAATTTATAATTAATTTATTTATATCATAAGAAATTAATTACCTTGTCTTAGGTTTCTTTCATCAATGTCAACATCGATCATCTAAAAAGACTCTTTTGGATTTACTTCATTGTGTTTGTGAGGATACAAGGATAGAATACCTCTAATAGTGATCCAAACATTCTATTTTGATCACTGAGAAATTCCAAATGATCTTTGGGTGATAGCATGGGTAATCGAATGTCTTGTGTTGTTCGTTCTTGATCGCTCATTCTTCCATCTTAAAGAAAACCCTCTAGCATTTCTCATTATTGAGAGAGAGAGAGATAGATGGAGGAGTTGAAAAAAAATCTTTGTGCACAAAAATTCTCTATTTTTGATTTTGGATTTGTTTCTGATTCTTTCATCAGGGCATGAATCCGTTTGTCGAGGACGTGCTGGTCATTTCCCTACATTCCCACTTTCCAAAGGAGAGTGGGATCTGTCACTTATTCAGGGATGTTTTCTCCTTGATTGAAATGGGATTATGGGATTTTGGTCTCTCCTTCTGTGGATTCCTCCTCAGAATTCATCACCTAGTCCAGGTCTCCCTTAAAGATTAAGACATTGTTTGTGAAACTCTTCCTAGTTCCATATCTTTGTGGATGATGATTAATTACACTGCTTCTATTAGGACATTCTAAGGGGACAAGTTAGGGCAGCAACCTTCAGTCAAGGGACTAGTCACATTGGACATTGTTGGCATGTCTGGATGCTGAAACACTGGTGCACCTAGATTTATTCCCCTTTTGATAGATCTTCTCAAGGGAAAAGAATCCTAAGGCATTCCATGTCAAGTGTAGGGAATTATATTCCATAGGCATGCCCCGGATGATATCCTCAACTTACCATGCTTAACACGGGGTATGTTGTGAGTTTAATGTCTAGAAGAGATGGACCAGACTCATCAGAACACTGGTGGGAGTGAATCATATGGGTGGATCAAAATGTACAATGAAGATGGATCTGAGGATGCTTAGGTCCCTATAAAGGGGACACCAAGGTTTACCATTGGATGGGATTGAACTTCGTGGAGGCCTCCTGCGTACCCTGTATAGAGGACAGGGACCAAAAACAACATAGTTTCATAGGGTTATGAATTGGGGTGTACAAAAAGGACAACAACCTAGAGACATGATGGGGATTACATGTGGTTAGAATCACAAAGAGGAAATAGGGGCTTAATCTGGGAGAGAAGCCCGAGTGTGGTCCAGATATATGAGGAGGATATGGAAACTATACCTAGAACACCACATCAGAGGGTTATGGGGCTTATGTGGAGATTTCCTAACATTTACATGGAAACAAATCCCATAGGGCAAGAGATAGAGGGAGGGCACCTGTTCCCATTCCCCCTCTGATCCTCTTAGACCTGTAGCTTATGAGGTGATCACAGTTTAACATCTTGTGCCAAGGACATGGGTGTTTGGTAGTTTAATGTCCTGCAGCTCGGATGGTTAGGATTCACTCCTCGCCCCTAGGACTTATATAATTGGTGAACTTTAATCCTTGGTGAAGGGAAGGCACCAGCAATGTCGTGGTGAGGCGGGGTTGTGGAGTGATCCATTGAGGGGATCACATTAGTGAGGCTATGTGAAGAAACAATAGCTGTTAGTGTGCCTATACAAAGAAGCATGAGGAAAAGCATCATAACATGAAGCACCGCCCAAGGGACCTTGAAATCACTTCGTACAAACCTAGAGGGTCACATGGAAAAAGGGTTTGTGAAGAAAGAGGCCTTGAAAATAGGGTCTTCGCAAAGCTTAATAGATCTCAAAGCATAAGGATTCATAGGGATCAGGGCTTCATAGAGATTAGTGTCTCTCAAAGCATAAGGGATCACAAATCACTTGAATTCTCAAAGCACAGGGCCTCACAAATCACAAATGCTTGCAGAGGATATGACTTTTTAAAGAGTATAACTTCATGAATCATAGTGTCTCGACCTCAACATGTAGTACACATGTTTTTTTATGGTGATTCACTAAGATTGGGTTCTTCTTGAAGTCTTGAGTGCCCAAAGGGGTCCCCTTCCTCGATGATGGCCCATAGTCTCCACGAAGGGAATCCCTCCTTGAAGAGGGGGTAAACTTGAGTAAGGGGAAAAGGGATTTCACAATGATCAAGTACCTCAGATAATTCATTTTTCTGATGATTCATAGATTAAAGGGTGATTTGTGATTTGGGATCTTGGAAGGTGAAAGGTTGGAGTTTCAATCCATTTGGAGTGAGGGAGAGGGGTTTTTATAGTTGTTAGGGGGCATGATGATCTGAGGGTGTGTTGCGAATCATCTTGTGTTTCACCATTGGAGGTGGATTGTTACAAGTTCATCATAACCATGAAGTTGACCATCATCCTCTCCGCGGTGTAGAGTCTTCCTTCATTCCATCCATGTTTCTCATAGAGGCTTCCATCAATATACAAGGAATCACAGAGGTGATCGTCTTCCCTCTGTAGTGAAAATATTTCTATCAATTTTGTTATAACCACATAGTCTACTATCTCTTTACTCTGTGGTAGTTGAATAGGAGGCCTCAGCTTTGCACTAGTTTTGGTGTTGAAGGGCTTCATGAAGGTGCTTCCCGAATCATCCCCTTTTGGCATTGTTGTGTGTTTTTTTTTTGCTTATTTTTTACATGAACATATTTTGGAACCAACAAATTCCCACCTCAAAATTGGATCCAAGGAGAAAACTAGGGTCAAATTTTGAGGGTAGATCACAAAAATTTTAGGAAGATCACGAAGTTAGATCGCAAAGTAGGTTCGCAATGTTGATGGTCATTACACGGGTTTATATTGCCACAAATATTCCCACATCCAAGCACGCTACAAAGCTCATAGTTCATTGCCTATAAATAGGGGAGGAAGACTCCTATTTTTTCTTCCCATCTCTACATCTTTTTGCTTGAGCTCTCTATTTTTAAATATTTACATGCTCTGTGATCGCTCTTTGTGAATAAAGTTGTCTTTTGCTCTGCGCTTCATAGCGAGTCCTAAGACTCTACGATTGTGAACTCCACGAGTTGTGTCTATGAGGTCTGTGACAGAACTCTGTGGTCGGTCTCTGTGATCTAGCTTTGTACTAGAGCTATGCGATCAAGCTCTGTGATCCAAAACAAAAAAAATTCTAAAGTATTGGGATGGAATGGCTCGCTAAGAAGATTATAGGGGGTACTTGTAGATGCTTCCAAAAGGGAAGAGATATTAGATAACCTAGCCATTGGGGAATGTGTGTGGATCCATTTAGACCATGAATACCTGGTGGAGTTGTTGTTAGAAATCCAGAATAATTACCTCTATGCAAAGGACTGTCTCTATATGGATTTGGTCTGAGGGGTGATGTTCTCATCCTTGAATAAAGTAGGGATGAGTCATCTTATTAGTTTAGAAGTATGTTGTGACAGTGCTAGTGGTTCAGGGCTACCAACAGTCATACACAGGAGGATCACACACCCATCAATAATGACTGCTTGTATAATCACATCAACAAAGTTTATGGGAAGGATTTGGATCCAGAGGTATCACCCCATAGTACCACATCATCCTCAAGGAATCTATGGGGAACCCAGAGAAGGGGTGGACTGATTATTGGGACTTGTGCTAGGGCTGTAATTTTACAGAAGATTAGGCATGGGCTTATTGGGTTTGTGCCTCTTGTGAGGAGTTTTTGGTAGAGATGAAGTGAGTCGGACCGTATGAAGCTATGTGGGCATCCCAATTCCATATTTATCATCTGAAGTAACTAATTCCATATTTTTTGAGAAGTTACCCATTGAGGACTAATACTTTTCATCTTCACTATGGGGAGTTTGGTATCAGCCTCTGGGACCTTCACAAGATCTTGGGGATTCCGATATTGGGGGTGATGTATGAAGAGTTCCTCCCCACCGAGAATACATGGGAGGTTCCAGAGTAGATGTCATGCCTATAAAAGGTATTGATGGATCTAGTGTCAGGAAAGGAAAACAGTCAGTGAGGGACATCAAATTCAAGTTGTGGTTTAAGCGCTTCATAAACTTCCCATCAGGGCCTTCCGTTGAAGGAGTGGAATCACCCAGGAAGCTACTAGTTAGGCCTCCCACCTATCCAAAGGGATCCTAGTGTAGTAAATAGAATTATTATTGGCGAATCCTGGAGGACAGATAATAGAAACTATAGAGATACAACATCAACACTGAGTAGTAGCCGATGTTTAGGCTGGCAAGGTTTATTTATATGTTGATTTGTAGTTGGATTCTATTGTTCTGGGACACAAACATGGGTGTACAACTGAGAAAATTCATCATGAAGTATGTGATGGCAATGGGGGAGCAGGTCAATCTGGGGATCCCAATGTTGGCCAAGATATACAAGGTATTGTGTCATATCAGTTAGGGGAAGAAGCAACACTGGGTGTCTGGGTTTCTCCATCTTTTGTATAGATGGATAGCGGCGCATATGGGTGCTTATGAATACCTGAACCTAATTTCCCCTCTAGGGTCAGACTTTTTACTAGCTATTCTAAATGTGGTGGGGAGATTTCTGGCCAAGATGACTCTATCACTGGTGTTGAATAGAGTCTGGAAGGCTGATGAATTAAACTCTTATCTATTACTGTTTCCAACAGGTGTATTCACCAAAGAAGGCTAGGTAATTGAGGAGCATCGATCCTATCTCCTAGCCTTTCGGGGTGGAGTTCTGGTGACATGGGTCGATCGCAAGCCTATCTGTGAGTCGTACACCCTGCACCACTTTGGAAGGTAGTTTTGGTCCATGCAGAGGTTGGCCCTGCAAGTCTACTTGGGATTTAACCATGAGGACCATATGTAGGTGATGAGATGGATGTGGATCATGTTCACATAAGAGGAAAGAAAGATGCTGAATGAGCTGCCTCCTCCCACAGTTTTCTATGGGAAAGTAAAGAAGTATGCCAAGAGTTGGGAGGCAGCCTATCCAAGGGAAATGTTTAAGTGGTGAACCATCTGTGCTAGTGATGGTGTGCCTCCTCAACCTCATGGTCGGGGCCAGAAAGAGTCAAGAACATGTTGTGGTGGTGGGGCTGCATTGGCGGTGAGACCTACGCCAATCGAGAGGCAGGTGACAGTGGTAGACTTGGTGGTCCCATAGGAGAAAAGTTAGCAGGATGGGAGGCCACCTAGGGGTTTCTATAAAATACCCACTTAGGCTCTAGGGAAGCAGCTACACCACATAGATATGCATGAGGATGCTATTTTCATGAAGTCTTGGGACACCTATGATGTTAACAGACAACTCCTCAGTTCTTCCCATATGTGGCACCATCTGAACTATCTCGGGATGGATCTATCGGAGATCATCCATTCCAGGGCTAGATTTTTTGTATCTCAAGTGGAAGGGGAACATTACATCACTGAGCTGGAGGACTTTATAAACTCTCTGGGTACTCCGTGTCCAATGATGGATCAAGTGAAAGTGTTTCTCAAACAAACAGTCCCACTGCATTTGTATACTACTGAATTAAGGGAGCACTTCCCCCTATTGGAAGAATCAGAAGAGTCCTCCTCGGGGGAAGAGGCTTCTAGAGGGAGCCCCTTGGAGGAAGGTGAGGTTGCAAAATCAGAGATGGAAGAGTTTTTGGTGGATCTTGAGGTAAACCCTAAACCATTTTCTTATAGTCCTTATTCAAGTCACTTAGGCCTTCTCAACTAACATTTACCCTGTGCAGAAGAGCCTCATATGAAAAACCCACTCTTGTACAATAGTAGATGCAGCTTCAGGGTCTGTACCTATAACAATGGTGATTACCAAATCTAGTAGGATTGTGACACCCAAGGTGGTTATCCCGAAGTATTCGGATTTCCCAACCATATATGGGGGGCTACACCTCAAGGTTCTGGTGGCAGCAACTCAAGGGTGAGACCAATCATTTGATCTTTGTAAGTCCTATTCTTCACAGAATCTATAACTTTTGTCCATTGAACCAGGCTAACAAACATCTATGTATTTTTATATGCACAGTTCTTCAAATTTCATGGGACGCATTGGTGAGGATGGATAAGGCTCCCGACACTACCTTTCCTAGGGGAATGTCAATGGTTATGGAATAGGACGCCCATGCTGACCAAACCACATCACTCCTGATTACAGGTGGGATTGTTGGCAGGACATAACCTATGATCTTCAAGGTGGAATCTGATGATGAGGATCAATTGGATGACATGGGACCCAGCCTACTTGACCATACACTAGAGGAAGATCCTTCTGAGAAAGTTTTGGAGGTGTTCCCCACATATGAACCCACCGACCCAGAGGATCAGGAGGAGACAGATTCTGATGAAGCGGATAGAAATTCCGTCCATCACCAATCATAGAAACTGATCAAGTGCTTCATCGAGGATACCCCACAAGAAGAATGGATAATCCAGATTGTGAGGCTTCATTCTCAACTACACAAACTATGCATTGGAGGAGTGGATGCCTAGAATCCTCATATGCTCATTCGAGACTATATGGAATAGAAAATATAGTAACATGATTGTGGCCTCCCTATGGGATAGAAGTGGAGGAATTATGTCAGTATCAAGAGAATCTAGGAGGTTGATCATGAGATCCAACACTTGAGGGTGAAGGTGAACGAGCATTCTGCTTTCTTCGATGCACAATTGGGACTTGTATCGTGACTGAAGGACCAGTTGGTAGAGGATGATTAATAGATGAGGTGATATTCTTGAGAGATGAATAATATCTAAGTTGATGAGGATTGGTCCTAGAACAAGGCTTATAGACTAATCCCCATTTCCATCTAGGAGGAGTGAGATATTAACAGGCGATAACAGATCCTGGATGTCACGAGCCAAAGAGTAGCGAAGCTGGGATGCTCCATTGAAGAGGTCAATCTATCTATGAGAGGGGCCAATCCATGGGAATTGTAATGTGTGAACTCATAAATGTAATTTCATGCTTTCTTGTTTATTTTGTGTGTTCATGAGTCCTGTTATCTATTTTGATTACTACATCTTCATCATACCCGTGAAATATCCATTGACCAATCCATAAGCTCTCATGGGTTGTTCCTGATGTGAGAAACCAAGGATGATTGAATAATTATTCCCTTTGAATACAAGAGTTACAATAAATCACTTTACATCTGGGGTATGAATGACCACCCAGAGTTTCCGAGAAGAACAAGGGGGTCATTGCTAGAGAATGGGATTTTTAAAATAGCCAAAACTGCCCTCTCCCAACATGCTCTAGCGTATGAGCAGTCTAATGCTAGGGGTGTTGGAATAAATATAAACAAATGGGAATTAAGAATGTGAATTATGATACCCAAAATTTGGAACACAATAAGATGTGGAAAGAATATGAAGGATAATTGTTGAACATATTCGAAACACAATATCTATATCATGTTATCCTGAAATGGGGACAAACAAACGAGGTTCATCTTCTGACCATATTTAAAACACGGGGTCAAACTCAAAATGTTGTCCAATATTTTTTGGAACGTTGGAATTAAACAATAGGTGAGCTAAAAATTAGAGAATCCATTCCTTTTGGGGGTCCCTTCAGATTTGAAAGAGGGTAAGGATCCAAATAAGGGACACGCAAAGTATGGGGTGGAGTGATGGGATGTTCAAATGAAGTACAACACTCTTAGACTTACGCCACCATGACAAAAATGCATCATGTGAGAATATAGGTCCAAATAGATATCAGGATTACTTCAGAGAGGAACCTATTTGGTGAGGACCTAGGATGATCAATAGTTTTACATCATGTGGTGAGGAAGATAGTTTCATAGTTTATGGTCATATGGAAGGACCCAGGGGTCACACTGTCTCGTATATGGATACTACCTTACCACATCCCCTAAGCCTATGTGATCCATGTTTGGTGTAGGAAACAAGGATCGTTGTTTGGCCTTCCTTGGATAATGAGAGTGTGCAATTGTAAAAAGAAATTTTGGGTGGGGAAAATCTCAGATGAACCAACATTCCTACTCAACGCGTGTGAATTCACGGAGTTACAACACCAGTGGTGTCGAGGATCCATAAAATGGAAAGGGGAATTGAACAACATTCGATATTTGGGATGTAATAGGAGTAGTGTGACGATAAAGGATGATTGTTGATCATGTTTGAAACACAACATCCATTTCATGTTAGCCTAGAATGGGAAAAACAAATGAGGGTCGACCATTGACCAAATTCTCTACACGGGACCTATCTCATAATGTCATTTGAAATCCATCGAGGCATTGGACCTAAATGGTAGGAGAGAACTGAGTCCTAGCATCCGTACCATTATGGGCTCCCTTTGGATGTGAAAGATAATGGAAACCCCAAATGAAGGAATGTGTGAAGAAAAAACATTACCCATGAAGTTTAAGCATTGTGTAGGACGAGCTCCAGGAGTGGTAATCCTAAAGGAAGTACACAGTGCGGTTATTATAAACCCAACGTGAATGGGGACTGAAGAATTCTGTGCCACATCATGTACTTATGGGAGAATCCATGCCAGAAGGGGCCAAGGAGGCAAAAGTGGTTGCAACTGGACCATAGATAGAAAGTCTGGGCGTCACTACAGATCCCATAAGGATGGAAATCAAGCCACACGTAGTTCTTGAAGGTGGTACAACAGGTGGCCAATAGCAAAAGGAGTTGATATCCTCTTTTAAAGAGGAATATCATGATTGTTATGCAGTTCGATGTCATATGAACATAGATGGTAAGAATCTTAGTTTAAGGTCATAGAGCTCGGACCATAAGGTTCCTAGTTTAATGTCATGTGTGTGGTACATGCCCATTTAGTTTATTGTAATGCGGTAAGGATAGAGAAATGGATAAATCTAGAGATAGGTACATGGTATGGATACTGCAAACCCGACGTGAATGAGGACATAGGTCCACATACACCACATACTTCTAAGGACTCTGGATGAAACAGCACAAGAGGGTCCATTATGATGCAGCTGGACCACAAACAAAAGTCTGGGCATCACTACATATCCCATAAGGATGGGAATCAAGACACATGTAGTTCTTGAGGGTGGTATGGTAAGAGGACAATACCGAAAGGGGAAACACGTTCTCAATTGAAGACATTTAATGGATTGGTAATTTATCTCAACACATACCAGGCGTAGAATACATAGTTTAGCACCACACGATAAATATGTAAGATGTAACACCCCAAGGTTTTGAAAATAAATATAGAATGAAATTTTATAATATAGCCATTAAAACACAACTTTACCTCTTCAATGCTTTGAATTTCGAAAAATGGTCATCTAGAGTTGTGTTCAGTAAGTCATTTGGAGTCCGATAGAACAAACTTGATTTTTTTAGTGAATAGTAACATACCCTTATGAATAGTAATATTAATAGTAATATGACCATAATGAATAGTAAATTTTATTATTATTTTATTTTCTTAAGGCTAGAAGATAATAACATCTTGGTTAAGTTTTCATTGTGATAAAGAAGTAGTTGTAGAATTAGAACTGTTAATTTTTTAATTAAGTATGCTTTTATTTAAAAATTAAATTAATAATATTTAGAAAATTATTTTTGAAAAATGGATTTCTCTTTTTAATTCTACATGTCAAAAAATAGTAGGGGTGAATTTTTGGGATTTTTCTAAAATACATGAATTTTTCATGTATAGTAAAAATACCGTTTTGAGTATTCGGTAGATTAATGACATCATAATGATGTAATAAATAAATATAAAAGTATGGTATACTTGGGTATAGTAACTTATGACATGAGGTGTCCCAAGTGGCTTAAACCATGGGCAAATACCATGGGAAATCCCATGGTTTGGTAAAAACCACTAATGAGGTGTCCCTTTGAAATTATTAAAAAATTATCTCTCTTTTTCTATAAATACCCACTCATCCATTCGTTTTATTTAATTCAAAATCCCTCATCCTCAAAGATGTGGTGGTTTTACCTCTCTATGAGTATTCCCAAGGTGTCCCTAATCCCCCAAGGTCCCATCCTTCAAGATCTAGGAGTTATTCTACAAGGTAAGGGAATCCTTCATTCTCTTCTTTAAGTCGACACTTCTTTTATGTTAGCTATTTGAAATTACATTCTCATATGTTGGGGTTTGATTTTATTTATTCTTCTTATTATCCTTTTTATTTCAATATGATTAGATACCCTTTTTGTTCTCATCATTTTATTTTATGAAATTCTAAGTGACGCCATTAGGCTGCCGAATTTTCATAAGGGATCTCGTAACTTTTCTTTATTTTCAAGTTCATCTCTTTTATTTTTCTCTCCTCACCTCCTCTGTCCAAATGATCATAATAACTCCAGTAACATCTATATACTGGATTTATATCATGTAAATGGAATAACCAACATAAATATTCTTACTCCCTCCCTTTTTTTTATAAACGAAATCGACGTCCATGAGGTTCTGATTTATAACCTTCGTGGACGACGAAGTTTAGTTCTTCAATTTATTCTTCATTACTGGTCATGAAACCATATTCATGGTTGAAACAGACTATAATATATGTGTTATAACCAAGTTAATATTCAGGAACATGAATATGTACATATAATTAAGTTATATGACCAAACTAGTTCATAATATTCCAAATACCGCCGAATAATCAAAGTGGTTGTCATCTAATGATGCATCCTCATTCCATGTAACCAAATGATATAAATGACCATTGTATATTTTCATTAATAATATATAATTCCAATCCTGGAGATTTATAACCATTCCACATGAACTTCATTACTTAAAAACAAGTGAACCGAATATGAAAATAAAGGAAACGAACACTCCAGAACGACAAACTTCAATACAATAACTTTTCAACAAAGACATAAATGAACTAACCAGAATTATGGTAAACTAAATACATGTATAATAGGTTCTTAAATAAGTTATTAAAATTTATAATTTCATATTCCAGGAGCTTAAGTACAAGATAGGAATACATTTAGAGTTAAGTTAAGGGTTTTCCACCTGAACTTTTATTTTCATTCGGGTTACTTTTATTGTATAAATTCTTCAATGAAATTCTTATGTATTTTTATGTACTCATCATAAATTCTGTGTGAGTACTCTATATTTTTACACCAACTAGAATCCTTCCTTATTTTATGGATAGTTATATGTTTTAAAAGGAACTTTCAAAATTGTTTCCAAAATACAAACCTGATTCAAGGGAATTTCTCTAATTCATATCTATATACAAGGGAACTCTATAATATGTTTTTGGAAACCATTATCTTTCTAAAAATACTCATTTTATTATGAAAATAATATATTACTTTACTTCTGGTTTTATACAAAGATTTTCCAAAAGAACTCTTCTTTTCAAAATAAAAGAGTATTTATCTCAAAATTGCTTAATGATTTTATAAGAGTATTTTCATTTGATTCTCTTGTTGATTCCATGGTATTATTGGGTTTAATCATTTATGAAGTCATATAACATATTTTATTTAATTTTTTATGACTAAATCTATTGTGGATGATCTATCCTAAAACCATTCACCATATTACTCGGAATGGTTAGTGTTTTATGTTTAATGATTGGGGAAAGTTAGTTACATTTCATATGATAGTTTCAATATGAATGTATATGTTGTTTATGTTGATCCCTGCTCATATGAGGAATGAATTAGACTTATTATGTGACGGGTGGGTCCCACTATATCCCCTCGATGCATCAGTAGGTCTCATGATACAAATACATGTGGAATTGGCTGAGGCCTTTCCCAATGTGATATGGATTTTGGCCGAGGCCTTAATCACTAGATGTCTTGGCCGAGGCCATGAAAAAATGATTCATAATGTCTGACATATGAACTTCCCTCATTATGATGCTAGTATTTGAAGTTCATGTAGTTATTTGACTAGTAGAATACCCATGATTATGTTTTATTATGACATTATTTATTCAGCTCATATTTCTTCCATAATGTGTTCAAGTTCATTATTAGAGGCATGTGTTTTCAATTATTCACCATGACTAATGTTTATATTATCTTCCACTATATTTATTACTCTTACTGAGCGTTTGAGCTCACCCCTTTCTTATGTTTCATTTTCTCAGGACATTAAGAAGCAATTTATGAATGACTTACAAGCATAATCTAGGAGACGTGATGTTTCTAGTGGAATAAAATAGTGTTTTGTTTCCCTTCATATTGTAATGATAAACTTATGTATATAATCTGTTTCCAATAATACTATACTACTCGGCCTTTCGGGATTCTTATTCCTTGTATGTATGCCAATGTAATCAAATAAGGCACCAGCTCTGGGAAACTGGGGTCGGGTCCTTACAATTGGTATCAGAGGAAGTTTAGTAGAATACTTGGAAACTAGATTTAGAAAAAGTAGAATTGGGGAAGATTCCCTAAGATAGTATTTGAGGATAAACATACAAGAACATCCTGGTATTTTGGTAAGGAATAGATTATGTGGATCTATTTAAGCAATATATCCCTGTCTGGATACGAGCAGGTAGAGGCGACTCTAGCACAGATGTATCTAGGGGTAAAACCTGAAAACACCGCTTTGAGCTAGACTCGAACGGGAACTGGTTCATGACAACGGGACTTGCTTCTCTCTTGGTTACGACACTCCCAGGGGATATTCTTAGGATAATTCACATTTTCTTTACAAGCCATTATGAAGGAGTTTAATGTAATTATTCCTCAAAGAAACCATTTTTGTGAATATGGGATTAGCCATGCGTAGGATCTCAATTTTTTTTTAGTATTTTTAAGTTAAGATTATACATTATGATTTATAATCTAATATATTGTATTCCATTATCTAGATATGGCACATAGTGGAAGGAATGGAAATTGCACGAATGCACGTGTTCCCTATAGGGATTTTCCTCCGACACAAGATAATGATGTTGGCTCTGGTGTTGTGACTAGTGCTGAGCAACTCATAACTATACTGGGAAAACTTAGTCAGGTTATGAATAATAACCTTACCCGTATGGAGCATCTGGATCCACCACGTAGAGGAGCCATGTTAGATCGCTTTATGCGGAAACAGCCTTCATCATTCAACGGGACTACAAACCCGTTTGTAGCAGAGAAGTGGATATGTTCCCTTGAGAATATATTTCTTACTTTGGGATGTAATGAAATAGAGAAGGTTGTCATGGTAGTATATCATCTATCGAGATATGTAGATCAGTGGCGCTCATTAATCCAAAACACAAAGGAGGAGGAATAGATAGAAGAGATGAAATGGAGGGATTTTAGGTAAATCTTCCTAGAAAAATATTTTCCTCGTGAGCAACGAGCAGATATGGAGAGACAATTCTTGAATCTGAGGTAGAAGTAGGATGAAAATGTTTCCAAGTATGAAGCCAACTTCACAAGGTTAGAAAGACATTTTGTGGACTATATACGAAATCCAAGGAGGAAAATTGATCGATTCTTTGATGTCATAAATCCATTCCTCCGGCGGGCACTGTTCTCCCAAAGTTTTTCATCATATGAGGATATAGTTTTGTGTGCCATCAAGACAGAAAAAGAATTCTCTAAGTCTTATGACTTTAAGGGAATGCAAGAAAAGAAGAGGGCTGCTGAAAACCCTGGGAAAGGAAATAAGGAAATGGGGAAGAAGGGAAGAGTTGAATTTCCACCATGTGACAATTTTGGAAAGAAACACCCTGGTGAATGCTTAAAAGGAAAAGGAGTGTGCTACAAATGTGTCCAGAAAGTCCATCTTGCTGGTGATTTCAAATGGAAGAAGGAATCCAATGATGTTCAATGCTATAGTTGTTGGGAGATGGGACACTACGCTAATGATTTCCCAAAACGTCAAGGAAATATGCAACCGAAAAGGCCAAGGGATCAGGTGCATGCTTATGCAATCACAACTACAAAGGTTGAAGTACCTAATGACGTGGTGACATGTACTTTAATTGTTTCATCAAGTTTATCCAATTCTTTATTTTATTCTAGATCATCGAATTGTTTCATATCTTCCCAGTTTGATAATAAAATTAGATATTTCCAATTTGTTTTAACAAGGGAGTTGTCAGTCAAAACTCCTAAGGGAAGTATCATTGCTACAAAGTTCTGTCAATCAGTTCCCATTAGGGCATATAAATGTTCTTTATCTGCTGATCTCATTGTTATACCCATAATTGAATTTGATATAATCCTCTGTATGGATTGTCTTTCGGACCATGATGAAAAAATTTATTATAAGAAGAAGGAGGTTACGAATTTATAACGATGATAAAGAACACCTTATCTTTAGAGAAGAATCGTCACCACCTGATTCTTATCTAGATCCACCCCCAGTAGCTCAACTAAATTCAATTATTGGGGAGGAAGAGAATAAAATAATTGTGGGTGAGGAAAGGAATGTTCAAATAGAGGATGTACCTATTGTGAGAGAATATGTTCATGTGTTTCCCAAAGATTTACCTAGAAATCCTCTAGAATGAGAAATTGAGTTTTCTATTGATTTAATTTCTGGTTCAAGGCCCATATTAAAGACCCCTTATATAATGGCCACTATGGAATTAGTAGAGCTAAAGAAATAGCTAGAAGATTTGAGTAAAAAGGGATTTATTTGACCTAGTGTTTCTCCATGGGGATCCCCAGTCCTCTTTGTCAAGAAGAAAGATGGATCCATGAGTCTTTGCATTGATTACAGGGAAATCGATGCTATAACAATAAAGAACAAGTATATCATACCTCGCATTGATGATTTATTCGACCAATTGCATGGATCTCAATACTTTTCAAAGATTGACCTTCGATATGGATATCATCATTTGAGTGTGAAGAAGGAAGACATTCCGAAAACAGTGTTTCGAACCAGGTACGGGCATTACGAGTTTACAGTAATATCTTTTGGATTAACTAATGCACCCTCTGTCTTCATGTATCTAATGAATAGAATTTTCAAGGAATATCTCGATGATTTTTTAGTGGTATTTTTTGATGATATCTTGGTATACTCCAAAAGCTGTGAAGATCATGAAAATCACTTGCACATTATCCTGTAGACTCTTAGAAGACATGAATTATATGGGAATTTTAGCAAGTTTTAATTTTTCCTTTAGGAGATTTATTTTCTTGTTCATATTGTCTCTAAGGATGGAATACTAGTTGATCCTGCAAAGACAAAGGAAATCCAAGATTGGCCCACGCCAACAAACATAACTGAGGTACGCAGTTTTATTGGCTTAGCAGGTTATTATCGGTGTTTTGTGTAGAATTTTTCCCGACTGGATAACCTGCTAACAAAGCTCACACATAAAAGGGTTAAATTTGTTTGGACAAAATATTGTGAAGAATGTTTTGAAGAACTGAAGAGAAGATTATTCAATGCTCCTATATTGACTCTACCATCGTAAAATAATGGGTTTGTTATTTATAGTGATGCTTCAAATAAATGACTTGGTTGTGTCCTTATGAAAAATGATAAGTTTATTGCTTATGCATCACGACAGCTAAAAATTCATGAGCAAAATTATCCTACTCATGATCTTGAGTTAGCTACTATAATCTTTTCTTTGAAGATATGGAGACATTATCTCTATGGTAAAAAATGTGAGATTTATACTGATCACAATAGTTTGAAGTATATTTTCTCACAGAAAGAACTCAACATGAGGAAAAGGAGACGGCTTGAACTACTCAAGGATTATGATTTCATGATAAAATACCACCTGGTGAAGGAAAATAAGGTAGAAGATGATTTGAGAAGAAAGGATCATGGAGTTTTGAACAATATGAGAGTTGAAAGGGATCATATTTTCATGGATCTAGTAAAGATGGATATGGGAATAACCATGGAAGGTTAAACATCAATGCTTTTTCAAATGGTTGCCAAACTATCTTTACTAGAAAGGATAAAAAGTTCTCATGTTGATGATGTGGAGCTTCAAAAGAAGATTAAAGTTGTCAATGATGGGAGATTGAGTGAATTCATATATGAAGATGGAATTTTGAAATTTGGGAAGAGACTTTGTGTTCCCGATATACCTGATCTAAAAAGGGAATTGTTGGATTATGCTCATAGTTCCAATTTCTCTATACACCCTGGTAGAACTAAGATGTATAGAGATTTGAAGGAACATTTTTTGTGGGACAACATGAAGAGGAAGATTTCTGATTTTGTGTCAAGATGTATGGTTTGTCAACAAGTGAAAGATGGAAGGCAATAGCCTGGAGGAGTATTGAAACCTCTTCCCATACCTGAGTGGAAATGGGATAATATCACGATGGATTTGTTATGGGAATACCAAAGACTCCTAGAAGGAACAATGAAATATGGGTCATTGTTGATTGTCTTATCAAGTCAGCACATTTTCTTGCTATAAGAGAAGATCTACCACTTGAACGTCTAGCAAGACTATATATTAATTAAGTTGTGAGACTTCATGGAGTACCCTTATCGATTGTTTCTGATCATGATCCACGTTTTACATCAAGATTCTGGAAAATTCTTCAGAAGGCCCTAGATACAGATCTTCGTTTGAGCACTGCCTACCACCCACAAACTGATGGACAATCAGAACGGACTATTCAAACATTGGAATACATGTTGAGGTCTTGTTCACTTGATTTTCAAGGCATGTGGGATCACTATTTACCTCTCGTAGAATTTTCCTACAATAATAGATTCCATTCAAGTATTCAGATGGCACTCTATGAAGCATTATATGGGAGGCGATGTCGTACACCAACTTGATGGGATGATGTTGGTGAAAGAAAGCTCGTGGGCCCAGAACTTGTTGAAGAAACAATGGAAAATGTGAAGATTATCTAGAACCATATAAAAATAGCTCAAAGTAGGAAAAAGATCTATGCAGATAACTGAAGGAAGGATTTGGAGTTTCAAGAAGGTGATCACGTTTTCTTAAAGGTATCTCCATGGAAGGGTATTATACGATTTGGTAAGAAGGGGAAGTTAAGTCCCAGGTACATCAGACCTTTTGAAATTCTGGACCGAATTGGAGTTGTATCTTACTGTTTGGCAATGCTGCTAAGTCTCTCCAAGGTTCACAATGTGTTCCACGTGTCAATGTTAAGAAAGTACATGCCAGAACCAACACATGTACTCACTTATGATGAAGTGGAACTTGAGCCCGATCTATCTTACTGTGAAGAGCCTATCAAGATTCTTGATACTAGAGAACAAGTATTGAGAAATTGGACGACGCGTCTAGTGAAGGTTCTATGTAGGAACCATAAGATGGAGGAAGCAACATGGGAGCCTGAGGAGCTTATGTTAAATACATACCCGAATCTTTTTAGGTAATATTCTACGAATTTCGAGGAAAAAATTTTTGTAAGGAGGGGAGAATGTAACACCCCAAGGTTTTGAAAATAAATATAGAATGAAATTTTATAATATATCCATTAAAACACAACTTTTCCTCTTCAATGCTTTGAATTTCGAAAAATGGTCATCTAGAGTTGTGTTCAGTAAGTCATTTGGAGTCCGATAGAACAAACTTGATTTTCTAGTGAATAGTAACATACCCTTGTGAACAGTAATATGACCCAAATGAATAGTAAATTTTATTATTATTTTATTTTCTTAAGGCTAGAAGATAATAACATCTTGGTTAAGTTTTCATTGTGATAAAGAAGTAGTTGTAGAATTAGAACTGTTAATTTTTGAATTAAGTATGCTTTTATTTAAAAATTAAATTAATAATATTTATAAAATTATTTTTGAAAAATGGATTTCACTTTTTAATTCTAAACATTGAAAAATAGTAGGGGTGAATTTTTGGGATTTTTCAAAAATACATGAATTTTTCATGAATAGTAAAAATACAGTTTTGAGTTTTTGGTAGATTAATGACATCATAATGATGTGATAAATAAATATAAAAGTATGGTCGACTTGGGTATAGTAAATTATGACATGAGGTGTTCCTAGTGGCTTAAACCATGGGAAAATACCATGGGCAAGCCCATGGTTTGGCAAAAACCACTAATGAGGTGTCCCTTTGAAATTATTAAAAAATTACCTCTCTTTTTCTATAAATACCCACTCATACATTCGTTTTATTTCATTCCAAATCCCTCATCCTCAAAGATCTGGTGGTTTTACCTCTCTAAGATTCCTCCCAAGGTGTCCCTAATCCCCCAAGGTCCCATCCTTCAAGATATAGGAGTTATTATACAATGTAAGGGAATCCTTCATTCTCTTCTTTAAGTCGACACTTCTTTTATGTTAGCTATTTGAAATTCATTTCTCATATGTTGGGGTTTGATTTTATTTATTCTTCTTAATATACTTTTGATTTAAATATGATGAGATACCTTTTTTGTTCTTATCATTTGATTTTATGAAATTCTAAGTGACGCCGTTAGGCTGCCGAATTTTCATAAGGGATCTCGTAACTTTTCTTGATTTTCAAATTCATCTCTTTTATTATTCTCTCCACGCATACTCTATTTAAATGATCATTATAACTCCAGTAACATCTATATACTATATTTATATCATGTGAATGTAAAAACCATCATAAATATTCTTACTCCCTCCCTTTTTTTTATAAACGAAATCGACGTCCATGAGGTTCCGATTTATAACCTTCGTGGACGACGAAGTTTCGTTCTTAAATTTCTTCTTCATTACTGGTAATGAAACAATATTCATGGTTGAACCATAATATAATATATGTGTTATAACCTAATTAATATTCAGTAACCAGAATATGTACATATAATTAAGTTATATAACCAAACTAGATCATAATATTCCAAATACTGCCGAATAATCGAAGTGGTTGTCATCTAATGATTCATCCTCATTCCATGTAACCAAATGATAGAAATGAACATTATCAATTATTTATGTTCATTAATAATATATAATTCCAATATTGGATATTTATAACCATTCCACGTGAACTTCATTACTTAAATACAAGTCAACCGAATATGAAAATAAAGGAAACGAACACTCCAGAATGACGAACTTCAATACAATAACTTGTCAATAAAGACATAAATGAAATAACCAGAATTATGGTAAACTAAATACATGTATAATAGGTTATGAAATAATTTATTAACAAGTATAATTTCATATTCCAAGAGCTTAAGTACAAGAGAGGAACACATTTGGAGTTCAGTTAAGGGTTTTCCAACCCAACTTCTATTTTCATTCGGGTTACTTTTATTGTATAAATTCCTCAATGAAATTATTATGTATTGTTATTTACTCCTCATAAATTCTGTGTGAGTATTCTATATTTTTACACCAACCATAATCCTTCCTTATTTTATGGATAGTTATATGTTTTAAAAGGAACTTTCAAAATTGTTTCCAAAATACAAACCCGATTCAAGGGAATTTCTCCAATTCATATCTATTTACAACACTACTACAAAAACGGTCAAGGTAAGCACCCCCTTATATCAGCACTAATAAAAACCAATGATAAATGTTACCCTATATCAGTGCTAAAATTTTAGCGCTGATACAACGTAACCTTTATCGGCGCTAAAGAAGCGTTGATAAAACGACCCTTTATTAGTGCTAGAAAAGCACTGATAAAGACTCTCTGTATCAGTGCTAAAATTTGAGCGCTAATACAGGAATGATTCATCAGCGCTTTTTTAGCGCTGATAAAGACTACTATTATCATTGCTAAATTAGCACTGATAAAGGTAGTCTTTATCAGTGCTTTGTTAGCGCTGATAAAACCTTAGTCTATTTTTTTATAAATTCGGTCGCACAGTTCCCTTGTTTTATCACGACCTAAAGCTCTCGCGGTACTGGAACCCTGCGACTCCCATTTTCCGCCTGCTGAGTTCTCATTGTCAGACCTCCGCCGCCCTCACTTCTCTTTTCCAGACCTCCACCTCCCTCTCTTCTCGTTGTCGGACCTCCGCCTCCCTCGCTTCTCGTTGCCGGACCTCCGCCGCCTGCAACTTCCTCTTCGGTTTGCCAAACCTCCACCGCCCACAATGCCCGGCTTCTCATTGCCAGACCTCTGCCGCCCGCAATGCCCTCTTTGGTTTTTCGGACCTCCGCTGCCCGCAACGCCCTCTTCGGTTTTCCGGACCTCCCTTTAAGGCATGTTTTCCAAATATTTTTTTAATATTGTTTTTGTTGTTGGTTGTATCATTGATGGATATTGATTGTATTATTTAATTTAGATTCATTGGTATGTTTTGGGTGTACCTTTCCTTAGGTTTAGAATTATGCTCTTAGTGGTTCTTCGTAGTTAGTGGTTGTAGTCTCTTATTTGGGTGAATGGATGTGTTCTTAGTATATTTCCATCTTATGTCCCACAATTTTAGTGAAAATTTAAATGGTTGGGTGACCTATGCTAGGTCTCTGGACATTATTGGGATTTTCTCTCTTCTTAGTGATGTAGACATGTCATTTGGAGATATATGATGTTCTTGGAGGATATACATTAAGGATTCTTGGGAATATTGGTTATCTGTTCATTTTAATTTTTTTGTAGTGGTCCTTTATTCGGTGAATCTTCCCATTTGACCCTCTATCCCAAGGTGAAACTCCCTCCCTTTCTCTCTTCCCTTAGGATCCATTTTTAGGGTGATTTGGCCTTTTATCTACAAGGAATCTCTAAGTAAGAATCTTATATTCTCTTTTATTCTCCTTTCTTGGTCACTACTTTTTTCTCTCTTGGGTTATTTTTCTATAGAAAGGGTTTTGACCTAGGTTGGCTTTAATATCATTTATTTGGGTTAAATATTTATGGTTATGGTGTTTAATTTCATCCTTAGGGCCTTTCCTTAGTTCAGTTGGTGGTTTCATTCTGGTTTTGTGAAGATATCAAGAAATATATAGGTTGTTCCATTATTTGACATTATTTTAGGTGTTTAATATGATTTATTTGGTTCTAAAATGGTTTTATAAATTGTCTGGGTTGTGGGAAACATGTTTTCCAATTTTTTTGTTGTGCGTAAGGTTTTGATAATGATTTGACTATTGTAAATGGTTGTTTGTCATGTGTGTTTCTATTATTGGAAGTGTGATTGTATAAAATAAATATAATTTTATATAGGGGGTGGAATTGAGCACAATGGAATCCCAGTTATCTAGATGGGTATACTAGGTCTAGTATATTAGGTGAATTAGTAATGCCTATGATTGGTCTCCTTAATAAGGATATACATAACAACACTAACTAAACATTCATGTGCTAGGGATTGGAGGCTCAAATAGGACCTTCTTGTCTAAGAGATGTGATCACCAATTGTACGAGGATCCTAGGACCCTAGTAACTCTAATGCCTTAGAGATTTTCTATAGTGCTCATACTATTCTTACCATTATCTTGTCACATTTACTATCTCTTTTATTTAAAAGAATGTTTTATTTAAATTGTATCTTCCTTTTTCTTAAAAATAACATGTTAATGTTTATCATAATGTCATTACATGGAATCTATTTTTGTTTTCTCCTACTAGGTATGTTGGCTCACACCTTATATACACCCTCAGGTTTATGTAGACCTTATTATGTTTTACCCAGTTAAAGGCAATGTTCCCTTGGTGGTGATGGTGGATATATGTGCTAGTAGTTCCCCTTTTGGTGATTGTTATTGGTTGTGTAATGGGGATGTTGACCCTCATGTTTCATGCAGGCTTGTTTGTATTGTTGGTTCCCTTACATTTTTTTTGTTATTTTGGTTTTGGTTGAAATTGTTAAATGCTTATCCCCTATTGCAGTGTTATCTTTTGGTCTATTATATTGTGAAATTTGGTTATGATATGATGTTTGATTATTATGTAATATTTATGGTTTTTTACATGAAAAACCCATTCCCAAAGTTGTTACTATGCCTAGGAACTAGTTACAACCCATGGGGATTGGTAATTCCCTTTGGACCTTCCCACGAGTTGGGTCAAGTGTCAAGTGGGATGGCAACCTGGCCTAGTTCATGACAAGAAGTCTACACCATAGTGTGGTTGTCTAAATCCTTTCTGTACCATGTCCATGGGAGGTTGCAACGTGGTATCTTTTTTTATTGTCTTAAATTCCATGAGCCCCATTTTATATTCTTTTTTCTCATACACAACTCTCATTTGAAATATTGATTCTTTAAGGCTTACAAGAGTCATTTTAACTCCTCCAAACTCCCTTCTTCTCAGATAGAAGCTTCAGTGGATGCGTTTGGTTTCTCTCTGATAAGGGGATCTCTCATCGATTGGAAATCCTCTATATCCTCTTATATCCTCCTTATAGAGTGATAGATAATAATATTTTTAGTGAATCTAATATTTGTTTTTATGAATCTTGATTATATGTTAGACTACTGGATCTCCTTATAAGGAAGTGGTTCTATTATACTATATTTTGAAGTCTTGTTTTGTGTACTTGAACCATAAATACTAATATATGAGATTCAAATAGGATGAAGATGAATAAATATTGGATGGATTCTAATCATTTAACAATAGAGTACGAGAATGGAGTGAAAGAGTTCATCAAGTTTGCAAAGGATCACGCAAAGGATCCTTATCAAATCCTTTGTCCATGTTTACGTTGTTGTTATTCTAGACTACTTACTCCAGAGGAGTTGGAAGAACATTTGATATGTCACGGAATAGATCAGAGTTATAAATGTTGGAATAAACATGGAGAAAAAGCGAATGTAGCTACTGGATGGGATAAAACTGCGTTTTATGGATCGTTAGATATGAATACAAATATGGATAATGAAGAAGACCGTATAGAGGATGTGATTACAGATGTCAATGAGTATGAAGATCGTATTGAGGAAATGAAAAATACAATTCAAGATGAACTCTGTGATTGCCTAAAATTGTTTGAGAAGTTAAAGAGTTGTGAAAAGATGCCATTGTATGTTGCTTGCACTAAGTATATAACATTGTCAGTTGTACTGAAGTTGTATAAATTGAAAGTAGGAAACAGATGGAGTGATGTCAGTTTTACGGAACTACTTGCTCTCTTGAATGACATGCTCCCGGAAGATAATGAGCTCCCAAGCCAGACATATGAAGCTAGACGAATGCTACGCTCAATGGGAATGATTTCTGAAAGAATACATGCCTGCCCAAAAGACTATATATTGTTTCGCAAGGAGAAAAAATCACTTACAGAATGCCCAAAGTGTGGTTATTCTCAATACAAGAAATATAAATCCAATCCTACAAAAGTTTTATGGTACTTTCCAATCATTCCAAGGTTTAGGCATCTATATGGAAGTGAATAAACTGCAAAACAATTTCGTGGCATGCAGATAAAAGAAATAAAGATGGGTTATTACATCATCCGACCGACTCTCCTCAATGGAAGAAAATTGATCATGAGTATCCTGAATTTGGAAAAGAGTCAAGAAACCTTCGTCTTGCGTTATCTACAGATGGAGAGAATCTATTTGGTTTTCAAACCAGCACTCATAGTACATGGTCTCTTATGTTGGTAAATTATAACTTTCCACCCTGGTTATGCATGAATCAGAAATTCATCATGTTATCTATGCTTATATCAGGACCAAAACAACCAGGTAACGATATTGATGTTTATCTGGATCCTTTGATCGAGGATTTGAAGTTGTTGTGGGACTCAGGTGTAATGTTGTATGATACTTATAAAATTTAATAATTCACGTTGAGAGAAATGTTGTATGGGACAATAAATGATTTCCCTGCTTATGGAAATTTGTCAAGCTATAGCATTAAAGGAACTCAAGGGTGTCCCGTGTGCGAAGAAGATACAGAATTAATTAGGTTGAAACATTCATCAAAATCTTTGTTTCTAGGACATCGTAGATTTCTACCTTGTCAGCATAAGTATCGATCTTGGACAACATCATTCAATGGAAGTTCAGAAAAATGCGCAACATCGTCTCCATTAACAGGTGATCAGCTGTTTGAGAAAGTAAAAGATCTGAACACTATTTTTGGTAAACCATTTTTGAAAAACCTTACAAAAATCAGTTGAAAAAATTGATCAGATTTTTTTGAATTACCATACTGGAATTGTTTGTACGTCAGGAATTTTCTTGATGTGATGCATGTGGAAAAAAATATATGTGACAGTGTTATCGTAACGTTGCTAAATTACCCTGGAAAAACAAAATATGGAATTAAGGCAAGGTTGGACATGGTTGACATGGGAATACGAGAAGAGTTGGTTCCCGTGAAGGGTGAAAATCGAATGTTTCTTCCTCTAGCTGCTTATACTCTTTCTAGGGTGGAGAGATATCAGTTTTGCAACTTATTCAATGATGTAAAGGTTCCAGAGGGGTACTCATTAAATATCAAGAACATTGTGTTAATGAATTATTTGAAGTTAAAATATTTAAAATCACATGATTGTCATGTTTTGATGCAAGATCTAATTCCTATAGCTTTACGTTGCATTTTTTCCAAGAATGTTCATCATATGTTAACCAAACTTTGTTTCTTTTTCAAAGATATATGTAACAAAGTTTTAGACCCGGGGAAATTGCCAGCTATGGAAAAAGAAATTGTCATCATATTATGTGAATTAGAAATGTTCTTCCCGCCAACATTCTTTGATATGATGGTTCATTTGATGATTCACTTGGTGAGAGAGATTTGACTTTGTGGTCCTATGCACTATAGATGGATGTATCCTGTTGAACGGTATATGAAGATTTTGAAAGGGTATATCAAAAAACGAAGTCATCCAGAGGGTTGTATAGTGGAGTGATATATTATTGAGAAAGCCATTGAATTTTTTACTGAATACCTATCTGATGTGGAAAGCATTGGTCTCCCGAAATCTCGTCACACTAGACTCATTGAGGGTGAGGGAATTTCTGGAAGAGAAGTTGTGAAAATCAGTATTACAGATCAGAAGCAGGCTCATCTTTATGTTTTTTCATAACAGTTGGGAGGTTGCTCCATATATTGAAACTCACAAAGAAATTATTAGGCAGTTGAATCCATGGAGGGTTGAAAATGGTTATCAGATACACATAATCACCAGTTTATAGGATGGTTTTAGGACCATATTTTTAAGCAGTTGGATGAAAATATGAATTCAATTTCGGAATGACTTTGATGGCTAGCTGTTGGACCAAGTGTGTATTTATTATCTTACAGTGGTTATGTAATTAATGGTTATACATTCTATACAGATGAACATTATAAAGATAGTACCATGAAAAATAGTGGAGTTACACTAGTGGCTGAAGAGATGCATGTTTCTGGTAGTAAGGATAGAAATCCAATTTATGAAAATATTTCATACTTTGGCATTATCAAACTAATATGGGAGTTGGATTATATGACATTCCAATTGCCTCTTTTTCAATGCAAATGGATTGATAACAATAGTGGTGTTAAAATAGATGAATGGGGATTTGTGAAAGTTGATTTTAGTAAATAAGGGTACAAATATGAATAGTTTATAATGGAATCACAAGCGGTACAAGTTTTTTATGTTCTATATCCCGCAAACCGAAAGTGGTCGATTGTTCTGTTATCGTCCAAAACTACTGAAGGTTCCGATGAAAATTCAGTTGAGGAAGATCCTTTTAGTGGTACGTCGCAATCATTTAGGAGCGGTCCCAATGCAGATGATGTTTTGTATGTTAAAGGAGACCACAATAAAGGGATTTGGATAGTATATAGAGGTGTCAAATCCCTTCAACTTTTGAAAAAAATAAAGAGAGTTCAGTAAACAGGTTATATTTTGTTTGTAATATAGATCTTGTTAGTTCATGTTATTATCTTATCATTACTGAATTTATGTAATCTGAATTAACTGTTCAACCACTTTTGTAGATAATGACTTCTGCACATTCTGGTGCTCCTAACCTTGAGGCTGAACAAGTCTCTCAAGCTGCTGCTGCTGCGGCTGTTGCTGCTCCTGCTGCTCCTGCAGCTCATGCAGCTCATGATGTTGCTGTTGTTGCTCCTGTTACGGCTCCTGTTGCTCCTACTGCTCCTCCTGCTGCGGTTCCTACTGCTCTTTCTACTCCTGCTGTGGCTCCTGCTGCTCTTGCTGCTCCTACTGCTCTTGCTGCTCCTACTGTAGCTGCTGCTGCTCCTGCTGTTGTAGCTTCTACTGCTCTTAGTGTTGAGGTTCAACAACCATCAGCACATGTCGTTGATACCATTCCAAATGAACATATAGATGATGTTGATATCGATGAAATGGACGAGAATGAAGGACCAACGTCGTAGAAAACACAGGTGCATCGTAGTTTGATGGTGTTAGCTAAAATTATTAAGGCGAAAAGCAAAGGCATCAAATTTGAAGTCAGATGGAATGCACGAGGCTAACATGTGAATCCCAACAAGGCTATGTTTAGCAGCTACATTGGAGTTGTCACTCGAAAATGCGTGTTGATTGACATAGATTCATGGCACCATGTTGTGTCTGGGCTGAAGGCTGTGATCTAGGAATAAATTATGGTAACATTATGAATTTATTTCTTCAATTTACTAGAAAATAAAATAATGAAACAATGTCTTACTCTTATCAATCTCTTGCAGAGTGCATTTATAGTAGACGATTCACACAAGGATTATGTACTAAGGCTTATAGGAAAGATTCATCAAGGTTTTCGCACTATTTTAACAATATGTCACCTGAAAGATTCTAAAGGTAAAATAAACCCGCTCCCACCCATTGTCTACGCTCACCTGATATCCCAAGAAGCATGGGATGCATTTATTGGTCGTCGTGGGGATGAGAAGTTTCAGGTACATTGTGGGTGATAATACGTTGTTTGAGGATACCTGTATTCATCACTTTGATTGTCAATATTTCATTTATGAAACAGAAACTCTGTAATGAAAATAAGGAACGTGCATCAAAACCAACATACCCCTATAGTAAATCAAGGATGGGGTACACTTCATTAGAAAAGAAAATGGTACGTATTTTAAATTTATAGTAATATTGTTAGGTTCCAATAAACAACATCATAATTATCTTTCTATGTTTATATGTAGATTGATGAGTCCAAAACCAAATGCACTTCCATCCCACGTCATGTGCTATGGAAGGAGGCACGTGTGAACAAAGAAGGGAAGTTAGTAGATGAGAACACACAAAAAGTGTGGGAAATATGTGTAAGTATGACACGATGATAAAAATATTTGTTTAAAAATTTTATTACTTAAAAATAATTAGTTATTTTCCAATATCTGATGGTCATAGGAATCAGCTACTCTTGTAGCTGATACAGACCTATTATCGACGGCTTTGAAGCAGCCAAAAAAATACGGTCGTGTCGGAGGTGCAGGGTTTGGGTGACACCCCGAGTATATTTTGAGAAGAAGAAAAAAATGGATGATACAGATGAAAAATTGGAACAAATGAGCGAAAAAATAGCAACCCTTGAAGAATGATTGCAATGGCAGGGAGAGTTGCTAGAAACTTTTATGGGTGGGAAGCAAAGGGAAGACACAACTCAGGAACAACCAGCGTGTGAACATCCCGCCCCACCCCCCACCAGCTTTGAGGCGAGCCATTCACCTTAAAGAACTGTCTTAGCCGTGGTAATCAATATTCTAATAATTTTTCCCATGAAATGTGAATCAGACAAACACTAATAAGTTTTCTGTACTGATCTTCTACAGGGTGATAATGATTGTGATTTATATCTGTCAACGCCCACCTATCACCTTGTATCGAGGGCTACAATGTTCAATATCCCAGATGCCACACTGCATAATAGACCACTTTTGAAAGATCATCTGAAAGTGACGATTACTGTATCTCATGAGCCAAATGCAGAGCTACCTATTCCACTTGATGATGATGATATTCACATGGCTGGAAAGGCTATTGGGACATTCATTGCATGCTCGTCACAACTTGTAAGGGTACATCCGGAAAAAGAGGTATTTATTTCCTTTTTTTTTCAAGCTAAACCCTTAACAATTAATGAAAAAATCATTTGAACCAATGATTGTTGTTATAGGCAGAGAAAGGGAAGGGGGTGACAAACGTCAGCTCAAAACCATCTAAAGGATCGACCAATCGATCCCAAGGAGCTACTGAAAGCACAATAACACCACCTGTTCTCTATCCACATTTACTAGCATTGAAGACTCATGTGGATATGAAGCTAGAAGATGGTAATAGTCATATAGTGGTTTTCTAAGAGAATATATATAGAGAGGAAAGTCAAGATTTCGTTGTTGCTGAAAATGTAAATGAAATCCTTGAAAATGGTTGGCTAGGCGTCACAGTTTTAAATGTATATATAAGGTATGTTTCCATGAATTGATTTTCTAAAAGATGATCTAATGTGAAAATTATGACTAAATGCATTTTAAATTGTTGACAGACGCATTTATGAAAAACAGTTAAAGGAATTTTCCCATGAGCCAAGATTTGGACTCGTTAGTCCTCATATCATATCAACACACCTAACAAAAATAGAGCCATCAGAAAGGGATGTAATAGTAAATGGCTTGCTAAAAACATTTGAAAGAAATATTACAGATGATAGACTTTTCCTAATACCAACCATGAAGGAGAATACTCTACGATTAAATCATATAAATTATATTTTCACTTCTTTTATTACTTATTCCTTTTTGTGTTTTTAGGCAACATTGTTTGCTAATTACGGTGAACTTGGATACTCGGAAGATTTATTTTCTGGATTCAAAGCAAGGATATCTATCAAACCGACCACACATGATGGAGTTTGTGAATCTGTAAGACACTACATCTTAAATTTTAGGTCTAAACATAAAGTAATATAATTTATATTATCTTTTACTAAGGATTCTGTTATGATAGGGTGGTGTATCATTATCATCTAAAAAAGTAATGAGGACAGGGGATAAGCATAGGGAGGTGAGAAAGTACTACGTCTGGACAAATATCAGGGTATATATAATAAAATTTCACTATCCAAACACATCTCAACACAAGTTACTTATTCTCCTAATGATCAATTTTTTTGTAGTGTCCAAAACAAACAAACGATAATGATTGCGGTTATTATGTTTGTAAATTTATGAAAGATATCATTTTTCATCAGCAAACTAGCATCCCTAAAGAGGTATTTTCAAAAACAACTACTAGTTCGTTTAAGTTATTTATTAATTCTTTATTTTTATATTTTTCAGTACTACTCTGACTGCCGAAAAGCCTCGTACTCACAAGATGATATAGATGTGTTTATAAATGAGTGGGCCTCATACCTGATGGTAGATTGTACACAAATACAATGAAGATCTGACTTGGGGACATGTACAATTGGTGGTCATTTTTTAGAGGGGTTAAGGAGATCAAAAGATGAAACATTATTGTATGTAAATGTTCATAGGAAAATTGTAATTGTTATTAAATAAAACATACTTTATCCAATGAGTCGTTTTCCCATTTTAACAGATGATATGCACCATCAACATGCAAGAATGTTGAACCACTCAAAGGGTCTCTCTTTTGTTTAAAATGGACACCATTTTAATTGAAAACAACAACTGACCTACGGAAATCCGACCAAACGGATTCGGATTGTGTTGATACTTTAGTAGAAAAATACAATGGTCCTTTTTGACGTGTAAGAGTCAACCTCGCATCAATCCGAGGCACGGTGTGGCCGGTACCACTCAAAGGGTCTCTCTTTAGTTTAAAATGGACACGATTTTAAGTAAAAACAACAACTGACCTACAGAAATTCAACCAAACGCATTCGGATTCTATTGATCCTTTAGAAGAATGATCCAAGGGTCCTTGGTGTGACATGTATGAGTCAAACTCGCCTCAATACGAGGCACGGTGTGGCCGGTACCACTCAAAGGGTCTCTATTTTTTTTTAAATGGACTTGATTTTAAGTGAAAACAACAACTAACCTACGAAAATCCAACCAAACACATTCGGATTATGTTGATACTTTAGGAGAATGATCCAAGGGTCCTTGGTGATGTGTACGAGTCAACCCTGCCTCAATCTGAGGCACGGTGTGGACGGTACCACTCAAAGGGTCTCTCTTTTGTTTAAAATGGACACGATTTTAAGTGAAAACAACAACTGACCTATGGAAATATGACCAAACGCATTCGGATTGTGTTGATCCATTAGGAGAAAAATCCAAGGATCCTTTGTGATGTGTAAAAGTCAACCCCGCCTCAATCTGAGGCACAGTGTGACCGCTATCACTCAAAGGATCTCTCTTTTGTTTAAAATAGACACAATTTTAATTGAAAACAACAACTGACCTATAAAAATTTGACCAAACACATTTGGATTATGTTGATCCCTTAGAAGAAAGATCCAAGGGTCCTTGGTGTGACATGTACGAGTCAACCTCACCTCAATCCAAGGCACGGTGTTTCCGGTACGACTCAAAGGGTCTCTCTTTTGTTTAAAATGGACGCGATTTTAAGTGAAAACAACAACTGACCTATGGAAATTCGACCAAACACATTCGGATTGCCTTGATCTTTTATAAGAATGGTACAAGGGTCCTTGGTGACGTGTAAAAGTCATCCCTGCCTCAATCCGAGGCACGTTGTGTCTGGTACCACTCAAAGGGTCTCTCTTTTGTTTAAAATGGACACGATTTTAAGTGAAAACAACAACTGACCTATGGAAATCTGACCAAATGAATTCGGATTGTGTTGATCCTTTAGGAGAACAATCCAATGGTCCTTCATGATGTGTAAAAGTCATCCCCGCCTCAATACGAGGCACGGTCTAACTGCTATCACTCAAAGGGTCTCTCTTTTGTTTAAAATGGCCACAATTTTAATTGAAAACAAAAACTAACCTAAGAAAATACGACCAAATGCATTCGGATTGCCTTGATCTTTTATAATAATGATCCAAGGGTCCTTTGAGACCTGTAAAAGTCAACCCCACCTCAATATGAGGCACGGTGTGGCCGGTACCACTCAAAGGGTCTCTCTTTTGTTTAAAATGGACAAGATTTTAAGTGAAAACAACAACTGATCTATGAAAATCCAACCAAACGCATTCAGATTGCCTTGATATTTTATAATAATGATCCATGGGTCCTTGGTGACATGTAAGAGTGAACACCGCCTCAATATGAGGCACGGTGTGGCCGGTACCACTCAAAGGGTCTCTCTTTTGTTTAAAATGGACACGATTTTAAGTGAAAACAACAACTGACCTACGTAAATCCGACCAAACACATTAGTATTGTGTTGATCCTTTAGAATAAAGATCCATGGGTCCTTTGTGATGTGTACGAATCATCCCTTCTTCAATCCGATGCACGGTGTGACCGCCAGCACTCAAAGGGTCTCTCTTTTGTTTAAAATGGACACAATTTTAATTGAAAACAACAACTGACCTATGAAATTCAAACCAAACTCATTCGGATTGCCTTGATCTTTTATAATAAATATTAAATGGTCCTTTGTGACATGTAAGAGTCAACTCCGCCTCAATTAGAGGCATGGTGTGGCCGGTACCACTCAAAGGGTCTCTCTTTTGTTTAAAATGGACACGATTTTAAGTGAAAACAACAACTGACCTATGGAAATTCAACCAAACACATTAGTATTGCCTTGATCTTTTATAATAGTGATCCAAGGGTCCTTGGTGATGTGTAAGAGTCATCCTCGCCTCAATATGAGGCACGGTGTGGCCGGTACCACTCAATGGGTCTTTCTTTTGTTTAAAATGGACACGATTTTAAGTGAAAACAACAACTGACCTTTGGAAATATGACCAAATGCATTCAGATTGTGTTTATCCTTTAAGAGAATGATACAAAGGTAATTTTTGACAAGTACGAGTCATACCCGCCTCAATCTGAGCCACGGTGTGACCGCTATCACTCAAAGGGTCTCTCTTTTGTTTAAAATGGACACAATTTTAATTGAAAACAACAACTGACCTAATAAAATCCGACCAAACGCATTCAAATTTCCTTGATATTTTATAAGAACGATCCAAGGGTCCTTGGTGATGTGTAAGAGTCAACCCTACCTCAATATGAGGCATGGTGTAGCCGGTACCACTCAAAGGGTCTCTCTTTTGTTTAAAATGGGCACGATTTTATGTGAAAACAACAACTGACCTATGAAAATCCAACCAAACACATTCAGATTTCCTTGATCTTTTATAAAAATGATCCACGAGTCCTTGGTGACGTGTATGAGTCAATCCCGCCTCAATCTGAGGCATGGTGTAGCCGGTACCACTCAAAGGGTCTCTCTTTTGTTTAAAATGGACACAATTTTAAGTGAAAACAACAGCTGACCTACGGAAATCCAACCAAACGCATTCAGATAGTGTTTATCCTTTAGGAGAACGATCCACGGGTCCTTTGTGACATGTACGAGTCATCCTCACCTCAATCTGAGGCACGATGTGACTGCCAGCACTCAAAGGGTCTCTCTTTTGTTTAAAATGGACACAATTTTAATTGAAAATAACAACTGACCTATGAAATTCAATGCATTTGGATTGCCTTGATCTTTTATAAGGAAAGATCCATGGTCCTTTGTGACGTGTAAGAGTCAATACTGTTTTAATCTGAGGCACGGTGTGGTCCCGGTACCACTCAAAGGGTCTCTCTTTTGTTTAAAATGGGACACGATTTTAAGTGAAAAAAAAACAACAACTGACCTACGGAAATATGACCAAACACATTCGGATTGTGTTGATCCTTTAGGAGAATGATCCATGGGTCCTTTTTGACGTGTACGAGTCATCCCCACCTCAATCCTAGGCACAGTGTGACCCGCCAGCACTCAAAGGGTCTCTCTTTTGTTTAAAATGGACACAATTTTAATTGAAAACAACAACTGGCCTATGAAATTCCAACCAAACACATTCATATTTCCTTGATCATTTATAAGAATGATCCAATGGTTCTTTGTGACATGTACGAGTCAACCCTGTCTCAATCCAAGGCACGGTGTGGCCGGTACCACTCAAAGGGTCTCTCTTTTGTTTAAAATGGACATGATTTTAAGTGAAAACAATAACTGACCTACGGAAATTCAACCAAACACATTTGGATTGCCTTGATCTTTATAAGAATGATCCAAGGTTCCTTGGTGACATGTATGAGTCAACACCACCTAAATCTGAGGCACGGTGTGACGGTTCCACTCATAAGGGTCTCTCTTTTGTTTTAAAATGGACACGATTTTAAGTGGAAAACAATAATCGACCTACGAAAATCCAACCAAACACATTCAGATTGTTTTTGATCCATTTAGGAGAACGATCCACGGGTCATTTTTGACATGTTAAGAGTCATCCAAGCCTCAATCCTAGGCATGGTGTGACCGGCCAGCACTCAAGGTTCTCTCTTTTGTTTAAAATGGACACAATTTTAATTGAAAACAACAACTAACCTATGAAATTCTGACCAAACACATTCGGATTTCCTTGATATTTTATAATAACGATCCACTGGTACTTTTGACATGTAAGAGTTATCCCCGCCTTCAATCCGAGGCACGGTGTGGCCGGTACCACTCAAAGGGTCTCTCTTTTGTTTAAAATGGACACGATTTTAAGTGTAAACAAAAACTGACTTACAGAAATCCAACAAAACGCATTCGGATTGTGTTGATCCTTTAAGAGAATGATTACACGGGTCCTTTGTGAAGTGTAAGAGTCAAACACCGCCTCAATCCAAGGCACGGTGTGACCGCTATCACTCAAATGGTCTCTCTTTTGTTTTAAAATAGACACAATTTTAATTGAAAACAACAACTGACCTACGAAAATCTGACCAAATGCATTCGTATTTGCCCTTATATTTTATAATAATTTATCCAAGGGTCCTTGGTGATGTGTAAGAGTCAACCTTGACTCAATCTGAGTCACGGTGTGGCCGGTACCACTCAAAGGGTCTCTCTTTTGTTTAAAATGGACATGATTTTAAGTGAAAACAACAACTGACCTACCGAAATTTGACCAAACGCATTTTGGATTTGACTTGATCTTTTATAAGAACAATACAAGGGTCCTTGGTGATGTTTAAGAGTCATCCATGCCTCAATCCAAGGCATGGTGTGGCCGGTACCACTCAAAGGGTCTCTATTTTGTTTAAAATGGACACGATATTAAGTGAAAAAACAACTGACCTATGAAAATCTGACCAAACGCATTCGGATTGTGTAGATCATTTAGGAGAAAGATCCAATGGTTCTTTTTGACATGTAAGAGGTCAACCCCTCCTCAATCGAGGCACGGTGTGGCCGGTACCACTCAAAGGGTCTCTCTTTAGTTTAAAATGGACATGATTTAAGTGAAAACAACAACTGACCTATGGAAATTCAACCAAACGCATTCGGATTGCCTTGATCTTTTATAAGAACGATCCAAGGGTCCTTGGTGATGTGTAAAAGTCTCATTCTTCCCAGTATGAGGCATGGTGTGGTCGGTACCACTCAAAGGGTCTCTCTTTTGTTTAAAATGGACACGATTTTAAAGTGAAAACAACAACTGACATATAGAAATCTGACCAAACGCATTCGGATTATGTTGATCCTTTAGGAAAATGATCCCCTAGTCCTTTTTGATGTGTAAGAATCAACACTACCTCAATATGAGGCATGTGTGGCCGGTACCACTCAAAGGGTCTATCTTTTGTTTAAAATGGACATGATTTTAAGTGAAAACAACAACTGACCTACGGAAAGCCCCCCGGACACCAATCCACACCCTGGACACCAATCCACCCCTCTGGACACCCCCCCACCCCTGTAAAAGCCCCCCCCCCCCTCCGACACCTTGGACACCAGCCCACCCCCCTGGAAAGCTCCCCCGGACACCAATCCACCCCCCAATACTGCCCCCCACCCCCCCGTGGACACCAATCCACCCCCTGGACACCCCCCCCCCCCCCACTCCTCTGCACACCCCCCCCACCCCCTGTAAATCCCCCCGACACCTTTTACACCATCCCACCCCCTAGAAAGCCCCCCCGGACACCAATCCACCCCTCTGGATCGCCCCACACCACCCTGGACACCAATCCACCCCCTGGACACCCCCACCCCTCTAGACACCCCCACCCCCTATAAAGCCCCCCTGACACCTTGGACACCAACCCACCCCCTGGAAAGCCCCCTCGGACACCAATCCACCCCCTGGACCTCCCCCACCCCCCCCCCCCCTGAACACCAATCCACCCCCTAGACACCCACACCCCTCTGGACACCCCCCACCCCCTGTAAAGCCCCCCCGACACCTTGGACACCAGCCCACCCCCCTGGAAATCCCCCTGGACACCCCCTACCCCCCCTTGGATAGCCACCCCAAACCCTTGAACAGCCCCCCAACCCCCTGAATTATGAATTGAATTCTTTATGTACTTAATTAACTTATGAATTATGTGTTAATGGTGTACGGGTATACTTGTTGTATGGGTATACTTGGTCTAATTAGCTTATGATTTATGAGTTAATTTTTTATTGGTAGACTTGCTTTAATTAGCTTGTTGAGATGTTGATTTTTTTTGCAGGTGTTCGGGTGTGCTACTGTAGATATTTTCGTAGCAGCAGAGAGGGAATTTATCATCGCTTTTTTAGCACTGATAAATCATACTTTTATCAGCGCTAAAAAGCACTGATAAACTACACCTTTATCAGCGTTAAAGAAGCACTGATAAAGGATACATTTATTAGCACTAAAAAAGCACTGATAAAACATTCATTTATCAGTGCTCTTTTAGCGCTGATAAAGGGTTGTTTTATCAGCACTCTTTTATCACTGATAAAGTCTACCTTTATTAGTGCGTGTTTAGTGCTGATAAAGGGGTGTTTTATCAGCACTTTTTTAGTGCTGATAAAGGACCCCTTTATCAGCGCCGCGCTTTACAGCACTGTTAAAGCTCGTTTTTAGCGCTGTTAATGCCCGTATTTGTAGTAGTGGAAGGGAACTCTATAATCTGTTTTTGGAAACCATTATATTTCTAAAAATACTCATTTTATTATGAAAATACTATCTTACTTAATTTTTGGTTTTATACAAATATTTTCCAAAAGAACTTTTCTTTTCAAAATAAAAGAGTATTTTTCTCAAAATTGCTTAATGATTTTATAAGAGTATTTTCGTTTGATTCTCTTGTTTATTCCATGGTATTTTTGGGTTTAATAATTTATGAAATCATATACCATATTTTATTTAATGGTTTATGACTAACTCTATTGTGGATGGTCTATCCTAAAACCATTCACCATATTACTCGGAATGGTTAGTGTTTTATGTTTAATGATTGGGGAAAGTTAGTTACATTTCATATGATAGTTTCAATATGAATGTATATGTTGTTTATGTTGATCCCTGTTCATATGAGGAATGCATTGGACTTATTATGTGATGGGCGGGGCCCTCTATAGCCCCTCGATGCATCAGTAGGTCTCATGATACAAATAGATGTGGAATTGGCCGAGGCCTTTCCCAATGTGATATGGATTTTGTTCGAGGCCTTAATCACTAGATTTCTTGGCCAAGGCCATGAAAAAATGATTCAGAATGTCTGGAATATGCATTTCCCTCATTATGATGCTATTATTTGAAGTTCATGTGGTTATTCGACTAGTAGAATACCCATGATTATGTTTTATTATGGCATTATTTATTCAGCTCATATTTCTTCCATAATGTGTTCAAGTTCATTATTAGAGGCATGTGTTTTAAATTATTCACCATGACTAATGTTTATATTATCTTCCGTTGTATTTATTACTCTTACTGAGCATTTGATCTCACCCCTTTCTTATGTTTCATTTTATCAAGACATGAAGAAGTAATTTATGAATGACTTTCAAGCATAATCTAGGAGACATGATGTTTCTAGTGGAATAAAATAGTGTTTTGTTTCCCTTAATGTTGTAATGATAAACTTATGTATGTAATTTGTTTCCAATAATACTAAATTACTCGGTCTTTCAGGATTTGTATTCCTTGTATGTATGCCAACGTAATCAAATAAGGCACCAGCTCTGGGCAACTGGGGTTGGGTCCTTACATAAGAGATCTTATTTTATGGTCATATGGCTTGGAACAAAATATGGGAAGATTCCCAAAGTAGAAATATGTGACGTGGTGCCACAAGGCGACCCGATGTGAATGGGGAAAAAATAGTCCATACCCCACCACAAATTTCCATAAGAATGCACACATTTTAAAGTCATGATGCCCAAACTAAAGGACTGAATCTCCCAATTTAAGGTCATAGAGTTCGAACCATAAGGAAGTGTGGTTATTCCATGTATGCACAAACCTTACCGATATCCCTAAGACCACATGAGATATTCTCAATGTGGGAAAAAAGGGAGGAGAATATATTTGAAACACATGGAATACACAGCTGGGGGAGACGGTGTGAAGTCAAGGATGACCCTCACGACACTGATTTAACCTCTTTAACATGTATAGGTGCACAAATGGATAACACCAAGGGTGATGAAAATACAATTGAACATTATGGATTGGAAAGGGATGTGAATCACATGACCGATATTTGAGGCTTACTAGGGATAGCGTAGTGATGTAGGATAATCGTTGACCGTGTTCGAAACACAGCATCCATATCATGTGACCTGAAATGGGAACAACAAATGAGGGTTGACTGATGACCATATTCAAAATGTGGAACTTGTCTCATAACATCATTCAAAATACTCTGGGATGTTGGCCCAAAATGGTAGGTGATCTGTAAGGATGGGAATCCATACCGTCTGAGGGTCCTTTCAGATATGAAAGATGATGGAAACCCAAATAAAGGGAGATGTGAAGCATGGAAATGGATGAAATCATGTCCATGCAGAATCTAATACTCTAAGTCCTAAACCACAGTTCATCTGAGAATGTTGTTGAGGAATAATAGAGGTCGAGAAGTCCAAACAAGAAGGGGGAAACAGGTTGATGAACCTAGGACTGGACCTAAAGATGAAATGTCTGGTCATTCCTACGTATCCCATGAGGATAGGAATCAAGCCATACATAGTTATTGAAACACCATACAGTTTAACGTCATGCAGTAAGGACACAAGGAGAATGGTAGGGAGATCTCCAAATGGAGGTACGTAGCATGGCTATTATAAACCCAATGTGAATGAGAACATAATTCCACATACATCACACCATGTACTCCTGATAGTGTTCGGGCCAGGGGGAGAAAAGAAGGTGGGATTAGAGGTACCTTGTCTGGAACTGAAGATGAAATTTTTGGGTATTCCTATGCATCCCATGAGGATGGGAATCAAGTGATACATAGTTCTAAAAGATGGAATGGTAGGGTACCAATGCCAGGGTCAATACTGTTGTGCAGGACTAGACCATGCACCAAAAGAAGCAGCATTTTATGGACCTTGTTTGTTCTTTAGTGTGGGTGTGTGTGTTTTTTTCGAAGAAAGAAACCCAGGATGGAGAATTTGGATGTTTCTGCAAGAATCAAGCCATATGTCAGATTTGATAAATGTAATGGTTGATGAATAATACCAAACATGATGTCCCCTCAAGTGAGGACACCACAATGCAATGTCATTTTTTGTCATGAGGCTAGGAAAATAGTGTCACGGTTTAAGGTCGTATGACAGGACTAGCCCATGAATTTTAACTTCGTGTGGAAAAGATGAAACAATTTGAAGTCATGTGGGACCAGGCAGCATATTTTAACGTCATATGGCTTGGACTCATAAGGAAGAACAAGGTTATTAAAGGGAATGTGCATGGCGTGATAATTCATACCCGACGTGGATAAGGACATTAGTCCATCCCAAGCCACATGAAATCCCAAGGAGAGGGGACCTCAGGACAAGGGGCCAGAAAAGATCAAAGGACATGAGTCTGGACCTAAAGATAAAATGTTTGGGTGTTTCTATGTATCCCATAAATATGGGAATCAAGACATACGTAGTTATGAAAATTCCATGTAGTTTAATGTCATGAGGGAAGGATGGAGATGGGAGGGACTGACCCATAAAGGGGAAGTATGTAGTGAAGCTAGTGGTGAGGCGATTATAGACTTGATGTAAATGAGGACATAAGTCCAAATACAACACACCATGTAATCCCATAAGAATCAGGGCCAAAAGGAAGAACAAAATAAATGATTAGTGGAGCCTAAGCTGGACCTGTAGATGAAATTTCTGGGCATTCTTGTGTATCCATAAGAATAGGAAACAAGTTGTATGTAGTTCTTGAAATTTGTGCAGTTTAACATCATGAAATAAGTATGAGGGGGTATTAGTTTATGTTCGTAGAGCTTGGACCAAAAGAAGTGAGACTCTTCCAAGTAGGTGTAAACCTTGACCAAGTCCCTAAGCCCACATGATCTACACTCGATGTGGGAAAAAAGGGTGGAGAAGATCTTTGCAACATGTGGAATACACAGAAAGGGAAAATGGTGTGGAGCCTTAGATAACACCATGATGTTTATTTGTCCTCTTAACTTAGAAACACACACTAAGGGATAGTACCAAGAATGTCGAAATTCCACTTGAACATGATGGAGTGGAAAGGGATGTGAATCATGATTCTAATATTTAGGGTTCGATGAGGGTGACACAACAATGGAGGATAATTTTTGATCATGTTCGGAACATAGTATCCATATCATGTGACCTAATATGGGAACAACAAATGAGGGTTGACTGCTGACCATATTCAAAATGTGAAACTTGTCACATAATGTTGTTCGAAATCCTCTAGGACATTGTCCCAAAATGGTAGGTGAGCCATAAGGTTAGGCATCCATACCATCCTGGGGTCCTTTCATATGTGAAAGATGATGAAAACCCAAATAAAGAGGAACATGAATCATTGAAATGGATGAAAACATTTCCATGTAGAATCCAACACTCTAGGCCCTAAACCACAGTGTATCTGAGAACATTGGTGAGGCACAATAGCAGTTGAGGGGCCCAATTGAGAGAAGATGACTTGAGGAGATGAGTGGAGGAAAAGGGGGGTGGAGAGATCTCAAGAGAGAGGTATGTGGCATGGTTGTTGCAAACCCAATGTGAATGAGGACATAAGTCCAAAATACACCACATAACCCTGGGAGAACTTAGGCCAAGGGGTTGGAAGGAAGAGAATGTTTCTAGAAAAAGGGATAAACCCAAAAACGAAATGTATGAGTGTTCCTACGTATCCCATGAGGATGGGAATCAAGCCATACATAGTTTTAAAATGTCGTGCAGTTTAACTTCATGCGGTAAGGACGAGGTAAATGGGTATCTCGAATAGGAATGTGTATTCCATGGAGAATAACCCGACGTGAATGAGTATATAAGACCACATATGCCACACCATTCATATTTCTGAGAGAGAAATCAGGACAATTGGATGAGAGAAAGAATAAATGAACCCAGGCTAGACCCGAAAACAAAATATTCGGTCGTTACTACGTATCCTATGAAGATGGGAATCAATCCATATGTAGTTTTGGAGATTTTGTGTAGTTTAATGTCATGTAGTAATGAAAAGAAGGATGTTATTGAAGTAGGGGAACATGATGTGGTTGTTGTCAACCCACCATGAATAGGTGCCAAAGGAGTCAACATACTACACTATATACAATCCCTTTAAGAGAACTAAACCTGAGGGGGTGAAGATATTTGTTGGGCTGGACCTGAAGACAAGGTTTTCGGGCGTTCCTATGTACCCCATGAGGATGGGAATCAATACATACGTAGTTCTAAAACATCCATGTAGTTTAACATCATGTGACAAGGATGTGGTAGATCTTAGTTTATGGTCATAGATATTGGACCGTATATGCCCAGTTTAATGTTGTGTGTGTGGGATAGAAGGGTAGAAAAGGTGAATCACCAAACCCTTCATTTGGGAGACCATGGGATGGAAATGAATATTGAGGATAACTGTTGATCATGTTCACAACATAGTATCCATATCATGTGACCTGGAATGGGAACAAACAATTGAGCATCGACTGCTGACCATATTCTCCATGTGGGAATTATGTAAAATTTTCATTTGAGATCCTCTGGGACGTTGGCCCCAAATTGTAGGTAAGCCAAGGTGAAGTGAAACCGAGCCTCTAGGGGGTCCTTTTGAATGTAAAAGATTATGGATACCCAACTAGAGGGACGCATGAAGTGTGGTGGTACCCATGTAGTTTAACATCTTGTGATAAGGATGAGGGTGAAGGAGGGGTCACTCAAGGGGATGTGTGTGGCATGGAAAAAATAGCCTGACGTGAATGAGGACTTAGAGTCAATACCACACCACACAACCCAAAGTGATAACTTGGGCCAGGAGGCTGGAAAGGTCGAGGGACCTAAGGCTGGGCCACAGATGAAAGGTCTCTACATTCGTACGTATCCCAAGAGGATGGGAATCAAGTCATATGTAGTTCTTAAATTTCATTTAGTTTAACTTCATGTGACAAGGATGTATTAGATCTTATTTTAAAGTTGTAGTGATCATACCATTTACAGTTTAACATCTTATAGGATGAGGATGAGTGGTTTAACATCTTCCAAGATGAGGATAGGTATTTTAACGTCTTGTGGGATGGTAATACAGTTTAACATCATGTGGGATGAGTTCTAGGTAGTTTTACATCCTTCATCCTATATAGACCACATAGTTTTAATGTTGTGCAGTTATGATGGGATAGTTTAAAGTCATGTGGGACTATTAATAGAAATATTACTTGAGAAATTTAACATTGGTGGGAGGAGTAATACACTCACCATCCATAGTGACCTAGGAGTATGCACCATTAGGGTAAAACTTGTGAATGATATAAGGCCCCTCCCATTTAGGCTCTAAATTCAGTGGCTCCCTACCATGTATCATTGGCATTCTTAGATCCAATACCATGTCACCTTGTAAGAAAGAGTGGAGGTGAACTTTCTTATTGAAATCCCTAGATATATTGTTTTTATGCCTCCCCATATTGTGTAGGGCATGAATCCTATTCTCATTGAGGGCCTCCAGTTCAACCAGACATATTTCAACTACCTAGTATGGTGTCTGATGATCATAGATGGTTGTATTTAATGAGGGTAACTGGATCTCAATAGGCAGGACTACCTCTGTTCCATACAACAGGGAATATGGAGTCACCTGAGTGGAAATTTGAGTCTTTGTCTGATAGGCCCAGAGAGCATTGGGGATTTTTCTCATCCAACTCTTCTTATTCTGACCAACCATATTTTTCAAGATGTTATAGAGACTTTTTTTGAATTCCTAAATCTTCCCATTTTTTGTGCATTATAGCAAGAGGTATGATTAGAACAGATGTTGTACTTGGTGTACAATTTCTTCAACTTGGATGCCCAGAAGTTGGTACCATTATCGGTAAGGACGACATGAGGGACTCCTAATTAGTGGATGACATTGGAGCTCATGAAGTTTATTATAGAATAGGCCTTGACTTCCCTGATCGGAATTGCTTCTTCCCACTTGGAAAAGAAATCTGTAGTGGTTAGAATGAACCTTCACTAGCGATCTATCACTGGTGGATATGTTCCCCCGACATCAACTCCCCAGACCATAAGGGCCAAGAGTACTTGGTACTGTGGAGAGGTTCTAGTGGCCGATACACAAAACTAGCATGGATTTGACATGCATGAAACTTCTTTGAAAAATCGATGCAATTATAGATCATGGTGGGCCTAAAATGCCCCAATCTCCAGATCTTATGAGAGATTTTCGGCCTTGTCTGATGATCCCCACAGGTTCTGACATGAACTTACTACATGACCTGAGAAATCTCACCTCCTTGAATGCAATAGAGGAGAATCCCATCAAACCCACATCTATAGAGGATCTACTCAAAACTAGGACCACTCTGAAAGGTGAAGTGCACTGCATGTCATCGGATCCTCTCACACTTGGCTCGGTCTTTCGGGAGATTACTGTTCCATATATACTCGATAAAGGGGGTCCTCCAGTAAGGAGTCACTTCCAACACTGTGGTAGGGGGCCTTGAGGTCCCAATGTGGAGGCATCGGCGGTAAGGTGTCTTACCTATGGGATATCATCTTTGTCTAGAGTGACATGAGTGATGACTCTTCGATGTGCCACATGGATAATCAAATCATCCTGGTCAGGCTCTGTAAGAGATGTGGCAAGTACATCCAAGGCATTAGCTTGACCGTTCTATAATCAAGGGACATGAGTAACTTCTATCCAAGAAGGGAACAGGGTCATCAGCTGGCAAGTATACCCTAATGGCAATATGAGCTCTAGATTTTTGATGACGTAGTCACCGTTGATCTACTTGATGACCAATTCGGAGTCCCCTTTCACATGTAAGTGGGGAACGTCAATCTCGAGGGCCATCTTGAGACCAGTGATGAGATCCTGATACTCTGTCTTGTTGTTGGTATATCCTTCTAACAATAGGAATTAATAGGGTAGGACAGATTTTGCATACATGATGAAGATGATGCTCAGGCCCACTCTGTTGAGTCTAAGATCATTGAGTCTTCTTCCAGTAGGACTTCAGGAAGCACCATCGAAGTGAATTTTCTAATACAGAATGGATTGATCTACTGAGAGGATTTCCTCATCTGGAAAATCAAGATCCAGGGACTGTTCTACGGGAGCTAAATGGGAGGCAAGAAGGTATGCCAATTCCTATCCCATGATAGACTTTTAGGGGACAAACTTGATGTCAAACTTTTGAAGGATCACGGCCCACCGGGGGTGGTTCATAATGTACTTTAGTAGATCTACTTGGGAAAATAGTTGTATCTCATGGTGTTACAAGTAATGTCACAATTTCTGCACTTTGAATACCAGCATGAAGTGGCTCTTCTTGAAAAAGGAGTATCTGGTCTCTATATCAAGGATAATGTGACTGAGAGAGTATAAATTGTTCTCTATTCCCTCATTGTTCTTCTGGGTGAGAAGGGCATCGAGGGACCATTCTAGAGCAGTCACATAAAGGAACATTGGATTTCTAGGAATGGGTGGCATCAGGACCATAGGATGTAGTAGGTACTACTTTATTTCCTCAAAAGTAGTATGGAACTCCTCATCCCACTAATAATTTGAACCTTTCTTCATGAGCTAGGAAAATGGCTTACACTTGCCAGCCAGATTCATGATGAATCGGCGTATGTAGGCTAAGTGGCCTTAAAAGCCTTAGAGCTCCTGAATGTTTCTCGGAGGAGAAATCTGACTGATGGCCTTGATATTTTTTGGATCGATCTCAATGCCTCTGTATCTGAAAACAAAGCATAGAAACTTTTTTGAGGTGACCCTAAAGGCACACTTCAAGGGGTTCATCTTCATATAGCAGGAATAGAGGAAGCTTAAAACTTTCTCAAGATCTTTGAAATGGTCCTGATGCTGGAGAGATTTAACCACCAGATATTCCATGTAATATTCCAGCAATTTCTTAAGGATCGGCTTGAATATGAGGTGCATGGAATACTGATAGGCGGCACCTACATTCTTCAGACTGAAAGTCATTACCTGGTAGAAAAGTTTACCTTGTGGTTCCCTAAAGGTGGTAGAACCTTCATACTTTGTAGACATTTATATTTGATTATATCTGAAATAAACATCCATGAATAAGAGATCCTAGAACCCAGCGATGATGTCGATTAACAGTTCTATCGTAGGAAGGGGAAATTCATCCTTCAGACAGTGATGGTTGAGATCCCAGAAGTCGATGCAGACTCTAATATATCCATTCTTATTCCTGATAGACATAATATTATCCAACCATCTGAGGTACTAGACCTCCTTAAAGAAGTTTTCTCTGATGGTCTTATAAACCTCGGCCTCGACCATGGAACCATGAGAAGGGTTCATATTTCTGGGAGTTTGTTTGAACCTACGATGATTTTCTGGAAGACTAAGACAGTGGACAGTGACCTGAGGATCTAACCCTGGCATTTCTTCATAACTCTAATTTAATACATCATGATGCTGCTTTAGGAAATACATGTATTGTTTTTTCTCTTTGACAGGCATAGCGGTGCTGATCAACATTGGTTTCAGATCCATCTAATTATTGAGGTTCGCCTATTCCAATTAATCGACCGTGGTGGAGACACCCTCTTTGAATGTGGTAGGGGAGTCTGCTAGGTCATCTTCTTCATCCACAACGGGAGTATCATCGACAAGAGGAAACTCTTTCGAGTTGATAGATCCTGACGGGACACTGGTGGCAGCCTGAGTGGTGGTGGAAACCTCATTGTGGGACTCCTGCACTACTAAAAAATGGTGATGAAAGTTGTCGACCCGATCCCATCTAGCCTTTGACCCAAGGGTCCATGTTTGATGACATCAAAGCAATATTGGCACATCGGCTGGATCTGATTTATCACATCCCAACAAAACAAGCAAGTATAATGTATTGTCATTTCCATGGGGTGGATCTCTCGATACCTTATAATAGTAGGGGGATCTGGGATCACTCGAGCCTGATTTTTGTAGGAATATGAGGTGATCTTCTGGTGTTCCTTGGACTTGGGAATGCATCTTCCCTTAATTCCTGATACAATGAAGCTTTTCCCCAAGTCTAGGGTCGTGGCCTCCAATCGGTGGATTGGGAAAATATAGGCGTCATCTAGGTCTGCCCACGGGTCGGTCACAGTTGTAGCATGTTCAACCTCATTAACCCGAATCAGCTTTTCCTTACTCTTATAATAGTTGACATCCAATTAGTGGGATTCACAAGAGGCAAAGGGATATAAACCACCTTTTAGTATGCCTACTCAGCCATTAAGGGAGTACTTAACGAATTGGTGGTATGAGGAAGGGACTACCGCATGCAGGTGAATCCATGGTCTCACCATCAACACATTGTAAGTGGTTTCTTGTGAGACAACCATGAATTTAGTGCTGAAAACTAGGCCACCGAACTAGGTCTTCAGGAAAATTTTTCCAACTGGTGTCTACTCCGTCCTAGCATAACCTTGAATTTTCATGTCAGAGAGACTCAGATATTCCTCAAAAATTACAATCTTTCAAAGTGTTTGGGTTGAGATAAGTTTGATTTCAGAGCCTATGTCAATAAGATAGTGACGGACCTCTACACCATTGAAATGGATAGTGATGTACAGTGGTCGAATGTGCCCTTATATACGGGAACCTTCATCTTCTCTAGAGAAAGAGATAGTGTCCTGACATTTCGCATGCTCAACTTCCTTGGTATATAAGGCTTCTACGACTGCTACCTCTATCTCAAACTAGAGGGGGATTCTTAAATCCTCTACAAGAAATTCTCACATATCTATTGACCGGTGAAGAGCCTCAAGGATAGAGATATTCACAGTAATGCTAGCGAGGTGCTTGAGGACTTCATACTTACATGCTTGGTGTACACTTCTACTAATAGAAGATCACTATGTGGAGGGAGGTTTGATGGACACTACTGGTTGAATCAACGGTTGACTGGTACAGGGAATGTCTCATTGCTCATTAGTCAAACCGCATATCATGACTACCAATTAAGATCCAGGTGATTGAGGTCTATCCATAATGAAACATGACTGATCATAGCACAGTCACGATGGTTCTTCCTCATCAAGTAGTAAAAATAGTGATGGAGGCAGATCTGATGAGATGATATGAGAAGTCTACATGTGTTGAGTTCTATGTTGGGCCTGTTTTCTGGTCTCAGTGGCATGCATGGATTGGATGGAATCACTAACCAATGCATTCTAGAGATTCACATACCCGTGGTTCTATCGACTCTGATGTCGACTGGGGATGTTAGGAGGATTCACCCAGTGCTCTTCATCATCGAGAACCATGTAGGGGTTTACCATCTTCACAGTATTGACTGAAGCATACCTTTGATCACCAATTGAAGAATCCTCCATCATTGGGTGGATTTTTGTGGCAATATTCATCTATGGGGGCATGAAATTATAGAGAGTATGGTATGATGATGGTATTAGTGGAGGACTTTATCATCGATTATTCCCCATATAAAAAGAAGAAGGATGAGATGTCAATGAAAAAGTAGTGGTTGTAGGTAACGCAATGAATTCTGAAGGATCGAGTCGATTAAAACATGCATAGATAATACCATGGGTATGGGTGACAACCTAGTGAGCCATCTGATCATTGTATTTTTGATAACTGCGGTTAGAAACCTATTTTCATTCACCTTCATTGTTACTGTAATTATCAAGCTTTATGAACTCACATGCCACCTGTGCCAGGGATGGGCCTAACCAAATTATATTATTATCAATATGGTCTTGGATCCATTCTTTAAACACATATCACTACTTGATGGTGTGCCCAAGGATTTGATGATAGGGGTAGTAATTGGGACGATCAGTGAGATTCGCCTCTTCGAGCCTCTTTCATTCTGGAAACCACAAGATACCCTGGTCCAAGGCACTTCGGAAGCAACCGGGAACCTGAGCCTCATTAAATTATTAGGTCTGGTTCCTCTGATCTAGGAAGGGAGATCTAAGATCCTGGCCTTGATGAGGGACTAGAGGATCCTGACAAGGAGGGGGAACTGATTGTCTCACCTGGGAGGTAGTGGCGTGTTATGTGGGGGAGCCTACTAATTCTGAGGTGGTCTTTGTTGGGCTGGAGGCTGCACCTGAGGTGGTGGAACTCAGCGCGGCTATGGAGGTTCCTCTTATGGTAACAATTCCAACTACATAGGGGACTCTATTTGTGCTACTGTGGTGGTCTCGGCCTTAGTTTATCTTCTAACGAGAACTACAGGAGGCAATGGATGTGTCTGCTTGGCTTGTTGCAAGGCTTCCTCTAGAGACTAGGCTTTGTTAGAGAAATCCCAAAATACCCTCGGGTAGTTCTGAGTGATTAGAGAAGGGAACAACTTAGTTTTGACATTCCCCACACACATTGTTAGCAGTTTTTCCTGATTCATCGGCATATCAAGGGAGTATGTAAGGCCTTTCCACCTGATGATAAAGTCTAAGACATGTTCGTCAGGCCTCTTATTTCACTTGAAGAGTTCAGCAATGCTCATATTACGAGTCATGGAAATGAATTGGTAGAGAAACTGTCTGCATAGATCTTCCCAACCAGTTATGGATCTGATGGGTAGATGGATGTATCATACAAACTCAGGCCCTTCCAGCATCTTTACAAAACACTAGAGCTTGGTGGCCTCTAACTGCACTAGAGTTCCTAGCATGGGTCCACACCTTGAAATAAAGTGGGTCAAATGATATAGTGGATTACTTTTCCCAGTAAAGGGAGAGAAGGTAGGATTTATGAAACCTGGGGGTGTTGGTATATCATCCACCCATGTCGGATATGGCTTTCCTTCAGGTGGGATTTCCACTTGTCGGGTTTCCAAAGCCTCAAGATGGTATATAAGAGTGATCATTGGATAATCTTAGATGGTATTCATATCTTGACAAGGATCTCTGACCACCAATGTGTTGGCAGGTTCTTCAACATGATAAGCAGGCCCAGAAGCTCGTAGAGTGGCTATGGGGTGACTTGTGGGGCTACCGAGGGATGACCTGTGGAGCGGCTGGGGGAACCTGATCTAGGTCTCGAGGAGGGTTATCATGCAACTTGGGTTGATTTGGTGATTCATATTGAACCCTATTTCCATAAACTCTAGCCTCTACCCTGTCTATATGGGCAGGATAGTCATGGTCACACAAAGGAAACTCACAGGAAGAAGGTTGTACCTACCCCTGCTGCCTCGGTCAAGGATTGTTTTAATTCAATTGTTGTTCTGAATCACATTTGGGGAGAATTTCATTGACCATATTATTATTTTTCATGATCTATTGACACAAAACATCCTTTTTAGGGTCATAATCTATCTTCTGTACTAATCTTGATGGGTCAAAGGGTTTGACAGTCCCAGTGTTCTCTTTGCCTATATTGGGGTCCCAATCGAAGGATAATCACTTGGAAAGTGCAGAAAGGCCAAGTAAATTTCTTTGCTGGTGAGTAACCCTTTACAAAGGATCCAACATGTGTGGCACCACCCTAGGGGTAATTTCTATTCAATGAGTCCTAGCTCAGTCTCTTCCTCTGATAGTTCATCCATATTAACTGCGACTATACCTAGAGGCATATCCTCTATATCACTTAGAAAGACAAGCTGGAACCAGATAGGATTGAAATGAATGGAATCATATTGTCCCCAAACATAGATATGAACATGGGGGAAGCCAACTAAATAATTCTACAGAGCACTATAAATCTATGGACACATCATTACTGGAGGGTCCGATGATAACCGGGCGACTCAGGGCGCTGAGCCATAGGGAGCGCAGCCAAGTCGACTATGTGGCATTATTGGTCGATTTCGTCAAAGTGTTTCTGGATCTTGGGTTAATCCACTTGTCGATGATGGAGATGTAAGTGTGTTGGACAGAGAGTTTGGAAGAAGCACATGACCTCCTCCTAGGTGATAGATTCTGGAATACTGAAACTTACTACTGTAATAGGCCAGAACATCTCTAAGAACTGGTCCGCTGTAAGGATGTCCCACAATCTCCTCATCTCAGACTCGGGATCTGGCCCTTGGTTTCCCCACTCATCTATTGGGGTTGGTTTAGGGACTGGTAACGATACTGAAACGGACCATTGCGATGGTAGATTGGCTGGTGGAGAGTATGGAGCATGAGCTGTCAAGTCGCCGTATATTGGGTTGTCTTCTGGTGAATGCACTGATTAGGCCACCACATCCCTATAAGATGGACTAATGACCACTACTTCCTGCAATGGGGTTGCATTAATTGGTGTTGGTTCATGATATTTCTCGTCCTTTGTTGGTCCCCAAAACAACTCTCTATGATATCTGATTAAGGTAGAGAATGATCCTTTTGACAATAGAGAGGATTGCATGGACAGGCCCTGGAAAGAGGCTGAATCTTCCTCCTCATGTATATATCTTTTAAGGGGTGCAAGGATCTGGTGGTCCTCACCTTCCAGAAGGATGAGTCTTATATGCCTTGTTCCTACCCCATCCCCCAACACAGAAGATCGGGGTGAGGATTCCATCACCGAATCATAATCCACCTCAGAATATGAAAAGAAGATGGGTTTAATTATGGTTTTAAGCTTCTTAGGATTATTCCTTTGGTGGAGACAACTCACCCTCCTACCCTGGGAAGGTTCTTCAGGACAGGGTAGGTTTTTGACACAGGGAGGTCCTCTGTGTAGATTGGTGCTAGATTGGGGAGGACCTCCACTTGCAATGTATGGGATATGAGGAGGGCCTTCATATCAGTTGTTTTTGAAGTGAGGAGGACCTCCACTCTGATGAGATGGGGTGTGAGGGGAACCTGTACAAATGTCAAAGGGAACACGGGGAGGACCTCCATGTTTGATAGTTCTATAGTGGGGAGTGCCTCTACTGGAATTGGTAAACATGTGGGGAGGACCTCCATGGTGGTCAACCATAGTGCAGGGAGAAACTTATTGTTAGTCGGCCCTGGTAGTAGTGATACTAAGAGATCCTTCGTATAGGTTACATCGGACATGAGAAGGGCCTTCGTGCTCACTGTTGAGGAAGTGGGGAGGACCTCCACTTTATTGACTGCCAGCATGGGGCAGACCTCTGCCAGAATTGATGAGAACATGGGGAGGGCCTCCATGTTATTGGGTGACTATGAAAGGAAAACCCTCACATTGAGAACCTGGTATATGAGGTAAATTATCATACTATATTCTAGAGGCATGGGTAGGACCTTCGTGTTGAATGTTGATGGAGCAGGGAGGGCCTCCACCGGAGTTGATGATGGTGTCATGGGGAGGACCTCCATACTGAAAGAAGGAGTGGGGAGTACCTCTACTCTATCTGATACTGGTACTGAGAGAACCACCATACTGGGTGTCATCATCATGGGTTGGCCTGCAACGGTTGCTACTTACCCCGATAACTGGGATAGAAAATTCAACCTTCTCGTAGGGTGACGGGTGCCTCAAACTTTGGTCAGGCTTAGAAGTGCCCATACTTTGTAATCGGGAGGTACCCCTACCCAATGATGACATCATGTTGATAGCTCATGTTAGTGGTCGCTTGGGCCATTTAAGTTGAGGATGATGGTTCCCCATGGCATTCATACTCTTGATTTTTCACTTGGCATCAATGTCAGGTCATCCAAACTAGATCCGTCTATGCAGGGGAATAACCACCTACTCTTTGGCTCGTAGGACCGGCTGTAAATGCTGATGTGGTAGGGTGGGAGCCCTTCTTGGTGTCTCCCTAGCTGAAATCTTGATCGGGTAGACTCGAAAATCCCTTACTTCTTCATCATAAGGGAGTGAGTCATAGGATCACTCCAAGGATAGTCTCTTGAAGTTGTTGAAGGTTGAAGTGGGGAGCAGTGGCTCCCTACATGGCCCTTGGTGGCGGCAGTACTGACGGGGCATGGAGGCCTCCGTGTCTTGGTGGGCCATGTCCCTTGTCGAGATTAACCCTTCATGTTCATATTGGAAAACAAGAGTCTCAATCACCCTCCTCTGAATAAATTTATAGGGTGAGAGGGGGTGCGGGCACCCAGTAGCTGTGAGCATAGGATTCATTGCAGAGGAGATGAAGCTGTGTGGATTTGTCTCATTCATATGGCCCCTACCCCCACATCCGTAGGAGGGAGATGATCGGTTTCCTGAAGCTCAATATTGGGTCCTAGAAAGAAGGATAATTCATCCATCAATATAGAAAATAAGAAATTGATGCCCAGTTCCCTAGAATTATTCAATCTTCCATGGATGGATAGAAAGATCCAGACTGACAACGTCGCAGACTGGGATGCCCAACGATCAACTGCCTCAACTTATGGTGAGTTTCAATCCAGGCACACTATTTTCTTAGCGATACTTGGAATTGGATGGATGGTTCCGGTGACATGCTCATTTATTGATGTCTCAAACACTAATAATCTCCATATTGAGGAGAAAATTCACGTCGGGTTAACCATTTCTGTTTTCGACGCTTTCGTCAGGGCGTGCATCCGTCTATTGAGGACACATAGATCATTTCCCCACATTCCTGATTTCCAAAGGTGGGCGGCATCCATCACTTATTTAGGGAATTTTTATCCTTGATTTAAATGGGTTTGTGGGATTTTGGTCTCTCCTTCTATGGATTCCACCTCAGAATTTTCCGCCTAGTCCGGTTCTCCCTTAAAGATTAATACATTGTTCGTGAAACTCTTCCTGGTGACATATCTTTGTAGACTCTGGTTAATTACACTACTTCTATCAGAAAATTACAAGGGTTCAAGTCAGGGTAGCAACCTTTGGTAAGGGGAGTATTCATGTTGGACATCACTGGCATGTCTGGACGTGAAAACACTAGTGCACCTGGATTTATTCCCCTTATGATTGGTCTTCTTGAGGGTGTGGAAGCCTGAGGCATCCCAGGTCGAGTGCGGGGAATTATATTCCATAGGCATATCCCTGAGGTTTTCCTCATCTTCCCCTCCTTAACATGGGGTATTCCATGAGTTTAACATCTAGCAGAGATGAATTATACTGATTAAAACACTGGTAGGAGTGGATCAGATGGGTGGATCAAAACGTACAATGAAGACGGATCCAAGGATGCTTGGGTCCCTATAAAGGAGACACCAAGGTTTACCATTGGATAGGATTTTACCTCATGGAGTCCTCCTACATACCCTATATAGAGGATAGGGATCCAAACCCACATAGTTATAGAGGGTGATGAATTGGGTGTGCACAAAGGACAACAACCCAGAGACATGTTGGGGATTATGCATGGTTAGCAGCCCAAAGAGGAAACAGGCACTTACTCCAGGAGAGAAGCCCGAGTGGGGTCCCAATGTGTGAGGAGGATATGGACATTGTACCTAGAAAACCCCATCAGAGGGTGTCAGGGATTACGTGGAGACTGCCCGAGGTGTGCATGGTGATAAAGCCTAGAGGGAAAGAGATTGCGGGAGGGAACCTATTCCCATCCCCACTCTGACCCTCTTAAACATGTTGTTTATGTAGTGATCATAGTTTAACATCTTCTGTCAATTATGTGGGTGATTGTCAGTTTAACTTCCTGCAGCTCAGATGGTGAGGATTCACTTTTCACCCCTAGGACTTACATAACTGGTGAACTTTAACCATTGGTGAAGGGATGGCACTAGCAATGTCATGGTGAGGTGGGGTTGTGGAGTGATCCATTAAGGGGATCACATTATCATGGATATGAAAAGAATCAATAGTACTTAGCATGCCTATTCAAAGAAGCATGATTCAAAACAATGCAACATGAATCACCTCCCAAGGGACCTTGAAATCACTTCGTACAATCCTAGAGAGCCACACAGAAAAAGGGTTTGTGAAGTAAGAGGCCTTGTAGAGAGGGGATTCGCAAAGCTCAAGGGATCATAGAGCATAGGACTTCACATAGCTTAGGAATTAATAGAGATCAGGGGCTTGCAAATCATAAGGGCTCATAGAGCACTTGACTTCTCAAAGAACAGGGCTTCGTAAAGAACAAAGTATTGCAGAGGATATGAATTTTCAAAGAGGATAACTTCATGAAGCATAGTGTATCAGCCTCAGCACAGAGTATACATGTTTTTTTAGGGTTCTTCATGAATTTTGGGTGCTTCACGAAGTCCAAAATACCCAAATGGGTCTCCTTCCTTGTTGATGGCCTATAGGCTCTATGAAGGGAATCCCTCCTTAAAGAGGGGGTAAACTTGGGTAAAGGGAAAGGGATTTCGTAATTCTCAAGTACCTCAGGTGATTAATTTTTCCAATGGTTCACAGAGAAAATGGTGTTTTTCAATTTGGGATCTTGGAAGGTGAAAGGTCAGAGTGTCGATCCCTTTGGAGTACGGGGAGCAATGTATTTATAGGCTCTAAGGGGTGAAATACTCTAAGGGTGCACCATGAAGAAGCTTTCACTTCGCCATTGGAGGTGTATTGCATCAATTTCACTATAACCATGAAGTATATTGTCATCTCCTCCATGGTGTAGAGGCTTCCTTCATTCCCTATGCGGTGCTCGCAAAGGCTTTCATCAATTTCCAAGGAATCGCAGAGGTGACCATCTTCCCTCCACGGCATGAAGACTTCCATCAATTTCGTCGTAACCATAAATTCAATTGTCTCTTTCCTCTGAAAATTTCATAGAGGAGGCCTCGGCTTTGAGCTGGTCATGGTACCGAAGGGCTTCATGAAGGTGATTAGTGAAGCATCCCCTTTTGGAATTGTTGTGTTTTTTTTTATTATTTTTTCCACGCACATATTTTGGTGCCAACAAAATTGAAGACCAATACAATACAAAATAGACATAACCATCTATTTATATAGTTAGGTTTTAGGTTAAAATACTATTTAATTGCATGTTGGACCTTAAATAATATTATAACCTTTCATAAACCCCGTGTAAAATATTATTATTATTATTATTATTATTATTATTATTATTATTATTTGGTGCATTCCAACTTGCACAATAAAAAAATATTATTTAATCGTATTGTTAAATAATAGTTGTCACCGGGCATGGTCTTAGCCCATTAGAACTCCTCTTACATTTATTGAACACCTGAATAAATATTTAATTTAAATATTTCATTCATTGATAAATATTTGTGATCGATTAAACATGAATACAATTATTCCTCGATCTTGAGAATAATGTTTATTCAATTAATTAAATTCAAATAGAATTTAATCAAGATCATCTGAAACATTTAGTGTGTGAACCTATAGGATTATTTTTTGTTGGAATTAGGTGGAATTGTCTAAAGTCTAAGATTAATATCTAGAAATGGGTCAAGGTACCCAAGAAAAAGAACTTAATTTTTCAATGACAAAAACCTCATATGAATGATCATTGTGTAATATAATCTCTTTATCACAATATCTCATCAAGAAGATTGCACATATGTGTCTCCACACTATATACTCAATATGTCTTTCTTTGACTATCTTAAATAAACATGTGATTGCACTATATCCATGTAATTTAGGGATATGGTTTTATTCCAATCAAATGGATAGGATATCAACTTCTATAAAGATGGAAAGTAAAAATCCTTCCTCGACTTATCCATTAATGACATGCCAATCCTAACTCACCTAATGTACCCCACCTTAACACGAACATATTTCAACATGGTTTTAATCATAAAATATATGTGTGTGATTCATGACATGATTTAATGGTAATGTTAAAGTCTAAGTACCGTTGCACATGCTCACATATAGGAATATCTAATGACACCAAAACATGTAGAATTACTACTGAAAGGTTTGTTCTCATAATCTCTCATATTGGAGATTATTAAGTGTGAACTATATGAGAAGAAGCCTCATCCTCTTATGATTAATAGCACCTAAAAATCTATATACTTTGTGTCCCATCATAGTATGTTATCCAACTACAAAACATTATTTTAAGAATATCGTCATAGCACTTCAAGGTTCTCATCATAGTAGGGAGCTATTATAACCTTATCAATGTGATGTATACTTTAGGAAATTATTATATTAGAGTCATGCATAACAATAAAAAATATGTAATAATAAGTATTTTTAATATTAAATAAATTGAATATACATGTAATTAAAGTACAAATAATTGGTACTATGACACAAACTCAAAGAAACTCCCACTTGGACTAGAGCCAACTACCTACGACTTTTAATCTGCTAGACCTCACATGATAATCATGTTTCTGATAAGTTAAGGATTTATTCAAGGTGTCCACCACATTTTTTCCATGGAATTTTTACTCACTATAACCTCACCTTTATGAGAAAAATCCTTCAATAGATAATACTTGTGAAGTATTGCTTTGTCCGCTGATGTGACATTAGCTCTTTGGAAAGAGCCACCGCTGAAACATGATCATTGTAGAGTGTGATAGGATATTTACTATTATATACCATGTCAAGATATTAGATGAATTTATGTATCCATTCTTCTTCTTTATATACCTCATAAGCCACAATATACTTAGAATATACTATATAATCTATATCTATATCCTTCTTTGAGCTCTTCTATTTCATAATACCTGTATTAAAAGTGAATATGTATCTCATTTTTGACTTCATGTAATATTTAGAAGTTTATAAACTAGCATCTAAATATCTTCTAATGACTAGTTCCTCATGTACTCCATAAACTAGTAGTATATCCTTCATTCACCTCAAATACTTGAGGATAGTCTTGAATTCCATCCAATGGTGATCACCTGGTTCATCATGATATCTTCATACTACACTTAATATTCAAGATAAATCTATCATAGTATATAACATAGAATACATGACTGGCCCAATATCTAATGTGTATGGAATCCTTTTCATCCAATTTATTTTCTCATGTGTATGAGGACACATTTTCTTGGAAAGATGAATTTCATTTGACTCTAGCAACAATACCCTCTTTGATTGTTCTATAATGAATCTCTTTAGTATCAAGTAAATGTATGTACAGCAACCTCTTGAATCTATCATGAAGGATCTTGATCCTAATAATATATACTTACTCATCCAAATCCTTTATAGAGAATCATTTATTCAACCATGCCTTAACAAACTATAATACTGGTATTCCATTTCCAATGAGTAATATATCATCAACATATACTATTATGAAAATGATTTCACTCCCACTAAACCATTTGTAGACAAAAGTATCACACTCATTCTTTATGAAACCAAATTCTATTATAATTTCATAAAAATTAATTTTCTATGACCTAGATGCTTACTTTAATCCATAAATGGGTTTTTTCGATTTGTATATCTTGTTGGAATCATTTAGAGTCATAAATCATTAATTTCGTGTCATATATATACATATATATATCCTTAAATGTTATCATTAAGGAAGGCTATTTTTACATCCATTTTCCAAATCTCATAGTCATGGTAAGTTGTAATGGAATGTAGAATTTTGATGGATTTCAGTATTATAACTGGTGAAAATATTTCATCATAGTCAATTCATTGACACTGTTTAAACCCTTTTACAGCCATTCATGCCTTATAGGTTCTGAATTTTCCTTCTATGTCCAGTTTCTTATTGAATACTCATTTTAAACCAACAAGATTTACATCCATCGGATCGTCTACCAAAATCCAAACTTGTTTTTAGAATATGGAATCAATTTTAGGATTCTAAGATTCTTACCACTTAGAAACATTTGTGCCACTTATTTCTTCCTTTTAGGTTAGAGGGTCATTATTATCTATTAATAATGATTTACCATCCTCGGTGACTAGAAAATCATATTGTTTTGGTTCTCTAACCTCTATAATACTCCTACATTGTACTTGTTTATTTGGAAAAACTTCTTCTTCCATGGGGATTTTTGGGATTTCTTTATGTACCAACTCTTGTGTATCTTGTTCCTAGACTTTATCAAAGTCTATCTTTCTCCCAATATCTATTTTAGAGATAATATTCTTCTCAACAAATGTGGGATATCTTTTAATGATCACATTTTTATCTGAAAGATTGTATATGTAATATACCTTTGTTTCTTTGGGATATCCTATAAAGATACAATTTTTTCCTCATGTTAAAATCTAGTTACCTGAAGAGGCCTTAAAAAATACTTCAAAACCCAAAACATGTAAGTATAACACCATAGGTTTCTTTCCATTCCAAAATTGGTGTGGTATACCATTTGTCTCTTTAGTTTGCACTCATTTTAGTACATATGATGTTGTTTGTAATGTGTATCCCCAAAAGGATAATGGAAGAATCACATGAATTATTGTTGATCTCACTATATCTAAAAAGGTGTAGTTCCTCCTTTTATTTACACCATTCCACTGAGGTGTATTGAAAGGATTTATTTTTTATAAAATCTCAAACTCTCATAGGTAATAAATGAAGTATTGATTAATATATTCTCCACCATGGTCTAATATGAGTTTCTTAATCTTATTACCAAGTTGATTCTCAACTTAATTCTTATATTCCTTAAATTTTTCAAAGGAATATGTCTTATACCTCATTAAGTGTACATATCCATATCTATTAAAATCATCATTAACAGTTATGAAGTATTAGTACCCACCTGTTGCCTCAATAGAAAATGGTTCACATATGTTTTTGTGAACTAATTATGGAATCTCTTTTGCCCTTTAACCTTTTTCACTAAATGGTACATTGGTCATTTTACCTTATAAAAATGCATGACATACACCAATTGGTTTTAGTTCAAAAGAATCTAAATATCCATCTTTGTATTATTTAGTTAAATTATTTTCATTTACATGAACTAGCTAGTGATTCTAATGTTTGGTGTGGTATGATTCATGTGAAGATGTTTCATTATCAATTTCCATTACTTTTTTTGTTTATCCCAACACATAAAGGTTTTTATTTAATTATGACATACCATAAAAAATGATATATTTATAAAAATAGCAACATTTATTTCCAAAATTAAAAAAAACCATTTGTATCTATAATGGATATAGAAATAATGTTTTTCATAAATGAATACACAAAATAAAAACCATTTAAAACCAAGATTATTTCAGTTGATAACATAATGTGTTAGTCCCCAATATCTACAGTAGTAATTTTAGCTATGTTGGATTCTCGTAGATCTACCACTCCTTAGTAAATTCTTCTAAATATACTTGGTAACTATATTTGAATACAATATAAGCACCACAAGATGTATATAATACCCAATTTGTAGAAATATAAGAACTTCACTTGATTAAAAACATACTGGAATCTTCCCCTTTCTTCTTCTAGTACAATTTTTCTTACAGTGGATCTTCTTTCCACATGTGAAACAAACAACATCATGTTCCCTTTCTTTTCCCTTGATCTTTATCTTATTGGAAGAGTGTTTCAAAGAATAATTGAACATGGGGATTTTCTATTGTCATTTCTTCTTATTCACCATAAGGACCAAAGGATTTTCATTCTTTGTATCCTTATCAACTAGGTGAAGAATAGTGAGAAGATTTGGCAAAGACATCTTAATGTTGTTCATATTAAAATTCACAAAAAATCTAGAGAATATCTAAGGAAGTGATGAAAGAATGAGATCAGTGCCCAATTATTTAGGGAGTTTAAAACCTATAACCTCTAGGTTCTCAATATATCCAATGATCTTGACTACATGAGGCCCAGTTTGGGCACCCTCCACAAGCTTACTCTGAAAGAGAACTTTGGAAATCTCAAACCACTCATGTTTAGCTATCTTTTAATATAGGCCATGGAGATGATCAAGCATGCAATAAACATACATTATTTCATGATACATCATGAGATAACTAAAAATATATATGAAATTATCAAACATTGAATATCAACCATGTCATTCACATGTTTCTCAAAGACTAGGAACTCTCCATCACTCTCCTCATTAGTAGGCAGATCAGGAAGTGAGGATTCTAGAATGTATGATTTGTGTTTATGGTGTAAAAAAAATTAGAGGTGTTTATACCATTCCTAGAAGTTATTTACATTGATGAGATAGTATTTATCTAATATAGATCAAAGGGATAATTTTAATGATGATCTGGCTATTTTTTCTATAATTAAAAGAGCATATTATCAGTACTTTTCTTGATTACAAATTATGTGAGATATAATAAATTAATTAATTTTATTAATTACCCCACTATTTTATCAAGTCACAATATCAATCTCCATTAAACTTGAAATGTCTAGTTTCTATGATATTATAGTGGAAAGGATACCCATTAATTTTATTAATGATCCAGACTTTGTCTATGAAAACCATAAGAAATTAATTAGGAAAGCGGTCTTTCCAACTGTGGTCTTATAGATCCTTGATCTATTGAGTGGATTCCCTTATCCTGAAGTCCTTAATTGGATTCCTCAACAATTTCCTCTAAATTTGTATTGAACGTAATTTTACCATTAAAATCAATACAAGTTTGGTTAATTCAACCCAAAAATTATCATTAGAACTCCATGATAAAAGTAAGTGTCTATACTTTGGTCATGTACTAAAATTTGTTTTATGGTTTTATTCCCAATAAATTAATGGAATTATTAGTATAAATTAATATTAGGATGATGTATTTTAATTATTTATGCATAAAATTTATCTTTTTATATCATTTACATGTCCTGTTAATATTAAGCGGGTGTTAATTAATTAACTGTGTTAGATAAAAACATTTATGCATAATTCGTTTATTTAATTTATTTCATTGAACATTAATTCATTTATTTATGTGATCACAACCTTTCATCCAAAAAATAAATAATTATATAGACAGAAATAAATAAATAATTAAATGACTCAATCATGATCTTATCTAACAGTTGATTTATTGAGTGAACATTAAATCAACTTTTGACCTAGGGGAATTAACTTCTATTACTAGTCTTGGAATGAGTTATAGTATTCCACCTATCTATATGTGTATCACCTGATTTTTCATCATAATGGATCCAACTTGAACCACCTTAGGATAAACCATTAATTTAATTTATTTATAACTCACATGCAGGTGAGGGGAAGCAAAGGATATGTTAAAGGAGGATTACATAAATATAATTGGACACAAAAGTATTATATAATAATGGAGGGAGGTATGACTCATAGGCTATAATATTTAATTTAATAAAAAATATTTTTAAACCCTTGTAATGAATTAAATTAAAACATCCAACATATACACTGGTCTTGGTCAAGCTCATGAATGGTCATACATGCAACGAATACGTAAAAGCAACCACCCATCATTCATTTATTTATTAATTAATTATTATTAAGATAAACACACTTTAATTAATTGATTAATTAATTCCCTTTTATATTAATGATAATCTGAACTTAATTGGAGATATCTATCATTTATGGAATTCATGGAAAATAAACAGAAGAACCAATAATAAAATATTTATTATAATAAATTAATTAAACTTTTAAAATTATTTAAAATCATTATTAAATTTTCAAACAAAAAATGGTGTTACAATAAATAAAATAATGTTTTAATGATTAAATTTTCTATTAAATGTAATTTTAAATTATTTCCTTTAAAGGGATACTACACTGAATGTACAAACTAGTTACATGCCATGTATCTTGGTTGTTGTGTGTCCAAGGTACATGCCTAGGTCTAGGGCGTGTACCTCAGCTACACTATATGGTGTATACAAACCATCTAAACACTATGTGTTCTTCTTGTCATGTGTCCAAGATGAATTCCTGGGTCTCCTACATGTGTCTCATTAGATTTCACAGTATGTACAATCTAGCTACATGTCATGTGTTCTTAATGTTGTGTACCTAAGAAACCCATCAAAAACTCAACATGTTCTTAGGTGGGATACTATGGGATGTGTAAAAACCATCATCACATCATGTATCTCTTTAAGTCAAGTGTTTTTTATCACCGAGTGGCTCGGTGTGTATTTCAGATGCGAGAATTTATGAAATTTACACCGTGTACACCATATACACATCATTTATATCAGAAATGATCCAGGTTGTCAGTATCACACGGGTTTACCATGTATAAGGACCACACATATTGCACAATTTATGCCGCTAATATAGTGACCCTCTCTTTACATGCATAAAATTTACATAACTTTTGTGGAATACATAAAAATTTATACAAACTGACACTGTAATACCATATTAGTTTAGTGCCTTTGGAAACATGAAAACATAAAAATTGGTACATAAGTGAGCTACATTATCTCCTACTAGGTTCTTCATGACAAGCACCCTTCTTAGACACATCTTAGTTAATACATATCTTCATAACCCGGGGAAGGAAACATAAAAAGGGGTGATATTGGATGCACAGTAAGGGTAAACAAGGGATACATTTAATCATAAACATGAGAATATGGGTATGAGGACGTGATCATGGCATTAGAAGATCATACCATGTATATCAAATATCATAAACATGAATCATAGAATAAATCTTGGAAATTCATAAGATGTGAATCATAAGGTAATAAATAACATATGCTATGAAATCATAACATAGTAATAAGACATGGAATTGTGACGGACACATAAGAATATAAAATGATTTCCATAGTCATCAAGGTATTGCTACTGATGTTATCTTAGTAGCATGGTTTCACTCCCCATACCATATTGGTAGTCATGGTTCACTCCCATGAACATATTAGTAGAATGAGTTCACTACCCATACCATCTTAGTAGTCATGGTTCACTCCCATGGCCATATTAGTAGCATGATTTCACTCCTCATACCATCTTGGTAGTCATGGTTCACTCCCATGGCTATCTTTGTAGTCAAAGTTAACTCCCAATACCATATTAGTTTATCTCATGAGATATAAATCTTTATCCAATGCATTGGAGGGAGATATAGGTCCCACCCATCTCATAATGAAATCATACATACATGTTCCAAAAAATCATACAAAAATCATATCATAGCCCATGAAATGAAATGGCTATCATAAATTTGTAATCATATCATAACTTGTGGAAAAGATACAAGTTTCATAATCATCTCATCAAAATCATAACCCATGAAAAGAAGTGGGTTTCAAAAGCATATAACCCGTGAAAGAGAAACAGGTTTCATAAACATCATTCCATAAAAACATAAACCATTTAGAGAAATAATAAGAATGGAACATTGAATCATTTCCCTATAAAGGCATGAGTAACAGAAACGGATTTCATCTTAGATGAGAAATTGTTTTGAAATAACTTTTAAAAAAATTATTGATAAAAATATACTCTCATCTTTAAAAAAATTATTTTTAAAACATTAAATATTTTGAATACTATTTTCATTAAAATAAAATTTAAAAATTATAAAGGAATATTTTAAAACATTTTGAAAACATTTTTCATTGAAATCATATAAATAAATCTTGAAAACATTTTGAAAACTATTTTCCTTGAAAACTTATAAATAGAGTTTAAAAAATTTTGAAAATCATTTTCCATGAAAACTTATAAAATAATATTTATAACATTTTGAGAAAAATTTCCCTTTAAATCTTATAAAATAATCTTGAAAGGGCTTTGAAAACCATTTTCCATGAAAACACTTTGAAAACTTATAAAAGAGACTTTGAAATCATTTAAAATACTTTTTAAACATAAAATATTTTAAAAACCTTTTTTATTAAGAACCAAATTAAAAAATAATAATTTCAAGAATATTAGGGAAAAATTTTAAAAAATAACATTTTAATCTTATAAAGGAAGATTCAAGGGAATGACCATCATGATGTTAGGTAAATTCATACTTTCTAAACATTCCTTTTGCACCATAAAAAGTTTTGAAAAGTGCCTTCACCGGATAACGACAAGAAGATTCCTTTTTTTAACCATTTTTTAAAAAAGTTAAAACATGGGTAGAAATTTATTTTAAATATCATAGGATAATATTATAATATTTTAGAAAAAAATTCTTTTTGGAAAACATGTTTTGAAGGAACAAATATTTTCGACCAAAGAGAAGGTAAAGTTGGGCTTTCTTAAAAACACTTTCTTAACTATCATATGTACCAAAGAGTGGAAAAATGGTACCAATACATTAATATATCATGAATATACATAGGGAAATAAAATTCATGAGTGTTCTTGAAACATTTATCATAATATTTCAACAATGGAAGCATAAACATAAAAAATCTTGATAAATGATGAGATTGTTTCAATGAAAATAATGATATTCATGACATAAAATGTCAAACGGAAGTATATACGCCTCAAAAAATAATTTAGGTGCATAACAAAACATGAGTTTCAAAGAAGACAAATTGAGACAAAACTATCTTACTGATTTATAACTTTTGAAACATAAACCCCATGAAAGAAATATAATAGAATTTATATATAAAAGTCCATAAATTTAATAATAATCATCATATAATATATTCATGTGAATTATATACAGCACACAAAATAAAATAGTGGTGAACCTGACATGTATCTCATGGATATAAAAAAAGTTAGACGAAATTCCCTTACCTTGTGTCTTGACTCTCATTATACTCGTACAAACTTCCTATTTAATAAATATAAGTTTATTATACATATTTCACATAACCATATTCTTATATCTAATACCATATATGTTTTTATTATTACATTATATTACCCCCTTGTTAATAATTTTATGTTAAGGTTTTACTTCGTGTAATATCCGCTTTGTTCCTCACATGTGTCTTAATTTGTTATATCTTTGGTATTTATATTTATATCATGATTTTACAAAATTTAAACCATGGTATAAATATCATTTATATTCATTATATTTTTATTATAATAATATATATATTATATAAGTATGAAATGTAATACACCATTCATGGAGACGGTAGGTTGTACGTACGCATGAACATTGTTTTTGTTTTATTGTCGCATTGAAAAAAATAAATTAAATGACATATATGTATATATATATACCATTATTAAAGTATAATTATTATATAATATTATCATATAAGTTCACTAAACTCATCCTTAATACATTCCATGTAGAGTGTAAATGAATCATATCGCTTTGAGGAGGCTGTATTCTACACTTCCTCAAACAAAATTATCATATTTACAAAAAAAATTAAATTACAAAGATATGTGTTGTAAAAGAATTAAATAAGATTAAATACATAATAAGTATCATATATATAATTTATAAACAAATTTTCCATCATAATTTTCACCATGAGAGGCAGTAAAGGAAGAATGAACAATCATCATTTCATGAGCTTGTAGTTCGTCGTACACATAAAAGGTAAGTTCATTACCCATTATATGGAAGTGTGTGTAAGTGTAGGTCAAACCCTTAATAGAAAGACATATTAGTATATTTAGGATAATTTTTTTGTTTTATAATCATGTAATAATGAGATTGGATGGGGTGGAGAGTGAAAATAAGATAAAGGATCTTGAGGAAGGGTGTTACCACTTCTTTGGGTAACTCTTTTTGGTTTTCATCAAAGGTATTCCTTGGATTATTTTCTTCCCAAAAAGAATATTATAGGAGTAAGGGAGGTAATTTTAGGATCTATTTTGGTAGATAATTTTTAAGACAAAGTGTATTGAGTGGTGTGAGTAAGTGGGAGGAGAGGAGGCCTTTTATAGTGGAGGAGGAGTGGCACTCTTGTAAATTTCGGGAAAGGGAATTCTACCCATGTTTTTCCCAAATAAAGTGGATAAAATAATGTTAAAAAGTATATCCAAGTTATTATAGGGTCACAATATGGCCATAAAATGGATTTTGGACAATTTTATAGGTCATTTGATCCCTTAAGATTATGGTTTGGTCCCTTGTTAAGCTTAATTTCACCTTAATCTTTGTAATTAATTTTAATTACTTTAACTAATTTTTTTAGTCAAAAAAAATTGAACTTATTAGAAATTATTAATTATTCTAATTAAAAATATGTAAATAATCACATAAGTGACAAAAATTAATTTAAATTTAATCCCAAAAAAGGGACGACAATGCGGGTTTTTAAAGTAAAAATGTCCAAAAGTTTGCTAAGTTTTTATATTCAATTTCAAAGTGAAATTGATTATAGTGACCTAAATTGTATTAATTGATAAAAATTTAATTTAATTAAACTTTAAAACCAATTAAAAATATAATTTAACCCTATAAATAAATTATATGAAAAAACATTTTTGAATTAAAATTCAGTATTTTTCACTATTCATTAAAAAATGAAACTTCATAGAAAAATATCAAAAATTAAACCTAAGATAATTTTTATGTTTATATTTAAAAGATGAATTTTATTTTTACATATAATATTTATAAAAGTACTAAAATTTATATTTAAAATAGGTTTTCCATTAAAAGTCGGTAAAACTACTTTTAAAAAATATAGGTTTTTATGTGTAATATTAGGTTTGTTCTTATCTTATGCTTATCAAATATATTGTATGAATATAAAAAATATATTTTTTGAATATATAACATATAAATTTAATTAATATCATTCAATATTAGTAATTAATTTAACTTATTAAGATAAATCATTTTTCACATAAAAATAGTCTTTTATAAAATCATTCCCTTTATATTCATTTGGATTCTATATTCATTTATAATTAATAGGTAACCAATGAATTAAACTGTATATATTCATAATTTATTTAATAATATAATCTTAAATTTAATGGCTATGTTATATCTTATTAAATAATGATATTTTAATAATATATTATTTTTTGGTAACACTCAGCCTTGCGTGTTACGCAAGTCATCAAGGAAAGTCAGTCTTGCATGTAATGTTAGATAATCTCGGTGTCCTATGTAGAGAAAGATAAAATTTATGTTTCATTTAGTGCATGATTAACTTGTTGTTACGTATAAAAAAATCCATACATAGTTCTTTAATATAAAATAAACTATTTTCAGTATTGTGTGAAATGAAAAATATCAAAAAGATAAAATTAATTCAAAAAAAAACTAATTCACAAAATCTCAGGGTGTTACATTATACCCCCTTAAAATGAATTTCGCCCTAAAAATTTATCTAAGTTATCATATTTTTAATACTTGAAATCTCATTTCATAGAAATCTACATTGTAAAAATGAACACTAAAACTTCCTTTAAAAAACTGAAATATAGAACTGTAATGGTTACCTAAAGTAACTCATAACTAGATTCTCGCATAGAAGAACATAGGTGGAATGTGGAAATATGGAATTAGAGGAAAATCATAAATATTCATAGAGATTTATTGAGTTCATCAATCAAGAACAATTGATTAATCAATGAAAATTTAAGGGCCTCAAATTAGTAAATCTATGATGATTTAAAAATCCATCGATTCAATAAAAAAAATAAGGTATTATCACAACTTTTTTTTGGTCATTTTCCTAACATTGAGTAATTATTTTATTAACTAAGAATATAAGGGAATATACTTACTTGATATATTTCTATAAAAAAATCATTCTTTGGTTGTGCTTTGATCAATTTCTAATTCATCCATTACTTGAAGAAGTGGATGTCTAGAAATTAACCTTGATGCCTGAAGAACTAAAATATAATTTTAATGGGTATTAAGGCCCATAAATGAATGAAAAGCCTAACTATTTGTCTCTAACTATTCTTAAAAATAAATATGGTTAATATATTAATCTCTAAACATAAAATGTAGCACTACTGGTTTATTATTAATATTTATTCATCAAAAATAATTACACATTAACCAGGACATTGCATAGGTCAGTGGTAGGTATGAAACCCTTATCATCCTTTGGTCATGGGTTCAAGACCCACAGACTTGTCAAACTTGATTGGTTGTCACCTAACATACAATATGTCATTTTTTAAAACCACACTAATATTATATCTAAAATAAATATTATGGATGTCCTTGAAATAAGGTTAATCACTAAATAGCCTTTTAACTAAGGTTTTCAATTCAACCTCAATACATAAATACTTCCTCCAAAGTTTAGCATAATCATTTTATGAATATTTAACCTTATAACCCTTTTTAAAGATGAAAATCCAAAACATTAGAAATAAATTCATGAGATCAACTTAACATTGATCCCCCGTATATGAAAAGTATCTATTGGTTTTCACATTCCTTAACATGTGAATACCCTCATCATAAATCTGCTTGTGTATCGTCCCGGCCCGGCTCACCATTGAACCGGTGGCTGGACTGGTCGTCACATGGCCTCTAATGCGTCTCCCCATACGCCAGAGGCTGCCAACTAGCAGCGAGGGTCTCGGGAGGTGATAGTGGGGAGACTATACCCTCATATTAGAGTAACACAGTGGTATTATCAGATTAAATAACATTCAATAGCGGAAACAGTAATAGATAAACACTGAACAACAGCAGTGGAAGACAAATAGTGATCATTTATATAAAAGGTGGAAAACGCCACTTGTCACATTATAAGGATGATGATACAGATATGGAAATCAGTAAACAATACAACATGATTTCAATAAAATACAAAAGAAATGAAGAAAAGACAACAAAGCCCAATGGGAGATCTCCTGAGCATCCCAATCTCCCGCTTGGTCCTTTACTCCTAACTCCCCAGGTACAAACAGCACAGCAGACAACCTAGGTCCTGCAAGCAAGAAGGTCTACTCGGGTACCCTAGTGCAATGGCATACCGAGTAGGGTGTGAGATAATAATCTCAATAGGATGGCACCACCGGTGTCTAACCTAATACAGATAGTGTAATAATAATTAAAGCAGTAAGCAGGTATATCAGGATTCAATAAACATAACAATAAAGAACAACAACACCCGTCCTGGTTTCCCCAGAGGAAACCTGACGGCTATACCAGCTTTGGTTCGTTGTCGGTAAAGTAACCCGGTCATGTCACCATACATATATATATATATATATATATAATATGTTGGGTAGGACCGGGACGGAACTCACAGACGTCCTTAACCCAGGAGCAGCGCTCTCGATCCTACTCCTGGCCCAACCTTGGGGAAGCTCTCACTATCTTACCCCGGCTTGAAGGCTTAATAATGATTCAAGGAATACATATATATATAATACGCTGGGTAGGACCGGGATGGAACTCACAGACGTCCTTAACCTAGGACCAGCGCTCTCGATCCTACTCCTAGCCCAACCTTGGGGAAGCTCTCACGGTCTATCCCCGGACCAAAGGCTTAATAATGATTCAAGGGAGCTCTCACAGTCTACCCTTAGCCCGAAGCCGTAACATAGGGGAGCTCTCAAGGTCTACCCCTGGCCCGAAGCTGCATCATTTAATTAGGGGAGCTCTCACGGTCTGCCCCTAGCCCGAAGCCATGTCAAAGGGGAGCTCTCACGGTCTACCCCTGGCCCGAAGCTGTATCATTTAATAGTATAGGTTATAAGGCATACAATTATTATAACATTCATATTAATAAAACATGGCATTTCCATCTCACAATATTACATAATCACATCATTTATCATATTCATCACATTGATATAAGGTACAAGAAACAACCCGCTCATGTACGGTATTGGCTAACCCCCAATTCATTCTTTATTCCTTTCATTTCATTTCAAAGACAAATAAGGATTTAAAAATCATTAAGAGGTTCTAAGGACTACTCCTAGGTAAGTCTCACTCACTAGACCCATTCCATTAACATAATCCATGCTTATTTCATTATCTTAAGGCATGGTCTTACCACCCTAATCCATTTCATTCAAGTTTAACCAATTCATCAAAAGATTTCAACTGTTATGCTTTAACCAATTAGTACAATTAAAAGTAAATATGACAGCATCAATTATCACTAAATCATAACAAGAAACCATTAGGCAAGCATAAGAATCTACTTCCTACTTTTATCTTGAAGACAGCACACCTCCGATCGAGGGGTTTTATTATTAAATCGTTAGTTTAATGACCAAGCAACCATTTTATCTTATTCCTGCAATTCACACAGTTTTCACAGAAGCACTTATCCAAGACTAACTTGCACAATTAAAATACTAAAATAAAGCAGTATTAAACTCTTTAAAAGCTTCACTTTAAATTAAAGGGCAAGGAGAGGGACCCTACCTCAAGGTGGATCCATCCATCCACACCGACTCTTGGCGCTTTCTAACTAAATATGTCATTGTTGATCCCCCATGAGGCATATGTGATTTCACATATGTATAAGGACACCTAGCCTCCATGCACACGCCTCTCATGGCCATGAGCGTGCATAAGAGGATCCTTACACATATGCTTATACACATATACATGTCTCCTCTCACCTACGCAGGCACTTTTTATATATGCAATAAGGACAACTTGCCTCGTACGTGTATATTCACTGCCATGGACGAATATACACATACCGGGGGAACCCATGTGCATATAAACACGTACCTATGCCCACGCAGGTGAGCCGCCTAAGCTCCGGCAACTCGAAACCAACATCAAAGGTCCAACGCACTAAGAAACACATACCAGGACCCTTTAGAACAACTAAGGTAAAAAAAGAAGCTGTGAATACCAAGAAAGGGTAAAACCCTTACCTCAGAAACCAACCGGTGGGCCGAAATGACCGCAAACCGCCTCGCCTTCAGCGGCGAACACCACACGCGCACCCACGAGGTCCCAAGGGACCTTCCGCATAACCCTGGAACAAGCGGAACAAGGGAGAAACCGAAATCAAACCAACCCTAAACCAAGGGGTTCGGCCAAACCAAAATAGGGAAAAGAGAATACCAAAAATCGGCCAAGGGTGAGAGGAGAGGGGAAGAGAAGGCTTACTTTGGAGGTTCGGAGGAAAAATCGCCAAAAAAACCGGCCAGAGGAGCTCGATCCGGAGGAGGTCGTGGAGGGGGCTCGCGCGCGGCTCACGGGAGAGGAGGGGGGTTGCATACAGGGTGAGTGAGGGTGAGGGAGAGATAGATTAGGTTTTTTATTTATTTTATTTTCTTTTTATTTTAATTTTAATTAAAAACCTAAAACATACTCGAGCGCACGGTTTGACCCGCACGGTTTTCCAAACCGTGCGCAAACCATGCGGAGTCTTCTGCCTACAAGAGATCTCTTGCACGGGCTAAGCGCATGGTTTGGGGAAACCGTGCACAGACCGTGCGCACGCCACTGCCTCCTTTAATAAGGTTGCACGATTTGGGCCGCAAGGTTTTCCAAACCGTGCGCCAACTGTGCACCCTCTGTAGCACTTTAAAAACAAGGGTCTGGAACTTCCGAAACCCCTCGGGCCACCCGAGAAACTTAATGGGCATTCTCCCATGTCCAAAAACATTAAAAAGAAGGGTTAAAACCTTCAGAACCTCATTCTGAAGCCCGATTCTAAAAAAAGGACCGGTTCAGTAATTGAAAAAGTTCAATTTCCCCCACTTTTTAACCCGTTTCAAAACGCGGGTCATTACAACCTTCCCACCTTAGAACTTCTCATCCCCAAGAAGCCATCGGGAATAACACACACCTCACTCACCCTACAAGGGTCGTGAAGTTTCGTTCAAATGATCGTGTTACGTTTCTGAACGTCCCACGCACCAACAAACATCCACTTAAGCACACGGCACTTAAGCCTTCAACACCTAAGCCAACGCTCGTTTTCCAACCAAAACACCCAGATGACTCTTACTCGAGCCCATCATACCAGAGACACAATCACATCGTCACCTCACCAAGAAACCAAACAAAGGTACTTCCCACCTTAGATTTTTCACGTTAAACGGCCAAGACTCAAACCATAGCTCCACCACCTTTTGAACTATCTATCAAAAGCACTCTCTAAGAGTTCCAACGACTCACCTAGCATGATTTTAAAATGATCAAATAGTCTATTTTCCCATAGACCTCTAAACCCAAGTGAAAAAGAGTCAATCCACTCTGACTGACTATTCAAGAAGATGTACGGCTTAAACGAACAGCATTTTAGAAGCTGAACAATGATGCCTTCTCCCAAGGCATCACACACTGACCACGAGAACGTTCACTGAAGCTCATACCCGACTCTTGGTGTCATCTCAAAGATCAAACCACGCATGCAGCATGCAACGCCGAAAGGGAACAACCAACCAAGCTCAACAGCTTTTTAAAACTTTAGCATGGCGTAAGACCGACACTCTCTTAGCGCATCCAAGACGAAAGCAAGATAAGGGACAAGCTCGTCGCGTAGCAGAGTACACTAAGAGGATTGAAAACAGATTCCAGTTATTTATACCCAAAAACTGGAAAGGAGATCAGTCAAACCACCCATGGTCGACTCTAAATAAGAAACTCGGCTTCACCTGTCGACGCATCAATATTTCAACCGATCACAATGCCTCTTCCCACACGAGGCATTTTTTGATCAACCTTACCACCAAAACCCAAAAGCATTCGATCAAAACCTGACCATTTTCCAAGATGGTCCTTCTTAGCATGTTCCTTATAACCGGAATTACACGCTTTACTCAACCGGCATGACGCTTCCCACCTTAGAAGGGTTGGCGTCATCGAAAGTAGAAAGACAAGATGCTTATAAGCAGACTTGTTCATAATTAACTGAACGTACGCGCGTCACTCCTCCGATCCACGATCACCACATCTAACGTACAGGGAAACCCAAGCGACAAGACCGGCGTGTCAACCACCCAAGTCTTTCGAAAATCATTCCGAGCATTGGGACAACTTGATTCTCAAACGCTCAGGTCACTCTACCCCAGAGATGACCCAAGACCATACACAGGAGCGCAAGAGAGACATCCAAACGTTGTATTTCCCCATACGACCATTCTCTTGGATGATGAAATGTCAATTCATCCATTACTGCGCAAAAGAAAGGGTCAAATGACTAACAGGGCGACCGACCATGCCCGAGGCATGTACAACCAACCGATATAGAGCACTACCCGATACTCAATACCTTAACAAGATCAAAATAAGCATAACCACCCGTCCGAACAAGGGTTTCATTAGAACTGGAATTCCTACACGGGACAACGGTACCTGAACAGTACCAAACTTCATAAAGTTCACCGAATAAGCCAAGCACATAATCTCTAAGGGCGCTACCTACCACGGGATAGCCCCTCATGAAAAAAAAGCGTCGACCCAAGCACTTGGTCACGTCCAACAAAAGTCATCGGGCACAAATCCTAACATTTAACGTCATTACTAAAAGAAAACAGCCTATGGAAAACGCGTAAGGTTCCATTCCAAGGCACTCACAAGAAAGACTTAACCTACCCACACACGGGGTCTCGACAGAGGACACCACTATAGGTTCCTTTTTTCAAGCCCTTTATATTTATTCACATTTATCATTTAATCACTTTAAAAGATTAAATTCAACACATCAATTACCCTTTTCCAAACAAAATTTCACTAGGCACTTGATCAGTTTATCAAACAGCTCCAAGCATAACAGGAAAGTTTCAACCAACTTCCTTTTAACCACTAGGCGGCCTACAAGGGTCCCAATAAGCCAATTCACATCAGATCAAACCCAAACAAAATTTACACACATAAGAATTTCGCAAATCACGCTGTCATCACATTCATTATGGGTTGCCAGTCCCCAACTCATGAAGCGCCCATACACTCCATGGGTTGAAAATTGGCTCCCAACAGACAAAACAAAACACATTTCAGAATTTTACATGCTCAAAACAATTATCTAGTCACACGGGTGGCCACCTACCAACCCATAAAGTGCCCATACACTTTACAATTTGGCATTTGGCTCCCTTCATTTAAAACCAATTTCAATTCATTTTACAATTTAAACTTTTGCAGCTCTTTTTATGGTGATTCAATTACACAAGATACCCTTTCCCAGCCATAAGGTTCCCATACACCTTATAACTGAAAATTAGCTCCTATCATAATCGCAATCACTTAATTTAGCAAAAGCAACCAATTTCATCTTAATCAAAAACAGCATGTTATCATAAGTAGTAACACATAAACATGCTATATCACAGAAGAATGGAATAACTACCATAGTACCTATCACAAAAACAGGAATTACTAAAGCATCCTAGATGGCATGGCATGTGATTTCTAACAATGTTCCAATACGATGCATGAGATGGCATACCCTTGTATCATCGGGTTACAACCGAAATAGAACCCAAAATTGCATCAACAGTATCAACCGAAAACATGTGCGTCACCCAACGGTGAAATCAAATCAACCATAATAATCAAAATCATTAAAATAATAATTTCATTCAAGGCAATTTGGATTTTCCCTGTGCACAGGGTGGCCAATCCCAGACACAGCTTATTACCAAATTCCAGTTTCTTCCTATCCCTATATAATTTCGCCAAACAGTAAAACAAATTAGAAGAGAAAACTCCTTTGATACCACTTTTTAATGTCCCGGCCCGGCTCACCATTGAACTGGTGGCCGGACCAGTCACCACATGGCCTCAAACGCATCTCCTCGTATGCCAGAGGCTGCCGACTGGCAACGAGGGTCTCGGGAGGTGATAGTGGGGAGACTATACCCTCATATCAGAGTAACACAACGGTATTATCAGAGTAAATAACATTCAATAGCGGAAACAGTAATAGATAAACACTGAACAACAGCAGCGAAAGACAAATAGTGATCATTTATATAAAAGGTGGAAAACGCCACTTGTCGCATTACAGGGATAATGATACAGATATGGAAAGCAGTAAACAATACATCATGCTTTCAATACAATACAAAAGAAATGAAGAAAAGACAAAAAAATCCCGACGGGAGATCTCCTGAGCATCCCAAGCTCCTTCTTGGTCCTTTGCTCCTAACTCCCCAGGTACAAACAGCACAGCGGACAACCTAGGTCCTATAAGCAAGAGGTTTACTTGGGTACCCCAGTGCAATGGTGGCCCGAGTAGGGTGTGAGATAATAATTTCAGTACGACGGCACCACCGGTGTCTAACACAATACAGAAAGTGTAATAATAATTAAATAAGTAAGAAAGTATAGCAGGATTTGATAAACATAACAATAAAGAACAACAACACCCGTCCCAGTTTCCCTAGAGGAAACCTGACGGCTATACCAGCTTCAGCTCGTTGTCGGTAAAGTAACCCAATCATGTCACCATACATACATATATATATATATAATACATTGGGTAGGACCGGGACGGAACTCACAGATGTCCTTAACCCAGGAGCAGCGCTCTCGATCCTACTCCTGGCCCAACCTTGGGGAAGCTCTCACGTTCTAACCTCGGCCCGAAGGCTTAATAATGATTCAAGGAATATATATATATATATATATATATATATATATAATACGTTGGGTAGGACCGGGATAGAACTCACAGACGTCCTTAACCCAGGAGCAGTGCTCTCGATCCTACTCCTGGCCCAACCTTGGGGAAGCTCTCACGGTCTATCCCGGCCCGAAGGCTTAAAAATGATTCAAGGGAGCTCTCATAGTCTACCCTTAGCCCGAAGCCATAACATAGGGGAGCTCTCTCGGTCTACCCCTATCCCGAAGCTGCATCATTTAATTAGGGGAGCTCTCATGGTATGCCCCTAGCCCGAAGCCATGTCAAAGGGGAGCTCTCACAGTCTACCCCTGGCCCGAAGTTGTATCATTTAATAGTATAGGTTATAAGGCATACACTTCTTATAACATTCATAACAATAAAACATGGAATTTCCATCTCACAATATCACATAATCACATCATTTATCATATTCATCACATTGATATAAGGTACATGAAACAACCCACCCATATACGGTATTGGCTAACCCCCAATTCATTCTTTATTACTTTCATTTCATTTCAAAGACAAATAAGGATTTAAAAAGCATTAAGAGGTGATAAGGACTACTCCTAGGTAAGTCCCACTCACTAGACCTATTCCATTAACATAATCCATGCTTATTTCATTATCCTAAGGCATGGTCTTAACACCCTAATCCATTTCATTCAAGCTTAACCAATTCATAAAAAGATTACAACTGTTATGATTTAACCAATTAGTACAATTCAAAGTAAATATGACAGCATCAATTATCACCAAAGCATAACAAGAATCCAGCAGGCAAGCATAATAATCTACTTCCTACTTTTATCTTGAAGACAGCGCACCTCTGATCGAGGGGTTTTATTATTAAATCGTTAGTTTAATGACCAATCAACCATTTTATCTTATTCCTGCAATTCACACTGTTTTCACAGAAGCACTTATCCAAGACTAACTTGCATAATTAAAATACTAAAACAAATTAGTATTAAACTCTTTAAAATCTTCACTTTAAATTAAAGGGCAAGGAGAGGGACCATACCTCAAGGTGGATCCATCCGTCCACACCGGCTCTTGGCGCTTTCTAACTAAAGCTGTCGCTGCTACTCCCCCACGAGGCATATGTGATTTCAAATATGTATAAGGACACCTAGACTCCATGAACATGCCCCGCATGGCCATGAGCGTGCACAAGAGGATCCTTACACATATTCTTATACACATATACTTGTCTGCTCTCACCTGCGCAGGCACTTTTTATATATTCAATGGGGACAACTTTCCCCGTACGTTTATATTCGCAGCCATGGAAGAATATACACATATCGGGGGAAACCATGTGCATATAAACACATACCTATGCCCATGCAGGTGAGCCACCTAAGCTCCAGAAACCCGAAACCAACACCAAAGGTCCAACGCACTAAGAAACACATACCAGGACCCTTTAGAACAACTAAGGTAAAAAAAAGAAGCTACAAATACCAAGAAAGGGTAAAAACCTTACCTTGGAAACCAACCGGCGGGCTGAAATGACCGAAAATTGCCTCGCCTTTGGCGGCGGACACCACACGTGCACCCACGAGGTCCCAAGGGACCTTCCGTATAACCCTGGAACAAGGGAGAAACTGAAATCAAACCAACCCTAAACCTAGGGGTTCGGACGAACCAAAATAGGGCAAATAGAAGACCGAAAATCAGCCAAGGACGAGAGGATAGGGTAAGAGAAGGCTTGCCATAGAGGTTCGGAGGAGGAATCTCCAAGAAAACAGGCTAGAGGAGCTCGATCCGGAGGAGGTCGTGGAGGGGGCTCGCGCGCGACTCAAGGGAGAGGAGGGGGGTTGTGTGTGGGTTGAGTGAGGGTGAGGGAGAGATAGATTAGGTTTTTATTTATTTTATTTTATTTTTATTTTAATTTTAATTAAAAACCTAAAACATACCCAAGTGCACGGTTTGACCCGCACGGTTTGCCAAACTGTGCGCAAACCGTGCGGAGTCTTCTGCCTCCAAGAGATCTCTCGCACGGGCTAATCACACAGTTTGCGGAAACCGTGCGTAGCCCGTGCACACGCCATTGCCTCCTTTAATAAGGTCGCACGGTTTGGGCCACACGGTTTTCCAAACCGTGCGCCAACCGTGCGCCCTCTACAGCACTTTAAAAACAAGGGGCCGGTGATTTCGAAACCCCTCGGGTCACCCGAGAAACTTAATAGGCATTCGCCCATGTCCAAAAACATTAAAAATAAGGGTTCAAACCTTCAAAACCTCGTTCTGAAGCCTAATTCTAAAAAGAGGACCGGTTCAGTAATTGAAAAAGTTTAATTTCCCCCACTTTTTAACCCGGTTCAAAACGTGGGTCATTACAGCTTGAAACATTGTAATAACATGAATTACCATAAATCATTTTATAAAACATGAATTATTCATTATTCCAAATATTACTAGATATATTCCATAAATCCAAGAAGTTTTAAACTTCAACCATGATGACATAGACCACTTTTTCAAAAAATCCTTAATTGGTTCTATGTTTATTGATGTTATCCAATTTACTTTTTTCAAAACAATCATCTCTTTATCCTAGATAAACATAATTTTCTATATATCTTGAACACATTAAGGGTTAACTTACCTTAGTCAAAATATCACCTTATCATTAAATTACTTTTCCACTCCATTGGAAACATTCAACATAATCTTGTAAATCCTTAGTGAAAAACATAAGTTGGAAAATCTTTGTATATTTCACCATTTATATAACATAATTCTTGAATCCAAATACATAAAAACTTTTATTATTCTAATTAATCCATAAACCATAATAAGTTTACCTCATCCTATTACTTAATACCATTTTCCTTTCACATTTCATTTGTAGTCTTATCATCATCATCTATATAACCATTACCCGTACCACCTTGATGATTCTCTCCAAGATCTTTCTACTTAAGAAATCAATTTTCATAATGACCATTCATTACACACTTAAAAAATTTGACCTTTGATGATGTCTTATGGAGGAAAATATTATCATCCATTTCATTAATTGAACCCTTCATTTTTCCTTTGTATTTACTTACTTTGTGTCCTTATTTTCCATAGAAAAAACATCTTCTTATTCCTCTGATATATTCACTTGGGTAATTATTTCCACATTCTTGGTACAAATGGAACTGAATATTCTTTTCTCCATGGTATCCATTACCCGAACACTCAATAAACTCCTTATTTATCTTTCTTGGTGAGTCTTAGAGTTGGTTAAGGTATACGTTGTTAATCATGTTCCTTGAAAAATGATTAGGAATGATTGAAACATCCTTCACTCCAGTGATCATCCCATTTGACTGATCATCAGAAATTTATCCATCACATTTAAAATTAACCCAGTTCCTTCTGGTTCCCACCATTGACTAGAACCAAAAAGCATAGTGTGAGAAAAACTTATCATAATGGAAAACCACATAATCACGAAAAATAATTACTTATAGGATGTCTAAATTATGACACATTCCTTAAACTATGAAACCTATGGTTTATACTAGGTTATTCATATCCAACTTATATTTAAATAATTCATGATATTTTTTAAATATTTTTTGAATTCCTAAAGTATATCCCTCAGGAGTGTCAAATTGGGTGTGAAGCAATGCTTATTATTATTTACTAGGTTACGCCAAGTCAGGCCTGAAACACCTTATTGGATTTGTTACTACTAGGTACATCTATTCCAAATCCACATACACTTGAAATATCTATAAAGGGATGTATTTCTAGGAATACACTCACTCTATCCTTTACTATAATTCCAAGACATTTTCCAAAACATTAACTCATCCTTATACTTATCCTTAGAGACATCCCTTGAAATATCCTTAGAAATATACCTAGGGATCTCACTAAATTTTTCTTACCCTAGATTACAAAGGTTAATTAAAGATTTTCTCTAATACTAACTATATAAATCCTCACTTTACATACATAAACATTACATAACTTTTGTAAAATGCTTAAAACATTATAAAAATAGACTCCCAAAGACCGTATTTGTTTATTTCCTTTGGAAACGTGGAAAAATAAACACTGATACATAAGTGAGATACATTATCCCCCAATAGGTTTTCATGACTATCACCCTTATTTGACACATCTTAATTAATACATATATTCATAACTTGGAGAAGGAAACATAAAAAAGGGTTGAGCTCAAATGCTTAGTAAGGGTAAAAAAGGGATACATATAAGTATAAACATGAGCATATGGGTATGAGAATGTGATCATAACATTAGAAGATCATACCCTACATATCAAAGATCATAAAAATGAATCATGGTATAGATCTTGGTAGTTAATAAGACATTAATCATAAGGGAATAAATAACATAATCCATGAAATCATAACATAGGAATAAGACATGGAATTGTGGAAGACACATAAGCATATAAAACTATTTCCATAGTAGTTAAGGAATTACATCTAACACCATATTATTAGTATGGTCTCACTATCCATGTCATCTTGGTAGTAATGGTTCACTTCCATGGTCATCTTAGTAGCATGAGTCCACTCCTCATACCATATTGATAGTCATGGTTCACTCTCATGGTCATCTTAATAGCATGAGTTCACTCCTGAAACCATCTTGGTAGTCATGGTTCACTCACATGGCCATATTAGTAGTAAAGTTTCACTCCCAATACCATCTTATTCTATCTCATGAGAAAAAAATCTTTACCCAATGCACTGGAGGGTGATATAGGTCCAACCTATCTTATAATTAAATTATACATACATGTGCCACAAAATCATAAACAATCATATCATAACCCATGCAATGAAATGGGTATCATAAACATGTAATCATATCATAACTTTTGGAAAAAGATACAGGTTTTCCAATCATCTCATCAAAAGAATAACCCGTGAAAAGAAGCAGGTTTCAAAATCATATAACCCATGAAAGAGAAACAGGTTTCATAAATATCATTCCATAAAAACATAAGCCATTCATAGAAATAATATGAATGTAATCATTGAATAATTTCCTTATAAAGTCATGAGAAACACCCACGTATTTCATATTATATGGGAAATAATTTTGAAATAAATTTTAAAATCATTTCTTAAGGAAAATATCCTCTCTTCTTTGAAAAGAAAATATTTTTAAAAAATTAAATATTTTAAAGATCATTTTCACTAAAATAAACTTTAAAAATTATAAATAAATATTTTAAAACCTTTTTCTTTGAAATATTATAAATAAAGGTTGAAAAGGTTTTGAAAATTTTTTCCCTTGAAAACTTATAAAAGAAGTTGAAAACATTTTGAAAATTGTTTTACTTGAAATTTTATAAAATAATATTTAAAAAAATTTGAAAACAAAATTCCTTAAAAACATATAAAAGAAACTTGAAAAAAAAATTAAAACTATTTTCCTTTAAAATAATTTTAGAAAATATAAAATAGACTCTTAAATCATTTAAAATACTTTTTAAACATAAAACACTTTTAAAAACCTTTTTTGTTGAGAACCAGTTTAAAATAGAAAATTTCAAGAATATTATGAAAAAAATTATTTAAAAAAATAAATTTTTAATATTTTAAAGTAATCTTCAAGGTAATGATTGTCATGATGGCTATTAAATCCATATAGGATGAACATTCCTTTTTCACCATAAAAAGTTTAGAAAAGTGCCTTGACCAAAAAACAAAAAGAAGATTCCTTTTAAAAAAACCTTTTGTTAAAAATTTAAAACCTGGGTAGAAATGTCTTTTAAATATTATAGTATAATATTATAATATTTTAGTAAACTTTTTATTTTGGAAAACATGGTTTTAAGGAATATAGATTTCTGACTGAAGAGAGGGTAAATTTGGGCTTTCTAAAAAAACTTTCTTAACTATATTATGTACCAAAGGGTGGTAAAATGGTACTAATACATTAATATGTCATGAATATACATAGAATAATAAAATTAATGAGTGATATTTAGATATGGATCATAATATTTCATCAATGTAAGCATAACCATAAATAATCCTGATAAACGATGAGATTGTTTCAATAAACTCTTATCACATGGTAACTTGGGATCATAATTTCTATGTAAGAAAATGAAATTACATGAAGCATAAAATATCATGAAAATAATTATATTCATTATATAACATGTAAAATAGAAGTATATACACCTCAAAAAATAATTTAGGTGTATAAAAAAACATGAGTCTCAAAGAGGGAAAATTGAGAAAAATTATCTTACCAATTTGGTAAATTTTGAAACATAAACCCCATGAAAGAAATATAATAGAATAGATATGTAAATATTAATAAATTTAAGAATAATAATAATATAATAAATTCATGGGAAGTATATATAACATTCAAAATAAAAGAGTGGTGAACATTGCATATACCTCACAGATATAAAAAAAGTGAGATGAAATTCCCTTACCTTGTGTCTTGACTCTCATCATACTCATACAAACTTCCTGTATAATAAATATAATTTTATTATAAATATATAAAAAAAACATATTATTATATATAATACCATATATGGTTTTATTATGACTTTATATTACCCACTTGTTAACAATTCTATGTGAGGGTTTCACTTCAGTTAATATCTACTTTGTTCTTCACAAGTGTCTTAATTTGTTATATATTTGGTGCTTATACTTATATCATGATTTTCTAGAATCTAAAACATGATATAAATATCATTTATATTCAGTATATTTGTATTATAAAAATCCATATAGAATAGAAGTGTGAAATGGAATACACTGTTCATAGAGATGGTAGGTCATACGTATGCATGAATATTGTTTCTATTTTATTGTCACACTGAAAAAAAGAAAGTAAATGACATATATATATGTGTGTATATATAAAATTATTAAATTATAATTATTATATAATATATATCATATAATTTCACTAAACCCATCCTTAATACATTCTATGTAGAGTGTTAATGAATCACATCGCTTTGAGGTGGCGGTAGTCCACACTTCCTCAAACAAAATTATTGTATTTACACAAAATGGAAAGTATAAATATATGTATTATATAAACATTAAATAAGATTAAATACATAATAATTATCATATATATCATATATAAACATAGTTTCCATCATAATTATCACCATCAGAGGCAGTAAAGGAAGAATGAATAATCGTCATTCATGAGGCTGTAGTTCATTGTACACATAAATGGTAAGTTCGTTACCTATTAGATGGAAGTGTGTGTAAGTGTAGGTTGAAAAATTAATATAAAAACATCTCAGTATATTTAGAATATTTTTTGTTCTATAATCATTGAATAAGGATATTGGGGGTGGATAATGAAAATAAGATAAAGGAGCTTGAGGAAGGATGTTACCACTTCTTTGGGTAACTCCTTTTGGTTTTCACCAAAGGGATTCCTTGGATTGTTTTATGGAAAAAAGGAGGATTCAAGGAGTAAATAATGTATTTTTGGGAGCTATTTGGGTAGATAATTTTTCAATACAAATTATCTTAAGGGGTTTGAGGAAGTGGGTGGAGAGGAGGCCTTTTTATAGCGGAGGAGGAGTGGCACTTCGATAAATTTTGGGAAAGGGGATTCCACCCACGTTTTTCCCATTTCAAGTTGATCCAATAATGGTAAAAAAGACAATAAAAGTGATTATAGGGTCTAAATATTGCCATAAAAGGGATTTTAGAAAAGTTTCTATGTTATTTTGTCCCTTAATTTTAAGGTTTAGTCTCTTATTAAGTTTAATTTTACCTTAATCGTTATCATTAATTTTAATTGCTTTCACTAATATTTTTAGTAAAAAATATAGTTGACCTTATTATAAATTATATATTATTCTAATTAAAAATATGGAATCCATTTTTTAAAATTAAAATCACAGAATTGGAAGAAATTAATTTAAATTTAATCTCGTAGATGGCATAACAATGCGGGTTTTTAAAGTAAAAAAATGTCAAAATGTTTACTAAGTTTTTATTTTCAAATTCTAATTGAAATTTATTATAATGAACTAAATTGTATTAATTGATAAAAAAATTAATCTAATTAAACTTTAAAACCAATTAAAAATATAATTTAACCATATAAATAAATTAAATGAAAATGAAGTTTTGAATTAAAATTCCGTATTTTTTACTATTCATTAAAAAATGAAACTACACATAAAAATAGAAAAAAAATCCTCCTAAGATAATTTTTATGTTTATATTTAAAATATGAAGTTTGTTTTGAAATATAATATTTATTAAGGTTCCAAAATTTATATTTAAAATAGGTTCTCCATTAAAATGTGATAAAACTCCTTTTAAAAAAATATAGGTTTTGATGTGTAATATTGGGTTTGTTCTTATATTATGATTATAAAATCTATTAGATGAATATCAAAAATATTTTTTGAATATATAACATATAAATTTAATTAATATCATTCAATATTATTAATTAATTTAAATTATTAAGATAATCGTCTTTTTCACATAAAAATAGTCTTTTATAAAATCATTCCTTATATATTCATTTAGTTTCAATATTCATTTATAATTAATAGATAAACAATGGATTCAACTATATATATATATATATTCATAAGTTAGTTAATCCTATAATCTTAAATTTAATGGCTATGTTATATCTTATTAAATAATAATACTTTAATAATATATTATTGTTCGGTAACACTCGGTCTTACGTGTTATGCAAGCCATCTAGGAAAGTCGGACTTGAGTGTAATGTTAATTAATATAGTGTTCCATGTAGAGAAAGCTAAAATTTATATTGTGTGTAGTGAATGATTAACTTGGTGTTATGTATAACACAAGACAAACATAGTGTTTTAATATAAAATAAAATATTTTCAATGTTTCATGAAATGAAAAATATCAAAAAGATAAAATTAATCAGAAAAAAAATCAAAAAATCTCAGGGTGTTACATCTAACTCGTGTAGACTACACGAAATGTACATAGATATGTTCCATGTAATCTAAAAATTCATGTGATATCCTACCCCGTTCTACACGGGGTGTGCAATAAATGCACCGCATGTAGTAACTATGTGGTGCATTGTGTATCCCTCGGCACATCCATGTGTATTTCACTATGGTACATGGCATGTACTTCTGTGTACACATCGTGTAACCCTATCTTACCGGCCAAAAAAATTCTAGTTATTGATGGCATATCTAGTCATTCTTTATTCATTCTTAGACTATTAAGAAAATGAAATATTGAATTAATATGCTTAATATGTTGAAGCATGTTAATTCAAATTAGATTAAATAACAAATGAAAATAAATGAAAATATAACCACAATTGAACATGGATCAAAAAACAAATAAATAATTATAAATTTAAACGTGAATTCTCTAATACCACTTGTTGGTTTTAGGAACAATAGAAGTATGTGGTGGTGGGAGATATATTAAAATTTATTTTAATATTTCTATACTTGAACCATGATTGAAGATATTTCATGTCAAATTTATAATTAATTTATTTATATTGGAAGAATGTAATTACCTTATCTTAGGTTTCTTTCTTCAATGTTGATGTTGATCATCTGAAAAGAAACTTTTGTATTGCCTTCATTATTCTTTTGAGGATACAAGGATATAATGCCTCTATTGGTGATCCACATGTGCTTATTTGATCTTTGATCAATGTCAAATAATCTTTTGGTACTAGCATGGGTAATCAAATGTCTTGTGTTGTTCTTTCTTAATCGCTCATTATTTTGTCTTAAAGAAATCTCTCTATCATTTATCATTATTTATAGGGAGAGAGATGAATGAATTTAAAGAAAATTTATGGTGTGAAAAAATTATATATTTTCTATTTTGAATTTCACACTGATACAATAAAAATAAACATAGTCGTCTATTTATAGAGTTGGGGTTTTGGTTAAAATATTATTTAATTTCATGAAAACCCTTAAACAATATTATAACCTTTCATAAACCCCATTCCACATATTATTATTATTATTATTATTATTATTATTATTATTATTATTATTATTATTTGGTGTGCATAAACTTTTGCAATAACAAATATTATTTAACTTACTTGTTGATTAATATTTTTTCCTAGACACGGTCTTAGTCCATTCGAACTCCTCTTGTATTTATTGAACACTCAAATAAATATTTTTGATTGATAAAATTTGAATAAAATTATTCCTTCATCTTGAGAATAATATTTATTCAATTAATTAAATTCAAATAAAATTTAATCATGATCATCGGAAACACTTAGTGTGTGACCCTCATGGATTCTTTCTCATTGGAATTAGGCAAGCTTGCCTAAAGTCCAAGATTTCTGTCTAGAAATGGGTCAAGACACCCAAGATAAAGAACTTAATTTCACAATAAAAATAACCACATATGAACACTCACTATGTAATATAATTCCTTTATCATAATATCTCATCAATAATATTTCACAATTATGTCAGCAACCTATATTCTTGATAAATATTTCTTTGAATATTTGAAATAAACACGTCGTTCCACCCTGGCTATGGAATTTAGGGTGGTGTTTCTATTCTAATCAAATGGTTTAGATAATAGATTCCATAAAGATGGAAAGTAAAAATATTTCCTCAACTTATCCATTAATTACATGTCAATCATGACGCACCCAACATGACCTACCCCTCCAGGAACATATGTTGTCATGGTTTTCATCAAAAAATCTAAGTGTGTGATTTGTGACATAAATTAATGATAATATTAAAGTCCGAGGACCATTACATGTGCTCACATATAAGAATATCTGATTACACCAAAACATGCGGAATTCTTACTGAAGGGTGTGTTTTCATAATCTTCAATCTTGGATATTACCAAGTGTGAACCTTAAGAGAGGAAGGATCATCCTCTTATGAGTACTTTCTCCTTAAATTTTATGTACTATGTGTCCAATCATAGTACATTATCCAAATGTAGAAAATTATTTTAAGAATATTGTCATAGCACTTCATGTTTCTCATCATAGCGAGAAACTGTTATGACCTTGTCAATGTGATGTATACTCTAGGTCATTATTACATTAGATTCATGTAGAATAATGAACAATATGTAATAATAAGTTTTATTGATATTCAATACATCGAATATACATGTAATCAAAGTACAAATAGTTGGTCCTAGGACACCAACTCTAACACTCTTAATAGTTAAAGAACTTAAAATGTGTATAAGACATACACTACTACATATTTCACTTTATTAAGCACTTCCCATTATCAGTGCTAAAAAAGAACTGACAAAGGATTCCTTTCATCAATACTAATAAAAATTTCATTTTTTACTGCTTTTTTAATATAGATAAAGATTGACTTTTATCAATACTTTTTTTGAGTCCTAATAAAAGGTTCCCTTTGTTAATGTTTTTTTAGTTTTGATAAAAGGCAGCTTTTTTCAATGCTTTTTTAGCATTGATAAAGGCTCCCTTTATTGGTAATTTTTTAATGCGGATAAATGTGAATTTCATAAAAACAATTATAATATTAAAATTTATATTTTAATATAAAAAATTATTGATATATATATATAATATATTTAGTGGAAATTATTTATAAAAGAATTAATAGTTAATATTAATTAATAATTTTCTAATTGGTATCAAGTAATATATATTTAATAATAATTTCATGATATAAAAAATTAATTAATTAATTAATCTCTTAAGATAAGTTGAAAACAGGACTTGAACTTCAAATGACCATATTTTTTATCTGGGTGTCTGTTTGGGCTCCGTGAGATATTAAATCAAAGCTTGTAAAGAAATTTACACCATTTAAATTAGGTAAACCCCGATATCTATTTCTTCTCAGTCAAAAAAGGCTTGTAAGGCCTCTAAAACTAAGTTTTTAGTTGGGGTGCCCTAATTTTTTAGTATTTGATGGGATTTTAGCTTTTTTTAAGAGGGTTTTCTAGTATTTTTTTAGTGGAGACTAAATGTATTCCTCGGTATTACAATCATATTAATATTATGGTGTTTAAATTTTAATATTTTTCTTATTTTATTGTTATTTATAAATTAATATATATATATATATATAATTAATTTTATAAATAAGTATTTAAATTTTTTTACATATAAAATATATTTTTAATTATATAAATCAAATGGAAATTAAAATTTGTTATCAATTTAATTTAAATTAAAAATTTATCTATTTTATTTACCTTATAAAAACTTATGAATATTTTTACTTGTAAAAATATATATATAATGTTTATATATAAATGTGTGTGTGTGTTAAACATATATATATATATATATATATATTCCAATAAATTTAAATGAATATTAAAATATCATATTCTTAAATAAATATATATATATAATATATACACACACTATATATATATAAACACAGACACATAAATACACACACACAAACATGTATTTTACAAATGTATTTAAAAATAATTATAAAAATATATATATAAATGTGGATAAAAAATATATATGTAAATATATATAAATAAATAAAAATATTGTGAATATATATAAGAAAATAAGATAAAGCGGTGGTTGAGGCATTAGGTTTGGACATGGAGGTCTCAGGTTTGAATCTAGGTATGTGTGAGTGAGAAATGAGTGGGGCAGTGATCAAGAGATAATAAAGGCGAGGATGTAAGGCATCATGCAAGAGCAGGAGTGGTGGATGGGAAGTAAGCACTCGAAAAGGTGGGAGAAAGAATTGACAAAGATTGGAGTAAGCACTGATAAAGGGAGTCTTTATCAATAATTTTCTAGCACCGATAAAAGTGACCATCTTTTGAAGGTACGTCACATATCAGTGCTTTTTAGTGAAGATAAAAATAATTTATAGCACTTTTAAAAGCCCGCTCTATAGTAGTGATATAAACATTATGAAACTTCATAATTATTATAATAGAATCCACATAATTTAAAATGTACTCTTTCACTAGTACAGATTCTACTTTATTCAATACTAACCTTTATCAGCACTCAAAAAACATTGACAAAGAGGAGCCTTTTTTCAGCACTAACTAAAATCATTAATAAATAGAACAGTTATCAGTGCTAAAAAAAGAGCTAATAAAAGTCTCTCCTTTAACAGTTCTAAACATGCATTGATAGAGGACACCATGAATAATTTAATTTATATACATATTTATATATTTTTAAATATTATTTATATAATAATAATTATATATAAATATAATATATAAATATGTTGTATATAATTATATTATAATAAAAAATATTATCAATCTTATTTTCATGATTTTATATGTAAAAAATTATCAAATTTATATTAATAAATAAAAATGTTTAATAATATATTTATATACATTAATTACAATATATATATAAATATAATATTTTAAAATTTTATTTAAACAATTATATAAATATATAAATAAATATTTATTTATTTAAATATAGTTCATAATTAAATTTTTATATTTATATTCATATTATGTAATTTAAAATATACACATATATTTATATATGTGTGTGTATTCATGTGTGTGTGTGTGGATGTGTGTGTGTGTGTGTTCATGTGTGTTTGTTTGTATGTATGTGTATGTGTGTGCATGTATGTGTATGTGCATGTGTATGTATGTTTTGTATGTGTTGTATGAGTTTTATATGTTTTATGTGTATATGTATGTGTGTATGTGTATGTTTATGTGTATTTATATATATGTATAAGTTTTTCATGTGTATGTTTATGTGTACGCATATGTATGTATGAGCATTTATGTGTATGTATATGTAGGTATGCATGTGTATATGTATGTGTTTTCATGTGTATGTTTATGTGTATATTTATAGATGTATGATTTGTGCATGTGTATGTTTATGTGTATGTGTATGTATGTATGTGCAAGTATGTGTATGTACATGTAGGTGTGTATGTGTATGTGTATGTGTATGCATGTATGTGTATGTGTCTGTGTCTATTTCTATGTATGTGTATGTGTATGTGTGTATGTAGATGTGTGTGTGTGTGTGTTTATGTTGTATATGTATGTTTATGTAGTTTATGTATGTTTATGTTATATCTATATGTTTATGTAGTATGTGTATATATGCATATGTATGTGTATGTTTGTGTATGAAATTGTGTGTATGTGTATATGTATATGTGCATGTATGTGTTTTTATGTGTATATGCATGTATATGTATGTGTATATGCATGTATATGTATATGTATATGTATATGTATATGTATATGTATATGTATATGTATATGTATATGTATATGTATATGTATATGTATATGTATATGTATATGTATATGTATATGTATATGTATATGTATATGTATATGTATATGTATATGTATATGTTTATGTATATGTATATGTATATGTATATGTATATGTATATGTATATGTATATGTATATGTATATGTATATGTATATGTATATGTATATGTATATGTATATGTATATGTATATGCATGTATATATATGTATGTGTATGTATTTGTATGTATGTGTTTGTATGTTTATGTATGTGTATGTATGTGTATGTATAATGACCCATGTTAAACATACATAAATATTACATTGATTCCATGGTTAAATTAATACATCTCATAAACAATCGCACAACCCAAGCACCGATAGGTTTAGTGTCTTGGAGATTAATTACTTAAATATCTTATTTTACAACACATGATGACATTTATCTATAACCCTACTCCTCTAGACCCTATTCTAGACATCTAATATGATATAATCATATCCATAACCTAGGTATTAGGAAAAAAATAAGGGGTGTTCTTAGATGCTCATTAATGGTAAACATGAGCAATAACAATCAAAGAGAACAGGTGAGAATAATATGGGCATATGAGTATAATAAAGATACATAAGAAAATCATATCCAACAAATCATAGATAGTAAATCATTATTCATGACATAATACTTGTCATAACATTTGTTTTGAATCAAAAAAGTGTGGAAACATTAGTCAATAAACATGAGCCATGAGAGCATAACATTGGCATGAGAATATGCATAAGAGGGTGGCATAAACACAAGAATAGAAACCATATGTCAAGGATATCCACCAAGACATTCATTACATAATAGTCTTGGTCTAACCACTTATGTAACATCTTGGGCTTGGGATAATCCTCTAATGTACCCTTGGGCTTGGGATAAACCTTCTATATAACACATTGGATTGGGATAAATCCTCTCGTGTACCATTTGGCCTAGGATAAATCCTCTCATATACCCTTTGAGCTCATGATACATAAGCATAAACCAATTTATTGGAGGGAAATATAGGAACCATCCCATCATCATCCATACTTATGAGTTTCACTTGAAATCAATCATTAATTATATCATAAATAACCCATGGAAAGAAAAATGGGTTTCATAACATTTTTAAATGGTATCAACAAAATTGACCTCAAGAATGTAAATGTTAGATACCCAAAACATAAACACCCCAAAATATTATTTCATAAGAAAATTTAGAGGGTGATTCATCAAAAATAATTTCCAAATAAATATATCCTTTTGAGGTAAGGAGGAAAATGGTGGTGAAATCATAAAAGATTATTTAGAAAATGCTTTTATCTTTGGTGTAAAAGAAGAAGTTACGGTCACTTTGGAAAGTAATTTTTTAAAAATGTGAAGTAAAAAAAACTTTGAAAACTTTTACTTATAAAAATAATATTAAAAAATATAGATTCTAAAATACATAAAGGTTATCAAAACAGAATGTGGAGTGGAAGATAAAACCTTTGATTTTGAAAGGATGGAAAAAAACTTATGAACGTTTTGAAATAACCTTGTTAAAAACCCACAATATAAAAAGAGTATTAAATTTTCATTTTAAAAAGGGTTATGGTGAATTATGAGAATCATATAAAATAATTTATAATATATTTCTCAAAAATAGAGGATAAAATTAGTGGGAATGAAAATATAGACTTTGAAAAAAGATCTAATTAATATATGGAGGTTCGTTCTTTATGACATTATACTTTCAGGTGAGAGAAAAATAAAGGAGGAAAATTTAAATTTAAATAGTAATTTTCCCAATAAATATAAAATATAACATCATATAAAATGGAAAATCAATTAATAAATATAATATTAAAGGTCTAAATTCAAAATAAACCTTATAACTCAAAGAAAGAGATTTGAGTTACCAAAGTCCCTTACAGACAACATGGTTCATGAAGTAAGAAACTTTTGAAAAGGGGTTTATGTGGTAAAAATTTAATTCCCTATAATTCAAGATAAAATAACACATGATAAAATAATTGTTCAAAATTTACCCAACCCATATGAAAATTATTTAAGAATAACAATTATAACTCAATGAATAAGAATTGAGTTAACAAAAACCCTTACAAATTGAAGAGCATTTAAATCAAAACCTATTAAAAGAGAGATATTTAAAATTGAACTTAAATTACCATGAATAATATTTATTTCATGATATAATATCGTAATTAGGTAGAATATACACCATATATAATAAATTAGGTGCATAATATAAAACATGTCTCAAAGAGAGGAATTTGAGATGAAAACCCTTACAACTTAAGAAATGTTATAATTAAAACCCCTTGAAATATAGAGCTTGAAATTGAATTTAAAATACCATGAATAAATATAATTCAGGATTTTATTTATCCAATAGGCATTATATGTATCATTTAAATGAAATTAGGTGAAAAAATAAATTTTATCTCAAAGAATAAAATTTTGAGATGAAACTCTTACTTTGGTCCTCATTCGTTATTCACTTACACCAAATGTCCTAAATAATTAAATTAATTTTATTAATTACATACCAAATAACATTATTCACAAATATAACCATTTATACTCATAATTTATAATCATTCCTTACATATATGTATTAGTTAGTATTTACTTATTTCCCACATCAAGTGTTTTATAACTTTAATGGTTTATACTAGTTTCATGGGAGTGGTGTCAGAATTTATTCTTCTTAAAAAGTTAATATTTCCAAAATAATTAATTTTTATATAAGTGATGATTTATTATTATCTTTTAATTTTAAATTTCCTTTTATGATTTTTTCCTTCTTTGTCCTAGAAGATGAAATTGATAATTAGCTTATTTTGGTGATTCTTAACCAACGAAGGGTGTTTTCTGAATTTTTGAGTTAAATATTAATGTTTATTTTATATAAAAACAAATAATTATTTAATTATTTTTATTATATTACATTATTAATTGTGTTTTCATAGTCATCCATGTAAAATTTCATAGCACTGTTCAAGTGGGTGGTCAAACCGACCCAAACATGAACATACCATGATTATTGATGATTATGAGGTGATTTAGTTAAAATATAATTACACCAGTGTAATAATGATATAATTTAGTTTTTATTAGTTATATATATTAGAATTATAAATGAATTAAATTAATAAGTAATGGATATTAAAATATTACATAATTTGGATAAAATAGTTTCCTCTTGGTATGCTTGTTTTAAATGATTGAATTAATTATGATTATTTGTTGAACACATCATTAATAGGTTCTTTAATTTTTCATACGGTAACCTTAATGATATAATAAATATCATATTTATTTATTAAACATATTATTATGACCATCCATGTAAGATAGTGATGAAAAGAAAAATTAAAATCAATCATTCCATGGAGGCAGTAGTCCACACGTGCGCATGGTTGACGATTTCATTTTCCATAGAACAGAAGAAATGTATAATATGTTTTATAATTTAAGAATCTAAAATATGTTATAAATATCATACTTATTTATTAAATTCAATATTAGGACCATATTTTTAATGTGTTTAAGGAAAAATGAAACATGATTCTTTGTGGAAGCATTGGTCCATGCACGCGCGCATGAATATCGTTTTCACTTTTCTTAAGGGAAAAAGAGAAAAGGTGGTTAATAATTATTACCATAGAATAATAAAATTAATTATATAACCAATAATAGTTTTATTATATATTTATCTTAAAATTATATTTAAAAAATAAAAATAGGAAGGAAAGAAGTTAAGTAAAAATGATTTCTCGCGTTGAGAACTTTAAGAATTCCTTAGAAGATTCCTTAGAAATTGATGGAATAGGATAATATATTATGAACAGAGGCTCAATATGAAATAGGATTCTATTAGAATTAAAAATGGTAGGTTTTTAGGATGAAAACTAATTTTTAGGAGTGCCTCAAAGGGGTGGTGAGTGGACCCTTTTATAAGTGGTGAGAATGACATTTTTGTAAATATTTCAACTTAATAAAAAGCACATGTTAAACATGTAAAGTGGCTTTAAAAATAGAAAATAATTGAGTTTAGGGTTATATAAGGTATATAATATCTCAAATAATTAATTATTAACATTTTTTAACATGTTTCAATCCCTTTACCCCTTGAATTATCACGTTTGTCTTTTAAGCTTTTACTACGATAACTAATTTTTATCTAAGGAGACTTAATATGTATGCCTAAAAATAAAGTGGTACTTACTAGATAATTTGGACCCACTAATTCTAAAATTTTAAATCCATTTATTCTGATTTAATTTCTAGAAGTGTTAAAAATTAATTTTAATATAATAAATGTATAATGTATTAAAAAAATTGATAAAAATATTACTTGAGTTTTAAAATATAAAATATAAATTTTTAAACTACAATAAATAAGTTAAAATGTATAATTTAAATTGTAAAATATTTTTTTGAAGAAAAAGTTTTCATAAATTTATAAGTCATACTTATATACTAATAATGGCATAAAATTCGCAATATTGATATATTTCACTATTCACCTAAAAATCAATTTTTTAAAAAATCTCAAATATTCATGCTAAGATAATTTTAACATTATAAATAAAAATAATAATTTATTTTTATCTAATTCAAATTGTAAATTTTATAAATTTATTTTTTAAATGAAAATAAAAATTAAAAAAGAAAAATTACTTTTATTGAAAATGATGTTTTAAAGCATTAAGTGTTCTTAATATTATTTCATATCAATTTATAGTTTAAAGAATAATGATATATTAGTTTATATATTGAAATATTATATATTATCATTTAATATTAGTTAATATAATTATTTTTATAAAATATACAATTCTTTAAAATAGTTATTTGAGAAAGAACAATTCGATAAATCTCATTTATTCTTTATCCACTAAATGTATGAATTTTTGAATGATTAATATACTTTTATTTACCATAGATGTTTATTATTCTTATAGATTTATTAATAATGGCCATATATTATGCATGTGCTTGTTTTAGTTCGGTGTTGCATGTGGAGCAAGGTATCAGATGTATTTGACTTAATTGGAGGAAAACCTATATTAAAATCTCTCGTAGTTAGAGTATATGTATGTGTATGTGTATATATATGTATGTGTGTGTATGTATGTATATGTTTATGAGTATGTATGTGTGTATGTGTGTGTATATAATGTGTATGGCAGGGAATATGTATATAAATATATATTATATAATAATAAAATACATTTGTTTCTTCAATTTGATATATCTCATTATAGTATATGTATATATATACACACACATACACTCACACACAATTACATGAAATGTCATATTTTTTTCAAATTTAATTAATGCAATTTTATATAGAAATGTATATATATATATATATCCATAATATTTTTATAATTTTTATAGTTTGTAATATTTATTTATTCATTTTTAATTGTTAATATTTAATATTTTTAATATGTTTTTAATTTATATAATTAATATTTATTCACTTTTATTTTAATACTTTTTGTATTTCAATATTTATACATTTATTATTTATTCATTTTTAATTAGTGATTTATTGTGAAACTATTATATTTATATATACTTATTAATATTTATTCATTTTTATTTTAATATTTATTCATTTTTAATGTCTTTAACTGATATCATTAAGATTATTTATTCATTTTTTAATATTTTTTGAAATTTATTTAATTTTAAATATTAAATTTTATTCATTTTTAACATTTATTCATTTAATATTATTTATTCATTTTTTTAAAAAAAACTTTTTTAATATTTTTTATAATTTATTCATTTTTAATATTTATTCAATTAATATTTTTGTTATGTATTTATTTTTTATAGTTATTTATACATTTTTAAATATCAATATTCAATACTTTTAATATGTAGGTAATTTATATAATTAATAGTTCTTCATTTTTATTTTAATATATTTATATTTAAATCATTATACAATTATTGGAAACGGTATAGGGTCAAGCCCCTTTTATAAAACAAAGGAACCGTCCCTTTTTAACTGGATTAAGGGGGGCCCATTACATGACCAGAAAGCCTTGTTGCTTGATAGCCTGGTATATATCTCAAAGGCCCACCATTTTTTTGGCCCTAAGGCCTTGCATTGCATCAACATCAATGCTTGCATCACCTCCTTGTATTACCATCTATATGTGCCACCACTTATGTCATCGTCAGTATGTGTCAATGCCTACATCACTGATTGCATCATAAATCCCCTATGGGGTTGACGAGATATAAACCTTGGTCACTTGGATGTGGAGGCTAGTGGTGAGTACCACTCAACCACTGATCAAAACACTTTTATATAATTATTATTTATTCATTAAAAATCAGTACATTTTTATAAATCTCTCGTTTTTTAATTTAATTTTTAATAAATTTTAATTTTAATTTTAATATTTATTCAATTTTAATATTGCATTAATTTATATAATTGAAATTATTAATTCATTTTTTAATATTTTTTCAATTTATTCATTTTTAATATTTATTCATCCATTATTATCTATTCACTTTTAACACTTATTCAATTTTAATATTTTTGTAATTTATTTGTTTTTAGTATTTTTTATTTTATTTATTTATAATATTTTTTATTTTTAATTATTGATTACTTTTTAATATACATTTTTATATAATTAGAAATTAATTTTTATTTTTATTTTTATTTTTATTTTCCATTAGTATTTATTAGCACTTTCTATTTTAGCACTGATAAATGCAACTTTTATCAGTGTTTTTTTACTAGCATTGATAAAACCACATCCTCTATTTTAAAAGAACCATAACCAAGATCGCCCTTATTCGTATCGTTCAAGCTCTCACCAAAATCAAATTATTTTGTTGACTTCTTCAAATATTTTGGATGAATCAACCTTAGAATCGAAGGTATGTTATTCATTATTCATTTTCAATCAATCATTCATTGTTTTTCATGATTTTTTTATTCTTATTAGAGGTTCTTCTCATTTGCTTGATATTTTGGCACTTGTTTTTGTGATTTTTGGTTCTTATCTTCTGATTGATATTTAGATCATCTGTCTAACAACTTTTTTTTGTTCTTATTCTACTTTTGTAATGATCTCTCAATGGACACAAAAATCACATATTTTTTATAGAATTTTTGCAAGTCATGAACTCATCAAAAGTAATCTCTCAATTGATTCTAATGCTCTTTTACTTTGATCCACAAACATTTTTTGTGGAATTATGATTTCTTTTCTTCGTTGTTATTTAAATTTGATCTATAATTTTATTTGAATAATGTAAAATACTCTCAAATTTTTCTATATCAATTTCATAATTTTCTTGTGGAAATAAAGAAACTTAATTATTTTATTGATATTTAAATTCAAAATTTTATAAAAATCTAAATAAAAATCATTTTCCCATTATAATTAATATAATTCACTTGATATTGTTCAACTTCATTTTAAAAGTTTACATTATTTTTAATGAGAGATGAATCAAAATTTGGAAATTCTCAAAAGAAATTAGAATTGAAATTTTTTAAAACATTATTTTTGCAAATATTAACATCAAGATTTTTTATGTTATGAATTCCATTACTCATTAAAATTATTTTTGTGATTAAATTTACCATTTACATAATTTTAAAATTTTAAAATTTGGGTTATTTTGGTTAAAGCATTCATTTTTCCCACTCCACCCACTATCTTAATTATTTTCAAAATTCCATGGCATATTAAAATTGTTGTTTTGATTATTAACAATTGAAGAATTAAATATATGGGTCATTACATAGTTTTGGATGATGAGATAAATTAAGATAATTTTATTATGATCTAAAAAAATATCATCAACTCATATTTTAATAATCCAAATAAATTTATCTTCAAATTTCATATTTTCCAAAAGAGTTATAATTAAAATAGTATTATAATTTATTAAAATTATAAGTTTTAGTGTGATTCTTTTCAAAATAGTTTGAATTAAAAAATGGATCAAAATGTGTTTTTTATTATAAACTGGGATGAAATAAACATAAATATAAGTAATATTCACAAAAATTCACACTTAAGTTTATTAAAATACACAAAATGTATCAAAAATAATTGGGATAGTAAAAAAACTCAATTTTGAAATGATTTCAATGATGGTGTGATATATTTGTTGTTTCACATATCTGTTTCACCAAAATTCACTTGTAAGTTGCATTTGATCCACGACCATTTTCCCAAATCACATTAGTATACATCACAGCCTAGTATGAGCCACCATAATGTGATTTATAGTTTATCATTAAAGATCCTTTAGATTTGTATTTTTATCTAGAAACATTTATTTAGATAGTGATATTTTACCAAAAATGTTCATAGAATGTGAAGTTGGTTAATTTTTTTTATTGTACTTCTCACCATATTTAGTTTTAATGATCACAAACACTATTTAAAGTGTTTAACAATTTCACTTAAGTGTTTGGAAGTTAGAAACATTTTCTTCATAGATTCACCACATCATAACACTCTGCACCTCACCATAAAAAATTGCTAGAATAAGAATTATGATTTAATGATAAGGAAAACACCATAATGAAACTCGATCCAACTTCCACAATAATAATTATGGTGAAATTTATGAAACTAACACTATAGTTGTAGCAACCTTGACCCTAGTAGCCCAGATCCATTGGTTGCTTTATTACATTGTCATAAGATATAATTGATTGCATCCCAAAGCACTGAATAGTTTATTAGTCTTTTTAATCTATATACATACTTGAATCTAACATTACATTTGAAAACATAAAATACAACATAGTGAAAATAAATATTTTGCATCCTTGAACTCATTTAAATATTCTTTCTTTATATCCTAGGGAAAGGAAACAAAATAAGTGGTGATATCAAATTCTTAATAAGGGTTATGTACAGTAGAATCTATCATGATTAAATAATGTGTAATCAATATGGCAAGGTAGATAACTGAAAAAATGTGTCATTTAATCAATAACTTGAGTATAAATAATAATATGGTAGGAATAAATAATGATCAAATAATGTCATGTAAATAATCACATAAACTTGAAACTTATCTATAGATATCATAATTTTTCAAATAATCACATGTACATTAATAACTAATCTCCTAATGATGGAATACATAATTTTGGACATCATAAATTTACTTTTAAGGCCTTGTTCCATGACATGTTTTATAAATGGGTAAGTCCTCATCCAAATACCCAAAATAGTTTGTCTCATGAGACCAACCGATGCATCTAGGGTCTATAGTGGGCCTCACCCATCACTTAAAAAGTCTAATGCATTAATCGTATGAAATTGGAGAATAAAAATTCAATATATAATCAACATAAACATTAATATTGAAAAACTATCATATTAAATATTAATATTTCCCCCAATAAAGCTAATTATAAACCATCCAGAGAAATAATAAGTATGGAATTATTAAAATATATCCCTACTGTAGAATAATTAAAATAAATGGTTTTTGTCATTGATGAATAGAAATACCATAAAAAGATCATTAAAAGATTCTTGATGAAAATAACCTTTTCACATTGAATTTTTCTTTTAAAAACTAAAAATCACTAGAATATTGTGAAAAAATATTTTATTTGAAAATGATCGTGAAAACTTGTAAAGACTCAAAGCATTGATCACTTACGATATCAAGAAATTTTTTTTCATTCCATATAAGTTAAAAAACATTTTTATCACACTTTTGTAAGAAAAGTTAAAAGGTACCTTATTAAGAAAATGATAGAAATATTCCTTTTGAATCATTTTTTGTATAATTTAAATATGGTTAAAAATGTCTTTAATAAATTATTTTAGTGTATCAAAAATATTTTTATAACATTTTAAGGAAAATATGGACATGGAAGAAAAATATTACCAACCAAATAGAAAATAATGTCATGTTTCCTTAAAAAATTATTTCAGTATCTTAAGTTCATAAAAGATGAATATTCAAGGACAAATTATAATTTTCAGATATAAATATATGATAATAAAATATATTGGGTTTAATAAACAAATATAAATAATTTTCCTATTGAAAATTTAAACATAAATAATCTTGAATAATGATGAGATTGTGAAATAAACCCTTACCACTTCGATAACTTTTGAATCATAAATCCCATGAAAGAAATAACATAAAAAAATAAACATTATATACAATTAATATAAATATATTCATGATATAATCTATCAAATTGTTAGTATATTCACCACATAAAAATTAATAGGTGTATAATACAAAATATGTCTCAATGGAGTGGAAATTGAGACAAAAACTCTTACAAAGATCATACCGTTGAAGTGAGAATTAATCAATAAATTTATTATGTGTATCAAATTTAAATCCAAATAAAACAAGTGTAAATTAAATATAAAATAATCAAAATTCATTACACATATAATCTTAGAATATCAAATACAATGAAGATGTAATATAACTCAATAAAAAGAAATTGAGTTATGAAACCCCTTACAACTTGGTAACTTTGAAATCAAATACCCTTAGATGAGATAATTAGAATTGAAACATAAAATACCATTAATTATGAATTATTAATGATATAAAATTTAAATGGGAATTATATACACTATATAAAATAAATTAAGTGCATAACATTAAAATATGCCTCAATGAAAGGAAATTGAGATGAAATCTCTTAACTCATGTATGAATCACTACGTACATTATTTATCTTCCTAAATAATAAACTTATGTTAATTATTTACTTTATTAAGAACCTTTTTCAAGTTTTCCTTTTATTTTATTTATTTAAATTATATATTTAATTACTTAATCAATTTAGTTCACATTAGACATTTTGATGATATTCAGTTCATATGTCTAAAATGACTTCGGTAGGTTGACTATGGAAAAAGTGATAATTATTCCATTATATCTAGAATAATAATAATGAAATAATTATAATTTTTATACATCAATTATTATTTTAAAACCAATCATTAAATATGGTTATGAAAAATGAACTATATTACAATCATGGAGACAGTAAGTCGCATGTACGCATGAGTAACATTTCCATTTTTCAAAAATCATGATAGAAAAAAATTAAGTGTTATTTTATATTTATAAAAATATAATTATATCATAAATATTATATTTTTTCTTTAAATATACTTATATATACCATCCATTTATTACAATAATTAAAAACAAATCACATCACTTTTGTGGAGGTGGTAATCCACATGTACACATGAGCGACGTTATCATCTTTCAATGAATGGAAAGATAAGAAAATATATGATATATTAATATTATATAATGATAAATATTTTATTAATATCATATATATATATATATATTATCCATCATCATAAATAGTCGTGATAGGCGATGATGGAAAATGAATTACATTGGTTCACAAGTTGGTAGTATGTCATACACGCAAACGATGGTTTTGTTTCTCATTTGATGGAATAGAATATGGATAAAAATTATGGAATTAAAATAATAAAATATAGATATATGGGATATAATAATTTTATTATATCATCATGTTTGAATAATATTTGAAGTATCTTGGAAAATAAATAAAACAAAAATGCTCAGTTAAGAATGACACATATTCCCTAGGCTACCTCATTAGGTTTACACCAAAATCCTTCCTGGGATGGTTTTATAATCAGAACAAGGCCTATAGTACATGTTAAGGGAAGTTAGAAATGTATTTTTTTAGTTATTTGATGAAAAAAATCTTTTTATATATCAATAAAAGAGGAGAGGGGTGCCCTTTTATATGTGAGGGAAGAGGCACTTTTGGAATTTCTTATTATAATAAATTAATATAAATTAATTTTCATGTTCAAATGGATCCAAAATGATATAATTTGAATTTAGTATCAGTATAGGTAAAAATAATATCATAAAATAAAATTTGGATAAGTTTACCCTTATCTCTTTGTTTTAACTGACGTTGACCCTCTTTGACAATTACCATGATAGCGATGTTTTTACTCTTTGGAGGTCAAGATAGTTACTATAAAAGGAAAATTGGGCCATAACTATATATATTATTTTTAAATATATTCAAATCATTTGTATGAGGATCATATTTTTAGTAATTTTAAATCATTTAATAAAATATTATTTATTATAAAATAACATTAATGTCTGTTTTGACACTATTAATTTAATTTTGCTTTAAATATGTCAAGAAAAGGGGAGAATTAGAATATAGTATTTTAAAACATCACTAATGTGATATATTTATATATAAAAATAATGGAACACTGTATCAAATTGGGTTTTTATATAAATACTTTGTAATATTCTTAGGAATATTTTCCAATCCATGTACTGGGGTGGCGTGGGATTTTGGGGCTCAGAGACCCTCAATGCAGTGATATTAAAAATATTAAATATATTTTATCATACATGCATAGTTTATTAGTAAAATTATAATAAATTCTGATCAAAGTATACTATTAGAAATATAATATGGTTATTGAGTTCAAAAATTGGTGTTTACCCTAGGCACGACATAAAGTTTGTATGTACTGGGTGCTCAGTTGAGGGCTTGTTGGTGGGGTGTTAAATGTAGGTTTATTAATTTAATAAAAATAAATTAATAAACCCTTTTCCCCAACCCATTGGGTTCTAATACATGGAATAGGAGTATCCCCCCCCCACACACATGACGGATGAACCGAGGCACAACCAACAAGAGGATATGTCGTCGATCTTCAATATTAACGACAATCGCTCCTAAATTTTGGTACATCCGCTTTAGAGTGTGGATATGCACCCCCAAATCTTTGGAATTTTACAATGAGGTAGGAGGATTTAAAATATTTACATCATGATCCCATATTATGACTTTTTTAAGGTTTTAGAGCCTTATTAGGACTACAAGTGATCCCCTAGGGGTAGATCTATGGGTTTTGGTGGAAACCGGGAAGTTTTTGGTGGATTGTAGAGAATTCCCATTCAAAATTCCCAATCACATGGTGTGTAGTGTGGGATCACATGTTGTGTGTTCTTCCCATTTGGGAAAGATTAACTTTTTGGACTACACTCCATGTACTAGGGGTACATTCCATGTAGTGATCCCAGGTCATATGGATGAGGTACATGGCCAAACGTTTCATGTAAAGGGACATAGTCATCTGGATATACATATATAGGTACATGGTAATAGGGTGATGGACATGGGCATGGGTAGAGGACATGTACAAGTGTCCAGATATCTAAGACACTTCGTGTACCAAGGGTACACTCCACGAAGTGTGACATGTCCAGCCAGTTGTGTATGAGTGAGGACACACCCAGAGGTTCGAACAAGGTTACATGACATGTGACTTGGGGTATATACTATATTTACTAATACATTCTGAGTACCAAGAGGTTACATGGACAAGGTTTGGTTTTATAGAGAAAAATCATGTACTAAGGTTACACACTATGTATGCCCCTTGGAGACTTATCCCTCACACATCTCCATCTTCAAGATGCAGATAGAGGCCCACTAGTAGCCTATCCTGGGTTGTTTTTTTCATTGGACACGATGGTGGTCATGGTTTTTCCGTGAAAGATGTGACGTGAGGTGAGGTTAGTAGGTCAATTGATATCAATTTATAGACCATTATCAGTTCTGTGGTTTCCCTTATCCTATCCATGTGAGGGTACAGTGTGGCATTGCATCCTATGCACAGGATTATGATCCCCTAAAAGGCGCTGTCGTGGGCGCTCTTAAATGAAGTGTGATTTTTGGGTACATAGGTGCATCAGAGTGGCTAACCAATGTCTTCTTTCAAAGGAGGAAGTAATTTAAAAACTTATTAAAGTTATTTTGAAAATAAAATAAAAAATAAGAAACAAACTACTTAAAATAATGGTGGTTTTCCATTTATAAATCTAGAATAAGTATGCTGGAAGAAGATTTCATTTTTTTTGTTTTTATTTTTGAAATAAAATTTGATTAATAACACACAATGAGAAGATGTTTTTTTAGAAAATATATTTAGAAGTCATAATCGATCTAACTCTACCTCTCACTAAATTATTTATCAATATCATTTAAATTAAAATCCAGTTAATTATGATCCTCTGACTTGTTAACCCCCAAAACCTATAAGGATTAACGAAACCGTGAAGATGAAATGAATTAAACCCTAGGCTAGATTTAGTACATGCAATTGTATTGCCCTAATTTGATTGATTCTATAAGGCTATATTATGGTCAGTGGTGAATTAGGCCACATACACACTCTATAAATGAATATTAATTGAGTTTAGGGATTGTATTTGAACTCTGAAAATTTATCCCGTGTGGTTTTGTTTTATCGATTAAGTTTTCACTCTCACAATTTACACAAATCTCAACCTCGCATGTTTTTGTGTTAATTGTTAAATTTCTTTCTTAGTTTATTCTATTTTAAAAACTAAATTCATATATCATGTTAATTTAATTATAGTATCTCATTGATTCAAAATAAATGAATGAATAAGGTAATATGTAAATTGATTACTAAAAAAATACTCTTTCATGGGCGGTGTAGTCATCGTAGAAACAAATTGCATTCGCAATAGTTTAGAATGGGTATAACCCAATATCATTTAAAATATTTATTTCCAAACCAAAGAGTAAGATTAATGAACAAGAAAAGTGAAAAAAATAGAGTAAAACAGAAGAAATAAAAGAGTAATTAAGAAGTTTATTACCCAAAGAAAAATATTACAACATGAGAAGGAGAGGAAGGCTTCGATGAATAGATCCTTACTTCAAGAGTTTCCCCTATGAGTACAGTAATTTACAGAACCTCAAAATTGATGAGAGGACTCGTATGGAACTTCAAAATGGCATCACTTCACTCCTTGTTTGAACTTTCAAATGGGGTGCTCATGGTTCCCTTTTATATCCAAAATGGGAAGTGGTTTTGAGCACCCAGTTTTGGTTATACCACTTGTATCTCAGTTTTTTACTAGTAAACAGCCATATCATGACTTGGGAAAAATGGGAGAGTTTTTTTCCGGCCTATTAAATATCTCTATGTCAAATTTATAAGCCATTAGACATATATATTGGGATATATTATCAAAATACCGAACCTAATTTTTGAATTCAGGCAGATTATGTCCCCTAGATAGATTGGTTCATATGGTCCCCTTAATGAACGAATTCGTATTGGGTTACTTGTGATGATTTGTATCTAATAGATTTTTGGATCGGACCACAAAATTTAATCCCATTTGGATGCACAGATTTTTCACAATGTGAAAAATAGTGGACATGTGTCCATGGGCTTCCATGCGGTTTGGCCCATTTTCCTTCCAGATCATTTTTGGGGCCTCCAAATCACCTCCTCCAACAATGAAATCACCAAAACAAATATAATTTCTATTTTTAACAGAGATAAAAATTGAATAAGAAAATCAAATTAGAAGAGAAATTTGTTATTATTTTTTTAATTTTAAATATAAAACTAGTTTAAAGCAGTGGTGTAAAGGTGAAATAAAGCAGTGAATTGTGATACGATCACACCCCAACACTTAAACTTTTGAACTCCTAAGAAAAAACACAAATCATGTATTCCAAAAAATTGTGACAAGATATGCATGTCCATATTTCTCAATCCAAAATTTCAATATAGGAAAAGTAAGAATCCCATAAAGAGTCAATATCAATAAATTTTAAATTTATTGTCTCATAAATTATGTCAAAACAAAATCCAATGAGATTAATAACACTAATCATAGAAAAAAAAAGTCATGGGTCCACCATTACAATAATTACCCATGTGTGTGTGTTCCAAAAAATTCTAATTTCATATCTCCACCCTTTATTTAGTATATTTAGGTCAAGTAAAATAATTCTTCTTATATGGTTTAATTCATCAAACCTATTCTACATTCCATTGCAATAAAATTTCAAGACTCGCTCACTTAAGCATTCTCGAATGTAAAACCATAATCTCCCAACCTAGATATCCCCATTTTTTTATATTTCATCACTCCCCTCATTTATTATTTTTGTTGTTTTTTTTAGAAGTTTCACTTAGAACAAATCTCACACTCATATCTCAACCCTTATTTGATCTCTTCAAGACACTAATTGTAATAGTTATAACAAGATCATAGGTTGAGGAAGAGTAGGTTTTGACCAGCCCAATACATAACCCATATTTTTGTTTTTTTTTGTTTTTTTTTTATTTTATTGTTTTTATTTTTGAGGGTGTAAAATAGTCAGATAATAGGTGCACACACATAGGTAAATTCAGTACAGTAATGAAACTGATCGAAAAAGAAAAAAATGTATGGATCAAACATAAATATAAGATGAATTTTTTTACCTAACTTGACTATAACTTCAATTTGTTGAGTTAATAAGGTTATATTATGAATTCTCCATTCCTTATTTTATTATGTTTTTAAAATCACAAACACGTTTTCTTAAGATCCGTCTTTTTCTTAAGATCTATTTTTTTCTTAAGATCCAGAATTTTCATTCTATTATACTTACAAATGTATCATTATGATTTGTCATTCTGTTATACTTATATATGTATCATTACGATTTGCCATTCTGTTATACTTACAGATGTATCAATACAATTTTTCATTCTGTTATACTTATAGGTGTATCATTACAATTTTCCATTCTGTTAGATTTACCGATTTCTCATACCGTCTTTATGATTCTGAATCCAGTGTATAATTGATACCATCTTTATGATTCTGAATCCAGTGTAAAAGTGATTCTGTTTTGTGATTCCAAATCCGGTGCAAAAGTGATTTTGTTTTGTTATTCCAAATCTAGTGTAAAAGTGATTCTGTTTTGTGATTCTGAATCCAGTGCAAAAGTGATTCTATTTTATGATTCTGAATCTGGTGTATAAGTGATTCCGATTTTATAATTCTGATTCTGGATCAAATTAGATATCTTTTTCTCAATATGATTTACTTTCCCTTATGAATCCATTTTCTTGATAATGTTGTTCTTATTAATTTGTTTTTCTTAATAATGTTAGAGTTGTTTAATGTATCATTCCAATATTATCGGATTCCAAGTTTCCTTATACTTAACATTTATCTTTATCTTAACTTAGTTTCTTACTTGAAACGATGTCATACAATTTGTTACAAACTAACCGTTGTATTTTTGACACGTGTTCAGGTCCCTCTGAAATTTAAAGAAAATATGAACATTGGAGTGGAACTGACCGTTGGGAAGCTTTGCCTATAAATACAAGTTCATTTGAATGAGAAAAAAACAATGTAGAGAGTGGATGAATTTGATGCATGTGAAAAGTTGTGAAGTGATTTCTAGAGAGAGAGGCTCTTTCAACTTTTAGTGCTTTGTGAAGATGTCATGAACAACTTGTTCGGGTGTGAACAACTTGTTCATACTTACTTCATGCAGACTCTGATCATGTTGATTGTGGGCTTCCAAGTTTGGAAGATAGAGGTTCTGATTTCCTTCTAAATTGAGGGCTTGTAGGTATAGCAAGACAGATACCGATCTTCGGATTGAGGGCTTACCTGGGTTTGGTTAAGATAGACTTTCTTGAAAGTATAAATCAAGGAACCTTTATCCAAGGTTATTGGATACCCTTCTCTTTGGGTTAAAAGAATCTTGTTGTTACTTTTTTTCTATTTCAAGTTGTTTTATTTACACTGTAATATTAACTTTTTTAAAGTTAGAAAGTATAAATTTCTTATACTTTCTAATTCCGTTACTCTGATTATATTACATATTTCATTCGCTTTAAGGTAGAATCTTTATTTTAAGAAAAGGTTTATTTAAGAGGTTTTGTGAATGTTTTTAACATTTTTAAACTTAACTTTAAAGGTTCCAAAGTAATTTTTAAAGTATACAATTCACCCCCCCCCCCTCTTGTATATTGAGCATATACATTCATCATTTTGATCCTACACAATTGATTAGAAAAAAAATTCTCAAGTTGTGGTTGAGTGAATTTTTTTTTTTTGGAGAAATTAATGAAACAATTTAACATGAACAAATATCACAAATAATGGTGTCAAAATATAAAATGTTTATAATGAAATGACTAATAATATCATCAATAACTTCAATTTTTATAAAAATCATCCCTTAAAGATGAAATCTTCCTCATTATTATCATGACACCAATGAATTTTGAAAATATTCATTTTCCATATATTCTACATGTAAAGTATAATGTTACTTAATTTGTTTCTTTTGTTGAAAATTTAACAAAAAACTTAATAGAAAATACACACAAAACACACAAATAAAAAACTAAATATCTAACCTAAAATGTTGTCCCCTCCCCCACACTTAAAATATTCCATTGTCCTCAATGTGAACATATAAGATGATATGTGCATATGAAATATATAATTTTAAATAGGATAATTAATATAAAAGTTAAAGGGTTAGGAACAACATGATATTCTCAATTGATGATGGGGTCATGAAGTGTGATGAAATCAACTGCATGGGTGGTAATTCCTTCAATGTATTTCTTCAAACATTTCCCATTGACTGTAAATCTCCTTTTGGTGTCCTCTTGTGTGATCTCCACTATACCATAAGGAAATACATTATACAGAAAATAAGGACCTAACCATTTGGAACACAACTTACCAAGCGTCAGTTTCAGTCATGAACTATATAGTAGGACTTTATCTCCAACGTGAAAATCCCTTTGTTGGATCATTCTGTCATGTTCTACTTTTGATATTTCCTTGTAGAGTGTTGAGTTCTCATATGATTATAATTGAATCTACTTAAGCTCTTGAATTTGTAGATTCCTTTGAATTCTAACTTGGGCCAAATCCATGACGTATTTCTTTATATCCCAATAAGCATGTTGCTCGACTTCCATGGGGAGATGATAGGCTTTCCCAAAAACAATCCAAAATGGGGACATATCGATGGGGTCTTATATACTATCCTATAAGCCCACATCGCATCATCCAAGTGCTTACTCCAATCCTTCCTATTTGGATCCACAGTTTTCTCTAAAAAAAATTCCAACTCGGGATTTAAAACTTCAGCCTGGACATTTGTTTGGGGGTGGTATGGTGTTGATGTTTTTTGTGTCACCCTACACTTCTGAAGGAGGGAATCCAAATTCCAATTGAAGAATTGTGTCCCCTAATCACTGATGATATCCTTTGGTACTCCAAACCTACAAAAAATGTATTCCTTAACAAAGTCCACTACAAAATGAGAAGCATCAATCCTAGAGGATTTAGCCTCCACCCATTTTCTCATATAATCAATAGTAACCAAAATGTACAAGAAAACAAATGAACTTGGAAAAGGATATATAAAATCAATTCCCCAAACATCAAAAATCTCACAGAATAATATGTGTTGTTTGGGAATCTTGTGTATCCTCAAAAATATTTCCAGTGTGTTGGCAATGTGATCATGACTTACAAAACACATGATCATCATGGAATAATCTAGGCCAATATAATCTAGAGTTTAATACTCTATTAGTTGTAAATTGGGGTCCAAATTTTCCACCACATTCAAGTGTATGACAAAAATGTAAAATAGACTCAAACTCATGATCAGGATCACTACTCTTAATAATTTGATCACTACACATGAACCAGAGGTACGGACCATCCCAAACATAAAATCTAGACTCACTCTTCAATTTTTGTACTTGATGTTTCTTTAAATTTTCAGGAATTTTAGAGGCAACAAGGTAGTTAACTAAATCAGCATACCAAGGATGTTTACTTAAGATTTCATAAAGATGCTCATCGGGGAAAGTGTCTCAAAGTGGTACGTAGTCCAAGGTTTCAGCCTCTAGTGTGTGAATAAGCATACTCATGTGGTCCGCCACCAATATTTATTAACCCTTATTGTCCTTTATCTCAATATCAAATTCTTGAAGAAGGATCATCCATCGGATGAGTCCGGGATTTGTTCCTGGCTTCTTCAAGAGGTACCTCGGGGCTACATGGTTAGAAAAAACAACTACTTTAGAGCCAAATAAATATGAATGGAATTTATCTAAAGAAAATATGATGTCAAGAAACTCCTTTTATATGTTTTTGTAGTTTTATTGGGCTGAATCTAATGTCCTAGAATCATATGCAATCATATGTGAACGTTCATCCACCCTCTATGATAAGACTGCTCTAATTGTGAAGTTTGGAGCATCACACATAACCTCAAATGGAATGTCCCACCGTGGGGGTTGTATGATCATTGGAGTGGTCATATACTATTTTAGTTCTTCAAAGGAAGTCCTACAAGAATCATCAAATAAAAAATTAGAATCCTTTTGAAGTAATAACGACATAGGAAGAGAAATCTTACTAAAATCTTTGATGAAGAGCTAATAAAATCAAGTATTCCCTAAGAAATATCTAACATCACACACGCATGAAGAATAGGGTAAGGATGAAATAATATCTACATTATATCTATCAATATCTATCCCATGTTTTGACACTGCATGCCCTAAGACAATCCCATGATCTACCATGAAATGACACTTTTCAAAGTTTAAGACCAGATTCTTCTAAATAAAATGATTAAAAGCCTTTCCCAAACTAGATATAAAATTATCAAATGAAGACCCATAAACTATAAAATCATACATAAATACCTCCATGTAGGTATCAAAAAAATAAAAAAAAATACTAACCATACATCTCTAGAAGGTACCTAGGTCATTGAAAATTCCAAATGGAATCCTTCGATAGGAAAATGTATCAAATGTATAAGTGAATGTTGTCTTATCTGGATCCTATAGGGCTATAGGAACCTAAAAATATCTAGAAAATCCATCCAAGAAACAATAGAGTGTTTTCCCAGCTATTCTCTCAAGCATTTGATCAATAAATGGGAGGGGAAATGATCCTTGTGAGTGGATTGATTTAGTTTCCTATAATAAAAACACATACACCAACTATTTTTTACCCTCATTGGAACTAAATCCTCTCTATAATTTCTAACAACAGTAACACCACTTTTCTTAGGTGCAACCTGAATAGGACTCACCCACTAGGAATCTGAAATGGGATAAATTATACCTGCCTTGATCATTTTTTCAACTTCTTTTTTAACAACTTCTATAATATTTGGATTCAGTATCCTTTGTGGACATCTAAAAAGTTTATAACCATCCTCCAAAAGAATCCTATGCATGAAAATGGAGGGGCTAATACCTGATATGTCAGCCAAGGTCCACCCAATTTCCCTGATGTTCTCCCTCAAAAGATTAAAAATTCTTTCTTTATATTCAAAAGGTACATTGTTATCAATGATAAAAGGTAATTTCTCACCAATTAACAAGTATGATTATTTGATATTTGGTGGAAATGGATTGAGTTCTAATGAAGGGGGTGCAGTAAGGATGGAGAAATTGAAGGAACTAAAATATGTACATAATGAACATCAGTACCAGAATAAAAATCATCAAAATCAGAGAATAATGCATCAAATCCATCAGCATACTCAATATCCAAGTCATAATCAGAGTGAACATGATCAAAATAAGAATATGAATCTATTTCAAAATCAAATATAAGAGAGGTTTGTACATTATAAATAGGTGTGGAAGTGCTATTAGACATAAAACTAGAACAAATTCTCATTATCTCTCTAAGCATGGGACAATCAAAATCCATAGGGTTTTTACTTGGTGGCTCAAAATGGGAGAAGAAAAAAAAGGCAGAATAGTCCTCTAAGGGGTACTTCATGGATTCCATAACATTAAATATCACAACTTCATATCTAAAATCCATGGAAAGTGTACCCTTGTGTACATTTATGATCATTTTTTATAGTTTTGAGGAAATTCCTACCTAAGATAATGGGAACAATAAAATTTACCTAATAATCTTCCATGTTAAGCACGTAGAAATATACTAGAAATATCATGTCTCTTATATGAACAGGTACATCCTCAAGGACTCCTGTTGGATATGATATAGCTCTATTCTCCAACTACAACACTAATCTCATCAGATTCAACTCACCAGCTTGTAAATAAGAGAATACAGAGTGAGGCATCACATTTATTGAATCTCCCAAATCACATAAAGCATCATAAAATTATAACTCCCCTGTGGTGCATGGGATGATGAATGTCCCTGGATCATTACACTTTCTTGGCATTACTTGAGTTGGTGTAATGAGTACTGACACATTTTTTCCAATATTGATCCTTTCATTTCCCTAGAGACCACTTCAATTGGTATAAAGTTATTTTAAAAATTTGGTATACCTTGGGATTTTCTTAATGGATTCAATAAGGGGGTGTTTATCTCCACATGCTTGAATGTGTCCAAAACCTCTTTTTCATTGCCTCTTCAGCCATATTCTTGGTTTGCACAACTCTATTTGGAAAAGTAAGGGGTTTAGGAGGAACATCATCAATATTTTTTTACCTTTGTTTATCTCCTTGGGATGCTCATCAGTTGTTCTTGAATGAGGATTCTCTAGAGTTGAGGTAAATCTCGGTGAAATGATAGGTGCAGATGTATCAATCATTTTATTCTCACTTCTCATTGTGATGGAACTAAAATTTCCCTTTTTATTTGGATTAGTTTAGGAAGGAATATTTCCAGAGTTCTTACTTACTAGTTCATGGAGGGTGGTGGCAATCTGGCTCATTTGTGTCTTCAACTCCCTCAACTCAGAACCTTGACTCTTCAGTTTATTCTATTGATTAAGAACAATTTGTTTCAAAAGGTCATCAATGTTATAATCTACCTTTCATTAATAATTCCCTTTTTATTTACTTGTTGATGCTTGAGCCTCAAATCTCCTTTGGGGTTGTTGGACACCCTATTTGTAAGGAGGAGGCTATTGAAAATTTTGGTGAAAAAAGGGCCTTTGTTGTTGTTTAGAGACATACCTCATGTCTAATTTATCCTTCCACCCTTGTTTGTATGTTATAGAAAAGGAATCATACTTCTTATAGGGATTTGGCTTTTGTTTCTACTGATATGGTCTCCCAGGGAATACTATTGTGCAATCCTCCATCTCTTGTAGTTAGGGGCAACAATCAGTTGGGAGGTCTATTTTAGTGAAAATTCCACAAGGCCTCATAGGAGTGGGTTGGGATGTATTTTGAGCTAAATCAATATGCCTAACCATAGTGGTAAATTATTCTAAATTAGTATCAATTAAATGACTTTCAATAGAATATGGACTTACCAAATGTACTCATATAATATGTGGTGTACCTCAATTTCCAAATTGTTGGGAGTTTTGTGCCATCTTTTCGATCAATGAACGTGCGGCTACTGGTGTTTTTTCCACCAATGATCCTCCAAACATGGAATCCACCATGATCCTTTCCATAGGCATGAGGCCTTCATATAATTATTGGATTAGAAGTTTCTCACTAATTTGGTGATGTGGAAAACTTGCACACAACTTCTTTAATTACTCCCAGTACTCATACATTGAATCCCCTTGGTTTTACTTGATTACTGAGATCTATTTGAAAATAGAAGTGTTCCTTGATGCTAGAAAAAATCTCTATAATAAAATACATTTCAAATCATTCCAACAAGTTACATCTTCAAGTTGTAAGTAATACATCTAATCTTTTGAAGTTCCATCAAGTGAGAATGAGAATGCTCTTTGTTTGATTTGATCTTCAGATACATTTCTTGGTTTAAGGGTTGAGTAAAACACATTAAATTATTTTAAATGTTTGTTTGGATCCTCACTAAATAATCCATGAAATTTTGGAAGTAGGTGAATTAACCCATATTTCAGTTCAAAGTCTAATTTGATATTTGGGAATGAAATACAATTTAGTTGATAGTTTATATCTGGTTCATCCAATTCTTGAATGGTTCTATTAAGTTCATTGTTATTTTTTATAGCCATTGTTTATTTTTTATTTTTAAATTATAATTTCTTCCAATTTCAATGTTACCATAATGGAGTAATTCTCCAACTAGTAGAATGTTGAAACTACCCATAGACTAAGATTATCTGATTCAAGCCCTAAGATTGCACTCAATATCAAGATCAATATCTAATATATCTTAAGGATTAGTTCATTTCATAAATTAAATAAAAAATAAATAAGGAAAATTTATCCATAATAAAAAGATAATAAGTTTTAGTTGATTGTCCTATAAAAAGAAAATAAGAGAAAAAAATGAAAACTTGAGAAAGGGGAAAGAAGAAAAAAAGAGGAGAAGAAATTATTATAATGAAAAATAAAATAAATACCTATAATTGGTTGAAAAAATTACTTTTCTTCTTGGTAAAGATGCTAATTTGAAAGGCACTGTCATGGGATCTCTCAAATGAAGTGTTATTTTTGGGTACTTAGGTATAGCAGAGTGGCTGACCAAGGTCGTCTCTTAAAGGAGGGAGTAATTTAAAAACTTATTAAAGGTATTTTGAAAATAAAATAAAAAGGAATAAATGAAATACTTAAAATTATGGTGTGTCTATTTAAAAATCTATAAGAAGTATGTTGGAAGAATATTTCATTTTTTTAAATGAAATTTGATTAATAAGACGCAACGAGAAGATGGTTTTTTTAGAAAATATTTTTAGAAGGCATAATCGATCTAACTCTACCACTTAACTCAATTATTTATCATTATCATTTAAATTAACATCTAATTAATTATGATACCTTAACTTTTTTAACCCCCAAACCCTATGAGAATTAACAAAACCATGAAGATGAAATAAATTAAACCCTAGGATAGATTTAGTACATGCAATAGTATCACCCTGATTTGAGTGATGTTGTAAGGCTATATTACAGTTAGTGGTGAATTAAAGAACATACCTAATTTGTAAATAATTATTGATTGAGTTTATGGATTTTATTTAAACTCTATAAATTTATCTCATGTGGTTTTGTTTTACCGATTAAGTTTTCACTCTCACAATTTACACAAATCTCGACCTCGTTTGTTTTTTATTTAATTGTTCAATTGATTTCTTAGTTTCTTATATTTTAAAAACTCAATTTATATATCACATTAATTTAATTACATTATCTCATTGATTCAAAATAAATAAATGAATAAGGTAAGAGGTAAATTGATTACTAAAAAACTAATCTTCCTTGGGTGGTGTAGTCGTTGTAGAAACGAATTACATTAACAACAGTTTAGAATGGGTATAACCCAATATCATTGCTAATATTTATTTCCATACCAAATAGTAAGATTAATGAAAAATATAAGTGAAAAAAAAACAAATGAAAATAGAATAAATAAAATAGTAACTGAGAAGATTATTACACAAAGACAAATATTATAAGATGAGAAGGAGAGGAAGGCTTCGATGAAAAGATACTTACTTCAAGAGCTCCCCCTATGAGTATAAGAAGTTACAGAACCTCTAAGGTGATGAGATTACTCCTATAGAACTCCAAAATTTCATCACTTCACTCCTTGGTTGAACTTGCAAATGGGGTTCCCATGGCGTCCTTTTATAGCCAAAATTGTAAGTGGTTTTGAGCACCCAATTTTGTTTATACCACTTGTATCTCAGTTTTGGGCTAGTAAATATCCATATAATGACTTGGGAAAAGGAGGATAGTTTTTTTTCTGCCTCATGAATATCTTCATTTCAAATTTTTCGGCCATTATAAATCTTTATTGGGAGATATTTTTACAAAATACCAAACCTAACTTTTGAATTCAAGCAGATTCTGTCCCCTAGAAAATTTGGTTTGGATGGTCCCCATAATGTAAGAATTGGGATTATGTTCCTTTACATGATTTTTATCCCATATAGTTTTGGATAGTCCCACAAAATTTTATCCCATTTGGATTCACAGATTTCATGCAATGTGCAAAACAGTGGAAAGATGTCCTTGGGCTTCCATGCAGTTTGGCCCATTTTCCTTCTAGATCATCTCTAGGGCCTCCAAATCACATCCTACTATAATGAAATAACCAAAACAAGTATAATTTCCATTCTTAACAGTGATAAACATTGAATAATAAAATATAATGATAAGTAAAATTTTTTATTATATTTGTAATTTTAAATATAAAACCAGTTTAAAGCAGTGGTTTAAAGGTGAAATAAAGAAGTGAATCATGGTACGATCATCCCCTCGACAGGATGATCTTGGATAGAATTTTATTATCCCTATATAAGTCTAGTTTTATATCATATATCATATCAAATTCCCTAGGATTTTTGTGGTATCATCATGGCCTTCATACATTGGGTAGAGATCCCCTATCTAAAAGGATATCTTGGTAGGGTTTATGGCATCATTAGGTATAAAATACCCTACTTAGTGGGAGATTTAAGTAGGGTTTGCATTATTTTCATGAGTATAATCCCCTACTTGGTGGTTGGATCCAAATTTGGGTTTAAGGTATCTCCTAGTGGTCCAGGGCATGATTCCCTATCAATGTATCATGACTTGAGACTCAGAAGGGTTAGTGGAATCACCCAGAAAGTGTGATCCCCTATATGATTTATATGATCTTTTGAGTTCTAGATTAGGTTCATGGTGTCATCTAATGATTCTGGGTGTGATCCCCTATCTAATGATATGATATCTTCATTATTTATAATAGGTTTTTAGGAGTCCCTCATCTAGGATGGTTGTAACCCCCTATCTAAGTATCAAGATCCACTGAGTGATAATGTGACTTTCTTTATGGTTAGACCAGACAAGCATGATCTCTCAAGTGTACACCACCTAGGATGGTGGGGATGTTCTGTCAGCTTGGAGATACCTGATGGAGCATATTCCCTCAGATTAGTTCTATCAGGGATGGCATGGTTTTTCCCAATGAGAGAGATCTCTAGTACGAGTTCCATATGGGATATTAGAGTGATCCTTGATGAGGATTACCTCTTAGATATTCCATTTGGGATGGAAGGGCTCATGGAGTGAGTTTCCCTGGACAAGCATTACCTTTGATCCTTGAGTATAATCCTATGGTAGACTATGAGGTTGGGACCTCATGAGACTTGGAGTCTAAGATGAGTATATATGGATGGTTCTAAGAGTCTTTGTGATATTTTTACATATCTTGTTTGACACACCATGTGGATTAAGATGACTAGTCATGTATAGTTGAGGAGTGGTCGAGATAGAGTTTCTTATTCTCTCTTGCTTGAGTTCCCTATGGATTGGGTCAATCCTACTATCACCTTTCAACTTATCCCTTTTATTTTGGGTTTTGGGGTGCTTACTTGGTATTTTTATACTCACCCATACACGGTCTTTTCCCGTACATGTCATTTCCTATGTGGATGACAGGTCTTTTGATGGAGTCCCAGGAGGACTTGGAGCAGGTGGATATCAGTGAGCTAGACAGATAGAGGTGTATATTGGTGCTTTATTGATGTGTATTTTGGTGATTTCATCTAACAGAAGTCCCCTCCATCTGACCAGGTTTGACTCTTTTTCATTTTTTGGTGGGATTTTATTTTTCCCTTTTACACTTTCAGTACTTTTTGTGTACTTTGATTGCGGGATAGATGTATGCCAGCATTTTTTCAGTATTTTTATTATCTATGCATTGTTTCATAGATATTTATGTGGGTGCGTGTGTATAGTTACCATAGGATAAGGTCTCTTGTATGTGTGATATGCCTACTTGTTGTTGGTCACTGGCCCCTGGCCCATTGGAGGCAAACTTAGGGTAGTCATGGCTCGGGCCCCAGTGGTTTAGGTCATGAAAAAGTGTTATCATATTGGGTTCGTCCTTGGGTTAGTGTAGATATGTACCCATGGTGAGAATTGTTTGGGATTTATGGAAACCATTCTCTAGTGTGTCGAGTTCAAATTTCAAAACAGGGACTCCAGTGTTGGTGCGGCGGACAACTTATCCATTCACCGTGACTATGATAACCTACTTGTTGACTTAGTACTTTGAGGCACTAGTTTTAGGGAAATTTTGGTAAATTCATCATATAGGACTAGGTTTTAGTTTCCATGTATTTATTGTTTTATCTCCCTAGATATGCTCTTTAATCATGGTGTGTCCTGATACTATTTCAAGGCGCCTCTACGATGATAGCTAGATAGGGTTCCATGGTAGGATTATGATGACGATCATCCCAATAGTGAGGCTTTAGTGCAGGGCACTACACAGGATATTGTACCTTTGGGTGGTCCACTGGTTGATCCACAACCTATTGAGCAGTCAGTTGTGCTAGAATTTTAGGTCAAGGATGTGCACAAGTTGAGTGCATTGCATGAGTTTCATAGGAAGTGACCTTTGAGGTATTAGTGTAATCCAGCCCCCAAGAAACTAATGACTGGGTTGTGGTGATGACACCTCTTAATCACATGGTGTTCCTAGTGGTGAGTCTTCTATAGATCTCGGTCAGGAGATGGTGGATTCTGGTGTGGTAGACCCATGATTAAATGATTCTCACTTGGATAGAGTTTGAGTTTCTCTTTAGATAATTGTTTATCTATCCATATTGAGATTGGTACATATCCAAGAGATTCTACAACTTTAACAGGATAGCATGCCCATGGTAGAGTATTTGATGAGGTTCATATACCTATAACAATACTCCCTATATATGGTTTGAGATCTATTTTTTATATCCTAGACCTTTGAGTGGGGATTACACCAGGATATCAATACTTCAGTGATATCGCTATGTATTCTCACCTATGTTGTGGTGCTTGAGTGGCCCTTGGTGGTGGATATGTTTCAAACTGAGTAGATTCCAACTATTAGTGTTGGTAAAATAGGAGCTTATATCTCAGTAGTAGGTAGTCAACGGTAGTCTCAGGTATCTGGGTGTTTGATATTATTTAGGAGGCGATCCTAGGATGGAGGGACTGTGGCCCAGGTCTCACAGGTCAGATCTAGTCATCCATGAAAGAGGTGGAATTTTACTTGTGACAGACAGGGACATATCACATGAGATTTTCTAACTCAACGTGCTAATGATAGGGATACAGTTGATGGAACTCCCTGGAAAAGGCAGTTATAGGATCATGGAGTTCCACATGATGGTTAATGTGGTGGAGGAGTGGGAAGAGTAGCAAGATGTGGTGGATGGTTCTATCTATTTCCACCACCACCCCCAGGTGGTCTATTCCAGACATAGGGAGCTAGAGGATAGGGTGAGGATAAATATATTATGCCTATAAGCCAGAGGATCCAAGTATAATTATAGGTACACTATGTTTCCTTTCTATATTTTCAATATTATTGTTAGACACTGTTGATAGGTACTCTATTCTTTATACTTATTGATCGAGGTTTATCTATGGTGACATGGGGTATTGATAGAGACCCATGAAGGTGATGTTTAACATATCTTATAACTTGTGAGGAAGATGTATGCTTACCCCACCTATATTATTTCTTGTGATATGATACAAAACCATGCAGGTGAGTTAATACAACCAAAATTGGATAGTGTTGAGGTGTGGCAGGCAGGTTCCTTCGACTTGTGTGTTCGGAGTAGGGTTTCATGTTGGAGTGTTGGAGAAGGCTCTGAAAATACTAGAGGATCCTTTATGCCTGACTCGTATGTTGGAGGCTCCTACATTTAGGATCATTGACTACACACTTAAATTGGGAGTGTGACCTAACTCTGGGAGGATATTTCCTCTCATAGAATTTTTTTGTAGTGAAAGGGAGTCCCTACAATGTTTCCTTAGTGTGGATTGGTTCCCTACCGTCTATGATGAGATGGTTTCCACCAGTGGGTGTGGCGGTGTTGCTAGATTTTGGGATGGATTTCCTCCTTTATAGAGGATAGATCCTAAGATAAATAGGATTATCTCATGTGTGGGTAGATACAACCAAATTTTATCAGATTTCTAGTATGACATGTGGATTAGTAGTGTTATGATATTTCGGTTTCCTACTATAGTATTTGAGTTAAGTACATATACCCAAGTATGTTCTAGGTTTATATCCTAGTTGAGGGTTGTTTTCTATATATATTTTCACCTAGTTACTACCTCGATATTTGTGTCAGTATATTAGTTGACTCTCATGGAGATTCATGAGTTGTGGTGTAGTTGGAGGTTTTTAGATGGAGGGTCGGGTAAGGCCCAGTATGTTCACTTAGATATATGTGTTATTCTTTGTTACCCTTATGTTCTCAGAACCAAAGGTGAACATGACACACTTGTGGATGGTGTAACATATCTCTAATTGATAGTAGTTACCCCTCCACTTTTTCAGCAATTCTAGGAGGCACAACTAGAAGATTCTGTTCACAAGGTCTTGTGTGACCGGATATCCACAGGACATTTTCTTGATGGATTTTTCAAAGGTGGGTAGTACATTGACCTTTCAAGTATTTTTGGTGACACTAGTACTTATATGAGATGTGGTGATGAGGAGGTTTCTTTCCCTAAGTATTACACCCAATAGAGGATATTTTCTAAGTAGAGTGAACCATTTGGGTTCTAAAGAACATGATTTGGGTATGTATGTTGGTGTGGTGTCATTGTCACTCCACCATCAGCGTATCAATAATTGAATCCACGTTTGGTAGTCCCTTAAGGTCACCAATTTATTGGTTGGAGATATTAGGGATAGTTTTTATGGGACTAGAGTTGGTTCTAGTAGTGGATGTTGAGGATGTAGTCCTGCTAAGGGTAGATGAGGATTATCAGGTTACATCTATATCTGCATTGGGTTAGAGAGGTGGTGTACTTCTAGACATTGTGACTACAGTTGGACAAGTTTCTTGGTGTTTTCCACCTATTTTTGTTGAGGATGCACATACATGATTTGTTTCATGTTGTTGACCTGGTTTGAGATGGACTTTGGGTGTGGTTTGGCTTTTGATTTTTCCCTGAGTGTGTGTGTGTGTGGTTAGCATGGGAACTCTCTAGATAGATCACTAGCATGGGAGATCCAATTATAAGATCAGTTTATTTCCCCTTGTATGTTGGATATTTCTTTTTGGGGTTGAAAAGTCTTAAGGTAGAGAGAATGTAGCGACTCAGGTTTTTTCAAGAAGATATTGAAATATTCATTGAAATATTTTTGGATCTAGACACTGATTCAATGTGGGATTCCAGGGCTCGGAGAGCCTTAGTGTGGTGATATTAAAAATATTAAAAATATTAAAAATATTTTATCATGTGCACATAGTTTTTTAGTAAAATTGGAATAACTCATGATTGAAATCTTGGGTTAAAAATATGATACCACGATTGAGTTTAGAACATGTTTTTACACTAGGCATGACATAAAGTTTATCTATGTCGAGTTCTCGGTTGAGGGCGTGTTGGCAGGGTGTAAAATAGAGGTTTATTAATTTAATAAAATTAAATTAATAAAATCTTTTCCCCCACCCCCTTGGGTTCTTATGTATGGCATAGGAGGATCCCTCTCCCCTACACAATGGACAAACTAAGGTGGAACCAAGGAGAGGAGGCATCACCGATCTTTGATATTGATGATGGTCACCCTTGAATCGTGGTTCAACATCTTCAAAACATGGATCTACAACCAAAGCTTTAGCATTTCTCCACAAGGTAGTAATATTTATGGTATTTATATCTCGATTTCCTATGATGCATTTTTTAAGTTTTTAGAGCCCTATTACAATTACTAGTGATCCCCTAGAGGTGGATTGGTGGGTTTAGGTGGAAATCAGGGAGTTTCGAGTGGCTCATAGGGAATTCTCATTCAAAATTCCCGATCACACGATGTGTAGTTCAGAATAATGTGTTTTGTGTTCTTCTTATTCAGTAATGATGAACTTGGTGGACTACATGTCATTTATTGGGGGTGCACACCATATAATGAGCCTAGATTGTGTGACTAAGGTACATGGATAGACGTATCATGTCAAGGGACATGGATGTATGTATGTACATGTCCAAGTACATAGGTATAGGGTACCGGACACAGGCACATATAGAGGACACAGCCAAGTGGTCGAATATCCAAGACATGCCATGTATCGAGGGTACACTCCATGCATCGTGACATGGACATCCAACCATGTATGGGTGAGGACATTCCCAGAGGTTCAGATAAGGTCACACGACATGTGATTTAGGTTACACTCCATATTTACTCTTACATGTCGAGTGCTGAGAGGGGACATAGCTTGGGGTTGGTTTTTAAGAGACACACCATGTATTGCGGGTACACATTGTGTACTGTGGTTATACACTATTTATACCACAAAGATACTTTTCCCTCACACATCTTCATATTTAAGACTTGAATAGATTCCCGCGATTATTCTATCCTGGGTAGTTTTCCATGTTGGATGCAATGGTGGCCATGGTTTTAGCATGTGAGATGCCACATGTGGTGAGGTTGGTAGGTATCTTAATAGTGACGTATAGACTAGTATCGATTGAGTGGTTTCCTTTGGTCTATGACTATGAGGTTTTAATGTGTCATTGTGTCCTCATCATAGTATTTTTATCCCATTGATAGGATAATATCAAATAGATTTTTTGTATCCCTCCAAAAGTTTGAGGTAAGATCCTCTATCATATAAACTTCCCTAGGTGGGGTTCGTGGTATCGTCATGACGTTAATATATTGGGAATAGATCACACATATAGTAGGATATCCCATTAGGGTTTATGGAATCATCATTTATATGATCCCCTACTTAGAAGGCAGTTTTAGTATGGTTTGTGGTATCTTTGTGGGTACAATCCCCTACATAGCAGTTAGATCCAGATTTGGGTTTTCAGTATATCCTAGAAGTCATGGGCATGATTCCCTATCTTTTTATCATGAATTGAGACTAATTATTGTTGTTTGAATCCCATATTGGTCCTAGTTGTGATCCCCTATTTGAGTGATATGATCTCTAAAATTTTGGATTGGGTTCATGATGTTCTCCAGCAGTTCTGGGTGTGACCCCTATCTGATGAGATTAGATATTTAGTGTTTCTGGTAGGGTTTGAGGAGTCCCACATCTGATATGGGTGTGATCCCCTGTATGATTATCAAGATCCACTAAGAAAAAACATGTCTTTCATCATGTAAAGACTATATGAGCATGATCTCTTTGGTGTACGCTGCCTGTGATGGTGGGAATGTGTCATCGGCTTAGTGATTCTTGATAAAGCATGTTCCCTCATATGAGTGTTGTCGAGTATGGTAGGGTTTTTTCTAATGAGATGGATCTCTCATATGAGTGCCATCTGAGATGGTAGAGTGATACATTATTAGTATTACCTCTTGGATGTTCCATCTGGAATGATAGGGGTCGTGGAGTGATTTTCCCTAGATGAGCATTACCATTGAGCCTTGAGTACAATCTTATGTCTAGTTATGAGGTTCGGACCTCATGAGACTTTGAGTATGAGATGATTATATCTGGGTGATTCTTGGAGTCCTTGTGGAGTTGTCACGTATCTTGGTCGACACATCATGTGTATTGAGCTGATTATTCATGTATAGTCAAGGAGTGGTCGAGATGGAATTTCTTGTTCTCTCTCACTTGAGTTCCCTATGTCTTGGGTTGAGAGGACTGTTTCCTTTCAGTTTCTCCCTTTTATTTTGTGTTTTGGGGGGCCTAATGGGTATTTTTATACTCACCCCTAAATGGTATTTACTCACACATGTTGTGTATTATGTAGATGATGGGACTTTCAATGGAGTACCAGGAGTACCTAGAGTAGGCAGAGCTTAGTGAGCTAGAAAAACTAAGGTGTATATCATTTCTTGACTGAGGTGTGTTTTGGTGGTTGAATTTTATATTAGTCCCCTCCATTTGAGTGGGATAGACTCTTTTTCAGTTTTTTGTGGGCTTGTATTTTACCCTTTTATGCTTTCAATACTTTTGTTATACTCTAATTGTGGGATAGATGTATGCATGCATTTTGTTTCAGTAATTTTATTATCTATGAATTCTTTCATGGAGATATATGTGTGTGCATGGGTATAGGTACCATAGGCTAAGGCCTCCCATGTTTGTGATATGCCTACTTGGTTTTGGTCACCAGCCCTTGGCCTATTAGAGGCGGGCTTGGGGTACTCGCAGCTCAGGCCCCGGTGGGTTGAGTCATGAAAAACACTATAAATCAGTCAAATTTCATTACTTTTAATATTTTCAAAATCATTTATTATATTTTTCTATTAATTAATAAGATATTGTGTCGGCATTTCTTAAGCATTTAAAGTAATTATATAATCATAAAAAATATAAATAAATTAACATCATGAAACTCATTTCATTATTACAAAAATAATAATTAATATTCCTTCAAAACTTTCTTTTGTCCCAATGTGAACACATAATAGATATTTAAAAGTAAGAAAGTGACATTTTGTATTTTTCTTTACTTAAAATATTATATAGGTCAATTTCATGGAAACGTATCCCATAAAAAATAAATATAAATCCTAAGGTGTTAAGGGTATAAATACCTTCATCTAATAATATTTAAGATGAAAAATGGTGGTCATGTCATTTATTTTTAACCTAGATTAACCTGATTTGACCTTTTGTTGTGGGAATGAATTTGTATTGGTTTTACTATTCATTATGACCAAAAATTGAGTTGGAATTATTAAATAATATTAATTGTGTTGATTCAAAATATGGGATTCATTTTTAAAAAATCAATCCCTATAATTGGCATAAATTCATTTTATAATAATCCCTTAAAGTGTGAAAAAAATGGTTTTTCGATAAAAAATCATTTTTAAGTCTAAAATTTTTTTATACTAAGATCACATATAATATTGATTCATATGTAATTAATTAGATTAGTTATAACTAAATTATACTGATATTAATTTTTAATCAAATTCAAAATATTATACGGCTTTTTTAGTGAAAATAAATGATAGTTTTACAAAAATCAAAGTTTTTCACTATTCACTAAAAAATCAATATTTTCTGAAAAATCCCAAAATTTCACCCTATGTTAATTTTTTGACATGATGGTTTAAAAAAAATATTTTTTATAATACAATTTCTAAAATTGATATAAATTAATTAAATTATTTTCTCATAAAAAATTGTAGAAACATTTTTTATGCAAATATATTTTTGAAGAATGTAAATAATTTACAAAAAAAATTAGTACTTATTTACCAATATATTTTATTTATATAAAATATTTATATATAATTTTCAAAAAATGGTTATTCCTATTCATACCATCAATTTTAACATCTAGATTATAATAGTCATGTTTAAATATTTTAATAGTATATTAATGTTTGTTTAAACTCTGTGTTGTGGGTAACACAAGCTATCTTAGAAATCAAATTTATTTAAATAGAAATATATTCTAAAATATATGGGTGTTACAACATTAAACTTCATATCCTAAAAACTTGGGACGGTACATGTCATAAGGTGAATGTTTACACTGAAAAAATATTCTCTATAAGAGTTATCCATGTCGGAACTTAAGGGTCATGTCATAGCTGCCTCAAAATTGGAAGAACCTCCAAAATGATCCTATAAGACTCAATACCATATCTATATCACCTATGTTAAAAATACCACATCCATGACATATATAATTCTACCATGCCTTAAGAGTCTATTATTCATAACTTACCAAGTATCATTCAATGTTGTTCAAAATTCCATAATTATAGCCTTTCTCAAATTTATTACCTCCGGTGAATTCCAGAAGGTTCCTAAAGCCTTTTGAATCTATAAATATCCCTATTTTTTGCTTAGAAACATAAACATATCATCCATTATCCAATTATAATGTGATATGATCTCTAATAATCTCTCAAGTGCTCTCATTTTCTAAATCCTCTCTTCTCCAATCTAGAGTGTGTGCTTATGGTAATATCTTCTCACTCTCATATTCTTTTTCATTTTCTCCTAGTTTCTATTAATATTATTTTAATATAATAAAAGATATAATAATACATTATTGATTCTTATAAATCCTATATCTTCTTCATCTTCCTTCTATTATCGATGTTTAATACTTTTAAAGTGATGGATTTGAGTTTTCTTGCTATAGCTATTAAAATGAAAGAGTCTACTCTATTTTAGTTTTATTATTATACCTGTTAAAAAGATAATTTCAATTATAATTCTAGTTTCCTTATATAACCTAAAAATAAATGGAGTTTTGGTATCTTAGCTACTGTTAAATATAAAGTACTAATACATTTAATCCTCAAGCGATTGGGGTGTTAGACATAGGGGGTCTTCTTGATCTATTATCAAACATCCTCACCAAATTATGTGCCTTATTTACTTTATGCATTTTTATTTAATAATCAATTTTATTTATTCAATTAATCATTTCTTTAATCTATCAATGCACTTAATAATTTATTTTTTGAATTTCTATTTATTTTATTCTTTCACTTATATAATCTTTATAATTTTATCATTTCACTTTAAACTTTGATTTTTTTATCTATTTTAAGTATTCAAAGGGTTTTATTTATCTTCAACCTTTCTAAAATAGGTTTTTGTTCTTTAAGAATTTTATATTTTCCTTTGAATTTTTAAATTGAAATTCACCCCCCCCCCCCCCCTCTTACCATTTTACCCTATCCCGGCATATATTTGGTATCAAAGGGTTCTTGAATTTAATTATTTGTTTATTTTAAAATTCCTTCAAAGATTTTATTTTCAAAATATTTAACCTATTTTTCAAGAAATGTTCATTTTAAAAATGGATTTTTTAAAAACACATGGTACTCTATAAGGATACTATATAGGCCATGGTCCTTTTTTTATGGTAATAATTATGGTTATTGGAAAACATGAAAGTCTTCTTTTCTTATATATATTGGTTATCCCATATAGAAAATATTTGTACATGGTTATACTCCAAATACTAAAAAAGAAGATAAATGGACCACTTATGATATTTCTAATTTTAAATTAGATGGTAAAACAATTAATTCCTTATGTTTTGGTTTAGATAAAAATTAATTTAATCATATTTCTATATGAAAAATAGCTCATGAAATTTTAAAACTCTTAGAAGTAACTCGTGAAGGAACAAACAAAGTCAAATATGCCTGATTTGATATGTTTATACAAAACTTTGAGAGTTTCTCTATGTATCCTAGTGAATATATTAATGAAATATTTACTTGATTCACTGAAATTTTTAATGGTTTAAAGAATTCTGATGATTCTATTTCTAAAGAAACTATAGTCAAGAAAATATTTTAGGTTTTACCAAGAAATTGGGCACCCAAGTAACCAAAATCCAAGAATCTAAAGACATAAATAATATGGTGGTTGAGGAGCACATCAGTTCTCTCATGACATATGAGATAACTATAAAGAGAAAATCTGAAAATTAGGAAAAGGAGATCAAAAAAAATAAAAAGGAAATTTATTTCAAGTCAATAAATGTTGACACATATGAAAGTGGCACCAAGATTAATCATATTTACAAGAAGTTCAACAAGTATATGAAAAATAAATGACATTCTCAATACTTAAAAAATAAAAATAAAGAAATAGAATTTACTTGATTCAGTTTCAAAAAGAAGGTCCACATAAATCCATATTATCCCTTGAAAAAAGTCTAAATGAAAGAATATAGGTAAGAAAACTCTAAAATTTTCAACTTAGAGAGATAGAAAGGATTAAATTTAAATATATTAATCAAGCAATGAAATTACTAATTGCTTATTGGACAATATCAAAGTAAGTGATGAAGTAAATTATGTATATTATAGTTCTCACTCTTTTAATTATTCAACCTGATCTTTAAGTTATGATGATATTATTTATGATAGAGATCAACAAAAAAACGGTTTTTTTAGTTTTAAAAATTTAAATATCTTAAAAACAATACAATTTTTTTTGAAAAAGATCAACTTTTAAAAGAAAAAGATGATTTGGTTTTAAAACTAAAATAATGACCAAATATTGACAATTTTGAATTTAAAATTAAAGATCTAAAAAATAGTATTTCTCATTTTACCAAAGTTTTATAAACCTTAAATAAAATTTTGGGGTCTTAACGTATTGTTAAAAGTAATTTTGGTATTGGTTTTTCAAATCAATCATGTTTTCCCAAAAAAATTAAAACTAATTTTGTAAAAGGATCTTTACAAAATAAATTTTTTAATTACTGTAAGAAATTTGGAAATATTTTTACGAATAAAATTATAAAAATACTATATATGGTATACCTAAGAGCATTCATCTCTCATATAATACTTCTAATGATAAATCTTAACCTAAACAAGTATGTGTTCCATAATTTTATTAGTTAACTTAATTAGACCCAAGATATGGGTACTAAAAACATTAGTCTATTAATATTTTTTAGTATAAGGGTCTTGTGAAAAAACCTAATAATATACTTAGTATATGGATAGTGGGTGATTGAGGAACATGTGTGGTGATCCTTCTGGATCCAATCATCTCAAAAATATTAATAGAGGACATGTCACATTTTTAGGTGATTCAAAAGGTAAAATTATCGGTATAGGTATGATCATTTTCTCCAAATATATTTTAATCAAATATGTTTTATTTATTATTGTATTGAATCATGATTTACTAAGTATTATTCCACTATGTGATAGAAGTTTCAAAAAAATCAAAAATTATTTTTGTAAAGTTTTTAATTATAAAGGAAAGATTTTATTTATCATATATAATTTCGAAAAAATTTATATTATTAAGTTAAAATCTATTTCAAATCAAAATTTTAAGTGTTTAAGTGAACACGATAATGATTCTTGGATTTGGAATCAGTGCTTAGTTCATTGAAACATTCATTCTCTTATCAAGATCACTCATAATTGGATAATATAAGTTTTAATGAAATTATCTTCCAAAGATAACTTAATTTGTGAACCTTGCCAGCTTGGAAAGCAACACAAATATTCTTTCAAATCAAAAAAAATTATTTTCCATATTCTAAATCCTTACAACTAGTTCACCTTTAACTTTTTGTACAAACTTAAGTTTCCAGTATCATAGTTAAAAATTAAACTTTTGTAATTATCAATGACTATAATAGATTTTCATGGGTTTTCTTCCTAGATCATAAAAATGAGGTTTGTAATGTCTTTATCAAATTTTCAAGGAAATTCAAAAATTAAAAGGTTGAAAATTTATTTTACCTTAAAAGAGACCATGGTGGATAATTTAATAACAAAGACTTTGATGAGTTTTGTGCTTCTCAATTCTATCATCACTCCTTCTTCACTCCTTGAACACCTTAAAAAAATGGGATTTTTTCAAGATGAAATAGAAACCTCCAAGAAATTTCTATAAATATCTTGATTTATTTTAATATCCATCGATTATTTTTGATTTAGATGGTAAATACCACATTATTTATCATTAACCATGTTCTTATAAGACCAATCTTAGAAAAAAACCTACGAACTTTGGAAAGGAAAAATTATTAAAGTTGTATTCTTTAAAGTTTTCAGTTGTAAAGGATTTATCCTTAATGATAAGGATAATCTTGGAAATTTTGACCCCAAATACATTGAAGGTGTCTTTATTGGGTAATAAAACTCAAATAAAGCCTACCGAGTCTTCAGTAAGATGAGAAAGACCCTATAAGAGTCAATTCACGTCAAATTTGTTGAGAATCATCCTAAATCACATCCCTTAAGTGTTCATGATGTTGAATGACCAAATTTTACCTTACCTAAACCAAAATCTAATAAATTAATTTAATATTTTCAAGAAACCTCTTCTACCCCTTTACCCAAGGCATGGGTTCAATCCAAATACCATTCCCTTAAGAATGTAATTAGTTAATTACAATATGGAACCTATACTAGAAGGATAGTATTAAATGAGATTAAATATTAATATTTTCTTTCTCACCTTTAACATCAATACATTTATGATTATATTAATTTGATAATTAGATACTTTTCATGAAAGAGGATCTAAATCGATTTCAAAGGAACATTGTTTGGACTCTTTTGGAATGATATAATAATCATCATATTATTAGCACCAAGTGGATTTTTATGAACAAACATAATGATTAAGGAATTATCATTCATAAAAAGTCTTGAATTATTGTCAAATTATATAATCAAGAACAAGGTATTAATTATGGTGAAACATTTTCACCCATTGCACGGTTAGAATCCATTAGAATCTTGTTGTCATTCACTGATAATTTTAATTTTAAATTTTTTCAATGTTTGTAAAAAGTGATTTTATAAATGGTTTTATTTATAATAATTTTTTTGTGGATCAACCACCCTGTTTTGAAAGCCCTAAATTTCCAAATCATATTTTCAATTTAACCAAAACTATTTATGGTTTAAAATAAGCCCATTAGGCTTGGTATGAGAGGTTAACTAAATTTCTTTTATCAAATTATTTTAAAATGGGAAAATTCAATCCCACTCTTTTTATCAAAACTTTTTCAAATGATTTATTAATTGTTCAAATTTATGTTGAGGATTTTATTTTTTGGCTCAACTAAAGAAACTCTTTTTGATGAATTTTTTTATTTAATGAATAAAGAGTTTGAAATTAGTTTTATAGTACAACTCAAATTATTCCCTAGTTTTAAAATTTTCCAAAATTTCAATGGAACTTTTCTAAACCAAAGTAAATACACTAATGAAATTCTAAATAATTTTGGCATGGATCACACTAAGGAAATTATAACACCCATGAGTACAACTTGTAAGGTAATATTGGATAAATCTTGGAAGTTGATTGACAATAAGGTTTATAGAAGTATGATTGGATGCCTACTTTACCTTATTGTGACCTAGTCATGCATCATATTTAGTGTATATATTTAATCTTTTTTTCAATAAAATATAAATGAATATCATTTTAAATCTCTAAAAAAATTGTATTTTAAATGAACTAAAAACATTGGTTTATTTTTTAATAAGGAAACCTATTTTGAACTTACTTGTTTTCTGATACTGATTTAGGAGGATTCCAACTAGATGGGAAAATTAAGGTGGAAATTTTCATCTACTAAGAAAATATTTTGTCTCATGGAGTATTAATAAGAAAAAATTTGTTGATATTTCTAAATATGAAGTGGAATATATAGTCGTTGGGAGTTATTGTGACCAAATCATATGGATAAAACATACTCTATGAGAATTTGGTCTTACATATTATAATTTTCCTATCAAGTGTAAAAACACTAGTGTGATTAGTATCTCTAATTACCCTATCCAGTGCTCTCACACTAATCAAATTGATCTGAGACACCATTTTATTTGAGATCACATTTAAAAAGGTGATATTGTTCTTAACTTTGTTTTCTCCAATCTTCATCTTTCTTATATATTTAATAAACTCATTACTATTGATTACTTTGACTTTATTAAGGGTGATTTGAGTATGATTATCTTATGATATTATCACTTAACCTTAGTAAGCTTGATAATTTTTTAATTTGATTTTGAAATTAAATTTTTTTTACTAAAATATTTTCTTTCTTTTTATTTCAAAAAAAACTGTTTTCAATCTTTTCATAATTTTGGAAAATTAAAGTGAGTGTGATACTCCAAGAAAAATATTCATATCTAGATACAAATAAGTGGTTGTGGTTCTAATACAAATTCACTTATAGGTTCTTACCTCAAAAAGGGCTAGTTGTATTGTTAATTAAATCTTTACCCTATGAATGAGTAGCATGCCTTTACTACACACCTATTTTGACACTCTTAGAGAATTCACTATGTTTTATTAACTTAAACTTTGTTAAAAATTAATGATGGAATGATTTTTAAAAAAATTACAATATTTTATTTATTTCATTAAGTTTTTTTAATTTATATGACCCCTTTATCTCACAAAACGTATTATTTGAGGGGGAAATAATCTTGTTAATACTGAAATGATCCTATAGGGGACACCCTTTTTTTAAATAATTTTTTTTTCAAAAAATTTATTTTACTCTTGTGCTTCTTTAAAAAAAATTAAAAAGTTTTATTTCTTTATTGAGTTATATTTTTCAAATTAATTTTTTTTATTTTCTTCTACCTTGAGCTTTAATAAAATTTTCATTTTAATTTTTCAATTTTATAAAATTTTTAAAAATCTATTTTTTTCACTATTTAAAGATCATTAATGATAATAAATGTAATTTTTAAGTTATCATTTATTTTATTTACTCTAACACCATCTATGAATCCTTTTTTATAATCTCAAAGGTGGGTAAGTTTTTATATTATTGAATTTTTATGTCATGGGGGTTTTTTTAAGGGGAGAAATATTTATAATGTCATAAATATCTAGTACTCATTTTTCTATATTCTATTTTCATTAACTTATTATTCAAGTGTTCTTTATCATCAAAAAAGGGTAGATTCTTGTGCTTCTCACCTTATTTAGTTTTAATGATCAGAAACGCTCATTAAAGCTTTTAACAATTTCACTTAAGTGGTTGGAAGTTAGAAACTCATGCTTCACATCACCACCATTCCACAACACTCTACACCATGCCGCAAAAAGTCTTAGAAAAATAATTATGGTGTAATGGCAAGGACCACACCACAGTGAGACTCGATCCAACTTCCTCTCCGAGAGTTATAATGAAATTTTTAAAATTAATGTCATAGTCATCTTTAGATCCTACAAACTCAGGAAACATCATTTCATAAGGTAAATTTATATGTTTTAATAATCATATTTGTAGGATCCATCCATTCCATAACTTAAGGTCTACACCATAGCTACCTTCAAATCAAAAAAAATTCCAAAATGATCCTAAAATACTCTATGTCATAGCTCTAAGCCCTATTCCATAAATACCACCTCCATGGTGTACATAATACTACCATGCTACAAAAGGTTGTGATCTAAAACTTTTTAGGAAGCATTAAATGTTGATAAAAATTCTATAATTATGGTATTCCTTGAAATTATTATCTCTGGTAAATTCTAGAAGGTTTCCAAAGCTTTATGAGCCTATAAACAGACCTCTTGATGTCTTGTAAATATAACCTTCTCATCCATTCTCCTACACTAATGTGCTACAATTACCAATTTTCTCTTAAGTGATATAATTTTTTAAATTCTCTCTTCTCCAATATAGAGTGTATACTTATTGTAATATCTTCTCACTCTTATCTTCTTTATCATTCTCTACTAATTTTTATTCATATTCTTTTGAGAGAATCAAGATTATACTAAAACATGATTGATTATAATAAATCCTCTCTATTCTTCCTCTTTCTACTATTACCAGTGGTCACTACCTTTACAGTGAAGTATTCAGGTTTTCTTTCCATAATCGTAAAAAGGCAAGGTAATATTATCTTTAAGGTTTCTATCTATACCCATTAAAAATATAGTTTCAATTTTTAATTTTGGTTTCTTTCTATAACCTAAAAATCATGGGAGTTTTGGTATCTTGGATACCATGATAGCCAAGGGACTAATATATTAAATCCTCAAATAGTTGGGGTGGTACACATAGAGGCTCTTCGTAAACTATTGTTGAACTTCCTTACCAAATTTTATGCCTTATTTACTTTCCAAATTTTTATTTATTAATAACTTTCATTAATTAACTTAATCATTTGTTTAATAAATCAATTCACTTAATTATTTATTTTTAAAATCACTCTTTATTTTATTCTTCTACTTATATAATCTTTATAATTTCATCATTTCACTTTCAAATTTCATTTTTTTAACTATTTTAAGTCAATAAAAGTTTTTATTTAAATTTAATCTTTCTAAAAGTGGTTTATGGTATTTAATAATTTTATATTTTCCTTTAAATTTTTAAAGGGAAATTACCCCCCCCCCCCCCTCTTTCTATTTTACCCTACTCTGACCAATAGTTTCATAAAAATGTTTATTTTAATTATAAATATTTTAAGTAATATATCTAATTATAAACATATAAAAAATTAATAATTAAAAAATATTCAAAATAATAGATGAAACAAAGTATCAAACATCACAAGGATGAGTTAAAAAGTTTAATTTAGGAAAAATATTTTTGGGGTGCTAGTTTTTGGATAGAATGTGATTCTTCGTTTCTATATGTTCTAACTAGTTATTGATACACTAATAATTTATATCAAATATTATAATTATATGTGTGTGTATATAAGGAATATCCTTTAGGATCATAAGTTTATATATTCTATATATTTATTTATTTTATTAAATAAAAATATTACTAAATCAAATATAGTGGATATGAATCAAAAATGGATGTATTCAAATTGTATAATGGAAGAATATCAAGATAGGGTTAAAGAGTTCATCAAGTTTTTAAAATATCAAGAATATAACCCTTATCAAATCCTTTATTCATGTTTATATTATTGTTATTAAATACTAATTAGTCCAGATGAGTTGGAAGAATGCTTTATATTTTATGGAATAGATTGAAGTTATTAAAATTTGACTAAATATAGGGAAGAATGGAATGTTTCTAATGACTAGGATAACACTATGGTTTATAGATCATTTGATATGATTACAAGTGTGAACAATGATGAAGATCATATCAAGGATATGATTATAAGTGTAAAAGATGATAAAGATCATATGAGGAAATGATAATGATAGTTCAAGATGAAATTTGTAATTACCCAATGCTATTTCAGAAGTAGAAGAGTTGTGAAAAGATTCCATTATATGTTGATTATAATAAATATACAACATTTTCTACCATAATGAAGATACATAATTTAAAAGATGGAAATAAATGGATTAACATTGGATTTACTGAACTAATTTCCCTATTGAATGATACAATACTAGGAAATAATGATATTCCTTGCTAAATATATGATGTTAAATTAATGTTGTGTTCAATGGGTATGGTCTCTGATAGATGCTTGTCCATATGAATGTATATTATTTAAAAAGGATCATGAATCACTTAAAAATGTCTAAAGTGTAGTGCATATCGATACAAGAAATATGGATAAAGTCATTTAAAAGTTATATGGTACTTTCTTATCATTAAAATGTCTTGATGACTATGTGGAAGTGAGGAGACTACAAGGAAGTTTATGTGGCATAAAGATAAAATAAATCATGATGAGAAACTTTATCACCAAAAAAACTCTCTTCATTAGAAGAAAATTGATAACAAGTATCCTAAATTTGGAAAGGAATTGAGAAACCTTCATCTTACACTATCTATTGATGGATTGAATCCTTTTTGTTTATAAAGTATCACTCATGGTACATGGAAAATTATGTTGGTAAATTTTAACTTTCCATATTTGTTATGCATGAAATGAGAATACATTATGTTGGATCAATTTATATCACAACCAAAACAATTAGGTAATTATATTGAAGTTTATTTGGCTTTATTAATCTAAGATCTAAAGTTAATGTGGGATTCAGGTGTTCTGTTGTATGATGATTATAGAAATAAAGATTTCAGATTGAAGTCCATATTGCATAGAATGATAAATTAATTTCCTTATTATGGGGATTTTTTAGGATATATAATTATAGAAATTATAGGGTATCCCATTTGTGAACAAGGCACATACTCAGTTAGGTTAAAACATTCCTTAAAAACTATGTTTCTAGGAAATCAAAAAAAATTACATTGATGAAATAAATACCAATCTTGGATGACATCATTAAATGTGAATTTAGAAGAAGGTACAACATCATATACACTAATAAGTGATCAGAATTTTGAGAAAGTATAGTATGTGGTCATCACTTTTGGTAAATCTGTTTCAAAAAAACTAATTAAAACTGGTAGGAAAAAAAGATCTTTTTTTAATTATCATACTATAATTTTTTGTACATCATACATTTTCTTGATGTCATGCACATAAAAAATGTATGTGGTGGTGTCATTGGCACACTGCTAAATGAAACTAGAAATAAAGGATGAAATTTAGGCTAATTTGGACATGATTTACATGGGTAAAAGGGAATATTTAGTGCTACTAAAGGATGAAAGATGGACTTTTCATCCTCTAGTAGCTGACACTCTTTACAAGAAAGAGAGATATCACTTTTGAAACTTAATGAATGATTTAAAGGTTTCATATGGTTATTCATCAAATATCAATAATATAATTTTAATGACTAATTTAAATTTAAATGGATGGAAATCATGTGAATTTCATGTTTTAATGAAAGATTTAATTTCTTTAACTTTAAATTTCATTTTGACTAAAAAAATATATCATACATTAACTAAGATTTGTTTCTTTTTAAAAGATATATGTGGTAAAGTTATAGACCTAAAGAAGTTTACAACTGAGGAAAAAAGAAATTGTTTTCATATTAAGTGAATCAGATATATTCTTCACATTTTCATTCTTTAATATTATTGTTTGTTTGATGGTTCACTTGGTTAGAGAGATCTAGTTATGTGGTCGTGTACATTATAGATGAATGTAATCTATTGAATGGTATATAAATATTTTGGGTACCTAAAAAAAGTTATATAGAAGGTTTTATTTTAGAGAAATTTATTTTTGAATAATTCATTGAATTCTATACTGAAAAACTATCCAATGTGGAGAGAATTAGTCTCATAAAATATCATCACTGCAGGAAGCCTATGGGTGAAGGAATTTCCATAGTAGATGTTGTTGCAATTACCATTACAGAGAGAGAGCAAGCTCACCTTTACATTTTACATAACATTTTAGATGTTATTTCATATGTTGAAACCCACAAAGTAATTCTTAGTCATTTGAATCCATCAAGGGATAAAATCTTGATATCAAGTACACATAATCATAGTTTATAGGATGGTTTCGAGATCATATTTGTAACAAGTTAGTTTTAAATACAAATTCATTTTTTAAAAAACTTTGATGGATAGTTGAAGGACTAAGTTTTCATGTATTATATTATAATGGTTATTTAATTAATGTTTATATGTTTTATACAAAGGAATATGATTAATGAAGTACCATGAAAAATAGTGGAGTAACTCTTATGATAGAAATGATTCATGTATCTGGTACCAAGGATAGAAATAAAATTTACATGGATATGTTATAATTTGGTATCATCAAAAAAATATGGGAGTTGGATTATATAACATTGTAAGTTTTGATTTTCAGTGTATATTGGTTGATAATAAGGGTGCAATTAAAGTCACTGAATTGAGATTTGTGAAAGTGGATTTCATTAAGGAATGATACAAGGATGAACCACTCATAATGGAATCACATGTAGTAAAAGTATTTTATGTACCAGATCCTATAAATAGAATGTAGTCAATTGTTCTATTATTGACAAAAACCATTATAGGGTTAGATATTAATTTAACTGAGGATGTCCATTTCATTGGGATGTTGCAATCATTTCATGGTGTTCCCACTATATATAGGGTCTTTTATATTAGAGGGTACCATGAGAACATAGAATTTTCATGACAATATTCTTAAATATAAGTTATATAGCTAGATTATATCATTTTATGAGACAAAAATGATACAAACTATCAGGTTTGGAGCCTCATGGGACTTTGAGACAGGTTCTCATGGTGTACTCCCTTGGTAATCTTTAGTATAGAAGATTATGAAAGCATCACTTGCCAATAGAAAATCCATGTTTATATATTTCAAGGGATGTTTCTATCTATGGACATGTGTAATCATCCTTATACTTTAAGATTATTATGAATACATGACATGAGTCATGTATTTGGATGTATTAGTGAAAAATGTGATGACATATGTTCACAGTGAAGTAGGATACATTGGGCGCATCATGGGTAATATTGTATTAGTAAATAATGTGAGAGAAAAGATTTATCTCTTATGTTCATTAAAGAAATTTGATATCTTATGAAATTTAATGGGAATTGAAATAACTTATTAATTTCATGTTCATGATGGTGTTGTTGACAAGTTTATTTTTTTAAAGTCAAAGAAAGAGACATCAATCATATAGGTTGATGATAATAGCATGAAACCTACTTTATTAGAGATATTGAGATAAAGGAATTATATTACATAGTGTACATTCATAGGAGGTTACATGTCATTGTGACATTAACTTATTTCTTTATAGGAGGCTTGGATTGTTTCTAGATTCTAACCTTATAGTTTAGGTAATGTAGTATATTGTAACTGAGAATAGGGCCTAAAGGGTCACAAACTAAGTATATTCGGAACCTTAGTTAAATTATATATGGATTTGACATGATGAATAAATATTATTCATATACGTGGTTTAATAACTATTCATGTTGGTTTGATCACAAATATTTAATCACCAGTTATTTGAGAGAATATATATATGATTTGAATATTTAATAAATGTTTATTCACTAGGTAATTATTTATTTAATTACTTGAATATAAATTGTTTATTTATTCTTATTTATTCATAAGGTAACAAAATATTTATTTATTTAGTTTTGTGAATATTTAATAAATATTTATTCACTAGTTTCAGTGAATGTAATATTTATATATTTATTAGTAAATAATGTAGTGGCATTTATTTAATTAAATGAATATTCATTATTCAAGGACCAATAAATATTGAGGAGAATTAGTAGATCGATTTTAATGGTCTGGTGAGAAATGTCATATTAAATATTATTTGAATAAATTTTAATTTATTTATTTAGAAAAAATAATATTTATTTTATCAATACGTTTAACACCTATCAAGTAAATAATAATAATATTATTATTATTATTTAGACATGGGTCCACCATAAATTAAGAAAATAATAAGGTTCCCTGAGTAATTATTTATTTTTTAAACCTGGAACTATATAAACCTGATTATAAAATTTTGTGAAAGCACTGAAATTATATCATTGTACACAATGAAATCTAGAGAGAATCCCTTCAAGCCCTAAAGAGATCCATCCCCAGAACACTGTACAAAACAATTATCCTCCTCCACCAGAACAAATTATTCTCATCTTGAATAATTTGGTTGTGATCAATGGAAAACATTAAAAGCATTAGATTCATATTAAACATATTAGGAATATATGAAGAACAATCGGAGATTCCATTGGGAGGAGTTGAGGATACTGGCCATTTGACACTGATACACAGTGTGTGGATGAAATTACACATCGTATACCTAAGTTCACAATATCTAGACGTGTAATAGGATACATGAAACACCAAGTAGTAATGATATATAGAGAATTTAATTCACACCACATGTTAACCTAGCCATCCTAAAACATGGTATATCGGACCACACGACGTGTAGTTGGCGTACATGTTGTGTATTCTACATGGTTTAGTGGTGAAATTCACACTATCAGTTTGGACAAATATGCCACATAACACAATGTAATAATGAAAACCTATATCAGTAATGAGATACGTGGAATGTATTTGGTGTACACGTTATGTGACTCATTAATCCATGCATCCAAAGAATGTGTTGAGTCAACCAGTGGTTACGCAAACACATGGAAAGTGGAACACATGACATGTAGATCATTAGTACATGTCGTGTAATATGACCATGATAAATTCCAAATCCTTAGGTTTTTATACCTTTCATGACCCCTCCCTCCAAAGATACCCCTCTTGGGTTGGCATTAAAGGAAGAGAGATAATGACTCCTGAGTCCCACTTTTAGTAGGCCTCGGGTTGGCAACTAGCACCGAGGGTATAAAAATATCACATGTAGAAGTTTTTACTTTATATTTATTTAATAATTATTGGGAGATAGGATGAAAAACACCAAGAAATTACATCCTATAAAGGGGGAAAAAGGAAACCAAAACCATCCCATGATACATGTATAAAGTAAAAAAATACAAAACAAGTCTCCAAATAAAATACCCAAAGGAAACCTAAGGCAATGACTCAGTAATAGCTCCAATGTATAGGCTAGTAATGTCTAGCTCAATCCCTGAAGTCCTACTATAAACCTAAAAATAGTTTTTATATACATAGGGTGAGCATAACATGTATGCTCATTAGGATCATACCCAAGGTCTCTTGTGAACATGTGAAAATGTAATACTAATTCACCCATGATAAAATAGAAAAACCAACAACACCTAAATAGGAAAAATAACCAATCTCATCCTCGCCATGGAACTATCGCCAAAAAATGCATACAAGTATAGTAACATAATAGGAATCATATCTATAAAGGGTACCCCACACTACTTTTTTACTAGTTTGTCACTCTCATGCCCCAACATCATAAATACTTGTGCTATCATCCATTTCATAATTACTATGTCTAAAGACAGTTGGGAAACCACATCATCTCCCACTCGAAGACACTTGGTCCACCACATCACATCTCACCTGAAGATGTCTGGGAAACCACATCACACTACAACCATTACCATAACCAAAATATTAGGGTATCGTGAACATGAAGGAAATCAACCTCATGACCTCCTCCTACCATGCATGAATCCAACTATGAACTACCTAATCCTCTCATAAAACATCACTAATTGTGAACATTTGACTTCTAGGAATCACAACTTGTGCGTAAGAACCTCTCCTATAAGAGAGAGCATGGAAGAGGGAGTAGTCAGCCATCTATCCTCGCCATCATAGTTGTTTGGGAAAAATACTTGGAACCCAATACCATTGGGCATCGGAGTAAAAATACAACTTGGTTAGGGTTTATATAGAAATAACATAAAAAATACATGATAGATAAATAACACAAAATACCAACTTATTGTTTGCAAAAAGAGTACAAATATATCTCAATAAATCACCACGAGGTCTCACAATCTCCACAACTATCGTTACCACCTCAAAATGCACCACACCACACAAGAAATACACACACAAGCCGCATTCCATATTTTCTTTCAAGACAACCCTTTATAGATTTTCTAAATTACCAATCACTTTTATTTACCAAGCCCATTATTTTCATATTTAACTCCATCCCATTAATTTTTCATTCCATAAATTACTTTATTTTCCATGAATTAATTTACAACCATGTTCATTAATCATTACTACCCAAGCCATTTCATTATCCCTATTAACATTTCAAGTTCATTCAGTGTCTATCAGGAAACTATACAACACAACACATAAAAAATATTACATATCACGCCAATGAACCTCATTTCATAACCACCACACATTACAACCACTACACCTCTTTACCACCACACATCACAACCATCAAACATCTCTATAATAACACATCACTTCTTTTTTTAACAAGGGTATTTCATCGCAATTATTTCATTACGTTCAAGGGTATTCTCATACAAATTCAAGATTCCATTGGAAACCAATTTATTATCCAGATATACATTCTTATATTTTTTCAAGCATGGCGAGTTTAATCAAAAAATCATAAAAACATGAAAATATCAACACAAGTCAGATTGGAAAAGTAGTAAGTAACTATATAAGAAAAATTACAAGAGTAAGTAAAACTCATGAAATTTCATTATTCCCTTTAATTTCTATTAGGTCTATTAATTATAATTGTTAATATGATACATACTATCTCCCAAAAAGAAGAAAAAATCATGATAATATCACATGTACATCTAAAGAAAAAGAAGATGATGGATTATATTCCTCAATGAAACTTCAAATAATAGTCACCCAATAAATAAAGATCAGACACCATCAATCTTGAAGGAATTTCCATTGGATCCTATGCATAGAAATCCCTCATAAAAAACCACCCAAAACATAGAATAACTTCAACCATATTAAACTCCTAGATAGAATAAAAAGATGGAAAATAGAAAATATTGGGGGAGACACCTACCTTAATCCAAAGTACCTCAATCTAAATGATCCAATATGAATCGAGGAATTAGAAACACTAAGGGAGATGACTGGAGAAGGGGAGAAAGTGTAGGAGTGGACCAAGGGTTGAGGGAAGGTCTATAATTCAAAATAAAGAGAATTCATACTCCTATTTATAAACATAGACAAAAGACCCCCACCATGGTATGTTGACACCCCCCAAAACATCATGGTGAGCCTTGGTCAACACCTAGTTTAAATTCCCCACACCAGATCCTCTTTTTCCACCCATTTTAAAAGCGATATTTGACTGCCACCATGGCCTAGACCATAATGTGGTCTAAACCATGGTGGTTATTCTATCATTTTCCATAGCTCAACACTATAGCTCGATGCTAGTTACTTGGTTATTTTACCCTCACCATAACCAAGGCTATAATGCAGTGAGATCCTTTTCCCCATTTCACATAGGCACTCTACCACCACACCCAATGCCATACCCTCCATTGGGAATTTCCACTTTCCTGTGGAACATAGGCAGACCACTAGGCAAACACACCCAACACCACACCTCTAAGGAATGTCCATACAGTCTGTATTGCACTGGAGAACACCCAATCCAAAATTGTCTCCACTATGGATGGAAAAGTCATGTCACGTGTTTTGGTGCTACCAAAAGGCCCCAAGCATCATCTAAAACCTTCATATCAGTACCAAAATCTCCCAAAACATCTCAAATCCTTGAGAAAAACACAAAGGAAATATCAGGAAGGTGTGATCTATTACATCAGATACCACCCAAACAATTATCATCCTCGATAATCAAAAATTAACCCCAAACACAGAAAATAAATGGGGTTAAAATAATCATCCTATGAGATACCTCTCATGCATCTCATTACAACTGAAACACTTTCACCATCTCACACCAAAATCAAGACACCTGTTCCCTACACAACCATCTACACCATCATTTTAACCTTTAAACATCCCAAACCAATGACTACCACAACCATTACACAACACTGCTCCAAGCATAAAAAATAAGGAAACCCACCCCCCATATCAAGATATTATTCAATTTGGGTAGCACTAACTCATATTTGAAATTTTAAAACATTTTATAAACAAAATGCATCTTCATTGGGAAGGTATTTTCCCTTATTTATATATTGGGATCCATAACACACACCATTAACAAGGAAAAGGCACATCTCATAAATAAGAAATATTAAATCATTGCATCACCAAAGAAAAAAAATAAAACAAAAAAATTCAAAAAAAACTTGGGGTACTGGGTACACATCTATATATCATACTCCCAAGTAATCTACTCCAAGTCACCATGCCTCCATAGCACACAAACCAAAGGAATGGTTCATCTATGTGTAACCTTTTCTCAATAATTCAGGATAACTAATGGTCTCTCCACAAATGTTGCATCATCCTCGATATCCAAATATCCCTAGTAAATGACATGGGATTCGTCATAAAGATACAAACAAATATGGGAAATGTGGAAGACATAATGGATATTGTCTATCTATAGAAGAATTTCCAACTAATATGCTACCTCACCAACATACTCCAACACCTAAAAAGCCTTGATGAACTGGGGAGAAATCTTACTCCCCCTACCAAACCTTTGATTCCCCCTAATGTGGGAAAACCTTTAAGAATATATGGTCCCCAAACTCAAACTCCAAGGGTATCCTCCTATGATTAGCATAATATTTTTTAAGTCCTCCATCCTCTCATAAACTACCTAAACCTTCTTTGTCATTATATTACCCACATCAATACTAATAATAGATGACTCTCCAACCTCAGTATAGTATAGTGGGGTTTGAAATGACCTCCCATATAATGTAATAAATGGATCTATGTCGATGGATGAATGGTAGCTATTGTTATAAGTGAACTCAACCAAAGTAAAAAAGATTTACCCATGATTTAATGAAATATAAGATGAATTATCAAAACATATACTCCAATATTTGGATGGTCAGCTTTTTATGTCCATCTTTCTGAGGGTTGAAAGAAGTGTTGAGGCATAACTAAGTTCCAAAATCATGTTTCAATCCTCTCCAGAATTGAAAGGTAAAACAAGAATCTCAATTAAAAACAATAGATCTCAGAACTCCATACAGCAACACGACATCATCCACAAACCTCCTTATCAAAACATCCATAGTAATCGACTCTTTTATTGTTGGGAAGTGAGCCAATTTTATAAACCAATCCATGATTACCTAGATAGCATCATATCCTCCCTGATCCCAGGATAATCCTATGAATAATTCCATCAATATTTCATCCCACTTCCACTTAGGGAAATCCAAGGGTTGAAAAAAACTACCAAGAATATGATGTTATACCTTCATATGCTGGGAAACCATACATTAATCCATGAACTTTGACACTCCATGATTTATCTCGAGCCACAAAAATTGAATCCTCAAAACATGGTATATATTAGATACTCCTAGGTTCATGACTAAAGGTGAGATGTGAAACTCATAAAGGACTCCCTCACGTATACCCACTAAGAAGAATAACCTCCCCTAAAACAACATCTAGTTCTAACCATCCTCCAACCATCCCTCAGAGGTATCACCATGGAAAACATAGTCATACATCACCTATACCTCTAAGTATACACACTAATACTCCTCCACCCAGTACATCAGATAATATTTCACTTCTATATAAAATAAGAAACCTCCACCATCAACCACCCTGTATCTAAGAGTATGGTTGTTAACTCCACCATCACCCACCAAAAATCCCTAGACTCTTGAACTATATTCTTTTGTGGTTTCCTACTTAGTGTGTCAGCCACAAAATTCTCCTTCCCTAAGGTGTAGGATATCTCAAATTTGTAATACTAAAGAAACTCCATCCATATTCATTATCATTGATTCAGTTCATACTGAGAGAAGATATACCTCAAACTCCTGTGATCAGTAAAGACTACAAAGCTTTCTTTGATAAGATAGTATCACCATAGTTTCAACATAAACACAGCTATTGGTAGATACAGATCATGGGTGGAATAGTTATTCTTGTATGGAAGTAATTAAATAAACCCATAGGAGATCACCACCTTGTATTGCATCAAGATTCATCCCAATCCCAAATGGTATGCATAGAATAAAACCTAAAACATCACCCCTTACACTATCAAATGAAGCACCGTAGAGTTGATTAATCTCCCCTTAAGGTAGTAACACACTATTTATCACTGATTTTTTTATATTAAACCTTTTTAATTCATATCTAGATCCATTAATTGAGCCATAATCCATGATAAATCAGAAAAGAACCACTGGTAATGTCCTGTGAGAGCAAGGAAACTGAAAACCTCTACCAAATTCTTGGGTGCTACCCATGAAATAACTGCCTCAATATTTGATTGTTCTACAAACAAAAACTATTGGGATGCCACATTCCCAATAAAATACACTTACCACATCCAAAAATTTCACTTGGAAAACTTTTTATAAAGCTGGTGGTGTTAAAGGACCTGCAAGATAACTCTGAAAAGATCGGTGTACTAATCCACAGACATTGAGTAGGTCAATATTTAGTCAATGAACATGATGATAAAATGGTCTAGAAACTCATGGAACATAGATTTCATAATCCCCATGAACACAAGTAGTGTTTTCATGAGACCGAATGGAATAACCACAAAGTATAAGCTCCCATACTTTCATCTAAAGGAAATCTTTGGGAAATATTTATCCTCCACCCTCAGCTAATGATATCCATTTAAAAAACCAACTAGATCCCCTAAACTAGTACAAAAGATCTTAAATACTCATAAGAGGTTAAATATTCATTATTTTCACTTGACACAACCTTAGAGAGCATATACACAGCCTCAAACTACCATATTCATTCTTAGTGAACAAAACTAGAGCACCCTGCATCAATGCACTAGTCTGAATGAAACCTTTTTGTGTCAGGTCATCTATCTAAATCTTAAATTCCCATGACTCATATGGTGTAATCTGATAAGGATTCATAAAAAATGTAGAATCACTTGGTTTTAACTCTATCCCAAACTTGATGTCATGTAGAGGGGGTATCATTTCAACCTCTTTGGGGAAATCATCTAGAAATTCCTTGAAAACTCTGGGAATCCCTACCATATCAATGCCTAATTAATTTACTGATAACTAAACCACAAAGGAAATAATGGGATCTTCATGAATACTTCCCATCTGATAACATCATTCATCAATAAAAACTTCACACTAATCATTCATATCTGGAAACACGACCTTCCCCTAGAACAATCGATAACTGTGTGAACAAAATATAACTAATTCATGTCCATGATGGCATTTTACAATTATATTTGTAGAAATGATAGATCCCCCACATGAATGATGATGCCCCATCATTAACCTATACCCTAACACAGATAAAATAAAAAGGTCTGGCCACCAACTAGCATAGTCAACATCAAAGGTATATGAAGCCTCTCCACATCTATACCTAATGCACAGACTAAAGTGGGTGTAATAAAGAAGTGTGAGGCTACTAAATCAAACAAGGAATATATAAAGGTAGATGATAAGCTAATCATACCTCTTATGATCTCCATCCCCTCTAGTGTTGGAACCTATATGGAATGCAACTGTCCATGCCCAGATCCTCTACAACACTACTGATGATCACCTATATATACATGCTCTGGATTAGGTCCCTAAGTATGGGGGTTATCATAGGGCTCGCCTATGCCTGCTCTATCTCCTCTCGACTTTTGAACAAATGGGGGTGGAATATGTTACTACATTAGTTGTGCCTAACTACCCAAACCAAGCCATCCTCTCTGAGAATTTGGGTATTGAACCTGATAATGACCATAACCCATAAAGGTAAAGCACGCGAACATACAACCTCTAGTAAATTCTCAAGAACTAATATCCCTAAAAAATATGGAGCAGGAATCTATGACCAACTACCCACTAGTTGAAACCTTAATGTCCCTAGAATATAAGACCTTCCACTAATAACTCTACTCCTTAAGGAACCCTATTAGATCCTCTTTCATGGAATCCCTCCATGTGAGTTCATATGATTGATCACCATTGCCTTCTTCTACATCTTTGAATATGTTAGTAATGTAAATGGAGTAACTTCATATTGGATATATGTCTAGATTTAATCCTTAATACATCATTAATGGGACTCCTCATTAAGAAAAATATCAAGGGTGAAGCATAAAAGATCCTTAAAATGTATCCAAAACTCTCGCACTGATATACTCTCCCACTATAGAGAGAGTATCTCATGCCAATTATATTCCTTCATGGTCAATGATATAAACTCTATTCAGGACTCCTTATAAAATTATATCCATGAAACATATGTCTCATTCTTCCCATAAAGATACAACATCCACCACTGATGCAATGCACCCCTCATTTGACTAACTACTGGAGGAACCCAGCACTTCGATCGAGCTCAAATCAAACCAAAAAAAATCTCAAGATCCTCCAACTAGTGATAAATATCCATATTAGGGACAATCCCCTAATACTTTTCCAATACCTAAAATTGAAAATCTTGAATCACCCTCTGCCACTAATCATCCTCCTCAGTTAGATCAACCCTTCGGCTATCAACTAGGTCAGCCTGTAGTACCTCATCAGACTAAGCCACACATGTATGACTTCCATAAGCTAAAAAACAAGGATTAACTAAGTCTGATGGTATGTAATTTCATTAAGGATCATTAAATTAATTCATTTTAAACTTCTAAAGACAAACCAACTAAAACATGAACACAATCAATCATGATGCATGTACCTCTCCCAGGTCTCTACCCTACAAGTGTCACCACCTCACTTATTCATTCAATAGACTCTGGATCCTTGCATAAAATCATAGTGGGGGCCTAAAATATCATTTCCTAGCTAGTATTCATAGCCTATTTCACACACCAAGATTGACTAGAACTGTTTCCCTACTAACCCATTCAATACTCATAGTTCCTAACTCTAAATTCCATCTTATCACTCAACTCTACCCTTTTATACAACCCTATCATAACCCCTCCCACCAAAAGTACCCCTCTTTGGCAAAAAATAAAGGAATATAGATAATTACCTCTAATTCCTACCTTTGGTGGGACTCAGGTTGGTGACTAGAACCACGATTATAAAAAATGAAAATATGTAAGGCGTTTTCCTCTATTTATTTAATAAGTATATGGTGATAAGATAAAAAACACCAAGAAACTTCATCCCATAAAAGAAAAAAAAAGAAACCAAAACCATCCCATGATGCATGTATAAATTAAATAGATACAAAACAACCCTCTAAATAAAATTCTAAAAGGAATACTAAGGTAGTGACTTAGAAACAACTATAATGTTTGGGCTAGTAATGTCCAGCTCAATCCTCAAAATCCTTCTAGATTACTGAAAAAAATTATATATACATAGGGTGAGTATAATATGTATACTCAGAAGGATCATACCCAATTTTTCTTGTACACATGTGAAGAGAATACTAATGCACTCATGCAAAAACAGTATAACCAACAACACCTAAATAGGATAACTAACCAATATCATCCTTATCATGTTAAGATCTCCAAATAATGCATATAAGTATAGTAACATAATAATAAGTATATCTATAAAGGGTACCCTAGACTGATTTCCCATTAGTTTTTCACTCTCACATCCCAACTCCAAATGTCTTGGTTCTCCCATCCCTTCTGTAATATCCATTCCCAAAGAGTATAATGGTCATATTACATTCCTTTATATAGTCTTACATGCTTCACTAAAATTTATTCATTTACTTCTCTCACATCATGTATATTGTATTCCTAATTTTTTTATTTGTTTTCATAATTTTAGTTAGGGTCGTAGTCTTCATGGTGAACCATGAGGATAAATATTTTATATTTATGGTATTTTTATATATATGTGTATATACTATATGTATACTTTTCTTCATGTTGTTTCATATTTAAACCTCATAATGTATCAGTGTTTATCTTTCATTGTAATAATTTATTTCAATAAAAGTATCATGGTTTATTTATTTTGATACATCATGTATCATAATCTATCAAACATAATATTTAAAGAAAAAAATTATAAAATATTGGGGTGTTACACCCAGTTTGACTCAAAAGTGTACGTTTTTAGTTTAAAAGTGACATTTTAGTTTAAAACATGTTTAACTCATTAAAAACTGAGTAAACCCACTTGTATTATGTTGATACATTAGGAAAATTATCCATAATTCATTTATAACATGTGTGAATCAACCACATGTCAATCTGAAACATGGTGTACCTAATATGACTCAAAGTGTGTGTTTTCAGTTTAAAACTAACATTTTAGTTCAGAACATACATCACTCACTATAAATCAAGAAAATATACTCATACTATCTTTATAATTTAGTAAAATGATCTATAAGTCATTTATGAGATATATGAATCAATCACGCATCAATCTAACACATGGTGTGACCGGTATGACTAAAATTTCATGTTTTTATTTAAAATTGGATGGTTCTAGGCATAGAAGAAGAACCATATGGGGTATTCCCAACTTATATTTTTGTTGTAATTTATGATTAATCTAATATGTAAATCAATAATAAATTTTTTGACTAATGTAATTGAATCAAATATTAATTGATGTGAGAACACTGGAACCAAAACGCAGGATCATCACATAATGATTTATAATTAATTCAAGCAGTTAAGAATTACCTTGCGATGAATTAATTCTTAGTTGATGAATCTAATAATGTATATACATCATATTATCATTGTATTATAGGAATCAAGTGTATATTACCTCCATTGATGATCCACAAATGCTCCAAAAACCTCTGAATGTCATTGTGGTAATCTCGAAGTGCCAGCACGATCGATCCTAACGCGTACATTGTTCATCTTTGATCACCTCAAGAATAGATTTAGGAAGGATTCTATTTTATCTCTCTAAAATCATGAGTGGTGGTGAAGGATGATCACTCTCTATACTTTAGAGAATTCTTGGAGAGGGATCTCTCTAGGGATTTGAGAGAATTATTTAGATATTGTTGTGCATAACCAAAAAAAAAGAAACAAACTTTAGAAATAATATAATTAGGTTTAAATAGTGATAGGGTAAAAAAAATTCACATGTTCCCTAATTATTTCCTTAATCCCTGTGGAACCCAATGTCTATAATAATATTATTTTTATTATTTCTTAACATATGCGAAACTCACGAATTAATTAAATATCATTTTTTGAAATAATATTTAATATATATTATTTCTCATTAGACCATTAAACTCATTTTTTCATTACTCCACAATATTTATCAAGTGTTGAATAATAACTATTTATTTAATAAATAAATATCACTACATAATTTGTCAATAAATAAATAAATATTATATCCACTACATAACAAATAAATATTTATTAAATATTATGCTAATAAAATATTCTCTTGAATAATTGGTGATAGAATATATGAAATAAAGAAAATATGAATAATTATTAAATCATGTGTAGGAATAAAATTTATTCAACATGTTAAATAATAAATAGCATTATTAATTAACTAAGGTTATGGATACACTTAGTGTGTAACCCTCTAGACCTGTTTCTCAGTAGCATTAAGCGAAGCAGCCTAAAGTCCAAGGTTAGCATCCAGGATCACACCAAGGCACTCATAGAGAAAGAAGTTAATGTATCAATGACATAAAACTTAATACATATGCTTACTATGTAATATAATCCCTTTATCTTGATATCTCTAATCAAGCAGGTTGTATGCTAGTGTCATCAACCTATATGCTAGATGACTCTTCCTTTGACTTTATGATAAATGAATTTTCCCATAGAACTCCATGGATAGGGATTTATTTAGGATGTATCATTTCTATAAAAGGTACTATGATATCAAATTTCATTAAAGAACATAAGGGACAAATCCTTTCTTGCAATATTCATTAATTAAGTATTACTCATGATGCACCCAATGTATCCTACTTTGTTGTGAACATATGTCATCATAGTTTTTATCAATACATAAATTATGTGATTCATAATATCCATTAATAGTAATGTTAAATTATAAGGATCAATACACATGTTCATGGATAGGAATATTCAATGAAACATATGTGTATTTCTTACTGGAGGATCTCATTCTAATAATCTTCAAAAGTGGAAATTACCAAGGGAGTACACCATGATAATGATCCTAAAATTCTTATGAGTATCCACCCCTAATAGCCTATATCATTTGTATCCATCAAATGATTTTATTCTATTATAGAACATATATATTTAAGAATACTATTGTGGAACTTCTAGGTTCTCATCAAAGTAGGGAACTATTATGACATTTCAATGTGACAGCTACTCTTAGGAAATTATCACATAATATTTAAATAAGAACAATAATTATGTGATAATTAGTTTATTAATATTAAAATTTATGAATATAGGAAATTATAAAGTACACAAAATTTGGTTCTAGGGAACCAACTTCAATATACTCCCACTTGCACTAAAGTCAATTACTAAGAACCATCAGTCCGCTAACTCTCACATGATACTCATACTTATTCTAACAAAATAATTTAGTTAATGGGTCCACCAAATTTTATTTCATAGAAACTCTTCTTAGTAATAATTCACCCCTCTAAGAAAAATCCCTCCAAAGGTGATACTTCTGGAGTATGTGCTTTGTCCATTTGTGTGACCTTGTCTCTTTTTCAAGAGCCAGCGCTACAATATTATCACAATATAATGTGATAGGTTATTTACTAATAGGTACCACATTGAGATCCTAGAAAAAGTTTCATATATAAATGGGTTATTTAACTGCATCAAAAGCTACTATATAGTCAGACTCCACAATAGAATCGGATCTCGGACCGTCGGATCAGTTCAGCTATCGAACCCCCGTGGCCGCATTTTTTCCATCGTGTTTTTATCAACTGTCTAATCCATCGAGATATAATCATGGAAATTCAAATATTTATAAAACAACACATCGCTCTCAGTCGTCCGACCAAATATGATCTAATATGGATTATCCATCTCTTTTTAAATCATTACGATGCGTCATAGTCATCTGATCTGATCCACATCAGATCTCAACCATTCAACATTTTTAAAATCTGTGGACACACCACATCCACTAGATCTTTTTCAGTTAGATCCCATCCATCCATTGTTTTCTGCACCCTCTCCCATCACTTTTCTCTTCTTCCTCCCACGTGTGTTGAACAAGCATCCCATGCTACTCTTCTTTTCTTTTTTTCCCACCTGTGACCTTGGGTGGCCCCTCCTTTCTCTCTTTTTCCACAAGACCGGACACCCTCATTCTTATTTTAAACTGAGGTGACTCAGTTTTCCATTACATTGGTATTAAAAATATATTTTATATGATTTATAAATAAAACTATTTTGGCACTCGAACACTATGGTGTTCATCCTCTCCAGTACCTCCATCAAGCTCCTCCTAAATTCCTCTCCTTCTTCAAACCAGGTAAGGGACCTACTTGTCTTGCTTTGTTACAGTTTGAATATGTGTGTGTATATATATATATACGGTTGAGTATAAGACCTATTGGTTCCTTCTAAGATGGTGAATTCATGATCCTAAATGATGTTCTTAATTCTTATTCATGCAAGGATGTGTTATGTTTTGTGATTTTATTTATTGAAGTATACACAAGCATATATATGTATATGTTTCATAAAAAAACCTTTTATATTTTATGGCATGATTTGAAATTAATGAACCCTTGTTTAACTAATGTTCCTAATATGTTCAAAACATGTAAGTGTCATTAAATGTATGGTGTAAGACCCTTATATATACTATGTATATTCAGTTATACATAGATATATATATATATATTGATGTATACATAAACATATATATGAGTTTTTTTAATAAATAAACCTTCTAAATTTTATATCACAATTTAAAATTTAGGAACCTTTGTTAATTAATTTAAGTCATATAAGTGTCATTGAATTTTTGGCGTAAAACCCTTTTATACTTCATGTATTTTCGGTTATGTGCATATAATTATATATATATATATATAAACTTTGATCCTCAATATTATTTAGGTTTTCTACGGATTGTTAAGAATGAATAAAACATGTTGTTTTTGAAATATAAAAGGCTTATAAGGAACGATTTAAAGATATAATCCTTTATGTACACCCTTGGGTATAAATGGATTTTACAATATTCAATCCTAGACAATTTTAGATTTTTCAAATAATATTTAGATGTAAAATTTTTGTGTATAAATATATACATATGTATGACTCACTTATTTTTATAAGTTTTTAAATGGTATTAGTTATGGTTGATTTTCATGCTTTTTAATTCTTAACATTGTGTGTAAATAATTAAGAGTACCCTTATGATACGTTATATATAAGAATGAAAGTAATGAATGTTGAGACAACTATGTGTTTAATACCCTACATAAAATACTTTTTTTACCTTTAAATTAGTTATACATTTAATCCATGATGAATTTCCATTATGCATTTTGTTTACTTTTGTAATAAGGTTTTAGAATTTAAAGGGTCATAATTTTATGTGACAAAACCTGTATTTATTTTTGTGAATTAGTTATCATCGCTTGTCCTATAATCTTCCTACCATACTTTTCATTTATTAAATTTCCATGAAATTGTTAGTTTTGACACTTAAGTACTTGATGTACTATATATATGTAAATACTAAAGAATGTAATTAAACTGTTATGACCAATTATGGATTAAGAAACTAAATTATTAAAAGTGGTATAGGACACTTTGAATAATATGAAATGAGAAACCAAGTAATATGTGACACTAGGAATGGTAAGTAATGAGTAATTTATTAAATCAAAGTGCTTTGATGCACTTTGATTTAAAGATATGAGGAATGAATTGGACTTAGTAAGTGTCGGGTGGGTCCCTCTATAGCCCCTTGGTGCATTAGTAGGTCTCATGAGACAAACTATGGTAATGGCATGAGGCCTTGACAAAATGAGTATTTATGATCTTGGTACGAGGCCTTGACAGAGATTTTACGGTCTTGGCATGTGGCCTTGACATAGTCCGGCATATGTACTTCCTTGATTATGACTATGAATTTAATTAACCAAGTGAATATTCGACTAGTATAATGTACTTGGTTAAAGATCTTGTACTTATGATAATCAGAAGAATTAAATTCTTAAGGCATAATGTTTATTCATCACCCAGATATTTATCAGCTAGTTTATGATTTATATTTAGTAAGGAAAGAAATTAATGTTATTATTTTATTCATAACTCTAATTATTTATTAGTCTCATTTGTAAATTATATAATTTCACTTTCACATGTCACACTTATTATAGTTAGAATAATTCTTGCTTTATATGTTTCATACCTTATATTTTGTATATGTACGCATATGATTAGAACATGTTTCATTGCAACACTGTAAATATTCCTTGAAATATTCACTTGTATTTTGTGGACAAAATGTTCAGTTATTTTTCATGTTTCGTAGCTTACCTAAAAGAAAAATTTTATGGATAATTTTAAAGGAATTTTTTCAAAAGGTTTTAATTGAAATATTATTCTATTTTAAAACCCCTTATGGAGCATCCGTATTCTCACCCTAAGTTTTAATTTAAAACATGGTGTGTATTTTTTTATAAAAAGAAATGCTGAAAACCCACATCATGTTCCACTAGAGAGGATATTTTTGGTTTAGGTCTTGGAGAATCAGATACAATTATTACAATTCTTTCAAAACTGAAAAAGAAAAGGATTCCACCAAGAGGATCTAAACTCCTCAATCTCCTTGGTCCAGATGTAGCACGGGCAGCTTGGATTAATCGGATGTGGACATCTAAAGTTCCAACAAAGGAAATCGTGAAGTGTATGGAGTTGAGTGACATCAGCTTGAACTTGTTGTCTATAATATAGATGGGTAGACTCATCCTCAAGAATTTCAAATTCCATGACTTGACCTTGAAGATCGTAGGTCACGATTTGACAAAGGTATATTGCCCAGAGGTCACCCTCCTGTGAAGCCTCCTAAAATTTCATTAGTGGTAGAAAATTGTTGGCCAAGTTAAAGTATCATAATAGACCTTTATAATACCTTTCCTTACATGCATAAAAGGGAAGTTGGGAATGAATCATGAAAAAATAGTCAAAGCCAGATCCTCGGTGAAGTTGGAGTACACGAGGAGAATTGGATACATGGTAAAGGTGTTTACAAGACAATAAAATGTTTTCAAAGGTCTCATAGCCCTCTAAACACAACTTGACCACTATAGTTTTGAATATTTTCGTTGGGAGAGACAGAAGGATAGATTCATCTGCCATCTGAAAATTTTAATAAAATTTTTACTTAGTAAAACATAAACAAGTTTCTTATTCTTGTTCTAATTTCCCAAGGTTTTATAAACCAATACTTTGATACCAATTGTCATTCCCCGGCCCCAGACTGCCCCGGAGATGGTGCAGTTTTAAATAAAACATGGTGTGTAATTTTTTTATAAAAAGAAATGCAGAAAAGACACATCATGCTCCACTAGAGAGGATCTTTTTGGTTTAGATCCTATAGAATCAAATACAATTATTACAATTCTTTTAAAATAAAAAAAGTAAAGGATTCCACCAATTTTCCACTAAACAGTGTAACTCAAATCCACTGAACCTATAAAATTTAAATTAAAACATAGGGTGAGCATACGAATTCCCAGTAAGAGGTTTTAAAATAAAATAATAATTCAATTAAAACATTTTTAAAACATTCCTTTAAAATTATAAATAGAACATATTTGTAAGTAAAGTTGTAATACATGAAGCGTAACATAACATTTCTTCAAAAAATGACAAGTGAATATTTCAAGGAACATTAACAGAGTTACAATGAAACATGTTCCAATCAAAATCATGATTATACAAAATATAAGGTGTTCATCATATAAAGCAAGGATTATTATAACTATAATAACTATGTGAAAGTGAAAGTATGGAATTTGAAAATGAGACTAATACATAATCAGAGTTGTGCATAAAAATAATAACATTAATTTTTTTTCTTAATAATTGTAAATCATAAACTGGCTGATTAAATCTCTGAGTGCTGAATAAACATTATGCCATAATAATTTACTTCTTCTATTACTCATAAGTACAAATAAGTATAAGATATTAACCAAATATATTCTACTAGTCGAATATCCACTTGGTTAATTAATTATCATAATCATAATGAGGGAAGTGCATATGCCGAAATGTGTCAAGGCCTCGTTCCAATAATATAAACTATCTATCAAGTCCTTGTGCCAAGACCATAAATACTCATTTTGTCAAGGACTCATGTCATGACTGTAGTTTGTCTCATTAGACCTACCAATGCACCTAGGGGCTATAGCGGACCCCACCCGACACTTACTAAGTCCAATGAATTCCTCATATCTTTAAATCAAAGTGCATAAAACCACTTTGATTTAATAAATTACTCATTACTTACCATTCCAAGTGTCACATATTACTTGGTTTCTCATTTAATATTATTCAAAGTGTCCCATACCACTTTGAATAATTTAGTTTCTTAATCCATAATTGGTTGTAACAGTTTAATTACATTCTTTAGTATTTACATATATATATTTCATCAAGTACTTAAGTGTCAAAACTAACAATTGCATGGAAATTTAATAAATGGTAAGCATGGTAGTTAGATTATAGGACATGTGATGATAACTAATGCACAAAAAGAAATACAGGTTTTGTCACATAAAATGATGACCCTTTAAATTCCAAAACCATATTACAAAAGTAAACAAAATGCATAATGTAAATTCATCATGGATTGGATGCATAAATAATTTAAAGGTAAACAAAATATTTTATGTGGGGTATTAAACACATATTTGTCTCAACATTCATTACTTGCAGGCTTATGTATAACTTATCACAAGGGTACTCTTAATTATTTACACACAATGTTAAGAATTAAAAAGAATTAAAATCAACCATAACTAATACCATTTAAAAACTTATAAAAATAAGTGGGTCATACATATGTATATATCCATACACACAAATTTTACATCTAAATATTATTTGAAAAATCCAAAATTATCTAGGATTTAATATTTTAAAATCCGTTTATACCCAAGGGTGTACATAAAGTATTGTATCTTTAAATCATTCCTTATAAGCCTTTCATATTTCAAAAACAACATGTGTTATTCATTCTTAACAATCCTTGAAAACCCTAAATAAGATTGAGGATCAAAGTTTATATGTGTATATATATATATATAATTATATGCACATAACCAAAAATAAATAAAGTATAAAAGGGTTTTACACCAAAAATTCAATGACACTTATATGACTTAAATTAATTAACAAAGGTTCCAAAATTTTAAATTGTGATTTATAATTTAGAAGGTTTATTTATTAAAAAAATTCATAAATATGTTTATGTATACGTCGATGTGTGTGTGTGTGTGTGTCTAACCGAATATACATAGTATATATAAGGGTCTTACACCATACATTTAATGACACTTACATGTTTTGAACATATTAGGAACATTAGTTAAACAAGGGTTCATTAATTTCAAATCATGCCATAAAATATAAAAGGTTTGTTTATGAAACATATACATATATATGCTTATGTATACTTCAATAAATAGAATCACAAAACATCACACATCCTTGCATGAATAAGAATTAAGAACATCATTTATGATCAAGAATTCACCATCTTATAAGGAACCAGTAGGTATTATACTCAACCGTATATATTTATATATATATATATATACATATTCAAACCGTAACAAAGAAAGACAAGTAGGTCCCTTGCTTGGTTTGAAGAAGGATAGGAAGTTGGGAGGAGCTTGATGGAGGTGTTGGAGAGGATGAACACCGTAGTGTTTGGGTGCCAAAAGAGTTATATTTATAAATAATATAAAATATATTTTTAATACCACTACATGGAAAATTGAGGCACCTTGGTTTCAAATAAGACTGAGGGTGTCCAGTCTTGTGGAAAACAAGAGAAAGGAGGGTCCACCCAAGGTCACGGGTAGGAAAAAAAGAAAAGAAGAGTAGCATGGGCTATTGGTTCAGTGCACATAGGAGTAAGAAGAGGAAGGCAACGGAGAATAGTGAGGAAAACAATGGATGGTTGGGATCTAACAGAAAAAGTTCCAGCGGATGATGTGTGTCCATGGATTTTAGGATGAACGGTTGAGATCTGATGTGGATCGGATCGGACAGCTACTGCGCGGCGTAGTGATTTAAAAATATTTGAACATCTGTGATTAGATCCTGATAGATCGAACGGTTGATAAAAACGCAGTGGATAAAACATGTTTGCAGGGGTTCGATAACTGAACTGATCGGATGGTCTGGGATCTTTGTGGTGAGATCTGATGGCCAAGATCTGATACCCACTGAAAATATTCTTCCCACATCGAAACGGGGAGGCTTCCTAAGCTCCTTTATAATCTTGGGGCTCCTAGAATTAGTCCAAAATCCCCCCCCCTCCCCAGTACTATCCCATACTGGGTCTTCTACAGGCGCGCTCTGCGCCCACCCCTGTCGCCATGCCATCCCACACGGTGGTGTGCTCTGGTTCCCTTGAACACGCATGCCTGTGTCTACTTAGGGCCTACTATTCACACCTACGCGCGCGACATGGCACGCACCCATGCGTGCACTGTACTGGGCCATTTTTTAGGGGTTGTGAGTGAGATGCCCACCAAGTCCTTTAGTGGCTAGGCCTATTAGGCTGCCCTCGGCTAGGTGGGGTACTCGCCCATTTTTTTGCATAGTAAAAATTCAGTTTTTTAAAACATAAAAAACAGGTTTTCATATACATATATAGGTGTCTTAAAAAAGAGAATATGAATTCTCTATTATGACTAAACAAGGTCCTAAAAACAATATTTTCCTTAGTTTATAAACACTTGAGTCTCAAAACAAAAGTTATAAATCAAAGTTTAGTACATCATAAAGAACATCTTATACTAGTATTATAAAAATCCAAAATATATTTTTAGTTAAAATCTTGTTTTTATATATAATCAAGGATAAAAATATTTATAAAAGCTTTTTAAGACATTTGAAATATTTAAATTCTTAATTCACTAAGTATAGCTAAAATATTAAGTATAATAATAGTTATTAATTTCATTTTCCCAAAGTACAATTTCAAACTCAAAAATATGTTTCTTCGTACAAAACCAAGTAGTATCAAGTACATACTTCTCTTGGTATTCCTTTTAAAACACAAGGGTTGTGATTCAAACCCATTTTAAATTTTAAATAATTATCCTTATGAAATATATATAAAAAGAGTTTATTAAAAACATGTTTATAATTGTAACTTCAAATCACACCTTAAACACTTGGAAAACTCATTACATCTAGACACTTTAAATTAAACTACCAAAATACCCAACGGCTATAAGGTCTTATAGTCGTTGGAGACTCAACGGTCACCTAAAGGAGGCAACGTTCGGGTTGTCTTTATGGACTTATAAAAACACGAATTAGGGTGTTCCAAATTCAAGACAACTTGGCGAAGATGGTGCTTATCTGATGCTTAGAACGGTTGCGATGGCTCTGGCCATACTGATGTTCATTGTGATGGATCCAAATGACCCCTACAATTATCTTGGGATTTTTGTTGTATTGGGTGGCCTCCCTATGGTTTTAATATATCTTTTAATAGGTATTCTAGGTTAGTGAGGTTCTTTGGTCTCATTGTAATGTAATCATTTTCAGTGTTTTTTTGAATAAATTATTGTGTTTACTTACAAGTATCGTTTTGACCGTATGGCAATTAACTGAAGTAAAAACCATACAATAGTGTTATTACATAATAAATAAGTTTGGGGCATCACATTATTCCCCCCTACAAAGAATTACATCCTCGCAATTCTAAAACTTTCGTACACAAACACCAGCAAAACGAGACACACATCACTTCCAACATCCCATCACAAAGTCGGCCAACATGGAAAATCTACCGAAAACCCCCAAGTGGATCCCTAGATTGATTTCCAGACCCTCGAATTCTTTGAACTAAATACACCAAGAGCACTAATAGCAGATAGGATCATCCCTATGCATAAATCAATCAGGTTTCCAGAGGAAGGATTTTGTGGTGTGGAGATCAGAGATTTGAGAGTGGACTAGATCTCTATAAATCCCTCGTACTACGTCATTCTTGAAAACTTTGAAGTCGTAGAGAACTCCATACATTGTAAAACTTATAACTTGAAATATATATACTTCCTTGGCCCTAAAATACCCCGGATACAGTGCGGTTTTAAATAAAACATGGTGTGTAATTTTTTTTATAAAAATAAATGCTGAAAACACACATCATGTTCCACTAGAGAGGATCTTTTTGGTTTAGATCCTAGAGAATCAAATATAATTATTAAAATACTTTCAAAATTGAAAAAGAAAAGGATTCCACTAATTGGTTCCAAACTCCTCAATATCCTTGGTCCAGATGCAGCACAGGCAGCTTGGATTAATCGGATGTGGACATATAAAGTTCCAACAAAGGAAAGCATGAAGTGTATGGAGTTGAGCAACGTTAGCTTGAACTTGTTGTCTATAATGTAGACAGGTAGACTCATCCTCAATAATTTCAAAGTCTATGACCTAAACTTGAATACCGTAGGTCATGATTTGACAAAGGTATGTTGCCCAGAGGTCACCCTCCTGTGTAGCCTTCTGAAAGTTCATTAGTGATAGAAAATTGACAACTAGGGTAAAGTATTAGAATATACCTTCATAATACCTTCCCTTACGTGCATAAAAGGGAAGTTGGGAATGCATTGTGAAAAAGTAGTCAAATATAGATCCTCGGTGAAGTTGGAGTGCACGAGGAGAATTGGATACATGGTAAAGGTGTTTACAAGAAAACCAAATGTTTTCAAAGGTCTTGTATCCCTTTAAACACAACTTGACCACTATAGTTTCTAATATCTCCATTGGGAGAGACAGAAGGCTAGATTCGCCTGCCGTCTAAAAATTTTAAGAAAACTTCTACTTTGTGAAACATAAAAAAGTTTCTTAATGTTGTTCTAATTTTCCAAGGTTTTCTAAACCAATCCTTTGATAACAACTATCACACCCTGGCCCCAGACTGCCCCAGAGCTGGTGCGGTTTTAAATAAAACATGGTGTGTAAATTTTTTTATAAAAATAAATACAGAAAGCACACATCAGGTTCTACTGGAGAGGATCTTTTTGGTTTAGGTCCTAGAGAATCAGATACAATTATTACAATTCTTTCAAAACTAAAAAAGAAAATGATTCCACCAAGCTTCCACTAAACAGTGTAACTCAAATCCACTGAACCTGTAAAATTTAAATTAAAACATAGGGTGAGCGTATGAATGACCAGTAAGAGGTTTTAAAATAAAATAATATTTCAATTAAAACCTTTTGAAAACATTCCTTTAAAATTATCCATAGAACTTTTTTGTAAGGAAAGCTATAATACATGAAGCATAACATTACATTTTGTCAAAAAATGACAAGTGAACATTTCGAGGAACATTAACAGAGTTACAAAGAAACATGTTCCAATCCTAATCATGCTTATAAAAAATATAAGGTGTACATCATATAAAGAAAGGATTATTCTAACTGTAATAACTATGAGAAAGTGCAAGTATGGAATTTGAAAATGAGACTAATACATAATCAGAGTTGCGCATAAAAATAATAACATTAATTTCTTTCCTTACAGTAAATAATAAGCTGGCTAATTAAATCTCTGAGTGCTGAATAAACATTATGCCATAAGCATTTACTTCTTCTATTACTCATGAGTACAAATAAGTACAAGATCTTAACCAATTATATTCTACTATTCGAATATCCACTTGGTTAATTAATTAGCATAATCATAATTAGGGAAGTGCATATGTCAGACTGTGTCAAGGCCTCATGCCAAGACCATAAATACTCATTTTGTCAAGGACACATGTCATGACTGTAGTTTGTCTCATGAGACCTACCAATGCACTGAGGGGCTATAGCAGGCCCCACTCGACACTTACTAATTCCAATGCATTCCTCATATCTTTAAATTAAAGTGCATCAAACCACTTTGATTAACTAAATTACTCATTACTTACCATTACAAGTGTCACATATTACTTGGTTTCTCATTTCATATTATTCAAAGTGTCCCATACCACTTTTAATAATTTAGTTTCTTAATCCATAATTGGTCATAACAGTTTAATTACACTCTTTAGTATTTACATATATATAGTTCATCAAGTACTTAAATGTCAAAACTAACAATTGCATGGAAATTTAATAAATGGAAAGTATAGTAGTAAGATTATAGGACATCCGATGATAACTAATGCACAAAAAGAAATACATGTTTTGTCACATAAAATGATGACCCTTTAAATTCCAAAACCTTATTACAAAATTAAACAAAATTCATAATGGAAATTCATCATAGATTGGATGCATAACTAATTTAAAGGTAAACAAAATATTTTATGTGGGGTATTAAACACATAGTTGTCTCAACATTCATTACTTTCATGCTTATGTATGACTTATCACAAGGTTACTCTTAATTATTTACACACAATGTTAAGAATTAAAAAGCATTAAAATCAACCATAACTAATACCATTTAAAAACTTATAAAAATAAGTGAGTCATACATATGTATATATTCATACACACAAATTTTACATATAAATATTATTTAAAAAATCCAAAATTATCCAGGATTGAATATTGTAAAATCCGTTTATGCCCAAGGGTGTACATAAAGGATTTTATCTTTAAATGGTTCCTTATAAGCCTTTCGTATTTCAAAAACAACATGTGTTATTCATTCTTAACAATCCTTGGAAAACCTAAATAAGATTTAGGATCAAATTTTATATGTATAAATATATATATATATATATATATATAATTATATACACATAATCGAAAATACATAAAGTATAAAAGTGTTTTACACCAAAAATTCAATGACACTTATATGAATTAAATTAATTAACAAAGGTTCCTAAATTTTAAATTGTGATATAAAATTTAGAAGGTTTATTTATAAAACAAATTCATATATATGTTTATGTATACATCGATATATATATATTTGTGTGTATATGTATATGTATATGTATATGTATATGTATATGTATATGTATAACCGAATATATATAGTATATATAAGGGTCTTACACCATACATTTAATGACACTTACATGTTTTAAACATATTAGGATCATTAGTTAAACAAGGTTTCATTAATTTCAAATCGTGCCATAAAATATAAAAGGTTTGTTTATGAAACATATACATATATATTCTTATGTATACTTCAATAAATAGAATCACAAAACACCGCACATCCTTGCTTGAATAAGAATTAAGAACATCATTTAGGATCAAGAATTCACCATCTTAGAAGGAACAAGTAGGTCTTATACTCAACCGTATATATTTATATATATATATATATATACATATTCAAACCGTAACAAAGCAAGAAAATTAGGTCCCTTAACTGGTTTGAAGAAGGAGAGGAAGTCGGGAGGATCTTGATGGAGGTGCCAGAGAGGATGAACATCGTAGTGTTTGGGTGACAAAAGAGTTATATTTATAAATCATATAAAATATATTTTTAATACTAATAACATGGAAAACTGAGGCACCTTAGTTTCAAATAAGACTAAGGGTGTCCATCCTTGTGGAAAATGAGAGAAAGGAGGGGCCAACCAAGGTCACGGGTGAAAAAAAAAAGAAGAGGGTGCGGAAAACAAGGAAGAGGAAGGCGATGGGAGAGGGTGCGGGAGAGGGTGCGGAAAACAATGGATGGCTGGGATCTAATAGAAAAATATCTAGCAGTTGAGGTGTGTCCATATATTTTAGGATGAACGGTTGAGATCTGATGTGGATTGGATCGGACGGCTACGGCACGACGCAGTGATTTAAAATGATTTGAACATCCGTGATTAGATCCTGATAGATCGGATGGTTGATAAAAATGCAGTGGATAAAACATGGCCACAGGGGTTCGATATCCAAACCGATCGAACAGTACGAGATCTGATGGCCCAGATCTGATACCCGCTGAAAATCTTTGTCCCACATCAAAATGGGGAGGCTTTACGGGCTCCCTTATAAGCTTGGGGATCCTAGCATAATCCAGAAATCCCCCCCCCTCCCCCCCCCCTCCCCCCCTCCCCAGTACTACCTCGTACCGGGTCTTCTACGGGTGCGCTCTGCACCCACCCATGCCGCCATGCCACCCCGCATGGTGGTGTGCTCTAGTTCCCTTACACACGCATGCATGTGCGTGCTTAGGGCCTACTATGCACACCTATGCGTGCGACATGGAATGCACCCATGTGTGCACATCCTTGGTCTATTTTCCAGGGGTTGTGAGTTAGATTCCCACCAAGGCCTTGAGTGTCTTAGCCTACTAAGCTGCCCTCAGCTAGGTGGGGTACTCACCCATTTTTTTGCATAGTAAAAATTCATTTTTTTAAACATAAAAAAAATATAGGTTTTCATATACATATATAGGTGTATTAAAAAAGATAATATGAATTCTCTATTATGACTAAACAAGGTCCTAAAACCAATATTTTCCTTAGTTTATAAACACTTGAGTCTTAAAACAAAAAGTTATACATCAAAGTTTAATACATCATACAGAACATCTTATACTAGTATTATAAAAATCCAAAACATATTTTTAGTTAAAACCTTGTTTTTATATATAATCAGGGATAAAAACATTTATAAAATCTTTTAAAGACATTTGAAATGTTTAAATACTTAATTCACTAAGTATAGTTAAAATATTAAGTACAAAAATAGTTATTAATTTAATTTTCCCAAAGTACAATTTCAAACTCAAAAATATGTTTCTTCGTACCAAAACCAAGTAGTATCAACTACATACTTCTCTTGGTATTCCTTTTAAAACACAAGGGTTATGATTCAAACCCATTTTAAATTTTAAATCATTATCCTTATGAAATATATATAAAAAGAGTTTATTAAAAACATGTTTATAGTTGTAACTTCAAATCACACATTAAACACTTGGAAAACTCATTACACCTAGACAATTTAAATTAAACTTCCAAAATACCCAATGGCTATAAGGTTTTATAGCCGTTGGAGAATCAACGGTCACCTAAAGGAGGCAGCGGTCGGGTTGTATTTATGGACTTATAAAAACATGAATTAGGGTGTTCCAAATTCAAGACAACTTGGTGAAGATGGTGCTTATCATTCCTATGATGCTCAGTATGGTTGTGGTGGCTCTGTCCATACTGATGTTCATTATGATGGATCCAAAGGACCCTTAATATTATCTTGGGATTTTTTTTGTATTGGGTGGTCTCCCTGTGATTTTAATTGGTATTTTAATAGGTATTATAGGGTAGTGAGGTTATTTGGTCTCATTGTAATGTAATAATTTTCAGTGTTTCATTGAATAAAGGAAGTCTTGTGTTTACTTACATGTATCGTTTTGATAGTATGAAAATTAAATGAAGTAAAAACCATACAATAGTGTTATTGCATAAGAAATAAGTCTGGGGCATCACATTTTTCCCCCCTACAAAGAATTTTGTCCTCGTAATTCTAAAACTCTCGTACACAAACACCAGCAAAACCAGACACACATCACTTCCAACATCCCATCACAAAGTCAGCCAACGTGGACAATCTGCCAAAAACCCCCAAGTGGATCCCTATATTGGTTTCTAGTCCCTTGACTTCTTTGAACCAAATACACCAAGAGCACTGAGAGCATATAGGATCACTCCTATTCATAAAGCATTCAGGTTTCCAGAGCAAGGCTTTTGCGGTGTGGAGATCAGAGATTTGAGAGTGGACTAGATCTCTATAAATCCCTCGTACTACATCCTACTTGAAAACTTCGAAGTCGTAGAGCACTCCATACATTGTAAAAATTAGAACTTGAAATAGATAGACTGCCTCAGCCCCATACTACCCCAGAGCTAGTGCGGTTTTAAATAAAACATGGTGTGTGATTTTTTTTATAAAAATAAATGCCGAAAACACACATCATGTTCCACTAGAGAGGATCTTTTTGGTTTAGGTCCTAGAGAATCAGATACAATTATTACAATTCTTTCAAAACTAAAAAAGAAAAGGATTCCACAAACCGGTTCCAAACTCCTCAATCTCCTTGGTCCAGATGCAGTACAGGCATCTTGGATCAATCGGATGTGGACATCTAAAGTTCCAACAAAGGAAAGTGTGAAGTGTATGGAGTTGAGCGACATAATCTTGAACTTTCTATCTATAATGCAGATGGGTAGACTCATCCTTGAGAATTTTTAAGTCCATGACTTGACCTTGAAGACTGTAGGTTATGATTTGACAAAGGTATGCTACCTGGAGGTCACCCTCCTATGCAGCCTCTTGAAAGTTCATTAGTGATAGAAAATTGTCGGCCTGGGTAAAGTATCAGAATAGACTTTCATAATACCTTCCCTTACGTGCATAAAAGGGAAGTTGGGCATGCATCATTAGGAAGTAGTCAAATCCATATCCTCGGTGAATTTGGAGTACACGAGGAGAATTGGATACACAGTAAAGGTGTTTACAAGACAACCGAAGGTTTTCAAAGGTCTTGTATCCCTGTAAACATGACTTGGCCAATATAGTTTATAATATTTCCGTTGGGAGAGACAAAAGTCTCGATTTGTATCCCATATGAAAATTTTAATAAAACTTCTACTTAGTAAAACATAAACAAGTTTCTTAATGTTGTTCTAATTTTCTAGGGTTTTCTAAACCAATCCTCTGGTACCAACTATCATGCCCCAGCCCCAGACTGCCCCGAAGCCAGTGTCGTTTTAAATAAAACATGGTGTGTAATTTTTTTTATAAAAAGAAATGCTGAAAACACACATCATTTTCCATGAGAGAGGATATTTTTGGTTTAAGTCCTGGAGAATTAGATACAATTATTACAATTCTTTCAAAACTAAAAAATAAAATGATTCCATGAAGTTGCCACTTAATAGTGTAACTCAAATCCACTGAACCTATAAAATTTAAATTAAAACATAGGGTGAGAATAAGCATGCCCAGTAAGGGGTTTTAAAATAAAATAATATTTAAATTAAAACCTTTTGAAAACATTCCTTTAAAATTATTCATAAAACATTTTTTTCAGAAAGTTTCAATACATGAATCAAAACATAACATTTTTTCCAAAAAATGACAAGTGAACATTTCAAGGAACATTAATAGAGTTACAATGAAACATGTTTCAATCATAATCATGCTTGTAAAAAATATATGGTGTGTAGTATATAAAGCAAGGATTATTCTAACTATAATAACTATGCAAAAGTGCAAGTACAAAATTTGTAAATGAGACTAATACATAATCAGAGTTGTGAAAAAAAATAATAACATTAACTTCTTTCCTTACTAACTGTAAAACATAAACCAACTAATTAAATCTCTAAGTGCTGAATAAACATTATTCTATAAGCATTTACTTCTTCTATTACTCATAAGTACAAATAAGTACAATCTCTTAACTAAGTACATTATACTAGTTGAATATCCACTTGGTTAATTAAATTTAGTCATAATGAGGGGAGTACATATGCCAGACTGTGTCAAGGCCTCGTGCCAAGACCATAAAATCTCTATCAAGGCCTCATGACAAGATCATAAATACTCATTTTGTCAAGGCCTCGTGTCATGATTGTAGTTTGTCTCATTAGACCTACCGATGCACCGAGGGGCTATAGAGGGCCCCACCCGACACTTACTCAGTCCAATGCATTCCTCATATCTTTAAATCAAAGTGAATCAAACCACTTTGATTTACTAAATTACTCATTACTTACCATTCATATTGTCACATATTACTTGGTTTCTCATTTCATATTATTCAAAGTGTCTCATACCAATTTGAATAATTTAGTTTCTTAATCCATAATTGGTCATAACAGTTTAATTACATTCTTTAGTATATACATATATATAGTACATTAAGTAGTTAAGTGTCAAAACTAACAATTGCATGGCAATTTAATAAATGAAAAGTATAGTAGGAAGATTATAGGACATGCGATGATAACTAATGCACAAAATTAAATACAGGTTTTGTCACATAAAATGATGACCCTTTAAATTCCAAAACCTTATTACAAAAGTCAAAAAAAATACATAATGGAAATTCATCATGGATTGGATGCATAACTAATTTAAAGGTAAAAAATATATTTTATGCCGGGTATTAAACACATTTTTGTATTAACATTCATTACTTTCATGCTTATGTATAAGGTATCACAAGGGTACTCTTAATTATTTACACACAATGTTAAGAATTAAAAAGCATGAAAATCAACCATAACTAATACCATTTAAAAACTTATAAAAATAAGTGAGTCGTACATATGTATATATTCATACACATAAATTTTACATCTAAATATTATATTAAAAATCCAAAATTATCTAGTATTGAATATTGTAAAATCCGTTTATACCCAAGGGTGTACATAAAGTATTGTATCTTTAAATCGTTCCTTATAAGCCTTTCATATTTCAAAAACAACATGTGTTATTCATTCTTAAAAATCCTTGAAAAACCTAAATAAGATTGAGGATCAAAGTTTATATGTATATTTATATATATAATTATATGCACATAACCGAAAATAAATAAAGTATAAAAGGGTTTTACACCAAAAATTCAATGACACTTATATGACTTAAATTAATTAACAAAGGTTCCTGAATTTTAAATTGTGATATAAAATTTAGAAGGTTTATTTATTAAACAAACTCATATATATGTTTATGTATACATCGATATATTTATATATATGTGTATAACAGAATTTACATAATATATATAAGGGTCTTACACCATACAATTAATGACACTTTCATGTTCTGAACATATTAGGAACATTAGTTAAATAAGGGTTCATTAATTTCAAATCATGCCATAAAATATAAAAGGTTTGTTTATGAAACATATACATATATATTCTTGTGTATACTTCAATAAATAGAATCACAAAACATCACACATTTTTGTGTGAATAATAATTAAGAACATCATTTAGGATCAAGAATTCACCACCTTAGAAGGAACCAGTAGGTCTTATACTCAACCGTATATATTTATATATATGTATATATATATACATATTAAAACCCTAACAAAGTAAGACAAGTTGGTCCCTTACCTAGTTTGAAGAAGGAGAGGAAGTTGGGAGGATCTTGATGGAGGTTTTGGAGAGGATAAACACCGTAGTGTTCGGGTGCCAAAAGAGTTATATTTATAAATCATATAAAATATAGTTTTAATACCACTAGTATGGAAAATCATGGCACCTCATTTTAAAATAAGACCAAGGGTGTCCGGTCTTGTGGAAAATGAGAGAAAGGAGGGGCCTTCCAAGGTCACGGGTGGGGAAAAAAGAAAATAAGAGTAGCATGGGCTACTGGTTCAGTGCACATGGGAGGAAGAATAGGAAGGCAATGAGAGAGGGTGTGGAAGAAAATAGATGGTTTGGATTTAACCAAAAAAGATCTAGAGGCTGAGGTGTGTCCACAAATTTTAAAAGGATGAACGGTTGAGATCTGATGTGGATTGGATCAGACATCTATAGTGCGACGTGGTGATTTAAAAAGATTTGAACAGCCATGATTAGATCTCGGAGGATCAAATGGTTGATAAAAACGTGGTGGATAAAATGCATCCATGGGGGTTCGATAGCCCAACTGATTGGACGGTTTGGGATCTACGCAGTGAGATCTGATGGCCCAGATCTGATACCCACTAAAAATCTTCATCCCACATCGAAATGGGGAGGCTTCCCAATCTCCCTTATAAGCCTAGGGATCTTGGAATTATTCCATAAATCCCCCCCCCCCTCTCTGGTACCACCCAGTATCAAGTCTTTTGTGGGCTGGCTCTGCACCCACCTCTACTGTTGTGTTGCCCCACATAGTGGCACACTCTGGTTCCCTTGAACACACACGCCCATGCATGGTTAGGGCCTACTATGCACATCTATGCACGCGACATGGCACACACCCATGCGTGCACAGCCTTGGGCCATTTTCTAGGGGTTGTGAGTGAGATGTCCACCATGGCCTTGAGTGGATTGGCCTACTAGGTTGCCCTCAGCTAGGTGGGGTACTCACCCATTTTTTTTATAGTAAAATTTCATTTTTTTGTTAAACATAAAAAATAGGTTTTCATATATATATATAGGTGTCCTCAAAAAGAGAATATGAATTCTCTATTATGACTAAACAAGGTCCTAAAACCAATATTTTCCTTAGTTTATAAACACTTGAGTCTTAAAACAAAAAATTTATAAATCAAAGTTTAGTAGATCATAAAGAACATCTTTTACTAGTATTATAAAAATAAAAAACATATTTTTAGTTAAAACCTAGTTTTTATATATAATCAAGGATGAAAATATTTATAAAATCTTTTCAAGACATTTGAAATATTTAAATACTTAATTCACTAGGTATAGCTAAAATATTAAGTACAAAAATAGTTATTAATTTCATTTGTAAGTTAAAGTATGTTTTTGGATATGAATAATTAAATTTTTATGCATGGATGCATTACATAAAACAATTATTTCACTGAACTTCAATTGGATGCTATAAATGTTTTCAGTAGTTGTAGTTTATTTGATATGGCCAATTATCAATGCATGTTCTAGTGAGTTGTGTACGAATATTTTAGAATTTTGAGGATGCATTTCATTAAAGGGGGGATAATGTGATACCTCGAACCTTTTTCACATGTAATAATAATGTCATGGTTTTATTCTGTTTAATTTTCAAGTTGTCTGAACAATACTTACAAATAAACACAAGATTTTCTTTATTCAAATACAACACTGAAAATGATTACAGTTCTTCAAGGTTATGAGAATCCAACTAACCAAAAATACCCACCAAGAGACCTATTATAATTATAGGGAGACCACCAAATACAACAAATAGCCCAAGAAAATATTGGGGGTCTTTCGGATCCATCACGATGAACATCAATATAGCCAGAACTACAACAACTATGATGAGCATCAGAGGAATGGTGAGCACCATTTTCACCAAGTTGTCTAGAATTTGAATTACCCTAAACATGTATTTATAAGGGTCTTTTTGACCATTGGAGATATATATTACCGTTATATTACTTTTAGGGTGATTGAAGTTTAAAATAAAGTGACTGTTAGTATCTTATTAAACCAAAATAATTTAAGTGAAAAAATTAAGATACATTGTATAAATTTTTATAAAACCTATACAAATTTTTTAAGAATTTTAATTATTTTGACATGTTTAACATATCTTAAGTTTTATTTTTAACATCATGGTTTTAAATTTAAGATCATGTGTTATAAAACTTAGTGTGATTACAAAACTTAGGTAAGTATTTCAAATACTTTTTAAATGTTTCAAATGTTTTAAATATCCTAGTGTTATAATGATATTTTAAATATGTTTTAAATTAATGGTACTAGGTTTTATAAATTAATTTTCTATATAGTAATTATAAATATTTTTCTTTTTTTAAAACATAACAAATAATGTTATAAGTGTTTTTAGGTATAAAATCATCTTGAATGTCCTAAGTATTTGTGTACTTTAATCCTATAAAGTGTAAATTAAGAAGGAATCATGTTTTATGAAATTAAAGATATTCTATATTTAATTGTTTATTTGTAAATTTAATTTTCCTTTTCTATGGTTATATTTTTTATTTCAAAGTTGGTTTATAAAAAAATAGAAACCATTTGGGCTAGCCATCTAGTTGGGTCGAAGGAGGCAGCTCGTGCTACTATAGGAGTAGGCGTCCAAGCATAGGACCTTCATCCACAACACTGGCCAGCCCATGTGTGTGTGGGAATGTGTGCATGTGTTCCTGAGGCACACACAAGGGAACCAGAGCGTGCCACCGTGCGGGACGGTACGGTGGCAGGGGTGGGTGTAGAGCGCGCCCACAGAACCTGGTACAGGGTGGTACCGGGAGGGGTGAGGGAGTATTATGAGCGAAGTCTGAGAGCTCTAAGATTATAAAGTCAGGCCCAAAGTCACCGTGTTTTGATGTGGGACAACTTTTTTCAACTGAGGTCAGATTTGGACTGTCAGATCTCGTCGCATGGAACCCGGACCATTCGATCAGTTCGGCTATCAAACCCCCACAACCACATTTTCTCCTCCAAATTTTTATCAGCCGTTAGACCCGAACGGGTCTAATATTGGACATTAAAGCCTTTTTAAAACACTATGTCGCTCATAGTCGCCCAATCAAATATGATCTAATTTGGACTATCCATCTCTTTTTAAATCATCGTGTCGCGCCATAGCCGTCTGATCGAGTCTATATTTAATCATGACTGGTCATTCCTATTAAAACCCATGGATGAACCAGAGTCATTGGATCATCTTTTTGATCAATCCTGACCATCCATTGTTTTCCGTACCTAAAATGGCGCCTTCTCCTTCCTCTTCCTCCCACGTGTGTTGCACCAGTAGCTATGCTACCCTTTTTTTCTTTTTTTCCACACCTGTGACCAGGTGGACCCTCCTTACACTTATTTTCCACAAGGCCGGCGTGGTCAGCCTTATTCTAAACCAAGGAGCCTTGGTTTTATTGAAAGTTTCATTAAATAAATATATTATATATAATTTATAAATATATCTCAATTTTAACCCAAACCCTGTGGGTTCTCTACTTTCCAGCGCCTCCATCGAGCTTCTCCGGACTCTTTCTCCTCCTTCAAACCAGGTAAGGGACTTAGATTGTCTTGCCTTGTTATGTTTTGAATATATATACATATATGTATATCTGTATACTCATATATATATATATAACCTTACAGTTTAGATAAACCTCTCTTATTCCTGATTCTAAGACTTCTGGATATTGGGTCTCAAGTTTTAAGTAGTATTTTAAAACATGAGGAATTATATTTCTCATGCAAAACCTATTTATACACTTTTTATATGGGTTATATATATACATATAAATAATCATACGGTTTTATATACATTACAATTCTATCCAGTCTTCAATCCTTCTAAGTTTTGTTTTTAGTCATTAAATGATGTTTTTAAAAGTGTAACGAAAATGTGAGGGATTATTTTTGTTGTGAAAAAACCCTTAAATATATTTTATACTAAGTTATACACACACACACACACACAAAAACACACATATGTTCATTTCAAAATAATCGGCTTGTTTATGTGTTTCCATTTTGAAGGTTGAAAACATACCTTTATATATATACATGTATACCATGTGAGTATTCTATTCATCTTGTTGTAATTGAACTATTTAAACATATATATATATATGTGTGTGTGTGTGTGTGTTTATATGTATACGCCTATGGGTTTTAAACCATAACCCGAATTAAATTTGTATCAAACAAACTTTAGAAATTAAAGTATGTTTTTGGATATTAATAATTAAATTTTTATGCATGTATTCATTACATAAAACAACTGTTGCATTAAAATTCAATTCGCTACTATAAATGTTTTTAGTATTTTTAGTTTATTTGATATGGCCAATTATCAGTGCATGCTTTGTGTATAAATGACATCTGTATTAATTCAAAATTATGCATTTTTGGAACCTGGTATGTTTACTCACATAGTAAGAATTTTAGAATTTAAGGGTTATCATTTTATGTGACAAACCTGTATTATATGTGCTTTAGTTATTGTTACATATGTTGCCTACCATACTTGTCATTTATTTCCATATTCATATAGTTTTTAGTGTTTTTATTGACACTTTCATGCATGACTCACTATGAAAATGTAAATGCTAATGAATGTAATCAAACTTTTATGCCCTTTTAAGAAGTTAAGAACTAAATTATTCAAAGTGGTATGAGATGCTTTGAATAATATGAAATGAGAATCCAAGTAATATGTGACACTTGGAATGATAAGTAATGAGTAATTTAATAAATCAAAGTGGTTTGATGCACTTTGATTTAAAGATTTGAGGAATGCATTGGATGTAGAAAGTATTGGGTGGGTCCCGCTATAGCCCCTCAGTGCATCGGTAAGTCTCATGAGACAAACTACGGTCATGGTACGAGGCCTTGAAAAAATGATTATTTATGTTCTTGGCACAAGGCCATGACAGAAATTTTATGGTCTTGGCACGAGGATTAGAAACAGTCCCACATATGCACTTCCCTCATTATGACTATAAATTTAATTAACCAAGTGGATATTCGACTAGTAGAATATACTTGGTTAAAGAGCTTGTACTTATGAGAATCAGAATAAGTAAATGCTTATGGCATAATTTTTATTAATCACTTAGATATTTATCATCCAGTTTATGATTTACAGTTAGTAAAGAAATAAATTAATATTATTATTTTATGCGCAACTCTGCTTATGTATTAGTCTCATTTTTAAATTCTATACTTTCACTTTTGCAGGTCACACTTATTATAGTTAGAATAATTCTTACTTTATATGTTGCACACATTATATTTTGTATATGTATGAATATGATTAGAGCATGTTTCATTGTAACACTGTAAATATTCCTTGAAATATTCACTGGTATTTTGTGGAAAAAATATTAAGTTATTTTTCATGTGTGGTAGCTTACCTTAAATAAAATGTTTTATGGATAATTTTAAAGGAATGTTTTCAAAATGTTTTAATTGCAATATTATTCTATTTTTAAAACCCCTTACTGGGCATCTGTATGCTCACCCTACGTTTTAATTTAAAACCCTTTTATACATTATGTATTTTTGATTATACAAATATATATATGTATATAGCTTGAATCCTAAATCTAATTCAGATTTTCCAAAGATTGTTGAGAATGAATAACAAATGTTGTTTTTGAAATATGAAAATATTATAAGGAATAGTTTAAAAATACAATCCCTTATATACACCCTTGTGTATAAATGGATTACACAACACTAAACCCTAGATAATTCTTTATTTTCCAAATTTTATACTTTTAATGCGTTTAGTAATTATGGAGAATTCATAAGAATTATAATTTTTGTGCTTTTCTTCTCCTAAATACATATGACACACTTATTTTATTAAATATTAAATGGTATTAGTTATGTATTAGTATGTTGTGTGGTTTATTGTCATGATTTTCAAATTTTAACATTGTGTTTAAATAATTGAAAATACCCTTGCGGTATGTTATACATAAACATGCAAGTAATGGTGTTTAAACAACCATGTGTTTTACTATCACACCCTGGCCCCTGACTGCCCTGGAGCTAGTGCGGTTTTAAATAAAACATGGTGTGTAATTTTTTTTATAAAAAGAAATGATGAAAACACACATCATGTTCTGCTAGAGAGAATATTTTTGGTTTAGGTCCTGGAGAATCAGATAAAATTATTACAATTCCTTCAAAATTTAAAGAGAAAAGAATCTCCACAAAGCTGCCACCGAACATTGTAACTCAAATCTACTAAACCTCTAAAATTTATATTAAAACATAGGGTTAGAATATAGATTCCCAGTAAGGGGTTTTAAAATAGAATAATATTTCAATTAAAACCTTTTGAAAACATTTTTTTAAAGTTATCCATAAAACGTTTTCTTTAAGGTAAGCTGCCACACATGAAGCATAACTTAACATTTTGTCCACAAAATACAAGTGAATATTTCAAGGAATATTTATAGTTTTATAATGAAACATGTTCTAATCATATGCATACATATAAAAAATATAATGTGTTCAACATATAAATCAAGAGTTTTTATAACTACAATAAGTGTGACATGCGAAAGTGCAAGTACAGAATTTAAAAATGAGACTAATACATAATCAGAGTTGCACATAAAATAATAACATTAATTTCTTTCTTTACTGACTGTAAATCATAAACTGGCCGATAAATATCTGAGTGATGAACAAACATTATACCATAAGCATTTACTTATTCTGATTCTCCTAAGTACAATCTCTTTAACCAAGTATATTATACTAGTCGAATAACCACTTTGTTAATTAAATTCATAGTCATAATGTGGGAAGTGCATATGCCAGACTGTGTCAAGGCCTCATTCCAAGACCATAAAATATTTGTCAAGGTCTCGTGCCAAGACCATAAATAATAATTTTTTCAAGGCCTCATACCATGACCATAGTTTGTCTCATGAGACATTCCGATTCACCGAGGGGCTATAGTGGGACCCACCTGACACTTTCTACATCTAATGCATTCCTCAAATATTTAAATCAAAGTGCATCAAAACACTTTGATTTATTAAATTACTCATTACTTATCATTCCAAGTGTCACATATTACTTGGCTTCTCATTTCATATTATTCAAAGTGTCTCATACCACTTTGAATAATTTAGTTCTTAACTCCTTAAAAGGGCATAAAAGTTTGATTACATTCATTAGAATTTACATTTATATAGTGATTCATGCATAAAAGTGTTAATAACAATAATAATAACTACATGGCTATGGAAATAAATGACAAGTATGGTAGGTAGCACATGTGACAATAACTAAAGCACATAAAATATAGGTTTGTCACGTAAAATGATAAGCCTTAAATTCTAAAATTCTTACTATTTGAGTAAACATATCAGCTTCCAAAAATGAATAATTTTGAATTAATATAGATGTCATTTATACACAAATCATGCACTGATAATTTTCCATATCAAATAAACTACAACTACTGAAAACATTTATAGTATCCAATTGAATTTTAGTGCAACAGTTGTTTTATGTAATGCATACATGCATAAAAATTTAATTATTCATATCCAAAAACATACTTTAATTTCCAAAGTTTGTTTCATGAAAATTTAATTCAGGTTATGGTTTAAAACCCATATCCATATACATATAACCATATTTGTGTGTGTGTTTAAATAGTTCAATTACAACAAGATGAATAGAATACTCACATGGTATACATGTATATATATAAAGGTATGTTTTCAAGCTTCAAAATGGAAACACATAAACAATATGGTTGTTATGAAATGAACATGTGTGTGTGTGTGTGTGTAACCAAGTATAAAATATATTTAAGGGTTTTTCACAACAAAAATAATCCCTCACATTTGCCTTACACTTTTAAAAACGTCATTTAAGGACTAAAAACAAAACTTAGAAGGCTTGAAGACCAGATAGAATTTCAATGTATATAAAACTATATGATTATTTATATGTATATATATAACTGATATACAAAGTGTATAAATAGGTTTTGCATGAGAAATATAATTTTTCATGTTTTAAAATACTACTTAAAACTTGAGACCCAATATCCAAATGTCTTAGAATCGGCCATAAGAGAGGTTTATCTAAACTGTAAGGTTATATATATATATATATGTGTGTGTGTGTGTGTGAGTATATATACATATATATGTATATATATTCAAAACATGACAAGGAAAGATAAGATAAGTCCCTTACCTGGTTTGAAGGAGGAGAAGGAGTCTGGAGAAGCTTGATGGAGGCGCTGGAGTGTGGAGAACCCATAGGGTTCGGGTGAAAATTGAGATATATTTATAAATTATATATAATATATTTATTTAATGAAACTTTCAAGAACATCGAGGCTCCTCAGTTTAGAATAAGTTTGAACACGTTGGTCTTATGGAAAACGAGTGAAAGGAGGGGCCACCTGGTCATGGGTGTGGGAAAAAAAGAAAAGAATGGTAGAATGGCTATTGGGGTAGCGCACATGGGAGGAAGAAGAAGGAGAAGGCACTAGTTTAGGTGTGGAAAACAATGTATGTTCAGTATTAACCAAAAAGAAGATCCAACGGATGTGGTGCGTCCGTGGGTTTTAAAAGGAATGATCGGTCAAGATTAAATCTCCACTCGATCGGACAGCTATGGCGCGACGTGGTGATTTAAAAAGATGTGGATGGTCTATATTAGATTATATTTGATTGGACAGCTGTGAGCAATGTTGTGTTTTAAAATTATTTTAATGACCATGATTAGATCCCGATGGATTGGACGGTTGATAAAAACGCGGTGGATAAAACGCGGTCGTGGGTGTTCGATAGTCAAACTGATCGGATGGTCTGGGATCCGCATGATTAGATCTGACAGCCCAGATCCGATACCCACTGAAAATCTTCATCCCACATCGAAACGACATGGCCTAAACCCTGGCTTTATAAGTTCGGAGCTCTCAGCCTTCGCTCAGAATACTCCCTCCCCCCTCCCGGTACCGCCTCGTACCGGGTTCTGAGGGCGCGCTCTGCGCCCATCCCTGAAGTCGTGTCGCCCCACATGGTGGAATTCTTTGGTCCCCTTGTGTATGCCTTAGTCACGTGTGTTCACATGCCCACATGCCCATGGGTTGGCCAGTACTGTGGCTGAAGGGCCTAGGCTCGGTCGCCTACTCCTGCAGTAGCGCGAGCTGCCACATTTGGCCTAGCTAGATAGCTAGCCCAAAGGGTTTCTATTTTTTTTATAAACCAACTTTCAAATAAAACATATAACCATATAAAAGGAAAATGAAATTTACAAATAAACAATTAAATATAGAATATATTTAATTTCATAAAACATGATTCCTTCTTAATTTACACTTTGGAGGATTAAAGTACACAAATATTTAGGACATTCAAGATGATTTTAAACCTAAAAAAACTTAGAACATTATTTTTTATGTTTAAAAAAAGAAAAATATTTAAAATTACTATATAGAAAATTAATTTATAAAACTGAGTACCATTAATTTAAAACATATTTAAAATATCATTATAACACTAGGATATTTAAAACATTTGAAACATTTGAAAAGTATTTGAAATACTTACCTAAGTTTTGTGATCATACTAAGTTTTATAACATACGCTCTCAAATTTAAAACCATGATGTTAAAAATAAAACTTAAGATGTGTTAAAAATCTCAAAATAATTAAAATTATTAAGGAAGTTATATAGGTTTTATAAAAAATTATACAATGTATCTTAAATTTTTCACTTAAATTATTCTGGTTTAACAAGATACTAATGGTCACTTTATTTTAAACTCTAATCGCCCTAAAAGGAATATAATGGTCATACATATCTCCAATGGTAAAAAAGACCCTTATAAATACATTTTTAGGGTAATTCAACTTCTAGACAACTTGGTGAAAATGGTGCTCGTCATTCCTCTGATACTCAGCATAGTTGCTGAAGTTCTGGTTGTACTGATGTTCATCGTGATGGATCTAAAAGACCCCCACTATTTTCTTGGGATATTTTTTGTATTTTGTGGTCTCCTTGTTATTTTAATAGGTCTTTTAATATGTATTCCAGGGTAGTGAGGTTTTTTGGTCTCATTGTAATGTAATCATTTTCAGTGTTTCATTGAATAAAGAAAGTCTTGTGTGTATTTACAAGTATCGTTTTTACAGTGTGGAAATTAAATGAAGTAAAAACCCATTCAATATTGTTATTACATAAGAAATAAGTTTGGGTCATCACATTATTACCCTACAAATAATTTCTTCCTCACAATTCTAAAACTCTCGAACACAAACACCAGCAAAACCAGACACACGTCACTCCCGAGGTCCCCCTTTACCAGGTCCACCATCATCGGAGACTTTATTGGTAAGTTCTTTTGGTTAGATTGATCCCCAAAACGTTCTTAAATTCCTAAATTTCATTCACCTAGATACACCTCTCACAGCTCGAGTCAAACTCATGCGGGAAGTAGTAGGTTCTCGAAAGGGTGGAATGGGAGGAGTACATAATGTCATGGTTTTATTCTATTTAATTTTCAAGTTGTCCGAACAATACTTTCAAATAAACACAAGACTTTCTTTATTCAAATACAACACTGAAAATGATTACATTTCTTCAAGTCTATGAGAATCCAACTAACCAAAAATACCTACCAATAGACCTATTAGAATTATAGGGAGACCACCAAATACAACAAATAGCCCAAGAAAATAGTGGGGGTCTTTCAGATTTTTCATAATGAACATTAGTACACCCGGAACTACAATAACTATGATGAGCATCAGAGGAATGACAAGAACCATTTTCACCAAGTTTTCTAGAAGTTTAATTACCCTAAACATGTATTTATAAGGGTCTTTTTGACCGTTGGAGATATATATGACCGTTATATTCCTTTTAGTGCAATTGGAGTTTAAAATAAAGTGATTGTTGGTATCTTGTTAAACCAAAATAATTTAAGTGAAAAATTTAAGATACATTGTATAAATTTTTATAAAACCTATACAACTTCCTTAAGAATTTTAATTATTTTGAGATGTTTAACATATCTTAAGTTTTATTTTTAACATCATGGTTTTAAATTTAAGAGTGTATGTTATAAAACTTAGTATGATCACAAAACTTAGGTAAGTATTTCAAATAATTTTCAAATGTTTCAAATGTTTTAAATATCCTAGTGTTATAATGATATTTTAAAGATATTTTAAATTAATGGTACTCAGTTTTATAAATTAATTTCTGTATAGTAATTATAAATATTTTTCTTTTTTAAAATATAACAAATAATTTTATAAGTGTTTTTAGGTATAAAAGCATCTTGAATGTCCTAAGTATTTGTGTACTTTAATCCTCAAAAGTGTAAATTAAGAAGGAATCGTGTTTTATGAAATTAAAGATATTCTGTATTTAATTGTTTATTTATAAATTTCATTTTCCTTTTATGTGGTTATATGTTTTATTTGAAAGTTGGTATCATAGGATTGGTTTAGACAACCCTATAAAATTATAACAACATTAAGAAACTTTTTTATGTTTTACTAAGTAGAAGATTTCTTAAAATTTTCAGATGGTAGACGAATCAAGCCTTCTGTCTCTCCCAACGGAAATATTAGAAACTATAGTGGCCAAGTTGTGTTTAGAGGGCTATTAGACCTTTGAAAAACTTCGTTTGTCTTGTAAATACCTTTACCGTGTATCCAATTCTCCTCATGTACTCCAACTTCACTGAGGATCTTGCTTTGACTACTTCTTGATGATGCATGCCCAAATTTCCTTTTATGCACGTAAGGGAAGGTATTATGAAGGTATATTCCAATACTTTACCCTGGCATACAATTTTCTATCATTGATGAACTTTCAAGAGGCTGTATAGGAGGGTGACCTCTGGGCTGCATACCTTTATCAAATTGTGACCTACGGTCTTCAAGGTCAGGTCATGGACTTCGAAATTCTTGAGGATGAGTCTACCCATCTGCATTATAGATAGTAAGTTCAAGTTGATGTCGCTCAACTCCATAAACTTCATGCTTTCCTTTTTTGGAACTTTATATTTCCACATCCGATTAATCCAAGATGACCGTGCTACATCTAGACCAAGGAGATTGATGAGTTTAGAACCACTTTGGGAATCCGTTTGACTGAGAATTGGGGAAATTTCCAACATCGATGAAGCTGGTGAAGTGTCATCTTGGGGGATGTCAAGAAATCCTTACCAGTGAGTCATAAGAGGGAGCTTGAGAAGCCTCCCTATTTTGATGTGGGGTGCATATTTTCAACTAAAATCAGATCTGGACCATCAGATCTCCTCGCGTGAGATCTGAGTTGTCTGATCATTTCAGCTATCGAACCCCTATGGTTGCATTTTATCCACTGTTTTTTTATCAGTCATTTTATCCCGACGGATCTAATCATGATCGTTCAAATCATTTTAACTCACTGCATCATGATGTAGCCATCTGATCTGATCCACATCAGATCTCAACCATTCATCCTTTTTAAAATCCACGGACACACCTCAGTCACTGGATCTTTTTTAGTTAGATCTCAGTCATCCATTGTTTTTCACACCCTCTCTCGTCGCCTTCCTCTTCTTCCTCCCACATATGCTTCACTAGTATCCATGCTACCCTTATTTTCTTTTTTTCCACACCCGTGACAAGGTGGCCCCTCCTTTCACTCGTTTTCCACAAGAACGACATTTTTGACCTTATTCTAAACCAAGGAGCCTCGGTTTTATTGCAAGTTTCATTAAATAAATATATTATATATTTTTAAAAGTGTAAGAAAAATGTAGGGGAATTAATATTTATTTTCATGGTTCAACTTATTTAGTAAGAGAGATATCATGATCCTTCACTTTTAATCTCACTTTTGAAATTCATTTACTCGTTAGTTTGAGTTTGATTTTTCAAACAGTATGCTTATATATTTTCAAATCTGCAGCAAGGGATATTTTTTTATGATGTATATTGTGTTTTGAAAATCTGTTATAAGGGATATATTGATTTTACTTATTTAACTATATTTTAGTATTTTAGTTATGATTCAAACATTTGATTATTATTTTAAGAACTTTTAATTTATTTTGAAAATGAATTTTATATTAAAAACCACATCTTTAATTTGACATTATTTTTTTATCTCAAGAATTACTCGAAGATTTTACAAGAGTATCTTCATCTATTTCAACACTCTTATTGATTCTTATGTATTATTGGGATTAATATTTCTTGGTATCATCTACCATATTTAATTTAATGTTTTATGATCATTTTGGTTGTGGATGTACTATCTTAAAACCATTCACCAATTTACTATGAATGGTTAGTGCTTATGCTTAATGTTCGGGGAAAGTTATTTACATTTCATGTATTCGTTTCAATATGAATGTATATGTTGTTTATATTTATCCCCATTAATATAAGGAATGCATTGGACATAAAAAGTGTCGGGTGGGACCTGATATAGCCCCTCAGTGCATCGGTAGGTCTCATGAGACAAACTACGGTCTTGGCACAAGGCCTTGACAAAATGATTATTCATGGTCTTGTCATGAGGCCTTGATGGTATAGTTATATTGTCCCGCATTATGCATTCCCTCATTATGAAAATAGTAATGATGGTTCATGTGGTTATTCGACTAGTAGAATAACCATGATTACATTATATTATGGAAATATTTACTCAGCTCATATTTCTACCATATTATGTTCAAGTTTATTTTTAAGGCATGTGTTTTCAATTATTCACCATGTCTAATGTTTATGTTATCTTCCACTGTATTTCTTACTCTTACTGAGTGTTTGAGATCCCCGATTTCTTATGTTTCATCTTCTCAGGACATGAATAATTTTATTATGAATGACATGCTAAAATAACCTAGGAGTTATGGAAGTTTTCTAAGGAGTTTTGATGTTTTTAATATTTTCATGTCTTATTATATACTCCCTTTACTGATTTCATATGAAATGTGCATAATTTGTGTAAAATATTAATGTTTTAATACTAAGTATAATTTTTGATCAGTTTTAGAAGTAGTCCAATTGAGTCAGTTTAATATTTTATTTCTAAATCTCACCCTAATGATCCAAATTGTGTGGTTATTGTTTTTTAGGATTCCTAATTCAATATAAAACATTTCATTAGAATGGATCATGGTCCAATTCTTCCATTTGAAGGATCGCATTTACCACACAGGATGACCTACAGAATCTGTGAAGAAACTGAACCAGTCATGAATATTGAATTACTGGGCTCAATATAGAAGTTAAAATTCCTTCATTATCCTCAAAGGTTCGGGGGACAATGTAAGGAGTCTTGGATAAAAATTTCAAGGCCCAACTCTAAGAACAAGGGTCCCAAATGAAGCATTGAAATCCAGCCCACCATTATGGCCGGGAATTAAAATCAGTATAGTATTCATGACATATCTCATGATGTAATCATAAAATCAAGATGAGATTTTGTATTGTAAAAGAGGGGATATATTTGGCTGACTTTGTTGAAGAAATCATTTGTCTTTGAAGGAATATTCCTATTAAAAAACCCTTTCACATTTTGGACTTCAAAAAGGCTGGATTCAAATGGACAGATTAAAATTATTTAATCAGCCGGCCATAACTTTGGATCCATAGGTCTAAATGACTCCAAATTTTGAGATGGGCCATCCAACTTTATTATATAAAACTTTGAAGAAGGAGATATCTCAATATTTGTCTGTCTGAATAGCCAAATTTTCAATGCAAGTGGAGGGACAGATTGGGAATGAAAACAGTCTACTTCATTGGGCTATAAATGTATCCCCCTTCTCTCCTTCAAAGGGTTGGCATTTCAGAAGAGAGAAGATAATATTGGCAAGACCAAAGCTTTTCCAAAGTCTTGGGAGGACCTGTATTAATCAAGTTACCACTTGAGAGACCTTTCCTCCTCTCTTTGTTTTTATTTACTTTTATGTTCTTCATTGTTGTAATTTTGTAAGTCCTTTCTTTTATAATTCTATTTTAATGCAAGTTTATTCTTCAATATCTATTATTATCATCCACCTTCTGTAGATTAATATTAATTTTCTTAAAATAGTTTAAATATAGTTGAATCCCCTTCCCTTCTTTTGCTTCCTCATTCAATCGAAAGTTTGTTTTTAATTATCATCATTGTTCGTGTGTGTGTGTTGACGTACCACTCTTTTCTTATCCCTTTATTTTTCTTCTCTTATTAATTTATAATCATAATCATTATAACCAGATTATTAAAAACCCAAATGGATGAGTAAATCTATCATTTGGGTGAGTTATAATTTAGGTATGTTAAGTGATTGAGAGCTTTTTCTCGATGAATATTATTTGAATTAACATTGTGTATGTTGGACTTAACATGTCATGGATTAATGACATATTTTGTTTAACATGTGGTTTCCATGGATTATTGGAACCATAAATACACTACCATAAACAAGTAATGGTAATGATTAGAACCCTAAGTTAAGTTAAGTCTTGGATTAAAGCCTTAACACTTAGGAATTCAAATCAATTTCATCTTGTGACATGGGTGTTAATTTAATGCAATATAAAGCAAAGCTCAAGGATATCACAAGCTTAAATACCTAATCATGAACTCACCCAAATATTTATCAATTTGTTAAATCAATTATTGTCAATAAATCATTTCAATTAAGATCTGCAAACAACCCCCCCCCCCAATCAAAATATAATCAACTAAAAACAAATGACTATTACAAAGTATCATCGCTGAGGATTCGACACGAGTGCTGCTATACACATTAGCAAAGCACTGGAACTTTGACCGGTCGATAGGCGACAATCATCTGTGCATTTCAAATGGATATGTTGTCGGGGATGGTGCTTTAAGTAGTCATTAGTTTCTGGTTATTGTAATAAAAAAACAAAAAAAACAAAATTGAAAAAAAAAATTGAAAAAAAACACAAAGAAAAACTCGTCTTCTCATAAAAATCATAAACAGAAAAAATACAAAGAAAAACTCGTCTTCCACTTTCTTTCAAAATCTCTCTGAATGCCCCGTAGCCTCCCAAACAATTCCTCGGATTTGTTTGACCCTGAAATTGAGCGAACACTTCGCCAACTTAGGAGGAACATACGAGATAATAAAATAATTCAAGAACCAGTCCTTGTCCAACCAGTTGAATTAGATATGGCCAATCCTAGGGAAAAAACACGTAAAGAACTTGTTGCCCCTGATATAAATTACCAACCTATTGGTATTCAATATCCAAGAATAGAGGCTGAATTTGAACTCAAATCAGGTTTGATTCATTTTCTTCCTCATTTCCACGGGCTAGCCAGTGAGGATCCACATCTCCACCTTAAAGAGTTCCAAGTGGTGTGCTCTACCATGAAGCCTCAAGGGGTTTCTGATGAACAAATCAAACTCTGATCATTCCCTTTCTCCCTATATGAATCCTCGAAGTCATGGATTTACTACCTTCCTCCTGGTTCCATAACCACATGGAATTACATAAAGCAACTCTTCTAAGAGAAATTATTTCCTACTTCTCGTACTGCTTCTATCTGAAAGGAAATAAGCGGTATACATCAATTCCCAAGTGAATCACTCCATGAGTACTGGGAGAGGTTTAAAAAGCTTGTGGTAAATAGTCCACACCATCAAATCCCTGACTAACTCTTGATCCAATACTTATATGAGGGGTTATTGGCTATAGAGAGAACTCTCATTGATGTCGCAAGTGGCGGTGATCTTGTTGATAAAACTCCTGCAGCAGCAAGTGATCTCATAAGTAACATGGCTGAAAACACACAACAATTCCATACTCGAGCACATGCTCAAGTAAAGCAATCCCAAGATAATCAATCCATAAAGCCGAACAAGATGACCGAGTGGATGAGTGAACTTACAGGTCTTGTGCGGCAACTAGTTGTGGCATCCAAATACCTAACCTCATCTTCTCCACAATCAATGTTTCCTGGACCTATCAAAAACTATGGAATCTACAACTCTATATCTCATCCAACTGACACATGTCCACAACTTCAAGAGGATCAATCCGATTCACCTGGACCAATGGAGCTCAATGCAGTATATGCTCAGTGAAACACCAGCCCTCAACTATCAGGTCAGTTTGTTAGAAACTTCAACCAACCTCACTTTGAGACCTTCTCTTCTTCCTATAACCAAGGCCTTAGGTATGGTAATCCCATATCTCATCCTCCTCAATTCCCTCCTCAAAACCCAAACCAGTTTCAATATGGTCAAGGCGTTGGTAACTTCCAGCAACCTTATCCTTTTATTCCTCAACCTCAAAGGAACAATCCTCATCTTGGATTCCATTATCCTAGTGATCCTTCCCAATTCCCAAACCAATAAAATCACTTCACCAAGAACTAATATCAAGGCAATCCCAATTCAGGACAAGCCTCTTCTTCCAAGAAACCATGGTAAAGTGAAATTGAAGATCTTGCCTCTTTCACCCGTTCCAGCCTTAAGAACATTGAAACACAAATTGTTCAATTGGAATCCCACCTTAGTCAGCAGAAACCATATAATTCTTCCCAACTTCTAGCTCAACCATTACCCAACCCCAAGGGTAATGTAATTGCAATTGCACTTAGATCGGGAAAGCAAATTTCTATGCCTCAAGATAAGTCCTCCAACCCTCCTTTGAATGTTGACCTAGAAAATGAAAAGAAAAAGAAAATTGAAAAGGAATCTGAATCCATTTCATCACCTCCTTCTATTCCACTTAGGAATCCAATTCCTTTTCCACAAGCTATTTCTAAGCCAAAGAAGTACTTTGAACCCGATACTGAAATGCTCGACATGTTTAGATGTGTTGAAGTCAATATTCCTCTCTTAGATGCCAGCAAACAAATTCCTAAGTATGCCAAGTTTCTTAAGGAATTGTGCACCCACATGAGGCAACTTAGTACCTTTGAAAATGTTTCCACCTAGTAGTCTATTCCCATAAAGTGCAAAGATCCAGGGACCTTTACGGTTCCATGCCAAATTTGAAGTTCTAACTTTGATGATGCACTCATAGACCTAGGAGCCTCAATTAATGTCATGCCTAAATCCATCTTCTACAACCTTGGTCTAGGTCCCTTGCACCCAATGGATGTTGTCATTTAGTTATCCAATCTAAGAATAGACAATCCTGAGGGAATAATTGAGGATGTCCTTGTTCGTGTGAATGATCTTATCTTCCCTGCTGATTTCTATTTCCTTGACATGGATGGTGAGACGAACTCTTCTTGATCTCCCCTAATTCTAGGAAGACCATTCCTCATGACTTCTAGAACTAAGATTGATGTTCATTCAGGCATCTTATCCAAGGAATTTGGTGACCATCTAGTCAAGTTCAACATTTTCCAAGCCATGCGATATTTATCTGAGGATCACTCTGCATTCTCAATCCATGCTTTTGAGGACACTTCTAAGAGTCAATAAAACCCCAATCCACAATTTTATTCATGTTCTAATGACAAAGGATCTTGTGAAATTTTCACCATGATTAACCAAGTCATAAATGGTGAAGTTGATGTGGACCTATCATTCATAGACTCCATCAATCTAGAGGAACTTTAAAACTCTCTTGAATCCCACATCAACTCTTATCTCTACTGCTCCACCTTGGACAGTATTAAGGAAAATGAATCTGAATCAACTGAAGTCCCTTCATCCATTCCTAAGATGTATAACCCACAAATGAGAGTTGAGACCGATCTGAAACCTCTTCCTAAACACCTAAAATATGCATTCCTTTTCCATGATCACTCTTATCCTGTCATTATCTCTTCTTCACTTACCAAAACTGAGGAGTCCAAACTTGTTCAAGTGTTAGATGAAAACAAAAAGTCCTTAGGGTGGACCCTATATGACATACCATGAATCAACCCTGCTCTTTCATGCATCACATCCATCTTGAGGAATCATCCAAACTAATTAGATAACCACAAAGAAGACTCAATCCACTCATCCTTAAGGTAGTTAGGGAATAGATCACAAAGCTTCTTCAAGCTGGTATTATCTACCCAATTTCTGATAGTGAATGAGTTAGTCCAATTCAAGTTGTACCTAAGAAGGGTGGGATAACTGTTGTCACAAATGAACATGGAGAGGTAGTCACAACTCAAGTGAAGAACAAATGGCGTGTGTGCATCGACTATAGGAAATTGAATGTTGAAACAAGAAAATATCACTAACCTATTCCATTACTTGATCAAATGCTGGAACGATTAGCTGGGAAGTCACACTATTGCTTTCTTGATGGATACACTGGCTACTTCCAAATCCCAATCGTACCTCAGGACCAAGAAAAGATAACTTTCACATGCCCCTTTGGAACATATGCATATAGAAGAATGCCTTTTGGCCTTTGCAATGCTCCTGCAACATTCCATAGGTGTATGATGAGTATCTTTTCTGAATTCATTGAACACTTTATGGAAGTCTTTATGGATGACTTAACCATTTATGGTGAGTCATTTGAATCTTGTTTGAATTCACTCTCTCTAGTCCTCCAAAAGTGTGTCAAGTGCAACCTTGTCTTAAATTTTGAAAAATGTCACTTTATGGTTAAAAATGGGATTTTTCTAGGGCACATAGTTTCAAAAGATGGTATTGAAGTCGATCCTTCCAAAATTGAAGTGATCCAATCACTTCCTCAACCCAAATCTATTCGAGACATCCATTCATTTCTTGTTTGTGCCAGTTTCTATCGGAGATTCATCCATAACTTCAGTAGGATTACCCTCCCACTCACTCGGTTACTACAAAATGATGTCACTTTCCATTTCGATGAGTTTTGAAAGAGATCCTTCATTGAACTCAAAACTGCTCTCACATCTTCCCCGATAATCCAACCCCCAAATTGGTCCTTACCCTTTGAATTGATGTGTGATGCTTCTGATAGAGATGTTGGGACTGTTCTTGTTCAAAGAAGAGAAATAATTCATCATGTCATCTATTATTCCTCAAAAACATTGGATAAAACTCAATCTCACTACACTGTCACTGAAAGGAACTTTTAGCAGTGGTTTTTTCCTTAGATAAATTTTGGCCCTATCTCTTAGGTGTCAAAATCATCATCTTCACAGACCATTCTGATATAAAGTTCTTACTCAAGAAAAGTGATTCCAAACTGAGACTAATAAGATGGATCCTAATGCTCCAAGAATTTGACCTTGAAATCAAAGATAGACCAGGAATAGAAAACCATGTGGCTGATCACTTGAGTAGAATTTCTAATTCTTCTCATTCTAAAATCATCGATCCTGAATTCCCCACTGATCACCTTTGATATCTCACTCCAAAGATACCATGGTATTCCTCAATTGTAAATTACTTGGTTTCTAGTGTTTTTCCTGAAATTTTTTCAAAATAACTAAAAATGAAGTTGAAAAGTGATTCAAAACACTATTTTTGGGAAGAAAATAAACTTTGGAAAACTGGGGCAGACATGGTAATAAGGAGATGTGTTGATGAAAATGAACATTCTTCCATATTAGAATTATATCACTCACTTCCTAGAGGTGGCCACTTTGGACCACAAAGGACCTCTCGAAAGGTCCTAGACTCTAGATTCTTCTGGCCTTCACTCTTCAAGGACTCACATGAGTTCTGTCAATCATGTACCACTTGACAAAAGTTTGGCACAATTTCAAAGAGAAATGAAATGCCCCAAAATCCTTTAATTTTCTGTGAGGTCTTTGATGTTTGGGGTATCGATTTCATGGGACCATTTCCCCATTCCAATGGATTCTCATACATAATTCTTGTGGTTGATTATGTTTCTAGATGGTTCGAGGCCAAACCCACTAGAAAGTATGATTCACATACTGTTAGTGAGTTCCTAAAGACACACATCTTCCATAGATTTTTCACACCTCGTGCCTTGATAAGTGACTTAGGAACCCATTTCTATAATAAAACCATGGAATCTCTTTTGAAAAAGAATGGGGTTGTAGATAAAACTTCAATTGCATATCACCCCCAAAAAAATGGAATGGCTGAACTTTCTAATAGAGAAGTGAAAAGAGTGCTTGAGAGAATTGTAAAACCCACCAGAAAAGACTGGCCAGAAAGACTTGGTGAAGCACTTTGGGATTATCGAACTGCCTATAAAACACCCATTGGAATGTCTCCTTTTAGGCTGGTTTTTGGTAAAGCATGTCATTTTCCAGTTGAAATCCAACATAAGTCATTTTGGGCAGTGAAAACTTGTAATTTTGATCTTGAAAATTTTGGTGAAAAAAGATTGTTTCAATTGGCTGAACTAGAGGAGCTTCAACTTGAATCCTATGAGAATTCCACTCTGTATAAAGAAAAGGCTAAGGTACTCCATGAAAAACATATCATGAGAAAGGTATTCCATGAAAGTGAAAAGGTATTGCTTTTCAACTCTCAATTTCATCTTCACCCAGGTAAGCTTAATTCTTGTTGGGAAGGTCCTTTTGTTATTACTAATGTTTACCCATTTGGTGCAGTGCAAGTCCAAGACCCCTCTTCCAAAAGGAAATTCACGGTTAATGGACATCGGTTAAAGTATCACCATGAGAGGACGCACAATCCTGGATCAACATCGACTTCCATTAGATCCCCAACTTCTGTAGTCGACCCACCACTAGATGGAGATGGCGACCCGCCAAATCCAAACCAGGGGGCGTCTCTTTCCCTTTAACTCTCTCTCTATCTCTTCCTCTCTCTACCTCTTTCTTCTTCTTCCTCTCTATTTCATTTTTTTACCACTTTCTTCATCAAACCCTTTCTTTTTCTCTTTCTCTTTTTTGTGGGTGTGTATTTTAAAGAACACTAAAAAAACTAAAAAAAATTAAAAAAATTAAAAAAAAAAACAAAAGAGTCATACTTACTCACCTTCAATTTTCAAATTTTGTCCAACCGTTTTGGGGAGTCAAAAGACATGGTTTCATCTCAAAAAAATTATGTTTTCATCATGACTTTGGATAAAGAATTTTGTGTCAAAATTAACAAATTTTGAATGCTCAATTTTTGATTTGTAAAATGATTTTCCTGAATCGTAAGGAACAGCATTTGCCTTCATGCCAAGGCCGCCTATGGCCATCTTTTCAAAAATGTGTGTTTTCACCCCCATTTTTTATTCTTTAGTTTGTAGACCTTCAAGCTGAATTTTCTACTTTAGTGTGCATTAATATGATAGAGGAATTTTTCTGAACCACATGAGAATTATAATAGCCAAATAGCCTCTCATTAACCATACATTAATCCTCCTTTTGAAAGCCCCTTCGAGCCTATGAAAACCTTTTCCTTGATAGATACATTACAAGCCCAATACCTTTTCCCACCCAATATCAACATGGATTTTCATTGCATAATTTTTTGAAATTTAAGTGTGGGGGGAATGGATTTCATTGTTTGGGTACCCTATTATTGATTTTCAAAGAGTTGTCATCTTCTTGAGGGAAATCATCCATTTCAGTGTGGGGGAGAGGTTGTCATTCAGTGTGTTTTGGGTAATGTAATGTACTTTTATTTATGTAATTTTTTAAATGTTATTGACAAGTGTTCAAAAAACAAAACAAAAAAATAAAAAAAATAAGAGAACAAAACAAATTGGGTTGTTTCTTGGGTAGGTCAAAAATAACTCTTCCTCAACCTTTGATCTTGTTATAACTATTACAATTAGTTTCATGAGGAGATCAAACATGGGTTCGGATATGAGCGTGAGATCTATTTTAAGGTCAACTTTCGAAAAAACAAAGAAAAAAAGGAAAAGAAAAAAAAAAGAACACTTGCATTATATTATTATTGGGAGAAGTTTTGTGTTTTGTAAATATTCCATATTATCATTACCTTCATATTTTCTTCCTCTATTGTGTCTTTCTTCACATAATCATTCCCTTGTAAATATGTGTTTTCATTTGCTTCCATGTTTTATTTCAAAAAAATGTGCTTTGCTTTTTCTATGTTGGTGTTTTAACCCTCTTTTTCTCTATCTTGAACATTATATTCCTACCATCCCATAGCCACATAAAAAAACCCTTAAAAAGACCTCTTGATTCTTGTGAACTTTGGATAGGTATTGGAAGCTGAGAGCTCTTTCAAACTCTAAGATTTTCACTTTTGGTATGTGAAAGAGTGAACCTCCACAAAAGAATTTTATCATCTTGAGATGTGTGAGTTTTGAGTGTCCACATTTTCCATTTCTAAATTTGAGCATGAAAAAATGAATTAGTTTTGGAACATTGTTTCTGTAACAACTTGTGGTGGAATTCAAAATGGATGAGTGAAATATTCTAAACCTCCCCTGATTGGAGAAAACAAAATTTTAATATCTGTTGGTGAGTGAAAATGATTTTGTTATGTTTTTATATTTGTTGCACATGAGGACATGCACAAGAATAAATGTGGGTAAGTTGATGTTCTTAATATTTTAATGTCTTATTATATACTCCCTTTACTGATTTCATATGAAATGTGCATAATTTGTGTAAAATATTAATGTTTTAATACTAAGTATAATTTTTGAGCATTTTTAGAAGTAGTCCAATTGAGTCAGTTTACTATTTTATTAGAAACTATCACCCTAATTATCCAAATTGTGTGGTTATTGTTTTTTAGGATTCTTAATTCAATATAAAACATTTCATTAGAAGGTATCATGGGCCAATTCTTCTATTTGAAGGATCACATTTACCACACAAGATGACCTACAGAATCTGTGAAGAAATTGGACCAGTCATGAAGATTGAATTGTTGGGCTCAATCTAGAAGTTAAAATTCCTTCATTATCCTCAAAGGTTCGGGGGACAATGTAAGTAGTCTTGGATAAAAATTTCAAGGCCCAACTCTAAGAACAAGGGGCCCAAATGAAGCATTTAAATCCATCCCACCATTCTGGATGGGAATTAAAATCAGTATAGTATTCATGACATATATCGTGATTTAAGCATCAACTCCATCTGATATTTTGTAGTGTGAAAGAGGGGATATAGGTGGATGACTTTGTTGAAGAAATCATTCGTCTTTTAAGGCATATTACTATTCAAAAACCCTTTCACATTTTGGACTTCAAAAAGACTGTATTGAAATGGACAGATTAAAATTGTTTAATCAACCAGCCATAACTTTGGATCCATAGGTCTAAATGACTCCAAATTTTGAGAGGGGTCGTCCAAATTTATTATATAAAACTTTGAAGAAGGATATATCTCAAGATTTGGCTGTCTGGATATCCAAATTGGTGATGCAAGTGGAGGGACAGATTGGGAATGAAAACAGTCCACTTCCTTGGGCTATAAATGAATCCCCCTTCTCTCCTTCAAAGGGTTGGAATTTCAGAAGAGAGGAGATCATGTTGGCATGAAAAAATCTTTGAAAAAGGCTTGTGAGGACCTTACATATTCAAGTTACCACTTGAGAGACCTTTCCTCCTCTCTTTGTTTTCATTTACTTTTATGTTCTTCATTGTTGTAATTTTGTAAGTCCTTTATTTTGTAATTCTGTTTTAATGCAAGTTTCTTCTTCAATATCTCTTATTCTAGTCCACCTTATGTAGATTAATATTAATTTTCTTAAAAAAATTTAAATACAGTTGAATCCTCTTCCCTTCTTTTGCTTCCTCATTCAATCGAAAGTTTGTTTTTAATTATCATCATTCTTCGTGTGTGTGTGTCGACGTACCACTCTTTTCTTATACCTTTCTTTTTATTCTATTCTTAATTTATAATCATAATAATTATAACCATATTATTAAAAACCCAAATGGCTGAGTAAATCTCTCATTGGGGTGAGTTATAATTTAGGTATGTTAAGTGATTCAGAGCTTTTTCTCGATGAATATTCTTTGAATTAACATTGTGTATGTTGGACTTAACATGTCATGGATTAATGACATATTTTGTTTAACATGTGGTTTCCATGGATTATTGGAACCATAAATACACTACCATAAACAAGTAATGGTAATGATTAGAACCCTAAGTTAAGTTAAGGCTTGGATTAAAGCCTTAACACTTGGGAATTCAAATCAATATCATCTTGTGGCATGGGTGTTAATTTAATGCAATATAAAGCAAAGATCAAGGATATCACAAGCTTAAATACCTAATCATGAACTCACCCCAATATTTATCAATTTGTTAAATCAATTATAGTCAATCAATCATTTCAATTAAGCTCTGCAAACAAACCCCCCTAATCAAAATACAATCAACTAAAAACAAAAGACTATTACAAAGTATCATCGTCGAGGATTCAACCCGAGTGCTGCTATACACATTAGCAGAGCACCAAAACTTTGACCGGTCGATAGGCGACAATCGTCCATGCATTTCAAGTTTCTATATTGTTTTTCATTTCAAGTTGTAATGTTGAACTTATGTATATATCTTGTTTCCAATATTACTAAAACATGGTATGTAATTTTTTTTATAAAAATAAATGCTGAAAACACACAACATGTTTCACTAGAGAGGATATTTTTTATTTAGGTCCTGGAGAATCAGATACGATTATTACAATTCCTTCAAAACTGAAAGAGAAAAGAATCTCCACAAATATTCCACTAAACAGTGTAACTCAAATCCACTAAACCTTTAAAATTTAAATTAAAACGTAGGGTGAGCTTACAAATGCCTAGTAAGGGGTTTTAAAATAGAAAAATATTTCAATTAAAACATTTTGAAAACATTAATTTAAAATTATCCATAAAACATTTTCTTTAAGGTAAGTTGCCACACATGAAACATAACTTAACATTTTTTCCACAAAAATACAAGTGAATATTTCAAGGAATATTTATAGAGTTACAATGAAAAATGTTCTAATCATATGCATATATATACAAAATATAAGGTGTGCAGTATATAAATTAAGAGTTATTCTAACTATAATAAGTGTGACATGCGAAAGTGAAATTACCGAATTTACAAATGAGACTAATACATAATTATAGTTGTGCATAAAATAATAACATTAATTTATTTCCTTACTAACTGTAAATCATAAACTGATTGATAAATATCTGAGTGATGAATAAACATTATGCCATAATAATTTACTTCTTCATATTCTCATAAGTACAAGCACTTTATCCAAGTATATTCTACCAGTTGAATATTCACTTGGTTAATTAAATTCATAGTCATGATGAGGAAATTGCATATGTCGTATTGTGTCCACTACTACAAATATGGCTTTTATCAGCACTAAAAATGGCCTTTAACAGCGCTAGAAAGGTGCTATAAATTCTGGAGAAGATAAAGGGGGGGGGGTCTCCTTTTGTCAGCACTCCAAAAATTGCTGATAAAGACCCCTTTTATCAGCGCTCAAAAAAAGCGCTGATAAAAGTTAAAAAAATTAAAAATTAAAAAAATTAAAAAAATCCTGCTAATCGGGGGGATTTTATAGCGCTTGAGCCCCCCTTTTATAGCACTTTTATGCCCCCCTCCAGCGCCTGCACGCACCCCTCCACCCTTTATCAGTGCTATCCCCAGATTCACTCATGCACGCGCGTCCCTTCCTCCACCTGGATTTGATTTCGAGACCTCCCCCTTTTAGAACTAATAAAGGTACCCCCCTTTATCAGTGCTTTTTCGTTAGCGCTGATAAAGGGCGGCACTGGCCTTGCCCAGTTTTGTGGTAGTGGTCAAGTAATCATGCCAAGACCATAAAATCTCTATCAAGGCCTCATGACACATTCTTAATACGTCGGTAAAATCATGATACATATTTACAGTAGGCCTATGATACCAACTGTCATGATACATCGTGAAGTAGCCTATATTCTAGGAATTAAGATCATTCATGATACATCTTTACAACAGGACAATATTGTTCACCTATATCAGCTTTATATTTTCCTACCATTCTTAATACGTTATTAAAATCATGTCTAGTACATAACATGACATACATTATTGATCCTATCATCGAAGCATATGGGATCTTACTCGTTATCGCTTTCTCATGTTGTGTATAATGACACATTTTCTTGGAAAGATGTATACCATACTAAATCTATTTAGTGTCTAGTCAATGTGTATATCTTGACTTAGTCCAATTATCCTATTTAAATTATCATAAATGATCTTAATTCCTGTAATATAGGCTACTTCACCTAATCCCTTCATGAAGAAGCATTTTTTAAACCAATCCTTAACAGAATATAGACTCATACATTGTTTCCAATATGTAATATGTCATCAACATGTACAACTAGGATAACAATCACATTCCTATTAAACTGCTTTTAAGCACATGAATCAGACTCATTCTTAGTTAAAAAAATCTTTTATAGATTCATCAAATCGAATGTTCCATGACATGGATGACTGCTTCAATCTATAAATGTATCTTTGTAACTTGTATGTTTTTTGGCACCACCTGGAGTCACAAACCCTTTTAGTTGTGTCATATATACATATTCTTGAAGGTTCCCATTAAGTAAATCTATTTTTAAATCCATATTCCAAATTTAATATTCATGGTAATATACTATATAAAGTATAATTCTGATGGTTTTAAACATGGAAACTAGAGAAAAGGTTTCATTTTAGCTAATTCCTTATGATTTTTACACCTTTTAGCAACTAATCTTTCCTTATAGGTACTTACTTTGCCTTCCTTGACTAGTTTTATCTTGAATACACATTTCCACCCAATAGGATTAACATCAACTGGCAGATCGACCAGAACCCAAACTTGGTTTTAATACATGGAATCCTTTTTAGAATTTATGGCTTATTATTATCTTATAGATTCTGATCTCTCTACTGTCTCATTATAGGAAATAATTTCATTATTTTCAACTAATAATGAGTCACTATCTTCAATTAATAGAAAACCATATCTATTTAGTTCTCTTACCTCTATGGTTCTCATATGCAGTACTTGTGTTTTAGGAACAACTTCCTCCATGGAGACCTATGGAATTTGTTCCTCTACCAACTCTTTTGTATCTTGAGCATCAACTTCATCAAATTCAACATTGTTCCCACCATCCTCCTTGATGATATAATCCCTTTCAAGAAATACAACTTATCTAGAGACAATCCTTTTCTTATATAAAGGGTTGTATTAGTAGTATCCCCTTGTTTCCTTAGGATACCCTATAAAGATGCACTTTGTGCCCCAATGTTCTAGTTAATTTCCTAAGATAACCTTAAAAATTTCCTTTTAACCCCGTACATGTGTATATAACAAAAGGGTTTCTTTCGACTCCATAACTCAAATGGAATTCCATTTTCCACTTTAGTAGGTACTCGGTTTAGTGTGTATATCACAATTTTAAATTCATGTTCCCAAAAGGATAATGGAATATCTGTATGAATCATCATCGACCTTACCATTTCTAGTAAGGTACAATTTTTCCTTTCAATAGCACCATTCCATTGTGGTGTGTAAGGTAGAGTTAGTTGAGAAATAATCTTAAACTCCTATAAAAAATCAATAAAATCTTGGTTTAGATATTCACCACCTCGATCAGATTGAATCTTCTTTATATTATTTCCAAGTTGTTCTCTACTTGATTCTTGAATTCTTTGAATTTCATAAAGGTCTCAGACTTATAATACATCAATTATATATATCCTTATCTACTCAAGTCTTCAGTAAAATTTATAAAGTAAGAATACCCACCTATAGATTTTATTGGAAATTGTCTACACACATCAGTGTGTACTAATCTTAAAAGATCTGTGGCCTTTTCACCCTATCCACCAAATTGTGGTTTGTTCATTTTTCCTTGTAAACAATCATAACAACTTTCAAGTGGTTTTTTCCTAAAAGAGTTTGGATAACCATATTAATAGATCTTTTTTGGATGCTTCTTATTTACCTGACTAAGATAGTGATTCCATATTTGGGTGTTATATGATTCATGTAAACATGATTCGATATCAATTTCAAATACTTGGTTTTTTTAATTTAATACATAAAGACTGTTATTTAAATGTGTCATACCATAACATATGTTATATTTATAAAATAAATATATTTTATTTCCAAACTTGGAAACAAAACCATCTATATATAGGCTAGATACAGAAATTATGTTTTTGGTTATATTTGGCACATAATAATAACCTTTCAAAACCAAGGTCATTCTTATTGTAAAGGGAAGGTGGTAGTCTCCAATGGATAGATCATCCAACCTCATACCATTGGTAGCTCATAAATCCACCTCTCCTCTAGAAATATTTTAAAATCTACTTGGTTCCTACATTTGGATACATAAGTGAGAACAAAAAATTGTATATAATACCCAATGTATAGATATAAAAAGATTAAATTCAATAGTGAGAACACCTTTAGCTTCCCCTTGCTTCTGGTTACAGTTTCTCTTTTAGTGGTCTTGCTTGCCATGTAGAAAACAAACTGCTTCTTTTTCCTTCACCTTCCTTTGGGTCTTCTGATTCCTATAAGGACAGTGCTCAGCAGATTTAGACTTGTTATGAGTCTTGTTCCCATTTTCCTTTTTCTTTATTTTCTTATTCATCATAAATACTGTGGGTTTTTCATGACTCATGTCCTTTTAACTTGGAAAATGAGAGTAAGAAGTTCTAAAAGACTCTTCTCATTATTTCTCATATTATAATTAATAATAAAAGTGTATAATGACTTGGGTAGTGATGAAAGGATGAGATTTGTGAACAACTCATCTAGTAATTCAATTCCCAAGATGTTTAAGTGTTCTATATATCCAATAAGCTTGACTACATGAGGGATGAATGGAACCAACTCTCCAAGATTGCATGTAAACAATGAATTTTTGATCTTGTTTCTCTCTTGTCTCACCTTCTTTTGATAGAGATCACAAAGATAAGAAATCATCCTATATACATAAATGTCCTAATATTGCTTTATAATCCCATTGTTCATGGATTATAGCATGAAATATTAGACATTTGTGGCATTGTCCAAATGTTTCTCATAGAGAGAGAGCTCTTCCTCACTATCCTTTTGGCCATGATCTTTAGGAATAGGTTTTTCTAGCACATATAATTTCCTTTCATGGAATAGGATAACATGTAATCACCTTTTCCATTATTGTAAATTAGTGTAAGTGAGAAGTTTATCATTATCAAGTATGGATCATAGTGATATGTTTGAAGTCAAATTTATTTTCATTTATGCAATTAAGAAGAACATAATTTTATTACTTTATCTGATAAAAGTATATAATAGATATTATATTTATTAATTTCCCACCATTTTATTGAAACCCAATATCCCTCACCATTATATTTGGAACATCCTATTACCTGAACATTCAAGTGTCAAGAAACTAAATTCCACTTATCATAACCCATACTTGGGCCTGACGAGTTATTTTAAGGGTTTTAGGTATGCATAAAAATACCAAATACATTAACTTACATTTCCTTGATCAGTTGAGTGCACTCCCCAATCCAGAAATCCTTAAATTCAATTTCCTCAACCTTTGACTCTTAGTTACACTAAGTCTTGAATGGTCATTCAACCCTTTATATGAACTAAGTTAAATCGACCCAAAACTTTAAGTTAGAAATCCCTGATAATTAAAAGCACCCCGACTTAGGTCATTTAAGTACGTCAAACTATGGTTCGATTTTAACTTAAGTGGTAGAAAGATATACCAGATTAATATATAAAATTGCGGTATTTTTATCTTTATAAAAAAATTAAATTTTATATTTATTACATGCTCATTGATATTAGGTGTATTTACTTATGTGATTAACCATGTCTTAGTAAAAATTTATGGATAATCTAATTTATTTTAGTTTTATCTTGTATACGTATTAATTAATTAATTCATGTGATCGTGACAAACATTCATAATGAAATTAACCATTAAAATTGAAAAAAAAAATAGTGTTATGATCATGAACATTTACTAATGGTTAGTTTATCTAGAAAATGATAAACTAACTGCCAACCCAGGGGGAAAACACCTTGAACCATGACTTGGTTCATGTTTTAGCTTTCACTTGTCTACCCATGTACCTCTTAGATTGGTTTTTCCTTGGATCTAAACTTGAACCACCTCCACTCTCTTGGGATATCCATCCATTACATAGGCTTTTACTCACACACATGTGAAGGGAACCAAGGGATTGGTTAATGGGTTTACATAAAAGGAAATCATGGACTCACAGACCCTTATGTAATTAGAGGAGGGATTATGTGGAGGCCATAAATTTAATTTAATAATAAATTAAAAGGAAACCAATCACAAACAAATTTCTAGTCTATGATTATAATCATCCACATACATGCAACTAATTATGAATTTAATAAAATAAGATTCAATCCTAATCGTTCTTGTTTAAGATAAATCGCATTCAAATCAATTAATTGTCTTATTTAATTAATCAATTATTTTATCTTAATTCTAATCTAAACTTTCTTTATATTATCATACATCATAATTTTAAACTAATTAAATAAATTTATTTAAAATTAACTATATACAAAACATGTACTTTGGAGGCAACACAATGAGTGCACGTCTGAACTACCTGGTGTGTATTGTATTTGTATATTGTTTACTTACGCGGCATGTGGAATACATGACTTATCATGTAATTACATGGCCTATACGTATTCAAATAAATTACATATGTAACACATGTTATTTACATAGCATGTTATGTTTCAATGCACGTGGAGTAATGACTCTATTATGACTTATACACGATATGAAGTTCTGAACATTATGTAAAAAATAATTATACATTTAATATATATATATATATAACCCAACACATGGAATGTACATAGAAAAATTAATAACACATGAATCACATGTTGATATGGTTTAATCATTATGATAAATTAATTTTGAATTTTTCATAAATTAGTAATATACACAAAATGTATAATCTGGCTACATGTCGTGTATATTTTTTATTGTCTATATGTGGAACATGCCTAAGCACTCTATGTGTAATTGTTCCATGAAAATTAATAGAGTACATGATGTGTACATGGGATAAAAATCATGTGGTCTCTGAGTTACATAGTCACCATTCATGTAGGTTGTGTAAGAAAATACACAACCCATCTTTGACTTATGGACTACACGTCATGTACGGAAGTTACACATCATGTAGTCTGGTTAATCATGCTCCAGGTTATCCTGGTCAACACATGGTGTATTTAAATACACATCACATGTAATAAATTAACATGGATTGAATTAATTTCTAATTAATTCATGAGTTGTCTTGGTGAATTTAACACGGGTACACGACATGTACCAATGGGCTACACTGCATATTCTCTTGTACTTTCTAGCCAGAATCATTAGGACCTCCATATGAGTTCTTTGAATGTTTTTCATTTATAAAATTTATTTATTTTGATTATATTTATGAGAACTAAGAGGAAGAATAGTAGATATCATGATTCATATTAAATAATCGTTAAATTAGAATTTAAAATTAATGACAAATGCATAAAATAGTCAATGATTTTTAAATATTTATAAATAATTATGTGACCGCTCTGATACAACTTGATGGTTTAGGGTATAGAATTAGTGTCGTATAGGGTATTCCCAACTCATCTTTTTATCATAATCAATGGTTAATCTAAGATTTACATCGATGATAAATGTTGTAACCAAAAAAACTGAATCAATGATTAATTGATGTGAGAACGCTATAACCAAAATGAAAGATCATAATATAATGATTTATAATTAATTTAAGCAATTAATAATTACCTTGTGATGAATTATTTCTTCGTTGATGAATCTGACATCATCATCTATGTCGTAACATCATTTCATTTTAGGAATCAAATGTAGATTCCCTATAAAAGTGATCCACACATGCTCTACAAACCTCCAAACATCTCCATAGGAATCTTTGAGTGTTAGCATGGTAGATCTTAACACTTTCATCACTTTTCTTTGATCGCCTAAAGAATCACTTTAGGAAGTATTATCTTTGTTTTATCTATAATTGAGAGTGTTGGAGGATGAGTATCACACTCCACCCTTGAAATTGTTCTTGTAAAGGGATCTTTATAAGGTTATGAGATAATTCTTTGAATGTTCTTGTGCACAACCAAAACAAATGGCAACAAACTTTATATAATTGGGTTTAAATAGTGTTAGGGTTAGAAAATAATAATTTCATACACACCCTTATTATTTCTTTAATCCCTATAGAACCCCATGTCTATAATAATAATATTATTATTATTTTTTGACATGCACAAAACTCACGAATTAATTAAATATTATTTATTAAAATAATATTTAATATATATTATTTCTCACAGGAATATTAAACTCAGTCCATCATTCTAAAAAATACATTTATCAAGCCTTGAATAATGGATATTTATTTAATAAATAAATATAACTACATTATTTACCAATAAATAAATAAATATTATATTCACTACATAGTAAATAAATATTTATTAAATATTCAGCTCACAAAATATTCTCTCGGATAACTAGTGATAGAACATATGTAATCAAACAGACATGAATAATTATTAAACCATGTTAAGGAATAACATTTATTCAATATGTTAAATAATAAATAATATTATTATTTAACTATGGTTTTGGATACACTTAGTGTGTGACCCTCTAGGCCACTTTCTCAGTGACATTTGGAAAAGCAGCCCAAAGTCCAGGGTTGGCATCTAGCAACACACAAAGACACCCATATAGAAATAAGTTAATTTTATGATGATATAAAACTTCATATGAACAATTTTTGTGTAATATAATCCATTTATCTCAATATCATTGATCAATCAGGATGCATGTTGGTGCCATCAGCCTATATGCTAGATAGATCTCTCTTCGACTTTCTAATAAATGAACTTTCCCACTAAACACCATGGACATGGATTTATTTAAGCTGTATCATTTCCATCAAAGGGATTGAGATGTCAACTTTTGTTAAAGATAATAAGAAAAAATCCTTTCTCACATTATTAATTAGTCAAATATTACTCATAACACACCCAACGTATCCTACTTCACCGTGAACATATTTTATAATGGTTTTTATAAATATATAAAATTATACAACCCATAATATTCAATAATAATAATATTAAAGTCTAAATATCAATACACACATCTGTGTATAGTAATATCCAATGACATGGATAAATTTGGATTTCTTACCGGTGGGTCTCATTCTCATAATCTTCTATGCTGGAAATTAAAAATGGCGCACACCATGAGAAAATGGATCAAAGTCCGATGAGTATCCACACCTGATAGCCTATATCATTTGTGTCCCTAAAATGATTTCATCTGGCTATAGAACATATATATTTAAGAATAATATTGTGACACTTTTGGGTTCTCATCATAACAAGGAACTATTATGACCTTTCAGTGTGACAACTACACTTAGAAAATTATTAGATATTATGTCACATAGAATAACAATAATGACATGATAATTAGTTTATTAATGTTCAAAACTATGAATACAAGTAATCATAAAGTACAAGAAAGTTGGATTTAGGGCACCAACTCTAACAAAATCAATAATGCGGTACAAATCACACTTCATGTACTCAAAACCAAGCAAAAACACTTTGATTATATTGATAATCTAGTAAAATGATCCATAGGTCATTGTGACGTGTAAAAATCAAATGCACATTAATCTAACACATTTTGTGGTTGGTATGACTAAAAGTGCATGTTTTTATTTAAAATCAACATTTTAGTTCAAATCACGCATCACATATTCAAAACCAATAAAACATGTTTGGATTGTCTTGATACTTTAATAAAATAATACATATATCACTTGTGATGTGTATGAATCAACCTCACATGAATTTGACACATGATGTGTCTGATATGACTAGAAGTTTTTTTTTCAGTTTAAAAGAGACATTTTATTAATTCATTGTATCATATTTATGTTTCATTTATTTATTTATAGTATTACTAACATAAGAATTGTTTTTTTTACAAGTATACTCTTATTTTGTTCTCAATATGAGGTGGTGTGTTCAGAAACTAATAGCGTGATTGAGATCTTTTGAAAGGGATCCAATGTGATTGTGGTGTATTGAAATTTTTGTAATATATGTTTGTTTATAATTTTAATTTTTTATTTATAATAAATTAAATTGTAATTTTATTTTGAATGAGTTAGTGCAATGTGATGTAAATGTTGTTGTAAGTGGGTACCCTAGATCCAACTCATATATGTACTTTTATTACAATTACATGTATACAGTTTGATATATACATGTGTTTTTCTTACCATAATAGTGTTGATACTTATGTGTCCACTATATTTATGGTAATCTCATTGGATTACATGCCATATCAAATGGTTATAGAAGTTCCCAGGCTATAATAGAACCTAGAGATACCATGAAAATAATCTTAGAGTTATGTCCTATGTCCTAGATACATCATGCTAATAGGACATAGATTGTGTTTGGTTATCAGGTGTTGGGGTCTCATAATCATTGACACTTCTTCTTATGAAGTTCGCACTTAGTGATCTCGAGTATATGAGATCACAGGGACTGAACAATTAATAGGAACACCACATGTTTCAGGAGTTATTAGTAGTTCCTATCTGCGAACACGTGTAATGGTATCCTGAATTGAGAGTATTATTAGTGTGTACTATTTTATTATGTAATTTGATGCAAGATGAAAACTATGACATTGATTTCATGGTGAGTTAGCTTGTGTTGGGTGCATTATTGGTGGTGTGAAATTGATTGAGTAATCAAATAGAATTTGTCACTTCCAAAAAGAAGTTATATCTCGGGCCTAGTTGATCAGGATGGTAGTACCTTCACTAAATTCATATCCATGGTAGAAGAAGATAAGTCTATCTAGTTAGTTCAATGAATAATTAAGTAAGAATAGATAATGACACAAGGTGTGCATCCTGCTATATGAGATATCAAGAGACAAATAGATTATATTACATGGTGTGTGTTTGTATGAAAGGTTGCATTGTTATGACTTTTCCTTATCTCCTTAGGGGCCTTGATGGGTTTCTAGGCTCTACTCCTGCTCTATGAATAATATTAAATACTATCTAGATAAGGGATTAGAGGGTCACACACTTAGTATATTCAAACATCTACCCTATTTTGATGAATAGGGGTATAGGACATGGTGGGTCCCACCACATGATCTGAGATATGTCTAAGAATAAATGATCACCAATGAATAAATAAATTCATTATTATTCAAGTATAAAATAACTATAGTTGAATTTATTTATTAAAATTATTCATAAGGTAATAAGTGAATACTTGGAAAAATATTATACGAATAAATAATATTTTAATATTCAATGTCTATTTAATATTTATCAAATTACGAGTTGAGTTAATGACTTGATTTTATCACATAATATATTTATTATATATTACAACTAGGTGATAAAATATTAATGATGTTTATGGCATAGTTAATTGGTCATAACATGTCATTTATGGCTTATTTAGTGGGTGTTATTTATACGGGGGTTGGGGAACCCTTTATGGGTGTTTAATTCCTACTATATAAGCAAGAGGGAGCTCATTTCTAAGGGACTATTCGTCCAATCTAATTTGAGATCTTATCTCACCTCCTTCCCACATCCTAGAGAGAGAAATCCTTGTTCTAAGCATTCGAACTTTGATCATCGTCACATATCGAAGGAACGAGATCATGGTGATCATTTGAACATCATAGCCTTTGTTGGACCTTTATGATAACACCTAAATTCCAACAATCGGCATTCCTACCGACTCTTAAAGTGTGAGTGGATGATCTATAGGGATCCGACCTTAGATCCTTCGAGCAACAATCACTGGCGATGATCTATTGATAAACACACCTTCAATTCAAACAAGGTAACTGTTCATTTAATTTTATATGCTTGAATAAATTCACATGTGATTCTTAGGCCTTTACCAGGGCTTGGATCACTAGAGATGATGAAATTGCATCGATCCAAGGATGAAAATTTTAAATTTTCAGCCCATATGCTTTCGTTGTGCACCCCAATACCAAAAATTGGTATTAGAGTGATCAAATAAATCTTTTGAGCCAGCAAAAGATAATTTGCCTTGAATTTAATGAGATCACTTCATTTTAGTCCTAGGGGAAAAGACCATGCATTGATCTGATCTTGAAAGACCAAGTTATGGTCATCTAAAAAATCAATTTGGATCAAAAAATAGATATAAAATCAAAAAATATATTTTTATATATGTATTAAATTTTACCTATTTCTAGTTCTAGTGACCTCCCATTTTTTTTCCAGGATCTAGCTAGATTCCGGTTGCCAATATAGTTCCATTCAATGAGCAATAATTCCACATGGTTGTAGAATCCCTTAAAAAGGTCCTAATACTTAGGCTTGAATAAAAATAATTGTGAAAGGCTAAAATCAGTGGGGGCATGTTAAAGACAAAAAAAATAAAAAGTGTGGGAAACTTGAAGCGGGGGAAGTTGTCAACTAGCTGTAAATAGAATAAGATAAAAAACAATGGGAAGATTATCAGGGAAGCCACCTCACTATCTGGCTACCCACAATCACCACCACTATCACCTCCTTCAAATGACCCCCTGGTGCCACCACCATTGCCTCCTCCAGTCGACCCCACCTAGCACTTCACTTCCATTATCACCACATCCCACTGGTCCAACCGCATGTGTCGTCTTGACCGTCGCCCTTGTCAAGCCGCTTAGGCCTCCTCCCCCATTCACCACCACTATCAGATCCATTAGACCATGCATGAGACCCTTGATGACCTCCATCTCACTCGTTGTCCCCTCCAATAGTGACTCGACACCCGCACGATCCCCCTGGTTCTCGGTTCCACCACTAGCCCCAATCAAGCTCCCCTATTGGCCTCTTGCGGGTCATGCCCGACCCAAACCACCCCATAATGGGTATGAGTGGGTTCTTCCCAACACATAAAAAACCTGATCAGGATCGTCCTGACCTGAAATGGCCCTATACGGGTTATGCCCGATCCGTAATGAGCCTACGCGAGTTTTTCCCAACTCGCAATAGACCTGGCCAGATTCTGGGGCCTGTGGAAATTTTAAAATATCTAAAAAATAATTTAAATTTTTTGGATTTTAAAAAATAATAATAAATTTAATATTTTAAAATTAATTTAATTTTGGAATAAAAAATTAAATTAATTGTGAGACTGAATGAAATAAATTACTTGAATCAAAATAATTCAATTAATTTATTTAATTACCCTTGAACTTGAATTTGTCACATTTTAATTTTTATTATGAATTTAATTTATCTATCGACTAGTCTTGAGCATTGATTGAGCAATTTATTTATGGGTTTATATTTATTTAATTTATTATTACAACTGTCTATGATGATTGTAATAATTTATTTATTTTTGGCATTTTGTGCATCGTCTTTCTTCCCTTAATATGTATAAGGGTTTGTGAGTCCATGAGTATAGTTCTGTATATATTTTTCACTCCCTAAGACCCCTTCACCTGCATGCCGGTATTTATGTAGTATAATGATGACACTATAAGGCGTGGATCACACTAAGATAAGGTGGCATCCCAGATGAGATGAGGGGACATTGGACCATGACGCAAGCTACGATACGAGTCAAGACCAACTCAGGTATTATACCCCTAGGGTTGCGGTTGATCCATTAAGTATAAATGGATAAACAATACCAAATTCTCAAGATCAATTGGGTAGTTTATTTTATTTATTCATTGTTTATTATTTTATGAATATGCACATTTATGGGAACACATAAAATAATAAACAAATAATTCATAAAAATGCATTGGATGTTTTCTATTAATGAATTGGTCTTCTGTGAGCATGTTCACATAGAATAAACATATTTAATAAAAAAATATTACATTTATTGAGAAATGATAAAACCCTCAAAGTAATATTAAGTCATAATGCCTTCTAACACTTAAATTTAAACAAAAATGGATGTGTGAGGTGCTCATCAGCCATAGTTGAGGGTGTCACCTACTAATGAGGAGTTATTATGAGAGTGATGGGTAAATTTAACTAAATTTGGTAGAAAATAAGTATTCATAGCTAGATTTCTACCACTTTAGATGAAATTTTTTGAGGGAATACAGGTTACGATTCCAAGAAGTCAGGACTCCACTCAACAGTTCAAGGAATTGCATGTCAATACGGTAGGTCAGCCTAGTATCTACCTTGAAACTCTATAAGTAGAAACATAGCCATAGCTTAGAATTTGAGGACATGTTTCAAGGATCTATTCCACTATAATACTCAAGTGATTGGGTATTCTAAATATAGTAGTGAGAGCTATTAGGATTCGATAAAATAGTATGATACATTTAATGAATTAATCAGTAATTTCTAAATAGTATTCAAGATAAAGTATTAACTGCTAAATTTATTTGTTGTAGACAACATTTCAATCAACACCACTGGTATATTATCACTATTATCAATTCTGGATAAATAAAATATCATGACCGACCATAACTTTCAAGAGTGGTACGAGTGCTTGCACATAGTACTACACCAAGAGAGGAATCTTTATATGGTGGAGTCCTCACTTCCTACTGAGCCCCCTCAGGAAGAAAGAAAGGTGGATAAAGAGAAATATAAGAATAATATATATAATTCACTAGATATATAGTGTATCATGTTTTCATTAATGTCCAGTCAACTGTAGAAAATACATGGGGATAAATATACTAACTCATCTCCAAGAATTATATCAGGAGAGATCAAGGAAAGAAAGGTATGAGATATCAAGTGCATTGTATAGGTAAAAGCTATTATAATGGAATTGAGAAGGGCCTCATGTACTCAATATGATTGGGTACATCAAGAGACTTGAATATATTGGGTTTAAAATAAACCAATAACTAGAAACTAATCTCATTCTTGCCTCTTTAGTTCCAAGCTTTTTTACTTTTATTATTAATTACAACATAAATAACATGAAAAAGTCACTCCCATAACTTTTGGTTTTAGTTATTCAATATGATTAGGATATAAATAATACCAATTCTTCAGTATTTATAGTGAACAAGAGGATGAAGGGAAAGGCTAGGGGTTTTAAGGCTAAATCCAAGCTAAAGACACTGATGTACCATCCTTCCAAAAAGACAAAGATATAGAGGGGGGCAATGAGAAGGAGGATATCTACTTTTCATGTGACAAGAAAGACCGCTAGAAGAAGAATTAAAATGTTGGGAAAAGAAAGCAAGGTGACGCTTCTACTTTAGGTATTTTTATCATTGAATGTAATCAATATTTATCTATAAGTTGGGTATTATATATAGCATTAGGATCACACATTTGTATTTATATATTGGAACCAAGTATATTCCAGAAGATTTCAAAGGGTGAGGTGGATCTCTAAGATAAAAATGGTGCAAAACTAGCATCCTTAACAGTGGGAGATTATCATTTGACTTTTCCTAGTGGTTTGGTTCTTGTATTAAATAATTGTTATTATATTCCTTCAGTTAATAGAAACATAATCTAAGTTTCAAGTTTAGACACCATAGGATTTTGTTTCAAGTTTTTAAATAGGTGTTGCCATTTTTATAAGGGTAACATATGTTATGGTGTAAGAACTCGGATCTTCTTTCCAGGTATGTTTTCCTTTTTCTGGTGTTTTTGAGGAAAAGAGGAGTTTTTAGAAATTTCTTAAGTACACGTCGTGTACTTTATGAGTACACACCGTGTACTTTATGAGTACACGCCATGTACTTGGTTACCGTGGGTAGTCGGGTGTTGGTCGTGTAGTGGCCATGCATACAACCGTGTGTGGTGACCTGGAGACCGCCTAATGCGGGGGTCGGTGAAGGCAAGTACATGTCGTGTAATTATAAGTATATGTCGTGTACTTTCTTTTTTTTTTCATTAAGCGCACTGGGGTCGCGTCTAATTGGAAAAAAACCCTTCTTCTAGGTCTGGTTCGTCCAAGAGCAAGGGTACGGCTGTGATCCTTCTCCAAGCTCTCAATCGAGCATATGCTCTCTGAATTGACCATCGTCGATTGCATTGGGATCACCTCAGTAAGCTCTTCCTTCTGCTAGAGCTTCATTTCCTGATTCCTCCTCTTTCAAAGGGTTATTGTCAGTTGAATGTTTTAGATTTTTTTGTAGATCTACGGTATTCTTGGGTGATTCAAGGCTTGAGGTTCATGTATAATAACCATATGACACTGAGGTAGGTGGTTTGTGCCTTTCTGTTGAAAGTATTTGAGTTATATGTACAAAATTTCTCAATACCCTTGAACGGGGTATTGCGTGTTTACGGTTTTAGCCCTTTTAATTGTATACTATGATTGTATGCTGGAATAGAGGTTAATTGAATGTGAATAGGGTTAATTGGTATGCTTTGGAAGTGTTTTCCCATGTATATTTTTTTATGACTATTTGGTATAGTTTTCCTGTTAGGCTGCTATTTGCTTTCCATGCCTAGTATTGTAGGATGGAGTGATTTTATTTATCGACCATGATGTTATGTTGTAGAATATTAGTCAAGTAGTTCTTGAGGTTTACTTTGGCCGATACATATTTCCATGCTTGTTTGACTTACACAGGGTCGTGAGAACCTGGTGTAGTGGACCATAGGGAGAATGGACGTAAGGGCTTCTCCATAGTGTCTGTTTATTTATCACATTGTGATACCATAGGGGGGATTGATGTTGAGTGCTCCCTCATAGGGTCTATAGTTACGTTACGAGGCTATAGGAGGAATTGATGTTGAGTGCTCCCTCAGAGTGTCTGTAGTTTCTGTTAAAAGACTATAGGGGGAATTGACAGTGATTGCTTCCTCAGAGAGTATTTAATCATACTTGGCTATAAGGGGAATTGATGTTGAGTGCTTCCTTAGAGAGCCTTACAAAATCTGAACCAGAGGGGTTAGACTGTGTGTACTTCCCATAGGGTTTCTTGTTTTTTCTAGGTAGGACCAGAGGGGATAGGCTGTGAGTACATCCCAGAGGGTTACCTGTTTGTGATTGTCTGCTTACTTGATATGTGGTGTTTGAATGCTTTGAAACTATAGGAATGTTTACTATTGAGTACTTCCTTGTTTATTGCTTCTTTTGCTTATTACCTTCCATATATATTCATTGACTGTTAGGCATAGATATCTTGGTGGTTGCCTACTGGGATTTAGTCTCACACCCTGTTTGGGACATGCTTTTGGGCCCAAACAGATTATATTATTGTAGGTATAGATAAGGGCAAGTGCCCTTCTTCTTCAGGTACTTGACTACTTTGGAGCTGGAGAGCATTAGACCAAGCTGAGGCTTGCGATGTTAAGGAGTTGTTTACTTGTTTTCTTGTACTTTGTTTTAGTTATGTATTTCAGCATTGTGACTTGTTTGGCTACTTTCCTAGACATATGTATCATGCATCATTATATATGTGCTCCAGCTACTTTTTACTTTCATTGTTCCATTGTTTACTATTGTATTCTATTTTTATCTGTTTTACTTCTATTGTGTTACTCTTCCAATGAGGGCATAGTTTCCCTACTATCACACCCAAGGCCCTCACTACTAGTCGGCATCCTCTGGCATTAGGGGAAATGCGCTTGAGGCCATGTGACCAACTGAGTATGGGGTGCCTCTAGGTGGCATCCGGAACCAGGATGTTACAAAGTGGTATCAGAGGAACTCTTTTCTCTTGACTTACTATTTGGAGCCTATAGATAGGGATAGGAAGGAATATGTACTTGGTAATAAGTTGTGCCTAGGAGTAGCTAACCCATGTACAGGGTAAAGCCAATCTACCTCGTTTATTGAAATTTTTCTGGTTTTTCAATTTTACAGTTGATTTGATTTTCACCGTTGGGTGATTCACATGTTTTTTTCTATTATTGTTGATGTTATTGAGGTTATATTTCTATTTTAACCCGATGAGATGAGGGTATGACATCTCATGCATCATATAGGCACTTACTAGGGATCACATTTCATGCATTATTTCCATGCCATATAGGGTGAATTAGCGATTGCATGTTGTTGTGATAGGTGATGTGAAAGATATCCATACTGTTGTGATAGATGCCTTGATATAATACCTATTTTATAGGGTATTGTTTGTGTAAGGTTTTGTTTGAATGAATGCCAAACTTTGGTTCTTGAGGTGTTATGGGCCCTCATGGATCAGAATTTGGTGGATCATTGATCTATTATGCTTGTTTATGACATTTATACGATGCCAAGCTTTGATTCACGGGGAGTATGGACCCTCACGGATCGGAATTTGGCACCTTAATGTTCGTTTCAGTGTTTTTCTGGGCTCTGGGGTAGTTTCTGAGGCTTACTGTCTGGAAAAACCCAGAATATACAATGTGTAATGATGAATACACGCCATGTGTTCTTTTGTTCGGGAAGAAACTATTTTTCTTAAGTACATGTTGTGTACCATATGTACATGCCATGTAGTCTCTAACTGTGTCTCTGACTGTGTAGGCAGAGACACAGGGTTTGGAAATCTTTAGTAGGACACGTCGTATACCGGATGTACACGCCATGTTGTAGAACCATGTAACCAGTCGTGTCACTAACAACATAGGTCGGTTGAGTCTTCTCTAATACACACTGTGTCCATCTGAAACATGTCGTGTAGTGTAGCCCAGGTATCCGTCCGTGTCACTAACAACATGGGTCGGCAAAATCTTCATAGTACACATTGTGTCCATCTGGAACATGCCATGTAGTGGAGCCATGTATCCGGTCGTGTCACTAACAACACAGGTCTATGAAGCTTGTCTAGTACATGTCGTGTCTGGTACTAATACACCGTGTAGTATTGTTCTAAGAGAATCGTGTGGCCTATCCATGTAAGGGAACTCAGGCAGGGGAAGAGGATTCAAGTACACACCGTGTATGGGGTTGTTACATGACCATTTTTGGTAGAGTTACACACCCATGTGAAATACTTAAGGGAACACACCGTGTAGTCATTATACATGATGCGTATCCATGTTTTGAAAAACTTGAATAATTTATTTCTCTCGTTCCCTCCTTACTCTTCTAGTTTTCAGTCCTTGATAATCTTGATCTAAGGTGTGTGCTTGAACTTGTAGAGTCATGCCACCGAGATTTCCTCTAGTTGTACGCCAGTTACAGGGCAACGATCAAACACCAGACATGACTGATCAAGGACAACCAACAGATCCTCTAGTTGTGCCAGTCTTGGCACCGACCGTCATTCCGGACATAGGTGTTGACACACAGTTTTGAGAGGGATTTATGAGGTTTATACAGACCTTCCAGGGAGTACCGCCTCTTGCCCCGTCGATGGAAGAATTGACGTGGGTTTTCCAACAGCAGCATCCTCCCACTTTCACAGGGGAAGGAGGACCTCAGGTTGTAGAGTCATGGTTAGAAGTCATGCTTACCATCTTCAAGCATCTAGAGACTCCTCTAGAGAGGAGGTTCAAGCTCGCTAAGTACATGCTTTGGGATTCCTCCAAGAGATGGTGGGATGTGATCTCACAGGCGGGACACCAACAGGATATGGATTGGAAGGAGTTTCAATGTACCTTCTACGATTACTTCTATCTAGAGACTTTGAGGGTCGATCAACCTCGAGATTTCATGATTTTGGAGTAGGGTACTCTTTTGTCATGGAGTACTCTTCTTGCTTCACCGAGCTGTAGTGATTTAAACCCTTTCTAGGGGGATATGGGTTGTTCCTGGCAAGGAAGTTTGAGGTGTTAGGTGGAGAAAAACGGGAAGGATGGCAAGAGGGGGGGTGAATTGCCTTTTAAAAAAAATTAACAAATTAAAATCAAAGTGAAAGTGCAGCGGAAATAAAAGAGGCAAGACACGCAATTGATAACGGAGTTCGGCCAAAAACCCGGCCTACGTCTCCGCTCCCAACTCAACCGTTGAGAGATTCTACCGCTTGCTTTTCAATGGTTTTAGCAAGAAACCCACTAGGCTTTGAGGTAGCACTAGGACCTATTACAGCTTGCTTTTGATGGTTGAGCAAGAACCCACTTGCTTTTAATGGTTTAGCAAGAACCCACTATCCTTCTTACAGGTGAAGGATAGCTCACCTATGTCTCAAGCTATTTAAAGGAAATCTTGACAACCTTTTCACACCTTAATGGTGATGTGAAACCCAAAAGAAAGAGGGGATGAGAAATAGAGTGGTTTGTAGACACAAACCCAAATTAAGCTCAAAATAGATAAACAAGAAAAACCGTATTTAAGGAAGTCTTGGGCGCCTTTGATTGATTGGAGATGTTGAAGGCCGCTTCCAAGCTTCTTTGAAGGAGCTCCTTGGATGTGGAAGTTGTTGGAGCAAGGTGGGTTCCTTGAAGGAAGTCCGCCGGAGGTTGGCCAATTGATAGAAAATGTGTCCGTTGGCTTGGTATATGATCCGGTGGGTGTCCGGGGCTTCCTTGGCCTTTATTTATAGGCAAGGAACCCTTGGGGAGTCTTCGGAGCCGTTGTAAAGGGCCTCGGAGCCGTTGGAGGCCAAATGAGAGTTGACTGGTCAAAGCCAACGGCTAGTTTGACTGGGCTGCCGGCTGGACGGTGCAGGGCCACCGGCTGGCCGGTGCCTTGGATGTTGAGAAGGCCTTCTGCCTAGGCAGCACCGGCTGAACGGTGACAGAGCCACCGGCTGGCCGGTGGTGAGGCAGTAGCCATCACTGTTGCATCAGGTTGCCACCGGCTGGCCGGTGACAGAGCCACCGGCTGACCGGTGGAACCTGGCAGTGGGCAATGCCTCTGCCAGGTCCACCGGCTGGCCGGTGCTATCACACCGGTTGGCCGGTGGACTGAATTTCAGTCCACTTCTTGTCCATTCTTGGGCCAACTTCTTGGAAACCTTGTGCCTATCATTCAAAAACACTTCAAACAATATTAGACAAAAAATAAGGTGATTGTGATCATGAAAATCAAACAATGAGGGGAACGAGAGGTACAACAATCTCCCCCTATTTTGATGATCACAATCACCAAAATAATCAAAGTAAAAAATGAAATGAAAAGCATGCTTAAAGGATAAAGAAAGTAAATGCTAAGCATGATCATAAGGATTCTCCCCCAATCAATCAAGAATTTCTCCCCCTTTGTGATTATCAAAATAGCACGGGGCATAAAACTTGATTGAGGGAAACAGGTTTGAAAAACTAGATATGAGAATTGAAAAATCAATTGAGATTTTTGAAATTTAAATGAAAATTTGAATCAAGAAATTTTGAAATGAAAATTTTGAAACCAAGTGTTGAAATTGAAAGTTTGAATCGAAAATTTTGAATTGAAAGTTTTGAATCAAGAATTTTGAAATGAAAATTTTGAAACCAAGTGTTGAAATTGAAAGTTTGAATCGAAAATTTTGAAATTGAAATCAAAAGGTCTTAAACGATCCTAACTCCCCCTAAATAAAAACAACAAATCACCGGGGAGAGGTGTTTGAAACCGAGACAAATTTCGGTCCGGTGAGACTCGCTAGAAGGGATTTTTCAATCCATACTTGTCTTGTAGCGGGTCTTCTCCTATAGAATTCATCCGAATAAAAAATCGATTTGGGCCTACCATACCGGGCGTTTTTGCAATTACATTCATATATCATGTGCCCGGGTTTTTTGCAATAGTTACAAAATTTAAAACTAGAGCTCCCCCTTACAAAAACAGTAGGTGCGTGGGAAGAGGAAGCCTCATTGGTGTAGCCAAGTCCTTTTGTGGTCCTTGAAACTCGTTGGGAACCAAGGAGTTTGGACAAATTTTGTTCACCTTGGGTGAACTTGGCTAGGGATTCTCTAAGGTCCTTGATGGTTGATTCCAAAGAATCAACATTGGGGAAATTTTGGATTTTTAGGGAGAGTTCCTCCTTCTCTTTGAGAAGTTGGTCTTTTTCGGAGGAAAGCTTTTTGAAATTCTTTTTTAAAGCAACAAATTTTGAAGAGAGTTCATGAAAACCATTTTCAAGTTGGTCTCGCACATGTTGGAGTTCTTCGTACGACATATTATTAAAAGAATTTGAATATGAGGACGAGGATGAGGAATCGGAAGAAGTTACCTCGTGAAATGCCATTAGGCATTTTGTACCTTGGTCGCTCGAGGAGGAGGAGGAGGAGGATGATGAGGAGGAGGTGTCACTCCATGTCGCCTTAAGGACCTTTTTCTTTCCTTTTTCCTTTTGCGTGGCCCGTTTCTTGTTGAGTGGGCAATCGGGCTTGTAATGGCCCTTTTCGCCGCACCCGTAGCATTTCACCTTGGGCTCGGATTTTTCGGTGGGTTCTTGCTTTCGGTGCTTGCGGGATTTCTTCTTCTTGTGCTTCTTCATAAACTTGTGCATTTGGCGGGCGAGATTCTCCATTTCCGAATCGCCGCTTGAAGATGAAGAAGATGAAGAGGATGATGAGGAGGAGCTTTCTTCCTTTTGTACCTTGAGGGCGATGTTCTTTGGTGTCTTGATTGGTGTGCCCTCCTTTTGAGCGGGTTCTTGCTTTTGAGCCATGCTAGTACCCTCATGGGTTAGTTCTAAATATTTCCAAATATCATGTGAAGTAGAGCAAGTAGAAATGCAATTAAATATATTACGGTCTAAGCCACAATGAAGAGCATTCATGGCTTTGCCATCAAGCTCGAAATTTGCAATGTCGGCGGGGGTCCATTTAGACTCATCGGGAGAAGAGAGCGTAAAACCATGCATAACAATTCTAAAAATAGGATAGCTAATGCTTTTAAGAAAAGTTGACATGCGGGTTTTCCAAAAAGTATAATCGGCTCCATCAAAGAATGGAGCACGATCCAAAGAATGTCCTTCGGGGGATTGAGAGGAAGAAGCGGTAGAAGCCATCAAAAAATAGGATCTTTAATTTGAAACCGGTTGAGGGAATTATTCAAATTTTGTCCTCTGATACCAATTGTTAGGCGGAGAAAAACGGGAAGGATGGCAAGATGGGGGGTGAATTGCCTTTTAAAAAAAATTAACAAATTAAAATCAAAGTGAAAGTGCAGCGGAAATAAAAGAGGCAAGACACGCAATTGATAACGGAGTTCGGCCAAAAACCCGGCCTACGTCTCCGCTCCCAACTCAACCGTTGAGAGATTCTACCGCTTGCTTTTCAATGGTTTTAGCAAGAAACCCACTAGGCTTTGAGGTAGCACTAGGACCTATTACAGCTTGCTTTTGATGGTTGAGCAAGAACCCACTTGCTTTTAATGGTTTAGCAAGAACCCACTATCCTTCTTACAGGTGAAGGATAGCTCACCTATGTCTCAAGCTATTTAAAGGAAAGCTTGACAACCTTTTCACACCTTAATGGTGATGTGAAACCCAAAAGAAAGAGGGGATGAGAAATAGAGTGGTTTGTAGACACAAACCCAAATTAAGCTCAAAATAGATAAACAAGAAAAACCGTATTTAAGGAAGTCTTGGGCGCCTTTGATTGATTGGAGATGTTGAAGGCCGCTTCCAAGCTTCTTTGAAGGAGCTCCTTGGATGTGGAAGTTGTTGGAGCAAGGTGGGTTCCTTGAAGGAAGTCCGCCGGAGGTTGGCCAATTGATAGAAAATGTGTCCGTTGGCTTGGTATATGATCCGGTGGGTGTCCGGGGCTTCCTTGGCCTTTATTTATAGGCATGGAACCCTTGGGGAGTCTTCGGAGCCGTTGTAAAGGGCCTCGGAGCCGTTGGAGGCCAAATGGGAGTTGACTGGTCAAAGCCAACGGCTAGTTTGACTGGGCTACCAACTGGCCGGTGCAGGGCCACCGGCTGGCCGGTGCCTTGGATGTTGAGAAGGCCTTCTGCCCAGGCAGCACCGGCTGACCGGTGACAAAGCCACCGGCTGGCCGGTGGTGAGGCAGTAGCCATAACTGTTGCATCAGGTTGCCACCGGCTGGCCGGTGACAGAGCCACCGGCTGACCGGTGGAACCTGGCAGTGGGCAATGCCTCTGCCAGGTCCACCGGCTGGCCGGTGCTATCACATCGGTTGGCCGGTGGACTGAATTTCAGTCCACTTCTTGTCCATTCTTGGGCCAACTTCTTGGCAACCTTGTGCCTATCATTCAAAAACACTTCAAACAATATTAGACAAAAAATAAGGTGATTGTGATCATGAAAATCAAACAACGAGGGGAACGAGAGGTACAACATGAGGATGGTCTTAGGCAGGACATTCAGGTTCAGGTTAACATCTTCAGGTTGACCTCGATATCTTTTATCATCAACCAGGCACTGATCACATAGTGTAACCTGAGGGATTTTGGAGCTATGAGCCAGGGCAGTTCATCATCCAAAGTTATTACTTTGCTGATTAATAGCAGGAAGCGTTGTAGGGAGACTACTCATGAAGATCTGAGTAGGCGGGATGCACCTTCAGGTAGTCAGGTGGTATGCTACCAGTGTGGGAAGGTCGGGCATACGAGGCCACATTGCTTGATAGACCTAGTGGAGTGCCGATCTTGTGGGAATCTGGGTCATCTTTGGTGTTTCTGTCAAATCTTCTCATCAGCCACTGGTGACAGGGGTTCTTCTATGACTCTGTGTTTAGGAGCAACGCCACCAGTTTCTCATCAGTCTGAGAACTGGAGTTCTTTTGGCCGTTTAGGGTGAGGTGGAGGTTGTGGTCGTGGTAGTCAGTCACCAGGATTTCATCAACAATAGGGTGGATCAGCTTAGAGTGGTCAGGTAGGGTCATAAGCCCGCGGTGCAGGTCAGACTTTTGTAGTGAAGCAGACCCAGCAGGAGCAGGATCCCGGAGCCTATACAGTTCGAGATACGATCTTAGTTGCCTCAGTTTTAGCTTCTGCTCTTTTTAATACAGGTGATTCCCATAGTTTTATATCTATTACTATTGTAGAGATCCTTGGGCTCTGTATATTTACTTCTTCTGATGTCTTGACATTAGACACACCGTTGGTGACAAGAACAACTAGTGTACGTCAGTGCAAGGAGTGCCCTCTTGAGGTTGGTGGGTGTCACTTCTTATGGGACATTTATGTCCTAGAGATGACGGGCTATGATTTCATTCTCATAATGGACTGGTTATCTCCCTTCCAGGAATTTTTTGATTGTTATCATCGTAAGATAAGTTTCACAACACCAGAGGGCAGATTGTTTCTTTATAAGGGCGAATGGGGTGTCCTGGCGAGCAGAGAGAGACCCAATCATCATGGGTTGAGAGGAGTTATAGCTCAAATTTCTAGTCTATATCTGGATGAATAGGGGACTTCACAGATGGAATTTCCTCCAGTGGTAGATCGTTTTAGGGATGTCTTTCTAAAGGACTTTTTAGGTTTTCCTCCTGAACGAGAGGTAGACTTTTCTATTGAGCTCGTTCCAGGAGCAGCACCGGTGTTCATTCCTCCTTACAGGATGGCTACACCAGAGTTACAGGAGCTTAAGAAGAATTTGGAGGACGGTACCCTCATACTTTGTGTGGATTATCAGAAGTTTAACCAGTTGATGGTCAAGAACCGATATCCCTTGCCGAGGATTGATGATCTCTTTGATCAGCTTCGAGGATCCCGGGTGTTCTTGAAGATTTACTTGAGATCCAGTTACCATCAGTTGCATATAAGACCATCTGATATACCTCTTACAGCTTTCCGGAGCAGATATGGTCTATAAAAATATGTGGTTATGTCGTTCGGTCTCACGAACGCGCCTGAAATATTCATGGCACTGATGAATCGAGTGTTCCATCCATACTTGGATTCTTTCATAGTGGTTTTTGTGGACGATATCTTGGTGTACTCTCACACTTGACATGACTATTCTACTCATCTTGAGATCATTTTGAGTACACTGAGAGAGCATTATTTATATGTTAATCTCTCAAAATGACACTTTTGGATAGATCAAATTCACTTCTTGGGTCATGTTATCTCGGATACATGAGTATCAGTGGACCTAGAGAAAGTGAGATCAATAGTTTCTTGGGTGAATCTGAAGAACATTTTCAAGGTACGGAGTTTTCTAGGGCTGGCTGGATACTACAGACGTTTCATACAGGACTTTTCACGCTTAGCAGCGCCACTGACGGGCCTGACTAAGAAGGGTGAAAAGTTCTTGTGGTCAGATTCTTATGATTCATGCTTTCAAGAGCTGAAAGGGAGGTTGACTTCAATGTCGATACTAGTTTTTTTAGAGCTGTTCAAGATCTATACAGTGTAATATAATGCATTAGGTATTGGGCTTAGAGCATTGCTTATGCAGGAAGAAAAATTCATTGTATACGGGTCTCGGCAGTTGAGGCCATATGAGAGAAATTACCCGACGCATGATCTTGAGTTGGTTGTAGTTGTTCATGCCTTATGCTATTGGAGACATTATCTATTAGAATATCATTTTGTGGTTTTCACTGACCACAAAAGTCTCAAGTATATCTCCACTTAGTGTGACTTGAATTTGAGACAAAGAAGGTGGGTTGAGTGCCTTCAGTCTTTTGAATTTGATCTTTCCTATATGCTTGGAAAAGGAAATGCAGTGGTTGATGCGCTGAGTAGGAGGACTCAGATATAGGCAGTTCAGGAGGCTAGCAATGAGTGTCATCTTATAGCTCTATTCTCTGAGATGCATTTGGAGGTGCACGACAGGTAGGGTCAGACGTTTCTTTCTTCTGTAGTTGTTACCTCTACTCTTATTGATCGAGTGCGAATGAGGTGGTTATCATATTCTAAAGGCCTAGTCCTACGGGAAAGCGTGTTAGGAGAGGACCCTATTCCTAGATGGATCATAGGCAAGGATGAGATCTTGTGTTTCCATGGGCGCATATGGGTGTCAGCAGACATACGTGAGGAGCTGATGCAGGACTTTCATTCCTCAGTTTGGTTAGTTCATCCTGGCATTACTAAGATGTATCATGATCTACACCGTCAGTATTGGTGGCTAGGTATGAAGAGAGATGTTGCTGGTTTTGTTATGAGTTGTTCCACCTATCAGCAGGTGAAGGCGGAGCATCAGCGACCAGGAGGGATTTTGCAGCAGTTACCCATTCCCGAGTGGAAATGGAATGATGTCGCGATGGATTTCATGACAGGTCTGCTGAGGTCACCTTGACGGAATGATTTTGTTTGGGTTGTCATTGACAGACTCATAAAGGTTGATCACTTCTTACCGATCAATGAGACTTTCAGTGTTGATGAGCTGGGAAATTTGTACATTTGCGAGATCGTACGTCTACATGGAGTTCCACACTCCATTGTTTCAAACAGGGATGCCCATTTTACATCTCAGATATGGCAGGGATTGCAGAAGGCCTTGGGTACACAGGTGCTTCTGAGTACATCTTACCACCCCCAGACAGATGCTCAGTCTGAGTGTAGGATTCAGGTGCTTGAGGACATGCTTCCTATATGCATCCTAGATTTTGGAGGTTCTTGGGAGAATCACATACCTCTTGTGGATTTTTTCTACAATAATAGTTTTCAAGAAACTATTCAAATAGAACCTTATGATGCTTTGTGCGGTAGGAAATTCTGATCACCCTTATATTGTTTAGAGGCAGGAGAGGCAGCTATGTTGGGACCTCATCTTGTCCAGGAGACCACAGAGCAGATAAAGTTGATTCAGAAGAGGATGGATACTACAAAGTCTTGTCAGAAGTCTTATGTTAACTAGTAGAGATGACCTCTAGAGTTCGAGGTCAGGGATCAGGTTTTCCTGCATGTCACACCGAGGTTGGGGAACAGGAGGATTAGGAGACAAGGTAAGCTTTCACTGAGGTACGTCAAGCTATTTGAGGTTTTGGAGAGATTTGGGCTGGTTTCTTATCGGTTGCAGTTACCTCAGAGGTACCAGGATGTGCATGATTTCTCCCATGTTTCTCAGCTCTAACATTACTTATCAGACTCGTCTCATGTTTTTCAACCTGAGGAGGTTGAGTTAGAGGTGGATGCCTCATTTTAGGAGCATCCTATCCGGATTGTTGATCATAGTACGAAGGTTCTCCGTGATCGGTTTGTCCCTCTAGTATGAGTGCTATGGAAGCACGAGTGAGTACAGGATGCGACCTGGGAGAGGGAAGTCAATGTACGATCATAGTGGCTGGAGCTGTTTGAGGATTCTTCTTCTACACCGCCTTGCTAAGAAAATTCGGGGGAAATTTTCTTTAAGGGGGAAGTTTTTAAGAACTCGGATCTTCTTTCCAGGTATGTTTTCCTTTTTCTGGTGTTTTAGAGGAAAAGAGGAGTTTCTGGACATTTCTTAAGTACACGTCATGTACTTTATGAGTACGCGTCATGTACTCGGTTACCGCGGGTAGTCGAGTGTTGGCCGTGTAGCGTCCATGCACACAGTCGTGTGTGGTGACCTGGAGACCGCCTAATGCAGGGGCCAGTGAAGGTAAGTACACATCATGTACTTATAAAGTACACACCATATACTTTATTTTTTTTCATTAAGCGCACCAGGCTCGCGTCTAATTGGAAGAAATCCCTCCTTCTAGGTCTGGTTCATCTGAGAGCGAGGGTATGACTACGATCCTTCTCCATGCTCTCGATCGAGCGTTTGTTCTCTGAATCGACCGCCATCAATTGCATTGGGATCACCTCAGTAATCTCTTCCTTTTTCTAGAGCTTCGTTTCCTAATTCCTCCTCTTTCAAGAGTTATTGTCGGTTGAACGTTTTATAAATTTTTGTAGATCTACGGTGTTCTTGGGCGATTAAAGTCTTGAGGTTCACGTATAATGATCGTACGACACCGAGGTAGGTGGTTTGTGCCTTTCCGTTGAAATTATTTGAGTTATATGTGCAAAATTGCCCAATACCCTTGAACGGGGTATTGCGTGTTTACGGTTTTAGCCCTGTTAATTACCTGTTATGCTTATATGATGGAATAAAGGTTAATTGAATGTGAATAGGGTTAATTTATATGCTTTGGGAGTGTTTGCCCATGCATATTTTGTTTATGACTGTTTGGTATAGTTTTCCTATTAGGTTGTTGTTTTCTTTCCATGCCTAGTATTATAGGATGAAGTGATTTTGTTTATCTTCCATGTTGTTATGTTGTAGACTGTTATCCAAGTAGTTCTTGAGGTTTACTTTGGCCGATACGCATTGTTATTCTTGTTTGACTTAAATAGTGTTGTGAGAACCTGGTGTAGTAGACCATAAAGAGAATGGAAATAAGGGCTTCTCCAGAGTGTTTGTTTATTTATCACGCTGTGAGGCCATAGGGGGGATTGACATTGAGTGCTCCCTCATAGGGTCTATAGTTACGTTACGAGGCCACAAGAGGAATTGACATTGAGTGTTTCCTCAGAGTGCCTATAGTTTCCATTAAAAGATTATAGGGGGAATTGATGGCGAGTGCTTCCTCATAGAGTCTTTAATCATACTTGGCTATAAGGGGAATTAACATTGAGTGCTTCCTTAGAAAGCCTTTACAAAAGTTGAACCAGAGGGGTTAGACTGTGTGTACTTCCCAAAGGGTTGCTTATGTTTTCTAGGTAGGACCATAGGGGATAGGCTGTGAGTACATCCCAGAGGGTTACCTGTTTTTGATTATCTGCTTACTTGATATGTGGTGCTTGAATGCTTTGAAACTATAGGAATGTTTAATGTTGATTACTTTCTTGTTTACTTCTTCTTTTGCTTATTACATACCATATATATTCATTGACTGTTAGGCATAGATCTCTTGGTGGTTGCCTGCTGGGATTTTGTCTCACACCCTGTTCGGGTCATGATTTTGGGCCTAAAAAAATTATATTTTTGCAGGTATAGATAAGGGAAAGTGCCTTTATACTTTAGGTACTTGACTGCTTTAGAGATGGAGAGCATGGGACCAAGCTGAGGCTTACTATGCTGAGGATTTTTTTACTTGTTTTATTGTACTTTGGTTTAGTTATGTATTTTAACATTGTGACTTGTTTGGTTGCTTTCCTAGACATATGTATCATGCATAATTATATATGTGCTCCGGCTTCTTTTTACTTTCAGTCTTCCACTATTTACTGTTGTATGTTACTGTTATTTGTTTTACTTCTGCTATGTTACTCTGCCAATGAGGGCATAGTTTCCCCACTATCACACCGAAGGCCCTCGCTGCTAGTCGGCAGCCTCTGGCGTTAGGGGAAATGCGCTTGAGGCCATGTGACCAACCGGGTACAGGGCACCTTTGGGCGGCATCTGGAACTAGGACGTTACATATGGTATGGTGCATCTTAGCAATGACTTTTATATACTTGAACTCACAAACTTTGTAATGGAAATCAATGATAAAACCAATGAAAATGACTCATATAACACCCACTTATGAAACTTTAGGCTTGTTTATGCAAATGAGAATCATTTACAAAAATTACATCAAGCTGGTTTTTTAGACTCAACTGAGTTAAAATCCCTAGATATATGTTAGGCTTGTTTATAAGGGAAAATGACCAAATCAACCTTCTCTAAGAAAGGGGTAGAAGCCACTCAATTATTAGAATTGATTCATAATGGTGTATGTGGTCCATTTTTAGTAGATGTAATGGGAGGATTTTTGTACTTGATTACTTTTACTAATGACTATAGTAGGTATGGATATATCTACTTAATGATGTATAAGTCAGATTCCTTTCATATGTTTAAGGAATATTAGCAAGTAGAAAACCATCTTGGTAAGAAGATTAAGACACTTCACTTCGACCAAGGCGGGGAGTATCTTAACCAAGCTTTCATTGGCCTCTTCAAGGAGTGCGAGATAATATCCCAACTCACTCCTCATTATACACCTTAGTAGAATGGTGTTAGTGAAAGGATGAATTAGACCTTATTAGACATGGTCATATAAATTATGAGTTGGGTAACTCTTTCATTATCCTTTTGGGGATACACATTGCAGACAATGATATATACCCTTAATCGAGTACTGAATAAAGTTATATATGGGATTCCATATGAGTTATTGTATGGAAAGAAACCCAATTAAGACCATACATATATGGGGATGTGAGGGTTTTTTCAAGACTATACCTAGTGGAAAATTAGCATCTTGAAGCATGAAGTACATCATTATAGGTTATCCTAAAGAAACCAAAAGATATTACCTATATAACCCTTTAGATGGAAAATTAATTATGGTAATAAATTCCATATTTCTAGAAATGGGGCACATTCCTAATGGAAATAGTGGGATCAAGATTGATTTTGATGAAGTTGATGCTTCAGATGTACAAGAGTTGGTATGAGAACAATCTTCATAAGAGACTATGAGAGATGAAGATGTTCTTGAGACACAAGTACTACATAGGTCAACCTGAGAGGTTAGAGAACCACAACGATAAAGTTTTCTTGTCATCGAGTTAGGTGGAACATTAATCTTAAAGAATAATGAATCGCTTACCTACAAGAAAGTAGTATAAGGCAACGATACTGCTAGATGATAAGATGTCATGCATTCTAAGATGGATTCCATGTACCAAAACCAAGTTTGGATTTTGGTAGACCCTCCAACTAATGTAAAACCCATTGGATGCAAATGGATATTCAAGAAAAATTTGGACGTGGATGGTAAGGTAAATACCTATAAGGCACGACCGGTAGTGAAGGGTTTTAGGAAACATGAAGGAGTAGACTACAGTGAAACCTTCTCACCTGTAGCAATACTAAAATCCATTAGAATATTACTTGCAATTAAAGTCTTTTATGATTATGAAATTTGGAAAATGGGTGTCAAAACTAATTTTCTAAATGGGAAGTTAGTTTAAGATGTCTATATGGCTCAACCCAAAGGGTTTATAAAGTCAAAGAGTGTAAATAAAGTATGCAAGATGTAGATATCTATTTATGGGTTGAAACAGGCATCATGAACATGGAATATTAATTTTAATGAGACCAGAAGAGAAATTTGGTTTCATCAAGAATGAAAGTGAACCATGTGTCTATAATATGGTTATTGGGAATGTCATTGCTTTCCTTGTATTATATGTTGATGACATGTTAATTATGGAAAACAAAGTACAAGTATTATAGTCAGTTAAGACTTGGTTAAATGAATGCTTCTCCATGAAAGACTTGGGTGAAGAAGCCTACATCATAGGGATCAAGATCTGTCATGATAGATCTCATAGGGTGTTTGGGAAAACTCAAAGTACATATATTGACAAAGTACTCAAAAGGTGCAAAATCAAACAATCCAAGAGAGGGTTGTTGCCAATGTCACATAGTATCAATCACTCCAAGAAAATGCATCCACGAACATAAGAGGAGATTGAAATAATGAGTATAATCCCTTATGCTTTAGCAGTGAGATCTATCATGTATGGCATGCTATGTACTAGGTTTAATGTTGTCTTTTATTTAAGCATGGTTGGTAGATATCAAGCTAATCATAGAGAGCTACATTGGGCAGCTGTAAAAACTATCCTGAAGTACTTAAGATGTACAAAAGACATATTATTGGTGTTTGGAGGAGATGGGGAACTAGTAGTGAGGGGATACACTGATGCTAGTTTCCAGACAGATCATGATGATCTGAAACCGTAGTCTGGCTATGTCTTTTGCTTGAATGGTGGTACAGTGAGTTGGAGAAGCTCAAAGAAACTTGTGGTAACCAACTCTATAGTAGAATCTGAGTACATCACAGCTTTACTACTAGAATTTTTAGCTTTTGAGGCGGAGGCAAGGCGGTGGGGGCTGCTAATACTATCAACAGCGGTCGTCAAATGGCAGCCGCTGCATTTTAATACACCCATCGCCCTAATTTTCCCCTCCCCGACCCTACGACTCTATTTTCCCCTCCCTGACCCTGCGACCCACCCCTCCTCAACCCTGCGACCCTGACCCCCGGCGACCCCGACCCCGCGACCCCGACCCCTGGTGACCCCGACCCCGACGACCCAGACCCCGAACCCCAGCGATCCTGACCCCCAGCGACCCTGACCCCCGACAACCCCCACCCCCTTACCTCCATGTTGTGCCACCCGTAACCCCAGCGACCCCCACCGCCTTGCCTCCGCACTGTGCCCCCCGTGACCCCGACACCCCCACGACCCGGCAACCCCCACCCCCTGCCTCCGCGCTGCACCTTCGGATAGTACCACTGTCATCGTCCCCTCACAGCCCCGCTACATCCCTCCAGCAAGTCCTCACGTCCTGCCTCTATTGGACCATCTCGGTCCGCCATGCCCCGCCGTGTAGAACCCTCCCATGCTTCATCCAATAGTTATGCACCTTTCGAGTCCGGCCATCGAACCCCTGTTGTCAAGTCGTTGCACCGTCATGGATCCGCAATCGAGTCACACCCCCATTACCCACAGTCAAGTCCTCTACAGGTAATGTTTTTTATCCTTCAAATTAGCTTTGAAGTCATTGGTTTTTAAATTTTAATGATATGTGTTTTTTTAGAATTTAAATAAGATATTTCATTTTTGATTTCTATTAAATACAGATATGGATAAGAGCTGGATTGATATGAAATATAGGTTTTCGGCTGAATATTATGAGGGGATTAAGTGATTTATAGATTTCACCAACATATTTCCAAGCGATGTGATTAGTTTTCCATGCAAAAAAATGTGCAAATAGATATCTATTCAAATGAGATAGTGTCAGTGAACATTAGTTTTTGAGTGGGTTTTTGAAAAACTATAAGACATGGAAACATCATGGAGAAGGTTTTGTTTCATGTCATCACTCAAAAATTATTCATATGAATGTTGATTCAATAACAGTTGATCCAACGAACATAATTCTAAATGATATGATGCGTCAGTTTCAACCTGAAGACAGTAATGTTGTAAATGACGACGTTGGATCGAGTAATCCTTGTTCTTCTGCAGATGGAGAAGCATTGAAATTCTTTGAAATTCTTGACGATGAGCGTACTGAATTATATCATGGATGCACTAAATTTAGTAAACTATAATTCATCGTTGAATTGTTACACCTGAAGGACTTGAACCAGTGGTCAGACACCTCATTCGACATGTTGTTGGTATTGTTGAAGAAGGTACTCCCTGCTGGAGCGAAGATTCCGGAGTCATTCTATCAAGCTCGCAAGTTGACCGATGATCTTGGTTTTATATATGATACAATTGATGCATGTCGCAATAATTGTATGTTGTTCAGAAAGAAGAATGCACAATTAAATATTTTTACTATTTGTTATGCATCTAGGTGGAAGACCAATGAGATTAATCAAGGTAGTCAGATTCTTCCTGGGAGAGTCTTGAATCAAGGGAAACAAGTTACTGTTAAACAGATGTGTTATTTCCCACTAAAACTGAGACTGAAGATATTCTTCTTGTCCACTAAAATTTCTAAATTGATGACTTTGAATTCAGAGAGAAAGAAAGAGGTTGATAAATTAACTCACCCGGTAGATTCTTTGGCATGGAAAGAGTTTGATCAAAGACACCCAGACTTTTCCCGAGATGATCGTAATATTCGACTGGGTTTGGAAATAGATGTTTTTAACCCATTTAGGTCCATGTTTAGTGTGACACATAGTACATGGACAGTGGTGTTGGTTCCATACAACATTCCCCCATGGGTATGTATGAAGCAAATTTTTTTGTTACTATCAATTCTAATTGATGGGCCGAGAGGACCTGGAAATAAAATCGATGTTTATATGCAACCTTTGATTGATGAGCTATAAGAATTTTGGGTCGATGGTGTAATGACTTTTGACTCGACAGATAATGAAATGTTTAGACTTCGGGCCGCTTTGTTATAGACAATTAATGATTTCCCAGCGTAGGCTAACTTATCAGGTTGGAGTACAAAAGGAAAATTTGCTTGCCCTTGTTGTAATAAGTGTAAGAAATCTATATGGATTAAGCACTGTAGAAAGTGGGAATATCTTGGTCACAGATGCTTTCTTCCTCCATTTCATAGGTTCAGAAAAGACCGTGTATCATTTGATGGGAATAGAGAGTATGGCCCATCATCACAAATACTATCTTGGGTTGAAATTTGTGCACAACTTGATCAAGAAACATCCATACAATGTATGATTTTCAAGATTTATTGGTTCCTGCATTGCCTTCTATTCCTGATGCAAATAGACAGCGCAGTCATAATTGGAATAAACAAAGTATTTTTTTGAATTACCTTATTGGAAATATAATATTTTAAGACATAATTTGGATGTGATTCACATTGAAAAAAATGTATGTGATAATATATTGTGCACCATTTTAGGCGTCAAGGGAAAATTAAAGGACAGTGCTAATGCTCAACGTGATTTGCAAGAAATGGGATTGAGAAAACCTTTACATTTATAGCTGGGTGAAGGTAATCAGGCATACATGTCTGCTGCACAGTACACAATGAGTAAAAAATAGAAACAAACATTTATATCAATTTTGAAGACCATTAAGGTGCCAAATGGTTATTGCTCTAATATTTTGAATCGTGTGAATATGACGATCATGATATTACATGGGTTGAAAAGTCATGATAATCATATTCTGCTTCAAAAGTTAATTCTTATAGAAATTCATGATTGCTTACCTACCCAGGTTGTTGAGCCATTGATTGGAGTTTCTAATTTTTTCAGACAGCTCTGTTCTAGGAATCATTGCATGAGTGATTTGAAAAAGCTACAGGATAAGATTTTACTTGCACTATGTCACTTAGAAAAACTATTTTCGCCGTCTTTTTTTGATGTCATGGTTCACTTGACCGTGCATTTAACTGGTGAAGTCATTGCTGGTGGTCCCGTGCAATTCAGGTGGATGTATCCAATAGAGCGATACTTAAATACATTGAAATGGTATGTGTGCAACAAAGTTCATCTGGAAGCCTCAATTTCCAAGGGATATTTAATGGATGAGTGTACTAATTTTTGTGCTTCGTATATTTATGAGGTTGGAATAAAGATAAATAAACCCTCCTAGAATGACGAGGGTCCAATTGGAGAAGGAATAACATTTGATATGCGGAACGATGAGTGGGTTCAAGTTCATCGATATGTGTTGTTCAACACTCCATCAGTTATGCCATTGATACAGTAAGTTTCATAGTTGATATGTTTTTGTTTCTATATTTATTTTATTGCTTACCATATATTGTGTTGTGATTTAGGATGCATATCGCTGAGTTGAAACATGAAAGGCCTCGTGCAACTGACTATCAAATCCAAAAACATCATTTCAACACATTTCATAAGTGGTTCAAGACTCATGTACGTATAATTGATTTAATATTTTTATAGTGCAACTTAATTGTATTTTCACAATCCTTTATCCATTAAACTATATATGTGAAATTTACAGATTCAAAAGTTACATGATTTAACCCATCATGTGAGCGAAGAACTCAACCAACTAGCTGATGGTCCATTTATTACAGCCCGTCGTTACAAGTCTTTGGATGCTAATGGATTCTGATTTCGTATTAGCGATGTTGACATGAACCGAGCCACACAAAATAGTGGTGTTGGTTGTTCTTTTGTTGGTGCGGGTTATTATTATGGATTGATAAGAAATATTATTGAGGTTATTTATGGTCGTGTATTAAAACACATATTGTTAAGGTGTGATTGGGTCGATCTGGTTCGTGGAACTAAAGTTGATAACTTCCAATTTACATTAGTAAACTTTAACAATATGATATATAATGATGACCGAGTAAGCAATGAGCCCTTCATACTAACATCATAGTCAGAACAATTTTACTTTGTTGGCATTGATTCTGATTGGAAAGTTGTGGTGAAAATGTCTAGAAGAGGGGTTTTTCTGATTGACCAAGAGGAACCTGAAGTTGTCGCATTTCCTGATCAAACACTTGACCAAACAACAGTAGTTGTACGAGATGAAGATATACAATAGGCCAGAGAGACAGTTGAAGGAGATACGATAGACTTACATGATTAATGAAAATTGTAATTATATCCCCAGTTATTGTTTGTAAAAATATTTATGAGTTATATATGTATAAAAATTGCTTGATTTAACTATAATTTCTTTTAATGTAGGTATGTCATAGGGTGGTCATAGTGGTTCATCTGATGTTGTCGGTATGTATGTTTTCATTTTTCTAAATTAATTGATTGTAATTTTCTGTGTATATTTCCCTAAATGTTTCTAATCATTAATTTATATTGTAATTGAATTATGAATTTATGTTTATTAAGATCTAGTGCATTTTCCAGCAGACGCATGGGTCCTGGTAGAGGGGTTCAATCCTGGAACTCTGGAGCCTGATTGGATGTGTTATTTGATGACATGTTTCATCCAGTTAGAGAAGGTGCTACTGTATTGAGTCGTCATTTTGGGCATATGATATGAGACTCACACAGATTCCCTCTGACGACTCATGAATGGAGTTCTTTCCCCCATGATATGATGGATAGATTATGGAGGGAGGTTCAGGTAAATTCAATGTTTAATTTTCCATGATATTGTTATTATTATTGTCCCATCTACTGATAGTTTTTTTTAACAGGATAATTTGACATCCTGTCCAGATGAGTTTTGGGTTGTATGTATGTCCAAATGCCGAAAATTATGGAAGGATTACAAGTCAAGGGTGAAGAGATATCATTGTACACCATTTGCGGGTGTGCCAGACATTCTACAGCGAGTCCCTCCGGGCATTCTTCCTGCGCAGTGGTAGGATTTGGTTGCGTTTTGGTCGAGTGAGGCGGCGATGGTAAGATTTATTACTTTTAATCTATAAATGACTAATTTTTCAAATGTCTACTTAGTAAATACATTGAATGTAGACCGAGTCTGCTCGTCATTCACATAATCGGGCAATATAAGGCACGCCTTCCAGACTTGGCACTCGACATGTGTCATAGATCAGACATGATGTAAGTTTAGAATTCATTATTCATTCATATTTTAAAAATATTGTAGTTTAACATGGTGAACCCCTTTATTATAGTTACACCAACGTGGTGATCCGATCGATCGGATTTCCATATGGGTAGGACTCATAGGGTGGGTGATCCCGATGTTTCCAGTGTTATAGTAAGAAAATTATTTACTAATAAATGTATTTTTATTTTATATAAATTATTCATATTTGTTCATTAATTCATTATATGCTACAGGCTCAGTTTGACGCTCAGTTAGCAGAGTTTCCAGAGGAGCAACGCCGTAGTATTGTGCGTAGAGATGAAATATTTCACCGTGTCATGGGGCGTGATAGTCATGGTTATTCTTTGAATTATGGCGGTGGTGTCCCACGACGTTCAATTGTTAGAGTATATGTGATGGGTGCATGCAGAGATTCAGAGATGTGCACACAGACTGTGATAGATGCTTCCATGCAGGATATGCAGTGCAATATGGATGCGCAGTTTCAGCAGTTATGTGCAGAGTATGAGGAGAGGTTGTCATAGATTTCATCATGTATCGATGAAATGATGACGCAACAAGTTGTGCCACAGGTAAACAATAAAACAAACCATACTCAGATTGACTTTTATTGATATGTTTAAGATACATAATATTGATATATATTGTAGGCTCTGAATACAGCTGGTGGACATCGCAGTGATATTGGTGATCCAGATGAGGATGAACCTCATGCATGAGGTAATTTCATTTGTGTTGATGAATTCTCTAGAAGTTTTTATATCCTTGATGAATAGAATCTTCCATTTTTACCTAGATTGGTTTGTTTTAGTATTTGTGGATGACATCTTTGTGCACTCCAAGACTGATGATGATCATACTCAATATCTTGACATCATCCAGATTACAATTATAGAGCATCGAATATACACCAAGCTATATATATGTCACTTTTGTATTGATTAGGTATAGTTATTGGGTCAAATAATCTCAGAGGAAGGTGTGTCAGTGGATGGAGAGAAACATCAGGCAGTTGTTTCTTGGGAGAAGACTAATAACTCTTTATATATATGTATCTTTATAGAATGAGTGAATTGTGAAGTGGTTGGGAAGATGGCACGTCAATCGGAGGTGTCGTGTGCCCACGGTGACCGAGAACTCACTTCTGGTGCCAAAAACGGCCAAAAAGGGCGTTTAACGGTCAAATTCATAGAGGATGACATCATATTGACCTGAAATAACAGGGAAATAATCTAATTATTATTCGTGACATGTACGACGAGACGATACGTCAATCAGACGTGCGGTTTGCGCGGTACGGCTCAATATGCGTTTTTTAAGTGTTGGGTGTGCTTCATAAACGCGTGTGGGGGGTCCAAACCGGCCGAACGATGTTGGAATGGCCTGAAATTAGACAACAACAATGGGTGAGTGAATTGTGAAATGGTTGGGTAGACGACACGTCAATCGGAGGTCATGTGTGCCCGTGGTGACCGATAACACACTTCTGGTGTCATAAACGGCTAAAATGGGCGTTTAACGGTCAAATTCATAGCGGACGATGTCATATTGACCTGAAATCACAGGTAAACAATCTAATTATTATTTTTGATATGTACGAGGAGACGACACATCAATCGGACGTGTGGTTTGCACAGTACGACTCAATATACGTTTTTTAAGTGTTGGGCGCGCTTCAAAAACACGCGTGGGGGGTCCAAACTGGACGAATGACGTCAGAATGGCCTGAAATCATACGACAACAATGGGTGAGTGAATTTTGAAGTGGTCGAGAAGACGACACGTCAATCGGAGGTGTCGTGTGCCCGCGGTGACCGAGAACGCACTCCTGGTGTCATAAACAGCCAAAACGGACATTTAATGGTCAAATTCATAGAGGACGACATCGGATTGACCTAAAATCATAGGGTAATAATATAATTATTATTCTTGATGTGTATGAGGAGACAAAACATCAATCAGATGTTTCGTTTGCGCAGTATGGTGCAATATACATTTTTTAAGTGTTGAGCGCGCTTTAGAAACGCGCGTGGGGGGGTCCAAACCGGCCGAACGAAGTCTAAATGTCCTTAAATCATACAAAAACAATGGGTGAGTTAATTTTGAAGTGTTCAAGTAGACGACACGTCAATTGGAGGTGTCGTGTGCCTGCGGTGACTGAGAACGCACTTCTAGTGTCATTAACGACCAAAACGGGCGTTTAACGGTCAAATTCATAGAGAATGACATCGAATTGACCTGAAATCATAGTTAAACAATATAATTATTATTCGTGATGTGTACAAGGAGACAGAACATTAATCAGACATGCGTTTTGTGCGGTACGACTCAATATGCATTTTTTAAGTGTTGAGTGCGTTTCATAAACACGCGTGGGGGGTTCCAAACCTGTCGAATGACGTCGGAATGGCCTGAAATCAGACAAAAACAACGGGTGAGTAAATTTTGAAGTGTTCAGATAGATGGTACGTCAATAAGAGGTGTTGTGTGCCCACGGTGACCGAGAATGCAGTTCTGGTGTCATAAACGGACAAAACGGGCGTTTAATGGTCAAATTCATAGCAGACAACATCGTATTGACCTGAAATCATAGAGAAACAATCTAATTATTATTTGTGACATGTACAAGAAGACAGAATGTCAATCAGATGTGTTGTTTGCACGGTACGTCTCAATATGCATTTTTTAAGTGTTGGGCGCGCTTCAGAAACGCGCGTGGGGGGTCCAAATCAGCCGAACGAAGTCAGAATGACCTGAAATCAGAGGACAACAAAGGGTGAGTGAATTTTAAAGTGTTCAGGCATACAGAACGTCAAATAGAGGTGTCGTGTTCCCGCAGTGACCGAGAATGCACTTCTGGTGTCATTAACGGCCAAAACGGGCATTTAACGGTCAAATTCATAGCGAACGACATCAGATTGAGCTAAAATCACAGGGAAACAATCTAATTATTGTTCTTGACGTGTGTGAGGAGACGGAACATCAATCGGACGTGTGATTTTCACAGTACGGCTCAATGTGCGTTTTTTAAGTGTTGGGCGCGCTTCATAAACGCGCATGGGGGAGTCCAAACTGACCGAACGACGTCGTAATGGACTGAAATCAGACGAAAACAACGGTTGAGTGAATTTTTAAGTGTTCGGGCAGATGGCATGTCAATTGAAGGTGTCGTGTGCCCGCGATGACCGAGAATGCAGTTCTGGTGTCATAAACGGCCAAAACGGGCGTTTAATGATCAAATTCATAGCAGACGACATCATATTGACCTAAAATCATAGGGAAACAATCTAATTATTATTCATGACGTGTACGAGGAAATGACACGTCAATCGGACATGCAGTTTGCGCGGTACGTCTCAATATGCATTTTTTAAGTGTTGGGCGCGCTTCATAAACGCGCATGGGGGGGGTCTAAACCGGCCGAACGATGTCAAAATGACCTGAAATCAGACGATGACAATGGGTGAGTGAATTTTTAAGTGGTAGGGTAGATGACACGTCAATCGTAGGTGTTGTGTGCCCGCGGTGACCGAGAATGCAGTTCTGGTGTCATAAACGGCCAAAACGGGCGTTTAACGGTTAAATTCATAGCGAACGACATCGTATTGACCTAAAATCACAGGGAAACAATCTAATTATTATTCTTGACATGTACGAGGAGATGTAACATCAATCAGATGTGCGGTTTGCGCGGTACGGCTCAATATGCATTTTTTAAGTGTTGGGCGCTCTTCATAAACACGCGTGGGGGGGTCCAAACCAGTCGAACAACGTTAGAATGGCCTGAAATCAGACGACAACAAAAGGGTGAGTGAATTGTGAAGTGTTCGGGCAGACGACACATCAATCAGAGATGTTGTGTGCCCGCGGTGACCGAGAACGTACTTCTGGTGTCATAAACGGCCAAATGCATAGCGAACGACATCAGATTGACCTGAAATCACAGGGCAGAAATCTAATTAGATCCATATAATTAACGATTTTAAAATTTTAAAGTGGTAATTGAAATTATGAATATATTTTGAAAATCAAATATTTTCGATCTATTACAGTAAGTTTGAATTGAAATATGTTAATTTGTTTCAATTATTTGTTTATAGGTTTTATTCGGTACTAATTTTGTTATTTAAATTTATTATGCAGTTATATTTGATGATGGATGTGGAGCTTGGAAGATGACTGATGAGATTTATGTGGGTATATTTTATTGTATTGTTGATATTTTAAAAAAAAACCTAAAGTGGTCGTCATTAGGCGGCCGCTGTAGGTGATTCCAGCGCCACCTGCAGCGGTCGCCGTTTGGCGGCCACTGTAGCCCATTATGACTTTTGGCGGCCGCTAAAGGTCATGATTGTACTAGTGCTTCTAATGGAACTAAGGAGGCATTTTGGATACACAAATTTATCTCAAACATCAGTGTTGTTCCTAACAGTACAGACCATGTTACAATTTACTATGATAATACTACAACAATGGTTCTTGTCAATGAGCCCATGTCACGCAAGAGGAAAACACATATAATTCATAAGTTTCATCTCTTGAGGGGTTTTAATCAGAGAGGTGAGTTCATAGTTAGCAGAGTAGCCACAAAGGATAACGTGGAAAACCCCCTGACTAAATCCATATCTCAACAGAAGCATGATTCTCATGTGAGAGCTAGTGGTTTGAGGATTGTTGTCAGTTGGCTCTAGTGCAGGTGGGAGGGTTGTAAGTGGGTTCTCTAAACCCAACTCATATATGTTCTTTGATTAACATTACTATAACAGTGTTGATACTTTAGTGTCCACTATATTTATGGAAATTTCTTTAGATTACATGTCATATCAAAAGGTTATAACAGTTCTCAGGCTATAATGAGAAACTAGAGATACCATGACAATAATCTTAAAGTTATATCATATGGTCAAGATAAATCATGATGAAAATACATAGATTATGTTTGACTATCAGGTGTTGGAGACCCATAAACATTGAGACTTCTTCTCATGAAGTTCACACTTGATGATCTTGAGTAGATGAGATCATGAGGACTGACCCATAAATAGGAACACCACATGTTTCATGTGTCATTGGTAGTTATAATCTATGAACATGTGTAATGGTATTCTAACTTGATATTATTATCAGTGTATATGTAAGAACCTGGATCTTATTTTCAGGTATGTTTTTATTTTTCTGGTGTTTTTGAGAAAAAGAAGAATTTTTGGAAATTTTCAAAGTACATGTCGTGTACTTTATGAGTACATGTCGTGTACTTGGTTACCGCAGGTAGCTGTATGCTGGCCATGTAGCGGCCATGCACACGGCCATGTGGGGGTGACCTGGAGGCCGCTTAAAGCGGAGTACAGAAACGGAAAGTACACGTCGTGTATTTTCTTTTTTTTTTCATTAAACGCACCGGGGTAGCATCCAATCGACAGAAACACCCCCTTCTTCGTTCGTCTCATCTAGGAGCATCGTACAGCTATGGATCTTTGACGAACCCCTGAGCGAGCTTCCTTCCTCCAAATCAAACATCGTCGGTTGCGTTGGAATCGCATCCGTGAGTTTTCTTTTCTCTTAGAGCACCATCTTCTGTTTTCTCCTCTCTCGTGTGATATCGTGGGTTGAACATTTTAGACGTTTTTGTAGATCTACCGCGTTCTAGGTCGATCCAAGGGCCTACACCAGAGTATATCGATCTCCCAACACCGAGGTAGGTGGTTTGTGCCTTTCTATAAAAAGTCTTTGAGTTTTATGTGCAAAATCGTCAATACCCATGAACGGGGTATTGCGTGTTTACCGTTTTAGCCCTATTGTTTGTCCGCCATGCTTGTATGCTTGAGTAGAGGTTATTTGGATATGAATAGGGTTGATTTCTATGTTTTGGATATGGTTGCCCGTGCATGTTCTGTTTACGACCGTTTGGTCTTGCTTAGCCTTTTTGGCTGCCTTGCCTGTTTTCCCATGCCTAGTGTTGTAGGGTGGAGTGTTGTTTTCTGACATGCTTGATATGATGTAGACCGATTAGCCAAGTAGTTCTTGAGGTTTACTTTGGTCATATTGCATTGCTATACTCGTTGACTTACAGAGGTCCGTGAGAACATAGTGTAGAAGACTATAAGGGGAATTAACCGAGTAAGCTTCCTCAGAGAGTCTTTGAACCATTTTAGACTATAAGGGGAATTAACCGAGTGAGCTTCCTCGGAGAGTCTTTGAGCACTTTAGGCTATAAGGGGAATTGACTGAGTGAGCTTCCTCAGAGAGTCTTTGAACTATTTTAGACTATAAGGGGAATTGATTGAGAGAGCTTCCACAAAGAGTCTTTGACCACTTGGGGCTATAAGGGGAATTGACCATGTGAGCTTCCTCAGAGAGTCCTTGACTACCTTAGACTATAAGGGGAATTGACCGTGTGAGCTTCCTCAGATAGTCTTTAAATGCTTGGGACTATAAGGGGGATTGACTGAGAGAGCTTCCTCATAGAGTCTATGTAGTGTCCTTGTTTTGATTGAACCAGAGGGGTTAGGCTGAGAGAACTACCCAGAGGGTTCCCTGCTTATTTGTTGTTGTTGATGTATAGAACTAATTGCATTGAAACTGTAGGACTGGTTACTACTGAGTACTTCCTTGTTTACTGCTTTCTTTTGTTTATTACCTGTCGTATATTCACTGACTGTTAGGCATAGATCTTGTGGTGATTGCATACTGGGATTTAGTCTCACACCCTGTTTGGGCTATGCATTTGGGCCTAAACAGATTATATTGTTGCAGGTATAGATAAGGGCAAGCGCCCTTCTACTTCAGGTACTTGATATGTTGTGGAGCTGGAGAGCATGAGACCAAGCTGAGTCTTGCGATGCTAAGGAGCTATTTATCTGTTTTCTTTTGTACTTTGGCTTAGTACTGTTCTGTATTCCAGCATTGTGATGTGTTTGGATATTTTCCTAGACATATGTACCATGCATCATTTTTATATATGTACACTCCGACTATTTATTTCTTCAAACTTCCATTTTTTACTTTCATATGGATTATTACTGCTTTTTCTATTGTTATCTGTTTTTCTCTTCTGTTGCGTTACTCTGCCAATGAGGGCATAGTTTCCCCACTATCACACCCAAGGCTCTCGCTGCTAGTCAGCAACCTCTGGTGTTTAGGGGAAATGCGCTTGAGGCCATGTGACCAACCGGGTACGAGGCACCTCTGGGTGGCTTCTGGAACCGGGACGTTACAATATACTTTCAGATTACGTACTTTGATGAAAGATGAAAACTACGACATTGATGTTGTAGTGAGGTAGCTTGTGTCGGGTGCGTCGTTGGTGGTGTGACATTGATTGAATAATCAAGATAAAAATCATTGCTTTCGAAAGGAAGTTATATTATGGTCCTTGTTGATCAGGATGATAGTACTTTCACTAAACTTGTGGTCACAGTGGAAGAAGGTAAGACCGTTCAGTTAGGTCAACGAATAATAAAGCAATAATGGATGATGACACAAGATGTGCATCCTGCTTTATGATATACCACGAGACAGAGACTATATTACTCGACATGTGTTCGTAGGGAGGTCGTTGTTGCTATGACTTTTCCTAATCTCCTTAGGGGTCTTGATGAGTTAAAAGACTCTGCTCCTAATATGTGGACAGTATTTACTGCTATCGAATAATGGCCTAGAGGGTCACGACTTAGTGTATCCAAAAGTTTGTCATATTATGATGAATAGGAGTATAAGACATGGTGGGACCCACCATGGGGTCCGAGATATGTCCGAGAATAAACAATCTCCAATGAATAAATAAATTCACTGTTATTATTTTTAAACAGGGGGGAAGCCCCCCCCCCCTTATCGAAACAAAACATCCCTCTCGTTATTCTGTACATAGAGATCCCATTACATGACCTTTATAAAGGCCCAATGGGTATTAAACCCCAGTACATCTAACTCATAGTCCCAGACCCATAGGTTCATGGTTCAAAGACCTGTGTGCTTGTCTGCCGCACCATAAATCAGCTAACACTACCACCCTAGTTTGCCCGCCTCCCGCAACGTCGTCACTCCCATAGTCAGCCAAAGTCGCCGCCTCGATCGTTCGCTGCTCTCAACGTCCCCGCTCCCACGACCGACCAACTCCGCCATCGTCCTTTCGCCTTGACCCCGACGCCGAGATCTTTCACCACCCAAAACCTGTCGTCAACGCCTCCTCGTTGCATCCAGCCGCCACTGTTGTGGTCCTCTTGCACCAGCCGCTGGCGTCTCCACGTCGAGTTAATGATCCGCTTTCATCACGTAATATATTTATTATATTTTACAAGTAGGTGATAGAATATTAATGACCTTTATGACATAGTTAATTGGTCGTAACGTGTCATTTATGACTTATTTAGGGGCCTTATTTATATGGGGGTTGGGGAACCCTTTCCGGGTCTTTAATTCCCACCATATAAACAAGGGGGAGCTCATTTCTGAGGGATTGTTCGTCCACTTGAATTTGAGAGCTTTTCTCTCCTCCTTCGCGCATCCTGTAGAGAGAAAGCCTCGTTCCAAAGATTTGATCACCAATCACCGTCTTGGATCGAAGGAACAAGATGGCGGTGATCGTCGGGACGTTGTAGCCTTCATCGGACCTCCGCACTATCACCCTGATTTTGACGATCGACGTTTCTGCAGACTCTTGAAGTGCGTGTGGACGATTTAAAGGGATTCGACCTTGGATACTTCGAGCAATGGTCGTCGATGACGAGGTGTTGACGAGCACACATTCGATTCGAACAAGGTAATTGTTCGTTTAATTTGTTGTGCTTAAATAAATTCACGCGAGCTTAGATCACTAGAGACAATGAAGTTACGTCGATCCGACGATGAAATTTTTAAATCCCCGACTCGTCTGCTTCTGTTGCGTGTGTCGGTACAAACAAATGTTGCATCACATTAATGCAACACATGACTTTTATTAGCGCTAATACATGGACCTTTTATCAACGATAGAAACAAGGCTGGTAAAATTACCCTTCAACGATGCTAAAAAAGTAATGACAAAGGACGTCCTTTGTTGGCGATTTTTTTAGGGCTTACGAAAACTATTTTTATCAGCGTTGTTTCCAATGCTGATATAAACGTCTGGCTTTTAAAGGCGCTTATAACGTCGGTATTTTTTTAGTGCTGACAATAGCCATTTTGCGTGCTGATAAAATTCGTATCTGTAGCAGTGTTTGTTGATTTCTTTGCATAAAATTCTCAATATATGTTACAAATGACTCACAAATTGAAGCCGTTAACCATTACACACTCAAATGACTCCATAAGACCATATAATGAAAACACAAATTGAAAAGAATGATTAAATAACATTTCATATGTTAATACTATAAGTGCCTATATTTTTGCAATTAAAGTTTAATAATCTTGTTTCACTATCTACTATGTACGTGTAAAGACACTATCACAATATTAAAACTTTGTTATTTATAACGGACGTAAGGAAATAAAACCGACTTGGAAACTCGACTCCACAACCGCCGCCCCAAACCCCATACCAACACACCTGCTTGCATGGGGACTGACATGATCACAATATTAGTTTACTTCAAAAAAATGTCTTGGTCTCTATCTGAAACTCTCAAATATAAAGTTTTTTTTTCATTTTTTTAATATTATAACCACGTTTAAATAAGGTTATGGTACTGATTAAAAAATCCGTTAATCGAAATAAAATCAATTGTAAAACAATATATAACAAAACAAGATATAAATCCAATCGGCTCCACTTTCCCGGTTTCCACCGACATGGCTTCCTCGGAAACAATCGGCGCCCTGCTCCCGGTTTAGCGAAGGTTAACTGAACTGGTCAATTTTCATATTCCGGGGGTCTCTTAAACCCTATTTCCAAAACCAGCCTTCTTCCTCGAACGCGCCATGGATGAAGTGCGATCTCAGCCTGCCTGCGCTCAGCAAGCCTTGGATCTGCTCAACTGTGTCACCGCGTCTCCCTTCGACCAGGATAGGTGCATTCATCTCTTGCAGTCGCTGAGGCGGTGTGTTATCGACAAGGTTCTTTTTGCTCCTCACTGTCAATTCGATTCTGCGTCGTTTCTTTGCTTTCAGCATTCATTTTTTTTTATATCAAATGATGGCTTTCATTTTCTTCTAATATGTTGTATAACTGGCGAATGCTTTAGTCTGAAAGCGGTTCTCTGAATTTCCGTGACACGATTTTCATGCTTGTTTATATTATTGTTCGTTTTGTTTCTTTTCTCGTTGAGGATTTAATGCGTAGGTTCTTGAAAGTTAGCGACTCGTTACAACCTTAAATGCTGGTGAACTGAACATGGCATTTCCTTGCGCAAGTTGTCGTTACTGTTCTACTTATTTTTATCCCACCCACCTTTGGGATGGCCCTGCGTTGTCTACTATCTTTTAAAGATGGTTTTAGAATATTTCTTTGTTTTTTTCGGGGTAAAACGATTTTTTCCGAGGGAAGCTAGTCCACATTGAAAATTTAGAAAGCTGTTGGAGTTCAGCCCGACTCGCGGGTTTTTGTGTTTTGAAGATATGGTTTTTTTTTCAAATTCAATTTTGTGGCCCACGAGATATGGGAGATATCTTGATATCTTTTTTTTTTTGAACGAGACGTGGGGAAGATCTGTGAGATGCACATGAGCGACTATAAAAGGGGCACGAGGCAACAACCCAAAAATACACATTCAGAGTTGGGCAGGGGCGTGCAACAACGCAGTGGGCACGTTGGACACCAACAGGTTTTGGGCGTGGGAAGCAGCGTGCTGAGGGCAAATCGGGCTGTACAACGGTTTATTTGAGGTGCGACAACGATGCCGCGTGTGCGGTTTTGATCTCCGAGGGGCGACGTTTTGTCACGGATGATTTTCAGAGAGACGACAAAGGCGTATCAGGGTGTGGATTTTCACACTGGTTTTCTACGCTATTTTTGTAATTCAAGTTTGGGGTTCTACTTGGATTCTATGCACTCTCTGGTTATTAGTGGATTTTCTCGAAGTTCTCTCATGGTTTTTTAATCATCCGCAACGAGGGTTTTTCCACGTTAAATATTCAGTGTCCCCATTTTTTTTCCTGCTATTTGTTTTTGCCTTTTGTTTACATTGACGATTTCCACAATTCTTTTGTCGTAATTGAATAATTATCCTCAAACTGATCCGCTTCCGACCCAACAACTGGTATCAGAGGGAAGTCATTGAAGAAAAAATCAGATAAATTGGAGACAATGAGCGATGATGATTGACAGGATATGAGAGTTGGCGACAAACACGGTTCAAATGTATTTGGGTGATAATACACTGTGGGAAGTGATGAGTTTGATAGATCCGAAGGAGATATGAGCGAAGCTTGAAAGCATGTATAAATTGAAATCCTTCGCAAATTGTTTATATTTGAAAAAATGGTTGTATCGTTTGTGAATGCCAGAGAATGGAGATTTAGGTAACCATTCGCACGAGTTCATCCAACTTCTGACGAAGCTGTTTTCGGTGGCGGGCAAAATCGATGATAAAGGTAATGCAATACCTGTTGAAATAGAAGAAGACAAAACATTACTTCTTTTGGGTTCGTTGCCCAATTCATATGATAATCTCGTTACCACATTGCTGTTAGGGAAAGTCACACTGAAGTTGGATGACGTGATTTCATCGTTGTTGATGAATGAGACTCGACAAAAGACCAATGATGGTGAATTTTCATGTAATAGTGGTATTCTGGCTGTGATAGTTAATCACGGTGATCAAAGAGGTCGGTCAAAGACAAGAAGAAAGGTCAAGTGCTTCTTTTGCGACACGGAGGATCATGTGCAGAGAAACTGTTATGCTTTGAAAAAGCTTAAGAAAAGAAGGCGGCATAATATCGATTATGAGGATACCGACATAAGTCTTATATAGGGTGAGGGTGCGTTGATTGTTGGATGAGATCTCATTCTTTGTTGGGCTGAAAGGGGAGATTGTTGGAGTTCAGTTGAATCACGGGTTTTTGTGTTTTGAAGATATGTTTTTTTTTCAAAGATATGTTTTTTTTTTCAAATTCAATATTGTGGCCCATGTGATATGGGAGATATCTTGATATCTTTTTTTTTTGAACGAGACGTGAGGGGAGATATGTGAGATGCACACGAGGGCCTATAAAAGGGGCACAAGGTAGCAACCCAAAAACACACGGTCAGAGTTGCGCAGGGGCATGCAACGACGCAATGGGCACGTTGGACAACAACTGGTTTTGGGCGCGGGCAGCACCATGCATCAGGCAAATTGGGTTGTGCCATTGTTGTGCAATGATTTATTTGAGGTGTTGCAATGACGCTGCGTGTGCGGTTTTGATCTCCGAGGGGTGACGTTTTGTCACAGACGATTTTCAGAGAGGCGACAGAGGCGTATTGGGGTGTGGATTTTCACACAGGTTTTCTACGCTATTTTTGTAATTCAAGTTTGGGCTTCTACTTGGATTTTGTATACTCTCTAATTATAAGTGGATTTTCTTAGAGCCGCCTTGTGGTTTTTTAATCCTTTGCAAGGAGAGTTTTTCCACGTTAAATATTATGTGTCTCTATTTTTTTCTACTATTTGGTTTTGCGTTTCGTTTACATTGGCGATTCTCACAATTCTTTTGTCGCAATTGAATAATTATCTTGGAACCGATTTGATTTCGACCCAACAAAAGCGGGGAGAATGATTTGTATAGAAAAGTCAATTCGGTATATTTAAATTATGGACAAAGGTGTGAGGGATGATCCTATGTGTAATGATGCACAACATTGTTTACTCATTGTTAGCAGTGCGGGGTCCGGTTCCGGGGGTGTTCCCCCACAGTACCCACGCCCCCCATTTTGCACACTTACCAGCGGAGGGGTAAAATGGGGAATAAGGATTCTGTTAGTGGGGTGGGGATCAACAATTAGTTCATTCGGTTTATAAGTGGGAGAGCTGGGCCTACAAATGCAGTTAGAATATTAATTTTCATTCTGTTGGAACAGAACGAGCGGGAGCCAGTGGCCTGACTCCCGAAGTATCTCGCAGCTGCAGCAGGCGGACGTTGGAGGACTCTCCACCTTAAACCTGTTGTAGCTCTTCTTTCCCCCATAGCCGCAACATCTGAAAATCAGTAATATCAATCCAATTCCTCTCTTCAGCTCTTGTTATTGCTTATCTTCGAACACACACACCAGGACCATAACATCTTTGGCGATTTTGCTGGGAAAAAACGAGGTGAGGTGCGGAATAGAGGTAGATGCTTGTAGGGAGCAGGCGTTGCAAAATTCTGTTTTGTACTGGATAGTTTGCATCGTGTTATATGTAAACTCGAATGGAGCACTGAGTAGCCTCGATCGAATCATCCATGGAGAGTATAAGAGTTGCCATGACTTCTATATAGGGAAAATGATGAGCGGGCAGGGTGAGAATTTGTGAGTAGCTAGAAACGAGGCGTAGCAGACGGAGGAACGATTGATGGTGCGGGTTTGGGATCTGGAAGAACAAACTATGGAAAGACTAAGGGGGATAGAGTCGCATATCGAGCACAGTTCTGAAGTTGGAAAACAGAGTGGTCGCGCAATTAACAGGATGATTGGCAGGGAGTATGACGAGTGCCTGGAGAAAATACCAGCTACAGAGGTTGCTGATCAATCAGAAGAGCTGCGCAGCGTGACACGAAAGATAGAATTACCCAATATTGTTGGCGATGATCCTCTAGGATGGATCACCAAAACTGACACCTACTTCCTGATAAATCAAACTCCCAAAGATATGAAATTACATCACGAGCAAATATGTATGGAAGACACTACGCTGTATTGGTTTCTGCCTTGGAACAATGTTACATCAGGAGCTTCCTGGAGCCTTTTCAAGTCTACTTTTCTGGACCGGTATGGAAGGAACACCGATGAAGACTCGCTAAGATTTCTGAAAAATTTGAAGCAAACAAGCTCGGTTGATGATTATATCGAGGAATTTGAGCAGATTGCCTTAAGGCTGCCCAATTTCCCCGAACCATGGTACATGAGCCTATTCATGGGGGGATTGCGTCCTGAAATAGAGAATCAAATTTCAACGCATGAACCGACAAACAAATTTCGGCTGATAGTCCTGACAAGGAAAGTTAAAAGAGAATTGGTTAGCGAGGGAGTGCTTCGAAGTACTCGTTCCCACCCAATTGTACCCCCTCTCGGAATTTTGGAGTAGCAACAACAAATTTTTCTGTGCCCTGACTGGCTATTGACTAAAGCCGACATGATGATGAATTACGAAAGGCCGTTGGGGATGACCGTTGGGGAGGGGTGAGAGCACTTAGTCGGCAGGAATGGGAAGAACGAAAGCAAAAGGGATCGTGTTTCCGCTGTGGCCAACCATTCGAGCCCATGCATAAATGCCTTGATAAACATCTGCGGTTGTTGGTATGGGAGTATGAGGAACCCGAGGGACAATAGGAGATGAGGGATGTGGCAAAGGCAGCCGGAGGGGAATTAGTGGTTGAGAAAGAAATACTGGACAGGATGCCAACCGGCCAGCTTGGGGAGCTTGTAGAGTTACGAAACATGGGTGGAGTGGTGGGGGCCGATTCAATGATGTTAGCTGGAAATTTAATAGGGGTACCGATGCTTGTTTTAGTGGACAACGGGGCCAGCCACAATTTCATCTCTAGGCGACTTGCAAAAATTGCAAATGTGATGGTTAATCCGACCAGACCTTTCTGTATAACACTCGACAACGGATCTTGAGCTCTTTCACAAGGGTTGTGCAAGCAGGTTATGATCAATCTGGAAAATTTTGATGTTATAGTAGACGCCTATGTTTTCGATACAGGAGGACCAGAAGTAGTTTTGAGAATGCAATGGTTGAAAAGCTTGGGAAGTGTGTTGAGTGACCGGGGTCATAAAACGATGGAATTTATGTGGCAGGGCAAGAAATCAGACTGCAGGGAAAAAAGGGAAAAACGACCGAAGAGGTGAGCTCATGGAGGCAACCTAACCATGCTCAGACCAAGACCTTGTTTGTTGATGGGTGGGCTTAGATGGTGCAACTCCAGTTTCCAGCAGCAGGGATAGGCAAAGAGCAGGGTGACTAGCTCCAGTTGGAAGAGGTGCTGAAAAATTTCCAGACCATGTTCGACCAGCCACGAGGTCTTCCACCTCAAAGGGAGACGGATCATGCTATAAATCTAGTGGTCGGGGCAACACCTATAGGCATCAGACCCTATAAGTTGGCCCATTACCTTAAAAACGAGGTCGAACACCAAGTAAATGATATGTTGGCTCAAGGGATAGCGCGACACAGCTTCACTCCATTTTCCAGCCCCATAATTCTTGTTAAAAAAAAGACGGGAGCTGGAGAATGTGTATTGACTACCGGGCGCTAAATAAACTTACCATATCGGATAAATTTCCCTTCCCCATCATTGAAGAGTTGTTGGACGAATTGCAAGAGGCAACATATTTTTCCAAATTGGATTTAAAATCTGGATTCCATCGGATTCGGGTCCGAACAATGGATGTTAGTAAAACGGCCTTCCGAACTCACGAGGGACTATGAATTTCTTGTCATCTCTGTTGTCAAAATGCGGCGTCGCGGCCACGATCGCGCCTGCGCGGTGCGGAGCGGCACCCGACCGCTTCAGGCGACTGGATCGCGGGCGGAATGAGATCGCGCCGCCTCACCCGCGATCCCGGCTGTTGCGCGACGACTGCGATCCAGGCCGTTGCTGCCGCGACTGTTCTTGCGTCAAACAAATGTGATTTTTTTTGCCCTGTAAGCGGTCAAACCCGCTTCGCCTCTGCCCTACCCATCATATTTCCCCCTCCTCCTGACGGTCGGGATCCAGGCCGTTGCTGCCGCGACTGTTCTTGCGTTAAACAAATGTGATTTTTTTTGCCCCGTAAGCGGTCAAACCCGCTTCGCCTCTGCCCTACCATCATATTTCCCCCTCCTCCTGCCGCGACGAAGCCCTCCCTTCTGTGCACACATTTTTTTTTCCAGCCGCACCTTCTTCCTCCTTTTGATGCTGCGCACACCGCTCCCCCCACCCCCGACGGCGATGACGACCCCCCCCCCCCCCATTCGCTGTTGCGCACACCGCTCCCCGCATCCCCGACGATGATGACAACCGCACCCCGACTCCCCCACCCCGAGTCGATGTGGTTGTCGGGGTCCTTTCATTTTTTATTCTTTTTATTTGATTTTGTTTTTTGTTTTGTTTTATTTTATGTGTTTTAGTTAAAAATTTCCACAGTAAAAACCTTTTTTTTTATTTTGTTATTTTTATTCTGTTTTATATTTTATTTATCATATTTAAATTTTTCAACATATATGTATAGAATTATACAATTTAAATTATATTTATTGGTCTGTGATTGGATAAAAAAGCGTCCGCGACGCGATCCGCATCGCCGCTATCCCGCTATAGGACCTTGCCGCGTCACGCCGCGATCCGCGATTGACTACTATGCTTGTCATGCCGTTTGGATTAATGAATGCCCCGACTACATTTCAGTCCATATGAACAGAATGTTTAAGGAGTATTTGAGGAAGATTGTTTTGGTGTTTTTCGATGATATTCTGGTCTTTAATAAAACTTGGGTAGACCACCTGCAACATTTGAGAGGACTGTTTTCTGGGTGGTTGAGAATAATCAGCTTCATCTAAACCGCAAAAAATGTTTTTTGGCACAACAATCCATGGAATATTTTGGCCATATCATTTCTACTAAGGGCGTTTTGGTGGAACCATCAAAGGTTGAATGTGTTATCGGTTGGCTCCGGCTACAATCTGTTAAAGAAGTCCGGGGATTCTTGGGTTTAATCGGCTACTACATAAAATTTGTTGAAGGGTATGGTAAGATAGCCAAGCCCCTCACAAAATTGTCAAAAAGGGATAATTTTCATTGGACTTCGGAAGCTGAGCAAGCCTTTAATACCCTTAAAAGATGTCTTGTTACAACTCCTCTACTTTGCTCGGTTTCCGACAACCATTTATCATAGAATGTGATGCCTCTGGTCTAGGGGTTGGGGCTCTACTCATGAAAGCTAGGCGGCCAATAGCCTATTTCAGTAAAAGGCTTTTGCGGACACCAACCTCACCAAATCAGTTTATGAAAAGGAAGCTATGACACTTGTTTTAGGAAGCTATGACACTTGTTTTAACTGTCCACCATTGGAGACAATATATGATTGGGAATCATTTTATCGTTTACACTGATCACAAGACTCTCAAGCACCTCCTTAGTCAACGTCTTCACACGACAAATCAGCTGGACTGACAGACAAAACTATTGGGGTTTGACTTTGAGATTACTTACAAACCAGAGCGCCTAAATCAGGCGGCAGATTCCCTTTCCCGCCGGGTTGCTGGCGAACTTGACAGCTCAAATGAACCTATATCTTTAGGTTCAGCAGTATCCGAACCACTCTGGTTGGAACCGCCGGGTTGCTGGCGAACTTGACAGCTCAAATGAACCTATATCTTTAGGTTCAGCAGTATCCGAACCACTCTGGTTGGAAACATAAGTAATAATGGCTGAAAATCAGTAGGATCCAGTGATGAAAAATATAATTTCTGCTGTCCAACAACACCCCTCTGCACAGCCCAGGTATGCTGTCCGACACGGCTTGCTATTTTTCCAAGACCGGCTCGTTCTGTCCTCCAAATCCAGCCTCTACTTAAGTTTTTACAGTACTATCATTCTTCACCAGTAGGGGGCCATGCTTGATTTCATAAAACTTATAAACGACTAGCTTCTGGCTTATTCTAGAGGGGAATGACTAAACAGGTTCAACAGTTCGTTCGTGAGTGTGAATGTTTGCCAACGGCATAAAACTCAGGCTATGTCTCCGGCCGGTCTACTCCAACCGCTTCTGATTCCAACTCAGGTTTGGGAAGACATATCGATGGATTTTATGTCCGGATTGCCAAAGTCCCAGGGATTTAGTGTAATTTTGGTGGTACGATTACATGCCATCCCTAGCTCAATCCTTAGTGACCGGGACCCCATTTTTGTCCGTAATTTCTGGAAAGAATTATTTGGCTTGGAGGACACCAATCTTAAGACGAGTTCTTATTACCACCCCCAAACAGATGGACAAACGAAAATCGTTAATAAGTGCCTTGGAACATACTTGCGTTGTTTTGCCTCCGAAAGACCACTAACTTGGTCTCGATGGATGCCCTGGGCCGAATATTGTTACAACACGACGACCCATTCCTCAACTAAGCGGTTTACGGGCGGAAACCACCTGCTGTGCAGCGGCTTGTTGGGCATTCTACTCTGGTGGACACGGTGTCCACACTTCTTGCTGAACAAGATCAAATGATAGAGCAGCTCCGACACAACCTCACCCGAGCCCAGTAACTGATGGTTCAAGCAATCAACAAGCACTGTCGGGATGTTACTTACAATGTTGGAGAACTCGTTTTCGTCAAACTCTGGTCAAATATCCAGACTTCCAAGGCCTGCAAACTGACTCCCAAGTTGGCAACCCGCTATTATGGTCCCTTTGTTGTTGAAGCACGCCTGAGAAACACCGGTTGTAAGCTTACTTTGCCACCTACAACACGAATATAGCCGGTTTTCCATGTTTCACAGCTCAAACGTGCAGTTGGGAATTCTCCGGTCCACTACGAGCTTCTAGAATTATGGGACAGTTCTTTATCCACCGGTCTTCGGCCATCAGCGATCTTAGCTACCAGATCACGCCTCAGCATTCACGAGGCACTTGGCTAGTTCAGTGGCAAGGCCCTACCTACTGAAGAATCAACATGGGAGGATGATGAGCACATCATTTCACAATTTCTAGATTTACACCTTGAAGACAAGGTGCTGATTGCCTAGGGGGAAATTGTTAGCAGTGCGGGGTTCAGTTCAGGTGGTGTTCCCCCATAGTACCCACGCCCCCCATTTTGCACACTTACCCGCGGAGGGGTAAAATGGGGAATAAGGATTCTGTTAGTGGGGTGGGGACCGACAATTAGATCAGCCGGTTTATAAGTGGGAGAGCTTGGCCTACAAAGACAATTAGAATATTATTTTTCATTCTGTTGGAATAGAACAAGTGGGAGCCAGTGGCCTGACTCCCGAAGTATCTCGCAGCTCCAGCAGGCGGACACTAGAGGACTCTCCACCTTCAACCTGTTGCAACCCTTCTTTCTCCCATAGTTGTAACATCTGAAAATCGGTAATATCAATCTAATTCCCCTCTTTAGCTCTTGTTATTGCTTATCTCTGAACACACACAAGGCCTGCAAACTGACTCCCAAGTTGGCAACCCGCTATTATGGTCCCTTTGTTGTTGAAGCACGCCTGAGAAACACCAGTTGTAAGCTTACTTTGCCACCTACAACACGAATATAGCCGGTTTTCCATGTTTCACAGCTCAAACGTGCAGTTGGGAATTCTCCGGTCCACTACGAGCTTCTAGAATTATGGGACAGTTCTTTATCCACCGGTCTTCGGCCATCAGCGATCTTAGCTACCAGATCACGCCTCAGCATTCACGAGGCACTTGGCTAGTTCAGTGGCAAGGCCCTACCTACTGAAGAATCAACATGGGAGGATGATGAGCACATCATTTCACAATTTCTAGATTTACACCTTGAAGACAAGGTGCTGATTGCCTAGGGGGAAATTGTTAGCAGTGCGGGGTTCAGTTCAGGTGGTGTTCCCCCATAGTACCCACGCCCCCCATTTTGCACACTTACCCGCGGAGGGGTAAAATGGGGAATAAGGATTCTGTTAGTGGGGTGGGGACCGACAATTAGATCAGCCGGTTTATAAGTGGGAGAGCTTGGCCTACAAAGACAATTAGAATATTATTTTTCATTCTGTTGGAATAGAACAAGTGGGAGCCAGTGGCCTGACTCCCGAAGTATCTCGCAGCTCCAGCAGGCGGACACTAGAGGACTCTCCACCTTCAACCTGTTGCAACCCTTCTTTCTCCCATAGCTGTAACATCTGAAAATCGGTAATATCAATCTAATTCCCCTCTTTAGCTCTTGTTATTGCTTATCTCTGAACACACACACACCGGGACCGTAACGCCCATCCTCGACTTTGCATCAATAATGTACTTTATATTTTCAGCTTTTCCAAGTAAATTGTTGGGTCTAGATCGTAAATTGTGTTGTGTGAAAATCGGCACTGAATATGAATGGGTACACCGGTTTGGTAATGAGGGCGATTTGATCTGTTTATCCGAAAGTAGCATGATCCGAGTCGTTGGATCAAATCAACATGGGCTCAGATGTTGTGATTCCATTTGAGCTTTAGATCTTAAATGTCATCAAATCAAGAACATCGATATGAAGTGGGGTGCCATTAGCCAAGCCCCACGATCAAGACCGTTGATCTGATTTGTAATGACCCGACTCGAATCCTGAGACCCGAACTAGATCGCCACATGGCCTTAAGTGCGCTCCCTGATCGCCAGAGGTTGACAAGTAGTGTCGAGGGATAAAATAAACTGTTGGAGAATGATTTGCCCTTAAAGAATAATAAACCATAAATGCATGTAATGTAAAATTCTTTAATAAAAATTGAAAGATGCAGCCAAAAAGCTTTGAGTTTTACAAACCAACACCAAAGAAGACAACATGAAGACACCAATATAACAATGTGACTCAATCTCAAAGTCACCAAACTCCTCCCGCCGTGTCTCCATCATGGATCTACGACTCACTACTAACTAAGAACGAAGTCTTCATTTCCAATGACATCTACAAGTCCATCCAAATGCAATCCAAATGCACAAATAGAGAGAGTATAAACTTAGTAGGATTTTCCCAAGATTGCAAACTTAACCTAAGCATGAGTAATTCAAACATGCATGGTCAATGAAAGGTTTATAAAACATTTACAGAAATAATTTATTGGAACCTTAGCATTAAACAACCCCCTTTTCCAATTGGCAATGAGACAACTCGAGTAACAACAAACGAGCAACCCAATTAAACCGAGTCAGTTACATGGATTCAACGTCGCCAATTAGTTCCATTAAAGATCATATTTTCATTGAAACCATTTAGAACAAGGTTATCTTAATGATTTGTTTAAGGGTCCTTTTAGGGTTACCTCTAATTTTAATAAGGGAATTTGTCATCAAGTTTACCCTATAAATAGGTGCATCCCTAGATTTTCTTTTAACGTGTCCAAACCATCCTAATCTAGTCTCGGTCATCTCCTTGTCAAGTGGCAATGAGATGATTAAACAAATAAGAATAACCTTTCAGTTCAATCATAATAAAACAATAATCAAATCATCACCTTTATGTCATAAACACAAGCCAGTCATTTAACATATCAAGTTATGTAAAACCAGAAGGGGTCAAAACTTGTGAAACCTCATACCTGAGGGTTGGGTTATATAAACCAGAATTCTAGGATTTAAGCATGCTATTTCAAATCACCACCCTTCTGGTTTTACATAACTTGACCATCAATCATGAGGTTGCATGTTTCGACCCAGTTTTTATACATATGATCTCATAAATGATTCAACCCTCAACATGAGGTTTTACACATCATAATTTTTCAATCACAACGATTCGCATAGCAAGTATATAATCTGTTAGTTGGGTGGGAGACCTTGGCCCCTGAGAAGTATATTCTAGGAGGGGTAGAACGGTCTCAGCTGCCGGCTGAGCAGAATGAGGTGGTTTTTGGGTTAGAAGATTCTATCGATGGGTTGTTATAAAGTGAGTGGGGGGGGGGAGGGAAGTAATTGGTGAGTGGGGGGGGGGGAGGGAAGTAATTGGTTGGTTGTAACGACCTTGGGCTTGGGGCGAGTGTAAGGAGGTAACCTCCCCTCGGAGTGCAACTCTCCCGTCTTCACTTTTCTAATCCTTGTGATTCTTCTGGTAATCTTCCGCAATTTACTGAACTAGTTCCCCAGGCTGTGTGTCTCTAACAATTTGGTCCGACCTATCGGTGCACTTTTTGGAGCACCGCCATCGCCATGGAAACACGCCACCAAGCTTGCTTGGATGGGGTCGAACAATGTCTGGGGTGACTTGAATCATTACTGGAGACCTGGGGCTGGGAGCAGGTTGAATTCCAAGGCCTACTTGCATGAACATGCTGAACTCCACAAGATAGTCTCCGACTTGGTGAGATGCCTTGAGAAGGCTCCTCGACTTGATGAAATGCGTCCCTCTTTGGCGTCGGACCTCATCCTCGCGCGTGCAGAAGTCAGGCGCACCCACCGAGCATGACAACCTGTAGGTCGTCGTTAAATTCCTACGGGGGCTACACAAATTTAATAATATATAAAACTTAGATACCATAACTAAAAATGTAATACTTGGCGAACCGAAGTGTGGAACCCACAAGGACGATGCGTATGCTCTATTTTAATTAAAGGAATTTAAAACAATTAATCGATTGATTGAAGAAAAAGAAAGAAAGTGCATCAAAGATAAGGTTTTGAAATCAATAGGTGAGGCATGTTAGGGTCAATGATTTTCAGGTTCGTGCGCTAGAGATTCAATTAATTTTGAGTTCATTCATGTTTTGATGTCGGAATTGGGTCAGCAGAGATCCTTGGGTTGAGTGCCCTACACTTATCCTGTAATTGCACCATTGGAATGATCATCTGCTAGGCTCGATCACAAAATTAGGCAATCCACACGTGCTCTAATGGTTTCCAAGCAACGCCATTCGTTCTCTGGGTTCTAGCGCGGCGAATCGAATGTCTTGCGTTGTTCGTTCTCTGGTTGTAACGACCTTGGGCTTGGGGCGAGTGCAAGGAGGTAACCTCCCCTCGGAGTGCAACTCTCCCGTTTTCTTCTTCACTTCTCTAATCCTTGTGATTCTTCTGGTAATCTTCCGCAATTTACTGAACTAGTTCCCTAGGCTGCTTCTCTAACAATTTGGTCCGACCTATCAGTGCACTTTCTGGAGCACCACCATTGCAATGGAATTGGATGGTGTTGAACAATGACTGGGGTGACTTGAATCATTACTGGAGACCTGGGGCTGGGAGCAGGTTGAATTCCAAGGCCTACTTGCATGAACATGCTGAACTCCACAAGACGGTCTCCGACTTGGTGAGATGCCTTGAGAAGGCTCCCCGACTTGATGAGACGCGTCCCTCTTTGGCGTCGGACCTCATCCTTGCACGTGCAGAAGTCAGGCATACCCACCGAGCATGACAACCTGTAGGTCATCGTTAAATTCCTACGGGGGCTACACAAATTTAATAATATATAAAACTTAGACAGCACGACTAAAATTGTAATACTTGGCAAACCCAATTGTTGAACCCACAAGGACGGTGCGTATGCTCTAAATTAATTAAAGGAATTAAAAACAATTGATCGATTGATTGAAGAAAAAGAAATAAAGTGCATCAAAGATAAGGTTTTGAAATCAATAGGTGAGGCATGTCAGGGTCAGTGATTTTCAGGTTCGTGCGCTAGGGATTCAATTAATTTTGAGTTAATTCGTGTTTTGATGTCGGAATTGGGTCAGCAGAGATCCTTGGGTTGAGTACCCTACACTTATCTTGTAATTGCACCATTGGAATGATCATCTACTAGGTTCGATCACAAAATTAGGAAATCCACACGTGCTCCAATGGTCTCCGAGCAACGTCATTCGTTCTCTGGGTTCTAGCGCGGCGAATCGAATGTCTTGCGTTATTCGTTCTTGATCGCTCGTTCTTCGGTCTTGAAGAAATTCTTTCTTGGGTTTCTCGTTCTTGAGAGGGAGAAAGGAGTCGAGTGAGAATTCGTTGTGTGTAACAATTCTCTATTACCAAATTTGAAATTGGTTTCGAATGCTTTACACAATAAACACAACCGTCTATTTATAGAGTTGGGATTTCAGTTACAAAATTTATTTCAGTTACAAAATTTAATTGCATAACAATTATTAGATATAATTATAACCATTAATGAAATCTCATGTCGCATAAGAATAATAATAATATTATTTTGTGGTGTGCCAACTTGCGCAAAATGGATAAATAATATTTATCGGTTTGTAAATAATTATTTTATCACCGGACACGGTCTTGGTTTGTTCGAACTCCTCTTGCATTTATTGAACACCCGAATAAATATTTTAGTCTTAAACATATATTTTATTCACAAACTGGTAAATAAATATTTATTAAATATTCAATAAAATAAATAAATATATTTTATTCACAATTCGGTGAATAAATATTTATTTAATTTATGCGATCAATATAACTTGAATAAAATTATTCCTCAGTCTTGAGAATAATATTTATTCCATTAATTAAATTTAAATAGAATTTAATCGAAACCAATAGAAACACTTACTGTGTGACTCTTTAGGATTCTTTTACGTTGGCATTAGGCGGATTTGCCTAAAATCCAAGATTACTGTCTAGCAACGGGTCAACGGGTCAAAACACTCAAGAGAAAGAACTTAAAGTCGCAACGATGATAATCACATACGAATGCTCACTGTGTAATATAATCACTTTATCACGATATCTCATAAAGTAGGTTGCATGACGGTGTCATCAACCTATATGCTCGATATATCATTCTTTGACTATTTGAAATAAAATTCTTGTTACACCATGCCTGGATATCAACTTACATAAATATGGAAGAGACAAATCCTTGTTTGACTTATCCAATTAATAACATGTTATTCATAACGCACTCAACGTACCCTACTTTTCGTCAACATATGGCGTGACGGTTTTTGTCAGCAAATCTAAATGCGCGATTCGTGACATGCATTAATGATAGTCTTAAAGTCTAAGGACCATCACACACTCGCAAATAAGAATATCCGATGACACCAAAACATGCAGAATTTTTACTGGTGGATCTGTTCTCATAATCTTCTGTCTTGGAGATTAGCAAGTGCGAATTTCATGAGAAGAAGTTTCATCTGCTTACGAGTACTCACACCTGATGGTCTATATACTATGTGTCCCATCATAGTATGTGATCCAACCACATAACTATATTAAGAATATTGTCATAACACTTCAAGGTTCTCATCACAGCGGAGAATTACTATGACCTTGTCAATGCGACAAATACTCTAGGACCTTATTACATTAAAGTCATGCTAAACAATGAACAATATGTAATCAGATGTTTAATTAAGTATTTAATACACCAAATATTCATGTAATCAAAGTACAAACAGTTGGTTCTATTACACCAACTCTAACAAACTCCCACTTGGACTAGGACATTATTACTTTTAGTCTGTTAGACCTCACATGATAATCACGTTTCTGCTAAGTCAAGACTTTAGTCAAGGGGTCCGCCACATTGTCTTTCGTGGAAATACTGCTCACTGCAACCTCACCTCTTTGAGAAAAATCCCTGAAGAGATGATACTTTCGAAGTCTGTGCTTCGTTTGCTGATGTGACTTTGCCTCTTTTGCGAGAGCCACCACTGCAGTATTATCACAATAGAGTGCGATGAGATCTTTATTGCTGGGTACTACATCAAGCTCTTAGACGAAATTGCGCATTCAAACTACTTCTTTAGTTGCCTCAGAAGCCGCAATATACTCGGACTCTGCTGTAGAATCTGCGACCACAACCTGCTTTATGCTCTTCCAGCTCACAACATCTCCATTCGAAGTGAAGATGTATCCCGTTTGTGACTTCATTGTCATCTTGATCAGTTTGGAAACTAGCATCTGCATATCCTTCATAAACCAGGAACATATTCTTAGTACGCCTTAGATACTTAAGGATAGTCTTGACTGTCAGCCAATGGCGGTCACCTGGATCAGCTTGATATTTGCCTACCGCACTTAATGCGTAGGCGACATCTAGCCTAGTACATAGCATTGCATACATGACTGACCCAGTTGCTGATGCGTATGGAATCCTTGCCATTCTATTTTTTTCCTAATGGGTCTGAGGACACATTTTCTTGGAAAGATGAATGCCATGTGACGCTGACAACAATCCCCTCTTGGATTGTTCCATACTGAATCTCTTCAGTATTTTGTCAATGTATATATTTTGACTTAGGCCAAACAACCTCTTGGATCTATCAGAATGGATCTTGATTCTAAGAATATATGCTGCCTCGCCCAAGTCTTTCATGGAAAAACATTTATTCAACTAGGCCTTAACAGACTGTAAGACTGATATTTTATTTCCAATAAGTAACATGTCATCAATATATACTGTTAAGAAAACGACTGCACTCTCACTAAACCGTTTGTAGACACAAGACACATTCGTTCTTTATAAAACCAAATTTTGTTATGGCTTCATCAAAATGAATGTTCCACGACTTGGATGCTTGCTTTAATCCATAAATGGATTTTTGCAACTTGCATATCTTATTGGCATCTTTTGGAGTCACAAACCCTTCAGGTTGTGTCATGTAGACATCTTCCTGAAGGTTGACATCCATTTGCCAAATCTCATAGTCATAGTAAACCACAATAACAAGTAGAATTCTGATGGATTTTGACATTGCAACTGGTGAAAAGGTTTCGTCGTAGTCAATGCCTTGACGCTGTTTAAACCCTTTTGCAACTAGTCGCGCCTTATAGGTATTGACTTGTCCTTCCATGTTCAGTTTCTTTTTGAATACCCATTTGCAACCAACGGGCTTTACATCCACCAGAGGATCTACCAAAATCCAAACTTGGTTTTGGTACATAGAATCTATTTCAAAATTCATGGCTTCTTGCCACTTGGCAACATCTGTGCCACTTGGCAACATCTGTGCCACTTACTGCTTTCTTGTAGGTTAGAAGATCATTATTATCAATTAATAATGAGTCATCATCGGTAACTAGAGAACCATACCGTTCTGGTTCTCTAACCTCTATTGTACTCCTACGCAATACTTGTGTCTCTGGAATAGTTTCTTCTTCCATGGGGCTTTGTGGAATCTGATCTTGTACCAACTCTTGTGTGCCTTGAGCCTCGACTTCATCGAAGTTTATCTCGCTCCCACTATCTCTTTTGGAGATGTGCTCCCTCTCTCAAAGAATATGACGTGTCTTGCCACTATAACCTTTTTGTCCGAGGGGTCATATAGGTAATATCCCTTTGTTTCCCTGGGGTATCTTATAAAGGTACACTTTGTGCCTCGGGGTGCAAGTTTGTTACCTGAAGAGGCTTTAACAAACGCTTCGCTTCCCCACACATGTAAATTCGATAACATGGTTTTTCTTTCACTCCAAAATTCTTATGGAATACCATTTATCGATTTAGTTGGTACTTGATTTAGTATCTGTGTCGCTGTGACGCTGTTTGTAACGCATATCTCCAAAAGGATAATGAAATACTTGCATGACTCATCATTGATCTCGCCATGTCCAACAAGGTGTGATTCCTCCTTTCGCTTACACCATTTCACTGTGCACACGTAAGGAGGAGTGAGTTGGGATAAGATCTCAAATTCTCGCAAGTAATAAATGAAGTCTTGATTAAGTTATTCTCTACTACGGTCTGAGCGGAGTTTTTTAATCTTCCTACTAAGCTGGTTCTCAACTTAATTCTTGCATTCCTTGAAGTTATCAAAAGAATCCGACTTATGCCTTATTAAGTAAATATATCAATATCTGCTAAAATCATCAGTAAAAAGTTATGAAGTATGAGTACCCACCCCTTGCTTCAATAGGAAATGGTCCACACACATCGGTATGAACTAATTCAAGAAGCTCTTTAGCCCTTTCACATTTTCCACTAAATGGGGCTTTAGTCATTTTGCCTTGTAAACATGCGTGACATACACCAAGTGGTTTTAGTTCGAAAGAATCTAAATATCTATCTTGATGTAATTTTGTCAAGCGTTTTTCATTTACATGACCTAGCTGGTGATGCCAAAGTTGAGTGCGATATGAGTCATGTGAAGTAACTTCATTATCGATTGTCATTACTTGATTCATGCAATCCAACACGTAAAGACCGTTATGTAAATATGCCTTACCATAAGAAATGCTATCTTTATAAAAGAAGCAACATTTATTTCCAAATTTGAAAATGAATCCATTCATATCTAGTCTGGATACAAAAATAATGTTTTTGGTAACTAAAGACACATAATAACAACCCTTTAAAACCAATATCATTTCGGTCGACAATGTAGGTGGTAGTCCTCGATAGCTACAATAGCAAGTTTAACTCTATTGGCTGTTTGTAGATTTATCTCCCCTCGGTCATTTTTTCTGAATCTACTTGGTTCCTGTATTTGAATACATATGTGAGCACCCCAAGCTGTATCCAATACCCAATTTGTAGAAATAGATAAATTGCACTCGATAACAAACGGAAATGAAGTTTCTTCTTATTTCTTTAGCTGGATGTAGTTTTTCTTCCAGTGACCCTTCTTGCCACATGCGAAATAGACATAATCTTGTACCCTTGTTTCCCCTTTGATCTTTTTCTTCTTGGAAGGGCGTGAAGAAGCTTTGAGCTTAAAGCTCTTTGTTTTTCCCTTCCTTTTGTTCACCATAAGGATAAAAGGTTTTTCGCGCTTCATATCTTTATCTACGTGGCGAAGGAGGATAAGAAGATGTGGTAGCGATTTTCTCAATGTTCATATTAAAATTCACAACAAAATTAGAGAAACTTTGAGGCAGTGGTGCCAGAATGAGATCGGTGCCCGATTTTTCGGGGAATTTAAACCCTAGAACCTCTTTGCGCTCAATGTAGCCAATGAGCTTGACTACGTGAGGTCCAGCTGGGGCACCCTCTCCAAGTTTACTCTGAAAGAGCGCTTTGGAAATCTCAATCCGTTCTTGTCTAGCTCTCTCCTGGTAAAGACCACAGAGATGTTCAAGCATGCTATACACATCCATGTTTTCGTGAAACATCATGAGTTTACTAGACATAGATGAAAGCATCAAACATTGAACGTCGACCGCGTCATTCATATATTTTTCGTAGACTAGGAACTCTTCATCACTCACCTCTTGAGAAGGCGGATCAGACATTGCGGATTTTAACACGTAAGATTTCCATTCATGGCGTAGAACAACCCGAAGTCGTCTAAACCACTCCTGAAAGTCACTGCCAGTGAGGAGATTGACTTTATTCAACATTGATCGTAGGGATAGTGTGGATGACGAGTTTGTCATTTTGTTCTACAATTAAAAGAGCAGATTATTAGTACTTTGCTTAATTACATTTTTTGTAAGAAATAAAATAAATTAATTGATTTTATTAAATTTCCCACTATTTTATCAAGTCCCGATAGCCTTCATCATTGAACTTGGAATGTCTAGTTGTTAGGACATTCTAGCGGTAATGATCCATATTCCCCTTCTCATAACCCCAACAAGGGTTGATCAATCTATTTTGAAGGTATTTAGGCAGTCAAATTTTTGATAATTACGGTCTTGCAGCTCCTTGATCCATTGAGAGGACTCCCCAATCCAAAAATCCCGACTTGAATTTTCTCAACACTTGCCTTCAAATTACACCAAGTCCAGCAAGGGCTACTTTTGATGTAAAATGGTTAAATCAACCCGAAACCTTTATAAGAAATCCTCTTATAAAAGTAAGTGTCCCAACAAGGGTTGGTCAAATACATAGTTCTATTGAGTTTTGCTCCTAATTAAGTAACGAAAGGCTTAGTCTGACTTGATATTAGATTGAGGGATTTTATTTTATTATGCATAATTTTTTATCTTGTTTTATCCTTTACATGTCTTGTTAATATTTAAGTGGATGTTTACTTAATTAATTAACCATGTTTGGATAAAACATTTACGCATAATCAATTTTATTTAAATTTCGTCTTTGCATATTAATTCATTTATGTGATCGTGGTCTTGCATCAATAAATATAATTTTAATGCATTAGATGAAAAATAAATAAATAATTAAATGACCCGATCACGAGCTTATCTAATGGTTGATTTAATGAGCGGACATTAAATCAACCTATGATGTAGAGGAAATAACTCCTTATGCTGGACTTGGCATGAGCTACAACATTTCACATGTCCACCTATGTATCACCGTGTTGGCGTCATTATGGTTCCGTCTTAAACCGTCTCTATCTGCCTTGAGATGCTCCATTAATTACAAATATTTATTACCTTTACGCAGGTGAGAGGAACCAAAATATTGGTTAAATGGAATTACATAAATATCCTTGGACACACAGATCCTACATAATAATGGAGGGAGGGATGACTCGCATACCATCTTTTAATTTAATATTAAATAATTGCAAAACCATGCAATAAGTTTAATTAAATAAATGCCAACACATACATAGGTCTTGGTCAAACTTATGATCGGTCGTACATGCAAGGAATACGCAATAGTTAACTGACTAGCATTCATTTCTTTATTATTAAGATGAACAAGCTTGTATAAATTAATTAATAAATTAATAAACTCCCTTTCATCTTAACGATCATCTGAACTTAATTGGAGATACTCCTCAATTTGACTTTCATGACAAATAAATGACAGAACCCTTTATGACATTATTACAGTAAATTAATTGAGCATTTAAAATTCTTTAAAACCATTATTAAATTGTCAAACACACAACGGTGTGCCAATCAATGAAATAAGGTTTTAATGCTGCAATTTTTCAAATTTAATGTAATTTTAATTTTGTCCATTAATAGGAGAGTGCATGACGTGTACATCCAGCTACATGCTATGTATCTCAGTTGTCGTATATCCAAGTCACACGATTAGGGATTCGACATGTTAACTCGGCCAGACTACACGGTGTGTACATGCCAGCTATACACCCTGTATCCACTTGCCACGTGCTAGGTTGGCCCGGTCAACACGCGTTGTGCAATAAAAGCACCGCGTGTTTTTAATGGTTTGACGCATCTAGATATAATGCACATGGGTATACGACGTGTGCTCCGACCGCACGCCGTGTAACCCAGCTTTACCAGCCAAAGATTTGCTCTTCCCGATGACATCTCTGGTCGTTTTTCATTTGTTCTTAAATCTCTAAGAAAATGAAATACTGAACGAACATGATTAATATGTCGATAACATGTTAATTCAAATCGGATTAAAAAATGAATAACATGAAATGAAAATCTAATCATAATTGCGTATAGATCAACAATCAAATAAATAATTATAAATTTAAACGCGATCGCTTTGAAACTACTTGTTTATTTTGGGCGCAGCGAAAGCGTTGCGGTGGAAGACAATATATTAAAATTTCTTTTAATAATCATTGCTCAAAACTAAGAGCGAAGATTTTGCACGTCAAATTTATAATTAATTTATTTAATACCTGAAGAAATAAATACTACGGCTTAGGAACTTTCTTTGTTGATGATTGTTGATCGTCTGAAACGGCCCTTCCGGATTGCCTTCGTTGCGCTTGTGAGGATTCAAGGGTAGAATCTCTCTAGCGGTGATCCACATGCGCTCCAATGGTCTCCGAGCAACGCCACTTGTTTTCTGGGTGCTAGTGCGACAAATCAAATGTCTTGCGTTGTTCGTTCTTGCTCGCTCGTTCTTCGGTCTTGAAGAAATTCTCTTTTGGGTTTCTTGTTCTTGAGAGAGAGAAAGGAGCCGAGAGAGAATTTGTTGTGCGCAACAATTCCATATTTTCAAACTTGAAATTGGTTTCGAATGCTTTACACAATATACATAGCCGTTTATTTATTGTGCCGAGATTTCGGTTACAAAATTTAATTGCATAACCATCAAATATAATTATAACTATTAATGAAATCTCATGCCACACTAATAATAATAATAATATTATTATTTTGTGGCGCGCCAACTTGCTCAAAATGAATAAATAACTAGCTCGTAAATAATTATTTTATCACCGAACACGGTCTTGATCCGTTCAAACTCTTGCATTTATTGAACACCCAAATAAATATTTTATTCTTTTAAATAAATATTTTATTCACAAACTAGTAAATAAATATTTATTAAATATTCAATAAAATAAATAAATATATTTTATTGACAATCCGGTGAATAAATATTTATTTAATTTGTGTGATCAATATAACTGGAATAAAATTATTTCTCAATCTTGAGAATAATATTTGTTCCATTAATTAAATTCCAATAAAATTTAATCGAGACTAACAGAAACACATAGTGTGAGACTCTTTATGATTCTTTCTCGTTGACATTAGGTGAATTTGTCTAAAGTTCAAGTTTACTGTCTACCAACGGGTCAAGGCATCCCAAAGAAAGAACTTAAAGTCGCAATAACGATAACCACATACGAACGTTCATTGTGTAATATAATCCATTTATCACAATATCTCATCAAACAGGTTGCATGACGGTGTCATCAACCTATATGCTTGATACATCATTCTTTGACTATCTGAAATAAACTCATTGTTACACCATGACTATAAAATTTAGGGCAACAGTTCATATTTCAATCAAAGGGCCGAGATATCAACTTTCATAAATATGAAAGGGACAAATCCTTTCTTGACTTATCCATTAATAACATGTCATTCGTGACACACCTAACGTACCCTACTTCCCGCTAATATATAGCGTGACGATTTTCATTAGCAAATCTAAGTGCGCCAGTCGTGACATTCATTAATGATGATCTTAAAGTCTAAAGACCATTACACACACTCGCAGATAGGAATATTCGATGACACCAAAACATGCGGAATTTCTACTGGCGAGTCTGTTCTCAGAATCTCTCGTCTTGGAGATTACCAAGTGCGAACTTCATGAGAAAAAGTTTCATCTGTTTACGAGTACTCGTATCCGACGTCCTATATACTATGTGTCCCATCATAGTATGTTATCCAACCGCAGAACCATATTAAGAATATTGTCATAGCATTTCAAGGTTCTCATCATAACGAAAAACTACTATGACCTTATCAATGCGACAAATACTCTAGGACATTATTACATTAAAGTCATGCAGAATAATGAACAATATGTAAGCCTCCTCATGAAACCCTCGATCGTCAGCACATAAAAATTCAAACATCCGACGGGTTCACGACATATATTTGTTACACGTCGTGTAATATGCAGCGTTGGTGGCTTCTCTGAATCTGCTTCTGTCCCGAAACTCTCATGACCTTTATTATTTACACGGCGTGTAATGTCACAAGCTGCGAATCTCTAGCTCACAGTTGGGTGGGTGATGCCTCTCCCGAGAATCTCACGACGTGAGTTGCGCTCACGACGTGTAAATGTCCTGCTCCAGGTTCTGCAGTTTGCTTCAGCTCCTTGTGATTTCCGCTTCCGACTTCAGTATTCCGGTGTTGCGCCACGACGCTTCGCGTCGGGGCGCGGCGGAGCATCTTTTTCTCACAAAAATCGTCTCTTTTTGCTCTTTTTTCAAATATCTTTTGTATCCTGCAAAAAAACACAAAACAAATCAAATAGTCCAAAAAGTGGCAAGATTAATCATTTATTTACCGCAATCAATGTCCTAAAACATCTTAAAATGTATGCATAAAATACACACATTAGAGCGCGACCTGGACGCCAGACTACCTATGCTCTCCCCTGTGGGTCGGAACATCAACCTGGTACGAGACATGTGGAGCTCCCTATGTTCTATGGAAGAGATCCCATGGGATAGATCATGCACGCTGGGCTGTACTTTCGTATCAATCAAATGGCAGACGAAGAAAAGGTTGTACTCAGAGTAGTTGAACTGAAGATCTCACGACCTCCTTTCAAAGGAGAGCTCATGGAGCATTTCGGTGGCTTAGATATTCAGATTCCATATGAGGAGTTGGCCGCCTTACGCCAACAGGGAACAATACAGGACTATGTGGAGAATTTTGAATACTTGGCTTCTTTACTTCCGCGCCAACCCGAGCAACAATACACGGGCTATTCCCTTCATGGATTGCGCGATGAGATATTACATTGGGTTTGTATCTATAACCTCGAAACACGGTTGCAAGCATAGTTATTTACGCGCATGGTGCACAATGGCGACAAGGGCCCCAGGCACAAAAGCGCACGGTGCGGCGCACTGCGTGGCGCATGACGCGTGACAATATGAACTTACGACCACAAAAGAGATGTATGCAAATAATAAATTATACAACATATACATAAATATAAAAATTCATGTCAATAATTCATGTTCCTTGCATCAAAAAACAAGTGAAGTCAACAATGGCACAAACAATTAAATATTAAAAATTATATATCTCAAAAAATAATATATCTCAAAAAACCAACCTGGGTCTTGTCATGCATTGCCTGAGACATTTTGAAATAAATTACAATTCCTGAAATATATAAAACAAACAATTAAATATTAAAAACCGTATATCCCAAAAAAGTAATAAACTAAAAAATAAACAAAACATAAAAAAAAACAGAAAGAAAACACAGCAGTAAAAATAATCACAGGGGTGACTCGAAGAAATTAAGGGGTGAACAACATAAATAAAATTGAATTAAAAACAAAAAAAATGTTACTTCGCACATAAGGTGCGCCTTTCGTGGACGACACCATGTATCTGAGTCGCGGCGGTCGAGGAAGCTTGACTGTGTCGCGGTGGTTGTGGGAGCTCGGTTGGGTTGCGGCGGTTGATGTGGTCCGACACCGGTTGGGTCACTCAGCTCGCGGGAAGAGTAAAGTGTTGCACACCGTCGGAAGGAGAGGTCGCCGTTTGACCTCAAAAGCAGTATTTTCAAGCGCTGTGCCACTGTGCACCCTAGTGCAACATGGCGCTCGCCACAGCAAGCCATCTTAGATGTGCCATGGCGAAGCCATGGCGTGGACCACTGCTTGGTGCTAGCCATGGTGCAATGGCGCGCAATGGCGTGCAATGGTGCACACCATTAATAGCTATGGTTGCAATCTATGCGTCTAGCCCGCCATGTCAAGTTAGCTATGCGGAAGGGTGCTGACTTACCTGAGTGGGTGGCAGCAGCCTTCCCGTACCAGTTCACAGCCTCAACATTGACAGATGTCTCGCCAGACAGGAAGTTGGGCCCTGTCATGGGGGAACCTGGCGGCAGAGGGGCCCGACATTTAACTCTTTATGAGTGGGAGGACAGGAGGAGGAAGGGGCTCGACTTCAGGTGCGGGAAGCCTCATAACCTGACGCATACACGTCTTGATTTGAGACAACTCAAGTAATATCCTGCAATTAAATACTAGAAAGATAATCGTACGTCATGTCACCAACACTTCAATTAATGAAGTGTAGTCATAATCCACTTGATCAAATAATCCCAAATACATGAGTGTATATGATCCGATGTGATTTGACAAACATAATTCATTCACCTAAATGCAATTTTTTACAATTGGCAGAAGTCTTAAATGAGTGCTTTTTGCAGGGATTTTTTGAGGGGACTGCTTATGAGTGTTATTTGCGGGTACTGTATGGGTTGCAAGTGCTATTTGCTATTGGTGTTTGTCGGACTATTGTGCAGCTATTCTGGAGCTGTTGCATTATTATCGCGGACCTACAAGCAGCATGACTTCCTCTCTGGATATCCTTCGAGTAAATCCCCTATGTCGATATTAGGGTCAGTTTCAAGCAGGCCTCCAGACCATCTCAAGACCATCCACAAGCTGTCCAAATCTCAAGCAGACACTGTTGGGTTCTTCGAGTCAGTCCCCAATAATGTTTAGCGTCTAGGGTCATTCCTCATAAGTGCAAGGTCTTCAAGTCACTCCTTCAAGTGCAAGGCCTTTGAGTTACCCCTCTAATGTTATGGACGTCGGGACACCTTCAGGTCACGTTAAAAAAAAAGGATAAAGTACTTTATGAGAGCTAGTTGAGGCGGTCGCTATGTATGAAAGCGAGGAAGCTATCAAGTTGCAGTGTGATTACATATGATTAGGTTCCTCTTAAAAACACCTTGGGCTCGTCTGATCTGTTTGAATCAAATGGAAAAGGGAATGGGAAGTTAGTGGTACGTAAATGGGAAATGAATACCATGGAATGGTTATGAGTAATTGTACCGCCATTTTTTTTACCCTTCAGGGATTAGGGATTAAGATGTTTAAACTGATATTGGATTGTTTGGTAACTTGCAAATTTTATATAAAAAGCAATGTGATGCAATGTAATGTGCAGTGTGTTACTAAGTGTTTCGTTCTCATTCAAAAAGAACAGATTATGGGTTATTACTCTTTTTACATGATATTAGAGTCTCATAAAACCTAGTTTTATCTCTCCTCGCTCTGCACTCTCTGGCGCCCCAGGCGGCCTTCTGCCTGGGTGGCCAATCCGAGCACTCTCACTTCCTGCAGCTCCAAGCCTTTTCCAGATCTGTTGCTCTACGTGTCCCATCTGTGATGGCCCTCCACAGCTCACCGATGTTGTCGAGTCCAAAGTGGAGTTTTTGTTTTGGGTTGTGTTTTTTGGCAACATAGTTAAAGAGATGACTCATATCACCATTAAAGAAGTTATGAAGAGGCTGGAGTGAATGAAAGTAAAATCACGTCGCAGTGATCAAAGAAATGGTTGTGGTTTGATGGAACACAGAAAATATCATTGAGTGAAGCAAATCTCGCCGCGGTGACAAGTGAAATGCCATGTTTTGAGTCAATCTGCTGAAGTATCTTTTTTGATTCTGATGTCTTAAATTAGTGTTGTAAGTTGGAGTATGTTTTAGCTTGAAGGGGGAGCATCAAAGCTATGGCCCTTGACTCAGTCAACACTATCCCCCCCTAGTTATAATTTTATATTTCGTATCTATCTTGTGTTTTGTATTATGTTATCTGTCTCTATAAATAAAGCGATTCGTATGTCTACAGCATTTTGGTTTGGTTACGCTTCTTACAATCTCAGTTGGTTTGCTTTGCCTGCAGAAAGTCAACAAGTTCTCACTACCTCAGCAGTCAGCAACAAGTTTGGAGAAATCGTGATCGGGTATTATCATTTATGAGATGAAAGCTGTTTGTCTCTTAGCACGAGTTAGGCAATGGAAAAATTCTCCTTGATTATTAAACAACAGGCATCCAAAGATGGCTCTGAGTATTGGAAATGGTTTTGTTCTGACGGAAATGGAAAAAACATTAGAGGAAATCATAAATGGATTGGTAAACAGGTCATGCTTTTGGAGTTGGTTTGACTTTTAATAAATCCAACAAAACAACTGTTTTTTTAGCATATATTAACACTTAACATTTATAAATGTTCTGTGAAGGCTGATGCAAATATTTATAAATCATTGACGCAAGTGCAAATATTTTGTTTGAAACAAGAACATATGTTATGTCATTAATGCAAATGTTCTGGAAAAAATGCAGTTTTTTTTTGTACAAATCATTTATTTAACAACCCGCCCTGAATCACCTTGTATTTGGATCGGACCATCATTGATTTTTGGTGTGTACCCTGATATCGGACCGTCATTGATCTTTGGTGTGTACCCTGATATCGTACAATCCTAGATATCTTATAACATGCAATACAAACTACACCGCTTGTACTTGATATAAAACATGCCGCCCCCTTGACCATACGCACTCAAAATAAAGCAACGCAAATGGGAAAACAAGGTCTCTATGGTCACCAAATTGTATGACGGTACCATGACCTAAATCTTGTCTCCACATTAGGATTTTAGCTCATCTTGCTTTGATGCCTGCTCCAACATGCACCAAAAAACTCCAACGTAAGCGTTACACATATGTATGCATGTGCTTCTGTACAGGCATATGAACTCTTAATTTCTAGATATGATATGGAAACTTCCCACTCACCTGTACATTCTGTGTTGAAATAAACGAACAAACTGCTATTGCTAAGCGGAACTTTCAATACAATCAATGGATAATAGAACTTGCGTTCATCAAGAGATCGTACCAACCTCCAATGGTTCTACAATGCAGAATCAACTACCAGAACTCCCCTTGGCCTTAGAGCAACATAACTAGGAGGTTTGCCGCACTCTAATCACCACTAGTAAGACAAACCACTCACATCTTTCAGTCAACTTGCACATAAGCATTCAAAGAGACCGAAGCAAAAGATAAAGAGGATGCACAAGGTTATGTGGTTTTGACTTTCGTCATACATCTACAGGAGAACACTGCAAACTTTAGTATTACTAGAAATACAATGATTGCAAATATTGTAACTAAGGAGCCAATGTTATACTTAGATTTGTCGTTCAATACTGTTGATACAACGATACACGCCAACAACCGGTCCCACTTCCTCTTTATAGAGGTAATCTGCCAACCAAACAAGTTGCACTGCCATCTGAGAAACATAATTAGCCAACTGTTGACTGCACCATTCTTCCATGGCTTCTGGCGACTCAATCGCCACAGTTGGCGGGCTATTCACAATCCCCATATGGCATACCAACTAGCTTGCAAAGCATCATTAAAAGTTTACCGACTTTCAGAACCTGAAGACCTGTGTGCTGAAGACTCTGCCACCACTGCCTTGATAAGATCGAGATAAACTTCCAGAGTTCCTTCTTCCGGTGAGTTGAATTCGGTGATTTGAAAAAACTTTACAATCCCAACAATCCCCTTCTTGAAGATTGCTTCAAGCGATCCACTCGACATGCTCCAATCACTTACGCAAAACACTTCCCTCTTCCACATCCATGTAGTGTTCTCTATCCTCTTTTGTTCGCCAGAGTCCTACTGAGGCACAATGATGCCTTAGACTTTCAAGGACTAGAACCTCTGTGAACATGTTGGCCGAATTTTGCTTCCCTGCTATCTTTCGCAGCTCTACCAATTTGTCTTCTAGCAGATTCCAGATGAAATGGAATTTCAGGTCCATGTGTTTTGTTCTTGCGGAAAATACCATATTTTGAGTAAGGTCGATAACTCTCTGACTGTCACAAAATAACATTCCTCCTCCCGGTGACTTTCCAAGCTCCTTCAGTAAGCGCATCAACAAGACTAACCCCTTTTCGGCTTTCGTAGCTGCTATGTATTCTACTTTTGTTATAAAAAAAAGTAACCACAGGCTCCAACCAAGACATTCAACTGACCCCTATTTTGCCAAACGTAAACACGAAGCTCGTAGAGCTCTTCTAGGTATTTGAATCCCCAAAAAAATATGCATCCATGAATCATTGCAAAGGATCATCATCACCAAAGCAGAATGCCATATCTTTCGATCCCTTTAAGTATCAAATGATCCACTTCATGACTTCTCAATGCTTCCTTCTAGGGTTTGACATAAACCGACTAACTACTCCTGTAACATCCCCAAATGATACAGGGTTAAATGACTAAATGATATGTGACTCATGTCAACAAGATGCACCTTCTTTTTCAGGAGCCTACCTGATTAGAATTTCACAGTTAAGCGTGCTTGGCCTAGAGTAATGATCAAGATGGGTGACCTTCTGGGAAGTTTCACAGGGTGTGTGTGAGTGAGGACAAAGCACACTGGAAAGGACATGTGTTGGCCTGTGGGGACTGTCATTAGTCAGATGACCCGTTCAGGTATGTGGGTGGACCCTTGAGTAGGGACCACGTGTCTGCGGGGCAACTGGTGGTACCTGGCGGGCCAGGACTCGACGACCATGTTAAGGCGAGATGTCTGTGCTGTCACCGAGACCTAGTTGTTACATTTGGTATCAGAGGAGAAACCCAACCTTAAGTGCGGTGCACTGCCTGAGTTAAGATGTAGGGCTCACAACAAAGATGTTGTGCTCTAAGGGGGGAGAGGGGATGATTGTAACATCTCCAAATGATACAGGGTTAAATGACTAAATGATATGACTCATGTCAACAAGGTGCACCTTCTTTTTCGGGATCCTACCTGATTAAAACTCCACAGCTAAGCGTGCTTGGCTTGGAGTAGTGATCAGGATGAGTGACCTTCTGGGAAGTTTCCCAGGGTGTGTTGATGTTATTAATATTTTCATTACTTATTATATACCCCCTTTACTTATTTTATATGAAATGTGCATAATTTGTGTGAAATATTAATGTTTTAATATTAAGTATAATTTTTGAGCAGTTTTAGAAGTAGTCCAATTGAGTCAGTTTAATGTTTTAATAATAACTATCATTATACTGATCCAAATTGTGTGGTTCTTGTTTTTTAGGATTCTCCTTTCAATATACAACATTTCATTAGAAAGTACCATGAGCCAATTCTGCCATTTGAAGGGTCATATGGTCCTCACAAACAAGACCAAAGAATCTGTGAACAAACTGGATCAACATTGAAGATTGATTTACTGGGCTCAATCCAGAAGTCCAAAAACATTAACTCTCCACAATAATTCAGAGGACACTACATGTAATCTTGGATAAAAATTTCAAGGCCCAAATCTAAGTACAAGGGGCCCAAATGAAGCTTTGAAGTCCAACCCACCATTCTGACCGAGAATTGAAATCAGTATAGTATGCATGACATATCTCATGATGTAAGCATCAAATCGAGCTGAGATTTTGCAGTGTGAAAGAAGAGATATAGGCAGCCGATTTTGTTGAAGAACCCATTCAGATTTGAAGGCATCTTCATATTCAAAAACCCTTTCACATTCTGGACTTCAAAAAGACTGGATTGAAATGGTCAGTTTTACTTTGTTTAATCAACCAGCCATAACTTTTGATCCTTAAGTCCAAATGACTCCAAATTTTGAGTGTAGTCGGCCAACTTTATTATCTACAACTTTGAAGAAGGAGATTGCTCGAGATTCGGCTGTCTTGATGTCCATATCTGCGAGCCAAGTGGAGGGGTATTTCTGGAATGTAAACAGTCCACCACCTTGGGCTATAAATATATCCCCTCCTCTCCTTTCAAAAGGGTTGACATTTCAGAAGAGAGGAGAACATATTGGCACGACCAAAGCCTTGCCAAAGGCTTGGGAGGACCTTCCATACTCAAGTTTTCACTTGAGAGGCCTTTCATTCTCTCTTCATTTTTACTTACTTTCGTTTTCTTCATTTTTGTAATCTTGTAAGTCTCTTTGTTTGTAATTCTGTTTTAATGCATGTTTCTTCTTCAATATATCTTATTCTTCTCCATCTTCTGTAGTTTAATATTAGTGTTCTTAAAATAGTTTAAATTCAGTTGAATCCCCTTCCCTTATTTTACTTCCTCATTCAATCGAAAATCCGTTTTTAATTATCATCATTGTTCGTGTGTGTGTGTTCGACGTACCACTCTTTTCTAATCCCTTTCTTTTTCTTCTATTCTTAATTTATCATCATAATTATTATAACCAGAATATTAAAAACCCAAATGGCTGAGTAAATATTTCATTGGGGTGAGTTATAATTTAGGGATGTTAAGTGATTGAGAGTATTTGCTCGACGAGTATTCGTTAATTTAACATTGTGTATGTTGGACTTAATTTGTCACGGATTAATGATATATTTTGTTTAGCATGTGGTTTCCATGGATTATTGGAACTACAAATACACTACCATAAACTTGTACTGATTGAGATTAAAATCCTAATTAAGTTAAGGCTTGAATTAAAGCTTTAACACTTAGGAATTCTAATCGACGTCAACTTGTGAAGTGAGTGTTAATTTAAATGCAATATAAAGCAAAGCTCAAGGATATCACAAGCTTAACTACCTAATGATGAATTCACCCCAATCTTTATCAATTTGTTAAATCAAACATCATCCATAAATTATTTCATAAGCTCTGCAAACAAACCCCCCAATCATAATACAATTAACTAAAAACAAACGACTATTACAAAGTATCATCGCCGAGGATTCGACCCGAGTGCTGCTATACACATTAGCAGAGCACCGGAACTTTGACCGGTTGATAGGCGACAATCGGCCGTGCGTTTCAAATGGCGCCGTTGCCGGGGATGGTACTTTAAGTAGTTATTAGTTTCTGGTTATTGTCAAAAAAAAAAACAAAATTTTTAAAAAAATTGAAAAAAAAACACAAAGAAAAACCCGTCTTCCTCTTAAAAATCATAAACTGAAAAAAACACAAAGAAAAACCCGTCTTCCTCTTTCTTCCAAAATCTCTCTGAATAATTCAAGAACCAGTCCTCATCCAATCAGTTGAAATTGAAATGGCCAATCCTAGGGAACAAACCCTAAAAGAACTCGCTGCTCCTGATATGAATTACCAACCTCTTGGTATTCAATATCCAAACATAGAAGCTGACTTCGAACTCAAATCGGGTTTGATTCATCTTCTCCCTCATTTTCACGGGCTAGCCGGTGAGGATCCACATCTCCACCTTAAAGAGTTCCAAGTGGTGTGCTCTACCATGAAGCCTCAAGGGGTTTCTGAAGAACAAATCAAACTCCGAGCATTCCCTTTTTCCCTAGCTGACACTGCTAAGTCATGGTTCTACTGCCTACCTCCTGGTTCCATAACCACATGGAATGACTTGAAGCGGCTTTTCTTAGAAATTTTTTTCCTGCTTCTCGTACTGCTTCTATCCGAAAGGAAATAAGTGGTATCCGTCAATTCCCAAGTGAATCACTCCATGAGTACTGAGAGAGGTTCAAAAAGCTTGTTGCAACCTGCCCACATCACCAAATTCCTGACCAACTCTTGATCCAATACTTCTATGAGGGGTTATTGGCTATGGAGAGAACTCTCATAGATGCCGCAAGTGGCGGTGCTCTTGTTGATAAAACTCCTGCAGCAGCAAGAGATCTCATAAGTAACATGGCTACAAACACACAACAATTCCATACTCGAGCACATGCTCAAGTCAAACAAGCCCAAGATAATCAATCAATTGAACCGAACAAAATGACCGAGTGGATGAGTGAACTTACAGGTCTTGTGCGACAGCTAGTTGTGACCACCAAATCCCCAACCTCGTCTTCTCCGCAATCAATGTTTCCTGGACCAATAAAAAACTGTGGAATTTGTAACTCTCCATGTCATCCAACTGACACATGTCCACAACTTCAAGAGGATCAATCCGATTCATCTGGACCAATGGAGCTCAATGCAGCATATGCTCAGCGGAACACCAATCCTCAACCATCAGGTCAGTTTGTTAGAAACTTCAACCAACCTCACTATGAGCCCTTCTCTTCTTCATATAACCAAGACCTGAGGTATGGTAATCCCGTCTCTCATCCCCCTCAATTCCCTCCTCAAAACCCAAACCAATTCCAATATGGTCAAGGTGGTGGTAACTTCCATCAACCTTATCCTTTTGTTCCTCAACCTCAAAGGAACAATCATCCTCCTGGATTCCATTATCCTAGTGAGCCTTCCCAATTCTAAAACCAATACAATCGATTTCACAAGAACCAAAATCAAGGCAATCCCAACCAGGGACAAACCTCTTCTTCCAAGAAACCATGGGAAAATGCAGTGGAAGATCTTGCCTCCTTCACCCGTTCTATCCTTAAAAACATTGAAACTCAAATAGGCCAACTTGCATCCCACCTAAGCCAGCAACAACAATCAAATTCTTCCCAACTCCCAGCTCAACCATTACCCAACCCCAAGGGTAATGTAAGTGCAATTGCACTTAGATCAGGAAAGAAACTTGATATGCCTCAAGATAAATCATCAAACCCTCCTTTGAATGTTGACCTAGAAAATGAAAAGAAAAAGAAAATTGAAAAGGAATCTGAATCCATTCCATCACCTCCTTCCATTCCACTTAGGAACCCAATTCCTTTTCCTCAAGCTGTTTCTAAGACAAGGAAGTCCTTTGAACCTGATCCTGAAATGCTTGACATGTTTAGACGTGTTGAAGTCAACATTCCCCTCTTAGATGCCATAAAACAAATTCCTAAGTATGCCAAGTTTCTCAAGGAGTTGTGTACCCACAAGAGGCAACTTAGGACCTTTGAAAATGTTTCCACCCAGCAATCCATACCCATTAAGTGCAAAGATCCAGGTACCTTTACGGTTCCATGCCAAATTGGAAGTTCCAACTTTGATGATGCACTCATAGACCTAGGAGCCTCAATTAATGTCATGCCCAAATCCATATTCTCCAACCCTGGTCTAGGTCCCTTGCACCCAACGGGTGTTGTCATTCAGTTAGCCAATCGAAGCACAACCAGTCCTGAGGGAATAATTGAGGATGTCCTTGTCCGAGTCAATGATCTTATCTTCCCTGCTGATTTCTATGTCCTTGACATGGAAGGTGAGACGAACTCTTCTCGATCTCCCCTAATTCTAGGAAGACCATTCCTCATGACTGCGAGAACCAAGATTGATGTCCATTCAGGCATCTTATCCATGGAATTTGGTGACCAACTGGTCAAGTTTGACATTTTCCAAGCCATGCGATACCCATATGAGGACCACTCTGCATTCTCAATTCATGCTTCTGAGGACACTTCTAAGAGTCAATCGAACCCCAATCCACCATGTTCTTTATGTTCTAATGACAAAGGGTCTTGTGAAATCTGTACCATGATTAACAAAGTCATAAATGGTGAAATTGATGTTGACATTACAAATGCAAACTCCATTGATCTAAAGGATCTTGAAAACTCTTTGGAATCTCATCTCACCCCTGACCTCCAATGCTCCAACATGGATGGTAATAAAGAAAATAAACTAGAATGCTCATTTGTTGATTCAAATATGATTATCCCACATTCATCATTTCCTATCCAGGATTCTGAAAATTTTGTTATATGTGAGGTGAACCCCAAAACAATTTGTTTACATTGTCTTGATGGGAGAGAAGGTTGTGACATTTGTTCCCTAATTAATAAAGTGATCACTAGTGAGGTTGAAATTGTCAATTCTTTGGTGAACAACATTGACATAAAGGAAATTGAAAATTTTATTAAGTTTTATGACTCCACCGATCCTCATTACTCTACATCGGTAAGTGTTGAAATAAATGAGTCAAAAACAATTGACATCTCATACTGTGGTTCTGTGTTATCTGATACTTACAAAAATGAACCATCAGAATTGATCCATCTTCCTGAATTTCCAAGCATAGAAAACCAGCACTTTGTGGATAACATCATTCCTCAGTTTGAAGACCAAAGTGAGGATAGAAATATTCTCTTTCCAACCCCATCGAATTTCAAGCACACCAACAAGGATGAGAAGAAATTATCCAATGAATCATCAGGCCTCCCAAAGAAAAAGTTTTTCTTGAAGCACACTGGAGTTGAGAAAATACGATGACCACCATCAGACTATGGGTAGTCCACTGCAACTATCTAGCTGTAGACAAATAAATGCAGCACTTCTTGGGAGGCAACCCATGTTTTCTTTTACTTTTGTGAACTTTCAATTTCCTTTTAGTTTTTCATTATATGAATAATGATTTTTATTTTTCAGGTAACATCCCACAATCCTGGAACAACATCAACTTCCATTGGATCCACAGTAGACCCACCACTGGATGGAGATGGCAACCCACCAAATCCAAACCAGGGGGCACCTCTTTCCCTTTGACTCTTCTTCTCCCTCTCTCCCTATCTCTCTATTTCTTCTTCCTCCCTCATTCTCATTTTGTTTTTCATACCACTTTTCTCATAATTTTTTTTCCTTTTTACCTTTTCTCTTTTGTGTGGGTGTGTCTTTATAAAAAAATAAAAAAAAACATAAAAAAAACAAAAAAACAAAAAACAAAGACTCATAATTACTCACCATTTAATTTTTAAATTTTTTCCAACCATTTTGGGGAGTCAATGGGTATGTTTCATTTCAAAAATTTTGTGTTTTCATCATAAAATTGGATAAAGAATCTTGTGTCAAAACCAACAAATTTTAAATGCTCTATTTTTGAGTCTTGAGTTTGTGGACCTTCAAGCTGAATTTCCTACCTTAGTGTGTATTAATATGATAGATGCATTTTCTGAACCACATGAGAATCACAATAGCCAAATAGCCTTCCATTTCCCTTACATTAATCCTCCTTTTGAAAGCCCCTTCAAGCCTATGAAAACTTTTTCTTTGATAGCCACATTACAATCCCAATACCTTATCCCACCCAATATCAACATGGATTTTTATTGCACAAGTTTTTGAAATTTAAGTGTGGGGGGGAATGTATTTCATTTTTGGGTATCATTTTCTTACTTTCCGGTGTGTTATCATCTGCTTGAGGACAGACATCCATTTCAGTGTGGGGGAGAGGTTGTCATTAAGTGTGTTTTGGGGAATGTAATGAACTTCCATTTATGTAATTTTGTAAATGTTATTGACAAGTGTTCAAAAAAAAAATGATGAAAAAAAAATCAAAAAAAAAAAAATCAAAAAAAAAATGATGAAAAAATGGGTTGTGTCTTGGGTAGGTCAAAAATCACTCTTCCTCAACCTTTGATCTTGTTATAACTATTACAATTAGTGTCGTGAGGAGATTAATCATGGGTTGGGTTATGAGTGTGAGATCTTTTCCAAGTTCAACTTTCGAAAAAAAAAGGAAAAAAAGAAAAAAAAGGAACACTTGCATTATATTCTTTTTGGGAGAAGTTTTGTGTTTTGTAAATATTTCATCTTCTCATTACCTTCATATTTTCTTCCTCTATTGTGTCTTTCTTCACACAATCATTCCCTTGTAAATATGTGTTTTCATTTCCTTCCATGTTTTATTTTAAAAAAATGTGCATTACTTTTTCTATGTTGGTATTTTAACCCTCTTCTTCTCTCTCTTGGACATTATATTCCTACCGTCCCATAGCCGCAGAAAAACCCCTTAAAAAGACCTCTTGATTCTTGTTCACTTTGGATAGGGATTGGAAGCTGAAAGCTCTTTCAAACTCTAAGATTTTCACTTTTGGTTGGTGAAAGAGTGAACCTCCACAAATAAATTTTATCATATTGAGAGGTGTGAGTTTTGAGTGTCCACATTTTCCATTTCTAAATTTGAGCATGAAAAAAAATGAATTAGTTTTGAAACATTTTTTCTGTAACAACTTGTGGTGGAATTCAAAATGGATGCGTGAAATAGTCTAAACCTCCCCTGATTGGAGAAAACAAAATTTTAATATCTGTTGGTGAGTAAAAATGATTTTTTCATGTTTTTATATTTGTTGCACATGAGGACATGCACAAAACTAAGTGTGAGGGAGTTGATGTTATTAATATTTTCATTACTTATTATATACTCCCTTTACTTATTTTATATGAAATGTGCATAATTTGTGTGAAATATTAATGTTTTAATATTAAGTATAAATTTTGAGCATTTTTAGAAGTAGTCCAATTGAGTCAGTTTAATGTTTTAATAATAACTATCACTATACTGATCCAAATTGTGTGGTTCTTGTTTTGTAGAATTCTCCTTTCAATATACAACATTTCATTAGAAGGTACCATGAGCCAATTCTGCCATTTGAAGGGTCATATGGTCCTCACAGACAAGACCAAAGAATCTGTGAACAAACTGGATCAGCATTGAAGATTGATTTACTAGGCTCAATCCAGAAGTCCAAAAACATTAACTCTCCACAATAATTCGGGGGACACTACATGTAATCTTGGATAAAAATTTCAAGGCCCAAATCTAAGTACAAGGGGCCCAAATAAAGCTTTGAAGTTCAACCCACCATTCTGGTCAAGAATTAAAATCAGTATAGTATGCATGACATATCTCATGATGTAAACATCAAATCGAGCTGAGATTTTGCAGTGTGAAAGAGGAGATATAGGCGGCCGACTTTGTTGAAGAACCCATTCAGATTTGAAGGCATCTTCATATTCAAAAACCCTTTCACATTCTGGACTTCAAAAAGACTGGATTGAAATGGACAGTTTTACTTTGTTTAATCAACCGGCCATAACTTTTGATCCTTAAGTCCAAATGACTCCAAATTTTGAGAGTAGTCGGCCAACTTTATTATCTACAACTTTGAAGAAGGAGATTGCTTGAGATTCGGCTGTCTTGATGTCCATATCTGCGAGCCAAATGGAGGGGTATTTCTGGAATGTAAACAGTCCACCACCTTGGGCTATAAATACATCCCCTCCTCTCCTTTCAAAAGGGTTGGCATTTCAGAAGAGAGGAGAACATATTGGCACGATCAAAGCCTTGCCAAAGGCTTGGGAGGACCTTCCATACTCAAGTTTTCACTTGAGAGACCTTTCCTCCTCTCTTCGTTTTCACTTACTTTCGTTTTCTTCGTTTTTGTAATCTTGTAAGTCTCTTTGTTTGTAATTCTGTTTTAATGCATGTTTCTTCTTCAATATATCTTATTCTTCTCCATCTTCTGTAGTTTAATATTATTGTTCTTAAAATAGTTTAAATTCAGTTGAATCCCCTTCCCTTATTTTACTTCCTTATTCAATCGAAAATCCGTTTTTAATTATCATCATTGTTCGTGTGTGTGTGTTCGACGTACCACTCTTTTCTAATCCCTTTCTTTTTCTTCTATTCTTAATTTATCATCATAATTATTATAACCAGAATATTAAAAACCCAAATGGATGAGTAAATATCTCATTGGGGTGAGTTATAATTTAGGGATGTTAAGTGATTGAGAGTGTTTGCTCAATGAGTATTCGTTAATTTAACATTGTGTATTTTGGACTTAATTTGTCATAGATTAATGACATATTTTGTTTAGCATGTGGTTTCCATGGATTATTGGAACTACAAATACACTACCATAAACATGTACTGATTGAGATTAAAATCCTAATTAAGTTAAGGTTTGAATTAAAGCTTTAACACTTAGGAATTCTAATCGACGTCAACTTGTGAAGTGTGTGTTAATTTAAATGCAATATAAAACAAAGCTCAAGGATATCACAAGCTTAACTACCTAATGATGAACTCACCCCAATCTTTATCAATTTGTTAAATCAAACATCATTCATAAATTATTTCATAAGCTCTGCAAACAAACCCCCCAATCATAATACAATTAACTAAAAACAAACGACTATTACAAAATATCATCGCCGAGGATTCGACCCGAGTGCTGCTATACACATTAGCAGAACATCAGAACTTTGACCGGTCGATAAGCGACAATCGGCCGTGCGTTTCATGTGTGTGAGTGAGGACAAAACACATTGGAAATGACAAGGATGGGTGACCTTCTGGGAAGTTTCCCAGGGTGTGTGTGAGTGAGGATAAATCACAATGGAAATGACAAGTGTTGGCCTGTGAGGAATGTCATTAGTCAGATGACCCGTTCAGGTATGTGGGTGGACCCTTGAGTGGGGACCACGTGTCTGCAGGGCAACTGGTGCTACCTGGCGGGTCAAGACCTGACGACCATTTTAAGGCAGAGTGTTTGTGCTGTCACCGGGACCCAGTTGTTACAACTCCCACTACAAAAACAATATATAGTTGCGTACATATCATCACATATACCAAGTTTCCAACAATTGATGCACACGACACCTTCTCCATGTACCGAGCTTCATCTTCTGATACTGGTGCCTCTACCTTGGATAGCTTATACTGTTCAGTAAGGGGAGTCGAGGCAAATTTACATCTGGTCAACCCGAACTTCTTGATAATTTTTCAGATGTACTCCTAAGAAAACACAAAGTATTAGATTTTTGATCCTTCTCTATCCTCATCCCCAATATTTTCTTGGTTTGTCCAAGATCCTTCAATTCAAATATTTCAGACAACTTTCTCTTTAGCTCTTGAATCTGTGAACTCTCCGGACCCGTCGACAACATGACATCCACGCAGGTAGGGCTTGGGTTAATATGTAGGGCCCACAACGAAGATGTTGTACTCTAAGGGGGGGGGGGGTGATTGTAACATCCCCAAATGATACAAGGTTAAATGACTAAATGATATGACTCATATCAACAAGGTGCACCTTTTTTTTCGGGAGCCTACCTGATTAGAACTCCACAGTTAAGCGCACTTGGTCTGGAGTAGTGATCAGGATGAGTGACCTTATGGGAAGTTTCCTAGGGTGTGTGTGAGTAAGGAAAAAGCACATCGAAAAGGACAAGGATGAGTGACCTTTTGAGAAGTTTCCCAGAGTGCGTGCGAGTGAGGACAAAACACATTGGAAAGGACAAGTGTTGGTCTGTGGGGACTGTCATTAGTCAGATGGCCCGTTCAGGTATGTGGGTGGACCCTTGAGTGGGGACCACGTGTCTGCGGGGCAACTGGTGGTACCTGGCGGGCCAGGACCCGACGACCATGTTAAGGAGAGGTGTCTGTGCTGTCACTGGGACCCAGTTGTTACAACTCCCATTACAAAAATAATATATAGTCGCGTACATATCATCACATATATCAAGTTTCCAACAGTTGATGCACATGACACCTTTTCCATGTACTGAGCTTCATCTTCCGATACTGGTGCCTCTACCTTGGATAGCTTATAGTGTTCAGTAAGGGGAGTCGAGGCAAATTTACATCTGGTCAACCCAAACTTCTCGATAATTTTTCAGATGTACTCCTGAGAGAACACCAAAGTATTAGATTTTTGATCCCTCTCTATCCTCATCCCCAATATTTTCTTGGTTTGGCCAAGATCGTTCAATTCAAATATTTTATACAACTTTCGCTTTAGCTCTTAAATCTGTAAACTCTTCAGAACCCGTCGACAACATGACATCCACGCAGAGTAGGAGTATGATGTAAGTCTTATCAACCAATAACTTCCGATAACAACAGTGATCAGAGTCACATTGCATGAAACCTTCCAGGGTGACCTTCTGGGATGTTTCCCAGGGTGTGTGTGAGAAAGGACAAAGCGCATTGGAAAGGACAAGGATGGGTGACCTTATGGGAAGTTTCCCAGGGTGTGTGAGTGAGGACAAAACACATTTGAAAGGACAAGTGTTGGCCTGTGGGGACTGTCATTAGTCAGATGACCCGTTCAGGTATGTGGGTGGACCCTTGAGTGGGGACCACGTGTTTACGGGGCAACTGGTGGTACCTGGCGGACCAGGACCCGATGACCATGTTAAAGCGGGGTGTCTGTACTATCACAGAGACCCAGTTGTTACAACTCCCACTACAAAAACAATATATAGTCGCATACATATCATCACATATACCAAGTTTCCAACGGTTGATGCACACGACACCTTCTCCATGTACCGAGCTTCATCTTCTGATACTGGTGCCTCTACCTTGGATAACTTATAGTGTTCAGTAAGGGGAGTCGAGGCAAATTTACATTTGGTCAACCCAAACTTCTCGATAATTTTTCGGATGCACTCCTGAGAAAATACCAAAGTATTAGATTTTTGATCCCTTTCTATCCTCATCCCCAATATTTTCTTGGTTTGGCCAAGATCCTTCAATTCAAATATTTCAGACAACTTTCGCTTTAGCTCTTGAATCTGTGAACTCTCCGGACCCGTCGACAACATGATATCCACGCAGAGTAGGAGTATGATGTAAGTCCTATCAACCAATGACTTCCGATAACAACAGTGATGAGAGTCACATTGCATGAAACCTTCCTCAATAATGAAAGTGGTGAACTTTCAGTTCCACTGATGAGGTGCTTTCTTTAAGTCGTAAAGGCTTTGCTTCAGCTTACAAACATGTTCCTCCTTTCGATGGTCTTTAAAACCCCCCGAGTTACTTCATGTAGATCTCCTCATCCAAATTGGCATGTAAAAATACAGTCTTAACATCCATCTACTCCAAGTGTGGATCATCAGAAGAAACAATGATCATCATTATGCAGATGGTAGTATGCTTAAATATCAGTGAAAATATTTCTAAGAAATCAATTCCTTCTTTTTATTAGAATCCTTTCATCACCAACCACACATTGTATCTTTTACTTTTGTCAACTTTTTCCTTCAAACAAAAGACCCATTTGTTTTCTAAGTGCTCGCTTCCAACTTATAGTTCAACCATCTCCCAAGTTCTGTTGAACTTTAAGGAGTTCATTTCTTCATCCATGGATGACTCCCACTGCTTCGATTCATTGAGCGTTGCTTCCTCTTTCGGGCATTCAGGTTCCTCAATATCCATTAAAAGTAATAAATTCGTATCGACCCCGTACCTCTAGACTGTCGGTTGACTCTAGAAGATCTTCTTAACTCTGCTTGAGGCTAATCTATTTCCGGTGCTATAATTTTTGGTGCCTTGACTATAGACTACTCAACATCTAGAATTTTCCCTCAAGCTTTAGCAGACCTTGAGCATTCTGGTACGTATACCATTGGTTGAATTTTCAGTGATCTCATGCTGACATATGGAGCTGTTGGAACTTTTGTGTTTCTAGTGCTTTCATCCATGTGTATGCTTGTTATCATCCTATAGTCAGAAACCAAAATCTTCATTTCCATAGCCTACGTGAAAACATGCTTTTTGGTCGGCCTCTAGATTTGTCTCTGTCCTTTGCATCAATCAAGGCATAAGCTAAACTTCTGAAGATTTTCAGGTGTCCAACTTCCAATGTTTTTTCAGACCATAACTCTTTCGGTAGACTCTGTCACATAGCGGCCGAGAAACTTCTATTGGCCAAGTATGTTGTCGTGTTGATTGCTTCTTCCCAAATGACCTTGGGCATTTCAGAGTGCACACAAATGTATATTGCCTTCCCAGTCAAAGTCTGGTTCATTCTCTCTACCATTCCATTCTGTTGTGGAGTTCCGAGAACTGTTCTCTCAAGCTTGACCCCCTTCTTCCGGCATAACTTCTTTCGACAGAAGTTTTGAAAGTCACTTCCGCTGCACTCACCGTCATTGTCTAACCTGAGACATTTTAACTTCCAACCACTCTTCCTTTCAACTAAATCCTTCCATTGTACAAATGCACCGAAAATGTCAGACTTATGCTTAAGGAAATACACCCATACCTTCCTTGCAACATCATCGATGAAGGTGATAAAGTAAAGATATCATCTGTGAGATCAAACTGGGGCAGGTCCCAATATTTCTGAGTGAACTAACTCCAACTTATAGGTTTTGGGATTCCGACCATTCAAGTTGAATGAAATCCTCTTTTCCTTTCCCAACACACAACTCTCACAACTTCCAATAGTTATGTGATCGATATTTAGAGTTCCATTCCCAGTTAGAACCTTCATGTTATTCTCACTAAGGTGATCAAGTCTACAAGGCCATACCTTTGGATCTTCTGAGGTTGAAATTCTGGCCATTGCACTTCCATCTGAATTTCTGGTTAGATAAATGGTCTCGTCCTTTACTACTCACACCACAACCAAAGATCTTCGAGTCACTTTCCAGATTCCATTGGCAAAGGTCGTTCTGTAGCCTGTATCATCCAGTTTCCCCACAGAGATGAGGATCTTCCTGGAATGTGTCTCACTTCCTTCAGTCGTAGGAAGCACCCATTCTTTATCCTAAGATTTACATATCCCTTTTTGGTCACTTCCAAAGCTTTATCATCCGCTAGACGAACTTTCCCAAATATTTTAGATACATAATTCACCATGCATCCTTGTTTAGTCGTTGAATGATATGATGCACCAGGGTCAATCGCCCATGACTCTATTGGGACACTGGTGTTGAGCAACAAGTCACCACCATCTTTCATTGTGTTAATGAATTTTGAACTTCCAGAAGCTGTTCTTTTGGGATCTTCTTTGTGATTCCCGCAATTCCTTTGATGGTGTCCACGCTTCTCATAATGCCAGTATGTGAGTCCTAGACCGGTCAACTTTCCTCAACTCTTCTACTTAGACTTATCTTCCGGTCGTCGATGATTCCTTCTCTGAGGTGATCATCCCCTTCCACCATTCAGAGCATTGTTGGAATGTACTTGAACCTCTCTTCTCTGGAATTCCTCATAAAGGATCAAATTCCAGATGTCTTCAAACACCAAACCAGTATTTCCGCAAGAATTTCTTACCGCAGTAACCATACCATCCAAATATTTTGGTAAAAATGATAGTAACAGAATCACCCACACATCATTCATGAAAGAAACTTTCACCGTTTCAAGCTGAGTTTTGATCATGTTGAAATCGTTCACATGATCTGCCGCTGACCGTCCTTTCAACGACCTTATGCTAAATACCCTCTGCATTAGGAACACCTTGTCCATTGCCATCAATTTCTCATACATGTCCACCAGAGCCACCGTTAGCTCAACTGTAGTATTCTTTTCCCAGATGTTGAAGGCCACGTTCTGTACCAACGACATCATCACTAATCTGAGTGCCTTTCTATCCAACTTTTCCCATTCACATTTCTCCATCTTGTCAGGTTTTTCTCCACCCAAATGGAATTTTGAGATCCTTCTGGTTGAGATATTATTCTATCCTCATTCTCCAGAAGCCATAGTTAGTTCCATCGAATTGACTAATTTGAACCTTGTCTTCTTCTATTGTCATATCTTCCGATGATAGTATGCCCAACTGAAATCAATATGACTTTGAAGCAAGTGAGATTGCTGCCCGAGTTTTCAAGTGTGACCAACCAAGCTTGGATACCACTTGTTGGTAAGCGGAACCTCAGGTACAATCAACGAATAATAGAACTTTCATTCACCAAAAGATCGTATCCACCGATGGTTCTGTGTTGCAAAATCAACCACCAAAACTTCCTTTCATCTTAGAGCACTATAACTAGGAAGTCTGTTCTGGACAACTCACACCCAAGCATCCAAAGAGACAAAAGGAAAAGATAAGGACACAAAAGATTGTATGGTTCAGACTTTTATCCTACGTCCACAAGAGAACATTGTAAACTTTTGTATTTTCGGAAGTACAAGGATTACAAATGGGATACCCCCATGTCATTATAGTGTTTAAAATTATTTAATTTTGGGTTATCTTGATGTTTCTGAATGTTTTGGTTGTTTTCAGGTGTTTTGGGAGTTTCTGGAAACTTTCAGACCTAGACTGCAGCTGGTTACGCCGCAACCCAGGGAGGCCACACCGTAGTGGCTGACTTGGGGTCCCTGGCTCTCTCTGACCAAGGTGCTCCACATCGTATGGACGCTATGTCGTGGAGGTGTGTGTGTGTTTATGGTGGGGGAGTCCACACTGTAATGTGGAGAGCTGATCTGTGGAGGCTTGAGGGTTTGGAAGGCTCGACCCTGCCATACCAGGCACCTCCTTGCTGCAACTGTAGGTCTATGCCGCATGGGTGCTTAGATGGGGGGCATTGTGTCGTAGACTAAAGGGCTACATAGTCTTCTCGTTAAAAAAAAAGCGAATTTACCAATTTGTCCTCTTGGGGTTTTAGGGAATTTAGCCCCGCTTTCCCTCTTTGATTGGGCGAACTAGGTGCACCCAGGGGAGCCTCCCTCCCGCCTCCCATTTTCAATTTTGGGATCCTCCATGAAGATTTCTTAGGGCTCCTTCTCCAGTAAGTCTTCCTTCTCCTCCTCATTCCTTCTCTTATTCTCCTATTTCTTCTTGTCTTGTCCCTCTCTCACAAACCCTAATGGGTTGTTCGACTGCAACTAGGGTTCGAGGTGGGTTCTAATGTCGGGTTTTGGTTTCCAGGGCTTGTAGGGGACATGTTCTTGTTTGGTTGAGCGTTCACTGTTGTAGGCGATGCGTTTCGGAATGGTTTCACCCAATTTGAGGCAGGTGGTTTTTTGTATTTCCTTTAAATGTCACATCGTTAGATGCCTGATGGTTTTCAATGCTTTAATTTGTTAAGTAAAATGTATATATATGACAACCGAGGTGAATTTCATAAATGTTTTTGGATTTGGTCACTTGGCATAAAGGGATTTGTGTGGTTTTTTCATTTTTTTAAATAGTTTTTTTAAATGCCAAGTGTCTTTAAATGATGCTTGTAAAGCTTGTTTTAATTGAAAGGAATGTTTTAAGGAATCTGACCCCATTTGGGTCTGTGGAAATGGAAAAGTGGGTTCTTCAATGAGGGTTTTTTTGAGTTTAAGAAGTGATTTTGATATTTAAATGGTTTTGAAGGAAGATATATATTTGAAATGGGATTTTAAATGATTTATAAACATGGGTAAAGTAGCCTGGCATCCCAAGCTTATATTTTTAAAAGCCTGATTGGCACTTTAAGGAGATTTTCTCAAATGTGTGAGACCCTCTATTGAGCTCCTTGCATTTATTTGTTGCACAAGAGCCTCAACCTAGTTGGTGAGGACTCTGCAAGTGCATCCAAGAGACCCGAGTTCAAAATCGGGTGGAGACATATTTCTGGGTTACTGTAACAGCTACTGTTCGGTATTGTAGCAATCAAAACTATTCATCCGTTTGGGCTTTTGGGCCACCGGTTTGGCCCTTAGGTCCTTCAAGGCATTTGGGCCACCCAAGGCCTTCGGGCTAGTAAAGATTTCGGGCCACCTCAAGGCTTTCAGGACACATGAAATTGTGCTTAAATGGATCAGAAAAACTCTACAAGGAGCAGACTCCAGGAGGATTCAGAGCATGCGTATTCATCAGAGCAGAAGCTAACGGATGTGGAAGAAAGAGAGGATATGATGTTGACATCAGGACCAGCCTGTGCATGCACAAGAAGCCTAGCCGAACAACCATGCGAAGGTGGAGAGCTGATATCACGATGCAGATGCTGGGAGGATCAGTTCTATGTAGTTATAGTCTAGATATTTCTTCTAAGACCTACAAGTCATGTAATCTCTAAGCCCACGAGCCTTGTAAGGGTTCCCCCTCATCCCTTGAAAGGGGGGTTATAAAAAATCAATAAAAAGAGGGACTTTGGGCCACTCAGACATTTATTTGTTTATTGTGGATTGAGACCCCTCGGTGGAAAAGTTTATATTGATGTTCTTTATTGATGCTTATGCATTGGATGTGAAAGAGGTTGTTTTGTGCGAGGGTGTGGGAGGTGAGATGTGAGATTTTATATATTGTGTTTATTTATTGACCATGTGATGATTTATTGTCTTGTTTGTTTCTCACCTCCACTTTGACTTGTCATGGGAACTTGGGAAGCTAATGGAAGTTATGGATGCATGTTACACTAGTGCAGTGGTTCTCACTAGATAGTCCCCTAGGAGTGTTTTACCCTCTTAGGGGTTGCTCTGTTCCCGATGAACAACGAGAGAGTGCCAAATGGTGATTGTCATGGTTGCAATAGGGGGACCCTATATAGAGTGTATTCTGATGATATTGGGTCTAGTATGAAGGTTCCGGGCACAACAAAATCGTGTGATGGGTTGTTCCTGACTTTGTTTTTTGTCACGATCGATGATTAATCAGAGATTTACATGATGATAAACGCCGTGATCAACGGAATTGAATCCAAGAATATTAAAAATGGATAAACGTCAGAATCAAAGTGCAGGATCGTCACATATTATTTATAATTAATTTAAGTAATTAAAAAATTACCTTACATGAAATTCTTTCTTCATTGATAGACCTGACAATGAATTTACGTTGCACCGTCATTGCGTTGTAGGAATCAAGATTGGATTCCCTTTAGTGATGATCCACACGTGGTCCACGAATCTCCAAACATCGCCGTAGGAATCTCTAGGTGCTAGCACGATAGATCCTATTTTTTACGCCATTCACCTTTGATCGCCCCGAGAATATCTTCCAAAGAATTCTTCTTGATCTCTCTAGACTCAAGAGTGGAAGACAAATGAAGATCACTCTCTGTACTTGAGAGCATTCTTAGAGAGGGAGCTATTTAGAGCTTGATAGAATTCTCTCCGGATCTCATTGTGCACAACAAAAATGAGTTGACACTATTGAAAAAATAATATAACTGGGTTTATATACCGCTAGATTTTGAAATAAATAATTGCACAAGTGCATTTTATTATTTATTTAATCCCTACGTAACCCCATGTCTATATTAATAATAATAATAATAATAATAATAATAATAATAATAATAATAATATTTCTTGATATGTGCTAAAATCACGAATTAAATTAAATATTATTTATTCAAATAATATTCAATATATATTATTTCTCACCCGACCATTAAACTCGGTTCTTCGTTCCTTTACAATATTTATCAGGCCTTGAATAATGAGTATTTATTTAATAAATAAATATCATTTCATTATTCACCAATAAATAAATAAATATTATATTCACTAAATAGAAAATAAATATTTATCAAATATTCTGCTAACATAATATTCTCTCAAATAAATGGTGAAAAAATATATGTGATCAAACAAACATGAATAATTATTAAATCACATGCGAGAATAATAATTATTCAACTTAATAATATATTATTTAACTGAGATTCTAGCTACACTTAGCGTGTGACCCTCTAGGCCTCTTTTTCAGTGGTATTAGGCGAAACAATCTAAAGTTCAATGTTAGCATTTAGCAACACACCAAGACACCCATAGAGAAAGAAGCTCATGTCACAAAAACATAATACCTCATACAGACGCTTATTGTGTAATATAATTCATTTATCACGATATCTCTAATCAAGTAGGTTGCATGTTGATGCCATCAACCTATGTGCTCGACACCTCTTCGACTTTTTGGAAATCAAACTTGACTATAGATTACCATGGACATAGATTTATTTAATCTATATCATTTCCATCAAAGGGTTTGAGCTATCAACTTTCGTTAAAGAACAGAAGGGAAAAATCCTTTCTCGCATTATTCATTAATGAAATATTATTTGCGACACACCCAACATATTCTACCTCACCACAGACATATGTCGTCACGATTTTCGTCACTACATCAAAGTACGTGACTTATAACACTCATTAATAATAATCTTAAAGTCTAAGAATCAATACACACATCCACAGATAAGAACATCTAATGACACATATAAATGTGAATTTCCTACTGGCGGGTCTCGTTCTCATAATATCCTACATTGGATATTACCAATGGCACACACCATGAGAAGGTGCCTCAAAGTCCTATGAGTCTCTACCCCTGATTGACTGAATCATTTGTGTCCCTCAAATGATTTCATCTGGCTATAGAAAATATATATTTTAAGCATATGGGTTGAGGAAACCGTGAAACCTGAGGCACATGCCCATGTGGGGGCTCTATAGTTTTTGACAGAGGCTTTACGCATGGTTAGCGCATAGTTTGTCTAACCATGCGTCATGACCGTGAGAGGTCCCCCTTGAGACAGAGAAGCATGCACGGTTGGCACACGACTTGTCCAACCTTACTGCCAAACCATGATACCTAGTTTTAATATGGAAAATGAACAAAATACCCTTAAAATCTCTTATAACCTAAATCTAATATATTCTTATAACCTAAATATAGGCTTTGCTCCCATTTCTCTGTCTGGACTCGAATTTGAGCGCCGTTTGTCTCGTTGGATCCACGTCGGTAAGTTCTACTTTCATTTTGTGCCATTCTTCGTTTGTATTTATATCGAAAGAGTTATTTGAGTGTAAGCTAATATGCCCTATTTCCAATCTTTTTGTTCGTTCTTCATTTTTCTTTCGACCTGGACTGAATTAGAGGTCGATACTGGACGAGTGCTCTATTACGGACCTACGATAGATGGTCTATACCATTCCATCAAGGTTTGGTGTTTTATATGCCAAGTTGCAGTTGTGTCACATGCCAGACTTTTCGGCGTTTCCCCTAAAATGAATTAAATGCTTTGATTAAATGAATTGGAACCTGTTTAGGTTTCCCACTAGTACTTTCGTGATAGTTGGAGGTTGTTATCCCCAACCTAGGCTACCCATGGGGTGTGCCTTTGTATCTTCCTTACTTCATACCACTCTGCTGGGTGTGTGGGTGCTCACCTTATTAGATGGAGCCTTTATAAATTGATGAGAATTGAATTGAATGTTTAGGAGAGAGTTGATGCCTCCTTTTCCATGTGATAACATAATGTGTGTTGATTTAATTGTTTGAATGGAAATTGTGGAAATCAGTTGGACGAACTCATGGAATGTAAATGATTGTAAAATGATGAATGGATGAGATGATGAATTGATTATGGTAATTGATGCCCTGATTGGTATACCTTAGATCCCGATTCCATGGGACACTATAGATATTTCTACTCCATGGATCTTGATTACGATAGTGAATGCCTTGAACCTATTTACTCATTGGATCCCGATTCTATAGGATGATAAGGGAATTGCTACCCCTTGGATCCGACTTTCTTGGGCTTGTGTTGGACATAGTCTGTTGACATGATCCTTGGACTCCAACCAAGCCGTTATCGAGTTTCCATCAAGATGCTCCTGGGAATCAGTGTGGATGCCCTGGTCTTCTATACCTTGGATTCGACCCTTCATGACCCGACACTTGATTACATGATAAGGCTGTTGTAGATATACTTGGTTATACGGTGTGGTTGTGGTGGATGTTATACATTTGATTATACGACATGGCCGTGGTGGATGTTATACCCTGGATTACATGAAATAGGATGATGTGGATTCTTTTGATTGCTTGATTACACAACACGACTATTGTGGTTTATTTATATTGCTTGCAGTTATCCCATGCTTGCAGTGGCTTTGTTTGCTGTTGGCCCTTATTATGGGAACTTGATTATTATTAATAGGCTAGACAAAGCAACTTTACATTTATCACCTTTTCCTTGGTCACTTTACTTGTATTACTTTTATACCCATTATATGAAACACACCACTTTTGTTTATATTACCCAGACTGGATTTGTTATAGAGACCGTTGGTGGTGACCTACTGAGTGTTATCTCACACCCTGTTTGGGCTGCCATTGGGTGCCCGAACAGATTCCATGTATGCAGGCAGGGACTTTGGCAATCGCCCAATGTATGATGATGGAATTGTTCATTGTTAGGAGCAGAGGAGCACATGATCGAGCTAGGCTCATGATGTTATCAGGAGATAGTCCTTTTTGGACTTTGGTACCTTTTGATACATGTATTGTGTTGGATGCTTGTATAACTGTTTTCCAGCTTTGTAGAGACATGACATGACACATCATCATGTATACGATATTACCTTTGGCATTGTTTATATATTACTACCTTGGATTTTTTTCTTCTGTCTAGTTGATTTACTGCTTACACTATTGACCGGTGATATTATACCAATGCGTTACACTCCGACATGAGGTTATTGTCTCCCCATAGATACATCCCAGACCCTCGCTACTAGTCGACAACCTCTGACATGCGCGGAAGCGCGCTTGAGGTCATGTGACCCACTGCATTGGGGCATCTTTTAGTGGCTCTTGGTTTGGGATGTTATAAAGTGGTATCAGAGGATTTTTTTTCTTTTCTTGTTTTACTATTTTGAGACAGTATACAAGAGATTAGGATGATATTGAAATTTGGTAATGAACTGTACCTGGGAGTAGCTAACCCATGTACTTGAAAAAACCAAATTGCTTGGACTAGAAATTACTGTTTCTTGGAATGAAAATTTCTATTTTCTGGATTCTACCTATTACAGTTGATTTGATTCCACCATTGGGTGATGCACTTGATTATTACATGCCATACCATGTAGGATGCATTACTTGACCGCATGAAATTATTATGTGTGCTTTGAGTGATATACTTGTTGCTTGATAGATGATTTTTGTAGGGAATTGAGAAACATGGTTGGTACTTAGAGTGCCTTCCATAACCTAAACAATGTTTTCTTGATTAGGCTATAACAAACACCCTAAGCAGCCAATTATGACATGTTGAGTCATGGAACATTGATCGCATGAACTGGAACATGTTATGGTTTGGATTAAGTGGACGTCACACTTCAGTTCATGAGGTTTATGCACCCTTATGGATTGGAAGTGGTGAACCATTTGATTCAACCATTTAAAAAGGAATTGAAAAACAAGTATGAATTTAAATGAAATTGAAATTGTGAAACAGAGAACTTGACCTTGACCTAACTTTAGAGTGGGCAATAAGCAATGTGTTTGGTATTTTTTACAACTGTTTCTATTACCCTGTCCTAGATTTAGGAGCTAGCAGAGGGGTGTAGTTTTCTTATGGGAAGGCTTCGACCTATCATATGATTTTAAAATATGATATTCTCACTATCGATCTTTTATGAGGCATATGTTTGACATTGTAGAGATATTTCACCACGACGACCTCCAGTCTACGTGAGGAGGGTGGCTACGACCACGCTTTGAAGATGGTGGGCCATGAGCTACAAGTAGAACCTCCTGTAGTGCTAGTTGCGACACCAATATTAGTATCGAATATGGGTGTTGAGATACAGTTCCGTGAGAGTTTTATGCGATTCATGCAGACCGTTCAGGGAGTACCGTAATGTTCCTTGTCTATGGCAGAGCTGACACGTGTGTTCCAACATCAGCATCCTCCCATGTTTTTGGGGGATGGAGGTCCACATGCTACTGGACCGTGGATTGAGACTATTTTTTTGGTCTTCTAGTATCTAGAGACACCTCCCGAGTGGAGAGTAAAACTCACGACATATATACTTTAAGGAGAATCTAAGCGCTGATGGGATATTCTGAACTAGGATGAAATGTTGTGAGATATGGTTTGGAGGGATTTCCAATCTAGGTTTTATGACTAATTGTTTCCTGAGACCCTGAGAGCTGAAAGGGCCAGTGAGTTTATGCATTTGGAGCAGGGCATAATGACTATTATGGAACATTCAAAACGATTTATAGAGCTTCAATGTTTTGTGTAGATTTATCTTACTAACGATCCATCGAGAGTGAGACGCTTTGAGGAAGGTCTCAAGCATGCCGTTCAATCACAGGTTAACATGTTTCGATTGACTACCATTACAAAGATAGTGAATCAGGTGTTTATTACTAAACAAAACCTGATGGAAATTGGGCGGCGCAGAGCATGGTAGTTCAACCTCTCGACCTAGTGGTTCAGCTTCTAGTGATAGGAAGCAGCGCTTTGATGTTTTTCATGAGGGGAGTACTAGTCAGGCTATTAGTGCTGGCAGCTATGTTTTTTGTCATCAGTGTGGCAGACAGGGGCATATGAGGAATCAATGTTATCATGACCCAATCGAGTGTTGAGCTTATGGTAGGATGGACCATGTACAATATTTCTACAGGACCTTCCATACACCAGTTAGTGGAAGGGGATTGAATCCGGATCCAGGTTTAGGAGCGGGTTTCACAGCTCTATGTCAGGCTGGGAGTTGGAGTAGTGCTGACCGTTTAGGCTGAGGTAGTGGTTGTGGCTGAGGTAGCCAAACACCAGTTGTACCTAGACAGTAGAGTGGGATTACTCTGGATAGTGAGGTTGTTTCACAGGGCCGTGGTACTGGCCGAATATATTTTGTATAACCTACACCTGAGGAGCAGAGTGTCGAACCATCTATAGCGAGATGCACAATTTTAGTGGCATCTACTCTAGTATCTACTCTTTTTGATACATGCGCTTCTCATAGTTTCATATTTGTACCTATTTTGGAGAGCCTTGGGATCATTGTTCAGTTTTCTGATGACATTATGACATTGGATACTCCATTAGGGATCAGAATATAGGGGGGTGTACACCAGTGTAGGGAGTGCCCCCTTGAGATAGGTGGGTTTCACTTCGTATGGAATCTTTTTATCCTTGAGATGATCAGATTTGACGTCATACTCGAGATGGACTTTCTAGTTTCTTATCATGCCTATGTCGACTGTTATCGTTAAAGGGTGACCTTCATATCACTAGAGGGATGTGGTTTTATTCACAAGGATGAATGAGATGTCCATGTAGGTAGAGATGGACCCGAGCATCATGGGCTGGGCATGATGACAACCCAGATAACTGGTTTATATTTGGATGATCAGAGAATGCGTCAGATAAACTTTCCTCTAGTGGTTGATCATTTCAGGGATGTTTTCTCGAATGACTTCTTTGATTTACCTCCTAAGAGAGAGGTGATTTTTTTTATCGAGTTAGTTCCAAGAGACACACTAGTATCTATTCCTCCTTATAGGATGAATACTACGAAGTTATAGGTGATCAAGAGGTATCTAGAGGACTTGGAAGAAAAAGGGGTTTATACGACCCAATACTTTTCCGTGGGGCTCGTTGGTCTTTTTTGTGAAAAAGGTGGATAAAACCTCCAGATTATGTGTGTATTATCATAAATTAAACTAGTTGACGATTAAGAACAGGTATCCCATGCCATGGATACATGATATCTTTTACCAGCTTTGAGGATCTCGGGTTTTCTCAAAGGCTTATTTGAGACCGGGTTATCACCAGGTGAGTGTTCGACCTGCAGACATACCTTGAACAACTTTTCGTAGTAGGTATGGTCTATATGAGTATTTGGTTATGCCGTTCGATCTCATGAATGCGTCAATAGTTTTCATGGCTCCAATGAACCGAGTTTTCCATCCTTATCTGGATTCGTTTGTGGTGGTATTCATGAATGATATCTTGGTGTATTCTCACAATTGACATGACCATGCCAAACATCTTGGGATCATTTTGGATACACTAAGAGGGAATCAATTATATTCTAAGCTCACTAAGTTCCACTTTTTGATGGATATGATTCACTTCTTGAGTCATATTATCTCAGATATAGGAGTATCAGTAGACTCAGAGAAGACGAGAGTTATAGTTTCCTAGGAGCATCCCAAGAATGTCTTTGACATATGGAGTTTCTTAGGGATAACTGAATATTACAGGAATTTCATACACGACTTCTCACACTTAGAAGCACCTCTTTCGGGCTTGACTAAGAAGGGTGTGAAGTTTGTATGACCAGATACCTGCAAGATAGCCTTTTAGGAGCTGAAAGGGAGACTGACTTCAACATCGGTCCTAATTTTTCCAAAGCTGAACATGAGCTATATGGTATACTATGTGCGTCAGGTATTAGACTAGGAGAAGTTCTGATGCAAGAAGAGCGAGTCATGACATACAATTCTCGTCAGTTGAGGCCACACGAGAGGAACTACCCAACACACAATCTTAAGGTAGTTGTTGTTGTACATGCCCTGTGCTGTTGGAGGCACTATTTACTGGGAGAGTGTTTTGTGGTGTACACGGACCACAAAATCCTCAAGTATATATTTACACAGCATGATTGGAATATGAGGCATCGAAGGTGGGTTGAGTACCTATAGACTTTTGACTTCGAACTTGCCTATATGCTTGGAAAACGAAATGCATTTGCCGATGCACTGAACAAAAGGACTCAGATACAGGTAGTTCGGGAGGCTAGTAGCGTGTGGAAGCTTATAGTCTTATTCTCAGAGATGCACTTGGAGGCGCAGGATGGTCAGAGGAAATTTTTTCTCTCATCAATAGCGATGAATTCCAATCTTCTGGATAGAGTGAGGATGAGATAGTTTTCTGATGCTAAGGGCCTAATCCTACAAGAGAGTGTGACAGGTGAGGTGTAACACCCCGACCCCAAAATCCCAGAGCCGGTATATTACTTTATTACATTGACATGATTACAAGGAATCAAATCCCGAAGGACTTCACAATTTAGTAGTTTTGGAAAACTAGATTACATACATGATACCCATAATACATTGGGAAAAGAAAATAAAGTATAACATAAGTAAAAGCTCAACATCCTTGAAACTCATTCAAAGGATTCCTCTTCATAACCCGGGGAAAGGAAACATAATAAGGGTGAACTCAAATGATCAGTAAAGGTAAGTAAAATGGAAGTAATAATGAATCAATAGGAATAAATCAACATGGAAAGGTAAATAACTGAGAACACATTCCATTTAAATAATCAGATATGACATAATCAACATGGAAAGATAAATAAATTGAAACACATGAAATTTAATCAATAAACTGAGAATGAAATACATCTATAGATTTTATCATATGAAAATATGAGGGATAATAACAATAATAACTAAAATATCTATGAATAAAATGCTTAATTATTGGATGTCATGTCTGAGACACATGAAAACCTATACTTTCAAGACCTTTCACAAGACGGTTTAAAACTATAGGTAGAAACCCCTTTAATTTGACCAACTGATTTGTCTCATGAGAACCTACTGATACATTAATGGGATATATAAATTTTGGGTCCCACCCGCTACTTTTAGTCCAAATCATTCCTCATATATTGAGTAATCAATTTAATTAATAAATAATATGACTTATCAAATATCCATATTGAATAAAAGATACAAATTTACGAATAATTTCCCAATTAATCAAATACCTATTAAAGTGAACACCATATGTAAAAATGGTATACAGTTTAGGAAATAATAATATCCATTTCATGATAATATGAATATTTAAGATAAATTTAATGTATAATAAAAATTAATATAAGTGATTGTTTCAAGAGAAAGCTAATAATCACAAAAGAAATTGAGATTGCAAAGATAACTTTTACCACTTGGTAATTTTCAAGTCAAAACTATTGGATGAGATAATTCAAAGTGAAACTTAAAATACCAAGAATAATGAGTGAATCATGATATTAAATGAAAAATGGGTAGTATATGCACCACACAAAATAAGTGGTGAATATGACATTTATCTCACAGATGTAAAAAGTGAGATGAAAAATCCATTACCTTACGTTTCCTTTTGGGAGAACATCCTTTAAAATACTATATAATGGTTTTAATCATGTTACTAACTTATAACATAACCATACTCATATTTATAATATTATATATTATCTTCTTATAATATCTTATTACCTGTTTGTTAACAATCTTTCATTATTTGCACTATTTCGGGTGTTAATCACCTAGTTCTTTGAGTATGTTTTGACCTGTTATTTTTATTCTTCTTATGTTGATCATGATTTCATCATCTCTAGAATGTAAAACATGATGTAGATATCATATATATTTAGTATATATGTATTTAGAATAATCCATAAAATTTGGAGATAGGAAATGAAATGCATTGTTCATGGAGACGGTAGGTCGTACGTACGCATGAACGCTGCCTTCATTTCTTTTTCATATTAAAATAATGAAAGGTAAATGATATATATGTATATTATAATTCCAGTATCATATTTATGTCATATATGTCACATATTTTTATTAAAATTGTCCTTAATACATTCCATGTATAACGTTAATGAATCACACCACTTTGAGGAGGTGGTTGTCCACACGCACACAAACGATGTTATCATATTCCCACAAAATGAAAAGCATAAAGGTATGTGTTATATAAACATTTCAGAAGCATAAAGACATCATAAATATCATAAATATCTTATATAAACTATAAATCCATCATTATTCTAACCTTTAAAGGTGGTAATGGAATAAAGAACGACATCAGTTCATGAGACGATAGTTCACCGTACACACAAACGATGATTGCGTATCCCATTTGATGGATCCGTGAGAAAGTGTAGGTAAAACTCTCAGCATAAAAAAATCTAAGTATATTGAATATACTGAGGTTATTATATAAGCATTATATAAAAATAATTGAAAGGGTGTAGAAGTAAATGAAACAAAAGTAATCATTGAAGAACGTTACCTCTTATTCATGTAACTCCTTTTTGTTTATACCAAAAGGCTTCCTTGATTTGCTTTCTGCCCAAAGTGAGGATTTTAGGATGAGTGGAGGGATGTTGGGATCTTATTTGGGTATATTTTGGGTGAGACAAAGGGCTTGAGAGGTGTGAATAAATGGGAGGGGTGAGTGCCTTTTTATAATGGAGGAGTGACATTCTTATAAATATAAAAAGGTAAACACTATTGAGAGGCCTCTCTTACATCATGTGCCTCCAATAATGAACCAAATTAGAGAAAAGGGAGTATATGGTAGAAATATCACTGTAAAATAGGTTTTGGTCATGTTTTTAGGTCATTTTAGCTCTTAAGTTTAATGTTTAGTCCCTTATTAAGTTTAATTTTACCTTAATCACTGTAATTAATTTTAATTACATTTACTAATCCTTTTGGTTAAAAACTAATTTGAACTTATTAGGCATTATAAATTATTTTGATCCCAAATATGGAATCCATTTTTTCAAATTCTAATATTAGAAGTAGCATAAATTAATTTAATATTAATCTCGCAGACAAGGCAACAAAATGGGTTTTTAAAGTGAATATTTTCAAAAGTTTTTCTTGTTTTTATATACAATTTCAACGTAAAATTGATTTCAATGACCTAAATTGGTTTAAATGATATAAAATTTATCTAATTATACTTTAAAACCAAATCAAAACATAATTTAACTATACAAATAAACTAGACGAAAATGCAGTTTTCAATTAAAATCTAGTATTTCTCACTATTCATCGAAAAAATAAAACTTCTCAAAAAAATACAAAAAAATCACCCTAACCTAATTTTGATGTTCCTCTTTCAAAAATAAAGTTTATTTTAACATATAATTTTTTTAAGTGTCAAAATTTAAATTTAAAATAGGTGCACTATTAAAAGGTGGCAAAACCGCCTTTATAAAAATATAGCGTTTTATGCATAGTATTGGGTTTGTTCTTATCTTATGTTTATAAAAGATATTGGATGAATGTAAAAAATATTTGATTGAATATATAATATATAATTTTCATTAAAATCATCCACTAATAGTAATTAATTTTATTTTATTAAGATAAAACTCATTTTGCACATAAAAATAGTTTTTTATAAAAATATTTCCTTTATATTCAATTGGGTTCTATATCCATTTATAACTAATTTTTAACCAATGAATTAAATAATATATTTTTATAAGTTAGTTAATCTTATTCATAACCACCAATTTAATGGTTAGGTTATATCTTATTATATTAAATAACAATATTTTAATAATATATTGTTGTTTGGTAAAAATTGGTCTTAGTATTCCATGCATTGCAAGCTATAGAATATATTAAATTTATTTATTATTTTAAATATACCATAAAGTCTTTATAGGTTATATTCCTTTCTACATTTGGTGTTGCGTGTCATACATGCTATCGAATAAAAGTTACTCTTTTAGATTTTTTGGGGTGTTACATGAGAACCCGCCTCCTGGTTTGACTATGAGTGAGGATGAAATTATGTGTATTCATAGTCACATATGGGTTCAAGAAGACATACGTCACCAGTACTGGTGGTTGGGGATGAAACGTAAGGTAGTTGGTTTTGTTATGAAATGTTCCACACGCTAGTAGGTGAAGGAAGAACACCAACGACCAGCTGGACTTTTACAGTAGCTTCCCCATTCTTGAGTGGAAATGGTACGACGTTGCAATGGATTTTGTGACCGGATTACCGAGTTTGCCTCAAGGTAGTGATGGTGTGTGGGTTATTGTGGACATGCTCACAAAGTTTTCTCATTTCCTGTAACAATTGGGCCCCACTGACATCACAGACACCCCGCCTTAACATGACCGTTGGGTCCTAGCATGTCAGATACCACCAATTGCCCTGCAGACATGTGGTCCCCTCCCTAGAGCCCATCCATGTGTCTGAACGGGTCATCTGACTAATGAATGTCCCCACATGCCAACACATGTTCTTTCCAGTGTCTTTTTTCCTCACTCACACATACCCTGAGAAACATCTCAGGAGTTCACTTATCCTAATCACTACTCTAGGACAAACATGATTAAATGTGGATTTCTAATCAGGTAGGATCTTGAAAAGAAAGGTGAAACTTGTTTACATGATTCATATCATTTAGTATTGTAACCCTTTATCATTCAGGGGTGTTATATTCACCCCCTTTAGAGCACAACATCCTTATTGTGGACCCTACACCTCAACCCAGGCAGTGCCACCACACTTAAGGATGAGTTCCTCCTCTGATACTAATGTAACAACTGGGCCCTGTTGACAGCACAAACACCCAGCCTTAACATGACCGTCGGGTCCTGGACCTCTAGGTACCACTAGTTTCCCCACACACATGTGGTCCCCTCCCTAGTGGTCACCCATGTACCTGAACGGGTCATACGATTAATGATTGTTCTCACAAGCCAACACATGTTCTTTCTAGTGTGCTTTGTCATCACTCGCACACACTGATCACTACTTCAGTCCAATTACACTTAACTGTGGAGTTCTAATCAGGTAGACTCCTGAACATAAAAGTGAACCTTATTTACATGAGTAATATCATTTATTCTTTTAACCCTTTATCATTCAGGGGTGTTTCATGTTTTACCGACCAGAGAGACCTTCTCAGTAGATGAGTTTGGGAGACTATATATATGTGAAATTATGCACCTTTATAGGGTTCCTCAAACCATTATATCGGATAAGGACACCTGGTTTACATCTTATTTATGGAAGGGTGTACGGTGGGCGTTGGGTATATAGGTGCTTCTGAGAACGACATACCACCCTTAGACCGATGGCTAGTCAGAGTGCATAATTCATGTTCTGGAGGACATGCTTAGAGCATGATTCCTTTATTTATAGGTTTCTTGGGAGAGGCATATACCCCATATTTGAGTTCTCCTACAACAATAGATATCATGCGACAATACAGATGGAACCCTATGAGGATTTTTACGGTAGGCAATGCCGATCACCCCTGTGCTGGTTAGAGGTAGGTGAGAAAACTTTACCCAGACCTCATCTCATTCAGGAGACATTGAATCAGGTCTATTTGATCAGGAAACATATGAATACTGTACAGTTTATATAGAAATATTACGCTGATCATCGTCGACGATCTCTGGAGTTTGAGGTCGGGGATTGAGTCTTTTTTGGCATCTCACTGAGGCTGGGACACAGACATATTAGGAGATAGGGTAATCTGTCACTGCGATATGTCGGTCCGTTCGAGATTCTAGGGTCGGTAGCTTATCAGTTGCAGTTACCTCATAGGTACCAAGTCATGCACAACATCTTCCATGTATCTCAGTTGTGTTGTTATCAATCAGACCCATCTCACACTCTATAACCCGATGGGGTTGAGCTACAGGTAGATGCGCCCTTCGAGTATCATCCTATTCATATTGTTGATAGGAGCACAAAGGTTTTCCGAGGTCGATCAATTCCTCTATAGAAAAAGGGTAGAAGGAGGCCGCATGATTTGAGGAAACTATGCAACCTGAGGTGCACACCCGTGCAGGGGCTTTGTAATTTTTGACAAAGGTTTGACGCATGGTTGGTGTACGGTTTGTTTAACCGTGCTCTATGACTGTGCGAGGCCCCCTTGAGATAGATAAGAGTGAATGATTAGAGCACAGTTTGGACAACTATGTGGCCAAATCGTGCGACCCAGTTTAAATATGGGAAATGATCAAAATGCCCTTAAAATCTCTTATAACCTAAACCTAATTTTCTCCTCCGGTGGATGTCACCCTTCACATTTGGAGAGATCCTTTGAAGCTAAATCATAGGCTTTAATCCTGTTTCTCTATTCAAACTTGTATTCGAGCACCGTTTGTCTTATTGGATTCACACCGGTAATTTCTACATTCATATTTTTCCATTCTTCATTGGTCTTCATATTGACAAAGTTATTTGGGTGCAAGATAATATGCCCTATTTCTAGTATTTTCATTCTTCTTTGTTTTTCTTCTAATCTGGACCGAATTAGAGGTCGATACTGGACGAGTTTTCTACTACGGACCTATGGTAGGTGGTCTATACCTTTCTCTCAAGGTTTGGTGTTTTATATGCCTAGTTGAAATTGTGCCGCACAACGGGCTTTTGAGTGTTTCCCCTAAAATGAATTGAATGCTTTGATTAAATGAATTGGAACCTTTTTAGGCTGCCCACTAGTACCTTCGTGATATTTGGAGGTTGTTATCCCCAACCTAGGCCACCCATGGGGTGTGCCTTTGTATTTTACTTACTTTATACCACACTGCTGGGTGTGTGGGTGCTCGCCTTGTTAGAGGGAGCCTTTATAAATTGATGAGAATTGAATTGAATGTTTAGGAGAGAGTTGATGCCTCCTTTTCCATGTGATAACATGATGTGATTTTATTTAATTGTTTGAATGGAAATTGTGGAAATGAGTTGGATGAAATCATGGAATGTGAATGATTGTAAAATGATGAATGAATGAGATGATGAATTGATTATGGTAGTAGACGCCTTAGTCAGTATACCTTGGATCCTGATTCTATAGGGTGCCATGGAAATTTCTACTCCATGGGTCTTGATTATGGTAGTGGATGCCCTGGACCTGATTACTCCTTTGATCATGATTCCATAGGATGTCAGTGGAATTGCTACCCCTTGGATCAGGCTTGCTTGGACTCACGTTGGACATGGGCTGTTAACATGCCCCCTGGACTCCAACCAAGTCTTTACCGAGTTTCCATTGAGATGCTCTTAGGACTCGATGTGGATGCCTTGGTCTTCTATGTACCTTGGATTCGAACCTTCATGGTCTGACAATTTTGATTACATGACAAGGCCATTGCGGTTACACTTGGTTATATGGTGTGGCTGTGATAGATGTTATAAATTTGATTATATGGAATGGCCGTGGTGGATGTTATACCATGGATTACACAACATAGGCTGATGTGGATGTTTTTGGTTGATTAATTACATGGAATGGCCATTGTGGTTTATTTATATTTCTTACAATTATCCCGTGCTTATGATGACTTTGTTTACAGTTGACCCTTATTATGGGAACTTGATTATTATTGATAGTTTGGATAAGGTCACTTTAGATTTATCACCTTTTCCTTGGGAACTTTACTCATACTACTGTTATACCTATTATATACTGCACACTTCTTTTGTATATATTACATAGATTGGAATTGTTATAGACACCGTTGGTAGTGGCCTACCAAGTGTTATATCACACCCTTTTCGGGGTGCCGTTGGGTACCCAGACAGATTCTATGGATGCAGGCAGAGACCGAGGAAAACGCCCACTGTATGATGCTTGACTTGTTCATTGTTAGGAGTAGGGTAGCACATGACCGAGCTAGGCTCATGATGCTGTCAAGAGATGGTCCTTTTTGGTATTTTTGTACCTTTTGATACATGTATTGTGTTGGATGCCTTTGTACCTATTTTTCAGCTTTATAGAGACATGAAATGACGCATCATTTTGTATATGAGATTACCTTTGGTGTTGTATATATATTATCACCTTGGATTTTTGACTTATGTCTGGTTTATTTACTACTTCCTCTATTGACTGTTAATATTATACCGTTGCTTTACACTCCGACATGAGGGAATAGTGTCCCCATAGACACACCCTAGGCCCTTGCTGCTAGCCGGAAGCCTCTAGCGTACGAGGAGGTGCGCTTGAGGCCATGAAACCCACCAGCTCTAGGCATCTTTTAGTGGCTCCCTGGTCGGGACATTGCAGATAACTTCTATGACCTTTCAGTGTGACAACTAATCTTAGGAAATTATTATATAATATGTCACTCATAAGAAAAATCATAATGTGATAAAGAGTTTACTAATTTTAAAAATAGTGAATACATGTTATCATAAAGTAAACAAAAGTTGGTTCTAACCAACTCCAACAAAATCCCACTTGCACTATAGCTAACTGCTAACAACCTTCAATCTAATAACTCTCACATGATACTCATGCTTCTGCTGAGATAGGCCTTTATTCAAGGGGTCTAACATGTTTTCTTTTGTGGTAACTCTTCTTACTGAAACTTCGCCCCTATGAGAAAAATACCTCAAGATGTGATACTTACGAAGTATGTGCTTTGTTTGTTGGTGTGACCTTGGATCTTTTTCAAGATCCACCTTTGCAGTATTATTACAATACAATGTGATAGGGTTATTATTGTTAGGGACCACATCAAGCTCTTGGAAAATGTTTCGTATCCAAACGACTTCTTTGGCTACATCAGAAGTTTCTATATACTCGAAGTCCGTTGTAGAATCATTGAAAACTAACTTCTTTGAACTCTTCCAGATCACAACTCCTCTGTTGAGACAGAAAACATATACTGACTATGAATTTATATCATTATGATCTGTTTGAAAAACACGATCAATATTACCCCTGATGACCAGTTCCTCATCTACTCCATACAGTAGGAACATATCCTTAGTTCTTCTCAGATACTTGAGGATAACCTTAACAACAAACCAATACTGTTCTCCTGGATCTGTTTTATATCTGCCTACCATGTTCAATGCATAGGAAAAATCAATTCTAGTATATAACATGACATGCATGATTGATCCTATCACTGAAGCCTATGAGATCTTACTCATTATCTCTTTCTCATGTTGTGTATGAGGAAAAATTTTCTTAGAAACATGTATACCATATGACACTATAATCAATCCTCTATTATATTTTTCCATACTAAATCTCTTTAGTATCTGGTCAATATATGTATTTTGACTTAGTCCAAGAAACCTCTTGGATCTATCATGAATGATCTCGATCCCTAAAATATAGGCCACTTTACTGAAGTCCTTCAGGGAGAAACACTTGTTTAACTAGTCTTTAACAGACCAGTAAGACTGGTATATAATTTCCAATAAGTAATATGTCATCAACATATACTACTAAGATAATGAATGCATTCCCACTAAACCCATTCTAAACACATGACTCACATTCGTTCTTAATGAAACCAAATTATTTTATAGCTTCATCGAATCAAATGTTCCATGACCTAGATGCTTTCTTCAATCCATAAATGGATCTTTAAAACTTGCAAATATTTTTGGAATCACATGGAGTCACAAAACCCTATGGTTGTGTCATGCAGACATATTCCTGAAGGTTATGATAAAAAAACTCTTTTGACATCCATCTTATAAATTTTACAATCATGGTAACACTATTACAAAACAGGATTTATCCAGCGCTAGCTGAAAACACTGATAAAGACCCCTTTATCAGCTCTAGTAAAAAAGTGTTAATAAAGGGTATATTTCATAAAAAAAATATATTTCATTAAAAATAATTTATTAATATATTAATATATTTATACTGATATAAATATAATATATATTTTTTAAATATGTTTTAGATAAGGAAAACTAGACATTTACACTTAATATATAAGATATTTAGTGAAAATAGATTATAAAATAATTTAAAAATATTTTTAATTAATAATTTTATAATTATTATCGAGTAATAGTCATTTAATAATAGTTGGTTGACACAAAAAATAAATGAATCAATGAATGGTTTAAGATAAATTAAAAACATGACTTAAATTTCAAATGACCATAACTTTCGATCCGAGTGTTCGTTTGGGCTCTATCACATATCAAATTGAATATTGTGATGAGATCTATGCCTTAGTGATCGAGGGAACCCCCAATCACATTTTTCAAGGACAAAAAAGGTTCATAAGGTCTCCAAAACCAAGTTTTTATTTGGGCTATCCTAATTTTCTAACATTCGATGGAATTTCATCCTCGTTTAAGGGGGCATTATTATCTTTTTTTGGTGGATACTGAATTTATTCCCAAGGATTAAATTCATATTGGTATTATGGGTTTTAAGTTTTATAATTTTTCACAATGTAGTTTTATTTATAATTAAATATATGCATATTTTATTATATTTAATTATAATAAATCACTTGTATAAATACATATATAAACATATTTATGTAAAAATGTTTTTAAATATATAACATAAATATTTATTATTAATTTTATTTAATGTAAAAAATTAACCATTTTATTTACCTTATACAAATGCATTAATATGTATATATATACCTATGCAAGTAATGTTTATATATAAACACGTGTCTATCAATAAAAATATATATATGTATATGTATATTCTAATATATGTAAATAAATACATATTATGTAAACATTTTTACGTGTATGTGAGAAATATAAATGTATATTTGTGTGTGTTAATGTGTGTGTGTGTGTATTATGCATATATAACATATATTAAAGTATTTTTATAAATAAATCATTTTCATTATCATTAAATATAGTATATAAACGTATTTTACAGTAAATATTTATAAATACATTATAAATAATTTATATGTAAATATACGATTATATGTGAATATGTAAATATATATGTGTTAATGTATAAAATTTATATCTAAATATACAATATATATATTTTCAAATTCTAAAAATGTATTTAAAAAAACATATATTTTATAGATTTATTTAAAAAATAATTATATAAATATATGAATAGAATTTTATGTAAATATATATGTAAACATATTTATAAATAAAAATAAATAGTGTAAAATAGATAATAAAACAACATGATGCAGTGATAAGGGCGTTTGAGTTACAAAGGAGATATACAAAGATCAAATCCAAACACGTGTAGGAGGCTGAAATTATATAAAGCGTTGAAAAAAAATAATTTTCCAACTTTATTAGCACTTAATAAGTGCTGATAAAGGGGGTGTTTAACAAAAATTCTTACGAGCGCTGTTAAATACAACCTTTAATATTGATCGCATTATCAGCGCTTTTATAACACTGATAAAGCCCTTTTATTAGCACTGTTAAAGGTCAAATTTTTACTATTGTAAGTTTCTATAACAAGTAGAATTCTGGTGGATTTAAATATGAAAACTGGTGAAAAGGTTTCATCATAGTCAATTACTTGATGATGTTTAAACCTTTTATCCACTAGCCTTGATTTATAGGTATTTACCTTACCTTTCCTGTCCAATTTTCTCTTGAACACCCATTTTCACCCTAAAGGATTTACATCAACTAACACATTAACCGGAACTCAAAAATTCTTCTGATATATGGAATCCATTTTAGAATTCATATATTCTTACCATCTTGCAGTTTTTGAGCTCTCTACTGCCTCTTTATACAAGAGAGGTTCATCATTGTTAATCAATAATGAGTCAACATCTTCGGTGACCATAAAACTATCTCTCTCTGGTTATCTTACCTCTCTAGTGCTCTTATGCAATACTTGTATTTCGAGAACTACTTCTTATATGTAGACCTTTGGAATCTGTTCCTATACCAACTGTTGTGTATCTTGAGCATAAACTTCATCGAAGTCAATATTTCTTCCATTATCCTTTTTGTGGATGTGCTCCTTCTCAAGAAATATGGCTTGTTTGACGATATTAACTTTCTTTTATGAGGGGTTATATAGGTAGTATCCCTTTGTTTTCTTAAGATATCCTATAAAGATACACTTTGTGCCATGATGTGCTAGTTTGTTACTATAAAGGAATTAACTAACACCTTATAATCCCATACATGTGTTTATGACAAAACAAGTTTCTTTTCACTCCATAAATCAAAGGGAATTCCATTTTCCTCTTTAGTTGGTACTCTGTTTAGTGTGTATTCCGTAGTTTGTAATGCATATCCCCAAAAGGATAATGAAATATATGCATAACTCATCATCAACCTTACCATGTCTAACAAGTTATAATCCATCCTTTCACTAACATCATTCCACTATGGTGTGCAAGGTGGAGTGAGTTTAGATAGGATCCCAAACTAACATAGAAATTCAATAAACACTTGGTTAAGATATTCACCACATCGATTTGATTGAATGTTCTTTATCTTCTTTCCAAATTGATTCTCTACTTCATTTTTTAATTCTTTGAATTCATCAAAGGAATTAGACTTATACCTCATTAAGTAGACATAACCATATATACGAAAGTAATCAGTAAAAGTTATGAAGTAAGAACATCCACCTCTAGATTCTTTTGGAAATGGTCTACACACATCAGTGTGTACCAATCCTAGAAGTTTTTTGGCTCTTTCACCCTGTCCACCGAGTGACAGTTTGGTTATTTTTCCTTGTAAAAAGTATGAAATCTTTCAAGTGGTTTTAGCTCAGAAGAATATAAATAACCATCTTGATAGAGCTTTGTCAAATTATTCTTGTTTACATGACCAAGACGGTGATTCCATAGTTGGGTGTTATATGAGTCGCGTGAACATGATTCATTATCTATTGCTAATACTTAATTTTTATAATTTAATACATAAAGACCATTATTTAAATGAGTCATACCATAACATATGTTGTCTTTATAAAAGAAGCAACTTTTATTTCCAAACATGAAAATAAAATCATCTGCATCTAGGCATGATACATAAATTATGTTCTTAGTAATAGTTGGTACATAATAACAATCCCTTAAAACCAATATCACTCATGTTGGAAATGAAAGGTGGTAGTCACCAATGGCTAGAGAATCCATCCTCACACCATTAAAATCTCTTAAATCCACCTCTCCTCTAGCAATATTCCAAAATCTAATTGGTTATTGTATTTGGATACATATATGAGCACCTCAAGCCTCATCTAATACCCAATGTGTAGATATTGAAAGATTACATTCGATAATGAACGCACCTTTAATTCTCCTTACTTATGGGTGAAGTTATTCTTTTAGTAGACCTACTTGGCACATGTAAAACACACTATCTTTTTTTTCCTTGCCCTGCCTCTGGATCTTCCTCTTCTTGGAAGGATGGTGCTTGAGAGATTTAGACTTGTTATGAGTCATGTTCCCCTTAGCCTTGTTCTTTCTTTTCTCATTCACCACAAGGTTCACAGGTTTGTCACACCCCATGTACTTATCCACTTGGAGAATTAGAGTAATATGTTCTAAAAGACCCTTCTCATTATTGATCATGTTATAATTAACAATAAAACTAGAGAAGGTCTTGGGTGGTGAGGAAAGAATGATATCTATGCGCAACTCATCTGAGAATTTAATCCTTAAGATGTATAAGAATTCAATGTAGCCAATAATCTTGACTACATGAGGCCCAATTGACACTAACTCTCCAATATTAGTTGTAAACAGATAACTGGAGATATCATATCTCTCTTGTCTCACCTTCTCTTGATAGAGATCCTAAAGGTGATACATCATGCTATACACATCAATATCCTCATATTTATTCAAAATCTCATTGGTCATTGATGATAACATGAAACACTAAACACATGTAGCATCATTAAAATGCTTATTATAGTGAGATAACTCTTCCTCACTAGCCTCATTACCAGGCACATTAGGAATAGATTCTTTTAGCACATATAATTTCCTTTTATGATGTATGATAAAATGTAAGTGCCTTTTCCATTATTATAAATTTATGTTGGTGAGAAGGTTATCCTTCTCAAGTATGGATTGCAGTGAAATGTTTGAAGTCATTTTGATTGTTAAGTCAACCAAAAACTTAAAGTTAGAATTCCTCAATAATTAAAATCACCCCAATTTTGGCTAGTCAATCATTTTGAACTATGGTTCTATTTTAACTGAAGTAGGTGAAGACTATACCAACTTAATATATATAATTGAGGGAATTTATCTTTTATGTGTAAATTTCCAATTATTGTCTTTATTACATGCTTGTTAATATTAAGTGTATTTACTTGAGTGATTAACTGTTTCTTAGATAATATTTATTCATAAGACAATTTATTTTAGTTCCATATTGTATGATTGTGAATTCATTAATTCATTTAATCATGAAAAAACATCCATAATGAAATAACCATGAAACTTTATAGAAATAAAACAATAAATTGGTATGATTTTTGAGTTTTTACTAATGGTTTGTTTATCTAGTGGATGATAAACTAACCATCGAACTAGGGAAAAAACACCCTGAACCAATTAAGGTTAGTGTTGCATCTTTCTACTTGACCACCTATGTATCTCTCTTGGATTATTTTCCCCTCAGCTCCAAACTTGAACCACCTATAATAGCTTGGGATCTCCATTCATTACATATGATTTTACTCATGTGTAGGTGAGGGGAACTAAAGGATTGGTTAAGGGGTATGCATAAAAGAAACCATAGGCACACATACCCTTACATAATGAGAGGAGAGATGAAACACATGCCAAAAATTTAGTTTGATAATAAATTAAATGAAACCAATCACATTCAAATATCTGGTCTAGGCTCATGATCATCCACATGAAAACAACACATTACACATTTAATAAAATTATCATTCAATTATAATCGTTATTATTTAAGATAAATCATGCTCAAATCAATTAATTATCTTCTTTAATTAATCATTTTTTATCTTAATTATCATACAGATTTCTTTGAGATTCTCATCCATCATAATTTTAATCAAATTAAATAAATTTATTTAAAATTGATTGTTCATAAAAATATACCTTGGAGGCAACATAGTGAGTACCCGTCCAAACTACCCAATGTGTATTATACTCGTATACTGTTTACTCTTGAAATGTGCAACATAAATTAATTATCATGTAATATCATGATGCGTACTATCAAATTAATGATCACATGGTTTGCATGTTTTTCTACGTAGCATGTAATGCTTCAATACACATAGAGTAATAACTGTAATATGAATTATACATGATATGTAGATCCAAACATTATGTAGAAATTAATTAAACATTTATATATATAAAAAATCCATCACGTGGAATTCCCTAGCAACTTAATGACCACATGAAAGTACATGTTGATAAGGTTTGTATAGTATAATAAATTAATTTTAATTATGCTTAATTTAGTAAAATTACATGATGTGTACATTTAAGATACATGACATGTATTATTCTCACAATCTGTCCACGACACATGCCTAGGGACTTAGCGTGTAACTATTCCATACATTTTTTGGAGTACATGGCATGTACATGGGCTACACAACATGTGGTCTACGAGTTACATGGTCACCAGTCATGTATTTCGTGTAAGAAGATACACGACCCGTCTATGACTAAAGGAATACATGCCATGTACAGATGTTACACGATGTGTACTCTGACTGACAGTGCACCAGGATGGCCCGATCAATATATGGTATATAATTAAATTCACAACGTATAATAAATGCACATGACTTGAATTAATTTTGAATTAATTCTTGGTGTATTAAAAACTAGTAAATGGTGTGTACCTCTAGGTTACATGGAGTGTACTCTTATGTTATTTGGCCAGACTCTTTAGTACCTCCAGATGAAATCTTTGAATTTATTTCATTCATAAAATTAATAGATTTGATTATATTTATGAGAAACAAATAGAAAGAAATAATATCTCTCAATATAGATTAAAGAACGATTAAAATAAAATTGAAAACAAATAATAAATTCATAAATCAATCAACTATATTTAAATAATTATAAATAATTATGTGACCGCTCTGATACCACTTGAAGGTTCTAGGCATAACAAAAGTGCGTGATGGGTCATTTCCAAATTTTATTTTTGTCATGATCAAGGGATAATATGAGATCTACATGATGATAAACACTGTTATCAACCGAATTGAATCAAAGAATATAGATAATGGATAAATGTCGGAACCAAAGCCCAAGATCATCACATATTATTTATAATTAATTTAAACAATTAAAGAATTACCTTATGTGAAATTATTTCTTCATTGACAGATCTAACAAAGGATCTACATCGCACCATTATTACATTATAGGATTCAATATTAGATTCCATTTAGTGGCGATCCACATGTGATTCATAAATCTCTTAAATTCGCTATAGGAATCTCTAAGTGCTAGCACAATAGATCCTATTGCTTGCGTCGTTTTCCTTTGATCACCCCCAAAATCGCTTCTAAAGGATTTTTCTTGATATCTATAGACTTTATAGTCGAAGGTGGAGGAAGATTTCTCTCCATTCTTAGAAGCACTCTTGGAGAGAGAGATGGCTAACACTTAATAGGATTCTCTCCATATCTCATTGTGCACAATAAAAATTAACTGGCTCTATCGAAAAATAATATAATTTGATTTATATACCGATAGGGTTAGAAATAAATAATTACACAAGTGACCTTTATTATTTATTTAATCCTTGCAGAACCCCATGTATATAATAATAATAATAACAATATCATATCTTGACATGTGCTAAAATCACGAATTGAATTAAATATTATTTATTAAAATAATATTCAATATATATTATTTCTTACTGGACTATTAAACTTGATCCTCCATTCCTCCATAACATTTATCAGGTCTTGAATAATAAATATTTATTTAATAAATAAATATCAATGCATTATTCACTAATTAATAAATAAATATTATATTTACTAAATAGAAAATAAATATATATTTAATACTCTGCTCACATAATATTCTCTTGAATAACTGGTGATGGAATATATATGATTAAGAAAACATGAATAATTATTAAACCATGCGTGGAAATAATATTTATTCAGCTTATTAAATAATAAATAATAATATATTATTTAATTGAGATTTTGGATACACTCAGTGTGTGACCCTCTAGGCCTCTTTCTCAGTGCCATTAGGCAAAGTAGCCTAAAGTCCAATGTTAACATCTAACAACACACCAAGACTCCCATAGAGAAATAAGTTAATTTCATAATGAAATATTTCTTCATATGGATTATTACTATGTAATATAATCCCTTTATCATGATATCTCTAATCAAGTAGGTTTCATGCTGGTGTCATCATCCTATACGCTCGATGCCTCTTTCTTTTAATTTTTGGAAATCAAACTTGCCTATATAATACCATGACCATGGATTTATTTAGGCTATATAATTTCCATCAAAGGGTCTAAGATATCAACTTTCATTAAATAACAGAAGAAAAAAATCCTTTATCATATTATCCATTAATGAAATATTAATCATGACGCACCCAATGTATCCTACCTCACTATGAACATATGTCATCACAATTTTCATCAATACATCAAAGTGACTTATAACACTCATTAATAATAATATTAAAGTTTAAGGATCAATACACTCGTATGAAGATAGGAAAATCCAATGACACATATAAATGTGGATGTACTACTGGTGAGTTTCATTCTCATAATATTCTACATTGGATATTACCAAGGGAATACATCATGAGAAGGTGCCTCAAAGTCCTATGAGTCTCCACCCTTAATATCCTAAATCATCTGAGTCTCTCAAATGATTTCATCTAGTTATAGAACGTATATATTTTAAGAATATTTTTCCCGGAACTTCTGGGTTTTCATCATAATAGGAAACTGTTATGACCTTTCAGTGTGATAGTTACTCTTAGGAAATTATCACACACTATTTCATGTAGAAGAATAATAATGACGTGATAAGGATTTTATTAATATTCAAAATAATGAATACAAGTTATTATAAAGTACACATAAGTTGGTTCTAGGGCACCAAATCAAACACAATATCATTATAGTTAAAACCCTAATTGTTTCCCATGATGCTAGATCCTTTTTAGGATGTTTTATGGGATTCTATTATGTTCATAGATTGCATCCCCTAACTGGTGATTTTTTATAAGAACATTTTCTTTGTTTTTCATATTGGTTTATATTGGGAACTTTGAACATTAATTTTTTTTCAATTATAATTTTATTCAATTTTAGATGGATTTATAAATGATTTGGAAAAGGTGTTTTAAAATCAATGTGATTAGTGTTTTATAAAAGGGTATGAGGCCTGAAAAAATGATTTTTAAGTGATTGTTTTTATTTAAGACAAGTAAATAATATTTTATAAAATTATTTTAATGTGATATTGCCTTTCACACACATGGTGAATGAAAAACCATTTTCTATTTATATTTTTAACTAGCATGAATGAAATGGTCCTTTGAAACGGAATTTCATAAACTCATTGGTGAAATCCCACTGGACGTGTTTTGCTCACACCCAACATATACCACTCGGTGTCTGAATCTCTTATGTATTTCTGAAAGTTTCCCTGACTATGGTTCAGTTTCTGAGGGAGTTTGGTTCGAGTTGGATTGTTGGTGTCCAGTTGGATCATGGTAAGTGACCATGGGTCATGAGGAGGCTTTTGGGTAACAATTTTGTTTTATTTTTTTATTTCATTATTTGGGACTATTATGTATCAGCCTTTTAGGTCAGACCTTCTTTTTTTGTTTAATTGTATACGGTTTCCTACTTTATATTTAGTTCTTACTTGATGCCATGTTTGATTTGATTATTTATTAATGTTGTGAGTAATCTGATTTAGTTGTTTCTTCCATTATTATTTCTGTCTATATTTTATTTATTTATTTTGATGTGTGGATTTCCAACATAGAGATGAGTCATGCTAGATTTTTGGGAGGAATCCTGGTTGGTTAATTTAATTTAGAGGGTGAAATCATCCCAAATGTTATATTCTTGATACCCCGACACAAGTTTATAGCTTGTGGGGATTGAGAATTACCTTATGGTTAGTGGTAGATTGAGTCGGGTGTTGGTTCAAATGGCATCCCAGGTTGGTTTATTACAAATGGAATCAGAGTTTGGTTTCTCCAAGGCCTAGATTCTTACGAATCCCTCTTTTTATTTGAAAATTTAGGTAGTATGGAGAAAATAGTGTCAGAAATTGAGAGGTAGGTGCAAGGAGATCATCATGAACTCTTTCTCATCCTGAGCCTTGAGTTTCCAAGGATAATTTGGGGTTTGATCTTGAATTTGAGTTTTTTAATGGTTATTTTTGGATGCGTTTTGATATGTGATTGTGATATTTATATCCCCATTTAGTATACTAGTGATTTTGTGTGTGTGTGTGTGTGTGGGGGGGGGGGGGGTCACTTGAAGATTTTGGGGTGAAAATGAGAGGAGAACCAAAGCCTCACGGTTGGATCACATAGTCTGGAAAACCATACAGATCTCACAAATATGGGTTTATAAACATGATAGTTTTTATTACACGGTTGACGTACAGTTTTCCAACCCGTGTGGCCAAACTGCACAAAGTTCTACTACCACCCTAGATTTGATTTGATGTTTTGGTTCCCTTGCTTTTTGAATAGACTTCGATGGCGCCACCATTGTTGTGAGGATAATTAGAGAGTTTTTATAGTGGTTTGATGTTATAAAATAGTGTTCTTGATTGATTCTTTGTGTCTTGTGCTTGGTTTGCTATTTAAAAAGTTGGTTTAGTATTTGGAAATTTATTTTGAATGGAAAATGAAATTTTATATATTAAATGAGATTTCAAAAACTAATTTTTTTAAGGGAATAAAGGGTTTTTGGTGCTTATGAAATTATTTAAAGATGATTTTTATTCTACACCCCTTTTTATTTATAAGTTTTGGTGTAACACCCCATGATTTTAAAAAAAGAAAATTATATTTGATAGCATAAAGGACACGCAACACCGAGCTTAAACGAGAATGTAACACCCCAAGAATTTACGATATATATTTTTTAAATAAATTTATTCTCTTAAATAGCTTGTGGTACATGAAACCCTAATATTTTTATGTTCTATAACATATTCGACATACAACACTGAACTTAAACGACCTATGATATATATCATCGTTATAACCTAGCCATTAAATTGATGAGTATGAACAATACTAACTAATTTATTATATATATATATATGTATTACTAAATATAAATTATTGATAATTTTTTAGTAAATAATCAATTAATTTTCAGTAACATGATTTCATTATTCAAAAATATATTTTCTTCAATAATGATTTTTTTATTACTTTTCATGAAAAGAACATTATAATCAATTTTTGAAACTTTTATAAAAACAATATAATAAAAATAACTTCATTTTTGGAATTATAATATCAAAATTAACATTGGGTGAGATTTTAGTATTTTTTAGAAAATATTGATTTTTCAGTGAATAGTGAAAATACTGATTTTTGTAAAAATGTCATTTTTTTCAATAAATTAAGCAATTTAAAAGTAAAAATTATTTTTAATATGTTTTAAACTAACATAAGTATTATTTATTTAAATTTAATCTTTTTAATTAATTTTTAATCAACTTTATATTTGTTTTTAGTATAAGTTTGTTTTTGGGTTTAAAAACGGTTTTTTTTCTTCTAAAAACTGTTTTAAAATGCATAATGTTTCCCCTTTTTAATTAATTTAAAAAATACATAATGAGGAATGTTTTAAATGAAATTAATATATTATATATCAATAAATTTTAATTGATATTCCTTCCAAGATTATTATTATACATACAATTAATATAAAATCATCTTGTGCTTGAAAAAAATACACCTCTCGAAAACCCGCATTCTCATAGTATCAGTGGATTTTGTTTTAAATTTAATTTTTTATAATTTTATAAAATTTATTTGATAAAATAAATTTCATTTTTAAATCATCATGTAAAAATTATATTAGGGGTAATTTTTGAGAATTTTTTGAATAAATTAATTTTTTGATGAATAGTGAAAAATATTGAATTTTAATTGAAATCAATTTTTTTAATTTATTTATAAAGTTAAATTATATTTAAATTGGTTTTAAAGTATCATTAATTTAATTATAAATCCATTAATCTAATTTAGGTCATTATAATCAATTTTATATTGATCTTAGATAAAAAAACTTCGTAAACTTTTAAACTTTCTCTTTAAAAACCCGATTTCTCATCGCGTATGCGAGATTAATTTTAAATTTAATTTCACCACTTATGTGAATGAAATTTATAAAAATGGATTATATATTTGGAATTTGAAAAATTTATATTATCTAATAAGTTCAACTTAATTTTTGACTAAAATGAATAGTGAAAACAATAAACCTTATTTACCACGATTAAGGTAAAAATAGATTTACCAGGGCTAAACTAAAAAGATAAAGTTAAAAATGGCCTATAAACTTATATAAAAACTATTTAATGAAAATATTTTGACAATTCCATCTCTATTTTTATATAATGGTCCATTTTGGACCCTTTTGACATATAAAAACATGGGAGCACTCATTAATTTTCAAAAATACCAAGTGTGTCCTCTCCCCCACTTATAAAAGGACACACCCTGTTCTCTCTTATTAAAACCTTAAAAACTCTTGGTTTCACCCAATACCTACCCAAATAACTAACCAAATTCCATCCTATTATCCTATAATCCTTAGTTTGGGTAGAAATCCAACCTAGGAAGGCCTTTGCTGGAAACCTTAGGAGGATACTTGAAGAAGTGGTAATGTTCTTCAATGAGCGTTTTTATTTTGTTTCTTTCTACACATCCTTAAATTCTTCTTAAACCATGATTATATAATAAACTCAGTATATTATATATAATTATATTTTATTATGTTAATGTAATAACCTAAATCTTTTTCCTATTCCATAAAATTAGTTTCAAAATCATTATTTGTGTGTACAGTGGACTACCGCCTCACGAACCGATGTCATTTGTTTTTTTTCCATTACCACATCTCACAGTTGGGTATGATGATATATATAAATTATATATATATATATAATATTTATAACATTATTATACCTCTATAGTCATTATATTATATATACCTTTTTACATTCCATTCTGTAGGGGATATGATAATGTCACTTGTGTGTACGACGGACTACCACCTAGCGAAGTGATGTGGTTCATTTTTCACTAATTCATTAAATGAAAGGTAATAAGGGTAAATATAATGAATATATGTGATATAAATGAAATAATTATGATATTAATGACATATTTATAATTCTGGAAAGATAATATATCATTTTCTTTTTTACACTAAAAAGATGATAACATCGTTTGTGTACGTGTGGACTACTACCTTCACGAAGTGATGTGACTCTATTTTATTTACTAAACCATAAGGATGATATATATAAGTATATTTAAATAAATAATATGGTATATATGATTCTATTATCATTATATAAAGATAAATATTACTTACCTTCTTTCCATAATGATCATTGAAAAATGGAAATGTTACTCATGCGTACGTACGATCCACTATCTCCATGATTATAACATAGACCATTTTTCATAATCATATTTTATGATTGGTTTTAAAATTATAATTTATGTATAAATATAATAATTATTTCATGATTATTATTCTGTATATGTTTATATAATGACCTCTTTGACCGCAATCAACCTACCAAATTCATTTTTGACATATAAACCAAATATGGTCAAAACATTTGACATAAGCCAAATTAATTAAGTAATCATATATAACATGGTAATAATTGAAATAAAAGGAATATTAAACTTTAAAATTTTTCTTAAAAAATTAAATAAATAATATAAATTTAATATTTAGGAAGATAAAGAACATGCGTGGTGAATCAAACTCGAGGTAAGAGTTTTCTCGTCTCAATTTTATTTCTGGGGGATATATGCCATGTTCACCACTTATTTTATTATGTGGTGTATATAATCCACATGAATTAATTTTATGATTATTATAAATTAAATTTATGGGTATTTACATATCCATTTTAGGATATCCATTTCATGGGGTTTACAATTTCAATGTTACCAAATCAGTAATGGATTTTTGTCCTAATTTTCCTTCTTTGAGATGTATGTTATGTTATACACCTATATTTTTTATGAGGTGTATATATTGAACCATTGACATGTTATATCACTAATATAATTATTTTAATGATATTATAAGTTTCATTTAGTGTTATTATTTCATGGAGATTAAGATTCAAAGTTACCAAAGTGGTAAGAGTCTTATTTTACAATCTCATTGTTTATCCAGATTGTTTATGATTATGCTTACAATGATGAGATCTTATGAACCATATCTCAAAAAACTCATGAATTATCTTTTAATAAGGTTATTAATGATATTTAAAAGTAATAATACCATTTTACCATTCTTTGGTACTTAAAATAATTGAGAAAATATTTTTAAGGAAATCCATCTTAATTTCTCTCTTTGGTCAGAAATCCATTTTATTTTCAAAATAATGTTTTCTAAAAATGTTTTAAAAAATGTTTTATTACTCTCCTATGATTTTTAAGAAGAAATTTTTAACCATGTTTTACCTTTTTAATTTTTTAAAAGGAATCTTTATTCCTTTTTTCAAACAATGCCCATTTGGATTTTTCTGAAAATGTGAAAGGAATATTCTTGTCATTTTCCAAACAAGGAACTTTTCTAACCCTTTTACAATGCAAAAAAATGTTATTTTTAACTTGTACAACATGTATGGAATTAACCTCAATTATGACCAACATTTATTTGAAGCTTCTTTTTCAATTTTACAAGGATCTTTTTAAAGAAAATGTTTTCATAATATTTTGAAAATTCTTAATTTTTAAAAGTGATTTTCAAAGAAAAAGGATTTTAAAAATGGTTTATGTTTTAAATTTTTTTTTTTCAAGAGGAGAGGATATTTTTATTAATAAATGTTTTAAATAATTTTTAAAAAACATCCTTTATATGTTTCTAATGTTTTTTTAATGAAAATTATTTTTACAATATTTTATGAATTTTGATGTTTTTAAAAGTGATTTAAAAATAAAAAGTTTATTTTCTTGAAAAATGTTTTTAATGATATTTTAATGGTATTTAAATTCATTAACATCAACAAAACTTTTTGTTACTTATGATCCATTGAGGATATTTTTTAATGATTCCATCCTTATTATTTATCTGGATGGATTAAGATTATTTCCAAGATATTGTTATGGAACCCATTTATTTTCCATAAGTTAACCATGTTTCAAAGAGATTGTTATGGAAACCATTTATTTTCCATGGGTTAATCTTGTTTCAAAGGTATTTAAATGTAACCCATTTCTTTTCCATGAGTTAATTAAATTACATAAGAATAATGTTTGTTTCTACGAGTTTTATGATGAAAGATATATGTACTTTTTTCATGTTTTGGTTCTTAGAAATTATATATGATGGATGAACCTAGATAATGTTGGGTGATACCATTATAGATTATCTTATGGGTATGACTATATAGCGCTCTAATTCATTGGGTAATGATTATGTTCTTTGGAGAATTATATTATAATTCAGTTGTATGATTATTTCAATTGTAAGGGTTCTATAAGGGTTCTATAAGTATTCTATGAAGATGATGCCCCAAATTAGCACCATGTTTTGTCTATGATTTCTATGAGTTTATGATGTTTCATTTGATTAAGATTGATATAACATGCCTCGTGATTATTTATTTTAATGACTCCTTCCTTTTTTAAATACTTATTCCATGTTTTCATGTTTGATGACCCATGTATTGATGGGTATGATTATTATTATGTTATACTCATGCACTTTGATTATGTCATCACACCATTATGTTATTTTTATGCTCACTAATTAAATTCATTTGTTAATGCTTACATTTTTCCTTACTGATCATTTGAGATCACCCTTTTTATGTTTCATTTTCTCAGGTTATAAAGAACGAGGTTGAATGAATTATTTCTAGAAGAGATTTCATATGGACAATGATGATGTCTTAATGTGAAAAAAGAAAACCTAGGTTAATTGGGAGAAATTATCTTTTAAATTCATGGGAATTATTTATGTAAGGGTTTTTCCTAATTCTCTAAATCTCTAAAACTAAAATATCCTTGAGAATGTAAGTGATCCAAGTTTTTCTTTTTAGATTATAAGGTCTAGATGAAAAAATTGGGTTATATTTATTGATATAAAATCCATAAACATAAAGTTTATGAATTTAACACTAGATCTAGGAGTACGGGTTCTAGGCTGTTATATTTGGTTTTTGAAATCGGGTGTCATGGTTTGTTTAAAAGAGGATTTTTGGAGAGTTCACAATGTTTTATAAGTGGTTTATTTTATTATGAAAATTGGGTAATGTTTTGAGAATTTGGTGATAATTATTTGAAATAAACAATGGGTTTTCCTTTTAAACAACTTGGATGTCTTGTTTTAAACCCTTTTGGTGATTTTAAGGAAAATTATTTTTTATGGATTTTATTAATAATGTAAAATTATTTCAAAAAATTATTGGTTTATTTTCAAATAATGAGTGTCTTGAAAAATGATTTGAAGATCCTTGAGAAAGAATGGTGGGCTTAAAAAAAGAGTTTTAATGGTGTTTTTTTTATGTTTTTCCTTAGTGGCTTGTTTGTTTGAATTATCCACCTTGGTGTATATTGGGACTCCTCAGTGGAGTTATGAAATATGAATGGTATCGATTCAAGTTTTGTGATTCGTAGTTTTGGCTCCCAAAATGGTCTTGAGATAATGTAAAAATCTCTTTCTGAGGGTAAGCCTTAGGGAAGACCCTATTAACATCTTAGTGTGTCTCTTCTAGTTTTTGGATTTGCCTAGAATTTTAAAGGGGTGGTATATACATAATCTCCTTTGACTTAGGATTTATTGAGTCACTATCCTCTTCGAGGTGATCAAGGTTCTTTTGGGGAATTTTTTTATCTAGTTTGTCTTTTAGAAATCTGATAGGTTGATATTCTTGGGTTGGTTTTGGGAGATAGATTATTTTAGGATGTATTCTTGTAAGGCCTGGAGTGAATTGAAAGTTTTGAGTTTCTTTTCCAATCGATGTGTTCTAGGTGATTTTTTTGTTCCTTATGTGTGAGGTGTTAATTTTCATGGTGGTTTTACCTCTTCCTCGGTGTTAGCCCTCATTTATTAAGTCTTTCATGTGATGGTTGCTTTGGTTGGTTGTTACTTAGTTTAGATTTAGGTGATTATAGGGTGCGTGGTTTGGGTGACTTGGAAAGAAATGGAACCAGTTGAGATAATGTACTGGTCGGTTTCAATTTGGATCTTGTTGGCCTTACTATAGTGTGGTGACCCATGCATGAGGTCTTAGATCTCCCTTTCCATTTAGTCTTGTGACTTAAGGATATAACCCATGTTGTTTCCTTGAAGAGGCATGTTTTTTGGGGTATTTATCCCTTTGAGTGATGTTGGATATGAGGGCCTTGAGAAACCTTGCTTGGTGATTATTTGAATGCTTTCATTGGGATGGACACTTTTGTGGATTTGAGTAGGTTCTTTGGTGGTTAGTTGTGGTTATTGGCATTTTTTGGACTCTTTAGATTTGTTTGAGGAATCATTGTAATTTTTTTAATTATATCTTATGTGGTTTATTTGAGTGGTGTTAACCATCGTTTTCACCACTTTAGAAGAACTCTAAGTGGTGGGGAGACCTCTAGTAGTCTCTGGATTCTGAGACCTTTATGTTTAATATTGATGAGTTGGTTGTGCATAGAGATGTTTATAGATATTTGAGGTTTTTTGCACTGATTTTGGGATTGATCATATGAAGTGTTATACTTATTGCGGGATCCTTTAGAGTTATTCCTTGACCCTCCCACCTATTGTGAAAATGTTTCCTTTTTTGGGTTTTCTTTTTTTATACTTTTATGAATGATTTTCCAAGGATAGAAAGTAACATATTGGGGATAATTGTGACAAACTCATGTTATTATACTGTTTAATATTATTTAATTTTGTTTTATATTTATGTTTCTTATCATTTCAATTTTTTTGGTGTTTTGGGAGTTTCTATAAAATTTCAGACCTGGATTGCAGTGGGTTACACCATAGCCCAGGGAGGCCATGTCGTAGTGGATAGCCTAGGGTCCCTAGATCTATCTGACCAAGGTGATTCATGATATAGATTAGATAATACATCTTGTAGGGTGTGTGTGTGGTGGACTCCATGACTTACCATGTAGGGATGAGACATGGACACCTGGGGACCTTATAGACTTGACTATGCCATACCTGGAACCTTCATGCCATAGCCGTTGGGCTATGCTGCTGGGGTTCTTGGATGGGATGCATTGTTCCATAGCCTAAAGGGATATGCATCAATGCCAGTCTACCTAGTTTTTTAGATGGAATTTACCCTTTTTTTCTCTTGGGTTTTTAGGGATTTTAAACCTTTTCCCTCCTCCTTTCTCATACAAACCAATCACATCCAAGGAAGCCTCCCTACCTTTTCCCCTATTTGATTTTGGGATCCTCTATGATGATTTATTTGGGTTCCTTCTCTAGTAATCCTTCCTTTCCCACCCTCCTTCATTTCCTTCTCTTATTTTTCCATTTCCTCTTGGCTTACCCCTCACTCACAAACCCTAATTTGATTTTTTTACCATTATTAGGGGTTGAGGTGGGTTCTAATGCATGGTTTTAGATTCTAAGGTTTGTAGAGGAAATGATATTTATTTGTTGAGTGTTATCCACCATAGGTGATGCGTTTTAGAATGGTTTCATAATGGGTTTTCCTAATTTTATGCTTGATGGTTAGATTCCCTATCATTAGATGCTTGATGGTTTTAAATTATTTAATTTGTTAAGTAAAATGTATATGTGATAGTTGAGGTGAATTTCATAAATGTTTTTGGAGTTATCCACTTGGAATAAAGGGGTTTTATGCTTTTCTTGGTTTTTAAATAGTTGTTTTAAATTTAAAGTGTATTTAAATGATTCCTAAGAGGTATATTTTAATTGAAAGAAATGTTTTAAGGAATTTGACCTTGTTTGGGTCTATGGAAATGGAAAAGTTGATTCTTCAAAGAGGTTGTTTGAGTTTAATAAGTGATTTTGATATTTAAATGGTTTTAAAGGAAGAAATATATTTTAAATTGGATTTAAAATTATTTATAAACATTAGTAAGGTATCTTGGAATCTCAAGCTTATATTTTTAAAGGCTTGATTTCCACTTTTAGGAGTGTTTCTCAAATGTATGAGACCCTCTATTGATTCCCTTTAATTAGGTTGTTTATTATGGATTAATACCCCTTAGGGGAAAGGTTATATTGTTGTTATTTATTTATACTTATGAATTAGATGTGAAATAGGATGTTTCATGTGAGGTTTTTGGAAGTGAGATGTGGGATTTTATATATTGTGTTTATTTATTGACCATGTGAAGATTTGTTGACTTGTTTGTTTCTCATATCCACTTTGAGTTTTTATGGGAACCTTGAAATCCAATAGAATTCCTATATGTATGTTACACTAATATGGTGGAACTCACTAGATAGTTACCTAGTAGAGTTTCTCTCTCCTTAGGGTTGCTTTGTTACCAGTTACCCTTGAGAGGGTGCTAGACGGTGATTGTCCCAGTTGCACTAGGGCTACCCTAGATAGAGTGCATTTCGATGATACCCAATCTAGTATTGTTCTAGTTAAAACCATAAGTGTTTCCTATGTCAATAAATCCTTTTTAAGATGGTTTAGGTGATTCCTTTATGTTCTTTGATTTCATCCCCTACCCATTGATTTTTTATTGCCATCGTCACTATGGTAGGTATGTTAGTTTATATTGGGTGACCTGTGCATTTAATTTTGTTTTAGTTTTGGTATTTTTTAATTTTATATAAATCTGTAAATGATTTGGAAAATATGTTTTAAAATTAAAGTGATTAGTGTTTTATAAAAATGGGTTGATTCCTAGAAAAAATCTTTTGAAGTGATTGTTTTCATTTAAGATAAAAAATAAGATTTTATAAATTGCTTTGAATGTGATATATGATTATGCACATGTGGCGAATGAAAAAAATATTTTATATTTATAGTTAAAAATTATAATTAATTAAATGGTATTTTTAAAATAAATTACATAAACTCTTTGGTGAAATCCTGCTGGGCGTGTTTTCTCACACCCTTTATATGACACTCGATGTATGCATCTCTTATGTAATTATATCAGGTTCCCTAGCCATGGTATAGTCTCTATGGGAGTTTGGTTCAGGTTGGACCATTGGCAGTCGGTTGTATCATGGTAAGTGACCATGGGTTACAATGATGATTTTGGGTAGCAATTTTGTTGTGTTTTTTATTTCATTATTTGGGACCGTTATGTATCGGCCTTATAGAAAAAACCTTACTTTTTTGTTTAATTTTATGTAGTTTCCTACTTTATATTTATTTATTTCTTGATGTAGTGTATGGTTTTATTATTTATTAAATTAACAAGTACTTTGATTTAGTTTACTATTTTATTATTGTTTCTATTTATATTGTATCTGTTTATTTTGATGGAATGGATGCCCAATGTATGGATTGGTCATGCTAGATATTTAAGAGGAATCCTAGGTGGTTAATTTAATTTAGAGGGTGAAATAATTCGCAAGGTTTTGTTCATGATACCAAGGCACTAGTTGTTAGTCTATGGTAATCAGGAATTCCCTTCGGGCCAGTGGAAGACCATGTCAAGTGATGATTCAAGTGGAAGCCTAGGCCAGTTTGTTACAACAAACACTATAGATAAGGATTCAGTGTTACTCTTAGATTAATTGTTAAATACCATCAATACAATGATACAATTAAACAAATATTCCCAATTCCTCTTTATAAAGGTAATCATCTGGTCAAACAAGTTGTACTACCATATGAGAAACAAGGTCAACCATCTGTTGACTTCACCACTTTTCTGAAGATTCCATTGACTCAACCGCCATAGCCGGTGGAATGTTCACAACCCCTATACGATAAAATCACCAAATTATAAATAATAATTGGAAGTTTACCAACTTTTGGTTCCTGAAGACTCATGTTTTGAAGACTCTGTTGATGTATCCTTGACTAGGATGTGATAAACTTCCAGAGTTCCTTCTTTTGGTGGGTTGAATCTGGTGCCTTAAATAAACTTCACAATCCCAATATAGACATGGGAAGTGTAACCTAAAGGCAACACTAGTAAAATACCACAAGTATATACCCTCTCAATTACTCATAACTATAACTAGAATATGATAACTCAGAATTAAAACCCAAATAACTTGACTCTTCTTGATCATCACAAAATCTCACTTGAATCTATTCTTGGTTTAGGTTCATACCCTTAAATCCCATCTTAGAGAATATTTCATTCCACCAATATCTCTCTAGATTAAAAAATTTATAACACTTTGTATCCATATCTCATCATCTTAAAACCTAATCAATATGATCACACCAAGATAATACAAGGTCTATATTAAAAGATATAAATTTGAACACATAATAATTGGAAATATCATGGCTGCCTCATCTAATCTCCCCTGGAATAATATTTAAGGGTATATTTTCTTCCATGGTATTTCAATAAAAGATGAACTCGCTACCATATTCCATGATTTTTCACCTAAATATGTAGAGAGTTAGAGATGTTTCCCATAATTCACATATTAATGGTAAAACTTCAACTAGTCTTCTATGATTCGTAGATCAAAGATAATGAATTGCATTTCCATCATCACACATAATGTGACCAAAGGAAAAAAAAGAAATTAAGGGTCGTGTTTCATATTCTCCACATATGTACTAAAAACTTTACATGAATTGATATTCCGTACTGCTCAAAACCCCACCATTATGAACTTTCAAGATCATTGGATCACGACCTCATAGGTAAGGGTAATCAAAATAAATCTCATCAGGCCCACAATAATTCCTAATATATACACATGAATCCATGCTAATTATTAGACCAAAACAAAACTCTAAATATATGTTTCCATGGGAAAAGGAACCCCTAAGGATTCTATTGAATATTCCTAAGACATCAAAAGTACCCCAAGGAACTCACCATGGGCCCTCTCCCATCATCATTATCATCATAAATTTTTATTTGAAGGAATAAGAGTTCAAGGTGGTCTAAAAAAGAATATGGGAGAGAACCAACACCCTTAAAACACAAAAATCCTTTCAAAGGATCTACCCAAGGAAGCCAGTGAATCAACAAAAATGTTTTCATCTCTCTAAGTATGGTCAAAATTGGTTCTTTTGGGGAAAATATTATGGCATCAACAAATGATGTAGGTTATTTTCCATAGATATGAAAAAGGATTGTTGAGAATTTTGAAAACTATAGCTGATTCAAGCTTAATGTAAGATGGGAGAAGGTCCTTGACCACACATAGAGAGATTATAATATCCAAAACTTATGATTTATAAAGGATAGGTGAGAATGAACTAAAAGGATTTGAAAAAATAAGAAATATGTCCCTCACTTGGTTTCAAAACTCTCCGCCCCCGCCTTTATACCATTATCATAAGAACCATCTAGGTTCAGTTTGATTCCATGAGTAGGGGGTTCCACTAAACCCACTTCCTTTTGGGAAGAATTATTTTTGGAAAAGGGATGCACATAGAACTCCATATCAACTGATCCATGAAGGTCACACAATCATATTCTTTGTGTAATGCAATGAGATCCTTTAATTATTTGATAACACACATAACCAAAGAAGAAGGAAAATATGGATAATGGTCAAATGTTACCTTGTTGTGCCCCTACCAAACTTTACCAACATATATGCATGATTATGATAAGACAAATACATAATTTCAAAGATTTTGTTGTATATCCATGAAACTAAGAGTGTATAAAGTGTTTAATTGAATCCAAATTGAGATAAAGGTCAATTTATATATAAGGAATCTCATTTTATTCAAAAGGATTTTGTTTTGTATGACATTTCCTTAGTGAATTTAAGGGATAGGGGAACACAAACACTTATGATATATAGAAGAATATAAACTACCATCCAAGGATTCCATGAGCACCAGTCATTCGGTATCAGTAGAGAGGGTGATAATATATGCTAATTATTTGTCTTGATTTTCAAGGACCATTTCCAACTAGAGGTTTCATCGTTGGGCCGATTGAAGATCCAGGCCAGGGGTTGGGAAACTAGGTAATTAGAAGATTTTATCTATTAAATTATCCTTACAAAATAGATTTATCCCCTTTTGATGATATATATTGGATGATTCCGAATGATAGGAAGATATTGGGTAATAATATTTTAAATAAGAGGACTATAGGGGAACAAAGAGAGTATGGAAATGGTGGTCAGGTGACCATAATTTTTATGATCATAGCAAGCCTAGAGAATTTTCCATTCCCCAAATTCCCAATCTAGCTTAACTTGTACTAAATTCATGGAGATATCCAAGATATAAAGATTGAGACCACCTTTATTCATGGGAAATGTGATGCATTTCTAGATAACCCTATGTGATCACTTATCTAATCATACACCTTATAAGAAATTGGGGAAAAGTTTCTCAAGGATATTGAGAATAGTCTTGGGAACTTGGAGAATTGAAAGAATATAAACTAGGATTAATGTGAGAATGATTTAAATAAGAGTGATTGTATCAATGAGGTAAAGGATATGCTTTTTCTAGTTTTTTATAGGAACCACCACCTTATAATCTATAGGTTGGAAATGGTAGATACTTTTGCACCTAGTAAGAATACGAGAACCTAAATTAATAAAGGGAAATTCATTCTTTTGTAAACTGTACCACTATTTGAGTATCTTTATTCTCCTAGTAGAAGATATATTTGAGAAATACAAGCCACTTTTTCCTTCATTATCATATTGTATGCTTCATTTACCATACAAGGATATAATATATTTAAATTCCACCACTAATTGTTGAATGTAGTTTATAAATATAATAATTTATTATGTAATAAGGAGATGGGAAACTTCAGGGAATCCATAAATTTCTAATCTACCAAGGGATCATTCATTTAAAATATGGTCAAGGTTTCAACTAAATTCTCCTTGGGAAATTATAAACAAGCATGTCATCTATGGATCACCTTCGTAAAGACCACATACATATTAAAAAGATACAAATCACCAGTACATAAGTTTAATAGAGAACCGGGGGATGGCATAAAACTAAAAAGAAGGATGAAAACAACTTGTGATAATTCAATCCCATGGAGAAATTTGAGAATGAATCCCCACTCTATTTTTTCATATGCCTTTTTGATTTCCTCCTTAACCATGGTATTCCCTCTATGAACTTTATTATCAAGGTTTATGTTTATCTCCTAACAAAGGGTCACTAATTCCTAAATAATTTTTCCTAGAATAAATCAATACTTCTCCTCAAAGATAATATAAGGAAGAAGAAGATAGATCCTATCATTAATAATCTTTTATAACATTTTGTATGAAAAATTTGATAAGTCGATTAAGTGAAAATGTTGTAAAAGGAACAAGTTATTGATTTTTAAGATAAGAACTAGAGTGATAAAGTCATTGATATGGTTATGTAACATCCCTTGAAAAAATATTTCATTAAATTTATGATATCATGTTTGATGACATTTCATACCATGATATACAAAGACCCTGGATATCTATCATGTATGGGAGAACTACCTGTTCCATGAATCCTCATAAAAAAAATTCTTTAAAATGAGAGTAACTAAAAATGGTATTATATTCAAATAGAATAATATGTGAAATAAAATTGAATAAATCATGGTAGTTATCTATAATAGTCATGTTCATAAGAAGGTTAAGTACATATATGTTTGCTATGAGAATAAATGAGAAGCATTCAACCGACATCAAACTAAGCTCTTGAATGTTATTGATGACTGATCCTTATGATAATTTATGATTTAAATTATCAAGGAAACATATATCCTTAATACAAGCTTTAAAATAATCCACATTCCTATCTCCCTCATTGATCTAGAGTTCCCTATAGCGATCTTGATCCTTACTATCCTTCTAAAGTGACTGATCTTTTAGAATTTTTTATTTTTGAGAACAAACTTGAAATGCTTGTTCATACCATTAGACTTTAAGTATTTGGATAATATAATGAATTTATTTGCTTAATTTTGGTATAGAGGAAGTAATAATTTCATTTTTTTGATCCAATTCCCAAAAAACATTTATTGATTCATCACTAACCCCGCTCATGAAATTCTCTCTAAGCATTTATAAAAATTAACCTAAGAAATTTTCAGGTTTTATAGAAGATCAAACAATGCATATTTATACAGTGGAAGTAATTATAAACCAATACCAAGGTCTCCATGAATAAAATATATTAAATGAGTATAATATGGAATTGAATAACTTATAAAAAATTTACCTTTCACCATGGTAGCTACTGCAACACCTTTTAAAAACTTTGAATATGCTTTATGATTATCACTAAAGTGAAAGAATAAGGCCTCCCACCTTTAGAGATATCCCTAGGCTAGATGGATCAATTAAACACTTGAATCGAGAATGATATTTCCTCCACAATATAGTAGCATGTCATGGTGCAAAGGAGGAAGATAGTGAGAGCTATAAGACTAGGGATCATCAACCAATATCAATAACCCACATACCTATCATCACATAGGGAAGTATTTTAATTTTAACTCATACGTTACAATGCATGAGTTAATATATCGGTCAATTCATGCATCATATGCATTAATATTCCTTTTCATTTTATCTTATGTAATTCTCCTTTGATGGAAGATTTAATTTGGAAGAAAATAATTACAAATGATCATTATGGATTGTAGTTTACACATACTACATGCCAATCATGTATTGGCACAAATGTAATATTAAGTATTTTCTTAAAAAATATACTGGAAACAATATATTCTCAATATACACTCAAGGTTACATGGGTGGAATGTAATCTCAAGGGCATATCTATCAAAATGCATCACATGTAATTTTGGAATTAGGTCCTATTCCTTTCAATCTACAACTTGAAATTAAACCTAAAATACTTTGTGCCTTTTCACCTTATATTTAATTATATATAATAACTTGTGGAATCATATCCAAAATGATTTTAGATATTTTACAAAACACTTTTTAAAAATCTATCATTAACATCACTGTATATAACATCGTATATAATACATTATGAATACCCATCCAAAAATCTCCGAGAATAACTCTAAAACACTTATAGAGAAGATATCTAATTTAAACTCAATCTATATATTGTCAAACATAGAGTGTGAATTCATGAAAATTTATAGATTTGAAAAAAAAGTGAATCAAATATATATATATATGTAAGTAAAGATAAACCTATGTAAAAGCGTTAATTCTACTCAATTTATAATGGGATCTCATGTGATCTCCATGAAACACATGTATCTTTATACCTATATCCACAAACCACATCTCATGTTCACATGAATTATCATAAGTTCTCTTTTTTCAAGACATAAAGTGACCATGGGACAAAGAGTATGACAATACCATGTAGCCATCTCATATATTCTCGAATATTTAAGTATAAACTATTATGTTTGATGAATACATCTCATGAAACTCACCTTTATAGATAAGAACATCACATTCCCCTCATCCGAGTAGATAATAAAATCATATGTACTATCCATGTGATGTGCACTCCAAATATATCTCAATTGAGAGGCCATATGTCATAATCATCATACGAAAGGAATCCCATCTTGGTTGTTCTCAAATTGATGGCATGATCGACAATATACCCAACAACCCCTGATTAGCTAGGCCACAATTAATTGTGTAAGAAAAGTATCAAAGTATGAAATTTCACATGATAGGTATCTCGAAAACCTCAGGTAATGGAGACCTAATATGATTTGTAAACCCCTAGTATACTAAATACATAGTATATGATACTATATATGGTATACTTAGTGGTCATAAAGTGCACAAAAAATAAATTTTCATTTGTGTTTTGTCTCTTGAGAATATTTTATATCACATACTAGAATCCTAATCATGTTAACTTTAAAATTTCATCACAACCTATAAAACTACTTTAAGGACATCAGTTAGGGATAAACTCAAAATAATACATTGAGAGGAAAATAATCATTATATTTCATGAAATGTATATCTATATATAAATTTATACAACCAATGTGAAATAATGATAAAATGGATATTTCCTTTTAATATGATATATTTTATATTCTAAAAATTATTTTAAAAATACTTAACAAAACCCAAAATAAGCACTAGTATATCACATCATATATGATAAACTGACTGATCAATATTAAGTTTGCTACACTTTCTAGGGTAATGTTAACTTATTACATCTATATAAAATTCCTGTCACATATTTATGTGAAAATCTAATTAAACCCTCACACTAAACTCTTTAGTGAGTAACAACTATGAAGAAAGAAATTTTGAATAATGGTGAGATTTAGGAATCACATTCCTAATATTCAACTCTTTGAATATATTCAAATTTATTAAATTCATAACATAAAAAGTTATGATGTTAACTTATGTTGTATATTCAGAACCCTTTATAAGATTAACATCATCATCATAGGAACCCTTTTTTCTATAAAACTTTTCCTTGAAAATCTAATGTAAATATTTTAATTATTTACATTATTAATTACCAAAAAATCTTAAATTACTTTAGGAATATGTGACACTCACTTTGTATTTTAACTGTAATAATCCCTTCGGAAGTAATGATATTTATTTTTCACATTAATTATATGTAACCTTAAATTTTTTTCTTATACTGTCATATATCCTAAACTCTTTAGGATATTAAGTAAAAAACACTTATATATTTTAGGATGGTATAATTTCTCATTTGTTAAATTTGAACTTCTATAAGTTCAAACATACTTCTACTAGCCTCTTAGATACTATATTCTCTTCAAAATATCATTCTATAAAAAAACTCTTTTTTGTATACGAAATAACTCTTATTTACTATAAATAGAAATATTTAACGAATAAACATCATTTTCATATCATATATGGTGTTATTTATATTTGGATATCATCTTCATTAAATCATGTTATAGATTTGAATGAATCATAAAGTGTGTGTATCAAGTAAATTCATCTCATTTTAATTAAACAATGAAAGTTTTTTAATATATTCTCAAACGATCAAAATGATACAAATGACACAAATTCTTTAATGAATCATAAAAAATTATAGTGATCCTTTCATAAAAGTCCTTAATGCACAAAATAATTTTTATTTTACATAAAATATAATCTTTAAGACCCTACCTTTAATTATTCCTTAATTTATGAACTCTTGTACATTTAAAATACTTGTAAAAATACATTTGTTATCACATAAAATTCAGAATATAAGAATTGAATTATGTAAAATTAATACCTAAATTGGAATATCCATGGGATTTCTTAGAAACCTTAAAGTATTATTATAAGTTAATATTCCAATGGATAGGCTTTACATAATGTAATCCTTGACCCTCATCCTAATTCTTTGGTTTAGGTGGTGGTCGGGACACTCCACGACGTATTTTCTTAACTCTATGGATTTTTTTACCCATTTCCATTTTTACCATCAAAATGGAACTTCCCATTTAGCTATACTCAACATATTGAGGAGATTAGGTAAAATTTTATTGAATTAATTCACAATATATTTTATAGTAAACTATCAGAACATTATCAATAATGATTGCATAATAAAATACGTAGCTATATCAAGCCTAAGAGGTGAAACCAGCCTCTTAAAGTCATTGACACACCTAATCATATTGAGCACATTAGTTGAGACTAAGGTTCCTTTTGGAATCTTACACCTAAATAGAGAATTTTAAACCTCATATCATTCACGACTAGAGCATTTTCAGGTTATTTATCATCTTATAGGCATACATGGTCTCATTTTTCTTTTTCAACTTACTTTCTATAGTTACAAGTATGAGGGTATACAATTCCAATGTATCCTTTATTTTCCTATCATAGGAATCTATATTCGATTGTTGAACACCTCCATTAGTTAGTTTCTTTTACACCTTAGTTTCCATGGTTACAAGCATGAAGGTATTAAATTTAGTTGAATCCTATAGTCACCTATCATAGGAATCTATATTTGATTATTGAACACCTTCACTAGTCGGTTTCTTTTTTAGAAGGGGTTTTTCCAACACATAAAATTTTCCCTCTTTCTTGATAACAATTCTCAATTTTTAATACTAGTCAAATAAATTTCTATATGTGACACTTTCTATGTCACTATGGTATTAATTAATTAATTAAATTAATTTTGGGCTATTTAAAATTTTCAGGAGTCCTAAGATGGAGTTTTAATTTTTTTAAGTTTTTTATACTGCGTACAAGTTATGTACGATTAAGAATAACCATGAAACAACCATGTGTGGGGGTATTTCAATGGGATAGTTCCAATTCAAATGGTTGGCACATGAGAAGTTATACTATTCAGGTTCTTAGGGAAACCATGCACCAAGGTTTTAGGGGACCAATGTGGGTTGCATGGTTTCCTCATGGTTTGGAAAACCATATAGGTAAACCATGCAGGTTTCCCATATTTGTTTTTTTTAAATTTCTACCCTCCCCCCAAATGAAATAAAATTTAAAACACACTATCCCTAACTTCTCACCTCTCTCGCATTGATCTAGGCCTCACCCTATGGAAAATATCTCATGTACGCACTCCCACTCTCCACTCCATTCAGCCTCCGTTTCCTAGATTTCACATGCTATCTTCATAAAAAAGAGTCTCTCATACTGAGTTTACTCCCCTTCTATATTTTTACCCATGATTTTACTTTCCCCTATTTCAGTGTGTGATTCTTCCAAACCCTAGGGATTTGGGGTTGTTCTATTTTGATTTAAGTAATTGGTTTTAGGATTTTTGTGGTCCCCTTATCACTTGTTTGGGAATCCACTGCTGAAGGAAATGTGTTTAAGACCATTTGGACTTACCTGACACTGATTTGATGATGTTTTTTCTTTGTAACTCCAGTGTAATTCATATTATAAATTTCTTGTGCGATTTTAAATACCTTTTTATGAATTTAAAATCTTATTGTATGATGTGGTATACTTGAAATGATTTAGAAAAGGATTTTGGTGTTTGTAATGAGCCTTGTACACAATCCAAGTTCATGTGAAATTGCATGTGTGTCTATTTAAAAACATTTTAAGTATTTTAAAATGTTTTTACATGTATTTTAATAGGTTTGGAAACCATCATTACTTTTAATTTTCCTTTAATAAATTCAAATACTTGACATAGACTTAGTCACATGTCATGTGTTCTATAAAATGTCCATTTGGATTTTCCAAAAAGGGTTTAAATATTTTCAAGGCATGTGTATACCAATTCCATTTAGATAAATGTGTTTGTGTTACTTTAAAGTAATGTTCTACAAAAACCAATAGGACTATCCCTCATTTTAAATTCTTAAGGCCGTTGGGCTTTGTGTTTTAAAAATGGGAAGTTGAGTTTTATAAATAGACTCATGGGACTATTAATTTTAAAAGAAAAAGGTTTTAGATTTGTAAATTTGTTTTTTTGTAAATGATTAGATTTAAAAATGGTTTCGAAATGTGATTTTGGGAAAAGGATTTCAAGTGGAATTTTGAAATTAGATTTAAAGGGTGCATGAAACCAAGTACCTCCTCCCTAAAAAGGTGTTCCTTTTTAAATTTGTAACACCCCAAGACTTTAAAATATTTTAATTTTAGAATAAATTTTATTTTTTTTCTATATTTCTTTATATGAAACACCATGTTAAGTTTACGCTTCACACAACATTGAGTTAGCTTGTGTTACACGCAAGATCGAGTTTTACCACCTTTTGATGGAACACCTATTTTAAAACTAAATTTTGAAACTTATATAAATTTTATTTTTTAAAAAAATTCATTTTTGACTTTTTTAATGTAAAAATTATCTTAGGGTAAATTTTTGGTATTTTTTTGAGAAGTTTCATTTTTTTATGAATAGTGAAAAATAATGCATTTTAGTTGAAAACTGCCTTTTCGTCTAAATAATTATTAATGTTAATTTATATTTTAAATTTGATTTAAAGTAAAAATAGATCAATTATATATCTATTAATACAATTTATTTCATTTGAATCATTTTTATGTTTAATTTAGACATAAAGACTTAATGAACTTTTTTGAATTTTCACTTTAAAAACCCGCTTTCTCGCCACGTATATAGGATTAGCTTTAAACATAATTTTTCAACTTATGTGAATTGAATTTAGAAAATTGAAATAAAAATTTGTAATCAGTATAATATATATAGTCTAATAATATCAACATAGTTTAAAAAAAAATATTATTGAAAGTAATTAAAACTAATTACAACGATTGGGGTAAAATTAAGCTTAATAAGAGACTAAAATTTAAACTTAATGCCCAAAATGACCTAGAAACTTGTAAAAAATCCATTAGATGTTAATATTTAGATGCTATACTACCTTTTATAGAATTTGGTTAATTATTTTATGCACATGATGTAAGGGAGACCTCTCAATAGTGTTTACCTTTTCATATTTACAAGAATGCCACTCCTCCTCCACTATAAAAAGACAGTCACCCCTCCCACTTATTCACAGCTATAAATACCTTTGTATCACACAAAATATACAAAATTAATATCCCTAAATTCCTCCCATCATCCTAGATTCATCAATTTAGTCATAAATCCAACCAAGAATCCCTTTAGTGCAAACCACAAGGAGTTACCCGAAGAAGAAGTAACTTTATTCAACATGCATTTTTAATTTATTTCCTTATCCACTCCCTTAATTTAAATTTATATCATGATTAAATAATGAAATAAATATATTAAATATACTAATATTTTGTTATGTTAAGGTTTTTACCTATACCTACACACACTTCCATCAAACGGGTAAAGAACTTACCATTTGTGTGTACGACGAACTACCACCTCAACATTGTTCATTTTTCCTTTACCACCTCTCATGGTTGGTAATTATGATGGGAAAACTATTTATATATGATATATGTGATATTTATGTTGTCTTAATACTTATATAATTATTATATAACACATAACTTATTTCTTTCCATTTTGTGTAAATAGGATAACATCGTTTGCGGACGTGTGGACTACCACCTCCTCAAAGCGATGTGATACGTTCCCAAATTACATTTAATGTACTAATGATGGGTTTAAATAAAAATATGTGACATATATGAAATAAATATGACACTTGAATTATAATATACATATATATCATTTAATTTTCATTCTTTTAAATATGACAAAGAAATGGAAGTAGCATTCATGGGTACGTATGACCTACCATCTCCATGAACGGTGCATTTCATTTTCTATATCCAAATTTTATGGATTATTATAAATACATATATACTGAATATATATTTTATTTACATAATGTTTTAAATTTTTGATATTATTAAATAATTATCTATGTAATTGTAACAATAAATAACAAGTCAAAACGTACTCGAGAAACTAGGCAATTAACCCCCAAAACAGTGAAAATAATGAAAGATTACTAACAAACGGGTAATAAGATATTATAATAAGATCATATATGATATCATAAATATTAATATGGTTATTTAATAAATTTTTAACACTCTTAAAACCATTATACATGAGTTTAAAGGATGTTCACATAAAAGGAAATGTATAGTAAGAGATTTTCATCTCACTTTTGACATATGTGATATAAATTTCATATTCACCAATTAATTATTTTGTGTGGTGTATCTAATGACCCTTTAGATAAATTATATTATAAAATTTTTTATATTCATGGTATTTTAATTTTTACTTTTAATTATCTCATCCAAAGGGTTTTGACTTGAAAATTACCAAGTGGTAAAAATTATCTTTGCAATTTCAATTTATTTTATGATTGTTAACTTTATGTTGAAACAATAAATTACTCATGAAAATTTTCCATTGGAAATAAAATTTATTTTGGATATCCATACTCTTATTTTATTGGTATAATTATTTCCTAAACTATATACCATTTTTATATATGGTGTGTACTTGAAATTTATCTAATTAACTGGGGAAATATTGGTAAATTCATATCTTTTACTCATTACAGATATTTGATAAGGAACATTGTTTATGAATTAAATTGATTATTACATATATGAGGAATGATTTTTACATGTATTAAATGCATGAGGCCCGATTATAGATATCCCCTTGATACATCGGTAGTCTCATGGGAAACATTTGTTGACCAAATCATATGTGTTTTTACCTGATATGTTATAAACCATCTTGTTAAAGGTCTTGAAAGTAAAGATAAAATGTACCTAAGAAACATGGAATCCAATAATTAAGAATTTACCTAATTTAGATTTAGTTATTATTTATCCATGAGATTTTTTCTTTGACATTATCTATGGATTTTGTTTATTCTCAGTTTATTGATTAAATGGCATGTGTTTTAGTTACTTACCTTTCCATATTGAGTTTTACTTATCCAATTATATAAATGGAATATATTCTCAGTTATTTACCTTTACATTATATTTATGCTCATTTATTCATTATTTATTCCATTTTACTTACCCTTACTGAGAATTTGAGCTCAACCTTATTTTGTTTCCATTCCCCAAGATATGAAGAATACATCTTTGAATGGGCTTTCAAGGATGCAATTAATTTCATTTTATTATATATAATGTTTTATTTACTATTTCCTAATGTAATATTGGTATAATATATATGGTATGGTTTACCAAAACCTCTAAACTGATTGATTCTTTAGGATTTGATTCCTTTTAATAATTCCAATTTAATAAATTAATGCACTAGATCTAGGTTTTGGGGTCGATTCATTATAGTTGGTATCATAGGAAGTTTGGTAAAAACCTTGGAAATTATATTTAGGTAAACATAGATTAGGGAAGATAAAACTAAGTTATAATTTAAGTATAAGTATAGAATAAATCCCAAAGAAACCGTGTTTATTATTACGAGACTATCAACACATAAAATTTTCAATTTATGATATGCATTTCACTATTTTTGGGATTATACATGATAAGATCTAATCTAGTATATTTAATCATTTAAAAATAGATCCTAGAATAATTAATGTGAACCTAACCAATGAACATGATCCAAAGAGTAAGAATAATCATTTCTTTTACGGTATCAAGCCAATATTTTGAAGGGAACTAGTCTCATAAAAAATCTCATCATATGAGGGCATAGTTTCATGTGATAACAAGATAGAGAAAGGATTATTTAATTATTATGGCTTTAGAGGGAAGCATGAGAACAAGAGGAAAATTGGGAAAAATACAGATAAAGGGAATAAGGGAAATAAGTATTTTCCCAGATGTAATAATTGTGGAAATAATCACCCTGGTCCTTTATTAAAAGGAATGAGAGTTTTCTATAAGTTTGGAGAGAAATTCCATCATGCTTGTGTTTTCAAGGATAAGAAAAAGGTTTCCAATGTAAAATACTTCAACTTCAAGGATATGGGACACTATGAAAATCAGTGTCTCAAGAGTCAAAGGAATATACCCCAAAATAGGCTAACAGATCATGGTCAAGATTTTTATACTACCATGGATTAAGAGTAATGATTAATATGCCTATGTTTGGATTCAATAATTATATAATTTGACTATTTTACCAATAAGGTATTGTTCATGAGAATTATAAAATATATAATTATTGTTCTTCAGTACTTTTTCACAAAGGATTTGAAAGAGTGTGTTGATCAGTATCGATAACCAAGAAAAGTGATTTAGTAGAAAGTTGAACATTTTTTGAAAACACATGGTTGAGGGAAAGATAACCCTAAATATGTTCCTCATACAGAGATAATGATGTTGGAATAAATAGATGATTGATATGGATAAATTAGATTTGATATTATATAATAACTTAGAACTAATTAATGATTTATTTAAAACATGTATTATACTAACATTGATGGATTTTACAACACTTTTGGATTTAAGGAATATATCTAATAGCATTTGTCTTACTTAAGGAATATGGAATAATGAATGTTTCCAATAAGGTTTTATGGTAATTCAAGTTATTACCACGTTTTAAGAGAATACATGATGAGGTTTTTCACATGTTTGGTATGTGATGATTATAGAGATACTTCATATTGTTTGGACTAATAATAAGTTCATTTTTGAAATTCAGTGACCCTCCTTATAAAGTATTGGATCAAAATATTTTGGAAAAGTTAACCGTTTATGAAATGGTTTATGTTAATCTTTAGATGAGGTTTTAGAGGTTAATGTATTAGTTCACCATATAAATTTTATTTTTCAAAAAAAAAAAAATAATTTTTGAATTCAGAATGTCAAAATTATCTTAGGGTTGATTTTTGGTATTTTTTTGAGAATTTTCATTTTTTTGATGAATAGTGAAAAATACTGCATTTTAGTTGAAAGCTTCCTTTTCATCTAAGTAATTATTAATGTTAATTTATATTTTAATTTTTTTTAAAAGTAAAAATAGATCAATTATATATTTATTAATACAATTTAGGTCATTTTAATAATTTTAATAATTAATTTAGATATAAGGAATTAATGAACTTCTGAGCATTTTCACTTTAAAAACTTGCTTTCTCCCCACGTCTGCGAGATTAGATTTAAACTTAATTTTTCAACTTATGTGAATTGAATTTATAAAAATGTATATAAAAGGTTGTAATAATTATAATATTTATATTCTAATAATAAAAACTTAGTTTTTTTACCAAAAATATTAGTGAAATTAATTAAAATTAATTACAGTGATTAAGGTAAAATTAAGCTTAATAAGGGACTAAACCTTGAACTTAAGGACCAAAATGAACTATAAACTTTTTAAAAATCCATTTTATATTCATATTTAGACAATATTCTCTATTTTATCTAATTTGGTTCATTATTGGAGGCACATGATGTAAGGGAGACCTCTCAATAGTGTTTACCTTTTTATATTTATAAGAATGCCACTCCTCCTCCACTATAAAAAGACACTCACCCCTCCAACTAATTTAAACCTATAAATCCATTTGGATCACCAAAAATATGAAAACTTAATCACCCAAAATCCATCCCTAACCCTATAGGACTCAATTTGGAAGGAAATCCAACCAATAATCCCTTTGGTGCAAACCAAAAATAGTTACCAAAAGAAGAGGTAACTTTCTTCAACATGGTTTTTTAATTTTTTTATTATCCACTTCATTTAGTTAAATTTATATCATGATTATATAATTACCTCAGTATCTTAAATGTATTGAGATGTTTTTATGTTAGGTTTTCTACCCACACCTGCACACACTTCCATTAAACGGGTAATGAACATATAGTTTGTGTGTACGGAGAATTGTTGCCTCACAAAATGACGTTGTTCGTTTTTTACTTTACCACCTATCATGATTGGGAATTATTATAAAAAATATATTTATATATGATATATGTGATATTTATTATGTCTTAATACTTCTGTATTTTTTATATAACATAGAAATTAATGCTTTTCATTTTTTGTAAATACGATAACATCATTTGTGGATGTGTGGACTACCGCCTCCTTAAAGTGAAGTGATACATTCACACATTAAATGGAATTTATTAAGGATGGGTTTAAATAAACATATGTTACATATATGAAATAAATATAATTATTTAATTATTATATACATATATATCATTTACTTTTCATTCTTTTAGATATGATAAATAAATTAAAGTACCATTCATGTGTATGTACGACCTACCGTCTCCATGAAGGGTGTATTTCATTTTCTATCTCCAAATTTTATGGATTATTATAAATACATATATAATGAATATATATAATATTTAAATCATGGTTTAAATTTTTTAGATTATGAAATCATGACATTGTTAATAGAAACAAAAAATAACAAGTCAAAACTTACTCGAGAAACTAAGGAATTAACCCCAAAACAATAAAAACAATGAAATATTAATAACAAACGAGTAATAAGGTATTATAAGAAGATCATATATGGTATCATAAGTATTAATATGTTCATATAATAATTTATTAACATGATTAAAACCATTATACATGAGTTTAAATGATTTTCACACAAAAGTAAACACAAGGTAAGATATTTTCATCTCACTTTTTATATCTATGAGATAAATGTCAAATTCACCACTTGCTTATTTTGTGTGGTGTATCTACTACCCCTTTTGATATATTATATCATAAATCATTTTATATTCATGGTATTTAAAGTTTTAATTTGTATTATCTCATCCAAAGGGTTTTGACTTTAAAATTACCAAGTTGTAAAAGTTATATTTTCAATTTCACTTTGTTTTGTGATTGTTAATTTTCTCTTGAAAAAATCATTTCCTTATAAACATTTTCCATTGTAAATAAAATTTATTTTGAATATACATACTCTTATGTGATGGGTATAATTATTTTTTAAACTGTATACCATTTTTACACATAGTGTGTACTTGAAAGTTATCTGATTAACCAGAGAAATATTGGTAAATTTGTATCTTTTAATCAATAAAGATATTTGATAAGGCACATTATTCATGAATTAAATTTATTATTTGATATATGAGGAATTATTTGGATAGGTAAGGCATGGTTGGGTCCGGGTTATAGATAGCCCCTCGATGCATCAGTAGTCTCATGAGATGAATTAGTTGGCCAAATCAGATGGGTTTTACCCAATATGTTATAAAATATATTGTGAAAGGTTTGATGGTAAAGTACCATGTACCTAGGAAAAATGGTGTCCAATAATTAATAATTTCCCTCATTTAGATTCATTTATTATTTATCCATGATATTTTTTCTTTGAAATTATCTATGGATGTAGTTCATTCTTAGTTTATTGATTAAATGCCATGTGTTTCAGTTACTTAATTTTCTATATTTATTTTTTATTATTCATTTATATAAATGGAATGTGTTCTTAGTTATTTACCTTTTCATGATAGTTATTCTCATTGATTCATTATTTTTTCCATTATAATTACACTTACTAGGCATTTGAACTTACCCTTATTTAGTTTCCTTTCCCCAAGATATTAAATAAGAAATATTTTAATAAGGTTTCAAGGATGAAGTTTATTTCATTTTATTATGTATCATGTTTTATTTTATATTTTCTAATTTAATATGGATTTCATATATGAAATATGGTTTTCCAAAACTACTAAACTAATCGGTCATTTAGGATTTTATTCCTTGTAATCATGTTAATTTAATAAAGTAATACACTGGCTCTAAGCATCTAGGGTGGGGGAATTAAAAAAGGGATTTTGTTAAATGGTTGGGTTCCAAGTGGAATTTCACAATGTTTTGAAATATTGGTTTTAAAGTGGCATTTGAAATGATTTTCAAGTGAATTTCAGAATTAAACTATTGGAAATTGAAGTTATAGCCACAGATCTATATCCATGGTTTTATATATACATGGCTATTGTATGTTTATAGCCACAGTTTAATTATCTAACCGTGGCAATTTTTTTTTCACATAAGCGTCGAGATCCTCCTCCCCCGATACGCGACCCCTCCTCCCCAACCTCTCCTTTCCCTCCTCCTCCCTTGAGCTCCTCCCCACCGAACACCACCGCGACCTCCTCCCTCGAGTTCCTCCTTGCCGAACACCACCATGAACTCCTCCCTCAAGCTCTCTGTGACCTCCTCCCTGCTGAAAACTGCCGCTCCTCCCCTGATCTGCGACCCTCTTCCTCCCTATACCTCTCCATGCCCTCCTCCTCCCTCGACCTCTCCGCGCCCTCCTCCCCACCGAACGCTGCCACTATCAGTGGAACCTAATTGTTCACTCTGGGAATGAATCGACTTTTTTATTCCTCTAGTTTTGTATTCTTTATTTTTATCTTACTTTCAAAAATCCTTCAGTCCTTAAACTTTGCGGTGAAATTCTTAGAAATTTTTTGTGCATCAATTAGAAAATGAGTAAAGGGAAACATCCTATTTAGGCTCATTTGTATATAGAGTTCAACTTATCTAGGAAGTATTCAGAGTTTATTTAGTTATCTGTCAATGATGAGTTCAAAGTTAAGAAACTTATTATCTAAGAAACTCAAGTGGATTATTGTTCTTCATGTTTTATTCAAGGATATTCTTTACTAAATTATTAGAGGGAGTATCGGTCTATGGGTAAGTTCAAGTCTTCAGTTATCACTCAAATTGATGAAGGATGAATGTTTTCTTGTTCTTTTACTGGTGATACACTGGATATCAAGATAACTATGTCATATACAAGGGACATTATCTAGAGCTGGCAAGGATCATCCAATCACAAAGACCATGTATCATGGTAAGGTATAATTCCATGATTATATTGGAGCAATTAATTTGAAATCTGACCAGGAATATTATTATCAGGATTAATCTAACACTTATCTTGAGGAGGGATGAGTGTGTTATGCTTCTTTTACTAGTGAGGCATTGGTGGTCATAGTATAAATGGCGCATGCAGGGGTGGTTATCCAAACTCAGGAATCATCATAGGTGAAACCTAGAGCTTATGAGGATAATTCGGCCACACAGGGCATGGTTCTCTTAAAGGAATAATCCTATGATAGTTTTAGAGCAGGTAGAATATAATATGATTAAATGGAGTCCCAATTATCAGAAGTTTCTCCTTATCATATGTAGACCTCATCTCAAAAGATTTCACCTAATTTTTTTCTTAAAACTGATTTGGTAAGTAATAATATAGATGAAAAGTTTTTAAAAATTTGTGGTTCTAGTGACAATACAAAGGGTAAAATCAAGGATATGAAAATAAGATCCATATATAATAAGGAGAATCCCCTAATGATATTGGGGGGGGGCTGGGTGGCTGAGGGCTGGGTGGAGGGGTTGGGAGGAGTGGTGCAGGGGTGGTGGTGTGGGGGGGGGGTGGTGCAGGGGGAAAGTGGGGTGGGGGGGCTATGGGGAGGGGGTGGGGTGCTGGGGGGATGGTGCAGGAGGGGGAGGGGGTGATGGGGGCTAGTGAAGGAGTGGGAAAAATATTTTTAAACCTAAAACATTGATTACTAAACCATTAGAGTCTTCAAAATCATAGAAAAAAACTAAATACCAACATTAGAAACTGAAAAATCAAAGCTGGATAATGAGTGAATTGGTTAGGGAATGTCAAAATTAAACCAGAGGAACATGGGGAAATTGATTATGGGTGTTAAAATTTGGAGAAAAGTGATTTTCTATATTCAAAAGAGAGAAATTTGACATCTTGGAAAGATTTTTCTAAATATTATTGTATTATTTATGGGAGAGTGTCAAGAAAATATAGAAGATTCAAGAGTTTAGATAAATACATAACAAACCTCAAAGATAGGCACATGTAACCCATCCAATGAATAATGAGATTGATCTTTCTTATTTACACTGAAATAATAAGTGGAAGATGGCCTTGATGTGTCTATTAAATAAATAACCTCATTCCCACTTATAAATAGATTGATCTCAGAAAAAATTATAAAATATCATAATGGTTTTTGATTAGTTAATTGTTTTATATGGTGATGGTGTTTAGACTACTATGGTATGTTTGAGGAGACATTCCCCCATCAAAATCCATGGATATAAATGAATTTTTATTTTCATTTATTTAGTGTGATTTTCATGAAATCAGATTGTTTCCATATGAGTAGTATATTATTATCCATGCACCTTTAAATTTTATCGTGGTTTTATCAATTAATTTGGTTTACACATAATACTACCACAATTTTCATTCATTTCTAATATGATGCAGGGGAGTGAGGGGTGATAAAGGAGTGATTAATCATTCTCAATTACCTTGGGTAGGTTAAAGTAGCGTATCGAAAATTATTTTTTCACTACCTAACCTAACACACTAAAGAGAGAGTGAATGGATTGAGATCTTGGGTCATTTCAGGGTATTATTTAGGGGTGAATTTATTTTATAAGAGATTATTATATAATTAATGAGAGAATTATATAAGGTCACCCTTCATTATATTCATCGTTTTTCACTTTTATTTTATTTATTCCATTCACTTGTGGTTCCAATCCTTCATTATTTCATTATTTTAAAATTAATTGTGTTATATTAGTGTAGGTGTGAGGAGAATGAATGATTATATCCTTCCATGAACTTGTGGTTCCCTATCTCTTTTCACCATAAAATGTAGTTTTTTTTAATTTTATATTGTATTACATTTTCATATTGGAGTGGAAAATTAATGAAAATAATGTTTTGAGGACTTAATTAGATCTACCTATTGAATTAGATATCACTGGTGTTTTACATGCTTCACTTTGATCATCCTTTTGGAATCATGCTTTTTTTTAAGGACATACTTATTGAAGACTATCTGTTAATGCATATCTGATAGAATGATTTAAATTTCTATTTCGTATAATCATGATCAGTTGAATATGCATTTTATTAACTTGGATAGAGGGATGGATAATGCTTATTTACTTGATTTTCAGGTTGGTCCAAGAGAAATATGAAGACTTTTTTTTGATGAAGTGAAACAATTATAATTATGGAAGAGTGGAAAAAGTGGATGCTGTAATGGGATTTTCTATATGGAGTTTTTCTGTTCTTTTTGGATCATATGGTGAGTCCTTTTTCTCATTATATGAAGTTTTATTATAAGTCATGTTTGTATCCTCTTTCAATTACTTGATGGTGTATTCTCATTTCACCTCATGTTTTCACTGTATCTTGAACCTTTAATTTTTTTCTCGGGGTATGGGTTGGAAAACCAACTCATTCATTTTTTCACTGTTGTAGTTCATTCATTTTGAATTGAATATTTACCTATCAGAAATAGTGAGCTTAAAATGGGTGTTGTGCATCCTGTGGTCTAGGGTTTTCATTGCTGGCTTCAAAAGGGGAATTTCAACTTCTAATTGTCTGCCTGGACAAGTTAAATTTTTTAATTGATATAATTACTATATATTAATCTTTTTAATTCTTATTGTATCTTCTAGAATATTTTCAAGCTCAAGATTTATTGCAACAACAATTTTTCCAGGAGGTGGGGGGGGGGGTCCAGGGGGTGGCGGGGGTGTCTAGGAGGGTGGGGGGGGGGTGTCCAGGAGGGGGGGGGGTGTCTAGGAGGGGGATGGGTCTAGAAGAGAGGGGGTGTTTAGGGGAGTGTCTGGGGGGGGGGGGGCTGTACAACGGGGTGTCTAGGGGGAGGGGGTCCAGGGGAGTGTCCAGGAGGGAGGGGGTGTGCAGGGTGAGGGGGGAGGGGGGAGGGAGGGGTGCAAGGGGCAGGGGGAGGGGTGTGCAGTGTGAGGGGGGAGGGGGGAGGGAGGGGTGTAAGGGGCAGGGGGAGGGGGTGTGTTAGGGGTAGGTGGGGGTGGAAGGGGGTGGGGTGGGGTGGGGGGGGGGGGGGTTAGTGGAAGGGTGGGTGAAATAACTTCTTGATAAAAATAAAAAAAACATCACGAGTTTTTAAGAATAATATAGATGAAGTTGATTCAATGATTGGGTTATTCATCATAGCTTAAATCATTGTGATTTGAGTTGAATGAGTGATGTTTTAAAAACAAAGTGATTTATTAATGATCATGTTATTTAGTATTGGAATGTACATATCAATCTGAATATTATTTGTTCATTATTGGTTATGGATTCATGTATCATTTATCATGTATAGTTGACACACTGATCACATATATATAAGAAGTATTCATATCTAATTTATTTTCCAACTATTTTCTTATAGGTGGATTCTTATGGTGAGGCCAGTTCTATCCACCACCATCGAATATAGTGAGTTCAACATCATATTTGGGTAAGGTTTATTCCATTTTTATTCTTTGTCCCAATTTTGATTAGGGATTTTTTGATTTTTGGGTTCCTTATATTTTTGTAGTGCGTTTTGGATTTCGTTGAGGTGGATTCGAGTTTCCATTGACAAAGGATTACATGTGTATTCATAGGTAGAAATATACATATATAAGTTCCCCCTTTATATATATTCACTCATGGCATTATGAATATATATATATTGGGGCTAGGTGTGCTTATATATAGATATGAAAAATGCATACATGTGTAAGTGTAAAGGGGTATATGCAAATATAAACATATATCTAAGGACCCCCTTGTGCATATTTGGCCATGAAAATATGTACATAGGGGCTAGGTGTACTTATATATATGTGAATTTTCATATGCATGTAAGTTGAAAAAAAGGAATATTCAAGTTTTCATCAAAATCAAACACACCTTGAGGTTGAGGTAGGTTCCCTCTACCTGAATATTTAATTTGAATTCTATAATTACTTGATTGATTTGAAAACTTGTTTCCATAATTGCTTTATTATTTTAGAAAATGGTTTTCTAATAACCACTATCTTTTTCAAGGAAGAACATGAATATAACCCTTGAACTTATTTATAGACCTTGTTTTTTTTTGATGAATTAAGAGTTTACTTCAACTAAAAAAATGATGGTATCATCCGTGAACATCAGTTGAGATTTTCCTGGTACAAGATTCGAGAACCTAAATGAAGATACATTTATTTCATGGATGTTCTTATTAATATTTCTATAATGGTTATCTTGAGATATTATTAATAAGTTTAGGGATAGGGTATCTCCTTGCCTAGTACCCAAACATATTTGAAGAATCTGAAGTTCTTCCCCAATAAATAAATGAACATCCATGGTAAACTAAAGAACCTAAAAAGATTTCAATAAATCCAATAGAAAAACCCATGCATGATAACACCTTGATGATGAAAGACCATTCTACCTGATCATAGGCATTGTCTATTTCCAACATAATGGAAATATTGGATCTAGTCTCCCTTTGTTTCAAATCACCAATAATCTCTTGTGCAAACCAATAGCACCATGGATTGTCCTTCCATTCACAAACCCATGTTGTTCATTTAAAATCCATTGAGGTAGAGCTGGGATAGATGCATATTAACCACACTAGCAAAAAATTTATAGGAAAATTTACAAAGGCTGATAGTTCTCTATTGAATCAAAGAATAAGGATCTATAAGTTTAGGAATATGAACCAGGGAGGTGGATTTGCCCATGCGTAGGATGATTCTACCCCAGAAGATGTCATAAACCGCTGCCACTAGATATTTCTTTACTAGTTCCCATGAGTCAACATAGAATAAACCATGATAACCTTCAGGACAGGGTGCACTAGAATGTTAATGATAAAACACCAACTCATGTATCTCATGCTCCTCTGAAACTAAAACCAAGATGAAATTATCACTAATAGTCACTACTCTGGGTAAGGCTTCAAAGAGCTCTTCCCGACAACTCAGATAACCAATAATCAGGGCTGGTCCCTGTAAGAAGAGATTAAAATTCTTATCAGCCATACCTATGACTTTTTCACGACCAATATAGAATGAACCATCCTTCCATATAATATTGGGTGTGGTAATTCTCTGCTTCTCTTTGAGGAAATCATGAAAAAATGTGGTGATTTTGTCTCCTTTTTCAAGCTAGATAACCCAGGATTGCTTTCGAGTTGAGCGTTCATGATCCAAGATCCTTTACACCAATATATTATTATTTTGAACCAGGTCTTTAAAAATAACATCATTCCATCCTTTCTTGGCAGGGGGGATGGCTAGGGGGAGGGAAAACTGGTAAGGGGGTGGTCTGCAGGGGGGGGGGGTGGTGGTCTGTAGGGTAGGGGGAGGGGGGAGGGGGGAGGGTGGAGGAGGGCAGGGGTGGGGTGGAGAGGTCTGTAGGGTAGGGGGAGGGGGGAGAGAGGATGGGGGGAGGGGGTAGGTGGTAGGGGGAGTGGGGGGGTCTGCAGGGCAAGGGGAGGGTGTGTGTATGGGGGGGGGGGGTCTATAGGGAAGTGGGGAGGGTGTAGGTGCGGTGCAAGGAGGTGGGGGGTGGGGTAAGGGGGTGAAATGGGGGTGGGGTAGGGGGTGAAAGGGGGGTCTGCAGGGCAGTGGGGAGGGTGCAGGTGTGGGGAAAGGGGGGAGGGGGGGGTGTAAGGGGGTTGGGGCAGGGGGTGCAAGGGGGGTTGGACAGGGGGTGTAGTTAATCTCTATAGGTTTATTTAATCTTATATAAGGTTTAATAACCATTAACATCCATCTCTAACTCCCCCATTTATTTATGATTAGGTTTCTTCAAATATTCCCTCCTATTTACAACATATTTCTTTCACTAAATCATGGATTGATATCACTTGCTACAGATTGCTGTGTAGGGGGTGTCTAGGAGGAATGGGGGGGTGTCCGGGGGGGGGGGGGTGTCCAGGTTAAGAAGCCACTAGATAATTGGGGTAAGTTTAGTTTATTCTAAATGGGGATTAAGAGATAATTAGAAAAATAAATGACCAAGGGAAAATCTGTAAATAACTACTATTAGTTATTCATATTAGGGTGAAATGTTAGGACATTTGGTAAGGCAGAGGGTGAACCAATAGTTTATGGAAACTGCCCTATTGAAAAACATCTCTCACAATTAATTGGGGTGAAATATTAATACATTTGGTAAAGAAGAGGGTGAGCCAAAAGTTTATGGAAACTTCCCTATTGAAAAACATGTCTCACAATTGCCTAGTATAGGCCAAACGATATTGGAAAACCACACTCAAACCATGTGACACATCTGGAAAACTACCAAGAAAATCATACAGTTTCCTTGGTGAGAAACATGGTTTGAAAAATCATGATAAAACTATGAAAAACAACCTTGGAGCCTCATAGTGCAATACTGGACAGTTACTACATAGTTATTACAAATCGTCCAAACTTTCTATTTTCCTGAATTGTTTCTCAAAAAAATTCAAGATTTCATTCCACATTTCTATAAAATCTATAGAATTATCCTATGGATCAACCAAGATCAAACTAATATATAACTTTTTCCTAGAGAGAATCAAAATTCTCCCAACCAAAAAGATTTATATCCCTAGAAAGTGCTCAGTATTGTACAGTCATAATTAGAGAATACCACTACATCCTCATCAATGATTCACGCTCCCAAATCCCATGGATATCCCTTTTTCCCTTCAACATTAAAAAAGAAATTGGAATTGTTTTACCATGATGTACCATTTCATGGAGATCCATAATCTAAACTGGTTCAGTAATATTGGTGTTGGGGGAGGGGTGTCTAGGGGGGTGTCCAGTGGGGTGTCCAAGGGGGGGTGTCCAGGGGGGGGGTTGTACCGGGGGGTCCAGGGGGGGTGTCTAGGGGGGTGTACAATGGGGGGTGTCTAGAGGGGGTGTCTATGGAAGGAGGGGGTTTCTAGGGGGTGTCCAAGGGGGGGTGTCCAGGGGGGATGTCTAAGGAGGTGTATCAGGTATGGTGTTTATGTAAAAATTTGTAATCATTATTCTATTCCCCTTCGATTCATTCATGCTTTGTTGTTGAACTCCAAAGCAATGTTTCTGGAATCTGTATGCACTTATGTGTTTGAATATCCTATATACATTTATTCTTTATAAAACTTTGAATTTATATTGAATGGTGATATTGACTCATTCCATATCAAGATTCAATCTTTCTTCATCTATTTTTTTGATTCAATTTCATGTTGTCAGGTCTTCTGAAGTAGTTGAAGGCTCTTCTCACCCTTTATTGGTCTCTATTCATGCGATCTTTAAAACCCACAACCCAACAATCTTGAAATTGAATTAAGAAGGAAGACATTCAGATGATGGGGAAATGTCGCTGCGTCCTAATTCTATGGAGCAGGCTTAGGCTGCTGTAGCTTTGAAGCAAGTGCCACACCTTTATTGATGTAACTTCAGTTTCAATTATAAATTTATTGAAATTTGTTTTCAGATGTAAACTCTAAATATTTTTTTTAACCACCTTCATGAGTTCATGTTGTTGTTATTGGAAAGAAAATGGAATATATATATATATATATATATGGTTTGAATGAATAGATAATAGTGGAATATTTATATGATTTCAAATAAAATTTAACAGTCCCGTGCATTTACACAGGCAGAGTACTAATTTTATTTATTGTCATAAATTTTAAGACTATTTGACATCTAGGGTTACCCAATCCCTTAATGTTTTTTTACAGACATTGATCGTTGGGATCTTGTTATTCAACCGTATAACTAGATTTTTATACTCTCATGTAGAAAATAGGAATTTATCGATAGCTCATCTTAGAATTTCATTCTATTGATATAGTAGTGTTCATTTATAGAGGGGGGTGTCTGTCCGGGGGGGAGGGTGTCCAGGGGGGTGTCCAGTGGGGGGGATGCTATCCAGGGGGTTCAGCAGGGGGGGGGGGCGCTACTATCCAGGGGGGGCTGCTGTCCAGGGGGTCCAGCAGGGGGGGCTGCTATCCAGGGGGTCCAGCAAGGGGGAGGGGGGGTCTGTTGTCCAGGGGGGTCCAGTAGGGTGGCTTCTATCTAGGGGGTCCATTAGGGGGGCTGTCCAGGGGGGTCCAGCAGGGGGCTGCTATCCAGGGGGTCCAGAAAGGGGGCAAGGGGTGTGCAAGGGAACCTGGGGGTGCAAGGGATGTGTGAGTGTGTGTGTGTGTGTGGGGGGGGGGGGTGCTGCTGTCCAGGGGGGTTCAGCAGGGGGGCTGTCCAGGGGGATCCAGTAGGGGGGGGGGGGGGTATCCAGGGGGTCCAGCAGGGGGGCTGCTGTCCAGGGGGGTCCAGCAGGGGGGTGTTCAGTAGGGGGAAAGGGGGCCCAGTAGGGGGTGTCCAGCAAGGGGGGGGGGAAGGGGGTCCAGTAGGGGGGAAAGGGGACCTGGGGGTGCAAGGGATGTGTGTGTGTGTGTGGGGGGGGGGGGTGTTTTCCAGGGGGTGTGGGGGGGGGGGTGTCCAGCAGGGAGCAGGGGTGTTGCAAGGGGGTCTAGCAGGGGGGCTGCTATCCAGCGGGGGGGGGGGGGGGGTGTCCAGAAGGGGTGGTGCAAGGGGGTCCAGTTGGGGGGGGGGTGTTCAAGGGGACCTAGGGGTGTAAGGGATGTGTGTGTGTGTGTGGGGGGGGGGGGTGTCCAGGGGGTCCAGTAGGGGGGGGGGGTGTCCAGGGCGGTCTAGCAGGGGGGGATGCTGTTCAGGGGGGTCCGGTAGGGGGGAAATGGGTGTGCAAGGGGACCTGGGGGTGTAAGGGATGTGTGTGTGTGTGTGTGTGGGGGGGGGGGTGCTATCCAGGGGGTGAAAGGAGGGGGAGGGGATGTCCAGTAGGGAGCATGGGTGTTGCAAGGGGGTCCAGCAGGGGGGGTGCTATCCAATGGGGGGGGGGGGTGTCCAGTAGGGGTGGTGCAAGGGGGGTCCAGTAGGGTGAAAGGGGTATGCAAGAGATGTGTAAGGGGGGTCTGTCCAGGGGTGCAAGGGGGTTCTGCAGGGGTGTAAGGGGGGTCTGTCCAGGGGTGCAAGGGGGTTTTTCAGGGGTGTAGGGGGGTCTGTCTAGGGGTGCACAGGGGACGAGTGGGGGGGGGGGGGTAAGGTGTGCGCAAGGGGACCTGGGGGTGCAAGGGATGTGGGGGGGGGGTGTTGTCCAGGGGGTATGGGGGGGGGGGGTGTCCAATAGGGAGCAGGGGTGTTGCAAGGGGGGTCCAGTAGGGGGGCTGTTGTCCAGTGGGGGGGGGGTGTCCAGCAGGGGTAGTGCAAGGGGGGTCCAGTAGGGGGGGCAAGGGGTGTGCAAGGGATGTGCAAGGGGGGTATGTATAGGGGTGCACAGGGGGTATGTCCATTGGTGTAGGGGGTCTATACGGGGGGGGGGGGGTGTCCAGGGGTGCAAGGGTGGTCTGTCCAGGGGTGCAAGGGGGTTCTACAAGGGTGCCAGGGGGGTCTGTCTAGGGGTGCAAGGGGGTTCTACAGGGGTGCAAGGGGGGTCTGTCCAGGGGTGCAAGGGGGTTCTGTAGGGGTGAAGGGGGGTCTTTCCAGGGGTGCACGGGGGGGGGGGGGGGGGGTTATGAAATGGTTAAGGATATAGCCACATTTTCAAACTATGGCTAAATCCCTATAGCCACAGTTCATGGAACCATGGCTAAAACCTATAGCCACAGTTTTTGGGCTTATAGCCATAGTTCCAAACTATGGTTATAAACTAAATTTCTAGTAGTGTTGGCACATGGATTATAATCCCAAGTATTGTGTTTTAAAGGCCCATTTAGAACTTTAAATTGATTTTATAAATGTGTGATACCCTCTTTGAGATCTATTTGATTACCTTGCCTATTATGGATTGTGACTTAGTGGTGGATGATTTTTATTGGCATGATTTTTGTGATGTTTATGCATGGGTATGTGTTTGGGGGTACTATATGTGTGGGTGTGGTAGGTAATACATGATTTTTTTTAAATTCTTTATATTTGATGCATGTGATTATTGATTTCTCACATATTCTTGAATTTTCATTGGATTATTAGGGATATAGTATATTTATATGTGTGGAAAAACCCTAGTGGATATAGTGGGTTGACTAGGGACAATTTTATAGATATATTTATTTGTTTAGACTCGAAGGAGTAGCAATAATTTGTGATAGACATATTATTTAATCCCATGAATGAAGGTGTTTTGGGGACATTATCTTCTTTGTTCTTATGGATGAAGGAATCCTAGGGATGTTATATTCTTTGATCCTATGGATAAATGCTTTCCAAGGATGTTTTTTTAGATATTTCAATGGGACTTTCAGGGATATGGATAGGTTCAGTAGTGCCGACTTAGGTTCCTTGTCTCTAGTTCAAGTTTTCTATTACTAGAGTCTAGGGATGATTCCCATAAAAATATGTCCTTTTTAGGAAATTTTAGGGGATTATATTTCACAATTCAATTGTATTCACCTAGTTTTATTAATTATATTGGTACCATTTATTGATTTTATAGTTACCCAAACATTTTAAACATATTATTACATGATTTTAATATAAATATCTAGTAAATGGAACCCAAAAACAAAGTTTCCTAGTGTCTTTAGAAGAATATCTTTATAATACATCCAAAGGAAACAAAAACATAACATCTTTATTTTATCCTCCTCTATGAGATCCTAAATACATTTTAACTCCTAAAAATACATAGTATAACTTGGTGAAATTCATAAACAAAAGGGGTGATATATAAATCCCAATGTGATAATAAACATGACAATGAAGCATAACACATGAGTTAAACAATATAACATGATATCATAAAAGAGAAGAATCATGAATAACCCCACAAGTGAATAATATAAATAGAATGTTATAATAAGATCATGGAAACATAGGAAATTGGAGAAAATATAAAAAATTACATAATCATAAGTAAAGAATAACCACTAAGACAACATCACATGGTAGACATAGTCCCATAATAGATTAGGCTCACTCCCTAATCCCATATATAACGTATCACGAGAAAAAACATCACCTAATGAATTTGAGTGATTTAGGAACACCCATAATAACATGTACATTATTATGTGTGACCCAAGGTAAAATTAATCACAATACATAAACAAAATAATTACTCATGGAAAGAAATGGGTTGCATAATGTTGCCTCATATCACAATCAAAAGAGATTTCATAAATATGACATTTGAGAAATGAACATAAGACATGTATTACCCATAAAATTAAGAGATAATAAGATAGGTATATTTGTAAGAGAAAAATATATAGAATTTAGAATCATTTCATAACATCAAGGAGAGATATAAAGTGAGATAGAGATAGAAAGTTTATAACCTAAAGGAAAAGGGTAGTTCAGAGACATACCTCACCTTTAAGAATTATTCTGTGCTTACACTTAAAATCCCATATAATAAAATTAGATTAATTAATTACTTAATTTTAAACCTTTTACATCTATATTTGGTTTAGTATAATTTTCTTATATTCATTTAAAACTATTTTCTTGAGTTATAAATTTTATTTTTTATTTTTTGAGGTCATTAATTTCATGGATCCATGGTCGGATCACTTTTTTATAATTATGGAAGTTATTTTAAAATGGGAATATAAATCCATAAGTCAAATGAAATGATATTAAATTATTTCTATAAATTCTAATGGTTCCAAATATCCTTTTGTGTTCCAACATTGGGATAATTCACTTAGTAAAAATGTTAACATTAATTGGTTAGTTCATTTAGGCTATTTTACTGAATTTCATGTACTATATTACTTTTATTTGATTAAATGAATATTAAAATACTTCATAACTTGAAATAAGTTATATTATAATTATTACAATCACACTAAAAAAATATTTTTATAACCATCCTTGAATAAGGTGGTAAAAAATGAAGCGTGTTGTTCATGGAGGCAGTAAACAAACCATATTATAAAAAACACTTTCATTTAAGAAAAAAATAAGTAAGGTTATAATAAAAATATTCCACTATAATAATAAAAAATTATTATATTTAGGATACTTATGTTACTATGGTTAGGTGGATAAAGAACATGAGGGGTTGGTAGAAGAAGAATAAAATTAAGAGTTTTATCAAGAATTTTACCTCTTACTTCGGTCACCTTATAACATCCTGAGATTTTATGAATTTTTTTCAAATTAATTTTAAATTTTAGATAGCTTGCATTATACATAACACCAAGTTTATCTTTCATTACATGCAATAATGAGTTCTTCAGTTGCGTTCATAACACGCAACACTGAGCTTCAGCGAACAATGAAATAATATTATTATAAACTAGATGTTAAGTAGGTAGATATGAATAATATTAAATAATTTATGAAATATAAATATAAATTTTATACTAAATATAAATTTATTAATAAATTCTTAGTCAAAATCAATCAATTTTTAGTAAAGTAATTATATTCTTCAAAAAAAAAATATTTTCTTCAAAAATGATTTTTATTGATTTTTATGAAGAAATATTATAATTAATTTATATATATTTTATAAAATTAATTTAATAAAGTGAAATTAATTTTTTAAATCATCATATTTAAATTAACTTATGGTGAAAAATTAGTATTTTTCAGAAAATATTGATTTTTTAGTGAATAGTGAAGATACCAATTTTTGTAAAACTATCATTTATTTTTAATAAATTAAGAAATTTAAATGCTAAGTTATGTTTTAAAGTAAAATAGGTATTATTTATTTATATTTTATACACTTAATTAATTTTTAATCATATTTATTTTGGATTTTAGTATAAGTTTATTCTTGGGTTTAAAAAGGGGTTTTTCTTCTTCTGAAAACTGTTTTAAAGTGCATAATGTTTCTCCATTTTAATTAATTAAAATAATCCCTAATGAGAAATTTTTTAAATTAAATTCATAGATTATATATCAATAAAATTTAATTTATATTCATACAATTATTATTATTATTATGTACAGAGTTAATATAAATCATCTTGTGCTTGAAAAAAATACACTTCTAGAAAACCCACTTTTTCATCACGTCTGTGGGTTTTGTTTTAAATTTAATTTTTGAAACTTTAAGAAAATATATTTTAAAAACTAAAATTAATTTTTAAATCATCATGTCAAAATTATATTAGTGTTAATTTTTATAATTCTCTAAAAAGATTAATTTTTTGATGAATAGTGAAAAATACTAATTTTTTTTAAAACTGCCTTTTTATTTAAATTATTTAAAAATTTAAATTATATTTTAAATTTGTTTTAAAGTAAAATTATTAAAATTATAAATATTTTAATCAAATTTAGTTCATTTGAATCAATTTCATATTGAAATCAAATATAAAAACTTTACAAACCTTTAAATATTTTCTCTTTAAAAACCTGCTTTCTCATCGCTTCTGTGAGATTAATTTTAAATTAAAATTTTCTACTTATGTGAATTGAATTTTAAAAAATTTATTCCATATTTTTAATATCAATAATTTATATTATCTAATATGGTTAACTTAAAGTTGACCAAAATGAATAGTAAAAGCAGTAAAAATTATTTACCGCAGTTAAGGTAAAAATGGGTTTACTAGGAGGTTAAAATAAAATGATAAGGGTTAAAATAAAATATAAAATTTTATAAAATTAAGGATATAATTTGAAACATTTTTGAACCTTGAGGCTTGTAAAAACTACAGGTACACTTTTTCTTTTCAAAAAATTACAAGTGTGCCACTCACCTCACTTTTAAAAGGTCACCCCTTATCCTCTCCTCTTCACACATTAAAACCATTTTGGTTTAGAAAATCCATGCCTAAATCACTTATAAAATTACTTAATATCATCCTATAAGCCTTTTTTTTGGAAAAACATCCATCCTAGGATGGATTTTGGTGTAAACCAAAGGAGGATACCCAAAGATGAGGTAACATTCATCAACGAGTATTTTTGTTTTATTTATTACTCTAACTAATTAAATTATTTTTATACAATGATGATATAATAAAATAATTATATTAAATATAATGATTTTTTTTAATATCATGACCTAAAACCATCTCCACTTACATCGAATGGGTTACAAAATCATCGCTCATGCGTATGGCGGACTACCACCTCTCAAACTGATGTCATTCGTTTTTCCACTACCACCTCTCACAGTTAGACATAATGATGTATTTATTATTTATATATGATATTTATGATATTATTATTATTACTTAATTATTATATCACATATAACTTCATACTTTCCATTTTGTGGGAATACGATAACATCACTCATGTGTACGGAGGACTACCGCCTCACGAAACGATGTGATTCATTCATGCTTTACATGTAAGGTAATAAGGATTATTTTAATGAAAAAATATTATATATATGATATAAAATTTATTATATAATTATAATATATAATTTACCATTCTTTATTTCAATACGTCAAGAAAATGGAAACATCGTTCATGCGTACGTACGACCTACTGTCTCTATGAACAATGTATTTAATTTTCTATATATATATATTTTATAGATTAATATAAATACATATATACTGAATATATATGATATTTATATCATATATAATATTATATAGATTATGGAACCATGATAAAACTAAGAGGACCAAAAATAACTAATCAAAACTTGCATGAAAAACAAAACAGTTATTGCCAGAAATATGACTTTAACATGGAATTTTTAATAAATAGGTAATAAATGGTCATAAGTAAATCATATATGGTATTATATATATATATATATATATATTTATTTTTCTTTAAAATATGTATAATAAACTTATATTTATTATACAGGAGGTTCAAATGTGTATAAATAAAGTCGATACTTAAGGTAAGAGATTTCCATATCACTTTTATTTTTCTGTGAGACACATGCCATATTTACCACATGTTTCTTTTATATGGTGTATATAATGACCATGAATGTATTTTATGATGATTATAAATAAAATTATTGGTATTTAGGTATCCATTTTAGTATCAATATTTTCTGGGGTTTATAGTTCAAAATTTATCAAATCAGTAAGTGTTTTTTAATCTCAATTTGCCTTATTTGAGACATATGATTATGTTTTGAACCTATATTCTTGTACGAGGTGTGTATAAATAATATTATACATTTAATATCATGAATTTATTTATACTAATTATATTTTAAGTTTCATTTAACGTTATTCCTTCATGGGGATTACATTTTAAAGTTACCAATGTGGTAATGATTTATGTTACAATCTCATCATTTATCAGGATTGTTTATGAATAAGTTTAAAATGTTGAAATATTATGATATAAATATAAATAATTATAATTATTTTTTTCTACTTGGATTATTTATTATATTTTCAAGTATTATTACCATTTTCCCACTCTTTGGTACTTAAAATAATTGAGATTTATTTTAAGAAAAATCATCTTTTTAGTTGAAAACCAATTTTCTTCCAAAACCATGTTTTCTAAAAATGTTTTAAAAAACGTTTTTAATTTTATTTTAAATTATTTATTAAATAAATTTTTAACCATGTTTTATTTTTTTAATTTTTTTTAAAATTAATCTTCATGTTATTTTAAAAAACAATACCCATTTGGATTTTACTGAAAATTTGAAAGGAATCTTTGTGTATGATATGAATAGAATTTTCTACCATCATGACTATTATTTTCTTTGAATATTGCTTTATAAATTTTCAAGGTTATTTTAAAAGAAATTATTTTAATTATTTTATATTTTGAAAAGTTTTTTAAGGTGTAAAGGATATTTTTCTCAACAAACTTTTTAAATAATTTGTAAATATTTCATTTCAAGTTTTCAATTTTATTTTCAAAGAAAAGGATTTTGAAAACATTTTATGTTTTAAAAAGTGAGCTTCAAAGAAAGGTTATTTTCATAAAGAAACATTCCAATTGATATTTCTATCAAAATAACTCTCCATCAAAGATTTCATTTGGTTACTTATTCTTTACTGGGGATATGATCTAAGGATACTGATCTTATTATTTCTCTGAATAGTTATGTTTATAATGATGTAATGTTTATGAAACCCATTTATCTTCTATGGGTTATACCATGATAAAATTATTATGAAACTCAATTATTTTTCCATGGGTTATTCTATGATTAAAGGATGGAATGATTATGAAACCTAACACTTTTCCATAGGTTATGATAAGATGAAATGTTTATGAAACCCATTTCATTTCATGAGTTATGATATAATTAATGTTTTACGATCTTATGGAATGAATGTGTATGATTTAAATTATTTAAAGGGTTGTAACTATATATCAATCAAATGAATAAGGTAATTATAAATTTTCTATGAGATCAAAGGGTACACAGGTGGCTATCCCAAGCCTAAAAATGAGGGTACACAGGTGGTTAGCCCACACCGGAAAAATAGGGTACATGGGTGGTTAACCCAACTCCGAAGTAGGTACACGAGTGGTTATCCAAAGCCTAACATGTTAAAGAATGTCTTAGTGGTTATCCTTGATATAATATTTTCTATGATTATTTATATTCTAAAATTTTATGTATTATGCTAATGTTATGCTCTCATGGCTCATATTCTTTGATTCCATTATGATTCATGTCTTATGAACTACCAATATTTATTCCATGACTCAATATTATAATCTTTGATATAAAGGGTATGGTTTTAAAATGTTATGATCATGTTATCATACCATTATGATCGATTTATGATTATTTATATCCCTTGTTTACCCTTACTGAGCATTTGAGCTCACCCTTTTTTATGTTTCCTTTACCCAAGTTATGAAGAAAAGTTTTTAAGTAGGAGCACTAAAGGGGAAGATCTTTATGAGATAAATTAAATATATTTCATGAATTAAGAATATTTAATTCAAATTTTACAAAGGAAATAAACTATTATAGTCCTCAGGAATGTGTTTGTGCAATGTAATGAATATTCATCTAAAAAGATGTAATATTCATGTTTGAGAAGACTGAGTTGCTATACACCTCCTCTTAAGATACCCCTTAAGGATTCTTAAAATAAAATTTGGATGAGACCAGTAGCACAAGGACTTGGGGGAGTGGATTTTTAAGGTAATTGAATAGAAATTTGACATGATCCAAGTCTTAGAAGTTGTGAGGATAAGGGGTGGTGATGGGTGGTATTTATAAGTGGAGGAGAGGGGGTTTTTAGAATATTATAATAATAAGTTTATTATTTTGGATCAAGACTATAAATATTATTGATTATTGTGACTATATATAGTAAATAGTGAATGTGAGTTTGAAATAATTGGTGCTTACATAATCCATGAAAAAAAATTCATGTATTTAGATTATAATATTAATATTTTATCATATTTCACTATTCATAAAAATTCAACCATTTTAGAAAAATAAAAAAAATTTAGTCAAACCATTTTTCAACACATAGATTCTAAAAATTAAATCCATTTTATAAAAATATTTTTCTAAATATGATAAATTTAATTTTTAAATAAAACCATAATTTATTTAAAAAATATCAATTTTAATATTATGATCAATTTTCCGACCCTTTTAAAAATTACTTATGGTATCATAAAATTATATTATCATTATAATAAAACTTAATATTTTTTTATGAAAAAAATCTTTCTTTTCAATATTTATATTTGTTATAAAAATGAAAATGAAACATATATGTTTTTAAAAAAATATAAACACTCATTTTATTATTTTTAAAACATTTGTTTACTCGAATCATGATTTAAATATTACATATTTTTATTTTATAAGATACCTAAATATTATTTTACACTTCTATATATAAATATAATATTCTAATAATCATATTACTATTCATAACACTCATATTACTATTCTAACAGTAAGATTACTATTCCAATGGCTAGATTACTATTCTAACAGTCAGATTTGTAATGGTTGTATGAGATCCCCACTTCTTATAAATACCTCATATTTCATTCATTCTTCATTCACTTTCATTTAATCTCAAGGTTATATATTTTCATTTTTAAAATGCATATTGCATTACTAATATTCTACTTCATTTTTAAAGTATTGTTCACGAGTGTGATTATTCTAGTTGATCGAGTAGATCCAAATTTTCAAATTTTAGTTATCTTATTTTCTATTTTTACCCTATTGTAATATTTTCAATTCTTATGGCCATATTAATTATCTAAATTTAATTTTTAAATTAATATAATAAAATATTATTGGTTTCATCATATGGTGCATGTGTTTTATACTACATTACTAAACATGACACAATTATGTATTCAAAATGGAAATTCCATTGATAAAATTATGGGTTGTTACATTATTCCTTCCTTAAGAAATTCTAACCTGGAAAATTATTTTTTATATACTAAGGTGAAAATAGGTGTGGGTACCTTTACTTCATCGCTTCATCTGGTTCCCATGTCACCTCCTTTCACTTATGGTTTCTTCATAGTACTTTGACTAGGTGAGTTGTCCTGTTGCATAGAAATTTATCTCTACGATCCAAGATCTTCACCTTCTAATCCTCATAAGATATATAATTTTCTAATTGTATCACCTATGAATTCAGTATATATGATGGATCTGATATATACTTCCTCAAGAAGGATGCATGGAATATATCATTTACTTGAGACAGGGTTGGTGGGAGTTCTAGTAGATAGGCCAAAAAAATGATGCTATCAAGAATATCAAAAGGGATGATGAACTTGGGACTTATATTTACCTCCTTCCCAAGTCTCATGAATCTTCCATGGGGATATGTAGAGGAACACCTTATCTCAAACCTCAAACTCCATGTCTCATTGATAATTATTAGCATGGTTCTTCTGTTGACTCTGAGCTTCCCTCATGTGCAACCAAATTGTATTTACCTTTTTTATCATTTACTTAACCATTTTAGGACCCAAAAACTTACATTCAACACCTTCATCTCAACACATAGGTATTCTACATCTCTCCCCACAAATGAATTTATATGGATCCATTTGGATGCTTGAGTCGAAACTATTATTGTATGAGAACTCAACCCAAGAATATTCTGATCCCATCTTCCTTTGAAGTATATAAATCATGCTCTCAACATGTATTCTAGTGTATGGATAGTCCACTCATATTGGAAATCAGTTTTGGGGTGAAAGGTCATACCAAAGTTCAATTAAGTGATTAGAGAATGTTGGATGATTTTAGAGAACATATAGGTAAATCTCAGATCTTGATTAAATATAATTGATAATGGTGTTCCATGTATCCTAAACACATATCTAATGTATATCATTACAAGTTGATTGAGTGAGAAGTCCTCCTAAACATTGAAGAAATGAGAATTCTTTTTAAAAAGATCCACCACAACCCATATAGAATTATTTACTCTTGATGTCTTCAGAAGACCAGTGACAAAGTCCATGGTGATGTTTTCCCATTTCTATGTAGGTATGGGTAATGGTTATATAATTACCTTTGAATTTTACATTCCATCCTTTACTTACTGTCATACTACACACTTTGATGTATATTCCATGATTTCCTTCTTCATATTGTCCCACCAATAGTGCTCTTGGATATCTTGATACATATTCATGCTCCCTTGATGTATGGATAAGGTGTGTAATGACTCATTTTTTCTCAAATTTATTTTTATAAATTATTTGGAAAAATTACGAGACTAGGTGCTAAGACGACGTGAGATTCTGAGGCCCAAAGTTCCCAGAATGATTCATTTAATAAAGTTCAGTTTTTAATTAAAACATGCAAGCAATTTATCTTTGAATTGGAATAAATTATAAAAGGGTGCCCAAATTAGAAATTTGAGGGCATCGTTGCATTCAGAATAGAGACCTTACCTTAGATGGGGCCTAATCTTGACAGGTGTGATTTGAGGGAGAAAGTAAGTTTTTGGACATAAATGCCATTAAAATATTTAATAAAAATATTTTATTTGGGCGTTACTTATTGTCGTAGTGGAAATTTCTTTTTTTTAATATGCCATGTCAGAGGAATTTAGATTTATCGCCATAACCCTGGAATTCCCCTAAGGAAAGGAGAAGGAAGCACTCTCTCGATGACGAATGCCAACAGATCAAGTATCGATGACGACATGTACCTCCACTATTCATCAACAATTGATCCAATCTTCTAGGTAGGGTGTTGATCTCTTCATGTTTTCTTTCCCCTTATTAGATTTAATGACAAACATGAACCAACCCACAGACAAGTTGATCCGCGGTTCGATCATTCTTGTGGAAATTAAAGGGATGGTAGATCTTGGTGATTATTTTTTGATTGTTCTTAATTAAAAACCTTCTAATATGAACGGATCAAGGTCGAAACAAACAAGGACAAGATCCATCCATTTGTGTGTTCATGTATTTTTTTCTCTTTCCTCAAACGTTACTCGTTCCTCACAATTTACGATCATAGGATCGTTGCGCCTTCGATCTATGGAGAAATGATCTGGGATATGGATTCAATACCATGCCGACACAAGATGAAGACACCACAAAGTGGTGTATATAGGCAGCGACTCCGACCATTTCAGGTGGAGCGCGATGGGGCAAGGCCACCTAGGGGGTGGCTGGTGGTAGAGGCAGCACCGGCCCGACAAGGGAGGTCGGGCCAAACAGAGCATGACAAGATGACCATTGCTGGTGGTGAGATGTGATCCGGGTGGGACCACGTTGGAGGAGTTCACAGCAGCGGAGGCTACGGGCGATGACCAGAGGCTACAATGATTACAGTTGGACGTGACTCGAAGCTACGTTGGAGGAGGACCCCATAAAAGTAGGGCTGTAGGACCAGGTGGATGAGGTGGACCGAACGCACAATGTGGTTCGATGCCGCATTGGTTGGGGGAGCTGGTTGGCCACGTGGTCGGGAAACCATGTGGACCAGGGGGACGCGGCCAGGGTGGTCCGCGTTCGGCAGAGAAAAACTGACCTGCGTGAAGCAGACGAGGCCAGAAAATTGGGCCACTTCGGCGGCCCAGAGTCCCAACGGGTTGGGATATTTTGGGACAACCCAGACCGATCGGTTTGGGTCTAGTCTACCAGACCAGGTCAGATCAGACCAGGATCAAACCAAACCCTTTTTACTAAATTGGCAATTTATTTCAAACCGTGTGTCCGTTTGGTGATCCGTTTGCAGCATTGGGACCCTTTTGATGAGAAAGTCCTTTTGAGATAATATAAGTGAGTTTTTTTTGAAATTTAGAATATGAATTAATGGATTGAGGATTAGGTTCTCCTGGAATAATAATGCTATGAGAGAAATCCTATGTTTGGCTGTGACTATGTGATCTTGGTGACTATGTGAGTTGGGGGATGCATGACCCATCGAAGCTCCATGATCCATATATGCTTCATGTTCCATCAACACTCCATGCACCATTGATACTCCATGCTCTATAGACATCCTAGATGCCATCACTACTCCGGGCACTATCGATGCTCTCTGCGCCACTGATGCTCCATGCACCATCAATTCTCTGTGCGACATCGACGCTCCGTGATCCATCAATGCTCCATGTTCCGCTGATACTTCTAGTGTCATAGAGACTTGGAGATCTATGGAGTACAATGGGAAATCCTTCTCTTTGTGCTTTATACTTACACCTATGTGAGATGAACATATTAACTATATATCATGTGTTTTCTTTGTGGTGTACTTCATGTGTTTCCTTTGTGGAATAATTTGTGTGTTTCCTTTGTGGTATAATTTGTGTACTTCTTAGTGGTATTTTCCTTTGTGGTTTTGGGGTCCCTACTGAGTATTATTTTACTAACCCCTGGACGGGCTATGCCCATACATGTCGTGTATTGTGCATATGATCAATGCTTTGATGGATTCCTTGATGGACGGGGCCAGGTGGTGCTTAGAGAGAGGCCAAATAGATGAGGCGTGCTTCAGTGACTTCAGATAGTTGTTTCTATACCTACCATTCAGGTAGGGTTTTCTACGAATGAGTTTTAGAAGATTGTACTTTTCCTTTGGGTTGGGCTTGTATTCTAGCCCCATTTACTTTTCAGTTTTGTACTGTCATACTCTGTTGTTGGTATCTTAGTGGTATGCATGCTCGTTTAGTTAGTGTTTTCAGTTGCATCATTTTGGTCTTGGAGATGGGTGCGTGTGTATATATACTTAGGAAAATTCCTCCAATTTGTGGGATATTCCTACTCAATGCTAGTTGCCATACCTTGACATATTAAAGGCGGGCTTGGTGTAGTCACGACATGGGCCCTGGGGGATGGGTCATGATAGAGTGTTATCCGAGGAGGTCAGTTCAACCAAACAAACCAAGAGTCTCTAAGGTTGGTTTATAGAAATAATGTTGAGTATTTCGAGTTCAGATTTCAGGCCTAGAAATCCAGTGTTTGTGTAGTGGACGACATATCCATACATCATGACTCTAAGTTCTTCTTTTTGACTTAGTACATGAAAACACCAGTTGTAGTGAAAAAGAAATAGTACATGCATCATATAAGATTGAGTGTGTTATCACGTCCTTCTTGATTTAGTGCCATCTCACCAAGTATACACCATTGACTATGGTATGTCTTGATCTATTTCAGGATGCCACCACGCATCCAGCCAGCCAGGATTCTGATGTGTGATCATGAAGATGATCTGCCTAGTGATGAGGCATTGGTATAGGGACTAGTACCGGAGGTAAAACCCCTGGGTGGTGTAACAGTGATACCACCACCTGGAGGGTAGTAGTTACTACTAGTGTTACTGGTAGAGGATGCACACAGGATGAGTGCATTGCATGAGTTATAGAGGAAGTGACCTCCTAGGTTCAGGGGTGAGCCAAACCCCCAGGCAGCTAAGGATTGGATGAAGGTAGTTATGTGTGTCTTCCACCCAATGAGGATGCCTCTAGACTAGATGGCAGTCCTAGCTGTGAGTCTTCTACATGGATCAGCGGGGATATGGTGGAGCTTAGTGATCCATACATATGAGGAGAAAAACCTCACTTGGAAATAATTTGAGCGTCTCTTCATGGAGGAGTTATTTCCAACGACATTACGATTCGTGTGTATACAAGAGTTACTACATCTATAGCAGGGTATCCAAACAATAGTGAAGTACTCGGTGATATTTATGGATCTTTCTTGCTACTCCACAGATATGGTGTTGGACCCATTATTTAGGCCCTAAACCTTCATGTAGGGACTACATCAAGATATTAGGGAATCTATGATATCCCTTAGCATCCCTACATATACCGGGGTACTGGAGAAAACTCTTATAGTAGAGATCTTTTTGGAGGAGTAGACACCGGTGGTAGGAGCTTCCACTGGGCATCAAGTAGCTGAATCCTCGGAAGTAGGTAGCCGAAAGCTGATGTAGGGATCTAAGAAGACTAGACAGTTCAGGGGATGACCCAAGGACATGGGGTCAGTAGTGTGAGTCTCCCAGGGCAGAGTGAGTCAGCTGAAGGACAAGCTATTTTACTCATGCGGTGGTCAGGGACATCTGGCTAGAGATTTTCCAACCCATCGTATGACCAATCTGAAGATGTTCAAGGGACCGATGAGGTATAAGATAAGGTAGGAACATGGAAGTACACTAGGCAACAGACATGATAGAGGAAATAGACAGTTAGTAGGAGGTGGACGAACCTTCAAATTACCACTACCACCACCCCCAAATGGTCAACCACGGGCTTAGGGAGCTGGTGGATAGGGAAGAGGCCAACTTTAAGAAATGGATTCTTATGACCCCAATGCTCTAGAGATTATTAGAGGTACGATATTTGTCTTTTTCACCCTAGATGAATTTTTGATAGACAGAGGTTCTAATCACTCTTTTCTCGCCACAACCCCTATTTGAGACATGGTGATTCTAGTGGAACTGTTGAATCTATAACTATGATTAGAGACTCCTATGAGAATATATTCTATGATCACATAGTAGTGTCGATAGTGTTTCATTACTATATGGGGTGAGAGTTTTAGTTGGGATCTTTTAGTGGTAGCGTCGAGGACTTATGACTTCATTCTTGGTATGGACTGGTTATCCGCAGTTCATACCCAGATTGAATATTTTAGGCACAAAGTGTGGTGTGTCCATGGAGATGGAACCAAGTTTTCCTTTGTTGGTGAAAAGGAATCCCACACTGCATAGGATGGACTCACACATAGGAGGGTGAAACCGATCACACACCAGTTGGCTAATATGACCCTTAGTGCAGTAGATGAGATGAGTCCTCAATTTCCTGTAGTGGTGGACGAGTACAAGGGCGTCTTTCTAGAAGATGTTCCAGGATTACCTCCTCATAGGGAGGTGGACTTTTGCATTGATCTATACCCTAGGATGGCATTGATATCTACACCTACATATTAGATGGCTCCCACAGAGCTTCATGTTGGAACCATGGTATTCTATGCATGAATTGGAGTATGGTTTGTGTTTTTTGTCAATACTCAGTGGAAGTTCAGAATGTGTACCAGTAAAGAGATCATACAGTTCAAGCAGACAACAATATTGAAGGTGGTTCCGTTTCCCAGTGTTTGCCAAATTTTTGGGCATGAAAATCGATAAATGAAGAAAAGTGTTTTTGGAAAAGAGTCTTGCGCGCCGTGTACTTGAAGGATAGAAAACTTTCTCGCCTATTGTTTTTCAAGATCAGAACGTGGAAAAATGGAAAAGGTATAAGTGACGCGCAAGTATTGGTTGGGTCGCGCAAGTGACCTGCGCACCAAGAAGGGACTTGTACGCCGGTGCCTAGGAGGTCTGGAAACTTGTGTGCCTATTGTTCTTCATGATCAAAACTTCAAAATATGTCAAAGGAAAGAGGGTTGCGCAAGTATTGGTGTGATCTCACAAGTGACCAGCGCAATAGAGGCTAGGGCGTATGAGCTGCGCGCCAGAACCTGCACGCCGAGGGAAGACTTGCACACCACTGCGCATGGGGTCCAGTTTGCCTATAAATAGAGGACCACCCCTCCTCATTTTCAATGAAGTTAAATACTTAGAGATTTTTTGAGCTATCATCACGCAAGTGGTTGAGTCGCGCAAGTGGTAGTTGGGTCGCGCAAGTAGAGGCTACGCGACAGTTGTTGGCTGTGCAACCAAGGCGGTTTGGGAGTTAAAGGTGCAGAGTCACACAAGTTTGGAGTTGAAGGAGGTAGTGTAGTGCAAGTGTGTTTCTATCACCTGCGTTCTGATTTTGTACCGTGAAAGTGACTTGTGCGCCGTTCTTGAAACTTGCACGCCGATCTTGGAGAAGTGTGCCGGGTGAGGTTGTTGTACGCCGATTCTTTTGGAGCTGCACAAAAACTGGAAGATTGCCCGATACCTTCGTTGCAAAGTGGGATTAATAGACGAGTAAAAGTTGGACTTCAACAGAGCATCTACATTCAATAGAGGATGCATTATTTTGAAATAATTAAGATACCTTCACGTTTATAAACTGAGTGTGACTTCACCAAGGGCAGTGAGCTAGGGGGAGTCAACGGGAGTCACCCGAGGGATGCTGTGAACCATCCCTGAACTTTTGTAAAGGCAGTGAGCCTGGGACAGAGTGACTGTGCCCAAAACTTTGTAATATACATCTAGTGAAGATTAGTGGAATTTGGTACGACCGACAACTTTTTGGCGTATGCTCCTTGGACGTAGCCCTTAGTGGTGAACCAAGTAAATAGTGCTGTGTATTCTCTGTGCATGTGAATGTTTTCTTTCTGATCATTTTCATCATACAGGTTCAACAAGTTCCTACCAACGTGGGAACAAGATCCATCACATTAAAATAAAAAATTTTCACCCTAATTCACCCCTCCCCTCTTAGGGTGTCCCGGGGTCCTTCAAGTGGTATCAGAGCATAAAGGTTACTGGTGTTGAATCTGTCCTTTGTCGTCATGGAGAATGCAGTCAATGTCAGGGGAGTCCCTCACTTCGATGGAAGTAATTTCCAGAACTAGAAGAATAGAATGAGAACTCATCTAAGATCTATTGGAATGGAAGTTCTTTTTTCTACTATGAAAGGAATACAAGTCACTGATCCAACAGGCCTGGCTATGACAGACACAGACAGGAAAATTCTTAATGTAGATGCTAAAGCACAAAACGCACTCACCGCAACCCTTTCTGATCAGATCTACCTAAAGGTGATGAATTTCCCCTCATAAAAATCCATGTGGGATAAACTCAAGAATATTTATGAAGGAGATAGAAAAGTGAAGGAGGAAAAACTACAAGTGCTGCACAATAGGTTTGATGATTTGAAGATGCATCCTGATGAGAATACAAACTCCTTATTTTATCGAATCACTGAAGTAGTTGGAGAAATTTAGGGCCTAGGAGAAGAGATCAAAGACATTGACATTGTGAAGAAAATACTGAGAATACTTCTACCCCAGTATAATGCAAAGGTATCAACCCTTGAGGAAAGATATCTTTCAAAGCTTTCTTTGGATGACCTTCTAAGAAGCTTGGTAGCATATGAAATGAGAATCAAACCAGAATATGCCACGAATTGTGTGAGAAAGGAAATGGAATTTAAGGCCATGGATAAACTAAAAATTACAAAATATAGTAGTGGTGAAGATGACGAAGAAAAATAAATTCTTTCTCTCATTGAAAAGAAGTTCCAGAAGGGAAAAGAGAAATTCAAAGGGAAGTTACCTCTCACATGTTTTCATTGTGGAAAAGTTAGGCACATTGCCTCTCAGTGCTTAAGAAAGATCAATGATGAATATAGTGAAGATGAAAGCTTCAAGAAGCCTCAGAGAAAGTTTTTCAAAAAGGGAGAATTCAAATCTGGAAAGAAAATGCGAAGGAAGAGTTTTGTCTGTTAAAAGGAAGAAGATGATAATGAATTCTATGATGAAGAAGAACCAGAATTCAAAACTGGGAACCATGATTCCATGATGGACACTGTTGAAAAGTCAGAAGATAATGGTGGAGAAAAACAGTTGAAAACTTGTGAAGATCCCGAGATCCAACTTAAGGATGCTGTTAGCAAGCTTAAGAATAAATGTAAGAGTTGCAATAAGTAGAAATCAATTGTAGAATAATCAACTGAATACGTTGATCAACTTGAGGCTGAAATTGAAAGACTGGAAGAATTTGTGAAGGTATAGTCTAAAATAATTGAAAGCAATAATGATGTATTGGATCTGAAGCTGAGAATTGAAGAGCAGGAAAAGGTCATCAATGACCTCACCTCCAGACTAGAAGAAAAATCCAAGACTGCTGAGGGTCTTGAGGAGGAATTTGTTACTCTTAGGAGTAAACTTGAGACTGAATCAATTCCAAAAGAATAAAAGAAGAAAATACAGTTTGGAATATTCTCAGATGCAGAATTACTGGAAAGAGCCAAGTGTGGTTCAGATGGGGTTGGAAAAATCTTGAGTGATCAAATACCCTCTTGCATGGGAAAGAGTGGAATTGGCTGTGAAGATGAGACATCAACTGCTGGAAGTGAAAGGATCCAAAAGAAAGATAAGATGAAAGTTGAACATATTGAAACGTTGCCTAAAGTGCTGAGAAAGGAACCCTCAATCCAAACTAAAAGGAGAACTGAAAATTATCCTCAAACATTCAGAAATAACAGACAGTATAACTATTCTCCAAAGGAAGAAGGTATGCGTAGAAATTCAAGTGAGAAGAAATTTCCTCTCATGAAGTGTTAGTTCTGTGGATATCTGGGCCATACCATGTCTTATTGCAAAGAGTCAAGAAGCTATCTGAATGGAGAAGATATAGGAGTTCAACAAAGGAGAACAAATTCATATCCTAATTCTTATAGAAGAAACAATTTCTATGGATATTGTTTTCGTTGTTCTAACTTTGGTCATAAGGCTGATAATTGTAGGAAAAGAAGGGACATGGAAACCTCATACAGAAGTTCAATACAATTCAAGACTCATCAGCAAGACAGTGTTTCTCTTTCAAACAAGTTTTCTCCTCTCAATAAAGATTTCGACTATGAAGAACCTGGGTACGCAGAAGAGATAATTGAAAGACCATCAGTACTCTATATTCAATCCAATGTCTCATGGAAGGAAAGGAAGCATATTGAGAAATATATCCTTTCAGAGGTGGCCCTCAAAGCTACAAAGAACAATAGTACCTGGATTCTAGATAGCGGTTGTTCGTCTCATATGACAGGTAATGCCGGCCTGTTAATGGATATCAAAAGGAAGGTTGATGGTACAGTACGATTTGGTAATGATGGAGCTCTGAAAATCAAAGGGAGTAGAAGTACCAAATTAGATAATGGAGAACTAAAGAATACTAAAATCCTTTACGTAGATGACCTACGTCATAATCTACTCAGCGTGAGTCAACTCTGTGACTCGGGACTTATAGTTACTTTTAATCAGAAAGGATGCACTATCAAGGGAAAGACATGCAATTCACTTATGAAGGGATGCGGAACAGAAGGCAACTTGTATCAAGTTGATAGTGAAGAAAATTTCTGTTACATGACTATTAAAGAAGAAAACAATTTGTGGCATCGGAGACTGGGACACATCAATCAACAAGACATGGAGAAAATATCAAAATTGAGAATTGTCATGTACATTCCCAACCTAAAGCGTGAGCGTGAAAAATATTGTGATGCTTGCATTCGTGGGAAGCTGGTCTGCAGTTCATATCTTCCAAAGAGGAAAAGGGAATCTCACCTTCTTGATCTGATTCATACAGATGTATGTGGGCCGATAAATGTTGCTGGAACTCATGGAGAAAGATACTTTTTCCTTTTCATAGATGATTACAGCAGAATGGCATGTGTGATGGTCATTCACAGGAAACAACAAGTCCTTGACTACATGAAAAAATATCGGTGAATCACCGAGAATGATACCGGACAAACAATCAAAGTGTTAAGATCTAACAATAGAGTAGAATGCACATCCATTGAATTTGAAAATTATCTGTAGAATCATGGGATACAGCATGAGGTAGATGCTATGAGGAGTCCACAACAAAATGGAGTTGTTGAATGTAGGAATCGATAGGTGAACAACATGGAACGAACTATGCTGATTGAGAGTTGTATTCCACGACATTACTAGAAAGAGGCTGTTCAAGATGCAGTGTATATTCAGAATCAAACAGGACTTTATATGGGTGAGACAAAGACACCATATGAATTGTGGCATGGGCGGAATCCCTCTTTAAAATACTTTCGTGTCTTTGGAAGTAAATGCTTCATCAGGAACAAAGAAGAAAATCAAGGGAAGTATGGTGACAATGTAGATGAAGTAATTTTCCTTAGTTACTCAATGAACACCAAAGCCTACAAATATTTCAACAAGAGTTTAGGAAGGATTGTGGAAAGCAGTGATGTTAAGATAATTGAAGAGAAAACCACAAATGCTTCAAGGACGCCATATGCTAATGTGATAGAAAGTGAGGAAGAAAGTGAATGTGGAGAAAATAAAAATGTAGAAATAGAGGAAATTTTACAAAACACTCAGCAGTCACATCATGGTGTTGACTCAGAAGAAGAATTTGAAGAAGAAACTGTGGCTGGAGAGAATGCAACTGAACCTCGTAGGAGAAATCGAAGAGTTGAGATCGATCCATCCAACATAATTGGGGACAAGAGTGTACCCACTCAAACAAGAAGGATGAGGAATAACACACAATCTATATTTCTGTCAGTTGTGGAGCCATCCTCATTCGAAGAAGCCACAAAGGATGAATCTTGGGTGAAATCCATGAATGAAGAATTAGATCAGATTGACAAGAATCAGACATGGGATCTTGTCCAGAGACCTGAAGGTCACAATGTGATTGGTACCAAATGGATCTTCAAAAATAAGTTTGATGAGAATGGAAGTGTCATCATAAACAAGGAATGACTGGTATGTAAAGGATACTCCCAAATTGAAGGCATTGATGTTGAAGAAACCTTTGCTCCAGTGGATATACTGGAGTCAATCAGGCTTTTTCCTTCCATGGCACTCCAAAGAGGATATAAAGTATATCAAATGGATGTCAAGATAGCATTATTTAATGGTGTACTCGGAGAAGAAGTCTACATTGAACAACCAGTGGGTTTTGTTTTAGGTACTGATGAAACAAAGGTCTGCAAACTGAAGAAAGCTCTATATGGTTTGAAGCAGGCACCACAGGCGTGGTACTCACGGCTGGATTCGTATCTCAAGAAGATGGAATTCAAAAGAGGAGGAGTATATCACAATCTATATGTGAAGAATTATCCAAAAGATCAATTCATCGTTCTAGTATATGTTGATGATATCATTTTTGGTGGCAACAGACAGAAATCAGTGGACAAATTTTCCAATCATATGAAATCAGAATTTGAAATGTCTATGATTGGGGAGCCCACATATTTCTTAGGGCTGCAAGTGATTCAAAAGAAGGAATACACTTTCATTTCTCAAGAAAAGTATGCAAGAGAGCTGTTGAATAAGTTTAATATGCAAGAATCCAAACCAATGTCAACTCCGATTACAGTTGGAACTAAACTTGGAAAGCATGAGGATGAGACCTATGTAGATCCCACTATGTATAGAAGGATCATTGGAAGCTTACTGTACCTGACAGCGACACGGCCAGATATTGTCTTTGCCACATGTCTTGCAGCCCGTTTTCAGAGTAATCCAAAAGAGGAACATATGGAAGCAGTAAAAAGAATCATGTGGTATTTTCAAGGTACTCACAATTGTGGCTTATACTTTGCTACAGGAAGAGACAGTGAATTATCAGCATTTTCTGATACTGACTGGGCTGGTGATGTAGTGGACAGAAAGTCCACCAGTAGTGGAGCATTCTATATTGGGAATAAACGTGTTTTATGTTTAAGCAAGAAACAAGAAAGTACTTCTCTTAGTACTGCTAAATATGAATATATCTCTGCCACAAAGTCATGCATTCAACTGCTATGGATGAAGAAATAACTAACAGACATTGGTGATGAGGTGAAGCAACCAATAGTTATTTACTGTGATAACAAGAGCGCAATTGATCTTACAAAGAATCCTATTCAGCATTCTTGTACAAAACATATTGAAATCAGGTATCACTTTATCAAAGAAAAAGTTGAGCAATGAGTGATTAGAATGGACCATGTGAGAACTGATGAGCAAGTGGCTGATATTCTGACCAAGCCACTGCCAGCAACAGTGTTTGAGAAACATCAGTTGAACCTCGATGTTCGGCCACCTCCTAGTGCATAAGGAGATTACGAAATCCCCTCTCCTCATTTATGATAACTTTTTTTATCTGTTTATGGATGTGATGTAGGTTTTTGGGGGAGATACTATCCAGGGGGAGTTTGGTTTGAGCTGAACAATGAACAAATTACCGGTCTTTGGGTTTCTTGTCAATGGGGTAGAAAGGGATAAATTCAGGCATGTTCAGGAAAGTGATTCAAGAGAAGGAATACATTGGTCATGTAATGCTTCTTAGGCATCATTGAAAATTCCAAAACACTGGAACCCAATTCAAGCTTCCTCTCTTGTTTTCTACACCGAGCATTGCTCACGTTGACTTAGAGTGTTGGCTGAGTTGATTCTTTCATTTTTGGTTTGCACATGGATGAGGATCTATTGAATTTATTTTCTGATTGCCAACAAACCCAAAGGGGGAGATTGTTGGAACCATGGTCTTCTATGCATGAATTGGAGTATGGTTTGTGTTTGTTGTCAATACTCAGTAGAAGTTCAGAATGTGTACCAACAAAGAGATCATATAGTTTAAGCAGAAAACAGTATTGAAGGTGGCGCAGTTTCCCAATGTTTGCCAAATTTTTGGGCCTGAAAATCGAAAAATGGAGAAAAGTGTTTTTGGCAAATAGACTTGTGCACTGTGTACTTGAAGGAGAGGAAACCTGCACGCCTATTGTTTTTCAAGATTAGAATGTGTAAAAATGGAAAAGGGATAAGTGACGCGCAAGTACTGGTTGGGTCGTACAAGTGACCTGCGTGCTGAGAAGGGACTTGCGCACCGGTGCCTAGGAGGTCTGGAAACTTGCCCGCCTATTGTTCTTCATGATCAGAACTTCAAAATATGGAAAATTAAATAGGGTCGTGAAAGTATTGGTGTGATTGCACAAGTGACCAGCATGACAGAGGCTAGGCCGGATGAGCTGCGCGCCAGAACCTGCGCGCCGAGGGAAGACTTGCGCTTCACCGCGCAGGGGGTCCAGTTTGCCTATAAATAGAGGAAAAACCCTCCTCATTTTAAATGAAGTTTAATACTTAGAGATTTTTTGAGCTCTCGTCGCGCAAGTGGTTGAGTCGCGCAAGTGGTAGTTGGGTCGCACAAGTAGAGGCTGCGCGATGGTTGTTGGCTGCACGACCAAGGCGGTTTGGGAGTTAAAGGTGCAGAGTCGCTCAAGTTTGGATTTGAAGGAGGTAGTGTTGTGTAAGTGTGTTGGTGTCACCTGCGCACTGATTTTGTACTGTGCAAGTGACTTGCGCGCCGTTCTTGAAACTTGCGCACTGGTCTTAGAGAAGCGCGCCAGGTGAGGTTGTTGTACGCCAGTTCTTTTGGAGCTGCACAAAAACTGGAAGATTGCACGATACCTTCGGTGCAAAGTTGGATTAGTATACGAGTGAAAGTTGGACTTCAAAAGAGCATCTACATTCAAAAGAGGATGCATTGTTTTTCAATAATGAAGAGACCTTCACGTCTATAAACTGAGTGTGACTTCACCAAGGGCAGTGATCTAGGGGGAGTCAACGAGAGTCACCCGAGGGATGCTGTGAGCTATCCCTGAACTTTTGTAAAGGCAGTGAACCTGGGACAGAGTGAATGTGCCTGAACCTTTGTAATGCACAGCTAGTGAAGATTAGTGGAATTTGGTACGATCAAAAATTTTTCGGCGTATGCTCCTTGGATATAGCCCTTAGTGGTGAACCAAGTAAAAAGTGATGTGTCTTCTCTATGCATGTGAATGTTTTATTTCTGATCATTTTCATCATACAGGTTCAACAAGTTCCTACCAACGTGGGAACAAGATCCATCACATTAAAAGAAAAAGTTTTCACCCTAATTCACCCTCCCCTATTAGGGTGTCCCGGGGTCCTTCACTTCATGATTTGAGGGTACAACTAGAGGACTTGTAGAAGAAGGGATTCGTAAGACCTAGTGTTTCACCCTAGGCAGCCCTAATTTTGTTTTCCAAGAAATAAGATGAGAGCTTGAGGTTATGTGTGGAATTCCGATACCTAAACCAGGTGACCTTGAAGAATAAGTATCCACTACTGAGTATTGATGACCTCTTCGATTAGATAAAGGGAGCGTGGTGGTTCTCAAAGATAGACCTCAGATATGGCTATCACTAGCTTTGAGTACAGGATGAGGACATCCCTAAGATGGATTTCAGATGTTGGTATAGCCACCACGAGTACTTAGTGATGCCATTTGACATGAAAAATTCCTTGAAACTTTTCATGGGACACATGAATAGGATCTTCCAGCCTTACTTAGACTGGTTCATCATGGTCTTCATTGAAGACATCCTAGTGTACTCGGCATCTGAGGAGGAGCATGCGATACACTTGAGGATGGTCCTGTACACACTATGAGATCACCAAATTTATAGGAAGCTCTCAAAGTGTCAGTTCTAGATTCAGGAGGTCCACTTTCTAGGACACATCATTTTAGAGGCTAGATTTGTAGTAGATACAGTTAAGATAGAGTTAATACTTGGTTAGAATCCACCCAATAGTGTTACCAAGGTGCATGGTTTCCTGAGTTTGGTTGGGTACTATTGGAGGTTTGTACTTGAATTATTTAGGGTAGCAGCACCCTTAACGACCTTGACATAGAAGGGGCAACCTTTTGTGTGGATAGAGAAGTGACACCAATTATTTTAGGAGCTGAGGTAGATATTGAAGAGCACTCCCATCTTGAGATTACTAGAGGAGGGTGTTGAGTACATGGTGTTCTGTGATGCATCAAAGACTGGGCTTGGCTGTTTCCTGATGCAGGGTCAAGTGGTGATTGCCTATGGTTTTCATCAGTTGAGGTAGCATGAGCAGAACTACATGAACCATGATATTGAGCTAGTAGAGGTAGTCTTCGCATTGAAGATGTGGCGACACTACCCGATGGGAAAGAGGTTTAACATCTACTATAACCACAAGAGTCTCAAGTATATATTCTATCTGAAGGATATGAACTTGAGATAGATAAAATGGCTAGAGTTTCTATAGGACTATGACTTTGAGATTTTCTATACTCCTGGTAAGGGGAAAGTGATGTAAGGCTCTCTTAGTAGGATATCCAGATTTCAGTTGCTGAGTGACACATCAGAGAAGTTGGCCGCATTATAGATATAATTTGTGGATGGTGATAAATCAGCTTATATCCATTAAATGGTAGTTACCCCTCCACTCTTATAGAGATTTAGGGTGGAAAATATTAGATATAACGACTGTGAGACTTTATGTGCTGAAATTTCTATAGGGCATGCCTCTGATTGATATTCTAAAGGTGGGGAGCATGTTGTTCTCTTCAAAGGATGCACAATAGTACTAATGACGTTGTAGGATGATGTCTTGAGGGATTTCCATACTTCCCATTTGTCAGCACATCCAGGAGTGGAAAAGATATATTAGGACATCTGACGTCAGTTCTGGTGGCTAGGGATGAAGAAGGAAGTGGTAGAGTTTGTTTCTAGATGCCTCACTTTTCAGCAAGTGAAGGCTGAGAACTAGGTTCCAGCATTCTTGACCTAACAACTTGAGGTACCAGAGTGGAAGTGGGATGGAATATTGATAGAATTTGTGATAGGTTTACCATACACTTCCAAGGGACATGATACCATATGGGTGATCATTGAACAACTCACCAAGTCGGCCCACTTCCTACTGATCCATGATCAGAGTTCCGTAGAGAGATTGAGATTCCTCTAAGTGCAAGTGATAGTTAGGATTCATGGAGTTCTATTAAAGATAATCTCATATCATGATGCTTGTTTCACATCCTGGTTGTGGAAGGGATTGTAAGAGGCATTTGGGACTCATTTGCGCTTGAGCACGGTGTTACATCCCTAGACGGATGACTAGATGGAGAAGACCATATAGTTTATATAGGACATGATACATGATTGCATCCTAGACTTTGGTCATAGTTGGGAGGACCACCTACCTCTAGTGGAGTTTGTGTATAACAATAACTACCACTCCATCATTGGTATTACACTGTTAGAGGCCTTGTATGGGTGACCATGCAGGTCACCACTATGCTGGATAGACCCAGGAGAGTCAGTACTCGTGGGTCTAGAGTTAGTATAGGATACCACTGAGAAGGTTCATATCATCCAGGAGTAGATGAGGATTGCATAGAGTCAGCAGAAGTCGTATGATGATAGGAGATAGAGGCCTTTGGAGTTCACGAAGAGAGACCATGTGTTATTTCGGGTATCACCTCAATAGGGATTGATGATATTTGGCCGAGGCAAAAAGTTATCTCTGAGATACATTAACCCTTTTCATATTATAAGTAGATTTGGTGATGTGGAATACCACCTAGCTCTACCCCCGCAGTTTCACTGGGTTCATGATGTCTTCCACATGTCACAACTAAGGAGGTAAGTGCACGATCCATTGCGTGTCATCGATTGGGGTGAGCTAGACATTGATGATGGGGTGACTTTTGAGAAGTACATAGTGGAGATCAAGGATCTATAGGAGTGGATACTTCATGGGTGGTCGATTCCTCGGGTGCACATTCTGTGGCAGTATGGGAATCTCCAAGAGAGCACTTGGGAGTGGGAGGCTAAAATTCTTACTCATTAACATTATCTATTTGTTGAGTAGACCTTGTTTTAGATTTAAAGAATATAAATACCTAAGGTGGGGAGAATATAATGACTTGGATTTTCCCAAATTTATTTTTAGAAATTATTTGGGAAAATTACAAGACCAGACACTAAGACTATGTGAGATTATGAGGCCTGGTGTTCCTATAATGATTTTTTGAATAAAGTTCATTTTTTTAATTAAAATTCATGAGCAGTTTATCTTTAAACTAGAATAAATTTTAAATGGGTTCCCAGATCAAAGCTCTGAGGGCATCATTTGTTCAGAATTTTTGACCTTACCTTAAATGGGACCTAACCTCAACTGGCATGGGTCGAGGGTGAAACTTAGTTTTTGGATGTAAACCTTATTAAAATATTTAATAAAAATATTTTATTTGGACATTATGTGTTGACGTATTATAAATATACTTTTTTTAATAATACATGTTAGAGGAATTCAAGGTTATCACCGTAAACCTAGAATTACCCGGAGGTAAGGAGACGGAAGCACTCTCTCGATGACAAATGTTGAAAGATCGAGGATGTATGAAGACACATACCTGCACTCTTTCTTAATAACTGACATATTCTTCAAGGTAGAGTGTCTATCTCTTCGTGATTTATTTTCCATTATTATATTCCACAACAAAAACAGAACAATCCATGAACAGATTGATATGTGGTTTAATCGTTCTTGTGGGATGGTTTTTATTGTGGGAATTAAAGGGATGGTAGATCTTAGTGATTATTGTTAGATTTTTCTTAATTAAAAACCTTTTAATATGAACAGATCAATACTAACATGAATAAGGACAAGATATATCCATTTGGGTATTCATTTTCTTTGTATCTTTCCCACAAAGTTCCTTGTTCCTCGTGATTTACGATCATTATATCATTGTGCCTTTGATCTGTGGAACAACGATCTGGGATGGGGATCCAATACCATAATGGTGAAAGATGGCGATAGTGAAAGGTGGTGGCTAGAGGTGGCTGCTTTGGCCATTTTATGTGAATCATGACAGGGTGGCCTATGGCGGAGGCAACACCGACCTAACAAGGGAGTCCATGCTAGCTGAAGTGTAGTAGGATGATTGCTGGCAGGGTGGATGGCAGAGGTGAGATGCGGTCTAAGCGGGACCACGTCGGTGGAGCCCATGGTAGCTTCAGTGGGACGTGACTAAAATCTGCATTGGAGGAGGACCCTATGATAGTGGGGCTACAAGAATAGGTTTATGAGGCAGGATGACTACACAACATAGTCCGATGCCGCATTGTCTAGGAGAGACGGCTTGCCATGCGGCTGGGTTACCGTGTGGACTAGGGGGATGCGGCCAGGGTGGGCCACATTTGGCAGAGCAGAACTTCCCACATGACATGGGCTGGGCTAGATAATTAAGCCGCTTTGGAAGCCTAGTGGGATGGACTACGTAGTCCAGTGGCTTAATGGGCTGGCCTAGACTGACTGGGTCGGGTCGGGTCGACCGGACCGGGTCGGGTTGGACCCAGACCAAACCAGTCTCTTTTTACTAAATTGTCCATATCTTTCAAACCATGTGTTCATTTGATGAGATGTTTTATATATTGGGACCCTTGATACGATACAATCATTTTGAGATACTATAAGTGAGTTTTTTTTGGAATTTGGCATACGACCTAATGACTTGAGGTGTAGGTTCTCCTGGAACAAGCATACTACAAGAGAAATCCTATGGCTGACTATGACTATATCATCTTGGTGATTATGTGACTTGGGGGATGCATGACCCATCAACGCTCTATGCTCTATCGACACTCCATGAAACATTAAAGTCCTGGATTCCATCACCGCTCTGGGCACCACTGACACTCTGTGTGCCACTGATTCTCCGTGCACCATCGATGCTCCATGCACCATCGATGCTCCGTGCACCATCAACGCTCCGTGTTCAATTGAAGCTCCATGAACCATCGAAACTCTATGCACAAATTAAACTTCCAGTGTTATAGATACTTGGAGATCTATGGACTAAAACTATAAATCCTTCTCTTCATGATTTAGACTTATACATGTGTGAGCTGTCCGTATTGACTGTACTTTGTGTGTTTCCATTGTGGTGTACTTATTGTGTTTACTTTGTAGAATAATTCATGTGTTTCCTTTGTGGTATAATTTATATACTTATTAGTGGTATTTTCCTTCATGGTTTCAGGGTCCCTACTGAGTATTGTTTTAGTCACCCCTGCACAGGCTATGCCTGCACATGTCATATCTTGTGTAGATGATCGATGTTTTGATGGAGTCCTTAGTGGACCGGGGACAACTGGTGCTTAGAGAGAGTCCTAATAGATGAAGTGTTATTCAGAGACTTTAGAAAACTATTTCTATACCTAACCTTCAGGTAGGGTTTTCTATGAATGATTTTTAGGAGCTTGTACTTTTCCTTTAGGTTGGGCTTGTATTCTGGCCCCATTTACTTTTCAGTTTTTTACTGTCATACTCTATTGTTGGTATCTTAGTGGTACACATGCTCATTTATTAGTGTTTTCAGTTTCAGAATTTTGGGATTGGAGATGGGTACGTGTGTACAGGTATGTGGTAAAATGAATCTCATTTATGGGATATGCCTACTTAGTGCTAGTCTCTATTACCTGGCCTATTAGAGGTAGTCTTGGGGTAGTCATGGCACATGCCCTGGGGGACAGGTCATGACAAGGTGAATCTATGTACATCATTCAAAAAATACTTTATCTCTGGATTTGATGGTACACATATCCATGAACCAAATATTATAACTCCTTCATCAATTTTGAACTCTAAGGATTTCACTTTTTTTATATCTTCCACCTTATTTTGTATTTACACATAACCTCTTTGATAATTCTTTATCTTCTCCAGAAGGGATGGTTGATCAATCATTCAAGAAATAAATGATGATGTTTCTTTATTTATAATTCCCATGTCTATCCTCAACAAGTATAATAATATTATATCCTTCTCAATTATCATCATTGATAAGGTTTATAAATCCTTTATTCTTAGAGCATCCTCTACTTTATTTTTTTCCTAGGATGATAGTGGATTGAGTAGTCATAGTCCTTGATCTTCTCCAACCATCTTCTCTGGTACATATTAAGCTAATTATGTGTTAATATAAACTTGAGACTCTTATGATCCATATTTATTTCAAACTTCTCCCCATAGAGATAATGCCTCTAAATTTTCAATATGAAGATCACTGAATCAAACTCTAGATCATGTGTTTGGTAGTTCTGCTCATAAAATTTCAACTACCTTGAGGTATATTCTATCACTTTATTATTTTTCATAAGTACACAACCTAATCCATTCTTTAAAGAATTTCCAAATATTATGAAAATTTACCCAATTGTGGGTAGTGTAAGTACTAGTGTAATGATAACCTCTTTTAAATTATTTGAAGCTTTATTCACATTCATCAGTCTAGAAAAACTTTACATATTTTCAATTAATCTTGGTTAGTAGGTTTGAAAATCATGATATTCTTCTAAAAAATTGTTGATAATACCCATCTAGTCTAAGAAAACTATGGATCTCTATTACAAATGTTGTTCTACGCCACTCCTAAATTTCCTTTATCTTATAAGGGTCTATAAATATTCATTTTTTGGTGATAACATGCCCCAATAATAATACATACTCCATCCAGAACTCACATTTACTATACTTTTCATATATATTCTCCTCCCATAAGGTCTTTAATACAACATTCAAATTCTCCTCATGCACGTCCTTACTCTTGGAGTATATTAGAATATAATCTATAAACACTACGACAAAATTTTTAAGGTAATATCTAAAGAATATATTCATTAAGTCTATAAATATTTTTAGAGAATTAGTGAGTTCGAAGGGCATCACTATGAACCCATAATGCCTATACATTTTTTGAAAGTTGGTCTTGGGAATATTTTACTTATTTACCTTTAATTCTTGATATCCCGACTGAAGGTCCACCTTAGGGAAACACTGAGACCCATGTAGTTGATCAAACAAGTCATCTATCCATCCCAAAGCATACTTGTTATTTATCATGATTTTGTTGAGCCCATGATAATTAATACAGAGGTGTATTGACCCATCCTTCTTCTTGATGAAGAAAACTTTCGCACCTCATGGTGAAACACTCAAGAATATAAAAACTTTGTACATATTCTCTTATAACCACTACTTTAGTTCTTCTAACTCAATGGTGGAAAATATGTAGAGAGTCTTGGATATGATTAGATATCCAAGTATAATTTTTATTGAGAACCTAACCTCTCGGTTAGGAGGAAGACTAAACAATTATTTAGGGAATACATCAGTATAATCCCTCACAACCGGCATGTCTTCAAGCATGATTCTCTCCTTTGTCTCAATCATTTTAGATGGATTTACTTTATCACAAGTCAATAATACACACACTTGATATTAATATTAAAAATTGGATTCATCCTCTTCCTTACACTTGCACAGAATTAGAGGATGGTTTGGGATGTGAAGAGTGATCAACCTCTCATGACAGTTGATGTTGGATTTATATAATTATTTCCAATCCATGCCTAATTTAGTATCAAACTCTATTAAAGGAATTAAGAAAAGATTTTTTGGGAGGTTCAGTCGATAAAAATTGATTGGGGAGGAGTTATATACTTGGTATGAAATAATTACTTTATTTTTTATTCTTACAGATAACTCAATCTACATATTTTGAGGTGGTTTTTGAAAAGTTTTACTAAACATTAAAGAAATGAAAGAATGTAAAGAACCAGAATAAAAAATGTATATTCACTATTCTTGAATGAATAACCATCATACCTTTCACCACATCACTATTAGGATCTAAATTAACAGTAATGATAACATATTACCTTCCTTGATATTTAGTTCTTATTGGTTATTTTATTTGATTATCTCTAATAACCCTTGGCTTGAGGAATTGGTTAACATAATTACCATGTTACTTTTAGTTGAAACAATATAAAATAGGCTGAGTGTTGATTTGAACCTTATTTTCCTATGTCTAATTAGTGGTATTATTCATATCCCATCAGTATTTATTAGTCTAATGATCATATTTTACACACTTTAAGTATCTTATTGTTCCCTTCATACAGTTTACATGATGCTTCTTCCCACATTTTTGACATGTGGTAAGTTGGGTTTTCTTTTCACCATGATATTTATCTATATATCCTCTTGAATTAAACTGAATTTTACATTTTTTATCTCTAAACGAATGAGACTAATGAGAGTCCCCAATCTCTATATTGACCTTAAGAGAACAAAAAACAATATCTTTATAACTATAAAAGTATTGAATTGCTCAAGATTTTCGTAGACTCAAATTTAAAACACTAAAGAAATGGCCTATCTTACTTTAGGTGTTTATTAAAAAGACAAAGGTGTACCATGCAACACTTGTGAAGTTTTCCTTATACGACCCGATAAAATCATCTTATCTTTTATTTAGTCTAAGTAACCCCTTCACTATTTTAATATGGTGAGTTTGGGGAAAATATTTATTGAAATATAATTTCTCAAATCCTTCCCATTTCATGAAATCCATTTCCTCTTTGGTCTTGGTTTTCTTGATTAGTGTCCACCCTTGATCAGATTCCCCTTTTAGATAATAGATAGATAGTATTAATTTATCTTGTTTTGAGCATTGTAGGATAAATAATATATTCTCAATGGAGTTAATCTATTTTTATATGATAAGGGGATCATGATTTCTACTAAAGGTAGGAGGCCGTTTTAACATAAATTACTCTAACACAACTTTCTCTTTCTTAAGAGAAGATGTGCGTTCCATATGATTCAAGTTATTATTCATAACATGAGTTAGATGATCTAGTACTTCCATGAAGTTCCCATCTCACTATCCCATAAGGTTAAGCATATCATTAGGGAAATCATCACATTTCCTATCATGTTGGTTTCTTCTATAGTTTTTCCTATTTACCGCCATTAAATAAAATAAAAAAGGGATGATAATACTCAAAAAAAGGTGACTAAAACATAAAATAAATACATTATAAATGAAAATTATTTCTAACTTTTTATTATCTAGTTTTAAATATATGTTATACATGGTAATTTTTATATTAGATTTTATAACCTACCAATCCATTAAATTCCTTTATAATGGTTCATAAAGAGTTTCTAAGTTATCCAAAGAATATCCACTGAGAGTGTCAACCCAGGTGTGAAACAATGCTTATTTATCACGAACAAGGTGACAATTGAGTTAATACCCAATGAGCCCTTTTTGGGGTTATTACCAATAAGTACAACTGTGCTATATCCACATCCACTTACAATATCTATATGGTGTTTTAATTTCATGGAAACCACTAACTCTGCACTTCACTAAAATTTTAGGCAATTTTCCTATACTTAGACTTATCCCTAGGATTCTCTATAATATATTCTAGTCCTAAAACCCAAAAATAACTATACCATTATATGATACCAACTATATTAACCCAAACCCTTTACAGATATTATTACATGATTTTTAACATAAACATTCAATAAACACAACCTAGATATAATGAGCCAAGTGTCTTTGGAAGATTAGGTACATAATACATATAAAGTTAAATAATATATAACATATTTATTTTATCCTCCTTAATAATCTCCTAAATCCATTTGATCTCTTAAGTCTACATATGATAACATGGGGGAATTCATAAACAAAAGGTTTGAGCTAAAAATCCCATTAATTAAATAAATATGATAAAAAAATAACATGTGATTCAAATGGAATATCATGATATCATAAAATAGAAGGATCATGAATAATAAAATGGTAGGATAATATAAATATCATGAAAACATAGGAAATTGGAAGCAACATAAAACATGACATAAGTATAAGTCAAGGCTAATCACCAAGACAACATCATATGGTGGACATAGTTCCATCATGGATTAGGTTCACGCCCTAATCCCATACATAATGTATCATGAGACAAAAAAAATACCCAATGCATTGGAGCACTATCTAGGATCACCCATCATAACATGTACATTCTTATGTGTTCCACAAAGGAAAATCAATCATAAATCATAAAAATAATAATTACCCATGGAATTAAATGAGTTGTGTAATCTTTCCTCATATCATAATCAAACGAGACTTCATAAAGAAGGTATTTGAGAAATGAACATATGGCATGTATTACCCCATAAAATTAATGGAGAATAAGATAGGTATATATGTAAGATGCATATATATATAATTTAAAATTATTTCATAACATCAAGGACATATATAAAGTGAGTTAGAGAGAGAAAGTTCATAACCCAAAGAAAAAGAGTGGTTCAAGAGATCCCTTACCTTATATTATAGAATAGTTCTGATCTTGCACATAACATCATGTATAATCAAATTAGATTTATTAATTACTTAATTTATAAAATTTTACACATATATATATTTTAATATAATTTTATTATGTTCATTAGTACGATTTTCAAGATATAAAGTTTAGTATCTCTTTTCTGAGGGCGTTCGTTTCATGGTTCCATGGTCGTATCACTTGTGTATAATTATGGAAGTTCTTGTAAAATGGGAATACAAATAAATAAGTGAAATTAAATTATATTAAAATCCTTATAGAAATTATAATGGTCCCAAATATCCTTTTGTGTTCCAACATAGGGACTATGCATTTAGTAAAAATGTTAATGTTAAGCAGTTAGTTCATTTAGGTTGTTTTACCAACCTTCATGAACAAGATTACTTTATTTAATTAAATAATTATTAAAATAATCAAGAACTTTAAATAATTTATATTTTAATAATTACCATCATATTTAATCATAATAATATTTTTATAACCATGCTTAAAGATAGTGATGAAAAATGAAGTGTGTTGTTTATGGAGGTGGTGAACCAACCATATTGTGAAAAACAATTTCATTTAAGAAAATGATAAGGGAGGTTATAAGATGAATAATACACCATAATAATAAAATATAAATACGGTATATTTTTTGGTTTTATTTTCTAAATAATTTGAAAACATAATTTATACCTTATGTTCAAAATATCATTTTATAAACTATTTTACTAAGGATTTTCCATAGATTTGGTTAGTTGTCAGGCCCACTGAGTGATTTTGTGATCATGATTATTATATCTATGTAGCTGGTTCTTTTTTATCCTTTTTATTAATCTTTGAGTGTTAATTTATCTAGGGATTTGAGATTATTTGTTTTTTTTATCACATTTAGGTTGTGGTTCCTATTACACAATATAGTAGGACCTGCTTTTACTTTTGATATATTTTTTTGTGTGTCTTTTTAAAAGATTTACTTTGTACAATTAGGATTTTACTAATTTTTATAGAAAGGGGGTAGATATATCTGTGAGATTACAAGAGGGAACTAGAGGTGGATCCAGTTTTCTTTGTAGGGGAGGGAGACTGGGGGTGAGTGGAGGGGTTGTTTATTTACATTTATTTACCACTTTATTTATTTTAGAACCTCTTAGTTGACATATATTTCTGATGTATAGATAGGTTATATAGGTTTTTAATTAGTTTTATGCAATAATTTTGACTCATATTATTGGGATAAACCATTCACAAGTTTGTTTCTATGATACCCATGCCCTAGTTTCTAGCCCATATGGATCAAAAATTCCCTTTGGGATAGGAGAGGGCTAGTTCAGGCATCCATCAAATGGAAAAATAAGGTCAGTTCATTTAAAATGGTATCAAAGATGGTATATTCCTTTCCTGATCAAAAAATAGATTATTTTTTTTCAGTATCCCTATATTATTTTGTGTGTTTTGGTAATATTTATTTAAATTTTGTTTTTAGGATTCAGGTGGTTGGTTATGAGTGGAATCTTGATCACTACCATTCATGACAAATCTTGAGATACCATGTGAAGTGGGATTTCAATTTTGAATTAAGAATTTTATTTAATTTAACATTTATTATGTGTTTATACTTATTATCATAGTTGAGTTTCTTTGGGGGTCATGTTGGATTTTGGTATGGGGAAAAATATGGATTGATGTCATGAGGTTGGTTTACATGGCCTGATAAGCTGAAAAATGACTAAAAAATCAATATTGAAACATTATAGGGATTATTATATGACTGGAAAATGGTTTATCAAACAAAAAGTTCAATCCAGGCATGATCCCATATCCCATTTGAGTTTTTTTAGGCCACTCTTGAGTTATCCCTAATGTAGATAGACGAGTCAGGGTGGGACACACAATGTGTTGATGATGTGGATTGAGAATTATCGTGTGCCTCCTCTTTGTGTGTTTTCTGTGAGAAATTAGTTATTTTAAAAGGTAAAATTTATATAAAATGATTTTTATTTTAAAGGAACCTTAAATATTGGTTATAAATAAAGTTTTAATTTCATGAAATAATTTTGGTTTGGGGGTTAATCCTTTAAAATTGTTTGTAAAATGAAATTGGTTTCCCAGAGAAGTATGCAAATTTTTATTCTAAACCAATTGAATTAGTTTTAAAACCTATTGGTTATTTAAATTTAAATGAATTTAGAACCCATGGAGTAATTTTGATAAAGTGGTTTTTTTATTTAATCTAAATTCTGTGATATATATTTTTGAAATGTTTTAAATAACAAGCTTTGGGAAGCTTGAGTGAGTGCCTTATTTTACAAAGGAGCCAGTGGTTTTTAATCGAAAGTTAAATGTTTTTGAGAAATGGGGATTTATTCCTTATGTAATTTGGTGGTTTTTAAATAAATAATATTTTTTGAGTATTAGTTTCTTTTCTTACTTGGTGTTTTTGTATTTTGTTTCTCATGGGCCATTATTAGTTGATTTGATTTAGAGAACATGTCCAGGTCGAGTGTATGTTCTATTGCATGTAAAGTATGCCTCACGATAAGGTCTCAATAAAGGTTGAGTGTTTATCTTTAAGATTATCTCTTCTGTTGTTATTTTGGATCTTTTCTAGCCTCTAAGTAAAGTATCAAGTGTTGTTTCCCCCTTTTGATGATGTGCCAACTTTTTAACTACCGATTTTCTTTAGGGAACTAGGATTGGTGTTCGACTATTCAATTGGATTTAATTAATGAGGATCCATCTACTTGATCTCTTGGGATTATGGTTTTATTTTATAATTCATTATCAATGAGTTTATATATTTGTATACTTGAGGTGGATTTTGTTGAGTTTGTCCAGTTGGGTTCTCTTTTGGTTGCTCATTTGTGAGTGATTTTAAATCATGGATTATTATTTTACCTATGGAATTTTGTTTGAGAAATGATTGTTTTGATGTGTTCATGCCTATTGCTCTTTATTCCTTATGTGATAGATTTTGGTAATTTTGGCCTTGTAGAGAGGGGATTTAATGGGTTTTGATTCATTATTTGGATGTAGGTTGGCATTGGGTGAGTGGTTCATGTGGCTAAGACCAGTGTGGCATTAGTTGAGGTTATGAAATGGTTGGTGTCAGATTAGTTTTGGTTGGGTTCATTAAGAGACAATATTCTTAGTGTGGGTACTTAGTTTTCCCTATTATCTCTTAGTTGTTTTACAAGGTCATAGACCATGTTGTTTCTTTGATTGAGGCATGTTTTTGATCGATTTTTGATTTGGGTGTTTTAAGATGTGACAATTGTGGATTGTTTGGAAACTTGATCTTATGATCTTGGATTTCCATGGCCAGTGGAATCCCATGGTCACTTTTGGTTTTGAGGAATTGTGTCTTTATTAGTGATTCTCCCATTGTATGAGTGGTTGTTTGATGCTTCACCATTTAGATCAATTCTGAATAGTGGGAAAAACTTTGTTCAGTCTCCCTTCATTTAGAGTTTCCTATTGGATACTTATGGTTAAGTCTTTTTTAAGGTTATTATCATTATTTTAGTACCATCTAGTTAATATTTTGATGATAAACCACATTTTGAGTTTGGTGATCTTAGTATATATTGAGTTATCTTTGAACCTTTACACTTCTTGTGAAGGAGTGATGAGTCTTCCTCTTTTTTTCTATTAAATTTTCCTTGAACATGGACTTTCTATGGGTATAAAGTGGTATAGTGGGTAGATTCATGAGATTAATCATGTTTTTGTGGAATTAACTAACTAACTAATTAATTAATTAAATTAATTTTGGGATATTTAATTTTTTGGGAGTCTTAAGCTAGAGTTTTAAAATTTTTAGGTTTTTTGTACTGCATATAGGTTGTGCATAATTAGGAGTAACCATGTAAAAACTGTGTGTGGGGGTATGTCAATATGAAAATTACAATTGGAATAGTTGGCACATGGGTAGTTGGAATGTGTAAGGTCCTTGGGGTAACCATGAACTTTGGTTTTAGGGGACCACTGTGGGAAACATGGCTTTTTTATAGTTTGGAAAATTGTGTGGGTAAACCATGTGGGATTCCCATTTTCTTTTAAATTTACCCATTTTTCCATAATTAAATAAAGTTTAAAAGACACTCTCCCTAACTTATCCCCTCTCTTGAATCAATCTAGGCTATACCTTATGGTGTTTCTCTCATGCACACGCCACCCCCTCCTCCCCACTCCATTCAACTAATTTTTACTTGGATTTCATGTATGATATTCCTAGGTATGATTTTATTCTACTCATTTCTCTTCCATTATCTATTTTCCCTATTATTTTACCTCACCATATTATGGTGTGTGATTCAACCAAACACTAGGGATTTGGGGTTGTCTGAATTTGATTTTGGTAAGTAGTTTTAGGGTTCATGTGGGTCTGTTCTTACTTATTTGGGAATCCACCACTGAAGGCGATGTGTTTCAGACTATTTTAGATCTTACAAAAATGATTTTAGGTAGGTGTTTATTTGTAACTCTATTTTAATTCATATTATAAATTTCTTGTATGCTTTTAAATATCTTTTAATGAATTTAAAAGCCTATTGTATGCCATGGTATGATAGAAATAATCTCAGGATAGATTTTAGTTCTTTTTATAGACCTTAGATTCATGCCAAGTGCTTGTGAAATTGTCCATGTAGATATTTAAAAAAATTTCATGTATTTTAAAATGTCCGACCATGGATTTGAATGGGTATGGAAACCTTTTTGGTTTTAATTTGACTTTAAGAAATTCAAAGACTTGGCATGGACTCAAGGTATGAAAAGTGTTCTGTAAAATGACCGTTTGGATTTCTAAAAGGGTTTAAATGTATTTAAGACATGTGTATATTAATTTCATTTAGATAAATGGGTGTGTGTTGATTTAAATACTTGTTTTACAAAAAACTAGATGGTTGGGTTTCATTTTAAATGTTTATGGTAGTTGGCCCTTGTGGTTTCTTGAAGTGTTTTTAAAATGGGAACTCAAGTTTTATAAATGGGTTCATGGTACTATTTATTTTAAAAGAAAAAGGTTTGGGATTTGGGAAGTGGGTTTCATAGAAATTATTTGATTTCCAGATGGTTTGCAAATGTGATTTTGTGAAAAGGATTTAAAGCAGGATTTTTAAATTATATTTCAATGCTATGTGGCACTCAGTACCTCCTTTCCAAAGGGGTTCTCCTTTTAAAGTGATTTTTTAATGGTTGGGTTATAAGTGGATTTTCACTGTGTTTTTAAAGATTTGTTTTAAAGTGGAATTTTAAATGATATTTAAAATGACTTTAATAATTGTGCACATGGATAGACATCTTGAGTGGTGTGTTTTAAATGCATGTTTGGCACTTTAAAATGGTTTTATAAATGCATGAGACCCTATTTGAGCCCCTTTGGATTATGTTTCTTGTTATGGATTGTGACCCCATAGGGTTTGATTTGAAATTGACATGATTTTTATGATGATTATGCATGGATATATGTTCAAGGATGTTGTATATGAGGGTGTGATAGGTGAGAGAAGATTTATTTTCAAATGATTTATATTAAATTCATGTGATTTTTGATTTCTCACCTCCACTTGATTCATCTTGGAAATTTTAGGGATAAAGTAGATGACTTGTGTGAGGGAAAACCATAGTTTATATAGTGTGGTAACAAGGGAGAGTTTCCTAGTTACTTCAAGATGGTTCGACTAGAAGGAGAAGTAGGCCTTTATGCTAAAAATATTATTTAATCTTATGGATGAAGGAATTATAGGGAATTTATATTCTTGATCCCATATACGAATGTGATCTAGGGAAGTTCATTTATAGGTAGTTCAATGAGACTTATGAGGATGTATACATGTTCAGTAGTTCCAACCTAGGTTCCTTGTCACTAGTTTAGGTTTTTTGTTACTATAAATTAGGGATGATTCCCTTGATGTAAGGTCCTTTTTATGACACTTTAGGGGATTCTATTTTGATATTTTATTATATTTACCTATCTTGATTGATTTTATTAACACTATTTCTTGATTATATTATCAGACCATGCTTTATTAAGGCTTGGGTGCCTTTGTGTGGTTTATTCATCACCTTGTGTATGTTTTGGGTTTACTAGTAAATGTGTTATTTTTATAAGGTTTGAAAGTGTGAATTGAAAAAAGAAAATGGTTTGGTTATTTATTTAAGAGTGTTAAAGAATTTTTTTCCTTGAAATATTTCATTAAATGATTTTTTCATGAGATTATTGGAAATGGGGAAAGTGGAGTTGGTTTGTTATTACATGGTTTAAAGGCCCCTTTCCTTGGTCTAAAATTTTAATTTAAAATATTTAAATATCCTTGATTTTATTTTATAAAAGGGAAGTTGTTTAAAAATGTGGTATATTGATTTGTTTTGTTTTCTAAAGCATGTTAAAACCTACTTTAAACCTTATGCTCAAACTATAATTTTATAAACCATTTTACTAAGGGTTTTAAATAGATTCATTGGATTTTGGGTGCCTACTAAGTGCTTTTGTGCTCACGAAATTATATCTTATTTACAAGTTATTGTTTCTCCTCTAAACTTATATTTGAGTGTTGATTTATCTAGGTATTTTAGGTTAGTTTTTTATTTTATCACATCCAAACTATGGTACCTATTATGTGATTTAGTAGGACTTACTTTTAATTTTTAAAAAATTCATAACATGTGGAGTTTTAAATTAATCACATTGACTAATTATGGTTTTACTATTTTTTTTGGATGAAGGGTAGATATATCTATGGGAGACCGGGAGGTAACTGAAGGCAGATTCAATTTTCTTTACTAGGGATGGAGACTAAAGGTGAGTTAATAGATTATTATTTTTACATTAATTTACTACTTTATTTATTTCAACAAACCTGATTTGGCATGGATGTCTAATATACTAATGGGTCATGATGATTTTTCATTAGTTTTTTGCTATTTCTTTGAGTTTTATTATTGGGTGAAACCATTCCAAAGTGTATTCCTGTGATGACCAAGTAGTAGTTTCTAGCCCGTGGGGATCAAAAACTCCCTTTGGGCTAGTGGAAGACTGGTTCGAGCATCCGTTGAATCAATGAACCAGGTCAGTTTGTTACACTACCATTTAGTTTATCCTTATCCAAAATTGATCTCAGGGGAAAGATAGATTATGATGATGCCATTATGTAAAACATAAGGTTTTATTATATGAGTATCATATTTAATAATCTTTTAAAAATTACTTTAATTAAAATTAATCCCCCTAGAAATGATCCCTTTTGAATACATCATATCCATTAGTATTCCAAGATCTATATTTCACTAAACAGTGAGTATTTTTTTGGCCATACTCTCACTACTTAGCTATTTAGGTAAGGAATAATCCCAATCACATCATATATTATTCTTGGATAGTCGATAAGGTAACTCTTTATCCAAATCCATCATATGGATTCACTCAACTCTATTCCTCTAGTATCCTAACCATTAGGGTTTACTTACTAAGTGTAACCTAAAAAAATATAAATAACAAGAAAATAAAAGAAAATCGAGGGGAACCTTTTTTTGGAAGAACCTTACCAAGGATGATTTAGTGTCACATATTAATTTCTTTCCTTGCACAAGATAATATTGAGGCAACCTTCTCTGGAAGAATCTACCTAGTTGGATGATCAATGTCTTGAAAAGTGTTGATTTGGAAGGAGGCTAACACTTAATAAAATTTAAGGGGATTTAATATCACTATCTTATCTCAAGTTATTCCCTTTATTTATTCATGATTATAATGATTTAGTTTAGAATCCTATTTTATCCACCAAACCAATATGTTCAAACCATATTGATGTGTAACTCTTTACACAACCTGTGGTTCGTGTTACTTACCAAAAAATATAATCCCAACATATTTACACATATCCAAACACATCTCATGTGTATGGTTAATGAACTATTTATGTAAAGGTCTATAATTATATAGGATTTAAAATATATATATGACTAATATTAAATCCACAGATAGAAAATCCACACCTTTTTAAAATAATACATAAGCCTCTAGGCCAGTAGAAAGTATGGCCCAAAGTCCATATACCTAGGGATAATTTATTCAAGAGAGAATCCAATTCATTATAAATTTAATACCTAATATATATAATCTATGTTCAATAACTATTTTCTAGATCATAACTTCAATTACAAACTGAAGTCAAGGAAGATGGAAGCTAAATCCTTTTATCATAACTAGCATATAACTACTTAGATTAATGCATAATAATATCTTAGAATCACTTTAAAACATAAAATAAAGCATAAACGATTAATAATATAAAAAATTTATATCTATGAATAAAACAGGGAATAACCTTTAAATAAATAACCATTTCATATATATAAGCATAGGTCAAATATATATGAGCAATTCATAAAAAAACTACCTATAAACTCTTTATAAATTAGAAAAACATTATGGAAATTCCATAATCATGAATATAAACAATTTATATTTATTCCATAATATAAACCTTTCATATTATTCATTATATGACATTTTACTTTAAATATATGATAATTTATTAATTATAAAAATTTTATAATTTATTTTTCTATTATGTAAACATTTTTCATAATCTAAATATCACATACATAACATTGTTAAAATATTTTATCAAATAAATCATTAAAACATTTTTTATGTGGTCAAAATAATATACAAATAAGAGAATTTAATTTTAAACCTTTAAATTAAATATTATAAAAAATGCATAATTTTAGAATATAAATGCATTATATTTTGATCTTATTTCTTACACTTATAATTTCTATACAAATAATTTATATCCAAATTAAAATTATGATATATAATATCAAAAAAAGTATTAATATAAATTATTAATATTAGGGAATATTTATTAACAAAGGTTTCAAAAAAATTAATTAATTAATTATAAAGACTTTATAATTATTTAACTTATAAGAATTTTATAATTAATAAACTCAAAAAACACCTTCTCATTGTAATTTATAAAAAACCACTTATCATTTATAATGAATTTATAAACTATATGAAAAAGTAACCGAATATAATTTTTTTTAATTGTCACTTGATATTACATTAAACCCTCAATATTTCATCACAATGTAGAGGACCAATGTAGATTGAAACTAGTAGGAAGAGTTCAAAGAAATGTTAGGGAAAATTACCACTATGTGGGGCAGCACGGAGGTTGTGGACATGTAGTGAGGTGGTTGCATAAGAATTCAATGACCCCCCATAGAGAACCTGAGGTAATCAAGGAGTAAAATACCAAGTTAAAGTCTTATAATGAACCATCTTGGGTCGACCTAACACATGAAACAATATGGGTTTACACAAGGCCTCAACCAAACCTCCCATACACTAGAGGCTATCGACTATTGATGATGGTATAAAAGATATGGTGGGGTTAATATACCCTCAAATAATAGTATAATAAAAGTGTAAGATAACTAAACACATCCACATTCATAAACATCAGATTAAAAATAATAAATAACCAAGTAAATAACATAATATATCATATAAAATGTGGAAACTTCTATAAAAACTCATGAATTCCTATAAAAAAATCGATCACCCACTGGGATGATCACTGATACTGGAAATAAATAAAATTCATGAAGATATAATTCCAACATAGAGTCGTACCATATACCCAGTCTCCACAACTATCAAGCTGCACCAATTTGATCATGGGAATCAACTTGATCAGTTAGGATCGATCAGAAAACACTAGTCCTCAACCATATCCACTAATAAATCTTTGATCCATCTAAAAGCATACATATGTGTCTGCACACACATCAGAGTGCACATATAAGGGGTGAGAAATAAATCTCAATAGTCCACCCCTAATAATGAACCTAACATCTATTATTATAATCAAGTGAATGAACACATGATATGCCTATCCTAGTCAAAAACTAATAACATATAACATAAAATAAATAAATAGGGGGATAAAAAAATAAAATAAAAACAAACCCTAGGATCTAAGGTGACATCTGAGGTGAATATACCCTCACTCCAACCCATGATGGGGTAATTATAACACATAGATGTACTTAGATACATAACATTATGCATGTCCTCCAGATCTACATAGGGGATCTAAGATACCTAACCATGAAAAATGCCCAAATATTAGACCCTAGGATCTTATTCTGGGTGTCCAAAAACACAACATACATTTCTATCAGGCTATAGGACTACAATGTAATGATTTTTACTGGTGATATTAACCTCTAGTACAATATAAATAGGAACCTATTAATGTATATGAAGTCCTAAAGTACTAAATTATCTAATATCATGGCCAATATCATCATAAAGTCTTGACCGAGCCACCAAGGGATCCTCAACATACTAGGACACATATCCCACTCTATGAGTGATTTAGCATCTCATGAGCTATAAAACCCTCTAGAAAGGAAATTATACTAAACTAGTAGTAGGGGTGCACTAAAACTAATCATCCATTAGATCCCTATGTCCATTTAACAACAACTATCCAGTAGAGAAGAGCACTAGATCAAAATCAGGGCTAACTTATGATCCAATAACATCCCAAAATTCTCCTCTCACATCCAAAACAGGAGAATAAATTGCCTCAAACATTCCATTCATAGTCTATTAAAACATTAGTTGATCTAACTCTCAATCCAAGAAATGTGAACACAACAAAAAAAAAAGATCAAAACACTAGTATATGTGTTATAAGGGGATACTTGATGTACCCAATGCTAAGAAAGTAATGAACCCTCACTATGTAAACTAAAAACATGGGGCTCTCAAGATCCCCTAAAAATATACCAAAATTAGATTTTATAGGTGTTTATTTAGAAATGGTTTGATACATAACCTCTAAATAAAATTTAAATATTTTAGAATTGGTTTTTTTAAAAACCTCAACTAAATATTTATTAAAATTTAAAAAATTCTCTTTCTCCCCTCCCCAAATTCCATTTCCCCAATCCGAACCCTCTCCCCTTTTTCCCTACCCCAAATGTATATCCTAATATTGTTTCCCCTAGGCCCTTGCTTCTCACCCATCACCTCCACCATTCTCACCTTAACCCTAAACCCAATAGCTTCACTTACTCTCCATTCCCCCTCTTTAACCCTCTTCCCTTGCCGTTGTGTGCTCTATTGGCCCCCTTTCCCCTTGTCGTCACATTGGTTATATAAGGACCCATCCTTAAACAATAAATATTATAGTTATTTTAAAAACTATAAATCAATATATTTTCCAAAATATATTTTAGGATTAGAGTTTTAGATATTTAGGTCATAACTCATATATAAAAAACCTATACATTACAAGCGAATAATTTTACTTAGTATCCATTTTTTACATAAAACTATAGTGTTTAAAATACAATATGATTTATTTTCATGATAAATATTCATAATTAACTCATCCTTTTCCTTAATCCACCTTAAACCCTATTAAGTTTTTTTAAAACTTTGTATTACCACAAAAATATTAGTAAGGGACATAAAAATAAAGAAAGAAATCAATAATCCATAAACAATTATAAAATTTCCCCTTTTTCAAAATAAATATTGGGATAAAAATATAAATTTTATTACCCAAAAAATAACCTTTTATCACTAAATAATTCCATAAAAAATTTCATAAGATAACATAAAGTCAAAATAAAAACACATAAAGTTTTTATTAAAACTTTTCACAAAGTTACAACTTTCACCCATAAAACATAAGCTCTTAGCATACCTTATAAAATCAAAAGTTTCATATAAAATCCATATAAATCATAAATAAATCATAAAGGTAACTTGTGTCATAATTTTAATATCATTTTTACATATTTGTTATCTCTCATAGATATATAGGGAGTAACCATCACAATTACATTTGGAATAACCACCATAGTATATTCTCATAATCTCTTAGGAGAAACCACCTCATCTAACTTCATCCCTTTACCCAATGAATTAGAGAGATATAATGGGATAAAATAACCTTGGTTTATAATAGAACCTCAAATCATTAAAAAATTCCCAAGAACCATCACATAATCACAACACATAAATATTTCATAAAAACATTATTGAGGAAAATAACCTTTCCATTTTGAAATCACTTTTTTTAAAATCTGCACACTTAAAAATGAAAATTTTTATTTTAAAATAAAATTGTAAACATGTAAAGGAATATTCAAAACATTAATCTATAAAGATTATGAAAAAATATACTCATGATTTACAAGTTAAAAGACATTACTTTTGACTTTTTTAAAAAGATTTGGAAGAGTATCTTTAAAAGATGATTTTTAAAATAAAGTCCCTTATCTTGAGTCCGAATCATCATGTACAATCTTTATATTCCATAATAATAAAAGTTGTTTAATTATTTAATTTATTTAGAAAATTTTTAAAGTTTATTATTCCTTTTATTTCACTTATTACTATGTTATAACAATTACTTAATTATTTAAGTATACATTGGATGTTTTGATGATATTCGATTCATAAATCTAGAATGACTTTGGTAATTTGACTATGGTAAAAGAGATCATTACTATAAAATATATATAATAATATCCATGAAATAATTATCATTTTTATACATAAATTATACTTTTAAATCCAACCATGAAATATTGTTATGAAAAATGAACTACGTTACAATAATAAATATGGTAGGCCGTACATACGCATGAGTAAAATTTTCATTTTTCAACAATCATTTTGGAAAGAAGGTAAATATGTTTTTTTCATTAAAAAATGATAATAATATCATAAATATAATATTAAATCTTCAAATATACATATATATATTATCCATGTGATGTGGTGATGAAAACGAATCACATCACTTCATGGAGGAGGTAGTCCACATGTACGCACGAACAACATTATCATTTTTATGTGCATAGAAAGGTAAGAATGTAAGTGATATATTATATTTTTAGAATTATAAATATTTAACTAATATCATATATAAAATTTAATTCCATCATTATAACTAGTCTTGAGATATGGTGATGGAGAATAAATTACATCGGTTCGTGAAGTGGTAGTTCGCCATTCACACGAACGATAAATTATTTTCCCATTTGATGGAAGTGGAGATGTATTTTGGTCAATAAACTAACATAATAAAATCTTAGTATATTTATAATACTGTATTTATTATTTTATCATGGTTTAATAAGATTTTAAGGAGTTGTAAGAAGAAGTAAAATAGAAACACTTGATTAAAAATGATACCTCTTATTCAGACAATATCTTTTGATTAACACCTTAAGACCTATAATGTGGATGTAATTCATAAAATAAGGACTCAAGAATGAGGTTAATGATTCTAAGAATGTATTTTAGTATGAATTAACAAAAAAAAAAGATATTTAAATGTGAATAAATGGGAAGAAGAGGTTCCATTTTATAGTGACCCTATCCATTTACATATGACATTACATGATTTTAAGCATAATTATACATCAGAGTACAAGACAAGGACCATGAAGTCTAGTGTATTTTAAGACTAGGTACATAAAACATAAAACATGGGAAAAAACTTCTTTATTTAATCTTCATAAAAATATCATAACTTCCTTTGAGCCCTTACATCTGCATAGGGTACCCTAGGGAACACATGAACAAAGGGATGAGCTAAAAAGCACAGTAAGGGAATGAACATAAGGATACAACTTAAGAAAATGAGTTAGGAGGAATTAAATAACAATATCAAAAGCATGGAACACATGAAATCATATCATATAAGCATGGGATCATATAAGCATGGAATCATATAAATGTGGCATAAACATAAAACATGTCTTTAGTGCGAGTCAAGGCTAACCGCCAATCCCGTTTCCCATAGTAGTACAGGTCAAGGCTAACATCCAATCCCATTTACCATAATATTATGGGTCAAGGCTAACTTCCAATCCTATTTCCCATAGTAGTACGGGTCAAGGCTAACCGCCAATCCCATTTCCCACAGTAGTACGGGTCAAGGCTAACCACCAATCCCGTTTCACATAGCATCTTCTAAGACTTAACTTTACCCAATTAATTGGAGCACTATTTGGGCACAAACATCTTAAATTTCATGAATATATTTTCCACATAAAGAATCATACATAATAAATCTTACATAAACATAAGGGTTACCTGTGGAAAGAATTGGGTACCACAATCATGACATAAAGTATAATGAATGGGCGTATCATGAAAGTTTCCATGAAAGAAAGGAATTAGAATATACATGGATGTTAATAAGGTAAAATATAAATATATCATGTAAAGTTATTTCAAATATAAGTTAAAAATTTTAAGAAATGTATTTGAGAAATTTTAGCATTAAAACATTTTTGTGCGGTTTGAAGGGAAATACTATAGAGATTTTAAAATAGAAAAGAGGAAAATATTTTATATAAAAATAGAATTGAACCAAGAAGTTTTTCATATAAAAAAACTGATTTTATAAAGAAAATGGTGGCTTAAAATATAGGATATAGGGCACTTGAAATTGGGTAAAAATTCCAGAAGTTCCCTTAAAACAGGTTTGATTATCGGAAAGTGCTAAGAATGGAATCTTTTAAAAACATGTATATCCCCAAAATAGAGTGATGAAGAGGTATTGATAATTGGATTTTATAAAACTAAACAAAATTTATAATATTTACATAAATAGATAATATAACTCCATTTTTATATAAATAAAGATAAGGCAACCTGAAAGAACAAAGGAGCTTCGGGTAGAATTCATTACAGTTTATCAGCATGGTGTCAGGTGTACCTAAGAGGGATTTATGAGAGATAAAAGGGGTTTATCATCACTCATAAATCATGAGGGAATTATTTTGGAGTTTTGAAATTATACCCCATCATTTTGGATTACACATAAAATGGCATAGCATAGAGGACATCTTGATTAAGAGTAAAATGGAGAGGATCCCTTACCAAAAGTCCGATGTTGATCTTTTCTTGAACTTAATGACCTGAATAATAAAATTAGGTTTATTAATAAATAAATGAATAACATATTATATATGTATAATAATCATTATTATCATTTTAAGTTCATTTATAACCATTTTGATTGATTATGAGGTTCAATTTCATTGTTCGGTTCTGTTTTCTTACTTGGTTTTAATGACCGGTTCACTTATATTCATGTTCGAATAAACATGAAAGATTAATGTGGTTATCCAGAATTTAAGTTTTATGTTATTACTGAACATACAGGTTATTACATGGTTATAAAAATTCATTATTTTATTGGGAGTGAAGATAAATTATTACATAAAACCTTAGTGATAAACGTTTTCGTTAATCAGTGGGTTTGATTACAATGAACATGTTTTGCTTTATAACTTAATAATATTTGTACAAAAGGATTAAATAACCTTAACTAGGATATATTAAATATATAATAATCTTGTTCAACCATAAAAAAATGGTTTCATGACCATAATTAATGATGATAATAGAAATTGATATACTGTTGTCCTTGAATGTGCTAAATTAACACATCTCAAATGGTGTTTTCATTTCTTTCAAATAAAATACAGGGAAAGGAGATAAGATAAAAAAGTATCAAATTATCATAATACCATCCCATTAAATGTATTTTACTGTATTTATCATACCATTTGGGTTAATGGAAGTGAGGAAATAAACAAAAATAAAAGATCTTAAAAGAAATGAAAGAATTGGAAAGAGGAGTTTACCTCTTGAGTCTACCTCCTTTGAGAACCACTTAAGGAGAGATGTTTTGGTATTTTGAAGAGAATAAGGGAATTTGAACATGGGTTAGGATCTTGGTGAGAGATTTGGCCAGTATATTTTCAAGGAACAAGGCTTGAGGGGAGTGAAGAGAAGAGGGAGTGATGGGGGGTTTTATAGTGGAGGAGAGAAGGGTTTTTATAATTTTTTTAATCATTAGTTTATTAATTTACTTCAAGACTAGAAATAGTGATGATTTCAAGAAAAATAATAGTAAATTGGTCATTTTAATTCGAACCAAGGGTGGTGACATCATCCATGATTCTAGGGATATTCTATTTATCTTATAATGTATATATACGGTAAATTACCGTATTTTACTATTCATAAAAATTCTAGTATTTCAAAAAAATCTCAAAAATTCACCCTAAACATTTTTTTATGTATAGAATCAAAAAATAAATTCCATTTTTCAAAAATAATTTTATAAATATTATTACTTTAATATTTAATTAAAATCATAATTTATTATTCAAAAAACAGTTTTAAAACATTCATTTACTTATTCTAAAATATTGGTACATCATAATTTCACTTGAATCTTATTTATATACTATCATAGGTAAGGTTAATATTCATTAGGGTATATCAATATTCATAAGAGTATGTTACTATTCATAAGGGTGAGTTACTATTCACCAAAAATTAAGTTTTTCTTATTGAACTCCAAATAACTTACTAATTGCAACTGTGTATGTTAGATTTTCAAAATTCAAACATAGAAGTGACAAACTTATGTTTAAAGGCCACATAGCACTTATTAGTTCATTATGTTGTGTTTTTATGTGATTATATGAAATATTTATAAGAAAGTAATTTACATTGATAAAACATTGGGTCGTTACATTCTACCCCTTATGAAATTTCGCTCTCAAAATTTCGTTTTACATTCTAGGTCATAAACAGGTGCAGTTACTTTTCCTTCAATGCATCCTCTAGTTCCCATGTTGCCTCTTCATACTTATGGTTTTGATATAGTACCTTGACTAGGTGAGTAGTCTTGTTACATAGAAATTTATCTCTATGATCCAAGATCTTCACTGGATGCTCCTCATAAGAAAGATCATCCTCTAACTATACCACCTCTGAAGAGAGTACATGTGAAGGATTTGATATGTACTTCCTTAAGAGGGATACATGAAATACATCATGTAATTTGGCCATGGTAGGTGGAAGTGCTAATCGATAGACCACAACCCCAACACAATCAATAATCTCGAAGGGGTCGATATACCTAGGACTTATCTTACCTTTCTTTCCAAACATCATGACGTTCTTCCATGAAGATATTCATAGAAATATTGTGTCTCCAACTTTGAAATCAAGATCTCATCAATGATTATCTGCATAACTATTCTATCAACTTTGGGATTCCTTGATATGATGTTGAATAGTTTTCACCTTCTCCACCATTTCTTAGACCATTTCAGGTCCTACCAGCTTATGCTCACTGAATTCATCCCAATACGTCGGTGTTCTACACCTTTTCCCACAAAGGGCTTCATATGGTGCAATTTAGATGCTCGAGAGGAAACTGTTTTTGTAAGAGAATTCAACCAGTGGAAGATGTTGGTCCCATCCTCCTTTTAATTCCATATAATATGCTCTCAACATATCTTATAGTGTCTAAATAGTCGAATTAGATTGGACATTAGTTTAAGGATGATAGGCCGTACATAATTTTAGTTCAGATCTTAGAGCATGTTAAAGACTTTTCCAGAACTTCAAGGTGAATCTTGGATCTCTATCATATATAATAGATATTGGTACTCCATGCATCCTTACCACTTATTATATATATATCCATTTAATTTGATCCAATGATAAGTCCTATCAAATTGAGATAAAGTGATCTATCTTTGTAAGACAATCCACAACAACCCATATAGCATTGTTTCCTCTAGATGTACTTGGAAGTCCAGTGAAAAAGTCCATGGTAATTTTCTCCCACTTCCATGTTGGTATGGGTAGTGGTTTCATCATACCCTTAGAATTTTGACTTGTATCCTTCACTTGCTAACATACCAGGAACTTTGATGTATATTCAATAATATCCCTTTTCATATTGTCCCACCAATAGTTTTCTCAGAGATCTCAATACATATTTATGCTCTATGGGTGGATAGAGAAGTCCGAGATATGTACGTCATTCAGAAGCTCCTTCTTTATCTTAGGATCATATGGTACACATAATCTTGAACCAAATCTTACAGATCCTTCCTCATCAATTTTGAAATCAGAGGATTTTCCATTTATGATAGCTTCCACCCTTTTTTGAATTTCCACATCTTTTCTTTGAGAATACTTTATTTTCCCCAAGAGAGATAGTTGAGAAACCATTTGAGAAAGGATTGATAATGTTCATCCCTTAATGATTCCCATGTGCATCCTTTGAAAATTTAAGAGTATCAAATCCTTTTCCATTCTCATCATTGATATAGATGCATGATCCTTTCTACATAGCGCATTTGCGACCTTATTCGCCTTACCAAGATGGTAGTGGATTGAGAAGTCATAATCCTTGATAAGTTCTATCCATTTTTGTTCGCACATATTAAGATATTTTTGTGTGAATATATATTTAAAACTCTTGTGGTCAATATATATCTCACACTTCTCCCCATAGAGATAATTCTGCTAGATTTTTAATGCAAAGATCACTGCCGCCAACTCCAGATCATGCGTAGGATAGTTTTTCTTGTGAAATTTTAGCTACCTTGAGGCGTAGGATATCACTTTGTATTTTTTAATCATATTAAAACAAAGGTATATTTATAATATTTTCAATAAAAACATTCCAATAAACTTCAATATTCGATACAATACTCATAGAAGTTTTCCTTAATGATATAATATCATTTCTGGTGGGGAATCAATGTTCTTAGAAAATATGAAAGATATAATAATAGGACATAAATTAAAATACATTATTACATACACTACTTTAAGTAGTGGTTAAATGTAATTTATTCATCATTATTCACCATAGAATAGGACCTTCAGTTCTCCCTTGATCATGGAGATTGTTGATGCTCATCATGCTTCTCCACCCTTGAAATAGAGCATCGTGTTGGATAATGTCCAACTTCTCCACATTTATGAAATAAAACTATGTACGATTCCTTATATGGAAATTTGTTTCCATTCATCACATTATTCATTTTGTCATGGAAATTGGCTAATTTGTGCCCAATCTTTCCACACTTAAAACATCTCCAAGTCCCTTTGTGACATTCCCCTTGGTGCCTCTTTCCACACTTGTTGCACAAAGGAAATTGGATATTCTTTACCTTATCACCTTTATCAGATGAACTTTCATGAGATTTCATCTTCATATTCCCTGATTACATTGGTCATTCAACTATGTACCAATTGTTAATTGTGATTTTTGATAGTTGGTTTGGCATAATCATGATATGTCCTTCTTGAGCTCCCATCTAATCGGGGATCTCGTTTTGGAAGTCATCACATTGCCCTTAAAATCAGTTTTTAACCTGATTCATCCTATTACCAACCATTGGATAGAATAAAAGAAAATTTGGGGATGAGTATGACATAAGGGGGAAACCAATGACATTAAAGGGACAACTTAAAAATTACACTTATCTCTTTAACTTATGTGTTTTTAGGCCTTAATAAACATTATTCATGATATATCTCCTAACGTATATTATTATGGGATCCTTTTTATTCCATTAATAATGGTTCATACCAATCTTATGAATTTACCAAAGCATATCCATTGGGAGTGTCAAACCAAGAGTGCAGCAAGGCCCATTGTCATGTACCAAGATACCCCGGGTCAAGCCCAAAACTCATTGTCGGAGTTTTCACTCGTAGGTACATCTATGACATAGCCACATCTACCTATTTGTATCCATACATGGATATATTTTCTTGATAAACCACTTAATCTATACTTACCAAAATTTTGTGACATTTTCTTATACGTTGTCTCATCCTTAAGGTTCATACTAAAGCTCTATATTCATAATATTCAAAAATATATAGACCATCCTATGATATGAACTATAGAAACCCTAGCCTTTTACATATGACATTACATGATTTTAAGCATAATTATACATTAGAGTACAAGCCAAGGATCATGAAGTCTAGTGTCTTTGAAGAATAGGTACATAAAACATAAAACATGGGAAAAAAACTTCATTATTTAATCTCCATAAAAAGATCCTAACTTTCTTTGAGCCCTAGCATCTACATAGGGTACCTTGGGGAACACATGAACAAAGGGATGAGCTAAAAAGCCCAGTAAGGGAATGAACATAAGGATACAACTTAATCACATGAGTCAGGAGGAATGAAATAATGATATGAAAAGCATGGAACACATGAAATCATATCATATAAACATGGGATCATATAAGCATGGAATCATATAAATATGGTAGAGGCATAAAACATGTCTTTATTACTAGTCAAGGCTAACCAACAATCCCGTTTCCCATAGTAGTAAAGGTCAAGGATAACTTCAAATTTCGTTTCCCATAGTAGTTCAGGTCAATGCTAACCACCAACCCCATTTCCCATAGTAGTATGGGTCAAGGATAACCGGCAATCCTGTTTCCCAGAGTAGTATAGGTCCAGGATAACTGCCAATCTCGTTTCACATCACATATCATGAGACTTAACTTTACCCAATTCATTGGAGCGCTATATGGGTGCACCCATATTAAATTTCATGAATATATTTTCCACATAAATAATCATATATAATCAATCTTACATAAACATAAGGGTTACCATGGAAAGAATTGGGTACCACAACCATGGCATAAAGCATAACTAATGGGCGTATCATGAAAGTGTCCACGAAAGAAAGGCATTAGAATATAGATGGATGTTCATAAGTTAAAATAGTTATATATTATTTTAATTGATTTTAAACATAAGTGACAACATTTAGGAAATGTATTTGAGAAATTTTATCATTAAAACATTTTTGTGCGGTTTTAAGGTAAATATTATAGAGATTTTAAAATATAAAAGAGGACTATATTTTATATAATACTAGAATTGAGCCAATAAGGTTATAATATTAAAAAAAACTTATTTTATAAAGACAAAGGTGGATTAAAAAAGAGGATAGAGTGTACTTGAAATTGAGTAAAAATTTGGGAAGCTACCTTAAAACATGTTTGATTATCAGAAAGTGCTAAGAAAGGAATCTTTTTAAAAACAAGTATATCCCCATAATAAAATGATGAAAGGGTGTTGATAAATGGATTTTTTACAAATAAACTAGTTTTATAATATTTATATAAATAGATAATATAACTCCATTTTTATATAAAGAAAGATAAGGCAACCTGAAAGAACAAAGGACGTTCAGGTACAATTCGTTATGGTTTATCGGCATGGTGTCAGGTGTACCTAAGAGGGATTGATAAGAGATAAAAGGGGTTTCTAATAAATTATAAATTATTAGGAAAGTATGGGGTAGGTGTGAAATCATACCCCATCATTTTTTATTACACATAAAATGGCATATCATAGAGGACATCTTGATTAAGAGTGAAATGGAGAGGATCCCTTACCTTAAGCCCGATGGTGATCTTTTCTTGAACTTAATGACCTGAATAATAAAATTAGGTTTATTAATTAATAACTCCAGAAACTATTATATATGTTGAATAATTATCATAATAATTTTAATTTAATTTATTACCATTTTGATTGATTATGAGGTTCAATTTCATTGTTTGGGTCCGTCTTCTTACTTGGTTATAATGATCGGTTCACTTATATTCATGTTTAGATAAACATGGAAGATGAAAGTGGTTATCCAGAACTGAAGTTGTATGTTATTTATGAACATAAAGGAGATTATATGGGTATAAAAATTCATTCAGTTATTGGGAGTGAAGATGAATTATTATACAAAATCTTAGTGATAACCGTTTTGGTTAATCAGTGGGTTTGATTACAATGAACATGTTTTGCTTTATAAATTAATACCATTTGTAAAAAAGTATTACAAAAACTTAACTAGGATATATTAAATATATAATCATCTATTTCAACCATAACACAAATGGTTTCATGACCATAATTAATGATGATAATAGAAATTGATAAACGGTTGTCCTTGAATGTGCTAAATTAATACATCTCAAATGGTGTTTTCATTTATTTCAAATAAAACATGGGGAAAGGAGAAAAGATAATTAAGTATCCCTTAGAATAAAATAATTACAGTACATGCATGTTATTGGAGTTATCATACCATTTGGGTGAAGGGAGTTGAGGAAAGAAACAAAAAGAAAAGAACTTAAAAGAAATGAAAGAATTGGAAAGAAGAGTTTACATCTTGAGTCTACCTCCTTTGAGAACCTCTTAAAATGAGAGTTTTTGGTATTTTGAAAAGACTAAGGGACCTTTTAAGTGGGGTAGGATATTTGGGATAGATTTGGGCAGAATATTGGCAAGGCACAAGGCTTTAGAGAAGTGAAGAGAAGAGGGAGTGATGGGGTGTTTTTATAGTGGAGGAGAGAAGAGTTTTCATAATTTTTTGAATCATTAGTTTATTAATTTCCCTCAAGACCAGAAATAGTGATTATTACATGAACAAAAATAGTAAATGGATCATGTTAATTCTAAACAAGGGTGGTGACATCAGCCATGATGCTAGTAATAGTCTATTTGAGCTTATAATGTATATATACGGTAAATTACCATATTTTACTATTCATAAAATTCAAGTATTTAAGAAAAATCTAAAAAATTCACCCTAACTATTTTTTGATGTGTATAATCCAAAAATAAATTCAATTTTTCAAAATTAATTTTCTAAATATGATTAATTTAATATTTAATTAAAATCATAATTTATTATTAAAAAAACAGTTTTAAAACATTCATTTACTTATTCTAAAATATTGGTACATCGTACTTTCACTTGAATCTTATTTATATACTATCATAGTTAAAGTTACTATTCACTAGTTTATATCACTATTCATAAGGGTATGTTACTATTCATAAGGGTGGGTTACTATTCATCAAAAATTAAGTTTTTCTTATAAAACTATAAATAACTTACTGATCGCAACCGTGTATGTTAGATTTTCAAAATTCCAAACATAGAAGTGACAAACTTATGTTTAAAGGTCACATAGTACTTAATAGTTCATTATGTTGTGTTTTAATGTGATTATATGAAATATTTATAAGAAAGAAATTTCCATTGATAAAACATTGGGTCGTTACACCTTTTATAGAAGAGGGGAGGGGTACTCTTGGAATTTCTTAAAATAGTAGATTAATATAAATTAATTTTCAATTAAAAATGGATCCAAAGCGATTTATTTAAAATATAATATGATTAAAAGTTTAAATAATCTCATCCAGTAATTTTTTGAGAAGTTTAGGTCATATTATTACCTTTATCATTTAGTTTTAACCTTGGGTTGACCCCATTAACTCTTACCATGATAATGTTGATTTTTACACTTTAAGAATCAATATTCTTGCTATAAAATGAAAAAATACCCATAAATGGATCATGTTAGATATTTTAAACCTTATAATAATCACTTTAATAAATTTAATATTTTTAGTAATTTTATATCATTTAATAAAATATTATTTATTTTAAAAAACCATTAATTTTCATTTTAAAACTATTCATTATTTTGAATTTTAATACATCCCTATAATGTAAAATTAATCTTTAAAATTCATGTATTACATTAATTCCCTCATATTATGTTTATTTTAATATTTTTAATATCATTTATTTGATTTTTCCATTATTTAAATAATTACTGTATAAATATTGTACAAGCATTTAAGGTAATTATTTATTAAATAAAAATTAAAAATAAATTAACATGTAGAATATAAATATATCATATATAAAAATACTATTTATAATTGAACATATCTTCTAAATAACACCATATTCAAAATATTATACTTATTAAAAACAAAAAAGTGACATGTTTGAATTTTCTTCTAATAAAATATTATAAAGATTATAATCTAATCCAAGTGGCCATAAATATAATTATAGCTGAAAATGAAATGATTATAGATTAATATTACAAATAAAATAAAATTGTCATGACCCATCCCCCGGGGCCCGTGTCGTGACTACCCTAAGCTCGCCTTCTATAGGCCACGGGCTGGCGACTAGCACCAAAGGCATAATTCCCTAAAACTGGGAAGACATTGTCTTTATAACCTATAAGAACATACACAAGCAAGCAAAAAACTGGACGAAATACCAAGTAAACTGTATAACAAAAGAGTGATGAAAGAAAAAAGGGGCCAGAATACAAGCCCAACTGGAAAGTACAAGTACAACAGTGATACAATACAACTAAAAGAAAAGGGAAGACAATTACTGGATTGTCCTCCAAGGTTCCTACCTGAAGGGTAGGTACAGATCACCTCCTCAGCACTCCACACCCATCCGTTTCCTCCGTGTATCGACAAGCCGTATAGTCCACCTACGGGTACCGTACAATCCTAATACTCTCTGCCTCAGTCAGCATCGTCCGTCGTCTGTAACCAACACAACAAGGTGTGGGCATATCCCGTGCAGGGGTGAGTATAACAATACTCAGAAGGGACCCCAAGACCCTCAAGGTCTCACAAAATCTAATAAGTATAAACCACAAGGTATGAAATCAACAGACAAACTTACTTAGGTATATTCCCATACATATACCCAAGTTATCAAGTGATCCATCTCAATCATGAGGAAAACACAAAAAAACTGACTCAGCTCAAACAAGGATTTATTTTATGGCAGTATTAAGTGACATCCCCAGTCACATTATCGAAACCTCGGATACTGGAGAACTCCTACTCTATCAAGTACAGTGGGCCTACCATGACACCAAGCATGCTTCACACTAACCTTGGACTGCTGAGGTACTCCTCATATTGAGTACCATGGATCTGCCGTGTCACCAAGTGCGCTCCCCACCGTGGGTCTGCCGCGTCACCAAGCGTGCTCCCCCTCATAGCCTGCTGAGATACTCCTCCTGTCGAGTACCATGGGTCTGCCACAACACCAAGGATCTCCCCACTGTGGGTCTTTTTCAACACCAAGGCGCTCCCCACTGGGCTAGTAAAGTCACTCAGAGTCAAAACGGTCAGCAATCATCAGGTCTCAGCCAGCTACTAGCTCTCCACACTATGCTCGCTCGTCTCTGGGAGGATCCTCTCCACGAGCTACTGGTCGATAATCCAACTGTCATGAAGTCCCATGAATAAGTATCTCAAAGGTCCGCCATGTCATAGGGGTCTCAATGCAATAGATTACATGTCAATCAGATGCTCGTTCTGTGAGTTATTAGCCTTTTAGTCCCGGGCCCCCGGTTGGATTCGTGCTCGATCCAACCTGACTATTTCCCATCTCAAACCAAAACTCTAATGGAGTATACTCAAAGGGACTGTCTCACTCCAAGTTCTCCAGCACCGCTGACGGTTCGTCAAATGGACATCCGGTGCCAAAGATATGGCCAAAAGAAAGTAAAGGGGTGCAGTGGGCCTGGGTCCGGTCTGACCCGGTCGGACCTGGAATGGGTCGACCTGGTTCAGGTCGACCCGGCCCAACCCTCTAGGTTAGGCCCAGCCCGTGATGCGACCTGGTCTGTGAGGTCCGCAAGGGGGCTGCGTGAGCCCGTGGGTGGCATGGGGCAGCTCGACCGTGGGGAAGTTGTGAGGGCGCAAGGCCGATTCGGCCGAGGCGTCGTGGGGGCACATGGACGGTTCTTCTGGGGCACCGTGGGGGCATGGTACGGTTTTTCTGGGGCACCGCGAGGGGTGCGGGATAGTTCGGTCGGGGTGCCGCGAGGGGTGCGGGCGACTCAGGTGGCCGGCGGTCGGTCGAGAGCCGGAACAACTCAGAGGGTTAGCGGTGGTGCGGCCAGTTCAGCCGGCGGGCGGTGCGGCCAGCGGGCGGCATAACCAGAAGTGTCTTGGCCAGCAGGTGGTGTGGTCGAAGGGTGGCATGACCGGCGTGCGGCGCAGCGTGGAGTGGGCACGCATTCGGTTTGGCTGGAGTGTCGCGGGGGCAGCGCGGGTTGCGGTGGCCATGGGTGGCGGTATCGTTTCCTTCGTCACCTCCTTCATCTTCCTTCATTCCGATGAACACCACAAAGAAGAACGATGGAGGGGGTTGGGCCATGTTTTTTGGCCCGCACCCTCCGCGTTTAGAGTGTTAGCAAGTGGCTAAACTTTAATCATGAATCAATAACGAGGATATTAATCGAGAAGATTCACGAATTTAATAACCATTCTTACCTCAGATTGTTCGTTGACGATGATGAGGAGGGAAGGTCGGTCGTCGAAGACATCCCACATCGGTTGCCTCCGCAAGGTGCTTCTAAGGAAGAATTTTAAGATGTTCTTCACTGGCGTTCTTCATGGAGGAAGCATTCTTCGTGGAGGAAGCGTTCTTCGTTGGAGAAGATTTCTCCCAAATGTTGGGCGTTGTGTCACTTCACCAGCGCTTCGTCACTTGGTGAAGCCATCCCAAAACCTCCTCCCAAGCTCTATATATATAGTAGAGGGGGGGGGGGGTAATGTAAGTAACAATCGTGGAATTTATGACAGTCCATTTATTAGGAACCTTCCTAAATTCCAACGATGCTGTTACTTAAATTAATAAGGGGGAAAGCCAATTAACCAAGTTGGCACAATTAAAGGTATGTGCATTGGCACAATTAATGTGGATGAAGTCAAGAGGATCCTCCACATTAATGAGGGAGGTTTGAGAGTTTCTCTCAATTAAAGGAGGGTTTAGTCCCGGGTGGTCCCCACCACCGTAACCTCTCATGGGAGGTTATGGTTTGGGTGGTCCCCACAACCATAACCTCTCATGGGAGGTTAAGGTCTGGTGGTCCCCACTTCCAACTCCCACACGGAGGTTTAGTTTCGATGGACCCCACCTCCCAACTCCCACATGAGTGTTGTAAATAAAAATAAAAAAAAGTCACACACTTTTATTTTTATTTTATTCTAACATGAAAAACCCAAACACTATATTTCACTCTCGACCCACTGTCGTCAAGGTGAAAGTCCTATTAAGAGAATACCGGCACTTTGAGTTCAACAGTGCCCTTAGATTTCAATTCCGAGCACCGGTTCAAAAGTTAGAAAAAACCGCTCGCACGTTTACTGAACATACCCAAAATAAAGTTCAGAAATTCATTCCGGGTACTCTGGGCCTCAGAATCACACGCCATCAATTTTCGTGGACTCGTAAAATTCCCATTCATTTAAAAAAAATTTACATGGAAATTACGAGTCTTTACATTCTACTCACCTCCGGCTTTACATCCCTATAAGACACAACTCAAAACTAAGGGAACAAGTGGGGGTACTGAGAACGCATCTGAGCCTCCCAATCCCATGTGCTCTCTTGGAGGTTCCCATGCTTCCAGTGAACATGCACCAAAGGTATCAACCATACATAAAGGACCTAATCTTGTTGATCATCAATCTCCACTGAAACCTCTGTAAAATTCACCCCATCGTTGATGCCTAGCTCACCATGGTCGATGATGTGGGAAGTTTCGTGCACGTATCTCCTCAGTTGGGATACGTGGAAGATGTTGTGCACCTGGTGAAACTGAGGTGGAAGAACTAAGAGGTATGCCACCTCACCAACTCTACTGAGAACCTGAAAAGGTCCGTTGAATATCAGAGATAACTTGTCGCCTTGGCCAAATATCCGTAGACCTCGTCAAGGTGAGACCCGTAGAAAGACGTGGTCTCCATCCTCGAACTCCAGAGGTCTCCATATCCTATCGTCATACGACTTCTGTCTGCTCTTTGCAGTCTTCATCTACTCCTAGATGATCTACACCTTCTCTGTGGTAGCTTGTACCATCTTTGGTCCCACTAGTGCTGACTCCCCTTGGTCAGTCCAGCATAAGGGTGATCTGCAAGGTCGCTCATGTAACACATCAAAAGGTTCCATCCCAATGGTGGAGTGATAGCTGTTGTTTTGTGAAAAATCCACCAAAGGTAAGTGATCCTCCCAACTATGACTAAAGTCGAGGACAAAAGCATGCAACATGCACTCGAGGGTCTCAATGGTTTGCTCAGTCTGACCATCCGTCTGCGGATGGAAGGCGGTGATCAAACAAAGCTGGGTCCTGAAAGCCTCCTACAACCCCTTCCATACCTGGGAAGTAAAACGTATATCATGATCAGAGAAAATCTTCTTGGTCAATCCATGTAGATGAAAAATATTCTACACATAGAGGCATCCCAAAATCTCTACTGAACCCTGCTCTCTGATCGGTAGGAAGTGAGCTGGCTTGGTGAGTCAGTCGACGATCACCCAGATAGAGTCATGACCCCTGGATGTATGTGGAATTCCTATCACGAAGTCCATGGATATCCCATCACACTCCCACTTTGGAACCTCTAAAGGCTGAAACAATCATGCTGGTATCTGATACTCATCCTTCACTTGCTGACAAGTGAGGCACCGTGAGACAAAATCTGCTACTACCTTCTTCATTCCCAGCCACCAGTGCTGTCGTTGGAGGTCTTAGTACATCTTCGCCACTTCTGGATGTACCACTAAAGGGGATGTGTGGAACACCCTCAACACTTCCTCCTGAAGTGACATTGGTACCATGATACATCCTCTGAAGAGGATGAAGTGCTCCCCACCATCAGAAAATCCATCAGGTGCTTGCCCTGTGGATATTTGAGCACGTCGTGTCTCGCAGTCAGTGTCCCCACGCTACGCCTCCCTGACTCACTGAATAAGTGGGGGAGTGACTATAAGAGACTGAAGAAAAGATGCTCCATCCCGATCCACAAAGGATATATGAAAAGTGGCTAGCAACTCCATCGCCTCAACTAGAAGCTATATACCAGATCTCCTACTGATTTCATCTGCAACAATGTTCTCCTTCCCAGGAGTATAGACTATCACAAAGTTATAGTCCTGGAGGAACTCAAACCAACGTCACTGTCTCAGGTTCAGGACCTTCTGGGAGAAGATATACTTGAGAATCTTGTGATCAGAGTACACGGTAAAACACTCGCCCATCAGATAGTGCTGCCACATCTTCAAGGTGAAGACCACTGCTGCTAACTCTAGGTCATGGGTTGTGTAGTTATTCTCATGCTATCTCAGCTGTTGAGAACCATATGCGATCACTACTCACTCCTACATCAGGACACATCCGAGTCCGGTCCTTGATGCGTTGCAGTAGACTACGTACCCTACGCCTTCCTCTAGAAGCCTCAAGATGGGGGCACTAGTCTTCCTCTGCCTCAGCTTCTGAAAGCTATACTGGAATCTCTCCGACCACACAAAGGGTTGTCCCTTCTTTTTTAAGGCTGATAGTGGTGCTACAACTATGGAGAAATCTGGCACAAATCTCTGGTAGTATTCAGCCAAACCCAAGAAACTCTGTACTTCCATCACACTCCTAGGTGACTCCCAAGCAAGTACCATCTCAATATTTTCTGGATCTACTGCAAATACAGCTTCTGATATGACATGTCCCAGGAAGTGAACCTCTCGGATCCAAAACCGTCACTTTGAGAGCTTACCATAAAGCTGGTGCTCTCGAAGTGTGTCTAGTACTACCCCGAAAATGATAGGCATGCTCCTCCTCAGTAGCCGAGTAGTTTAGAATGTTGTCGATGAAGACTATGACAAAGAGATTAAGGTATGAATGAAATATCCTGTTCATGAGTCCCACAAACACTACTGGAGAATTGGTTACGCCAAATGGAATAACCAATAACTCTTAATGGCCATACTGACACCTGAAGGCTGTCTTGTGCACATCCTCATCTCGTACTCTGAGCTGGTTATAGCCTGATCTGAGGTCTATCTTCGATACCCATCGTGCTCCCTTCAACTGATCAAAGAGGTCGTGAATTCTTAGGAGTGGGTACTTGTTCTTCACAGTCACCTGATTCAGGCACCAATAATCAACACAAAGCCTCAAGCTCCCATGCGCCTTCTTGGCGAACAGAATCGGGGCTGCCCATGGAGAAACACTAGGCTAGATGAACCCCTTCCCTTGCAAGTACTCTAGCTGTACCCATAGCTTGCAAAGCTCCACGGGAGCCATCCGATATGATGGAGTAGATATCAGTGCCGTACCGGGGTACAATTTAATGTAAAAGTCCACCTCTATGTGAGGAGGTAGACCTGGGACATCATCAGGGAAAACATCCGTGTACTGGTCCACCACTACAGGATAAGTCAGGCTCTACTCATTAACAGCTCTGAGGGTAAGGCTAGCCAAATGACGAGTGATCATCTACAATCTCCTCCAAGAAAGTCCATCCTGTGCTTCAAAGGCTCCCTTTTCTCCGGTGAAGGTAAACCTAGTCCCATCTGTGCAGACACACCACACTTTGTACCTAATACAGTCTATATGAGCATGGACTGTAGATAACCAGTCCATACCCAAGATGACGTCGTAAGGCCTCGACACTACTACTAGGAGATCCCAGCTAAAGATCTCGCCTCCTAGAGTAATCTCACACTACCAGAACTAGTGCATAATTGTCGAATCTTCTCCCGTAGGATTATCTAGCCGTAAGTGTTGAGCCAACGGCTCCATCGGAATCTCTGAGCTCTGAATAAGGGAAGTAGAAATAAAAGAATGACTGACATCTGTGTCTATAAGTACTGCAACTATAGTGGAGTAGGCACAAATCATACCTCGAATCATCTACGAAGTTCCATGATCGTAAGCCTCAGATAATTGGAGCTGAGCTCTCCCCTGTCCACCTACTCCTTGTAGTCGGGGTGGACCTCCTCGTGGTGGTGGTGGTAATATCTTGAATTGTTGCCCACCACCAGCTGCATGGCCATCTCCTCTGCCACGTCCTCCTGCTACATGCGGACCACCTAAATCGAATATCTGTCTCTTCTTGGGCGGTCCTTCGACCATCTGCTAATCATCCGAATGGAGGGTCAGATAGTCACAAGCCATGTGACCCTGCCCACCGCATGAGAAACACTATCCGCTCCTGGAATGTCTGTCTATGCTTCAGGTGCCCCACAAAACCGATCCTGAGTCATGTGGTCGTCCACCTGTAGGTCTGGTCCTCTTGGACCTCTGCGACATTTTTCTACTGCCAGCTGCAGAAGACTCTGCTATGTGAAGACTGGTAGTGGGTCTCACTGCTGGTGACTGCTCAGCAAGGAAATTATCCACCAAGAGGGATCTCTCTAACACCCCTGCCTGCGTTTGGATGCTAAGTGAGATCACTGAAGCCCTGATCTCCTTTTTGAGTCCCTGATCGAAGGTCCAGGCTCTGAAGAATGGGTCCTGCACCATATCTATGGAGTAGCGTGAGAGGTCAATTAACCTCACGGATTAATGAGCTACAGTCATGATGCCCTACTGCAGATGAAGTATATTCTGATTTCACATTGCATGATGAGTCACTGGAACAAACTCTACCCAAAAGAAGCTCTCGAAGTCTTCCTAGCGAAGCCTCACCTCATCATGGACCTAGAGAATAAAGTTACACCATCTTCCTTCTACTACCTGTAGAATGCTGGAAGCAAGAATCACCATGAGATCGGCTGGTGTCCCCACCAGTCGGAAAACTCTCACCACAACCTCCGTCCAATCCTCAGCCACCTGTGGGTCCGTCTCTCCCCTAAACCTAGGTGGCCTCTCGTGTTGGAACTTGTGCAACATGCTCAAGCAGCATGCACCGTCTGCTGCTAGGGCTGGTGGAATCGGTGGCCCAATGGGTAATGGTACCGCTGGTGCCTCCGCTGGTGCCTCTACTGGAAGAGGGACCTGCACCGAGGCCTCATCACTCGGTGGGCTATTTTTGTGTACAACTCTCGTAATTCTAGCCGGCTGTCTACGTGGAAGCATCCTGAAAATAAACAGGTGGACCAAGGTCAAAAATTTATACCTAGTGAGTTGACCTGGTTGAGTTGACTTAAATAAAACTTTTGAAAACACACACGCAATCATTGTTTTCTTTCACTAAGTTAGAAATCAAAATTCAGGGTCATGGTGTATGGATACATCAGCTGCCGCACTAACACTGGACTCCCTGAACTGAAAACTACACTCAATATAATTAACACTATTGATTCATAGAAATGATCAGAGTCCTAAGTTCTGCGGTAGAACCGACTCCATTGATACTAATTTGTCACGACCCATCCCCCGAGGCCCGTGCCGTGACTACCCCAAGCCCTCCTTCCATAGGCCAGAGGATGGAGACTAGCACCAAAGGCGTAATTCCCTAAAACTCAGAAGGCATTGCCTTTATAACTTGTAAACACACAGACAAGAAAGCACACATATAGAAAAAAAACCAAGTAAACTGTATAACAAAGTAGTGATGAAAGAAAAAAGGGGCCAGAATACAAGCCCAACTGGAAAGTATAAGTACAACAGTGATACAATACAACTGAAAGAAAAGGGAAGACAACTACTGGATCTTCCTCTGAGGTTCCTACCTAAAATGTAGGTATAAATCGCCTCCTCATCACCCCACATACGTCCATCTCCTCCATGTACTGACAAGCTGTATAGCCCATCTCCAGGTACCGTCCAATCCTAGTACTCTCAGCCTTAGTCAGAGCTGTCCGTTGTCTGCAACCAACACAACAAGGTGCGGGCATAGCCCGTGCAGGGGTGAGTATAACGATACTCAGCAGGGACCCTGAGACCCTCAAGGTCTCAGAAAATACAACAAGGATAAACCACAAGGTATGAAATCAACAGATAACCTCACTTAGGTATATTCCCATACATAGACCTACGTTATCAAGTGATCCATCTCAATCATGAGGAAAACACAACAAAACTGACTCAGCTCAAACCAGGATTTTATTCTAGGGGTAGTATCAAGTAACATCCCCAGTCACATTATCGAAACCTCAGCTACAGGAGAACTCCTCCTCTATCGAGTACAGTGTGCCTACTGTGACACCAAGCGCGCTTCCCACTAACCTTGGACTGCTGAGGTACTCCTATTGAGTACCGTGGATTTGCTACGTCACCAAGCGCACTCCCCACCGTGGGTCTGCCACATCACCAATTGCACTCCCCCTCATATCCAACTGAGGTACTCTTCCTGTTGAGTACCATGGGTCTTCCGCGACACCAAGGCACTCCCCACTATGGGTCTTCTACAACACCAAGGTGCTCCCCACTGGCCTAGTAGAGTCACTCTGAGTCAAAACGGTCAGCAGTCACCAGGTCTCAGCCAACTACCAGGTCTTCACACTATGCTCGCTCGTCTCCAGAAGGATCTTCTCCACGAGCTACTGGTCGATACTCTAACTGTCACTAAGTCCCATGAAGAAGTATCTCAAAGGTCCGCCACGTCATAGGGGTCTCAATGCAACAGATGACGCATCAATCAGATGCCCGGTCTATGAGTTATTAGCCTTTAAGTCCCGGGGGCCCGGTTGGATTCATGCTCGATCCAACCTGACCGTTTTTCCATCTCAAACCAAAACTCTAGTGGAATATACTCAAAGGAACCGTCTCGCTCTAAGTTTTCCAGCACCACTGATGGTTTGTCAAACGGACGTCCGGTGCCAAAGATATGACCAAAAGAAAGTAAAGGGGCGCAGTGGGCCCGGGTCCAGTCCGACCCCGTCGGACCGACCCGGACCGACCTGGCATGGGTCAACCCGATTCAGGTCAACCTGGCCCAACTCGTTGGGTCAGGCCCGACCTGTGATGTGGCCTGGTCTGCTGGGAGGTCCAGTAGGCCGCAAGGGCTCTAAGGGGGCCGCGGGAGCCCGCGGGTGCCGCAGGGCGGTTCGAACGCGGGGAAGCTGCGAGGGCATGGGGAAAATTTGGCCGGGGCGCCGCGAGGGCGTGGGGCCGGTTCGGCCGGGGCACTGCGGGGGCACGGGCTAGTTCGACTGGGGTGCCATGAGGGGCGCCGGCCAGTTCGATTGGGGTGCCGCGAGTGGCGCGGGTGGCCGGTTCGGCCTGCGGGGGGAACAAACATCGGGCGGCGCAACCGATGTGGGCTCGGCCGGCGGGTGGCACGATGTCGCGAGGGCACGCAGACGGATTGGCCGGGAGGCCGGAGCACTGCGGGGGCGGCGTGGGTCACGGGTGGCGGTGCCGTTGACTTTATCGCCTCCGTCATCTTTCTTCATTATGATGAACACCACAGAGGAGAACGACAGGGGGGGGGGGGTTGGGCCATGTTAGTTTGGCCCACACCCTCTGCATTTAGAGTGGTAGCAAGTGGCTAAACTTTAATCATGAATCAAGAACGAGGATATTAATTGAGAAGACTCACGAATTTAATAACCATCCCTACCTCATATTTTTCATTGAAGATGATGAAGAGGGAATATCGGTCATTGAAGATTTCCCACATCAGTTGCCTCCGCAAGGTGCTTCCGAGGAAGAAGTCGAAGACGTTCCTCGTCGGTGTTCTTCATGGAGGAAGCGTTCTTTGTTGGAGAATATTTCTCCCAAATATTAGGCGTCGTGTCACTTTACCAGTGCTTCGTCTCTTGGTGAAGCCATCCAAAAACCTCCTCCCAAGATCCCTATATATAGGAGAGGGGGGAAGCTGGGTAACGATCATGGAATTTTTGACGGTCTATTTATTAGGAACCTTCCTAAATTCCAATGACGCTGTTACTGAAATTAATAAGGGGGCAAGCCAATTAACTAAGTTGGCACAATTAAAGGTATATATGTTGGAAAAATTAATGTGGAAGAAGTCAAGAGGATCCTCCACATTAATGAGTGGGGTTAAGTGTTTCTCTCAATTAAAGGGGAGTTTAGTCCCAGGTGGTCCCCACCACCATAACCTCTCATGGGAGGTTATGGTTCGGCTGACCCCCACCACCATAACCTCTCATGGGAGGTTAAGGTCTAGTGGTCCCCACTTCCAACTCCCACATGGAGGTTTTATTTCTGGTGGACCCCACCTCCCAACACCCACATGAGTGTTGCAAATAAAAATAAAAAAAATTCACACACTTTTTTTATTTTATTCTTACACGAAAAACCCAAAAACTATCTTTCACTCTCGACCCACTACCGTTGAGGTGAAAGTACCTTTAAGTGAATACCATTGTTGCAAGTTCAACGGTGCCCTCAGATTTCAATTCTGAGCATCAGATCAAAAGTTAGAAAAACCCGCTCGCATGTTTACTGAACGTACCCAAAATAAAGTTCAGAAATTCATTCCGGGCACTTCGGGCCTCAGAATCACACGTCGTTAATTTTTGAGGACTCATATAATTCCAATTAATTTTTAAAAAAATTCACATGGAAATTTCAGGTCTTTAAAAAAATTTAGTCAAGGTTTAGGGTCATTTTATAATCCTTATCATTTTATTTTTACCCTTAATTACCCGATTTAACATTTATCATGGTAACAAAAATTATTAGGGTTAATATTCATAGTTTACATAAATAAAAGTGACCTATTTAATAAATTTAGACCTCATGATTAAAAATATGGAATCCATGTTTAAAAAATCCAGAAAATAATTTGAAATATTTAATTTAAAATTAAACTAGAAAAACGCAATAAAAAACAGTTTTTTTTTTCCGAAAAATGACTTTTTAAAACATAAAATGTGTTTATACTAAATTAATGTATAAAATTAAATTCAAAGACCATAATTAAATTTTTAATAATAAAAAATAACAAATTAAAATTTAAAATTAATCAAAAAGAGAATTTTACTTTTTAAATACTTTAAAAGAAAATATAGTTTTGAATGAAAATTAGTATTTTCACTATTCATTAAAAATTACAACTTTTTAAAAAATTATAAAAATATATATCCTAAGATAATTTTTTCCCGATGAATTAAAAAATTAAAATAGTTTTTTTTCAAATTAAAATTCTATAATTTGGAAATTAATCATTTAAATATAAACATATAAGAAATCAGTTTAATAAAACTATTTCCTTTTTGATTTTAAGAATTAGTTAGCATATTTATAATGAATTTAACTATTTAATTCAATAACACTAACAAATTTGAAAACTAATTATTCTATCAATACCAGGGTTTTTATAGGCCACCCCTCTTTCCCCCTACCATTACGCCACTCACCCCACTTCACCCCGTAGATCCATCACCCCTTACCATCATACCGATCATTATCCCTACTTTCCCCCATACCATCACTGAGAATTCCACACCATCAGTGTTACAAATTACTTCTCTCTCCCATCTGAAATCAAATATCAATTAAAAACTTACATTGTATTTTTTTGAACACAACATCTTGACTAATGTTTTTGGGTATTTTGAGGTGTGCTATGAAAATATACAGAATTAATTAATCATATATGATAATTTTTATAAGTATTTTATAATTAGCATGAGTTCTATGTTTACTATAAGAATCTATTACTAACTTAGTTAAATGTAATGGTCCGGACCTCTCCGGCCCATTCCTTTGTCAAAAAGAAGGTCAAGAAGTGTTCTGGAGGGTAAAATGGACTTTTCCAACACTTTCTAGAATTTTGAAACTACATGCCGTGTAGTTTGAGTACACGCTGTGTACCCCCTTTCTGGGTATACCCCGTGTTGAAGGTCGTGTCCTTGCTGTGTGGAATAATGGGTGCACGCTGTGTGACCAGTTCTACATGCCGTGTAGTCCTTCCCCGTGTACGCATTACCAGTCAACGGCCATGTACCGTGTTGGAGACGTGTCCTTTCCATGTACAATAAATGAGTACATGCCGTGTGTCTAAACTACACGCCGTGTAGTCCCTCCCCGCGTATGCGTTACCCTCAAACCGTGTGTTGACCAGTCAACGGCCGCGAAGCCGTGTTGGAAGCCGTGTGGAGACCATGTGAAATAACCGAGTACACGTCGTGTAATATAAAGTACACACCATGTACTTTTCCTTTTCTTGCCTATAAAAGGAGCGGTCCCCTCCTCCTTTCAACTCACCCCTCTCCTCCCCTCACCTCTGAGCAGAGCTCTCCCAAGAGACTCGAAGGCTCTTTCTTCAATAACTTCTTCGTACGAGCTCCGATTTACGATCCGTCAGCGGCAACAGGATTGTAACGATGAGGCGGAACTTCCGAGATTGGATCCGTTGTATTTCCTTCGGACTTTCCTTTCCGACTTCCACCTGAGGAGGTTTTGCTGGGACTTGACGAAAGTGACAGACGCCGACATACATCTTCTAAAGTTGATCCGGGGGAGCGCTGTGATCAGAACCTGTTGAGGTAGGGATCTTACCTTCATATCTCTAATTTGCGAAACATGTGGGGTGAGTATCCTCTTGTTTTCATGAGAAACACTTTAACCTTTAAATAAAGATAATAACTGGTTAAAGAACGGGGATGGGAAGTTGTGTTTTCTGTTACTTTATATCCTGTGATATTATGTTATGAATTGAATGAGATTCTACCTACAGAAAATTATGATCGTTGGGGGCCTTTGCTTACGCAATTAAATGTTGCCCTCTCCTTCTGGATTTTTCTTATGGATAGAAACCTTGTGGAATGTGGAAATTGGTTAATCACGTAAAGTTGGCTGTTTAAAATCTGGAACCCTGGTGTGATCACCCCGGTTAAACAAAATGGAATAATGAACATGTGGGTGTTGGCTTGGTTATGTGGCATGTGTTGGGGGTGTTTTTTGGGTTGTTGTATATCGGGTGAGCAGCGGGGATGCAGTTGACTTGGTTGTGGGTTGGTGTGAATGTTGTGTTGGTAACGGGCAGCGGGGCTACAATAAATGGTATTAAAGGGATAATGATGTACGGTGTGGTTGTGGTTATGGTGGTTGGTAGCGGGGCTACAGGGATGAGTTTGAATGTGAACTGGATATGGGTTGTGATTATTAACTAAAAGTGGAAGAGTTAATGAATGGTGGAGAGTGGTAATGAAACAGAAATAATAATCAATGGGGTTAGTTGGTTGATAAGAAGGACTTTGTTGTGCTGCTTATGTTTTTCCTAACTTGATTTGTGGATGGCAGGGATATGTTTTTATGAATGATTGATGTGGTTGGTTGTGGATAGTTGCCCAGTAGTTAAGGAACTAAATAACTATTTCTGCTGAAATGTGAAAACCTAAATGGGGTTGGGATTGTTTGTTTTATGCATACTTCGTGGTAGCAGTGCCACGGCATGTGCTCAGTTTTTCTGTTTATAATCCATAGGTTGGGCTGTGTGTTTGGTATAAATATATATATCTGTATCTTTTGTGTTTTATCACACCCCACCCATGTTGAGCACTTAGTGCCGAACACTCCCATTTTATGGGAGAGGGTGTTTTTCCCTTAGTTACTAGCTCTTTCCTGCTCCTTCTCCCCTAGGCTATGATGGCTTGAGGCGACCTTACACCTAAGTCTCTTCGAGTAGGTTTCGATTGGGGTGGTTTTAGCCCAAGACTCTCCGGGCAGGTTTTACTATTTCCCAAGAACCTTCGGGATGAGGCCCAGGTGTGTGATGGCAGGATACGTGGTTGTGAGGCCCAGATGTGTGCGGGCGGGATATGTGGTTGTGAGGCCCAGGTGTGTGTGGGTGGGATATGTGGTTGTGAGGCCCAGGTGTGTGTGGGCGGGATACATGGTTGTGAGGCCCAGGTGTGTGCGGGCGGGGAGAGTGTGGCAGCGTCAGGACGTTCGTCGTTAGGAAGAGTATCTAACTAAAGGGAAATGGTGCGGGGTACCAAATACTCTTGTTCTTATATACTACTACTACCTATTGTGATCGTGTTTTTGGTGAGTGTTTTTGGTGAGGTTGGGCGGATAGAATTCCTTGCTAGGTTTCTTTTGTTGTTCTCACGTGACATTTGAATGTCTCACCACTTTTGCATGAGAGATTTAGATTTCCCTACTGAGTATACTTGTATGCTCACCCTACGTTTACTTTCAGGTTTCTAGGAGGACTACCAGGGCTGTGTAGGACCCTACTAGTCGGACAGTTGGAGTTGTTGCTGTTGCTGTACCTTTGTTTTCTTTTGGTACTGTACTTTGAACTTTCTTGTACTTGTACCTTGTTATAAAATTGTTTAAACATGCATGTGGGATTGGTTTGGGTTTATTTCTATACACTTGCTCTTTTCCTTTTTGGTTGTTGACTTGTCCTATTTCCCGATCTTTAAAAATAAAAAGGGTAATGCCTCCCATATTTGTGAAAAACTCATAACCTTGGTGCTAGTCGCCAGCCCGGGGCCTACTGGAGGCGGGACTCGGGGGTCATTATCTCCCTTTCGCCATTGCCAGCTCAGGAGGGGTATCTTTGGTGGGAGGGGGTCATGACAGAATGGTATCAGAGGCTGGTTGAGAGATAGGATGGAGTCTGGAGTTAGGCACAGTGAGGATTGCATGGGATGGTAGGGAAACAGTGCTAGTTAATCTTGGTGCGTGACATAGGCTAGGGAAGACCGGCTAGGACATGGGATTTTAGGGCCCCCCGTGATCCGATGTAAGGACTCTGAGCCTACCGAACGACCAAGTCAGACTACATTGATTTCAGGATAGAGACCCGAGGTAAGGTACATGCATCATCATGATTGTGTTTTACTTGATTTGGGTGTTCTGGGAAAGAAATTGAAATAAAATGATAAAATAAAACCTTGAGTTTTTCCTTACTACTTGGGCTTAGGCGATCCTTGTTTATCATACAGCCATGGAACCTAGATGTCATCCCTGGGTTGCTCAGACGACCGAGGTCCAGCAGATTCAGGTGGTCGATCAGTTGAGGATTGACCGAGAGGAGGAAGATAGCCAGTGGCAGAAGACTCTCCATTCTTTCTAGTGGAAGACCCTCAAGAATTACGAGGGTAGTACTTCAGATATGGAGATGGAGGGGTGGATTGAGGAGCTAGGGATCACTTTTACCTTGATCTGTGCTCCGAGGGAGTACTGGGTTCCCCTAGCAGTCAGTCAGCTGAGAGGTGCGGCGCGACAGTGGTGGATGCTCTACCTCGGAGAGAGGATAAAGGCAGAGGTTCCATGGGCTGACTTTGAGAAGGAATTCCGAGAAGAATTCCTTTCTTCCATGATCAAAGTGGAGAAGCGGCAGGAGTTACTCTCCATTCAGTAGGGGAGTATGTTGGTACGAGATCTGGGGATCATGTTCAAGGATCTTCTGCGCTTTGCTCCAGATCTCTTTCTGGATGAAGAGTCTCGGGTGAGACGTTTGGAGGAGGTGCTTCGTCCTTCACTCCAGTATGCTATCACCCCCTTCACCCTTCCGACGTACTTGGCGGTGAAGAAGAAGGCAGAGGTTGTAGAGAGGATGCACTCGCTGGGAGGTTCACCCCAAGAGGGGATCCATCCAGGTTCATCGAAGGGGAAGGCAGTCAGCAGCAGGTCTCCTACGACGGGACCTTCCAGGTTCAAGCCAGTGGGGAGCAGGCCCCAGTAGTTCTAGTTCAGATATTCAGGTCCTCGTCCCTTTTTCATGAGCCCAGGACAAAAGTGTTTTTCTTGTGGAGGTTTCGGGCACATTCAGAGTCGGTGTCCGACCTGAGCTCAGTACGGTGGAGGTGGGCAAGTTCAGCGCCCACCTCAGCAGTACCAGTTTCCAGCGAGGCCCTTCCAGCAGCAGCAGGACCATGCCCCTCCGAGGACAGATTTTGCAGGAGGAGGCCGACCTCAGGGTGCTCCTCAGGGACCTCAACCAGGGCGTGGTCGGGGAAGTGGACGACATCAGAGAGGCAGAGGAGCTAGGTGTGGACAGTTGCACACAGTATAATTGACAGCTCCAGCAGGACCAGAGGTGGTGCGAGGTACGATTTGTTTGTTCAGCACTCTTGTTTCTGCTTTGTTCAATTCGGGAGCTTCACACTCCTTTGTTGCACCTGGTCTAGCCCATGCTTTGGGACTAGACGTAGAGAGAATTTCCATACCACTGGTACTGAGTACACCAGTTGGAGGCCAGACCAGCGTATCTTGTGTTTTCCGGGGATGTGGGCTGACGTTGGGACTACATAAATCTAGTGGGGACCTTCTTTTGTTACAGATGCATCCATACAATGTCATCCTAGGCATCGATTGGTTGTTTTCTGTTAGTTCTATTATTGACTGCTTCCTGAGAAGAGTCGTGTTCTCCGACACAGATGGGAAACGAGTAGCTTTTGTTGGTGAGAGGAGCTATCAGATGGGGAGCCGGTATGTGGAGCCTCTACTTTCATTGTTAGGCGGGTTATCAGTGGTTCCAGATGATACAGAGATGATGGATGTCCCAGAGGTTGTTGGGGAGTTCCTTGATGTTTTTCCTGAGGAAGTTGTGACTCTACCCCCCGACGTGATGTTGAGTTCGGGATAGACTTACAGCCAGGTGCCCGTCCGATTTCGATGGCCCCTTATCGGATGGCACCTTCGGAGTTGCGGGAGTTGTGGATTCAAATTGACGATCTGATGGAGAAGGGTTTTGTTCGACCCAGCGTGTCACCATGGGGTGCTCCAGTTTTGTTCGTGAAGAAGGCAGATGGTGGTCTCAGGCTATGCATAGACTACCGAAGGTTGAACCAGGTAACAGTCAAGAACCGTTACCCCCTCCCAAGGATAGATGATCTCTTCGACCAGCTGAGGGGAGCATGTTGGTTTTCCAAGATTGATCTACGATCTGGATATCATCACCTGAGGGTGAAGGACAATGACATCTCGAATATGGATTTCAAGTGAAGGTATGGGTACTTCGAGTTTGAAGTGATGCCGTTTGGAGTTACAAATGCACCGGCTGTGTTCATGGGATTTATGAACTTTGTCTTACAAGAGTTTCTGGACCGGTTCGTCATTGTGTTTATCGATGACATCCTGATCTACTCAAGATCAGAGGAGGAGCACGTTGAGCATCTTAGGGCAGTCTTGGAAGTCCTTCGACACCACCATCTTTACGGGAAATTGTCGAAGTGTAAGTTCTTGACACAAGAAGTACACTTCCTTGGGTACATGGTTTCTCAGCATGGAGTATCAGTGGACCCGTCGAAGGTGGAGGCAGTTGTTTCTTGGGCAGCACCCAAGAGCGTGGAAGAAGTTTGTAGTTGCCTGGGGTTGGCAGGTTACTATCAGAGATTCATTTCGGACTTCTCTCGAGTTGCTGCTCCATTGAAAGCTTTGACTAGGAAGAACCAGGTCTTCCTATAGAGCGAGCAATGCCAGAAATCTTTCGACTACCTGAAGAAGAAGTTAGTCAGTGCTCCCGTACTCAGGTTTCCAAAGTAAGGGTTGTTGTATGAGGTGTTTTGTGATTCTTCTGGCCTTGGTCTGGGGTGAATGCTGATGTAGAAGAAGGGAGTGATTTGTTATGGGTCTAGGAAGTTGCGCCCTCATGAGCGTAACTATGCTACCCATGACCTGGAGCTTGCAGCAGTAGTGTTCGCACTGAAGTTGTGGCGACATTACCTCTTTGGGGAGCACTTTTTGGTCTTCTCAGATCACAAGAGCCTATGTTATATCTTCTCCCAGCATGACCTGAACTTACGGTAGAGGAGATGGGTTGAGTTTCTCCAAGACTATGACTTTGATATCTCTTACACTGAAGGTAAGGGAAACGTTGTGGCTGATGCCCTGAGTAGGAAGTCTCATCAGGAAGTGGTTCGGGAATCTGCTGATGCTTGGAAAGCGATGGGAGAGTTGGATGCCTTGCACTTGGATGCAAGGGAAGAAGGTGTTAGAGGCTGTTTGTTTCAGATGACGGTGCAATCCTCCTTGTTGCAGCAGGTGGAAGAGTCTCAGTGGGGGGACTCCGAGGCGGAAGTGATGCGGGATCGTGTCGATCAGGGGAATGCTCTAGAAGGATGGTCAGAGGACAACTGACATCAGATGCTTTTCCATGGAAGGTTGTTTGTTCCGGAGGCGATGCGTGAGGGAGTTCTCCGTGAGTTCCATAGCTCAGCCTTAGCGGTACGTCCAGGAGTTTTGAAAATGTACTGAGGCCTGAGGGAACAGTTTTTGTGGCCCGAGTTGAAATGGGTAGTGGCGGAGTTTGTGGCTAGATGCCTAGTGTGTCAGAAAGTGAAGGCTGAACACTGTGTTCCCAGTGTTTTGTTGCATCCTTTAGATGTACCCAAGTGGAAGTGGGATGACATCTCGATGGACTTCGTCATAGGACTACCCAGAGCTCAGGGAGGTTATGATGCTATCTGGGTAGTGGTGGATTATCTGACGAAATCAGCTCACTTCTTAGCAATTAAGAAGTCAGGCCTAGTGAGTACCTTAGTACATAGGTACGTAGACGAGGTGGTGCGTTTTCATGGAGTTCCGAGGACTATCGTCTCAGATCGGGATACTCGGTTTACCTCATGAGTCTGGAGGGGTTTACAACATGCTTTTGGCACCTAGCTACGACTTAGCACTACTTTCCACCCCCAGACCGATGTGTAGATGGAGCGGACTATCCAGACGTTGGAGGACATGCTGCGAGCATGCGTTCTGGATTTCGGAGGATCATGGGTATGGCACTTGCCTTTAGTAGAGTTTTCCTACAACAAAAGCTTCCACTCTACTATTAGCATGGCGCCGTTTGAGGCTTTGTATGGAAGGCCATGTCGTTCACCCATTTGCTGGGCAGAGGTTGGTGAGACATGTGCTCTTGGGCCAGAGGTAGTGCAGAGCACCACAGAGAAAGTCCATCTTGTACGTGAGAGGATGAAAGCGGCTCAGGACCGACATAAGTCTTATGCTAATCGTCGGAGGAGGCCCTTGGAGTTCAAGGTGGGGGATCATGTGTTCTTGAAGGTTTCCCCTCGACAAGGGTAGTAGAGGTTTGGGAAAGGGAGCAAGCTCTCACCTAGTTTCATCGGACCTTTTGAGGTGTTGAGGTGAGTTGGCGAGGTGGTATATCAGCTAGCCCTTCCACCTTAGTTGGAGAAGGTTCATGACGTCTTCCACGTCTCCCAGCTTCGTCGATACTTACATGAAGAATCTCATGTTATCGACTGGGGAGAGTTAGATATGGGAGACGACGTGACCTTCGAGGAACGACCAGTCAGAATCGAGGATCGTAAAGAGAAGGTGCTCCATGAACGAACCATTCCGTTGGTTCGTGTGTTGTGGAGGCATGGTGGCCTCGAGGAGAGCACTTGGGAGCGAGAGACCCAGATGCACGCCCATTACCTGAAGTTGTTTTGACTTATGTTTTTCCTTGTTATTCTGAGATTTGTGTTGATGTTGTACTCTGTTCCCTTGATCTATGGAATGTTTGGCTTGTCAGTTGTGAGACCTTTTGTTTCCTTGTTCCCTGGTAATGTGTAACATGTCCGGATGTGTGGAAAAGGGGAAAACCTAAACCTTAATCGAGACGCATTAATGAGGATGCGATTAAACCCGTGCAGGTGAGTCAGTGCCGCCTAAAGCGGATAATATCTCGACATAGGAGAAGGAATTCCTAACACATATGATTAGGGTTATTGGTTGGGTTCCTGTTATAACGAGAACCCTAAGAGGTATCTTGTTGGGTTCCTCTGGGCTGGTTTTTGAATTATCGGGGATGAGAATGTTTTAAGAGGTATTTGATGTAATGGCCCAGACCTCTTCGGCCCATTCCTTTGTCAAAAAGAAGGTCAAGAAGTGTTATGGAGGGTAAACTGGACTTTTCCCACACTTTCCAGAATTTTGAAACTACACGCCGTGTACCCCCTTTCCGGGTATACCCCGTGTTGAAGGCCGTGTCCTTGCTGTGTGGAATAATGGGTGCACACCGTGTGACCAGTTCTACATTCCGTGTAGTCCTTCCCCGCGTACGCGTTACCAGTCAATGGCCGTGTACTGTGTTGGAGCTGTGTCCTTGACGTGTTAAATAAATGAGTACACGCCGTGTGCCTAAACTACACGCTGTGTAGTCCCTCCCCATGTATGCGTTACCCTTAAACTGTGTGTTAACCAGTCAACGGCCGCGGAGCCGTGTTGGAAGCCGTGTGGAGACCGTGTGAAATAACTGAGTACACGCCGTGTACCATAAAGTACACACCGTGTACTTTTCCTTTTCTCGCCTATAAAAGGAGGGGTCCCCTCCTCCTTTCAACTCACCCCTCTCCTCCCCTCTCCTCTGAGCAAAGCTCTTCCAAGAGACTCGAAGTCTCTTTCTTCCATAACTTCTTCGTCCGAGCTCTGATTTACGATCTGTCAGCAGCCATGGGATCGTAACGAGGAGGCAGAACTTACGATCTTGGATCCATTTTCTTTTATTCGGCCTTTCCTTTCCGACTTCCACCCAAGGAGGTTTTTCCAGGACTTGACGGAAGTGACGGATACCAACAGACGTCTTCTAAATTTGATCCGGGGGAGCGCTGTGATCAGAACCTATTGAGGTAGGGATCTTAACTTCGTCTCTCTAATTTGTGCATCATGAGGGGTGGGTATCCTCTTGTTTTCATGAGAAACAGTTGAACCTTTAAATAAATATAATAACTGGTTAAGGAACGAGGATGGGAAGTTGTGTTTTCTGTTACTTTATATCCCGTGATATTATGTTATGAATTGAATGAGCTTCTACCTACAGAAAATCACAGTCGTTGGGGGACTTTGCTTACGCAATTAAATGTTGCCCTTTCCTTCTGGATTTTTCTTATGGATGGAAACCTTGTGGAATGTGGAAATTGGTTAATCACGTAAAGTTGGTTGTTTAAAATCTGGAACCCTTGTGTGATCACCCCAGTTAAACAAAATGGAATAATGAACATGTGGGTGTTGTCTTGGTTACGTGGCATGTGTTGGTGGTGTTTTGTGGGTTGTTGTGGATCGGGTGAGCAGCGGGGCTACGGTTTACTTGGTTGTGGGTTGGTGTTAATGTTGTGTTGGTAACAGGCAGTGGGGCTGCAATAAATGGTATTAAAGGGATAATGATGTACAGTGTGGTTGTGGTTATGGTGGTTGGCAGCGGGGCTACAGGGATGGGTTTGAATGTGAACGGGCTATGGGTTGTGATTATTAAATAAAAGTGGAAGAGTTAATGAATGGCGGGGAGTGGTAATGAAACAGAAATAATAATCAATGGGGTTGGTTGGTTGATAAGAAGGACTTTGTTGTGCTGCTTATGTTTTTCCTAACTTGATTTTTGGATGGCAAGGATATGTTTTTACGAACGATTGATTTGGTTGGTTGTGGATAGTTGCCCAGTAGTTAAGGAACTAAATAACTATTTCTGTTGAAACGTGAAAAACTAAATGGGGTTGGGATTGTTTGTTGTATGCATACTTCGTAGTAGTAGTGCCGAGGCACATGATCAGTTTTTCTGTTTAGAATCCATAGGTTGGGCTGTGTGTTTGGTATACATATATATAATTGTATCGTTTGTGTTTTATCGCACCCCACCCATGTTGAGAACTTAGTGCCAAACACTCCCATTTTATGGGAGAGGGTGTTTTCCCCTTAGTCACTAGCTCCTTCCTGCTCCTTCTCCCTTAGGCTGTGATGGCTTGAGGCGACCTTACACCTAAGAATCTTTGGGTAGGTTTATATTGGGGTGGTTTTAGCCCAAGACTCTTCAGGCATGTTTTACTATTTCCCAAGAACCTTTGGGATGATGCCCAGGTGTGTGTGGGCAGGATACGTGGTTGTGAGGCCCAGGTGTGTGCGGGCGGGATACGTGGTTGTGAGGCCCAGGTGTGTGCAGGCGGGATACGTGGTTGTGAGGCCCAGGTGTGTGCGGGCGGGATACGTGGTTGTGAGGCCCAGGTGTGTGCGGGCGGGGAGAGTGTGGCAGCGTTAGGATGTTCGTCGTTAGGAAGAGAAGCTAACTAAAGGGAAATGGTGTACTCTTGTTCTTATATACTACTATTACTTGTTGTGATTGTGTTTTTGGTGAGTGTGGCTGGTGAGGTTAGGTGGATAGAATTCCTTGCTAGGTTTCTTCTGTTGTTCTCACGAGACATTAGGATGTCTCCCCACTTGTGCACGAGAGATTTAGGTTTCCCTACTAAGTATACTTGCATGCTCACCCTACGTTTACTTTCAGGTTTCTAGGAGGACTACCAGGGCCATGCAGAAACCTACTAGTTGGACAGTTGGAGTTGTTGCTGTTGTTTTACCTTTGTTTTCTTTTGGTATTGTACTTTGAACTTTCTTGTACTTGTACCTTGTTATAAAATTATTTAAACATGCATGTGGGATTGGTTTGGGTTTATTTCTATACACTTGATCTTTTCCTTTTTGGTGGTTGACTTGTCCTATTTTCCGATCTTTAAAAATAAAAAGGGTAATGCCTCCCATATTTGTGAAAAACTCATACCCTTGGTGCTAGTCGCCACCCCGGGGCCTACTGGAGGCGGGACTCGGGGGTCATTATCTCCCTTTTTCCATTGTCTGCTCAGGAGGGGAATCTTTGGTGGGAGGGGGTCGTGACATTAAAATTTATCATATTATTTTTTTCATAGAGCAACTTGAGTAATTTTTTTATAGATTGAGGTGTGTTTTAAAAAAATATAGGATCAACTCGTCATATGTTATAAGTTCTATAATCAGTTTTCAATTAGTGTTCGGATATTATGTTTACAAAAAGTACACTCATTAACTCAATAAAAAATTCTTTCTTGTGTTATATATTAATATAAAAATATATTAGTTTAAAATGAATTTTATTTTATCATTTTTACCAAAGAAAACATAGATTACATTTAGCATATTTTTCAATATAGGTATCTTCGTTAATGTTTAGAAGCATTCATAAGATGAGATGAAATGATCATTAAATAAATGTGATGTAATTTAATTCTATTGAACTATAAATGAATATAATTTATGTTTTATAAAATATTACTTTAGATAATGTGTTATATGAAACATGCCATAATTTTTTCATGATTATGGAATCATAATATCGGGAATATGAGTTGATCAAGATTCATTTTACACTAAAAAATTATTATCCAAAGAGTAATATAGGAGTAAGAGTTACATCAAGAATAATATTATTACCAATTTTAGGTAGTTGTAGGAAACCCATGAGCTTCGTGGTCATTGATTCCTTGAAAAATGAATGTAAAGGTGATTATCACATGGTATGAGCATCCAATGCTCTTGGGTATGCAACATCAATAGAAATTTGAGATGGCATGTCTATTAACACATTTTTCTGATAAAATTTATATAAAAATAACACTAAACACATTAAAAATTACTTATATTAATAAAAATCATATATATATGAGAAAATATCATAAAACCATGGTTTCATTATTCCATGGCTATGAAAATGTATAAAGCCTATGTGGATATACAACAGTGTATCAAACACTCACCCTAATGAATAAAATTACTAATTATGATGATATTTTTTTGATAATATAGGTAAGATAAAAGTATCTTTCATCCCCAATAGAGTTCCATAGAAATTGGGTTTGTGATAAAGGTGTTGTTGATGATGTTATTCTAATGATCCCCCCATATAATTATACACTTCTTTATCTTCTTCTCATGAATTTAGGAATTCATATAAATTTTTTTATGTTATGATATTGTTTATGCCTATAAAGAAGATAGCTAAGTCATATGTATCATAATTTATTTTCATCTTCAACACTAAACTAAAAAGAAAATTTTATATAGTTTATTTTGAATAAATTAGTAATTGTTCTTTAAATTACATAATATTTCTTATTTTATTTAAATTTATTTAATGAAGTTTACACACTTTTTGATATATGGATAAAATCTATATCACATTACTAAGGAAAACACATCAGTATGCTAAGGTTTTTGGGAGTTTTTAGTTTTTTCAATTTCCAATCGATCTATTGATGGGACAATAAGACTTCCATGCCCTAAATGTAAATTTAAAATAAGGATAAAGATACATGAAGTTTTGAAACAATTTATATTAATGTAATTTCCCACTCAATGTATGTGTTGAATTTTTCATAGATAATTGAATATTACAAAAAGTTTGAGCACTAATGTCAGTCAACATAATGATCTCCCAACTTCGATGAAAATGGAAAATAAAATTCAGAACCTTATAAATGATTTTTTTACATTTTAGGGAAACATCACTATAATCAAAACATATATTCACAACCAGTTGAGGGTTATATAAATATTAACTTGAAAAATGATGTTTTTGGGACTATGTGAAACCAGATCAATAGTGTAACATATTAGTAGATCCTCCTTCTAATTATATGGAGACTAATGTAAGAGAGAAATTATAGAGTGTACAAATGTGTTTCATGATTTAGTTGGTGATGGAAACCAAGAGTTTAATGGATGATTTATGAAATATTCAAAACTTTATTTTCTACTAAAGTTGTACCATATCAAATGCCTATAAGGAATTAAAAATAATGAGATATCCATGATATTATATTTTTTTCTTGATTAATTTCCTGAAACTAAGATCCTTGAGTATTTTTATGATATGATTTTTTTAACAAGTTTGGTCTGAATTATGAAAAAATACATGATTTTACCAATTATTTTATGCTCTATTAGGGAGAGGATTCAAGTAGAAATTAGTGAAAAAATTTTCATCTTCATGATGGAATTCAATTGTAATGTTCGAAATATGAATCAATAATATACTACTATAAAGAAGTTCAAAAAGAACACAACTAAAAAGGTTTTGTGTTAATTCCTTTTAAAACATTGATTGCAAAGATTATTCATGTCATAAAAAACTACCGAGCACATGAAGTGTAATGATATTGATAATAAAAATGATGAGTTAATGTGACATCAAAGAGATTCAAAATCATGGAATACATTTGATACATTTCCTCCAAATTTATCATCTGATCCTAGGAATATACAATTGGGATTGGATGCCAATGGTTCCAACCAATTTGAGACTTTGAGTTACAATTATAAAATTTGGCCAATTGTTTTGATACCTTACAATATACCTATATGGATTCATATGAAAAAAACATCCTTTATTATTTTTATGATTATTCCTAGATATGATGTTGATCTATACTTGTAGTCTCCAAATGAATAATTTTATGAGTTATAGAGAAATGGTGTTGAAACATATGATGCATATTCTATAAAAATGTTCAAAATACATGGTACACTAATATAGACCATTGGTGACTTCCTAGGACTTGATAACTTATCTAGTTGAAACAATTAAAAGGGTTTGGGTTATCCTATTTGTAACTTTAATTTTGATCCTGAGCAACTACCTTATAGTAAAAAATGGTTCCTATTGTGTCATCATATACTTTTCAATTCATCACATAGATTTTATAGAAAAAGTAAAAATTAAATGGATTCATCAATTGTAGACCACCACCAAAGTTTTTGAAAGATTATGAAATATTAGAACAACTAGTAAATGTTGAAGGAGAATTTGGGAAGGTGAATACTTTGAATGATAGTAGGAACAAATTTCTAAGTGCATCATTAGTTGAAATCAGAACACAATAATAGAAGAGATAACATATATTCTTTAAACATCCATATTAGGAATTTAATTTGTTGTGTCATAATCTTGATGTTATGTACATTGATAAGAATGTTTGTGAAAATTTTATCTTTACATTACTTGATGATCATAGAAAATCAAAGGACTATCTCAATGCTTGTAAGGACCTACAAAAAATGAATATAAATCATGATCTATGGCCAGTTGAGAATGGAAAGTAAGATATAAAAATTTTTTCAATAAAAACTAGGGAGAAAGATATATTACTTTGAATTTTAAAACTTATGAAAGTATCTTATGGGTATTCAAGTAACATTTCATGGTGTGTCAACTTAAAGTATCATAAGTTACATGGATTGGAAATTCATGATTTACATATTATATTATAGTAGTTACTACCATTGAGATTGTTTACATTTTTACTTGAAAAGGTTCATGTAGTTATATTCCATTTATTAACATTATTCAGAAAACTACATAAGAAAACTCTACAAATATCTGAGCTTGAAAAGATTCAGGATAGATTTGTATTGACACTTTGTAAAATGGAGATGATATTTCCTCTATAATTTTTTAATGTCATGATGAGTTTAATTATGAATTTGGTTGAGGAAACTAAATTAGGAGGTCCCATACATTATTGAATGATGTATCCAATTGATAGGTACTTTATTTATATATTTTTCATCTTAAGTAAACAATTATTGACACTTAATTAAATATGTAACTATGCTTTATTAATTTTATTTTACAGATACCTCGGTCATTTGAAACCATATGTGAGAAATAAATCTCAAACTGAAGGTTATATTTCTAAAGGTTACTTAAAATAGGAGTGTCTTACATTTTGTTTTAGATACTTGGATGATATTGAGATAATATTAAATTTATTTGGACCTATTGACAATATATCGACTCAATATCAACTACACAGGAAATAAAAAATATTTCCTACTATTAGATGACCAGTTGGGAGGATCTAAAATATCACACTAATAGGAAATGGAGTTATTATAAGAACATTGATATGTTCTACTTAATAGTGAAATTATAGATTAATTTATTAAAGATATAAGGATATAAACAAATAGACTCATGAGAAGTCCAATAAGAAATGAGAAATATTTAACAAAAGATGTTAATAAAGATATTTTAGAATAGTTTTCATATCATGTAAGTTCATAAATACTATAATCAACATAGATATTAGGTTAACATATATATTTTATGAATCTAATAATGTACATAACTTTTTTTAGATCATGAATACTGATACTCAGGATGAGTTGTCAGAATATTTATAGTTTTTGGTTAGGGGTCCTCTAAATCATGCTAGAAAGTTCAACGCTTATAATGTGAATGGATTAAAATTTAATACAATTGATGAGGAAGAGGGTTTAAAAACATAGAATAACAGTATATTTTTTTTGAATTTTTATACTATGTAAAGTTGATTGATATTATAAAATTAAATTACCATAGTTATTTTTTAGTTGTTTAATTCAAATTAAAGTGGGTAAATATTACTAGGGGTATTAAAAGAGATTCCTTGAAATTTACTTAAGTAAACTTCTCTCACTTGATGAATGTCAGTGACTATGAAGTACATGATTCTTATATATTCACATCATAAGAGAAAATGGGGTATTATATGGAAGATTCAATGGATGGAGGGTGGAGTGTAGTTTAATACATAAAATAAAGAGACATGTATGATATGAGTGATGAAGTGAATATTTGACCTCTGACATTAAATCTCATCAATAAGAAATTTACTTATTTTTCAATCATGATATTGAAAATATTATCCTTTAAAATGTGGATGAAGTAGAATAAGTAATGATGGAGTAGTATAATAGAGTGATTGAAGGAAAAAAATGATTTTATGTGAATTTATCTATTAACTACCTATGTTATATGTTATTCATTTCTAGTATTGTGGATCTATTATAAATTTAAATTTATTTTTATTAATGAGTTGTTTAATTTTTAAAAATTAAATGATATTTTTTAGAGGATGAGAGATTTACCAAAAGTGAAATCCTACTTTCTTGACTAAAATAAAAATTACAAGAGTCTGAAATAAGGGGTTTTATAATAATCTATTTTTTATAAAGAACAAATCTCATATGTTACATCACTGAGCCAGGCCAGATTAGGATTAGTTACCCCTTTATTTGAAATCCCATCATCCAAATAATTTTATTCATAATATGCATGCATGGTGATATATTCATAGTTGAAAGAGATTCCATACAATTTATCCATTTGTTATTTATCTTCCATGAAATGTGTAGAGTTATATTTCTGATAGCTTTAATAATAGTGGTTGAATCACATTAAAGAAACAAGTTGCACCATCCTTATTGTTTTTATATTTCTATCTCATTTATTATTATGAACATTTCAGCATCAAGATATGTATTGACTTCACATGGACCATATAGGAATCCCATGGAATCACCATTGTGGTTTATGAATATATCTCTATATCCAAAAGTACCTATATTTCCTCTTGATTATCCATCTTTGTTACATTTGATCTAGCTTATATTTGGAGGATTCTACATAACGTCAAAGGTTATAATAAGAGGATGATAATTACCTATAATTCCAAAATGATTAAGTACTATGATATAATAAATAGAATTATTACGATATATATTTTGAAAAGAATTCATGCTTTTCAAAGTAACCATAATTTACACTAGAGAAGATTTAAGATAGAAAGAAGTATTATCATGAACTAATTTGTTTTGGTTATTCCATATCAGATGGATAACTTCAATTTTATCCACAAGAAATAGATTTAGGAGATAATAAGAAAGAGAAAACTTCTGAAAAAATGATATATAATCCTTAATGTTGGCTAACCAGGGGATCTGTACTTCAAAAAAAAAAAAAATCAAAAACCTCTTTCCATAATGCAGCAATCACGATACAACCTAGAAAAAGGTGGTTGATATCATCCATATTTTTATTAAAAAGGATACATATTGAACATAGAGTAATTACAATAGATTGAAGATATTCATCAGTAGGTATCTTGGAATAAATCACCCACCATGTAAGGGAGAATCTATATGGAATAATCTTACTTATCCTCAAACCTTTATCCCAACTATTCAAATTCCCCTAAACAACCTTTTGGTATAACTATTTGGAGGTGAGCCTCCCATTAGAGGTAGGTTCCTAGATTAAAATTTCATCTCCATTAACAAAATTTTAATTCAAAACCACCGTCTTGATTTTAGAAGGAATTATGTACAAGGAGTTCTCCATTTACTCCTTAATCGATGCATTGTAATAAATTGACTAGTCGTGAGAAATTAAGAGTTTAAGAAGTGATGTAACTATCAATTTTTCTAACAAAAAATTGTGATATGAATTAATGTTGGATATCTAGTGGGAGTTTACTAAAATAATGGAAAATAAAGCTTTGAGGGTAGTTTATATAGAGGATTAAACATAGTTTAATTTCTCATCTTTATGTCTTCTTAAAAATCTAGATCATAGAAAGGAAATCACATTTGAATTATCATTTATGAGCCTCCATATAAAATTATCCTATAAATTTTAGTTGAAGTTGTAGATATTTTTAATACCAATACATCTATAATCAATGGGTTGACAATATTTCTTCAATGGGATAGTGAAAATACTTCTTTGAAGGATGCTTCCAATCCATATGAAGTTTTTGATAGAAGTGATGATATTCTTAATAAGGTAAGTCAAACATTTATATACCATAAACAAGTAATTTTTTTGACATAATAACTTAAATGTTATATTTTTTTGTATGTGTAGTCATTCATTAACATACCTATGTATATTATGTTTTTTAGTACCATGCATCTATTATCATTTATAATTTTTTTTCATGAATATTTTAAAAAATATGTTTTAATGTTGTTTTTACTTGTTTAAATGATAAAAATTCCAAAGAAGAAGCAATTCACTGATTATAGTTGATTGCTAGTTGATTTCCCCCAACCATGAAGATGTTATAAGTGTTTCTTGATAATCCCTCAAGTTCCCTCCATATATCATATAATATTCCCTCCATCCCCTTCCTAGTAGCATTTGGCATGCCTTCTATCTCCCTCCCATCAACATCTAACACAATGCCACCCGATTCAGTAGGTTCAACATGAGATGAACATGCAGTGAGGGAATAGGTGGTCACTCCTATTTCTTCATGAGGATATTGGATGATCATGATTATGGGTATAAATTTTAATTTGAATAAATTTATTATAGTTTTTTATACTAATAACTTCTTTTTTTATAAAATATGGACGCCATGTTACTATTGAAACAAACATCGATAATTTATATGTGTGGAATCTGAATGGATTAAAATAGTTGTCCCCTTTGATTATTATGGGGTCCTCATAGATGATGTAGGTTTAATATTTGGATAGATTCTAGGATAGTTGGTGGCTGAGCTAATTAACCTTACAATTACATATTCTAATTAGAGGCACATGCCTTAATCTTAGAAGAATGAGGTATTTGATTCATATATTAAGGTAATTTTAATATATTGAGACTTAATTGAATGTATTTGTATAGATGTTCTTCCAATCTACCATCATTAATCTTATTGTCAGAAATCATACATTAAAAAATTTGCGTAAGAAATAGAAATATTTTAAGCAGATATTGTGAAATGAATTCAACAATTCATCATTGACCACTCATTAGATGTATGATAAGGTACCTAGAGGGGTACCTTGAGATAACTTATAAGTGTTTGTTGACATCCATCACTATGATAAGCACATGGTACCGAAGAATATATTTTTATATTCATTTAATTTTACATATATAAGTGCATATGACAAGGATATGACATTGTGTATAATACTATTAAATTACCTATTAAGACAAAATGTATCAAGACAGGAGAACCAAGTAACACCCCACACTACCGGTTCAAAGTGTTTTTCAAGAAATATATCTAATATGGTAATATTTTCATTAGTTTAAACATTTATATGATAATATTATCTGTTTTATATATTAAAATGTTGATTTATCTCTATTTAATTTAGAAAACAAATTTGGTCACCAGGTCTCCCAGACAGAACTTTGGTTGGGTGTTCATATAAAATATGATGGGAGTTATGTAAATGATCTCACGAAAGATATTAGGGTATGAATTCATTTTTTATTATAATAGTTTAAACAAACATATTCAATACCATAGTAACTTATAAAACCAAATTCATCAATGAAACTTAATTTATGATCATCAAAATGTATTTAATAAAAAATATGTGTTATATTTTATAAAAAAACTTTAGTTATTAAAAATTTAGATATCAATGCTCAATTAAAACTTAGTTTGATAACTAGTGTTGTTAGTAATATATTATATCTCACTTAGGTTCACAATTTATTTTCAGTTGTCACTTTTTTAATATGTATTACCTTAAATTTTCTTGATATTTAATTTATAGGAAAAAATAAAATAATTGTGGGATACCAATCCCACAAAATCCTTCTTGGTTTCCCAAGATGATGTAGTTGGTCAGGTCCTTTGGAAGGAATATCCTGGTCATGTGCATGTGATGGGTTATGGACCATTTTTTTGTGGTCTTTGGAAGGTGATCAGGGATTATAGTAGAATCTAATATAGGTTGTAGTTACTCCCTACCTATATATGCTCAGAGATAGTTTCTTTAGCTGTAAAATACAATTTAGCAATATGGGAACACAATCCAACATTAGGAGAGTTATATACATATATATGATGTGAAGACCACTGCCATGTAGAAGGAATTGATTGAATTATATTAGAATATGGATGGACGTGTCCCCAATGAAATTACATTGATGGATGGTTAGATTCATCAGGTAAATCACATAATTTAATAATCATTTGGTACCCAAAATTTTATTAGTTTTAAGTTGAAATTTAAATATACACCACCATTAAGTTTTCAAGAAAATTTTCATACAGGTGTTGTGAGAAGGGAGTAGATACAAATACAAAGTTAAAGATGATCTTAGTTCATCAAGTAGCGATAGGGATTGAATTTGGATTCAATGGTGATGTTTTATAAATAAAATTATCATATATAACTTATTTTATTTCATTAGATATATATTTTCATGAATAAAAATGTATGTTGTTTTAATCTTTATGTGTTCATTGTAATATGTTTTTTTATTATTCTATTTCTATCTTTGTTTGATTTTTTAGGGATAACTTTTCTGTTTTCTATTTTTTGAACATCTATATATAGTAGCGATTTAAACTACCTATATATATGGTAAAATATATTTCATAGTGGTTTAAACCATTACTACAGTTTAAAAATATTAGGTAGTCTAAAACTGTTGCTAAAAAATATAATAACGACTTTGAATTTTCTCTCTCTAAAAAGTTCCTAGAAACCACCAGAAAATGGGTTAAAATGACATGAGATTATTCATAATAACAAATTTATTGGAGGTATAAAACACCACCTAATATTTTTTTTCTAGTCTCATATTTTTTCATCGTTTTGATTATATCCATAAAAGTATAGGACAATCCCAGAGTAAGAATATCCTCAACCAGTGAATTAACACTTAAACCCATCCATGACTAGCATCGCATCCACAAGGGTGTCTATATGAATCACCATTACTATAAGGGAATCCAAAACGACAATATATAGCACCCAACTAATCACCAATTAGAAAACCTCCCACATGTGCATCCTCAAGAAAATCACACCAGTTAGGGAATATTCAATGGTTCTTGAGACATCATCAAAATAAGGACACCTTAAAAGGGGCTCCTCCAGCATAAGAAAATCCTCAGGCCAATCCCATCACAAAAAAATTGATCTGAACTATCTATTATATAACCCATCCTCAGGTTTCATATCATCTATAAGGAAATATTCAAGATTCCCTTAGACAGATATGACAAAACCCAACTATACCTACCATCTCACAACATAAAACCATCATGAAGGCTTCAACCAAACTAAACATCATGTCAGAGATCAAAAACCTCAACTTATCTAACCTAGAGAAATTGGTCACAACATCTAGGGACCATCCAATATCTCATCCAAGATATTACTTGATAACACATTCTAAGAATCATCTGAAACAACCTCAAACCAAACCCACTTGGTATCTATTAGCCAAGTCATCCAATAAGCTTTCTACCCTCACTCGGGCCTCACATTGAACATCCTAACCTACATGAAGATTCTGAATCAAACCTCAAAGAACCCCCAATAAATCTTTCTTAGTCCCAAATCATCCTAAAAAATTATCTCTTAACACCAAATGGATTCCACCATCATGATATATGTGAAAAAATTCATAGAAGTACAACTCTCACTCTAGGTTAAAAAACCAACAAAACAACTTCGAGGATGGAGTGCATGATGTGTACCTCATGTACACGATGTATACCTACACCCAATCTCCATGGCCATGTTCCATAGACCGCTTTTTGTGAACATTACATATCTATACATCATATACGAAACACACATAGTGTGTGAGTCATATGGGATACATGGACATGTACCTCATATAGGGTTGGGCGAAGTACCCTGTATGGCTTCTAGCCCTGTTCCGCATATAGGGCTTGGTTGTTGTCCCTACATGGTCATGTCCCCCAACATGGAGTGTCTGGATAAGTACCTGACCACACCCGATTCACCCCTACACGATATTCCCACATGGAAATCACACTGTGTAATCTATTCCTCCTCACTTTAATTGAAAATAAGAACACACAATGTTGGTATTTGAAATGCACATCACGTGATTGGGTTTTCTTGAGTGGATAACCTTTGCGATCACCCCAAAACCACCGATTTACACAAAAACGCTCCATAGGGGCTCTCATGGAACCCCATTTAACATATAGAGGGATTTATAAATTTAAATTAACAACTTTAAGTGTATATATGGCTTAAAATGAAAATAGGTCCAACCACATCGTGTAAAAATTTGAATCTTTGGTCCCAGATCTATACCATGCACCTGTTAACCCCCAATATACCTTTAAATGATATCCTTGATGAAGACCACCCCCCTCCTTCCCTATATACCTTAGTCAAAGACCTGACATTTGGGGGGGGGGGGTTATGTATTCAAGAATCCAAAGGAGTAAAAATTAAAGGAAAAAGGAAAAAGAAAGAAAAGAAAAAAGAAAAAAGGGGTCTAGGATCGTATATGGTTCTTGCGATGGGTTTATAACTTACCTTGGACCCTAAATCCAGACTTAACCATAGAGTCAAAATTTTAATATAATGATTCAAATGGAATATTTCACCAAATGAACACGTGTGAATATATTAAGTTTTAATTATTTAAATATTAAATATTCTACAAAAATATTAATGGCATATAATTCCACCAAGATCCTATCATACGATAAAATAACTTCTCTAGGACTAATAGAGTGGCCAAAAAATATTTATGAGATCATATGATAGGAGAACTTACTATTTTCCCCAAAATCTCTCTTGAGAAAAAATTTCAAATTTCACCTGATTTTCTCAACCCATCACGATGCAGTTCATGAAAAAAATCCTCACCATAATTCTTATCACCCCTAATAATTCATGGTGGTCAACCCTCCAACAAGCTCTAACACTGAGTTCCAATTCACCCAATACCACCTTAACCGTCCATTGAACAATCTCACATCTCATACCACTCTCCAAACATAAGAGTCATTCATAAAAAATATATAAGATGCTCCCCACCATAAGAGTATCCTTATTGTTTCCCCATGACCAAACACCAAGCTCCATAACCCATAATCAATTCACTACTAAATTTAATGACCATACGTGGATGAATCTCTCACACCATAGTGCCAATAAGAAAATAGAAACCACCTACCATTCTTGGATCACTAGGAATGACACCCTCTATGCTCTAAAACCCACTTAAAATGATGACTGCAACCTCAAACAAACTATAGGGTGATCCCCACCATAAGGATTCCCTTACAATTCTCCTCAGGCACTGACCCCAACTGGTCCACCGCAGCTACACCAATCAAGACTCTCCAAGACCCAAATAACTCTCAATAAATCCAATGAAAATATGTATAAACTACTGACCATGCTCCTTACACATGTTAGTTCTAATAATCTAGAGAACCCTCAATTCCCATCTTCAAAAACATTACATCTCCATCATTTCATGAATAAACAAAAAACCACCCTCCACCTAAGAGTCATTCCAAAACCATGATCATCCACTCATGCTATCACCACACCACCAAAAGCGTGACCCAAATAAATAGATCCAGAAAACTAAATAGATCTTCCCTCTCAATCCAACCACAAAAAATGAGAGCACTACCAATAATACAATTCTTAATAAAAATTAAAACTCATTCCAAACCATAGAGTCACCTACTCATGAAAAAATTACCTAGCGATAGAAGACCCCAACAGGCCCCACCGAAGGAAATATCATCCAAGACACCTAATACCTCAGAAGATAGTAGTCACATGGGCCCCCACCACAATAACCAATAGATAAATCATAAAAAGAATTGATCCATCCCCAAAAACCTAAACAAGGTACTCTAGGGAAACCACATCATATGGGAAATTTAGTCCTAATCCAAACACTTATTAGGCATCATTTTCCTCATTGAACCATCACTGGGGCATTCAAAGTCCACAATGACCCACTCGGGTCTCCATGTATCCCTTGAATAAGGTAATGTATCTCTATCACCAGTGAGAATATCATCATATAACCAAAATTATCATCAAAATAAAATTACCCATGGTTTAGTTGAGTATAATTTCACCATGGATTTATATAAGACAACATTATATAGGTCATTGAAGACACTTTAAATAACTAAACCTCAAACGTTAGTAAAAACACCACAAATATGAATATTTCATGTGAATCCTACATGACTAGAATAGTTCATGAGTAGGGACCTATTTATATCAATCCAATAACCAAAATATAATAAACCATAAATTAATAAACCCAAGTGCATCACCCTAGCTGAAACCATACAACAATAAAAAATGGAAACTAAGAACAACAATCCCACCACCCTGGTGACCTAGAATTCCCATAAAAAATATTTTCATGAAACACCAGTTTTAGGTCCATAAAAAGTTCCAAAAAATCTCTAATACAACCATCTACCAACTCCTCAAATCAGAAGATATTATAGGCTATTATATTATTTTGTCATGAACTGACATGGGTTGACCTGACATGTCACCTGATCTAGCTTTCCACAAGGCCTCAAGTGAACCTCACCATACGCTAGAGGATATAGAATAGTGGTGAGGGTATATAAGATACAGTGGGGGTGACTATACCCTAGAATCAAAGAATAATAAAAGTATAAAATAAATAAACACATCCATATCCATAAACACTTGAGTGTGTATAATAAATAACTGAAGCAAAAAACATGCTATATCAAATAAAATTAAGAAACAGTCATACAGACTCATAATATGATATATAACAACTAATCACCCACTATGATGATACAATATACTGAAAATAAATAAAATACCCAAGTCTATATTACCAACACCGATCCATACCACATACCTGGTATCCACAATTGTCAAGCTACACCAGACTGATCATGAAACTCCACATATGAGTAGTCCTGCTCCATCAAGAAACATCAGACATCAATCCCATCCACTATGAAACTTGTTCTCCATAAAAAAATAAGATATACAAGTCTATATGTATATAAATGTTCACATATAGTGGGTGAGAAATAAATCTCAGTAGGCCACCACTAATAGTGAACCTAACATATTCTGTCATATACAAGTGCATGCATACATGATATACCTAGATTACTAAAAAAATAACGAAATATGACATAAAATAAACAAATAGGGGATAAAAAAAAGAATAAAATATTCAACCTCGTAATATAAGGTGAAATATAGGGTGAATATATCTCTACTCTAACCCACATTGAAGGAATTATATCACATGGATCTACTTAGACACATAACATAAGCTGCATATTACAGATTTAAAAAATCGTTCCATGATTTCTAACCATGCAAAAGACACAAATTACAGACCCTAGGATCTCATCTTAGGTGTATACAAGAATAAAAAACATCTATAATAGGCTCTAATAATCCAATGTCATGATCTTTACTGGCCACAAGAACCTCTAGATTGACACAAATAGGGAAATTTTCAAATTCTTGAAAGTCCTATAAAAATAGATGAGATAATATCATGGACCGATATCACCAAAAAGGCTTGATTGGGATACCAAGAGAGCCTTATCATCCCAGGATACATAACACACACTGTTATTTCCTCTACATCTCATGAGCCATAATCCCTTCAAGCTAGGGAGTAATACAAAACTAGCAGGGGGTGCACTTATCTAGATCATTCATTATCTCCCCATGTACTTCTAACAATAACTATATAGTAGAGGGGAGTACCTAGTCAAAATAAAGGACAACTATCGATTCAATAACATCATAAGAGTCTCCTATCACATCCAAAACCTGAGCAGAATCAACCTCAAACATCCTAGTCATAGGATGAAAAACATGATTTGATCCAATTCTTGAACCCACTAATGAAAACACAACCACAACATTCTCAAAATTCCTATCTCTGGGTTATAAGGGTACACCCAACATCTCCAACACCGATCAAGTATTAAACCCTCATTGGGTTAACTAAAAACATGGGGCTCCCATAGTCCCCTAGATCATATCCATTAAAATAAGGGCATGCCCAATGTAAGAACATCCTCAACTATAGACTCAGAACTGAACCCATCCACAACCAAAATCTCATAGACAAGGGAATACTTAAGCATCACTATGTCTTCAAGGGCATCCTAAACTTCCAACCTTGGAACTCAACTGGTCACCAATCAGGAAACCACCCATAGGGGAATCCTTAAGAAAACCCCACCATAAAGGTCATTCTCATTGTTACTAAATAGATCATAAAAATCAGGATAACATATAAGGGGATCCTTTAGTATAATAGAAACCTTAGGACAATACCATCATAAAAAACTCAATAGACCTCTCTGGTGCACAACCCATTCTTGGGTTTTATCTCACCTATAAGGTCATCCTCAAAAGTCCCTCAGACTTATCTCAACATCTACTCGATGAAACTCATCCATACCTACCATATCATGATGTCAACCAATACCAAAGGCTCCAACCAAACTAAAACTCAAGTAAGAGGTCTAAAAACTCATCATCTATAAGATCAAACAATTGGTACTGACATCTAGGGACTATTCAAGATCTCACCCGAGATACTACTTAGTATCACCTATCTAGAATCATATTAAAGAACCTCAAACCAAAATCACTTGGAATCCACAAGAAAATTCATCCAAAAAGATCATGACTGTCATTTAGGCATCACATCACACATCCCAACCTATATGAGGATTCTGAATCAAAGCTCAAATAAATCATCTTTCCAAAGATCACTTCATCCCAAAACATCCCACAAACAAACTCCAAATTCTTAAAAGATTTCACCATCATGATATATGTGAAAAAATACCTATAATAGTATATATATAAGTCAAATTATCACTTTAGGGTGAAAAACAACAAAAAACTTCCAAGGAGGGAGTATATGGAATGTACCTTATATAACAATGTGTACCTCCACCTAGCCTCTCTAGCCACATGCCACAACCCACTCGGTGTGCACTTTCTATAAATATACACCATTAACTGAACACACATGGTGTGTTAATCACATGGGGTACTGGGAATGTACCTCACACAGGTTTTTCCACATACCCCACATAGCTCTTGGTCATGTTTCACATATAGGGTCTAGCCATGTACCGTACATGACCATATCCCCCAACACAAGGTGTCTGACTGAGTACCTGTCCACACCTTGAATTGCCCCAATATGGAATTTATACATGGAATTTTTTTTAATCCTCTATTACTCACCTTTCTTGAAAGGAATAACACACAATGCGTTTTCTCTAAACCACACATGGTGTGATTGGGTTTTCCTAAATGGAAAGCTCTTGTGATCACTTGAAACCCCCTATTTACCCAAAAATACCCCATAAGGGATCTCATGGAACCTCTAGTGACATATATAGGGAATTAGAAATTTAAATCAACTAATTTACATGGATATATGTCTTAAAATAAAAATAGGCCCTACCTTGTGGTGTAAAATACTGAAGCTTCAGTCTCATATCCGTGCTATGCACCTACTGATGCCCGATTTACCTTCCGAAAAGCTCCCCAATAATGATAAATCTACCTACTAACCCCCATATTTCAAAAAAAGGTGAAACACCCACATGGGGAGGCCACATACACGAGAATAAAAAGGAAGAAAAACAAAATTTAAAAAGAAAAAAGGAATAAAAGAAAAAGAAAAAGTAAAAGAAAAAAGGGTCTTGAGCCCAGCCCTAATGCATGCAATGGGTTTATGACCCAGTTATTAAAAAACCACTATTTTAGACTCAAATAAGGACTTATAATATAAATATGATAATATGAAAATTATATATCACAAAATTAATGATCATAAATAAATTAATATTTAACCAATAAAATATTAAATATTCCATGAAAATACGAAGGCTAAGAATTCCACCAAACTCATATCCAAGGTTAATAAACCTATTCTAAGGCAAATAGAGTGGTTAGAAAATATGTATGAATCATTTGATAGGTTAAATTACTATTTTCTACATAAAACACTCCTAGGAATAAAAATTCAAATTTCTCTTGATTTTCTCGATCCGTCATGACGTGATTGATGACAAGCCCAATGTGGGTATGTCTTAGTAGTGTGTATTTTTTTATAATTTAAGTAAATTATCTACATTCCAAACTTTAAATTACATTTTCACATAATTTAATTTTAATCCCACTCACCAAATTATGTTGACACTCAACACGATGTCAAGAAAGGAGAAAATGATGCTCATTTTTCAAAGGAATTCTACACAGACTACATTATCCCAATAATGTATTCTTCAACTCGTAATCCACATTACTTTTGTATCCTAACATATTGTGGAGTTACCAAAACATATTAAATTAGTACTAAATCATAACATCGGGGTCTCTCTCAAGATTATTCCCACATTTAACTTAATGTCAGGATAAAATCTTTCATTTCAACACATGATTATAAATATATTAACACATGAGTGACTTTGATATTACTTGCATGTTTTTAAGAGGTAAAATAATACTTGTTTTAACAATAAAAGTGATTATAATTCAATATTGAGGTCTCCATGCATAAAATATATGTAATGTCAATAATCTGAAAATGAATAACTTTTATGAAACATAACTTTCACCATGGAGCTCATTGTAACACATTTGAATTTTTTTTTAAATATTCTTGATGATGATCACTAAAGTGGAAGATGAAGGCCTATTAAATTTTTCGGGATACATGATTTGGTTAGATCATTTTGATGATAAAATCATTAATTCATCTTTCTCCATAATGTGCTAGTGTCTAATTGTAAAAATAAGGGAAACAATGAGATATATAAGATTACAGAGAATAGAAAAATCATGAAAACTCACATGATTGCCATATTATGGGTAGATGGATCTTTATGAGACCCTATTAGATTATATTTGGGTTTTTTATGTATTAAATCATGCATTATAACACATGAGTTAATGTATCGTTAAATTCATGCATCATATGAATTAATCTCCATTTGTGTTTCATATTATGTAATGATACTTTTATGAAAACTTTAACATTGAATAAAATAATGAAAAATGATCATTATGGATTGTAGATTATGCATACTACATTCCCATCATATATTGGTTCCAAAGTAATCTTAAGGCTTTTTATAAGAAAATGTTGGCAGAAACATATTCTCAAGCTACACTTAAGGTTATATTAGTGATAATGTAATATTAAGGCCATATACACCAAAATACATCACATGTAATTTTTTATTTAGGGAATATTCATTTCATACATCCATTACCTGAATTCACTCATCTCACCTCCCCCTATTACTTATTTTATATTTTCTTAAATATCCTCACAGGACAACACACACACACAATATAAATTCTCAAGTGAATAACCTTAAGGCCACACTAACAAATTCCTATTTAATATACCAAATGATAAATTCCATTTAACAACTTGATTAATAACATTAGATTCTATATCATCTTTATATCAAACTTATATAATTTATCTTGGGGAATAAGAAATGTTTTATCACTAAGATTTAACTAATAATTTTTTAATGCAAACCCCAAATCTCAAAAACCTAAAAAACACCCAAACACCACACGAAAATATAAAAAATTCAGGAAATATAAGAAAGAGATGTGACTATCCACCCATTTCACTTTACAACAATACCCTAAGGCCACATGAGATATTATCCTAGATTAATTAATCAAATTCCATCAAAATATACCCATTAGATATTAATAAGGGTTTTAAAATTAAACCACAATATTATCAAAAGTAAAAACAGGGTTAAGGGTCCTGTTTCATGATTATTTCACTTTAATAGATGAATTCTCAATCAATTAATAGATGATGAGGATGCAAAGAAAATAAAAATAGGAAATGAGGAGAATGTAGTGGATGTTTACTTTGGTCTCTATGAACACCCTTGGGGGGTTTAAAAAATCCCTTGAAGGAAAATTTATAAATGAGAAATTACTAAAAAATAGGTTAACTATTCACCAGATTCCTAGTGAGACTTTAGTGGGAATCAGGCTTAGGAAAAGCCTCTAACTTTCCAATTAAGATTCTAGTTTTCTCCCTCTAGGATTATGGTGGGTTCCCAATAGGTTTTTGGTATGGTCCACTACTCCCACCAAACAACCATCTTAATTCCATTGGTAATTCCTTCTCATCCCTTATCTTTTTTATGTCCAATATATGAAATAATTTGACAACCTCAATTTTTTTTATTTAAAAAAATCACATTGAATTTTTTAAATTTTTTTATTTACAATCTCCTAAACATAAAATTTTTTATCCTTGTAAAGTCACTGAGATATCCCATTAGTTTACTTTGGGAAAAAAATACATGGAACCCCGTAAACTTCACTTATTCACCCATACCCATAAAATTATTAAATGTCTATTCCATGAAATTTTCTTTATGTGAAATATTTGAAAAAGAAATTATTTTATAAATGTGAGATGATAAGAGTGAACAAATTATGAAAATTGGAAAAAATAAAGAAATTGATCATATAGATTTACATGGTTTAGGAAAAATCCATACATCCATATAAGGATAGAATATTTTCACTATTTATAGGAGAAAAATTATAGAGGTGATAATATTGAACTGAAATCTTAGCTCAAGATGAGTTAGATAATACAATATTATTTTCTATATTATCTCACTATTCAAATACCCAGATCTATACTATGGTCCATAGTGATATAATACCTCATGTTGCTCTTACCATTCAATTTTTTTAGAGTGAGAAATTGTCTTATCAATATCCAAATTATCATACTCTTCAATTTCAATAATATCCTACTTAAATATCAATCTAACAACACTACCTTCCATTCTCCAATAGTGTGCATGTTATATTTTCTTTCTTAAGGTTTGTTCATTTTTGAAGTCTGATAAAGGCACAACAATGCCTTAACTTATTAATAACTATAAACTTCATCAAAATATATATATAATTATTGGTTACTTGAATATTATACAATATTAGTAACCCTTCATGTATCAAATCTCTAATAAAGTGGTACTTTAACTACACACGTCTCATTATTGAAGTGCAACATAAGATGTATTACACACTAAATATCACAGTAAAATAATTTTACCTCTCATTTTATATCCATCTCCTATAAGAATTTTTTATCTAAAAAATTTATTTTCTATCATTTTTCACAAAAAAATACTATTCCTTAGTGATAAATGGTTCTACCTCCTTCAGAAGTTGAGATAACCGACTTGCAACAACCTTTCTACATGTAAAAAAATATCTCATGGAACTCATTTTTGTTGGATTTGGTTCCCTAGAATAAAATTATAAGTAATTTATGATTAAATATATTCATGTTTTATAATATTAATAAATTTATCACATCAAGATTATTATTTTTCATGAAATTGCATGTGATTATATCCTAACAAAACCTTTTTACACTATAAGGTAATGGAAGTTCTTTACTATGATGATAACCTAGAAGTGAAATGAAAGTGTTATTAAATATATATTATATGGAATGATGATATAATTTTACAATATAAAAATTATGGGTAGGGGTATTATAAGAAATTTATAATTCTTCTCATGAAGTTTTTCCTTGGTAATCTCAAGAAAAGAGGCTATGTGAACTAGAACTGCCAGAAGGAAATCAACATTTATATATATCATTGTATGTTTGTATTTGTGGGCTTATGTAATAGTACTTTGACTTTAAGATTATTATTGATGTATATCATGAGTCACATGATTTTATGTATTTCTATAAAAAATTATGGCATATGTTCAAGGGGAAGTTGGGTGGTTTGGGTATGACATGATTGATATATAATTAATGAATAATGCAAGAAAGGATTTTTACCTTCTATTATTTAACAAAATTTTATATCTTAAACACTTTTATGGGAATATAACTACCTTATTAAGTCTATTTCCATGGTGTTTTTTTGATAAGATAATTTTGGGAAAGTCAAAAAAGAAATATCTAGCATCTAGTTTGACGAAACCAGTGTGAAACCTTCTTGATTAGAGATATCATGGTAAATAGATTATATTACATAGTGTACATTCATAGGAGGTTGTATGTAATTACGAAATTAACTTATTTATTTATGGGTGCCTTAGTGTATTTATGGACTCTAACCTTAGACTTTAGGTGGTTATTCCTAATGCCAATGAGAAAGGAGACTAGAGGGTTACACACTAAGTGTATCCAAAAATCTAGTTAAATTTTATATAAATTTAACATGTTGAATAAATATTATCCCTATAAATGGTTTAATACTTATTCATGTTTGTATTGATCACAAATATTCAATCATTGGTTATTAAAAAGAATAAATGTGAGTTTAATATTCAATAAATAATTATTCTATAATTTTAGTGAATATAATATTTATTTATTTATCATAGTAATGCAATGATATTTATTTATTTAATTAAATAGTTATTATTAAATTTCAATAAATATTGAGGAGGATCGATGGATTGAGTTTAACGGTCCAGTGAGAAATAACATATTAAATATTATTTGAATAAATGTTAGTTTATTTATTACATAAATAATATTTATTAATCAGTGAGTATAGCACATTTGAAGTAAATAATAATGTTATTATTATTTTGACATGGGGTTCACCGGGTATTAAGATAATGATAAAGGGACCTTGTGAAATTATTATTCTATAACCCTAGATATATTTAAAATTTATTATAATATTCTCAACCCTAATCACTACTCTTCAAAACAAGTCTAGAGAGAATTATCCCAATCCCTAGAGAGATCTTCTCTTAGAATGCTCTCAAGAACATAGAGAGATCCTCCTCCCCTACTCTCTCAAATCTATAGATAATAAGAATGATCCTCACCACCTCGAAGAAATTCCTTCAATGATCATCAACAAATGGTACAATCCACAAAACCATCCATGCTATCACCTAAGGATTTCTATAGATATGTTTGAAGGTTTGTGGTTTATGTGTTGATCACCTCTAGTGGGATTCTACCCTTGAAACTTCTCGACACAATGTTGATACCACAATAATTGGTCGATCAAATATTTAATGAAGAAATAATTCCAATGTAATATAATTATTAATTTATGTAAATTAATTATAAATTATATGTGATGATCTTTTCTTCTTGGTTCTGGTGTTTTTGTCAATTAATCTTTGGATTAATTTCATTGGTTAGTACATTCTCTGTCATGTATATATAAGATTATTCATTTATTACAAAAAAATACGATTTGGATACTACACCATAGTTGCTTACTCCATGCCTTACACCTTTAAGTGGTATTAGATCCAAGTCACATAATAATTTACAACTATTTATTGATAGTTGATTGATTTATGTATTCACTGTTAGTTTTTATTTATGGTTTAATCATTATTAAATATGTAATTCAAGGTTTTATCTTATTTTTATTCATTCTCACTCATATACTAAAAAATGGATTAATTATAATAGAATAACATATGAAGAACCCATTTAGAGGTTCTTAATATTATGGATGGATAACACAAGATTACATGACATGTATCCTGTAGGTACATGCCATGTACCCATGTATAGTTAAATATAATAGATCACGAGAAGTCATAGTAATTGTGTAGTGAATGAATACAACATATATTAATACACATTGCATGTTGACCAATAAATCCTGAAATATGGTTTTCTAGAGTACATTCCATGTAATCACTTATATGACATATAGTCCACAAATTTTTATAGCGTAAAACACATAGTGAAGATGTTTCATTTACTTATTACATGACCTGTGCGACTAAAAACCATGTAACTCGGAGGTCACATGATGTGTAACTCCCATACAAGTTGTTTATCTAATAAATATCCATGTATGAACTGTATCTATAGTCCCTAGACGTGTGTTGTGGATAGACGACTAAGAGATGTACATGATGTATAATTATCCTGTACACTTCAAGTATACTACCTATTTTTTATAAATTATAATCAATTAATTACTCCATTTAAACCTAATAAATATGTTTCTATGTGTAATTTATTGACAATACACTCCATGGGATAGGTTATATATATATATATATATTAAATTATTAATTAATTTCTTTGTAATATTACAAACTACATACCATATATAACCATGATACACCGACTACTCCTCGTGCATTAAAAACATTACATTCTATGTAAATAACATGTGTTAATGTGTTATTTATTGACAATAAATTTCATGTAATTACATGAAAATATGTGTATAATACATTCCATATGAGTAGAAAATATACATCCATTATACATGATAGGTAGTTTGGATGGGTACTCATTATGTTTCCTCCAAGTACATAATTTGTACATTGTTAATTTTAAATAAAATTTAATTATTTAATTTGTTTAAAATTATAATTAATGCTAATATAAATGAAAGTTTGTATGGATATTAATATCAATAAATTTATTAATAAAAAAATATAATTAATTAATTTGAGTGAATTTTATGATAATTAAGAATGATTTAAATGAATTATAGTTTATTAAATGCATAGTCATTTCATGTGTTTGGATGATCATAAGATTAAATCAACCTATGTATGTGATTAGTTTCTTTTAATTTATTATCATTGCATGGTTTTTGTAATAATTTATTAAATTAAATTTATGGCTTATGTATCATCCCTCTTTCTCATTATGTAAGGGCTTATGTGCCCAAAATTTCTTTTAGGCAACCCCCAACCAATCCTTTGGTTACCTCACTTACGTGTGAGTAATGATTAGTAATGGATGGAGGTCCTATATGAGTGTAGGTAGTTCAGGTTCAAAATCAAGGTGAAACCAATCAATGAGAGTACATGTGGGATGCTGCAACTCAAAATATGCATGGTCCCATGTGTTTATTCCCTAGGGTTAAGAGTTAGTTTATCATCCATTAGATAAACTAACCATTAGAAAAGCTCATGATCATAACATTTTATTATTTTATTTATATTATATTTATGTTTAATTATTTATGGGTTCTTTATTGTGATCACTTAATAAATAAATTAACAAGAATGAAAGATGAAATTTAAATAGATTGGATTATGTGTAAATTTTATCTAGACATGGTTAATCACTTAAGTATAATACACTTAGTATTAACTAGTATATAATAAGATAATTTGGGAATAATATGAATAAATATATAAAACCCTACAATCAAATATTAAGTTAAATAAGCCTTCCATTACTTGAATAAGAATTAACTAGGTGTTTTCATGTCAAAAGTATAGAAACATACTTTTATCGAAGAATTATTATTAGAGTTTTGGGTAAAATTTACCAAATTGGTATTGAGTGTAATGGAAAAATTATATTTAATATAATTTTTGAGGAAAGTGTTAAGTAAATCAAATTCTAGGATTTTAGGATTGGGAAGTCCACTCAACATATCAAGAAGCTGTAAGTTAATGCAGTTAGAAAGTTACACCTATGTAAACTCCTTTGAGTAATCTGCATAACTAAAGTCTGGGTTATGAAAATGAGTGGATGGATCCTTTCTAATAGAATATCCACATGACATGATATTCCAAAACTAGTGGTGATGACTATTGGTAATTGATAAAATTTTGGTAGGTTAATGAATTAAATTTATTATCTAATTTTGTAATCCATATAAAGTACTAAAAATATTATATTATTTATTTGAGAAATGGAAAGCCATTTGACTTCGACTACATCACTATAATAAATATTATAGAAGGATAATCTTCTCAATGTATTGAATTTACAATAATGGTATAGTCTCTTATGAATTATACTATTACATGAATAGAAATTATACATGATGAAAACCCCTATTCCTAAAGTGCCTGGTAAAGATGTTAGTGAGGAATAACAACCTATCTACATGAAACATTTGGGTAATACCAAAATATCCAATATTTCATGCAATCATCCATGTCTAGTGAGATTATAAATAAACATGAGGATATGGATGAATATATCATAACATCTCACCTTTTTATCATTATCAATAGAAGTCAAGATATGATATATATGAGATCTCAAATGCACTATTCACATGAAATATTAGAGAGTCCACACTATCTGGGCCTCGTATAGTTTAGTTAATTGGATACATAGAGTTCTTAGACATTTTTGGATTTAATATACTTGATGGGATGCATACAAATATCATTTTATCCTCACTACTTAAGATCTTATCCAAATTCATTATTAATTATAATATGAGAAATATTTTGAAGTCTCTCTTGAAACTCCATACTTTGATTCACCATGTTGACAAGGACATGAAATTTTAAAAACTTTTGGTCCTTATGATGAATAAAAAGAAGAACAAGTAAAAGGTCTCTAAGACTCACTCTAAGTCTAAGGCTCCTAAGCACCATCCATCCAAGAATAGGAAGATCCAAAGATGTGAAAATGAAAATAAAGTAGTATGATTTTTATATGGGAAGTTGGTCCATTGGAAGAAGGATTGTACAAAGTTAAAGAAACATTAAGAAACCTTAGGTGCATTCATTATCAATTGTAATATTTCTATTTATACACATTGGGTATTGGATACAACTTTTGGTGATCAAATATATATTCAAATATAGGAACCAAGTATATTTTTTAAGGTTACATGAGGAGATTTGGATTTATAGGCTTCCAATGGAGCAAGGTTGGCTGATATACCCATTAGATACTACCATCTCACCTTGTCAATGAGTTTAATCTTGGTGTTAAATAACTGTTATTATATTCTCGTGTTACCAAGAACATAATATCTATTTCTTTCTTTGACATGGATGGATTTATATTCAATAATGGAATTTATTATGGTATGACACAACTAAATAATGGTCTTTATGTATTAATTTTAAAAAAATCAAGTATTGATAATTGATAACTAATCAAGTTATCATGAATCATTTCATACTTAGTTGTGGACTCACTTATTAAACATATAAATGAGATGATTTTGATAAAGATTTATCATGATAGTTATTTAGACTCTTTTGAGTTAATACCACTTGATAAATGTCACACTAGTTTACAAGGAAAGATGAAAAAACCACATTTTGGTGTACAATATGAAAGGGCCAAAAAGATTCTAGATTCTAACTCCGTACTTTAGGTGGTTATGCCAAATGCCACTAATAAAGGGGTATAGAGGGACACACTCTATGTATATCTAGAACCTTAGTTAAATTATATATAAATTTAACATGTTTAATACATATTATATTCTATGGTTTAATAATTATTAATGTTTAGATTGATTGAAAATATTCAACCACTATTTATTCGATAGAGAATAAATGTGATTTGAATATTTTATAAATATTTATTATCTAATTTTAGTGAATATAATATTTATTTATTAATTAGAAAGTAATACATTGATATTTATTTATTTAATTAAATATTCAATATTCATGTTAGATAAATATCAAGGAGGATTGAAAAATTGAGTTTAATGGTCCAGTGAGAAATAATATATTAAATATTATCTAACTAAATATTAATTTATTTATTCTAGAAAAAATATTTATTTATATGTGAGTATAGTGCATGTGAAGTAAATAATAAGAAGATTATTTTTTATACATGGGGTTCACTGAGGATTAAAATAATTATAATGGCCCATGTGGAGTTATTATTCTCTAACCCTAGATACTTTTAAACCTGATTTTAATATTCTCAACTCTAATCATCATTGTGTAAAAACAATTATAGAGTGAATTAACCCAAGAAATAGAGAGATATTCTCTTATAATTATTTAAATAATGAAGAGAAATAATCCTCCTACACCCTCTCAGATCTAGAGATAATAAGAAGAGTCCTTAAAACCTCTAAGTGATTCTTGTGGAAATCATCAATGAATGACGCAAGCAACAGAATTTTCCTCACTAACACTTGAGGATTTAAATGAAAACATTCAACACATGAGGATAAACACTATATGTATTCTACCATTGAATCCTATCAATAAAAAAGATGGTACCAAAATAAGTTGTATACCAAATCTTAAATAAAGAAAAATTTCAATGCATCGTAATTATTTCATTAAATTAATTAATTATAAATTATATGTGATGATCCTGTCTTCTTGATTCTGGTATTTATTTAAATGAATATTAGAATTAATATTATTGTTTTTCAATCTCTCTATACATCTTAGATTATTCATTGATTATTAGAAAAATGATGAGTTGGATACTACCCAATCAGAACTCCCACTACACCCAAAACCTCTCCATTTATCATCGACATCACCTCCAAGGTCAACATCCACATACCCCTATAGATAATTTCTTTTTCTAGAGAAAATGAATACTTTCTTATGGATTAGTACCATTAAATTTAAAATCATACCTCATAAATAGATCATATACTTTATTTATAGATGAATGAAATAGTATAAATAGGAACATATATCAATGTGGGCCTTAAATGATAAAACGAATAATATATTCATAGCATAATAATATAATTAATAGGGTGTTGGAACCTAAAAATTTGGAAAAGGGAAGTCAAATAATCCTATAAATTTGGAAAAGGAAGGGAAAAAAATTGAATGGCATCCCACGAATGATGTCATTCACGGGTTGGGTGAATATTCCTTGGGCTTCCACAAAAGGTGTCGTGCAACCCACCAACCCAGACCTTTCATTATTCTATAAAAGGACCCCAAAGGGGACTGAAGAAGGGGTTGGAAGACTTTGACACTTCAGGAGAATGAATTTCAAAGTTTCTAAGGCATGGAAGAAGAAGAGCACCGCGAAAGATGGACTCTTTTGATGATTCCCTACAGGTAAAGCCCACCGTGTACCATGAAATAAGAAAATATAATAAGAATTGACAAACTGTGAACCCAACTGCCTTTGTGGATGAATTTCCCATGAAGTGAAAGACCAATTCCCCTTCTTCAAATCAGTGCCTCACATAGAAAAATACTATGCAAGAGGAAACCTACACCACATAGAAAATTCCAATGTAGATGGAACTCATTCCCACGTACCACCATGGTATGTGACCAAAAATGCATCCCGAACACCATCATGGTATGCGGATGGAACTCTGACCCATGTAGAAAAGCGCTACGTGGATGAAACTTGGTTCCATATAGAAAAATGTTATGAAAACCACATCTAGGTTCATGTACCATTACGCTACATGGATTAATCCCCCACCTTCATAGAAATAAGCTATGTGAGGGAAACCCCATCCCGTATGAGAAAATGGAATGCGGAATGGGGTATTCTTGGTCACTCCATCCTACAGTTCCAACAATTTCCTTCCATTTACATCACATTACTCATAGTCCCTCCCTAAACCAGTCTAATTTCATTAGGCTAAATCCCCTTCCAAAGCCACCAGACCCGTATTATAGAACCATCAAGCGCATCAATGCACCCTTCCGAGTTTACATACCCATGGTAAGTGGAGTCACGTGGGTAATCCCCGTGGACCCCCAGAATGTACCTAGGTTTATATTCCCATGGTAACTGAGGTCCAAACTTAGGATACCAATGTGAACCTACCCATTATAGGGATTAAAGGTAATAATCAGGTTTTCCCTTCCATGAGATCTAGTGATAAATGAAGAAGACCACACATGAATTTACTTTTTATGAGGAACGATGCTACTCTACCTTCCCCAAACCAATGTAAGGTAATACCTTATAGAGTAATCCCCCTTTGATGGTAGGAGGTGATTATCTCATCCCATCCTCTTCCACCATCATTCTCATCCTTTCCTATCAATGGAGAAGGGAAAGCGTGTGGTTTTCTAGATCTACCGCTTTCTCTTGTTTCTCACATTGAGTATGAATCATGTGGGATTAGAGGTTAACGATGATCATGACATACATTCCATCCAAAATATAAACTATGAGAAATCTGATTCCTATCCCAAATAGGATACATAGGATGCCTCTCTAATGCCTAAGCTCAAAGGGGACCCTTCTCAAGGGTTAAACCCAATCATGACCCCCAATTCATCAAGGCCCACTTCATGGTATAAGTCCCAAATCTGACTCAAAAAGGGAATTCTCTACTGATATAAGCCCCAAATCAGGCCTCCTTCATGGGCCACTTCCATGCGTAGGCCCCATATTACTGAACTATGTGGGATTTGATTCCCAACTAACTGGGATATGTAAGAATCCTCTTTGAGGACCAAACCTGACACTTGAATCACCCTAATGTTTTTTGGGCCGTATCCTCAGTAGGGTCATATTCACCCTGAAGACTACATCACTTTCAAGTACCTTAGGTCACCTCAGCATAAGTCCCACATAAATTCTTGACTAGGCACATTATACCTATATATACTTTCCCCATGATGTTAAAATACATTGATGGGTCCTCGTCAGATGACCTTAAAAGGTTATGTGTCTAGAAAAGTGGTACTGAACTACATGGGCTCTGATTCTTATCATGTGGATACATAGGAAGCCCATATTATGGGTTTGAACCTGACATCAGAACAATTACCATCCCCCTAGATGATGATAAAATCTAGAGCACCTAATTATATGGCTTAAACATGCATTGTCTCAGTAAACAGTGAAGGAATTCCCAATCCATCCCCAAAAGGGTAACATTGATGAAAAACCATAGATACATACATATATCTTCATTAATGGAGAACCTCAAATACATATAGATGACTCTGGACCCATGTGTATTTATGATTGATCTTATAACCCAGGGGTAATCTGTGGACACATTCTTGGGAAAGAACCAAGGATCTTCAAACATATGAATGTCGCTTAAATCTATAAGAGAGTTCTGGAATAGGAAATAATTACCACCCAAAAGGGTGCGATGATCCCGAGTTTCCATCATCTCCACCAATGTGAGTCCTCAAGTGTTGTTGTCCAAATAACCATCCAACAAGCACCTGCCTTTGGAAAGAAGGTCCATGAATCATGGATAAAAGGTATGTTTGGTGTTTTTGGCTCTGTGAATGAACCCATTGGAGACCATTCGAGGACGCTGTACCTGTTGTGAAGTGATGTCACAAACACTTAACTCCCTACAATAATCCATTGGGACCCCTCAACTACGGAACCTCTTTCATAATGTAAAAAAGGATATACTACCCTAGTCCCCAATGGAACATTTTCATCCTTCGGTACAACAACGTACCTCGAGTCGAAACAAAAATGGTGAACCCAACATGAAACTCTCTATTACAATAGAAAATTAGTTGTTATCTGTCATTCCATTTTATTCACTCCCAAACAATTCCACATCATGTCGAAACAAAAATGGTGAAACTGACGTGAATCCTTAACCAATGTGGAAGGTTACCCCACCTCAAGCCACTTTCACATCCAAAAGGAAGAGGGACAATCATGATTATCAATAACACATGTGGTCATGAGATGCTACTTTGACGAGGTTTCTTTGTTTGTAATTTTCATATATATTGTAGTGTAATTCACAGAGCATCCTTCAATCCAATGTTATCCTGATTGTTTTCTTAGACATGTGTGTTCACAACTTCACAAGAAAATGGGTCCTCAATGAAGAATAGAACACCATCGCCCACCTACCTTCTTCAGTACTGGGTTTCAAATGCATTGATTAAGAAGTAACTTCAAAATGGTTCTATCCCCACCATGGAGGCAGCATGGAAAGCCCTCCAGTCCATAAAGCCCCAAAAGTGGCCCACAAAACAACAACTGACGGTCCAAAATCGAGCATCCCCACTTTCCATCCACAATCGTTTCATGATACTGTCCCTAGAATGTGATAAAAAATACATCTCTTATCTTAGGGAGGTAGATGAAGTCGGCACTGGTGACTTCATCCCAGCTGCTCATGGGTCTTATGCAAGATCCCCTACCAGAATGTAGGTTTCAGACGCAGTGGAAGCACAGTTGTGCTGACACCCAACTTTGATTTTTACCATGATCAATGATTATTCTGGGATCAATACGATGATGATTACCAGTCTCCACATAATAGAATAAAATATTTAGATAAAGAAAGAAGAGGCCCAAAACCTTTAGAGAGGATTTTTCACATCATGTTTATAATTAATTTAATTAATTTCATAAAGAAAATAATACCCAGATCTTCGGTATTTTTTTTGTTGGTGATATTGATTGTCTGGAATGACCCTTCTAGATTATCTTGTTGTGCTTTCAAGTATCCAAACTTGAATCCCTCTAGATATGATCCACACGTGCTCCAATGGACTCCGATTGACACTCCTCGTTATATGGGTGCTAGCACAGCAAAGAGAGTGTCTTGTGTCGGTCCTTCTTGATCACTTTTTATTTGTTCTTGAAGAATGTCTCTCATTCTTAAGAGGGGTGGGAAGGGGATTTGAGAGAGAAATTTTTTAGCACAAAAATTCTCAATTCACTGGGTGTGTGGTTTGGTACATGGCACAATAGACGCACGTGTCTATTTATTGACATAGGGCTTCAGTTACAATATTTAATTGTATAAAAGAAATTAAATACATTCATAACCGTAGAGAAAATCCATGCTATTAATAATAATACTAAATCATTATTTATGGTGTGCTAACTTGGAAAAAATGGAATTATAAATAAAATTCCGCGTTACAAAATAATAGCCGCGTTATTTTAATTTTTTACAACTAGATAAATAATTATTTATCGTCTTGAAAATAATTATTTTACTACTGGACTAGACTTGGTATTCTAAAACTCCACTTCCATTTATTAAAAACCTAAATAAATAAATAAATAATCTATTCACTTAAATAAATATTTTATTTAAAAACTAGTAAATTAATATTTATTAAATGTTCAATAAAATAAATAAATATAATTTACCCACAATCCGGTGAATAAATATTTATTTAATTTATAAAATCATTTTAAATTGAATAAAATTATTCTATTTCCTTGATAATAATATTTATTAATTAAATTCAAATAGAGTTTAACCGAGACCACCAGAAACAATTAGTGTGTGACCCTCTAGGATTATTTCTCATTGGCATTAGGCAGGCTTGCCTAAAGTCCAAGAGTACTGTCTAGCAACGAGTCAAGGAACCCAAGATAAATAACTTAAAGTCACAACAACAACATAAACATACGAATGCTCACTGTTTAATATAATACCTTTGTTGCAATATCTCATAAAGTAGGTTTCATGATAGTGTCATCAAATTTTATGCTTGATACATCATTATTTGACTACCTGAAATAAACTTATCGTTACACCATGGACATGGAATTTCATGTGAAGGTTATATTTTAGTAAAAGGGATGATATATCAACTTCCATAAATGGAAGAGACAAATCCTTCCTCGACTTATCCATTAATAACATGCCACTCATGACACACCCAACGTACCCTACTTCCCACCAACTGTCTGCGTGACAGTTTTTGTCTATAAATAAAAGTGCGCAAGTAGTTACATGTATTAATGATAATATTAAAGTATAAGTATCATTACACATGATCACAGATAGAAATATCTGATGACACCGAAACACGTAGAATTCCTACTAGCGGGTCTGTTCTCATAATCTCCTGTCTTGGAGATTATCAAGTGCAAACTTTATTAGAGGAAGTATCATCTACTTATGAGTAATCACACCTAATGGTATTTATGCTATGTGTCCCATAATAGTATTTCATCCAACCATATAACTATATTTAATAATATTTTTATATCATTTCAAGGTTCTCATCATAGTGGGGAACAACCATGACTTATCAATGTAACAAATACTCTAGGTCATTATTACATCATATTTATGTAGAAAAAGGAAAAATATGTAAAAATATGTATAATATTAAATTCATTAAATATCCATTTAATAAAAGTAAAACTAGTTGGTTCTAGGACACCAACTCTTACAAACTCCCACTTGGACTAGAGTCAACTGCCTACAACTTTCAGTCTGCTAGACCTCACTTAGTGATCATGTTTCTGCTGAGTCTATACTTTAGTCAAGGGGTCCTCCACACTATCGTACATAGAAATACTACTCATTTCAACTTCACCTCTCTAAGAAAAATCCATCAATAGATGATACTTCTAAAGTATGTACTTCATCCGTTGATGTGACCTTGGATCTTTTGTGAGAGCCACCACTGCAGTATTATCACAATACAATGTGATGGGATCTTTACTGATAGTTATCACATCTAGATTCTAGATAAATATTCACATTCAAAATACTTCTTTAGCTACCTCAGAAGCTGCGATATACTTGAAATTTTCTGTAGAATCCGTGACCACACTCTGCTTTGAGCTCTTCCATCTCACTACACCTCCATTAAAAGTGAATATGTATCCTATTTGAGACTTTAGGTCATATTTATTAGTCTAGAAACTACAATATTCATATCCTATGATGACTAGTTCCTCATCTCCTACATAAACTAGGAAAACATCCTTAGTACACCTCATATACTTTAGGATAGTCTTGACTTCCATCCAATGGTGGTCAACCGGGTCAGCTTTATATCAGCCTACCACACTCAATGTGTACGCGACATCCAGCCTAGTACATAGTATGTCATACATTACTGACCCAATCATTAATGTGTATGGATTACTTTCCATTATCTTTCTTTACTTATGTGTTTGAGGACACATTTTCTTGGAAAGATGAATGCCATGTGATGCTAGAAAAAATACCCTCTTGGATTGTTCCATATTGAATCTCTTAAGTATCTTATCAATGTATGTACTTTGACTTAGGCCCAAAAATATCTTAGACCTATCATGATGGATCTCGATCCCAAGAATATATGTTGCCTCTCCCAATTCCTTCCTGGAGAATCATTGATTCAACCATGCCTTAACAGACTGTAAGACTGGTATCTCATTTCCAATAAGTAATATTTCATCAATATATACTATTAGGAAAATGAATACACTTTCACGAAACCATTTTTAGACACAAGGCTCACATTCGTTCTTGATTAAACCAAATTTCCTTATAGATTCATCAAAATGAATGTTCCATGGCCCATATGCTTTCTTTAATCCCTAATGGATTTTTTCAACTTTCATACCTTATTGGAATCCTTTGGAGTCATAAACCCTTTAGGTTGTGTCATGTAGACATATTCCTGAAGGTTCCCATTAAGGAAGGCTATTTTAACATCCATTTCCAAATCTCATAGTCATGGTATGTAGCAATGGACAATATAATTCTGATGGATTTCAGCATTGTAACTGGTGAAAATGTTTCGTCGTAGTCAATGCCTTGATGCTGTTTGAAACCTTTTGCAACAAGTCATGCCTTATAGGTACTTGTCCTTCCATGACCAGTTTCTTCTTGAATACCCATTTTCAACCAATAGGCTTTACACCAATTGGAGAATCTACAAAATCCAAACTTGGTTTTGGTACATGGAATCCATTTCAGAATTCACAGATTCTTTCCACTTGGAAACATCTGTGCCACTTACTCCTTCTTTGTTGGTTAAAGGACCATTATTATCAACTAATAATGAGTCACCATCCTCAATAACTAGAAAATTATACCATTCTAGTTCTCTAACCTCTCTTGTACTCCTACACAACTCTTATGTCTCTGGAATAGTTATTTCTTCCATGGGGCTTTGGGAAATCTGTTCCTGTACCAACTCTTGTGTACCTTGAGCCTCAACTTCATCGAAGTCTATCTCACTCCCACTATATCTTTTGGAGATGTGATCCCTCTCAAGGAATATGGAGTGCCTTTCCACTATAACATTTTTATCTGAGGGGTTTTATTGGTAACATCCTCTTATTTCCTTGGGGTATCTTATAAAGGTATACTTTGTGCCTCAGGATGCAAGTTTTTTACCTGAAGAGGCCTTCACAAATGCATCACTTCCCCACAAATGTAAATTAGATAATATGGATTTCTTTCCACTCCATAAATCGTATGGAATTCCATTTATTGATTTAGTTGGTACTTGGTTTAGTATGTGCGTCGCTGTTTGTAATGCATATCCCTAAAAGGATAATGGAAGACTCGCATGACGCATCATTAATATCACCATGTTCAATAGGGTGTGGTTCCTCCTTTCACTCACACCATTTCACTGATGTGTGTATGGAGGAGTGAGTTGGGATAGGATCCCAAATTCCCATATGTAATCAATTAAGTCTTGATTAAGATATTCTCCACCTCGTTCTAAGCGGAGTTTCTTAATCTTCTTACCAAGATAGTTATCAACTTCATTATTGTATTCTTTGAACTTATCAAAAGAATCTGACTTATACCTCATTAAGTAGATATATCAATATCTAATAAAATCATCAGTAAAAGTTATGAAGTATGAGTACCCTCCCCTTTATTTAACTAGAAATGGTCCACACACATCGGTATGAACCAATTCAAGAAGTTATTTATCCCTTTCACCTTTCCCACTAAATTGGGCTTTGGTCATTTTTCCTTGTAAATATGAATGCCATATTCCAAGTGTTTTTAGTTTGAAAGAATATAAATATCCATATTTATATAAAATTTTCAATCATTTCTTATTTACATGACCTAGCGGTGATTCCAAAGTTGGGTGTGTTATGAGTCATGTGAAGTATCTTTGTTATCGATAGTCATTACTTAGTTTGTGTTTTCCAACACATAAATACTATTGTATAAATGTTCCCTACCAAAACAAATGATATATTTATAAAAGAAACAACATTAATTTCCAAACTTGAAAACAAATCCATATTTATCTAATCCAGATAAAGAAATAATGTTTTTAGTAACATACATAACATAATAACAACCCTTTAACACCAAGATCGTCCAAGTTGGAAATGTGAGGTTGTAGTCCCTGACAGCTACAACAGCAAGTCTGGATCTGCTGGCTTCTCATAGATCTACCTATACTTAGTCAATATTCCTAAATCTACATGGTTCCTGCATTTGGATACATATGTGAGAACCAAAACCTATATCTAATACCCAATTTGTAGAAACATATAGATTGAATTCAATAAACAATGCACCTGAAACTTCCCCTTGCTTCTTATGCTGGGTGTAGTTCTTCTTCCAGTGGACCTTCTTGCCACATGCGAAACAAAAATCCTCATATTCTCTTGCCTACCCTTTGATCTTCCTTTTCTTGGAAGGCCGTGAAGAAGCTTTGGGCTTAAATATATTCACCTTCTATTTTCTTTTATTCACTATAAGGACAGAAAGCTTTTCATGCTTCATATCTTTGTCCACTTGGAGAATGAGGATAAAAAGATCAGATAAAGACTTCTCAATGTTGTTTACATTGAAATTGAGAACAAAGTTAGAGAAGATCTGAGGGAGTGATTCGATAATGAGATTCCTGCCTAGTTCTTCAAGGAGTTTAAACCCTAAAACCTCCAGGCACTCAATATAGCCAATGAGATTGACTACATAAGGCCTAGTTGGGGTACCTTCTCCAAGCTTACTCTAAAAGAGTGCCTTAGAGATCTCAACCCTTTCCTGTCTTACTCTCTCTTGGTAAAGACCACAAATGTGATCGAGCATTCTATAAGAATCTATGTTTTCATGAGAATTCATAAGCTCACTAGAAATTGATGATAAAATCAAACATTGAACATCGTCCATGTCATTCATATGTTTCTCGTAGACCAGGAAATCCTCATCACTCGCCTCTTTGGTAAGAGGATCAGGTAATGATGACTGCAGCATGTAAGACTTCTGTTCATGGCGTAGGATAAACTGAAGGTGTCTAAACCATTCTTGGAAGTTACTGCAGGTGAGGATGTTTTCTTTATCCATAATTGATCACAGGAATAGTGTGGTTGAAGAGATTTTCATTTTTATTCTACAATTAAAAGAGAATATCATTAGTACTTTCTTTATTACATTTTATGAGAAATAATAAATTTTATTAAGTCTCCCACTATTTTATCAAGTCCCAATGACCCTCACCATTAAAATCAGAATTTCCAGTTTCCATGACATTCTAGTGGAAAGGATCCATATTCCCATTCACATAACCCCAACAAGGGTTGGTCAAGCTATTAGAAGGTATTTAGGTAGTCAGGTATTTTCCAACTACTGGCTTGCAGCTCCTTGATCTATTGAGTGGACTCCCCAATCCTGAAATCATGACTTTGGATTTCTCAACTCTTGCCTCCAATATTACACCAAGTCTAGCAAGGGATACTCCTCTTGATGTAATATGGTTAATTCAAACCAAAACCTTTCATAAGGGATTCCTGTATAAAAGTAAGTGTCCCAACAAGGGTTGGTCAAACACATAGTTTTATTGAGTTTTTCTCTTAATCAAGTAACGAAAGGATTCATATGACTTAATATTTTATTTGAGGGATTTTTATCTCTTATTTATGAATTAATTATTATCATTATCAAATTCTTTTTAATATTAAGTGGAACTTACTTAAGTGATTAACCATGTCTTGATAATATTTATGCATAAGTCTGGTTTATTTTAGTTCCATATTGCATGCTTGTTTAATTCATTAATTATATGATCTTGACAACACATCCATAATGATAAACCATGAAACTAGAATAAATAAAATAAAGGTAATGATTATGAGATTTTCTAATGGTTAGTTTATCTAGCGGTTGATAAACTAACCCCAACCTAGGGTAGAAACATCTTGAACCTTTTGGGTTCATGTTTAAAAATTTCCACCTGTCCATCTCTGTATCTCCTAGTATTGGTTTCATCTCATATCTAGATTAAAACACCTCCACTAGATTAGGAGTTCTATCCATTATATATGCCTTTTTTTTAACTCACATGAAGGTGAGGGGTAAAAAGGGGTTTTATATAAAATAATCCTAGGGCACGCAGGCCCTACATATTAATGAGGAGAAGGCTTGCAGGCCAAAAAATTTAATTTAAATAAATAAATTAAAATAAACCATACACTAAAAAGGTATTGGTCTAGATCATGATCATCCATACATGCAATGATATTTATGTATAAATAAAAATATCATTCAATTCTTTAATCGTTCATGTTTAAGATAAATCATAATGGAATCAATTAATTATCATCTTTAATTAATCAATCCTTTTATCTTAAATCCTTTTATGAATTTCATTGAGATTATCATCCATCATAATTTTAAAAAAATAAATTCATTTAAAATTATCTTTATATGTAACTTGTACCTTGGAGGCAACCCGGTGAATTCCTATTCATAACTACCCAATGAGTAGAAATAAACATTACGCAGATGTTAAATTAAACACATATATATAAAACACCTATCACATGTTGTGTCTCAGATTTATGCCCACATGATAGTACACATCTCAAGGGTTTGTATAATATAATAATAAATTTTAATAAATCTGTGTAATTTGGATGAGTACAAGGCATGTAGTTCCAACTACACGACATGTACTATTTTTCACCATCCATCTGAAGTACACGCATGGGGAAATAGTATGTGAGTGTACTTTAGAAATATTCAGAGTACATGGTGTTTCCAGTGCGCCACACGCCATGTAGTTCCTCATTACAAAGTCTCCATCTAGGAAAGCTATGTACGGGGTACACGGTCCAAACCTAACTCTAAGGGACTACACGTCATGTCCAGTGGGTCACATGGTGTGTAATATGAAAACTGTGTGCCACCTATTCCTGGTCAACACAAAAAGTCATTAAGACTTAGAAAAAATCCAATGACATAGCTTGGTTTGGTGGACCAGACCCAGTGCATTGAACCTTGGCCACACAGTGTGTACTACCAAATACACATCACATGTTTTGGTGTTGTATGACCAGGAACCTTTGGAACCTCTAGATGAGATCCTCTATTTTATTTTAATCAAAATTAAAAAGAAAAGATCATTTCTGTAAGGTGAACAAGAAACTAAAGAGGAGGAACATATCTCAATATTCAGATTTGCAGAACGATTAACTTGAATTAAAACAACTAAATTATTAAATGCGTAAATCATCAATGAAATATTTAAATAATTATAAACTATGATGTAACCCCTCTGATACCACTTGTAGGTTCCGAGCATAGTGAAAGCTTGGTTGGTCTGAAAACCAACTTTGAATTTTACCATGATCAATGATTATTCCGAGATCAATACGATGATGAATTCCAGTCTCCACATAATAGAATCAAATATTTAGATAAAGAATAAAGAGGCCTGAAACCTTTAGAGAGGATCTTGAATATCAAGTTTATAATTAATTTAATTAATTTCATAAAGAAAATAATACCTCGATCTTTTCTATTTTATTCATTGATGATTTTGATCATATCGAATGACCTTTCCAGATTATCTTGTTGCTCTTTCAAGTATCTAAACTAGAATCCCTCTAGCAGTGATCCATACATGCTCTGATGGCCTCTGATCGACACCGCTTGTTTTTCGGGTGTTAGCGCGGCGAAGTGAGTGTCTTGTGTCGGTCATTCTTGATTTCTTGTTCTTCATCCTTGAAGAATGTATCTTGTTATTGAGAGGGGTAGGAAGATGATTTGAGAGAGAAATTTTTTATCTCAACAATTCTCAATTCACTAGGTGTGTGGCTCGATACATGAAACAATAGATGTTTCTTTCTATTTATTGACATGAGGCTTCAGTTACAAAATTTAATTGTGTAACAACAATTAAATACATTAATAACCTTAGAGAAAACCCATGATATTAATAATAATACCACATCATTATTTATGGTGTTCTAACTTGCACAAAACAGAATTATAAATAAAATTACGTGTCACAAAATAATATCAATGTTATTTTAATTTTTGCCAACTAGTTAAATAAATATTTATCATCTTGAAAATAATTATTTTACTACCGAAACAGCCTTGGTCCTCTCGAACTCCACTTACATTTATTGAACACCTGAATAAATAAATAAATAATTTAACCTCTTAAATAAATATTTTATTTAAAAACTAGTAAATAAATATTTATTAAAGGTTCAATAAAATAAATTAATATATTTTACCCACAATCCGTTGAATAAATATTTATTTAATTTATATAATAATTTTAAATTGAATAAAATTATTCCATTGTCTTGAGAAAAATATTTATTAATTAAATTAAAATATAATTTAACTGAGACCACCAGAAACACTTAGTTTGTGACCCTCTAGAATTATTTCGCATTCGAATTTGGCGGTCTTTCTTAAAGTCCAAGAGTACTGTATAAAAATGGGTCAAGGCATCCAAGATAAAGAACTTAAAGTCGCAACAACGACATCCACATACAAATGCTCACTGTGTAATATAATCCCTTTATCACAATATCTCATCAAGCAGGTTTCATGATAGTGTCATCAAATTTTATTCTTGATACGTCACTCTTTGACTACCTGAAATAAACTCTTCGTTACTCCATGGTTTCGCATGATGGTTCTATTTCAATCAAAGGGATGAGATATCAACTTCCATAAATGGAAGAGACAAATCCTTCCTTGACTTATCCATTAATAACATGCCACTCATGACGCACCCAACGTACCCTACTTCCCACCAACTATCTGCGTGTTTGTTTTCGTCAGTAAATCAAAGTGCACGAGTTGTGACATATATTAATGATAACCTTAAAGTATAAGGATAATTACAAATGATCAAATATAGAAATACCTAATGACACCAAAACACACAAAATTCCTACTGGCGAGTTTGTTCTCATAATCTCTTATCTTGTAGATTACCAAGTGCAAACTTCATGAGAGGAAGTCTCATCTACTTACGAGTACTCACACTCGACGGTCTACATGATATGTGTCCCATCATAGTATGTAATCCAACCATATAACTATATTTAAGAATATTATTATATCATTTCAAGGTTATCATCATAACGGGGAACTTACATGACCTTATAAATGCAACAAATACTCTAGGACATTATTACTTCATAGTCATGCAGAACAATGAAAAATATGTAATAAGATGTTTAATATTTAAATAAATTAAATATCCATGTAATCCAAATACAAACAGTTGGTTCTAGTACACCAAAACTTACACAGAAGACATCATCATCAACAACATGCTACCTAGTATCCTCATTCTGAAGAGGATATTATATCAAGGGCCCCTAGTGAAGTCCAACAGACATAGGCCCCTCAAGAAGCCCACTGGGGGTAGTAAGAATACAATCATAATAAATTCATCACCTTGGTTCTTGAGGAGAAGATATTACATATAAACATGGTGGCATGATATGAGAAGGTATAAAATCCTACCCCCTATTTTGAAGCCCACCATAGATATATAGTGGTACATTACAAGTAGGGAAAAATTCCCACCAACGCTTTCCGATCCTGCCACAAAAATAGATTGGCAAGTTTTAGGCAGATGAAAATCCCTGATGTGAAAGAATCCCACCATCTAAATAGGGAAGCCAACTATGGGTAGTTTTATAGCACTAATAATGAACAAGAAGACCACCCATCAAATATAATGGCAAGAAAATATTAATAGAGTCAAATTACTGATAATTCATACCAAGACCATCATCCGAATAAGGAGGTAATCTATAGGAAGGCTCACATCCCTATCAATAAATATGAAGCCCAAAAATCAAATAAAGTGTCAATCGATGAGCAGATAAAAATTCCTACAAACCATGAGGAATACCACCAGTCAAATATGGTGGAAATAAATTATAAATAGAGTCAAATTCCTATAGATTCATATCAAGACCATGAGAAAAAATACATTGGAAAATGAGAATATGAAAATTCCTGCTCACAAATATGAATCTCGTCATCCAAATAGGGAACCAACCAGAGAAAAAATCCAGCATATCCCAGCTACAAACTAGGGGAAGACTTGTTCCTCTGCCCCAACATAGGATAAATTCCAGTACCCACTGGAAACACATGGAGGACTAGAGCATGAACAAAATACTACTCTGACTTAATGGGAATTTATACCCATTCCTACCAAAGAAATATCCTAAAAAATCTTTAAAATAATGTAGGATCAGATATCGATTCTAGATCATATCCTCCAGATCCATCAATATGTAATTGCATCTATAGAAAAATAAAGGAGTCGGTCCCATGGCCCTATCTCCACAATAGGGGTGACTTATCCAAAAAATAAGGTAATCACTCTAGAGAAGACCTGCATCCTTGTTCTAGTCCAGGAAGATCGATAGACATATTTCACGATATTAGGAAACCATACTAGGAAAAAATATCTGTTCCAATTGGGGGACATAGGTCCACCGTGTTGGCCGCTCTAGGGCAGACATATATCCCTTCCAGAACTCAAGATGTCCATCGATGTATCCCGGAAGCATCATGGGAACCAATCAAGTAGTAACCCATATATAAAGGTCATTACCAACAATAGGTGGCCCCATTTTCCCATAAGAGAATTCCAAAAATTGAAATGCATCAAAGGAAGCTAGAAAATAAAGATAATATTTATAATCATGCTCTTCTGGAATATGGAGTTATTGACACCATCAAAAAATTATCAACATAGTCTCAAGATCCCCTCAGTCTATTACTAAATTATGTAAGTGGTAGTAGTAGTTACGAAGTTCTTCCCTGCAACATTGCTACCTGCAGCTCTGAAGATCCTTCCTACAGCACTCACAAAGGATTACTTCAAGGGCAAGAAGTGATCGATCATGAGAGACTATCACTTTATGAGTGTCATGGTAGCCCTCTAATTTACCATAAGATAGTATATAAAGAAGGTACACCCTTTTTTTCTTCCACCCTGATAATCCTTCCCAGGGTATACATTGCATAAATTCTCCCTGTAGTCGGACATCAAACTATAATGATAGTACTCACCATGATGGCAGTAACTACAAAGGCCCTCCCCACAATGGAAATAATTAACAAGAAGGTCCTCCAATTTTCACAATATATCCTGAAGTCCCTCCCCAGGATGCACACTATAGATATTATCCCTACAGCCAGATATCAAGCTATGATGGTAGTCCTCGCCATGATGGCAGTCGTCACAAAGGTCCTCCCCACAATGACAACAAACAACAAGAAGGTCCTCCCCTTACCGTGGTCTTCCCTGAAGGTCCTCCCTAGGGTATACACCATAGAAAATATCCCTATGGTTAGACACTAAGTTACAATGGTAGTCCTATCGACTACAACATCAACTATGAAGGTCCTTCCTACAATCAAAATTCACACCGACAAGAAGGTCCTCCTCTCGCCAGATCAAATACCAGAAAGCCCCCATATTTTGAGGTGCTTGGAAGGATGGGGTCGGATATGCTAGAAACTATATCAACAAAAAGCGACACCCTTTCTCATCCAAAAGATGAACTAGGGATACACTCATCTTCTGATCCACCTCTACACTGCTCGTATATTAATGAAATACCTACTAGCCCCACTACTCAGGATGAAATCATCACAACACATCCATGTTGAGAACATCAAGTAAAGGAATCCATTATGGAAGATCAAAACACTATGTTTCTCATAAGAAGAAAACTAACTAGGGATGACATACCAATTATGTTCTGGACTACAACCACTTCTCAGTTTTTCATATAGAGAGAATTGTCCAAGGAATGTATACACAACATTCATCTCAACATTTGGAAAACTCTTCATCAGCTAAACAAAAAGTATTTACCCTATGATGGGTATGCATACCATGTCAATATATTAGGGTATATTCACCAAAAAATCAACCTAGAAGTTCTTTAGTCTTTATAGAGACCACAATATGAGAGATAGAAGAAATATATCAAATTGGTCTACCTCCACTCACTGCACAATTTGTGTTGCCTTATCAGTGACGTTCCGTCTGGTGTTTATATCTGAGGTTGGGAAGATCATGGAGAATTACACTTCACCCCACTTCACATCTAGTAGATCCCACTGGATATGTCATTATACAATTTCATCATCCCAAGAAAATAGCCAAATGAAATTCCTGCTCAATAAAGATGGCATGATCAACAAGAACTAACCTTGATTAAGACTCAAAAGCATCAAGCCCAATAAGAAAAATCCATTCAAAATCTCATGAAATAGGACAACGAGAACATTTAGTAGGATTATCACCTAAGTTAATCCAATAATCATGTAATTATTATGTCCTCGTAAGAAAATAATTCACATGTATACCTGACACCATATCCAGATCATGCTTGAATGGGAACACATGAGATTAAGAAAATGGTGCTAGCAGCAGAAACTGTGATATTATAGGATCAACCTCAACCCATAGGAATGGGGTAATTTTTAACACAAAATTTCCCCATAAGACCATAAAATATGGGTCAAGGTATAATGAAAAAGGAACGAGAGTAGCCCCAGCTCGTAGGGTTGGGGGAATTTTTACCTCAACCACCTAACCACTGGACGTTAGTTTTTTCCTGCTTAAAGAGAATGATTAATAGAGTGGTTACCCATTTTGTTCCATCTTGTCACTCATGTCCCCCAGAAAGGAGATGTATTCCCATGTCATGTTAAATTTACATTCAAGTTACCCTTCACCAAGAAACCTGAAGAGGAACCTAGAATGGAAGGAGAATATTCAAAAAAGGACTCAAGAATCTCTCCTAACATTCAACATTTGGTTCACCACCCATGATGCGGTATGCATCAGTGAATATCGTAGATGTAAATACCAAAGACCTCACTAAAAATAATACAGTTGATGATGATGTGAGAAAAGATGGTTCCCTCCTGGAGGTGGTCCACACCGAGCTTGAAGGTGTGTGTACCGAGAAACAATGAGACGCCCTAAATTTGGGTGCTCCCTCAGTCAATCTATCATTACCTCCTTTAAATATCCCCAAAAATTAGTAAAAAAATCAAGGTCAAACATGATCCACCTTCTCCTTCACATGAAACTATGTTCCCTATGTATGAGGAGAGATTCACTAAGTAGGAGGAATAATTAAAAGAGCTACAAAGAATCAATTCCGAAATTCTCCAAGAAAGCTATCCTACTAGATATTTTCTTCAGGTAGAGCGTTAGCACACACTTCTATTGGAGGCACCTCTACCACAAGAGCTCATACTGGAAAATGAAGCAAGGCCAGAAATCTTCTTGAAGGAAGTTTTGGGACCATCAGTCTACCTAAACCCAATCTTGAAAGGATACCAAGATTAACCTACATTGAGGAAACAACTGGAAAAACTTAGAAAAATCCATAAAGGATGACCCCAGTCGAGTATCCACCTCAAATGCCAGCAGCTTCGGTCTGACCAATCCTACCCCCGACTGTTCCCGACCATGCATAGATTCAACAAGAAATGAATCAAGGGATCATTAATACCATAAAGTAATTATAAGATCAATTGGAATCCATATAATGGAGATGTGTCCCGATACAACCATAACATAAATCATATCTCGAATCGGTAATCAATTTCCCACCACCGCCAAATTTCAGGAACCTCATATTCCCAGTGTTCAATGGCTCAGGGGACCCAGAGAAACATCTAATGAACTACTCATCTTACTGTGAACCCATGATGGGGACCCCAAAGAAACAAGAAGCAGTGAAACTCATATGCTTCATGAAAAACCTACAAGTTTCATGTAACGACCTGAAATTTTGAATAAATCTTGTTTCCTAATTTTTTGTGTTATTTTGTTTTATACTCAACAAAACTGTTTCATTTGATAACATGAGTATAATTAAATTGAGACTGTTGGGTTTTGACTATTATATGACCGCTAGTCAGTATGACCGTTGGAAACTGAATTTTGTGACTATTGTCTCTAAATACAAGTGATCTTGGTTAATTAATATAGAAAGAAGATTCGACGGCCTCATCTAGTAGTCTCAGACCGATCGAAGCCCATATAACAGAACTTGGGAAGGAGGTAGCACCATTGGGCTTTTCTCTGGACCAAACCCAAGACGAACTCCATTGTGTGAAGCTAGAACGGAATTGCCTTCACGAGAAGTTCAAACTGATAGAAATTACTACTCGTGTGATGTTGGCCGAGCCCCCCTCAGATTCTCTCACCTTAGCACACCTTACACTTAGGTCCTATACTGGGGTTATAAGGGGCTATGTAAGGATACCATAATCATTTGTTATAAATAAAATTGTTTTTTTCCTCTTATGATGAAGTTTGTGAATTTTCAAATGTCCGAATAAATATAGTATGCATATTATTGATGAATTTTAGAGAAAGGATATTTTAAAAATGTTTATGTAAACCTTAAATAATTAAAAATGTGTAATGATTTTCAAAAAATGGTCTTCTACAATTATGTTCAGTACAAAATTTAGAGTCTAATAAGATCAACTTAATTTTTGATGAATAGTGAATTATGAATAGTGATTTTACGCTTAGGATTAGTAATGTGACCAAATGGATTAGTAATCTCACTTAAAGAAAGCATTAATATAATATTGGCACCTTGATTAAGTAATGTGATTCAATAAAATGGTTAAATAACGATTTCATAAATTATTAGTCAAGTATTAGTTTTTTCAGGTGAATAGTGTTTTTTAATTAAAAATTAAATTAAAATTATTTAGAAAATTATTCTTATAAAATGGACTTTATTTTTGAACTCAAAGCATTGATATTATGTTAAGGTAATTTTTGGGGATTTTTCTGAAAAAATGAATTTTCAATGAATAGTGTTTTTATTTAAAAATAAAATTAAAAATATTTAGAAAATTGTTTTTATAAAATGGAGATCATTTTTGTAATCAGAGCATCAATATTTGGTTAAGGTGAAATTTTGGGATTTTTCTGAGAAAGTTGAATTTTCAGTGAATAGTAAAAATACAGTTTTAGGGTTTCGGTATGTTTAATGACATCATAACTGTGTCATGATGATGTCATGAGATATTTTATGGGTTGGACGACCAAAGGTGATGAATTATTGTATGGTGGGCCCCATGTGGCCTAACTCCATGGGAAATACCATGGGAGAGCCCATGGTTTTGAGAAAACCACTTGTGAGGTGTCCCTTGAAATTATTAAAGTATCACCTCCCCTTCCCTATAAATACCCACCCTTTCCTCCTCTAGTTTTCACTCCCAACTCTCCCCCAACAAAGCTATGGTCTCATTACCTCCCAAAGAGTCCTCCCAATGTGCCCCCAAGCCCTCAAGGCCCCAAACTTTCAGTTTTAAGAGTTACGTTTTAAGATAAGGGATCCGACCTCTCTCTTTCTTTTCAAGTAATCTCTTTTATGTCATTTCTTTTTTGCTCCATGTTCTTATGTTGGAAGATGTTATTTTATATTCCTCTTAATTAACATTTTATGTTCATATGATGAGATATCCCCTCTTACTCTCATCATTTCGTTTTATGAATGTTTAGGTGGCGCTGTTAGACTGCCGAAATTTTAAAGGGATTCTTTCACCCTTCTCATTTTTCAAAGTTCTACTTTCATGTCAAGTCTTTCAAGTTCATTTTTATTGTGTTGGGGTATTATCTATATATCTATCATACTGATCTTTTATGTTCATATGATGAGATACCCTATTTGATCTTGTCAATTAATTTTTTTGAAGTTTAAGTAACGCCGTTAGGCTGTCGAATTTTCACAAGAGAAATCTTATTTTTGTCTTCCTTTCATGTTCTTCATTTCATATGTTATATCTTTCAAATTTCATTAACATGTTATAAAATCCATTATATTCTATCCCCCTACTGTTTTATGGATCATTTATGAGTGGGTGACCCATGTCCCCTTTCTTTTAAATGTTTTCTAAAACCCTGTATCATAGCCATTGTGCTGCAGAATTTCCATCTCAAAATGTCTCTCTATTATTCTCAGATTCATTTATTTTAGTAAGTGAATACTCAAAGCTCTTTCTTGTATAGGTTTATTCACATATATACCAAAATGTTCTATTTTAAATTCTGGGATTTACATACATGAGACCCGCTTTCCCTTTCCATGGGTTTAATGTGACATAAAGATCATGTCTTTAAAGTAGTTTTTAAAACGTTATGATTCTGAAATGAAACCCATTTCTTTTATGATATATGGGTTGTTTATGAAATTTTTGATGATGATATATGTGGCTCACATGATAATAAAGGAAAATTTAAGGGTGCGCCCCGATAGCACTCCAATGTATTAGGTAAATACTTAATATCTAGAGATGACCATTTTTAACGACGCCTTGGTGAATAACCTTGGTAATTTTTAATGAAACCTTGGGGATGCACCTTGGTGAAAGGGAAATGATTTCCAATATTAAATTTTGTAGCCACATCTTCAAGTTATGAAATACATTATTTTTATTATGATATGCCTCATGATTTCTTTCTCATACCTTAAAGTTCTTTTTCGTGACATTGTTGATGTATCTCAAGTTCACATGTTAAATGTTTCTCCTTGTTTCCCTTACTGGGCCTTATTCTCACCCTTTCTTTTGATGTATGTCCCCAGGTTATGAGATGTAGTAATTCACCTAGGATTAACATAAGGATAAGCCTTTCAAGTGTTTAAGAATAATGTTTTATGTTTTCATGTTTTAAGTTCCTGGTTTCCAAGACACTAAACCTTAAATATCCTCAGTTTTGTAAAATGTAATTAAAGTTTATGTGATATAAAATGCGGGATGCTATAGTTGGTATCAAAGTATGGTTTAGTTATTTTTGGAAATTAGGATATGAAAAATCTAGGATGAACCCTATAGAAAAGTTTAAATATAGGAAATCTTCCTGGTATTTTGGTGAGTATTGACTAAGGGGTTGCCAAGAAAATTAATCCCTCTCTGGATACGAGCAGGTAGAGGTGGCTCTGGAACAGATGTACATAGGGGTAAAACCTGAAAACACCTCTTTGAGCTAAACTCAAATGGGAACTGGTACACGACAAAGGTCCTTGCTACACTCTTGGTTACGACACTCTCGGGGGATATGCTTTGGTAAATTCATAAGATTAGTATGAACCATTATTAAAGGAACAAAGATAAAATAAAATAAGTATTCACATAAGAATATATGATCATGTATAACCTAGATTGGAACCTAGGGGATCACAAGTTAGGGTATACTTTCCTTCTACAAGTTTATCCTTCTATGCTTAAAGTTTCCATTTAATTATTATTGGCTAAGTATGTAAGCCCCCCTAATTATACTTTATTTTTTTAGTTAATGGCGGGAAATAGAAGAACGTGTCCCAACAACCAAGGTGATAGGAAATGTGATGATTGCCCAATTAATATGTGAAAGATAACGAGAGATCAAGTTGAACATATTGTGATTATGCGAAACCAGCTATCAAAAATCACAATTAATAATTTGTACCAGGTTGAATGACCAAATTCATCAAGGAAGAAGAAGACGAAGTCTCAAGGATATTCATCTGATAAAGTTGATTAGAGGATTAAAAGATTATTATTATTTTGGAAGACATTCACTATTTTGGGAACCCTATATGATCGAGGTAAATAGATTACTACGGTATTTTCTTTGAGGAGTAAAGGTTGACTTATATTTTGAAGAATCAATAAATTTAAGGAGAACTTATGGTAATTTAGGTTACTTATGGAAATGATTAACCTATCTTGGGGAAAATATGATTAGGTTAGTTACTTTTGTTGTAAGATGATAAGAGTGGTTGATGTTGTTTGGAGATAAACGATAAAGTATATTTTGGAAGACAATGTTATCAAATCCTTCTTGTATTTAGGTTTCAATCTTTGTTTGGTTTATTTTGAGGAATTTTAGGGATAGTTATTTATGGAATGTTCTATGATGAAATTTGGGTAGTACCGTGGAATTTTGAAGATTTAAGAGTAGTTTCCCTTCCTATGGGGTTCTTTCTTTTTGAAGAGTTGTTTTATCTTACCCTTTCTGTTTTTGGGATAATGTTTAAAGATAGAAGAAATAGATAGTTAATCTTTTGTGGATTATGTGATTCTATAGAAGATGATCCTTGTGATTTTGATGAGACCAAGTGTTTTTGAATTCTCATCATTTGGAGAAAATATTAGTTTTGGTAGAAACTTATTAAAGGATGAAACTCTACTTGAAGGTTGGTGTATTTCCGTATGTTTTTATTCTATGTAGTAAATGAATTCCTCAAAATTATGAAAGGGAAAGAAAAAAACGTTGTTGGTTTACGTTTCCTACTGGGTAATAAAATACTATTTACACACATCATAAGTTTGTGATTTTATTGTTGATAACTTTCTCCTAATCATGTTTTCTATCACTCTCCCTCAGAACTTGACCCTTTGTTTTTTATTCCATATCCATGTTTTCTTACATGGAATCCTAGTATGGGTTAACTTGGGTGACCCTTGTACTTCCCTTTATTTCTTTTAAAGTAATAGTTTTACTGACTCCTTTTCCGGTGTGGGACTTTCAATGAAATTTCCAAACCCAATTTTAAAATTGCGAGGATGCAATTTCTCAAGGGGGGAAGATTGTAACGACCCGAAATTTTGAATAAATCTTGTTTCCTAATTTTGTGTGTTATTTTATTTTATACTCAACAAAACTGTTTCATTTGATAACATGATTATAATTAAATTGAGACTGTTGGTTTTTGACTATTATATGACCGCTAGTTAGTATGACCGTTGGAAACTGAATGTTGTGACTATTGTCTCTAAATACAAGTGATCTTGGTTAATTAATATATAAAGAAGATTCGATGGCCTCATCCAGTAGTCTCGAACCGATCAAATCCCATATAATAGAACTTGGGAAGGAGGTAGCACCACTGGGCTTTGCTCTGGACCAAACCCAAGACGAACTCCATCGTTTGAAGCTAGAACGAAATCGCATTCACGAGAAGTTCAAACTGATAGAAATTACTACTCGTGCGATGTTGGCCGAGCCGCCCTCAGATTTTATCACCTTAGCACACCTTACACTTAAGTCCTATGCTGGGGTTATAAGGGGTTATGTAATGAGACCATAATCCTTTATTATAAATAAAATTGTGTTTTCTTCTTATGATGAAGTTTGTGAATTTTCAAATGTCCGGATAAATATAGTATGCATATTATTGATGAATTTTAGAGAAATGATATTTTAAAAATGTTTATGTAAACCTTAAATAATTAAAAATGTGTAATGATTTTCAAAAAATGGTCTTCAACAATTATGTTCAGTACGAAATTTTGAGTCTAATAAGATCAACTTAATATTTGATGAATAGTGAATTATGAATAGTGATTTTACGCTTAGGATTAGTAATGTGACCAAATGGATTAGTAATCTCACTTAAAGAAATCATTAATATAATATAGGCACCTTGATTAAGTAATGTGATTCAATAAAATGGTTAAATAATGATTTCATAAATTATTAGTCAAGTATTAGTTTTTTCAGGTGAATAGTGTTTTTTAATTAAAAATTAAATTAAAAATATTTAGAAAATTATTTTTATAAAATGGACTTTATTTTTGAACTCAGAGCATCAATATTATGTTAAGGTAATTTTTGGGGATTTTTCTGAAAAAATTATTTTTTAGTGGAAAGTGTTTTTATTTAAAAATTAAATTAAAAATATTTAGAAAATTATTTTTATAAAATGGAGTACATTTTTTTAATCAGAGCATCAATATTTGGTTAAGGTGAAATTTTGGGATTTTTCTGAGAAAGTTGAATTTTCAGTGAATAGTAAAAATACAGTTTTAGGGTTTCAGTATGTTTAATGACATCATAACTATTTCATGATGATTTCATGAGATATTTTATGGGTTGGCCGACCAAAGGTGATGAATTATTGTATGGTGGGCCCCATGTGGCCTAACTCCATGGGAAATACCATGGGAGAGCCCATGGTTTTGAGAAAACCACTTGTGAGGTGTCCCTTGAAATTATTAAAGTATCACCTCCCCTTCCCTATAAATACCCACCCTTTACTCCTCTAGTTTTCACTACCAACTCTCCACCAACGAAGCTCTGGTCTCATTACCTCCCAAAGAGTCCTCCCAATGTTCCCCCAAGCCCTCAAGGTCCCAACCTTTGAGTTTTAAGAGTTACGTTTTAAGGCAAGGGATCCGACCTCTCTCTTTCTTTTCAAGTAATCTCTTTTATGTCATTTCTTTTATGCTCCATGTTCTTATGTTGGGGGATGTTCTTTTATATTCCTATTACTGCCCTTTTTATGTTCATATGATGAGAGATCCCCTCTTACTCTCATCATTTCGTTTTATGAATGTTTAGGTGGCGCCGTTAGACTGCCGAAATTTCAAAGTTCTACTTTCATGTCAAGTCTTTGAAGTTCCTTTTTATTGTGTTGGGGTATGATCTCTATATCTATCATACTGATATTTTATGTTCATATGATGAGATACCCTATTTTATCTCGTCAATTCATTTTTTTGATGTTTAAGTAACGCCGTTAGACTGCCGAATTTTCATAAGAGAAATTTTATTTTGGTCTTCCTTTCATGTTCTTCATTTCATATGGTATATCTTTCAAATTTAATTACCATATTCTCAAATCCATTATATTCTATCCCCCTACTGTTTTATGGATCATTTATGAGTGGGTGACCCATGTCCCCTCTCTTTTCAATGTTTTCTAAAACCCTGTATCATAGCCGTTGTGCTGCAGAATTTCCATCTCAAAATGTCTCTCTCTTATTCTCAAACTCATTTATTTTAGTAAGTGAATACTCAAAGCTCTTTATTCTAAAGGGTTATTCACATATATACCAAAATTTTCTATTTTAAATTCTGGGATTTACATATGTGAGACCGGCTTTCCCTTTCCGTGGGTTTAATGTGACATAAAGATCATGTCTTTAAAGCAGTTTTTAAAAAGTTATGATTCTGAAATGAAACCCATTTCTTTTATGCTATATGGGTTGTTTATGAAATGTTTGATGATGATATATGTGGCTCACATGATAATAAAGGAAAATTTGAGGGTGAGCCCTGATAGCACTCCAATACATTGGGTAAAGACCTAATCTCTAGAGATGACCATTTTTAACGACGCCTTGGTGAATAACCTTAGTAATTTTTAATGACACCTTGGGGATGGACCTTGGTGAAACGGAAATGATTTTCAATATTAAATGTTTTATCCACATATTCAAGTTATGAAATACGTTATTTTTATTATGATATGCCTCATGATTTCTTTCTCATGCCTTAAAGTTCTTTTTCATGACATTGTTGATGTATCTCAAGTTCACATGTTAAATGTTTCCCCTTGTTTCCCTTACTAGGCCTTCTGCTCACCCTTTCTTTTGATGTATGTCCCCAAGTTATGAGATGCAGTAATGAACCTAGGATGAACATAAGGATAAGCCTTTCAAGTGTTTAAGAAGAATGTTTTATGTTTTCATGTTTTAAGTTCTTGGTTTCCAAGACACTAAACCTTAAAGTTCCTCAGTTTTGTAAAATGTAATGAAAGTTTATGTGATATAAAATGTGGGATGTTATATTTCAGCCTTCATATGGTATACCGGTTTTCCAGATAATTTGATAATAGGATGGGAGGACCTTTGGTGACAATTCCTCTTCCATTTCAGTTCAATGTTTCCAAAAACAATAGTCAGTGAACTTATAAAATGTAAAAAGTGGGATAATGAAATAGTTTTAGACTTTATTTCTAGATTGAAAGGTTTGAACAACTCCCAGAACTGGATGCTCCCCCAAGATGAGTTTATTTCCATTTTCATCGATAATATCTATAATGAACTGTGAACACCACTCACCCTAGTGAAGTATACAAGCAGGTTTCAAGATTTATCTACCATTTCCCAGAGAATAGAGGATTCCTTGCAACAGAATAATATCAATTCCTAAGAAATCCCATTATCCCCAAGAAAAATGGTGGGAAGAGATGAAGTGTCTTCCGTTATGCTTAAGCAACCCCCTGCACCAGATCTAACTCCAAGGCCCACATCAAACCATGTAGGGCCCTATGGACATAAAAATACACCCCTTCATCAACAAGATGAGAAGGGGGGAAAAGAAATTAGTTTGAGGAGAGAATTAATAAAGTATACTTATTTAGAGATGATATAGTACATGTATACTTTGTAGTTTCCATGAATTGCAACTTTATCTAGCTACTAGAGCCGAAGAGGGATGATAAAGTAGGCCTCCATGACCATAAAAATTATTTCCCCTTCCACCAGATATTGGGACACACTATTCAGGAGTGTTTTTTCTTCAAAGACCTCCAATAGAGAATGATAGATTCTGGTAAATTCAATCTGGGACCACCACCAACACAAGTGACGTATGTTTCTACCACTGACCCGGATGAAGAAGGAGAGTGTAAAAAAGTCATTAGAAAAAAGGAGCATAAGTTCTATAGTTGGATAACTTGGAAAATAGTCAAATGAGATCATGGAATACTCTAAGAATAGTTGAAACAACTGACTGTTCCCCCAACATCTCCTGATGCAACACAACCGACATCCTTAGCCCCACGATCATCTGAGGTTCGAGAAGATCAAGTGAAAAATATGAACCAGAACTAAGGAAAAAGTTGCCTTTGACACTCTTAGATTTTATACCAACAGATCTAAATCCATGGGCACCACCCCACCAAACGACACCATGGCCACCGTCTTGCCAAATGGTACCATGGGCACTGACCCACCAAATGACACCACAAGCATCACCCCACAAAATGCCAGCGTGGGCACCATCCCACCAAATGACACTATGGGAACCACCCCACTAAATGGTACCACAGGCACCGCCCCACCAAACAACACCTCGAGTACTGCCCCGCCAAATGGCACCACTAAAAGAAGTTAATCAAGTATACTCATCATAAGATGAGGAACCGATATTCAGATCCATTAATGTCATTCATTTAATAAAACCCTTCTCTAATGAAGAATATGGTTATGAACCAGGGTTCCCCATGCCCATGTGGGGAGCTAGATAAAGAGGTGTTCAGAGCCAAGGATACCCAAGTAGATGCAACTAGGGAAAAAATCAAGCTTATGGTCACTCTTTGGCTCAAACTATAAAAATTGAAGAAACCCATGGAATAACCCTTCAGTAGAACAAATAGGGATAGGAAAATTATCCTACCCCCACTGGAAGTCACTATGGCCTAATAATCCTGGAATATCCATCAGAAGAATAAAAAATGTCTAGTCACCCATGGCAGTCAGGCAGCCCGAGTCATCCAAATTCAAAAAATACAGAAGCCTCACCAGCTCTTTTCCCGATGACCGACCCATCCTCATCTAGTGTTCAAGACCCTAAAGCACCTATGAAAGAGCATCCCCCAGTCGAAAATCACCGACCTTTAGGTCAAAAATATGATATTCTGAACTAGTTAGCCTTAGTACCAATAAAGATATTGATTCTAGATTCACTGAATCTATTAGTAGATCTCATAGAAGTAATCATATAATATTTTCTAATCCCAAAAGAGTTTAAAGTCAAAGTGGATTCTACTAAATTCTATTAAACAGAGACCTGACCTGAAAATAAACATTTTTATTGATTATCAAGAGACCTAAAGTCTAGAATAAAGAAGAGTCATGGGGGCCGAAAGTAATGGAGGCCGAGAGAATCATTAACCATGAAATGGACCCCCTCAAGGGGAAAGGAACTCAGGCTCAAGAAGTAGGAAGTGCCTCGATCCAGAGGAGCCTTAGAGGCCAATAAGTTTGCCACCATGTTCCCCTCCTGCCACGTGTGAGAAATGACGGTCCTTACGCCCAAGATAAGGTTGAATTTTTTGATTAAATAAGTGATATTACATGGGCCCTTGACCTTCCTTAAAAGAAAATTATAAAGGGTAAGGGAGTCAGTCTCCACCTCTTCCAGGCCGATGCACCTTTTCTCACATAATTCAAGCCCGGTGACCATGGACATTGTTTTAGCCTGAAGAACATCACCCTCGCCAGAGCAGGCCGAGAATGCAGCAATGATGGAACCCCTCCGGTCCCGAACAAACCCTATTCCTCGCATCATTCCATTAATAAGAGAGCCATCTATATTGAGTTTCAAACCTTTGCTTGGAGGAAGCCATCACACCAAATGACCCTTCCCCTGCGTTCTAACCTGGTTGGAAATGACCAGATCCATCCTAAACCTCTGGATTGAAGGTGCATCCATGTAACCCTTACACAAGCTATCCAAGTCCAGAAGGGTGTTCCTCATCTTGAAAAAACTTCTGGTGAGCGTTCCTGGAAAGTTGTTGCGACGGGCATCATTCCTTGCCTTATATATTGTCCAACACCCTGCCAGAATAATCAACACTCAACCAAGACTCTACAAACCTTGCACACCCAAACCCATGAGCCAATAAGAGAGAGTTTTGTCAAGCACAAAATTGTCATGATTTTTGATAGAAGGGAACCCAGAAAAATGCCAGATTTTCCATGCTCAGTCACTACCCAGAAAAAGATGACTAACTCATTCAAGTTGAGGATGGTTGCATCACCAACGCCGTGAGGCCAGGCTAATGTTGAGGCATTGAATCCTATCATTAGTGGGAGAGGTATTGTGACTCACCCTTCAAAGAAAAAAATTGATCTTTTATAGCACCTCATTACACCAAAACATCTCCCCTAACTGATCACCCCTGTTAGGAACCGCGCTCAGTTGCCAGAAGTCCTTAACAGCAAACGAGCCTGAAGGTGAAGCAGTGAAGATCAGGCCATCCAGCTCCTTGCTGGGCATGATGTTATTGTAAGATTCATGATAGATTTCATTAAGAATTTCCTGGAGAAAAAATGGTGTATTTAAATACCTCTCGAAAATAAATTAAAGGAACAAGGTATCTAGGGAACCACAACCGGTCGACACCCCAATCATGGAGCCAAAAGTTCAGATCACCTCTACCCATGATCCACTTCGAGTGGCAATGCAACAGATCGATATGAGGGTGAACCAACTTCCAAATCATGGAAGGGTGAGGCCTCTGCAAATTCAAGTCGTGGCTGTAACGAGCATACATGGACCTGCCCCATAAAGAACGACCAACCAAAGCATCACACACAAACTTGGCATGAAGCCCCTGCATTGGTATCAGTGAAATATTCATTGATAATGGATATAGAGTTAATATCATCCCACTATAGACACTTTGTTATCTAGGCTACACCGAAGTTAACATGATTCCCTATACGACAACTCTGTTGGGCTATGACAAGAGTGAGTAAAAGTTGTTGGGACAAATCAAGCTCAAAACCTAGTTTGGTGACCTCACACCCAACTAATAATTCCTTATAGTTTGAAAAAACATGGCCTTCAAGATCCTTTTAATAAGTACGTGGCTACATCAGCACATGAAAATTCCATCATCTTATCACTAGTGTGTCAAATATTGCATTAACAGGAAGAGCGATACATTGCATGCTGATAAATCCCCATTCGATTCCTACGAGTCACACTATATTGATGTAGGGTTCTATGATCCGAAACAGAGGAAAACCTTAGTTGATATAATTGATTGGGTTTCCACTATAAATGGCCTGAAAATGGTTCCTTATTACCCCTTCATGTAGATCATAGAGGAATATGTACTACCCATCAATCCAATCGAGCACAAAATTCTGGATTTGGATGCAAGTTTTTGTAGTACTTATGATTTAGATCATGGAAACCAAGCCTAAAGGTGTTGAAGAATCCACTAATTCCCAATATGGTGGTGAATGATTATATAAAAATTCCCTTTAACTATCCTTATAGATCCAGAAAGTCCCTTCCCCACCCTCTGGGGTGAAAAAATTAAGGAATCACCCTTCCACCCCTCACTCCATCCTTTCCAAAAAATTACTCACTGTCATTTGGGCCAGAAGAAGTCACCCTGGTATCTGAATGCCAAAATTGAGACTCTTATCTCAACTCTGAAGTTCTCATCTCAAAAATAATTTCCCCATTGTAAGAAGAGCAAGATGATGAGGATGCAAAAGAGGAGGAAGAATAAGAAATCTGGGACACCCCTCCAGCCTTCGAGGAAGGTGTCTCTACCATCATTGTTGAACTCATGGAAATAAACCTAGGTACCGAAGAGGACCCGCGACCCACTCTGATTAGTGCGACCATGTATTCTAAAGATCAAGAGGTATACACCACATTCATAAAGCAGAATCAAGATGTTTTTCTTGGAACTACATAAAAATTCTAGGTCTTGATCTCGGGGTGGCTACTCACCACCTAGGCCTTTTGGAAGACCATCATGTTTATAAGCAAGCTTCCAGAAGGACACATCCAACACATGATTCCAAAATAGAGGCTGAATTTGACAATATAATCAAATAAAACTTTATTTGGGAGGTCTAATATCCCATATGGATGGAAAAAATTGTCCCTATTAAGAAGAAGAATGGAAAAATCATATTTTTCATTGACTTCCGGGATCTTAATTGGTACTAACCAAAAGAAGAATTACCAGTCCCAATCATAGAATTACTGATCGATGAAACCGCTAGGTAGAATGATCTATCTTTCATGGATGACTATTTAGGATATAACCAAATCAGAATGGCCTAAGAAGACGAGGAATCCACTACCATCAGGGTGCCCTAGGGAGTATTTTTCTATGAAGCAATTCTATTTAGTTTGGAAAACCCTGGCACCACATAACAATGTTCCATACATCGCATTTTCAAATCCATTATGGGAAAGTTCATTGAGTGATATGTTGATGATCTATTGGTCAAATTAAGACAAATTTTGGACCACCTAATAGATCATTAAATAATATTAAATAAATTGTGGCAACATAGTATGAAAATGAACCCCCTAAAATGTATTTTTGACATCACCTTAGGGAAATTACTCAGCTTCATCATATGCCACTGTGGAATTGAAGCCAACCACGAAAATACAAAGTCTATCCTTAGCATGTCATCACCTCACAAACTCACTGAGTTGAGAGGAATTCAAGGAAATATGGCCTATATTCATAAATTCATAGCCATCCTTATAGAAGAATGTTTTTGTTTCACCAGGATGATGAAAAAAGTGGTGCCATACCAATGGACCAATGACTGTAAGTAAGAATTAAACAATATCAAGAAATATATTATAAGCCCACCAGTACTAATGATGCCTGTCAAAGGAAGACCACTCATTTTGTATGTGGCTGATTTAGAATTTTCATTAGGTGCCTTCCTCGTACAGAAGAATGATACCGACAGTGAAAATAGTATTTATTATCTCATCCGAACCATGATCGTTATTGAGACTCATTATTCAAATTTTGAGAAGAGTTTCCTAGCCTTAATATTTGTAGTTCAGAAGCTATGGAATTATTTATAGCACCATGATGTCCATTTGGTCTCTCGAAGTAACCCACTCAAGTATATTCTCAGCTATCCAATGTTGACTGAATACCTACCACAGTGGGTGGTCATCCTAAAAACGTTTGACATACGGTTCATTCCTCATAAATCCATCAAAGGCCAGATGTTAGAAAATTTCTTGGAAGAGTACCCTTTAGCAAAAATAGCCTTACTGGATGATGAACTACCGGATGAAGACATTTTATCTGTTCAAAAGGAATCCCAAACATGGGAGATGCATTTTGATGGTGCATCTAGAAGTACAACAGGAAAAATTATGGAAGACCCCATGCCTAAAAAATTAGGATTGAGAGTCATACTTATATCCCTAAAAAGGTAGTATTTCCTTACTCCTTCATATTGACATAGGGGTGCACTAACAATAAAGTAGAGTATTAGGATCTCATCGTAGGCCTAGATCTCGCACTTCAAGTACAAGAAGAACACTTGAAGATAAAAGGTGACTCATAGATGGTCATCAAGAAAGTCAATGGTGACTATGCTATCAAGAAGGAGGATATAATCCCTTTAATGGACCATGTCTAAAAACTGATGGTAGAATTCCCATTAGAGCTGATATTAACTCATGTCCCCTAGTCACAAAATGTGCAAGCTGATGCATTAGTAAATGTAGCCACAACCCTAGCTGACCCAGACTGAGATGAGATGATCATTAGAATTTCCCACCATCGTATGGTCTTACCATTCATCCAAATAAACATAGAATAAATCAAAGAGATAATCCCCATCACCTGGCCATATGGTTCCACAACCAGCTGGATGACTCCCATCTCAAATCACCTTCAAAAGGGAGAACTCCCCCCAGATAGGGATGGAAGGGAGAAAATATAGATATGAGAAATAAACTTTGTTATGTACAATGGAACCAATCAGAAAAAGTTACTTTACAAGTGGGGACTTGATGAGATCCTTATAAGATGCATTGATGGAGAAGAGACTATTGCCGTTATGAAAGAAGTGCATGCTGGAGCCTGTGGAGCACATCAATAAGGATCCATGATCTGCTATCAAACTTGAAGGCTTGGGTACTATTGGACCACTACGATTCAAGATTGTGCCATATTAACAAAAATGGGTCATTACTATCAATTTCATGCAAATTTCATCCACCATCCCCTAGAGTTACTTCACACATCCAAGTACTCCTGGTAATTTTCCATATGGGGAATAGATGTCGTGGGAACCTACCCTCCTGCTACAACCAAGAAATTCAAGTATATTCTCAAAATGACTAAATTATTTTCCAAATAGTCAGAAGACACACCCCTCAATTAGGTCAAATAAAGAATAATTTTTAGCTTTGTGAAATCCAATATCGTCACTAGATTTAGTGTACCTTATACAATACTAACAGACAACGACAATAATTCCTACTCTGCTAAATTAGAGAAATTATATCAGGAGTATGATATCAAGACCAACCATTCATCCTGCTACCATGCAATAGATAATATAAAGATAGAGGCCTTCAACAAAACTCTATCTAATATACTCTAGAAGATAGTAGACAAGGACAATAAATCATGACTTGACAAACTCTTCAATGATCTATGGGATTATCAGACCATGGAATGAACCTCCACTCAAGAAACCCCATATTCATTGGTATACGAGACATAAGAGGTTCTACCTATTGAAATTTAACTACCCTCACTCTGAATTACTGCTTGTGATCAGCTATCCACTGATGAGAAATCCCAGAAATGACTTGATGTGTTAGAGTGATTTAATGAGAAAAGATTGCACACCCTGCACTATTTGGAAATTTACCAAAACCTGATTGTATGGGACTTCAAAAAAAGGTTCACCTTTAATATTTCCTTGAAGGAAAAATAGTGTTGGTCCTTATAACCTTGATGATACTCAGAAATAAACCTCTAAAATTGGAACAGAAATGGGAAGGACGATATGTCATACACAAGGTCTACTCCAATGGTGCATATTCACTAATTTCAATGGATGACCAACTTACCAAAACTCCCAACAATGTAAGGTTCCTAAAGAAATATTTTGTATAATTATATAAAGTTCGTATTATTTGTAAGATGTTAAACTGCATAAAGACATATGCATCCATGATTTATGACATTAAACTGATTAGCATCAACTTCCTTACCACATGATGTTAAACTACATGGTAAATCATCCTAACCACATGACATTAAACTATATAGTGATCATTGCATCCCACCCAATGATTTATCGCACATGAGTCATATCTGTGTGGGGGAAAGAAAATGTACCCCTATTCCTATATGAGAATGAGATTCATATGGGAACTCTTTTCCCAAATAACTATGTGTGGATTGATTTTTTCCCTCGTAGGATACATAGTGATGCCTAGATTCTATATCTTGGTCCAGTCTCCATTCAAAAAAAACCCCTCCCCTGTATATAGGTTATACCAGTACATGGGGGATTTATAGAACTACTTATGGCTTGATTTATATTTTTTAATGTGATATATAGAGATGACTTGACCCTAAGTCTTGGTTCATCCACCATGTGATGAAAATGCCGTTATGGTACACATTGTTTCCTCTTTATTGTAAAAGAATCCTTTTATATTCCTTGTTTCTTACACTGATATTGGATCATGTGAGCTTAGGAATAATAGTAATAATGCCCCCCCTAAACAAATGATGAATAAAGGTATATGATCTGCACATTACTTCAAAATAATTTTTTAAATCCCCCCTTTCTGTGCATGGGTTAGATTGGTACAAGGATTTTTTTCCAAGAACTGTGTGTGTCTTGATTCATGCCCTTATAGGATATGTAATGATGCTCAGATTCTACATCCTGGACCATCCACCATCCAAAAAAATCCCCCCTTGCATATGGGTCAGACCAACATAGGGGAAATTCATAGAACTACATGCGACTCACATCCCCATGAGGAGATGTAGTGGCACATGGACCTCCAAATCTGGGCCCATCCACAACAAAATACAAAAAAGTAAAACACCCCCACTCTCCATTACGTTATCCCCATGTGGGTGAATACACATATGCTACCCCTTATTTCTCACAATTGGGTATAACTCATGTGGGATTAGGGGTTTGGCTGGGAATTCCTCACATGTTCATGGAATATTAATCTGTAGCAAGGTTGCCATGGTCCTAGAAACACGACCTTAAAAGGCATGATTGGGTCCTCCCCTCTACATCAAAGAACCCCAAAGTCCTAATATCAAGACGTTAAACTACATGGTACCTCTAGAACTATGTGTGGATTGATTCATATTATCATAAGATACTTAGTGATGCCCAGATCCTTCATCCTAGTCCAACCACTATAAAAAAATTCCCTGCTCCATGTGTAAGGACCAAGACAAGGTAGGGAGACCAATTTTTAGAAGTACATGCAGTTTGATTCCTATTGTCATAAGATTCATATTGATGCCCAAATATCATGTCTCAGGCCTAGCCACACAAAATTTAAAAGGAAGGAAAAATGTCCCCAATATCCAGAACATAAATTCAGATCTATGTGGGAGATTCCAAATCTTGATTCTTATAGTAAGGATTTATCCAAGATCATTCCCCCCGCATATAAATCAGATCTATGTAGGGGAATCCACATTTCAAAACTAATCATGGTATGAATATTCCCTGCATACCCGAATGTCTTTTTCCATCCACCAAAATCCATAACTCGGGAAATATTGGATCCTCATAATCATCCATTGCCATTGAAAATGGAAGGTTAGTGTCCTACAAACACCTTTTTTTGACTATGCGCACAATTACCCAGTGGATCTGCATAAGTTTACCACAAAAAAGGTCCTTTCAACAAAAGGAAAATTCGTCCTCAGGAGAGGCTTTTCCTACTTTTGTACACCTAATGACTTCCAATCCCCGTATTATTTCTCCCAATATGAGAGATCCCAGAGTCATGGTTTTCACTTTCACCCTCCCTCATGTCCGAGGTATTACAGAATATCCTGGCCTAATCAACCCATATTTATTCATGATTTCTATGGAAATTCATCCCTAAAACATGATGATAATCTATGAAGCCCACATCCTTGCAGCATGACATTAAAAATTCATGGTCTATCAAGAACTACACATGTCTTGATTTCTTCCATCACATGATACGTAGAGACCCCCAGACATTCATCATAGTTCAACCACCCCAAAGTGAAAAATGTCTCCCCACTTGTGTATGGGACATACCTACATAGGAGGAAGCTCTCATTAGAAGAACTATGTTCAGATTGATTCTTACTCAGATGGGATACGTATTGACACCCAGATCCTATGATCAAGATCTAGCTACATAAATCATAAAGATGTCCACCCTTAAGTCAAAATAGGTAACTCCCAATATGCTCAATCTATGAATCCATCTCATGAGCAATCTAATGTCCCCTTTTCATATCAGGTCATTAGAATCCTTACTGCTTGACAATAAACTGTATGGGAATTGTCTTAATCTTATGACATTAAACTACATGATAAAGTATCCTTGATACACAATTTTAAACTATACAACATCACTCCAAGTATAAAATTCCTCTCTCCTTGATTACACCATCCATAGGTGGGGATTTAACCCTTTACGTCCCTTTTTTCTCACACCAAGAAAATCCCATGTGGTGTTAAGGACCTTGATAAGGGATTCCCCAAAAAACCATGTAAAATCAATCCACAATGGTTGGACCTATGAGTATAACCCTAAAAGAAAATTTAGGGTTCTCCCCTTAATAATTGTGAGGCCAAGGTCCTAGCTTCATGGCATTAAATTGGAAGGTATTTCAAGAACTACGTATGGATTGATCCCTGTCCACACAGGATACGTAGTGACATCAGGATAAAACATTATAGGCTCAACCATCCCTAAAGAATAAATGTATGTCTAAGATGCCCCCTCACTACTTATAGACCAAGCCTATTCAAGGAGTTTAATTTCAGGACACTGGAATCTTCAAACTCGGGTCTAGCCCCAACAAAAGAATCATAATTCCCCACCCTATATATGAGTAATATCTATATATGGAGGTTCCTAAGTCCATGGGTAATCATGGCCTGAATGTTTATAATATGTTTAGACACATTATTTCCATCCATAAAGCTCCATGATTTGAGTGATTTTGGTTCTTCATAATCATCATTGTCCATCATAAATGGAAGGCTAGTGTCCTATGGTCAACTTTGTTTGACTATGCACAAAATGCCTCAGTGGCTCTGCATAAGATTCCCACAAAAAGAGTCTTTCAACCAAAGGAAAATTATTCCTTAAGAGAGGATTTTATTTCTTTCATATGATCAACAACTCCTAATCCCCATATTATTTATCCTAGTCCAAGACCCCTCAAATACATGGTTTACACTTTCCTTCCTACTCACATCTTGGACATGTCAGGACATCCCGACCTAGTTATCCTCTAGTTAATCGGGGATTTTATATCAATATCATAATCGCACGACATTAAAACTACATGATGCATGACACCTAATGTTTAACCTTGGATCTAGAAAGATCAAAGGGTATTTCTACTGAGATCCTACATGTGAAATAAATATGTATAGGAAGATCTGGTATAAGTCCCGTATCATGGGTGAGCTCGTCTATAACATAAAAATGCCTCATTCCTATGTGCAAATCAGATCCACATAAGGAGAAACCTTAAGATAACTACATCTATCTTGATTCCTATTATCATAGTATATGTAGTTACACCTAATACTTATATCTTGGGCCCAGTCATGAAGTATAATTTCCCCCTCTTCCCCACGCACGGGTCAGACCTACATAGGGGGCCTCCTTACATATATATGGGGAGACTGTCGATACCAACTTCTAAGAAATCATGACATGAAATTCCCACTTTTGTTTTTAGTAAACCTATTTATCAAAAATCATACTCTGTGTATTGAAAGGTCCAAATCCACGTAATCATCTATGTCCATCGAAAATGGAAGTCCATTGTCTTGTATATACCTTTGTTTGACTATTTACATAATTCCCTAGTGACTTTTCATAAGTTTCCCACAAAAAAGTCCCATCAACCAATGTAAAATTACTCCTCAAGAGAGGATTTTACTACCTTTATATGCCTCTAGGACATTTACATCTCACCTATCTTTCTGGTTTTAGAAACCACCTGGACTACAGTTTACACATTTTCTCCCCATTTATGCCTAAAAATGATAGAACATTCCTAGTCAAACTACTGTAAAAAAAAGGATCGATAGTTTATCCCCTTGTTCAGAGAAAATGACTTTAAATCATAAATATAAAATGTACAAGTTTCACGATGTTAAACTGAACCATGCTTTAAACCTTATTTACACAGGAAAAATATGTGTAGGAGTGGTTTTTCATTCAGGATCCTCATTGATACAAATTCTCTCATACTTTTTATATTCTACTCCTTCGACAAGCCACCCCTGGTGGTTTTGAGAAATCCAAATTTCCATTATATCACCTAGACATCAGGAAATGGAAGGCCAATGTCTTGTAGACACCTTTTTCTAACTATGCACATAATTCCCTGGCGACTCTGCATACATTTACCATAAAAAAAAGAAAAAGGGCTTGTCAACCAAAGGCAAATTCATCCTCAGGAGAGGATTTTACTACTTTCATACTCCTCATGGTTCCCATGCCCCATATCATGTATCCTATCCAAGCCTTATATCCAGAAGCCACAAAATTAGGGTTAATAAATATCCCTAATCCATGTATGAAAATTATTGGGACATCCCCTCACCCTGTAAGTCATGGTCTAATCTATTTGACATAAAATTCCAGTCATGGTCAAATCTTTCCAACCTAAAACATTAGTAATGATAGTTTGGTTTTCAATAATTTAAAATCAAAATGAAAAAAGGGATAAAACTCACCAGGATGAAAACCCACAAAGGGAACCCTAGACAAGAGTTGAGTACCAGATCACTAAACCTATTCTACATATGGTTTAGGAAAAATATTAATCAATCAAAAATAAAAAGAGAAAAAAACATTTTTAGGTCAAAAACCCAAAAGAGAGGACTAATAAAAAGTCAAGTTATACCCACTGAACCTGCATCATAACAAGATTAGGTAAAAATTAGGGTTATAATAGAAATAAATAAATCTTGTACGCTCTTTCATGTGACCATAGAAATAGTTAAAATATTCTCACTGAGTCCCTTAGCTTTGGAAAAAAATTAGAGCATGATTTGATTCAAATATCCTGGATTGTGACCCAAATTGAAATCTAGTTGAGATTATTGTTTCAAATGTGGTTAATCCTAACTAAATGACATTACATGGAAAATTAAAGATGAAAAATTAGGGCGAAAAATATTTTCGTTCCATTAAAATTAAAATGGGGGGATATCCATAATCCGGTTTCTCTCCCTAATGATAGAGTGAAAGGAAACAACAACACAAGATAGTCCAAAATATTACAATGAAGCCTGATTAGATCTTTCCAGTAGATCAATGATTGTATGATAAGGTCCATCAAGAGCTTGTTCCAAATAATTCCTCTTTGTAGATTCAGATTCAACCATTAGGTGTACTTGTTTCATAATGGCTTTGAGATCTCTCCCCTTCTATTTTATAGCTTCAAAATTGGCACTCATTGATGTTAGTTGCGCCTTTATCTTGGAAACATGAGACTCTTAATCCTACATCTATTCTATTTGGGAAATCATATGGTCATGAGCATCTACCTCCATAACTGTTAAGTGGTGTAGCTCTTAGGTAATATCCCAAAACGTCCTTGTTTGGTGATTTGAGGCATTGAAATAGGCCATGTTACCTTCATGAGTCTCTAAATCTTCTTGAGCTACAAAAATTTGGTATGCGAGGTGGTGCACGTGTCAGTAGTCAAAAATTCCTAAACCCAAGTCGATCAAAAGCCACCAAAGGGTGTCCTCCTCATCTGAAAATTTTGTCAAAAGAGTTTCAGCGACAATAGTACATATTTGAAGCCACACCTACCTCTGTACAATTTGATGTCTTTTGGAGACACTTGAACTTGGTTTCTTCTCCCTCACCACAATAGGTACGTAGTCAGGGAATGACATCATGATATATGGAGATTCCCTGGATTGAGATACCCAATAAGGGGAATCTTTCCACTCTATATATAGTTCGATATATGGAATTAAGCTTAGGGGGTCAAATACGACTTTAGGGATAGCCAATGCTGTTCCACTTGGGCCGGCTTCAGTAGGGCCACAAACCATATCACCTAGAGATATGGGGTTTGAGTTGCTCTCTATGGATATGGGTTGCGTAGAAGAATTCCCCTCCGAACACATGTGAAAGCAGATGGAGAACCTTCTTGCAATAGTAATGGAGGGAGACGGTGAAATCAACATGGTTGAAATGGGACCAAAAGTATTCAAGGGATTTTGAACCCATCGTACTGGTCTATCTAGTATTCCATTAGGGTATCAGGCCACCCACTTTTTGGAATAATCCAATAATAAGTGAGTAGAGGCCGCTGGGGGAGGAATAAAGACTCTCATACCAGAGTCCGTCTGCATCATTATCAACTAGATTTAGAGAATGATTTCCAGATGAGATTACCTCTTAACTTGGGTGACTGGGGGTAATGTGACTCACTGCATACATCTGAATTTTCTAGAAAAATTATAATAAGCATAATGTTTATAGATAGTTATTCTATCTACGTGAGCTGTCAAGATTCCGTCCTAAAGTGAGATGATGTAAGAACATGCTTCTGAAGAACCCCACCCATGATCTAACACTACCCCACGAGGAACATGGTAAGTCACATAAGTAAAATAATAAATATCACTCAACAATTCAATTATGTTGTCTGTGCTTAAATACTTGGGGTGAAAAACAATGATGTTGAGGAGAATCGAATGGAGATCAGAATGAGGAACCATCATAATATGTTGATATTCATAGCAGGATAAGTGCTCTTCTATCCAACCATATAAAAATTGAAATGGCCCGCTAAGATGATGAGGGGGTCTTACTTACTATATCTTCCCCAACATCTCATAAATGCGAGCAAGGGTAGGGATAAATAAATTAATGGGATGTCCCTCTTCTAGTGTAGCCACCATCATTAAAGTACAAACCTGGACACCAGTGTAAACATCATGGGAAGGGAATATCCACCCACTTAAGGACATGGAAAAGAAACTGACCAATCTAGCTTCATGAGATATGTCTATTAGAAACTCATAACCTTAAGTGGTGTATCGACCCGCCTAGAGGGTAGAAAAATAATAGATAAGAATGATACATGATTGTTGAGTGGGATGTGTTGAACTACAGAAAACTCGCGGCCTTGGACCATTCACCTACATGAATAGCCCTGTCTAATCCTCAAATGAAATAAGTGAGCGAGCATGATGGGGCTGACTGAGTAGTCTCTCCACCATGATTAGAAAATCCCTCACCAGTGGAGATACTTGTTTAGTATTTTCCCATGCATTGTCCACTGGTAAAAATTCATCATACATATCTCAAAGAATGGGAAGTCCCCCTATTTGGTAAATATCCCATAAACTGATCTCCACTTCATCATGGGACATGTGAAAGGTTTTAGTACTTAAAAACCAGTGGCTGAGTGGTTTTGGAAGTATCTCGCCTGGTGAATAAATGGAAAATTGGGACACCCACACCACTTGGTATAGGTTGATAGATTATAGTGGCACATGCATTTACAAGCAGTTCTGATGAACCCAGAATGCCCAGTCCCACTCATCGGAAAAGCACCCTTCAGAATGTAGGTCCCACTTGGAGCTCCATCCTTCACTAAGATTATTTCGTGAAATATTTATGATGGATTGGTGATCAAATAAAATTGATTTGGAATATATGATGTATCAGTGTCGATTGATCTGCGTCCACATAGATCCATTCAGGACAAATATGTCATCTTGGATCAAAGTAGTTATGATCTCCCCCATGGAAGAAGTATTTTACCGGTCATACTCTCGAGATCTATCAAGATGAATAAAAAATATTATTCGATCAATCAGTGGTAGGGGGTCATCATAAAGACTGAATTTGTAAAGTGGAAACTGATTAGACAATGGGTAGGCCATAAACATTAGAAAAAATATTCTTTAGAGTATCTAATTGATGAGTAAAATAATACTATAGATCGGACCCAACATTCTCGACCATAACCACCCTTCTTCTAGTCTCATCCATTGAGGTGAGAGGAAGATCCATTGTCTTTATGCAAGGGGTAAGAAAAATTTAGCCTAAAAGAATTTAGAAATTACAAAAGTAAAGTCCAAATATTGAAGTCCTTGTGGACAAATGGTCCTCAAGGATTACCATCCGTGAATCGTTAGTCTGTGGAAAGCATTTTCTGTGAACTGATAGTTTATGGAAGCTCAAAAGGTAATGTCATGTGAATAATTGGTCAGTAAACCTATGGTTCGTGGAAAAGAAAATTGTGTACAAAGACATGCTACCTAGAAAACAAAACTCACTGTACATTGATGAGTATGTTTGGTTTGTGGAATACAAGGATCCATTTGTAGGTGAAGGGCGTCTAAAAAAGAGATAGTTTGAGAAGGCTAGGAGGCTGAGAGAATCATGAGAGCACTGAAGTTTTCGAGAAAAATATTAAAAGACAAATTAATTGGGCCCCTTATATAGGCATGGTCCCCTCCTATGGGTATACCCTTCTACCATAAACTGACTTATGTCAGTACTGTTTCGGTGCGGATGTGCTTCGGGTTTCTGTCCCGACGCTGTTCCGCCAGGACGCGTTCGCGCGTGCACCCGTCGACCCGAGGGGATGGGCGCGCGCGGCTTGTGGTCCCGCAGTCCCGCTTTCCAAAGGCGGGCGGCATCCGTCCCTTGTTCAGGGGAGTCTGCTCCTTGATTGAAACCGGGATGATGAGATGTCGGCTCCTCCTTCCGTGGACGTCTCCTCGGAACTCGTTGCCTAATCCGGGTCTCCCTCATAGATTTAAGAATGTTCGTGAATCTCGTTCCCGGCGCCATATCTTCATGGACACCGGTTAATTACGCCGCTTCCGCCCAGACGCTCCAAGGGGTCTGGTCGGGGCAGCAACCTGCGGTGAGGAGACCGGGTGACTCTGGGTGTTGGGGGCGTGTCTTAACACTGCAACTCTGCATGTCTGCCTTCCGTCCCTTATAGGGCTTCTCGAAGGCGTGATGGCCTGAGGCATCCCGCGCTGGGTGCAGGGAACTGTATCACCTGAGGTTTTCCTCAGCTTCCCATGTTTAACACGGGGTATGCCGCGAGTTTAACGTCCAGCGGGGACGGCATCGGACTGATCAACACGAGAAGTGGATCAGATGACAGAACCCCTTGCGAGGAACCTCCGGCGCTGGGGCCAACACATGGGCGGCTTCCCGAGTGGAGTGGAGTTGAATGAAGTGGCATGACCCCACCGGGATGTGGCGGCCCAGATAAGGATCAGGATGGATGATGGAGTGAAGAGCTTGGACCCCGTAGGGGCTTCCTACGTACCGCGCGTTAGCGCGGATCAAAGTCAGCGTAGTTCGGACATGCAGTTTAACGTCATGCTGGACGTCGGCAAGCCGACTCACGAAGAGATCGAGGCCACCGGGCGGAGGGTTGAACTGAACCACCTCGCACAGAGGGGGATGGAATGGCCGGGTGGATCACGGTTTCACGTCATGCTGGACGTTGGCAAGCCGACTCATGAGGAGATCGAGGCTGCTGAACGGAGGATTGAACCGAACCACCTCGCACAGAGGGGGATGGAACGGCCGGGTGGATCACAGTTTCACGTCATGCTGGACGTTGGCAGAGAGAAATAGAAAAAGGAAGTGGGGAAGTGCAATGGAGATACACATGTGCAGTCCCCCACAAGAGCAGAATCATAGGTGAATCGACGCGAAGGTGAACCCGGGAGGGGTCCACGGATGGACGAACCGACGTGAGTACGACCGGGACGACCAGGTGGTGGGCTTGAACCTCGGAGAGGCTTCCTACGTACCCTGTTTAGGAGACAGGGATCAAAGTCCACGTTGTTCGTTCTGTTTGTAACACTATACCCCCGTGGGCGAAGGCCACTCCAATCCCAACATCCCTGCAGAGACGCGCGGGTGGGGGCCACATCCAAACCGGGAGGACCCTGCGTGCGAGACACGGGATCAGGTGATGCGGACGGTTTAACGTCTTGCCGGACGAAGTACAGTTTAATGTCATGTGTTGAGGACGAAGCGGACGGTTTAACGTCTTGCCGGACGAAGTACAGTTTAACGTCATGTGTTGAGGACGAAGCGGACGGTTTAACGTCTTGCGGGACGAAGTACAGTTAACGTCGTGTGTTGAGGACGAAGATGCTTTGCAGTTTAACGTCTTGCAGCGCGGATGATATGCTAGGCAGTTTAACGTCGTGCAGCTTGGACGTGGTGCAGTTTAGCGTCATGCAGGACGAATGCTGAACAGTTTAACGTCTTGTAGCTCGGACGAAGATGCTTGGCAGTTTAACGTCTTGTCGCGCGGACGAAGATTCTTGGCAGTTTAATGTCTTGTCGTGCGGATGAAGATGCTTGGTAGTTTAACGTCTTGTCGCGCGGATGAAAGTGTAACGCCGCCAATGGGTTCGTGTCACTTCGCGCGAGCCTGGAGGGCCGCACGGGAAGACAACGCACGGTGCGGGCACCTGGGATGAAGATCATCGGGCGCCACGCAGGCGGGTACCCTCAGGGGGTCAAAGGGGGTGACCTCGGCAGATTGCGCGCAAAAGGGAAGCATGGCGCGCAATACCGTGGGCCGGCGCGCAAACGGGCGGGCTGGCGCGCAATTGGGCCAGCGCTTTGCACGCAGATGATTGAGATTGCGCGCACCGGGCTTCGGATAGCGCGCGGGGGCAACGGCTCATTCTTTGATGAATGGCCACTTTAAAACGGGGGGTGCGCGCAATCGGGCCGGATTGCGCGCACCCCGGGGGCAATTGCGCGCAAGAGACTTCTTTTGCGCGCGAAGGCCTTTGGGTGAAGAATTATTCAAAGGAAAGGAGCCAAAGGGATTGCGCGCGAAGGCGAACCCCGAGGCTTTCTTGCGCGAAAGAAAGGAGGTTACCTGAAGATCGGCATTTCGCGCGGAAGGGGTTGGATTGCCCGCACGAGAGACCTTCGAATTCCGGCAACCTTCAAAACGTCGGGGGTCGCCTTATATTTATAGGCAACCCCAGGCGCGGAATCCGGTTCGCGGGCGCGGAATTCTCTTCGCGGGCACGGAATCGGGCCCGGCGCGCAAGGGAGTCGCGCGGGCAACGGGCGCGCAAAATTGCGCGCCGGCCCAGCGCATTGCGCGCATCCCGGGAGGTTTGCACGAGGAACTCCAACTTTGCGCGCGACTCTCCAAAATTCCGCGCAAGGCTTCCGGGCCCTCCGAAACGGGCTTCCGACTCCAAATATGACCTCGCTTCCCGCATCCGGAGCTTCGTTTGGGAACAACGGACTTTTCCGGCGTCTACAAAAGCCCCCCCTCGGAATCTGATCGGCGAGAGGTCGCAACGATCGGGTTCCGAGGGAGACGCCGGAATGCCGAAGTCCTGGGTGGCGCGGGACTGTGGCGCGCAAAAAGGGGCGTCGGGCGCAAAATTCGCCGGTGCGGTCGAGCAAAGCGCTTTCCGCGTAGCGCGGACTCCCGGCCTTGCCTATAAATAGGGGCCCTGGGTCCCCCGCACCGTACACTGGCCTTCCGCGCGATAAGCATTTGAGCTCTCGTGCGCGAAATTGCCCTTTCCGGCGCGGAATTCACCCGTTCATCGCGCAAAACTTTCCGGATTTCGGCATGTCTTTGCGTGAATACCCGGGGTTTTACGCGACAGACTTCCCGATTGCGCGCCGTCCACTAGGATTGCGCGCCAACTCCCAAACTTCTCTGCCAGCCTCATCCGATTCTGCACGCTTCATCCCTTAACCCGCACGACTCCCAGAGCTTCTGAGATGGCCGCGAATCAAGGGTATGAGGGGGATGCCGCCACTCGCAGAGCTGAGATGGCGACGAACGAGGAGGTCTACGGAGCCAAGGAGATTGTTTCCAACAATCAATCCTTGTTCGACTTGCTGACGCCGGCCCAGAAGACATATCCGCTGTTGGACAACCTGCCGCTCTGGAACTTTGGCATCCTAGATGAGGTTCCGGTGCCAGGGTTCGAGGTTGATGCGCCACGGACCTGGGTGACTCGGGAGGACGATCTTCCCCGCTATAACATCACCAACAATGGGCATCCTGCCAGGGAGACCAGGCACTTAGATGTCTATGTCCTGAACCCGAGGACGCGAACCATCGTCAGAAGTGAGCCTACTGCGGAGAACTCTCCAGCCCTCTACTCGAGCACATATCGCCAGAGTGTCACTGACGACACCAAGGGCTGGCTGAAGGACTGGGACTTGCGGTCTGGGGGCAATTTCACCAGTGAGTGGGCCTGGGCGTTCTGGGTACGCCAAACTTGCGATCACTTCGCGGAGGAGCTGCGGTACATCGGCCTGTTTGAGGCGGTGTGGACGTCGCAGTTCCACTTCTACCAGCAGTCCGAGCTCGGGCCGGAACTGTTCACCCGCTGGTCCCCGGATACCAACACCTTCCATCTTCACCATGGGGAGGTTAGCATCGGCCTCTGGGACATCCACTGCATCGGAGGTATCCCGCTGGAGGGTTACCAATACGATGAGTTCCAGCCTCCGAAGAACATCTGGGAAGACAGGTCACGGACTCCCATTCTGACATGGCATCTGCTTGACCTGGCTACGCAGCGGCTCGGGATCAAGGACTTCCACAAGGACATAGCCTACAAAGAGTGGTTCGGCCAGTTCTTGGAGCATGATCCGGCGGTCAAGATGCCAGGCAGGGGGAAGCGGTGCCCGACCGCGGCTCAGAGGAGCCGGAACGAGTCGTACTGGCGGGTCCTGGAGACGGGCGACTACCGCTCATGGGGGTACCGCGTCATCGAGGCCCGGGACCCAAATATCCGGTACGCGGCGTTCCTGGCCGCCTTTCTGAGTGGGTGACTCCTGCCAGTGCGGGACACGAGAATGGGTGTCCGTCCGGCGACACTGGCGATGGCGGGCGCCATGGCTGCCAATAAAAGATACAACCTCGGGGTCCCAGTGCTGGCTAAGCTGTACGCCATCCTGGGACGCATCTCGCGAGGGGGGTCTCCACGAAGGATCTGCGGGCCCTTCCAATTCTTCCACGGCTGGGTGGCTGCTCACCTTGGTGGGTACACGTTTCCGAACGCCATCATTCCTCCGGGCAACGGCCTGCGACCCTCCCTGCTGAACATTGCGGGGGTCGCTCCGATGACCCTAAATGAGGAGGGCGTGAGGATTCGGATTGGCAATCATGCCAATTTCAACTTCAGCCCGTTCCCCACTCCCGTTGGCCAAATGATCGACAAAGGGCAGGGTCCGCTGGAGCAGCACGAGTACTTCCTGAACATGCGGGGTGGGGTGATCGTGGCTCGGATCGACGGGAAGGTGATCTGCGAGCCCTACGTGCCAACCCGGTTCGCCAGGCAGTTCGGGTGCCTTCAACGGATGCCGAAGAGGGTATTCACTGTTGTCCGGGAGGAGACGAACCCTGGCGTCCTTCGCCAGATGTGGCTGATGTTCGCCGCCTTTGGCTCTGGCGACGTCATCACTCTCCCTCCTACCGGGGTCGACGCAGGCTTGGAAACCGAGTACGCCGAACACTGGGCCATCGCGTACCCCGAGGGGCTTCTACGGAAGCCAGTTCGGCGGCTCGAGGTCACCCGTGCGGAGACCGGGCGTCAAGGAAGGAGGCGAGGCGCCGCCACACGGGGGAGAACGGAGGCGCGCCAAGCAGCGGAGCCGGCGCGAGCAGGGACTTCGGTGGCGGGCACATCGCAGGCTGCCGCTACGACCTCGGCGCCCAGAGAGGGGGCACGTGCGGTGGTCGAAGAGCGGCCCGGGAAGCAGGTAAGGCGTCTGCTCGAACCCTCCCACGATGCAGTCTTCCCGGCGCTGTGATCGGCCTGGATGACCCTGCGGCAGTCACTGGGGACCGACGCCATCTGGCGAAAGATACTCAGAGAAGGAATCCATCTGCCAGAGGTCGGGCGCCTCCAGATCGCCGACAGGGTGGACTTCAACCGGCAGTATGCGTATCTGACGGCCATGGACGAGTACGCCTGCCAACGTGGTCAGCGTGCGGAGCCATCCCTTCTGGTGAAGGTGATGCTCGGTCTAGAGCCCGCCCCAGAACAGATGCCGCCGGGGGAAGACGACAGTAGAAATGACTCCGAGGAAGAGGAGGAGACGGGGGAGGATGAAGGCTCCGAGGGAAGGTCCCATCAGGGGAGCCCGCGGGAGAGCGGCGAGGTGGCCGGCTCTGACAATGTTGATGTCACTGAGCTCCTCGAGGTCCGCTTCTATCCCTACTCAACCTGCTTCATCCATTCTCTTATGCAGCTTCTAACCCATTTCTCCACCTTCCTCAGGAGCGCATGGATGTTGGTCAGGCGTCCTCAGCGGGAGTAGGAGAGGCGCCAGCAGGACAAGGCGGGGGCCAGACACCCATTATTGAATTGACAAGCGCGGAAGGGTCCCCTGCTGCAATTGTTCCTGCGGCGGCCGGGGCAGCGGAAGATGACGCTCTGAACTCCCGTAAGTCTCCTTACTTTACTGCTGGTGCTTGCCATTGACGATCCGTGACTAACCACAGCATGCCCTGCGCAGTGATCTCAACACTGGAGGCTCGTCGGGCTGTCGAACCCGGGCCATCCACGAGTGGACCGGTGGCAGACATGCCACCTGCTCCGGAACAGACTTCCCACACCGAGCCGGCCCCACCAACTGCTGATCAAGGGGCTGCAGACGCCGGTGGTGCTGACATCGGAGAGAGGTCGGGGGCTGACGAGGGTGTCAACGCCACTGGGGAGGGAGAAGAAGGTCGCCCAAATGTTGGGGAACCTATCCCCCGTGAGGACATCCCAGGGGCGGACCCTGCAGCAGACCTGCTGGCTGCCTTCCCTGCCTACCGGCCTGCCGACCCTGAGGAGATGGACGACTCAGACGCGGAGGCGGTCTAGGAGAGCCGGATAACGCGCCGCAGGGGGTGGAAGTGCATCCAGCGCTTCCTCAAGCGACCCCCATCGGAGTGGTTGGGGCGCATGGGATCGCTTCAAACCTGGCTGCGCTTCCTGTGTGCCGGGGGAGCTGATGCTCAACGCCTCCATCTGACGGTCCGTGATTTCATGGCCGAAAAGATGCGCGAGAGCCGCCGGCGTGCCGACGTCGCACAATGTCGGGACATGTCGGAGAACACGCGGGCGCTCTTCGTGGCGGAGCAGGAAGTCCGGCGTCTCGAAGGGCAGGCGGCAGAGAAGGAGGACTTCATTGCAACATGCACTGAGCTTGTGGAGCAACTAACGGCCCAGCTGGATGACGCCCAGGTACAGCTGACGGAGGCGGGCCAACAGATGGTCACACTTCAAGTCGAGCAGGAGCGTGCACAGGCCATGATCGACGAACTGCGTGCTGCGACCGCCGACGAGGAGAGGGCACGCAGAGAGCGAGAAGCATCCCTGGAGGCCGCCAGCCAAAGGGTAGCGGCGTTAGAAAGACTTATCCAGCACGCTAATCCCTAGGGGCTTTGTTTTTGCCACTCCCAGAACATTTGCTTCCGCTACTCAATATTTCGATCCATTTGTATGAACCAATATATTTATCTACATCTTTTGGCTTAACATGCTCAACCACAATTCATTGTCTCGCGGGAGCGTTAACCAAGTTTCAGGCATCCGTAATTGGGCCTGGATTTCTAAAGAAAAGAGGGAGATCATTCCTAGGAAAGGAGACCTCAGACCTAATCAATGTATCATCCCCCCCAACTTGTTCCGACACACGAGCGGGACAACGCTAGGGGCGTTAAGATTTTATCCGAACATAGGGAAATGAGAAAGGGTGAATCGCAGGTCCCGAATTCAGAAATCCACGACGGTCGGCCTTCCAGGAAATGCCCAAGACGGAAAGCGGAGAATGGATCAATCGACCATACTACTGCAATAGACGGACCGAAGGTCATATTTGCAGGAGGCGGATCACATGTCATCATCGATGCCGCTTTGGGGGTTCCTTCAGACACAAGGGTGAAAATCCAGATCAACAGGGCATGCGAAGCGTGGGGCGAAGTGATGATTTGTTCGGACAGAATCCAACGCTCCCAAAATTGCGCCACCGTGGGGAAAGCATATTAGACGGATGCACTAATCTAGCCGTGAATCACCTCAATTCTCAGACAGAACCTCTTTGACGAGGAAACTGTCGCTTCCCATCATTGCAATGGGGCATCCCGAGCTGAATCGGGGAAAATATCACAATCGCACCACTCTACCAGAAGCCAGGCCAGATGGCCGGCGACGAGGAGGGGCGGGACTTAGCGATCCCTAAGGCTGGACCCGAGTCGAGATGTCCGGGCGTTCCTACGTACTCCATCAGGCTGGAGATCAAGCCACACGTAGTTCTGAAAGTGCAGTTTTAACGTCATGCGGGACGTAGAACCCCGTTTGGGGAGATCTTAGTTTAAGGTCGTAGAGCTTGGACCAAAGGGGCAGATCTTAGTTTAAGGTCTTAGAGCTCGGACCATGAGAACCTCAAAGCACGCTGCATCGTGGTCCCATCCCCTGGATATGCAAAGATGCACTGAGGGATAGTGTCAAGAGTGCCGAGATTTTTCCTGGTCAGAATGGGGGGTGGAAAATGTAATGTGAATCATGCGGCCATTCACTCAAGGACTGGGGGCACCGGCGTAACTATATGGGAGTACTGCCGACCGTGGCGGAAAATAAGCATCCATATCGCACTGACCGTTGATGGAATGAGGCAGCAAACGAGCATCAACCGCTCAAGCGCAGGATTCATATCGATTTGCTACCCGAGGCCCTTGGGGGGCACCAGCCCGAGTCGGTGGGAGAGCACTGAGGCATTGTGTCCAGACCGCTCACGGGGGCTCCACCCTGGGCATAGGCGATGGGTCCGAATGAAAGGGAGCACGAAGCCTGAAAAGTGGAAGGAACCTGACCAAGCTGAACCTGACCCTCCTGGCAATAAACCAGAGTACTCTTGACACCGGTGGACCACTGCAAGGGGTCGAGGGACACGCCTTGAGGGTGACCCGAAGGCGGCGGATTCCCCAGAGAAGGGGGGAATCTTTAAGAGGTGGGGGCTGGACCCGAAGTTTCAAACATCCGGGCGTTCCTACGTATCCCATAAGGATGGGAATCAAGCCACACGTAGTTCTGGAAGCGCGGCGCAACACAATCGGGCACCAGCGCGGGGAGGGGTGCGGGTCTGGCCCTCGCACCCAGAAGAAGCGGCATTTGATATTTCTTGTTTGTCCTTAAAGATGGATGGTTTTTCTTTGTGCAGCGACATGCCTGTGATTAGGAAATCCCTGGCGTCGCCACAATAATCAAGACATGAAAGGCATTGACAAATGGCGTGGTTAGTAACCAGCGCCCAACGTGAGTGTCCTCTGAGGAGAACATCACGATGCAGTGCCGTTTCTCGTCGGGCGGCCAAGACGATCACAGTTTACGGTCGTGTGGTAGGACCAGACAACACAGTTTAAGGTCGTGTGGTTCGGACCATGGAGGAACCCGCTTATTGCGATATGGCGGACTCAGCGGAGGTGGGAACATACCCAGCCCTGCGGTCACGCACGATTCCAGGAGAAGAATCTTGGGATAGGGGCCTGCGTATGTCCATCACCCGAGGGGCAGAGATGCTAGCCTCCAATTATACTGGGCCCAGAACGCGATTGTTCGGGCGACTCCTTCCTCCTTATGGGGACGAGGGTCCAGCTACACATGGCCCTTAGGGAGGACATCAGCATATATCCTTGGTGCTCAGATCGCGGGAGCCTCGAAAGACACCATTACCCTGGTTGGCCTGCCTAACGTGTAAAGGTGTACTACAGGTCAGTATGAAGAGAGTGTCGAGATTCCACTACAACGCACAAAGGCGGAGTGTGATGAGGACTGCGCAACCAATGTTCAGAGCCTGAAAGAGCCTACATGGCGATCAAGGACGTCGCTGACCATATTCGCAACACAACATCCGATCGCGTCAGCCTAGGATGGGGCAAGCAAACGAGCATCAACCGCTCAAGCGCAGGATTTATATCGATTTGCGGCCCAGGACCCGCCAGTAAATCAACCCGGAGCGGTAGGAGAGCACTGAGGCATCATACCCAAACCGCTAACGAGGATCCCTTTGAGTGAAGGCTCGAACAAGAGGAAGCGCGCGGCCCGACAAGCAACACAGGACTTGTCGGGATTGAATCCGACACCACGGGTCATAGACCGAAGTACCCAAAACATGTTAACAGATCACCGGAAAGGGTCGGAGGACTCATCCTGAGAGAAACCAAAAGACAGCAGATCCCCGTGATCAACCAAGATACGGGGCTGGACCTGAGACACAAGCGTCCAGGCGGTCCTACGTATCCCATAAGGATGGGAATCAATCCGCACGTAGTTCTTGAAAGGCAGTTTAACGTCATGCAGGACGAAAAGAGAAAGGGGGGAGCAGAAGGCATCCCCAAACGTGGGGGGCGTACAGCGTGGCGATCAAACCGATGTGAATGAGGGCATAGCCCCGCGTTCACACCATACGCCGCACACCCGGAGGCAACTGGGCCAAGGGCCCGAGATGGGATGGCAATTTCTGAAGGATGGGGCTGGGCCTGAAACATGAATGTTCAGGCGGTCCTACGTATCCCATAAGGATGAGAATCAAGCCGCACGTAGTTCTTGAAAGGCAGTTTAACGTCACGCAGGATGATGATGCTTGGCAGTTTAACGTCTTGCAGCGCGGACGTGGTACAGTTTAACGTCATGTTGGACGAGTGCTGAACAGTTTAACGTCTTGTAGCTTGGACGAGGTGCAGTTTAGCATCATGCAGGACGAATGCAGTTTAACGTCGTGCGGGACGAACTGCAGTTTAACGTCGTGCGGGACGAAATACAGTTTAACGTCGTGTTGGATGAAGATGCTTGGCAGTTTAACGTCTTGCCGCGCGGACGAAGTACAGTTTAACGTCGTGTTGGACGAAGATGCTTGGCAGTTTAACGTCTTGCCATGCGGACGAAGTACACTCAGGCAAAGTACTACTTGAGGAACCTAGCGTTGGTGGGAGGAGTGACACGCTCACCATCCATAGTTGCTAGGGAGTACGCGCCATTGGGATAGACTTTGTGGACGACAAGAGGTCCCTCCCACTTGGGCTCCAACTTGGGTGGCTTCCTACCGGGGATCATTGGCGCTCTCAGGGCCAGCACTAGGTCACCCTGCAGGAAGGAGCAGAGGCGAACCTTCTTATTGAAAGCTCGAGCCATCCTGCTCTGATGCCTCTCCAAGTTGTGCAAGGTGCGAAGTCTATTCTCATCCAGTGCTTCCAACTCGACTAGACGGGCTTCAGCAGCTCTGTCCGGCGCTTGCTGGTCGTAGACCGCAGTGCGCAAGGACGGTAACTGGATCTCGATGGGCAGGACGGCCTCAGCTCCATACACCAGGGAATAAGGGGTCATCTGGGTGGAATTGCGAGTCGTCGTCCGATAAGCCCAGAGGGCGTTGGGGAGCTTGTCCGGCCAACTCTTCTTGTTCTGACCAACCATCTTTTGCAGAATGTTAGAGAGGGTCTTGTTAAACGCATCAATCTGTCCATTCGCCTGCGCATGATAGCGAGAGGTATGGTTCGAGCGAATGTTATACTTGGCGTCAAACCTCTTCAACTCAGCTGCTCGGAAATTGGCTCCGTTATCCGTGAGGATAGCGTGAGGCACTCCAAATCGATGAATGATGTTGGAGGTCACGAAGTCAGCGATCGAACAGGATTTGACCTCTCTGAGCGGAATCACCTCTGCCCATTTGGAGAAGAAGTTTGTAGCGGTCAAAATGAACCGGCACTGGCGAGCCGTCGCCGGCGGGTAAGGTCCCACAACGTCCATCCCCCAGACTGCAAAGGGCCAAGAATACCTGGTGGTATGGAGAGGCTCCGGTGGCCGATGCACAAAGTTCGCATGAACCTGGCACGCATGGCACCTCCTGGCATACTCGATGCAGTCATGGATCATGGAGGGCCAGAAGTATCCCAACCTCCGAATCTGGTGGGACAGCTTCGGCCCAGTCTGATGGGCACCGCATGAACCAGCATGAACCTCTTGCATGACTCGTGGGATCTCAACTCCCTGAAGGCAACGGAGGAGAACGCCATCAAATCCGCGCCTATAGAGGATCTGCTCCAGGCCGGGACTGCTCTGGAGGACAAACTGCGATGCGCGGCGTCGAACTCGCTCGCGCTCGGCCCGATCCGATGGGAGAATGCCATGTTGGAGGTACTCAACCAAAGGCGTCCTCCAATCAGGGGCTGGTTCGACTGCCATATCTGGGGTACTCGGGGCTCCGGGCATAGGGGCAACCGTGGTGAGATTACTTACCGACGGGCCGCGATCTCCTTCCGAGATAACGGGAGCGATGAGCCTGCGGTGCGTCACGCGGACGATCAGGTTATCCTGTTCAGGCTCTGCAAGTGATGCAGCAAGGCTGGCCAAAGCATCTGCTCGACCGTTCTGCGACCGGGGAATATGGACAATTTCTGGCCGAGAAGGGAACTGGGCCATCAGAAGGAGGGTTCACTCCAGCAACGGCACAAGTTCCGGCTTCCTGACAACATAGTCGCCATTGATCTGCTTAACGACCAGCTCAGAGTCTCCTTTCACACACAGATGGGGCACGTCGATCTCGAGAGCTAACTCGAGGCCGGTGATGAGGGCATGGTATTCCGCCTCATTGTTGGTACAACCCTATGACAACAAGAAAGAGTATGGCAGCACGACTTGTTCCGGGGTAATGAAGACGATACCCAAGCCCACTCTGTTGAGCTTAGGATTATCAAGTCTTCTACCGGTGGGGCTCCGGGAGGCACCGTCAAAGTGTATCTGCCAGCATGGATCGGCATGATCGACCGAGAGAATGGCCTCATCAGGAAAGCCTAGATCCAGCGGCTGATCCGCGGAGGTCGGGTGAGCAGCCAGAAAGTCTGCCAATGCTTGCCCTTTGATGACCTTCTGAGACACATACCTGATGTCGAACTGCTGGAGAATCACAGCCCACCACGCTAGACGGCTAGTCAACATAGGCCGGCTCAGGATATATTTCAACGGGTCTACCCGAGAAACCAACTGTACCTCATGGTGCTGCAAGTAGTGCCGTAATTTCTGTACGGCAAATACGAGCGCCAGGAAGCTCTTCTCTATGGGGGAATACCTGACTTCCGCATCGAGGAGCATGCGACTGAGTTAATAGAGGCTATTCTCTATTCCCTCGTTGTTCTTCTGGGCGAGAAGGGCACCCAGGGACCGTTCCAGGGCGGTCACATAAAGGACCAGCGGCTTCCCGGATACAGGCGGCATCAGAACCGGAGGTTGCAGCAGGTACTGCTTGATTTCCTCGAAAGCGGTCTGACACTCTTTATCCCATACATAGGTGGCACCTTTCTTCATGAGCCGAGAAAAGGGCTTACACTTGCCGGCCAGATTCGCGATGAATCGGCGTATATAGGCTAAGTGGCCTTGGAACCCTTGCAGTTCCCGGATGTTACCTGGGGGGGGGGGGCATCTGGCTAATCGCCCTGATCTTCTCTGGGTCGATCTCAATACCCCGGTATCTTACCACAAATCCAAGGAACTTTCCGGAGGTTACCCCGAAGGCACACTTCAATGGGTTCATCTTCAGGCAGCGAGACCGGAGGAAGCCGAACACTTTCTCAAGATCTTTGAGATGGTCCTGACGCTGGCGCGATTTGACCACCAAGTCGTCGACTTAGCATTCCACCAGTGTGCCGAGGATTGGCTTGAATATGCAGTGCATCGCCCGTTGGTAGGTGGCACCTGCATTCTTCAGGCCGAAGGGCATGACCTGGTAACAAAAGATACCTTGGGGGGCCCTGAAGGCAGTGAACTCCTCATCCTCAGGGGCCATCCAGATTTGGTTGTATCCAGAGTATCCATCCATGAAGGAGAGGGATTGGAACCCTGCCGTGGCGTCAATCAACAGCTCTGTCACCGGAAGGGGAAAATCATCCTTCGGACAGTGGCGGTTGAGATCGCGGAAGTCGATGCAGACTCTGATCTGCCCGTTCTTCTTCCTGACCGGCACAATGTTGGCCAGCCATTTGGGGTACTGAACTTCCCTCACAAAGTTGTCTTTGATAAGCTTATCAACTTCGGCCTCAACCATGGCACCGTGGGACGGGTGCATCTTCCTGGGAGGCTGCTTGAACCCACGATGGTTCGCCGGGAGACCAAGGCGGTGGACGGCTACCTGAGGATCTAGCCCCGGCATCTCGTCATAGCCCCAAGCGAACACATCACGGTGCTGCCTGAGAAGGTCCACGTACTGCTGCCGCTCCTCAGAGGGCATGGCGGCACTGACCAATGTGGGTATTGGATCTGCTTCGGTTCCAAGGTTCACCTGTACTAACTCATGGACCGTGGCGGGGACGCCCTCCTCAAAGGCTGGGGGTGCGTCTTCCACATCCTCTCCACTCGGGGAGGGATCGTCCACGGGAGAGACTACGTTAGAAACTGCATTGGGGCTACCAGATCCTGCCGGGCCGCTGGTGCTGGCACGGGCGGTCGCGGTCATCTCATCAGGAGACTCACAGGGCGTCGAGACCATGGCTACGTCCAACCGTTGAATCGGGAGGACGTAAGCGTCATCCAAGCTTGCCCAGGGATCACTTGCAACAGCGACAGGCTCGACCTCACCTGCCAGGATCCGCTTATCCTTGCTCTTGTAATAGTCCGCGTCCAGATAGCGGGCTTCACATGAGGCAAAAGGAGAGGCATCTCCCTGAAGCACGCCTACTCGACCGTTAAGGGAGTATTTGAGGCATTGGTGGTATGATGAGGGAACCGCCGCGTGAAGGTGGAGCCATGGCCTGCCCATCAAAGCGTTGTACGCAGTGTCTTGAGAGACTACCATGAATTCGGTGTTGGCAACCAAGTCACCGAACTGGGTCTTCAAGCGTATCTTGCCGACCGGGGTTTGCTCGGTGCGGTCGTACCCCTAGATCCTGAGGTCGGAGGGGATCAAGTCATCCTCAGACAACCCCAATCTCCGGAGCGTCCGAGTTGGAATCAGGTTAATCCCGGACCCCGTGTTGACAAGACAGCGCCAGACTTCAAGGCCATTGAACTGGCCAGTAACATACAGCGGACGAATGTGTCCCTGTATAGGAGGGTCCTCATCCTTACCAGAGAACGAGATAACTGCCTGACATTCGGCGTCCTCGATCGTTTCGGCGTGAAAGGCCTCTGCAGCCGCAACCTCTGTCTCAAACTGGAGGGGGCTCTTCAGGGATTCAGCGAGCGCCTCGCGCATCTCAGATGACATGCGCAGAGCCTCAAGGATGGAGAGCCTTGCTGGGATGTCGGCCAAGTGCTTCAGGACATCATACTTTTTGGCCAAGCGCGAGCCCCTGGTTGCAGGAGGTTGCTCTGCGGTTGGAGGCATGACGGGCCTTGCCGGTTGGACCGGCGGCCGACTGGTGCTTGGCGCATCTCGCTGTTCATTGGTTGAAGCCCGGGAAGTAGTCACCGTACTGGGGTCAGGAGGCCGGGACGGACTTGCGGCAGGGCGGAGCTGATCGCGACGCGGCTGAGGCGGTTCTGCCTGATCCCACACCACAAACAGTGGAGGAGGCGAATCCGTCATCCCCGGATGGGGGGGCTGCGCACGCTGAGCTTGGTTTTGAGCCTGCTGCCTAGTCTCAGTGGTATTCACGGCCTGGCTGGAGGTACCAACTGCTGTGCCCCGGCGACTCCTGTTGTTGCGATTCCTCCGACGGTGGCGACGACCGGGGACACTAGGGAGGTCCACCTGGTGCTCCTCAGCGTCGGGAACCGAAAAGGGGTTTACCAGCTCGACGGTATTAACCGAAGCGTACCCAACACTGTCATCGGACGAATCATCCATCGCCGGGCGGATCCGAGGAGGGATCCCCATCTCCGGGGGCATGAAATCGCCGAGAGTGCGGGATAGTGGCGGAACTGGCGGGGCGCGCTCTTCCTTCTTGCGCCGCTGCCGTTTGCTCTTCTCGGAAGAGGCAGGCTGGGACGACGATGCCGAAGCAGCACCCGCAGATTCTGGGGGCTCAGGCTGATTCAAGCGCGCACAGATGATTCCATGGGCGCGAATGATCGTCTTGCGGGCCATCCAGTTTTTATACTTCTGGGATCCGCGGTCGGAGACCAGCTGCCATTCGTCCTCATTGCCGCTATCGTCATCTGATCCCACGAACACGCCCGCCACTTGTGCTGGAGCTGGGCCCAACCTGATTACATTGTTGTTAATATGGTCTTGGAGCCAATCCTTAAACACATAGCACCGCTGGATGGTGTGCCCCAGGGCCCGATGGTAAGGGCAGTAGCGGGGGTTATCCGTGAGATGTGCCTCCTCTGGCCTCCAACACTCAGGCAGTCGCACAATCCTCTGCTCCAGGGCGCTCCGGAAATAACCGGGGACCTGATCCTCGTGAAATGAGTAAGTCAGGTATCGCGGGCCCCTGGGAGCGTGGTCTTGACGAGGAGATGGAGGGACCTGCCGAGGAGGTGGACCCTGATTATCTCGCCTGGGTTGTGGCAGTACATTACGTGGAGGGGCCGGCCGGTTCTGGGGCTGCCACTGCTGGGCCGGGAACTGAGCCCGTGGAGGTGGATTCCTGTGAGGCTGTGGAGCTGGCCTCACCGGCAGCAGCTCCAACGGCCTGGGGGCCTCTATCTGGGCAACAGCAGCGGGCTCAGCCCTGCTGACTCTCCTTGCAGGAATCATAGGAGGCAGCGGGTGTGCCTGGCTGGCCTATTGCAGGGCTTCCTCAAGACGTTGAGCTTTGTCTGAGAAGTCCCTGAACCCTCCGGGGTAATTCTGAGTGATCAAGGAAGGGACCAGGTCGGTCTTGACGTTCCCGACGCACATTGTCAGCAACTGCTCCTGAGTCAATGGCATGTCAAGGGAATACGTGAGACCCTTCCATTGGGCGACGAAGTCCGCGACTCGCTCATCAGGCCTCTGCTTGCACTTGAAGAGGTCTGCGATACTCGTCTTCCGGGTCGTGGAACTGAACTGGTAGAGGAATTGTCTACGAAGGTCCTCCCAGCTAGTTATCGACCCGACGGGGAGCTGGCTGTACCAGACAAATGCTGGCCCTTCCAGTGTCTGGACAAAGCAGCGAAGCTTAGCGGCCTCTTGCTGCGCCGGAGTCCCCAACATAGGCCCGCACCTCGAGTTGAAATGGGCCAAATGTTGTGGCGGATCTCCAGTTCCGTTGAAGGGGGCGAAAGTGGGATTCCCGAATCCCGGAGGCGCCAGCATGTCATCCACCCATGCTGGGTATGGCTTGCCGTCCGGTGGGATCGCCACTTGCCGAGTCTCCAAGGCTTCCAAGTGGGCGATGAGTGCCGCCATCGGATCGTCCGAACATGGGTTCTAGTCCTGGAGAGGATCTCTAACCACGAGCGCATTGCATGGCCCTTCAATCGGGTCGTCGACCGGGTCATCGAACTCGGCAGCTCGTGGGATGGCGGGCGGAGCGGCCCTTGGGGCAGTAGGAGGAATCCGAGCGGGGTCTCTCAGGTAGTCACGCCGCTCGGGAGGGTGCGGTGAAACATACCGCGCCCTCTTTCCATAGGCGATGGCCTCTCCCCTGTCGGCAAACACAGCATAATCACGGTTGCCCGGGAGAGCCTCATCGAGGGGTGGTTGTTCCTGTCCCTGCTGTCCTGGCCTAGGATCACCGTAGTCAGGCCGCTGCTCTGCAGCGCGCTCGGTGAGGAGCTGGTCAACTAGCTTCTTCTGCTCGGCGAGCTGTTGACGTAGCATAGCCTTCTCGGGATCCTCATCCGCCCTCTGCATGGAGGCAGATGGGTCGGCGGGCTTTATAGCCCCGCCGTGCTCTTTACCTTTGCTGACGTTTCGGCTCAACGTCAGTGCTTCAGTGGGTGTGGGGAGACCCAGGAGGTTCCTCTGGTGATGAGTAACTCTCGCCGATGGATCCAACAACGTCTTGTCTTCGGGGGGAGAGCCCCCGTCGAGAAGTTCCAAGCTGCTCCCCTCCCCCGACAGGTCATCCATATTGACCGTTTCTGTCCCTGGGGATATACCCTCAGGGCCACCCAGTAAATCGGGCTGTCGGCGAATCGCACTGAAGCATAGGGCAGCGTACTGCCCCCATCCACGGATATACATGTGGGGAGTGGCTCCCTCGATAACCTTGCGGAGTACTTGAAAACACTCAACGCATCGTTGTTGGAGGGCCTCGTGGTGTTCAAATGACCCGGGGTGCCGAACCGCGGGGAGCGTGGCCAGGTCAATTTGACGGCACTGCTCACCAATATCCTCCAGGTGTGCTTGAATCCCGGGATATGGCATTTGTAGGTGGTGAAGACGGGAGTGAGTCTCCCGGAGAGTTCGGCGGAAGCATTCGAACTCGTCCGGGGTGAGTGATTCAGGTGCATCAAAGTCCGGTCCAGCGACTGGCCAAAACTTCTCAGGGAAGTGGCCCTCTGCAAGGATGGTCCAGAATCTCCACGACTCAAACTCGGGACCCAGGCCTCCTTGGTCCTCTTCAACGACTGGGAATGGATGGGGAACCGGCAGTGGTGCCGAGGCGGGCCACCGGGCCGACGGGCTGGCCGGCGGTGAATACGGCGAGCAGGCCGATTGGCCTCCATATCCCGGGCCGCCCTCTGAGGGTGGCAGTGCCCCAGCTACCACATCACGATAGGACGGGCCGGCGATCGAACATCCTGCCATAGCGTCGGTGCTTGCCGAGGGTGCACTAGATCGTGGTTCGACCGTCGGTCCCCAGAAAAAGTCTCCGGCTTCTCCGATCGAGGCGGAAGGCGCTTCCGGAGGGGCCGGTACCAACCGCAAGCTTGATCCTTAGGGGTCTACCAGGCCCTCACTACTCCGGATATACCTTCGGAGAGAAGCAGGGATTGTATCGATCTCGCTCTCGGGAAGTACGAGGCTGACGTGCCACATTCCTACCCCTGCCCCTAACTGGAGGGATCGGGGGGAGGGCTCCATCGTCGAATCATACTCCGCCTCTGTATCAGAGAAACGAACCGGTCAGATCTCTGTCCGGAATTCCGTAACATTCTTCCCTCGGCGTCGACGCCTCGCCTTCCTGCCCCTGGGTGGTTCTTCGGGGCATGGCTGATCTCTATCCTGGCGTCCTCCGGCCGCACTGGTGCTGGGGCCAAGAGGACTGGAAACCAAGGTGCGAGGAGCACCGGGACAGATATCAAAGGGGACGCGGGGAGAGATGATTCCGGGCAGTCCTTCGGGCCGGGATCGGAAGGTGGGGTGACCCATGCCTCTTGGACCGGCCACACGGAGTAGACCCTGTTGGTGAATAGCGCTACCGCGAGGTGGTCCGCGGTGGCTATTGCCTGTACCAGCAACCGGGAGAGTCAACCCAACCTGCCTTTGGGGCGGTCGGGGCATCGATCCAGGTCGGGCATAGAAGTGCCCCTGCTCAGGATGCGCAGAGGCCTGGTGACTGGAGCCAGCAGTGGCTTGAGCCAACGTGGCCGCGGTTGCTAGGGCCCCAAGGTGGGAATCCTCTTCCGCTCGTGCCCGACGTTGGCGTCGGGACAAACGAGTCGGGATGAGCGGCGCGGGCAGGTGGAGAGTCCGTTCTTCGACTTGAGAGGCCTGGCGGCGATGTCGCCGTGGCCTGACAGGAGCCCTTATCGCGGATCCCTGGAGCGAATCTCGGATAGGGTGGTCCCGGACATCTTCCACCTCATCCGCATAGGGGAAGGAGTTGTCGGAGTGCTCCGGGGATAAGCTCCCGAAGCGGTTGGACGTCGAGGTAGGCAGCGGTGCCTCCCTGCACGGCCCTCGGGGGCGGCGTTGGTGGCGAGGTGCAGCTTCCTCGAGGTCTAGGCGAGCCATGTCCCTGGTGGGGATGACTCCCTCTTCCTCATATCTCCGCACCAAGTTGTTGATCACCCTTCTCTGGATGACCTCCGAGGGGGAGAGAGGGCGTGGTTTCCCCGCAGCTGCGGCTGCTGGGACGGCCGTGGAACGGGCGGGACCGCGCGGAGGAGCCACGTCGGTGTTTCCCCTACCCCTGCGCCAGTGGGCGGGCGGCGACCGGGCACTGGATTGGGCGACCTGATTTCTGAAAGCAGGGAGAAGAACCCATTAATACTGACAGGAAAAGGAATCGACAACCAATCATTAGCGCCATGACGCCTTCCGTGGGGGGACCCAGGCCATCGACGTCGTGAGACGGAGTGCCCGATTTCCCTTCCCCAGCCCCTGGCGGGTAAAACTGAATGCTCGGTCGAGCAGCATGCTGGTCTTCCAACACCTCTGAAAGCCATCGGTCTTCGTATTGAGGAGAAGAGATTCACGTCGGGTTCACCATTTTTCTGTTTCGGTGCGGATGTACGTCGGGTTTCTGTCCCGACGCTGTTCCGCCAGGACGCGTTCGCGCGTGCACCCGTCGACCCGAGGGGATGGGCGCGCGCGGCTTGTGGTCCCGCAGTCCCGCTTTCCAAAGGCGGGCGACATCCGTCCCTTGTTCAGGGGAGTCTTCTCCTTGATCGAAACCGGGATGATGGGATGTCGGCTCCTCCTTCCGTGGACGTCTCCTCAGAACTCGTTGCCTAATCCGGGTCTCCCTCATAGATTTAAGAATGTTCGTGAATCTCGTTCCCGACGCCATATCTTCATGGACACCGGTTAATTACGCCGATTCCGCCCAGACGCTCCAAGGGGTCTGGTCGGGGCAGCAACCTGCGGTGAGGAGACCGGGTGACTCCGGGTGTTGGGGGCATGTCTTAACACTGCAACTCTGCATGTCTGCCTTCCGTCCCTAATAGGGCTTCTCGAAGGCGTGATGGCCTGAGGCATCCCGCGCTGGGTGCGGGGAACTGTATCACCTGAGGTTTTCCTCAGCTTCCCATGTTTAACACGGGGTATGCCGTGAGTTTAACGTCCAGCGGGGACGACATCGGACTGATCAACACGAGAAGTGGATCAGATGACAGAACCCCTTGCGAGGAACCTCCGGCGCTGGGGCCAACACATGGGCGGATTCCCGAGTGGAGTGGAGTGGAATGAAGTGGCATGACCCCACCGGGATGTGGCGGCCCGGATAAGGATCAGGATGGATGATGGAGTAAAGAGCTTGGACCCCGTAGGGGCTTCCTACGTACCGCGCGTTAGCGCGGATCAAAGTCAGCGTAGTTCGGACATGCAGTTTAACGTCATGCTGGACGTCGGCAAGCCGACTCATGAAGAGATCGAGGCCGCCGGGCGGAGGGTTGAACCGAACCACCTCGCACAGAGGGGGATGGAACGGCCGGGTGGATCACAGTTTCACGTCATGCTGGACGTTGGCAAGCCGACTCACGAGGAGATCGAGGCTGCTGAACGGAGGATTGAACCGAACCACCTCGCACAGAGGGGGATGGAACGGCCGGGTGGATCACAGTTTCACGTCATGCTGGACGTTGGCAGAGAGAAATAGAAAAAGGCAGTGGGGAAGTGCAATGGATATACACATGTGCAGTCCCCCACAAGAGTGGATTCATAGGTGAATCGACGCGAAGGTGAACCCGAGAGGGGTCCACGGATGGACGAACCGACGTGAGTACGACCGGGACGACCAGGTGGTGGGCTTGAACCTCGGAGAGGCTTCCTACGTACCCTGTTTAGGAGACAGGGATCAAAGATCACGTAGTTCGTTCTGTTTTAACACTATACCCCCGTGGGCGAAGGCCACTCCAATCCCAACATCCCTGCAGAGACGCGCGGGTGGGGGCCACATCCAAACCGGGAGGACCCTGCGTGCGAGACACGAGATCAGGTGATGCGGACGGTTTAACGTCTTGCCGGATGAAGTACAGTTTAACGTCGTGTGTTGAGGACGAAGCGGACGGTTTAACGTCTTGCCGGACGAAGTACAGTTTAACGTCGTGTGTTGAGGACGAAGCGGATGGTTTAACGTCTTGCCGGACGAAGTACAGTTTAACGTCGTGTGTTGAGGACGAAGATGCTTGGAAGTTTAATGTCTTGCAGCACGGACGATATGCTAGGCAGTTTAACGTCGTGCAGCTTGGACGTGGTGCAGTTTAGCGTCATGCAGGACGAATGCTGAACAGTTTAACGTCTTGTAGCTCAGACGAAGATGCTTGGCAGTTTAACGTCTTGTCGCGCGGACGAAGATGCTTGGCAGTTTAACGTCTTGTCACGCGGACGAAGATGCTTGGCAGTTTAACGTCTTGTCGCGCGGACGAAAGTGTGACGCCGCCAATGGGTTCGTGTCACTTCGCGTGAGCCTGGAGGGCCGCACGGGAAGACAACGCACGGTGTGGGCACCCGAGATGAATATCATCGGGCGCCACACAGGCGGGTACCCTCAGGGGGTCAAAGGGGGAGACCTCGGCGGATTGCGCGCAAAAGAGAAGCATGGCGCGCAATACCGCGGGCCGGCGCGCAAACGGGCGGGCTGGCGCGCAATTGGGCCAGCGCTTTGCGCTCAGATGATTGAGATTGCGCGCACCGGGCTTCGGATAGCGCGCGGGGGCAACGGCTCATTCTTTGATGAATGACCACTTTAAAACGGGGGGTGCGCGCAATCGGGCCGGATTGCGCGCACCCCGGGGGAAATTGCGCGCAAGAGACTTCTTTTGCGCGCGAAGGCCTTTGGGTGAAGAATTATTCAAAGGAAAGGAGCCAAAGGGATTGCGCGCGAAGGCGAACCCCGAGGCCTTCTTGCACGAAATAAAAGAGGTTACCTGAAGATCGGCATTTCGCGCGGAAGGGGTTGGATTGCGCGCACGAGAGACCTTCGAATTCCGGCAACCTTCAAAACGTCGGGGGTCGCCTTATATTTATAGGCAACCCCGGGCGCGGAATCCGGTTCGCGGGCGCGGAATTCCCTTCGCGGGCGCGGAATCGGGCCCGGCGCGCAAGGGAGTCGCGCGGGCAACGGGCGCGCAAAATTGCGCGCCGGCCCAGCGCATTGCGCGCATCCCGGGAGGTTTGCGCGCGGAACTCCAACTTTGCGCGCGGCTCTCCAAAATTCCGCGCAAGGCTTCCAGGCCCTCCGAAACGGGCTTCCGACTCCAAATATGACCTCGCTTCCCGCATCCGGAGCTTCGTTTGGGAACAACGGACTTTTCCGGCATCTACAAGTACCACTTTTTACATCGGAATAGCCTCCTCTGCGTCTCGATCTAACCACATTATGATGAGGGAAATTTTTTGGGTCTTGAAAATTTGAAAAATGGAAGTCAAATACTCCCATAAATTTGGAAAAGGAAGGGGAAAAAACTGATTGAAGACTTGAATAAAAAATATTTAGTAGAGAAAAATCTCAAAAGGAAAAGAGACTGGGTTGTGAAGGGAAAATATCCTTTATATATAACTTCTCTATATAGTGGACCACACCGACAACCATCCATGAACTATCTATGAACCAAATGGTTTGCAGGAAGTAGATTATGACACTGGTCCCCTACGAACGATGTTGTTAATGAAATAGATATGGTGAAAATCTCCCCACATACCATTTTCCACAGACTAAGATGGTTTCCAGGTAAGGAAAAATGAATGGTGTCTAGGGATGCGTACCATCATAGTATGCGTCTAACTCCCCCACCCTCATAGAAATACACTATGCAAGGGAAACCCCATCCCTCATGAGAAAATGGTATGTGGAATGGGGGTATTCTTGGGTGATCCATCCCCTCGATCCAACCATTTCCTTCTATTTCTGTCACATCACTCATAGTCCCTCCAAAAACCAATCCAATGGAATTAGGCCAAAGACCCTTCTAAAGGCACTAGAAACATATGATAGAACCATCAGGCACATCAACATGCCCTTATGAGTTTAAATACCCATGGTAAGAGGAGTCACATGGGTAATTCTCATAATGGTGTGGACCCCCAAAATGTCCCTAGGTTTACATTCCCATGGTAACCTGGTGTTGACGCTCCTTTCGTCACAGAATATAAAGATCGGAAAAGGGGAATATCTGAGCTCAAAGTGATTCATCCTTTGAAGAAAATATCAAAAATTGACAAAGGGATGAATAAGGAGAATATTTCCCATAAGTCGCGCAAGTTTCCTCATAGTCATGCAAGTCCACTTGCGCGACGTATTATGGTCACGCAAGTGACTTGTGCGACCTAAGTGATAACTGCCTGGGGTCTTCTCCTACCTATAAATAGACCCTGTGCCCCCCCCCCCATTCGAGAGTATTTTTTTTCTTCTGAAACTCAGATTTGAGCTCCCGGTGCCCAAGTCTCTTCTCAATGCTTCCGGAACACTTCTAAGGTAATTTATTACATAGAACGGAAGATCTAAAGAGGGGGAGGAAGGCCTAAGTGTTGAAACTCATCAACACTTACGCGCCTAGGTGGCCATCCCTTAAGGGAAATGGCCACACTTGCGCACCGCCTTACTCCTTCAATAGAACCTGCTCGCCCCTCTGCTGGAATAACCTCAAGAGGGTTCTAAAGGCCTTAAACAAAGGTCGCTCAAGTATTACCCTGCTAGTTGAACACCGCGCAAGTACCAAATGTGTCACGCAGGTATACCTGTGTGACCAAGACTTGCGCGCCCACGCAATACTTGCGCGCCTGCCAGGACTTGCGCACCCCTGCCTTTTTGGGTGCCTTTCTTGCACATTTTACCCCTCTTAAGCCATTCCACCTTTCCTATTAAAGATTCAGTCTTCAAGACACTCTTAAAATCCATTTATGGCATGATTTCTTGATTTTACTTCCTTATCTGAAAGGAATTCTGTGGAATATCTCTCAAAACATAGTGATTTACACATCTTTATTTCAATAAAGATTGAGATTTCATTCATTCAACCTCATCCTTTAAGATGAGAGAATCCTTAACCTGGGTCTCCTTTTCAGGAATAATCCCCAGTCATAAGTCCTCTAATTTGGGCATCCTCTTAGGAGTAAGACCCATATCCCCTAACCTGGGCTTCATTTTCAAGAGTAAGCCCCAGTCTGAAGTTTGGGCATCCTCCTTAGGAGTAAGCCCCAGTCATAATTCTTAACTTGGGCATCTTCCTTAGGAGTAAGCCCCAATTCTTAAAGTTCCCAAATCTGGGAATCCTCCTTAGGAGTAAGCCCTAGTCCCCTAATTTGGGCATCCTCCTCAGGAGTAAGCCCCAATCCTTAATCCTTGACCTGGGCCTCCTTTTCAGGAGTAAGCCCCAGTCTTAATTTCTCTTAACCAGTCCTAATTTACCTTTGATATGGGATTCCTTTTCAGGAGTAAAACCCAATAATAAGTCTTCTCCTAATTTGGGCCTCCTTTTCAGGAGTAATCCCCAAAGTTAGAGTATTCAAAATCTCCATGAAGCAAATATACCTTTATGGACCCTATTCCTGGATTTCTTCCTTAAAGTAAATCCTAACCTTCATTTATCTGGACAGTCATACATACATAAGCCCCCACATTATTTCTTATGATTGCATCTTTCATGGCACAATTATCTATTTTTTTCCAATACCTCTTGTTTCTCACACCGAGGATGACTCACGTGATCTTAGAGTGTAAAAGTAATTGTGACATCCTTCTTTGAGCCATCAATCATAAACATCATACTCCCTTACTCGAACTACATGGGTTCTGATTCCTTTTCTAAACAAAGGATACATAGGTAGCCCGTCTACGGGTTCGATCCCAACTCTAAAATAATACATGTCCTTCTGAATGACAATAAACTTCAAGTGCCCCACTGAGTGGCTTTAAAACCCGCATGGTCATCATAATGACCAAGAGGCTTCTGTATAAATGTTTAGAAGGGTACCATTGAACAAGAATCTCTAATAAATACAGATGATTATCTATCGATGAAGAACCTCTAATACATACAAAATATTCTCTAAATTTACTACATATTTAATCATTGATTGTCAGATCTGAAGGAAAGCTCATTTTATACTTGGTAATGTAATAAGGATTCACGAACATAACTTAAATCTATAAAGAGAGTCCCAGAGTAGACAATAATTCCCCTAAAAAAGGTGTCATGAGTCCGACCTCCCATCCTCTCGACCAATGCAAATTCCTAAGCCTCATCAGTCCACAAATTAATGATCACCTACCTTTGTAAAGTAGGTCCGAATGGATGTGGAATCATTGGATGTTTCTGGTTCTATGAACAAACCCGTTAGAAACCAATCAGAATGTTTGAACCTCCCATCAAAGGCGGTCATCCCTGGATTCCGAGGGAAACAAAAATGGTGAACCCGACATGAATCCTTAAGCAAGTTAAAATGATGTTTTACCTATTTGTTAGGCCCATATTTAAAACTTAATGAGAGGGCCAACAAAAACAATCATTGACATATGTGCTCCTCCAAAAGATGTAGTGGCTAAATTTATCTTGATTACGTCTGTTATATCAAACAGGCACTCTTTTCCCAAGATCTTCTGCATTTCTAGAATGGATGCTCTCAAGTTCACACCTGTGAATACTGCTGCTGCAAATGCCACTGCTGCTACTCCTGCTGGATCTTCATCCGCTCTTAGGATGATATCACCTACTCAGAAAATTCAACGTTGGGTATCAAACGCACTGGTTAAGGAGTACCGTCAACACGGTACTATCCCAACTCTGGAGGCTTCCTGACAAGCCCTCCAAGTAAACAACTCACATCGGTCGTCCGGACAACGATGACCAGTGATCAAGAAGCAGGCGGTGCTGACTACCGTCTCCAACCGTTTCGGGTCGTTATCCCTGGAACACAATCACCATTCACTCCCTTATTCTGGGGAGGTGAATGAGCAGGTCCCTCAGGACCTTAATTCAAATAGACAGGAGTCCTTCCTAAGGGCTCCCACCAACAATCACCGCCAGACTCATGCGGCAGTGTGCCCTCAACATGATGAGGGTACCAACTCCAGGCATTCGGCTCAGATTCCTCGAACCCGAGCAAGCAAGACGAACCACTAGAGGAGGAATCCAGTCAATAGTGAGCAGGTTATCATCTCTGCCATCTCCGGATAAGTCCACCAACCTAACTTGGTGGCAAGAAACGAGCAGGCAAATACACCTGCCCGTTTTAAACCCGCTGTCCAGCAGACTCGTCTGGCAACATCACGCCAATCCCGCCCAACAATTCCGGTGGAGTACTATAGGCAGGAACATACACCTGTTTATACATCATCAGATAGTCAGCAGGATCGTCTGACTACATATGATAGATCTCATCAACCACGTTTGGCGAAGTGTAATCAGCAGGCACATACACCTGCTGGTATTAATAAAGCCTACCAACAGTCTCACTTGGTAGCATTCTAATAAGTTAGTCGGAAAGCCCCGACAACAAATAGGAGGTAGAATCAACTCTCTGCCCCCACACTTGAGTACTGTCAGGATTCACTGACAGGAAAAGGAGGATAAGAGCCAACACATACACCTTCTCCAAGCCCAAAATGGACATATATTCCCGTTCCGGCAGCTGAAGTCACCAAGCATATTCTATCAATGGTGAAAGAGCAGAAGAAAATCCCTGCTCATATTCTGGATGCCAGCCAGGATATTATAACAACTTCAGTGGAATCTTAGGGAAAGACACATAAATCTATCCCTACTAGTGGAGTGATACATCAACAATTCACTTCGGAATAGACACACACATCTGTTCCAGTCCAAGAGGGTTGTGAGGCATACTCCCCCATATCATACGGACAACCAAGTTAGGCACATACACCTGATTTGAGAGGAGATTGTTAGCCTAACCTGGCCATCTTTCCTGATCAGGCATATACACCTGCTCAGAGAATCCACCTTTGTCAACAAGTGGTTTCCAAGGCAAGTAAGAAGGCGTCTAAGAAAAAGACCCGCCCAGCATAGTCAGAAGATCAAGTGCCAATATGTAACAAGGCCTTGCTCGATGCTGGAGTTCTTGAAGCCCTCAGAAAATTATCTGTTGGAATTCAAGATTCTACTCCCTCAGTTCCCAATAGTGGGAACATTAATTCCGAAGGTCTTCAACAGACACTTCCTCATGAAGGTTTTCTTCATGACAATTCGGTCGATCTCAAAGTTTCATCTTCAAATGAGTGCCACAGGAACCCTCTGTGTGGTCAGAAGACCAAGGAGCAAGAGATCTCATCTTTTGCTGAAACCCATTATGGTGGTCCTCCCCATGATGATGAATTTCGCTGTGAAATTCCTCTCCGTAGTAGTGATGTACATTTCCTAGAAAATTCTCCAGTGGACAATGTAGTGCCGAGAAAGCCCTCTTATCTTGAGGCACTTGCAAATGCGAAACCAGTCATGTCTGAAGCTTCATCGCTAGAAGGTGAAATACTTTCTCAATTAGAAGATATCCCAGGGTGTAGGTCATTCTCCAAACCACCCCTAAGTCATGCATCTTCTAGTTTGATCAATGATTTCTCTACCAATCCTGTTGAATCCAATTAAGAAACAAGGAAACACCAACTATGGTCAAATCAGGTAGAAGAATCTTCATCAAATGATAAAGAGGAAATGCTGAATATGAGAAAACAACTGGCGAAAGGTGAAGTGCCAGTCTTGTTTTGGCCTCTGGCTGACTCTCAGTATAATATTCCAGAAATGTTGAAGAAAGATGAAATTCATGATATTCGTCTCAACATATGGAAAACTCATTGTCAGTTGAAAAAGAAAGTATTATCTTATGATGAATATGAAAATCATCTTAAGATAATAGAAGGGTTACAATGTCAGATTGATTTGGCATCTTTATCAGTCTCTCGATATCCAAAGGCTGAAAAGCAGCAGAGAGCCCTTCAACGTTCATGATTTGGCGCACTAAGAAGATTGCGTCAGTTAATTGCCAATGCCCCATTTGGTATTCGTGTCAAAGGATGGGGTGTTCATGGAGCACTGCATTTCATAGTGCTCTCCAGTCAACAAAGCCCGCCAAAAATGGTCTCATGGAATGTTATTGCCCATAACCGGCCACAGTCAATGGGCTTTGTTTGTAATCAAAAGCTTTCCCAAGAACAAGCTTCAACTAGTTCCTCTCAAAATCAAGAATACAGAGAACAAGTTTTTGAATTACTCTTTCATCAAGCAAACAAGAATATTAAACAGGCCTCTCGTTTGGAGCAAGCACGTCACCAAGTGACAGAAGTGTCAGAAATCATCCAACGGTCTTTTGAACTAGGTGATAAAATTGGATACAGGTTAATGCATCCAGCTAATTTACGGACTAAGGTTCGCAAGATCAAGAGGACTTTCAAGAAATTCTCAGACATAGCATTTCAAGAACCACCCCAGCTTGCTAGACTGGGGACTCTTTTAAACCAACCCTCGGAATCAACAAATAGGTTCCAAGGAGTTGAGCAGGAACATCAGGAACAGCCCCAGTCCATTGGATTGGGGACTTTTTCAAATCATCAATCCCCTCCTCAGAGAAAGTCAGTATTTTATCGATTGGGGAAGAAACCTCAAGAGGAATGAAGAGCCAAATTATCAGGAGATTCCCTCCAAATTACAGTTCATCAAGAAGTTCCTGAGGGATCGAATCAACAAAAGGAAATGTATCATCAAAGACATAGAAGAAAAAAATATCACAGAAATGCTGATAGAAGGGATGCGATGAGTTATGCATCAATCAATGTCATCAATGTCGTTGTTGCTGATCCACCAAATGAGGCTCACTCAGGGGACTCAGATGAAGAGGTTCCTGCTCCAGAAGATGTACGCACTGACACAAATGAAGAAGGAGTGCATACACGAAGTCAAAGGATTACTCAGAACCCAGGTAATCCTTCGAGTAACCCACTTCCCCCTCTCCAAAAAGGATCCAACAAAGGGAGGGGAAAAAATCAGGTTACATATCCTTCCTCCAGAGAAGGAAAATCGCTCTCACTAGAGAAAAGGTTTGCACAACAGAAGGAAGAAATGAAGGAATTAAGAAGGTTGAATGCTGAACTACTTCAGAGTAGTCTTCTTCTTAAAAATGATGGAGTCAGTCATCCAAATGAATTTGTTGTAGCTGCTGAGATGGATCAAGAATATCCTCCTCCTTCAGTACACCCTCACAGATCTAATCCTACGGGTCAAGTGCAACAACAGTTGGAAGTGCTACCATCAGTTGCAGCGCCAATCGCCACATCTGTCCAAGATCCGGTCATTCCACCTACCCAATTCCAAGTTCAACCAGATGTTTCTCAAAATTTAATAACTAATATTGAGTCATTAACAGCTCGGTTAGAAACTATGGAAGGGAAGCATGCACAAGTTCAACCACAAAAGAAAGTTTACCCTGAATGGGCAGATTCAATTTCTCCTCCATCCATTTTTGGGAATCCTGTATTCCCTATTTTCAATGGATCAGGCGATCCTGAGCAACATTTGATGCATTACGTGTCCTATTGCAATCCTATGATGGGAACTCCGGAGCAGCAAGAAGCAGTGAAACTCAGATACTTCGTGCGAACCTTTCAAGGACCAGATTTTGTTTGGTATACAAGATTGCAATCCCGGTCAATTACCGGATGGGAGGATCTTCGCCAAAAATTCCTCCTTCAGTTCAGCTCAGCTTTGCCAAAGACAACAATTTTCGATCTTACAAACTGTAAGCAAAGGGAAAATGAAAGGGTCTCTGATTTCATTGCTTGATGGAAGGGATTAATATATTCCTTGAGTTTAGAACTCCCTCAAGAATAATTGTTGCCAATCTATGTGGAAAATCTGCGTGACGAATTACACACGCCATTAATCCTTGTGAAATACACAGGAGGGTTTCGAGACCTTACTTAAATCACTCAGCAGATTGAAGATTCCCTTATACAGGATAAGGCTAAATCTCGTGTAATTCCATCAGCTTCAGGAAGGAGAATGGGTAAAGCATAAACTACTACAGTTATGCTTAAACAAGCACCTGTACCTATTTCTACCTCAAAAACTTCATATTCTCGAAGGGCTCCACCTCCTGAGCGCCAACAACAAAGGCCTTTTCGTCCAGATGATCAAAAAGATCAAAGACGAAAACAATTTGAGGATATGAAGAGAAAAACATACTCTTTCTGAAATGAACAAGTTCCTGGTTATTTCATTTCATCTCTGGAAAACAATTTGGTTCAATTGCCAATGCCCAAGAGGTCAAAAAAGAAAGGAGATGAAGACCATCCCAATTATTTCCTTTTTCATCCAATGTTGGGGCATCCCATATAGGAGTGTTTTTTCTTCAAAGACCTCCTGCAAAAGATGGTCAACTCGGGACATGTCACATTGAAAGGCTCCTCAGCCCAGGTAGCATGTGTCACTACTACAGTTCCAGAGGAGGAAGATGAATGGCAGGAAGTAAAAAGAAAAAATGAAAAAAAGTATGATAATTGGATGGTTAGAAAGACAATCAATCGAACTCAAGCTATTTTGCGAACATAATTAAAGAAACCAATTGTGTCTTCTGCCATGAATGTTGTGGAAAAACCCTCTTCGTCAGAGGGAAATTCCTCAAAGAAACGGCATGATTCAAATAAAGAAAAAAATCAGAAGAGGATGAGTATGTGTCAAAGCCTAAGTCGTCTTTGACTTTGGCAGACTTCATGCCATCTACTTCAAAGCCACGAACACCGCCCCACTAAATGGCACAGCCTGAACAGGCTAATCAGGCAGAGTCTTCATCAGACGAAGAGTTAATCTTTGGTTCTGTTAATATGATTCAATTAATAGATCCATATGCCAGTCGCAGTTTCAATTTCAATGAGCCTGAATTATCTGTATCAAACAGAGGAATTAGAGGAAGTTCTAGGGGCTCAGGATACAGGGGAAGACGTGGATCTTTCATAAGCCACTATTCCAATTCTACCCCTGCTAGAACTGTGTACGCAGCAGAAACTCGTGGTAGAGCCCTTCAACGAGCTCAGCAAGAACAAGCAAGTTCTTCTACTAATAGCAAATTCAGTCCCGACACAGTTATTTTGGAAGACTGATTGAAGGTTCCATCTTCTTCCTCTCAGCAAGTAAATGGATCTAATCGGTCTAATCTTCCAAAACCAAGGATGTTGCCAACTCCTATCCCAATACAAGATGCATCAACTTCCAAAGCATCTTCTTCTAAGGTACCTGCTAAACCACATATTCCTGTTGGGAAACGCAGACCTCTGGATCAAAAGTATGATGTATTGAAATACTTGGCCCATGTACCAGCCAAGTTATCAATTCTGGATGATTTGAATCTGTCAAAAGATCTTCGGGAAGCACTCATCAAGGCTTTGTCAAGTCCTCAGGAGTTTGAAACTGAAATTGCTGCAGCTGAAGTCTATCACATAGAGAATAATCCTGCAGAATGTCATGAAATAATATCTTTTACTGATAAATATGAAGATGATGTTGTGCATGGGAATATCAGACCTTTGTATTTATCTGGAAAGGTAAATGGTGTAGACGTCCGAAGAGCTTTCATTGACAATGGTTCAGGAGTCAACCTCATGCCCATTCGTACACTTCGTCGATTGGGCCTCACAGAATCTGATTTATCTCCTTCTACCATGATGTTACAAGGATATGATAAAAATGAACAAGAACCACTGGGCGAAGTTACACTCAGAACTCAGTTTGGAGATCTTGTATCCAATTCATATTTCATGATTGTTGATCAAGACTCATCTTTCAACGTCTTGCTTGGAAGACCTTGGCTACATCAGCATGTGGCTATCCCTTTATCATACCATCAATGTCTCAAATATTGTTTCGATGGTCAAGTTGGGAGATTTTATGGTGATAAGGCCCTGTTCAAGACATGTGAGTATCAATACATTGAGGCGGAATTCTATCACATGAAGGGAAAAGAGAAATCCATAACAAATGAGATTACCAAAGTTAATGCTCCATATGGTTTAGAAAAAATTCCAGTAAATCCATTTACACATGTGAGTACAGATTATGTGTTGCCTATCAGTAAAATTGACAAGATAGACCCAAATCAAAATACTCTTATGGAAAGATCCATAATGTCAATTACGGAAATCGATCCAGACAACATGGGAGAAATTGGTAATCTACCAAGCAGTGATGAAAGCACAAATGGTGACATCTTCATTTCATCTGCTGAAATCCAACAATTCTATTCTTCGCCAATTAGGCCAGAAGAAGTTATAGCAACATCGGAGGTGATCAATGATGTCGATTCTCAATCCATCATCTCCTCTTTATTACCCAAAGAAGACCCTTCATCATCAATCGTGTCGGAAATGGAAGCTTCTTCTTCAAGATATGCAAATTTCAACATTTCTTCGGATCATGAGAATTATACTTTATCATCTACTATGCAAGTAGAAAAGGATGAAATAACACATGATGAAGAAGAAGAGGAATGTCTCAGAGATGCTCCTCCAGCATTTGAAGAGGGTATCTCTACCACTGTGGATGAACTCAGAGAAATAAATCTGGGTACAAAAGAAGATCCATGCCCTACTTTAATCAGTGCGGCCATGACTCTTGAAGAACAAGAGATGTATATTTCTTTTCTAAAGAAAAATAGAGATATATTTTCTTGGAACTATACAGAAATGCCCAGGATTGATCCTGATGCTGCTACTCATCATTTGGGTTTACCAGAAGAACATCGAGTATTTAAGCAAGCCGTAAGAAGAAAACACCCAACATATGCTTCCAAAATTGAAGCTGAAGTGGATAAGCTTATCAAAGATAACTTCATCAAAGAAGTAAAATATCCCAAATGATTGGCTAATATTGTCCTTGTAAATAAAAAGAACGGACAAATTAGAGTTTTCATCGATTTCAGAGATCTTAATCAGCATTGTCCTAAGGATGATTTCCCAGTCCCGATTACAAAACTTCTAATTGATGCAACAGCTGGATATGAAGCACTTTCCTTCATGGATGGATATTCCAGATATAATCAGATCCAAATGGCCCCAGAATACGAGGAATCTACAGCCTTCAGATCCCCTCAGGGTGTGTTTTTCTACCGGGTAATGCCCTTCGGCTTAAAGAATGCAGGTGCAACTTATCAGCGTGCCATGCATCGTATCTTTAAACCCTTCTTAGGGAAGTTTGTTGAATGCTATGTAGACGATTTGATAGTTAAATCCAAACAACGTTCTAATCATTTGGCTGATTTGGAAGTCATATTCTGTAATCTTTGACAACATAATTTGAATATGAACCCCTTAAAATGTTCTTTTGGGGTAAATTCAGGAAAATTTCTCGGCTTTGTTGTACGCCATCTTGGTATTGAAGTCGATCCTGAGAAGACCAAGTCAATCCTTGGTATGTCACCTCCTCAAAATTTGAAATAATTAAGAGGAATTCAAGGACACTTAGCCTATATTCTGCGTTTCATTGCCAATTTAGCAGGCAAAAGTTTACCCTTTACCAAATTGATGAAGAAGGGAGTCACTTACCAGTGGACTGAAGAATGTCAAGAAACATTTGATATTATCAAGAAATACCTCTTGAGTTTACCGGTACTCATGCCACCTGTTGAATTAAGACCACTTATCCTCTATGTGACAACTCTAGAGCGATCATTGGGTGCCTTTCTTGCTCAAAATAATGATGCTGGGAATGAAAACAGTCTCTAATATCTCAGTCGAACCATGATTGAAGCAGAAACCTGGTATTAAAGTATTGAGAAGTGATGCTTGGCATTAATATTTGTAGTTCAGAAGTTGAGACACTACCTGCAACATCACGAGGTCCAATTGGTATCTCGCAATAACCCGCTCAAATTTATCCTAAGTCGTCCAATGCTTACAGGACGTCTGGCAAGGTGGGAAGTTATTTTGCAGCAATTCGAAATTCAGTATGTGTCTCAAAAGGCAATAAAGGTCCAAGATATGGCTGATTTTCTAGCTGAACACCCTTCAGTGGAAGACACATCTTCAGATATTGAACTCTCTGATGGGGAAGTCTTCTCTATTCAAGAAAGTCCTTAGGCATGAGAAATGTATTTTGATGGTGCTTCCAGAAGTCCAATAGGGAGGAAAATGGAAAATCCTAAATTCAACAAAGTTGGCTTAGGAATTGTGCTCATTTCTCCAGAAAAGGCAGTGTTACCTTATTCCTTCTTATTGTGGGAAGGTGGTACCAATAATGAAGCAGAATACCAAGCTCTCATCGTAGGTTTGGAATTAGCACTTCAAGCACAAGTGAATCACTTAAAGGTGAAGGGTGATTCAGACCTGGTAATCAAACAAGTCAATGGGGATTATGCCATCAGAAAAGAAGAACTAATCCCTTTGTATGATTACGTTAGAGAGTTAATGGCAGAATTTCCTTTGTAACCGACATTTTCTTATGTCCCAAGATCACAAAATGCTCAAGCTGATGCATTGGCTAATATAGACACAGCTCTAGAAGATCCAAATCGGGACGAGACAACCATCAGTATTGCCCACCGTCATGAAATTTCACCTTATGTTCGAATCAGAACAGAGGAAATTAATGAAATTTGTCCCATCCCTGAACCGTATGGTCATACTACAGGATGGATGTCACTTATCAGGGAATACCTTCAAAATGGAACACTTCCACCTGATAGAGATGAGAAAGAACAATTCCGGTGACGTGTGGTTAATTTTACTCTTTATGATAGCCTAGATCACCTAGAGAAAATTCTCTACAAATGTGGTTTTGATGGAGTTCTCTTCAGATGCATTGATGGTGAAGAGACAATGGATGTCATGAAAGAAGTGCATGCTGGAGTCTGTGGTGCCCACCAGTCTGGAAATAGACTGTTTGATCAGATTTGAAGGCTTGGATACTTTTGGCCTTCAATGATACGAGATTGTGTCGATTTCACAAAGAAGTGTCATTCATTCCAAGTACATGCCAACTTCATTCATCAGCCTCTATAGTTGCTTTATACAACTAAATACTCATGGCCATTTTCCACATGGGGGATGGATATGGTGGGACCTTACCCTTCGGCTACGGCCAAGCAGTTTAAGTATATTCTTACTACTACTGAATTCTTTTCCAAATGGGCAGAGGCAATAACTCTCAAGGAAGTCATTTCTAAATTCATTGTTAGCTTCATCAAGTCTAACATCATTACCAGATTTGGTGTCCCTCATACCATATTGACGGAAAATGGCACCAATTTCTGTTCATCCGAGGTGAATAAGTTGTATCAAGAATACAACATCAAATCCAACCATTCATCTCAGTATCATGCAGCGGCCAACGGCCAGATAGAAGCCTTTAACAAGACTCTTTCAAATATACTGCAAAAGATGGTGGATAAAGATAATAGGTCATGTCCTGATAAACTCTTTCATGCTTTATGGGCTTATTGGACTACCACCCGCACTGCAACTCGGTCAACTCCATATTCATTGGTATATGGAATGGAAGCCGTCTTGCCCATTGAAGTTCAATTAACCTCGCTCATAGTAGCTATTTGCGATCAGTCATCTACAGATGAGCAATCTCAAAAGCGATTGAATGAATTAGAACAGTTAGATGAGAAAAGATTGTGCACTTTTCACCACTTGGAAATCTATCAGAATCGAATAGCACGAGCTTTTAACAAAAAAGTTCATCTTCGTTCATTCACTCAAGGAGAATTGGTATTAGTTCTCAGAATTCCAATGATACCAGGAAATAAACCTCCCAATATTGAGCCAAAATGGGAAGGACCTTATTCAATACATAGGATCTACTCCAATGGAGCTTATTCATTAATCTCGATGGATGGAGAACTCATCACTACTCCAACCAATGCCAGATTTTTGAAGAAGTATTTTGTATAAACTGGAAATTACCTTTGATGTCCCTACAACATGACAATAAACTGTGCAGCACCAGTTTGTCCTTTCTATATGACATTAAACTATACAGTAATGGTTCAGTATGACTTTAAACTGCAACTTTGTCCCACACGACGTTGAACTGTGAAAAAGTTCCCTAAATGGTCCAGTATGACCTTAAACTGCAACTAGGTCCTGTATGACCTTAAACTGCATCATCAACGGTCCATGCATATGACCCTAAACTATTTGCGAGTCCCTTACGTCCAGCAAGACGTTAAACTGTGATGTCCTAACTACATGATGCTAAACTGTATAGAAGTCCCTTACGTACAGAAAGACGTTAAACTACATAATCATAAAAGGTCCTGTATGACCTTAAACTACACTTTTGTCCAGCATGAAATTAAACTGCACCATCCACGGTCCATGCATATGACCTTAAACTATTCGCACTTTCATCTAACATGACGCTAAACTGTGGAAAAAATCCCCAATGCGTCCAACATGATGTTAAATGGTGTACTCCTTTGTCCTCACTGCATGACATTAAAATGCAAAGTCCCCCTTTTGTCCAACATGACATTAAACTCTATTGTCCCCATTGTCCCAATTACATGACACTAAACTGTACAGAAGGTCCGTGATACGTCCTACATGACATTAAACTATACTTTGTCTCTGCTACATGACAATAAACTGTGCAGCACCAATAGTCCTAACTGCAAGACTTTAAACTTCATAGTCCCTTCATACGTCCTAACATTAAACTGTGTATCGTTAAGGTTGTTGCTACCTCTTGTTTCTCACACCGAGTATGACTCACGCGAGCTTAGAGAAAAACTCAACCATAACACTGTCTCTAGGCTACTAACCATGTGTAAGTCCCAACATCATTTTTTAGGTCGTTGTCCCCAAGAATAACTTGATCATTAATTCATTTCTTAATTTAACTACATGGACTTTGATCCTTGCCTTCTAGGATGGGTATGTAGGCAACCTCCCAAGGTTCAAGCTCAAAACCAATCTCCTCACATTGGTTCACCTCCGTCTCATATGATGTTGATTCGTGAAACTGCCCTTAGAATCAATATCTTTACATTGGTTCACTTTCGTCCTTGTTATACGACGTTAAACTATACAACACTTTTGTCCAGTATGACAATAAACTACAAATTTCTTTGATACCCTCACCTGAGAGGGAACCATTATTTTCATTGATTTTTCAATCATGTTTCATTTCAAAGACTACGTGCATACATGGCAATGCCCGAACCTTTTATCTTGGGTTAAACCATCATTGCACTAAAGTCCCCTTTCACCCTTCACATGTACAAACCAAATTTGTACAGAGGGTATTTCTAGAACTACGTGGGCTTTATTCCCATCCTTATGGGATACGTAGGAACGTTCGAGTGTCCCTCGAATCCAGCCCCAAGTCTTTGGGCCTAACCCCAAATTCCATTTTCAGTCCCTTGGCTGAAAAGTCCCCATGAAAACACACACTGTGTATTTCTTACAATGGTCCAAGCTCTATGACCTTAAACTAAGATCTCTAATCCTTTTTTCCCACATGATGTTAAAATGTAGTTTAAGAACTACGTATGGATTGATTCTCATCCTTATGGGATATGTAGTGAAGTCCAACATTTCAATTCAGGACCCAGCCACAACATGATTATGGTTAGCATTGATCTATGTATCTTTGTATACATTGAACAATACCCATATTTATGTGTCATAATCCTAACCTTAAATATTTTCAGATCCTCATAACCCTTTTCATGACTTCTAGTCACAAAAATGTCAAACTTCTGAGAGTTCTTTTGCCTGACTATACAGCACGTGCCCATAGGCGGCCTTGCATAAACAGTCTACATAATAGACTTGTTAGCCAAAAGATACTATTATTTGACTATGCAGCCAATGCCCTTAGGTGGCCCTGCATAATTCAACCCCCTAACGGGTTTTTTGGATAGTGGTAACTTCATTCTTGGGAAGAATTCCTCTTTTGTCCTTATTTGTCTTAAATGACAGTATATAGGGATCCGCAAAAATATCCATCCTTAACATATTTGTCCCATATCCTTTTTCATGATCTAAAAGTATTCAAGTCTATGGTTTATATTCTCATTCCCTACGTTTGGTTTAGACCTTCGTAGGAGTAATATTCATCCAGTTCTTTGATAATCTTTTTTGGAAATATCTTCTCCATATTCAAGTACCTCTTTCCATACAACAAACTCTATACTTTGGAAGATTTGAATCTCTATAAACTTTCACTGGATTTTAGCACTAGGAAAGTAAATTTCTGAGAGTTATTTTTCCTGATTATGTAGCACGTGACCATAGGCGTGCTTGCATAAATAGTCTACATAACAGACTTGTTATCCAAAAGATACTATTTTATTTGACTATGCATCCAATGCCCTTAGGTGGACCTGTATAATTCAACCCCCTAACGGGTTTGTTAAATAATAGTAACTTTATTCTTGGAAACAACTTCTTCTGATGCCTTTTAGATATTTTTCATATCATTCCTCAGATTCAAATATTCTTAAGCCATAGTTTACATTTTTTTCCCTCATACTTGAGTATGGTAATATGTTTTCAGATGAATTTTCAAGGAATTGAGTCAATTATAATCCATTTTCGGTCAAAGCTATTTCGACCTTAAACATTAGCCTTTTTATGTCCGACATGCATGACTTTAAACTGCCAATAACCACAAGGACCCATGATTTCTTCTTTTTCCTCAGAGTCAAATCCTCATTTCTCTCCGGATCCAACTATGAGGGGGGACTTTTATTGACACTCCTTTCGTCACAGAATCTAAAGATCGGAAAAGGGGAGTATCTGAGCTCAAAGTGATTCATCCTTTGAATAAAATATCAAAAATCGACAAAGGGATGAATAAGGAGAAGATTGCCCATAAGTTGCGCAAGTTTCCTCATAGTCGCGCAAGTCCACTTGCACGACGTATTATGGTCGTGCAAGTGACTTACGCGACCTAAGTGATAACCGCCCAGGGTCTTCTCCTGCCTATAAATAGACCCAGTGGGCCCCCCCATTCGAGAGGATTTTTTTTTTCAGAAACTCAGATTTGATCTCCCGGTGACCTAGTCTCTTCTTAAAGATTCCGGAACACTTATAAGGTAATTTCTTACCTAGAACGGAAGATCTAAAGAGGGGGAGGAAGGCCTAAGTGTTGAAACTCATCAACACTTACGCGCCTAGGTAGCCATCCCTTAAGGGAAATGGCCACACTTGCGCGCCGCCTTACTCCTTCAATAGAACCTGCGCGCCCCTCTGCTGGAATAACCTCAAGAGGGTTCTAAAGGCCTTAAACAAAGGTCGCTCAAGTTTTACCCTGCTAGTTGAACACCGCGCAAGTACCAAATGTGTCGCGCAGGTATACCTGCGCGACCAAGACTTGCGCACCCACGCAGTACTTGCGCGCCTGACAGGACTTGCGCACCCCTGCCTTTTTGGATGCCTTTCTTGCCCATTTTACCCCTCTTAAGCCATTACACCTTTCCTATTCAAGATTCAGTCTTCAAGACACTCTTCAAAGACATTTATGGCATGATTTCTTGATTTGACTTCCTTATCTGAAAAGAATTATATGGAATATCTCTCAAAACATAGTGATTTACACATCTTTATGTCACTAAAGATTGATATTTCATTCATTCAACCTCATCCTTTAAGATGAGAGAATTCTTAACCTAGGTCTCCTTTTCAGGAATAATCCCCAGTCATAAGTCCTCTAATTTGGGCATCCTCTTAGGAGTAAGTCCCAGATATCCTAACATGGGCTTCCTTTTCAGGAGTAAGCCCCAGTCTCAAGTTTGGGCATCCTCCTTAAGAGTAATCCCCAATCATAATTCTTAACTTTGGCATCTTCCTTAGGAGTAAGCCCCAATTCTTAAAGTTCCAAAATCTGGGCATCCGACTTAGGAGTAAGCCCCAGTCCCCTAATTTGGGCATCCTCCTCAGGAGTAAGCCGCAAACCTTAATCCTTGACTTGGGCCTCCTTTTAAGGAGTAATCCCCAGTCTTAATTTCTCTTAACCAGTCCTAATTTACCTTTGATCTGGGATTCCTTTTTTGGAGTAAAGCCCAATCATAAGTCTTCTCTTAATTTGGGACTCCTTTTCATAAGTAATCCCCAAATTTAGAGTATTCAAAATCTCCATGAAGCACATATACCTTTATGGACCCTGTTCCTGGATTTCTTCCTTAAAGTAAATCCTAACCTTCATTTATCTGGACAGTCATACATACATAAGCCCCACATTATTTCTTATGATTGCATCTTTCATGGCATAATTGTCTAATTTTTACCAATACCTCTTGTTTCTCACACCGAGCATGACTCACGTGAGCTTAGAGTGGAAAAGTAATTGTGACATCCTTATTTGAGCCATCAATCATAAAAATCATACTCCCTTACTCGAACTACGTGGGTTCTGATTACTTTTCTAAACAAAGGATACGTAGGTAGCCTGTATATGGGTTCAATCCCAACTCTAAAATAATCCATGTCCTTCTGAATGACAATAAACTTCAAGTTCCCCACTGAGTGGATTTAAAACCAGCATGGTCATCATAATGACCAAGAGACTTCTTTATAAATGTTTCGAAGGGTACCATTTGTTGTACATCTCGAACCTCTCGTTGTTTGATTTTCATGATCACAATCACTTTCATTTTTATCTAACATTGTGTTTTAAGTGTTTGTGTTGATAGGCATTTGATTGCCAAGAAGTTGACCAAGGAAGAGGCAGAAATGGACTGAAATTCAGTCCACCGGCCGACCGGTGGCTTCACCACCGGCCAGCCGGTGGAACCCAGACTCAAGGGGTAGCTACTGCCTCCCCACCGGTCGACCGGTGGCTCTGCCACCGGTCGACCTGTGGCACCCAGCCCAAATAGTGTTTGCTACTGTCTTGCCACCGGTCGACCGGTGGCTCTGCACCGGTCGACCGGTAGAGCCTGGATCAAGACTCTTCCTCTCTACCAAGGCACCGGCCAGCCGGTGGAGATGTACCGGTCAGCCGGTGGCCCCTGGACAAGAATCCTATGCCTTTTTGCACACACCGGCCAGCCGGTGGGACTGTACCGGCCAACCGGTGGATCCAGTCAAACTAGCCGTTGGGCTTTTGACCAGCCTGTCCACTTGGCTCCCAACGGCTCTCTAAGCCTCTCCAACGGCTCCGAAGCCTCCCCAAGGGTTCCATGCCTATAAATAAAGGCCAAGGAAGCCCCGGACAACACCCGGAACTATACGGAAGCCCACGGACACGTTGTTCATCATTTGGCGTACCTCCGGCGACTTCCTTCAAAGGAACCTCAATAGCTCCAACAACTTCCACATCCAAGGAGCTCCACTCAAGAAGCTTGGGAGTGCACGTCTTCAACTCCATTCAACCTTTGGCGCCCAAGTCTTCCCAATCACGGTTTTTCTTGTATATTTTATTTTGAGCTTAAAATTGGGTTTGTGCTTACAAACCCCAAACTTTTCTCATCCCCTCTTTCTTTGGGTTCTCACACCACCACTAAGGTGTGAAGAGGTTTTCTCAAGCTTTTCCTTTAAAAGGCTTGTGTCTCGGTGAGCTAGTCTTCACCCGTAAAAAGACTAGTGGGTTCTTGCTAAACCATTAAAAGCAAGTGGGTTCTTGCTAAACCACAAAAGCAAGCTGTAATAGGTCCTAGTGCTACCTCAAAGCCTAGTGGGTTTCTTGCTAAAACCATTGAAAAGCAAGCGGTAGGAATCTCTCAACGGTTGAGTTGGGAGCGGAGACGTAGGCCGGGTTTTGGCCGAACTCCGTTATCAATTTCTTGTGTATTGCCTCTTTACTTTCCGCTGCATTTATACTTTGATTTAAATTTCTTAATCAATTTTTTAAAAAGGCAATTCACCCCCCTCTTGCCATCATTCCTTGGGTGTTTTCTCCGACCCAACAATTGGTATCAAAGGGAAGTATTTGAATAATTCCTTACCCGGTTTCAAATTAAAGATCCTATTTTTTTATGGCTTCTACCGCTTCTTCTTCTCAAACTCTCGAAGGACATTCTTTGAATCGTGATCCATTCTTTGATGGAGCCGATTATACTTTTTGGAAAACCCGCATGTCAACCTTTTTAAAAAGCATTGGTTATCCAATTTTTAAAATTGTTATGCAAGGATTTTCCCTCTCCTCTCCCGATGAGTCTAAATGGACTCCCAATGACATTGCTTATTTTGAGCTTGATGGCAAAGCCATGAACGCTCTTCATTGTGGTCTTGACCGTAATGTTTTTCATTGCATTTCTTCTTGCACTACCTCTTATGATATTTGGAAATTGTTAGAACTAACCTATGAAGGTACTAGCGAGGCTCCAAAGCAAGAATCCACTCAAAAGCTAGAACCCGCTCAAAAGCAAGAACCCGATGCAAAATCCGTACCCGCTTGCCCACTTCACAAGAAAAGGGCCAAGAAAAAGAAGGGAAAGAAGAAGGCTTCAAAGGCATCTTGGAGTGATAGCTCCTCCTTCTCCTCCTTCTCCTCAAGCGACCAAGGTAAAAAATGCTTAATGGCAAATCATGAGGTATCATCTTCCGACTCTTCTTCCTCGTCTTCTAGTTCTTCTAATTCTTTCAATCATTTGTCCTATGAAGATCTCCAATACGCTAGAGATCAACTAGAAAGAGGTTTTCATACTTTATCGTCAAAATTTGTTGCTTTAAAAAAGTCTTTCAAAAAACTCTCCTCCGAAAAAGACCAACTTCTCAAAGAGAAGGAGGAACTCTCCCTAAAAATCCAAAATTTCCCAAATGTTGATTCTTTGGAATCAACCATCAAAGACCTAAGGGAGACCCTAGCCAAGTTCACCCAAGGTGAACAAAATCTGTCCAAACTCTTAGGTTCTCAACGAATATCTAGAACCACCAATGGACTTGGCTACACCAATATAGCTTCCTCCTCCCATGCTCCAACTGTTTTTGTAAGGGGGAGCTCCCAATTTAAATTCTGTAATTATTGCAAAAAACCCGGGCACATGATATATGAATGTAATTGCAAAAACGCCCGGTATGGTAGGCCCAAATCGATTTTTTATTCGGATGAATTTTATAGGAGAAGACCCGCCATGAGACAAGTATGGATTGAAAAATCCCTTCTAGCGAGTCTCTCCGGGCCTAAAATCATCTCTTTCCAAAATCCCTCTCCCCGGTGACTTTTTGTTTTTATTTAGGGGGAGTTAGGATTGATTAAGCTTTTCATTTTCAAATTTTATTCAAACTTTCAATTTCAACTCTTGGTTTCAAATTTCAAAATTCAATTGGTTTTTGATTCAAAACTTTCAATTCAAACTATTATTCAATTTTTGATTCAAATCTTTCAATTTCCAAAATTTCAATTGATTTTCAAATCCCATCTCTTGTTTTTCAAAACTTCCCTCAATCAAGTTTTATGCCCCACTCTATTTTGATAATCACAAAGGGGGAGAATTTCTTGATTGATTGGGGGAGAAACTTTTTTGATCATGCTTTGCTTTACATTTCATTTTATTTAAGCATTCCTTTCAATTCATGTTTTTACTTTAATTGTTTAAGTGATTGTGATCATCAAAATAGGGGGAGATTGTTGTACATCTCGAACCTCTCGTTGTTTGATTTTCATGATCACAATCACTTTCATTTTTATCTAACATTGTGTTTTAAGTGTTTGTGTTGATAGGCATTTGATTGCCAAGAAGTTGACCAAGGAAGAGGCAGAAATGGACTGAAATTCAGTCCACCGGCCGACCGGTGGCTTCACCACCGGCCAGCCGGTGGAACCCAGACTCAAGGGGTAGCTACTGCCTCCCCACCGGTCGACCGGTGGCTCTGCCACCGGTCGACCTGTGGCACCCAGCCCAAATAGTGTTTGCTACTGTCTTGCCACCGGTCGACCGGTGGCTCTGCACCGGTCGACCGGTAGAGCCTGGATCAAGACTCTTCCTCTCTACCAAGGCACCGGCCAGCCGGTGGAGATGTACCGGTCAGCCGGTGGCCCCTGGACAAGAATCCTATGCCTTTTTGCACACACCGGCCAGCCGGTGGGACTGTACCGGCCAACCGGTGGATCCAGTCAAACTAGCCGTTGGGCTTTTGACCAGCCTGTCCACTTGGCTCCCAACGGCTCTCTAAGCCTCTCCAACGGCTCCGAAGCCTCCCCAAGGGTTCCATGCCTATAAATAAAGGCCAAGGAAGCCCCGGACAACACCCGGAACTATACGGAAGCCCACGGACACGTTGTTCATCATTTGGCGTACCTCCGGCGACTTCCTTCAAAGGAACCTCAATAGCTCCAACAACTTCCACATCCAAGGAGCTCCACTCAAGAAGCTTGGGAGTGCACGTCTTCAACTCCATTCAACCTTTGGCGCCCAAGTCTTCCCAATCACGGTTTTTCTTGTATATTTTATTTTGAGCTTAAAATTGGGTTTGTGCTTACAAACCCCAAACTTTTCTCATCCCCTCTTTCTTTGGGTTCTCACACCACCACTAAGGTGTGAAGAGGTTTTCTCAAGCTTTTCCTTTAAAAGGCTTGTGTCTCGGTGAGCTAGTCTTCACCCGTAAAAAGACTAGTGGGTTCTTGCTAAACCATTAAAAGCAAGTGGGTTCTTGCTAAACCACAAAAGCAAGCTGTAATAGGTCCTAGTGCTACCTCAAAGCCTAGTGGGTTTCTTGCTAAAACCATTGAAAAGCAAGCGGTAGGAATCTCTCAACGGTTGAGTTGGGAGCGGAGACGTAGGCCGGGTTTTGGCCGAACTCCGTTATCAATTTCTTGTGTATTGCCTCTTTACTTTCCGCTGCATTTATACTTTGATTTAAATTTCTTAATCAATTTTTTAAAAAGGCAATTCACCCCCCTCTTGCCATCATTCCTTGGGTGTTTTCTCCGACCCAACACCATTGACCAAGAATCTCTAATAAATACAGATGATTCTCTATCGATGAAGAACCTCGAATACATACAAAAGATTCTCTAAATTTCCTACATATTTAATCATTTATTATCAGATCTGAAGAAAAGCTCATTTTATACTTGGTAATGTAATAAGGATTCACGAACAAAACTTAAATCTATAAAGAGAGTCCCGGAGTAGACAATAATTCCCCTCAAAAAGGTGTGATGAGTCTGACCTCCCATCCTCTCGACTAATGAAAATTCCTAAGCCTCATCAGTCCACAAATTAATGAGCACCTACCTTTGGAAAGTAGGTCCTAATGGATGTGGAATCATTGGATGTTTTCTGTTCTACGAAAAAACCCGTTAGAAACCGATCAGAATGTTTGAACCTCCCATCAAAGGCGGTCATCCCCCGATTCTGAGGGAAACACCTGGGTTTCAACCTTAGGATACCAATGTGAACCTCCCCATTCTAGGGATTAAGGGGAATCAATTTCTTTTAAATTTAGTGAGATCTTATAATAAATGAAGGATATCATGCTTTCGTTTCCTTTTGACAAGGAAAAATTCTTCTCCCCTTTTCCCAAAACAACATAATGGCATCCCTTTTGGAGTAAGCCCCCTTTGATGGTAGGAGGTGATTCTCTCATCTCCACCTCTTTCGATGTCATTATCCTCATTTACCATCAGCATAGAAGGAGAAACCTGTGGTTTTATGGATCTACTGCTTTCTCTTGTTTCTCACACCGAGCATGACTCATGTGGTCTTAGAGGTTAATGATGATACGAAATCCAAAACATCCAAAATATGAACTATGAGAACTCTGATTCCTACCCCAAACATGATATGCTATATGCCTATCTAAGGCCCGACCTCAAAGGGTACCCTTCTCAAGGGCTAACCACAATCATGGACCCCAATTAATTAAGGCATCCTTCATGGTATAACTCCCAACCCCAACTCAAAAAGGGCCTTTCTCCATCGATGTAAGTCCCAAATCATGCCTTTTTTATGGGCCACTTCCATGCATAGGACCCATCTTACTACACTACATTAGATTTTATTCCCAAATAACTAGGATATGTAGGAAGCCTCATTGAGGTCCAAACCCAACACTCGACTCACCCTAATGTTTTCCGAGATGTATCCCTAGTAGGGTCATTTTTACCCCGAAGACTGCATCACTTTTGGTTACCTTGGGTCGCCTCAGTGTGAGTACAACATCAAGTCTTGACTAGAAACCTACCACCTAAACATCCTTGATGCATGACGTTAAACTTCATAGATGGTTTCTCATCACACAACCTTAAAAGTTGATGTGTCCAGTAACGTGGCACTGAAATACATGGTCTTTCATTCCTCTTACAAGGATAAGTAGGCAGTTCTTCTTATGGGTTTGACCCCGACATCAGAACAATTCATGTCCCCCTTGGATGATGATAAACTCCGAATCACCTCATAATATGGATTAAACCCTCATTGTCTTAGTAAACAGTGAAGGAATTCCTGATCCATCCCCAAAAGGGTAACATTTATGAAGAACCTTGGATACGTACAAATATCTTCATTAATGGATAACCTTAGATACATATAGATGATTCTAGACCCATGTGTATTTATTATTGATCTTATAACCTATGGGTAATCCATGGAAACATTCTTTGAAAATAACCAAGGATTCATAAACATATGAACATTGATTAATTCTATAAGAGAGTCCTGAAATAGGCAATAATTCCCCCCAAAAGGGTGTGATGAGCCTGGGTTCCCATCCTCTCAACCAATGTGAGTCCTCAGGTGTTGTTGGACAAATCATCATCCAATAGGAACCTTCCATTTTAAATAAGGTCTATGAATCATGGATAAAAGGGTTATTGGGTGTTTTCGGCTCTACAAATAGACCCTTTGGAGACTATTTGAGGATGTTTTACCTAACATGGAGTGATTGTACAGACACATAACTCCCTACAATCACCCACCAGGACCACTCAACTACAGAACCTCCTTTGTAATGTAAAAAATAATATACCACCCTAGTCCTTGATGAACCATTTTCATCCTTGGGTACAACGAAACCCCTCAGGTCGAAATAAAAATGGTGAACCTGACATGAAACTCTCTATAACAATAAGAAATTAGTTGTTATCCATCAGGCCATTTTTTTCTCCCAAATGACTCCACCTCAGGTTGAAATATAGGGTTAACCTAGTAAAAATCCACATCTAATTACTATAAAACTCATCCTAAAGTTGTTATATATATAACATGAATATATTGGTGCACAAAACTAATGAGTTTTAGAGGATCATCACATGATCCCTATAGTATAAGAAACCCATAAAAGTGACTAATCTATCATCAATAAAGAAACGTACAATAGAAAGAAAATAAATAATAAACTAGAATACTTATAACCCTATAATCTCTATAACTATTAAAATCATAGAAGTTTTCATGATGGAGATCATTGAGTGATGAACAACATACTCTCATCTCCAAAGGGATAAAATCAACCACTAGAATTCTTATTCTTAATTAGAGGGACCCTAAACACCAAAGTTGTTCTATCACCTTCTCCATAAAGATAAATAGTGATATGAGATAAATATATTATTAGCTATGTATTGATCATATTGAATTCACATACCCACACCCACCAATAGGAGGATCACATCCTTTATATAGATATCCCTTAATTTAATTAAGGTACTCAAATGTGAGATTCCATTACATGGAATCCAACATACATTACGATAATATATGACTATTGAGGATTAATAATCATTGAATGTTTCAATTATTATATTATATATGTATATCTATAAATGAATCCTCCCATTGATTCATAACCAAAGGAAAACATATAAAAAAATGGCATTAGGCATGCACCCATATCGTAATCATATAATAAGATATAATAGAGGAATCAAATTCCTTATACGATATCTGTTGACATCGAATTTCAGATAGGTCCATGAACGGGAACTATTAAAAAACCCGAAGGAATTTTGGGAATCCACAGACAATTCTACGAGGCCAAAGGGGGTTGAGCGTAAGAATTAAGGGATGCATGAAAGATTCCCATATGCACAAAAACCCTTGCTTGCCCAATGTAATGTCAAAGGGAGCTTTCTACAACGATCATTCACAAACCTACCAAGGCAATAGCGTGAAGGAAGAACAGATTGTGTACAAGATTCCCTTAGGCGCGTAAACCCTTACACGCCCAATGTTATGTCAAATAACCTCTTGTGTGCCGCTCCTCTTGTGCACTGCCGTTGGGGTTTTCTGCTATAAATAAAAGCGTAACACCCATCCTTCGAAAATGGTTATGAAAGAAGAATCGATGCTTTGCCGTGAAAAAATACCACTTCTGCGACCGCACAAAAAACACCATGACCTCAAGGTATTGAATCTTGAGTGATAGGTATTTATTATCCCCTAAAATAGACTAATATTCATTGTTTATAATAAAATATTCATGTGCTTTATTAATCATAGACACCATTATTAGTGCATTTTACACTTTGAACATTATTTCACATTATGGTTATAATTCTTTCATAAAATTCACTATTAAATGGTACCTTCTTGAACATATCATAAAACACATAATGGTATTGATTTTATGTTTATATTTTATTTTCAAGTATCCCATGATATATGGAACAATTCATTATTTTGGAGCACTTAGAGATTCAATTTGGAAGACCACCAAAGTGGGCTTTGAACCAACCACATTCTGGGAGAAGTGATTTGGATAGCAGCCCAATAACATTATTGTATAGGATAGTATTCTTAACCAATGATTCTTAAAAATTAAATTAATATAGAGGATATTATGAGGAACATTTTATTAAATATTGGTCCAAGCTAATTTGGTTTTTTTAATGGTGTTTCAGGCGGCCCAAGTTGATGATGAAATACTGGGCCATATTCTGAGGCCTAGAAAAATGCCCACCATTTAGATCATATCTCTAGAACCGCATATTATTTTGGTATGAAATTTTACAAGATATTAGGGGAAATACAAGGATACATTTTATCCTACTATGTCCCACTCTAATTCGTCCATCTATAAGGTCCTTTTGGCGCGTCATTTCGGTTGATGCAAGCTGTCTGCCACTTTGGGGGAAGAGTGGAAAAGTCTCATCTACATTAATTGTCCACCCACCTAGGCCCACCAATATTAATTAAAGACACACAGAAAGATGGGGGATAGGAAAAAGGCTTCCTAAATTCCTATTTAAGGAAGTGGTGGTGGAATATTTTGAGGATCTTGGAGCTTTGTTTTCATTATAATGTTATTATGCCAATTTGTCTTTGTAACGTTATTCCTTCTCATGTAAGTTGTTCGAATCAGATTAGTTTTCAATAAAAGTGCTTATTATTCTCTTATTATGGTCTTATTCATATCACCTTGATACTGTTGCCTTAGGTTGTGAACTTTTTCACACCAAACCTTGTGATTTTTGTCACACAACGGTGGAGTGATTGTTAATTTTTTTGTTTTTACTTCTTCAATTCCACCCTCGTAAGTCAACTTCCCACTTCCATCGACAAAATGTCATCAATGGAGGAATAAATATTTTATGGGTTGATCCAAGGGAGTATCAAGGGGATGGATTGGATGTTATTTATCACTCTCTAAATGTTATTAATTTCTTTTATTTCAGTTTCTTTCATTCAATGATTTTCTCTCTTCCTCTTCCTTATTGAAGTTATTCAACCCACTTTTATGAGACAATTAGATCCTTTACCTTAGAGTTCTCATGAAAATCATCCTACAAGTGTATAGGGGATTATAATGTATTTGTTAAGGTGTTTAATAATTAAGTTATGAGGTTAGTTTTAATTTATTTCATAAACTCTTCTCAAGTTAATGAAATTGAAATTGTAAAAAAATAATTCATCCAATCCACCCTGAGCAATAACCTAGGATCAAATCATTTTATTATAATTTTAATTCACATAGATCTCTAAGATATCTTTTAAAACCATATAAAATCAACCCAAGCTGGCCACTTCATAGCCAAAAACCCATCTCTTTTAATTGTGTGTCTAAGGATCTTCTTAGGTCTCTGAGGATTCAACAACCCAAGCTACACTGCAATCGATTGCTTAACCCTTAGAAATTGGGTAAATTTGGGAGAAACCAAAATTTTGTCACCATTTCCGGGGACCAAAGTAATTTAACTTAGACACTATTATCCTTTTCTCACCCCATGTTCTCTATTCTCACCCCCTCTCTCTTATATTTAGCCCTTTCTGTTTGTGTGTGTCTTGAGAATCTAGAATCCAACTTTCTGTCTTCTTCAATAGAGTATCTTCCAAATTACCATGTCACAAACTCATGCTGGAATAAAATGGAAAATAAATATTGGGAATCCCCTAAATTAGAAAATTTATTTTATCAACCCTTGATTAATTACCACACACTTGGTGACATGTACAATCATTAGGATGATGAATATTTAAAGGATAAATTTACAGCTCTCTCAAGGATGGTTGAAGAGATGAATCTTGGGGAAGTACATGATTATCAACCACATAAAAACTCTATTCCTCAAATACTGATTGAAAAATTGTGTAATCAAATGGATATAAGAGTTTCTAGGTATCATATTTGAGATAGGAACTACAACGCATTAATACTTGTGAGGAACTCATCCCTACACTAATTGTACCTTCCAAAACCTTATGTGGAGTGTCTAGTATCCCAAAAACCACTCATGAATTTATTGAATAACTAACCTTTGGATTTGGGTTAGGGGAAGTAAATCAATAAATTTTTTAACTGTCTTTAAATCAGAAGTAAATTGATTTCATGTATTCACAAGAAAGAAATTTGACATCGTGGATTGAGTCTCCTAAGTATAACTCTATTGATGATTTTTCAAAAACACCAATCACTAAACCATTAATATAAATAAAAAACATTGAGTCTATACCCATTCCTGACACTGATATTTCCAATTTTGTGGTTGAATCTTATATTCTAAAGGAACCAATTTTGTTGAGAAATTTTGAAAATGAAACTGAGTTGGATTCAAAATCTCAACCTGTGTTTGAATTTCCTATGCATCCCAAGCTCAAAATTATTATCCTTCCTCACCCACCCAAGTATCCCTTCATAGGATATAATAAAGAGCCTTAAATTGGAATTCATTCTTCTCTTGAAACCAAAAAATTTGGAATGATCATTAATTTCTTAGTAAAGACTACAGAGGAAACTAGATCAACCATTTCTGATATTCCTTGGATTTTCCCAATAATTATAGAACATATGTTTGTACATGAAACAAATTCTAAAAAAATAATCAATCTAAATAAATTAGAAGTGGAGAAATATGGGGTCCTTAAAACATTGAATGTTGGTATTGAGTAAGTTAGGGGGTTCATGTCGAGCTAATGACATAAAAAAAGCACAGCACAGGATGAAACCCGTGGTTTTAATGTTTCCATTAATTTAATCAGTACCTAAAACTGTTGACCTATTATTATTTTATGAATAAGGATGAGTATGAAAGGGGAGAACCATATTCATCCATGTCACATGGTGTGATCCCTGAGTAATACCTTACCCAGAAATTTAAGAGAAGACAATGTTTCATCAGTTTGTTTTATTTCAATGTGTTTATATGTTAAAGGAAAAATATAAAAAAAATTCCTTATACTATTGACTTGTTCTTCTCTTATGAGTAATGATGGGTATGAAAGGGGAGATCCATATTCACCCGTGTCATGTGGTGTGATCCCTGAGTAATACCTTACCCAGAAATTTAAGAGAAGACAATGTATCATCAGTTTATTTTATTTTTATGTTTCTATAGGTAAAAAGTAAAATAAAAAATAATAATAATTTAGATTTTTGACCTATTATTATTTCATGAGTAAGTATGGGTATGAAAAGGGAGCACCATATTCATCTGTGTCACATGGTGTGATCCCTGAGTAATACCTTACCCATAAATTTAATAGAAGACAATGTATCATCAGTTTATTTTATTTTATTTTTATGTTTTTAGGTTAAAAAAATATACAAAAAAACATATAATAATTTTTTTAAAGACATGTTGTATGTCATTGGGAAAATCCTGTTACAACCATCCAAGCCATTGGGACTCAAACCAGAACTGAAGGGAGACTAGGGAATGCATTTTAAACATCAACCACCAGGTGACTTCATTCCATAATTTTCATTTTCAATGTCTTAGTTGAACTTCTATCCTACCCCATCTAAGTTTTAATTTCTTTAAACACTGGGGACATCATTATTCTATATTGGGGGGAGATGAAATAAAATAATTGGTTTTGTTTTCATCATAAAATATGTGGAAGGAAAATTTTCATAAACCTTGAACATGATAACACACATTGAAAACTCTAAAATTGGATATCAAATAATTTTTCATGCATTGATTCTGATTATAATGCAAGTTTAAGTTCATGTGCATAGATTTTGGAAAGTTCGGTTTCATGATGTGATTTTTCACCATTTATATTTTCATCCATTTATTTAAAAAAACACAATGCACATCCTCTAGATTGTGGGGTATTAGTTTGAGTTCTTGGGGTCCATAATAAATTTCATAGGTTTGGTGATCATTTTAATTTTTACATGAGTATTTAAAAAAAATCAATTGCACATAGAGAAATGGATTGACCTAATGTGTGGCTTTTGACACTTGGGGATCGTGACTCCATAGTTGTCTGGCCCGGATCTAGTAATTTTATTTCTATTTGTGGTAATTTTAATTTGTTTTTGATTGAGTTAACTCAAGATGGTGCCCGAGTATGTGAGCTTCACTTGGATCCCTAAGGTCTTTGAGCCTGGGAGTCATCAGCAAAGTCTTCTTATATGGGTTGACTCGATTGAGTTAAATTTCAATTACCATGGAAAAATTGAAAAAAAAACAAAACAACAAAAAAAAATGAAAAAATGAACAATCATCTTAATTTTTTTTATCTTTATTCCTCCCAGAGCTTCCATCTTTTCTCCCTCGAATGAAAATGAACCCCCATGTCTATTGTGACACACAACACTTCATCATGATTAATTGAAATTGGATGAAATATTGTGATGAATTTGAAGAAAGCAATGGGCTTGGTCTTGGGATACGCCTATGGACCTAGCTTGTTTTAAATGATTTTTATCAGTTTCATAATTTTTTGGTATGATATTTTTTGGGTGAGAAATGTGTATTAATTTTTTTTTTGGAAATGGGAATTCAAATTTCATATTTTTGAGATATATTTTGCATGGGACTAGAAAAACTCAAGTTGGGGGGAGTGATTATCCCCTAAAAGAGACTAATATTCATTTTTTATAATATAATATTCATGTGCTTTATTAATCATAGACACCATTATTAGTGAATTTTACACTTTGAACGTTATTTCACATTATGATTGTAATTCCTTCATAAAATGCACTATTACATGGTACCTTCTTGAACATCTCATAAAACAAATAATGGTATTCATTTTATTTTTATATTTTATTTTCAGGTCTCCCATGACATAAGGAACAATTCATTATTTTGGAGCACTTGGAGATTCAATTTGGAAGACCACCAATGTGGGCTTTGAACCAACCACATTCTGGGTGTAGTGATTTGGACAGCATCCCAATAACAGTACTGCATAGGACAGGATTCCATCCCAATGATTATGAAAATTTAAATTTAGATAGAGGATATTATGGGGAACATTTTATTAAATAGTGGACCAAGATAATTAGGATGTTTTAATGGTGTTTCAGGCGGCCCAAGTTGATGATAAAATTATGGGCCAGATTCTGAGGCCCAGAAAAACATCCCAATATTTAGATCATATATCTCTAAAAGAACATTATTTTGGGCTGAAAGTTTACATTATATTAGGTAACAGACAAGTCTACATTTTATCCTTATATTTATCACTCTAATTTTTCCATATATAATTTCCTTTTTGGCGCGTCAGTTCGGTGGATGCAAGCTGGATGCCACTTTGGTGGAAGAGTGGAAAAATATCATCTACATTAATTTTCCACCCACCTAGGCCCACCAATATTAATTAAAGACACATTTAAAGATGGGGTCTCTTCCAAAGTCTTCCTAAATTCATATTTAAGGCAGTGGTGGTGGAATATTTGGAGGATCTTGGAGCTTTGTTTTCATTGTAACGTTATTATGCCAATTTGTCTTTGTAATGTTCTTCCTTCTCATGTAAGTTGTTCAAATCACCTTAGTTTTCAATAAAAGTTATTCTTATTATCTTATTATGTTCTTCTTTATATCACTTTGATACCATTTCCTCAAGGTGTGAAATTTTTCACACCAAACCTTGTGATTTTGTTCACACAATGGTGGAGTGATTGTAATTTTTTTGTTTTTACTTCTTCAATTCCACCCTCATAAGTCTACATCCCGCTTCTGTTGAAAAAATGTCATCATTGGAGGGCTAAATCTTTTATGGGTTTCTCTAAAGGAGTATCAAGGGTATGCATTTTATTTTATTTATCACTCTCTAAATGTTATTAATTTTATTTAGTTTAGTTTCTTTCATTCAATGATTTTCTATCTTCCTCTTCCTTATTGAAGTCATTCACCCCACTTTTATGAGATAATTAGATACTTTACCTTGGAGTGATCATGAAAATGATCCTACAAGTGTATAGGTGATTATAATGTGTTTCTTAAGGTGTTTAATCAGTAAGTGATGAGGTTAGTTTGAATTCCTTGTATGAACCCTTCTCAAGTTAATGAAATTGAAATTGTAAAAAAATAATTCATCCAATCCACCCCGAGAAATAACCTAGGATCAACTCATTTTCTCATAATTTGAATTCACATAGATCTCTAAGATATCTTTTAAAACCATATAAAATCAACCCAATATGGCCACTTCATATCCAAAAACACATCTCTTTTTATTGTGTATCTAAGGATCATCTTAGGTCTCTAAGTATTTGACAACCCAAGCTACACTATAAGAGACTGCTTAACCCTTAGAACTTGGGTAAATTTGGGCGAAACCTGGTCTCCCAGAGGTCCTCCTTTATGTGGGCCCACTTGGGCTTGATCCTTTTCCATTTACTTTTACGCAAAGGAATTTACACACAAAATATTCCTCTTTCACACATGTTTCCCCTTGTATCGTAACAATATTGCGCGTATGTACTCGTTTTCCACGCAACTGCCCCATCTTTCACATAACCTCTTACCTTGAGCAATACCCTCTTCATGTGCTCCATGTGTCTTCCTCACCCTATGAGACCATGTCCGAACACCTCTTATGCATGATACCCCTTTCGTTTACATTCTTTTCCAGTACGACCCTTCGGGTTTGTATGAAGTGATTTAAAGGTCGATTGGGCGATGCTTCATATTGTGTTGCTTAGCCTCAAGCTTCTTATCATAGGCATGATAACAAATATTGCTTCTTCTCATAGCCGTGCTAACATGATACCCTTAATGGATCACTCCATAACCCCATATATAAATGGAATTGCTGGTTCCTACCCTTCACCAAGGGGTAATGTGTGCCGGTTATGTATTTCCTAGGGGTGAAGAGTGAATCCTCATAGTCTGAGCTACAAGATGATAAACTTCCAACACATGAAATTAAACTGTAGCCTTGTCCCATGCAATATACATGGGGTTCCCCACCTCAGACATTTTCCATGCCCACTAGTCTCCATTAGAGTGATATATTCCTCACAAGGAATGAGATCCTCCTTACACGGAACAACATATGTCCGTGGGGGTGGGAAACCATCCTGGTGTAATCCCCTAGCCTTTCATATGGGAGGTAACATCCTTGCTCCTCCTCTCTTCTTCCATGCACAAAGTCCGGAGGAGAGATAAGCACAATGACCTTTGTTACCCTGTCCCTTTCCCTTTGGGATTTATCGCCATCATGCCTCCATCCTAGAGTAAGTCCCAATCTCCATTTCCCTGAGCCTCTAACCAATCATAATTCCCAGTTACCTCTTTGGACTGCAAACAAAGCATAAGCCCCTATTTCCTCTTTGGGCCACCAACCATGCATAATCCCCACTATGTTCCTCACAGACGCATATTTTGTTATGTGATCGTCAGGTATTTGATATCCCTTGTTTCTCACACCAAGAATGACTCATGTGGGATCAGAGTAAGCATCAACCATGACATCCTCCATGGATTGACTTAGTGTGTAAGTCTCATCCTTTGATGACAAAATACATGGACTTTGATATTTTTCCTTTCCAAGAAAGGTACGTAGGAAGCCTCCCTTAGGTTCAATCCCAACACCCATCGGTCCTGACCAATTCACATCAGTTTACTCCCATCCTGCAAGATGTTAAACTATGTCCCCTTTTGTCCCATATGTTTCTAAACTGTATGTATACAAACAACATGGGTTTTGATCCATGCCTCCTATATAGGGTACATAGGAATACTCCCTAAGGTTCAATACCAATATATGGTAATACGTTGTATTACCCTTTTTTGGGATCCAACTCTCTGGTCCGCCCCTAGGTGTTAGATCAATCTCGGGCTTTTAACCATGCATAAACCACAACATCATCTTCAAGTCGCTTTACTTCACATACACCCCAATTCCATGCCTCATACTGAACTATTAGGAATTTGATTCCCTACCACGGGGATATGTAGGAAGCCTCCCTATGGTTCAAGCCCATTACCCATGTCCCATCCTGGTCTCTCCTTTGAGCCTTTGTGTTTTAAGAAGATCATGCCCCAACCCAGGGGTTATACTTCCTCCAGGTACTATCCATGCATCCATTCTCATGGGCCACATCCTCAGGTGTCCCATCGGTCCACCTCCTAAACTATGTGGACTTTGATTCCCAACCACAGGGATATTTAAGAATCCTCCCTGAGGTTCAATCCAAAAACTACCATCACCTCCACAAAGGTTCCATCTCACTCCCCATCAAATTCATTCAACCCCCTTCATCCATCCTGATTCCAACTAGGGATGCCTTACTGGTGGGATCATGCCATTCCCTCGGGTAGCTAACCCCCTTTAATCCCCATACACAATCCATAACCCTCTAACCAAGAGTTTCCCTCATGCGATGGGCTGCTATCCATGCGTTAGCCCCAACATGCCTCCGGGTTGTTGTCCTTTGCATGCACCCTGATTCCATGTATCTCCCTTCTAACTATGTGGGTTTTGATCCTTGTCTCTTAGGATACGGTACATAGGAAACCTTCCTAAGGTTCAATCCCAACTAATGGTAAACCATGGTGTCCCATTTGTAGGGACCCAAGCATCCTCAGATCCTTCTTCATCAGATGTTTTGATCCACTGATCTAGTGAACCCCTTAGGTAATCCCTCCTAGGGATGCACCCATCTGATCCACTCCTATCAATGTTATGATCAGTTTGATCCATCTTCTATAGATGTTAAAATTGTGACATACCCTATGTCAAACATGGGAAGCTGGGGAAAATCTCAGGGACATGCCTATGGAATACAATTCCCTAAACTCGACATGGGATGCCTTGGGATTATAAACCCCCGAGAAGCCCTATCATAAGGGGAAGAAACCCATACACATCAGTGTTTCAATTTCCAGACATGCCAAAAATGTACAAGGTAACTACTCCCCCGATCTAAGGTTTCTTCCCTAACTTGACCACTTGGAATGTCCTAACAGAAGCTATGTAATTAACCGGAATCCATAAAGATATGGCACCAGGGAAGAGTTTCATGAACAATGTCTTAATCTTAGTTCCCTACAAAGGGGACTCTAGGGTTTACTATTAGATGGGATTGAACCATAGGGAGGTTTCCTACATACCCTGTCCCAAGATATAGTTATCAAAACCCATGTAGTTCTAAGGGCGAGACATGGAATTAGGGTGCACGCAAAGGAAAACAACTCCTAGGTATATTAGGGCTTACACATGAATAAAGGCCCATCGCAAGAGGGACACTCTTGTTTTGAGGGTTATGGATTGTGTATGGGGCTTACACGTGGTTAGATGCCTAAGGGAATGGAATGATCCCACTGGTAAGGAGGCCTAGGTTGGAATCAGGATGGATGGAGGGGGGTTGAATGAAGTGGATGGGGAGTGAGATGGAACCATAGTGGAGGTGATGGTAGTGTTGGGATTTAATGTTAGGGAGGATTCCTACGTATCTCCGTGTTTGGGAATAAAATTCTACATAGTTTAGGAGGTAGAGTTATGGGACACCTAAGGAGGCAGCCCATGAGAATGGATGCATGGATAATATCTAGAGGAAGTAGAACCCCCAGGTTGGGGAATGATCTTCCCAAAACACAAAGGCTCAAAGGAGAGAATAGGATGGGAAATGGGTGAGGGGATTGAACCTTAGGGAGTCTTCATACGTATCCACATGGTAGGGAATCAAAGTCCACATAGTTCATGATGCTTCATGGAATTGGGGTGTACGCGAAGGATAGCGACCCGAAGATGATGCTGGGGCTTACGCCTGGTTAGAGGCCTGAGATTGATCTAATGCTTGGGGGTCAGACCAGATAGTTGGATCCCAAAAAAGGGGAATACAACCAATTACCGTAGATTGGGATTGAATCTCAAGGAGGCTTCCTACATACCCTATCTAGGAGACAGGGATCAAAACCCACATAGTTCATATACATACATTTTAGCACCCTGATGGATGAAAAGGGGGATAAAGTTTAACGTCATAGAGGACGTGGGTGAACTGACAAGAAGTGTTTGGGACTGATGGGTGTAAAGCTTGAACCTTAGGGAGGCTTCCAACGTACCTTTCTTATAAAGGGAAAGGTTCAAATTCTACATAGTTCATCATCAAAGGATGGGGATTATGCACTAAGGCATCCCGAGGAGGATTCTATGGTCGATGGTTTCTCTAAGCCCATGTGAGTCATGCTCAGTGTGAGAAATAAGAGGAAGAAAACACCTAATGATCACTTCATGAAAGGTGCATCTGTGAGAAATAGAGTGGGGATTATGTGTGGTTGGTATCCCAAAGTGGAAATAGGGGCTTACTTTTGGTTAGAGGCCCAAAGAGGTAACATGGGCTTACACTTGTTTAGTGGCCTAGGGAGATGGAGATTGGGCCTTACTCTAGGATGGAGGCTTGATGGCGATAAATCCCAAAGGGAGAGGGATGAGGTAACGAAGGTCCCTATTACCATCTCTCCTCCAGCCTTTGTGCACATAAGAAGAGAGGGGGAGTATGTAACAACCCAAACATTCATTAATGAAAATTCCTCTTAATCTAATTAAATGTATTATTATGTGAAATAGTTATATAAAATATTCACTTATTTTGTTTTATGATTTTGTATTTTTAAAATACCATTAAGAATTTTTACCGTTACTAATATAGTCGTTGAACAATGATCACATGATTACTATAAATATAGGGCTTTAAAAAATCCAATTTTATGAGACAAAGGAAGTGATGAACTCATCCAGTAGACTTGACCCTTAGGAAGCCCATTTGTTGGAGCTCAGAAAGGAGGTGACTTCATTGGTATTCTCTCTTGACCAAGCCTAAGATGAGCTTGAATATGTTAAGCTCGAGCAGAACCACCTATGAGAGAAGTAAAAGTTTATAGAGATTACCACTCGAGCAATGTTATCCGAGCCGCCCCAAGAGTCTGTCACCATCGTGCACCTTACCCTATGGTATTATGCGGGTGTTTTAAGGGGTTATATGACAAGACCATAGTACTAAGATTATGTACATTATTCTTGTATAGAGAATATACATTCTTTTTTTATTGTTACTTTGTAAATAGTTTTTAAAGCACAAATTGTATTTTTAGTTAATATTCAACTAAGAAATCTATTTTGATGAATTAATGGATTTTTTGAATTAAATAATATTTTAATAAAATATTATTAATATTAAATTATTTTTTATTAAATATAAATGATCGTATAATTTTATGAATGCAATTATCATTTTTATTAAGGTTTTAAAGCTGTTTTCGTTAAAACCCATGAATTTTCGATAAAAGTCGGTTTTTATTTTAAAATTAAAAATTAAAATATTTATAAAATTATTTAGATAAAATGAATATTATTTTTTTAATCAGGATTTCAAAATTATCCAATAGTGAATTTTTCATAATTTTATGAGACAGTTGAATTTTTGGGTAAAAATTAAATACGGTTTAAATATATATGTGTTTTATGACATCATAATGACCCAATAGTGATGTAATAAAATACTATAAACATTATTTTTGGACAATTTATGTTTTAAAATTAAAATAATGTAATTTTGGGTTTGTTTGATTTATTTTACAAAGATTTAGTGGACCCTTCAAGGCTTATAAAACATTTTGTCTTTTTAAATTGTTTTCCTTGAGAGTGTGACTCACCTACAAATAATAAACCATATTATTTTAAGAGGTTAGGTCATTGGACTTATAAAATATTGTTTTCCACTCCCATTTTTCAAAAATCATGGACAAAAACCATGGGCTGGTTTGTGGTTTTGATTAGTTTAATGTGTGGTGTCCCAAACCTAAATAATAAATAATTCCCTCTCCTTTCCTATATAAACCCACTCAATCTCCCACTTCCTATTCAATCAAAGAATTTTGAGTTCGTCCAAACTCTTCCCTCCTCTCTCTATAATCCTTCCAAGGTTCCCCAAGCTCTCAATAACCCTCTTTCAAGCCTCTCCCAAGCCTTTGGGATCACACTTCCAAGTAAGGTATTATCACTTTGCTTATTTATGTCCAAGTTTCCTTATATTGTTATGCCCTTTTGTTTTCAATTATAAATGTTGTGGTATGATTTCAAAACTCCCCCATACTTCCATATTAATTTTTGAATAATGATATATCCCATTTCTCTCTTATTAATTCCTCCCATGTACACCCGTTACCATGCTGAAATTCCGTAAGGAATTTCTCTCTCCTCATTTACATTCAAGAAATTATTTTGTATTACATATCTAAATTCCATTACATTTGTTGGTAAATGTATCTATATGACCCCCTTACTTTTAATTTCATGTACATATTATGAGACACCCATTTCTCTCTCATCAACCATTTTTATGAATTCTTATTCCACACTGTTATGCTGCCGAAATTGTACTGCGTTCTTCCAAGACAAGATCATCATGTATTTATTCCACATTTCTTAATCATGTAATAACTTATGATGTTAATGAATCCATGTTTTATGATCCATGTGGCACACTTATGCATGAAATGAAATGATTACAAAGGGTGTGACCTAATATTCCTCCAATGCACTGGGTAAAGTATAGTATCATGATACGTCTTGTGAAGTGAGTGTTGGATCATGCTAATTCAAGTGCAACAGGGGTTTACTCATGCTTCAAGTGTAATGAGGGATTATTCATGCTCCATGTTCATGAGCCTTGGCTCATGCTAATTCTATGTTAAGTGTTGTTGCCACATTTACATGTTATGATTATCATGATTTATCATGCCTTTATGTTCATGTTTCTCTTATGCTCAATTTATATGCCTAATGTCTAACATGTACTGTATTACTCATTTTATTCCATATTTATTCCCTTGCTGGGATTTATAGGTCACCCTTTTCTTATGAATGTCCTCAGGTTATCCTATGCAATGCTAAGTATGAGGGAATGTAGTGGTCATGTAAAGGAAGTTTTCAATAAGATGTTGCATTATATGATTTAAGTTGTTATGTAATGTTACTAATCCCCAAAGACACTAGACCTCTTGATCTTCTATGTTGTATCAAGTGAAGGTTTTATGTATTAAATCATGCTTAAGTATGTAATAAAGACCATGGTTGTCATAAAACAAGGATACTACCTCCCACAAGAAAGGTTATGGGATTACACCAGGATGGTTTCCCACCCCCACAGATAGATGTCATTCCATGCAAGGAGGATCTAATTACATGTGAGGAATATCTCACTTCTGTGGAAAAAAGTGGGCATGGAAAATGTCCTAGGTGGGGAACCCCATATATATTTCACAGGGTGAGGCTATAGTTTAAGGTAATGTGCTAAGGGAAATGGTGCTTGATAGTTTATTGTACTATTTATTAGATGATGAGGATTTACTCCTCAGCCCTAGGGTGTACATAATCAGCACACTTTACACCTTAGTGAAGTGTAGGCACCGGTAATTCTGTTTGGAGATGGGGTTATGGAGTGATCCATTGAGGGTATCATGTTAGCATGACTATGAGAAGAAGCAATAACCATTATCATGCCTACGAGAAGAAGCATGAGGCTAAGAAACGCAATATGAAGCACCACCCAAGGGTCTTTGAAATCACTTTGTACAAACCTAGAGGGCCACATGGGAAAATCATATGCACGACTGGGGTGTCGCACATAAGACGGACTCAGACATGGTTCCTTAGGGTGAGGACAACACCTGGAACACATGAGGAGGGGAACACACAAGGTAAGAGGCTGCATGAAAGATGGGGAAGTTGCACAAAAAATGAGTAGATGCACACAAGATTATTACAATATAAGGGGAAACTTTCATGCAATAGGAATATTTTTCACACAAATTCCTTCTAGTAAAAGAAAATTGATGAGGATCAATCCCAAGTGGGCCACCCAAAGAAGGACCCCTAGGGGACCTGTCATGCAAGATCCAATACCATGAGGTCATGGTGTTTTTCACGCGGAAGAGCATCAGTTCATCTTCGATAACCATCCCCAATGGGCGGGGGTACACTTCTATTTATATCCAAAAACCTTGGTGGCGGCGCACAAGAGGATCTACATGCAAGAGGTGGTTTGACTTTGCATTGGGCGCACAAGGGTTTACGCGCCTAAGGGAATCTTGCGTGCAATTCGTTATTCCTTCATTCCATTGCCTTGGAAGGTTTGCAGATGGTTACCGCAAAAATCTCCCTTTGAAATTTCATTGGGAGCACAAGGGTTTACACGTCTAAGGGAATCTTGTGTGCAAGCCGTTATTTCTTCACACCATTGGCTTGGCGGTTTTGCATATGGTCACCGTGGAAAGATATCTTTGACGTCGCATTGGTCGCTCAAGGGTTTGCACTCATATGAGAATCTTGTGTGCACCCTTTAATTCCTGTATGAAACCCCCTATGACATCACAGAATTATTCATGGATTCCGAAAATGCCTTCAGTTTCCTTAACAATTCCTATTCATGGACCTATCCAAAATTCAGCATCAAGAAATGGCCCCCTTAGAATTAGATTTGATGGGGGACCTGAAGGTCGGATTCTGAGGGTCACACTGAAAATTAGATGAGATTACTGTTGGTGTGTGAAAAAATGACCCTTTGGCTTGAAAAATACCTCTGCAGGTGAAAAAGGTCCATCCCGAGCCTATAAATACGTTGAATCCCCCCTGGTCCCCACTTTGAATTTACCATAAGATAGGCGCCTTTGATCTCGTGTGTGAAAAAGGTCCATATCTATGCACAAGTTCTCGCAGCTTATTTTGAATTTTGCACATACTCCTAGACTCTTTCGCGCCACCATCCCTTCTTGCACACACCCCATTTTAGAAGTATTCTTGTGTGTTGATCTCCCATTATTTTTCACACATACCTTTGAGAATATGAAAATTTGACGGAAATGGTCGCTCAACAAACCAATGCTGAGAGAGAGTCCATCGCAACTGCAAGGAGTACTTAGATAATCAGGAACCATCCGATTATTCATGTGAGAAGGGATGTGTATGATAATAAAATGATTTTTGGCATGATGATGCAAGCTCAAAAGGATAATGTCCTGAGTGACAGTCTGCCAATATGGAACTTCAGCATTTTGGAGGAGGTACTGATGCCAGGCTTTGAAATTGATACGCCGCGGTCATGGGTAACACACGAGGACATTCTTCTATAGTTCAACATCACAAAAAATGGTCATCCTACTAGGGAAACATAGAACACAACCATCTATGTCCCGAATACTAAGACTACGAATATTGTAGGAAGTGATCCAGTTCTTAAGAAATCTCCATCTCATTATGTGAGCACTTTTAGAAGCAACATTACCTATGATACAAAGGGTTGGAAATAATGTGACTTTAGGTCTGGGGGTATTTTCATGAAATAATGGGCATGGAAGTATTGGGTTCTCTAGACATACAAGGATTTTGAGGTAAAGCTATAGTTTATCGGGATTTTTGAATATGTTTGGTCATCGTAGTTTCACTTCTATCTTCAGTAGGACCTGGTACCAGAGTTGTTCAGTCGGTGGTCTCCCAATACCAACACATTCCACCTTTACCATGAGGAAGTAAGCATCAGTCTATTGGATATCCATTGCATTGGGGGAATCCCCTTAGAGGGGTACCGATATGATAAGTTCCTCCCAACAAAGAATGTTTGTTGGGATAGGACGCACAACCCTATTCTGATGTGGCATCTATTGAAGTTGGATAAGGATAAGCTGCATATCAAGTACATTCTAAAGTATATATATTATTTGGGGTGGTTCGGTCTATTTATAATATAGGAAAATGTGGTGAAGATACCAGGCTGAGGGAAGTAGTGCCCGAACACATCATAGAGGGGGAAGGCAGGATCATACTAGATGATCCTAGAAACATGCGAGTATCGATCTTGGGGCTTCAGTATAAATGAAATTACATACCCAAACATATGATATTCAAGGATCCTTGCTAAGATTCCGAGTAGGTGGCTTATTCTAGTAAGGGAAATGAGGATGGGGGTCCACCCAAGAATTCTAGTGATGTCCAGGATCATGGCATCCAAAAACAAGGTTAATCTAGGGGTGCTCGTACTGGCCAGACTATACAGCATTCTGGGATGTATCTCTAGGATAAACACTCCTAGAAGAATATGTGGGCCATTCTAGATCCTCCATGGATGGGTCACAGCTCACTACGACAGGTATGACTTCTTGAATTCCATTCTCCCTCCAGGTGACGGTCTGCAACCATCCCTCCTGAATATTGTTGGAATTCACCCACTGATGCTTAGAGAGAGGAAGGGATTAAGATCAATATTGGAAGTCATACCAACATCGACTTTCATATGTTTTGTAACCAAGTTGGTGTGATGGTAGATATGGGCGGGGCCCATTGGAGCATAGAGAGTATCTACAAAGCATCAAGGGCAGTGTGCTGGTAGCCTGAATCAATGACAAAATCTTTTGCGAACCGTATGTGCCAACTAGGCTTTCCAGGAAGTTTGGGTACATATATCAGATGCCAAAAAAAGTATACATAGAGGTTTAGGAAGAGATAAATCCTTACATTCTTCTTCAACTATGACTCATGTTCACGACTGTAAGCTCAGGTCATGTCATCACCCTCCCCCCACAAATGTCAGTACTGGCCTATCAACATAGTATACCAACCATTGGACCAAAACGTACACTGAGGAATTCTAAAGAATCACATCTGAAAAATCAAGGAGGCTAGTGTGGATCCCGAAGATCGAGGAGGTAGACAAGATTATACCGGGGAGGTGAGGTAATGAATAAGCCAAGCGGTTAGAATGGCATGCGATGGAACTTCATCAGCAGGAGAATTACAAGGCGAGAACGTGCTTCTGACTTCTGAAGAGGGGCGGTCCTATGGGAGACCTCATGGTATAGCTAGGGAACTCCCTAGGAAACAACTTTTTCATCTCCTAAAACTGACAGAAAATTCTATCTTCCCATCACTATGTTCCTCCTGGAGGACGCTATGACAATCTATGTCCACCGAAGAGCTATGGCGGAGACTGGTGCATACAAGGCTTGACTTTCCAAACATAGGGCACATCTCGGTGGAAGATAGGGTAAAAATTCATCACTGACATGGATAACTGACATCCATGGATACGTATTCCTACCAATGAGGGAGGTATGAAGAGCCACATCTTCTGGTGAATGTGATGCTTGTCTTAGAACATAACCCGGAAAAGCTACCATCTGAGGATGATGAAGAGGAATAAGAAGAGGAAGGGGAAGAGGAGGAAGAAGATTTAGATAAAGAGGAAGAGGAGGAGGAAGTGGTTGAAGGTCCCAGAGGTTATGGACTCTTAGAAATAGCCACTCTCCAGGGTAGCACACATGAGAGTGGAGAAATCATAGGCTCTGACTCAGAATTGGATAAACAACTCAAGGTGAGTTTTTAACTCTTTTATCCATTAGAATTTCTATTTTTCCAATTCTAATCTAATGAACAAACTATGTCATTTTTAGGATCACATTAACGATGGTATCTAGGAAGACTCCCATGTAGGGAATGAAGATGTACCCACGGAGTGAGAGAACATCCTCATGAGCCTACATTCAGAACTGAGAAAGGTAGGGAATCGACCATGTTTGGAGTGGGTAGATATGAACTATAAGGAAGGGATAAAATGGAAGCCTACAAGTTTACATCCATTCCTGTCATTCATAAGGAGATGATGTTGGTGATAGAGCTAACAAGTGCCAAGGGATCTCCTATAGCAGTGGCTCCCACCATGACGCATGCACTGGATATTGCCACACTTGGCCCTTGTAAGTATTTAACTTTGTTGGATATCATCTTTATTGGGAAACCAAACTGACCAAGATATTTATTCCCAATACAGTGATTGCAAGGCTGGAGGCTGGGAAAACCGTTGAGTCTGGAACATCTGCAAGAGCCCCACCGGTGATTGCACCATCTCTCGTAGATCCAACTATTAAAGTTGGACCCGCCCAAGTACTTGGTGAGTTGTAAGCTGAAATCATGGGTGATAATGCTGCTAGGGTGGATCTCAAGGCCAGCGGGGGTTAGGTTACTGAATAAGAGAGAATTTTAGAAGAGGAACCTATTGCTAAACTCTTGGCAAACTTTCCTGAGTACATGATTGCAGATCCTGAGGAGATGGAAGACTCTGACCTAGACGTGGCCTAGGAGAGTCGTATGACATGATGCAAGGCATACAAGTGTATCAAATGATTTCTCAATTAGTCACAGGTGTAATGGATGATTCATATGGGGTCACTTTTCACCTGGATACACTTTCTTTTTACTGGAGGGGTGGATGCTCACCATCTTCATATATTAATCCGTGATTATATGGATGAGAAAATATGGGAGGGTATCCAATGCTCTGATATTACCCAATGCCAGAAGGAGTCATAGAATACCCATAAGTTCCTTAAATCTGAGCAAGAAGTCTGACACGTTGAAGAGAAAGAAAATGAAATAGAGGAATTTATCGTGAGGCATTCTAATCTCATTGAATATTTGAGGGCCTAACTGGAAGATGTCCTGGAGTAGGTAGTACAGGCGAGCAACCAAATGATTGAGCTCCAAGTTGAGTAGGAGCGAGTGAAATCTTGAGATAATGATTTATAATCTATAGCCACTGATGAATAGAGGGATCTCAGGGGGTGGGAGGCAGCCTTGGAGGATATAAGCCAAAAGGTGGAAACACTGGAGAAATCCATCAAAGTTTCTGATCCCTAAGGGCCCTATTTGGCTGGATTCATAAATCTATATCCCTTTGTTTTTATTCTGAACTGCATGAATGAAATTATTATTTGCATGCTAGTTATTTTAATGAATTCTGACCATAACTGTGAAGTATTAGCAATGCATCCCTAAGCTTACGTGGGTCATGACCGGTGTGAGAAATAAGAGAATACTACATAATTGTTCACTTTGTGTAAGAGAACATCAGATAAACTTTGAAAACTTGGGTTCTGAATAACATCCCAGAGTTTTTTAAATGGTAAGGGGAGCCTTGACTAGGTAATAGGGTCCTCAAAACCATAAAATTAATTCTTTCCAAACATGCTCTAGTGCATGAGTGAGATAATGTCAAAGGTGTTGGAATCAATCTGAATAGAGGGAAGTGGAAAGTGTGAATCCTGATACCCAAAATTCAGAACACTGTAGGGGTAGCATGACAATGAAGGATAACTATTTACTGTGTTCAAAACATAGTATACCTATTATGTTAGATTGAAGCGGGGACAACAAATGAGGGCTGACCGCTGACTATGTTTGAAACACAGGGTTTGACTCAAAATGTCATCCATAATCCTTTGAAAATTTGGCCCAGGACAGTAGGTGATCCATAGGCCAAGCATCCACACTGTTTGGGGGTTCCTTTAGACTTGAAATAGGATGATGATCCATATAAAGGGTACACAAAGTGTGGAAGTTGGAGCGGTGGTTTGTTTGAATGGAGTCCAAAACTCTAGAAATATGCCACCGTGATGAAAACACATTAGGTGAGCGCATTGGTCTGATTAGGGATCGTAATCATTTCCTAAAAGGATCTCTTTGGAAAGAACCTAAAGTGGCCCATAGTTTTACATCAAGCCAATGAGGACGATAGACATATATTTTAACATTGTACGATAAAGACGGAGAGTGGAAGGGGATATACCTAAGGGAGGAATACGTAGTGTAGCCATTACTGAACCGATGTGAATGAGGACATAAGGAAGTTTGCACCACACTACGTAATCCCAGGAGAAATATTAGGTCAAGAGACCAAATATGGAGATATTTAGGCTGGGACCGAGACAAATTGTTTGGGCATTACTACGTACCCCACTAGGATGGGAATCATGCCATACATAGTTCTCATATTGTAGTTCAACATCATGCGGGACGAAAGGCATGTGTGGTATGACTGCACTGGTAAACATCCTACCACAATTACTAAGCCCACACGAGTCATGCTCGATATGGGAAACAAGGAGTAGTAATGGGAGTTTCATAGTACAAGGAGGCACACATTATGTGCAATGGAATGTTAGGTGAATGATGTACCAATATTACCAACCTTCCTACTTAACGCACCTAGATGCACGAAGGGGTAAAGATGAGTATGCTGGAATTCCACTTGAACAGAAGGGAGTGGAAAGATGTGAATCATGGGACCCAATATATGGATTACAATGATGGTGGTGTGACGATGGAGGATAGATATTGACAATGTTTGAATCACAACATATGTTTCACGTTATACAAACATGGGAAAAAACAAATGAGGGTCAACCATTGTCCATGTTCGAAACACGATACCTATCACAAAATGTCATCTGAGGTATTCAGGGGCATTTTCCCAAGATGTTAGGTGAGCCAATGTGGTATTAGAATAGGCTGTAAAGGGGGTATCTTTATACGTGGAAGAGGATGGGGATCCAAATAAAGGGCTCATCAAGCGTGAACACAAAACAAGGGAATGTCCATGTGGAATCCAACACTTTGGGCCCTACTCCATAGCGCACTTGAGTACGCCAATGAGACATGTTAGTTAGAGGGAGCCAAATCTATATCTGAAGACAAGGGTCCTGGGGATGTGAAATCCTAGTTTATGGTCATATAGTGGACCATCAAGAGAGGAATTGTCTTAATGGAATGTGCATGGGGTGAAGAAGAAGAAAAACCCGTCGTGGATGAGGACCCAAGAGGCCTTCCATCTTGTGACACATTCCTAGGGGTGGACCTAAAGAATAAAATCTGAGTGTTCCTACGTATCTCATGAAGATGGGAATAAAGACAGATGTAGTTCTCCTAGGAAGATATTAGTTTATGGTCATAGAACTTGGACCAGGTTGGGAAGAGACAAGGGAGACACATGGTGTAGTTTTTGAAAAACACGACATGAATGAGGACCTGAGAGGTACTCACCACACCACATTCTTCTAAAAGAGTTTGAGCCAAGGGGGACCAAAATAAGATAGAAGTTGAGATACCTAGTGTTGGACCCGAAGAAGAAATATCTGGGCATTTCTACATATCTCATGAGGATTTGAATTAATCCATACGTAGTTCTAGAGGATGTCATGCAGTTTAACGTCATGTGACAAGAATGGGGGCAGGAGTGGCTCGCTCTTAAAGGGAGAGTACATGGTGCAACTATTAAAAACCTAATGTGAATGAGGATATAAGACCATACACCACATCACATAATCCTATAAAATTCAGCAGGTCCAAAAGGTCGAACAAAAGAGATAATTAGTGGATCCTGATCTGGAGCTAGAGACGAAATGTCTAGGCGTTCCTATGTATCCTATAGGTATGGGAATCAAGTCATATGTAGTTCTGGAAAGATTCGTGTAGTTTAACATCATGTGATAAGGATGAGAGAAGATCTTAGTTTATGGTCGTAGAGCTCATACAGTAAGAAGTGATACTCTTCCAAGTGGGCATAAACCTTGACCAAATCCCTAAGCCCACGTGAGTCACACTCGATGCAGAAAACAAGGACATAAAAGGTCTTTAAAAATGCGGATACAGAGAAAGGGGAAATGGTGCAGAGCCTCAAATGACACCACACCATGGATTCGTCCTCTTAATGTGCAAACATGTACTGAGGAATGACACCAAGAGTGTCAAAATTCCACTTGGAAATGATGGAGTAGAAAAGGATGTGAATCACACAACAAATATTTAAGTCTTAATGGGGGTGGTGTAATGATGGAGGATAACTTATGACCATGTTTGAAACACAACATCTATATCATGTGACCTATAATGGGAACAATAAATGAGCATCGAATGATGACCATAGTCGCAATGTGGGACTTGTTTCAAATTGTCATTCAGAATCCTCGGGGACGCTTGACCAAAACAGTAGGTGACCCAATGTGGCATGAGACCAGGCCATTAGAGGGTACCCTTAGAATGTAAAAGGTGATGAAATCCCAAATAAAGGGAAACATGGAGCATGAAAATGGATGAAAACATGTCCATTTAGAACCCAACAGTCTAGGTTCTAAACCAGAGTGCTCCTAGGAACATTGGTGAATTTCCAAATAGGGTTGAAGGGTCCCATTTGAGAGAAGATGACTCGAGAAGATGATTGGAGGAAAGAGAGATGGAGAGATCTCAAGAGAGTGGTACGTGGCGTGGCTATTTCAAATCTGACGTGAACGAGGATATAAGCCCACAATAAACCACATACCCCCTCGATGGACTTAGGACAAGTGGAAGAAATGAAGATATGGTTTCTAAGAAATAGGGCTGGACCCAAAGACAAAATGTATAAGCGTTCTTATGTATCCCATGAGGATGGGAATCAAGCTATACATAGTTCTGGAGTGTTGTATAGTTTAATGTCATGTGGTAAGAACGAATATAGGAGGGGAATCTCAAAGAGGAATGTGTATGGTGTGGTGAATAACCCAACATTAATGGGGACATAAGCCCACATACGCCACACCCTTCATAATTCCCAGAGAGAACTCGGGTCAAGAGTCCAAGAGAAAGAATATATTAACCTAGGTTGGACCTAAAGAAAAACTTTTTGGTTTTTCCTACGTATCCTGGGGGGGTTAGAAATCAATACATACATAGTTCTAGAGATTCCACACCATTTAATGTAATGTGACAAGGATGTGGTAGATCTTATTTTATGGTCATAGAGCTCAGACCATAAGATTCCCAATTTAATGTCATGTGCATGGGATAGATGGGAAAAAGGGTGGATCAACATTCCTGTCATTTAGGAGACCACAAAACGTCTCTAAGGATGAAGGATGACTACTAACCATGTTTACAACATAGTATCCATATCATGTGTCCTAGAAAAGAAACAAACAATTGAGCATTTACCGCTGACCATATTCGCAATGTGGGACTCGTGTCAAATTTTCACTCAAAATCCATGGGGTTGTTGGCCTGAGACGGTAAGAGAGAACTGAGGCCTAGAATCCCTGACATTAAGGGGTCCTTTCAGATGTGAAAGATGATTGAAACCCAAATTATGGGATGTTTAAATAATTATATTACCCATCCAGTATAATGTCTTTCAATATGAATGATGGATGAAGAATTGGTGTCTCAAGGGGATGTGTATGGCATGGAAAAAATAGCCCAATGTGAATGAGGAAATAGAGTCCATACCACACTGCACATTCCTAAGTGAGAACTTGGAATAGAAGGCTAGGAAGGTTAGGGGACCTAAGGCTGGTCCATAAATGAAAAGTCCTAGCCAGTTTACAGTTTATCGTTGCGCAGGACGAGTGCTGATTACTTTTACATCCTTCAGCTCTGATGGATCACATAGTTTAAAGTCATGGGGTGAGGACAGTGGCAATCTTAGTTTAAGGTCATAGATCTAAGACCGTGATTATGTGACCCTTTATGTGGGTATTTTCTTACCAAATACCCTAATCCCATGTGATAAATTCTTAGTGTGGGAAACAAGGAATAGGATTAGGTTCTCCCCAACATATAAGGGTAAAAAAAATGAAGGAAGAGATTGGGAAGGGTCGACCACAACCAGAACAACATTCTTGCTCGAGGAACACTGACCTTTGAAGGGATAATAGGACAAAATGAATCATTGCACCCAATATTTGGGACATATAGGGGTGATGATAATGATGGAGGATGGCTGTTTACCTCATTTGAAATACAACATCCATATCGTGTGACCTGAAATGGGAACCAAAAATGAGTGTCAACCGCTAACCAAAGTTGAAATGCAAGACTTGTATCAAAGAATCATTCAAGACCCTCTAGGATGTTAGACTGAAATGGTAGGCGAGCCATAAGGCCAAGCATCCCTATCATTCGGGGGTCCTTTCAGATGTGAATGTTGATGGATACCCATATAAAGGGGACATATGAAGCATGAATATGACTGCAAAGTTTAACGTCATGCGGTAAGGTTGAAAGAAGTGGATATCTACAAGGAGGGGGATAAATGGTGAGTTCATGATAAACCCAACGTAAATGAAGGAAAACAAATCCTGCACTATACCATGTGTTTTGAGAAGCATCTAGACCCAGGGACCAGACCCAAGGTGATATCTTAAAGTTCATAGCTGGGCCCATAGATGAAATGCTTGGTCGTTCCTACATATCCTTCAAGGTCCGAAATCAATCCATACATAGTTCTTGAGATTCCATGTAGTTTAACATCATGCGACAAGGATGCTGATGGATCTTAGTTTTTGATCATAGAGATCATACTATAATGGTATATATACTGCTCATAGGTTAACATCATGCAAGAAAATAAATCAGTTTAAGTCCATGCAGGACAAGTGATGGGTAGTTTTACATTTTTAGCCTGGAAGGATCACACAATTTAACATATTTTGGTGAATAAAGTATAGTTTAAATTCATGCAGGACTGGGGCTTACTCCGAAAAAGTACTGCTTTAGGAATTTAGAAATTATGGGAGGAGTGATATACTCATCATCCATGGTAACTAGGGAGTACACTCCATTGGGGTAAACCTTGTTAATGATGTAAGGTCCTTCCCATTTGGGCTTCAGTTTGGGTGGTTTCCTACCAAGTATCATTGGAGTTCTTAGGGCCAACACCATTTCACCTTTTAAGGAAGAGTGAATGTGAACTTTCTTATTGAAATCTCTGGCTATCTTATTCTAATGCCTCTATAGATTGTGCAAGACACAAAGCCTGTTCTTGTCGAGAACTTCTAGTGTAGCCAAAAATATCTTATCTACCTTATCTGGTGTCTATTGATCATAGATAGCTGTGTGTAATGAAGGAAAATAAATCTCAATGGGCAGTACTGGCTTTGTTCCGTACACCAGGGAATATGGGGTCACCTGAGTAGAATTGCGAATAATCATCCGAAAATCCCAGAGAGCGTTGGGAAGTTTATCCAGACAAATATTCTTGTTCTAACCAACTATCTTATACAAAATATTAGAGAGGGTTTTTTTAACTCCTTGATATATCCATTTGCTTCCGCATGATAGTGGGAGGTATGGTTAGAATGGATGTTGTAATTGGTATACAAATTCTTTAGTTCATTGCCCAGAAGTTGGTGTTGTTATTGGTGAGGATGACGTGAGGGACTCCGAATTGGTAGATGATATTGGAGACCACAAATTCAATGAGATAACAGGCCATAACCTCCTTGAGAGAAACTTCCTCTACCCACTTGGAAAAGAAATCCGTAGTGGTCAAGATGAATTGGCACTGGTGAGCTATCGCTGGTGAACAGGGTCCCACGACGTCGAGTCCCCAGACCATGAAGGTCCATGAGTAGTTGGTAGTGTGTAGAGGTTTTGGTGAAAGATGCACAAAATTATCATGGTTTTGGCATGCATGGAACCTCTTGTAAAACTTGATACAATCACATAGCATGGCAGGCTAAAAATATCCCAATCTCCAGATCTGGTGAGAGAGTTTCAAACCTCTCTGATGAGCCCCACAAGAACCAGCATGAACCTCCTGCATGACTTGAGAAATTTCTCCTCCTTGAATGAAATGGAGGATAACCCCATCAAACCCATGTCTTTAGAGGATCATCTCAAGACTGATACCACTCTAGAGGGTGAAATGCAATGCACGTCGTCAGATTTTATCACACTCAGCTCAATCTGCCAAGAGATTACCATGCTAGAGATAATCGATAAAGTGGGTACTCCATTCATGAGTTACTTAAAAACCTGTGTTAGGGGGACCTAGGGATCCTAACATGGAGGCACTGGTGGTAATGTGTCTTACATGTGGGATTTCATCGTCATCTGGAGTAAAAGGAGCGATGACTCTCTGATGCGCCACGTGGATAATCAAATCATCCTAAACAGGATCTTCTAGAGATGTATCCAAGATGGCCAAGGTGCCAGTTCGACTATTTTGGGATTGAGGGACATGAGTAACTTTTGGCCGAGATAAGAACTGGGCCATAAACTGGAAGGTACATTCTAAAAGTGGTACGAGCTCTGGATTCCTAGAAATGTAATCACCATTGATCTTCTTGATGACTAGTTTAGAGTCCCCTTTCACATATAGGTGGGGAACATCAATATTGAGGGCCAGATCAAGGCCAATAATTAGAGCATATTACTCTACCTCATTGTTGGTACAAGCTTATGAAAACATGAATTAATATGGAAGAACTACTTATGCTGGCATGAGGAAGATGATGCCCAGACCCACCTTCTTGAGTCTATGATCATTGAGTCTTCTACCAATAGGGATTTAGGAAGCACCATAAAAGTGAATTTTCCAACACGAAATGGCTTGATCTACCAAGAGGATTGCCTCATCTGGAAAATAAATATCCATAGACTAGTTTGTGGGTGTCGGATGGGCAGCAAGGTAGTCTGCCAATGCCTGTCCCTTAATGGACTTCTGGGGGACAAACATGATGTCAAATTGTTGTAGGATCACTTCCTACCACACTAAGGACCTATCAACATGGGGCGGTTCAGAATTCACTTCAGCAGATCTAATTGGGAAACTAGTTGTATCTCATGGTGCTGCAAGTAATGTCATAATTTTTGCACTGCGAACACTAGCGCAAGGAATCTATTCTCAATAGAGGAGTATTTGGTCTCTGTATCTAGGAGCATGCGACTGAGATAGTATAAAATGTTATCCCTTCCCTCATTATTTTTTTGAGTGAGGAGGGTGCTGAGATATTGTTCTAGAGCAGTCACATAAAGGACCAATGGATTTTTGGAAATGGGCAACATCAAGAATGAAGGTTGTAATAGGTACTGCTTGATTTCTTCAAAAGTTGTTTGAAACTTCCCATCCCACTAATAATTGGAACCCTTATTCATGATCCAGGAAAAGGGATTACACTTTCTAGATAGATTTGTGATGAATCGGCGTATATAGTCTATGTGGCCTTGAAATCCTTGAAGCTCTCGAATGTTTCTCAGAGGAGAAATCTGAATGATGTCCTTGATCTTCTCTAGATCGATCTCAATGCCTCTATATATGACAGTGAAGATGAGAAAATTTCTAGAGGTGACCCCAAAGGTACAATTCAATGGGTTCATCTTCATATGGTGGGATCAGAGGTAGCCGAACAATTTATCAAGATCTTTGATATGGTCCTGGCACTGGCAAGATTTGACAACAAGATCATCCACATAACATTCCACCAATGTATCAAGGATTAGCTTAAATATGTGATGCACGACACGCTGATAGGTGGATCCTACATTCTTTAGACTGAAGGGAATTACCTAGTATCAAAAATCACCTTGTGGTTCCTTAAAGGCTGTAGAATATTTATCCTCAGGGGCCATTCGAATTTGGTTATACCCAGAATTCCCATTCATGAAGGATAGATCCTGGAACCTCACGGTGGCATCAATCAATAATTCCGTCACAGGAAGGGGAAAGTCATCCTTTAGACAGTGATAGTTGAGATCCCGAAAGTCGATGCAAACTCTGATATGGCCATTCTTCTTTCTAACGGGCATAATGTTAGCTAACCATCTAGGGTACTGGACCTCCTTGAAAAAGTTGGATTTGATGAAATTATCAACCTCGACCTTGACCATGGCACTGTGAGAAGGGTTCATCTTTCTTGGAGGCTTTTTGAACCTATAATGATTTGTTGGAAGACTGAGGTGGTGGACAACAACATTAGGGTCTAGTCCTAGCATCTCATCATAACTCTAGGAAAACACATCATGAAGATATTTCCAAAATTCCACATATCTATGTCGCTCTTTGATAGGCATAATGGTGATGATCAATGAGGGTTTCAGATCCGTATTGTTACAGAGGTTCACCTGTACCAATTCGTCGATTGTATTGGAGACACCCTCTTCGAATTCATGAGGATCATCATCAAAATATTCTTCTTCATTCACAAAGGTGGGATCCTTGGTGTGAGGTGATTATTCCAAGTCGAAAGCTCTTGACGGGACCCTGGTTCCAGCCTGAGCAACTGTGGACACTGCATTGGGGAGCTCCTATACTGCCGAGACCATAGAAATGAAAGTTTTCAACCTGATCTCATCTGGCTTTTTCCTAAGGGTCGAAGATTGATGATATCAAAGAAATAATGGATTTTTTCTTGATCTGGTTTATCCCAGCCCGGTAAAAAAATAAAGTATGATGTATTTCCATTTACATGGGGTGGACATCCTGATACTTTATGGGAGTAGGGGGATCTGGGATCACCCGATCTTGATTTTTATAGAAATACGAGGTGATCTTATAATGTCCCTTAGACTTGGGAATGTAATTCCACCTCATTCCAGAAACAAAAAATCATTTCCCCAAGTCAGGGGTAGGGGCCTCCAATCGGTGGATCAGGGAAATGTAGGCATCATCCACGTCTGTCCATAGGTCATTCATAGTCGTAGAGTGTTCAACCCCATTTGCTTGAATCTTCTTGTCCTTTATTTTGTAATAGTCAACATATATGCAATGAGATTAACAAGAGTAAAAGGGAGACACATAACCTTAGATTATACCAACTTGACCATTAATAAAGTACTTAAGGCATTGGTGATACAAAGAAGATACCACTGCATGTAGGTGGATCCATGGCCTACCCATCAACATGTTGTAGGCGGTGTCTTATGAGACAACCATGAACTCGGTGCTGGCAACCAAGCCACCGAACTGGGTATTCAGGTGGATATTTCCAATCGGTGTCTGTTCCATCCTATCATAACCTTGAAGTTTTAGGTCATAGGGACTCATATTATCCTTGTACAACCTTATCTTTCAATGTTATTGGGTCGGGATGAGGTTGATCCCTGACCCTATGTCGACAAGACAATGAAGAAACTCCATGACATTGAAATGGACAATGATGTATAGTGGGTGAATATTCACCTGTATGGGAGAGCCTTCATCATATCTAGAGAAAGAGATAATTTTTTGATATTCAGCATGCTCGACTGCCTTAGCATGGAAGGCTTCTACAACTGCTACCTCTATCTCAAACTGGAGGGGGCTTCTTAAAGCCTCAACAAGGGATTTGTTCATATCCACTAATAGGTTAAGTGCCTCTAGGATAGAGATATTTGAAGGAATTTTAGAAATATTCTTAAGGATATCATACTTCTATTCCAAGAGTGAACTTCTGATGACAGAGGTCGTTCTATGGAAGGAGGTATGACGGGCCCTTCTAGCTGAACCGGTAGCCGACTGGTGTTGGGGATGTCCTGCTGCTCACTATTCAAAATACGGGGAGAGACTACCAGAAGGGGTATAGATGACTGAGGCTGATATGAAACATAATGTGTCTGATCATAGAATGATTGTGGTGGATCTTCCTGATCGAGTAACACAAATTGCGGCAGAGGGAGATCTGGTGAAACAAGATGAGAAGGCTGCATGCACTGAGCTCTATGATGGGCCTATTTTCTAGTTTAAGTGTCATTAATAGCCTAGATTTTGATCGAGTAATTCTAACGACTCACATAACCACAACTTTGTTGATGCTGGCGACAACTGGGGATGTTGGGAGGATCCATCTGGCACTCCTCGTCACTGGGAATCATGTAGTGGTTTACCAGCTACATGGTGTTAACCAAAGAATACCCTAAATTATCACTTGAAGAATCCTCCAATATTGGATGGATTCTAGGGGATTTTTTCAACATTGGGGGTATGAAATAACTTAGATTATGAGATGATGATGGCATCAGTGGGGGACTTTGTTTTCCCTTGCATCGCCGATGCTTTCCCTTATGGGAAGAGGAAGACTGATACGTCGACGCCGAAGAAGCGGTTGTAGGTGACACGATAGATTCTAAAGGACCGTGTCAGTTAAAACCTGACAGATAATACCATGGTCATAAGAGAATACCTTATGGGCCATCAATTCATCGTATTTTTGAGACCCATGGCTATAAACCTGCTTCCACTCACTTTCATTGTCATTGTCGATGTCAAGATTTATGAATATGCATGCCACCTGTGTCGCAGATAGACCTAATTTGACTATGTTGTAATCAACTTAGTCTTAGATCCAGTATTTAAACACATAACACTACTTGAGGGTGTGTCCTAGGATCTGGTGATAGGGGCAGTAATTAGGGGGATCAGTGAGATCTATCTCTTCGGGCCTCCTATATTCCGACAACCATAGAATTCCCTATTCCAAGGCACTTTGGAAATAACTAGAGACCTAAGCCTCATTAAATGAGTATGTTCAGTTCCTTCTATCTGGAATGGGGTATCAAGGAGCCTGGCCCTAATGAGGGGCTGGAGGAGCCTATCGAGGAGGTGGAACTTGATTATATCTCCTAAGTGGCAGAAGCATGTTATGCGGGGGTGCCTGTCAATTCTAAGGTGGGCGCTGCTAGGCTTGAGGTTGTACCTAAGGTGGTGGGCCTCAGTAAGGTTTTGGAGGTGGATCCAATTTTAATAACTCTAGTTGCCAGGGGGCCTCTACTTGTGCTACCGTGGTGGGCTCGACCATATAAACTCTTCTCATAGGAACTACAGGAGGCATTGTACATGCTTGGTTGACCTACTACAAGGGTTATTTTAGATGCTGGATATTGTCAGATAAATCCCGAAATCCCCCTGGGTATTTCTACGTGATGAAAGAGGGTACTAGTTCAGTTCTTACATTTCCCACACACATTGTCAGTAGCTGTTCCTGAGTCAACAGAATATCAAGGGAGTAGGTGAGGCCTTTCCACTAGGCGACAAAGTCCATGATGCACTCGTCAGTCCTTTGCTTTCACTTGAAGAGGTATGCAATACTCATCTTCTGGGTGGTGGGATTGAACTGGTAAATAAACTACCTATGAAGATCTGCCCAACTAGCTACTGACCGAATGGGTAGATGCCTGTACCAGACAAACACAATCCCTTCCAATGTTTGTATGAAACACCAGAGTTTGGTTGCCTCCTACTATGCTGGAGTTCCCAGCATGGGTCCACACCTTGAGATGAAGTGGGTTAGATACTATAGTATATCTCTTGTCCCATTAAAGGTGGAAAAGGTAGGATTCCCAAATACAGGGGGTGATATCATATAATCCACTCATGCCAGATATGGCTTTCCATCAGGAGGAATTACCACCTATTGAGTTTCTAAAGACTTGAGAAGGGAAATGAGCACTGACATTGCATCATCTAGGCGAGGATTCCTATCTTGGAAATTATCCCTAACCACTAGTGCATTGGAAGGTTTTTGAATATGATAACCAGTCCTGGCGGGTTGTGGAGCGGCTGGTGGGATGACTTGTGGGAATGTTGGGGGAACAACCTATGGAGTAGTTGGGGGAACCTGAGCTAGGTCCTGAGGAAAGTTACCATGAAATTTAGGTGTATTTTATTAGGTGCATCATTTCCTATTTCCATAAACTCTATTATCTACCCTGTTTATGTGGGAAGGATGGCCAGGATCACCCGAAGGCAACTCGCTGGGGGGAGAGTGTACCTGCACCTGCTACCCCGGTCGAGGATTACTGTAGTCTGGTCTCCATTCCACAACACATTCAGTGAGAAGTTCATTGACCATCTTTTTATGATCCATATGTTGTTGACACAACACAACATTTTCGGGACCATCTTACGTCTTCTGCACTGAGCTAGACGGTTCATAGGGTTTGATGGCCCCAAGATGCTCTTTTCCTATATTGGGATTCTGACTGAGGGATAATGACTCGATAGGTATGGTAAGACCTAATAAATTTATTTTCTGGCAAGTAACCATTACCAATGGATCCAATAGGTGTGGAACCCCATGGGGGGTAAGTTCTCTTCAATTATCTCTAAATTTTTCTATACCTCTGATAGGTTGTCCATGTTAACCGTGAATGTACCTAAATGTATATCCTCAATATCGTAAGATAGGTTAGGCTGGCACCAGATAGAAATAAAATGAAGGGCCATATACTTCCCCCAACCACTGATCTAAATGTTGGGGAAAACCTCCTTAATGATTCTACAAAACACCTTAAATCTCTGAACACATCGTTGTTGTAGGGTCTGATGGTGGCCAGTTGACTCAGGGAACTAGGCTATAGGGAGTGCAGCCAAGTTGAACATACAACATTGCTGGAAATTATATTTAAAGTGTTCTTTAATCTTGGAGTAAGCCACCCAATGATAACGGAGAAGGAGGTGCATCAGCTAGAGGGTTTAGCAAAAGCACGTGACCTCCTCCTGGGTAAGAGATTCCAGCGTACTGAAGTTTGTGGTTATAACTAGCTAGAACATCTCTGGGAAATGGTCCACTACAAGGATATTCCAAAATCTCCTCAGCTCGGGATCTGGCCCTTGGTTGCCCCATTCATCGACTGGGGGTAGCTGAGGGACCGGTAACAACACTAATGCGGATTTCTGAGATGGTAGATTGGCCAGTGGAGAATACGGTGAGCAAGATTAAAGCCACTGCATCTTGGACTGTCTTCCGAAGAATGCAATGACTATTCCACCACATCTTGGAAAGATAGATTGGTGACCATATTTTCCCATGTAGGGGCTGCAGTTGCTGACAGTGGGTCATGCTATTTCTCTTCCTCTATTGGTCCCCAGAACAACTATCCATGATCCCTGGAATGATGTGGAGAATGATCCTATTGATGATAGGGGGATTTCACAACCAATCCATGGAATGAAGCCAAATATTCCTCCTCCTAGATGTATCTTTGGAGGGAGGCATGGATCTGACAGACCTCACTTTTTGGAAGGATGAGGCTTAAACACCTTGTTCTTGCCCTGACCCCTGACATAGAGGATCAAGGTGAGGGTTCCATTATCGAATCACACTCTACCTCAGAGTCTTAAAAGAATATGGGTTTAATCGAGGTCTGAAAACTTTCTAGCATTCTTCCTTTGGCGACGGAGACCTGCTCTCCTGCCCTAGGATGGTTCTTCAGGATAGGAAAGGTTTTCAATATGAGGAGGACCTTTGGTCTAAATAATGATGGGGTGGAGGGGACTTCTGCCTGGGCGAGTCGGGGTGCGAGGAGCACCCAGAAAAATTCCAAAAGGAACATGGGGAGGGCCTCCATGTCCACTAGTTGGTGCATGAAGGAAATCCTCACAAGAAGAGTTGGAGAAGGTAGGACCTTAAATAGAACTGGTGGGAGCATGGGCAATACATTCGTGTTTGTTTCCCTTAGTAGTGACTATATGAGTGGGGACTTCGTACTGGTCAAAATGAACATTGGGAATACCTTCGCATTGGATTCCAATGAAGCAAGGCAGACCTCCACTTCTCTGATTTCCATGATGAGGAGGACCTTCATCAGTTGTGGTAATAACATGGGGAATAACCCCACACTGATGGTTGACCAGGTGAGGAGGATCTTCACATCGACGATCTACGATAGGAGGAACAACTCCATACCTAATATAACGAGTGCGGAAGAAACTTCTATGATAGATGTTAGTGTGGTGGGGATGACCTTCACTCAGACTAATGGTGGCATGGGGAGAATCTCCTTGTTGATCTTGGGATCAGGGAGGACCTATTCTCTCATTGGTGGTGGCACATAGAGTGCCTCCATGCTGGATGTCATCACCGCGGGTCAGCCCATGACAGTTGCTACCTGTTTCGGAGACCAATAAAGTCATCCCAACCTACTCGTGGGGTGGTTAGTCCCTCGATCTAGGTCAGGCATAAAAGTTCCCCCATTTAGTATAAATAAGGAATTGATAGTATGCGTCAGCAGTGGCATGAGCCACTATAACCATTGATGATGACGCCCCCTGATGGGCATCCTCCTCAACCTGCACCCGATGTTGGCGTCAGGTTAATTGGACTGGGGTTGGTGGTGTAGGTGTATAATTCACCTGCTCATCAGCCTATGGGACTGGGTGGTGGAATAGACACAACATGGTAGGAGCCCTCCTTGGGGGCCCCTGGGACGGGATCACAGCTGGCCTGGCCCGGACGTCCCTTAACTCATTGGAGTAGGGGGCAAGTTGTCAAAGCATTTCGAGGAGATGCTCCCAAAATGGTTGTAAGTTGGAGTGAAGATAAGTGGATCCTTACATAGTCCTTGGTGGTGGTGGTGAAAGTGATGTGTAGAAGCCTCTAGGTCCTGTCGGGCCATATCCCGAGTGGGGATAATCCCTTCTTCCTCATATCATTGGATGAGGTCTTTGATCACACTCCACTGAATGAGTTAGGATGGTTAAATAGGTCATAGGAACCCAATAGCCATGGATATGGAGGCCATCCCAAAAGATATGGAGCCATGAACGATTGTTGTGTTGGTGTTTCCCCGACCCCTACATCGGTGGGTGGGTGGTGATCAGTTTCCTAACATAACAGCTTAGGTCCTGAAATGTAGGGAGATTCAACCGTTAACACTAAAAGAAGGAAAGCGACATCCAGTGCCCCAACACCATTCTATCTCCCATGATTGGTAAGAAGGATCCATGCTGACAGCGTCATGTACTGATTTTTCCAACGTTCAACTACACCAATATCTGGTGAGTTTCATGCCAGTCCCACTGTTTTCTTGGTGGGACCTGGCACCAGATAGCTGGATCTGGTGACACTCTTATCCACTAATGTCTCAAACACTACTAATATCCACATTGAGGAGAATAAATTCACTTTGGGTTTACCATTTTTGTTTTTGACTCTTTCACCGGGGCACACACCCGTCTGTCGAGGATGCACTATTTGTTACCCCACATTCCCACTTTCCAAAGGCAGGCGACATATGTCGCTTATTCAGGGATGTTTTCTCCTTGATCGAAACAGGATGATGGGATGTTAGTTCCTCCTTCTATGGATTCATCCTTAGAATTAATCACTTAGTCTGAGACTCCCTTAAATATTAATACGTTGTTCATGAAACTCTTCCATGGTGCCATATCTTCATGGACACCGATTAATTACACTACTGCTATTAAGACATTCCAAGGGTTCAAGTCAGGGCTGCAACATTCGATCAGGGGATTAGTCACATTGGACATTTTTGGCATGTTTGGATGCTAAAACACTGATGTGTATGATTTTCTTCCCCTTATGATAGGGCTTCTCAAGGGAGTGGAAGACTGAGGCATCCTATATCAAGTGCAGGGAATTATATGCCATAGGAATGTCTCTAAGGTTTTCCTTAGCTTTCTATGTTTGAAACAGGGTATGCTGCACATTTAATTTCTAGCGGAGAAAGATTAGACTGATTGGAACATTGATAAGAGTGGATCATATGGGTATATCTCTAGGAGGGGGAACCTAAGGGGTTTACTGGATGAGTGGATCAAAATGTCGGATGAAGACATATTTGAGGATTCTTGGGTCCCTACAAAGGGGATGCTAGCATTTACCATTAGCTGGGATTGAACCTTAGGAAGGTTTCCTACATACCGTATCCTAAGAGACAAGGATCAAAACCCATATATTTCTAAGGGAGAAACATGGAATCAGGGTGCACATAAAGAATAATAACCTAGAGGCATGTTGGGGCTTACGCATGGATAAAGTCCCGTTATAAGAGGTGAAATCTTGATTGGAGGGTTATGGATTGTGTATGGGGCTTACGGGTAGTTATAATCCCAAGGGAATGATGTGATCCCATTGGTAAGGCGGCTTGTGTAGGAATCAGGATGGATGACGGGGGGTTGAATGAAGTGGATAGGGAGTGAGATGGAACCATCTTTGAGGTGAAAATAGTGTTGGGCATGAACCTCAGAGAGTATTTCTATGTATCCCTATGGTAGGGAATAAAAGTCCATATAGTTCTGGAGGTGTAGTGATTGGACACTTGAGGAGGTGTCCCATGAGAATGGACACATGGATAGTACCCGGAGGAATTATAACCCCCCAAGTTGGGGCATGATCTTCGAAAAACACAAAGGCTAAAAGGAGAGACCAGTATGGGACATGGGTGATAGGATTAAACCTCAAGAAGGCTTCCTACGTATCCATGTGGTAGGGAATAAAATTCTACGTAGTTCGGTATGAGTTATGGAATCAGGGTGTACATGAAGGATAGTGACCCGAAGATGATGTCAGGGATTATTCCTGGTTAGCGGCCTGTGATTGATCAAATACCCAGGGTGTGGATCAGAGTGTTGGATCCCAACACAGTGGAATACAATGGATTACCATATATTGGGATTGAACCTTGGGGAGGCTTCCTATGTACCTTGTCTAGGAGATAGGGATCAAAACCCACATAGTTTATATAGATACAGTTTAGCATCATGTGGGATGAAAAGGGGGATACAGTTTAACATGATGTAGGATGGGGGTGAATCGATGTGAAGTGGTCAGGACTGATGGGTGCCAATCATGAAACTTAGAGAGGATTCTTACATACTTTGATTGGAAAGGGAAAGGATCAATGTGTATGTATTTCATCGTCAAAGGATGGGGATTACACACTAAGGAAGCTCAAGGAGGATTCCATGGTTGATGCTGACTCAAAGACCACATGATTCATGCTCAGTGTGAGAAAAAAGAGGCAACAAAGACTAGGAGATCACTTCTAAAAAGGTAAATCCATAAGGAATAGAATGGGGCTTATGTGTGGTTTGCAGCCCAAAGAGGAAACATGGGATTACACTTGGTTAGAGGCCCAAAGAAGTAACAGAGTCCTATTCTTAGTTAGTGTCCTAGGGATATGGATATTGGGACTTAATCTCGGATAGAGGCCTGATGGTGATAAATCCCAAAGGGAGAGGGATGGGGTAACGAAGGTCCCTATGCCCATCTCTCCTCCATCCTTTACTCATGGAATAAGAGAGGTGGAGAAAAGATGATACCGCCCACAAGAAAGGCTAGGGTCTTACACTAGGATGGTTACCCTCCCCTACAGACAGATGTCATTCCATGAACAGAGGATCTCATTCTATGTGAGGAAGATCTCACTCTTGTGGAGACCAGTGGGTGTGGAAAATGTTTGAGGTAGGGAACCCCTTGTATATTGTGCGGGGTGAGGCTACATTTTAACATCATGTGTTGAGGATGATGGTTCTTGGAATTTTATTGTCCTACAACTTGGACAATGAGGATTCAATTATCACCCCTAGGGATTACATAACTGACACACTTTTCCCCTTGGTGAAGGGTAGGCATCGGAAATGCCATTTGGAGATGGGGTTATGGAGTGATCCATTAAGGGGATCACATTAGCGTGGCTATGAGAAGAAGCCAAAACTGTTAGCATGCCTATGCAAAGAAGCATGGGCTAAGCAATGCAATATGAAGCACCACCCAAGGGACCCTGAAATCACTTCGTACAAACCTGAAGGGCCATATAGGAAAAGCATGTGCATAATTGGGGTGTCACACATAAGAGGAGATCAAACATGGTGCCTTAGGGTGAGTACAACACAGGGAGCACATGAGGAGGGGAGCATGCAAGGTAAGAGGATGTACGCAAGATGGGGTAGTTTCATGCAAAATGAGTAGGTGCACGCAAGATTATTATGATACAAGGGGAAACTTATGCGTAAAAGGAATATTTTTCACACAAATTCCTTTGAGTAAAAGGAAATGGATGAAGATCAATACCAAGTGGGCCCACCCAAAAAAGGACCCTTGGGAGACCTATTGCACAAGATCTAATACCTTGAGGTCATGGAGTTTTTCATATAGTTGGGGAAGTGGTATTTTTTTGCGTGGCAGAGCATCAGTTCATCTTCCATAACCATCCATAACGGGTGGAGGTTATGCTTCTATTTATACCCAAAAACCTCAGTGGAGACATGAACGAGGAGCTGTGTGCATGAGGTATTTTGACGTCACATTAGGTGAACAAGGGTTTACCTACCTAAGGGAATCTTGTGTGCAAGACGTTCTTCATTCACGCCCTTGCCTTGGTGGGTTTGCAGATGGTCCCTGCAGAAATCTCCCTTTGACGTCACATTTGGCGTGCAAGGGTTTATGTGCCTAACATAATCTTTCATGAAATCCATTCTTCCTTTTCACCATTTCCTTGGTGGGTTTGCAAATGGTCACCATAGAATGATCCCTTTAACATTGCATTGGCCACACAAGGGTTTGAACGCAAATGGAACTCTTGCATGCAACCATTAATTGTTGCGCACAAACCCCTCTAGCATCGTATAATTGTCTATAGATTCCCAAAATGAATTTGGTTTATTTAATAGTGCCCATTCATGGACCTATCCTAAATTCGGCGTCAACAACATCAATATATCATAATCTATGATACAAATCTCATGTATATCATAGGATATAACTTAGGGTATATCATAAAATACATTTTATTATATTTCCAAAAAATCTCCCACTTGTACTAGAATTCTATAAGGAATTTATAAAAAACTTTAAACTCATTGTGAATCCATACAAACTCTTTTTGAAACAATTTATCAAACATTCTTTATTTTAGAAGAACCACTTTGTAAAAAATTTAATACTTATTTTAATGCCTAACCATGTGACACTATAAGACTTTATAGAATTTAAAACAAATATGAAATCTTAATTTCATATATTTAAACAAATATCAAAATCTAGAAAATAATTTGTGTTACTTAAGATACAAATGGGTCTAGTGTGGTCTCAATCAAACTTACTCATATCACTATATGAACATGTCCACCATTAGATTATCATATACATCATATGCATACTAATATTATAAAATTTTCCATGAAAATAGGTGACCATAAGACCTATAACATGTTAATTTATTTTATACCATCACATACATTCATGATTCCCCAAAATAAACTATACAGGTCCATGAAAAAATCACATGTCATTCATCAAGCCAATTATGACATCACATGTCCCTAATCCAAAATAGCTGAGCACATTACATGTCACTCAACTAAGAATAACCATGAATTTACCTAGTCTAATTCAATCAAGTCCCTAGATTTCTTTTATCATCATACAAGTGGATAAATCCTATTTTGGTTAAGATCCAACTGATGAATTGATCAATGACATGCCCAACCACACCTAATTATCTAAAATTTAAGGCTTTCATAAGAAAGGCATCAAAGTATGAAGGTTCTCATGCTAGGTATCTCTAAAACCTCAAGTAATGGGGATTCATAATAAGAATACACCCATAAGTATATCAGTGTGGGTCAGTACAAATAATAAGTATTGACTTATTACCTCATGATACTATTATTTATATATCATATACAACTCTTTTTATTGACTACAATATTCCACTCATACTATTCTTTACATATTATCACAACCCATAATACCCTATGACGATGAACGATTAAGGAAAACTCAAAGTCATACTTTGAGGGGATTATTATCATTTATCTTCATGAAAAATATATAGACAACATGAAGAAATGGTAAAATGAGGATTTCATTTATACAAAATGATACATATTATATTCTTAAAATAATTTAAGAATACTTAACAAAACCATACATAACCACATAACTAAAATATCTTATATGATAGGCCAACAAATTAGCCTTATGTTTGTTTCTCTTTTAGGAGTTTTATAAAATTTATTACATCTTTATGTAATTATTTACACATTTATATGTGACCACTTGACAAAACACTCCCATTAAAATATTTAGTGATTAATATATATTAAACAATATAGTTTGAATAATGATGCTATTTAGGAATCAAATTCATAATATTTAACTCCTTAAACATATTTAAACTTCTTAACTCCACAACATAAAATGTTACAATGTTAATAACTTATATTATACACTTAAAAATCTTTCTAAGTTAATCATAATCATCCTTAGAACACAAACTATCAAATTGTTCCCTTGAAATATTTTGATAACTAATGTAACTATATAAATTAATCTTATACCAGTATACCCTAAACCTTTTAGGATATAAAGAGACATTCACTTTGTATTTTGATAGGTATAATATTTTATTTGTTAACTTTGAACTTATATTAATCCAAAAATATTCCCACTAGAATCTTAGAGTCTATATTCTCTTTAGAATATCATTATAAGATACATAAACTCCTTTATATCTAGTAAATAACTCTTATTTTATTTTAGTTGGAATATTTAAAAAAATTATTATTTCTATATCATATATATTTGTTTCGAGAAATTTTTGAAAATAAAACTTTATTCTATAAAATATTCCATCGATTGGTGGTGGGAACACCTTAATTCATATTTTAACAAATATATGGATAAATTATTTTATCCTAGATATTTTTTTATCCTTCTATCCTTTTAAAACATGCTATAGAATCCAATTAATCATAAACCATGTGTATCATCTCATATTATTCACAATAACTTTTTGTTATTAATATTTCTCTTACCATATAAGAGAAATGAGATAAATATACACATTATTTACTAAAATCCATATGAGATTTATATATTCTTTTATATTCAAATATTTTATGTTGTAACTCTTTGTTTAATTATTTGAATACAAACTAAAAAATTTATCAATTAATCCCTTGATTTTAAACTCTTATATACTGAGAAAATTTACAAAGTATACATTTAGTATCACATACTATAAGCCTCAACCTTAATAATTACATATTATTGTATTTTTGAACTATAATTTACATTCTTAAAATTATGAGAATCTTTTAGGGTTAGAGTTTTAGGGAATTATTCTATAACTCATACATAACAAAACCATAAAATATAAAGTGATAACTTCCTATCGGTATCTATTTTTCCCATAATATAATTTTTTCTAAAATAAAGAGTTAATTTTTTTTCGTCTAAAAATTTCACGACTATCAACTTGGATTTAGTCCTTTCCCATACCCATACTTAAACCCTATGCTTTTTAAAAAAAACTAGGATGAGAAAAAAATCTCAGTAAGGGATATAAAAGGAAAGGAAACCGTTATTTTAGTAAAAACATTAAAACTCTTATAATTTTTACCATTATCTTAAAATTTCATTGAGAATATGAAATAAAACATTTTCACATGAAACAAAAATACAATTTTTTCTCAAATAAAATCATTAAAATCTATAACAAGCAATTAAATCTCTTTTAGGTGACTTAGAGAATCATATACATAAAACCCTTTCAAAACCATTTAAATTAGAATAACCATATTACCAAGATATAATAATATTATTACCAAATTAATTGGATATATAAAATTAGGATCACCATTCATATAAGCAATATTGGGCTCAACTATGAGTTACAACGGGGATCAACCCTTCATATAATCTCTATCGGGATTACCTGTTTCTCATTAGCTATAATGGGGATCAAAAATTCATATAATCTATAATGGGATCAACTGTGAGATATAATAGGGATGAAACCTTTGTATAACCTATATCAAGATCACCAGTTTCATATAATTCTCATGTAACATATTTTGAATAAAAAACTTTCATTATAAAACCCTTTGAAAATTCTTTTAAACTCATATAAAAAACAATTCTGCTAAAAAAAATACCATTTCCTTTTGAAAACCAAATTTCAATTCCAAAATACAAAAAAATGAAAGAGAGGTTTTAATTTAAAAAAATATGTAATCTTACAAAGGAATATATAAAAAAAATAATGTTCATAGTGGTCGAAAATTTATTGTCTCCATGTATGTTAAGAATAAAACATTCATTTTGTTTTTTATCAAAATGTTCCATATATAACACATAAAAAGATTAATTTTAAAATAATTTAAAAATAAAGTAAAAATAAACATAAAATTTAATTTATAAATATTAATTTTCATATAAAACATTAATAAATTCATTTTAAAATCATGTACATGGAAGAAAAAGAGTTGGAAGGAAAACTCGAAAATATTAATCTTTTAAAAAAGAAAAGTCCTTTATCCATTGAGAAACACTTGAATCATAAAACTCATTAAATAATAACATTAAAAAATATTTAAATATCATTATAATATATAGATTCATGATATAACATGTAAAAATGGTTTTATATACACCTTATAAGATAACAAAGGTGCATAACATCAAGATATGCCTCAATGAAAGGAGATTGAGATGAAGTCCCTTACCTTGAGTCCAATTAGTCATGTTTTTATTTAAACCCCTGAATAAAAAGATTATTTTAATTATTTACTTTCTTTAGAACCTTTTTCAATTTTATTATTTATTTTATACCACTTATTACCATGTTATAACAATTACTTAATTATTTAAGTTTACATCAGATGTTTTGATGATATTCAGTACTTAAGTCCAAAATTAGTTTTGTATGCTATCTATAGTCAAATTTATCATCATTAAATCATATAAAGATAATAATAATGAAATAATTATAATTTTTATACATCAATTATTCGTTCAAATCCATCCATTAAATATGGATATGAAAAATGAACTACATTACAATCATGGAGATGGTAAGCTGTACATACGTATGAGTAACATTTCAAATTTTCAATGATCATTATAAAAAGAAGGTAAGTATAATTTTTTATTTAAATAATTATAATAAAATAATTAATATCATATTAATAATTAAATATACTTATATATATCATCCATGTGATGTTGTTATGAAAAACAAATCACATCGCTTCATGGAGGTGATGATTCACCCGTACGCACGAACGATGTTATCATTTTTATGTTCATGAAAAGGAAAGAAAATAAATGATATATTAAATTTAATAATAAAATATATGTCATTAAAATAATATATAAATTTTAACTCCATTAATATAACCAATCTTGAGAGACGTTGATGGAGAATGAATAACATCGATTCGTGAGGTGGTAGTCCACCGTACAGACGAATGATTAATTATTTTCCCATTTGATGGAATTAGATATATATATATATATAGGCCATGAAAATAACATAATAACATATAATTATATGGAGGATAATTTATTTATTATTTTATCATGGTTGGAGAAGGTTTGAGGGAATTGGAAGAATAAACAAAACAGAAATGCTTGATTAAAAACAATATCGTTTCTTCAAACAATCTCCCTTGATTAACACATTAAGACCACTAAGTGTGGTTTTATTCCAAAAAATAAGACCTCTAGAATGTGGGGATAGATTATAATAAAGAATTTTTATAGGTTTTGTTAGAAAAAATAGCCTTTAAAGTTTTATGAAAAGATAATAATAGGTGACATTTTATAAGAGAGGGGAGAGGCACTCTTTGAATTTCTCAAAATATAAAATTAATATAAATTAATTTTATATTAAAAATAGATAAAAAATTATTTATTTATATTATAGTATTTTAAGGGTATAAATTAATTCATTAAATGAAAATTATAAATATTTTAACCATTTTTGAATCCTTATATTTTAGTTTTAACCCTTATTTAACCATTTTAATTCTTACTGTGACAACATGGTTTTTTACTCTTTGAGGGTTAATACAGTAACTATAAAATGATAAAAGAACCATAAATATATAATTAATTAAATTTGAAACATTATCTAATTTTTTTTTATAAATTTAATATTTTTAACAATTTTATATCATTTAATAAAGTATTATTTATTTTTAAATATCATTAATATCAATTTTGACACTATTCATTACTTTGACTTTTAAAAATATTAATACAAAACTAGATGTAAAAAAATTATTTTAATTCATAAATAACATGTAAATATCATATTTAAATTTTTTTATGAAATATATTATCTCAAATTATATTTATTATAATATTTTTAATATCATTTATTTGGTATTTTCATTAGTAAAATAATTACTTCATAACTATTGTGAAAAAATTTAAGTTAATTATTTCTTCATTAAAAAATAAAAAAATTTACATGATGAAGAAAAATGTTTTATATTTAAAAATACTATTTGTTTTCAAAAATAAATTCTTTATTACCATATATTAAAAATATTATATTTATTAAAAACATTAGTGTGATAAGTTTGACTTTTCTTAAAATAAAATACTATAAGGGGATCAAAGTCATCCAAGTGGCTACAAGAGGTTAGAAATTTTACCAAATAATGTTTTATGTCTAAAATAACTCATCCAATAATATTAGGACAGTTTTTATGAAAATTTCATAATCCTTATGACATTATTTTTACCTTTAATTACCAGATTTACCCTTAACCATAGTAATAAAAAATATTAAGTTTACTATTCATATTTTCCAAAAATAAAAGGAAAATATTTAATAAATTTGTAACTTTTCATTCCACATATTTTATAATTTTTTAAAAATTAAAAACACATAAGCAGCTAAAATTAATTTAAAATTAATCCTGTAGACGAAATGAGAAAGAGGGTTTTGACGTAAAAAAGTTCAAAAGTTTGAGATGTTTTCATATCCAATTTCAAAGTGAAATTAATTCCAATGACCTAAATTGGATTTATTGATGTATAATTTATCTAATTTTACTTTAAAAAAAATTTTAAAAAAAATTTAACATTATAAATTATTTATATGAAAAGACAATTTTCAATTAAAATGTAGTATTTTTCAGTTTTCATCAAAAAATGAAACTTATCAGAAAAATACCAAAAATTCAACCAAAGTAAATTTTTATATTCCACTTTCAAAAATGAAGTTTGTTTTTTTAAAATAAAATTTATAAAAGTTTCAAAACTTAGTTTTAAAACAAGTCTTCCATTAAAAGGCAGGAAAACCACTTTTTTTAGTAAAATACATCTTTTATGCATAAAATTGGATTTATTATTATATTATTCCTATAAACTATATTGAATGAATGTATTTTTTTTTATAAAAATGTGTAAAATTATATAGTTATTCTTATTAATACCCTCCAATATAACGGCTAAGTGATTACTACAATATCAAATAAGAATACTTAGCTGTTCGTTTAAGCTCGATGTGGCGTATTTTTTATGCTATCTAATGTAGTATTTACTTTAAAAATATTGGGATGTTAAATTCTACCCCATTTTTGAAATTTCATCCTTGAAAATTTTAACTCTATCTTGGAAACTAGGGTTTTAATTATAAAAAAATATCATATCGAAACAGGGGTCAATAAAACATCCCTTTTAAAAGAGAGAAAGAAAAGTATGAAGGTAAACTGAGATAAAACATATTAGGGTTACATGTAGGAAAACGTGGAAATAAAAAAAAAAATAACTATCAAGTTATTATGGAGTGATAGAGAGAATTGTCATTTTAAATTTAATCATCACAAAATCATAAATCTGTGAAGGGTTAAAAGTCCATTGATTTCCGAGAAATAAAAGTAAATGAATAATGTTTTTCATTCAAATTAATTTTATTAGAGTTGAAGAATTACTTTATCATCTAAGAATATGTGAAGATATACATACTTAATATATTTATATTTTATAATCCAAATTTTATCCTCATAACATTCCAAAAATTATGATGTACATACCTAAAAATAACCTTAATCATCAATAATAATATAAACCCTAAAGGTTATGAATACATTAAAACTCATTCCCAAAAGTAAAGGAATACTTCTCATTAAAAAACTTATTACATAAAAATAAACCAAACAAAAATTCTCCTAAAATTTTCTTAATAAATTTATGATCTCATCACTTAAAACCTCATAAGGAGTGTCTAAAACCATGAAATTATGGTTAAACTTTAAAAAATATCTATCTACTTAGAGATTCCATCACTTCACTAGATGTCTCATGATCAATTAAAGCAGTAGAAAAATATTTTCCCACCCATTTTTGTTTCTTACCATGATTATTTTCCACCATGAGTAAGTAACTTTATAAACATGTTAGCATAATGACCCAACTCATTGTAACTAAAACATCTCACTGTCAACTAGATATCTATCATCTCATTCTTGGATTGTTCAAGACTCTTATCTTTGTAGTCACAAACCTTTTGACCAAACTTACCGCACCGATAACACTTTAAAGATCCTAAAATAAATTCCCCCAAATTTATTTTACCACACTTGGAAAAAGTTTTAGGCTTACCTACAGAATTTCTAGTCATCTTATTCTCCATTTCTTTCCACCTTGATTGTTTCTTACTCTTGTCTTCTCATGAGCATAAAAGTTGAAAAACTCCATCTCAACTTTCTCAATACAATGAGAAACGTTATCATAACTTTTAAATTCTAATAATATAAATTCTATTTGTAATATTGGTTTTAATGTTGTGTAAAATATATTAATATTTCATCAATGTCTTGAATAAAGTCTGACACATACTTGTCCAATCTTGTGAGGTTTTCTTTATATGTAGCCATATAATACTCATCTTTTTCCTAAAATCTAGGAATTTTTTTTACATCCTAATATAGAAAACCTTAGGTAAATATTTCTAAAGTAAAATATTATTATATGTGTCCCATTACATAGCATCAAGATCATCATTCTATCTAGTATTCTTAACCAAAGACCACAATCAATCAACTTCACCTTCAAAATGATAGATAGAAAGAGTTACCTTTTGGCATTCTAAACATCCCATGTCTTCAAATATATTATCCAGGGAATTGATACATACTTTGACTACCACTGGGTCTGATAATTCATTGAATGATGGGGGATGTTACCTCATGAAATGATCCACTCTAGAAATTTTCCTTCATGGTACATCAGTTTCCTCTCTAGCATGGATTCCACTACCATTTTTAACATATCCATTACTACAACAAACTGTTTTGTTCCAATTCCAACCATCTCAAGATGCTTATTTGGAAGGATATTTTCCTCTTGTTACCTTACAACTATAGATTTCTTGTTTCCTCCATGGAATACAATTCTAAAAAAACATAATTTATATAATGTAATAAGGTAATATTAACCATAAAGTAAAATTTTCAAGGGTATGCTATTTACACTATCCTAACCTCGAAACTATCATTTGATATCAACTATAATTCCCCATAATTAATAATTGCATATTATAGTGTTTTTTAACTAGAATTAAAATTCTTAAAATTCAAAGGATCTTTTAGGTTGTGAGTTTTTGATAATTAGGCCACAAATCATACATAACAAAAATATAAAATACAAAGTGGACACTTTTGATTAGTATCCATTTTTACCATAATATAAAACTTTTAGAATATATAATGAATTATTTTAAGGAAAAAACTCCAGGAATTTAAACTTGGATATATTCTTTTACCATACCTATCCTTAAACCCTATGAAAATATTTTAAAAAACTTTTATGAGCACAAAAGCTTAGTAAGAAATATAAAAATAATGGAAACCATTAGTTCATTGAAAACATAAAAAATCATATAAAAATTACCTTTATCTTCAAATTTAATTTATAATAAGAAATAAAAAATTTTCAAATGAAAAATGAACACATATTTTTCTCAAATAAAATCATTAAAATTGATAACAATCAATTAAAACTCATTTAGGTGACTTAGAGCATTATATACATAAAACCATTTCAAAACCCTTTTAATTAGAATAAACATATGAAAGACTTCCAATATTATTATTACCTAATTAATTAAAGATATATAATGGGGATCAACATTCATATAATATATATCAGGAACACCTATGAGGTATATTGATGCTCAAACTTCTGTATAGGTTATATCAGGATCACCCATTTATCATGAGATATAATGGGTCTCAACCCTTCTTATAAGCTATATCAGGCTCACCCATGATCTATAAAGGGGATAAAACATTTGTATAATCTGTATCAATCTCACACATTTCATATAATTACCATTTATTATATTGGGAATAAAACACTTTTATTATAAAACACGTTAAAAAACTCTTTTCAACTCGTGTGAAAAATAATTTCAGTAAAAAAAATACCATTTACTTTAAAAAACCGATTTTCAATACCAAAATACCCCAAAAAAGGAAAGATAGGTTTTCATTTAATAAAATATGTAATCCTATAAAGTAAGATATAAATAAAATAATTTCCACAGTAGTAGAAAAGTCATTGTTATTGTGTATGTTAAGAATATATCATTCCTTTTGTCATTTGTCAAAAAGTCCCATATATAACATGTAAAAATATTCCTTTTAAAAAGATTTTAAAATAAATTAAATAGATACATTAAATATAATTTCTAATTATTTTATATAAATATAAAAAATTAATTAATTCATATTAAAAACATGGATATGGAAGAGAAAGAGTTGGAAGGAAAACTCTAAAAGATGATTCTTTTTTAAAAGAAAAGTCCCCTATCACTTGACAAAAAAATGAATCATAAAACTCATTAAATAATAACATGAAATAAAACTTTAAGTATAAATATAATATCGAAATTAATTATATAAAATGTTAAAATGGGTTTACATACACTTTATAATACAATAAAGGTGTATAACATCAATACATGCCTTAATGAAAGGAGATTGAGATAATGTCCCTTACCTTGAGTCTGATTCATCACATGTGTATTTAACTTACAAAATAAAAAATTATTTAAATTATTTACCTTATTGAAAACATTTTTAATGTTTATTATTAATTTTATACCACTTACTACCATGTTATAATAATTACCTAATTATTTAAGTTTACGTCGAATGTTTTGACAATATTCGATACTTGAGTCCAAAATAATTTGGTATGATGTATATAGTCAAAGTTTTCATTATTCCATCATATATAAAATAATAATAATTAAATAATTATTATTTTTATACATAAATTATACTTTTAAATCCATCCATTAAATATGGATATGAAAAAGGAACTATGTTACAATCATAGAGACGGTAAGATATACGTACGCATGAGTAACATTTCTATTTTTCAATGAACATTATGGAAAGAAGGTAAATATAATTTTATATTTAAATAATTACAATAATATCATTAATATCATATCAATAATTTAAATATAATTATATATATCATCCATGTGACATGGTTATGAAAAATGAATCACACCGCTTCGTGAAGGTGATAATTCACATATATGCATGAACGATGTTATCATTTTTCAATGCATGGAAATGTAAGAAAAAAAAATGACATATTATTTTTTAATAATGAAAAAAATTTCATGAATATCATATATATACCTTAATTCTATCATTATAACCATTCTTGAGAGACAATGATGGAAAAGGAATTCCATTAGTTCATGAGGCGGTAGTCTTCCGTACACACGAACAATTAATTATTTTCCCATATGATAGAATTAGAGATGGATATAGGTTATGAAACCAAAAGAATAAATTATAAGTATATGTATAATATTGTAGTTATTATTTTATCATGATTTAATAAGGTTTTAGGAATTTTAAGAGTAAACAAAATATAAACTCTTGATTAAAAATGATACCTTTTCTTCATACAATCACCTCTTCTGAACACATTAAGATCACTAAGGGTGGTTTATTCCTAAAATAATACCTCAAGAATTTGGGGAGTGATTATATTAATTTATTTTTATTGGTTTATTAAAAAAATAGGTTTTTAAGTGTGATGAAAAGAGAATAATTGGTTCCCTTTTATAAGAGAAGGGAGGGGCACTCTTGGAATTTCTCAAAATATTAAATTAATATAAATTATTTTTCAATTAAAAATGGATCCTAACTCATTTATTTATAATTTACTATTATTATAAGTCTAAATAAATTCATTAAATAAAAATCAGAAATTTTTTTATTCATTTTTAATCATTTGTTTTGGTTTTAACCCTCATTTAACCCCTTTAATTCTTACCGTGACAAGATAGATTTTTACTCATTAAGGGTTTATAAAGATACTATAAAATTAAAAAAGAACCATAAATAGATAATTAAATTAATTTTATACATTTTAAAAATCATTTTTTAAATATAATATTTTTAATAATTTTATATCATTTAATGAAATATTATTTATTTTGAAATATCATTAATGTCAATTTTGGAACTATTCATTACTTTGACTTATAAAATATCAATACAACAAGATATATTTAAAAAACTATTTTAATACATCCCTAACATTCAAATTACATCTTAAAAATTTATGTATGAAATTAATTATCTTAAATTATATTTATTTTAATATTTTTAATGTCATTTATTTGATATTTGCATTAGTAAAATAATTACTACAACGCTGCTGTGAAAGAATTTAAGGTAATTATTTATTCACTAAAAATTAAAAATAAATTTACATGATGAATATAAATATTTTTATATTTAAAAATAATATTTTTTAAATATCTTCTATATTACCATATAATAAAAACTTTATACTTATTAATAACATTAGTGTGACAAGTTTTAGTTTTATTAAAATTAAATAATTTTAGGGGATTATAGTCATTCAAGTGGAAAAAAGAGGTCATAAATTTAAAAATAAGATGTTTTTTGTCTAAAATAACCCATCAAATAAAATTAGGATAATTTTTAGGATAATTTTATAATCCTTATCAAATTATTTTTACCCTTAATTAACCGATTTACCCATAACTGTGGTTATAAAAATTACTAAGTTTACTATTCATATTGTCCAAAAATAAAAGGAAAATATTTAATAAGCTTTTAATTTTTGATTCCAAATATGAAATCCAATTTTTTAAAATTAAAAACATATAAGTGGATAAAATTAATTTCAAATTAATCCTGTAGATGGAACTAGAAAGCGATTTTTAAAAGTAAAAAAGTTCAAAAGTTTGAAATGTTTTTATATTCAATTTCAATGTGAAATTGATTCCAATGAAATAAATTGGATTTATTAATGTATAATTGAACTAATTATACTTTAAAAACAATTTAAAATATAATTTAACATTATAAATTATTTAGGTGAAAAGTTAGCTTTCAATTAAAATGCAGTATTTTTCACTATTCATAATAAAATGAAACTTATCAGAAAAATACCAAAATTATTAACAAATGTAAATTTTGATATTAAAATTTCAAAAATGATGTTTATTTTTTCAAATAAAATTCAAATTTTTTCATAATTTAGTTTTAAAACAAGTCTTCCATTAAAAGGTGACAAAAATTCCTTTTCAAAAAAATACATCTTTTATATGTAAAACTGGATTTGTTCTTATCTTATTCTTATAGAAACTACTGAATGAATTTCAAACAATTTTATAAACATGTATAAACGTTATATATTTATTCTGTTTCATACCTACCAATATAACGACTAGGCTATAACTACTATATTAAATAATAATATTTAGTTATTTGTTTAAGCTTGATGTGGCATATTTTTTAAATCTTTCTAACATAGTATTTCCTTTTAAAATGATGTTACATATACCTTTAAAAACAAATGAATTAATTTCTATAACACTGATACCTAACATGATAATTCTATATAGTTTGTAATACCCTTTCAGGTATCAAGGATAATTCTATCCTATAGAATCATAGCCTGCCTTTCCTAACTTCCCATTTAGGTTTCAATGTCCTCAACTAGATATTAGAAGAAAAGTTTTTGGAATATCCATCTAACTTTTTATCTATCGGTATAAACTTTTACCCACCTTTACCATTGATACAACACCATACCCTATATATCAAATTCATAGTACAACTATGTTCAAAACTTTGAGAATATATCATAAACTATTATTATACTTACTCACATTATTAGAATGTAATTTTTTTGGAAAACCCCATAACTTCACCCAAATTTACCAACCATAATTCTTTAAGCATGTTCCTGATTTCCATGGGTTGTCTAAAAGAACCTGGGTGTCATTTAAAATAAGATGGGAATGATTTCAACCTCAACACACATATGATATAATAGAAACAAACCAATTAAAATAGAAGATAACTAGAACATACCATTTTTCAAAGGAACAACTAAAAATGTCCTATCCAACATCTAGATAACATAATATCATATAAAAAAGGATACCATCAATAACATTGAATAAAAAAAACCCATGGGTTCATGTCTACATAACTATAAGTCACCAGAATCACATCCCACCATTAGGAAAAGTGATCAAAGAGATTCATCCTCTACATGATGCTCTTCTCTTTACCTATATCATGTAAAATAAAGGCTAAAAATTACAAAGGGAAAAATTAGGATGTGAGAACATATAACCATTAGGATACCACTAAAGAATCTATACAATGTATAACCACACGTATCCATTACTCTAAATCTAAAAATATTTCATAAAAACTTTAAAAGAAATCATTTTTTATTTAAAAATCATCCTTTGGTTTTATTTTTAAAAACATTCCATCAATTCAAAATAATCACATAATCATTGAAAAATAGAAATATTACATATTATATTTTCAATGGAATAGATAAATAAATAAACAGTTTTGAAGAATCAATTTTTATAACATGAAAAAGTGGGAAAAAATTACATATAAAGATCATTAATTTAATATAATATCAAAGAAACCAAGTGGGAAATACATGACATGAGTAAATACACAAACAAATGGATAAGACTCATAAAGGAACACTAGCCAATATACATGAATCCTACAGTCTAAGAACCCCAATCCCATTGAAAGGATACCCCAATCACCGTAAAATTAATATAATATCCCCTAGTGATATATTAATCCACTAGGGATATTATTTTTATTGTTTTATCCACACTAAATGGTCACCCAAGTGTTTAATTATATCATCATTATGTTCATGGAAACCAAAACAATGTTCCATAAACAATTTCAAAGGCATAATCAAAAATTAAGTTTCATTAACATTTAACATATAATTAAACATTTTAAATCCAAGACCACATTTTGATATAACATTTCTATATATATCAACACAAATTATTATTCTTGAAAAGAAATTTCCTTTTTTTGCAAATTCTTTGAGGCAATTTAACATACACATAAGATGTCTCAAATAGTTTCAATCAAAATCCCACTTTTTTAAAACATAAAAAAAACCTCAAAGTTTAATTCCATTTTTAATAATAAATTTCAAACCATAACCAAAGAAAATCACCAAAGAAAAAAAGTCATTCCAAGGGTTATACCATATAATAAAGACACCTACCTTAGAAATGGTGAATCAATGTTTCCTCTTTAAAACCAGCGATGAGAGGAGAGTAGATCAGATCTTAGAGACTCTAGATCCTTTATAAACATGGTTAATTATCCTTTTCTATGATAGATCTAATAATCTAGTCTCATAAGACTACAATTTTATAGATAAATATAGAATAAACTATATTAGAAGGATTAATCTTATTAGATTTTGAAGAACAGATATCCGTACCCTCAATCCATGTAACTACTCACCAAAAGAGAGGTATAGAGAGACAATATATCAACAAGAATCCTATAAAATCATAATAAATCGAGTTAGGATAAAAATTCAGATTAATGGGAATTAAGTAAATATTTTAGGGAAGAATGATACTTTGAATCTTACTAATATATATTAGTCAGCACCGGCTAGTCGATGGCCCTCTACTACCAAAAACCTCCTTAAATAGGTATCCTGGCCTATGTATGACCCACAATTAGAAAAAAAACAAAAATTACTCTATACCTAGTTTCAAATTCTTAGGTATGACAATTCTACCTACCATAAAAGCTTTTTGTTCCCATAAAGGCACACGATAATAAAATCAAGAAATTATAAAGAAATTATTTCATCATAAAGGACTCACACCCCCATGTTTCATGGACATCCCTACCACAATAACATATAAATTGAACTAATGGGATCATATTTCCACACAATAATTTATCCTATCGATCTAATATCTGAAAATGTATTTCAACCTATGAAGTGTCTAGTCTAGTATCAAAATCCTCCCACTCAAGCTTGCGGGATAGGTATGGATGATAATTCTTCTTCTAGGAAACCTAGAACACATCATGTATAAACAAAAATAAGAAGGTAAGTCTAAATGATAAGGTGCCTTCCCAAGTCTCTCCACAATCACAAGGGTCTGACATAATGAGGTACTAACATACCCTAATTCCCCAAGCGTCTACGCCCCAAACAAGGTGAAACTTTAGAAAAACCTAATCAGCTACCTCAAAGTCTAATAGATGATAACATTGATTAAAATAATATTTATGGAAACACTGAGCTATCACTTACCTATTTCCGATCAAATACATGATATTTTTCATCTCCTAAATGATACTAAGTCTAACCAAGGTCTGTTCTCTAATCTCTTCCCAACAAATAGGAGACCTACACATCCTCCTATAAAATGCATCAAACAACACCATTAAGATAAAATCCTAATAACTATTTTTATAGTAAAAATCTATTAAGGTTATATTTTTCTCCAAATATCCACTTAAGTAAAGCACACATGCCTGGAGCATGTCCTCAAGAATCTGGATGGATCAATCAGTCTAAAAATCTATCTATATATGATAGTCCATGATTAACTTCAACTAAGAACCCATCACTATCTATAATCTATTACAAAACTAGGATGTAAAGTGATGGTATCTATTTGAAATGATAGCTGATGGCACACCATAAATTTTAATAACCTATCGCATATAAAAATTCCCAAGATCGTATACCTTAGTTGACTTCTTAATAGGTATAAAATTCATTGATTACATGAGTCAATCAATAAAAACCCATATTGTACCCTTAACACTTTTATTACAAGGTATCATGATCACAAATTCCATGTCTATCTCATCCCATTTATACACTAGAATAGGTAATGTTTATAACAACCCAATAGGTATGTGAAGCTTTACCTTGATTTTCTAACATGTGAGGCACTAAGATACAAAAACCGCAATCGATCACCTCATTATCATCCACCAATATTTATGTATCAAGTCATGGTACATCTTGTTATCTCAAGGGTGTATGGAATAAATAGATCATTATCCATTATCCTTTAACTCCAAACTCAAGTATATCAGAACATCAATCTTTTCATGAGAACATAGAACTCCATTGGGAGATTGAGACCACTCACCCGTGGTCCCCCCACCATAAAAGGTCATACTAAAATACTGACACTCTATATCCTATACTTGACTAAGTTAAATATGATCATCTATAAATGATACAGACTAAGAAAATTATATAAATATCTTCATTTATCCTTTCATCTAAGTGTATCTTAGTGAACAAGATCATTAAGAACCATTCTTCCACCGATTCCTTCCCCACTTGAGTTGATAATTTCCTACTCAAAGATTCTAAGACCACATTCCACTTACTATAGGTGTAAAAAATATCAAAATATAAGGTCTAAATATACTCTATGCAGTGTATCTATCTCATGTTGTAATCCTTCTAGGTGAAAATATTCTATAGACTCTTTTGGTTTTAATACACGGTAAATTGATCCTTGAAAAGGTTGTGGAACCAAGTATTAAGTGCACACATCACCACTGCTAACTCAATATCATGAGTGGGATATTTATTATCCTGAGGGTATAACTAACACGAGCTATAAGAAACCACCAATATCCCTTGGATCAAAACACATCATAAAACCATACATGAGGCATCAAAGTAGACATCATAACTAATACCCGACATAGGAAGAATCAAGCCCGTAGATGTAGTCAATATCACTTTCAACTCTTCAAAAGAACTATATAACCGATCAAACTAAAAAAATTAAACCCTTATGGGTAAAATATATAATAAGATATTTAATAATAGATAAGTACTAAAAAAACATCTATAATAACCACATAATCTCAAAAAACACCAGATCTCAAACATGTTCCTCAACTACTTCTAAGACATCACTGCCTAGATATTTTTGAGATCCATTGTGATACCCTTCTCAAAAATTACATGGACAAAAAATATTACTTCTTGAATCTAGAATTTAAATTTGGATAGATTTTTATATTTATGGATGTCTTTAAATATTCCAAGGATGATATTTAGATACTCAATATGATCATGATTTGAACAGGAATAAACAAGAATATCATTCACAAATTCAACCCCAAAGGAATACAATAACTGATAAAATATTCAATTCATAAATTCCATAATCATTATAAGAGAATTAATATGGCCAAATGGCATAAATAAATACTCATAATTCCTATACCTACTCTTGAATTTCATTTTAGGAAGGTCTTCTTATTAGAACCTTAGATGATTTCAACCCAATCTTGGATCAATATTCATAAACCACCATTTCCCCTTAAGAGAAAAAAGGTCATAAATCCTAGGTAAGGGATATTTTTTATTTACTATTAGCTGGTTGAATTTCTGATAATCAACATAAAGATGGAGACTCATTTCCTCCTTCTTTGAAAGGATCACTAGTGATTCCCAAGGTTAAACACTATGATGAATAAATCCCTTATCTTCAATAACATTAATTTTAGCCTTTAATTATTTTAATTTATTGAATTCTATATAATATTAAGGTATAAAATTGGGTCTTATATCCAGAAGTAAGTCTATAGAGGACTCAAGTTCCCTATGGGGTGGAAACCTAAAGAATTAATTTGAAAAAATGTTAGGATACCCACACAACACCCCCATGAAAAGGGTCACTAAGACATGGATCAACAAAATCAAGAAAAAAATATGAAAACTGATAGGAAATAAACTCATCACTATGAGAAATGTGACCTTATCTTCCTGATAACAGATCTATCTCACCCAAGAAGATATAAGTAACTCCATCAGGAGAGAGAAACTAAGATTAAAGATGATAGATATCAATATAATATTTATAACTAATCATCAAATCCATGACCATAATAAGTTAAAATAGGTCAAGGTTAAGAACTAATAATTCCAAAATGATTTATCAGTAAGTAATCACCACCTGACACTCATGAAATTTAAATACCTACTTCAAACTCTTGCCCAAATAAGTATAAAGAGTCATCAAGAAATGCATGACCTCCGAAAAAAATCCCAATGAATTGATGATATTGGATTATATAAAATAATGAGTTAAAACTATTTCAAACAAATCCATAACCGTAGAAGATTATTTGAACACCATAACTCTCACAGTAGCTAGTCCTACATCTTTCTCCTCAAGCTCACACTCTGATAAATATAGACATTTATCCTTATCATGCACTTTCATTTAAACTTGAGCATCTCCCTTAGTACAAGGTTGAGATACCACCCCTTTTTTGTTCCAGGTATAAATTGATATACCTTATTGAAGGGGGATGCATCTCAGCATCCCTGGTATTCTATCTCATATAAACATTGAAGATGAACAGATTTCTAATAAGTATGAAACACCTTGGGTGAAACCTAAAAATTAGGATTAAGGTGTCCATTTTTCCTACACTGGCAACATAACACCTGAATCTACCCTGATTTCCATTGAACACTCCTACTTCCACCTCAATTTTGGTTATGACACATCCTTTTATGACTATAAAATGAACTGTATCTACCTACCACTTTCACTTATTCCCCAAATAGCCCTGTCTTCCTATGTAAAACTTTTACTTAGTTTCGTTGTCCAAAACCTCCACATAGGTGGGTAGGAACATAAGAATAAACATATATAAAATATATTCACTCAAACCCATTTCAAACCTACATTCCTTGATATAATCATTGGAAAAAATATCTAAAGTCAAGTGTACCAACTTGGAAAACCAAGTATCATAACCCATGAATAAATGGTCACCATGCTTCAAAGTAACAAACTTCCATTCCTTTGCTACCCTTAGTGTCTTAGGATATAACTTTTGGTTTAATGTTTTCATGAACGTAGTCCAAGTGATCTATTTATGAAAATTATATTTCATGATATATTACCACCACTAACTCAAAGAACCTTTGAGCATATAAGTGGTGAATCCAACCATGGAGTCCTCTAAGGTTTTGAGAAAGTATAAAATTCTATCAATCATTTTGATTCATTCCTCAAAATCTTATACACTCTTTTTACCATGAAATATTGAAGGATTCTTCTTAGTAGACTCTAAAGAATGATCAAACTTTCATTCTGGTTCAATATTGGTGACCTATCCCATATATTATATCATAAGAATGATAGTTTCCACCAGAATTAGATCAAATAGAAGATTCACCTATGATTATTTCTCTGAAACCTCTTCTCTATAAATCCTGATAATGCTTATTAGAGGGTATATAATGTTAGGTAGAAATAATAAAAAGATACATATGAAGGGGGGGGGGGGGTGGACTGTGTGTTTTTTATATTCTCCACATATTATAGTGGTTAAATCTCAGTGTAATTTATGCAAACATGAAACGTTCTCTTCTGTAAGTGATATGAGCAGCGGATAAACGTTAAACAAGAACACAACAATTTTTATAGTGGTTCTGGGTACAAAGATCCCCTATTCCACTATACCAACTCTCCCTATGTGATCTTGGTGATTTTCACTAGAAAAGGGCCTCCTATCACAAACATAGGGTTCTATTCTTACTTACGTAGGGTTGAATAAAAAAGTTGGGTTGATTTACCATACGTTTGTTTTCTAAAACATAGGGTTCTATCATTATATACAAAGGTTTACTTAACCATATTTTCCATTTTCACAAACATAAGGTTCTATACTAACATAGGGATCCTTCCTTACATAGTGTTGTTTAACCATACTTTATCAACAGTGTAGGGTTGATGATCCATATGCATTGGTCTAAACATAGGGATCCATCCTTACATTATGTTTACAAATGTAGGGTATGAACAATGCTGCTAGAATACGCTAAAAATTCATTTTGAATACTTTGAAAAATATTCCTCGTGGATTAATAACTTGAATGTAATTCCAAAATAGATATTTTAATGAATATTAATTTCATTAAATTCAATTAAATTAATATCATTAATAAAAAAACTAGGGTATTTGAGAGAATCAAAATCAATAATATTTATAGAGTATTTTTGAGACAATACATTCCCAACAATCTCTCCCTTTTTGATGATATTGAAACCCATAACATAATTTACTAAAAATAAATCATTTTAAAACACTAATGAAATAAAATTTTAAATATTTTTTTTGAAAATTAAATTTTCACATTATTATTTAGATTTCACAGTATTATTTAGATGAAAATAGATACTCTTAATTGATAATGTTGTGTTTACCCAATTTTCTCCCCATTTTTGTGATATGAAAAATAAAGCATATGAAAATGGATTAAAACATATTCAATATAGAACATAACTATAAGTGAAATTTTAGTCTACGTAAGAGAAAAATAAGACATGCATTCTCGTAGTTGCAATGAACAAAAAATAAAACATAGAAATTATACAATGAATATCAATAATCAATAGAATTTTTATTATAAAGTGTTTATAAATATGTGACTGGTTTTGGATTGAGGAAAAAGGTTTAAATAGAAGGGCTGGTAGAAGATGAAAGGTTTTGTTCATGAGAATTTTCTGGTTCTGATGAAGCCTGAGCACCCGAAAAAACTTCTTTTAACTCTACCATCCCTCCTTGTAAACTTTCTATAAGATTTTCAGAAAACCTCATAATCAATGTTCTTGAATCATGACCCAATTTTAAACCTTCAATTAGATTTACTTTCAAAATGTTATGTAGATTTTCTTATGTTTGAAGAAACTAAGTAATCTTATCGCTTAACTGATTGATAAGTAGTTTGATTCCAGGTTCACTTGAAGTCAACTTCTAGATAAGATCTTTTTGATTATCCAAAAACACATGTAGAGGTGAACAATTACACTGAAGATACTGAATTATTTCATTCATATCATCCATTAATAAAGTGATTTATTGCAATCTATGATTAAGTCTGGTGATTTTGGTGGTATAAAAGTAAAAGCTTTTGATTTATTGATACTTTCTTTTATTGATTCAAACTGACTACACAAATACCATTTAAGATTACTACAATCAGTTTATGACATCGATTCTAATTTTAATTTTCAAAAATGATCCAACATATCTCTCATGAATGAGACAAAATATATTTTTGACATAGAATGTTCTTTAATCTCTTAAAGCTAAGTCTGAATAGACTCTAATTTCAACGTTGCAATAGTTGAGTTTCTTAAGTCGTCAAAATAATTTCTTACAGATTTTAGTTATTGTCAGAGATTGGAGTTCTCCTACTTTACTTAGTTAAAATTTATTACAAGATCTTCTATCTAATTTTTTAGAGAATCATATATTCCTTCATCTAGGTTTTTTGATTGAAAAGACTCTTCCAAAACATCTAAAGAATTAACTGAAGTCTTTTCACTTGAAAAAGAAACACCATCAAGGACTTATGTCCTATCTCTAGATACAAAATCTATTATTTCCATGGATTGATCAATAACAGAGACAACCTGATTTTCAATGATTATAATGGTTTTAGTTACTGGTATTTGAACTTTATCATCTTCTTGATCAGTTTTTCAGAATGACTCTACACTCACCCAGTGCTCTTGGCACTCTCAGCACTTCTGAAGCTTATTATTTCACATCCTCTTAGAGATTTATAGTTCTTTCTAGTAGAAATGGAATCCATCACTCATCCTGGTTCTCAGTTCTCATAATTTTATTGATATCTCCTCTCCCCTTCCCGACCGAAGATTCTTGTTGGTGTAGATATTGTACGCTTCTCACCACTCATCTTTTTGACTCACCCTATGCATTAGACCTCCATTTTTGGTCTGCATGCTGGTGATTTAGGTAGTTTTGGTCAATATTGGTGGTCGTGTATGGTTTAATTCTTCTCTACTACCCTTGCTGGCCAACCCATCGTCCTTAAATCCATCTTGGTTAGTGTCGATGCGGGATCTGAGGCTAGTTTGGATGGTGTTGGAGGGGAGATGGTAGCAGCCTCAGGTTGTGTTCTTCATCGAAGCTGACTTCTTTTTATATCCATCTAAACTCCTTTCTTCTTAAGGTTCATTGCTTCTTCATGGTGATTCATTCCTATTTTTTTTTGGTTTTTTGATCACCTTTTTGGTCTTGTTTGATTTTTGATGCAGATTGGTGTTTGGATTGGCCATGTTTTGTTGGGTTCCTTCTTATTCAGATAGGTAGTGTTTTTTGGTGATGGTTTATATATTCTTATATTGATGTTTGATGTTTTGATGGTGGAGGCAATATTTCTCTCCCTTGGTGATGACGATACGGTCTCTGGCGTGATCCTATAGAGAGGCCTCCTTCCACTCAACTTTGTTGTTTAATCAGCTTAAGGTCTCTAAAAGGGAAATTGAATTATTCCTTTCTCTCATTGATGAGAGTTCTATAGTCCTGTGGTTATGACGGTGAAGATGGTGTTATTTACGGTGATGTTGATGATTTTTGGTGGGTAGATCCCATGGGTGTCTAATACATTTGATGATGGTGGTTAGATACTATGGTAGTTTGGTTCTAGAAGTTTAGTTTTGGTGAGTGGAGGTGATGTGATTAAATCATTTGTCAATGGGCACTACTCGAGGTCTATCTACTTGAGGTTTCATTCCCCAAGATGTCTTAGTGGCGTTGGGATGATTCATGGTTATTTTCAATTTCAAATTTGTGATCTTAATTGTTTTCTCTCTTGTTTTTGAATTTTGAATCTGGCGGTTTTATTTGAATCAGGTTGTTGTGTGGTTACCTATCAACCATAAAGTAGTTTATCCAAAAAATAAAATAAAAATGGAATTTCAATATTGATTAGTTTCTTTCAATTGATCTGGTTGAGAGGTAAATTTATATTCTTGAACTTAAATTTTAGCCTCTTGTTCCTCAGAATGATCAATTACTTCCAAAGGTATTAATGGAGTTGCTTCTACAAGTCCAATTGTTTGAACTTCTAGGTTATCATATGGAGTATCTTCTTTGATTTTAGGCCTTGAGGAAAGTTCCTCATTAGAAAATTATTCAAATGATTTCTCATCTTTATCTGTAGTATTATAACAGAGTTTTCTTTTAGTCAGTTGAGAAGCAACTTCTATTCTAGATTCTCCAACTTCTTAATTTCTCAAACAAATTGATACTGCAGACTAAAGATTTTCTTCCCCACCTCGAGAAAATGGTCCATATTCTTATTGGTCAGTTTAACTAACTGGAAAAAATTGTCTTTTTATTGTAATTCAAAATAAACCTAATTTTCTTAAAGTACCATCATTCATAATTTTACTGTGATGAAATTTTTTATGAACATCTAATTGGTGAGTCTTATTTTTTTCTATATATAAGAAGAGAAATAACCCGACCATAGGGATAGAAAGATTTTTTTGCCTCTGATTGGAAGAAATGATTCAGATATGTCATCACATATCTAATGAAGTTTAACTTAATATCACTGATAAAAAGAAACATGATATGTATGTCAGGGTATAAAATATTTTCTAAATCTATATTTTTTTGAATTATGGATGTTTGAATAAACTTGAATAGTACCTTATGGTCATCTTCAAGATCCTTTATAAATTTTTTCCTAATATTAGTTGAACAAAAAAATGACATGATATATTCTGACTTATGGTCCTTATTTCCAATTGATCGAGGATCAAATTGGAATAATCCTTCATGGGGTCATTTTAAGATATGTTCTATTTATACTAAGGATATTGAAATATCCTTATCATATACTCATGAAGATATTACATCCTTTTTTCTACAAAGATAAACTGAATATTTTTATAGAACTACATCAATTCTAAATCAAAAAGATATTCTATATTTTCTTTATTAAATAGAATCTCAAAACCTTGAGAATAAGATCTTTTTTGAGAAGAAGATTCTTCTAATACAACCATTCAAAATCAATAACCCTTTCATGAAGAATCTTCTCGAAATAGACACACTATCACTTTAAGTCACTTGGTTCACCTTCATCTATTTTCTTTGTCTGCATAATTTCTTCGAATATAATGGTTGAATGTTTTTGGATTCTAGGGTTTGAAAATAAGATGGAATCTCTGGTAGTCGAAAAGGTTTGAAATCCAAGGGTAAGGAGAGAGGAAGAATTTTCTGATAATTTGGTGATGTGGCCTGGTTTCTCATGCCGATTATGTAGGGTAATCATTAAATTTTAATTTTGAAAATACATAGTAAAAATAATCAATATAAATAGATTTTATTTAAAAAAATAAATAAATGGATAAAAATTGAATGAATAAAATCCATTAACTGTTTAATTAATGAAATAAATTAATAAACACTTATATAAAGATAAATATTTCTAACTCCCCCATAATAAAATCAAAACTTGTAGTGGAAAGTGGTTTAGTAAAAATATCAACTAGTTGATATTCAATATTCACCAATTCTAAAGATATATCCTTTTTAAGAACATGATCTCTTAGAAAATGATGCCTTATATTAATATTCTTAGTCCTAGAATGAGTTATTTTATTTTATAAATATTAATTGCATTTTTATTATGAAATAAAATAAGTATATTATTAAAATTAAGTTCAGATTCTAGTAATGTGTGTTTCATCCACAACACTCATATACAGAAACTACCAACAAAAATATATTCTTCCTCAATACTGTGGATAGAGAAACTAAATATTGTTTCTTACTCAACCATGATACTAAATATTTACCTAAAAAGTGATAGGTACCTAAAGTGTCTTTTCTATATAATCTAAATCTTTCAAATTCATTATCTGAATAAGAAATGAAATTAAAATCATAGGTTTTTGGATAAAGTATATATTGAAAAATAATTCCTTTTAAATATATAAAAATTCTTTTAACAGTAGTAAGATGATATTATTTTGTTTTTGACTGAAATCTAGTACATAAAAACATGGAAAATTTTATGTCTATTCTTTTAGTAGTAAAATATAATAAACTACCAAATATACCGCTATATTAATTATTTTTAACTGGTTTTCCAGATTCATCCAAATCAAGTTTTATATTAATACACAAGGGATTTGTATAAGTCTTACCATTTTCTAGTATAAAATTCTTTAATAAATCAATAATATATTTAAATTGATTTTAAATATTTTCATAATATTTTTAATAAATCTGGAATCCTAAAAATAAATTCATTTCTCCCATCATACTCATTTAGAATTCTTTTTTTGCATTAGATTTGAAAATTAATTATAAAGATTTTTATTTGTTGATCCAAAAATAACACCGTTGGCATAAATTTTCACTAGTAATATATTAGATAAAATAATTTTCTTAAAAATAGTAGGATCTTCCAATCCCATAAAAGTCTATTTTCTAATAAAAAAGATCTCAATATCTCATACCAAGATCTAGGTGCATGTTTAAGGTCATAAAGAGATTTAGTAACTTTAAATACAAAATTTAGTTTATGAGTGTTTTCAAAACCAGATGGTAGTTCAATATAAACTTCATATATTAAATATACATTTAAAAATGAAGATTTAAAATCCATATGATATAATTTAAAATTCATATGAGATGCATAATCTAGAAGGATTATAATTTCCTCTAATCTAACAATAGGCGCAAAGGTTTCATCATAATCTATTCCCTATTACTGGTTGTATCATTTTGTTACTCGTCTAGATTTGTTTCTGGTAATGACCCCTTGATCATCTATTTATTTATAAAGAACCTTTTGGTTCCTATCACTGGATAATTTTATGGTCTACCTAATGGTTCCTAAACTTTATTTCTACTGATTTTTTTAGTTGTTCTTTCATAGATAATGACCAACCCTCATCTTGTAAAGATTCCTCAATAGACTTAGGTTTTAATTGAGATAGAAAGGTAAAAAATTCAGCTGGGTTTCCTATATTTCTTATAGTTATAACTCTTATGTCTATATTTCCTATAACTATTTATAAAGGACGATCCTTTAAGTTTCTATAATGTCTAGGTAGGATACTTTCAGGTTCTTTAGTTTCATGCTATTTTGAATTGGATTTAATTTCATTAATTTTATTTTCAAAATCAGGTTTAGGTTATTCAAGACTCATGTTGTCTAAAGAGTTAGTAATTTCATCTGTTTGAACTTTATCTTTAATAAAAAGGTAAGTTTCATCAAAATTAACATGAAAAAATTATTCAACAATCCTCAACTTTTTATTAAAATCTCTACAGGCTTTAGAAGTAGTAGAATATCTTATAAAGATTCCTTGATCATCTTTTAGATCAAATTTACAAATATTTTCCTTAGTATTAAAGATATAAACCTTGCATCCAAATACTTTAAAGTACTTTACTTAAGGTTTTCTGTTATTCCAAAGTTTATAGGGAGTATTTTTAATAATTGGTATTATTAAAACTCTATTCATGATATAACAATCTATTCTTATAGCTTCTTCCCAAAAATATGTAAGAAGATTTTATTCATTTAGCATAGTCCATTCCATTTCTTGAATAGTTCTATTTCTTCTTTCAATAATGCCATTTTTAAGGTATTATTAGTGTAAATAAGGTGTGTTTAATACCTAAATTTGAGAAAAAAGAATTAAATTATTGATTCTAAAATTCTCCACCATGATCACTTCTTAATGAAATTATTTTAAAATCATTTTTGTTTTGACCAACACAATAAAAGCTTTCAAAAATAGTGAATACTTCACTTTTAAATTTTATAAAATAAACCTAAGTAAATCATGAAAAATCATCAAGTAAAACACAAACATATAATTTTTTCATCCAAATGTGATACTCTAGATGGTCCAATGAAATACATTCGAATAAGTTATAATGGTTTAGAGGTAAAAATTTTGTTAATTGATTTGAAATATGATTTATGTTGTTTTTCTATTTGGAATGCATCAAAGAATTTATTATTTTCAAACTTAAGACTATGAAAATAAGAAGCTAATTTTTTCTTAGATAACTTATGTAAAGAAAATATATTACAATATCGAAGTCTCCTATGCTAGATCCATGACTCATTTGTCTTCGTAGTTATACAATCCACTTTCTATTTACATAAAAAATTAAGATCCAAAATATAAACATTTTAACTTCTCAGTGCTCAACATTTAAGCAGTTTATTTTTAAAAGAGAAGTAGGAATTTTTAGAAAAATAAAATAAAATACACCATAAAAAAGATGACAAATACTTATCAGGTTTTTCTTTATCCTTAGTACCTACAATACTTTGTTGATCGAGATTGTATTTGGATCTCTAATAGTCCCAACTCCAGATATTTTTCTTTTTCATTGTCTCTAATTATGACTACTCCTCCTTCTATTATTATGAGTGTATGAAAGTTGGAAGAGTCTCCACTTATATTTCTTGAGAAGCCACTGTCCATATACCATATTTCATTTTTTCCATGGAATTTTTCCTAAAAAAGTATTTAAGAACATGTTTGTTTTGGAACCCATATTTTTGTGGGTCCAGTTGTGTCAGAAAATAGTGAACTGGGAATCTAAATTTGAGTTAATTTACCAAAATTCATATTACTAGCTTCTGACATTCTTTTTGAAATTAAAACCAATTTTATTACACACATTTGAGGATTTATTAAGTAAAAGTTATTATAACAATGTCCTTTTATTCCAAAATAGAATCAGGTAGAATTTTTAGAATTGGGTATAAAGTAATTTTTTCATATTTTTGATTTTCCACCCTTTCTTCTTATTCCATACTTTTAAAGTTTAATTAAATTATTTCTAATAATCTTATTCAGAGTTTTTTCTCCTTTAGTTAAAATAATAGTAGCAATTTTAAAATATTATACTTCATTATATAATTATTTTATCAATTTTTTCATGAACAATATAGTTTTATGTTGATGAATTGAATTTTTCATTCAGTTCTTGATATTGTTATAGCATTATGTCTCTTTCACCTATAATATCATTCTGAATATTTTTTAATGTCTTATGCTTATTTATTAAAGAATCATGTTTTTATTCTATCATTTAATAGTAAGTATCCAATTTACTATTTGAGTAGCTATTAGAAGTAGAAGAGTAATATGATTGTACCTATTCTTCTTCCTTATCCATAAATCACATATTGGATTTGGGATTTTGTGGCTCTTTTTTTGAATCAGATATGGAAGTTTTTCTAGATTTTTCAAACACAATCCATATAGCTTTCATTTATATTTTTCCTTTATGCTCATAGACATCTTTCCTTATATTTTTCTTTTCCATTTTCTTCTTTCTTACTTTATTTGGGGGCAATTAGGTCTAATATGAACCATCTACTTGCATTTTTATAATTTTAATTATTTGGATCCTTTATCATATATTTTTAAGGATTTTCTAAAGCCTATATTCTTCTTATAAAATTTAATAAATTTTCTAGATAACTGAGCTAGTTCCATATCAAAATCTGAGTAGTCTAAATCTTTTTTAATTTTTACATCTTCTCTTGATTTATTTTCATGATTAAGATTTTTAACCTTAAGGGAAGTGTTTTGTATTTTTAATACTATCTTTTGATCTTTATCATCTTCTTGCATATCTACTTATTATATCATTAATGTTACAATTAATTTATTCATAGTCAAATTTTTGATAGGTGATAATTGTCGAATAGATGCACATATTCTATTACACTTTTCAGGTACTACTATAAGTACTTTCATCAGTTGATCTATTTGTGAAATTGGATCTCCTAGGGTAGTAATATTTTTTGACAATTTATGTCAGTCTTCCATTATTTTGTGCGATTATATCTCCATCATACATCCTAAAGGTGTCAAATTTTAGTTTTACAGTTTCATACATCATTTTTATAATGTTATATATTCCTTCATATGCAATGGAGATTATCTACCACATTTTATAGGGAGTAGGTAATTGTGATACTGGATTGAATTCATCTAGACCAAGTCCAAAAATAATGTAATTAATTAATTTTGATTTTATATCATATTCAACTTCTTTTTTAACATCACAAGATTCATGTTTTTCAATAATTACACAAGGAGTGATGATCGTCAGATAAAATTTAAATCCCAGATTCTTCAGTTAGATGATCTTGCTTGATTTATAGAATCCATAGTTGTCACTATTTAAATATGGAGCACAAATCATAGGAATACCTTCTCTTGGATTATCCATTGACATCTTATTCTTATATAACTTATTCATTTAATCTTTCTAGTGACTTATCTTATTTATCAAAAACATCACATTTGATAATAATTATTATGTTACAATAATAAAAATATACACAATAGGGGGTGGGGGGTCGGGGGATGAATTGTGTCTTTTCGATAATCTTCACAGATTCTGGAAATTAACTCTATTTGTGATTTATATAGATATGTAACATTCTCTTCTATAAGTAATATGATCAGCAGATAAATAGTAAATAAGAACACATCAATTTTTTATAGTGGTTTAGGGTACAATGATCGCCTAGTTCATTCCACCAGTGTTCTCTTTGTGATCTTGGTGTTTTTCACTAGAAAATTTCCTCTTATCTTACGACCTTCAAATCCACAACTAGGTTTAGGACATTGACACCTTTACAACAAGGCTAAAAGGAGACTTATGTTCTTCTACAAGGAACCAGTTTCTCCACAGCTTAGAGAAAGAAGATGACACCTAATCCACAACTACGTTCGAGCAGTCAAAAATCCAATAAATCAAATGAGTTTATTTGTTTAAAGGTACAAATTGAACATTATAGCTGCAACAACAACTGATAGAATATAAATCTTCTTCTTAAAAGATTAATGTATTGAAGAAATAATAACATCTTAGAAGATCTTGGTTTTAAGTGATATTCAATATGAATAACAACAAACTAACAATAGTAGTTACAACAATACGAGGTTGAAATTTAAAACTTCAAAGTATAACCTCTTAAGAAAAAAATAGAGTCATTTGATCTTTGTAGGAGTTATGTAGAAATGTATTAAATAATATACAGTTGTATATCACATGTATTTCACACATATTTCATCTATATTTTTCTTGAAAAAGTTCTGATCATATATATATAGAACATACACCCTTTCATTAGATTGAGTGGATCCAAGAATGTAACACCCCTAGGTTTTGAAAATAAATATAGAATGAAATTTTATAATCTATCCTCTTCTATGTTTTGATTTTCAAGAAATGGTCATCTAGAGTTGTATTCAGTAAGTCATTTAAAGTCTGATAGAACAAAATTGATTTTTGGTGAATAGTAACATACCCTTATGAAAAGTAATATGAATAGTAATATGACCTCATGAATAGTAAATAATAATATTATTTTATTTTCTCAAGGCAATAGGATAATGGGATCTTAATTAATTTTCCAATGTCACTTAAAACTAATTGTAATTCAATATTGTTATTTTTTGAATTAACTGTGACCTTATTTAAAAATTAAATTAATAATATTTAGAAAATTATTTTTGAAAAATGGATTTCACTTTTGAATTATACACATCGAAAAATGGTAAGGGTATTTCACCCGAACTTCCATTTTCATTCGGGTTACTTTCATTGTCTAATTACCTCAATGAAATTCTTATGTATTGTTATGTACTCATCATATATTCTGATTGAGTATCATATATATGTTTACAAACCAGATTCCGTCCTTATTTTATGGATCGTTACACGTTTTAAAAGAATCTCTCAGAACTGTTTCCAATAATATGAGCCCGATACAAGGGAATTTCTCAAATTCATATCTATTTTCAAGGGCAATCAATAATCTGTTTTTAGAAACCATTATTCTTCTAAAAAACACTAGTTTTATTATGAAAATACTATGTTACTTCACTTCTGATTTTATGGAAATAATTTTCCAAAAGAACTCTTCTTTTAAAAATAAAAGAGTATTTATCTCCAGATTACTTAATGATTTTATAAGAGTATTATCGTTTGGTTCAATAATCTTGTTGATTCTTATGTATTGTTGGGATTAATAATTTATGATTTCATGTACCATATTTTGTTGAATGGTTTATGAATAACTCTATTGTGGACGATCTATCCTAAAACCATTCAACATATTATTCCAAATGGTTAGTGTTTTATGTTTAATGATTGGGGAAAGATAGTTACATTTCATATGATAGTTTCAATATGAATGTTTATGTTGTTTATGTTTATCCCCAATCATATGATGAATGCATTGGACTTATTATGTGACGGGTGGTGCCCACTATATCCCCTTGATGCATCGGTAGGTCTCATGAGACAAAATATAGTCTTGGCACGAGGCCTTGACAAAATGATTATTTTATGGTCTGAGCACGAGGCTTGGATGGTATGGTTATGATGTCCGACATATGCACTTCCCTCATTATGATGCTAGTATTTGAAGTTCATGTGGTTAGTCGACTAGTAGAATACCCATGATTATTTTTAATTATGGCATTATTTATTTAGCTCATATTCCTGCCATAATATATTTCATGTTTATTATTAAAGGCATGTGTTTTCAATTATTCACCATGTCTAATGCTTATATTATCTTCCGTTGTATTGCTTACTCTTACTGGGCGTTTTAGGTCACCCTTTCTTTTGTTTCATTTTTCTCAGGATATGAAGAAGTAAATTATGAATGACATGCAAGCATAATATAGGAGACATGATGTTTCTAGTGGAATAATTTAGTGTTGGTTTTCTTTTCCATATGTAAATTTGAACTTATGTATGTAACATGTTTCCAATAATACTAAAATACTCGGACCTTCAGGATTCATATTCCATGTATGTATGCCAACGTAATCAAATAAGGCACCAGCTCCGGGAAACTGGGGTCAGGTCCTTACAGTTGGTATCAAAGGAAGTTTAGTAGAATACGTAGAAACTAGAAGACGTAGAATTAGGGAAGAGTCCCTAAGTTAGTCTTTGAGGATATACATACAATAACATCCTTGTATTTTGGTAAGGAATAGATTATGTGGATCTTTCAAGCAATACATCCTTGTTTGGATACGAGCAGGTAGAGGCGGCTCTGGCACAGATGTATCTACGGGTAAAACCTGAAAACAACGCTTTGAGCTAGACCTGAACGAGAACTGGTGCACGACAATGGTCCTTGCTGCACTCTTGGTTACGACACTCCCAGGGATATTCTTAGGAAATTTCACATTTTCTTTACAAGACATTATGAAGGATTTAAATGTAAAATATTCCTCAAAGAAACCATATTTGTGAATATGGGATTAGCCATTTTTAGGATCTCAATTTTTTTTATAAGTATTTTGTTAAGTTAAGATTATACATTATGATTTATAACCTAATCTAGTGTATTCCATTATCTAGATATGACGCCTAGTGGAAGGAATGGAAATTTCCCGAATGCACGTGTCCCCTATAGGGATTTTCCTCTAACCCAAGATAATGATGTTGGATCTGGTGTTGTGACTGGTGCTAAGAAACTAATAACTATACTGGGACAACTTACTCAGGTTATGAATAATAACCTTACTCGTATGGAGCACCTGGATCCACAACGTGGAGGATCCATGCTTGATCGATTTATGCGACAACAACCTCCATCATTCAATGGGACTACAAACCCATTTTTAGCCGAAAAATGTATATGTTTTCTTGAGAAGATATTTCTTGCTTTGGGATGTAATGAAAGATAGAAGGTTGTCATGAAAGTATATCATCTATCGGGATATGTGGATCAGTGGTGGTCTTTAATCCAAAACACAAATGAGGAGGAAGAGATATAAGAGATGGAATGGAGGTATTTTAAGAAAATATTCTTAGAAAAATATTTTCCTTGTGAGCAGCAAGAAGATATGGAGTAGAAATTATTGAATCTGAGGCAGAAGATGAATGAAAATGTTTCCAAGTACAAAGCTAACTTCACAAGATTAGCAAGACATGCTGTAGACTATATACTAAATCCATGGAGAAAAATTGATCGATTATTTTATGGCCTAAAGCCATTCCTCCGACGGGCACTGGTCTCTCAAAGTTTTTCATCATATGAGGATATAGTTTCATGTGCTATCAGGACAGAAAAAGAATTCTCTATGTCTTATAACTTTAAGGGAAAGCAAGAAAAGAAGAGGGCTACTGAAAACCATGGGAAAGGAAATAAGGAAACATGGAAGAAGGGAAGAGTTGAATTTCTACCATGTGACAATTGTGGAAAGAAACACCCTGGTGCATGCTTAAAAGGAAAAGGAGTATGATACAAATGTGGTCAGAAAGGCCATCTTGCTGGTGACTGTAAAGGGAAGAAGTAAGCCAATGATGTTCAATGCTATAGTTGTCGGGATATGGGACACTATGCTAATGATTGTCCAAAACGTCAAGGAAATATGAAACAGAGAAGGCCAAGGGGTTAGGGACAGGCTTATGCAATCATAACTACAGAGGTTGAAGTTCCACATGTTGTGGTGGCATGTACTTTTATCATTTCCTCAAGCTTAGCCAATGCTTTATTTGATTCTAGATCATCGCATTGTTTCATATCTTCCCAGTTTTCTAAGAAAATTAGATATTTCCAATTTGATTTAACAAGGGAGTTTTCAGTCAAAACTCCTAAGGGAAGTATCATTGCTACAAAGTTATGTCAATCTGTTCCCATTAGGGCATATAAATGTTCTTCATCTACTGATCTCATCATCATACCCATGATTGAATTCGATATAATCCTCAGTATGGATTGGATTTCAGATCATGATGTAAAAATTTATTGTAAGAAGAAGGAGGTTATGATTTTTGATGATGATGATAAAGAACACCTTATCTTTAGAGCAGAATCATCATCAACTGATTCTTATCTAGATCCACCCCCAGTAGCTCAACTAAATTCAATTATTGGGGGGGGGGAGAGAATGAAATAACTGTGGGTGAGGAAAGTAATGTTCAAATAGAGGATGTACCTATTTTGAGAGAATATGTTGATGTGTTTCCCGAAGATTTACCTGGACATCCTCCAGAACGAGAAATTGAGTTTTCCATTGATTTAATTTCTGGTTCAAGGCCCATATCGAAGACCCCTTATAGAATGGAAACTATGGAATTAGTGGAACTAAAGAAACAACTAGAGGAATTGAGTAATAAGGGATTTATTCACCCTAGTGTTTCTCTATGGGGATCCCCTGTCTTTTTTGTTAAGAAGAAAGATGGATCTATGAGGTTATGTATCGAATACAGGGAAATCAATGCTATAACAATAAATAACAAGTATCCCATACCTCGTATTGATGATTTATTTGACCAATTGCATGGAGCACAATACTTTTTGAGGATTGATCTTCGATCTGGATATCATCAGTTGCGTGTGAGGAAGGAAAATGTTCATAAGACAGCATTTCGGACCAGGTATGGGCATTATGAGTTTACAGTGATGCCTTTTGGACTGAAAAATACAACCTTTGTCTTCATGGATCTAATGAACGAAGTTTTCAAGGAATATCTCAATGATTTTGTAGTGGTATTTATTGATGATATCTTGGTATAATCCAAAAGCTACTAAGATCATGAAAATCACTTGCGCATTATCCTGAAGACTCTTAGAAGACATAAATTATATGGGAAGTTTAGCAAGTGTGAATTCTAGCTTCAAGAGATTCTGTTTCTTGGATATATTGTCTCTAAGGATGGAATCCTAGTTGATCATTCAAAGACAAAGGCAATCCAATATTTGTCCATGCCAACAAACATAACTGAGGTAGACAATTTTATTGGCTTAGCGGGTTATTACCGACGTTTTTTCAGAATTTTGCATGACTAGCTAACCCGCTAATGAAGCTCACACGTAAAGGGGTTAAATTTTTTTGGAAAAAAGATTGTGAAGAATGTTTTGAAGAACTAAAGAGAAGATTAGTCAATTCTCCTATATTGACTCTACCATCAGGGAATGACGGGTTTGTTATTTATAGTGATGCTTCAAAGTAAGGACTTGGTTGTGTCCTTATGCAAAATGATAGGGTTATTGCTTATGTATCACGACAATAAAAAATTCCTGAGAAAAAATATCCTACTCATGATCTTGAGTTAGCTGCTGTAATATTTTCTTTAAAGATATGGAAACATTATCTCTATGGTGAAAAATGTGAGATTTATACTGATCACAAGAGTTTGAATTATATTTTCTCACAGAAGGAACTCAACATGAGGCAAATGAGATGGATTAAACTACTCAAGGATTATGATTGCATGATACACTACCACCCAGGGAAGGAAAATAAGGTGGCATATGCTTTGATCAGAAAGGATCATGGAGTTTTGAACAAGATGAGAGTTGAAAGGGATCCAATTTTCATGGATCTAGTAAAGATGGATATGGGAATAACCATGGAAGGTGAAACATAAATGATTTTTCTAATGGTTTCCAAACCATCTTTACATGAAAGGAGAAAAAATTCTCAGGCTGATGATGAGGAGTTTCAAAAGAAGATTAAGCTGTGAATGATGGGAGATTGAGTGACTTCTTATATGAAGATGGAATTTTGAAATTTGGGAAGAGACTTTGTGTTCCCGATATACCTGATCTAAAAAGGTAATTGTTGGATGATGCTCATAGTTCCAATTTCTCTATACACCCTGGTAGCACTAAGATGTATAGAGACTTGAAGGAACATTTTTTGTGGGACAACATGAAGAGGGAGATTGCTAATTTTCTGTCAAGATGTATGGTTTGTCAACAAGTGAAAGCTGGAAGGCAACAACCTAGAGGAGTATTTAAACCTCTTCCCATAACTGAGTGGAAATGGGATAATATCACGATGGACTTTGTCATGGGACTATCAAAGAATCCTAGAAGGAATGATTCAATATGAGTCAATGTTGATTGTCTTACCAAGTCAACACATTTTCTTGCTATAAGAGAAGATCTACCACTTGAACGTTTAGCAAGACTATATGTTAATGAAGTTTTGATACTTCATAGAGTACCCCTATCGATTGTTTCTGATCGTGATCCATGTTTTACATCAAGATTCTAGAAAAGTATTCAGAAGGCCCTAGATACTGATCTTTTTTTGAGCACTTCCTACCACCCACAAACTAATGGACAATCAGAACAGACTATTCAAATATTGGAAGACATGTTGAGGTCTTGTTCACTTGATTTTCAAGGCATGTGGGATCATTATTTACCTCTTGTAGAATTTTCCTACAACAATAGCTTCCATTCAAGTATATAGATGACAACCTATGAAGCAGTATATGGGAGGCGATGTCATACACCAACTTTCTGGGATGATGTAGGTGAAAGAAAGCTCGTGGGCCCAGAACTTGTTGAAGAAACAATAGAGAAGGTGGAAATTATCCAGAACCATATCAAAATAGCTCAAAGTAGGAAAAGAGCTATGCTGATAACCGAATGAAGGATTTGGAGTTTCAAGAAGGTGATCACGTTTTCTTAAAGGTATCTCCATGGAAGGGTATTATACGATTCTGTAAGAAGGGAAATTTAAGTCCCAGGTACATAAGACCTTTTAAAATTCTAGACCGAATTAGAGCCGTAGCTTACCATTTGGCAATGCCTCCAAGTCTCTCCAGGGTTCACAATGTGTTCCACGTGTCAATGTTAAGAAAGTACATGCCAGACCCAACACATGTACTCACCTATGAATAAGTGGAACTTGAGCCCAATCTATCTTACTGTGAATATCCTATCAAGATTCTTGACACTAGAGAACAAGTATTGAGAAATCGGACGACTCGTCTAGCAAAGGTTCTATGGGGGAATCATAAGATGGAGGAAGCAACATGGGAACCTGAGGAGATTATATTAAAGACATACCCGAATCTTTTTAGATAATATTCTATGAATTTTGAGGATGAATTTTTTGTAAGGAGGGGAGAATGTAACACTCTAAGGTTTTGAAAATAAATATAGAATGAAATTTTATAATCTATCCTCTTCTATGTTTTGAATTTCAAGAAATGGTCATCTCAAGTTGTGTTCAGTAAGTCATTTGGAGTCTGATAGAACAAACTTGATTTTTGGTGAATAGTAACATACCCCTATGAATAGTAATATGTACTCATGAATAATAAATAATAATATTATTTTATTTTCTCATGGTAATAGGATAATGAGATCTTAATTAATTTTCCAATGTCACATAAAACTAATTGCACTTCAATATTTTTATTTTTCGAATTAACTATGAACTTATTTAAAAATTAAATTAATAATATTTAGAAAATTATTTTTGAAAAATGGATTTCACTTTTGAATTCTACACGATGAAAAATGGTAAGGTTTTTTCACCCGAACTTCCATTTTCATTCGGGTTACTTTCATTGTCTAATTAACTCAATGAAATTCTTATGTATTGTTATGTACTCATCATATATTCTGAGTGAGTATCATATATATGTTCACAGACCAGAACCCTTCCTCATTTTATGGATAGTTACACGTTTTAAAAGAAGCTCTCAAAACTGTTTCAAAAAATATGAGCCCGATACAAGGGAATTTCTTAAATTCATATATATTTTCAAGGGAAATCTATAATATGTTTTTAGAAACCATTATTCTTCTAAAAAAACTAGTTTTATTATGAAAATACTATCTTACTTCACTTCTGATTTTATGAAAATATTTTTCCAAAAGAACTATTCTTTTCAAAATAAAAGAGTATTTATCTCCAGATTCCTTAATGATTTTATAAGAGTATTCTAATTTGATTCAATAATCTTATTGATTCTTATGTATTGTTGGGGTGAATCATTTATGATTTCACGTTCCATATTTTATTGAATGGTTTATGACTAACTATATTGTGGATGATCTATCCTAAAACCATTCAACATATTATTCTGAATGGTTAGTGTTTTATTTTTAATGATTGGGGAAAGATAGTTCCATTTCATATGATAGTTTAAATATGAATGTTTATGTTTATCACCGCTCATATGAGGAATGAATTTGACTTATTATGTGATGGGTGGGGCCCGCTATAGCCCCTCGATGCGTTGTTAGGTCTCGTGAGACAAACTATGGTCTTGGCACGAGCCCTTGAAAAAATGATTATTTTATGGTCCTAGCACGAGGCTTGGACGATATGGTTATGATGTCCGGCATATTCAATTCCCTCATTATGATGCTAGTATTCGAAGTTCATGTGGTTATTCGACTAGTAGAATACCCATGATTACGTTTAATTATGCAATTATTTATTTAGCTCATTAAATAGATCTTTACTTTCTTCAAGACCAATGTATAAATCTCTGATAATATCATGTTTTTAAATATCTATCATTGAATTGTCAAACACAAGATTCCTTCATGTGATGAAAAAATATCATATATAGGGTTGAAAATGTATAGTTGAAAATAAAAGTAGGTTTGATATACCCTACATTTGTTTCCTCAAACATAGGGTTCCATCCTTACTTACGTAGGGTTACTTTACCATACTTTCACTTTTCACAAATATAAGATTCCATAATAACATAAGGATCCTAACTTACATTGGGTTTTTTAAACATACTTTCTCAACATCGTAGGGTTGATGATGCATATTTTCTAATGACCCATACTTTACATACATTGTTATTGCTTAAAAATTGAAAGCACACTTATTACAACATATAACAAAACCATGAAAGGACCGTATAGGTATAGTGTCTTTAGAAATTGGGAAACATAAACAACTGGTTCATAAATCATCTACATTGTCTCCCATTTATTTCATCATACCTAGAGTTCCTTTTTGGCATATCCTACTTAATATCCTTATTCCTGACCTAGTGAAAAGAAAACATACAAAAGGGTGAGCTCAAATGCTCAGTAAGGGTAAACAAAAGAAATATCAAACATATGGTATTCATAAGAACATAACATTTTGAAAATCTTATCCTGAAAAAAAGATCATAACATGGGATAAATCATATAAGTGAAATTTAATCCCAATAATCATAAATTAAAACATGAAGCTTTGTGGAATACACAAATAATCATATAAAATCATTTCTTAGTAGTCAAGACTCATTGCCAATACTATCTTAGCGGACAAAGTCCTTTTCTGAACCGATTTAACTCCTCGTTTCAGTCCGGTTTCACTGAACCAGTTTAACCTGCCGTTCCAGCGATGTCTATCTCATGAGATATAAATATTTACCCAATGCATTGGAGGGATATATAGGTCCCACCCATCTCATAATGATACCATTCTTATGTGTGCCACAAAATCATAAACCATACATCACATCATAACCCATGTAATAAAAATGGGATTCCTAAACATCATAACATAATCCATAAAAGGATATCGTAAAAATAATTCCATCATAACATAATAAAATTAATGTAAAAATAGGGATATAAATAGAACCCTATATTATCTTAGATGGAAAATAATTTTAATAAAACACTTGAACTCCATTCTTGAGGAAAATATCCTTTCTACTTCAAAAACCTTTTCCTTTCATAATATGTCATATAATTTTTAACTAAAAGAAGTTGATTAAAAATAAACTTGAAAACTTTTAAAGGAAGCTTCATAGAAATAACGTTATAAAAATCCATTCATGCCGTATAAGTTAAAAAAACATTCTTCTCGTACTTTGGCCGGAAAAGTCAAAAAGTACCTTGTATGAAAAACGACAAAAGATTCCTTTCGTATCTTTTACTAAAAAATCACCCAAGGGTCAAATTGGATTTAAACAATTGTAGGTGGATATAAATAATATTACATATTGAGGAAACATGTATGTGGATGATAAAATACACCCTAGTAAATACCAAAGTACTAACAATCTCAGATAAAATGAGATTGTGAGATTTTCCCTTACCTTAGGTCAGATTTGCTTCATAAGTGTCCAAACCTACTGTGTAATGATTTAAATAATGTCATTGACTTATTCCAGAATCATACGTATTTTTATGATATCATATATGGTCATTTTATTAGCTTCTTATTAGTAATATTTAATTTCTACTTGTTATTTGGGTGTTTATTGCTTTATGTTCGTATGTGTGTTTTGTCAAATAAATTATTATTCCTCTTTTTGGGTTATAGAAACCTCATTTACAGAATGTTATTAGTGTAATATATATCATATTTATTCATTCAACTCATTTATATAATCATTATGCAATGAAGATCATGTAGAACGAGTCGCATCACATCGTGGAGACAGTATTCCGTACGTACGCACGAGCGATGATATCGTTCCCATGATTGTGGAATTGTATTGGAGTGTATGTATACTATTTAAGAATAAATATCACTTTAAAATAATCATATATAGTCATTATTTACACCATTATACCCATCCAAGTAAGATGATGGTGGAAAATAGATCACACCACGGCGTGGAGACGGTATTCCGTACGTACGCACGCACGATGATTTCATTTTCCGTAGGATGGATAGATGGTGAAATAGGGTTGTTTCATACTTATAATAACATATCATTATATTAGTGATACTGATGTTATTACTTCATAATGAAACAACAAAAGAAGAATAAGTGGAAGAAGAAATAAAGTTGAAATAATTGGTAACGAACATTACCTCTTCTTTGAAGCGCCTCTTTGAGACCTCCTCTTAGGGCACTAAAATTGGCCTTTGAAAAAGACCAAGACCTCTAGGATGTTTCTAGGGAAGTGGATAAGAGAATTGGGTAGGGTTTGGACAAGTTTGAAGGCTCAAAGTTGTGTGAGGAAGAGAGGGAGGAGGTTCCCTTTTATAAGGGAAGAGAGGGGCACCTTTGGAAATATAAGAAATATTAGTTTATATTAAATCCCAACCCCACTTAAAAACTTCCAAAATGACTCATATCTGAATATTAGAAGGGATAGGGTTGTAAAATCATTAAAAAATAATATTTATACTTGTTAGGAATTTATTTTAAACATTATCAGCTTGATTTATCCTTATTTATCAATTTAATTTTATTTGTGGTAATAATATTCTAAATTTTAAATTATTATAAATAATTACATATGTGTTGTGAATTTTCCATAATTTGACACTTTATGACATTTTCGACCATATAAATTTTAATTTATAATTTTTAAATATTTTTGTGATTTTTAAACAATTTTATAATATGTTATTTTTATAAAATAACAATAGTGTCAATTTTGACACTATTCATTTATTCGAATTTAAATAAAATATATACAGAAGATATGTTCAAAATAAAAGATTTAATAGATTAATAAAATGTCATATGTATCTAGAAAATTAGTGGAGCACATTAAATAGTTCATAAAATATTTATTTTAATATTGTTAAAACCATTTATTTGATATTTTAATTAATAAAATAATTTCAACATCACTATTGTGTCATAATTAATGATAATTATTTAATACCTAAAAATTATAAATAAATTCATATGATGTAGATAATTGTATTATCTTTCTATATACTATTCATGTTCGATGTTTCATTAAGTTTATCATTACATTAAAATTATTATACTTATAAGATTTAAGAAAGTGACATGTTGTCACTTTCTTTGGTTTTAATAATAATTAAATTATTTTCATGGAAAAAAGTCTATTAAATGAATCTAATCCGACACTTAGGTGATATGGGTCTACTTTTAGTCATCCAATAGGATTTTTGCAGGTGTTAAGGTAATTTGATAATCTTTTATTTATCCTTAATTACCTGATTTACCTTTAACTATGACAAATAAAATTTACCGTAGTTACTATTCATAATGAACAAAAATAAAAAGTAGCCTATTAACATTTTTTGGACCCACTGATTAAAAATATGGAATCCATTTTTTAAAATTCAAAATACATAAGTTGCAGTAATTAATTTAAAATTAATCCCGTTGTTAAGAAAACGGGTTTTAGAAGTTAAAACATTGCCAAAGATTGAAATGTTTTTACCTATGAATTCAATGTGAAATTAATGCTAATGATATAAATTATATTAAATGGTAAAAATATAGTCTATTTATACTTTAAAACTATTCAATATTATAATTTAACCATATAAATTATCTCAATGAAAAAAGTTGTTTTTAATTAAAAAATAGCGTATTTTTACTATTCATCAAAATATGAAAGTTATCAGAAAAATATCAAAAATTTATCCAAAGTAAATTTTTATATCCTGATTCAAAAGAAGAATTTTATTTTGTCAAATTGAACTTATAAACATGTCAAAAACTAGATTTAATGTGGGTGTGCCATCAAATGTGGCAAAACTGCACATTTTGAAAAATACTTATTTTACCCGAAAAATTTATTTTGTTCTCTTACCATGTTCTAGAAAATGTGTAAGATGAATAATAATGTTATAAAATTCAAAATTTAGTTAATAATATTCATAACATCTAGTCCATAATAATATATCGTTGTTTAGTGAAACCCGGTATTGCATACTACACACGCTATCGAGGAAGGTCGCGATTGCGTTTAATGCAAGCCAAGTCAGTGTTGTGTCCAGTGAAAGATTCCTTTGCGTATAACATAATGCATAAAAAAATATTTCTCATAAAATCTCAGGGTGTTAAATTCTACCCCCTTAAAATGAATTTCTCCCTTAAAATTCGTCACTTCATTACAAACAGATGAGGATACCTCTCCCTCATCATATCCACAAGTTACCATATAGATTCTTCTAATTGGTGGTTTCTACATAAAACTTTCACCAAGAGAGTGGTCTTGTTCCATAGTAATTTTTTGATACGATCCAGAATCTCTATCGGTTGTTCTTCATAAGAAATATCTTGCTCCAGTGGTACAACTTCTGAGCTGAGTACATGTGAAGGATCAGGTATGTACTTTCTTAGGAGAGATACATGGAACACATCGTGAACTTGAGAGAGATTCGGTGGAAGAGCCAATCGGTAAGCTACCTTTCCAACACGATCCAGTATTTTGAAAGGACCGATATATCTAGGGATCAACTTTCCCTTCTTTCCAAATCTCATGACCCTCTTCCAGGGAGATATTCATAAGAACACTTTATCACCCACTTCAAACTATAGGTCTTTTATTCAGTAGTCGACATTACTTTTCTGGAGACTCTAAGCTTCTCTTATGTGTTGTTGAATAGATCTGACCTTTTCTGCCATCTCATCAATAAGATTAGGTCCTAATAGCTTTCTTTCCCCAACTTCATCCCATCAAGTTGGAGTTCTGCATTTCTTTCCATAGAGGGCTTCATAAGGAGCCATCTGAATACTGGAGTGAAAGCTATTATTATATGAAAATTCCACCAAAGATTGGTGTTGATCCCAACCACATTTTAAATCCATAGAGCAAGCTCTCAACATGTCTTCTAGAGTTTGAATTGTCCTCTCAGACTGACCATCTGTCTGAGGATGGTAAGCAGTGCTGAAACTCAACTCTGTATCTAGAGCATGCTGGAGACTTGGCCAGAATTTCGAGGTAAACCTCAGATCCCAATCAGATATAATGGAAAGTGGTACTCCATGCAATCTTACCACTTCTTTTATATATATCCTGACAAGCTGATCAAGAGAAAAATCTTCTCTAATAGCAATGAAGTGTGCCGACTTCGTAAGATGATCAACTATAACCCAGATAGAATTATTGCCTTTGGATGTTTTAGGAAGTCCAGTGACAAAGTCCATAGTGATGTTTTCCCATTTCCATTATGGTATGGGTAATGGTTGTAACATCCCCTTATACTTTTGTCTCTCAGCTTTAACTTGCTGACAAACCAAGCATCGAGAGACATATTCAGCAACATCTCTTTTCATGTCATCCCACCAGAAGTACACTTTCAGATCCCTATACATATTTGTATTTCCAGGATGAATAGAAAATGAAGAACTATGAGCCTCGTCCAGTAGCTACTTCTTTAATTCTGGTATGGGAGGAACACAAACTTGATTCCTGAACCTTATTATCCCATCACAATCAAGGTTGAATTCAGGAACATTTCTCACCTTTTTTTGTAACTCTACATCTTCTTTCTGTGCCTCTTTAATCTTCACGTGTATAGATGGTTGAACATTCATTTGAGAAAGATAAGATTTTTCCCTTTCTATTATAATTCCAGGATCCTTCTTTTTTAAATCCATAAATATTGGATCTTTTGTGATCCTCATCATGGATAAGCTAGCATGGTCTTGTCGACTTAATGCATCTGCTACCTTGTTTACTTTCCCAGGGTGATAATGAATTGAGCAGTCATAATCCTTAATCAGTTCCAACCATCTTCTTTGACGCATATTCAGCTCCTTTGGTGTAAAAATATACTTTAAACTTTTATGATCAGTATAAATATCACACCTTTCACCATAAAGGTAATGCCTTCATATCTTTAATGAAAAGATTACCGCAGCTAGCTCCAAATCATGAGTTGGGTAATTTTGCTCATGGATTTTCAACTGTTGTGAGGCATAAGCTATCACAATATCATTTTGAATGAGAACAAACCCCAGTCCCTTCTTGGATGCATCACTATAGATCAAAAACCTTTCTCCACTGCAAGGTAGTGTGAGAACAGGTGCACTAGATAACCTTCTTTTCAACTCCTTGAAATTCTCTTCACATTCCTCCGTCCAAACAAACATAACTCCTTTCCGAGTCAACTTGGTGAGTGGGTTAGATAACCTTGAAAAATATTTCACAAAACATCGGTAATATCCATCCAAACCAAGAAAACATCGTATCTCAGTTACTATTGTTGGTCTCGACTATCTTTCGATAACCTCTGTTTTTGCTGGATCCATAGATATCCCCTCTTTTGAGATTATGTGACCCAAAAATGAAACTTTTTGAAGCCAAAATTCACACTTGGTAAATTTGGCATAAAGATTGTCCTTTATTAGGGTCTTTAATACAATTCTCAAGTGATCTTCATGTTCTTCCTTGATCTTTGAATAGACAAGAATATCATCTATAAAGACTACCACAAACTGATCAAGATAGTCTCTAAAGACTCTATTCATCAGATCCATGAAGATAGTAGGGGCATTAGTAAGACCAAATGGAATCAATATAAATTCATAGTGTCTATACCTTGTATGGAAAGCCGTCTTTGGTATATCCTCCCTTTTGACCCTTAATTGATGATACCCTGAATGAAGATCAATCTTGGAAAAGTATTTAGCTCTGCGTAGTTGGTCAAATAAGTCATCAATGCGTGGGAGAGGATATTTTTTCTTGATAGTGATCTTGTTAAGTTCTCGATAATCAATACAGAGTCTCATTGATCCATCTTTCTTCTTAACAAACAGAACAGGTGCTCCACAAGGTGACACACTAGGGTGTATGAATACTTTATCAAGATTCTCTTGGATTTGCTTGTTCAATTCCTACAACTCAATTGGGTCCATTCTATAAGGTGTATTTGAAATGGACATAACACCCGGTATGAGTTCTATTGAAAACTCAACTTCATGATTTTGTGGAAGACCTTGAAATTCCTCTGGAAAGATATCATCAAACTCTAGTATAATGTGTGTATTCTTAATTGTGAGTTTCTCTCCAACCATTTGAGATAAATAACCTTAATTTAGTGGAATCAAGACCCATAAGATGGAAGAAATTTCCACTAGAAGGTTATGTTCATCCTTGCATCGATAGATGATCATAGATTGATTTGGAATATGAATTGTGACTTCCCTTCTTTAGCAATTGATATGAGATCCATATAAAGAAATCCAATCCATGCCAAGAATCACATCAAATTCCACTATAGGAATGATCACAAGAATTGCAGGAAGCACTTTCCCACAAACTTCAATCAGAGAAGAATTGTAAACTTTTGATGAAACCGTTGTGCCATTAGGAGTTTTCATAGATAACTCAACATCTAATTGTTGGGGTAATACGGAGATACCCTTAGAAAATTCTTCATAAATAAAAGAGTGGGTGGATCCAGAATCAAATAAAACATTTGATACTTTAGAGTGGATGGTAAGTGTACCTCTCACCACTTCATTGTCGTACTAGACATCGCCGATAGTAATTGCATGTGAATTTCCTTTGTCTTTGGAATTAAGAGTTTGTTGGCGTCGATCATCATCATCAACCCTTGGATTTGAGCATTGATTAGCACAATGCCCCATCTCCTTGCACTTGAAACATTGAAGTGTAGTAGGTTCATTCTGTGTATCCCTTCCTTTGTTTGCATCATTAGACATCTTCTTCCCATTATTTTGACATTCAATTGCCCGATGAACTTCTTTTCCACACTTATAACATTTTCTTGTCCCCTTAAGACAATTTCCTCCGTGTTTCTTTCCACACTTTGAGAATAATGGAAAACTCATCTTCTTTTCAGTGTGGTCTTTAGATTTTCCTTTGAATTCCATTTTCCTCTTCCTATCAAACCCATGTGACTGATGGGTTACAACAATCTCCATCTCAACCTTGAGAGCATATAGAATAATTTCCTCGTAGCTATTGAAGTCCCTTATGCCTAACACCCTTCAAAGACATGGTTTTAAGCCACTAAAGAATCGATCGATCTTACTATCAGGTTGGATAATAATTCTGGAAGCGTACCTTTCAAGTCTTGTAAAATTTACTTCGTAGGTACCAACGAATTCATCATCCTTTTGCTTCAGTTCAAGAAACTCCTTCTCCATATTTGGTTGAAGAATAAGAGGGAAATAATTATTTAAAAAAAAGTTCTTGAACTCATCCCATTCCATGGACTCTATTTCATTCCTTTGCCTCGTATTCTTAATAAGATTACACCATTGATCAGCATCACCTTCCAAACGATACACTGCTAAGATAAATTTATCATGTTCAGAACATTAAAGAACTAATAATATCTTTTCAGTGGTACTGATCCATTGTTCAGCCACTAAGGGATCAGAAGACCCACCGAATGAAGGTGGACACTGCCTCATGAAGAATTCAACAAAATTTTGCTCCTTCCTTTGCTCATTTGGAATTCCTACATGATTCATAGCTTGAGAAAGTTGTGTGATCATGGATACAAGATTTTGCATTCCAGCTCCCATAATGTTTGGTTTCTCAGGGGGATAATCATTGCATTGCTCGTCGCATTCTGCATTAACACAGCTCCTTCGGGTTCCAGCCATTGACTAAAACCAAGAAGAATAGTGTGAGAAACACTAAATAAAATAGGAAAACCACATAATCAAGAATAAAATTTCACACTTAAGGTCTTATCATAGGTTGTTCATGGCCATTTCTAAAACACTAATATTGTGTTCTATGCTTAGACATATCCTTAGGTTTCTTACTAAGGCTTTCACATCCTAGTTTCCAAAGTTTGACTATACCTTTCCTCTAATACCAAACATAAAGACCCATACTTTACATACATTGTTATTGCTTCAAAATTGAAAGCACACTTATTACAACATATAACAAAACCATGAAAGGACCGTATAGGTATAGTGTCTTTAGAAACTGGGAAACATAAACAACTGGTTCATATAACATCTACGTTGTCTACCATTTATTTCATCATATCTAGAGTTCCTTTTTGGCATATCCTACTTAATATACTTCTTCCTGACCTGGGGAAAAGAAAACATACAAAAGGGTGAGCTCAAAAGCTCAGTAAGGGTAAATAAAATAAATATCAAACATATCATATTCATAAGAACATAACATTTTAAAAATATTATCCTGCAAAAGAGATCATAACATGGGATAAATCATAGAAGTGAAATGTAATCCCAATAATCATAACTTAAAACATGAAGCTTTGTGGCATACACACATAATCATAGAAAATCATTTCTTAGTAGTCAAGACTCATTTCCAAGACTATCTTAGTGGACAAAGTCCTTTTTTGAATTGAGTTCACTCCTCGTTTCAGTCCTGTTTCACTGAACCGGTTTAACCTTCCATTCTAGCCATGTCTGTCTCATGAGATATAAATCTTTACCCAATGCATTGGAGGGAGATATAGGTCCCACCCATCTCATAATGATACCATTCTTATGTGTTCCACAAAATCATAAACCATACATCATAGCATAACCCATGTAATAAAAATGGGATTCTTAAACATCATAACATAATCCATAAAAGGATATCATAAAAATAATTCCATCATAACATAATCAAATTAATGTAAAAATAGGGATATAAATAGAACCCTATATTATCTTATATGGAAAATAATTTTGATAAAACACTTGAACTCCATTCTTGAGGAAAATATCCTTTCTACTTCAAAAACATTTTCCTTTCTTAACATGTCATATAATTTTGAACTAAAAGAAGTTGATTAAAAATAAACTTTAAAACTTGTAAAGGAATATTCATGGAAATAATGTTCTAAAAATCCATTCATTCCGTATAAGTTAAAAAAAACATTCTTCCTGTACTTTGGTCGGAAAAGTCAAAAAGTACCTCGTACGAAAAATGACAAAAGATTACTTTAATATCTTTTACTAAAAACTCACCGAAGGGTAAAATTGTATTTAAAAAATTGTAGGATAGAAATAATAATACATATTGAGGAAACATGGATGTGGATGATAAAATACACCCTAGTAAATACCAAAGTACAAACAAACTCGGATAAAAATGAGATTGTGAGATTTTCCCTTACCTTAAGTCCGATTTGCTTCGTAAGTGTACGAAACTCCTGTATAATGATTTAAATAAAGTCATTTACTAATTCCAGAATCATAATTATTTTTATGATATCATATATGGTCATTTTCTTAGGTTCTTATTAGTAATATTTCATTGCTACTTGTTATTCGGGTGTTTATTGCTTTATGTTCGTATGTGTGTTTTGTCGAATAAATTCTTATTCCTGTTTTTAGGTTATAGACACATCATTTACAGAATGGTATTAGTGTAATATATATCATATTTATTCATTCAACCCATTTATATAATCATTATTCAATGAAGATCATGTAGAACGAGTCGCATCACATCGTGGAGACGGTATTCCGTACGTACGCACGGGCGATTATATAATTCCCATGATTGTGGAATTGTATTGGAGTGTATGTATACTATTTTAGAATCAATATCACTTTACAATAATCATATATAGTCATTATTTACACCATTATACCCATACAAGTAAGATAGTGGTGGAAAATAGATCACACCACGGCGTGGAGACGGTATTCCGTACGTACGCACGCGCTGTGATTTCGTTTTCTGTAGGATGGATAGATGGTGAAATAGGGTTGTTTCATACTTATAATAACATACCAGTATATGATTGATACTGATTTTATTACTTCATAATGAAACAACTAAATAAGAAGAAGTGGAAGAAGAAATAAAGTTGAAAGAATCGGTAACGGACATTACCTCTTCTTTGAAGCGCCTCTTTGAGACCTCCTCTTAGGGCACTAAAATTGGTCTTTGAAGAATACCAGGACCTCTATGATGTTTCTTGGGAATTGGAGAATAGAATTTGTCAGTTTTTGGCTGATCTTGAAGGATCAAAGTGGTGTGAGGAAGAGAGGGAGGAGGTGCCCTTTTATAAGGGAGGAGAGGGGCACCTTTGGAAATATAAGAAATATTAGTTTATATTAAATCCCAACCCCACTTAAAAACTTCAAAAATAAATCATATCTGAATATTAGATGATATATAGTTGTAATATCATCAAACAATAAAATTTAGACATGTTAGGATTTTATTTTAAACATTATCAACTTGATTTATCCTTATTTATCAATTTAATTTTATTTGTGGTAATAATATTCTAAATTTTAAATTATTATAAATAATTACATATGTGTTGTGAATTTTCCATAATTTGACACTTTATGACATTTTATACCATATAAAGTTTAATTTATAAATTTTAAATATTTTTGTGATTTTTAAACAATTTTATAATAAGTTATTTTTATAAAATAACTATAGTGTCAATTTTGACACTATTCATTTATTTGAATTTAAATAAACTATATACAGAATATATGTTCAAACTAAAAGCTTTAATAGATTCATAAAATGTCATATGTATCTAGAAAATTAGTTGAGAACATTAAATAGTTCATAAAATATTTATTTTAATATTTTTAACACCATTTATTTGATATTTTAATTAATAAAATAATTTCAACATCACTATTGTGTCATAATTCATGATAATTATTTAATCCCTAAATATTATAAATAAATTCATATGATGTATACAATTTTATTATATTTATGTATAATATTCATGTTCTAAGTTTCATTAAGTTTATCACTAAATTAAAATTATTATACTTATAAGTTTTAAGAAAGTGACATGTTGTCACTTTCTTTGGGTTTAATAATAGTTAAATTATTTTCATGAAAAAATGTCCATTAAATAAATATAATCCGACCCTTAGGTGATATGGGTTGATTTTTAGTCATCCAATAGGATTTTGGCAAGTGTTCGGGTAATTTTATAATCTTATATTTACCCTTAGTTACGCGATTTACCTTTAACTATGGTAAATAAAATTTACTGTAGTTATTATTCATAATGCCCAAAAATAAAAAGCAGCCTATTAAAATAATTTGGACCCACTTATTAAAAATATGGAATCCATTTTTCAAAATTCAAAACACATAAGTTTGCAGTAATTAATTTAAAATTAATCCCATTGTTAAGAAAATGGGTTTTAGAAGTTAAAACATTGCCAAAGATTGAAATGTTTTTACCTATGAATTCAATGTGAAATTAATGCTAATGATATACATTATATTAAATGGTAAAAATATATTCTATTTATACTTTAAAAACATTAAATATTATAATTTAACCATATAAATTATCTCAATAAAAAAAGTTGTTTTTAATTAAAAATTAGCGTATTTTTTACTATTCATCAAAATATGAAAGTTATCAGAAAAATATCAAAAATTTATCCAAATAAATTTTTATATCCTGATTAAAAAGAAGAATTTTATTTTGTCAAATTGAACTTATAAACATGTCAAAAACTAGATTTAATGTGGGTGTGCCATCAAAAGGCGACGCAACTGCATTTTTTGAAAAATACTTATTTTACCCAAAAAATTTATTTTGTTCTCTTAACATGTTCTAGAAAATGTGTAAGATGAATAATAATGTTATAAAATTCAAAATGTAGTTAATACTATTCATAATGGCTAGTCCATAATAATATATCGTTGTTTAGTGAAACCCGATATTGCGTACTACACACGCTATCAAGGAAGGTCGTGATTTTGTGTAATGTAAGCCAAGTTAGTGTTATGTGTAGTGAAAGATTCCTTTGCATATAAAATAATGAATAAAAAAAATATCTCTCATAAAATATCAGGGTGTTACATATGTGCTATTCCAAACGTACGTTTCCATCCTTATGTTACACTTACAAATGTAGGGTATGAACAATGTTTCTAGAATACACTAAAAATTCAATCCAAATACTTTTACGAATATTCCTTGAGGATTAATAACTTGAATATAATTCCAGAATAAATATTGCAATGAATATTAATTTTCCAAAATTACCTTAATGAAATATCATCAATAAAACAAATAAGAATATTTATGAGCATTAATCAATTAGATTTATAGAGTATTGTTTAGACAATACATTCTGAACACATAATCCATAAAATAAGATAATATAAACATTAATAACTTCATTTTATTCCTTTATCATAAACCAAATTTGAATAAATGAAGGGAAAAGGTTAAAACCTTAAACAAACACACTGTACAACCCCATACTTCCCATGGTAACTCAAGGCTTGTAATGAAAGTGATATGGCTAGGAAAACCCCCACATTACCTTCCGAGTTATGAAAATACTATCTCCAATCTATCGAAAACACCCATGGACAAGAGGGTGATACAAAAGCATGAGTAAATGCTTATTGAAACCTGAACCCCTTTGATGAAAAATTATAATAGAACAATCTAGTTTAACCCATAACTTCACCCAAATTACCCCACCACAAGGCCCTAAGCATATTCCTGATCACCAAGAGTTAGTAACGAACAGTTGGGTATCATACAAAATAAGACGTGAATGATTTCACTCATAAAAGATATATGATATGATGGTAAAAAATAGAGTGAAACAATGGATTACCCAAACATATAAATTTTTAAACCTACAACCAAAAAGGACACATCCATCATCTGGATAATAATGTTTCAATGAACAATGATAATATCATCAAAAAATGGAACTTGAAAAAACCCATGGGTCTATCTCCAAGTGACCATAGGTCACCAACACCCCATCACACCGGTAGGAAACACGAGTAAGGAGATTTTTCTTCTATATGATGCTCTTCCTTTTACCTATATTCCATTAAAACAAGGTTACAAAATCATATGGTAAAAATTATTGTGTGAGCACATATTCCCAATAGGATACCACAAAATTATCTATAAAATTTCTATCCACATGTATCCATTAGTCTAAGTTTTAAAAAAATTTATGAAATAATTCAAAAGAAATTAATTTTCTATTTACAAATCATCCTTTGGTTTTATTTTCAAAATCATGACATTCTTTTCCGAATAATTACATAATCAAAGAAATAGAGAAATATGAAAAATTATATCTTCAATGGAATAAACTAAAAAATAAATAGTTTTCAAGAATCAATTTATATAAAATGAACAAGTGGGAAAATAAGAATATCAAAATATCATACACATAATGTAATCTCAAAGTAAATAATTAGGAAATACATGGAATGAATGTATACATAACCAAACCGCTAAGATTAATTAAGGAACACTAGCCAACATACACGAATCACCCTAGTCCAATAGAAAGGATACCCCTAGTAACTATAAAATCAAGGGAACCTCCAACAGTGATATATAACTCCACTAGTCCCATCGTTGCCAATATTTTCCCCATACCCCAAGGTCTCTCAAGTGTTCCATTACGCCATCATTACATACAAGGAAACTAAAACAATGTCTCATAAAAAATTTACAAGGAAAAAGACAAAATGATATTTTATAAAAATTTTCTACGGAAAAATCCATTTTAAATCCAAGACCTCATTTTTATAAAACATTTATATAGAGATCCACACCACTTTTTATGCTTGAAAAACTATTTATATTTTTGAAACATCTATGAGGAAATTTAACAAACACATTGAATGTCTCAAATGGTTTCCCTCAGTTATTACCTCGTTTGAAAATGTAAAAAAACTCCTAAAGATCAATTACATAGTTAATAATTAATTTCCAACCAATACCAAAGGAAATAGCCAAAAAACATAAGGCAATTCAAGGGTTTGACCATATGATAGAGACACCTACCTAAGAAATGATGAAACTACGTTTCCTCTTTAAAACTAGTTATTTGAGTAGAAGATATAAGATCCTAGAGCACCTAGATACAATAAAAATATGGTCAATTATCAATTTCTATGATACATACAATATTATATTCTCATAATAAAATAATTTCATGGAAAAAGAGAGAATAAATCAAGTTAGAAGGAGTCCTCTTATCAGATTTTAAATAATGGAGAGCCAAACCCTCAATCCACACAACTATTTTGTAAAAGAGAGGTTTAGAGAGCCAAAAATTACTAAGAAGCCTCTATAATCATAATAAATTGAGTTAGGGTAAGGAGGATTAAGAAAAAAGTTCGAGAAAAAGGGATTCTTTGAACTGTATTAATCAGTGTCCCCAGTGACACCACCAGGTAGCTGGTGTCCTCCACTAGGTAACCGATAGATATAAGTAGATAATCTATAGCTAATGAACTCCAACAGATAGCTATTTGGAGTCCACTAGATAGATAGTGTCTTTTATAATCTTGTAGGCCTTCTTCTCACTAGCACCAGCAAGCCGGTGTCCCTTTGTTGACACTGACTACCTTTAGTACCTCTCCTGGCCTATGAGAGACAAAATATTTGAAATGAAGAAAAAATTAAAGGGATACATACCAATTTATATATATCCAGATATGACATGGAACATATCCAAATAAATAAATTTCAAAACCACAACTAACCTTATATGATACCTTTAGTCTTATAGGTCAATTGAAAACTCAATCACATTGAGTATATCAGTGGAGAATAAAGTATATGAGATTAATTTGATTATAATGACCTTGAAACCTCAATTTAATCATTATATTCTCCTATAAGAATATAGATTCATTTTTTTGAACAACTTAAACTATTTGGTTACTCATGAAGGTATTTCTCTAACACATAGAACTCTCTTACTTAAGAAATTTTCTTAAGTTACCTTTCTTAGGAGTGTCTTAAATTAATATTCCACTTCTCAAGGGTTAATATCAATATTAATTTAGATGATGATGATCCTATTTATATATAAAAAAATATTTTATAATATGAGTACCATGTTTTATATTTTTCATCAATAAATTTTAATGAATGTACTCCCACTAAAATGATGACCCCATAAATCATTACCTTTAGTGGTCAAATACCCATATTTCATCATGAATTACATTGGATTGAGCAGATAAATAATCTAGGACTATATATGGTAGAAAACTATTATTAATCATATCATATATTATTCTTGGATAGCTAATTTTTCAACTCTTTATCGAAATATGCAACTCCCTGAGATTTTGGAATATATTTTTCTCTAAATTAATACTATGTTTGATAATGTGTTTTACATGAAACACTAAACTAAAACGATCCACATGATATTATATATTAAAACTAAAATAATAATAAATCCTATGGTAGATAAAAATATAGTAATAAATTATAAATGTATACAAAATAAGAACAAGAACAATTAAATCTCAAATAGTTCATTTTTAATAAAAGTAGTTTTTATTTATATATTTTATTTTTATTTAAGAACTAAATTTATAAATTATAAAATTTATTTTTTTTAAAAAATTAACTATATTTTTTAATTTATAATCCCAAAATTATCTTAGGATTAATTATTTGAACTTTTCTAAAATAATTAATTTTTAGGTTAATAGTTAAAAATATAGTTTTTCTAAAAATATACATTTTATGAATTTATTATTATATAAGTAAGAATTATAAATTTATAAAATATTTTAATTTATAAAATATATATTTAAGGATTAAAATTATGTATTTTAAAATAGTATTTTAATCCTATAAAACCAATGTTTAACATTTTAGAACATATGTAACATTTCATTCTAATTTAAAAACCATTTTCTATCTTTTATTTTAATTCAAAATATTAATGTTGATATTCATTTTGGATTGATTTTGAAGCCACATAATTTTTTTTACAATAAAACATTTTATATAATTAAATTTTATGAAATTTATATATTTATACTATATATAAAATTTAATTTAAAAAACACACATCTTTGAAAAATGGTTTTTATGCGTTATGTGCATTAATATAAAAATTAAATTTTATAACCTTTCAAAATTTTATTTTATAAAATGATTTTAATATTTGAAATTATAATTTTCATATTAATTAATCGTCACAATTTTAATTTTTATCATTAAAATTAATTATCATGGTTAAAAAAATAAGTAACCACAATAAAAGTAAAATGTGTAAAAACGTTTTAGTAAGTGTAAAAGACCTAAAAAATTTATAAAACATGTCTCAAAGAATTTTTATGAGCGTTTTATCAAAAAATCTCATACTATCCATTATTTTAAACTTTTGGAGCCTTTGACCCTTGAATAGAGACATACCATTTTTGAAATGTATTGGGTACTTTCAAAATTTCACCTCTCTTCACTAATGAAAGGGGTTCACATACACCACTTAATGATTCAACCATACCTTAAAATTTCATCCTAAAACTCTTCCATTATTATCCTCCTAGAATCCTATCTCAAGTTCATAAGCCTCTTGTCTCAATTAGTTAGCCTAAATCCTCCATTTCCAAGGATATTTCTAAGAGAAATATCAAGTCTTCAATGTCAATATTTCTTACTCCTCAGTCATTTCCTCTTAATATCCCTCTAATAAACTTTTTATTTCAAAAATAATATAATGAAATAGGTATTCCTAAAGGCCCCAAGTCTTTATATATTTTTTATTATTGATAGTCCCCTTTTATAGGTTGAAGGGTAACGTTTACATAGTCTGTATGTATAGTTTACTACCTCCATGAAGCATCATGTTTTGTTTTCCTTCACCATATTACATGGATGGTACTAATATGGAATTTAATAAATAAGTATGATATTTATAACATGTTTTATATTCTTAAATAATAAACCATACCATACATTTCTCCCACTCAATGTAAAATGAAATCCTCATCCATGTGTGCATGTTGACTACCACCTCCTTAGAAATGTATTCCATTTTTCATCACTGTGTAAAATAAACATAATAAGAGGAAAAATTGTAGTAAATTCAACTATGTAAAGCGAACGTACTAAGATGGATAAAATTTTCTCATACTAAGTAATTGTTTCATACATGTTACCTATTATTATAATAATATTAAATTATAATTTATAACTTCAATAAAACCAATAAATACCATTATTCATCTAGAATAATGATATTACAACTAAATTAATTCCTTATCATCTGTTAATTTTGGTATGTTCTTGTTCGGGTCAATCTAACCACCTAAATAAAAAATATTATAAATTTATATCATGAATGACTATGAGAACTATAAGATCATGGCCTTTTCTGAAGTCATCTCAGGTGAGTTTTCAGGCACTTTTTGAATATTTTAAGTACCTTTGATTTTGAGTAGTGGCTTGGGGTGCATTTGGGTGAACTTTTTAGGAAAACTAAAGGACATTGGGTTGTGCATGGTTTAAAAAATCATGCGAACAAACCATGCCAAACATGAAAAACTAGACAGAGAGGTCCGTATAGTTTGTGCATGGTTTGAAAAACCATGCGGATGAACCATGCCAACTGTGAAAACATGGATAGAGAGGTCCACACGGTTGGCACATGGTTTTCCCTAACCATGTGCCTCTTCCAAGGAAACCATGTGCGTGGAATTAAAAATATTAAAATCTATTTTAAAACCAACCAAACCCCCTAAGAATCCCATATTTCAACCTTGGATTGGGCTTGAAAAATCCTAGGTGTTCCCAGAGCCTTCCAGAGGGATTCCAAGGTGATCTGAACATCGTTCTTTGAGATTGAAATCTCAGGTTGAAGATCCTCTCTCTTCCTAGTAAGTGGATTTCATCCCGTTGCTTCTCCCATTCAGTTCTCTATCTTTAACTGATCTTTTCATATAATATCTCAACTATTTCCATGGATATAAACCTATGAGTTAAGATCTTGATCTAGGATTTTGGATATAGATCTATATTTTAAAGATCTTTATGCCTTTGATCTTAATTTTTTGTTTAGGGATATGGACTCGAAGCTTGATCAACAACGTTGTGCCGATTGGATTTTGGGGATTTCCATTGGGCTAACATCCATCAATAAACCAGGGTAGGTGGTCTAAATCAAACTCCCATAGTCATGTTTTATGATATGTGAATGTAATTTTAGGATTTATAAATTTACTTGATGACTGATTTTTTAAATTGGAGTAATTAGGAATGTGGAATAGAATTGAGTTTCTTTGGTGATTAATTGATAATTGAATCACGGAACAAACAATATGAGGTTTCCTAGATAAATCTTTTATAGATTTTATATTATAATTGAGATATTAAATTTTTGTGAAAAGATAATTAATTAGGGGAATTAATTATGGAATTATGTTTTTCTATGTAAGAAAATTAATTGTGATAATTAATTATGTGTCATGATGTTGATCAAAGATAATTAATTGTGAGAATTAATTATGACAATTTGAGATTTATATGGATATTTAATTGTGAAGAATTAATTATGGAAATAAAATAGTATTGATTGATTAATTAATTGATAAATTAATTAATTGTTTATGTGATTAGGTAATTGTTGAATTAACTAATGGCCTTTGAAATGTTTAACTAATCATTGGATTAGTAAATGAATAATGTGGAAAATTATTGAGAATTAAAGAATGATTAAATGGATGAGATTTTTTTGGTGCTAGACATAACATTCTAGACTGATTAGAAGTTGGGGCTTGGACATTTCATTCCTCCCCAATAGATATCCAATATTGAAATTATGGGGTACTAGGCATGACGACCTACACCGAATGAGAAAAAGAGTGCTAGGCATGACGACCTATACTCAATGAGATTTGTGGTGCTAGGAATGATGAACTAGAACAAATGATTAATGATAATGAAAGATGATTAAAATGGGAAACAGGAATTGAAATTGGCCTAATGTGTTGATTAAAGATTAAATGAAAATGTGATAACTGTTTAAAGTATGAATTGTATTTATTTCTTCATAAAACTTCATGCACTATATTTTGACTAGACTCATTTTAGACACCATTTGTGGTGGCCTACTGAGTTTTACTCACACCCTATTTGGGCTTCCTGATTAGCACCCGAGCAGACTTTGTTGTTGCAGGACAGGATAAGGGCAAGGCCCTAGGATAGGTTGCTATTTGGGATTGGAGTATAGAAGATGGTACTGGACATGGTTCGAGACCCGTTTTAGAGTCTTAATGTCTTTACTTTTAGATTCTTTATAGACAATTGACACTTTCATTATTATAGCATGATTTACCTTTCATATGAGTATTTTATTTTCTTTTTTTGGCTATCATATGACTTGTATTTGTTTTTCTTATTTATATACACTTCTACACATACTTATTTTTATTTGATTACATTGGTGTTTTATTCTGATAAAATAGGGTATAGTCTCCCAATGACTGACTTACCAGAATCTTGCGGTAATTTGGCACCCACTGACATATGGGGAGGTGCGGTTGAGGGTATGTGGCCAATAGGCTCGGGGCACCATTCAGTGGCTCATGGGTCAGGACGTTACAAAGTGGCATCAAAAGAGTTTTCTTTTTTTTCTTATTATTTTATTTTACTGTTTTGGGGAAAGGTAGACAAGATAGTAGGAAGAGTCTAGGCTTAGTAATGAGATTGTGAATGGGAGTTAAAAACCCATGTACGAGGGAAAATCCAAGTACTCAGTGTGGGATTTTTGTGATTATTGTTTGTTGTTACAGTTGTATATTATTTCACCTTGGGTGATGCACTTGTTGTGTGGTGTGATGTGATATTTTTTTTAAAAATTGTTGAATTTTGATTCATGGCCTAAAGAGGCACAATATTTGAGTCTGCCTGCATCATTCTAGGAACTCAGGGTTGTTGTGACATGCATCATTTTGGGAACTGATGGGAAAATGGGTTTTGAGAAAGTTTTTGAACATGAACTGTTTTCCTTGATGTGAGATAGAGACAATGATGAAAAATGAGAACAAATGGGTGTCTAATGAGAAACTTTATTGATGAAATGAGTATGAGAAATTATTTAATTGTTGAATTAATTAATTTGAAACATTGTGATTTATTAATGGTTGGATTAATTAATGATAATGTATGTACCCTTTTTAACCAAGACCTAGGTGTAGGATGGTTAAGAGTAGTGATAAGGCCTTGGTGTTGACCGTGTAGTGAGAAAAGGGAGAAAGGACATGTTGAAGCATGTTGTGTTAGATTCTAACCTTATGTAAATATAATAAGGTTGCTTTATGAGACCAAAGATGTGTGTTTGGATTTATAGAGATATTCCTCTATGATGCTTGTTGAGGGAGAGATCAAGGGGTATGGCCTGGAATGAACTTCCAAATAGGGATATTGAGGAACCATTGGTGCAAGTTGAGGAAGAAGGGGAATAGTTCCAAGAGAAGTTTTTCCATTTCATGCAGTTCATGGAGAGAGGCGGAGGGAGGGTTTAGAAAAGAATGTTTGAGTTGACAAGGGAGTTTCATATATAATAACCTCCTACTTTTACTAGAGAGGGTGGACCTGAGGGTGATTAATTCTGGATTGAATCCATCGAGACGATACTTGACCATTTAGAGAATCTGGATGATAAGTAGGTCATGTTGGATGCTTATATGCTACAGGGTTCAGCAAAGAGCTGGTGGGATATTTAGGTATGATTTGGATAGACTGATGATATGTTATGGAAAAATTTGTTTGGAGAAGTTTTTATAACACTTCTATCCAGACACGCTGAGGAAAGAGAAGGCTTCTGAGTTTATGCATCAACCAAAAGGAAGCATATCCATAATAGAGTACGCCAAATGTTTCACAGAGTTACAACATTTTTCTCCAGATTTGGCGGATGATGAGGCTTCTTCAGAAAAACAATTTTAGGATGGATTTAAGTGAGAAATTAAGTCCCAGGTGAATATATTTAGGATAAATAAATTTTTATAAGTGGTTAATCAGGCTGTCATTTTAGAGGGGAACCTAAAGAAGTATTCCAGTACTGGAAAGGTAGCCAGACGATTAGGGAGTGTTCTTTCCAAGAGTAAAAAGCACCATCATGAGAATTTATTCAGGATAGTGGAAAGAAAGGTGGATAGTCAGGAGAAACAATTACACCAGATATTTCTCATGCGCTTTTCCACCACATTTTCCCCAACCACGAGTGGAGTTCTAGTTTTGTGGAAAGATGGGACACCTACCTAAGTGCTATAGGAAGCAGCGATAGGCTGGTGCTGAGAGAGAAACTGATCAGAGTTAGAGTGTGGGAAGGTGGTCTTCTACACCATACAGGTCTGGAATATGGAGTTCTACTAGCAGAGGTGGTAGAGGAAATGGGCATGGTGGTTTAGGTTATGAGCACCCGTACCATCAAAGGGGTGCTACTCAGGGGAGTCAGACGACACCATATGAAAGAGGGGTAGGACAGTTACATGTAGTGCGACATACACTTTTGGAGATTGAGGCTGGTCCATCGACAGTGAGAGGTACTATTCTAGTTGCTTCTACTTTGGCTACTGACTTGTTTGATAATGATGCCGCTCATTCCTTTATATTTGAAAACCTTGTTAATGGCTTGAACCAAGAGGTGGAGTCTGTAAGCGGGATGATGAAAATCGATACACCATTAGGAACACAGAATAAGGATATATTTTTATGCATGGGATCTTCTATAGTGATCAAAGAGTATAGTTTCCTTTGGGATATCTATGTCCTTGACATAATGAGATTCGACCTGAATATGGGTATGGGATAGCTAGCCACATACCGAGCCCACATAGATTGTTACTGTAGGAGAGTGAACTTTGTATCTCCTGAGGGTGACCAATATATTATTTGTGGAGAATGGAATATCCATGCAGGCCGAACTGGGCCAATTACTCAACAACTAGGAGAGAACACAACCCAATATTCTATTCTTTTGCTGGATGATGGGAGTGGTAGGAAAGATGTCCTTCCACCATTAGTAGAACTATTTCAGGATGTCTTTCTTGATAAATTTTCAGGGTTTCCACCTGAGAGAGATATAAAATTCACTATTGAGATCATGCTGGGGGTAGAGCCAGTATATATTTCACCTTATAGAACGGTGCCAACTAATATTTAAGATAAAAAAACAGTTGGAAGAGTTTGAGGATAAAGGGTTTATCCATCCAAGTACATCACCTTGGGGATCACCTGTTTTGTTTGAAAAGAAGGCCGGTGAGAGTTTACACTTGTGTGTTGATTACCGAAAGTTGAACAAAATGTATATGAAGAACCAAAATCCTCTTCTACGAATCAATGATATATTTGACTAGATAAATGGGGATAGTGTGTTCTCAAAGATCGATATGAGATCAGGGTATCATCAGGTGAGATTTCGGACCTCTTATATACCAAGAACTGCTTTTAGGAGCATGTATGGACTTTATGAGTTTGTCGTAATTCTGTTTGGGTTTACTAATGCTCCAGAAGTGTTTATGGTCTTGATGAAAAGGATATTTCACCCATACTTAGATCAGTTTGTGGTAGTGTTTGTGCAATACATCTTAGTGTACTCTAAGACACATGATGATTATGCCTAATATCTTGACATCATCTTGGGTACACTGAGAGAGAATCATATATACAAAAAGATATCTAAATGTCAGTTTTATATTGACAAGGTACACTTTTTGGGGTACATCATCTCGGAAGAAGGTTTGGCAGTGGACCAAAAAAAAGTGCAGGAAGTGGTTTCTTGAGAGAATCCAAATAATGTCTTTTATATTTGAATATTTTTGGTATTATTTGGTTATTACAAGAGTTTTATCCAGGACTTTTACTGATTGGAAGCACCGCTTACTAGTTTAACAATGAAAGGGATAATGTTTGTTTGGAAACAAGAATGCGGTAATTATTTCCTGGAGTTGAATAAGGGCTTGACATCCACACCAATTTTGATATTACATGAGTCAGGTGAGGAGTTCACGGTGTATTGTGACACTTTTGGGGTTAGACTCAGAGATGTGTTAATGCATGGGGATAAAGTCATTGATTATGGGTCATGTCAGTTGAGGCCCCATGAACAAAATTACCCTACGCATGACCTCAAGTTAGAAGTAGTGGTTTATGCTCTTAAGTGTTGGAGACACTATCTTTTATGTGAAATGTTTACAGTTTTTATGGATCACAAAAGCTTGAATTATATCTTTTCACAGCGCGACTTGAATCTTTGATAGTGAAGATGGGTAGAGTATATGCAATTATTTGATTTTGAACTAGCATATTCACCCAGGAAGGGGAATAGTGTGGATGACGCCTTGAGAATAAAAAATAAGACTCAGTTAGTAAATGAGTCGAGTGAAGAGTGGAAGATGATGACTTTGCTGGTGGAAATTCATGTGGAAGTTCAGGAGATTCTGGAGAAGATGGCTCTGGTTTCTGTATCAGTGGATTCGACACTCTTAAGACAGATCAAGGATAGCTAGTATGAGGATTCAGAGTGTTTATCAGTGAGGGAAATCCTTGAAGGTGGGGGGACACCTTCATACTGGATAATAGATGAGGATGAGATCATCTATGTAAAAAATCATGTTTTTTCCTACGAGTATGTGGGAGGAACTCATGTGAGAATTTCATGCTTCAAGGTGGGTGGTACATCCTGGGGTGACAAAAATGTACCCTGACCATTGATGACCATTTTGGGGGCTAGGCATGAAAAAGGAGATAGTAGGGTTCAAAAAAAGATGTTTTACCTGTCATTAGGTGAAAGTAGAGCATCAAAAACCTGGGGGCCTATTGCAGCTGTTACCTATTCCGGAATGGAAGTGGGATGACATGAATATGGATTTTTTGGTTGGAATTCCAAATACTATTAGGAAGAATGATGCTATTTGGGTCATTATGGATCAACTAAAGAAGGTATCACACTTCTTTCATATCAAGGAAACCTTTACAGTATATTATTTTGGAGAACTGTACGTAAGAGAGATAGTTCATTTTCATGGGGTGCCACATACAATAGTTTCAGATCATGATTCACGCTTTAATTCATGCTTTTGGATGGGATTACAGAAGGTGCTTGGTACAAAGTTACTGTTAAGTATGACCTTCCACTAACAGATAGATGGGTAGTCAGAGAATATCATAAAAATGTTAGAGGATATGCTACGAGCATGTGTTCTTGACTTTGGTGGTTTTTGGGAGAAGCACTTAGATTTATTGGAATATTCCTATAACAACAATTATCATGAAACTATTCAGATGGAACCATATGAGGCACTTTATGGTAGAACTTGTAGATCACAACTATGTTGGTAAGAGGTGAGTGAATCAGAGCTATTTCGATCGAGTCTTGTTCAAGAGACATCAGAGCAGGTGTATTTGATTCAGAAATGTATGGATATGACTCAAAGTAGACATAAGTCGCATGCTGATAGACAGAGAATACACCTAGAGTTTATAGAGGGTGATTGTGTATTTCTTCAGGTTTCACCTAGATTGGGTCCCCAAAGGATACAGAGGGAGGGAAAGTTGGTGCTCAGGTTTGTAGGACCGTTTTAGGTGTTTGAGAGAATCGGGCCGGTGGTGTACCGATTAGCACTTCTGCAGAAATTCAGAATAATGCATGATGTTTTCCATGTGTCACAACTACAAAGGTATCACCCCGACCCTTATCATGTAGTATATGTTGAAGTGGTTGATCTTGAGATAGATTCGTCCTTTGAGGAGCATCCGATACGTGTGCCAGGTCATAGTGAGAAAGTGTTATGGGGAAATAATGTTCTGTTAGTACATGTGTTATGGAAACATGGAAGTGTTCAAGAGGAAACTTAGGAATGGGAAGCAGACATGAGGGCTCAATGAACCGATATTTTTGGCTCAGAATCTTAGAGAAGTTTAGGATTACTACTCGAGGATGAACTATTATAAGGTGGGGAGATTGTAAGATGTCAACCTTTTCTGGAGTCATCACAGGCGTGTTTTTGGGTACTTTTTAAATATTTTATGTACTGGTGTTTTTTATTAGTGTCTTGGGGTGAGTTTTCGTGAATTTTTAAGTAAAAATAAAGGACATTGGGTTATGCACGGTTTGCGCACGATTTAACAAACCGTGCGACCAAACCGTGCCAAAACGTGTAAAAACGGATAGAGATGTCCACACGGTTTGCGCACGGTTTGAAAAACCATGTGCCCAAACTGTGCCAACTGTGCAAACTCGAACATAGATATCCAAATGGTTGGAACTAAATTTTCCCTAACTATGTGCCTCTTCCCAGGAAACCATGCACAAAAAAATAAAAATAAAAAAAGTCTATTTTAAAACCACTTGAATCCCCCGAGACTCCCATATTTCAACCTTAGCTCGGTATTGAAAAATTATAGGTGTTCCCAGAGCCTTTAAAATGGATTCCAAGGTGATCCAAACAATTTTCTTAAAGATCGAAAGCCCGAATTGAAGATCCTATCTCTTCCCGGTAAGTGGATTTTATCCCATTGCTTCTCTTGTTAATTCCTCTAACATTACTTGATCTTTTCATACAATATCTCCACCATTTCCATGGATCCTATGAGTTGATATCTAGATCTAGGATTGTGGATCTAGATCTATATTTTCACGATCTTGATGCCTTTGATCTTAATTTTTGGTTTAGGGATTTAGATCTAAAGCTTTATCGACGACGTTGTGCCGCTTAGATTTTGGGGATTTATACTGGGCTAACTTTCATCAATAAACTGAGGTAGGTGGTCTAAATTGAACTCTGATAATCGTTTTTTATGATATGTGAATGTGAGTTTTTGATTTATAGATTCACTTGATGAATGATTTCCAAAATTGGATTAATTTGGAATTTGTAATTGAATTGAGTTTCTTTAGCGATTAATTGATAATTAAATCCCATAACAAACAATGGGGGTTTTATTAGATATATATTTTGAAGATTTGATATTTTAATTGATATATTTAATTTTTGTGAGAATATAATTAATTCGGGGGAACTAATTACGGAATTATGTTTGGCCATGTAAGAAAATTAATTATGAGAATTAATTATGTTTCATGATGTTTATCAAAGATAAATAATTGTGAGAATTAATTATGAAAAGTTGAGATTTGATATTGATATTTAATTGTGTAGAATTAATTATGCAAGGATAATGGTATTGATTAATTAATTAATTAATAAATTAATTAATGGGTTATGTTCTTAGTTAATTGTTGAATTAACTAATGTCCATTGAAATGTTTAACTAAACATTGGATTAGTAAATGAATAATGTGGTAAATTACTGATAATTAAAGAATGATTAAATGGATGAGATTTTTGTGGTGCTAGACATGGAGTTCTAGACTGATTAGAAGTTGGGACTTGGACATGGAATTCATACCCAATAGATTTCCAAGCATGAGATTATGGGGTGTTAGTCATGATGACCTACACTGAATGAGAAAAGGAGTGCTAGGCATGACAACCTGCACTCAATGAGATTTGTGGTGCTAGGCATGACGACCTACACCAAATTATTAATGAAAATAATGAATGATGATTCAACTGATAATTGGTGTTCTAAGCATGATGACCTACACCAAATGATCAATGATAATGAATGATGATTAAAATCAGAAACCAGAATTGAAATTGGCATAATGTTTTGATTAAAGATTAAATGACAATCTGATAATTGTTTAACTTATTAATTGTATTTATTACTTTATAAAACTACATGCACTATCTTTTTAATGGAATTGTTTTATACACTGTTGGTGGTGGTCTACTGAGTTGTACTCACACCCTATTCGGGCTGCCTGATCGACATGTGAGTAGACTTTGATGTTTCCGGATTGGATAAGGGGAAGGCCTTACAATAGGTTTCTATTAGGGATTGGGGCAGGGAAGAGGGAACTATACATGGTTCAGGACCTGTTTTGGAGTTTTCATGTATTTACTTTTAGTTTCTTTATAGACACTTGACACTTGAAATGTCATAGCATGATTTACCTTTTAGTTGAGTATTGTATTTTCTGTTTTTTTATCATATGACATGGATTTCTTCTGGTTATTTATATATAATTCCTCAATTAGTTATTGTTATTTACTTCTGTTAGTGTTTTATTCTGATAATAGAGGTTATAGTCTCCCCAAGACTGACTTAGTAGACCCTCGCTGCTAGTCGACAACCTTTGGTGCATGGGGATGTGTGCTTGAGGGCATGTGGCCAATCGGCTCGGGGCACCGTTCAGTGGCTCCCAGGTCGAGATGTCACAAGAACATAATTACTGATAATATTTGATATTAATAGTTAACTAATTATTTTTTTGTTTCATTAATGTTAAGATTAATATTAAAACCATTAATTAAGATACCAATATATATTCTTTAAAAATCATCAAAACATGTTCATCGTTAATTTCAATTTTAAGGATCATAACAAAAAATCACATAGAATGAAATTATAATATTATAAATAATTATAAATCATCCATTTTAGTAATTTTTATGATTTGGGAATGATGAAATTTTTGATAATAATGAAGAACAACACTGCTATTTTGAAACTAGTTTAAAACAATTAAGATTACTCACACCCAATATTGAAAATAGATAATAACTAACTAATATGCATGTAGAGAATAATTTTAAATAATGGTTAATTTTTTATATATATAAATAAGGTTATTAAATATTTGAGATATTTATTTTTGTTATATAGGATATTCAAGCAATTTAGTGTAAGTTAGGAATTAAGGTAAGGGGTTCTTTGTCTCAAATTTAATTTCTTAAGACATATTTTATTTTTCACACCATGATATATTTGTTATGGTGTTATTAATACATAATGGATGTATTTTACCATATTCATGTGATTCATGGGGTTTTAAGAGACTTATCGTGTTCTTTATTTAAAAGAACTTTTATATAAAGGATACCATGGTTGTAAGGGTTTATTTTTCTCATTTTCAAATCCATGACACTTATTTGATTTTTCATGCCATTTTTTATCTGGTATATACATTTTCCATTTGAGATATTATATCATAAATTATATTTTATTAATGGAATTTTAAGTTCAATGTTAGGCTCTCTCTTTAAATGGGATTTATTTAAAATGTTGCTCAGACTGTAAGGGTTTCGCTTCCAATATTATCTTCAAATCATGATTGTTTTTAAAAGATAATCCATCTTGGGAATTTATATCCTTTATAAAACCCCTCATAATTTTCTTTGGTTATTTATGGGGTTTTACATTTCTCCTCAAAATTTCATTTTCCCTTGACTCATATTTTAACCTAAGTTTTCTTGTAAGTGAAACTAAAATCGTCTCTTATTTTCAATGTGGAACCTCCCTTTTCCATGTCCATATTCAAAGGATTATTTGGATAATGTCCTTATCTATACCCCAATAATTTATCAAGGTTCATTTTATACCACTTTGACATTTATTAAAAATAATTAATTAAATTTTTAACATTTTTTATATGGGTTATTTTTATCATAGTGTGAAAAGAAATAGTTTTTAACATTTTCAATGTGAACACATCTTTACACCATTTTATATTTTTATATTAAACTTCCCCTATGCAATTTATTAGATTCTAAAATAAATTATAATACTTTATTTTTTTATAAAATATTTATTTTTTTGCTAAATATTTTTTAAAAAGACAATGACTTTCATTTTTTTCTAATGAATTTCTTACAATTCTCCTAAATAAGTATTTTCTACTTATGAAAACATATTTTGAACTATTTTATGTTGGATTGAGGATATAATTAAAATGTTACCATCCACCTTTTTTCTATGGATGACTTATGAAATGTTATTTTTTATATGAGGAGTGATCCATAAATGCCTTTGTATTGACTAATTATCCACTATGAATTGGAATAACTTTTATTCAAATTATTTTCCTTTGTGAATACCATGTTTTAAATTTCTTTGATTAAAGGGTGTTCACTTAGATTCCATACATATATTTATTGGTAAAATTATTTATTAAATCATATACCCTTTATTTATATATTTTAAATACCATATACTTCATTGGATGTTATATACCTATAAGTTATTTAGTATTATTGGATACCTATTTATAATCCTTGTATTTTTCATGTTTATTGATGAAATTATGAATGTTTCCCCTATATGATTTCATTTTAAGGGGATATGAAACCCATTTTTATTCCATGGGTTATTCATAATGACAATTTATTTTATGAGGTACATATATGTATGGATGATTATAGGTGTAGTATTATATTTCACTCTAATTCATTGGTTATGTTTGATATCTCGTGTGATAGTAAGACATTTCCATAATGAGTTTGTTTAAATATTCATGGGCACAGTGAGTTTAATCACATATTAATTCATAAAAATAACGAGTTCATCACAAAGGCACAAGAATAATGAGTTTTCTCACAAGGTTTCCCATGCCTAGGATTTATCCAACTTTCTATGTTACCTTTCTTTTTAGGATATGTTACATTCCATGTTTATGACTTTTTATAATATATTACACACTTTAATATTGTATTCCCATGATTTGGGATTTTTTTATGCATCTAATACAAGTAATTATTGTTATGCCTATTGATATACAAAAAATCCATGATATGTTTTTATGTTATTCAATTCCTTATTCCATGATTTTTGATCCATGATTTTCTGGGAATAACTTTCTTATATATCATAATTATACCCATATTCTTATCTTATACTCATTTATCACTTACGTTTACCCTTGTTAAGAATTAGATCTCACTTTTTTCTTATGTTTACATTTCCCTAGTTTATAAAGAAATGTAATACATATGATGTGTTTAGAAGAGTGTATTATGTGGATAAATTATTAGAGATATTGAAGAATTTTTATGAATTAATAAGTTTATTATATAGTGGAAAAATATCCATTAGTTAAAAAATATATGGTTTTTGTTAGTTAATTTTTTTTTCTGAATTCTCTAAAACTATAAACCTAAAATATTTTGGGAAGGTATTGTAATCCAATATTTTATTTAATTAAGGTTATTATTATACAACCATGTCTATGGGATACTATAGTTTGTATTAGAGAAATGTTTATATAACTTTATAGGTTATGATGGTAAAAGAGGATAATTTAAGGGTTTATAGTTTAAGGTTGATCATAATTCAAAATGTGTAGATAAACATTTAGGTTAATTGAGGTAATATTAAATATTTTAGGGATTAAGATAAGATAAATTTAGTGAGAATCCAAGGGATAAGTCTAAGGTATAAGTCTAATCATATGATAATATCTTGAATTTTTGGTAAATTGGAGACTATGTAATTATCCTAGAAATTACATCCCTATCTAGATACTGGAATGTGGATACAATTGTGATATGAATAGACCAAGGGGAATTCACCCTAGAAAAGAATGGTTGAGTATCAACTCAATCTTCACTATGGTACATAATGAGTGGGACTAAGACTACACACCTATCTAAACACTCTTAGTGGATTTGATTTGGATAATAAAATTCACTTTACAATCCATTATGAAATATTTACTAGGTTATGTAATTAGGTTAAGTAGCTTGAGAAAACTCAACCTAAAGAAACCTCGATTAAAAAAAGAGTTATTTAGGATGAATTGAAAGATAATATAATAATTTTGAAGAGTAAGAAATTTTTATGTTTAAATGTTCATAAAATAATTTTCTTATGGTGTTAATTGTTCATAAAACACGACTAACTCATTTTTGTTTTAGTAACGCCCGAAGACTGAAGGAACCAAGTTAAAAGTGGATTCCATGGACAATGTAAATATTTTACAAATGATACACATAATGATATAATAGTTGGAGTGATAAATATTATGGTTATGCATAATTAGTTATCATGAATTATGATTAACAACCTGGACTTATTTGAGTTTCCAAACACACCAGAGAAGAGTAGGATGATGTATCATGGAATTTTAGTTGATCAATATTATTAAGGGAAGGATATTAAATTTTATTCATGTTAAAATGTTGTAATAATCACAAATGATATTGTATTAAAGGATATGGGAGATGCTTTATGTGTAGAAAATGAGGGTATAAATTAACTAATTGTTGAGTAAAAGAGAATAGATTAGTGGATATGGTGAAAGGAAATATATTTCTTCCAGATTGACCACTAATAGTTCAATGTATCAAATGTGGGGAACTTGGGAATTATCTAAGTAAATGATCTAATCCATGGGAAAATAAGGATGATAGGAACTGAAAGTTTCCAGTACAAGAGAATGACTTTGAAACCAAAACTATGAGAGTGGGCTCTAAAAATGACATGGAATGAGGAACACTGATCGCTTACTCAAGAACTATGAGTGTTTTATTCGTATCTTATTCAATTTACTCCTATATAATTAAGAATATAAAATCACTAACCAATGAATATATATTGAATTTGTAATAAACATTTATAGTGTTATGATTATTGTATTCTAAGTATATAAATTCTATTGAATATATTTTTATAGAAACTTTCTTCCAATAAAACCCATTATACTTCGTTTTGTCAAATATGATGATATATTTGGTATGCATTAGCTCACTTGAAAATGATAATATCAAATATAGTAAAATAATATCTATAAATCAACCCATGATCACCTATTAATATAATAATTACTATAAACTCATTACTAAAAAATTACTCTCATTATATTGGGGTATTTAATACAAATAGTTAAGAAAAAACTAAATATTAGTTATATTCTTATTATGAGGGAAAATATGAGTTCACCGATTATACCAAGGATAATGAGGATGTAAACTCATTAAAAATGAAAAATGGAGTCATGTATATCTTAAAGACACACTTAAATATTTTATTATCTAGTAATAATTAAAATTCAAAGGACACACTTTATTTTGGGGGGGGGGGAAGAATGTAACACCCTGAGATTTTAGAATATATTTTCTTCTAAATTAATAGCATGTTCAATTGATTTTTTCACATGAAAAACTAAACTAAAATGAACCATGAAATATTAGAGACAAAACTTATAACAAAAATAGAACCTATGGTAGATAAAAAGATAGTTATTAATTATAAATTAATACAAAATAGGATTAAGAACACTTAAATCTTAAAAAAATTATTTTTAAATAAAATAGGTTTACTTTATATATATAATTTTAGAGACTAAATGTATAAATGATAGAATTTTAATTTTTCAAAATGAAATCCATTTTTGAATTCATTATTCAAAAATTATATTATGATGATTTTTTGGTAATTTTCTAAAATAATTAGTATTTTAGTGAATAGTGAAAAATACAATTTTTAATAAAATAATAAATTTTATGAATTTATTATTATATAAGTAAGAAATAGAATTTTTAAAAACAGTTTAATTGATCAAATATGTATTTAATTAGTAAAATCATGTGTTTTAGAATAACATTTCAATCCTAGAAAACATATGTTCAATATTTTAGAACATAAGTTTCATTTTATTCTAATTTTAAAACTATTTTCATTATTTTATTTCAATAAAAAAATTTAATTTTGATATTTAGTTTTATATTCCTTTATATTCCACATAAATTTTATTTATTTTATTATAAAAAAAAATTATATCACGAAATTCAATGACATTGATAAATTTATAGTACACAGAAATCTTAAGCTTTAAAAAACACTATTTTTAAAAACAGTTTTATGCGTTATGTGTGATAATATTAAAATTGATTTTTATAGACTTCAGAAATTTTATTTGATAATGTTATTTTCATATTTTACATCAGCATGTTCAAATTATGTAATAAGTTAAATTTTAATTTTTTTCATTAAAATTAATTATAATGGTTAAAAAATAAGTGACCACGGTAAAAGTAAAAAGCATAAAAAGTGTTTTATTAAGTGTAAAAGACCTGTATGTTTTTTTAAAAAATGCCTCCAAGTGCATGGATTTTATTTTTATCAGTCAAACCCCCTATTTATTATTTTAACCTTCTATATCCTTTGAACCTTGAAAAGTGACATAATATTATTGAAATGTAATGAGTAATTCCAATATCACCCCTCTTCAGTTATTAAAGGGGATCACAACCACCACTTCATGGTACACCTATACCTTCAAATCTTATCCTTAAACTCTTCCATTTTTATCCTTATATAATCCTATATCATTTTGATATAATATAATGTTATTATATTAATGGATAAACCATTAATCAATCCTTTCCATCCACTAAGAAAATCCAAACAATATCGATCATGCCTATCTGATGACCATTGCTTCCATGAATTTTCATGTTTTGTTTTATTTCACAACCGTAAATGGATGGTCATAATTTGGAATTTAATAAATAAGTATCATATTTATAACATTTTTTTGATTCTTAAATAACAAATCCTATTTGATTTATATCCCATTATATGAAAAATGAAATCATCATTCATGAATATGTGCGGATTACCACATCTATGGAATATAAGATTACCTTTTTCATCACCGCCTTTCATGGTTGGTCATGAGAATGAGTTTAATGGAAAAATATTTTTTCATGAAATTATTAGTATTCTGTTGAGACAAATTGGATAACATATTAATAATTTGAGTAATAAATGATCATTGCAAAGTAAACTGTTTAAAATGACTGTACTAAGAGGAAAAAAAATTTATTCATAGTATGTAATTGTTTTTCATCCATTACCTATTCTTCTAATTATCTTTAATTTTGATTTATCACTTCAATGAAATTTAAAAAAAATCTCATTATGAGTCTATAAAAATGATATTACAACGAAATCTTTAATGAAATAGCCTGAATAACCTCTCAAAATAGTACCTGATGCGGGTCTGGGAAGAGGGATTCTAGCCTATGGTGTAGGTTTTAAGGAGATGATTCAATTCGGTGACACTTGTGAATGAAGTAAAAACATAGGGGGTGTGCTAGGTGAAAAAATATGTCCTACCCGCAAAGGGTTTTAACTGAATATGTGGTTCCAAGAGCATCAACGAATATTACCCTTCAGAAAGAAACATAATGGATGCATATAGCTCCGAAGGTGGACAAAGTCTTTGAACATTTGAAATGAAAATTAAATATAATGAGTGATACTAGGCCCATGGACACCCCGAATGCAACTCCAACAAGAAGTAAGGGAGAAGGGGTTGCTAAAAATGCAGACAAGGTCATAGTGGTGACACAAGATAAAGGTTAGGGAGAGGCCTCCAACAGTGCTTCCCTCAAAGGAAGTGGGGAGTGGGAGAAGGTTCTATGAAGATCTAGGTAGAGAATGGTTATCTCGAGAATTCAGGTTAGTAACTCTTTAGTTAACTCATGGTCAATGATTCAGCTCATGTTCAAGGGGAGGTTATGCATGCTAACATCCAATCTACTACGTTAATGAAGACTCTCTCAGATGATCAAAGATTCTATGCGATAAGTAAGAAGGATGATATTTCCAGCCAAGATTCAGATAACAGTGGTGTTTAATGGCTCGATAGAGGTATTTAGAGCCCTAGGAGAAAGAAGTGGAGGAAGGACAATAGGTTTGTAGAGAGTTTCATTGTTTTAAAGGGAAATAAAACAAAATCCATAAGGACTAGTTGCACGTACCAAAGAATATGGAAACTAGATCCACCAAAAATCATTAGGTGATGGATGGTGAACCCATGGCTCATGTTTAGGGTGTCAAGGAAGGCTCAATTGTTTAGATCAATAAAAAATAATAGAGTGCAGTGAAGTCAACAAAACAAAAAATCGTGGGGATGAAATGGAGGATTTGATGCTGGAGGCACCCAAGGAGGTTCCATTTAATGACCAAGCTTGGGAACTTATCCTGAACTCATAGGAAGTTATGTTTGAAGTTGCTCTATAGATCAATTACTTGCAAGAGGATGCTGATAGGATGGCCGAGTGACATCTACTTATGGAAACCAATAAGGAGTAGATAGAGGGGATCAACAAGAAAGACAATATTCTAGTAAAATGTTTTAATGTAGGGAAAATTACACTAGATGAGTATATGAAAACATGGTATAAGATGTATTACTCAATTGAAGATCTTATCAAAGATGAACCAAATATATAGGTATATACTCTATACTAGAAATTATTTAAGGAGAATGTGTCAAACAGTCTGAAATTAGACTTTAATGGATCGCCTATCTCATATGGATCTTGGTGCTTGTATCTTGTACAATTTAGGTTCTCAATTTTCCTTAATAGTTTTTGAAAATTAAAAGGTAACTTTTATTCACATAACAGAAGGGCATTTCTGATCCCCATGGGATGAAGACTAACATGAGAGCATCAAACAACAATTAGAGGAAAAATTTGTACAAAAATTAAGAAAACAAATGTCACACACACACACACACATATATATATATATAACATAGAAAACAATGAAAAATATAAATATATGAAATAACTGAAAAAAACAATGAAAACCAAAAAACTCAAGAGTAGAAACAATATCCAAGTACATGTACAACCCCAAAGTACTAACAAAACTGGAAAACCAATTACTCTATGTGATGACATGGGAAGACTCCCACTATCTCACCCCCAAATACTCAACTCAACTAACATAAAACCTCACTGGCACACTATGAATCCTTTTCTTTCCCTGCATTAAATGATATAAAAAGGTCTACACAACAGCCAAGGGGTATGTAGGGTGTGAACTAACAAGATCAGTATTATCCCACCTAGGTGTTCCATATTAAGTCTCTAAAAAATAATCCAAGCATGATCATATTTAATGAAAAAAAGGCATGATAACAGTTTAGCAGTTTTTATATCAAAATTATGGAAAAATAATTTAATTTCTCCTTCTTCAACATTTCAAAATAAAACAGGTAAATCAGTTTCAAAAAAATCTATATCTATATATCACAGTAGATATGTCATATAAAAAAACCAAACCATGCATCACATACCATATAAAATCCATGGTAGTTCAAGAAAAGTATAAGCTAAAAGTAGAAACACAAGTAATATCATGCCACAAATGACACACAGTAAAGATAGTAAGAAAACTCATACCTAACATAGAAAATCGAATACACATCAAGCCACTGGACACATGTATCGATTCTAGAGAGAAGAGGGGCACCCCAAAAAGAGAACTCCCTAATAGGTCTAACAAGTTAATAGAACAAAAATCCTTAGTAGAAGAGGAAATCCCCTTGAGAAAAGACCCTGATAGTGGATGGGACCTATTACTATACCTTCCACCTAAGTAACCAAGGCCTACCATGTTATCTATTTTTCAAAAAAGTTCATCAAACCATTTCTATCAAACCATTATTTGAAAATAGTTTCATAAAACCATTTCACAATGTTTTTAAAACCCTTTTACATTTACCTAAACTAAGGGAAAATATCTTTTATAAAAACCCAATTCTGTACACAAAAAAAATCAGTCATATCATGCCATTTCATTTAATGAAATAATTTATCAAAAAAGAAGTAGCGTAGTTCACCAACACTGACTTGAGAAAAAACCACCTACCTAAAATCATGGGTCACACATTCTTGAAATAGAATCCACCATAAGGAAGAAACAAAAAATGAAAATGGAGGCCCTAGAATCAATTTACACATATTAAAATTGATCCAATTCAAGAAAAGGGTCAGAAGAGAATAGGAAACAACACATCCGTCCAGAATGCACACCTATTTCACCACAAACAAAAAATTAAACAGCCCCCCCGAACAAGATCACATAATGGATCTAGAGATAATCATAAATAAATGTCACCATAGATCAAAAAAACCAATTGTGTAATGCAACGACACTACCATGATCAAATTAAATAAAGAATCAGAAATGATCTATTACATGGATAGATATAACACAACCACCCTAATGATCCAATGCGGAAAAAATCAATACTGAACGAATGGAGGCTCATGAAATTCCCAGATAAGGGCTCTAGGTAGAGAGTAAGGAGGGATGTGGAAGAATGAAATAAAAATCAACCGATACAGTTCCCTAAAATCCCTGTCTGTAACATTTACATAACATATATATCTTTTATGTGTTATTTAATCCTTGGGACATATATACACTGAAAAACCCATCACATTTTTTTTTATTAAAACACAATATTTTAATATTACACATCATGCATCCTTTACATGGTGTGTACTCACTTCACAGTGTGTACCAGTTTCATGAAATCTAACCTGCAGAACTTACACATTGTGTACTCCCATTACACGATGGGTATTTATCCTACAGACTGAAAAAACTAAATATTCTTACATGAAAACACCAAACCAACCTAGGTGTTCTCAAAAAATATGGAGAACCCCATAAGGCCATTAACACAGTTAAACCTAGAATCCATTAATTTAAGAAACATATATCTATAAATTTTAAGTCATTTTTCTCAGAAAATATTCTCTATCCTCAGGAGTCCCCATACACACCCAAATAAAGATAAAAATAATAAAAGAGAGGAGAATTACCTGAATGTGAGTAACGAGATGTTACAAATTCCCCACCCTAAGACTTTCAATCCCTGTGAAGTCATGTTGAAGAATGGGGCCTAGTAAAGAGATGAGTCCATTTCTCACTCATCAAGAACCGACACTCCCAAGTCTCATGATAATCTTCTCCATTTCTCCATAATACTCTAATAAATAGAATAGACTTACCACATAATAATTTCACTTGAGAGTCAGTGATCACAATTGGATTCTTAACAATAGAATAATCTAACTCCCACTCAATATCATCCTAACTCAGAATGTGAGAGGGGTCATGATGGTATTTACTAAGCTATGATATGTAGAAAAAATAATGCATTCCTATCAGCTGAATTGAAAATTACAACCGATAGGTGACCTTCCCAAGCCCCTCAATGACCTCAAATGGTCCAAAATACCTCAGATCCAACTTTCTCCATTTTCAAAGACAATGGTGACCCAAACAAGGATAAATATTCAAGAAAACACAGTCACCGATGGAAAAATTAAAAGGATAGTGCCATTGATATGTGTAAGGCTTCTTCCAACTCTACACTATAACCAGATACTGACATATATCCTGAATCCTCATTGATGTCTCCTAAACATGAATTGGACCAAAAAAAGAGGCCTCACCCACCTATGCACAAAAAATAGGTGATCTTCACAACTGATAATACAACACCTCAAATGGATCCATTTTGATTGACAAATGATAACTGTTGTTATAAGAAAACTCAACCAGTCCTAGATGGATATAATATAATCCACAAAAAATCCACGACATAGGCATGAAGAATATCCTATAGAATTTGAATAACATGCTCATCTAATTGTCTTTCTCTAGATGATAAGTTGTACTCAATCTGAATTGATTCCCCATCACCTCCTAGATACTTCTCTAGAAACATGATATAAAACTAGGATCCCTATTTGATAGAAAAATATAAGGAACCCCATATAGCCTCATAATTTTCTGCACATACATTTTATCCAGATCCTCCAATTTTACTGTGTGTTTGATTGGAATGAAATGATCCCACTTTTTAAACCAATCAATCAAAAACTAGATAATAGTCTTCGCTCGAGGATTCCCTGGTAATCCAACAACACAGTTCATGGATACCTCGTCTCATTACAAACCAGAACTAGAAGAGGATAGAACAAACTAGAAAGTTTCAAATGCTCCATCTTTATTTGTTGGGAGGTGTAACTGTGGGACACATTATCAATAATTTCATGCTTCATACCCAACCACAAAAATCACTGTATCATGTTATAATACATATTATTTGTTCCCAGATGAACATACCATGAAGAAATATGACAATAAAAAAAATTTGAACTGCTCGTAGATGCTGGGATTAAAAACCAATCCCTAAAATTGAGAATACCATCTAAAGATAGATACCAACCAGAAATGGTCTCCCCACCATATAGGGTTTCTTGAATTCCTTTGAACTCGACATTCTACTACAGAATTTATATAATAGACTTAATGAATAAAGATGATAACTGAACACTGGTTAGAACCATACCAGAAACATCATCCTGAACATCCATATGCAACTGAGTAAAAATCCTCCTAAGGTTCCACTATTACTTCTTTTCCAAAACAAATTATGATAAAATGTTATTAATAAGAGTGTCTTCAATAACATTATCCTTCCATAGGGTGTAGAAGATATCAATGTTAAACATATGAAGGTATTAAAATCATCATCTATGTCTAAGATTTAAGTGTTTATGAGAAATTATAGAGCAAAAAAACTTATAGTCAGAAGAGACTGTGAGCCCTTCCCAAAAAATATAGTTTTTCTAACACATAAGAGTGTGAATAAGTATGAAAATATCTAAATCATTACTAGGGTACTTATTATCATTTGATCAAAGATATCGAGAGTCCTAATCTACCACATGATCATTTTGCATAAGTATACATCCAAAAAATAGCACCAGAAGTATCAAAGAAAACCACATACTCATTACCAGGATCAGGTAATATCATAATAGGATCTGATGTTAGAAGTCATTTCAGATCATCAAAAGAAGACAATTTTTTTTCATCCCATATTAATTTCACCCCATTCCTGGTAAGAGTAGTCAAATGTGACACCAACGTTGAGAAATCATTGATGAACTCTCTATAGTATCCAACAAGATGAAGGAATCTCCGAATATAAAAGAAATTCTGTGGCTCTTCCCATGAAAAAACAAACCATACATTCTTTGAATAAACATATAAGAAATTTATAGAAATAATGTTCCCTAATATTTTCTTTTATTTAATCTATAAGTTTTATTTTGAAATATTTCCATACCAAAAGTGGCATCTCATGATTTTCAAAACCAAACTCAGATAGTTATTATGATTGTGATCAGATCTCAAGTATATCAAAATATCATCTATGAACATTACAACAAAAGTTTCAAGATACTGATGGAATATAGGATTCATCAAATCCATAAAAAATATAGGAGCATAATTTAGACCAAATGACATCATAATATATTCATAATGGCCATACCTGATCCTAAAATTCATCTTAAATATATCACACTCCCAAACTCTGAGCTGATGATAACTCGAATGAAGATAAATCTTAAAAAACCAATTTACCCCCTTTTATTGACCATAATAATCATCCAAATGAGGCAAAGGATATTTGTTCTTAACTATTACCTAGTTCAACTTTCAATAATCCACATAAAATTGAAGTGAATTATTTTACTTCTTGGAAAATATCACTAGTTATTTGACCGTGCTGTCGTGACACGTCAAATTGATTATATTTTTAAGGTTTATTTATAGTCTAGGGTAGACCCTAGGTCGTCTCTCAAGGAGAATTGGTAGGTTTAGAGTATGTGTTCTTAATAAAAGGGACTAAAAAGGGGGGTATTTTTGAAAACAGTTTAAAGAAAATGAATTGATTTAAAGAGTTTAACAATTGAAAAATAAAAGAGGTGTTTTAAAATTATGTGATAAAGGAGATCATTTAATGTTCACTATAAAACTTGGATAGTTCATTGTTCTGAAAATATTGACATGGTTTTGTTCAATTCTTTGGTTGAGGGTTGTCAAGATCTTGATTCCCTCTTGCCTCTTAAAATGTTGCACACATCACCAACCCTTGAAAAAACAATCGTGTTGTGAAGGTTTGGATATAAATAACAGAGTTAAGGCTACCAAAACATACTGAAATCTTATGTATGTGTGATATTAATAGGGTTCTCATCTTGTCCTATCAGAACAAACCAAGATCCCCACTTGAAATCTCAACCTAATCGGTGTTGAGATAAAAAGTGTTTCATTTAAATTAAACCACACAAATGCATTCAGAAGAGAAGATCATAGAGATTAATCATAAGTGAAATATTTAACACAAAAATTATACAAAACCAGTGGAAGAACAAGTGCTGGAACTCCCTTCAAAGTAAGTGTATCTCCCTCGAAATGATCGCCCACCGTTTAGCTCGCCATCGTGAGGAGGAGGAGGCCCAGGTGAAACTCCTTCTTAATCCTTGATACCCCTATGAGGATAGGGGACTTCAGAACTTCTTGGATGATGAGATTACTCCCTTGGGTATCCAAAATACTAGAGCTTTTCCTCCTGGTCGAACTTCTAAATGAGGAGCCCAAGGTTCCCTTTTATAGGAAATGTTGGAGGTGGTTTTGGGCACACAGATTTACTAAAACCGCTTGGAACATTGTTTTAGCCTACAAGACAGTCTTAACCCATTTTTTGGAAAACAAAAAGTTCTATCCCCACGTCTTTACTATCTCCACCGAAAGTTTGGCATCATTTCAACAAGTGGAGCACGAGATATGGACAGATCACTGCACACAAGCTTTGACCTCGAGAAGATTGGGTGTGCTGGACAGATCAGGTTGGAGAGGACCCTTAATGGCCGAATCTCTCTTGGGTTATTAAATGAAAGTTGTAGCCCAATAATATTTGGATATTCCCACAAAAGTTCAGCCCATTTGGATTCACGGTGTAGTATCAGCATGAATTTGAGTCCACTGAACTTCTTGGATCCTGCGCAGTTTGACCCATTTTTCAAGGACTTCATCATGGGCCCTCCAAATCACCTCCACCTACATTGTAATTTTCAAAAAAAGTATCATTTCCCTATTTAACAGTGATAAACAAAAAATTATTGAATCAAACATGAAGCACAATTTGATAATATTTTTATAATTTTTAATACAAAATATGTTTAGCACAGCGGTGTAAGGGTTAAAATGAAACAGTGAATCGTGGTACGATCACACCCCCACACCTAAACATTTTCACTCCTGGGTAAATTCACATTCCTAAAAATTATGCATGTAGATATTCCCAAAATCATGAGGATTTAACATTCTTGAGAAATTAATTTCTGATAGAATTGTGATCAAAACAAAAATCACACCGAGGAGTTATTCTCAGTGATCATGGAAAAAGTCGTCTCAAAAATTGTATCCAAATGAAATTCTAAGAGACTAGTGATACCAATAAAAGAAAATAATTCAAAAGTTAATCATGTCACCAATTCTCCACGTGTGTGTGTGACAACTATTTCATGCTATTCTTTCATCTTTCTATTAAATAAATATAAGTTATTTTAAAATTAGTCTACTGACTTGATTCTTTCCACTGAACCTGCCCTACATCATTTGAAATCAAATTCCAAGACCCACTCAATTAAGCATTCCCAGAAGTCAAACCTAAATCTCCCGACCTAGATATCCCCATATGCTGTACATTTCATCACTCCCCTCAATATTTTTTTTTTCAAAAGTTGCACTTGGAACAAATCTCACACTCTTATCTCAACCCAAGTTTGATGTCCTCACGAAACTAATTGTAATAGTTATAAAAACATCAAAAGTCGAGAAAGGGTGGTTTTTGACCTGCCCAAAATACAACCCCTTTTTTTTGAGGGTGTACAACAGTCGGATAACAGGTACACATGCATAGGTCAATCTGGTATAGTAATGAAATAGATCGGATAAGGAACAAATGTATATAAAGATCATTTGGAAAGTAGAGAAAAATTAACCTAACTTATATTTACCTTCAATAAAGTAAGAAATATTCACACTTCATGGTTGGGTGCAAAATTTTGTGGAGAGATTAAATGACACAATTTTCCCTTAAACTATTCACAAAAAAGGGTACCACTCTTCTCAATGGCTTCAAAATGATACAATCATTCATATCATCGACCAACAACCAATTTTCAAGAGAAATTCACACCAAAATGTTGAATTCATGCTGAAATGCATATTTCATCAGAATTTTTTTTGAATGTTAAAACATCTTGAAAATGGTAAATTCCTCATGTATTTTCAATAACATCAATGATAAAATGGGCATCATTTTCCATGATAAATTAGGCATTAAAATTATCATTTTAGCACATAAGTGAGGGGGGGGGGGAATATGGGGGAAAGTGACAATACCATGCAACAAGCGAAAAAGAGAAAAAGAAGGAAAGATGATAAAACATTCCTAACTAACCCAGGAATGTACCCACCCCCCACACCTAGAGAATGTAGTGTCCTCACTGTAAAAGAGACCATGGGAAGGAAGGATAAAACTTGGTGAGTGTTATTCATAGACCACTTCTTGAACATGGAGTTCCTCCATTGGGGACTCCGGAATGGCTTCATGGAAGTGCTTTAGCCGCTGCCCATTGACAGTGAAGGTTTTCTTGGTGTCTTCATTTTGAACCTGGACAACACCAAATGGAGAGACATTAGTAACAATGTAAGGTCCAAACCAATGGGAAAGAAGCTTACCAGGGTGCAACTTCAGCCTTCCATTGTAGAGGAGGACCTTCTGCCCAATGTGGAATTGACGATGAAGGATGAGACGGTCGTGGGCAGCCTTGGTTCGCTCCTTATAAATTCAGGAGTTCTCATATGAATCTCTTCTCATTTCCTCCAACTCCTGAATCTGCAACTTCCTCTGAATACCTACACTAGAAAGATTAGAATTTCATTGTTTAATAGCCCAGTAGGCCCGGTGCTCTACCTCTACAGGGAGGTGACAACTCTTCCCAAAAACTATTCAATATGGTGAAATTCCAATTGGAGTTTTGAATGCAGTATGGTAAGCCCATAATTAATCATCGAGTTTAAGACTCCAGTCTTTTCTATTTGGCTGAACCATTTTCTCAAGAATCTGTTTTACCTCTCTATTTGATACTTCATCTTGACCATTTGTTTGTGGGTGATAAGTAGTAGACACTCGATGCCAAACCCCATATCTACGCAAAAGAGATTGCATTGTGCAGTTGCAGAAATGAGAACTCAGATCACTGATGATAAACCTAGGTAATCTAAACCTACAGAATATTTGGGTTCTCAAAAATTCCACAACTGTCACTTTGAAACATAATCCACTGCCAAAATAATGTAAAGGTTCCCAAATGAATTGGGGAATGGTCCCATAAAGTCAATGCCCCAAACATCAAAAATTTCATAGAAGAGTAAGGGTTGTTGGGGCATCTCATTTCTTTTAGAGACATTCCCTATTCTTTGACAGCGGGGACAAGATTTACAATATTCGTGTGTATCCTGAAACAATGTGGGCCAAAAGAGACTAGAATCTAAGACCTTGCGAGCAGTCTGTTGGGGACCAAAGTGACCCCCACAAGCAAGTGTGTGGCAGAACCTAAGGAAAGACTGAAACTCACTATCGGGAACACAACTCCTAATAACTTGATCACTAAATGTGCGCCAGAGGTAGGGGTCATCCAAAATGTACCAACGAGACTCATGTTTTAGATGGTCGGCCTGGTTTTTGGTGAAATCAGCAGGAATGCAAGACACTACCAAATAATTTACAATTTCAGTATACAAAGGAATAACATCTTGCACTCGGTACAATTTCTCATCAGGAAACAATTCATTTATGGGAATACAGGGGGATGAGTCAATGTCCGAGGATGGGAGAATCCTATTGATATGGTCAGCAACCACATTCTCTGCTCCCTTTTTATCCCTAATTTCTAGATCAAATTTCTGAAGGAGGAGTATCCAGCGAATGAGACGTGGTTTGGCTTCTGGTTTCTTTTGGAGATATCGGAGGGCTGAATGGTCTGAGAACACAATGACTTTGGACCCTATAAGGTATGACCTGAATTTATCCAAGGCAAACACAATGGAAAGAAATTATTTTTCAGTTGTGCTGTAGTTTCCTTGGGCAGGGTCCAGAGTACGTGAGGCATAAGCTATGACATGTGGAGCTCGGTCGACCCTTTGTGATAAGACTTCCCCAACTGCATAGTTAGAGGCATCACACATGAGATCAAATGGTAAATCCCACCGAGGTGGTTGGATTACCGGGGGTGACGTGAGACTCCATTTTAACTTATTGAAAGCTTCCTCACATTTTTTTTATCAAAATCAAATTCTTTTTCTTTTTGGAGTAATTGGGAGAGGGGGAGTGCAATTTTACTAAAGTCATGAATGAAACGATGATAAAATCCAGAATTACCTAGGAAAGACCGCACATCCCAAACATTTTTAGGGAATGGTAGGGAGGAAATGATATCTACTTTTGATTTTTCCACTTGGATACCTTCCCCAGAAATGACATGTCCCAGAACTATTCCATGTCGCACCATGAAATGGTATTTCTCATAATTTAATATGAGATTCTTTTCAATACAGCGACGTAGGACAGAAGCAAGACTACTCAAACATTCATCGAAAGAGGATCCATAAATAGTAAAATCATCCATAAAAACTTCCATGCAATTCTCCAGGTAATCCGAAAAAATACTAACCACACATCGTTGGAAAGTACCTGGAGCATTGCATAGACCAAATGACATCCTTCTATAAGAAAATGTACCAAAGGGGCAAGTAAAGGTTGTCTTTTCCTGATCCTCGGGGGTAATATGGATCTGAAAGTATCCAGAATACCCATCAAGGAAACAATAGTGGGACTTCCCTGCTAGCCTCTCTAGAATCTGGTCAATAAATGACAATAGGAAATGGTCATTCCTAGTGTGTTGGTTTAGTCGACGATAGTCTATACAGACACGTCAACTATTCTGTACATGAGTTGGAACCAATTCATTGTTTTCATTTTTAATTACAGTAAGGCCAGTTTTTTTAGGAACTACTTGAACAGGACTGACCCATTGGCTATAAGAGATAGGGTAAATGATTCCAGCAGCCAATAGTTTTGTTACTTCCTTTTTAACAACATCAAGTAGGTTTTGGTTCAGTCGACGTTGTGACTGCCACACTGGTTTAGCCTCATCATTTAATAAAATATGATGTGTACAAATTGATGGGCTAATGCCAGGAATGTCAGCAAGTGTCCATCCCAAATCCTGTTTATACTCCCTCAAAAGATCAAGCAGTCGCAATTCATGCTCAGGGGGGAGTGAACTGACAATGATGATAGGCAACTTGTTTCCATTCTCAAGATATGAGTATTTTAAATCATGAGGCAGTTGTTTCAGTTCCAATTCTGGGAGATTTTGGATTGATGTAAGTGTGTGTGACAGTGATAATTCACTGATCTCATCAAACTACTCAATGGTAACATCCTCAGATGAGGAATGATCTTTTATAAGCTTGGAAGTATCATCGATGGTCATGTGATCCTCTGTGTTCAAGAAATCATCAATTAACAAACATGCATGACATTTCTCTAGACCGCTACAACAATCAATGCATGATTCATTACCTAACATTTCAATCAATGAAGAAAACTCAGAAAGGGGATCCAGGGAATGAAAATAAGTTGTTTCAGGGGAAGGGATATCATCAATTGAACTGACAGAGAGATAGGAGTGTTCTTCTGAGGGGTGCTTCATGGCATCAAGGATATTGAAGTGGAAAGTATTACCACCAAAATCCATAGATAATGTACCATTATGGACATTAATTATGGTTTTGGCGGTTTTCAAGAAAGGTCACCCCAATATAATTGGGGCATGTCCATTCATCCTATCATCTTTCATTTTAAGCACGCAAAAATTAGCAGGAAAAATTAAATGTTGCACCCTCACAAGAACATCCTCTAACACACCAGAGGGGTGTGCTGTTCTCCGATTTTCTAGCTGAACGACAATACCAGTGGGCTTCAGTTCACCGACCTAAAATGAAGAGTAAATAGAGTGAGGCATCACATTAATAGAAGCACCCAAATCAAGCACATCATTGGAACATGAATACTCCCCTATGGTGCACGGAATCGAGAATGTCCCAGGATCATTGCACTTGGTGGGAAGTGATGGCTATATCAATGTTGAAACATTCCTCCCCAGGCTCACCTTCTCATCACCACGAAGCCTCCTTCGGTGTGTACACATCTCCTTCAGAAACGTGGCATATCTTGGAATTTGATTCACAACATCAATCAAAGGAATGTTAACCTGTACTTTCTTGAATGTTTCCAAGATTTCTTTATCAAGTTCGTTTTCTTTTTGTTTCCTAGGTTGGACATCCCTTTGAGGAAATGGAAGAGGAATGGTTGGGATTGTTGGAACCACTTTGTGTATAGGATTGTATTTGTTGTCAATAGTTGTCAATGGAATATCAAAATGAAAGAGATCAAGAAGTACTCCAATAAAATGGAGGAATGGAAGCTCACAATGAGGGAGATCATGAAGTACTCCGATGAAGTAGAGGAGTAGTGATTCAGATGATTGTTGTGCTGATCTTAAGTTCAAAGAACATGTGTCAAAGGTGATACATTGTTTACAATAATGAAGAATGTGATGAGTAATCCATCCAAGGATGAAGACCATGCAATTCCTCCTTATTGCATAGGAACCATGTGCTTTGATGAACACCATGAAATTCCTCATTATTGCATGAGAACAATGGGTTTTGATGAATACCATGCAATTACTCATGATTGCGTGAGAACCATGCTAGAGACTTCTTGATGGATTGAATCACATGGTTTGCATGAAGTTGATCATGACGGTTGATGAAGGAGGCAATGTGCCAATGAGTTGACTTATGAAATGGCCATGCACATCACACTGTCATAGAAGATGATGGTACTAAAGCTGTTCCTTCAAAGAATACATATCACAATGGTGGAGTTTGTGATAAAAGCAAAAGAGTTGCTGAAGGATACAGATCACCAAGAAGAAGTGTTGTTGAGGTGATCGTGATTGTCGACAAAGAAAACAAACGACATACAAATTTGTTGACAAAGGAGATTCCATGGTGACATTTCGAGTTCAAGAGTTGTGGTCAACGATCTATGTTTGACTCAAGAACATCGACAGAGGAATGGATGATCTGGAGGTGGTACAAAAAGAGCAGATACAAGGTGGCGCCGTTTTCCAGTGTTTGCCAAATTTCAGGGCCTCAAAATCAACAAATGAAGAAGTGTGATTTTGGAAAAGGGACTTGCGCTCCATACTCTTGGAGTATAGGAAACTTGTGCGCCAAATGTTTTTGAAGATCAGAGCATCAAAATATGGCAAAGGGATAAGGGTCGCGCAAGTTTTGGTGAGGTCGCGCAGGTGAATTATGTTCCGGGAAGAGACTTGAGCGCCGACGCCTTGAATGCATTATAACTTGCGCGCCTATGGTTTTTCGAGATCATAAGATCCAAATTTGGCAAAGGCAAGATGTTCGTGCAAGTTTGGATGTTGATCGCGCAAGTGCCTAGCAGGGGCCGAGACTTGCGCACCGATGGATGACTTGCGCGCCGCCGCGCAGGGGGTCCAGTTTGCCTATAAATACTGGACCACCCCTCCTCACTTCTTACAGAGCTCAAGACTTAGAGATTTTTTGAGCTCTCGTCGCGCAGGTGGTTGAGCCGCGCAAGTGGTGATTGCGCGCCGATTGATGGCTGCGCGCCCTAGGTAATTTGGGCGAGAAAGGAAGTGAGTCGTGCAGGTTTAAAGTTCAAGAAGGCAGAGTCGCGAAGGTGCTTTTGTGACACTTGCGCACCAGTTTATACTTGAGCGCCTAAGACTTGCGCGCCGGGGGAGACTTGCGCACCGGGCTTGAAAAGAAGAGCCAGATATTGTTAAAGCACGCCCGCCTTTCTGGAGCTGCACAAGATCTGAAATATTGACTGATACTTCTGGTGTAAAGTGAGATTGAATAAGAAATCTAAATGATACATGCATGATCTCATGCATACATAGAGAACTGATTCTGACAACGCCGAGTAAGCTGAGCTTCATTAAGTAAGCAATCACATCAGTGATTGTGATTCAGGCAAACGAAGACAAGGGGATCTTGTGCATTCATTCATTGCACTAAAGAAGAAGGATTGAACTAAAAGGAGCATCAAATCTGAACCCTGATGCAAGCAATGTCTCATGCTGAACAAGAGACGAAGAACTTCAATGCACACCTATTGAAGAGACCTTCACGTCTATAAATTGAGTGATACTTCACCAACGACAGTGAGTCAGGGGGAGTCAACGGGAGTGACCCGAGGGACGTAGTGAGATATCCCTGAACAATTGTAATGGCAGTGATCCTGGGACAGAGTGACTGTACCCGAACCTTTGTAATCTACAGCTAGTGAAGCATAGTGGATTTAGGTACGACTAACAACCTGTCGGCGTATGCTCCTTGGACGTAGCCCTTAGTGGTGAACCAAGTAAAAATAGTTGTGTCATCTCTCTGCATGTGAATGTTTAATTGATGATCATATCCATCATACAGGATTAAGTAGTTCCTACCAATGTGGGAACAAGATCCATAACTAAAAGAAGAAAAAGTTTCCACCCTGATTCACCCCTCCCCTCTCAGGGTGTCCCGGGGTCCTACAAGTGGTATCAAAGGGAGGTTAACGTATGCTGGATATTCTCTACTAATTCTATTGAGAATAGGATTTGAGTTTCTTTCCTAGAGTCAACAATGAAGAGCAGTCTTGATAATGACGCAGTCATTTCTGAGCAGAAATCTATATCCCCCAAGACTTTGACAAATAGGAAAAAGAAAGAGAATAAGATGATGAATAAGTCCGCCACATCCAAAGAAGATGAAATGTCTTGTTCTCCATGCCATTCCAATAATGAAGAAACATTAGTCTTGGAATGTATCGAGTAGGTGACTCAGAATTCTTCCAGAGGAAAGGATGACACCCCCAATTCAAGCTTTTAGGAAAAACTCAGAACATATCTGCATGATATTCCAGAAGAAAGGGTTGCTATTATTTGTAGCCTATTCCAATCTATGCAGGTTGAGATCAATCGATTAGAAAGGGAATCTGAAAATATGGAAAAGGGGTTGGAAAGAAAAGTTAAGGAAAGTATGAAGCTCATCAAACGGGTGAAATTATTTGAAGAATAAGAGGAAGTCAATAAGACTTTAAAAGAAAGGATCCATGCACTTGAAGCTGAGCTGAGGAAGAGCAATGAAGTCAAGAATTTTTGTTTGGAAGAAACTTCCATTAAATTCAGGGAACTTGACTCTTTGTTACAAAACAAAGTTAAGATGCATGAAGATGAGGTTGAAAGATTGAATAAGACTTGTGAAGAGAAGATGATCACGATTGAAGATTAGAAGATCATCCTCAATATTGTGGGTCAAAAATTGGAAGCTCAGTTGACCAAGATTGAGAACACACATATTGAGACTTCACAAAAGAATGAAATGAGTGATGCTTGCACTCAATGTTCGTTGGAGGAGTCTAAAGCTGAAATGCCTCCAACATGTGATAAGATTATGAAAACTCTTGATTATCCACATCAAGAATCAGTTGCTGCTGGTACTCAATGCTCACTGGAGGATTCTATTGTCAAAAGACCTCCAACATGTGATAAGAAGATCATGACTTCACTCTTTGATCTATCACAAGCAACTGAGAAAGTGAAGGAATCATCCAAACCATCTTGTACTCGTATTTCTAAATACACTCCTATAATCAGTGCAGGTGGGAAGAAAAGTTCTAAACAAGTATGTATGAGGAAAGGTGAGAAGAAGAAACCTACCACCATGGCTTGGGTGGATGGGAAGAAAAAGGAAGAAGTGAGTTCCTCAAATAGAGCACAAAAGATTAAGCAGATGGCCCATCAACTTAATACAGAAGACACAAAGAAGAAAAGATTTGTGGGTCAATGTTGGTGCTGCAACAAATTTGGGCACTGTGCACTAGATTGTCTTTATAATCCCTTACATGGAAAAGCACAAAGAATGCCTATATCAAAGAGAAGGAAGCCAGAGAAAAAGAAGCAACATCAGCAGGTCTAGAAGCATCTGTTTACTGCAAACAGATTTGGAATTCTTGATAACATCTGTGATGTATGCAACAACAACGGTCACAATGCAGGCACATGTCCATATCAACATGCTTTCACTGTTGAAAAGAAAATAAGACCTCTGATGCCGTCAAAGAATGAAGCAGCTACCTTGGGGAGAAATCAGAAGAATGTTGTGAACACACATTTTCCCAAGAAGATCTCAAGTAGGGAAGCTGAGAAGACCCAGGATTTTGGATCCATGAAATTGAAGGGTCATTCATCCAAAAGAAACACTAAGTGGGATGAATCTCGGATGAACCCATGTGGAATACCTAAACCAGCTTCAAAAGTTCCAATTGACATATTGGTCATCTGGCCAGAAGATTTGAAAAGAATGAGGAAACTTGAAGATGAGAAGGCCAAGGCTGGTGACATAGGAAAAGGAAAACTTTCACATGATGAAGACACAGTGCAGGAGAGATTTAAAGCAAAGAGAAACACACGTGTCAAAGAAGTTCTGTGTGAGAGATGCAAGAAGTCTGGTCACATTGCAAAAGGTTGCCTAACCTTAATACCAGAGCAAGAAGCAGTCCTTAAGAGGAGTAAGAATGTATCATTCATGATGGCTGCTAAGCAGAACAATTCTCCACACAAATAAGAAGAGAATGTGAACAGAGCCATGCCACACCGACAAATGACAGAACATACGTTTAAATGTGCAGGCATGAAGACTAGAGTGAACAGAGGAACTTGGTTGAGAAAAGAACCTCAACCAAGCAAGTCTTCTTGATGAAGCAAGAAGGAACCACCTTATTCCCATAATCATTTGTGTATTGTATTTGTGCTAATAATACAGGGAATTGAAGGTGAAGCATTCTCTCAGGGGAAGAACCTAAGAAGTAGTGAATGCTGTCAACTCTTGATAGCCAAGATGAAGAAGCTTCCATAATCACTGTTTCAATCAATATCAACTCCAACTGGACTCAAAAGTAGTTACTCTGTGAATTTCTTGAAGAACACGTCAATGGAGAATGTATTTCATTTCTCAATCACTATCCCTTGGTTACTCAGATCAAAGATTATTTTACAAAGGGGGAGTAACTGAATTGATCAGTGACATAAAGAGAATAGAAGTGCCCCAAGGTCACTTATCCTGCCGATTGCACTTGAATGTTTTTGATCTATTCGCTGATGTGAGTGCATGAGTTTCAGGTTAATTATTCCCTATCATAGTTGATCTTCTTCTACCTGGAATTAAAGTGGTAAACCCTTGAAGTCAAGATACATGAGTTATCATCTCATGTTGGTATCATGATCTGTGGATAATGGACAACCTTGTTGACTTAATCAAATCCTCTTGTTTTCTACATCGAGCATTGCTCAAGTAGACTTAGAGTGAAATGGTTAATGAAACATTTCTTAAGTGTGGATTGATACCCTACCTACCATGTGATTTGTATTTCTTGTCAATAAGGGGGAGAGAAAGTGAAATGAATGTTTGAAAAGAAAAGCTGATTGAATAGAAGATTCTCATTTTGGCATTGACAAATTCATTTCAGAAGATGTATAAGGTATTGACAAAAAAATACAAAGGGGGAGATTGTTGGAACCACTTTGTGTATAGGATTTTATTTGTTGTCAATAGTTTTCAATGGAATATAAAAATGAAAGAGATCAAGAAGTACTCCAATAAAATGGAGGAATGGAAGCTCGCAATGAGGGAGATCATGAAGTACTCCGATGAAGTAGAGGAGTAGTGATTCAGATGATTGTTGTGCTGATCTTAAGTTCAAAGAACATGTGTCAAAGGTGATACATTGTTTACAACAATGAAGAATGTGATGAGTAATCCATCCAAGGATGAAGACCATGCAATTCCTCCTTATTGCATAGGAACCATGGGCTTTGATGAAGACCATGCAATTCCTCATTATTGCATGAGAACAATGGGTTTTGATGAAGACCATGCAATTACTCATGATTGCGTGAGAACCATGCTAGAGACTTCTTGATGGATTGAATCACATGGTTTGCATGAAGTTGATCATGATGGTTGATGAAGGAGGCAATGTGCCAATGAGTTGACTTATGAAATGGCCATGAACATCACACTGTCATAGAAGATGATGGTACTAAAGCTGTTCCTTCAAAGAATACATATCACAATGGTGGAGTTTGTGATAAAAGCAAAAGAGTTGCTGAAGGATACAGATCACCAAGAAGATGTGTTGTTGAGGTGATCGTGCTTGTCGACAAAGAAAACAAACGACATACAAATTTGTTGAAAAAGGAGATTCCATGGTGAAATGTCGAGTTCAAGAGTTGTGGTCAACGATCTATGTTTGATTCAAGAACATCGACAGAGGAATGGATGATCAGGAGGCGGTACAAAAAGAGCAGATACAAGGTGGCACCGTTTTCCAGTGTTTGCCAAATTTCAGGGCCTCAAAATCAACAAATGAAGAAGAGTGATTTTGGCAAAGGGACTTGCACGCCATACTCTTGGAGGATAGGAAACTTGCGCGCCATATGTTTTTGAAGATCAGAGCATCAAAATATGGCAAAGGGATAAGGGTCGCGCAAGTTTTGGTGAGGTCGCGCAGGTGAATTATGTTCCAGGAAGAGACTTGCGCGCCGACGCCTTGAATGCATTATAACTTGCGCGCCTATGGTTTTTCGAGATCAGAAGATCCAAATTTGGAAAAGGCAAGATGTTTGCGCAAGTTTGGATGTTGATCGCGCAAGTGCCTAGCAGGGGCCGAGACTTGCGCGCCGATGGATGACTTGCGCGCCGCCGCGCATGGGGTCTAGTTTGCCTATAAATACTGGATCACCCCTCCTCATTTCTTATGGAGCTCAAGACTTAGAGATTTTTCGAGCTCTCGTCGCGCAGCTTGTTGATCCGCTCAAGTGGTGATTGCGCGCCGATTGATGGCTGCGCGCCCTAGGTAATTTGGGTGAGAAAGGAAGTGAGTCGCACAGGTTTAAAGTTCAAGAAGGCAGAGTCGCGAAGGTGCTTTTGTGACACTTGCGCGCCAGTTTATACTTGCGCGCCTAAGACTTGCGCGCCGGGGGAGACTTGCGCGCCGGGCTTGAAAAGAAGAGCCAGATATTGTTAAAGCATGCCCTCTTTTCTGGAGCTGCACAAGAGCTGAAATATTGCCTGATACTTCTGGTGCAAAGTGAGATTGAATAAGAAATCTAAATGATACATGCATGATCTCATGCATACATGGAGAACGGATTCTGACAATGCCGAGTAAGGTGAGCTTCATTAAGTAAGAAATCACATCAGTGATTGTGATTCAGGAAAACGAAGACAAGGGGATCTAGTGCATTCATTCATTGCACTAAAGAAGAAGGATTGAACTAAAAGGAGCATCAAATATGAACCCTGATGCAAGCAATGTCTCATGCTGAACAAGAGACGAAGAACTTCAATGCACACCTATTGAAGAGACCTTCACGTCTATAAACTGAGTGATACTTCACCAACGGCAGTGAGCCAGGGGGAGTCAACGGGAGTGACCCGAGGGACGCAATGAGCTATCCCTGAACAATTGTAAAGGAAGTGAGCCTGGGACAGAGTGACTGTACCCGAACCTTTGTAATCTACAGCTAGTGAAGCATAGTGGATTTAGGTACGACCGAAAACCTGTCGGCGTATACTCCTTGGACGTAGCCCTTAGTGGTGAACCAAGTAAAAATAGCTGTGTCATCTCTCTGCATGTGAATATTTAATTGCTGATCATATCCATCATACAGGATTAAGTAGTTCCTACCAACGTGGGAACAAGATCCAAAACTAAAAGAAGAAAAAGTTGCCACCCTGATTCACCCCTCCCCTCTCAGGGTGTCCCGGGGTCCAACAGGGATAGGTGACTCATCAACAACCTTAGTATTTCCTTTGGAAGGACTTCCCTCAGGAAAAGGGGTTTCTTCTCTTGGACCATTTTCAGCAGTTGCCATGGTGGTTTCCTTTGGATGGGATGACTCTAATGGAGGGTTCATTTGGATTTTGAGTTATGTCCCACTCCTAAGGGTGATGGAACTAACATTTTCTTTATCCCTATGGTTTACTTCTGGTTGAGATGGTAGTTTACCCGACCCATGACTTTGGATTTCCCCCACTAAGTTGGCAAGTTGGCCTAGTTGGGTCTTTAGGTCATGTATGGCTGCTTGGGTGGTTTGTTGGAATTGGATATTATTGGCATCCATTTGCTTCATCATATCTTCTAGGCTAGGCTCGGTTTTTGGAGGGGGTGGTTGGAATGGCCTTTGGGGTGGTTGAGGATTTCTGGGTGGTGGTGGATGACTACTCTGACCCTGTTGGTTCCATTGCTGTTGAGGTTGTTTTGAATACCCCCTTGCCTATAGGCTTGGTTTTCCGTCCACCCTTGGTTGGATGGATATTATGGTTCTTGCCTAAAGGGTTGGTTAAAGGGGTGTCCTGGAAATATTTCCTCACAACTCTCAGAAGTTTCTCTCAATTGAGGACATTGGTTAGAATAGTGGGTGTTAGAAGAGCAGATTCCACAATGGATGGGAGGAGGAGATTGATATTTCCCTTGGGAAAGAGCAAGTTGTCGTAGAAGGGTACTCACCTCTTTAAACTTTGCATACACCTTCTTCTAGAATTCAGTACTTTGCACCTCATGGACACCTCGAATGAGTACACTGGACCTTGAAATGAATTGTTGAGTGTTCTGTGCCATGGTCTCAATTAGGGTCCTTGAAATGATTGGGGTTTTATCCACTAGTGCACCACCTATAGCAGCATCAATCATGTTACGATCTATTGTAATTAAACCTTCATAAAAATATTGTATTAAAAGTTGATCGCTTATTTGGTGGTGTGGACAACTTGAACATAATCTTTTAAAGTGTTCCCAATATTCATGAAGGGTTTCTTCTTGAGATTTTCTTATCCCACATATTTCTTTCCTTATTGTTGCAGTTCGAGAGGCTGGGAAGTATTTTTCAAGAAAAAGTCGTTTCATGGCAGCCCAACCTCTAATAGGTGAATTAACATAATACAACCAATCTTTAGCCATGTATTCTAATGAAAATGGAAATTCCCTAAGTTTTACTTATTCTTAATCCACATTAGAAGGTTTTAATGTTGAACACATAGTATGAAATTCTTTTAAATGCTTATCTGGAACTTCTCCAGGCAGTCCATGAAATCTTGGTAATAAATGAATTAAACCAGATTTTAGTTCAAAATTGGGTGCCTCTCCTTGTAATTGAATGTAAGTGGGTCGGATATCAACAACAGGTGAGGTTATTTCTTTTAGTGTTATATATTTTCATCCATAATATACAAGTTATGTTCAGTTTTAACTTTGGTTTCAGAAGAAGAAGAAGGATCAATAATAATTTTAAGATTTGATGTCTCCTCCTTCAAAGTGTGGTATTGTATGTCTCGGTTTCGTTGATGTAGGATCCTCTCCGGTTCGGGTTCGAAAGTTTGTAGGTCTCCCAGAGTAGAACGCGTCATACAAATAACCTACACAATAAATAAATTATAACACAGAAACAAATGCAAAGGTAGAAGATAAAACAATCAAATATTCACAAAAATTACAAAAATTTTATCAAAAACACGCACAGAAAACCAAAGCGCTCCCCGACAACGGCACCAAAATTTGACCGTGCTGTCATGACACGTAAAATTGATTATATTTTTAAGGTTTATTTATAGTCTAGGGCAGACCCTAGGTCATCTCTCAAGGAGAGTTGGTAGGTTTAGAGTATGTGTTCTTAATAAAAGGGACTAAAAAGGGGGGTATTTTTGAAAACAGTTTAAAGAAAATGAATTGATTTAAAGAGTTTAATAATTGAAAAATAAAAGAGGTGTTTTACAATTATGTGATAAAGGAGATAATTTCAAGTTCACTACACAACTTGGATAATTCATTGTTCTGAAAACATTGACATGGTTTGGTTCAATTCTTTGGTTGAGGGTTGTCAAGATCTTGATTCCCCTCTTGCTTCTTAAAATGTTGCACAAAGCACCAACCCTTGACAAAAAAATCGTGTTGTCAAGGTTTGGATATCAATAACATAGTTAAGGCTACCAAAAAATACTAAAATCTTATGTATGTGTGATATTAATAGGGTTCTTGTCTTGTCCTATCGGAACAAACCAATATCCCCACTTGAAATCTCAACCCAATCGGTGTTGAGATAAAAAGTGTTTCACTTAAATTAAACCACACAAATTCATTCAGAAGAGAAGAGCATAGATATTAATAATAAGTGAAATATTTAACACACAAATTATACAAAACCAGTGGAATAAAAAGTGCTGGAACTCCCTCCCAAGTAAGTGTATCTCCCTCAAAATGATCGCCCACCGTTTAGCTCGCCATCGTGAGGAGGAGGCTCGGGTGAAACTCCTTCTTCATCCTTGACCCCCCTATGAGAATAGGGGACTCCAGAACTTTTTGGATGATGATATTACTCCCTTGGGTCTCCAAAATACCAAAGCTTTTCCTCCTGGTCGAACTTCTAAATGAGGAGCCCATGGTGCCCTTTTATATGAAATGTGGGAGGTGGTTTTGGGCACACAGATTTACTAAAACCGCTTGGAACATTCTTTTAGCCTAGCAGACAGTCTTAAAACGTTTTTTGGAAAACTAAAAAGTTGTATCCCCACGCCTTGACTAGCTCCACCGAAAGTTTGGTATCATTTCAACAAGTGGAGCTCGAGATATGGACAGATCACTGCACATAACGTTTGACCTCGAGCAGATTGGGTGTGCTATATAGATCAGGTCGGCCAGGCCCCTTAATGGCCGAATATCTCTTGGGTTATTAAATTAAAGATGTAGCCCAACGATATTTGGATAAGCCCACAAAAGTTAAGACAATTTGGAAGCACGGTGTAGTATCAGTATGAATTTGAGTGCACTGAACTTCTTGGATCCTGCGCAGTTTGGCCCATTTTTCAAGGACTTCATCATGGGCCCTCCAAATCACCTCCACCTACATTGTAATTTTCAAAACAAGTATCATTGACCTATTTAACAGTGATAAACAAAAAATTATTGAATCAAACATGAAGCACAATTTGATAATATTTTTATAATTTTTAATAAAAAATATGTTTAGCACAGCGGTGTAAGGGTGAAAATGAAACAGTGAATCGTGGTACGATCATTATTCCCAATGTGAAACACTAGTGTGATAAAAATCCTTCACCAATAGATTTTGCAACTAAAATTTGAGCTCTTTCATCTCTGATGGTGCCATACGATAAGAAGGTATCAAAATTAGCTGTATCCCTAGAACCAGGTCAATTATAAACTATACCCCCTCTCTGGAGGAATATTAGAGAAACCATCTTAGAAAACATTAAGAAAGTACCAAAAAATAGAGTTATGATAAACAATATAAGATACGTCATCAAGAATAATTGGTACCATAAATAAAAAACTCCCGAGATCTGTGTAGGAATGTCCTAAACTACCAGAACACATATCCCACTATCCTTGAAACACAAATGATCTCCCATAGGCCACAAGAAACAAGACATCATTATAATAAAAATAATCCTCTAATTTATGAGAAAAATTAAAATCCATCCCAATGATGACATCAAATAGATCCATACCGAGAACAAAAAAATAAAAGACAAGCTCCGTATCAGCTATCTATAGTGACCAAGGTCACCAAAATACCTTCTATTTCCTCTTCCCAAGAGGTTTCAATAAATCCATAACAAATAACATGATCTCAATTGGAAGGATAAAAATATCAAAAAAATGGCTAGATATAAATAAGTGGGAATCACAAGTATTAAATAAATAAACTACTATCTAATATGCAATAATGATGGTACCTCTCACTATCACTAGACCTGCATCTACCTCCACAAGAAAATCATCTAATTCATGAAGGTTATTTATTCCTGAGTGTTGTAGATGGACCCCTATAGTATTTTAAGAATATAACTACCCCACAATAACCTTTGGAGCTGAGGATCCATAACCATATAAAGGATTAGACAAGGTCTGATAGAAATGCTGCAGATGACCATAAAACCCACAACTGTTACAAATATTCATAGGTGAAGTACATGAACACCTGGTGTGTTTGAAATTTATACACTGATAGAAAGTCATAGTCACACCACTATCTATAACTGGACGTTTTGAAGTGGCCTACTATCAAGAACCACCACCACTACTCTTAGGAAAATCCTTCCACTTCCTCTTTTTACCTAGTTCACCACTAAAGCTACCACTAGGTGGAAGAAAAGGGGTCGTATATCCAACCTTGTTTTATATATTCATATCTACAATAATTTAATTGTTCAATTTCTATGATTAGGTTGAAATATAAACATAAATAAGTATTATCTAATATCCAGTATCAAACCTTCCAGGTACTTATGATATTTCAGACGATCATTCCTCACAATTGCTGCTCCAAAAACAAACCAACTCAGCAAACTAATTAGTGTACACCGACACCAATCTCTCTCCATACTAAAAAGAGGGGAACTCTAGAGACTTCATCATTATCATAGAATATGTATGAAACTACTAGAAAAATATAATCTTGAAACCCTTCAAGTCCAAGACCATGTGCCTATCAACCTATACCATATAATCCCACCAACGATTTCTAAGACCCTAAATCCTGAACACTGCACAATTTACCCTAATACTCTTAAATGTATCTAGGAATTAAAACATCTAATCAATGATGTCAAGATTTACTCCACCTCTTAAGGTTAATTTTTACCATTCAAGGATGGTGGTTTCTCAGGCAAGAACTCCCATGATTGATCTAATCGTAGATATAACTCAACGACTATGTTATGAACTTGTGTCACATTATATTTAACAACAAGAACTTATCACATGACATACTCAATAAATTTAAGATTTATCAGAGGATTAACTTTAGAATCATTAGATACACCCTCTTGATAAACTCTTAGAATAGGTCTTGGAGGCATATTTCTACATACCAAAATAAAAGAAACAATATGTAAACATAATAATCTCAGATCATACCAGAGAACCCATAAGAAAAGATTGATATTAACATCAAAAATAAAAATAGGAGACAAACATCCCTAAATCTCATGGTAACTTGAGTTTCATCATAGAAAGAGATGGAAAAACACTCACCATAGAATACCTCTCATGCCCTAAAAATCCTATCACTAGTCTACCAAACATCCCAAAACAAGGACTCTCAAGGATAGACCACCTTTGATACCAAAGTGTAATGAACAAACTCAAATATCCTCTCAAACTGGTACCTGACCTGACCCTTAAAATACATGAAGGGTGTTTCTAATCTATATGGGCTAGATAATAACACCTAGAAATAAAAAAAAATAGTGGGAATGATTTTTACCAACTGGAAGCAACAACATGGCACACACACACAAAAATAATAGAGACAATAATGGAAAAGATAAATATATTCCATAATTGAAAAAAATAAATGAAATCGAAAAAATCAAGAGTAAAAACAATATCCAAGTATATGTTCAACCAAAACAGACTAAAAAAATAGGAAAACCAAAAAATCCATGTGATAGAGTGGGTAGAATCCCACCATCTCACCAACATCAACACAAATCAGATGATAGAAAACCTTTCCACCTCACTATGATTCCTTTCCTTTCCTTGTATCAAAATATATACAAAGGTCTACGCATATCATAAGTGGTACTCAGGGTGTGAGATTACATTCTTAATAGGGTCCCACCCAGGTGTTCCATAACAAGTCTCTAAACAATAACCCAATCATTCTCAAATTTAACGAAATATGGTATGATAACAGTTTTACCATTTTTATATCAAAATCCTGAAAAAACAATTTAATTTCCCCGTTTTCTACATTTCTAAATAAATTAGGTAAATCGGTTTCAAATAATTTCATATCCATATATAAAATAAGATATATAATTTCAAAAAAAACTAAAGCATGCATCATATATCATATCAAATCCATGGAAACACAAAAAAATAGTACAATCCAAAAGTAGAATCAGAGGTAACATCATGCCATAGATCACACTAGGTTACGATAGATAATAAAATTCTACCTAACATAGAGAATCACATTTTCATTAATCCACTAGACATATGAATATAGTCTATATAGTATAGGAACACCCCATAAAGTGGATTTATAAATAGGTCTAATAAGTGCCTAGAACAACAGACCTAGGGAGAAGAGGAAATCCCCATTAAAAAACCCTCGATAGTGGAAGAGATATATTACTATACCTTCCACCTAAGTAAAAATGGCTTCCCATGTGCTCTATTTTCCAAACCAGTTCATCAATCCATTTCCTTCAAACCATGATTTGACAAGAAATTCCCAAAACCATTTTATAATTATTTTAAAATCATTTTACATTTACTAAAACTAGTGGAAAACCATATTTTATAAAAACCTAGTTCCACACAAAAAAAAATCATTTATATCATGAAATTTAATTTAATAAAACAATCTAACAAAAATAAGAGCAATGTATTTCACCAACACAGGCTAGAGATGACACCACCCACCACAAAACTCAGTACGCACACACCCACAACAAAATACACCACAAGAATGAAACGAAAAATAAAAAAGATGCCCTAGAATCAATACGCACATATTATAATTGATCTAATTTAATAAAAGGGATGGTGGAGAAGACGAAATAACACAGACCTAAAGAATTCATACCCACTACACCACAACCAACAAAGTAAATAACCCCCAGAATAAGGTCACACAACTGATATAGAGAGAATTAATAATAAACATCACCACAGATCAATAAAAACAATAGAAAAAATGAAACGACGCTACCTCAATCAAAGGAAATGAAGAAGTAAAAAGGATATCTTACCTGAAGAGTTTCAATAAAACGACCCTAATGATCTAATGCCAAACAAATTAACATGGATCAAATAGAGGCTCCCAAAATCATCAGATAATGGATCTAGGTCAAGATCAAGGAGGGATATGGAAGAATGAAATAATAATAAACTGATATAGTGACCTAAAATCCATTCCCATGAAATTTATAGAGTTTTTAAATCCTTTACACATTCTGTAATCCTTAAGAATTTGATACACTAAAGAACCTATTAACTTTTTTTTATTAAACCCTATATTTTAATATTACTTGTAATGAAACCTTTACATGCTATGTAATCCCTTCATGATATATACTAGGTTCATGAAATCTACCTTGAAGAACTTATACATTATATACTCCCATTACATGATATGTATTTCTCCTGTAGACTGCATAAGCTACAAATTCTTACAAAAAAACCTCAAACCAACCTAGGAATTCTCCGAACATGGGAAGAACCCTGCAAATCCGGTAACACATTTATACCAGGACTCCATTAATTAAACAACATATATCCTCAAAATTTAGGTAATTTTTATAATTTTTTTTTCCATGCTCAGGAGTCCCCAAATTGAACTAAATAAATAGTAAAACAAGAAATTAGAGGAGAATTACCAGAAATTGGGTAATGGGATGTTACAAAATCACTTCACAATCACCCATTAATTATGGTGTGTTAATGTTTGGATTAATATGACTACCTAATTGAAAAATATTATTAAATAATATCATGTATGACTATGAATGATTAATTAAAGATAATTTATGATATAAATAAAAAATAATTATATTATTATGGTAATGGAATAATAACATTAATATTAAACTCATTAATTAAGACATCGACATCTATTCATTAAAAATCCAAAAAACATGATTATCATCAATTTCATATTTAAGGATAATAATAAAAACACCATATAATTAAATTATAAAATTATAAATAATTATAAATCATAAATTACATTACCTTGTATGATCTCAGAATGATGAATTATTAGATAAGAATGAAGAACAACCTTGCTATTAGAAAACTAGTTCTAAATGATCAAGATTACTCACACCCAAAATAGAAAATAGATAATAAATAGATAATATAGATATATAGAATAATTATAAATTATTTTTATATATGTTTATAGATATTAATAAGTTTATTAAATAGGTTATTAAGATATTCATTTTTTTATACATGATATTCAAGCACTTTAGTTAAAGTCAATAATTAAGGTAAGAGGCTCTTTGTCTCAAATTTAATTTATTGAGAAATATTTAATACTAAACACCATAATATATTTTATATGGTTTGATTAATTTATAATTTATTTTTTTAAAATATTAATTTAATTCATGGGTTTTAATACATTTATCATATTATTTCATTGAATAGACTTTGATTCCAAGGATACCAAGGCTGTAAGGATTTATTTATATCATTTTAAAATCCACGAGGCATGTTTGATTTGGCACACAATGTTTTTTATATAGTGTATAAACTTAAAATTTGATATTTTATATAATTAATTTTCTTCTATTCATTGTATTTTAAGTTCAATTTCTAGATATCTCTTTAAATAGGTTTTGATTAAAATGTTACTCAAACTGTAAGGGGTTTTTTCCAATTTTATCTTCAAATAAATATTGTTTTTAAAAGATAATACATTTGGGGAAATTTTTATACTTTCTAAAACACATCATCACTTTCTTTGGTTATACATTTGGAGATAAATATCCCCTCAAAATTTCATTTCCCATGGACTCATATTTTACTCGAAGCGTTTCTTATAAGTGAAAATAACATTGTCTCTTCTTTTCAGTCAAGACCTCATTTTTCCATGATCTTATTCAAAGGATGATTTTTATAATGTCCTTATCTATACCTCAATAATTTATTAGGGTTCATTATATAGTAATTTTACTTTAATTAAAAAAATAATAATTATATTTTTAAAGTTTTCCATATAGTTCATTTAAATCGAAGCGTGAAAAGAATTAATTTTTAATGTTTTTTGTGTAAACTCATATTTCCAATATTTTTTCATTTTCTATGAAACATTCTCTATAAATGTTTTGGTTTCTAAAATAAAATAAAATATTCTATGTTTTATAAAATATTTCTTTTTTAAATAAATATTTTTAATTGGTTTAGGATTTTTCTTATTTTAAAGTGATTTTTAATGCTCTTAAAAGTGTTTTCATCTATTCCAACATATCTTGACATATTTTATACTAAAATGAGGAATTTATCAAATATTACCACATTCCTTTTTTCAATGGATGAGTTATGAAAATTTATTTTCTATTAGAGGATTTATTTATCTTTTCCTTTTTCTTTACTAAAATTCCACTATGAATAGAAATAAATTTTCTTCCAATGAATTTTCTTTATAAATACCATATTTTATATTTCTTTTATTTAAGGGTGTTCACCTAGATTCCTTAAATTTATTGACTGGGGAAATTATTAACTAATCCTTATACTCTTTATATATATGGAATAAATACTATATACTTTATTCAATGGTATCTACCTAGAAATTTATTTAGTATCCTTGGATATACATTTATATTCTATACATTTATCATGTTTATTGACGGAATTATGAATGGTTTAATTACATGATTCCATTTAAAAGGGATATAAAACCCATTTTAAGTCCATTGGTTCTTTATGAGGATAATTCATTATATGTGGAATACATATATAAGGACGATAATGGGTGGGGTCCTATATCGCCCTACAATGCAATGGTTATGTTTGATATCTCATGAGATAATATAATGTGAAAATAATTATTTTGTTCAAAAATGCATGGAAATAATGAGTTTACTCACATTTTAATATGTATAAAAAATGAATTTTTTCAGAAAGTCATGATAATAAAGAGTTTTCTCATAAGTTTTCCTATTCATATAATCATGACACCATTCTAAGTTTCCTTTATTTTTAGGCTCTTTCACATTACATGTTTATTCCTCTTTTCTAAGATATTATATACTTTTATATTATGCTCCCATGATTTAGGATTATTGTTTTATGAATCTATTTCAAGAGATTATTGTTGTTCCTCTTGATATAAAACAATTACATGATATGTTCTTATGTCATCCTATGTCTTATGCCATGATTTTTTACCTATGTTTTATTTATATCTTTATTATGTATCTTAATTATACTCATATGATCATCTTATGATTATTTATGATCTTTGAATTTTGACGCTTATATTTACCCTTATCGAGCATCTAAGATCACCCCTTTCTTATGTTTCCATTTCCCCAGGTTATAAAGGAAAGTAAAAAATATGATGTGTCTAGAAATGTATCTTATGTGGTGAAATTCCAAGTGATACTGAAGGCTTGTTATGGATTAAGAAGTTTCTTATATAGCAGAAAAATGTTCCATTAGTTGAAAAATACATGGGTTTTTTAGTTATTTCTTTATAATCCTCTAAAACTCTAAAACTAAAAGATTTTAGGAAGTTGTTGTAATGAAATATTTTCTTTAATTATTATAATTATGATACATTCACATATGTGGGTTGTTATAAAACCTATCATGTGGATTCACTCACCTATACTCCTCAAGAGTATTAATGTTTAGGTTTTTCCAATAAATTTTAAACCAAATAAATTAGGAAGAATAAGGAACATATTAATTAGGGTCATGCTATTAATTTATTTACATATAAAAAATAATCCATGGGAACCTAACCATTAGGTCCATCCATATTAAATGATCAAGGTCATCAAGTGTTTCACTTTTGTGGGAATCTCACAATTAGTATTTGTGGGGTTTTCATTTAAAAATAACACAATATTATGTCGGGTTATTACCTTTTAATGTATTCATATTTTTAGTGATTTAGTTTGGAATTTTATTCCTTCAACCAAACCAATATGTTCAACTATATTGATATGAAACTCTTTATACAACTCCTAACTTTTGTTACTAAACTAAATTAGAAGCCAACTATATTCATACGCATCCAAATTCATCATTCTCATAAGGAACATGAAGCCTTTTTCATATAAAGGTTTAGAAATATATGAAATTGAAAATCTCAATATGAGTAATCTTGGAGCCATAGATAGTCAACCCCCAACTTTTTAGGGAAAGGCCTAAGCCTCTAGGCTAGTGGGAAGTTTGACCCAAAGTCCCTCTAGCTAGAGGTAATTTACTAAAGAGATATTCCAATTCCATCATAACTATATTAACTAATATGTGTATACTATTTTCAATAATTAAATTCAAGATAATAAAATTAATTGCAAACTAATGACTAGGTATAAGAAAATTAAATCCATTATCATACCTAGTATATAACTCCTTAGATGAATGTATGATAACTTTAAAGTAGTTTAACCACTTTAAACTAAAGCATACATAAAAATTCATAATATAAAAATTATATTTATGAATAAAACATGGAATAAATTATAAATAAAATAACAATTATCTTGTTTAAATATGAGATACACATTTATGAACAATTTAAAAATAAAATAAAAATAAACACTTTATAATTTAACTATCCTTTGGGACATTAAATAATTTTGAATATAGAATATTTTATATTTATTTCCTAATATAAACCTTTTCATATTATTCATTATATTAAATTTACATTAAATATATGATATTAAATGAAATATAAACATTTTATATTTGAATTTACATTATGTAAAATATTTACATAATCCAAATATGATATATTAATTATTATTTAAACCTTGATCTAATCAATCATCAAAACTACTTTTTATGTGGTTGAAATAATTTCCTCAAATAAATCCTTTAATTTTAACAATTAAAATTAATAATTATGAATAATCATAATTTTAAATATAAAATTATATATATTTGGAATTATTTTATAATTTATAAACACTTCATAAATCACACATATAATTTGAATATAACCACATTATATCTAAACTATATGAAACCCATATAGGGTTTACCAATTTGATATAGGTCATATGCATGTTAAATATAAAACTATTGCATCTCTTGCAATCCTTATTGTCGCATGTTTTATTCCTATATGCATTCTTAAAAAATTATATGTATTAACTTATATATTAAATTTATCTATACATAATATTCAAATTATATAAACAATTTATATATATGAATATTTAAAAATAATAAAAAAATAAATATTATTTTATTTATTTTATAAACACGAGATGTTAACATGAATATTTCATTTTTTATTTAGTGATAAAAATATCCTATTTACAATACTTAATACTTATCATTTCTAAACCATTTATAAACCATAAGAAAACATGTTAAAAATATTACATTTTAATCATTTTGGTTTGAATTATATTTTATGATTGATAGGGATTTATCAATAATAATTTGTGACTCAATCAGAACTAACGATAAAAATTGTTGTAAAATAATAACCCTTATATATCATGATTCAATTTTTCAGAAATGGCATCGACCCTTACATATGAAGTAACCCATACACAATAGATTAAATCACAGAAAGTGTAAGTGCCTGGATTTTCTTTAACCCTTCCTATATCATTTATAGGGTGTTGAGAGAGTCCCAGAAATTTTCTTATTAGTTTTGTAGGGCTAGAAAGGTTTATCTAATTTTAAGAAATTATTTATTTTTGGTTTTAATTATTTTTCCTTAATTCTGTCTTATAATAATATATTATGTAAAATTATATAATATTATTTATTAGTTTAAAATCAGACATGAGAAATATATTTCTTAAATAACAACTTTACTAGATTTTCTATTAAAACATTTATTACGAATTGATTATGTATATTACATATAATTTATAATTTCTTATATATTAATTTAAATATATTAGGCTTTGAATTTAATTATATTATATAAATAAATTAAATTACATATCATTTATACATTATTATAGATTAAGTTTTCTCACAAGCAATTAATCTTATATAAAAAAAATTATTACACATTATATTATGTAATATATATATATATATATATATATAATATTTTTATAATTTATAATTTTAACTAAAAACGAATTTGGAAATAAAAAAATAAGGAAAATGTTTTTCAAAACATTTAAAACAAAAATGTTTTAAAAAAAGGATTATTTATAAAAGGTGAAATTTGTGTAACATATAAAATAAAATGAGTTTTAAATAATCCGTTACTATTGAAATGATATTTAATTCACAAAAAATGTGTATTATGATTAAATAGAAAATAATTTATTAAAACATAGAAATTAATAAATTGAAAATAATTGGAATGAAATGATGGAATGGAAATAAAGCCCCTCACCCCTATTTAATTAAAAACAATGATTTTAAATGTTGGGATGTATTATTAAATTTACATGCATAGATTTAGATAAAATTAAAAGAGATGGTATATTTAAAAAAAAGAGAGAACTCATACATAAGGGGGAATCACAATATGTCCAAGAAATACTGAAAAATTCTTGCATGCATGAAATAATTACAGGTGCGTCATTGCCTTTACATCCTTGTTTAATTACATCCACACCTTGAAAATATATTTTAATTCTCTATTGCACCTTTTAATTGAGATAAAGGATATGTTAATTTTATTTTATTAAAGTGTAAGTGTGGAGTTTTCATGCTTTAACTGAAATTTAAGAATTAAAAGAGATATGTTTTAGGTTTCATGAAATGGAAATATTCCTGTTATTAATAACTACTATTTTCTAGATTGTGTTATTATTATTATGGTGTATCCTCATTATGTTTCCACACATGACTATGTGTTTAAAATCAACAAGTATTTCTTTATTATTGGTAAAATAAGGGAGCTTATGAATTGGGTATATTTTTCTTTTACAAAACCACTTAAGAAAATTTGCATGAGTTTTGATCATACTAATATAATATTCATCATTGTTTAGCAATGTTAAAATATATTTACACTTGATGTAATATTATCATAATTAAATTGATAAATCAAGCAGGTAAAATAAATATATGACTCCACTACCAAAAATACTCACTTTAAAAGTGCACAAAAGGGGCTTTATCAGTGCTAAAAAACACTATTAACCTAATTTCCTTTAAAAGAATATGAATTTTATCAGGGGTAGTTTAGCGCTGATAAAGGACACCCTTTATCAGTAGTAAACTATAATTGATAAAGGTCATGATTCTATAGTGTGATTTAAAAATTACAACACACTGCAACAGAAAATAGAGGTATATAAAAAATTCATATTATAATTGAAATAAAAATTACATCACAAATTAAAGAAAAAACACAATATTATAGACATTTCCAACATTGTTTTTTACACTTACATTAGTAAGAACAATTCGTCACAAACATTAAAAAACTTCAATGGTTTAATTATCTTCGACACCCTAACTGCTCTAAAAAAATCCCAATCAGGGTATTAGTTTCCCAGAAAACAAACCCAACTTGAGAAAAATAATCCACCTATATAATAAAAGAAATATTATGTTATTAATACTATAAATAAATAAATTAGACATAAATATGAAACAATACATTAATAAAATGTCATTATTAAACTGGAACCACATAATTTTAGTCATACTAGTCACACCATGTATCATATTGAGGTGTGGATGATTATTATATGTCACAAATGACTTATGGATTGTTTACTAATGTATTAGAATAATATGAATGTGTTTCATGAATTTTTATTATGTCAGAAGTGTTTCGAACAAAAATTTCAATTTTAAACTGATAATCGACACTTTGATCCATATCGGGAACACCATGTATTAGATTGAAATGTAGTTGATTCCTACACATCCAAAATTACTTTTGGATCATTTCCCTAAAGTATCAAATCAATCTGAATGTTTTTGATAGGTTTTGAGCATGTGATGTGTGTTTTGAAGCAAAATTTCAATTTTAAATAAAAAGATACACTTGGATTTGAACTGATCACATGGTGAATCGTATTGATGTGCGGTTAATTTTTATTTGTCAAAAATGATATAAGGATATTTTTTTAAAAGTATCAAGATAATTCAAATTTATTTGCATGGTTATGAGTATGCTAGATTCATTTTTTTTACTAAATTGTCAATTTAAATTAAAAACACACACTTAAAGTAATAATGGTCACTTTAAATGTTTTCTTGACATGATAATTATTCCTAAACATCAAAAATGACTTATGAATCAAGAAAATATGAGTGATTTTAAATAGTTTTCAGTGACTGGAACACGTTTTAAACTAAAATTTCAATTTTAAACTGATAATAGAAACTTTGCTTCGCACTAACCACAATGTGTTTAAATTTATATGAGGTTTATTCCTGTAAATCAAAAATAAACTAGGGATCATTTTACCAAAGTATCAAAACAATATGAATAAATTTTCATAGCTTTGAGTATGTGATGTGTGTTTTGAATTAAACTGTCAATTTTAAATAAATAGAAACACTTGGAGTCATACCTGTCAAATCGGGAATCATATTTATGTGTAGTTAATTACTACATGTCAGAAATGAATTAAGTATCATTATTATAAAGTATCAAGACATTCAGAATCCATTTTCTCAGTTTGAGTATGCCATGTATCTTTTTTTTACTAAAATGTCAATTTAAACTGAAAACACACAATTTGATTCATACCGATCACATTTTTTATATGTTTGATGTGAGACTAATTCCTACATGTAAAAATGTCTTATGAATCATTTTACTAAATTATTAATACTATTTGATCACATTTTCTTGGTTCTCAGTGAGTGACACATGTTTTGATGTAAAATGTAAAATTTTAAATTATAACATATAATTTGAGTCATATCGGGCACACTGTGTATCAAATTAACCTAAAGATGATTTATACACATAGAAAATAGCTTAAGGATAATTTTACTATTGAAGAAAAATAATTCAAATGTGTTTTCTATTTTTGAGTATTTGATGTGTGTTTTGAAGTAAAATCTCAGTTTTGAATAAAAAGACATATTTAGAGTCATACTAGTCACACAGTGCATCAGATTAACATGCAGTTGATTCATACTCCACATAAATGACTTAAGGATAGTTATAATAAAGTATCAAGACAATATGAATGTTTTTGCATGATTTTGTTATCATGTCACATAAAGTTTTTACTAAAATTTAAATTTAATATGAAAACACCCACTTTGAGTCGCGATGGTCTTTTTTTGTATTGGTTTGACATGGTACTAACTCATACACATCAAAAATGAATTATTTATCCTTTTCCTAAAGTATCAAGATAATATAAGCGTTTTTTCTAAATTTTTAATGAGTGACTAATGTTTTGAACAAAAATTTCAATTTTAAACAGATAATAAACACTTTGAGTAATAACAGTCACACTATGTGTTAGATTTAATCATGATTGACTCTTACATGTTAAAAATGGTTTAATTATCTTTTTTCTAAATTATTAAAACAATATAATTTTTTTATTACTTTTGGATATGTGATGTGTGTTTCGAACTAAAATGTCAATTTTAAATAAAAAGAAACACTTGGAGGCATACCGGTCATAAGGTGCATCATATTGATGTGCGGTTGATTCCTACACATAAAAAATGACTTATGAATAATTTTACTAAATTATAAAAACAATGGGAATATGTTTGATCAATTTTGAATTTATCACATGTATTTTTTACTATAATTTCAATTTAAACTGAAAGCATACACTTCGAGTCATAATGGTCACATCGTGTCTTGTTTTGATGTGAGACTACTTCATACAATTATAAAATGACATTATAATTTTTTTCATAAAGTATTAAGAAAATATAAGGTCAATTTCTAGATTTTTAGTGAGTGAATCATGTTTTTAATTAAAATGTCAATTTTAAACATATAAAATACACTTTCAGTCATACTGGGTACAATGTATATCAGATTGAGGTATGTATGTTTCTGTTGGTAGAAGTAGATTACTCAAGAGGGTGGGATGGGGGGGGGGGGGGGGTGAATTGAGTATCTATAAAAATTTCTGTTTTAAAAAGTATTTCAAAAAGTTTTCCCAAAAAATTAAAGGCAACCCAGTTAATCAAGGTTATATGGTTATAAATGTTTGACTATTTAATTAACTTTTTATAAGATTGATTAATTCTTAGTCATCTTAATATTAGTTATTAATATTACTTTTGAAGCTATTTTACTAATAAAATACAATTATAACTTCTTTCCAAAATTAACTATCAAAGTTAGTTTAGTGATTTCTGAGTTACAAAGAAAAGAAGTAAAAACAGAGAAGACTAAATTTAGCAGCACAATGGATATAAAACAAGTAGTTCAGTCTCAAGCCAAGACATAATCCACTCCACTTGGTGATCACCTACCACCAAGCAGTTTATATAAATAAACTTGATCCACACCTTAGATCAGTTTTAAACAATAGTACACATGACTGTCCAGGTCACACACAGACCTCTTCCACAGTTATTCGTGGGTACAAACTACCAGGACACACAGGGACCTCTTCCAAACTTATCTGTGGGTATACACAAGAGTAAATGAGTGTTTGAGTAAAGAAATATTGTATCCTTTAGTTTAATACAGGAGACAAAGTTTGTTGCTATACAGATACAAACTCTTCTTGAAAATTAATAAAATGATACACAATAGAGCAGTAATGTTTAGATAGGTTTAGAAATGCTCTGAGTGTTGATCTTTGTAGCTCTGGAATTCTGAAATGAGGCATATTCAGAACTCAAGTCCTCATATGGAAAACAGAGTGTCACAAGTCAGACAGATTTGTCTTGTGTTCTTTGTGGTGTTTTACAATGCGAAGATGTTCTTGATATTTCAATATGCTTCGTGTGTTCTTCAGTAGAGTTGGGTTTCATGAGCCCATTCCCAAAAATATATTCTGTTATATAGCTCACGCCCACTATCTTGTTCTTTTATATCGTGTTTTTCCTACAAGATTTATCCCTTTGTTTCTGGGCCACACTACTCTTTTTATCTTGGAGTGCATGTGTTAGGGCTGACAGGTTGCATGGATACTGCACCTCATACCTCATACTATCAGAAGATATGTCTACAAGGAAATATTAATTATTTCAGTGCATTTAAAATCTTCAAATAAGACCGTTAGAGATTAAATTAAAAGATGACAAAACATATTATGAAATAGTGTCATAATATGTCATAGAAATGGTGTCTCCTTCACATGGTGTCTAGATTGGTCATGGTGTCTTGTTCATGGTGTATGGATGTCACAATGTCTTGTTCACGACGTCTCATGGTCACGGTGTCTAGATGTTACAATGTATTGTTCACGGTGTCTCATGGTCACGGTGTCTTGTTCATAGTGTCTCATGGTCACAGTGTCTTGTTCATGGTGTCTCATGGTCATGGTGTCTCATGGTCACGATGTCTTCTTGTTCACGGTGTCTTCTTGTTCACGGTGTATGCTTGTCAAGGTGTCCGATCCTTCACGGTGTCTGGTTGTCATGGTTTTTCAAAGTCATGGTGTCTGGTTTACTTTTCCAGAAAGACATAACCAGTGGCAGACTCACGGTGTCTCAAACTTTTCAAAATAACTATATTTAGACTTAAGTAATGATGATCATAGAATGAATTATACTTAATCATTTGTCAAAGAAGGTATTATAAAATTAAATCAAGGATAGTATAAAGTAATGAAACTGAATGTAGAGAAATTATGATCTTGAATGGATCTTCTTAAAGCATGAGAATACTTAAACAATAATACACATGATTTGATAAAATTTACAGGATTTAACCAGGTTGAATAGGATTTGTGATCATTAAAACATGATTAGTACATGAGAAGTCCAACAATATCCCCCTTTTTGATGATCAAAAATCATTTAGATTTAATGTGTATATTTGATTCAGCTATAGATATAGAGATAAATCTCTAACATATATATATTTATCCCCCTTTTGGGATTATAAAAAAGATGGAATAAGAAAAGTCATGAAAAGGTTAACATTTTATTAAAGAAAATAAGTTCAAGTATAAACAAAAAAGAGAAAAACCAAAGCAACATCATTCCTATCAAAAAAGAGAAATCACTTTTCTTCTTCAGGGGATAGCCTTCTATTTTCCTTTAGTAGTAGTAGCATAAGAGGAAGCCATATGAGTAGAGGTCGAGGTAGAAGAAGGGAGTGAGGTGGTTGATAAAGAAGGTAAAGGAAAGAATTCAAAGACCGATGGAGCCAGAGTAGAAGTAGTAGAATATTGAGGTAGTTGTTGATCAAGGATCACATGCTTGATCTGACTTAGTGCTTGGTTGACAGACATACTAGTGGAGGATAGGGCAGAGGTGAATATAGGCAACCCGGGTCTTAGAGGTGCAACTGCAGGAGGAACAATGGCTGTCCTCTGTACATGAAGGTAAGGCCTCTAAATCTTAATGAAATCCACAATTATCTCTCCCCCATACTACATGGATTTCTCAAAATCATCCTTGTTTTTCATAAACTTATCCATCAATCGAGTGAAATCTGTGAGCTTTTGGACTTGAGTCTTGAAATCTTGAGTAACAAGTGGAATCCATAGATTGTAAACAAGATACTTGAAATGATTATTCATGTCAGTCATGTAGAAGATTCTATTTAAGTAGAAATACACTTTCTTGGCAATCTCTTGCTGAGCACCATTAGCAATTTTAGAATGGATTTGGACCAGGTCAAGAACTCAGTCAATGTTATTGATAACTTTAGAGAGAGAATCATTATTAAATCCACTAAGCACATTATGAAGATCTTATTTGACCACTATTATGAGCAGATCACTGTATAAAGAGGTTTGATAGGATTGAACAGAGGCTTTAGAAGCATTGAAAATAGTGGTGAGAGATTTCAGTTGAATCATCACTTTTTGAAGGCACCCCGTATACTCATTAGTGAGTTTATTTAGATTAAACACAACCTCTTGCATTTATTTCACAATATGTTTGTTCCTTTCTAAGACCTTTTCAGATAATGATGCTAAATGTGGATGAATCTTAGAGACAACATTCTGTGAAGTTTGAGGAACAACAGGTTCCACAAGATAAGAAATAAGCTCTGATCTCGAATGCTTCTGTTTCTGGATCTCTTTAATCATGCCTCTTAGGGCCTTCACTTCATCACTAAGCAGTCTGTTCTCAACTCTTACTTCTTGAATCTCATGAACAATTTTGGGTTTTATTTTCCAAATAACATTATCCAACAATAAAGAGGAATCTTTCTCACTTAGATGTGTCACAAGAGTAGGTTGGGAATTTGGGACTTTTTCAACACCAGAAAAAATGGTAGCACCAAATTCCTTTAGATCATCTTTACTCACAAAGGATGGTTTTTTTGATGAAGGTTCAAAAATAGGGACTGATAAAGGCTCAGGTTACTTATCAAGAGCAAGATTAGAGATAGATTTCAGTTGGAACATATTATAAAGGTCACGACCTTTTACTGAAACTCGTTGAGAGTCATTCACATCGTAGAAACTGGGGAACTTATACCGAGTTCTTACAGAGCTCAGATCAAACAGATTTGGTACTTTGATAGATTCTAGATTTAGGGGTTTCTCCCCCTCAATATTTTCATCCTTACCAGGACTAAGAAGCTTAGGATATTGATCTAATTCCACAAACTCATCTCTTAGTTCTTATCTCATTTCCTATCTAGCCAACTGAAAATTCAGCTCCATCCTTTCCTCAGCTGAAGGAATGATTTCGGGAATAGATTGTTCCACTGGGAGTTCCTCAAGGTCATCTCCTTGCATAGTAGGTAATTATTCCTCTATAGGTTCTTCTATATCATTCTTCTCGATTTATTGGACAACAGATTTTTTTCAGCCTTGGTTTGAGATTCTAGAGTAACAACTTTTTTATGTGTAGGGATTTCTTTTTCACTTACCACAAGAGGGATAGGAGTACTATCTTCCTCAATAGAAACAGTTTCCCTGGGGGGCACAACAGACTCTTATTCCTCTTTAGTAGAAAAATTCAATGACCTCATCTTGTTCCAAACCAGGATCAGAAATATCTCTTGGTCTTGAGGGATGTTCCACAGGATTGAATTTTTCATAAATTCTATCATTATCTTCCACCCATGACTTTTTCAAAGGATTCAAATTTATCTTCTTCCACTTGATAGTGACTTGTGAAAGGCAGCACTCACAATCCTTTATAACTTCCTCATTAGGTCCAACTATACATTTGGAAAGAGGCATGGCTGAGATAAGCCAAGATTAAAATAGGGAGGTTGAATTGGATGTGTATTTGATCAGTTTACACTTGTGGTGAATGATATACTTTCAAAGGTTGATCTTATGCCCATTTTTTATAAGGTGGATTAGAAACACATCATGATATTTCAAAACAGCAAAATCACCATTTCTGTGGCTAACTAGATTCTGAATAAACTTGAACAAAAGACTTGATTCTCCATCTAGTTCAGTAGGAATGGCTCTCCTCTTGGTGCAATTTCTAGTTAAGGCTTTTAAATCATCTTCCAGACCAAAGAATTCAGTTGAAGGTGGAGGTCCTCCCTGATAATCCTCAAAGATGCCTTCATGAGGTATTCTAAGGCATGAATCCCATAACCTCAAAGAGAATGAGAATTTCGACCCATTGATCCAACTTCTCATGACATAACTATCACCAGAATCAAAAAACAACTATATATACTGATAAAACTGAGCCACTAACTTAGGGTAGATAGGTCTATATTCCTTTGAAAACCACTCTAATCAGCCTTGCTTTAAAACTATGAAATAAATACTTACTTGACAAAAAACAATTGGGGAAATCCTATTTCTCAGGTACTACAACTCGGTTTTCTAGATTTAGATTTAGAGGTCCTTTAGGTGCTATATTATGTGCAATCTTCTTCTTCTTTGAGATGTGCTTATCTGGAGTCGACGATGAAGGGCGTTTCATCCTGGGATTCTACTGAAGGTTTGAGTGAGAGAAAAGGGTTTCAAGGTTTAAGAAGTATTATAAATGAGTGAATAAAATAAAGATTCGAGTGAAGTACAAGTCATACTTCCTTTATTTTATCATTTAGGAATACCAAATGTTGCAAAAATAAATGCATGGGAAAGTGAATAGGTGAAATAAATAATTACCATGATACAATTTTTATTTTGTAGATAAAAATCATAAAGAATGTTCATGGTGAGACTATGTCGGGTCATTATGGTGAGACTGTAAACACACGTTCAGGTGAGACAGTGAAAAAAATTCACGGTGAGACAGTGACTACCAGACAGTAATCAAGAAACACTAACTGTGAGACCGTAATCATGAAACAGTTAAGTATAAAATAGTAAGACACGGAATAGTAAGATATGAAACAGTAAGATATCGAATAGTAAGACATGAAAAAGTAAGATATTTAATAGTAAGACATGAAATAGTAAGATATCTATTTGAGGTTTATCATGCCTAGTTCATGTATGATGTAGTCTATTCTTTCAGAATTTAATGGTTTGGTGAATATATCATCAAGCTGATACTCAGTACTAATGAATTATAAAGTGATATCACCTTTTTGATAATTATCTCTCAAAAAGTGATGTCTTACATCAATATGCTTTGTACTAGAATGTGAAACATGATTTTTCGAGATGTTAATAGAACTTGTGTTGTCACAATTTATAGGTACATGCCTGAATTGATATACATAATCTTTTAATGTGTGTTTCATCCACAAGATTTTTGCACAAAAACTACCAGAAAATATGTATTCAGCTTCTGTAGTAGATAATGCAACAAAATTTTGTTTCATTCTACACCATGATACTAGTGACTTGCGTAAAAAGTGACATGTTCCAGAGGTGCTTTTTCTATCTAACTTACATCCACTGAAGTCAGCATCATAATAACTAACTAATTCAAATGATTTTCCTCTAGGATAGAATAGTACTAGATTGGGTGTATGCTTGAGGTATTTGAAAATTCTCTTTAGAACATTTAAATGAGATTCTTTAGGATTTTATTGAAAATGAGCACAAATACACACACTAAACATAATTTTAGGATGACTAGAAGTTAAGTTGAGTAAACTTCCAATCATTCGTCTATAAGTGGTTTGATCAACATATTTTTCATCTTCATCAAGATCCAACATAGAATTGGTACTCATGGGAGTGTCACTACTTTTAGTGATATCCAATCCAAAATGTTTTATAAGATCTCTAGTATATTTAATTTGAGTTAAAATAATTCCATCATTATTTTGAAAGATTTGAAATCCAAGAAATAATTTTAGTTCACCCATTATACTCATTTCAAATTTATTTTTCATAATTTTAGAAAAATCAATAGATAAAGAATTTATTGAATATACAAATATGATGTCATCTACATAGATTTGAACAACTAAAATATCATTAGAAATTCGTTTTATAAAAAGGGTATGATCATATATTCCTTTTGTAAAACCTTTGGAAATAAGAAAAGTACTTAACATATCATACCAAGATCTTGAAGCTTGTTTTAAACCATATAATGCTTTTGATAATTTAAAAATATTATTTGGAAAATAGGGGTTTATAAAACTAGTGTGTTTTCAACAAAGACATCCTCATTAATATACCCATTTAAGAATGCACTCTTAACATCCATTTGATATATTTTGAAATTCAAATGTGCAGCATAGGCAAACAACATTCTGATGGCTTCAAGTCTAGCTACTGGTGCAAAAGTCTCCTCATAGTCAATCCCTTCTTCTTGACTATATCCTTGAGAAACCAATCTAGCCTTGTTTCTAACTATGTTACCAGCTTCATCTACCTTATTTCTAAACACCCATTTAGTGCCTATTGTGAATGTGTCCATAGGTCTTTCAACAAGTTTCCAAAATTTGTTCCTTTCAAACTGATTAAGTTCTTCTTGCATAGCCATCACCCAAAATTCATTATTAATAGCATCATTAATGCTTTTAGGTTCAAGTTGTGACAAGAATACTTGATGTTTAACCTGATTTCAAATAGAAGATCTAGTTTGAGTTCCTTCGTCTAGGTATCCTACAACAACATCTAAGGGATGGTTCTTAAGAGTTCTAAAAGCTCTAGTAAAGGAGGGACTAGTGATTTCAGGTTCATTAGCAGGTTCAGGTTCTAAGGAATTTTCTGAACTGGAAGTTTTGACTGATTCTTTCACAGACTAGTTTGAGGATTTTGGATTAATGTTCAGATTAGATAGATCATCCTCTAGGTTATCTAGAATGGTTTTAGGCTCATGTGGATCTGTTTTATAAAATTTGACATGGACAGATTCTTCCACACATTTAGTTCTTTTATTGAACACTCTATAAGCTTTGCTAGATACAAACTATCCTAAAAAAATACCTTCATCACTTTAGGATGCAAATTTGTCAATATTGTATTTAGTATTAAGGATATAGAATTTTAAAACAAAAACTTTGAAGTAGTTAACCTTGGGTTTTCTATTGTTTAATAACTCATAAAGAGTCCTCTTAATAATAGGTCTGATCAACACTCTATTAATTATGTAGCATGCTGTATTGATAGCTTTAGCCCAAAAATAAATAGTCATGTCATATTCACTAAGAATTGTTCTAGAAATCTCTTACAGGGTTCTATTTCTTCTCTCTAGAACTCCATTTTGTTGAGGTGTTCTAAGGGTAGAGAAATTGTGATTATAACCATTTTGTGAGAAAAAGGATTCAAACTCTTTATTTTCAAACTCATGGCCATGATAACTTCTTAAGGATTTAATTCTAAGTCCATTAAGATTTCCTATAGACTTGGCATATTTAGTAAAATAAGAGCAGGATTCACTCTTGTTAGTCATAAAGAAGGTCCAAGTATATCTAGAAAAGTCATCTATAATAACATAAACATAGTGCTTCCCATTTAAACTAGAAACTCTAGATGGTCCAAACAAATCCATGTAAACCAGTTTGAGAGGTTGATAAGTTGACACTTCTTTCTTTGGTTTGAAGGAAACTTTGTGTTGTTTTACCTTTTTACAGGGATTACAAACTTTGTCATTTGGAAACTCAAGATTGGGTAAGTCTTTAACTAATATTTTTCTAGTTATCTTTCTTAGGGAGTGAAAATTACAGTGTCTTAGTCTCTTATGACAGATCCAAGACTCTTTATGAAATACACTTAAGCATGAATCATTTTAAGAATATAAAGAATCTAAGTTAACAGAATAAACATTTTCATTTCTTAATGCAAAAAATACTAATTCATATTTAGAATTAAAGACATTTCCGGCATCATTTTCAAATCTAACATGAAATCCATCATCACATAATTGTGAGATACTAAGAAAATTGTATTTTAATCCATCAAAAAATAGTAATTTAGAAATCGATATTGTATTAGAGTTACCAATTTAGACGAGGATAATAATATTTATTTTTGCATTGTCACAAAATGTGACATGTACTCTATATATTTTGATTAGGTTATTAAAGCATGAGTAGTCTCCTATCATGTGCCTTGAACATCCACTATTCAAGTACCATAGACTTTTATAGGAACACTTTAAGTAGATTTCCTACAAAATGATTAAGAAAAATATATTTTGGAACCCATACTTGTTTGGGTCTAGTAATATTAGTAATAAGTGCTTTAGGAACCCATATCTGCCTCATAGGTTTCCTATAAGCATTAAGTAAAGTATTTGAAAAATAAACTCTATTCGGTCCAGAAAAACTTAAAACAGTAGAATATGTACCATGAATTTAATTAGTTGATTTGTTTCCAGAACTAGAAGTAAAACTGTATGTCCTATATTTAGAGACAAAATTCAGTCTACCAAGGTTTCATTTTCTAGGTTGATAACCAATTCCAGTGTTGTATTTAGGGGAAATTTGTTTCCCTATCATTTAGGTAAGGGTATTTTTCCCATTGGTAAACTTTTTTAGTCCATTCTTCAATTGATCATTTGACATTTTTAGTTCATTGTTTTATTTGAGCAGTTGAGAATTTTTCTCCTTTTCATTTGTGAGTTCAGATTTAATAGTCATAGTAAGAGCATGCTGTTTCTTCAATGATTTATATTTGTCTTTTAGTTCATTGCATGTTTCTTCAAGCATGTTATAGTATTCAAACAATTCTTCATTAGTCACATTTTCAGAGTCACTCTCATATCTAGAATAGTATGAATTAAGTATAGGAGAATCCAGTGTTACCTCATATGTGTTTGTCATAAAACACATATTGGATTTATTATCCCGCTCATCATTTGATGTTTTGAGTCACTTGAACTATCCTTAGAGGCTCTCTTGGTTTCTTTCATTTCCTTTTTATACTTCCTATCCTTGTCCTCATATCTCTTTTTGTACTTGATATTTGGACAGTCAGCCTTGATATGTACTTTTCACTTACACTCATAGCATACAATTTCATCAGTCTTGTCACTTCATTTCCAATCGTTCTTCTAACTTCCTTTTTGGTCATATTTTCTCTTGAAGTTAGGATTTTGGAAAAATTTCTTCTTCTTTTAAAATCTTTTGAATCTTTTGGATAGTTGAGCCATCTCCTCATCACTATCGAGTGATGAATGTTCACTAAGGGAACATTCTACAGAAGCTTCCAATTTCCCTTTTTCTTTGTGTTTAGAGGTGGTGGTCTTGAATGCAAAAGATTTTCTTTTTGGTTCATCCTCCCCCCTTATTGAATTTAAGATCTTATTAATACATCATCATTTTCCCAATGAGTTATTTTATAGGTAGATTTCTGATGTCACATGATTATATAATAGAGATAAAGGTTCCCCTCCATCTGTCAGGTATACATCTGAGAATTATCATGATCTCCTTGGAAGTGACTTCTCTTCTGAGAAAAATAATTGTGTTGAAAATCTAATTGAACCTATGATAGATGTTAGAGATAGGTTCATCAATTTTCATTTTAAAGTTATCATATTTAATAGTATAAGTATTAAGTCTCATTTCTTTTACACTAGATGTTCCTTCATGTGAAACAGATAGGGTATCCCAAATTTCATGGGCAGTTTTACAAGGATAAATTCTATTGAATTCCTAATCACCTCATAAGTAGTATAAATCATTAATATCTTTTCAATTGTTATTGTTGGAAGTTTTGACAGGTTCATCCCATGTAATTCTATCAGTAGCAGGAATGTTGTATTCATTTATAATGGATGACCAAATCTCAAATCCCATACTCTCTAAGTGCATTTTCATTTTTATTTTCCATTGAGCATAGTTGGTTCCATTAAATAATGGGGGTATGTTGGTTAGAACACCTTCCAATCTATTATCCATAATAATAAAATAGGTTTAAAGAGATAGAAATTTATAATTGACTGAAATTTAAAGATCTTTAAAGTACAACTACAATCACAATTTCATGAGATTAAACAAAGTATTAATAAATGACCCTCTGATACCAAATATTGGTCAGAGTAGATTACTCAAGTGGGGGGGGGGGGTGAATTGAGTATCTATAAAAATTTCCCTTTTCAAAAGTATTTCAAAAAGGTTTCCCCAAAAGATTAAAGATGACCCAATTAATCAAGGTTATACGGTTATGAAAGTTTTACTGTTTAAATAACTTCTTAGAAGATTGATTAATTTTCAGTAATATTAATATCAGTTATTAATATTACTTTTGAATCTATTTTACTAAGACAATAAAATTATAACTTCTTTACAAGATTAACTATCAAAGTTAGTTTAGTGATTTTTGAGTTGAAAAGAAAAGAAATAAAAACAGAGAAGACTAAATTTATCAGTACAACGGATATAAAACAAGTGGTTCAGTATCAAGTTGAGACACCATCCACTCTACTTGGTTATCACCTGCCACCAAGTAGTTTATATAAATAAACTTGATGCACACCCTGGATTAGGGTAAAACAAAAGTACACATGACTTTTCAGGTCACACAAGGACCTCTTCCACAGTTCTTCGTGGGTAAAAACTACCAGGCCACACATGGACCTCTTCCACACTTATCAGTGGGTATAAACAAGAGTAAATGAATGTTTGAGTAAGGATATCTAGTATCCTTCAGTTTAATGTAGGAGATAGAGTGTGTTGCTATACAGATACAGACTCTGCTAAAAAATTAATAAAATGATACACAAAAGAGCAGTAATTTTGATATAGGTTTAGAAATGCTACGAGTGTTGATATTTGCAGCTCTGGACTTTTTAAATGAGGCAGATTCATAACTCAAGTCTTTATATAGAAAACAGAGTGTCACAAGTCAGACAGATTCGTCTTGTGTTCTTCGTGGTGTTTTATAGCGTGAAGATGTTCTAGGGATTATAGTATGCTTCATGTGTTCTTCAGCAGAGTCGGGTTTCATGATCCAATTCAAAAAAATCTTTTTTGTTATATCTCTTACTCCCACCAGCTTGTTATTTTGTATCGTGTTTTTTCCTACAAGATTTTTCCCTTTGTTTCTGGTCCATACTACTATTTTTATCTTTTAATGCATGTGTTGGAGCCGACATTTTTCATGGATATTGCACCTCATACCACTTATTTTCAGATGATATGTCTACAAAGAAACATTAATTATGTCAGTGCATTTAAAATATTCAAATATGACCGTTATAGATTAACTTTAAAGACGACAAAACATATTAGGAAACAGTGTCACAATATGTCATGGAAACGGTGTCGCCTTTACACAGTGTCTGGATTGGTCATGGTGTCTTGTTCACGATGTCTGGATGTCACAGTGTCTCATGGTCACGGTGTCTAGATGTCACGATGTCTTGTTCACGGTGTCTCATGGTCACGGTGTCTTGTTCACAGTGTGTCATGGTCACGGTGTCTTGTTCACAGTGTCTCATGGTCACGATGCCTCATGGTCACGGTGTCTCATGGTCACGGTGTCTGGTTTACTTTTCTAGAAATACATAACCAGTGGCAGACTAATGGTGTCTCAGACTTTTCAAAATAACTGTATTCAGACTTAAGAAATGATAATCATAGAATGGATTAGACTTAATCATTTGTCAAATAAGATATTATAAAAGTAAATCATGGATAGTATAAAGTAATTAAACTAAATGTAGAGAAATTAAGATATTGAATGGATCTTCTTAAAGCATGAGAATACTTAAACAATAATACACATGATTTGATATAATTTATAAGATTTAACCAGGTTGAATAGGATTTATGATCATTAAAACATGATTAGTATATGAGAAGTCTAATAGTTTCCCATACATAAAAAATTACTTAAGAATAATTTTCCTAAGTTATAAAAAAATATTAATCTATTTAATTGATTTGATGTATGTAATGTGTGTTTTGGACTGAAATTTAAATTTTAAACTAAAAAAATTAAATTTGAGTCACACTGGGAAGACCAGGTATCAGATTGAGGTCTAGTTCCTACACATCACATTGTGTCTTTTTATTCTACAATGTATTCATCATTTGGGGTTATCTAATAATATTTTTGTTTGATAACCCATAATGCTGAATGAATTGTAAAATAAAAAGAAAAGTGCATCATCATGAGTGAATCATCTGTGTCGAGTTCATGATAATAATACATGAGTGTATCATACTTGTTGAAGAATTTGTCTATAATTGTTTTTCATCTAATCATTTTTTTCTCCTAATAGAGCTAAAAATGGTTGAATAAATTAAAATTATAGGGGAATCCATTTCTTCATAATCTTTTTGAAAAATAAAAATTAAGTATTATATAAAAATGGTTATAAAATTAACTAAAATAAGTAAATAAAATGATGAGAAAATTAACTAAATAAGTAGTAGGTATTCACCTCTTCATGATATTTGTATACATTCTTTTACGACTCATTATTCACATTTGTTTCTAAAAAATATATTTCTTATTTTGAATATGAGGATTTTCGATAGTCCTGTTAATACTGGAAAAATTTAAGTAAACAATGGATTAATAAATATTTTAAATGAAATGGTAATTATCATCAGAAATACATATTTGGGATGAAAGTTTGTTGGTGTAATATTAAATCTTTCATAAATTTAGAACCATGATAACCACTATATTTTTAATTAGTTTATTTTAGGAACTATAAAAAAGATGATAAAAATAAGTAATTTGTTTTGATATTTGTTTTGACAGTGAAATATTATTATATATACTATAATACTTTTCAGTTTTATAATTGGATAGGCTTTTTGTGCTTACATACTATCCTTATTCCATGGTTTTGATGATATTTAAACATTTACCTATCATAAATGTTTTTCATTTAAACATAATATAAATGCATAAACTAAAATTTATTCTTAAAATGTTATATGTAGTGTATGAAAAATTGATAAACTTTATCACATGTTGTTAGTTTGTTGGGTATCCATGCATTGAATCCAGAAAATAAATATTTAGAGTATCTAAATTGACAGTAATGAGTAACTAATTATACCTAAAAAACAAAAATGAATAAGAAATTAAAGGAATTAAAATGTTTTTTATATGATTAAATTGGATAGTTTTACCCCTACATCATGTGTATTAATAATATTATATCATTTATATGTTTTCTTTCAAACATTGTGGACAATGTTTCCATTATTTATTCATATTTATTTGGTTCTAATTATAATAGTCGTGTATAAGGGATGTGAGGACTGATGATTCAAAATTTCTATTCACAGGTTTTACCTTCAAATAGTATTGATTTATATTCCTAAAAAATCTGAATAATATTTTGTCATAATTAATATAGTATATTATCTATTGAAAAAAAATCTTATAAGTGTGAACTTATACATTCATGATTGAGGATTTTATTTACATTCTCAAGACCAAGATAGACTATAATGGCCTCACTATACATCAGTTCTTCAAAATAAATTATGGGCGTATCACCAATTTTTAACATTGTATCCCCATGAACCATTAATGCTAGTAAATACATATGGTAAAAAGGTATGGAAAAAGTACTTTCTAAAGAAATTTTTGATTGGTTAGTTGATAATTTAGATAATTTGATTTAACTTTTGTTTCACACCTTTCCCTTTATCTGTATATAATAAAATTCATTGGTTTAGGATTTCATTCATTACTTGTTTAAGGTTTTGAATAAAAAATAAATTAGAAAGGAATACCTCCTTATCGACATGTATTTTTACAAGATAAAATAACCATGCAATGAAAGTTCCAATATCAATATTGACATTATGAATATCCACATCATCAAGTTGAATAGGTAGATTGGTGCTTGACTCGTGAGCTACATAAATCAACACTCTCACATGACCTATTGGAAGTTTTTTTGCATATAATATCTCTTTGTATATTGTACATACTACCTCTCATAATAAGATGATGGGTGGGTGATTATATATATAAATCAAAATCATTTTCACCCTATAGAATAATAGTATAGGAAAGGTATCAGTGTCTTACTAGTTTACATTTCACTGAAAAAATGATGAAAAAATTGACCACCTCTTATAAAAAATCCGTTAAAGGAGAATGAATCACCTCAAACTTGGTGAGGGTGGGGGAAGGATCTTCGCATAATGGCGGTTTTTGTGTTTTTTATTCTCTTTGATTCCATTTCATATCATTTTATAAAAAATCAGAATACCAATTAATTTTTTCTTTTAGAGAAGTTAATCATTCATATATCTCTTCCATTTTTTATATTTATCCCCCTGTTCATTTCTTTTCTCAAAATATATTCAGGATGACACCCCAAAATATACACCTCTGACATGACCATACCATTATGGCTTCTTCCAGGCCACTGATTGTAGCTATTCATCAGGTACAACTGATGATGATTCTTGTGTCTAAGTAAAAAAATATAGGAAAATAAGTAATCATTATTATGTAATAGTAATTCAAAGAAAACCAAATTTTTAATATTTCATAATTAAACATGTATCTCATATTTTTTGTGATTTTATCTGTTAGTATTCCGTATTTATTTACACAAGGATCCTTTCATAGCACATGACATGGTAAGGAAGTGGGTTCTGATTTTAGTTCATCAATATGTATATAAAAACGGACCATAATTATGTTGGTGATTCATGTCACATAAAAGTATTACTATACATTTAAAATCTCACACAATTGTTTTCAAGTAAAGTGTTCCCCATCTTTACTTTATGGTAGGGTCACATTTGTTTTTCTAAAAATTGCTTATTTTAACCACTCATTTGAAATTTCATAAATTAATAATTATTAATCATAGTGATTAATGAATGTATTTTAAAGAAATGTATTACCTGTCAAAATGTACCTAAAAATATGTCTCCTCATGATGACTAAGAAACACATCCCATGCTCGTTGGTTTATTAAGTGTGTATAAATCTATGGTGGTTGAGAGATTATTTTCCCTTTAGTATCTTTGAGAAGATAATTCAAAAGAATTGTTTGAAGGACTCTATGAGACTTTCTAGTAAGCATTAATACCAATTTCATTAACCAGTCATCAACAATAAATTCACTTCTAAAAGAAATAATGAATATTAAATAAATTTTTCATTATTTGTTTTAGTAAAATAATGAAATTATATCATAATTTTACCCTAAAATATTACCAAATTAGTGTCTTAAGAACATGATAAACATTTTTCCACAAATATAAATCAACAGAAACATGCATTTAAGTGGCGAGAACAATGTCAATATTGGAAATGACCTTATTGAGGTTAACATGATGGCCATATGTATTCCATCTAGCCTCAAATTTGACGAATTTTTTTTATCACCATAATAATTTTTGGTTACAGCATCATGCTATGAAACTTCTATATTTTTTGGGATACAGGTTATTCTTCGCCTTCTATTTCCTTGGAATTTAAAGAAGCTTGTTGTTCCTTTACAATTAAAGTATCAAAATTTTGAGAAACTTATTTTTCCTCTGCATTGAGAGCATCGATATGTGTAGAATTCATTATTTACAGATATGGTTGAACATTAAATTTTTATTATGTAAATGTAGTAGTGAATGGATAATAATACGAGGTAACATAATGTATATTACAAAAAAAATTCAACATGATTATTGAAATTAGTTTTTTTAATGCTGAAGTTATTTAAACCCTTTACTGAGTATCTAAATCCCCTCATTATGGTCTCATCTAAGATATAATACCCTGTTTATATTGGGACCAATACGAAATGATTGCAATGAATCAATAAAAGGGTAATCGTTAGTTGAATTGACATCTAACCCTTTAGTGTTCTTGGTCAATAACAGAACAATTGAAAACCTTTGATTTGAAGGATTTGGAAAATAAAATACCTATATCAACTATGATTCCATTATAAAAGGTTCAAATTTATACAATTCCGTACTGAAATCAATTTTCATGAATCCCAACCCATATATTTTAACTACACTCATGTTATCAACACACATTAATTTAAAAATAATCACTTATAATGTTGTATAATCTAACTCAAATATTTGTTTGATGATACTAAATTATAAAAAATTCACATAAATTATATTTCTGTCTTTAGTACCAGATACATGCATCACTTCATCTATAAGTGTAACTCCATTATTTTTCATGGTACCACATTCATCGTGTTCGTTTAAATTGGATATATAAACATTAATTACAAAACCATTATAAGATAATATATGTACACTTGGTACTCTAGATATCCATCAATTTGTTTTCTAAAATTGAACATGGATTTGAAATTATATCCTTAAAAATACAGACTTCAAATATTCATATAAACTATTTATTATGTGTCTTTAATATCCAACTTTTATCCCTTGATGGATTAAAATGAATAATAATTTATTTAATGGTTTGAACATATGTGAAAACATATAAAATGTTATGAAAAATGTAAAGGAAAGGCTACTGCCGATCTATAATAGTAATTGTGACAACATCTATTCTGAAAATTTCTTGACCCACAAGTTTCCTAATGTGTTGATATTTTGGTAGACCAATGATTTCCACACTAGATAGGCAGTAGATACATAATTCAATGGAACGTCAACAAAATATCACTCCAAAATACAACCTTCTAAATAAATTGAATTTTTTACATACCCTTTCAAAATATTTATATAATGTTTAATGGGTTAAATCAATCTATAATGTACATGACCGCATTGACAAATCTCTCTAACCAAGTAAACCATAAAGTGAACCATCATATCAAATAATGAAGGTGGGAATATCATCTATAATTCACATTATATGATAGTAATGTCCTTTTTCATAGTTGGTATTTTTTTTAGGTTCTATAGGTTTGCTGCATATATCTTTAAAAAATAAACAGATCATTGTTAATGTATAATGTACAATCTTGGGGAAAATGCAACATAAATCTACATGCATTAGATCTTGCATAAAAACACATAAGTCATGTGATTTTAGAACCATTAAATTTAAATCAGTAATTGACGTTTTATTCTTTATATTTGATGAATATCCATATAGAACCTTTATATCATTAAAGAAGTTTCAAATCTAATATCTCTCTTTTCTGGAAAGATTATAAGAATATGGAGGAAGAAAAGTCCATTTTTTACCCTTCACTAAAGCCAAAATTTCCCATATCACCTTGTAAATCATATAAAACCTATCCTAAATAACACACTTTGTTTTTCAGGGGCACATTTAGTAACATTCCAATGAAAATATCATATACATGTTTTCCACATACATGACATTAAGAAAGTCTATGATGTAAAAACCAACTTTTTATCAAAAAAAATTTCAAAGTTTTTTTTAAAAAATGGTTTCTATATGTTATATTTTACAAAATAATTAATCAAATTTCAGTGCATATAGTGTTGTAACTTCTTTTGAAATTCCATCAAATGATTTCATCCATGATGGATATTTATTTCACAGGCAATAAATCTGTGATTTCCTAGAAATATAGTCTTTATTGAATGTTTCAACCTAATTGAGTGTGTACCTTTTTCCCAAATAGGAAACATTTGAGTTACTTTAATGAAATATCCTAAAAAAATTCCATAATAAGGAAATTAATTTATTTTACCTTACAAAATGGATCTAAAAGTGAAATTTTTATTTTTTAAGAATCGTACAACGAAACACTTGAATCCCATAATATTTTCAAATTTTTGATCAATGGAGAAAAATAAACATCAATATAATTAACTAGTTGTTTTATTATTTATATAAGCAGAGATAACATAATGTAATTTTGCTTTATACATAACCATGGTGGAAAGTTATAATTCTACAAGAATACTATCCATGTACTGTAAGTTATACTTTGAAGAAAATAATGATTCAGTCCATATGTAGATAACACAAATAAAGTTTTCCGACTCATTCCAAAATGCAGGACACTCAGTAGAAATTTTCTTCCACTAAGGATATTCTTTTGGATAATGAAGTTTCCCATATTTATTTCTTATATATTAATTCCACATCAATTTCCTTGCATCATCCTTACTTCCATATAGGCACCTAAACCTTAGAATGATTGGAAAGTACCATAAATTTTCACAGGACATGATTCATCATTTTTTTATATCAAGACACAACAAAATTTGGGAATTTTCAAGTGATTTTTAGTCCTTCATAAATATAATAACATAATTTTTACAAGAAATATATATTTTAGATATCATACCCATTGAATTTAGTATACATTTAACATCATATGTTCAACAAGGAATCTTATTATCTTCTGGAATCATATCACTCAAGAGACAAAATTGTTTAGTAAAGATATCATCACTCCATATATTTCTCTATTTTTATATTATATAGCTTTATTATGGATGAAAATGATATAAATTTAGTATAACCATCATACAATTTAATCTTTATACAACTCTTTAACATCTCAAACAATTTTGGATAATCACGATGTAAGACCCAAAAATTTTAAAATATAGAAATTATATTTGATAACATATATGACATGAAACATCAAGAGTATAAGGGAATATAAAATCCATAAATTTTATGATATATTTTCCATTTTAAATAAATTTAATACATTCTATTACTTGTAATTCATGCAATAATGACTTTCTTCGATGTCTTACGTTACTCGCAAGACCAAGTTTTACAAAAAACTATTAATATTATTATTTAAAAAAAAATTATCTCCCAACATTTAAATCGGTTGTTATGAATATTATTAACTAAATTATAAAAATATAAGGTTGAAAATATTGGTTACAAATTAATTATAAATGAAAATAAAAACTAATTTAATATAAAGAAATGTTTTTATAAAAAGCCATTTTTATGCGACTAAATAAATTTTATCCTAATAAATTAAATTAATTTCTATTAGTGGAATATATTAATAAAATTTATATATTATATATTCAATAAAATGGTTTTAAATTCATCCAACTAATTTTATATTCATAATATAATAAAAAAAAATCCAATTTTACGCATAAAAAGATAGATTTTTTAAGGTAGTTTTGTCACATTTTAATGGTTAAATTAATTTAAAACTAAATTTTGGAACTTTTATAAATTATATATGAAAAATAAACATCATTTTTGAAATATTAATTTCAAAATTATCTTATGATGAAGTTTTTTATTTTTCTAAGAAGTTTCATTTTTTGATGAGTAGTGAACAATACTGAATTTTAATTAAAAAATGACTTTTCATATAAATAATTTATATTTATAAATTATATTTTTAATCAGGTTTAAAGTGAAAATAGTTAAATTATAAATTTATTTATATAATTTAGTTTATTTGAGTAATTTTTACATTTAATTTAGATATAAAATTTTAGTAAACTTTTGAACATTTTCACTTTAAAAACTCGCTTTCGCATCCTGTTTCCGGAAATAATTTTAAATTAAATTTTCACACTTATGTGGTTACAATTTGAAAAAATATATTCAATATTTGGAATCATAATAATTAATAATTTCTAGTAATTCCAGATTAAATTTTTACCAATTAAATTAGTGAAAGTAGTCAAAATTAATTATAACGATTGAGAGAAAAATGAGTTTACCAAGGGACTAAAATTTAATGTTAAGGGGATAAATGAATTATAAACTTTTCCAAAACACATTGGATGGACATATTTATACTTAATAAATTATATTATCTAGTTTTCTAATTATTTTATACACTTTATGTGGAAAAAACATGGGTCTAATTCCCACTTTCAAAAATTTACAAGTTTTCCACTCACCACACTTATAAAAGGCCTCCCCCTATCCCACTCTTCACACCTATAGAACTTCTTAGTTCCATACAATAACTTCTAAATTCATTCCCAATAATTCCTCCCCTAATACTATAATAATTATCTTATCATTAAATCTAATATAGTAATGCATTAGTGAAAACTTAAGGAAGATACCTAAAGAAGAGGTAATGTTCTTCTAAAATCATTTTCATTTTATTTCCTTCTCAACATCCTTAAATTTATATTATATAAGGATTATATGATAACCTAAGTATCTTAAATATATTTATATGTTGTTTTTTTAAGGTTAAAATCTACAAATTCAGACACTTCTATCAAATCGGATACACAATCATCATTCATGTACTGCCTTACAAACTGATGTCGTTCGTTCTTCCACTACTAACTTTCAAGGTCAGGAATAATGATTCACATACTATTTTTATATTATATATATGTTTTTTATTATTTATTTATTCTCATTTAATTATTATATAACACATACCTTCATCCTTTCCATTTTTTTGGAATACGATAACATCGTTCATGTATACAACGGACTACCACCTCGTGAAGTGATGTGATTAATTCACGCTTTACATATAACATTTTAAGGAGGGTTTTAGTAAAAAATATACGGCGTCTATTACATTAAAATGATACTTTAAGTATAATATATATATATATATATAATTTACTTTTCTTTCTTTCAATATAATAAGAAAATTGAAACAACGTTCATGCGTATGTACAGTCTACCATCTCCATAAACAGTGTATTTCATTTCCTATCACCAAATTTTATGGATTACTATAGATTAATATATACAAAATATATATGAAATTTAAACAATGGTTTGAAATTTTTATATTATTAAATAATTTTCTAAGTAATAGGAATAAAAAAATAAGTGAAAACATACTAAAAAACAAGGCAATTAACACAAGAAATAATGAAAACAATGAATGATTATTAACAAACGGGTGAAAATATGTTATAAAAGGATTATATATGATATTTTAAATATTAATATGGTTATTTTATAAGTTAATAACATAAATAAAACCATTATAGACGAGGTTAAATTGTGTTTAACTAAAATGTTGTGTAAGGTGAGAAATTTCGTCTCAATTTACATTCTATTGAGACTTATTTGTTATTAAGTACCAAGTCACTTTTATGTGGTGTATATACTACCAATTTGGCATGTAATATCATGAATAATTAATTATTTATGTTAATTTAAGTTTCAATTTGAATCATTTCATCCTATTGAAATTTATTTGAAAATTACCAAGTGATGAAAGTTATTTTGAAATCTCACTTTATTTTGTGATTGTTAACTTTCTCTTGAAACAATCCATTTATTGTTATCATTTTTTATTAGATATTTAATTTATATTAAATATAAATATTATTGGGAGATGGATAAGATTATTTTCTAAATATTATACCAATTTTACATATGTTTATTACTTGTAATTTTATTTTATTAACTAGGAAAATATTGATAAATCCACATATTTTACTCTATAGATTTTTGATAAGGCATATTGTTCATGAATTAAATTTATTATTATATATATGTGGAATGATTTTTAATAGTAGTAATGGGTGGGGCCTAGAAATTATATAGGCCCTCTATGTATTGAAATATTTCATGAGAAAAATAAGTTGGCCAAATTAAACAGGTTTCTACTTGAAGTTTTCAATCATCTTGCGAAAGGTATTTACGGTATAAGTTTTCATGTGATGGAGACATGACGTCTAATAATTTTTCATTAACTTCATTGATAATTTACTTATTATTATTATTATTTATCAATGTAATTTTTTCTTTTAAATTATCTATGGATTCATTTCATTATTAGTTTATTAAGTAAATGGAATATATTTTAGTTATTTACCTTGCCATATTGATTATTCCTTATACAATTATTTAAATGGAAAGTGTGTTTAGTTATCAACATTTCCATATTGATTATTCTTATTGATTAATGATATATTCCACTATATTTAACCCTTACTGATCATTTGAGATCAATTATATTTTTTCCTTTCCCTAGGTTATGAAGAAGATATATTTGAATGAGTTTCAAATGATGAAATTTATTAGATTTTATTATATATTATGTGTTAATTTCTATTACCAATGTAAAATAAGTATCATTTATGTAATCTAGTTTTCCAAAAACTAATAAAATATCCAGTCCTTTAGGATTTTAATCTTGTATCTATGAAGATTTAATGATAGCTGGCACCTAATTTGGTCTTCTAGAGATAGGGTCATTACAATTGGTATCAGAGGAAGTTTAGTAGAAACCTTGGAAACTAGATTTAAGAAATATAGATTAGGGTACATAACCCTTAGATATAATTTTAGGATAATTATATAATAACATCCTAAAGTTTTTGTAAGGTAGAGATCATGTGGGTATTCCTATAAATAAATCCCTATCTAGATAATACAAGTGGTCATTATTATGGAATAGATGTATCTAGGGATAATAAACCCAAAAAAGACATGTCAGTCTTGACTCTTACATAACTTGGTGCACTACAACGAGCCTAACCATGCAACTGGGTTGACAATACCAGGGTATATGCTTATGATAATTGACAATTTCTTTACAGACCATTATGAAGGATTTAAAAGTAAGGATATACCCAAAGAAACCATGTTTATGATTATGAGATTAGTTATGGATTTTTTTCAATTTATGATAATTATTTCACTAGGTTTGATATTATAAATTTTGTTTCATAATGATATGACCTATATACTTTAATTAATTATTTATAAACGGCTCCTTATAAAAGGAATGAGAAGCTAACCAATGCACATGATCAAACGAGTAAAAGGAATAATATATTTTATGGTATTAAGCCAATATCTTGAAGGGAATAAGTCTCTAAAAAATTATAATTATATGAGAACATAGTATCATATGATAAAAAGAGATAGAAGGAATTATCAAAGTATTATGGATTTGAAATGGATCAAGAGAAGAAGAGTATGGAAGATAAAAAGATGGATAAAGGGAAGAATGGAGAGAAGTATTTTCCCACATGTGATAATTATGGAAGGAAACACCTTGGTAAATTATTAATAGGAAAATGAGTTTGATTTATGTGTGGAGAAAAAGGCCACCATGCTCATTATTTTAGGGGAAAGAAATAATTTTCCAATTTTCAATGCTTCAACTGTAAGGATATGGGACATTCTGAAAATGAATTCCCCAAGTGTCAAGGTAATATAACATAGAATAAGAAAAGGAATCAAGGTTAATCTTATATTATCACTACCAATGAAGATGGATGATTAATGTGATAATGTTTGGATTCAATAATCATGTTATTTTTTTGATAAAAAATATCCTGGTTATTAGAATTATGAACTCTATAAGGATTGTACTATAATAAATCTTCATTAAGAATTTGAAAGAATATGTTGAATAGTACTGATAACCAAGAAAAATAATTCAGTGACAATTTGGAATTCTTGGATAACATATGATTGAGGATAAGACAACCCTTAATATGTTTCTGGACTTTAGATAATGATCATTAGATAAAGATATGATTGATATGGATAAGTTAAATATGATATTACTGACTACCTTAGAAAGAATTAATGATTTTTGGACAAAGTGGACTATACTATCATTGATGGAGTTTAAATTTTTTTTGTATTTAAGGAATATATCCAATAACCTATGTTTTACATAAGGAATAAAGAAGCATGTATGTTTTTAATAAAGTTTTATGGTAATTCTTGTTATTATAATGTTTCAAGAGAATAAATGATAAAGGTATTCACATGTTTGATATGTGATGATTTAGATTTACTTCATGTTGTTTGGATTAATGATAAGTTCACTTTCCAAATTTAGTGACCTTTTAATGTTTTGAATATTAATATCTTGTAAGGGACATATGGTTAACCATTTATGAAATAGTTTAAGTTAATAATTGGACAAGGTTTTAGAGATTAATGTATTTCTTTACTATATGATGCAACCTGTACTAAGATATAAAGTAGAAATTGTTCAAGGCACAAACAAAGGATAGGATTGTGTTTATGAAATAGGAACATATCAAGTAAGTATATTTCCTTATATTCTTATAGAATGAAATAATTCCTTAACTCTAGGAAAAATGGTATTGGAATAAAAATATTTTCATATCTTCATCATTTTTAAAATTATAATGACCTTATTCACACCATTTTGGTTTATGATTTTCTATTCATTAACCTTCTCTAGATCCCCCAATTTCTTGTGACCAATGTTCTCTATCAATATCTATCAGTATTTTTGTGTTAGTTTTCTCTTCCATTCCCATGTTTTCACTTCCCACCTATGTTATCCCATCTAAAAACCTAGTTATGTGATTATTCCAGATGAAATTTTTTACTTTACTTTATCTCTTATTAAAGCGATATTTTATTTTCTATTTTATAATGTGTGTTTTTCAATAATTGTATTTCCAAATTTCAAAACCATTATTTCCAAGATAAATTTTAAATTTTGAAGATAAAATTTATTTATGGTTGGGAGAATATAACACACCAAAATTTTAAAATATGGAAATCATATTTGATAGCATGTATGACACAAAAAATAAAGCGTATAAGGTAATATAACATATTGAAACATTATGATATATTTTTCAATGACCCACACTTTATAAATGATACTTTCTTCCTAAATAAATGTTTTTTATATATTATATTATACACATACAAAATACAGAGGAACCAATAATACCTTATCTCTTTTAAAAATGATCATTATATTATTCATTTATGAAACCAATAAAAATTGAAAACATTACAACTGTAAAAAAAATATAATATAGAATAAATAAATTAAAAAATATGGATCTCCCCAATCTGTTAGAATCATCACCCCCATGAACAACACTATATAAATGAAACAAAATATTAGTAAACCAATCAACAACTTAAGCAATGAAAATATAATATTAGGAGAAATTGTATTGAATTTTGTGTGGAGGAATGAAGTGGTATTGATAGGGTATAAAGGGAAATTTTACTGTTGGGATTTGACCATGATATGACCATTGGTAAAATATGATTTTAGGTCAAATATAACCGTTGGTTAAATATGACCGTCAATCAAATATGACCATCAGTCAAATATCACCATCGGTAAAATATAATCATCAGTAAAATATTACCATTGGAAACTAAACCCTTTCTTGATAATTTTACCATTATAATTAGTATTTATAAGTACTAATGAAAAAGTTTAATTGTTGTAGAAAATAGAAATGATGAACTCAACTAGTAGCGTCATGCCTTTTGAAGCCCATTTGTTAGAACTTGTGAGGGAGGAAGAATTATTGAGGTTTTACCTTGACTAATCGCAACCAAAGATTGAATAGTGAAGATTTAATGAAATTGACAACAAGATAAGTTCAAGTTAGTGGAGATTACCACTCGGTCGATGTTAGTCGAGCCACCCATTAAAACCACCACCATTACACACCTTACCCTTTGGGAGTATGTAGGTGTAATAATTGGTTACGTGTTTAGGAATTATCTATATAAAGTGTAATTTTCTTTTTATAAATAAAATTTTTATTAAATAAATTCCCTTAAATAATATTTTCTCTTAATAAAATATTTTCTTAATTGAGACAAATCTGATAAATTGATTTCTAGACACAAATCAAAAATAATTTTATTTTTTAAAAAATATATAAATTTTTATATAAATTGAGGTACTCTAAATAATAGTTTTTTAATAAAATATAATTTTATAAAACTATTATTTAAAAATAAAAGATTTAATAATTTTATAATGTCATAGGAAATTTTTATAAGTATCAGAAATTTAAATATGCCTTAAAAATGATATTTTTAAATAAATAAGGTTTTTTATATTTAAAAGTTAAAATTATCATAATTACATAAGTTTTATTAAAAATTTTGAGTTATTTTTGAAATAATGACATCAAAATTAGGTTAGGGTGAATTTATGATAATTTTTTAAATTACATTTTTTTCCATGAATCGTAAAAATATAGTTTTGGGTTATGAGTAGGTTTTATGACTTCATAATTATTTCATAATGATTTAATAGTTAATTAACAATAATAAAAGACCAAAAATATTTTATTTTATTAATATTATGTATTTTAATATATTTTAATAAATTTACAAACCTATAGTGACATTTCAAAGTCTAAAATAAAAAATTTAATTTTAAAAACACTAATTTGTGGAAAATATACTTTTGCATGGAAAAATAAGTATTTCAAAATAGAGGTTGGATCTAATGGATTAAAATATCATTAATAATGACTCAAATATCCAAAAACATGAGTAAAAACCTTGGGTAATATTATGGTTTTTCATTTTCCACAACCTAGATTTCAATGGCGTATATTTTAAAATTATTAAACAATTCCTCTACTTTTTCTATAAATAACCAATAATTTCCCCATTTAAATTCACTCCCAATAAATCATCCACGAATTTATGGTGTTTTTATTCCCAAGGATCCCCTAAGGATTCCTAAATCCCCTAATGTTCCAACCTCAAGTTTTAGGAATAACTCTTCAAGGTAAAGGAAATCTCCACATCTCATTCCATTAAAGTTCCATTTTTTGCGTTCCATGTCTTCTAATTTACAAAAGTAGTTCTTTTTCTCCACATTATTTTGTTAAATTACTATAATAATAGTATTTTATCAATATTTGACCTTCATTCCCCCTAATTTTACCCCTTTCTTAAACCATGTTTTATACCCATCATACTGCCAAATTTACTTCTTAGAATTTTATCTTTTACTTAAGAAATTATCTTTTATTTTCATTTTGTGAATAACATAACATATTACATTTTTAATGGGTATTAAAATAGTTGTAATAATTGTTTATATATTTTAGGATTTACATATATGAAACCCATATTTCATTTTCATGGGTTAAAAATAATGTAATGATCATATACTTAAGTAATTTTTTATTCCATGATCTTGATAAGAAACTCCTTATTTATTATTTACGAGTTATTAATGAAAAGATTCATTACGATCCACATGGATCACATTAATTAAAACATATAAAGGATGTTCTTTTATAGATCTATAATGAATTGGGTAAATAATTTAATCTCTAGAGATAACATGTTTTACAATACATTGATGAATATCCTTGATAATTTTCATTTACAACACCCTGGAGATATGCTTATGATTGTATCCTTTAAATTTTGTAGCCACATTTCCATGTTATGATACATGTTATTATTATTATTATATACCTCTTGTTCATTATTTATTATTATAATTCGTGTTCTAAATTATATGTCTCATGATCACATACTTTTTGTCACCCATAGTTATTCCATTACTCAGCCCAATGCTCATCATTTTTCATTTGATAGATATCCCAAAGATATAAGATGTAGTAAAATTAAATTATGGTGAACCTGTGAATATTTCTTTTAATGTGTATTTAGATGAATGTTTTATGTTATCATGTATTATATACATTATTTCCATGAAACTAAACTTTAAAATATCATATGTTTTTTCCATTTAATGAAATGTTATGTAATAAAAAGGAAGGTTTTCATAGTTGTTATCAATGGATGGTTTAGTTATTTTTGGAATACAGGACTTAATTTTTTTGGAATATCCACAAGTACAAGTATAAATAGAGTAAAACATACTCATATTTTGGTGATTATTAAGTAAGTGGTTTCTATGAAAATACATCCCTATCTGGATATAGCAAGTGGATGTGGCTTTGGAACATATATACCTAGGAGTAACACCTAAAAACAATGCATTGAGATAGAATAATTTGGGAACAGGTACATGAAAACAATCATTTAACAAACATGGTTTGACACTCCCAAGGGATATGTTTAGTTAATAACAATATTTTTATGAACCATTATGAAGGATATATAGAAAATGGAATTAGAGGATATTAATAACATATTTAAATATTATGTTTTAAGACATAAAATACCTTTAGAATTACAAGATTAATAAAAGTAACACATTTATCAATATGGTTTTATTATTTCAAAAAAAGATGGTAAATAGGAAGAACCACGTAAATTATGAGTATAATGTATGAAGAGCTAATGAAATTCCAATGGAATTCAGAATATAAAACATCATGAGGATAATGAATACAATAAACCGAGTTATGAACAGTAACTTGAATCAAGTTGAGAGATCAGACTAACCGCGAAGGGAACAACATTCTATTGAGTCCTTTATGCATCAACAACCATATTCTTTTAGAGGATCTACCAACCCATTGATTTTGAAACAATGGATAAGGTTTATATAAATGATCTTTTTTGTACTCTACTATTTAGAGTAAGATAATTTTACCCTAGAAGTATACTACTTAGAAGTATATGTTGATTAGTGGTGGAAACTAATTAAAACTTGAAACCAATAAGGGAGATTGATGCTATGGAGTGGGAAGAGTTCATGGAAATATTTTGGAATAAATATTTTACCCATTCAATGCAAACAAAAATGGAGAAGGAATTCCTAGAGATGTGTAGAAGGGGAATGAATAAGTGGGAATATATGAGATTAAATTTATTATACTTGCATGATACACCTCTAGATTTGTTATGGATCATAAGGGAAAGGTTGATAGATTATTTTGTGGGATGATATCCGATCTGAAGAGGAATATAGAAAATAGAGACTATGAAAGATTTGAGGATATAGTGTGGAGTGATATGAAGGGTGAATTAGAGTTTGGAGAAATAAAGTGGTTTCATAAGATGAATGAATGGAAGAGATAAGTGAAGCCAAACTCCTGGAACAACTTTTATCACAAAATAGGAGGAAATAAAGTGAAACATTCAATTCACAACAAATATGGGAATAATAATTCAGTGAACTACTTCATTGGGAGTGGAAAGTGTTAAAAATGTGGAAGTGATGGGAATATATCTCAGAACTATCATGATGAGGTGAATATTCAACTTCTCACCACTAACGATAAATGACAGATAGTGGTGGTCCAGTGAAAGTTCAATTCCTCAGGTGTGGAAAACTTGAGGAAATTTTCCAATCAATTTCTAAATTTAAAGATAACGGAGGGAAACCACCATCGACCTCAACATAGGCCAAGGGATCAAGGTCAGTCATTTTATATCATGATGGATGAAGTGTATTCTCTAAATGATGTGGTGGAAGGTAAACTCATTATTTTCTCAAATCTAGAAAGTAATTTATTTTATTCTGGTTCTACACATTCATTTATTTCATACATGTTTGTGAAGAATATAGAATCAATCCTTGATCTTATAGAAGTAAAGTTATCCATTAAGACTCATGGATGGATTATCCTAGCATCAATATTGTATAGAAACTATAATATTAACTTTTTCAAGTAAAATACCATTGTTAATCTAGTATTCCTTCCTATGGTAGAATTCAACACTATACTAGGGATGGAATGGCTCTCAAAGTATAATGATAAAATAAAATTTTGAAGTAATGAAGTTTTAGTAGTCTTGAATGAAAAAAATACATTTATTTTAAAATTATAGATATCTTGACATAATATATTTCAATAAGAACCTCCCATAGCATTATTTATGGAGTTAATCAGTAAAGTGGGATAAGGAAATGAAAGTATAAAGATAGATAATGTTCCCATGATTCAGGAATACATTGAATTATTTCTTGAAGAGTTACCTAGACCTCCCCTAGAAAGTGATTTATATTTCTACGTTGAACTCATACATGGATCCAAGCTGATACTAAAGACTCCATATAGAATGGAAAATGTAGAGTTAGAGGGATTAAAGAAAAAACATAAATATCTATCAAAGAAGGGATTTATCTAACCAATTGTGTCTCCATGGGGAGAAATTGTTCTCTTTGTAAAGAATAATGATGGATCAATGTGGATATGCATCGATTATAGAGAACTTAAAATGATCACATTGAAGAACAAATACCCCCTCCCAAGGATTGAGGATTTATTTGACCAACTTCATGGGGATCAATTATTCTCTAAGAATGAACTTTGATATGGTCATAATAAATTGGGGGAAAAGAAAGAATATATTCTAAAAAATCATTTTGAAGAACATATAAACATTATGATTTTGTTTTTATGGCCTTAAACTTTAGCAATTCGTGTAAAGACCTGGAAATACCATGGATTGTTTTTCTTAAATGCATGGAAATTTTACGAGACCACAAAAACTAATGGCGCATGATTCTGAGGCCCGATGTGCCTGAAGTAAATTTCTGAAGTTTTGTTCAGGTAAGTTCAGTAAACATATGAGCGGGATTTTATAACTTTTGAACCGGTGGTAGGAATTGAAATCTGAGGGCACCGTTGAACTCATAGCGCTAGTATTCGCTTAAGAAGGCTTTCACCTCGACGAAAGATGGTCGAGAATGAAAGTTAGTTTTTGGGTTTTATGTGGGAATAATATAATAAATTAAGTGCTTGTCTTAATTTATTTTTAGTAGGTTAAAACCTCTAAGAGGAGGTTGGAGGGGGGAACCACACCTTAACCTCCCATGAGAGGTTATGGTGGTGGGGCCCACCTGAGGTCTAAACACCTCTTCTTAATTAATTTGGTGGGGACCGCCTGATTTGGAAGCCTCTAGAACTTCCCTCATTAATGAGGGGGAGCCTCTTGATCTCCTCTATAATTAATGGTGCCAACCCACCCCATTTAATTAATTAATCCTCTTCAATTAATTAAATGCCTCATTTTCAATTTATGCCAACGAACATAAAAGACCACAAAATCTATTATTTTGGGGGGGGGATATTCATTTGTTGGAAAGAAGGATTGAGGAGAAGATTAGCTCTGGGAGATAGAACACCAACAAGGAAAGGCTCTCTGATGAAGAACGCAAACCTTATTCACCCTTTTTCCTTAGGATTTCCTCCTAAATCGGGACATCCTCACCTATGACGAACGACATCTATACTTCCTCCTCGTCACCACCAATGAACGATATGAGGTAGGGGTGTGTTTTTTATTTGAGAAAAGTTGATTATTCCTTCCATGATCTTTTCTCTTGACCCTCTTGCTACCAAACTAACGCAGAAGGACCGTGCCAAACGAACACGACCTGATTCCTCCACCATTCTTGTGAATGTTTGGTGTGTTCTTCGCATTCTTAATGAGTGATGAAAAAAGGATCGTTGCGAGTTCTTTGTGTGATGCAATGATCCCAAATTGAAGACCCAACATAATAATGACCTAGAAGAGGTGTGACGATGATAGCGTGAGACAGATTAGATCCGAACGGGAAGGATCGTTCCTTGACCGTTCTTTGAGCGGGTGAATCAAATCGTGTTTTTGGAGCCGATCGGTGGCCTAAAACCACCGGAGATGACTACGGGACATTGGAGAGACCTAGTATCTGAAGTTTAATGATGAAAGGACCATAAGAATGAAGAACAGACTTCACAGAAGGCGTACTGGCCGGAGGTGCCGTTTCTAAAAAAATTCTAGAATACACGACGTGTACTTCTGACGAACACGCCGTGTAGTAAGAGAATTCTGTGGCTTGAGTTTTGGACGTTGGAAAAGTAACACACGACATGTGATCCCGGTCACACAATGTGTATTCTCTGTGCAGAATGGTAGAAGCGGCTTCACGAGGCTTGGTGTGTATTCAGGGAAATACATAAACACATGCAGAATTACAAAGCCAAGAGGCACAAAATGTACTCCCTACGCACAATGGAAGAAGTAGCTTCGCGAGACTCATCATGTATAACGGGGATACATGGACACGAGGTAGAGTACACGGGCATGTACTCCACCACACGACCAGACATGGACAGTAGCACGGTCTACCCCGTGTACCAGTTACACGGGTTGGCGAACACGGGTTGAGGTCGTGTACGGGCACATGGACAGTATACATGGAGCTGAACCCGGATGCTTGGACAAGGCTTGTAACCATACCACACGCCATTTACTTAATTTTATACATGACCAGCCCTTAGACACGTGAAGTACCTGAGGTCTAAAAACACAACCTGTAACCATACCAACACGCTGTGTATTTTTTTTTGAAAATGGCTTGGTCATCTTGTCTCTGTGTCTTGTACACATATTGCTTGGATTTTCCCCCTATGATGTGGAAGATATTTTGGATACATCAACTTGGGACTTCATGGAAGTTGATGTATCGGTACTTTGCTTGAGGTGCGGACCCTCCCAGGATCAAGCGTGCTTTGTGGAAACCCTGTGGCTGGATGTACTCTGATGACTGTACCTGGGTCATTTCATGGTCCAATAGTTTATACTTCTATTCCTGGATCATGTGATGGTCCGCCAGAATAGCTGGTCCTAGATCATGTGTTGGTCTGAAAACTCTGATGACTATTCCTGGATCATGTGTTGGTCTGATAGAATAGCTAGTCTAGGATCATGTGTTGGTCCGACATCTCCAACTATTGTTCCTAGATTCTGTGTGGGTTCGACAGTTCTAACTGCTGGTCCTGGATCCTATGTGGGTTCAATAGCTTAGATGATTCAATGGATATATCTGATCATCTCTATCTCTCTACATATGTTGTATACCTATGTGAGTTGAGTCAATAACTCTTGTGTTTCCTCATGATTGAGATGAATTACCAGATAACACAGGTATATGTATGGTCATATACCTAAGTGGGGTTATCTGATGGTTTCATACTTTGTGGTTTATCCTTGTGGGATTTTGAGAGACCTTGAGGGTCTCGGGGTCCCTACTTAGTATCGTTATACTCACCCCTACATGGGCTATGCCCACACCTCGTTGTGTTGGATGCAAATGACAGAACTTGCTGACTGAGGCTGAGTGTATGAGGACTAGATGGTACCCAGAGGTGGAACCTACGACGAGTCGGTGTACAGAGGAGACTGATGGAAGTGGAGTGCTGAGGAGGCCATATATACCTAACCTTCAGGTAGGAACCCCAGAGGACGACCCTGTTGCTACTTTACTTTTTTTTTTATTTTCAGTTGTACTTGTACTTTCTTGTTGGGCTTGTATTTCTAGCCCCCTTTACTTTTCAGCTCTCTTTTGTATACAAATTTACTTAGTGTTCTGCTTCTAGATTATACTCGGTGGTGTGGGATTATATTTTATAAAGTAAATGCCTTCCCAGTTTTAGGTATTTACGCCTTTGGTTCTAGTCGTCAGCCTCGGTCCTATGGAAGGCGGGCTTGGGGTAGTCACGACATGGGTTCCGAGGAGGGGTCATGAAAAATTGGTATCAGAGGAGTCAGTTATACCATTGAACTTAGGACTTTGATCTTTCTTTTCTATGAATAAATAGTGTTAAGAGTACTGAGTGTGGTTTTCAGTCCAGGGAGTCTAGTATTGGTGCGATGATTAACGTATCCATACACTAGAACCCTGACTTCTAATTTCCGACTCCGTGCACGAAAACACTGACTGCGTGTATGTTTCAAGAGTTTTCATTATGATCTCTTTGACCCAACTCACCAGGTATAACTTAATGACTGTGGAGAACCTATTTCATTTTAGGATGCCTCCATGCAGACATCCAGCCAGGGTTTCGAGAGTTGTTCGAGATGATAGCCCATCGAGCAATGAGGCCTCAGTACAGGGCCCTATCACAGTGGAGACACCAACGGTAACACTACCTGTTGGGAAACCGATACCACTATCCCCGGTAGTAGATATTACACGCCGCTTGAGCACATTGCATGAGTTCCATCACTAGAGGCCGCCTAGGTTCCGGGGTGAGATGGACCCGCAGGTAGACGAGGATTGGCTGGAGGCTGTGGTGAGAGTCTTTAGACTAGTCGGGACACGAACCAACCTTATGGTGATCCTTGATGGGAGTCTCCTTCAGGAAGCAGCATGCTGATGGTGCAGCCTGATGCTCCAGGTGCATGAAGAGGTGACACTACTCTGGGCAGACTTCAAGATCCTATTTTAGGTGGAGGTTGTCCCAGCCACCCTACATGCGGTGCAGATATAGGAGCCACTTCATCTTCAGTAGGGCAGCATGACAATGGTACAATACTCAGAGTGGTTCACCGACCTCTCGTGCTACTCCACCGATATGGTGCAGGACCCATTCTTCAGGGGCCAAGCCTTCGATCAGGGGCTCAAAAGAGAGATCAGAGCTTCGATGATCTCCCTCAACATCCTGACATAGGTAGGGGTGTTGGAGCGAGCCCTCTTAGTATAAAGTTTCCTTACTGAGAAGTCACCAACAGTGAGACCCACCACCTAGCATCACATAGCGGAGTCTTCTGCATTTGGTAGTAGATAGATATCGTAGAGGTCCAAGCGGAACATTCCATCTGGAGGATGACCTCAGGATACAGGTTCAGTCGTGAGGGGAACACGAGACACATCCAGTCATGCCAGGAGCGAGAAATGTTACTCTTGCGGTGGGCTGGGTCACATGGCTCGTGACTGTCCGACCCGCCGTACTAATGATCAAAAGATAGTTGAGGGACCTCCCAGGCAGAGGCAGAGGTTCGATTGAGGCAAACCGCAGGGAGTAGGTGGGCGTGGAAGAGGAGATGGCCGTGCAGCTGGTTGTGGACGATGATTCGAAGTGTTAACACCACCACCACCAGGAGGCCCACCCTGACCGTAGGGAGTAGGTGGACAGGGGAGAGCTCAGATCCAGGCAGCGGAGGCATACGACCATGGTGCTCCGGAGATGATTTGTGGTATGATCTATTTCTACTCCACCTTAGATACAGTTCTTATAGACACTGGTACCAGTAACTCTTTCATTTCCACTGCCCTCGTTTGGAGCTCAGAGATCCTGACAGAGCCATTGTCTCGATCTTTATGGCTAGATACTCTTATGAGAGAAGAATCGAAGATTATGAAATGATTCCATTAGTGTGAGCTTACTCTAGGAGGTGAGAGCTTCAGACGGGATCTCCGCATAGCATCGTCGAGGCCTTACGACATCATCTTGGGTTTGGAATAGTTATCTAGAGTCCGTGCTCAGGTCAACTGTATTATGTGCAAAGTGCGGTGTGTCCGCACGGATGGGACTAGGTTTACCTCCACCGGTGAGAAGGGAGACTTTTCTACATAGGACAAACTTACTAGGAGGAGGGTGCAACCAATCACTCATCAGTTAGCCTGCATTACCCTCAGAGCAGTTGATGTGGAGAGTCTGAGCTATCCTGTAGTGGTGGACCAGTACGCATATGTTTTTCCTGACGATGTTCCAGGACTACCTCCTCGTAGAGAGGTGGAATTATACATTGATCTGTACCCCGACATGACACCAATATCTACACCAGCGTATCGGATGGATCCCACTGAGCTTCGTGAGCTACAGGTACAGCTGGAGGACTTGCAGGGGAAGGGATTCATCCAACTTAGTGTTTCTCACTGGGCAGCCCCAATTCTATTCGCCAAAAGGCGGATGGAAGCTTGAGGCTTTGTGTCGACTACCGTCGCCTGAACCAGGTTACTGTGAAGAACAAGTACCCACTCCCACAAATCGACGACCTCTTTGACCAGCTGAAGGGAGTGCGGTGGTTCTCGAAGATAGACCTCAGATCACGCTATCACCAGCTCAGAGTTCTAGACGAGGATGTGAAGAAGACGTACTTCAGATGTCGGTACAACCACTATGAGTTCTTGGTTATGACTTTCAGCGTAACAAACTCTCTATAAGTCTTCATGGGACTAATTAACAGGATCTTCCAGCCATACCTCAATCGCTTTATCGTAGTCTTCATCAACGACATTCTGATCTACCCGACTACTGAGGAGGAGCATGCCTACCATTTTCTGGTAGTACTTGACACAATCCGAGAGCACTAGCTTTATTGTAAAATCTCAAAGTGCTAGTTTTGGATCCTATAGGTTCAATTTATGGGACACTTCATCTCATTGGATGGAGTTTCAGTGGATCCAGAAAATATTGAGGCGGTACGTGCTTGGGAGCCACCCAGGAGTGTGACGGAGGTACAAAGTTTCCTATGTTTGGCTGGTTACTACCAGAGGTTCGTACCAGACTTCTCTAGAGTTGCAGTACCACTATCATCCTTGAAGAATAAGGGGAAACCCTTCTTGTGGTCGAAGAGATGCCAGTAGAGATTCCAGGAGATGAGGTAGAGGCTGACTAGTGCCCTCATCTTGAGGCTTCGAGAGGAAGGCATATGGTACGTAGTTTACTACGACGCATCAGGGACCAGACTCGGGTGTGTCCTGATGTAGGATTAAGAAGTGATCACGTATGGTTCTTGGCAGCTGAAAAAACATGAGAATAACTACGCTACCCACGACCTGGAGTTAGCAGCAGTAGTCTTTGCCTTGAATATGTGGTGAAACTATCTTATGGGATAATGTTTTACCGTGTACTCCAATCACAAGAGTCTTAGGTATATCTTCTCTTAAATGGACCTGAACCTGATAAAGTGACATTTTCTTGAGTTCCTTCAGGACTATGACTTTGATATAGTCTATAATTATTGGAAGGGAAACGTTGTTGTGGATTCACTCAGCAGGAGATCTGGTATACGGCTACTAGGCGAGGAAACAGAGTAGCTAGCTTCTTTACACATATCCTTTGTGAATAGAGATGGAGAAACATTTCTACAGTCCCTTACAGTCACTCCCACACTTCTTCAGTGAGTCAGGTAGGCACAACATGGAGACGTTGACTGCGAGACATGACGTGCTCAGATATCCATAGGATAAGCACCTGATGGATTCTCTGAAGGTGGGGAGAACGTCATCCTCTTCAGAGGATGTACTATGGTGCCCGTATCACTTCAGAAGGAAGTGTTGAGTTAGTTCCACACATCCCCTCTAGCGATAAATCCAGGAGTGGAAAAGATGTAACAGTACCTTTGACAACAACACTGGTGGCCAGGTAGGAATAAGGCAGTAGCAGAGTTTGTCTCTCGATGCATCACTTGTCAGCAAATGAAGGCGGAGCACCAGGTAACAGTAGGCTTGGTTCAACCTTTAGAGGTCCCAGATTGGATGTGGGATGATATATCCATGGACTTCGTGATGGGTCTTCCATGTACATCTATAGGTCATGACTCGATTTGGGTGATCGTTGACCGACTCACCATGTTAGCCCAATTCCTTCCGATCAGAGAGCAGGGTTCAATAGAGATATTGGGACACCTCTATGTGTGGCAGATTGTGCGTCTACATGGAGTACCTTTTTCTATTTTCTCTAACAATGACACATAGTTTACTTCCTGGCTATGTAAGGGGTTACAAGAGGCTTTTGGAATGCATCTACGTCTAAGCACATCCTTCCATCCTCAGACGGATGGCCAGACTGAGAGGAAAATTCAGACCCTCGAGGACATGTTGCGTTCCTGTTCCCTCGACTTCGATCACAGATGGGAGGATCACTTGAATTTAGTGGAGTTTGCGTACAAAAACAACTATTACTTCACCACCGGGATGCCACCTTTTTAGGCCTTATATGGTCGACCTTGTAGATCGCCACTGTGTTGGACAGACCTAGGGGAGTCAGCACTAGTGGGATCAGAGATGGTATGAGATACAACGAAAGAAGATGAAGATCATCTAGGATCGGATGAAGACTGCACAGAGCAGGTATAAGTCGTATAATGATAGGAGACGGAGGCCTCTAGAGTTCGAGGATAGTGACCACATCTTTTTACGGGTCTCACCATGTTGAGGTCTAAAGAGATTTTTCCGAGGTGGAAAGTTATCTACAAGATTCATAAGACCTTTATAAGTCCTCAGTAGAGTAGGGGAGGTGGCTTACAACTTATCTCTTTCACCTCAGTTGCACCGGGTGCAAGACGTTTTCCACGTATCTCAGTTAAAAAGATACGTGCATGACCCTTACCACATCATCGACCATGGAGAGTGGGACATAGATGACGGGGTGACTTTCACGGAGGATCCAGTGGAGATTGAGGATCGAAAAGAGTGGGTCCTATGTGTATGGTTGATACCTCTGGTGCGCGTTCGTTGGTAGCACGAGAATCTCCAGAAGAGCACATGGGAGTATGAGGCTCAGATGCATGCTCAATACCCCCATTTGTTCCCTTAGTTTGAGTGGTAGATTATGGGGACATAAATCTCTGACGTGGGGATAATTTAAAGACCTATAAATCCCATAGAATTTATTTTCTTAAATGCATGGTAATTTTACGAGCCCGTGAAAACTGACAGTGCATGATTCCGAGGCTCGGTGTGCTCAGAATAAATTTCTGATGTTTTTTTCGGGTATGCTAAGTAAAAGTATGAGTGGGATTTTATAAGTTTTGAACTGGTGCTCAGAATTGAAATCCGAGGGAACCATTGAACTCACATCATTGGTATTCTCTTAATAATCCTTTCACCTCGATGGTAGATGGCCGGGAATGAAAGTTAGTTTTTGGGTTTTATGTGGGAAAAATAAAATAAATTAAGTGCTTGTATTAATATATTTTTAGTTGGTTAAAACCACCAGGAAGAGGTTGGAGGTGGGTTCCACCACACCATAACCTCCCATGAGAGGTTATGGTGGTGGGGCCCACCAGGGGTCTAAACACCTCTTATTAATTAATTTGGTGGGGACCACCCAAGTTAGAAGCCTCTAAAACTTCCCTCATTAATGAGCAGGAGCCTCTTGATCTCCTCTAAACTTAATGGTTCCAACCCACCCCATTTAATTAATTAATCCCCTTTAATTAATTAAATGACTCATTTTGAATTTATGCCAATGAACATAATAGACCACATAATCTATTATTTTAGGGGGATATTCATTTGTTGGAAAGGAGGATTGAGGAGAAGAGGAGATCTGGGAGATATAATGACAATGAGCAAAGCCTCTCCGATGAAGAACACCAACAAAGAACAAAAAACTTATTTGCCCTTTTTCCTCAGGATTTCCTCCCAAAGTGGGACATCATCACCTATGATGAACGACATCCATATTTCTTCCTCGTCACCTCCAATGAATGATATGAGGTAGGGATGTATTTTGATTTGAGAAACATTGATTCTTCCTTCCATGATTGTTTCTCTTCACCCATTTTCTACCAAACTAACGCGAAAGGACCGGTCCAAACAAACATGGCCCGATTCCCCCACCGTTCTTGTGAATGTTTGGTGTGTTCTTCGCATTCTTCATGGGTAACGAACAACGGATCATTGTGAGTTCGTTGTGCGATTCAAAGTTCCCAAATTGAATATCCAACATCACAATGACCTAGAGGAGGTACGACGACGATAGTGTGCGATAGATCAGATCGGAACAGGAAGGATTGTTCCTCGTCTATTCTTCGAGAGGGTGAAACAAATCGTGTTTTCGGAGCCGATCAGAGGCCTGAAACCACTGGAGATGACTACAGGACATCAGGGTGACCTAGTATCTGAAATTTCATGAAAAAAAGACCCTAATAACGAAGAATAGACTTCATAGGAGGCACACTGGCCGGAGGTGCTGTTTTTGGAAAAAATCCAGAATACACGGTGTATACTTATGACGAACACGCCGTGTAGTACGGGCGTTCTACGGCTTGAGTTTCAGACTTTGGACAAGTAACACACGGCGTGTGACCCCAGTCAGACAGTGTGTATTATCTGTGCAAAATGGTAGAAGCAGCTTCGCGAGGCTTGGTGTGTATTCTGGGAAATACAAGGACATGGGTAGAATTACATGCCCAAGAGGCACTACGTGTACTCTCCACGCACAATGGCAGAAGCAACTTCGCCAGACTTGGTGTGTATCACAGGGATACACGGACACGGGGTGGAGTACATAGGCATGTACTCCACCACACAGCCAGACATGGCTAGTATCATGGGCTACCCCATGTACCAGTTACACGTGTTGGTGAACACAGGTTGAGGTCATGTACAGGAACATGGCCACCATACACGGAGCCAACCCCAGATGCTTGGACACAGCGTTTAACCATACCACACGCCGTGTAGTTTATTTTCTACTCGACCAGCCCTTCGACACGAGCCATTGTACACGGGAAGTACACGAGGTCTGAAGACACAGCATGTAACCATAACAACATGCCATGTATTTTTTTTAAAATGGATTGGTCATCTAATATCTATGTCTTAGACACATATTTCTTGGATTTTACCCCTATGGCATGGCAGATATTTTGGATACATCAACTTGGGACTTCATGAAAATTAATTTATCGACACTTGGCTTGACGAGCGGACCCTCCCGGGATCAAGCGTGATTTTTGGAAACCATGTGGCTGGCTATACTCTGATGACTGTACCTGGATCATGTGTTGGTCTGACAGTTCTGACTTCTATTCCTGGATCATGTGTTGGTCGGATATAATAGCTAGTCCTAGATCATGTGTTGGTTCGACAGCTCTGAAGACTATTCTTGGATCATGTTTTGGTCCAACAGAATAGCTGGTCCTAAATCATCTGTTGGTCCGACAGCTCCAACTTCTGTTCCTGGATCCTTTGTGGATCCGACATTTCTAACTGCAGGTCCTGGATCCTGTGTGGGTCTGACATCTTAGATAATTCAGTGGATATATCTGAACATCTCTATATATCTACATAAGTTGTATACTTGTGTGAGCTGAGTCAGTAACTCTTGTGTTTCCTCATGATTGAGTTGAATTACTAGATACCTTTGTTATATGTATGGGCATATACCTAAGTGGGGTTATCTGCTGATTTCATACTTTTTGGTTTATCTTTGTTCAATTTTGTGAGACCTTGAGGGTCTCGTGGTCCCTACTGAGTATCATTATACTCACCCCTGCACGGGCTATGCCTGCACCTCATTGTGTTGGATGCAGAAGATGGACAATGATGACCGAGGCTAAGTGTATGAGGACTAGATGGTACCTAGAGGTGGACCTTACAACGAGTCATTGTAAGAAGGATACTGACGGATGTGGAGTGCTGAGTAATCCATATGTACCTACCCTTAAGGTAGGAACCCTGAAGGATGACACTATGGATGCTTTAATTTTTTTCTTTTCAGTTGTACTTGTACTTTCCTGTTGGGCTTGTATTTCTAGCCCCCTTTACTTTTTCAGCACTATTTTGTATACAGATTTACATAGTGTTTTACTTAAATCTTATACTCTGTTGTGTGTGATTATATTTTATAAAGGTAATTCCTTCCCAGTTTTAGGGATTTACACCTTTGGTTCTAGTCGCCAGCCCCTGGCCTATGGAAGGTGAGCTTGGGGTAGTCACGACATGAGTACTGAGGATGGATTGTGACAATTCTCCCACAATATTTATATATTTGATTATTTAATGACCACCTTAGTAAATTCATGGTAGTAATTATTGATGATATTTTGATAGACTGTAAAATTTAAAAAAAAATTATGATGATCATCTAAGGGTAATATTGGAAACTCTATTGAAGGAAAATGTATTTGGAAAATTTATCAAATGTGATTTCTAGTTCCAACAAGTTTCATTATTGGGGAACATTTTAATCAATGAAGGAATATCATTCGACCCTTCCAAGACAAATGTTATAGGGGAGTGGCATCATCATATAATAGTAACTGAGATTTATAGTTTCCTTGGTTTATAAGGATATTATATGAGGTTTGTGAAAATATTTTCATGAATTTCTAATACACTAACCAATATAACTTGAAAAAAATATAAGTTAATCAAGATAATGGAGTGTGAATAAAAATTCCAAGAACTGAAGAATAAATTGACTACTATACCCATGTTAACTCAACCCTCTATTAAATATGGTTTTATTATTTATAGTAATTCATCTCTAAGAGGGTATTGGGTGTGTCCTGAAGGAAAATGAAAATGTGATCAATTGATTATCTCAGTAGTTAAAGCCTCATGAGGAGAATTATCCTATGCATAACCTAGAGATAGATACATTTATTTTTTATCTGAAAATATAGAGGATCTATTTTTATGCAGATAAATTTGATATATACACAGACCACAAAATTTTGAAGTATATATTCACAAAAAAGGAATTGAACGTTGAGACAAATGAGATGCTTGAATATTTTTAATGAATATTAATTTTAAATTCATTATCACCCTGAAAGATCAAACAAAGTCACTAATGAATTTAGTTTTAAAGACCCTATTGTACTAGAAATGATGAGGATTCAAGGAGATCCATTGATCAAGGACCTAATAATGTTTGAAATGGGAATTTTAAGGGATGAGACATCACCAAACATATTCCAAATAATTTATCAACCATCACTAATGTAGAAGACCACACGATCTACTAGATAATATATTTTTATAAAAAAGAAGATAGAGGATATTAGTAATGGTAAGTTTCCTGAGTTCAATATTGATCAATAAGGTGTACTAAAATTTTGGGCAAGGATATGTGTCCCCTTTATCCTAGAGATAAAAAAGAAGTCGATGGATGAAGCTCATATCTCTATATTCTCTATACATCCTAGAATATCTAAAATGTATAGGGACATTCATGATTATTATTATAGGGAAAATATGAAAATGGATATTTTCAAATACAAAGTAAGGTGTTTGGTTTGTCAGAATGTGAAGGAAAAGCAATAACTTTCTAAAGGGGTATTGTAACCACTATCCATACTAGTATGGAAGTGGGACAATATCACTATGAAATTCATCACTGGTCTCACAATAAAATCTAAAGGAAATAATAAAATATAGGTTATAGTGGATCAAATCACCAAGACTTACTATTTCATCGACATTTAGGAATATTTCCCTTTTAACCAACTAGCCCTGATATTTGTAAATGGTGGGGCTACATGGGGTGCCACTTTCTATCTTTTGTTTATCATAATCCAAGGTTAAAATCTATATTTTAGAGCATTATACAATATGATCTAAATACTAAATTTAATTTCAGTATATCCTATCACCCCAAAGCGAGGAAAAATTTGAAAGGACTATTCAGACACTCGAGGAAATGTTGTGAACATGTTCAATAGATTTTAAAGGATGATGAGATTAACACCTCCCATTAGTTGAGTTCTCATAAAAAACATCATCCACACGAGTATTAAAATGGATCCATATGAAGCTCTATATTTAAAATGATATAGAAATACTATTTTTTGGGATGAAGTTGGTGAGAGGACGTTTCATGGGATTGATCTTGGGAATGATATAATAGAAAATGTTCATTTAATCCAGTAACATATAAAATATTCTCAAATTTGGTAGAAGATATATTCTAAAACATGATGAAGGAAGTTGTAGTTTGATGTTGGTAACAAAGTTTTCCTTTTGATATCACCATAGAAGAGAGTCATGTAATTTTAAATGAAATGGAAGATTAACTCTAGGTATATTGGATATTTTCAAATCCTTGATCACATAGGAGTAGTGGCCTATCAGATATCACTTACACAAAACCTTTCTTAAGTTTATGATGTATTCCATATATATATCTTAAGGATGTACATACCTGATTCCTCTAATTTTGATATAAAGAACTACTTATTTAACCCTTACCCTTCAATATAAATCTAATATATATAAATTTCTTGTGTTTTTTCATCCCAGGGAGTCACCCCAAGTTTCCTCAACCCCTAAGGTTCCATACTCATGTTTTAGGAACAAATATTCTTGGTAAAGGAAATATCCACTTTTCCTTCCAATAATGTAACCTTTTTTACGAGGTACACATTCTAATTTCCAAGCTAAGTTATTTTTTTTGAAATTTTTATTTTTCCATTACTATAATAATAGTATTATATATATGGGTGACCTTAATCCCCCCTCATTTTATCCTTTTCTAAAACTATGATTTATACCCGTTATGCTACCAAATTTACTTCTCAAATTTATCTCTTTGAGTTATGAAATTCTATTTTATTTTCTTTTTACAAATACCTTAATAAATTAATTTTACATGTGTATTAAACTATTGGTAATAATTATTTGTTTATTATATGATTTATATATATGAAACCTATATTTCCTTTTCATAGGTAAAAATGATGTAATGATCATGTCTTTAAATACTTTTTTATGCCATGATTTTAATAAGAAACCCATTATTTATTCTCCATGGGTTATTAATGAAATGATTTATTATGATATATGTGGCTCACATTAATTAATACATATAAAGTTTGCACATTTATACCATGCCAATCTATTTGGAAAATAATTTAATAGCTAGAGATGAAATGTTTTATGATACCTTGGTGAATAAACTTAGTAATTTTAATTTATAAAACCTTGGTGATAAAACTTGATGATATTAATATTTATTTCACATTTAAATGTTGAAGTGACATTTCCATGTTATTATCCATGTTCTTATTATTATTATATGCCTCTTGTTCATGTCTTATTGTTATGCCTCATGTTCTTATTGATATGTCTCATGATGATATACTTTTTTTCTCCCATACTTATTCCATTAATGCGCCTCATGCTCACCATTTTTCATTTTATGTATGTCCTTTGGATATGAGATTCTATAAAAGTAACTAAGCATGAACCCATGGAGATTTATTTCAAGTGTATTTAGAATAATGTTTTATGTTTTCATGTATTAGGTATCTTATTTACAAAAAATTAAACATTAAAAGATCCTTTATTTAGTACCATGTAATGAAAATTTATGTAATAAAAAGGAATTATGCCATATATTTTCTATTTTAAATAAAATTAGGTTCATTCTGTATCTTACAATGCATGCAATAATGACTTTTACTGATGGTTTGCGTTATACGTAAGACCAAGTTTTACCAAATACTATTAATATTATTATTTAAAATAAAAATTACCTCCTAGACATTAAATTGAAAGTTATGAATAGTATTAAATAACTTATAAAATTATATGGTTGAATTAATTGGTTACCAAGTAATTATAAATGAAAATAAAATCCAACTGAATATAAAGGAAATGTTTTTATAAAAAACTTTTTTTATGCGCTTGAAGGAATTTTATCTTAAGAAATTAACTTAATTACTATTAGTGGATGATATTAATGATATATATATATATATATTATATTCAATAATTTCTTTTTTAAATCCATCCAATATATTTTATAGGAATAATATAACAATAAATCCAATTTTACGCATAAAAGCTATATTTTTCTAAAGGTGAGTTTTCCACATTTTAACGTACTTATTTTGAAACTAAATTTAAAAACTTTTATAAATTATTTTTGGAAAACTAGTCTTCATTTTTTAAATAATTATGTAAAAATTATCTTATTATTAATTTTTTGGTATTTTTATAAGATGTTTAATTTTTTAATGAATAGTGAATAATACTGAATTTTAATTGAATACTGACTTTTCATCTAAATAATTTACAATGTTAAATTATATTTTGAATTAGTTTAAATTTAAAAATAGTTCAATTATAAATAAATTAATCCAATTTATGTCATTTTAATCATTTTTTACATTGATTTTAGACATAAAAACTTAGTAACAATTTGAACATTTTCACTTTAAAAACCCACTTTCTCATCCCGTTTATGGGAAAATTTTAATTTTTTTCCAATTATGTGGCTTGAATTTGGAAAAATGGATTAAATATTTGGAATCATAATAATTTATAATTTCTAATAATTCCAAATTAATTTTTCACCATTGTAATTAGTGAAATAAATTAAAATAAATTACAATAATTAAGTGAAAAACGAGTTTACTAAGGGAATAAACTTTAAACTTAATGGGAAAAGTAACCTATAAATTTTTGAGAAACCAATTTTATCGACATATCGTGAACTTATACCATATAGAATCTAGTTTTTGTCATTATTGGGTCCACTTTGAGTTGAAAAAAAACATTGGTGAAATTCCCTCTTTCAAACATTTACAAGTTTTCCACTCACCCCACTTATAAAAGGCCTCCAACTCTTCCCCATATTCAAACCTCTTAAACCACTTAGGTTTGGAAAATATCTACCAAATTAACTCCCAAAATTACCTTATCTAATATTAAAAGCATTATCTTGGGTATAAATCCAACTTAAGAAGGAATTAGTGAGAACTAACGAGGATACCAAAGAAGAGGTAATGTTATTCTAAAATCATTTTGATTTTATTTAATTCCACACACCCTTAAATTTATATTATGTCATGATTATATAATAACCTATGTTTATTAAAAATACTTAGATGTTTTTATTTTAAGGTTAAAACCTAAAAATTCATACACTTCCATCAAATGGGATACACAATCATCATTCGTGTGTACGAAGAACAACCGCCTCGCAAAACCGATGTTATTTATTCTTCTATTAACATATTCCAAGGTTGGTAATAGTGACGAGAATAATGTTTTTATACGATATTTATGATTTATTTATGCTTATATAGTTATTATATTACACACTCCTTCATGATTTCCATTTTGTGAGAATACGATAACGCCATTCGTGTGTTTGGAGGACTACTACCTCACGAAGCGATGCGATTTGTTCATTATTTACATGGAATATATTAAGGATGGTTTTAGTAAAAATATGTGATATATATGACATTAAAATTATACTTTAATGATAATATATATAATTTTATTTTCATTATTTCAATATGACAAGAAAATACAAACAACATTTATGCGTATCTACGACCTACCATCTCTATGAATGATGTATTTCATTTCCTATCACTAAATTTTATTGATTAATATAAATACATATATAATAAATATATTGGATATTTAAATCATGGTTTATATTATGAAGATTATGAAATCCTTATCCAATTATGAGTAACAAAAAAATAACAAGTCAAAACATACTCGAAAAGAAAGGCAATTAACACCCAAAATAATAAAAATAACGAAAGATTATTAACAAACAGGTGATATAATTTTATAAAAGGATCATATATGAGCTAAAAATTATTATTTTTATTTTACATAGGTTATTAAGAATATATCTTTGAATGAATTTTCAAGGATGAAATTTATTAGATTTTGTTATTTATTATGATTTTTTTCTATTCTCAATGTAATGCTGGTATCATGTATGTAATCTATTTTTATAAAACTACTAAACTATTTGGTCTGTAGGGATTTTAATCTTGTATCTATGCTAATGGAATGATAAAAGGATCTGGCTCTAGGATTTAGTGGTTGGGTTCATTAGAAACGATGTTCATATTCAAGATTCATTGTCATTTCCTCAATATGGTCTTCATCATTATTCAAAACTGTAATCATATCCTTAATATAGTTTTTATCCTTATCCAAACTGTTAATCATATTAGATGATTCATTCAATTTTGTTTTATACTAATTAGTATCTAAATTCTGTTTTCCACATGTTTAGTCTAGTATTTATAACTTTGATCTATTCCATGATAGATCAAGTGTTATTCCAACTCCTATGGACTAATTAGTCTTGAATAGTAATAGTTTAAACATGGAAAAAGTTTTGAGAAGGGTTATATGCATGATATTTTGAAATATTGATGAACTATTTAACCCCATAATCACAATTTTTTTCATAATATTAACATCCATCCATTTTCATTTCATATTCATCCTATTTGATTTAGTAATATTAATGTTTAACAAAATAAATAAATACACAAAATGTATGATATTAGAACCTATAAGAGGTCATTATTAAAGAATCATTTAAGATACTTGAAGCCATTGTTCTATGATAATAAGATCCAAATGATGTGTATTGAGATTTATTTATAGTGGTTTAAATCATTTAAGGAATGTAATGTGTGATATTTATAAATTTATAAACAATATAATAAAATTTTAATCTATTTCAAAACACAAAGATCAAGGATGGTTTCTATAAATTTTCAAGGTGGGAGAACAATAAAAAGGAGTAGTTTATGTTTATTAATTTCTCACTTGGTACATGGTGGGTCAGGTGGTGTCTCAGTGACATGAAGCTTAGGAGTTGAATTTTATCTTTTCTAAGATGATAAAAACATTGATTGGGACCAATAATATAGTATTGAGAACCCAAAATTTGAAGAAACTGTTGAATTTAAATACAATAAACCATAAATCTCTAGATGTGGTTCTCAAGATAATATAAAAAGTGAAGAAAAATATAATTGGGGTTTAAAAAATGATTCAAATTTACACAATTTATATGGCTAGGAAGAATACTCAAAGAACACCAATTGAAATTCATATTCGTGTGATAAGGAACAATCAACTTCAACCCAAGTTGAAGGAATACCCAATAGAGTCAATAGAGGGAAGAAACTATTATGATTTATATTTTATAGAACTTGGGAACTAAAAATGAAAAATAAGGTTAATTAACCTACTTAAATAATGATCTTAAACTTTATATTGTTTACACTCACTTTTTGTATCATTCTTATAAGAAGGAATTTTTAATTGAAGATGAGGTTAGAAATTTGTGTTGAAAAATACCTATTGTAGATGTTCATGTAAATAAAAATATAAAAATTATTGGAGTTCTTCTACCTAGTAATGAAAGAAAATGGGTAGAATTATTTGATTTTAATTCATGGGAGAAGGAAGGATACCTGAAATTGGAGTGGATTTCCATATGGGCATTACAAAAATATTTCCTTATTATCATTTCAAATCACCACCATGCATGATAAGTGGGAAGAGTTTTTGTAGTACACAAATGTTCGTTTCATCCACATCCTCATTAAACTAGGATATCCATGAAATTAGAGTGATAAATTTTCAAAATAAGATCCTGCGTATGATTAATTTGATGATATCTCATATCATTAATTAGATATACAATATCTTAAAAAAATAAGTGAGTGATTAAATTAAAAAAGTAGGAGGAGTTAATGTTTAATCATTTCTTTAATTGGTACATGGAGGGACAAGTGGTGTTTTAGTGATAGGATACTTATGATTTGAAGTTTATATTTTTTTTCAGATGATGAAAACATTGATAGGGCCAAATCACTTGGTATTTAGATCCGAACGTTTGAAGAAACTCTTGAATTTAAATTCAATAAACCAGAAAGCCACATATATAACTAATAATTGGAGTACAAGACCAAGCAAAAAAAAAACTCATTTAAAACCTATAAAAATTATAGATATCCCGTCCCACTTCTACTCCGGAACCTCCAAGGGATGTACCAAGCCTGCTAGTACCTGATGCTCTGCCTTCACCTGCTGGCAGGTGAAGCATCGAGAAACGAACTATGCCACAACCTTCTTCATGCCGGGCCACTAGTGCTATCGTCTGAGATCCTGGTACATCTTCGCCACTCCAGGATGTACCGCCAAAGGAGAAGTGTGAAACTCACTCAGCACCTCCTCCCGTAAAGCGACTGGTACCATGGTACGTCCTCTGAAAAGGATGTTGTGCTCTGCTCCTAAGGAGAAACCATCAGGTGCCTGTCCTAAGGATATCTGTGCACGCCGCATCTCACAGTCAGCGTCCCCACGCTGTGCCTCTCTGGCCTGCTGTAGTATTGGAGGAGTGACTGTGAGAGACTGAAGGAAGACTGCTCCATCTCTATCCACAAAGGATATCTGCAAAGCGGCTAGCTGCTTTGTCGCCTCCTCAAGTAGCTGAATGCCCATCCTCCTGCTGAGGGCATTGGCTACTACGTTCCCCTTCCCAGGAGTATAGACTATCTCAAAGTCATAGTCCTGGAGGAACTCGAGCCATCGCCGCTGTCTCAGGTTCAGGTCCTTCTGAGAGAAGATGTACCTGAGAGTTTGATGGTCAGAAAAGACTGTAAAGCGCTCGCCCATCAGGTAGTGTCGCCATGTCTTCAGAGTGAAGACCACTACTGCTAACTCCAGGTCATGGGTAGCGTGGTTCTGCTCATGCGACCTCAACTGTCATGATCCATAGGCGATCACTGCCTGCTCCTGCATCAGAACACACCCGAGTTCGGTCCCTGATGCATCGTAGTAGACTACGTACCCTACTCCCTCCTCAGGAAACCTCAAGATAGGTGCGCTGGTCAATCTCTGTCTCGGCTCCTAGAAGCTCTGCTGACATCTGTCTGACCATACGAAGGGTTTCCCCTTCTTCGTCAAAGCTGAGAGTGGTGCCGCAACTCTGGAGAAGTTTGGCACAAATCTCTGGTAGTATCCAGCTAGACCCAAGAAACTCCGCACCTCCGTCACGCTCCTGGGTGGCTCCCAAGCTAACACTGCCTCAATCTTCGCAGGATCCACTACAACTCCCACCTCAGAGATGACGTGTCCCAAGAAGTGGACCTCAAGTATCCATAATTGGCACTTCGAGAGAATACCATAAAGCTGGTGCTCTCGGAGTGTGTCTAGTATAACCCGTAAGTGGTAGGCATGCTCCTCCTCAGTCGTCGAGTAAATCAAAATGTCGTCGATGAAGACCATGACAAATCGATCAAGGAATGGCTGAAAGATCCTGTTCATGAGGGCCATGAACACTGCTAGAGCATTGTTTACGCCGAATGGCATAACCAAGAACTCATAGTGGCCATACCGACATCTCAAGGCCGTTTTCTGCACTTTCTCATCTCGAACTCTGAGCTGATGATAGCCTGACATGAGGTCTATCTTCGAGAACCACTGTTCTCCGTTGAGCTGATCAAAGAGGTCCTCAATCCTCAGTAGCGGATACTTGTTCCTCACTGTCACCTGGTTCAGGCGACGATAATCAACACACAGTCGCAAGCTCCCGTCCGCCTTCTTGGCGAACAATATCAGTGAAGCCCAGGGTGAAACACTGGGTCGGATAAACCCCTTTCCCTGCAAGTCCTCCAACTGTAGCCGTAGCTCTCGAAGCTCGGCGGGGGACATCTGATATGCTGGAGTCGATATCGGGGCTGTCCCGGGGTACAAGTCAATATAAAAGTCTACCTCTCTGCGGGTAGGTAACCCTAGAACGTCATCGGGAAAAACGTCCGCAAACTGATCCACCACTACAAGAAAACCAGGACTCCGCACATCAACTACTCCTAGGATGAGGCTAGCCAACTGATGAGTGATGGGATGTCCTCTCCTCCGCGGAAGTCCATCTTGTGCTGCAAAGGCTCCCTTCTCGCCGGTGAAGGTGAACCTGCTCCCGTCGGTGCGTACACATCGCACCTTGCGCCTAAAACAATCAATCTTTGCATGGACTATAGATAACCAATCCATTCCCAAGATGATGTCATAAGGCCTCGACGCTGCCACAAGAATATCCCAGCCAAAGCTCTCGCCTCCTAGAGTAAGCTCACACTGCCGGCACCAGTGCGTAATCGTCGAGTCTGCTCCCGTAGGAGTCTCTAGCTGTAAGGATCGATCCAACGGCTCTGTCGGAATCTCCGAGCTCCGAACAAGGGCAACGGTTATGAAAGAGTGACTCGCTCCTGTGTCTATAAGTACTACAACAAGGGTGGAATATACACAGATAGTACCTCGAATCATCTCGGGCACGCCGTGGTCCTAGGCCTCTGCTGCCTGGAGCTGTGCCTGTCTCTACCCACCAGCTTCCTGTTGTCGGGGTGGACCTCCTGGTGGTGGTGGTGGTAAGGCTCAAAGCGTCGCTCACGACCTGCTGCTCGGCCAGCTCCTCTGCCTCATCCGCCTCCTCCCTGCGGACCGCCACAGTCGACCCTCTGCCTCTGCCTAGGTGGTCCCTCAACCGTCTGCTGCTCCTCGGCACGACAGGTCAGCAATCAAGAGCCATGTGGCCCTGACCGCCGCACGAGTAGCACTGTCTGCCTCTTGAAAGATTGGCTCTGTGCTGTGTGCCCCGCACTGCTGAGCCAATGTCCTGAGGTCGTCTGCCTGAGGGTCTGGTCTACCTGGACCCCTGAGTCATCCATCAACTACCTGCTGCAGAAGACTCTGCTACGTGCCGCCCTGCGGTGGGTCTCGGCGCTGCTGTAGACTCAGCAAGAAAGCTCTCGATCAAAAGGGCCTGCTCCAGTACTCCTGTCTGAGTCGGAATGCAGAGGGAGATCAGCGATGCCCTGATCTCCTGTCTCAAACCCTGCTCAAAGGTCCGGGCCCGGAAGAAGGGGTCCCGTACCATGTCGGTCGAGTAGCGCGAGAGATCAGTAAATCTCGCCGAGTACTGAGCGACCGTCATGCTGCCCTGCTGCAGCTGAAGAAGCTCCTGAATGCGTACCGCACGGAGGGTGGCTGGGACAAAATCTGAGCGGAAGAGGCTCTCAAAGTCTGTCCAGAGTAGAGATGCCTCATCATGCACCTGGAGCATCAAGCTCCACCATCGGCCCGCTGCTGCGTGCAGTAGGCTTGCAGCGAGGATCACCATGAGGTCTGCTGGTGTCCTGACTAGCCTAAAAACTCATATGAATACCTCCAGCCAATCCTCGGCTGCCTGGGGATCCGTCTCCCCATGGAACCTGGGTGGTCGCTGGTACTGGAACTGATGCAGTGCACTGAGGCGACGTTCATCGTCAGCGGCTGGTGTTGGAAGCATCGGTGGCTCGGCGGGTAGAGCTACCGCCGGTTCCACTGCTGACAAAGGGCCCTGCACCGAGGCCTCGTCGCTCGGTGGGCTGTCGTCACGCTCGACTCTCGTAACCCTAGCTGGCTGCCATCGTGGGGCCATCCTGAAAAGGAAACAGGTGCGCCACGGTCAGAACTGTATACCTGGTGATTTGATACAAAGTAATCACAAAGAAAACTTGAAACACACAGGCAATCAATGTTTTTGTGCATTAAGTCGGAAATCAGAAGTCAGGGTCCTGATGTACGGATACGTCGGCCGCCGCACCAACACTGGACTCCCTGGACTGATAACCACACTCAATATGCTAAACACTATTGCTTCACCTAGAAAAGATCAGAGTTCGCGGTAGAACCGAACTGCTATGATACCAATTTGTCACGACCCATCCTCGGGGCCCGTGTCGTGACTACACCAAGCCTGCCTTCCATAGGCCAGGGGCTGGCGACTAGAACCAAGGAATAAATCCCGGTAAAAAGGGAAGACATTGCCTTTGTAAAGTAAACAAGCACCACAGAGAAAGAAAGCAGAAAATTAAACACTCAGTAAAAACTGGTACAACAGTATGTGCGGAAAAGTAAGTGGGCCAGTATACAAACCCAAACTGAAAGTAAAGTACAACTCGAAAAGGGAAAACAGCAACTGAAAAGTAAAGGCCACAACACCGAGTTGTCCACTGGAAATCCCACCTGAACGGTGGGTACAGATAGCTCCACTGCTCCTCGGGTCCCACCGTCCGCTCCGAGCACGTCCCACCCAGTGGTCCACCTCTAGGTACCGTCCTGCTCTGCAAGCCTCAACCATGATCAACGTTGTCCGTCGTCTGCAACCAACACAACGTAGTGTGGGCATAGCCCGTGAAGGGGTGAGTATAAGCTACTCAGTAGGGACCTCGAGACCCCCGAAGGTCTCCCAAAATCCACAAGGGATAAACCACAAAGGAAAGATACAATCACAGAGTAACAACCGACACTACTTAGGTATATGCCTATACATATACCTAAGTCATCAATTCCAATACGCTCCAACCTCCGAGCCCAAGTACAACCCAGTCCACACAGGAAAGTATTAGTATTCCACACAGGAAAGCAAAACGTAATACACACAGGATAGCACAACACAATCCACACAGGAAAGCAAACAGGATTCAGCTCACACAGGTATACTTCTTCGAAAGACGATAGAGATGATCACTGATCCATCTAAGTTGTCGGACCCACAAAGGATCGATAGGTACTAACCCCCACAAAGACCCACAAAGGATCAGACCCACACATGATCTGTAGGCGCTCGCTCACATAGAACCGCTGAGCGCTGACCCACACAGGATCGGACCCACACAGGATCGGTAGCACTGATCCACATAGGATCGCTGAGTGCTGTAGTCATCGTTGTCGAATCCACTGAGGATCTCTGCACAGTCGTCGTCGCAGTCACAGTAGCAGTCACAGCCAGCACTAGGGTTCCCGCACACAGCAAGCTCATTCGGGAGGGTCCGCTCCACGACCCGAGAGGCTGATACATCAACAGTCACATAGTCCAGAGTTGATGTATCCAAAAGTTCCGTATCATCAAGAGGAACTCAACGTAACAGACGGCGCGTCAATTGGACGCCCGGTCTGAGAGTTATTGGCTTTTTCGTCCCAGGGGCCCGGTTGGTTTTTAAGGCAAAACCAACCCGACCGTACTCCACCTGCGTCCAAACCTAGGGCGGAGTATGCCAAAAGATCCGTCTCACTAAGAGGAACTCAACAAAGTTGATGGCACATCATTCGGACGTCCGTAGCTCAAGATATGAGCGTTTCCGCTCCGAGGGCCCGGTTGGTTTCGTGTACGAACCAACCCGGCCAAACTCAAAGTATTATGAAACCTTGAGTGCGATATACCGAAACGACCATCTCGTTCTAAGGATCGTGTCTCCGCTGACGGCGCGTCGATCGGAGGTCCGTAGCCCGAGTTATGGGCAATTGAACCTAAACAGTCCGATAAGGGGGGGTTTTGGGCCCAACTGACCCGGCCCGAGACCCCCCTGGTCGGCCCAGACCGGGTTGACCCGCCCCGGTCCGAGTTGGCCCGGACCGACGCGGCCCGGCCTGGCCTGGGCGTGGCCTGGCCTGGCAGACCGGCTGGGCACAGCGCGCCCAGCGCGCTGCTGGCTCGGCCAGTGGCCGAGCCGTGTCGGCAAAGGGGGGGCGCCTGCCCCCCTGTGTAACCGCGGCCACCCGCAATTAAGGGGGGCCGTTTTGGCTAGCCGGCCGGGGGTTTGAACCCCCGGTTGCACACCGGTCCGGCCAGCCCGCCCTGGCCGGCTGGTTTCGGCCTCCACGGGACCGGCAACGGCCGGTCCCCTTCTTCGCCGACACTGGCGGACCGGTCTGGTCGCTGGTCACCTTGCTCCGCCACGGCCCGGAACCAGCCGCGACCCTTGTCTTCTGGCGCAGTACGACAGCACCGCGCCCCTCCGCCGTGGCCCCGCTCCGGCCGTGGCGTCTTTGGTTTTCTTCGACACGGCGCGACGGCGTCGCGTTCTTAAACTTCTTTCCACGGCGCGGTGCGATGGCGCCGCACAATACTTGCCATGTGATTCCCGCATGGTGCGATGGAACCACACCATCCGTTCCATCCGCAAAGAAATCAAACATGAACATAGGAGGGGGGTTCGGCCGTGTTTGTGAGATCCGGAACCCCTCTCGTTAATGATAACATCTAGTCGAAAATCCACGATAATCGATAAACTAGAATCATGAACGGAAATAATTAAATAAAATAATCCCCTACCTCAGTTCAGGAACGATGTTCTTCAACGAGCCGTGGAAGACGAGCGTTGCGGAGGTCGGGCGTCACGGGAGAACGCCAACTTCGCGAAGTGAGGATTCGAAGTCGTTGACGGCAATTTCATCACGGAAAACCGTCGCGGAAGAGACGACGCATAAGAAGAACGTCGCATCGCAGATACGGCATCGCGGAAGAACCGTGTTCTTCGGCGGAGAAGTTCTTCGTTGAAGAATGGTGTTTTTTGCGTTCTTCATTGAGGTTGAAGATGAAGAAGACCGCTTCCCCAAATCCTCTCAAGGTGACAAAACTCTAACAAAAATAAAATAAGACCCATTCTTATTTTATTAACACAACAACTCTTTTGAATTTCAAGAGTTTGAAATTCAATAACCACACACAACTCACCTCATTAAACTTATTACATTAAAGTCATAAGTTATAACTTATGTTAACAAAAATTAAAGTGGGAGTTGAGGGGGGTTTTAGAGGATATGAAGAGGTGGGGTTCATGTGGGCCCCACCACCCTCATAACCTCCCAAGGGAGGTTGGGTGGTTACCCAACTTCCATTAAGAACCAACACTTAGAGTAAAATAATAAAAATTGTAGTGTAATTATAAAATAAACTTCCACAATTTTTATTATCAACACTCGTGTAAACGCAAATCCGGAACAGGAGTTCCTAAGCAATTACCGGCATTGCGGTTCCATCGGTGCCCTCAGAATTCGATTCCGAGAACTGGTTCAAAAGTTAGAAAATCCCGCTCGTTTGTTCACTGAACGTACCCGAGCCAAACTTCAGAAATTGATTCCGGGAACACCAGGCCTCAGAATCAGGTGCCGTCAGAAACCGCGCTCTTGTAAAAATCCAAATAAAAATAAGAAAAAAATTTCCCTTGAATTTTACGGGTCTTTACACATTACCACTTGATCATAAGAAATTCTAATGGATTTTAGATCATATAATCAAATTCCTTCTACGGACAAGCTGACTTGGATAGGTGGGGGTAGTTTTCCAACATCTTGGACTTCAAATTATTCACAGATCCAGTCTCCCTTAGTAAAGGTAAATATGAATAATCCTTCCTCTCTTTACGGTTTCCCCTCATACCCTTACTTCTCCTCAGGCTTGGATACCTACTAACTTGTACCTCATAATCTGTATCGCCTACAAAATAGCTAGAGCATTCATCACTAGACCAATTCCCTTTGTCCTTCTCCTTGTCTATAGATTTTCTTCCAGGATCATTTTCACCATTCTAGACAAGATCATCATGGGATTTAAATAAGATAATTTAATATAGGAACCTATGTCATCCAACAGATTCTTTTAAGTGGAATAAAATTGATTACAAGTATCTAGAATTTGTAAACGAGCCTAGAAACATTCATCTTACATTATATATAGATGGAATGGATCCTTTTGGTGTCCAAATTAATACTTATAGTACATGAACCGTTATGTTGGTAAATTATTACCTACCTCTATGGTTATTCATGAGGTGAAAATTCATTATATTGTCTCTACTTATTTCTACACCAAAGCTACCTGGTAATGATATTGATGTCTATTTAGATCCATTGATCAAATATCTGAAATTCATGTGGGATATAGGTGTTAAAATGTATGATGCTCATATATGTAAAGAATTCACATTAAGAGACATGTTTTATGGGATGATAAATGACTTTCCTACTTATGGAATGTTTTTAGTTTATAACATTAAAGGAATGTTGGGGTGTCCCATTTGTGAATAATTCACACACTAAGTTCTATTGAAACATTCCTCGAAGATTGTGTTTTTATAACATCATAAAATTTCACCTCGAATACAATAATACTAATCCTTGATGACAATATTCAATGAGAGTAATATACAAGGTACAATACTATCTCTAATAATGGGTGATCCAATGTTTGATAAAATAAAATACATTGAAACTATTTTCATTAAAACATTTTCAAAAAACCTTATGAAATCAATTTAAAATAATATATTAATTTTATATAAATTACCTTATTATATTTTTTTGTACATTTAAAATTTTCCCAACTTTAACCATGTAGAAAAAATGTATTTTATAGTGTTATTGGAACATTACTAAATGTTCTTAAAAAAATGAAAGATGGAATCAAGGCTAGGTTGGACATTATTTACATGGGGTAAGGGAATATTTTTCACTTCTAAAGGGTAAATGATATAATTTTCTTCCTCCACTAGCTTTCACTCGATCTGGACATAAAAAAATGAAAATTTTCATTTTTCCTTAATGGTATAAAAGTTCTAGAGTGGTATTCATAAAATATCAAGAATGTAATTTCAATGAATAATTTGCAGTCACAGGGACTAAAATCCCACAAATAGTTTTTGTTGTTGAAATATTTGATTCTTATTCCTTTCTATTTCATTCTTCTTAAAAATGTAAGATATATATTAACCATACTCTTCTTCTATTTCAAAGCCATATGAAGTAAATTTATAGACTCAATGAAGTTTCCAACCATAAATAAGTAGGTACTGGTCATATTATATGAATTAGATACATTCTTCCCCCATCGTTATTCTATATAATGGTCCTCCTAGTTCACTTTGTTATAGAGGTTTGACTATGTGGTCCATTCCATTACAGATGGATGTAACCCATTGAATGGTATATGAAGATTTTGAAGGGTATGAAAAAAATATAAGTATACCAAAATTTGTATTAAATAATGATATACTGTTGAGGAATGTAATGAATTATGTACTAATTACCTATCATATGTTGATATAATGAGCCTCATAATGTCTTGTCATAGAAGACACCTTATGGGTGAAGGGATTTTTGAAAGAGTTTTTGTCACGATTACCATCACATAATGGTATAAATCTCACCATTACAGTTTACATAACAGTGAAATATTTATCCCTATATTTAATCCCACAAATAAATTCCTAGAGATTTGAATCCATCAAGGTATGAAGGATGGATATAAAATAAACATAATAAATAGTTTATAGAATGGTTTCGAGATCAAATTTATAGGATTTATCGAAAAATATGAATTCTATTATCAAAATACATTGATTGATAGCTAAGGGACTAAAAGAAAATGTAATATCATACACTATTTTTCTAATCAATGGTCATACATTTTATACAAAAGAATACAATGACTTCAGTATAATGAAAAACTATAGAGTTACGCTTATGGAGGAAACGATGCACATATCTGGTTCCAAGGATAGAAATCCAATTAATGAAAATATATCATATTTTGGCATTATCAAACATATATACGAATTCGATTATAAAAAATTACAAGTGTTGATTTTTCATTGGAAATGGGTTGACCATAGGAGTGCAGTGAAAGATGATGAAATGGATTTCATGAAGGTGAAACATAGTGTGGATGGGGAAAAATATGAGATGTTCATAATGTAATCACAATAAGAGAATGCATTTTATATCTCATATATAGAAAATTAGAATTGGTAGATTTTCTTACTGGTGACTAAAACAACTATAGGTCTAGATAAAAATTCAATTTAGGATAACCCCAATATTAGGAGATCATAATCAGTTCATGCTAATCCCAATAAAGACAATGTATTGTATGTTAGAAGGGACCATAAACAGGAGTTTTGGATTCTCGATTGAGGATCCAAATCTATAAAACATTTTAAAAAAAGAAGGACAATTCAATGACTAGGTAAAATTATTTTCTAATATACTTTGTTTTTCCTCATAATATTATTTGTTCCATACTACATTAATGTAATCTAAATTAAATGTTTGACTAATCATGAAATAAATGTCTTCCATGCCTTATTATTTTACCAATACCATGAAATAAAAAAATATAATGAAGGAAAACCTTTGGGAATATGTAAATGAGATGTTATAATATACGTTTTCTATTTCACTAAAAAATTATATAATGAAACTATAATTTCATTTTCATCATTCCTTGAATAGTTTTTTTATAATGGAATATTTTTATCCATTTTCATTCCATTATGTGACAAAAATTCCACATAATTATTCTCCTTCAAAATATTTTCACCCCTAAAGTGTTTGAATTTATCACTTTCCTTGATGTTCCCTCCATTTCCATTGTAGAAAGATAAATGACGCTACCTTTTATCAATAATAAGGGGAATATTAATGTTTTCATAGTAAAATCATTTTCCATAGAATTAATGTATTTTTTCATAATTATTTTTAACATATTTTTTTAGTATTACTCATATAAGAATTTAATTCTTATAATACCGAATTATTTTTATTCATGTTGGGGTGGCTTGTTAGAAGCATCTCATACATTAAGAGATTAGACTTTGAGGGTCGAATTGAGAGAAAAACAATAAGTAAATTGGACATGAATTTATACAATCATCATGAAAAGATTATTTTTAACCACTTATTTAATTAACTTTGACATAATTTTATATAATATTTGATAGTTAATTTCCTTATAATATTTATCTAATAATTATTTAGTTTTTTTCACATATCATTTGAGAATTCATATTTTTATTTAAACTATATGAAATAATATATAAAATAGATAACATGTTGCTTTCTGATGTAATAGGACACCCCAAGCTTCTTTAAATGTGAAGTGTTTTAGGGAGCATGGAGTTTCTCTTACATCAAGATGAAATATGTTATCAATTTTCTAAAAAAATTTAGATAGTTGAAACGAAAACACATATTTCATACTCAATCATCCTTACCTCTATCCAATACACAGTGTGCTCGGTAGGACTCATACTATATGTATTTAGTTTATAATTAATATTTTAGTTAAAAATAAACATCACATACTCAAAAATAAGAAAATCAATTAATATTTTTTTGATAATTTTGGACAACAAACCATAAGTCTTTTTTAATGTGTAGAAATCAGCCACACCTCAATCTGATGCACGATGTGCATAGAATGACTCCAATGATGTATTTTTATTTAAAATTCACATTAATTTTAGTAAAAAAGAAAAGTGACATACTGAAAACCAATGAAATGTTCTTGTATTGTCTTTATAGTTTAAGAAAACAATTCATAATTCATTTGTGAAATATAATAATCAGTATCACATCAAACAAACACATGATGGGACTAGTATGACTCAAAGTCCATGTTTCCAGTTTAAAATGAAATTTCAGAAAAAAAGGAAGGCAACGTACTCAAAACTGATAAAAAATACTAAAATTGTTTTTATAATTTATGAAAATGATCCATAATTCATTTGGGACATGTATGAATTAGCCTCACCCAAATCTGATGCACTGTGTGACCGGTATGACTCTATGTGTGTATTTTTATTTAAATTTGACATTAATTTTAGTGAAAAAGAAAATTGACCTACTCACAACCAAGGAAATGACTTTTTATTGTTTTGATACATTAGAAAAATGATCCATAAGTCATTTTTATGTGTTGTAATTATCCACACCTCAATTCTATATAGTATGTGACCAATATTACTCAAAGTGTTCCTTATCAATTCGAAATTGACATTTTAGATAAAAAATTTATCTCTCTAAAAATTGAGTAAAAACACTATAATTATATTAATACATAATGAAAATAATTTATAAGTCATTTTTTACATGTAGTAATTAGTATCACATCAAACCGATACATAATGTGACTAGTATGACTGAACATGTATGTTTCTAGTTTAAAATGACATTTTATTAAAAAGATAAGTGATGTACTAAAAACCAAGAAAACGCATTTAGGTTGTTTTAAAACATTACAAAAATTGTCCATAATTAATTTCTGACATGTAGTAATCATAGAAACCTCAATCTGATACATGATGTGACCAGTATGACTCCAAGTATGACTTTTTTATTTATCAAAAAGTGAAATTAATTTTAGTGAAAATAATAATCAACATAATCAAAACTAAGATTTTTTTTAATATTTTAATACCTTAGTAAAACAATCCATAATTTATTTTTGACATGTAGGAATTATCATCACCTCAATCTGATGCACAATTTTCATGGTATGACTCAAAGTGTCTGTTATCAATTTAAAATTGACATTTTAGTTCAAAAATTCCCACTAACTAAAAACTAATAAAACACACTCATATTGTTTTGATAATTTTAAAAAACAATTAATAAGTCATTTGGGATGTGTTGGAATTAGTATCATACCAAACTGACACATGATATGATTGGTATGACTGAAAGTGTGTGTTTCCAAATTAAATGACATTTTTTGTAAAAAGAAAAGTGACATACTCAAAACCAATAAAACACATTTGTATAATATTTACACTTTTAAAAAATGAACCATAAGTCATTTAATATATCTATAAAGGAATTAAACCTCAATAAAATACACGATATGACTGGTATGTCTCAATGTGCGTCTTTTTATTTAAAATTAACATCAATTTTAGTAAAAATGACAACTAAACAACTTAAAACTAAAATAAAACAATTAGATATTTTTTATACTTTGTTAAAATGATACAAAAATCATTTTTGATGTGTAGGAATTAAATTCACCTCAATTTTAAACACGATGTTCTCATTATGACTCAATGTTTCCATTATTAGTTTAAAATTGATATTTTAGTTCAAAAAGTGTCACTCACTAAAACCTAAGAAAGAACACTCCAATTATCTTGATAATTTAGAAAAATATTTTATATTATATATATTAATTTATAATTATTCTCACATCAAACTGACATATGATGTTACCAGTATAACTCAAAGTGAATTTTTCGAGTTTAAAAATGAAAGTTTAGTAAAAAAGACACGTGACAAACTCAAAATGAAGAAAACCAATTTTCATTATTTTGATAATTTATGAAAACTATGCACAAGTCATTTGGGATGTTTAGGAATCATCCACACAAAAATCTGAAACACAGTGTAACCGTTATGACTCCAAGTGTGTGTTTTCATTAAAAATTGAATTTAATTTTAGTAAAAAAGAAACATTGACATACATGAAACCAATAAAACACATTTATATTGTTTTGATACATTAATAAAACTATCCATATACTAATTTTAACATCATGGAATCAGACTCACCTCATCCTGATACATGATGTGCTTGGTATAATCCAATGTATATGTTATCAGTTTTGAATTGACATTTTAGTTCAAAAATTTACACTCACTGTAAACTAAGGAAATATGTTGAAATTATCTTTTTAATTTAGGAAAATGATCCATAATTAATTTAGGATGTGTAGGAATTAGTCTCATGTCAAACTGGAACATGATGTGACTCTTATGAATAAATATATGTGTTTCTAGTTTAAAATGAAATTTTAGTAAAAAAGAAAAATGTCATACTTACAATCAAGTAACACATTTGGATTTTTTTGAAACATTATGAAAATTATCCATAAACCATTTGGGACATATATGAATCATCCACATCACAATATTATGCATGGTGTGATAGTTATGACTCCAAGTGTTTCTTTTCAATATATAAGTGTCATTTTAGTTTAAAACAAACACCACATCCCCATACCATAGAAAAGAAGACTATATTGTTTTATCATCATTATATCTATTATTAATTAATTAATTTCTTTAATATATTTATTTTATACTTATTTAGTTATTTTTCACTAAGATAATGCTCAAAGATGGACAATAAATGGCCTGAAGATCATGAATCAACTACCACTCAATTCAATACACAATGTTACTGATATGAATCAATGTTTAGTTTAAAATTAACACTTTCTGTTTAATTTATTTCGTTATATAATTACTGACATTATAATTTTTTTTCTTATACTGGTGTGTCTTTTTTCTTGACCAGGGGTGGTTTGTTCGATAATAACATGAGTCAGGGTCTGGCACAAAAGACAAAGGAACATTGATGTTTTTTAATGTACGTAATGATTTTTACTTACTCATGTAATTGTATACACCAATGTTTAAAATGTATTTAATATATATTTTTTATTTTAATTATATTGTAAATTTTATTTCATTTAAAATATACATTTTTACTTGATTTTTATTCTATTTGTTGTTATTTATAGTGCTGTAGTGTACTATTATAGAACAATGTAGTATTCCCCTTTATCATCACTATTAAATATGATGATAAAGTTAGAATTTATCATCACTTGTAAAAGTGTTGACAAAGGTGTCCTTTATTAGTTCTTTTAAAAGCGCTGATAAATACTCCCATTATCATCACTAAATAAAAGCACTGATAAATGACTGCTTTATCAACACTTTTCTAGCGATGATAAGATACTAGGACTTTTTATAAAACTCTGGTAGTTAGTGCTTTTTTTTAGTATTGATAAAGGCCAGTTTTAGAATAGATAAACGCCTGTTTTATAGTAGTGAGTGGTGGGATAGGGTATGGTAGAAATGAAATAAATTTTGGATGTATCAACTTTAAGTCAATCCATAGATTTTAAATGGCCTAAACATTTCCTTTTCTCAAAAAAAATTGAATTTCCCAAATTTCAAAACCACGTGTTTCTTAATAAATCATTCTAAAACCTTTTTTAGTATCTCTAGATAGTTTTGAAAGTGTGTCCCATATACAGTGAATTTATCAAGGAATAACTCTAATAATCTCTCAATTAGGTCTAAGAAAATACTTACCATGCAACATTGAAAGGTATATAGAGAATTGAAGTGACCTAAAGGAATCCTTTGGTAGTTAAGGTTGTATTTTCCTAGTCACATGGAGCTATTAAAAATTAAAAATATCACGAAAAACGATCAAGGAAACAATACTTTCCATTAATAGCTAGTATTCCAATAATTTGGTCTATAAAGGGTATGGGGAAATGATTATTTCTAGTCACATGGATTAATTTTCTATGGTCAATACAACCTCTCAAACTATTATGGATTTGAATGGGTACAAATTCATTATTTTCCTTCTTCATAATTGTGTGACCATTTTTTGTTGGGAAAATTTGAATGGAACTCACCCACTGGGAGTCTAAGATGGGATAGATTATTTCATATTTTAAAATTATTTCTACTTCCCCTATTTTTAATTCAATTAGGTTTTGGTTGATCCTTCTTTGAGGTTGTCCAACTAATTTGGATATATCATCCAACAAAATTCTTTGCATATAGGTGGTAGGGCTAATTCATGTAATATCTCATAATGCTTAGCCTATGGCCCAAGCATTATTTTTAATAATCCCCATCAGTTGGTTTTCTTGTCTAAGCACCATGTTATTGAAAATTATGACTGGTGCTTTATTATCCTTCCTTTAAAAGAATGCATTAAATTTTATGGTAATATTTTATGTTCTAGATTTGGAGGTTTTCGAGAGAAATTTTCATTTCATTATTTCTCATACTCACTACCTACTCATGCTAAAAGTTTTCAATCTGAGTACTATATTACTAAGAGGGGGAGGGGGATCAATGATACTATTTTTATTTTATGTTTCTTTTCAATCGAAACAACCCTAACCTCCTATTAAGGATTTCAATTCCCTGCTAAGAAAAAAATCAATACACATCTAAAGGAACATAATGATTAAAAATGTTCATAATTCAATAAGAATAGCTACATCCTTGGTATGGTTTGGAAATGATACAAGACCATACAATCCACTACAAATAAATCCTTGGATTTTGACAAGAAAGATTTACCCTTTCAATCATGTAGCACTATGAAACAATACCACTAGTGTGTGCAACCTATTATCATAGTAGGGTCTTAAAATTGTTTTGTAACAACTCATGTTACCTATTCTTCTTATCAATTCAACAAATGTATTCAAATTATAATACAATTTTTCAATTCCTTACCCAGAATAAAGGTAAGATCTACTTGTACAGTATTATGAAACACCGATTCTAATTCTTATGAGTCCGATTATTTCAAAACAAAGCTGCCACTCTGTTTATTTCAAAACAAAGATCCCAGTATGATTTTCAAAACAATGCTCCCATTCCGATTTTATGATATAAAACAATAGATAGGAATCAAAACCACTTCAATCCCATTTTGATTAATTCATCTTGATACCAAATTAATATGAATACAATCCCTATCAAAATGTATTCAATAAAAAACAAAATGGTATCACATTCTCTTATTGAAAACTTGGAGATTCTCTCTATTCTACGGTGAACAGTACACACCACCTCGAAGTAAAATGTACTTGTTTCCCTTTAATAGGTTACCCAAAACATGATTATGTAGGAATCCTAAAACACTTTCCCACTCACTTAAATTCACCCAAATATGAATTTCTATTGAAATATCAGATCAATTATGACTTCGACAATGCTTCTCAATTCTTCTTGAATCTTCTACAATCATCATATCTTTTTTTTTTCTAGACCCCCATTTAATATGTGAATACGATTACAATTGATGCGAAATACATGGGTATGAATCCAATTATCTCATATTGATTTCTTCCAAAAAATGTTTGATACCATTCCAATTGGATGTGTTTGAAGAAATTCACTTCTCTACTTGAGATACAATCACTCTTTTAAAAGAAATTATCCCCTTGAAAATTAATTTATCCAACTCTACTTTATTTTGTTTTCTCTTGACCCTATTGAGAAAAAAAATCATCACATTCAAAAACCTGTGCTTGAATCACGACTAACTTTATGACTTTGAATTAATTTAGGAACATATTTTTCATCGTTTGAATTTAATTGGAAAGTATTATAACTCTCCATTTTCTCTTGATTCTTTATTTTCATCTCAACCCAAGCATGATATTTTTTTAATACAAATGGTCTGGATAATTTTATCCTAAATACGATCATATCCAAATATGATCATTCTTCTTAAAATCATTCTGGTTACAATCATCTTAGATAAAATATTTTTGGTTATGATCATCCTAGATATGATCATTCTAGTAATGATCATTCTAGTTATGATCATTCTGGATACAATCATTATGGTTATGATCATGATGGATACAATCATTCTAGATACGATAAATTCTGGTTACGATCATTTTGGATGAAATCATTTTAGATAAAATCATGCCAGATACGATCATTCTGTATACGATCATTTCTAGTTACAATCATTCTATTTACGATTGTTGGTTACGATTATTGGATATGATACAATACAATATTATGAGGATGATCTGTCTAGATAAGATTAAAAACAAACTGATATGATTCATTCTCAATCGTCACCATATTATTCCTTTTCTTCCACCTGAATATGATTTTTTTGAAAAACATTGGTGTCTCATCTTCTATCAGCATCACCAATTCTATAGGTGCCACTTAGAACGATACAACTTTCCATCGAAATCACTTTCCCTATAGGCATCACTTTTTATCAAAACCACTTCCACCAGCATCACCTTTATATGTGTAAAACTTCTTTTACTTTCACCCAGAATCCAATTATTTTGAAATACTATCAATAAAATCAGGATACGATTGTTTTGAAATACAATCGATACAATATAGATATGATTGTTTTGAAAAAACAATGGGAATAGGATTATTTTCCAATTGGTAGTACTATTTCACTCCCCCTTTCTTTTATCAAGATAGCATCAAAAGTTCTCAATAAAACTCATGATTTATATGAAATGAAAATCAGAAATGCATCATCACAATTAACATGAGTTTGATTCTATTTAAAACAAACCCAAAAACAATTTTTTCCATGAAATAAAGTGAAGTGATTTTCTCTCTTCGAAACATAACTTGACAACAAAAGACTACATTGGAAACCTTCCACACCTTAATGATCAGCTTGGTCCCAACAATCTCCTCCTTTGGATTTTGTTGTCAACCAAGTTTCATAAATCACAGAACACTGTAAACTCATGAAATGGATTATATATCAACAATTCTAAGCCTATGCGAGCTAAATCATTATAGGAAATAAGAATCATTAATAGCAAAACCATGTTATCCAAAAAGTGATAATGACCACCTCTTTCTTTTCATCATTATTCCTAGAAAACAAATCAATTTATATTCCCAAAACAACTCTAACAAAAAGTTAGAATAGTTCACACACTAAAAAATGATGAATTCACACCTTACCCACAACTCTCCCTTTTGTGCAATAGATTTATGAAAAAAAATAATTAACCCCCTTGAAAAATAAATCCAAAGGTAAGATGAGATATGTGACATATATACATACCTCAACCTTGAATATAAAGAGGCTGGACACCCATGTTCAACCTCAATTTTGAGAATGATTCATTTGATAAATTTTTTTGTGAAGATATCAGCAACTTGTTCCGATATTGGAACATACTATAGATTCAATTCATTCTTCTCCACATGCTATTTAATGAAATTATATTTGATATCAATATGTTTTGAAAGAGAATGTTGCACTAGATTTCTAGTGATATTGATTTTACTTTGATTGTCACAACCCAAGAGCAAGGGTAAATTCACTTCAATAATTAAATCTTCCAATTGAGTTTTCATCCACATAAGTTGAGTAGCAGCTTGAGAATCAGAAACATACTCAGGTTTAGCCATATTAAGAGTTACTGATTTTTGTTTCTTCGAATACCCATTAACCAACTTATTTCCCAAAAAGAATAAACCAAGAGATGTAGATATTCTATCATCAATATTTCCTTCCAAATCTACATCAGAATACCCAAATTAATCAATACTCTCTAAGATGAAATACCTGATTCTGAATTCTATTGTGCCTCTAATATATCTGAGAATTATTTATCCCACAATAACATGTCTTTCTCTTAGATAAATATAGAAATTTTCACATAAGGTAACAATATAAAAAATTTTGGGTATTGAGGAAGTAAAATACAATATACTTCCAATCATATTTTGATACTCTTTCTGATGAACTTAATTTCCATCTCCATCTTTACTCATCTTTGTTCACATTGAAATGGGTGTGGAAAATGGTTTTGAATTTTCCATACCAAAACTCTTGAGAATTTCTTTTGAATACTTTTCTTGGTAAAGGATAATGTATTTTTTTCTTTTGATAGACTTTTAACCTAAGAAAGTATTTCATTTTTCTAAGCATGGAAATTTCAAATACATTCTTCATTATTTCAGAAAATCTCTCACAACTTCCTCCATCATTCCCAGTAAAGATAATATCATCAATATAAACAATTAAAATGTGGAAATTCTCTTGACTTTCTCTAATGTAAATATTTCTATTCACTATTCCTTTGTTAAAATTCATCTTTCTTAAGAATGAATCAAATTTGGAATACCACTCCCTTCGAGCTTGTTTTACTCCATGCAATGTCTTTTTAAAATATAGATACATAACCTTTATCTTTTCCAATAAAAAATAAACAAGGTTGTTTAATTTAAACCTATTATTCAATATCACCATTTAGTAATGAATAATTAACATCCATTTGATTGATATTATAGCCACGTTATGTGGAAATAACAAGAAAAATTCTTATTGTTTCAAGTCTTGCCACTGGAGAAAAGGTTTCATCAAAATCAATACCCTCAATCTATGAGAACCCATTGAAAACCAATCTTTCTTTGATTCTTATTACTTCACCATTATCATTCACCTTGTTACAGAAAACCCATTTTGTGCTAATGATTTTTTTAGGCATGGGTATAATTTCCCATGTATTATTATATTCAATATGATTCAATTATTCATTTGTGGATTGAATCTATTTTGGATGCTAAAAAGATTCTTTCACATCATTGGGTTCCACTTTTGAATACAAATAAGTATGTGTAATAGAATTGGTTGTTATTTATGTTTAAACCTTATGATGTCGATAATCGATTACATTCTGTGGTTACACATATTTCCTCAGTCATGGATAATATTTTTGATTTTCTTCCTCATCACTGGAAATAGCTGAGTTCGATTATTCACCTTTATCTGGATTACAATAGTTTGTATCCTTATCAAAATTATCTTCTTCAACTTTCTCAACTTCATTTTCTACCTGAACATGTTTCTCTTTCTCAGATACTTCAATTAATTTTGCATCAAATCAATCAAAAATTCTTTTTATTTATTTTTTGAATCATCTATACCCTCTTCCTTCAGGGAAATATCCAAGAAAGTTTCCATCATCACCTTTCTACTCAAACTTAGCACAATTTAAACCTTCATTCTTTATAATACAAGGACTCCCAAAAAACATAAAGTGCATTAAACATAGAGTTTTTCCATAAAACATTTCATAGGGAGTCATACCTGACTAAGGCCTATATAAACAACGATTCTAAATATAAACAGTAGTACTCATGTCTTGCCTCCAAAAGTAATGAGAAAGACCATGCTCAAGAAACATGGTTCTTACCATTTCCACCAGGCTTCTATTCTATATTTCAACAACCCCATTTTCTTAAGGAGTGTATGGAGAGATATACTCATTCCTAAGTCCATTCAAATAAAGATATTATTCAAAATATTTACTTTTTAATTCACCAGTATTATCAGTTCTCAACTTCTTTACATAATACTCACATTCTTTCTCATCTTTTCGTCTAAATATTTTAATCATTTTCAAAGAATATGATTTGTATTTCATGTACATAACACAAGTAATAAGAGTAAAATAATAACTGAAAGTAATGATGTAATTATCTCCATGTGATGATTTTTTTCTAATTGGACCACTTATATGAAACTGAATCAGCTCCATGGGTTGTTTTGAACAAATATCAACCTTCTTATGCGCAACATTTGTAATATTTCCTTTCTGGAAAATAGTGAAACACCAATCTCTTCTTCTTGGAAAATCAGGAATATCTCAAACACTATCTCTTTTAGATAACTTGATCATTTTTCACTGATACATATATCCAAGCCTTTTATTCCCAAACTAATTCTCTTCCAACATACTCATGTAACAATATTTTTTTGAATAACCAACATGAAAAAAATTCCTTTTGTATGATGGCCTCTTATAATAATATTTTCATCTTATTAACTCTTTAAAACATATCCATCTTTCTTAAAGATAACCTTTCCACCTTCATCACACATTTGTGATACACTTAGTAGGTTTTGTTTCATCCCATTAACATATAATGTTTTCTTATATTTCAACTTTTCTTTTCCAATAATGGATGACCCAACACCTTTGATTTTAAATGATTCACCATTTCCCAATGTCACTACACCTTATTTATAATCTTTTACATCCTTCAAAAATTTCATGTGTCCAGTTATGTTAGAATAACATCTACTATCAAGTATCTAGGTTTGTTCCCATTTCATGGATTTTAATGCAGTTTCAACAACAAGTGCCTTTTCTTCATTCATTTCATTATTCACCTTAGGCTTTTAAGAATTGATAATCTTCTGCTAACCTATTGACAAAACAAGAAATCCTTTTGCATGGTGTCTAGGTTGTTTACATATTTTAGAAATATTTTCCAAGGGTTGAACCTATTTTCAATCTTCACTTCATTCCTTTCATATTTATTCAAGACAACCTTCTCATTTTTCTTTCTTTGAGGAGATTAACTCCCCCTCAATCTCTTATTTTTATAACCTGTGGGATAATAGTAATGTTGTTGATTGAACTAACACATACTTGTTGTGTTCCTGAATCCCCCACAATAACAACAATACTTATAGAAAGAGCATTTGCCTCTGAAACCTCCATAATTATCAGAATCATGAAAACATTTCTCAACCATATTCTTTTCACTTTCAATCAGATTATTTTCCTTATTTTTAGCCTTTATATGATTAGTAGTATTTGAAACTTTTCTAGTTCTATATAAAACCTTTTCAGACTCAGGATATTTTTTAACTTATAAATTCTTCACTTTGACCACATCCATAAATTTATCAACATTATTATTTTCAGACACAGTTCCATTCCTATTATCACCCATTAAAGGTATATTTTCGTGATCCTTCAAATGTTTTTCATTATGAGAACATTAAAAAACATTAGTAGTAGAGTTTTAAAAACATTGACTTTTATTTTTAGCTTCATAGATTTTTTATTGGACAAGTTCCAACTCTTCTTATTTTTTCCTTCAACTTGACTTCCAAATGGTTATTACGATTCTTTTCATCCTCAAAAGTCTTATTCAAATAATCAATCTCTTTAAATAGATTTTCATTCTCACCATTAAAAAACTCTTGGTTTCTTGAGCATTCAAAATTCAACTTTTTATTTTTCTTTTCATGTATTCTAATCACTCTCACATATTCTTTCATCTCTTCTTTCAAATGCATTTCTAGATGAGTTTCTTCTTCTTTAGAACTACTTCATTCGAATTCTTCATTAGTCACAGTTGCAATGAAAGTATTTTCATTACAATACTCAATGGTTTTTTCAGATTCAACTTCATTGTCTTCTTATTTATCATCTTTGGAAATGAAACTTCTTCTTTTTTATTCGAATAATTTCTTTTATTTTTCTTTGTATCCAATTTTCTTCCCTGATCATCTAGTCTTTATTTCTTCAAAATCACTATCATATTATTTCTTTCGTTGAGGAAAATTAGATTCAAAATAATCAATACCTCCACATTCATAAAATTTAAATGGTAGTTTCCCTTTGTATTTTCTTATACATCTTTTCACATTTTTAGAAAACAAGGATAGGATTTCATTGAGATTTTTACATACCTCATTTTCTGAGTAAGAATAACCTGCTTTATCTTCAATAAAAATTTTCTTTGAATTTTCTTTCATCATAGATTTGAAAGAGATTTCTCTATAAACCATTGTTTTTAACTTCATAGATTTTCCTATTCTCATTTCATAAGTGATAAGGGTGATATGTAAATTATAAAGAGATAATGTTTCGTGATCTTTATCTTACAATGAAGAAACTTTTTCATCGAATTTGTTAGGTAAGATTATCCAGATATTTTCAACAACTATAGAGTCCTTCATATTTTCACCAAGACATCTGATAGTAATCACAATGTCATTCACCCAGGTGAAAATTCCCTAACAGATTTATGATTTCCCATATTTAAATCTTCATAATTTAATCTCCATATTTATAAATTTCCATTCTTTACTTTTTTATTTCCTTCGTATATGTTTTTTAATTTATCCCATATACCTTTAGTTGTGGAAACACCTTTCACTCTCAATAATACACTTTTAAAAAGATATGATAATATTGTATTCTACCCCCTTCCATAATTATCAAGAAACTTCTTTTCAACAGGTGTAAGTGGATCACTATCATCAATGGGAGGAAACACAACTGTTGTAGATTCAAGAACATCATAACTAATAGGCATATGATATGGAAGTACTCATTCTTTCTAAATATGATAGTTATTTCCATAAAAGACTGGAATTCCTTTACTGTTCCCATAGTTCACGTTCTCCATCAGCAATGAATAACGAAGGAAACCAGACTCTGATACCAATTGAAAGTCCCCTATCAGATTATTTTATCACTAAGAGGGGGAGGGGGTGAATTAGTGATACTCGTTCTCTTTTATGTTTCTTTTCAATTTAAACAACCCTCACCTCATGTTAAGGATTTCAATTCCCTATTGAGGAAAAAATTAACAAACATCAAAATGAAGACAATGATTTACAATGTTCGCTATTAAATAAGAATATCTACGTCCTTGGTATGGTTTGGAAATGATCCAAGACCATACAATCTACTAGAAATCTATCCTTAAATTATAACGAGTAGGATATACCCTTTCATTTGTGTAACACTATGAAACAATCCCAATAGTGTGTGTGCACCTTCTTAGCATAATAGGGTAATACAATAATTTTTTAACAAATCATGTTACCTACTCTTCTTATTAATTAAACAAATTAATTCAAATTGTAATACAATTCATCAATTCCTTACCCAGAAGAAAGGTAAGAACAACCTGGAATTTGTTTTGAAACACCGAGTCTGATTCCTCTGAGTCAAATTCTTTCAAAAAAATCTCCCCGTACAATTCTTTCAAAAAAATATACGAATATGATTTTCAAAACAAATCTCCCATTCCAATTTTTAGATAGAAAACAATAGAGTGGAACTAGTACCACTTCGATCCTATTATAATTAATTTAGGCTGATACCAAATGAATTTAAATACAATCCCCGTTGAAATGTATTCAATACTAAACAAAATGATATCGCATTCTCTCACTGAAAACCTAGAGATTCCCTCTCTTTTGTGGGGGAATAGTACAAACCACCTCAAAGTAAATTGTACTTGTTTCCCTTTTATAAGTGACCTAAAACATGGTTAGGTAGGAATCTCAAAAAAATTTCCCACTCACTTAAATTCACCTAAATATGAATTTCTACTCAAATCTTAGAGTAATTATGACTTCATAAATGCTTCCCGATTCTTCTCAAATATTCTACAAACTTCATCTATTATTTTACAGACACCCTTTTCAAATGTCAATATGATTATGATTGATGAGAAATATATGGGTCTGAATCTAATTCTCTCATACTGATTTCTTCAAAATAATTCTTGATACCAAACCAATTGAATGTGTTTCAAAAAATTCACTTCCCCACTTAAGATATAATTACTCTTTTAAAAAAAATCTCCCCCCTTGAAAATTCATTCATCCATCTCCACTTTCTTTTCTTTTCAATTAACCCTCTTTAGAAAACACATTATCACATTAAAAAATCAGTGCTTGAATCATGACTACCTTCACGACTTTGAATTATATTGATAATCATCTTTAGCATCACCCGAATTGAATTGAAAAGTATTATAACTCTCCATTCATTCCTACTTCTTTCTTTTCATCTCAACCCAAGAACGATCTTCTCTGAATAAATATGGTCTGAATACTATTATCGTGAATAAGATCTTATCTGGATACGATCATTATGGTTATGATCATTATGTTTACGATCATCTTGGATACGCTCATTCTGGTTATGATCATTCTAGTTAAAATTATCCTAGATACGATCATTCTGGTTATGATCATTCTGGATACGATCATTCTAGTTACAATAATGCTGGATTCGATCATTCTGGATACAATCATTTTTCGTTATGATCATGCTGGATACAATCATTCTGGATACAATCATGTAGGATACTATCATTCTAGATACAATTATTTCTGGTTACAACCATTCTGGTTATAATTTCTGGTTATGATTTATAGTTACGATTTCTGGATATGATACAATACAATCTGATGAGAATGATATTCCCAGATATGATGCAAGACAATCAGATATGATCCATTCTCAAAGGTCACCATCTCAATCCTTTTATTATACTAGAATATGATTGTTTTGAAAAACAATCAGTGTCTTATCTTCTATCAGCATCACCTCTTCCATCAGCACCACATAGATCGACACCACTATCTATTTGCATCACTTTTCCCATCGACATCACTTTTCATCGGTACCACTTCCACCAACATAACCTTTCTATCGGTACTAATTCTTTTACATCAACCAGGATCTAATTTTTTTTGAAAGACAATCAATATAATAAAGATATTAATATTTTGATTGATAATATATACAATATGGATACACTTTTTTTCTGATTTTTTTTAAAAACAATGGTAATATGATTCTTTTCCAGTTGGAAACATATCCTTCACCCCCTTTATTCAATTACGCTTATTTCACAAGTTCTCAATACAACTCAGGATTTATATGAAATAAAAATCAGAAAAGCATCATCATAATTTACATGGGTCTGATTCTTTTGAAAAAAAAAACCAAAAACAATTGTCTCCACAAAACAAACTAAAGTGATTTACTTTATTCAAAACATACCTTGACCACAAAAGACAACACATGAAACGTTCATCACCTTGATCACCAACTTTATCCAAACACATACAAGGATGAATTATTTGTATCAGATTTTAGCAACTCATAAAAATAATTTTAATCAATTTCATCAAATTGATCAACAATATAATGTGTCTCCAGATTAAATTCATTTTAAAAAACATATTATTTTATCTTTTCTATTTTTATAAAGATTATTTTTGTCTAATTATGTCTTAAAATTTTTTAATTCCATCTCTAGAAGAATTGGGGAGTTCAAAATGTTTTAATGTGATTTGATAATGTTCTTTATGTGGGTGTTTCATTGAATCAAGTATATTAAAATTCACAGTTTCTTTGAACAATATCAGGGAAACTGTCCCTTAATTAACATATATTATTGTGATATCTATTTTGAGAATTGGACCACACAATATTATGGGGGAAATATTTTTACCTTTATCTTCTTCTATGTTTAGGATATAAAAATAAACTAGGAATGAGTACCCTTGTACACTTACCAGGGCCTCTTCAGAGACACCTACGTGGTAGGAAGTGAATCTATTGGTAAGATGTATGATCACACATGTGATTTTAAGTTCTCCCTTATATAAATAATAATAAATGGTATAAGTAATTACATTAATTGAATATCCTAAGTCACACATTGAATTGGAAAAGGACTGCTTACCAATTGTACACGAGATAGAAAAAGTACCAAGATCATAGAATTTATGGGGGATTTTAGGGGTAATAAGGGGATAAACATTTTAACTTAATCATACCACTTAAATTAATCTCAAGATACTTCTAAAAATGCACATTTGTTAAATCAAATTTTCATACCATAGAACCTGGATAATGTATTCTAGTAGGGGATATTGATCACTACTTTCTTGAACACTTCTTGGATATCTTATTACCACGACTCTTCCATTATTTTATTGGGTTATTACATACATGAAGGTAAGTGTGTTTGGGTTTTTTTGGGTATTCTATTTTTGATTTTACTTTATTGTTCCTTGATGATTACTTCACTTCCTCCTCCTCAGGTTCTTTTTCTTATACATATTTTTCTGATGCATGCTGTTATTAACTTCCAGATTCAATCTTCTAGGGTGATCCTTTACTATCTTATAGGTATTTTCTACTCCTTAATATAGTATAATTGAAATTTACCTTTGGGGTTTGAAGTTCCTGATTAGGAAAATTTCATAATCCTTTATTTACTATATTATTGAGTGTGGCTATAAGATGACCAAATTCTCATTCTAATTCATTTATATTGGACCCATGAGTGGTGAGAGTGGTCAATTGACTATTTTTGGACTCTATTACATGTCTCAGTATGCCCTTCATTGAAGGTTCTTGAACTTCTCCTTTCTGGTATATTGTATATGGTTGGACATTCTATGTCTATAATTGTGTGGGTTAAAAAGGTTGTTGATAAGCCTTTTAAAATAGTGGTCTTTGATTCTTTTGGCTCCCAAATCCAAACCAGTAGGTGGGAAATTGTATACACCCGTGGTTTCTACCATATTGGTTATTGATTTTGCTTTGGTACATGCACCATAGGTTTTACTCCCCTAAACGTGAGGTCATCCATCAGTGAAATGATTCTTGGAATAACCCAAGTGGAAGAACCTTGTGGGTTTGGTGGGTGTTAATTCTAAAACATTATTCATAGATAATATCTGTATATGGGAAGTAAGTTCTCCAAATTTATTTTCTAAAAAATTTGAGTTGGAACTTTTTACCTCACGTACTCCTTTGGTTATAGTTTTCATACCAAACTATTATGAATTTTGTGAGATCCTCTCAATAAGTTATCTTACTTAAACTATTGTATTATAAATTAGTGTTTCTCCCGAAGAAGTATCATGAAGTTTCCGGTCATTGTACATCAATGCTTTATATAAGAATACCAAGAAATGATGTACTTTATACAGCTAGTGTGGGAAAGATGTGGTTAGTTTCATTAATCTTTACCAGAACTCATTGAGATATTCTCTAGTATCTTGTTTGATTCTTTTTATCTCATTTATGAGTTGAGGTCTCCTTGAAGAAAGGAAGAATTTTTGGGGGAAGGAATTATATAGCTCATCCCATGAGTTAACTTCTTTAGGTTGTGATTTGTAGAGACAATCCTTGACTTCCTCTTTAAGAGAGAAGGGAAAATCCTTTTAGTAGACTTGGGCCTCATTGGATCCTCATGTTCTGAATCAATTAAAAAATTATTTAAACACTCTTAAGTACCCATTGGGGTCTTCACCCGATAACACATGAAACTTAAAAAATATCCCAATCATTCTAGTTTTTATTTCATAGTCTTTTCAATAATTTAATTGTAATAATTGATTTTTAATATTGAAACTGGGTTCATAAATTTTTCTCAAAGTCCTATTACATTTAACTAGATTACCTGTCATTTTTTAACTTCTTATTGTAGCTTTTTGGGAGTAATAAATTGATATGTTAAAGTTAGAAAATGAAATGGTAAAAAACTCTATTACCTCTTATTTTGGGTTATTTAGAGTTATATGTATTTCAAACATAGTCCTCTAAACCTTTGGATCAAAACCACTAAGGCTGGAAGAAGTGAATATTGTCATTTGAAAACATTTTCAAACAAAATTAAAAAACACTAGCTTCCCTGGAAAAAATTCCAAGTTTGATGTGAAACTTTCATGGGGAACTCAGTAAAATTATTTTTGAATCTGAGAAATATATATTAAAAATGGTACTAATATTTTCTCTATATAATATAGTGTTGTTCAGATTTTGAAATATTATTTTGTGGGTTCAATTTGAAAGAAACATCATGTAAAATTGGTTAGTTTTAAATTCAATTTTAAGAAGTAGTGGAACAACCTGGAATCATTCCATCATTCTCTGATAGAATCATTTTTAAATTGGTATAAATTCATCCTTTTATTAATTGATATCCATTTTATTTCTATTAGGGAGATTTTAGTTCAGAATGTGAAAAAATGATAACTGTATTTTATACCTTTTCCTAAACTAGTGATTGGAAACATCCATTTAACCTTGAATTATAAAAATAATTTCTATTGCATCTGGTGAATTAAATCCAAGTGTCTTGTGTGTGAAATTATCACAATAAGCGGAAGAAATTATAAGCTAAAACCAGATGAAATATATACTGATTAAATCCATTATGATCCACAAAGGAGTTAGTACATTGAATGATTAGAATTCATCAACATTGAGGAAATGAGGGGATTCTCCTTAGAAAAACCACAAACATCATAGTGTTCCTTTATCATAGTTTTTACAATTGGGAATGAAAACAAAGTGAGTTTCATGGTCGATGGTGAGTGAGGGTTGAATTCAAGACTGAGTTCTTCTATCCTCAATTCATAAAGTATTGTGAATTCCTTTAATAGGTGAATTATTGGATATCCAAGCATGCTTCCCTCCATGTGAGGGGAACATGTTTCCTCATATAATTCAAGGATGTATTCTCTTTGTAGGTAGTGTGTTCACTTTCTACTGGATGGTTGACATGAATCCAAAATGAAGGGGATGGATTCGATTTTAAGGAATCAGTGCTCCTCCCATAGTCAATCATAGTACCCTTCTGATAGTGGAGTGTTCTATTGATTTACTGTATAATGGGGACCTTCACTATGTTCAAAGGGAAAATGGTCTTGGGATGTAGTTTATGGGACTTACTATTTGTTTAGCACCTGGGTATTATTTGTTTAAACATGATACTTCATAAATTGTGAGTATCTACATCTTAGATCTCCCATTATTGGTCAAAAAATTATAATCATATCTTTTTAGTAGTGACTCATTTCTCAACAGTATGGATTTTCTTGGTTTCCTCATGTTTGAAACTTATACCCACTAGTGGTTTTGTTTAATGGTGAAGTGAGCTTCTCAAAATCTCTAGATAGTGTGGAATGTAGTTTGACACCACTCCCTTGTTTCATTCATATTCTGATTGGATCTTTTTACTTTTTAACACAGATCTAGTATTGGTAGATTGTGATCTACATCACAACTGAATGAAATGCCAAATATTTCTCAAAGGCTATGCAGGTAGGGTGACTTCATTCATGGAGGATTACACTATATCTCATCCTTAGTCAATGTGATTTTTAGATTCGATTGAAACACCATTGTGATTATACTAAAAATGTGGATTCACTCCATCATCGAACCAAATCCATGGGTGGTAGTAGAAGGTGGTTCTAGTAGGGTATGTGGAACCCTTAATTTATATACAGTGGAAGAAAATAAGTGGTGGTGGAAACATCTTGATCAGTGAAATCCTATTGACCATCTTCATGCTTTAGTCAACACCGTTCTTGTTCTTCAGGGGAAGTGGAGGATTGGGGTCTGTTTCTAGCCACATAGAAACTTGAGATGTAGGGGTAGGTAAGTAGAGGTGAAAAACTATCATGGTAATAATTTTTATAATTAAAGAAACAATAATTATGATGACCGTGATATGGTTTTGAGAAAGGGTGTCCATGGTATATATGGATACCATGAATGTAGTTGCATGGTCAATACATTTTCTTCACACAGAACACTATTTTTTCAATTGTGGAATTTTTAAGCCCACATGGTTTGCTAATGGTTCTCACTATATCTATAAATCCCATGAGAATGGGGTGTGTTAAGGTGGGTAAGTTAGAGTGAGCACTGATGACTATAAGTTGAGGGCATGGTCTCCATACATACTTAGTCACAATAGGTTATCAATGTAGGGGAAACACATGTTCGGTACCACAATCAGGGTAGTGGCCTTGTATTGCAGGATCACTTCCGGAGTTTGTAAATTATCATTCTACGTAGCCAAATGATTCAAATTTTTGGTTAGTTCAGTATTTTTCTTCAATTAAAATTCACTCTGAAATCAAATAATAGACAATTATCGTCAAAATCATGGATTCCAATTTTAAATCAAAAGAGGAATATATCAATAAACACCAAATTTAAAACCAATTCACAACTAAGTTCCAATTTCATTTTTCAATGAAAATTACTCTTTACTCGAGAATTGAATTAAAATTGGGATATTTTCAATTAATAAAAAAACTAAATATTTTAAATTCTAGCTCACATCATTCTCTATATTTTATTTCTTGGTGTAGAATAGGATTCTAGGGAAGCCAATTTTCACCAAAGAAAAGGGGGGGGGGGTGGAGGAAATGAAAATATATGTAATTAAATTAAATTTATTTTATTAATTTAATTTAATTATAATAACCATTTAAACTTTCACTTCATAACACATAACCCTAGAAAAGTTTAAACTCCAGCTAGGTAAAACCCCCCATTCTAGATCCAACTATAAATTTAGAATTTCAATTCAAGAATCTATATGGAAAATATCAACGTCATCACCTATAAAATAATTAATATTTAATTTAATTATTATTTAATTTAATTAATATTAAAATACTTCAAAAAATACCTCATCTCAGAATATCATCCAATTCGAAAATAAGGGTAAACACACCATTATGTGATCAATAGATTAATAAAAAAACTTATCAGGGGCATTCTGATAGGTAAAATTACCATTTTACCCATCACAGACACCTAAAAATCATGAATTGAAATTTCCACAAAAATTAATATCCCATACATGTGATGGTCTTTAAAATATACCCAATCTAACACTTGTCCTACTTGATAACTCTCAATATCTTTATCTATAATCCCAATCACCAATTAATGATTGCTTCATTGTGTTTTACTCCGAAATGAAAACTGATATTATAGTATGAAACTGCAAAAATAAGGCACGTTATTCACGAAAAACCAATCCACCCACTTTACATCACCACCAAAACATCAAGTCGATGCTCTACCACACCTGTCTATGTTAGGGTTCCACTGTGTCTTCAATCAACTCATCTATAGGATCATGTCACTCCCCACCATATGTCTCAGCTCATAATGGAAAATTTAGAGCCACAATGTTCCCCTCATTATAATCACATAATAATACACATTACCTTTAGTCCAGTGACTAGCTCATGGTGGTTTCTATTTTACAATAACCTATTACAAATGAAAACACATATCGGTTCTCCTTTGTAAGAACATTCTCAAATGTTCTTGGTCACTCCCACTGACCCACTATCACATCAACAGATCACGAAACACAAAACCTCAGAGGAACCCTAGGATTTTTCAGAAATCCATAAAAGAGTATAAACTCAAATTTTATTTTAATTTAAATGTTGTATCCCTAGCAAACCAAATCACCTTCCACACACTCACCCTGAGCACTGGTGCATAATATATCAAACCCAACCTCATATGATATTGAATCTATCTAGACCCCAATAATAGAATCCAAAATCCATCCATCATTATATTCAAATCGTAAATTTTTTATTCACCAAGGAATCCAAAAAAATTGAATTTACCTACTCACCAGCGTGAAAATTTTATCTCGACCATCCACCTATCATTCACATCACACCCACCACCCTATACACACAAGGGTAATTCCTATTCAACCAATGCTAATCTATTACCTCATATAATGACTAGATGAGTCCATCATTCTCATACCTGAGTGCCAAAATGAAATGTTAAAATCTTACAACTCTCAACAAGATGAGAATGTCACCCTCATCATTTGATGAAATTTCATCCATAACGTGGGTGACACCATCAAAGAACCAATGGTACACTCCCCACTATATGAATTTTCTTATACAAATCCATGATTGAATCCTTAATAGGTTGCATCATTCATATTCATGCCACTCCTACCTAATAATACATGTCAAGGAACACACTCAGGTCAACCGTACCATGAAACCCTAATCTGTCTCCAATGTCACCTCTACCATAGGGGAATGTTTCCCATTTAATAAAAATTTTAGAGTAACCATATCCATATAAAACCATACCAATAACACCATATCCATGAGATATTTCTTGTTAAACAAACTTATAAAACCATTAATTTGTTTCTCATACTACCACACAAGTTGTTCTTTATGATGATTCTCAACAACCTCTTTTACTAAAATAAGTATACCTATGAAGGAATACACCAAGGTTCCACAGCTTCAGCTCAGACCATATTTAATCATGACCTATAAATCCTAGGCTCATGTTCCTAAACCACAAACCATGCTCACACCATGTTAATCAAATATAGTAAGGAGAACCCTCAATGCTCCTCTTTAAAATAGAGCATTTCACCTATTCCAAAGTTTTCTGTATTTTCACTTTTCAACTAGAATTATTTAAAACACACTATCATGTACCCATTCCATAACCATGCAGCCAGAGTGCATCTAGAGTTAATAGGGTCAGACATCCTACTGATCCTTCCATCAAAAACCCAACCTTGATACCAAAGCATCAACATGTAAGGTTCCTTCCTTTTAAAACCCAAGGCATCTCCATGCATATAATAAACATCTGAAAACACCTCCCATGCATTGATCTAAATAAAATCATTCAACCATGATTCACATCTCTAAGGTACACAAAAAACTAGACTAAACCCTCTCCTAGACCACTATCACAAATATTATGGATCATAAAAACCATAATTTTTGAATCACTAATATCCCAAGTCACATAATAAGGACACAAGGCCCTTCCTCCTTTACCATAAATCATATCTCACAATTTTCATAGTTTATGAATCCTCACTTATTCTCCCATATAGAAAATCACCAAAAAAATCTTGTTCCAAATTACCCACCATAGGGTTATCATATATACATATATACATATATTAGGCATCACATATCAAGTCACCAACCTAATTGGGTATTAATACTCACAAGGACTCTATGTATGATACTACCTCCTCATAGACCATGGTGTAATCCTAGAACACACACATATATAATTACATTTTCTTATAATGATCTATGTTGAGTTTACCATAGTTAGATGGCCAGTTAAGTATAATTTCACCAAGAAGTTATATGGGAAACACTATATTGGTAATTTGTAAACTGTAAGTAACAAAAACTGTTTCTCAATCACATAATTAGGGTACATCATGAAGGCATTTAATGCCTATAAAAATCTACCAAGGGTCACTATAAATCCCTTATAGTAGGGATTGTATAGTCATCATCAAGTAGAACCCCATCCTAAAATCCACATGACCTGTAATGAGAGAAATATATTTTGGTCCAACTGTATAGAATGAAACCAACACATTATAAGGTAAAAAACTATATAAGTTATTCTTGAAACTTTAAATAAACAAACCATCTATCTTTAGTGAAATAAATCACACACAAATATGTGTATTTAATGTGAGTCATATATGTGAAGAAAGATTCGTGAACATAAAACCCTTTTAAATGGCACAAAATTAAAAAATAAAAAATTATAAATTTCAATAGTCAAGTGTGTCCATGTTGGTGAAATTATACAATAGAAATAGTGGAAACCAAGAATAACAATCCTATATACCCAGTAACCTGAACATCCCCTTATAAAAGGTGTTTACAATGCACTGGTCCAAGGTCTATTACAAGATCCAAAAAACTTATATTCCCTATCTACCATATCCCTAAATAATAAGACAAAAAATGTTATGATGCCACTTTGTAACACCATTCCACATTTTACTCTAAAGTAACTGGGATGGAGGGTACTGGGACCTCAATAACACATCAATTTATGTCATAAGCTATTGAATAGCAGTAGGGGTCCAGTTTTTTACCATGGAGGATTCTATACCATTTATCAGAGATGCACAATATTGAAAAAATAACCAAATATCATACATAAATAATAAACAATCAGATTAATTTGAAACAAATAACACAATATTATATATCCAAATGAGCATGTAGAGTATAAAATCATAAAGACTCTTAATCATGCCAGTATAAAATGACTGATATCCCACTGGGCTAATAGAAATACACTAAACAACATAGAAAAAGTGAATGTACATAGGGATACACTACCATCCCATATGAATACCTTATACATCTCCCCACTCTATCCATGCTATATAGTATAAAGATCAAATCTTGGTCCTCTACCCAATATGAAACTATGATCAGTGAAGTCTTCTTAGTTACCCAAGTTCCATGTCCATCCAAATAGGGTGTGATTACTACTCAATGGGGAACCAACAATATTTTACTATATATTACTAGTGAATTTAGGATACTCAGTTCATATACTTATCTAAAATAAATAAATAGAATGTAGAAGCGTAAATAAATAACCACTGTCGATCCCTAGGTTATAACATGAAACTTGAAATTGACTATAATTGTTTTGAAAACTGTTAGAGTGTATTTGAGAATGTCACATAATCATGAAAACCATCACTATCCTCAATTTACACATTTTAGTAGGCACAAGAATTGATTAATTGGGGGATATACCTAGGTAATCCAAACGTATCAGGGCTATGAACGATTACTTGAAGAATTTCTTAGCAAATTCAGTGTTAGGTATAAAATCGATTCCAAGTGGTGAGTCCAAGGTAAGAACACTTAATTGAAGGTTAAATCCTAGAATCCTTCAGTTTCATATAATAATAAGATTAATGCAAGGGGATTCTCCAAGGCAATCATGTAGAACTATAGGCTTAATCCAATGGGATTTGCCAAATCATTTTAAATTAATCAGGCTCAATAATCGATTCCTTGGAAAAAATATATATAAATACATTAGTATTAGTATCAATGATAGAATCCGAGGAGAATGTCTAAGTCATTCTATATAGACCAAACAACTGATTCCCAGGAAATCACTTAAGTATTCCACTTAAAGTTTTTAGTGAAATACTTAACTTCTGTAACATCTCCTAAAAGATAACCCATAAGGGTTAACCTTATTCAAAACCCATCTCAAATAATCCAGGTTGACCCCTCAAGTGCATGACCTATCATATTCATGACATCCTTACTAAGTTCAAATGATATCTAGGTTCTAAGATGACAACTGATATCATCACTACCCATTACTCACATTAATGTTCCCTAGGGTCCTCAAATAATTTGAGGCACCCTACCAAGGTCCCAACATATATTTCATATCTCTTGAGTCCAATAAAATCCCTTATAGGTAATCACATCCATAAATACAATCATATCCACTCCAATTCAATGTTTTCCTTCTTGGAAAAGTCACACAAAATTTTTATAGAGAGATAACATAAGGCCCATATTAATTATCAAATTAATCATAGGTTGATCCACACATGCTCACTATTTATCAATCCCCATGGGTTCTACCCACCTAGGTAATTAAATCTCAATGGTGGAGGAATTATCACCCAAAAATCAACTCAAATAGACCAAAACATTTAAGGAATCTCAAGATTCCTACATGTCTAATCTGTAGCCCATCCATCTTAGATCATCACTCGCATATACTTAGAGGTCACTAAAGTATCCTATCACTAGGGTGACTAAATATAGTTCACATAATTTTTTTTAATTAATTTTATTTATACCCTCCCTAAGTTTCATTATGACATGGAATGAATTTTTAATCATATTCTAGACCATCAGTTATTGAGGATTGAAGCTAGTTCATAAGGGTCTATCATTTCCCTCGACACTTTTTTTCCTATTGATAATATATTTTGTTTAATAAAAAATTAATTTAATATAAAAAGGTTGATCACCCACAATGGTGAGAACAAATATCACATTCTATATAAATAAATCATAATTATAATGGGATATGTTCAAGGGACCACCATCCTCATTTACAAAGTTATTCCTTTTGTATGTGAAATATAGCCACCATCATTGAAGAACAACTAAGTTCAAATGGCCTTCGTCGAATAATACAAGGCCCAAAATTTATATTAATTTAATTAATTATAAATTTCTTTCAAATTCATTCTATAATTATTTGAAATATTAAATTTTATGACATAAATAATAATTTATTCTCCCCCTAACAAATTTTTATTCCATAAAACAATCCCCTAAGAAAACCAAGAAAAATAACATTTTTTAATTTTTTTTGAAAAATTAATTACCCTTACGTGGAGGGGTTTCTTCTTACGGGTATCAAGTAATGAAATAGAATTTTATCAATGGAAATTACCTTATTATAATTATTTCATATTGTGAAATAACATAAAATCTCCTAGATAACACAATACAAACTTTATAAACAAAGAATGAATGAAATAAAATGTATTTTTAGAAATTAAGTAACCTTTACCAATAGAATATTAACTTGAACATTGGAATAGTAATGTGACTACTAGGAATAGTAATACAAATAATAGAATAGTAACCTCACCAATGAAATTATAAATAAACTTTTGGTATCTTATAAATGGAATATGATATATTTATCTCACATTGTAAGTAAATAAATGTTATAAAAATGATAAATTATGTGTTAGTATTTTTGTAAAACATTAATGTTTATTTAAAATTTTACAATTAATATAATTATTTGAAAGATAAATTTATTTTACTAAAATATATTAATAATTTTTTTTATATTTATAGGACAATTTTACGAGACCTTAATTAATTTTTCAATGTGTCATAAAATTAGTTATAATATTTAAATCAGTATTTCTCAAATAAATAATGATTTGAATTAAAAATTAAATTTATGATATTTAGAAAATTATTTTCATAAAATGGAGTCCATTTTTAAAATCTACAAATCAAAATATTGTTCAGGTGAATTTTTTGGATTTTTCTAAAATAGAAGAATTTTTGGTGAATAATGAAATATGCTAATTTAAGGTATTTAAAATTTTAGGCCATATACATGAATTTTTGATTCATAGATGATGTAAGAACCCATTAGTTCAAACTCACATACACTATTAAATATACAGAGACCCAATAATCAACACTATTTATAGTCTTAAGTGAAAATAAAAAACTAATGAATAAAACAATCGAAATATCCCCTCTGCTCCCACGATAAATACCACACCTCGCCACCTCTTCTCCCCACACCTTCTATGATTTTGAGATTTATAATATTATATAAAATTCCTCTCCCAGTCATCTTCCCTATGTTATGATATTTTTCATGTCACCAAAATAACATTTACAGGTTCTTTAAGCAGGTTCTAAATGAGACGTAATTCAAGAGGTAAAATCCCCCACCTTTCCCTTTGAAATTATTTATTTGTTCTACCTCATCCTTTAATCCAAAATACAAAGTTACATGATAACTATAGTATCATACCTATAATATAATTTTATTATGTTGATGGGATATCACTGAAAAAATATATTCTCTTCTCTTTTTTACCTTAAAAACAAAAACATCGTCTGCAATGTGTTGATTGACCACCTTTGTGGATGATGATTTTTCATTTTCTAATATCACATTCTTGGATGGTCATAAAACAAATATAATAGTTGAAATAGATTTTAAAATAAACAATAAAAATTTATTCAAAATAATATATATACATAATATCAAATAATAAAACAAAACTAGTATGTGATAATCGAAAATTCACCAAAATAAACTAACATTCATCATTAACATTCTATAAAATGAATCATACTCATGTAAAAAAATAAAATGATATATGAGACCATTTTAAATTATATAGGCTCATAAATATCATATAATTTGACTTCTATATTTTTTCATCCAATTTGATTAGAACTACCCTAACTAAACACAAGGGACACAATTATAAAATCAGGAAATGAACGATACTAGAACAATGAAATTGAATCTTATAACTCATAAAAAATCCATAAATGAAAATAATTAAAGTATACGAAATAAAATACATGTATAATAGGTTTTTAATTAATTAATTAGTGAATATAATTTTATTATCCCAGAAATTAATTACAAGTGCAAAATAGTTTTAGACATAAGGTAAGTGATTCTCTCCGAACCCCTATTTTTTCTTTAGGTTACTCTCTCTCTCTCTTTACCCTAATTTAATTCTTAATTATTATTATGAAAACCTCTTAAATTATGTGTGAATTTTCTAGAAATATTTACCTATATCAATTCTTCTTTAATTTATGGGGATATTCAGGTTTTATAAGGTTCTCTTGTCAATTCATTTCGATAAGCATGCCAAATTAAAGGGGACTTCTCAATTTCTTACCCATTTTCATGTATAATACATAATATGTTTTTAGAAACTTATATTTTCCAAAAGTAGCTATTATTTATCATAAAAAAACATCTTAGTTAAATTCGGGTTTTATGAAAAAACTTATGCCTTTTTCCTCTTTAAATCACTTTAAAATATTCCCTTAAGCAGCACTGAAGTGGCTCGTTTCTAAAGTTTCCTAAAAAATATTTTTATGTATTTTCACATCATTTGGACCTAATTTATCATGATATATTCACACTTTTCCATTATTAATTTCCAATAATTATTTATATACATTCTTTCATGGACACCATTATGATATTCCCTCTGGTTATACCTTATGACATGTTTATGATACCCATTTATTCTCCGGGTTAACCCTTATGATTGATTCATTATTTTGGACATATATGAATGAACATGCTATTATGGGTGAACTTAGATAGATCTCCAATGCATTGGGAAATGTTTTATTCTCTTGATATGTCATGTTGGGATAAGAGTAAACCTGATTCCAATATAGGACTTTGTCCACCATGTTATATAGTCTTGGAAGATAGCCTTAAATCATGTTTATGTCATGTTGTATGTTGCTATCACATTCCTATTATTCCATGATTACATGATCCCATGATCTACATGTTTGAATTCCATATGTTTATTCCTCTTCTATTCCTTTTTATGTAATCATATTATACTTTCTAACCCATGTGTTATGCTTTATTTTTATGTTTATTCCCTTATCATGCTTTTTAGTTCATCCATTTTGTTCATGTATTCCCCTACTTATCCTATGTAGATGTAAGAGATCATTATAGAGAATACATAAAATATGTTTTTTTGGTTTTATTATTTCTAATTATAAACCTAATATTCCAAAGACACTATAATTTACGATCCTTGGTTGGTATTTGATTCTAGATTATACATAAATTCATATAATAATATATATAAAGGGATAGTATTGTTTCATATTATCGATTACCCTTATGAAGCCCGTATAATTAAATTTATAAGGGCAACCCCTAGTTACCCTTACCCAACATAGGGAGGCCCTACCTAGGTGTACCCTATGTATGGGAAACCCTATGTTACCCTTAAAAAATATAGGGTATTCCCTACATAGGTGTTCCCTATTCAAGGGAAACCCCCAGTTACCCTAAGATAGGGATTTATCTACATTGGTGTTCCATAAATATGATAAATCCATAGTTACCCTTACACAGAATAAGAGTTCCCTAGTGAATTTTAACACTTTTTTATGTTTACGCAGTGTAGGGGTCCACATAAGGGCAGCCCTTGTAACCATTATATAGTTATCGTATACCCCTTCTGTGCTACAAACGCCTTATACCCACTTCTTCTTCACAAAACACGCTTAAAAAAACAAAAAATAACCAATTGTAGACCTCTTTAAAAACACAATAATATAAATTTATAAATTCTAAACCCCAATTTCACCCACATATCATCCAAAAATGGCCCAAATCACTTAAAAATTTTAAAAAGAAATTTTAAATGGGTCTTGGTAAAAAAACCAAAAAAACTTATGATAAATCACAGAAGCAATTGATCTTAGACCTTCTCTATAGAGTCACTTCTCCTCAATTTGACTTCAATTAAACTCTATGGCAGAGTTTCCCTCTCACTCCACCCATTTCCTCTATCAGTTTTGAAAATAATTCCAATGGAAGACACTTTCCACACATTCATAAATAAGAGGTATAAAATGGGAGAGGAAATAAAAATACAATCAACAAAACTAAATTAATTTAATTTAATTTAATTTAAATACCCATTTAAAATATTTCTACAAATCCCCAAACCCGAGTGGATTTTATACCCTATATTGGTAAAATATCTAATTCCAAAATCAACCATTAAGCTGAAATTTTAATCCAAAATATGTTAAAATATATCATCATTCCTTCCTATGTAATAAATAATTTGTAATTTGATAAATATTAAAATACGCCAAAAAATAACCCAATTTATAATCTCACCAAACTGTAGTACAATGTTAAATATCCAATTATGGGATCAATAAAATCGACAAAATAATTATCTGATGTCATCTTATAGGGGAATTCACCATTTTACTACTCATAAAAACTCAAAAAAAAATCAAACTTTCACTTAAATTTACACCTAGTACAAGTGATAGTATTTACAAATTTGGAGATCCATATCATCCATCCAAGAGAGGACCTAAAATTCAATCAAGGATATAAAATTTGGTGGGGATATGGATGGGATGAATGTTTAAGGATCAATGGTGTTTGGTGGATGGGTGGAAGATGATTGGGAAGCTTGAGTAGTGTTGGGTGGTGGTAGTAGTGATAGTGGCAATATAACACCTTGACCTTAGTTGCCCAGAGTCGATGCATTATTACATAACATTGGCATGATCACAAGAGATCAAGTCTCATAAGACTGATTAGTTTTGTAGCCTTGGAAGTACTAGATACACAAATATGTTTTACATTACATCATGAAAAGGACAAACAACAACATTGTGCCCCCTTTGAACACACATATATTCCTTAGATTATTCATATTGGTTAATTGTAATATACTTCTTCACATCATGAGAAAAAGAAATCATAATAAATGGGTGAGCTCAGATTCTCAGTAAGGATACCAATATAGTAGACACTATCATAAATAAGAATAAACTTTTAAGGCAATGTATAAGACTAAAAAAAAATCCCTTTAAACTTAAACATCAGCATAATATGGAAACTATAAGTCAAATAATTCCATTTAATTATTCACATGGATATTTTACTAGTCCAATAATCACATATAATATCAATATCTAATTTCATAATGATAGAATGCATAATGCTAGACATCATAACCACATAGCCAAGGCCTTGTGCCAAGAATAAAAATACGATTTTTTCAAGTCCTTGTTCCAAGACACTAGTTTGTCTCATGAGACCTATTGATGCATCGAGGAGCTATAGCGGGCTACACTCATCACTTACAATGTTGAATGCATTCCTCATATGAAAATATTTGAAATATAACATAAAACTTCTTATTAAAACTAGCATGCAAAATGTTAATAATTTAACAATAAACCATTAATGATATAAAAATAACACATCCATAGTTAAACATATCACAAAACCTTAAATACAATATGAAATATTTTATTATAATAATTCAACTTCAAACAATTGTAAAATCTATCAAAGGATGTTGACATAGATGAAATCAAAACTATTTGAGAGAAATTTTGAAATCATTTAAAAGTAACATAATTATAAAAGAAAAAATTTATTTTAAAAATATTATTATAAGATTGTAAGGGAATATTCAAAGGTGTTATAATGAAAGAGAATAGCTATACCCTCTGTATAAGTTAAAAAAACATTCTTACCTTAATTTGTCGAAAAGTCATAAAGTACCTTGTTTGGAAAAATACTGAAAGATTCATTTCAAAAAAAATTATATATAGTCAAACAAGGGGTATAAATGACTTTAACCCATATTATAGGAAATATTAAATATGTTTTGTAATATATTTTTAAGAAACTCATATGTGGATGATAAATAAGTCCCAGTAGATACTTATGTACAAATAACCTCAGATAAATAAAGAGATTCTAAAATTAACGGTCACCTTGTATTTTTACATGGATGAGGTTATGTTAACCTCCTGTATAATAGTTAAATCATTGTTATTAAATTATACAAGAACAAAATACAAAATTATTATTTCATATATGATCTTTTAATATTGCTTTGTTAATAATATTTCAGTAGTATCATTATTTTGGGTGTTAATAGATTCATCTTACTTTATATGTTTTGTTACATAAGTCATGTGTTTTATGGATATAATGTATTTTATTCATATACATAATGATATTAAGTTCATAAAAAATATTTTAAATCATAAAATGAAAATTCTTCTTGAATGGTTACGATGCGAATGAATCTCATCACGTTCATGGAGATGGTAATCGGTATGTACGCATGATCAAAAATATCATTATATTGATTGTAAAATAGTATGTAATTGGATGTTATATGATATATACATAATAATTAAGATGTTTTATTTATTATTTAAATCAATTATACTCGTTACTATACCCATCCAAATAATGAATTGTTGAGTAACAAACTACACCACGACGTGGAGATGGTAAGATGTATATACGCATGTATGGTGACTTTGTCATTCCTAGGATGGATGGAATAATTAACATTGTTGTACCATATTTATAATAACATAAAAATATTTATAAGGCACTGGAGTAATTATTTTTTATGGAAAAATCATAGAAAGAGGATGTATAAGAAGAAAAGAACTTTGAAAGAGGTGGTGAAGTTATTTCCCCTTATTTGGGTTCTTTGTTTTGATTTGAACAAAATGGATCCATATGTTGAATTTATGATCAAAGTAAGGCCTCTAAGATAAATTGAGGTTATTTGGGAAGATATTTTATTATGGTTTGTCTGATACAAATGGCTTTGGAGGTGTTATTTTGAGAGAAGAGGAAGTACCCTTTTATAAGAGAGGTGAGGGTCACTTTAGGAAAATCTTGAAATATTATTTTATTATAAACTAATTTTCGGTTTATAATGGATCAAAATGGATTAATTTCAAGGATAAGGTAGGGATTGGTCTAAACCCTCTCAAAAAATAGGTTTCAGACAAGTTTAGGCCCGCATATTAACATTATCTTTTAGATTTAACTCTTAGTTAAATAGTTTAACTTTTACAATGTCTTCTTGTATTTTTATATTACATGGTTAATAAACTTACAATAAAATTTCAAGAGAATCCCACGTGGTTCCTTAATGACATATATATCATTATGTAAGTCCTTTGGCCAATATGTTGATTTTTAGGAATATTATATCATTTAATAATATAGTATTTCATTTAAAAACTCATTTATGTCAATTTCGACACTATTTTGTATTTGGTTTTTGTGAAAGTCAACAAAACCTGATTACATAGAAACAAATAAATTAAATCAATCCTAAAATGTAATATTAACATGTAAAATTAGGGGAATTCATGAAAAGTCTCAATTTACATTTATTTGGATATTTTTAATATCAATTATTTCAATCTTTCATTAATAAGGTAATTACTGCATCATCATTGTGTTATAAATAAATTTGATTATTTAATGTATAAAAATTTTAAATAAAATACCATTATATAGGAAATATCTTTATATTTCTAATTAATATTTTTAGTCAAAATTTATCTTTTTTATAAGCCTCTATTAAAATTTTTTTAGTTATTGAAATTAGAATTTAACAGTTTTAACTCTTCTTTTAATATAATAATAATAAATGTCATAATCTAATCCAAGTGGATCAAAGAGGACCATATTTTATTGATAAGGATTATTTTGGTCGAAATACACTTATCCAATATAATTAGGACATGTGTTATGGTAATTATAATATTATTTTTACCTTTAATTACCCTATTTACTTTTTACTGTGGTAAATAAAAGTCAAAAGTTACTATTCACAAAAAACTATTTTCATCTTATGGAACCAAATTTTACGTAATGATGTCAACAATCTCTTTGGGATATTTGAAATTCAATTATCAGAAGAGGTAAAATTACATTTTATGCAAATTTGATAATGTGCCTAGAAGGTGGGTAAAAGTCATTAAAAAGTTAAATAAAATATTATATATCTAATCTTATTATAAAATGACTCGAATGAATTGAATTGGAATAATATAGGTATTATGTATCAATTTTTTACTTAAAATAAATTTAAATAAAATAAACAATTATTTAAATAAAAATCCGATTTTAAACAATAACACAATGTTTTTCACTATTTATCAAAAATTGAAAATTTTCAGACAAATACCAAAAATTCACAATAAGATAATTTTCATATTCTGAATCCCAAAAATGAAGTCTATTTTGAATAATAAAATTTATAAAATTCCAAAAAGTTGGTATTACTATTCATAATGGCTAGTTTGATTGGTCGTGGTGTTCTAGAACTCGATGTTGCGTACAACGCAAGCTATTGTATTATTCAAATAGAAGTGTACCATGGAAGCTTAGGGTATTACATTATTACCTCTTTAAAATATTTTCATCCTCAAAATTTCTATTATATTATTTCCTAACATGATTTGGGTGGTTCTTCATTATATGTTCCTTGGGTTCCCATATTTACTCTTCTATCTTATGGTTTCTCCAAAGAACTTTTACCAGACGAGTCATCCAGTTTCTCAACACTTGTTCTCTAGTATCAAGAATTCTTATAGGTGCTTCCCAATAAGACAGATCGGGTTCCAGTTCTATTTCTTCATAGGTGAGTATATGTGTTGTGTTAGTCATGTAGTTTCTCAATAGGGATACATGGAACACATCATGAACTTTGGTTATACTTGGTGACATTGCCAAATGATAATCTACAAATCTTATTCATTCCAAAATTTAGAAAGGTTAGATGTACCTAGAACTTAATTTACCCTTCTTACCGAGTCGTATAACACCCTTCCATGGTGATACCATCAAGAAAACATGATCACCTAATTGAAATTCCAAATCCTTACTTTGGTTATCAGCATAGCTCTTTTGCCTACTTTGAGATGATTTGATGTGAGTTTGAATAATCTTCACTTTTTCTATTGTTTCCTCAACAAGTTTTGGGACTACGAGTTTTCTTTTACAAACATCATCCCAACAAGTTGGTGTGCGATATCTCTTTCCAAATAACACTTCATATGGTGCCATATTAATACTTGAATGGAAGCTATTGTTATAAGAAAACTCTACCAGGGGTAAATACTTCTCCCACATACATTGAATGTCAAGTGATCAAGTTCTCAACATGTATTATAAGGTTTTAATAGTTTGTTCTGATTAACCATCAATTTGAGGGTGATATGCAGTGCTCAAATGATGTTCAGTATCTAGGTATTTCCAAAGGATTTTCATGAATCTTGATGTAAAATGAGGATCATGATCCGAAACAATTGATATGGGTACACCATGAAGTCTTACAAATTCATTAATATATAGTCTTGCTAAACATTCAAGTGGTAAATCATCTCTTATAGGAAAAAAATGTGCTAACTTGGTAAGTGGATCAACAATGACCCATATTTCATCATTCCTTATAGGAGTCTTTGGTATCCCCGTGAAAAATTCCACCGTAATATCATCCCATTTTCACTCAGGTATAGGAAGAGGTTACATGAATACTCCAAGATGTTGTCTTCTAGCATTACATATTGACATACCATACATATTGACACATAATCAGAAATATAAATTTTAATGTTGTCCCACAAAAAATATTCACTCAAATCTCTATAAATCATAGTGATACCAGGGTGTATAGAAAAATTTGTGCTCTAAGAATCATCCAATAATTCCCTTTTTAGATCAGGTATATCAAGAACACACAGTATCTTCCCAAACTTCAAAATTCCATCTTCATATATGAATTCAATCATTCTCCCATCATTCACAGATTTAATATTCATTTGAAACTCTTCATCATCAGTCTAAGAACTTTTTATCCTTTCTATTGAAGATTAATTGGAAAACATTTGAAAAAGTTTTAATGTTTCACCTTCTATTGTTATTCCTATATCTATTTTTACTAGTTCAATGTACATAGGGTCCCTTTCAAATCTCATATTGTTCAGAATTCCATGATCCTATCTACTCAAATCATCTACTTCTTTATTTTCCTTCCCCGAGTGGTAGTGTATAGAGCAATCATAATCTTTGAGTAGTTAAATCCATCAACTTTGCCTCAGGTTGAGTTCTTTCTGTGAGAAAATATACTTCAAACTCTTGTGATTAGTATATATCTCACATTTTCACCATAGAGATAGTGTCACCATATCTTCAAAGAAAAGATTATAGATGCTAACTCAAGATCATGAGTAGGATAGTTTTTTTCAGGAAGTTTTAGTTTTTGTGATGCATAGGCAATAACACAATCATTCTGAATAAGGACACAACCAAGACCTTTCTTTGAAGCATCACTATAAATATAATACCCGTTATTCCCCGATGGTAGAGTCAATATAGGATAATTGACTAATCTTTTCAAAAATTATTTAAAAATTTATTCACACTCTTTTTTCCAAACAAATTTAACCCCTTTTGGTGTGAGCTTGATTAATGGGTTAACCAATCAGGAAAAATTCTAGATGAAGCACCAATAATAATTTTCTAAACCAATAAAACTACATACCTTAGTTATAATTATAGATGCTGGACATTATTGGATTTCCTTGGTCTTTGATGGATCTATAGATATTCCATCCTTAGAGACAATATGGTTATGAAAATAAATTTTTTGAAGCCATAATTCACACATGCTAAACTTCCCATATAATTCATTTCTTTTAAGGGTTTTTGGAATAGTGTGCAAGTGATTTTAATGATCTTAGTAGCTTTTGTAGAATTCCAATATATTATCAATAAACACCAATAAAGAGTCATCAAGATATTCCATGAAAATACTATTCATTAGATCCATGAAAATTGAGGGTTCATTAGTTAGTCCAAAAGGAATTACTGGTAACTCATAATTCCCGTACCTAGTTTAAAACGATGTCTTTGGAATGTCATCCTTATTCATACACAAATGATGATATCCTGATGGAATTTAAATCTTTGGAAAATATTGAGATCCATTAATTTGATCATATAAATCATCAATGTGAGGTAGGGGATACTTTTTCTTTATTGTTATATCATTGATATCCCTATAGTCAATGCACAACCTCATAGATCCATATTTGTTCTTAACAAAAATAATAAGGTTTTTCCATGGAGAAACACAAGGGAGAATAAATACTTTATTAATCAATTCCTATAGTTGTTTATTTAGTTCCACTAATTCCACAACGGCCATTCTATAAAGAGTCTTTGATATGGGCCTTGAACCAGGAATTAAATCAATGAAAATCAAAATTTATCATTCTAGAGGATGTCTTGAAAAATCCTCTAGAAACATAGCAACATATTCTTGCACAACATGTAAATCCTCTATTTGAACATTCTTTTCATCACCCATAGTTTTTTCACTCTCTTCCTCCCCAATAATTTAATTTAGTAGAGCTACTGGGGGTGAATCTATATGAAAATCAGATGGTGACGTTTCTTCTTTAAAGATAAGTTACTCTTTATAATCATCAAAAATTCCAACCTCCTTCTTATAATAAATTTTCACATCATTGTCCAAAATCCAGTCCATACCAAGGATTATATCAAATTCAATCATGGGTATTACGATGAGATCAGCAGATAAATCACATTAATATGACCTAATTGGAATTGATTGACAAAACTTTATTGCAATGATACTTTCCTAATGATTTTTGACTGAAAAATCCCTTGTTAAATCAAATTGGAAATATCTAATTATCTTAGAAAACTGGGAAGATATGAAACAATGTGATGGTATAAAATCAAATAAAGCTTTGTCAAAATTTGAGGAAACCATTAAATTACCTACCACCACATCATTCCAAGATTCAACCTGAGTAGTAGTAATCGCATAAGCTTGGACTTTCTCCCATACTATTTTCTGAGGTAAGTTTCCTTGGTGCTTAGGAAATTCATTTGCATAATTCCCCATTTCACTACAATTATAGCATTCAACATTGACGACCTCTTTCTTTCCCTTGCAATCATGAAATTGCTGGCCTTTTACACCACACATGTGACAGACTCTTATTCCCCCAGGAAAGTACCAGGGTGTTTCTTCCCACATTTACTATAGTATGGAAATTCATCTTTTCCTGTCATCCCCTTATTTCTATTTCGAGAGTGTTCAACAGATCTCTTCTTCCCCTTCTTCACTTTAAAGTCGTAAGACTTAGAGAATTCGTTTTCTGTCTTGATAGCACATGAGACTATATCATCATACGACGAGAAGGATTTTGTGGCTAATTATAGACAGAGAAATGGTTTTATCCCATAAAAGAAATGATCAATATTACTCCTTGGGTTACATATATAATTAGCTGCATGCCTTGCTAGCCTTGTAAAGTTTGCCTCACACTTTGTGACATTATCATCTTCTTTTTTCCTAAGACTCAGAAATTTCTTTTCCATATCCACTCGATGGTCACAAGGAAATTTATTTTCTAATAAAATCTCTATAAACTCCCCCCATTCCATATTTGATACTACTTTATCCTCCTTTGTGTTTTGAATTAATGACCACCATTTATCTACATCTCTTGAGAGGTGGTAAACTTCTATGACAACTTTTTACCCTTTCGCTACTCCCCAATGCATGAAATATTTTCTCTAAGGAACGTATACATTGCTCAAATACAAATGGATTTGTTGTCCCTTTTAATTTTGGTGGTTTTTTACTAATGAAGAGGTCTAGCATTGATCCTTCATGTTGTAGATCAGGGTGGTCCATACAAGCAAGGTTATTATTTATAACCTGAGTGAGTTGTCCCAATATGGTTATAAACTGATTAGCACCAGTTACATCACCATCTCCACTATAATTATCTTCAGTAGGAGGGAAATCCCTACATGGATTGTGTGCGTTGATACAGTTTTCATTCCTTCCACTAGGCGCCATTTCTAAAAAATGGAATATGATAGAATAGTTTATGAATCATAATACATTATTCAAAACTAGTAAAATACCTAACATAAATTGAACATTTTATGCATATAACCCATAATCATAAAAAAATATTTTCTTTGAGGAAGTATTTACTCATAAATCTTTCATAATGGCTTGTAAAGAAAATGTGAATTATCCTAAGCATATCCCTCAGGAGTGTCATAACAAAGAGAGCAGTAAGGCCCATTCTCATGCACCAGTTCCCGTTCGAGTCAAGATCAATGTGTTGTTGTAAGGTTTTACCCCTAGATACATCTATGTTTGATCCACCTCTACCTAACCGTATCCATACATGGATGTATTGCAGGGAAAATTTACAAAATCTTTACATTACAAAAAATTCAAGGAAGTTCTTCTATACTAATCCTAAAATTTTATCATAGGGTAATGTTCTCTGATCAATGTTTTTCGAAATCTAGTTTCCAAGGCTTGTACAAAACTTCCTGTGATACCAACTATAATTTAACGACCCTAGTTACCCAGAGTAGGTGCATTATTCCATAAAATTGGAATGATCACAACAGATAAAGCCTCTAATGACAGATTAGTATAGTAGAATTCGAAGTACTAGATATATACATATGTTTCACATTACATCATGAAAAGGAAAAACAACAACATTTTGTCCCCTTTTAACACACACACATCCGTTATACTATTCCTATAGGTTAATCATAATATATTTCTTCACATCATTGGAAAAATAAAACTTAAGAAAGGGATGAGCTCAGATGCTTAGTAAGGATAACAATATAGCAGAAACTATCATAAATAATAATAAATATTTAAGGAAATTTATAAGACTAAAACAAAATCCTTATAAACATAAAATTCAAAATAATATGTCAAAGATAAGTTAAATAATTCCATTCACTTATTCACATGGATATTCTACTAGTCCAATAATCAAATGTAATATCAATAGCTAATTTCATAATGACAGAATACATAATTCCGGACATCATAACCACATAGTCAAGGCCTCAAGACATGATTACAAATAAGATTTTTTCAAGGACTTGTGCCAAGACACTAGTTTGTATCATTAGACCCACCGATGCATCGAGGAGATATAACAGGCTCCACCCGTCACTTACTATGTCCAATTCATTCCTCATATGAAAAGATTTGAAGCACAACAGAAACATTCATATTAAAAATAGCATACAAAATGTTAATAATTTAACCATAAACCATGAATGGTATAAAAACAACACATCCACAGTAAAAAATATCACAAAACCATAAATACATTATGTAAGATTGAATCATAATAAATCAACTTCAAACAAGTGTAAATTTCATAAAAGGATATTGACATAGATGAAATCAAAACTACATGAGAGAAAATTTGAAATCATTTAAAAGTCATGTAATTATAAAAGAAAACATTTATTTTGAAAATATTCTTATAAGATTGTAAGGTAAGCCTCGAAGGTGTTATAATGATAGTGAATAGTTTCACCCACTTTATAAGTTAAATAAACATTCTTACCTTAATTTTTCGAAAAGGTCATAAAGTATCTTATTTGGAAAATGACAGAAAGTTTCCTTTCAAAATATTTTATAAAAAGTCAAACAGGGGTATAAATGAATTTTACCCATATTATAGAAAATATTAAATATGTTTTGAAATAAATTTTTAATAATCATAGATGTTGATGACAAAGACGTTCCTGCAGATACTTACATATAAACAACCTTGGACAAATAAAGGGATCTTAAAATTAACCCTTACCTTGTAATTTTCCTTGAAAGAGGGTACATTAACCTATTGTATAATAGTTAAATTATTTTTATTAACTTATACAAGAACCAAATAAAAATATATTATATCATATATGATCTTTTAATATTTCTTTGTTAATAATATTTCAGTAGTACCATTGTTCTGGGTGTTAACTGATTCATTTTACTTTATATGTTTTGTTACATATGTAAAGTTTTTTATGGATAGAAGGTATTTAATTAATATAAAGAATGATATTAAGTTCTTAAACATTATTTTAAATAATGAAATAAAAATTATTCTTGAATAGTTATAATGGGAATGAATCTCATCGTGTTTGTGGAGACGATAATCCATACGTACACACGAGTGATAATATCATTCTATTGATGGTAAAATCGTATGTAATTGGATGTTATATAATATATACAGAATAATTAACATGGTATATTTATTATTTACAATAATTATACTCATTATTATTCCCATCCAAAAAATGATGTGTTGAATAACAAACTACACCATGGCGTGGAGACAGTAAACCGTACGTACGCACGTATGGTGACTTTGTCATTCATAAGAAGGATAGAATTATTAATATGGTTTTCAAATATTTATAATAACATCACATTATTTAGAAGTTATTAGATTTATTACTTTGTTATGGAAACAAAAATAAATAGGAAACAAAAGAAGAAAAGAACTTTGAAAGAGGTGATAAATTATTACCTCTTCTTCGGGGTAATCCTTTTCATATGATCAAAAGGGATCTTTAAGTTAGATTTCTGATCAATGTAAAGACTCTATGAGAAAGTTAGGTTAGTTAGGAAGATATTTAATGAGGTTTTGGACTATAAAAATTGATTTGGATGTGTGATGTTGAGAGAAGGGGAAGTACCCTTTTATAAGAGAGCTGAGGGTCACTTTAGGAAAATCTTGAAATATTATTTTATTATCAAATTATTTTTGGTTTATAATGGATAAAAATGTATTTATTTATAGTATAAGGTGGGGTTGGGTCTAAATCCTCTCAACCAATATGTTCTATACAAGTTTAGGTCATCATTTAAACCTTATCTATTAGATTTAACTCTTAGTTAAGTAGCATAACTTTTACAACATCTTCTTGTATTTTTATTTTACATGGTTAATAAACATAATATAAAATTCCAAGAGAACCCCAAGGGGTTAATTAATAACATAAATGACATTATATAAGTCCTTTGGCTAATCATTATATTTCTAGGAATATTATATCATTTAATAATATAGTATTTGTTTAAAAAACTCATTTATGTAAATTTTGACACTATTTAGTATTTGGTTTTTGTGAAAGTCAAAAAAATATTATTACTTCAATTTTGTTTAAATCAATCCTAACATGTCATATTAACCTATAAAATTATTGGAATTCATCAAAAGACTCAATTTACATTTTTTGGACATTTATAATAATAATTATTATAATCTTTCATTAATAAGGTAATTACTACATCATCATTATGTTATAAATAAATTTAATTATTTAATATATAATTTTTTTAAATAAAATAAAAATATGTAGTAAATCTTTTTAGCTTTGTGATGAATATTTATAGTTGAATATATCTTATGTATAATCCTATATTACAATTGTTTTAGTTATTAAAATTTGAATTTAGCACTTTTAACTCTTTTTTAAATAAAATAATAATAAATGTCCTAATCTAATAAAAGTGGACCAAAGAAGATAAAATTTTATTCATAAGGTTTATTTTAGTCGAAATAAACTTATCTAATAGAATTAGGACATGTGTTAGGATAATTATAATATTATTTTTACCTTAAATTACCCTATTTACATTTTATCGTGGTAAAGGAAAGTCAAAAGTTATAGTTCACCAAAAATTATATTCATCTTAGTGAACCACATTTTAATTATTGATGTAAACTGTGTCTCCTGGATTTTTTAAATTCAATTCACAAAAGCGATAAAATTAGGTTTTATGCAAATTTGAAAATGTTCCTAGAAGGTGGGTAAAAGAGGTTGAAAAGTTAAATTAAATTATATATATATATATATATTATATTATTACAAAATTACTCCAATGAATTCAATTAGACTAATATAGGTATTGTGAATCTATTTTGACTTAATATAAATTTAAATAAAATAAATAATTATTTAAATAAAAATTCAGTTTTAAACAACAACATAATGTTTTTCATAATTCATCAATAATTGAATGTTTTTAGAAAAATACCAGAAATTCACCATAAGATAATTTTGATATTACGAATCAAAAAATGAAGTATATTTTGAAAAATAAAATTTATAAAATTTCAAAAAGTGGGTATTACTATTCATAACAGCTAGTTTGATTGGTCGTGGTGTTCTAGAACTCGAAGTTGCGTACAATGCAAGCTATTGAATTATTCAAAGAGAAGCGTACTGTGGAAGCTTGGGGTATACATTCTTAACTTTTTTAAATAATTTAATCTTTGAAGTTTCTTGAATATTATTGCCTAAAAATATTCAAGTGGTTTTTTATCATATATTCCTTTTTCCAAGACACTAGTTTGTCTTATGAGACCTACCGATGAATCGAGGAGTTATAGTGGTCTCCACTCGTCACTTACTAAGTTAAATGCATTCCTTATATGAAAAGATTTGATACATAACATAAACATTAATGTTAAAACTAGCATAAAAAATGTTAATAATTTAACCATAAACCATGAATGGTATAAAAATAACACATCCATAGTCAAACATAACACAAATAATTCAATACAATATGGATGATTATATCAAAATAAATCAACTTCAAACAAGTGTAAATTCCATAAAAAGATGTTGACATTGATGAAATCAAAACTATTTGAAAGAGAATTTGAAATCATTTAAAATTCACGTAATTATAAAAGAAAACATTTATTTTGAAAATATTATTATAAACTTTTAAGGGAAGCTTCTAAGGTGTTATAACGATAGTGAATAGTCGCACCCACTGTATAAGTTAAAAAAACATTCTTACCTTAATTTGTCGAAAAGGTCATAAAGTATCTTGTTTGGAAAATGACAGAAAGTTTCCTTTCAAAACATTTTATAGAAAGTCAAACAGGGGTATAAATGACTTTAACCCATAATATAGGAAACAATAAATATGTTTTGAAATAAATTTTTAATAAACATGGATGTGGATGATAAAGAAGTCCCTGAATATACTTACATATAAACAACCTTGGATAAATAAAGAGATTTTAAAATTAACCCTTACATTGTAATTTTCCTTGGAAGAGGGTATGTTAACTTCTCGTATAATAGTTAAATTATTTTTATCAACTTATACAAGAACCAAATACAAAAATATGAAATCATATATAATCTTTTAATATTTCTTTGTTAATAATATTTCAGTAGTATCATTGTTCTGGGTGTTAACTGATTCATTTTACTTTATATGTTTTGTTACATAAGTATTGTTTGTTATGGATATAAGTTATTTGATTCATATCCAGAATGAAATTAAGTTCTTAAAAATTATTTTAAATCATAAAATTAAAATTATTCTTTAATGGTTACGATGGGAATGAATCTAATCGCGTTCGTGGAGATGATAATCCATACGTACAAACAAGAGACAATATCATTCTATTTATGTTAAAATCGTATGTAATTGGATGTTATATCATATAAAAAGAATCATTAAAATGTTATATTTATTATTTACATGAATTATACTCATTATTATTCTCATCCAAACAATATAGTGTTGAATAAAAAACTACACCACGATGTTGAGACGGTAAGTCATACGTACACACATATAGTGACTCTTTCATTCATAGGATGGATAGAATAATGAATATAGTTGTACCATATTTATAATAAAATCACAATATTTAAGAGTTAATGGATTTATTTCTTTGGCATGGAAACAAAAATTAAGAGGAAACAGACGAAGAAAAGAACTTTGAAAGATGTGATGAAATTATTAAATCTTCTTCGGGTTATTCCTTTTGATTTGAACAAAAGATATTTTTAGGTTGGATTTATGATCAATTTAAGGAATATATGATGAATTGAGGGTAATTAATAAGATATTTAATTAGGGTTTGTCCTATCCAAATGGCTTTGGAGGTGTGATTTTGAGAGAAGGGGAAGTACCATTTTATAAGAGAGGTGAGGGTCACTTTAGGAAAAGCTTGAAATATTATTTTATTATAAAATAATTTTCAGTTTATAATGGATATAAATGTATTTATTTATAGGATAAGTTTGAGATGAGTCTAAATCCTTTCAACGAATATGATTTAGACTAGTTTAGGTCACCATATTAACCTTATCTTTTAGATTTAACTCTTAGTTAAATAGTTTAACTTTTATAACGTCTTTTTGTATTTTTATATTACATAGTTAATAAACTTACTATAAATTTCCAATAAAACACCAAGTGGTTCATTTATGAAATAAATACTATTATATAATTCATTTTTCCAAACCTTATATTTCTTGGAATATTATCCTGTTTAATAATATAGTATTTGTTTTAAAAACTCAATTATGTCAATTTTGACACTATTTAGTTTTTGGTTTTAGAGAAAGTAAAAAACCCTTATTACTCCAAACCAAATAAACTAAATCAATCCTAGAATGTCATATTAACGTAAAAAATTAGTGTAATGCATCAAAGGTCTCAATTTACATTTATTTTGATATTTATAATATCAATTATTTTAATATTTCTTTAATAAGGTAATTACTGCATCATCATTGTGTCATAAATAAATTTAATTATTTAATATCTATTTTTATTAAATAAAATACCATCATGTTGGAAATTATTCTAGATTTCTAATGAATATTTATAGTCAAATTTATCTTATGTATTACACTATATTAAAAATGTTTTATTTATTAAAATTTGAATTTCACACTTTTAACCCTTCTTTAAATAAAATAATAATAAATGTCCTAATCTAATGAAAGTGTATCATAGAGGATCATATTTTATTCCTAAGGTTTATTTTGGTCGAAATACATTTATCCAATATAATTAGGACATGTGTTAGGTTAATTATAATAATATTTTTACCTTTAATTGGCCTATTTACTTTTAACCGTGGTAAATAAAAGTCAAAAGTTACTTTTAATCAAAAATTATTTTCATCTTATTGAACCAAATTTTACTTACTAATGTCAACCGTGTCTCTCAAATTTTTGAAATTCAATTCAAAGAAGCGGTAAAATTATGTTTTATGAAAATTTGCAAATGTGCCTAAAAGGTGGGTAAAAGACGTTAAAAAGTTCCATGATAATATATATATATATCTAATCTTATTATAAAACGACTCTAATTATTTGTATTGGACTAATATAGGTATTGTGTATCTATTTTGACTTAAAATAAATTTAAATAAAAATAATATTTATTTAAATAAAAAGTCAGTTTTAAACAATAACACAATGTTTTTCACTATTTATCAAAAATTGAATGTTTTCAGAAAAATACCAAAAATTTACCGTAATCTAATTTTGATATTCTGAATCCAAAAATGAAGTCCATTTTGAAAAATAAATTTATAAAATTTCAAAAATTAGGTATTACTATTCATAACGGCTTGTTTGATTGGTCGTGGTGTGCTAGAACTCGAAGTTCCATGCATCACAAACTATTATATTGTTCAATGAGAAGCATATCATGGAAGCATGGGGTGTTATTGGAATAAAATCAACAAGTGTAGATACTCTATCAATAATAACGCTAGGATCCTTAGGTTCCCTAGCCATCAAAGTAGGTATGAGGTATTGATTCAAAAGAAAATTGGAGCTCCCACACTTATGGATCATCCAACCTAAGATATCATGTGGTGTACAACTCTCAAAAAAACTAGGTGGTGTGAAAAATGGGTTCCAAATAAACCCCTATCTAGTTTACCTTGATGACCAGTGAAATTAGTATAAAAATAAGAGGAAAAAAATAATGGGATGTCGAGGTATTCATATTAGGAAATTCATATAAGGAGCTCCATATCCCTCAAAGACATAACTCCTCTATCCTCATGGAATGGGAAAAATATCATGCTAAAATAATAGAGGAGGAAAACGGTATGAGAAACGATCAGGGAGATCTTTTGTGAGGTAAGAGCATTCTAGAAATTAGTTATAAATATCTCCCACCAAATGATGAGAAAATCCATTAGTCAAGGCGAGTAAGGGTGGAAATAGGGGGTGGTGTGGTTGAATTATGGTAGAAACCACACCCTTAGTTGAAATCTTCCATAGTCAGTGAAAGATGTCCACTCTAAGGTGTAACTGGATTCTTTTCTTTATTTCACTTGGATCCTCCCAATATAATGGTCGATCAAACTTGAAGGTGGAACTATACTCCAAAAATAAATCTATATAAGTAGGAGTGGTGACCTGAAAGTGGTTTACCAAAAGTTTGTGGCCCAAAAACATCTCTATTTCCTATAAGATTACTAACTACTCAGGGATACCCATATCCAAAAACTAGATGTTGAGTTGGATAGTGTTATGATAAAAATGATGCAATCATTCACTGAATAGTTTACATGTATTGAAGAAAGGAACATGTAAGGATGATGGTCATTAGTTGTTAGTGGGTGTCAAGTTCATTACCCAACTACAGAAGTGGACAGATATGATGATTTAGTCTCTAGTGGAGGAGTTTCTGATGTACTTTTTGGTGATGTCAGTGGAATGTAACATGATTCAATGTGAGGAGGAAACAAAACCACTATTCATGGTTGTAAAACTATTAGGTCTACTACTAGATTCTCCTCTACCGCCTCTATATGTAATCTCAGTGGCATAGTTTCTCCTTGATAAGTGATGTGTTGGGGAACTTATCACCCACATACGGTGATCCTCATCCTTCATAATCCTAAAATAAAAAATAAAAATAAAATAAAAAATAAAAGAATAAAAATGGAGAAAAATGATATTTATAAACTACATGACATGTAGTTATAGAGTACATTATGAGTAAGTATGACATGGATCCAACCCATGTATTCTTGTCATACACCTCACCTTCCTTGTGTAGATGTTGTGTCATTGTACACAACATGTGTGCAGTGTTTACATGCCATGTATGAGAAATTGAGGCTCTAGATTCATGTGGATACTACATGATAGGTGGATAGCTCTAGAAGTAGTGAAGGTACACATCACACACCAAACATAAACACTAGGTGAAGGAATATGGTTTCTCTATTCATGAAATATGTGTGTATGACATATATCTAGCTGGGCTAGGATAGAGGGTACATGATGGTCCCCTAATATACAATCCATTCTTGGTTGAAATTATATACATTAAACTATCTATATTTGTATATTAGTACCCATCATTTGTTCTTCATTTTTTCTCATGTACTACTTTATTTAAAAAATCAATAAATACCCTAAAATCTATTAAATAAAATGAAACATTTAAATAAGGACTCTTGAATCAATTACATGGATTAAAGAACTAAATGGAGGCAATTAAAAGCACATTTTTTTGGGATTGATAGATTTGATATTGGACCACTGAGGCTTTCATGACATGAAATAGAATAAAGGTAGGGTCATATAATGAGTGACCAAGAGAAGGTAATGATTTTGATTAAAGAGATACTCTATGACCTATATGGGCAAGGACACACACACTACACAATTTTAATTCAATTTAATTATTTAATTATTTATTTTTTATTTTTTCAATAAATATACACATATACATGATGTTTATAAAGTTATGCACTTCATGGAAAATTGAAATAGAATGTTGAGGAATAATATTTTCCCTAGTTCTTAGTTGAGGGTTCAAATCGAGGAGAATTCAATCAAACGAGTTACCCATAACCACTAGGGTGAAATTTTTACAGCTAGATGTTTTTTTGTATTTTATAATTAAAAACAATCCTCATGATACATGTTATACTAGAGTATACACAACATGTGGTTTTATTTTTAAAGAGAAAATATGGATTTTAATTTTATTGGAAGACTCGTACATGAGTCTTTTGGATCCTAGGTAGAGACCATATAGGAAAGTCGAACCCCACCTTCAGTTTTATATTATTTTTATATTATTTTAGTATTTATAAAAATAACATATGAATAAAAAACATGAAATATATGGATATAGACTATTTGTTTTTTGTTTTTTTGGAAAAAATGATTGAATTGAGTCTGTTAAGAGGAATCAAATATCAATATTTTGGACTATGGGTAGTGACCTTTACAGCCAATTAAATCCCACCGTTGGTTTCATATTTTATATATTAATTTTATAATTATGAAAATATTACACACCATGTAATTTTTTTTTTAAAAAAGATAGGTAATGAGAATAAAGGGAATGAATGAGACTTCCATGGTGGGGTGGGATTCAAACCTATGAAATATTAATTTCCATAGAATTCCCACAACCAATGAAACCACATTAATTTTCCTATCATGTTATTATTATTATTTATTATTTAAAATTATCGATAGTGTTATAGATGATTCATGTAACATCTTGACCAGGGTGCTGCTAATCCGGATCCCCAATCTAGTTCACAATGTGTCCTCAAGCATGCCTCTGTGTATGCTAGAGGATTTCATCTAGAAGAGAAGGTCTAATAGAAATACCCAAAATGGATCCTATCTCCAGGTATGTATCCTTAATCCATGAACATACCATTCCAAAATAAACTATCTATCATAGGGCCCCTGCCCTTGTCCTGACTTACTTCCATGAAGCCCACTCGGGTACCCCATGGCGGCCTAAACAGGGTGTGAGTACAACATAGTTGGACACCACCAATAATGTCTAAAAAATATCCACTCTAAACAAATAGTCAATGAATGATACATAATGAACAAAAATTTAAAAAAAATCCTAACTAGGTACTATTAATTAACCAGGTACACTTTATCTACTTACATCACTTATTCCATGGGTTAATAATTTTCATTAAATACACCACAACCTATGCCGATCATATAAACCATGCATAAATGGAAAATTAAAGTTCTTTATATCACTATGAAAACATTACATAGACAAATACATTACACTTAACTCATATTCTTAGTCTAGGTAGTATCATTATATTCAACCATTAGAGGGAATAACACCTTAGTCTGACTCCCTATCCTGTGCATTAAAGGGGTAGGGTTTAGAGACTCATTCAAACCTAACCCATGGGAGTAGAGCCTCAAGTACAATACCCCATATACAATAATACATGTCCATGTGATTATTTAACCATATCACATTTACAAAACACTACCTATCACCATTAAACACATTTTCCATTTGAAATCATAACTCATTCAACAAATATTCCATCCTTATGCGTTAAACCAATAACACATTTTCTATTCACTTGCCTTAGCCCATTATCCCATTTCCCTTTTCATTACATAACTCATTTACCACATTCAATATTCACATTTAATAATCTATGTACACATTTCAATTACGACCCATAAGTCATTTAACACATTCACATTATTTTTATTTAACACCTTCTTATTTAACCAAACACCCCTTATGCTATGTCAATGTTAGTCAAAATTATAATAAGTTACACTTAGTAACTCGAGATAACATTTCTACACACACACAGACACATATATATCATGGGATCTATTTTATAAAAATTTAATCCAATAATTACTTTTAAGAAGTGGCCCACCCCATGGGTGGCCCTTAACCCAGTCTAATCAACATCAATGAATCCCATGGGGATCATGAGGGGTTCAATTCATCAATTACCCAACTAATTCATCATTTATACTATAGAAAACTAAATAGGAAGCCTAAAATCACAAAATAACAACCAAATCAACATAAAATAATCAACAAGACCATGGGATATAACTTTTAGAATACCTACATTGAGTCTGTAGACACCAGCATGCTCAACCTTAGCCTTTTATTTGAAAACAAACTACCTTTAAGGACCTAACCAAGAAAAAACTAGTAAAATAGGGTTTTAGTGATCTTGAAAAAGAATAATGGTTCCTTAAATAAAAATCTAAAAAAATAGATGAAAGTGGAGTGTTAGAATAACCTGGATATTTGGTATGCACCCAATAATGCTCCAAATAGTTTAGAAATGAGGGAGATTGATACTTGGGAAGTTTGGGGGGAGGGTTCATCACCCTTGAATGCTTTAGAATAAATGGGGAGAAAATTTATGTATTTTTTATTAGGTATTAAGGGGGAAATTGTTAAAACCCACATTTTTATGGGGAACAAGGTTTTTCTACATGGTTGGCCAAACCGTGCACCACCCTTTGTCCAAGAGGGGCCCAGGTCACAAAACTTCATGGGAAGCCCACATGGTTTAACAAACCCTATAGTAACTATGTGGGATAGATCTATCCAAGCCCATATGGTGTGGACTAAATACTGGCATGGTTTCATAAAACATGAACCCTACCTCTAGAAAATCATGGTTATAGTGCACAATTACTACTAACCGTTTTCCAACTGTGCAACATGCACTGGATGTCCACTTTCTCCCCTATTTCTGGTCTTGGACCCTCAAAACATCCATAAGACTCTTCATAAAACTGGTAAACATTTCATTATCAAAAATTAAGATAATTAAACCAAAAAATAAGTAGAAATATACCTACCTGAATTTAGGGATCTTAAAACCACATGACTGTTTAACAACTTTTCCTCGAGCCACGTGTAAAAACATTAATGAGTTTCTAGGGAAACAATATTGGGCCACTAGGGATGTATATCATTCTACCTTTCCCAAGTATCTTCCATAATGTTACCATGTTATGATAATACTATAACCAATGTCACAACCTTTCACCACAAGACTTTATCACTATGATCCACAATAAAATCTAGATTCTCCTCAAAGGTCACATCAGCCTCAAGATCAACATCATCAACCTCAATTGCATGGGAAGGGTTGGGGTGATACTGCTGAAGCTGTGACACATGAAAAACATAATTCATTGCACTATACCTTTATAGAATATCCACTTAATATTCCACTGGTCTGGTCATCTCTATAGTATTAAACAACCCCATGTAATTGGTCTCCAACTTACCCAATTTTCGAATCAAATAGTAACCCATCCTTCATGAAACATGAAGAAACACACTATCACCCACCATAAACTCAATAGATAAAAAATATTTATATGAAAAACACTTATGCCTAATATGATCTGTAGCTATATGTTTCTGAATAAACTAAACTGGCTTTGATGTATCATATACAAGGCTCAATCCTAACAACTCTAACTCCCCACCCTCTATCCAACATAATGGAGAGTTACACATCCCGCCATAGAGAACCTCATATTGTAACACCCCAATATTTTATGTGAAATATTATTTTTAATTTCATTGATGTATTTGTTTGTACGCTACACCAGGATTTTCTTTCACTATATGAAACACCATATTAGCTTGTAGTATACACAACACTATTCATGGTTTGTGTTAGACACAATTTCAAGTTCTTTTGATAGAATTCATTTCATGCAACACAGAGTATATATATTTTTTGATTATATAAAAGAACTATGTTTGGATTATGTTATATGAAACACCAAATGATGATTTCACTAAACATAACACTTACTTGGCTTGCATTGCATGCTAGAATGACCTCCTCGATAGCTTGCGTTGTACATAATACAGAGTTTCACTAAACAATGATATATTATTAAAATATTATTATTTAAGGGGATATAAACTAGCAGTTATGAATATTATTAACCAAATTTTGAATTTTAGATAACATTAACATTCATCTTATGAATTTTATTGACATTATATAAGAACAAATTCAATTTTTTGGATAAAATAATTATTTTTCAAAGAAATAAAATTTTATATCCATTTGATGAAAAACCCTTTTTAAATCTATTTTTTTGAAAATTATATAAGTTAAATTTGACATAATAAACATATATTTTAGAATAAATACATTAAAATTTATTTTGGTTGAATTTCTGGTATTTTTCTAATAAAATTCATATTTTAATGAATATTTAAAAATACTGCATTTTAATTCAAAACTGCCCTTCATCTAATTTTGTATGTAGTCAAATTATCTTTTTAATTGGGTTTAAATTATAATTAGATTATTTTTATCATTTAATCCAATTTTTGTCATTGTAAGTAATTCCACATTTAAATTGGACATAAATACATGACAATCTTTTGATAACTTTTTTACTTCTTTAAAACCCGCTTTTTCGTTTTGACAACATGAATTAATTTTATATTAATTTCTGTCGATTATATGTATTGTATTATGAAAAATGGATTGAATATTTGGAATCATTGGGTCCAAATTATTTTGTTAAGTTAGTTTTATTTTTTTATATTATGAAAAGAAACTATGGAAATATTTCTTTAACACGTTTAAAGGTAAATCAGGTAAATTAGTGTAACAAATTATATAATAAGGAGAATAAAATGATCCTAAAACCAACCAAAATCCTATTGGATGAAATAAATTCTACCCTTATCATATTAGGTTTGAAACATTGTCATTTAAGTGCCACATGATAATGAAAATGACATAGCTATTAATAAATCTAATCAAAGTTAAAAAAATATCATACTCACATTTATTATAAGTATAATAATTTTAATATAGGTATAATCAGGTGATATCTTAGAACATAAATATCACATGTAAATATAAAAGAATTATCTATATGATGGTAATTTATTTTTAATTTTTAGGAAATTAATAATTATCTTAAAATTTTATACTTTGATGATGAAAAAATTAATTAATTGATTAGAAATGCATAAAATAATTTTTATTAAAATTCATATAAACAAAAAAAATATTGAACACAGGACAAAATAAGTTCCAAGAAATTGACCATTTAGATTTTTATATAAGATATTATGAAATTTATTTTATTTTATTTAAAGTGATGTTAAATTAGTCACATGAATGCTTTTATAAGTAAAACATATTTAATGTTGGATTTTCCAAAAGATAAATTCGACTAAATATATTATTAAGTAATTTTGTAAATATGTTCATCATATAATTTTATTTAAAATTATTTTTCCACAAATAATTATATTAAATAATTACACAATATTGATGTAGTGATTATTTTAATAATGGAGATATCAAATAAATGTTATTAAAAATAAAAAAATAAAAAAAATTGGATAATTAAATTTTTCAATGAATTTTATAGATGGACTTGACACATTTGGGATATAATAAAAAAAATTAAAGGATAAAACCTTATCTTGATATTTCAAAAAATCCATGAAATGACTAGTGTCAAAATTGACACAATAGATATTTCGTTAAAATAAGGATTAATAAAATTATTTAATAATAATAAAATAATTTTAAAATTATATAATAATTATGATATGGTTGAAAATGTTATAAATTATTCATTTATGGTGTAATTTAAATCATATATGTAAATATTACACCCTTTTAATACTAAAACTTTTTTTAACTTAATTAAAATTAAATAGAATAACTAATTGTTAATTAAAATAATAATGTTTAAATTGACATAAAAACCTTTCTAAATTTTATTGGGTGATGAGATATCAATATTTTAATATATTATCTTAGAATATATCTCCATTTAGGTATTTTTATTGAATTTCAAATTATTATAAATTTATAGTTTTAGAAATTCCAAAAGTGTGCCTTACCAAAATTATAAAAGGTCACCTCCTCCCTCATTTTTACACAACTAATTAAGTATTAGAGTTCATCTATCCCCTAAATATTTCTCCTCTCCACTTACCTAGTTACATTATATAAGTGCTTGTATTCTTGAAAGACCAACTCTAGTTCCATTAAGTGGAGATCTGAAGATGGAACGTCAAAGAAGAGGCAATCTCCTCTACAGATTCATTCCTAATTTTTTCTACATATACTTCTACTTAATGAGTTGTTTTAATATATAATAACAAATACAGTATAAATTATATACTGAGATTTTATTATAATTATGAAACTACCATATTCAACTTTCTTTTCCATCCTATGAAAGATGAAATCACCACACGTGCGTACGTACGACTTACCATCTTCACGACACTGTGTAATCTAATTTTTGCCACCATCTTAATTAGATGGGTATAAAAATGGATTTAACAACTATATATGATTGTGATAAAATTATATTGATTTTTAAATAGAGTAATCTGGAAAATAAATACCATTCATGGGAATGATATCATTGCACGTACGTACGTACATCCTACCATCTCCACGATGTGATGTGATTTGTTCTACATGATAAACAGTAAAAAAAATTATATAAATATAAATCATGAATAAATATGGTATTTATTATGTTAATATAATTTTATAATGACACAAAAATAACCTAATAAGGATAACCATAACTTATTCATCAAAACATGCAAATGATCATAAAGTAGGTAAAACCCGAATAACAAGTAACAATGAATTATTACAAAAAAAGGATAATATGAACATATATGATGACAATGGTTCTGGAATAAGTTAATAACATTATTTAAATAATTTTATAGGAGGTTTAGACACATATGAAGAAAATTATATCTAATTTAATGGATAAATTTCCAAATATCATTTTTATCTGAGATTATTTATACGTAACTATTTACTAGATGTATATTTATCATTATTGTACTTGTTTTCTAAAAATATTTCCATAAAATGTTTACAATTATTTTATGTATGTTTAAAGTCATTTTTACCTATTTTTTAATTTCATTACATGTTATGGATGGAATCTTTATTTTTTTTTTCCATACCAGTTACTTTTTCACTTTTTCGGAAAAAGTATGAGGAGAATGTTTTTTTGACTTATACAGCATGAATGTATTTTTAGGATTTTCTAAAATCTTATTTTCATGGAGAATCCTTTAAAATATATTTTTTTTATTTTGAATTAAATTATTTTCTTTTAAAATTTCATGATATTTTAATAAATGAAAATGTGTTTGAAGAAGAAAGGATATTGTCCTCAAGAATTGAGTTCAATTGTTTTATCAAAATTATTTTCCATCTACAATGATACTATTTAAATAGGGTTATGATTCTATCACTAATACTAATATTGTTTTAATGTGTTAATTATAGAATGTTATTATATATGGATTATGTTATAATGGAATTATGTTTAAGAAATAGGGGTGTCCAAACCCGACCGGGTTTGGTTAGGTTGGGTCGGGTTTAAGGTTTCATATACACATGTCAGGTCATTTTGGGTTGAACCATGGTCGGTTAGGGTCAGGTCATGAGTTGGGAGAAAAATTTCCCAAACCAACCAACCAACCCAACACTACCCCTGCTTGAGCATCCTATGGACCCATGTGCCACTTCGCTCACCACATGTTGTAATCACTATTGTCGTGCATGTCATCCCCTTCCCTCCCTACCTGTTGTGTGTTGCCTCACCCTCACCGTCTTCCTCCTCCACTACCTCCGCCACATGGTGTGACCACCACTGACCCACAAACCAAATCCACCTTCGCCTCTATCTCCACCACAACTTCCATCTGTGATCCCAGATTCACTATAGAGAACCTATAGAAGAGATAAATGAGAATCCCACGTCCGCTACGGATCCCACCACAAACCACCACCTTTTTTTAGGTCGAATCATCGCCAAAGTTATCCTAATGTGTCAAGGAAGACCATTCACTAAATCCTGCTAATGAAGAAATGATTTCTTATGCTACTGTTTGAAATCCAAAATCAAATATTGACATCTTCTTGAGCTCGCTAGAGAAGAAAATCAAGTGACACCTTACTAGAGGAGATTCGCTAATGCACATGTCCTCCTCAATGAAGCCAGCTAAGATAACACTGATGAAGATGTAAAATAAATATCTATTATAGATGCTCCTCTTGAAACCAATCAAGCATTCCTATGATGGATATCATGAATGACTTGAGAGGAAAATGACAGCGATGTCATACTGAGATGAAATTGTTAGCTGCAGCGGTATGGGATGAAAATGTCAGAAGATCATGGGGTTTCCCGTACACACTTATGAGATAAAGAAGATCACGATTCACAACCAGACTATGATAAAGGATATCACCCATCAGACCCTCAATGGCCTTCTGGTGAAGAATATATGTAGTCTCGCGAGATGAATGAGAAGGAGGAATATAGGATAATCTAGGGTGGGGACATTTTTTTTACATAACCTGATCAACCCGATGTGAGATGGGTTGGGTTGGGTTGGGTTGGGTCCAAAACAAAAAACAAATATGACCCAACCTGACCTGACCCAAACCATAGACACCCCTATTAAGAAACCAATTTTATTTCTTGGGTTATGCTATGATGAATGATTTATGTTTTTATGTAACATGTAAGAATGATTTCATTATAAGATTGGTGGAACCTATATCTCCCTCCAATGCATTGGGTAAATAATTATATCTCATGAGATAGAAATGAGTAGAATGGAAAGTAAATCTAGTTTATTAATTTTTGGATGGTACAACAAGTAAATCCCATTTAGTAACACATGGGTGGAATGATATGTAAACCCAATTTAGTGATGGAATTTTTCCACTATGATGGTCTTAGAATCAATGCCTTTACTAATATAAAAATTATTTTATGTACTAATTTTTTTCCACAATACCATATTTTATTTCAATTCTATGTTATTATGGTTCGTGTTCATTTATGATTTATACCTTACAAACTACCAAGATTTATTTCATAACTCATGATTTTGATATTTAAACTTTATTATCTTATGGTTTATTTTATGTTCTCAATGATTACCCTTAATGTGAATTTGAGCTTACCCTTTTTATGTTTTCTTTTCCCCAGAATATAAAGAAATGTTTTAGGTAGAAAAAAGGGGGAGATCTTTATGGGATATGTTGGAGATCTTTCACCAAGTTAGAAGATTATGTTACAAGTTTCAAAAGACACTAAACTCATAAGGTCTTTGGCCTTATATTTGTGTAATGTAATAAATATTTCAAAAAATAAATGTAATGTCCATGTATGTCAAGCTTGGTTTGTCAAACACATGGTTTCTTCTTAATATTTTTCTGGTAACTATTTTTATAGTTGAACTTAACAATCACCATGTTCTTCTCCCAATATCCTCCAAAGTCTAGGATACATTCCCTATACACGTACTGTAGCACCTGAATATAACAATCTGACTTCTCGTCTATTTGTAGGTGAAAGTCTGTACTCAATAACAGTATGTTACTCAATGCCTTCCATAACCCTTACTAGAAGTGTGATGTAAACATGGATCCTAATATGAAACTATAGTTTGGGGAACCCCATACAACTGAACTATATCCCAAATGTACAAATCACCATACTAGCCAATAGTGAAGGTCTCTCATATCAGTAATAAATGTGCCACCTTGGTCTACCGATCAAAAAATACCCATATTGAATCATTCTTCAAGGGAATACATGGATGTCCTGCCAAAAAATACTTCATAACATCATGTTAAATCCATTATGGAGTTGGTAATAGCTGCAATAAATTACTTAGTTACTGATTCTAAGCCTTCACATACTGAAAAGTGTATCATTACATCATAAAACATATTACAACTTTTTTCATCCCTAGACATCAATGCTATCTATAAAGATCATTATAAATTTTGGTCAAACTACAATGCACTTCCCACTTTGAATCATGAATCCCGCACATAAAAGCTTCTAGAATACAAGTAGGCACAAAAACATGACCACAAATATAAAAAATATCATCTTCATCAAGAGTCCAAATGGAAGGTTCCTCCCCCCATTAAGGACTTTACCTTAAGGAAAAATTCTCAAGACCCTCATAATGTATCTCCTTGATCCAGATCAAAAGTATGGAATCGACTCCTAAGGATGTAAGGGTCATATACCCTTGTCCCTCTTAAACTCTAATATAATCTTAGAAAACAATTCAATAAGACTCCACATAGAACTGTATTCCCAAATTTCCTGAGTTTGAGTATTCTGGATCAGGACATCCACAACAGAATTTCCCTCTCCCGAAAAGTAAACAAGAACAAAATAAAAAGAATGCATGTACTCGACCCGTCTTTGTTGATAAATATTCTAATCATGTTGGAAGAAGATATTCTTAAGGATTTTGGGATCAGTGTAAACAGTTAACCTTTACCTAAATAAGTAATTCCTCCAAAACATTAAAGCATAAACCAACACAAAAAATTCAAGATCATGCATAGGGTAGTTTTGTTCATGAGACATAAAATGTTGTTACCCATATTCCTTAACCTGATTATCATGAAAAAAAAATTCCCCAAACCCAACACCAGACACATCACAAAACAAGTCATACCCCTTACCGAACTCAGGTAGGATTAGAATATGCGAAGTACTTGACCACTTCTGTAACTCTTGTAATGAATTATCACATGACCCAGATCAAATAAAATCGGTTCCATTTGTGGTTAATTCTAAAAGTGGTTCTTCCAAATGGGTAAATTATTTTATGAACCTTCTATAATAGACTAGAAAAAAAAAATATATAGATATAAAAAAAGTCTTCAGATGAACCCAAGATAAAAATTCATACCCTTTCTCTAGGTCTACTAAACCACCTTCCTTAGAGATTAGGCGAACCTTGAAAGGTAACTTTTTAATCTAGAAATAAAATTTTGATAGTTTGGAATAAAAATATTCTCTCTTAGTGTAATTAAGATGATTTCAAGATTTTTTTAATGATATTAATGAGTCTTAGATTACACCAATATATAATCCATAAAATTGACCATAAAATGATCCAAGAATGGGTGAAAAAGTTAGTTCATCAATGCCATAAACACTACAAACACATTGTTCAACCCTAATGTCATCACAAAAAACTGATACAAACAAAACATGATCATGAGATTATTCCATAGAATATCAAAAGGCCTAAACATAAGTTGATGACACCAATAAATCAAGTAAATCATGGATAACATAAAATCACCTATGAAATAGGAAAAAATATCATTAATTAGCAAATGAGGGTATTAATTCTTAACATCCATCTAATTAAACCTCTGATAATCAAAAAACAACTGAAATGTTAAATCATATTTAATTAAAAAAAACTAGAGATATCCAAGGTGACATACTTGGATGAATAAAACCTTTATTCTCTAATTCCTCCAAAATAGAATTAAGCACTTGAATCTTTATCGGTACCATTATATATGATGACATAGAAATAGGTTCTGCTCCTAAAATAAAATCAATCATGAACTCCACATCTCTCTTGGGCAGAATCCCTAAGAAATACTTAGGAAGAACATCCTAAAACTGATCCACTATAGGAGGAAAGATAAGATTCTATACTCCTCCATTATCAAGTAAAAGGCATGCCACTTGGGCTATGAGCTCACCCCACTACTGAAAAACTGGACCAACATGGCCTTCTCAAATATCATATTCTCCCTGATGAACATAAGTATTCTTCTCAAGGGATTTAAACATTACCATATGATGATATAAGTCAATATGGGAATGATATAACACCATCCAATCTATCCCCAATATTAGATCACAACTCGATATCTCCAGCACAAACAATTCCCACATGAAACAGTACACACAAACCTCAAGGGTACACTCCTTACATTTCCAAATTTTCTCTACACATACCCATAATAGTGTTTTAATCTACATAACCCTATATATATGTTCCATATATAGGACCAACACACTCAAAAAAAGATCATGTATTAAAGGGCGTGAGGAACTTGAATCCAATAAAGCACTAAAAATCATAGAAACTACATGAATTGTACATTGAAATATTAATACTCAAGAATCACTACCTCCAATAGTAGGATGCACTAAATGAAGCTGACCTGACCCTCTACCTTGTGCTATGGTCTGAGTTCTTAGTGATGTACTATGCTACTGATATGGATATTCTTTACCTAGAGTACCACGCCTATCTCCCCGACCGGTACAGCCAGTAGAACTCCAACTAGATTCCTAATATGGGGTAATTGAACCCTTGAATAAACTCTATATTATCCTTGATCCTCCAACACTTTCCACCTATTGATGATTTATAGATAAACTCTATACATGACCCACCCTTCTATACACTCGGCAATCAACTGGTGGTTAGGGAGACTGACCATGCATGTTTCCCGACCATTCACACAGATAAAAAACACTTGGTAACCCCCTGAGAGGTTGGTCCTCTTCCATGACTTATTTTTCCACCACTTCCCCAGTGAAATCCCTCAAAATGGTGCTTCATACTATCAGAAGATTCACCGATGGATCACCTAACTAGAACTGTATTCTACCCACTGAGATCCTCCTTGAGTTTCCCTTTCGAAATAAGGGCCTAATCCACCACCTTAGTAAACCTCTTTAATCAAAAGACACTCACTTGGGACATGATCTCATGTCTATGTTCGTCTTTAAAATGTCTCACCATAGCTACTATAACAAACCATTATTTACATAAATTGACATTACGTTATAATTTAATTATATTTATTACAATATATAATAGAATAGTGACATGACCATATAGACACAGTGTATTTATAAATTGGGAAACATAAAAAACAGGTTCATAAAACATCTACATTGTCTCACATTTATTTCTTCAAAACTATACTACTTTTTGGAATATCAAACTTAATACCCTTCTTCATGACCTAGGGAAAATAAACATATAAATGGTGACCTCAAATGCTTAGTAATGGTAAACAAAAGAAATATCAATTATATCATATTCAAAAGAACATTACATTCGAAAATATTATCCTGCACATACAAGATCATAATATAATGGCATGCGATAAATCAGAGAAGTGAAATGTAATCCCAATAGTTATAACTTATGACATGAAATTTTGTGTCATACACAAATAATCATATAAAATCATTTCATATTAGTCAAGTCTCATTTCCAAGACCATCATAGAGGACAAACTCCATTACTGAACCGAGTTCACTCCTCGTTCTAGCTCTGTATCACTGAACCATATTAACTTTCTATTCCAGACATGTCTATATCAAGAGATATAAATCATTAGTCAATTAATTGTATGTAGATATAGGTCCCACCCATCTCATAATTAAATCATTCTTACATGTTCCATAAAACATAAATCATTCATCATAGCATAACCCAGGATATAAAATGGGTTTCTTAAATATCATTTTATCAAAACATAAAAAATATAAAATATCATTCCATAATTAATGAAATAAAATCATAGAATCATAAAAATATTTAATAGTTTCATATTAGATGGAAAATAATTCTGATTAAACACTTGAACTTAGTTCTTGAGGAAAATACCATTTCTTCTTCAAAAAGGATTTATTTTCTCAAAATGACGTGAAATTTTAAAAGAAAAGAATATAGTTGAAAATAAACATGAAATAGTGTAGAGGAAGCTTTTGAAACTAAGGCTTCGTGAAAACTTAAAAATCCATTCATGCTGTATAAGTTGAAAAAACATTCTCCTCCTATTTTTGTCAGAAATGTCAAGAAGTACATCGTATGGTAAAAAGAAAGATTTCTTCCATACCACATAGTAAAAGTAAAAAAGGTGTAAAATTGAATTTACATATAAATATAATAATATTTAACATTTTAAGATTTTTTAGAAAACATGGACATGGATTAAAAATATATCCCCAGTAAATACTTACGAATAAACAATCTCAGATAAAAATGAGATTGACAAAGTTATATCTTACCTTAGGTATGATATGTTTCATATGCATCCAAACCTCCTATATAATGATTTAAATAATTTTAGTGATTTATTCCAGAATCATAATAATTTATGATAACATGTATGACCATATTTTCATCCATTTTTAGTGACATTTCATTATTACTTGCTATTCGGGTGTTAACTACTTTATGTTCTTATGCATGTTTTGTTGAATAAGTTCTTATTCATATTTTTAGGTTATAGATATATCATTTAAATAATGGTATCGATATAATATATATTAATTTTTTTAATTCTATTCATTTATATAATCATTTTTTAATGACTATTATTTCAAACGAATTACATCACACTATGAAGATGGTTATCCGTATGTACGCATGAGAGACAATATCATTACCCTAATTGTTGAATGGGATTTAAGTATATGGTGTATAATATCTAAGAATAAGTATGATGATATAATAATAATAATATTTTTTTTATTATTTAGATCATTATACCCATCCAAGTTAGGTGGTGGTGAAAAATAGATTACACCACGGCGTGGAGACGGTAAGCCATAAGTACACACGCACGGTGATTTAATTTTTCGCAGGATGGATAAAATGTGAAATAGGGTTGTTTAATATTTATAATAACATATAAGTATATGAGTTATAATTATTTTATTACTTTATAAGTAAAAAACTAAATAAGAAGATGTTTAAGAAGAAAGAAATTTGAAAGAATCGGTAGAAGAGATTACCTCTTCCTCAACGTGCCTCCTTTAAATTTTGTATTAGGGCACTAGAGTTTGACTTTTTAGAAGATTAAAATCTATAGAATGTGACTAGGGAAGTTAATACAAGAAATGGGCAGGGGTTGGCCATGATTTAAGGTTCAAAATGGAGTGAAGAGGATAGGGAGGAGGTTCCCTTTTATAAGAGAAGTGAGGGGCACTCTAAGAAACTCTAAAAAATACTAATTTTTAATAAAATGAAACCCTACCCAATAACCTCCATAGTGTCCCAAATTCGAATATGAGATGAGATAGGTTTGTAATATCATCAAAAAATAAATTTTTTACAACTTATTTTGTCAATTTAAACCGTATATTTTTAATTGTCACTTAGTTATTCTATTAATTTTTATTTATGGTAGTAAAATTATAAATATTTAATGGTAATGAATATTTACTTATGTGGTATCAATTGAACATACGTGGATAATTTATAAAATTGTGACCTTATAATTATTATTTTGTAATTTTTAAATATTTTTATGATTTTTAAATAATTTAATAAAATTTTATGTTTATAAAATATCAACAATGTCAATTTTGACACTATTCATTTATAAGATATTAAATAAAATTCCAATAGAAGATAAATTCGAACCAAAATATTAAATACACTCCTAAAATTTCATATCCAACTATAAAATTCTTGTATCACATTAATTAGTCATATGATATTTCTTTTAATATTTGTAAAACGATTTATTTGATATTTCTATTAATAGAATAATTTCAACATCACTATTGTGTCATCATTAACGGTAATTATTTAATGTATAAAAATTATAAATAAATTTTTATGATATAGGTAATTATTTAGTGATTAAAAATACTATATATAGTCGATTTTATCTCCTATCTATCCATATATTAAAATTAATATACTTATATAAAATGAGATTGTGACATTTTCTCCATTTCATTAGTTTTTATTACATTCATGTCATTTTCATAGATAACTGGCCACAAAGTGATTCCATTTCTGAAAATATATGATAAGTGTCTAATTTATTAATCTAATATAATTTTTATAGGTGTTAAGGTAATTTTATAATATTGCGTTTACCCTTAATTACCTGATTTACCCTTAAACATGGTAATAAAAATAATTACCAAAGTTAATATTCATAATTATCAAAAATAAAAGTATCCTATTAACATAATTTAAGCATAATGATTCCAAATATGGAATCCATTTTTCAAAATTAAAAACACAATAGTTTAGGTAATTAATTTAAAATTAATCCCATTATTGAGATAATGGGTTTCAAAAGTTAAAACATTGCAAAAGATTGAAATGTTTTTCCTATGAATTCAATGTAAAATTAATGCTAATGAAATAAATTATATTAAATTGTAAAAATTTATTTTTTTTATAAATTAAAAATATTAAATATTATAATTTATCCCTATAAATTATCTCAATGAAAAATTTGTTTTTAATTAAACGATAGTGCATTTTTACAATTTATCAAAACATGAAAGTTATCAGAAAAATATTAGAAACTTATGCAAAGTAAATTTCTATATCCCGATTCAAAATAACCTATTTATGATTTCATATAAAAATTATTAATGTGTCAAAATATTAATTTAAAATGGGTTCTCCAATTAAAGGTGTAAAATTAACCTTTAAAAAAATATTCTCTTATACATAAAATAGGGTTTTACTCATACCCTATGATTAAAATATCCATTGGATAAATATACAAAATATTTTATTAAGTATATAACACATATATATCTTATTAATTTAATTACCAAAATTAATTCACTCTAAATTACAAATATCTAATTGATTTATATTTTTCATAAGTAATTGATAGCCAATGAATTCCTAATGCATTTTCATAAGTTAGTTATAATTATTCCCACTAGCCTAACAGCTAGTCTATAACAGTAATTTTATAATAAGGGCATCTCTAAATTGATTTAAACTCATGATTTCATGCAAAGAAATCTACTGAATAATAAAAATTATTTATATATTTCATCAAAACGTCCGGGCATTACATTCTACCCCCTTAAACTAATTTTTTCCCTTGAAATTCGTCACATGGTAACAAACAGTTGAGGATACCTCTCCCTCATCATATTCTCAAGTTCCCATGTAGCATATTTAAACTAGGGGTTACTCTTTAAAACATTAACCATGTGAGTGGTCTTATTTCTTAGAACTTTTTCACTCTGATATAGAATCTCTATCGTTTGTTTGTTATAAGAATGATCTTTCTCTTGCAGTATGAATTATGAGTGTAGTAAACGTGAAGGATCAGGTATGTAATTTCTCAAGAGAGATACATGGAACAAATCATAAACACGAGAGAGATTCAGTGGAATCACAAATCAATAATTTATCTTCCCAAAGAGATCTACAATTTTAGAAGGACCAATATAACTAGCACTCATCTTGACCTTCTTTCGAAATCTCATTACTCTCTTCTAGGGAGCTATTCATAGGTACACCTTATCACCCACATCAAACACTAGGTATTTTATTTGGTTGTTAGCACAAAGTTTTTTTAGACTCTTAGCTACTCTTATGTGTTGTTTAATACATCTAACCTTTTCTACCATTTCATCAACCAGATCAGGTCCTAATAGCTTTCTTTCACCAACTTCATCCCAGGAAGTTGGACTTCTGCACTTATTTCCATAGAGGGATTCATAAGGATTCATCTGAATATTGGAGTGAAATATATTATTGCATGAAAATTCCACCAATGGTATGTGTTAATCCCAACCACTTTTTGAATTTGTAGAGAAATCTATTAACATGTCTTAGAGATTTTGAATTTTCCTATCAGACTGATCATCTGTTTCAGGATGATAAGTAGTGCTAAAAATTAAATCTATATCTAGAGCATTCTGAAGACTTTTCTAGAACATTGAGGTAATCCATGGATCCCTATCAGATATAATGGAAAGTGGTACTCCATGCAATCTTAACCCTTCCTTTACATATATCCTGGAAATATGATCAAGAGAGAAATCATATCTAATAGAAATTAAGTGGTCCGACTTCATAAGACGGTCCGACTTCATAAGACGGTCAACTATAACCTAGATTACATTATTGACTTTGGATGTTTTGGGAAGTCTGATGAAAAAGTCTATAGTGACGCTTTATCATTTCGATTATGGTATGAGTAATGGTTGTAACATCCTCTTAAACTTCTGTCTCTCAGCATTAACTTGTTGAAAAACCAAGCATCGAGAGATATATTCGGTGACATCTCTTTTCATTCCATCCCACCAGAATTACTCTTTCATGTCCCTGTACATATTTTGTGATTTTAGGGTGAATAGAGAATGAAGAACTATGATCCACATCCAATAGCTCTGTCTTTAATTATGGTATGAGAGGAATAAAAATATGATTCCTAAAGAATATTATTTCATCACAATCAATATTTAATTTAGAAACATTTCTCACATTCTTTTGTAACTCTACATCTTCCTTCTGTGCCACTTCAATCTTCACTTTAATATATTGTTTAACATTCATTTGAGAAAGTTAAGATTTCTCAGATTCTATTATAATTTCAAGATCCATATTTTCATATCAATAAATACGGGATCTTTTGTGATCCTCATCATGGATAAGCTTTCATGGTCTTGTTGACATAATGAATCTGCCACCTATTTTATTTCCTAGGGTGGTAATATATTGAGTATCCATAATCTTTAATCAAATCCAACTATATTCTTTGGCACATATTATGCTAATTTTGTGTGAAAATATGCTTTAAACTTTTATGATAAGTATAAATATCACACCTTTCACTATAAAGATAATTCCTCCATATATTTAATTCAAAGATTACTTTAGCTAACTCTAAATCAAGAGTTGAGTAATTTTTCTCATGGATTTTCAACTATCGTGAGGCATAATATATCACAATATCATTTTTTATGAGAACACACCCCATACCCTTTTGGATGAATCACTGTAGATAACAAAACATTTCCACTACAAGGAAGTGTGAGAACATGTGCACTGGCTAAAATTATTTTTAGCACTTTGAAATTCTCTTCACATTCCTTCTTCCAAACAAACATAATTTATTTTTGAGTCATTGTAGTGAGTGGATTAGATAATCGTGAAAAATATTTCACAAAATTTGGATAATATCAACCCAAACCAAGAAAAATTTAGATCTCAATTACTGTTGTTGGTCTCAACCATCTTTCAATAACCTCTGTATTTGATGGATCCATAAATATCCACTTTATTGACATTATGTGACCCAAAAAAGAAACTTTCTGAAGAAAAAATTCACACTTGTTAAATTTTTCATAAAGCTTATCCTTTATCAAGGTCTTCAATACAATTCTCATGTGATCTTCATGTTCTTTATTTCTCATTGAATAGATAAGAATATCATCTATAAAGACTACCACAAACAGATCAATATAGTCTCTAAAGGATATATTCATTAGATACATGAACACAACATGAGAATTAGTAAGACCAAAAGACATCAGTATAAATTCGTAGTGTCCATTCCTTGTATGGAATTATATCATTGGTATATCATCCTTTTGACCCTTAATTTATGATGTCATGAATGAAGATCAATATTGGAAACGTATCGAGCTCCACGTAGTTGGTCAAATAAGTCATAAATGTAGGGAATATGAGATTTTCTCATGATAGTGATCTGGTCGTCTTCTCAATAATCAATGTAGAGTCTCATTGATCTATATTTCTTAATAAAAAAATAGAATGGGTGCTCCCCTAGGTGAAGCACTAGGCAATATGAATCCTTTATCAAGATTCTCATGGAATTGCTTTTTTATTTCCTCCAACTCAATTGGGGCCATTCTATAAGGTGTCTTTGAAACAGGCATAACACCTGTTATGAGTTCTATTGAAAACTAAACTTCATTCTTTGGTGGAAGACATAGAAATTCCTCCATAAAGACATAATAAAACTCTCGTATAATGAGATCATTCTTAATTGTGAGTTTCTCGCCAACCATTTGAGATAAATAACCCAAATTTATTGAAATAAAGTCCCATAAGATGGAAGAAATTTCTACTGGAAGGTTATAATCATACATGCATCGATAGATGATCATAGATTGATCTAAAATATGAAATGTGACTTCCCTTCCTTGGTAATTGAAATGAGCTTCATAGAGAGAAATCCAATCCATGGCATGAATCACATAAACTTCTACTTAGGAATAATCACAACATTTGCAGGAAGCACTTTCCCACATACTTCAACCAGAGAATAATTACAAAAATTTTTATGTGACTGTTGTTCTGTTAGGAGTTGTCATGGCTAAAAAAACATCTAATTGTTGAGGTAATATAGAGATACCCTTAAAAATTCTTCATAAATAAAAGAGTGGGTAGATTTAGAATCAAATTAAAAAATTCTTATTTTAGAGTGGATAATAAGATTACATTTCACCACTTCATTGTCGTACTCCACATCACTGATAGTGACTACATGTGGCTTTCCTTTTTCTTTGGCCTTAAGAGTTTTTCTAAGTTGATCATCATCAATAAACCTTGTATTAGGGAATTGATTGTCATAATTCCCTATTTCCTTGAACTTGTAACATTGAAGTGTTGGAGGTGAATTCTGCATATCCTTTTCTTTGTTGGAATCATTAGACATCTGTTTACCATAACTTCGGCATTCAATTTCCTGATGAAATTCTTTGCCAAACTTAAAACATTTACTAGCCCCTTCAAGACAATTGTCTCCATGTTTCTTTCCACACTTTGAGCATATGATAAATATCATCTTCCTTTTCAGTGTGGTCTTTAGATTTTTTTTGAATTCCATTTTTCTCTTCTTATCAAACCTATATGACTCATGGGTTACTCCAATCTCCATAACAACCTTGAGAGAACATAAAAAAAGTTCCTCATAGCTATTGAAGTCCCTTATGCATAACTACCTTCAGAGATTTGGTTTTATGATACTAAAGAATTGATCAATTTTACTATCAGGTTGGATAATAATTCCATAAGCATACCTTGGATGTCTTGTATAATTTACTTCATAGGTACCAACAGATTCATCATCCTTTAGTATAATTTTAAGGAACTCCTTCTCCATTGATGTTTGAATAATATGTGGAAAGTACTTATTGAAAAATAAGTTCTTGAACTCATCCCATTCCATGGACTCAATTCCGTTTCTTTGCCTCATATTCTTGATAATATTTCACCATTGATCAACTTCTCCCACCAAATGATATACTAAAAAGATGAATTTAACATGTTCAGAACATTTTAGAACTAAAAATATATTTTCATTTGTACCGATCCATTGTTTCTCCACTAATGGATTAGTAGACCCACTAAATGAAGGTGGAAGCTGTCTCATGAAGGACTCAAAAAAATGTTGCTCTATATTTTTTTCCTTTGGAAGTCCTACATGATTCATAGATTGAGAATATTGTGTGATCATGGCTACAAGATTTTTCATTCCATCTCCCATTACATTTGGTCGCTAAAGGGGGAAATCATTTCATTTACCGTTGCACTCAACATTAACGCGATTCCTTCCGGTTCCATCCATTTACTAAAACCAAGATGCATAGTGTGAGAAACACTAATAATAACAAGAAAACCACATAATCAAGAATAAATGGTTAATTTAGGACACTTTAGGTTTTATCCTGGATTATTCATGGTCATTTAAAAAACACTAAGATCTTATTCTATACTTAGACATGTCCTTATGGTTCTTACTAAGAATTTCTCATCTTAGTTTCCAAAGTTTAACTATACCTTTCATCTAACACAAACTATAATAACCCATTATTTACATTCATTGATATTACTTCAGAAGTGAATTATATTTATAACATCATATAAAAAAACCATGATAGGACCGTATAGTTATAGTGTATTTAGAAACTGGGAAACATAAACAACTGGTTCATAAAACATCTACATTGTCTCCTATTTGTTTCATCATAACAAGACTCTTTTTGGAAATATCATACTCAATAACCTTCTTCATGGCCTGGGGAAAATATATATATAAAGAGTGAGCTGAAATTCTCAGTAAGGGTAAAAAAGGAAATATCAATCATATAATATTCATAAAAACATAACATTTAAAAATAATATCCTACATATAAAATATCATAATTTCATGTCATGGGATAAATCATAGAAGTGAAATGTAGTCCTAGTAGTCATAACATATGACATGAAATTTTGTGGAATACACATGTAAGCATAGAAAATAATTTCATATTAGTCAAGGCTTATTTCCAAGACCATCATAGGTGACAAAGTCCATTACTGAACCGAGTTCACTCCTCGTTACAGCCCTGTATCACCATACCAGATTAACTTTATGTTCCAGCCATGTCTCTCTCATGGGAAATACATCTTTACCCAATTAATTTGAGGGAGATATAGGTTCCACCAATCTCATAATGAAATCATTATTACACGTGCCACAAACCATGAATCATTCATCATAGTATAACCCAAGAAATAAAATGGTATTCTTAAATATCATTCCATTATAAAAATAACTATATAAAATATAATTCCATAAGTATTTAAATAAGATCATAGAAAAATAACCCAATTTAATTGTGTCATCTTAGATGGAAAATAATTTTGATAAAACACTTGAACTTTGTTCTTGAGGAAAATATACTTTCTTCTTCAAAAAAGTTTTCTTTTATCAAAATTCCATAAAATTTAAAAAGAAAAGAATTTAGTTGAAAATAATAATGAAATAATGTATAGGAATATTCATGGATATAAGGCATTATGAAACCTTAAAAATCCATTCATGTCGTATAAGTTAAAAAAACATTCTCCTCGTACTTTTGTCGAAAAAGTCAAAACGTACCTTGTATGGTAAAAAGAAAGATTCCTTCCATACAACATAGTAAAAGTAAAAAATGGGTAAAAAGGACTTTAAATATAAATATAATAATATTAAAAAATTTATAAAAACATTTTTATAAAACATGGACATGGATAATAAATATATCCCTAGTAAATACTTACAAATAAATAATCACAGATTAAAATGAGATCGAAAAAGTTATCCCTCACCTTTGATCCGATATGCTTCATATGTATCCTAAAATCCTGTAAAATTATTTCAATAATGTTACTAATTTAATCCAGAATAATAATCATTTATGATAACATGTATGATCATATTCTCATCTATTGTTTTTTAACATTTCATTGTTACTTGTTATTCAGGTATTAACCGCTTTATGTTCTTATGTGTGTTTTGTCAAATAAGTTATTATTGCTATTTTTATGTTATAGTTATATAATTAAAAGTATTGTATTAGTATAATATATATCATATTTATTTATTAAATTAATTTATATAATCATGTTTTAATGACTATTATGTAGAATGAATCTCATCGCACTATGGAGTAGGTAAGCCGTACGCATGCACGAGCAATGATATCATTCCCTTAAATGTTGAATGGTATTGAATTGGATAGTGTATAGTATCTTTGAATTAATATCATGTAATAATAATCATATATAGTTATTATTTCCACCATTATACCAATCCATGTAAGGTGGTGGTGAAAAAGAGATTACACCACGTCGTGGAGATGGTAAGTCCTACATACACACACACGATAATTTATATTTTCATAGGATTGATAAAAGGAAAAATAGGGTGGTTTACTATTTATAATAACATATTCTTATATTAGTGATACAGATGTTATTATTTTATAATGGAACAACTAAATTAGAGTAAGTAGAAGAAGAAAGAAATTTGAATGAATCGGTAGAAGATATTACCTCTTTCTCGATGTGCCTCCTTTAAATTTTCTCTTAGGGAACTAGAGTTGGTATTTTGAGAAAACCAGAACCTCTAGAATATTACTAAGTAATTTTAGAAGAGAAATGGGTAGGGTTTTTTTGATTTTAAATGCTCAAAATTGAGTGAAGAGGAGAGGGATGAGGTGCCCTTTTATAAGAGAGGAGAGGGACACTTTAGGAAACTCTAAAAAATATCAATTTATAATAAACACAAAACCTTCCCAAAAACCAAAATAGTGTCCCAAATTAAAATTTGAGATGAGATGGGGTTGTAATATCATAAAAAAATAAATTTTTTACTTTTATTTTTTCAATTTAAACCTTATCTTTTTAATTGTCACTTAGTTATCCAATTAATTTCTAATTTTGGTAATAACATTCTAAATATTTATTGGCAATGAATATTTCTTTATGTGGAGTTAATTGACTGTAAATGTATAATATATGAAATTTTAGTCATTATAATTATAAATTTTTAATTGTTAAATATTTTTCTTATTTTTAAATAATTTAATAAAATGTTATGTTTATAAAATGTCAATAGTGTCAATTTTGACAATATTAATTTATTTGACATTAAATAAACATCAAACAGACGATAAATTCAAAAACAAAATATTAAATACACTTCTAACATTTCATAGTATACTAGAAAATTCATGGAGAACATTAATTAGTTCATATTATATTTCTTTTAATATTTTTAAAATCATTTATTTTATATTTCTATTAATAAAATAATTTCTACATAACCGTTGTGTCATCTTTAATAGTAATTATTTAATCTCTAAAAATTATAAATAAATATCTATGATATAGGTAATTTTTTGACATTACAGATAATATCTATAGTCTATTTTACCTCCTAGTTATCCATATATTAAAAATAATATACTAATATAAAATTAGATTGTTACATTTTGTCTATTTCATTAGTTTTTATTACATTTATGTCATTTTCATAGGTAAGTGGACATAAAGTGATTACATTTCAAAAAAAAGGTTATAAGGGTAAAAATTAGTCATCCAATAGGATTTTTATATGTGTTAAGGTTATTTTATAATATTATTTTTACCCTTAATTACTTGATTTACCTATAACCATGGTAATAAAAACAATTACCAAAGTTACTATTCATAATGACCAAAAACTAAAAGTATCCTATTAACAAAATTTGTACATACTAATACTAAATATGGAATCCAATTTTCAAAATTCAAAAAATAATATTTGCAGTAATTAATTTAAAATTAATCTTATTGTTGAGAAAACTGATATTAAAAGTTAAAACATTGCAAAAGATTGAAATTTGTTTTTATCTATGAATTCAATGTAAAATTAATTATAATGACATAAATTATATTAAATAGTGAAAATATATTATATTTACAATTTAAAAATATTCAATATTATAATTTAACCATATAAATTATCTTAATGAAAAAATTGTTTTTAATTAAAATTAAGCGTATTTTTACAATTCATCAAAACACGAAAGTTATCAGAAAAATATTAGAAATTTTTTCAAAGTGAATTTTTTATCCGAAATAAAAATAAAAATTTTATTTTTTCATATATACATTTTTAATGTGTCAAAATATTAATTTAAAAAGGGTTCTCTATTTAAATGTGTAAAATTAACCTTTTAAAAAAATAGGTTCTTATACATAAAATAGGGTTTTATATATACCCTATGACTAACAAATCTATTGGATGAATATAAATTTTTTTTATTTAGTATATAACACATATACATCTCTTTAATTTCATTACCAAAAGTAATTCATTCTAAAAGAAATATATCTAATTGATTTATATTTTTTATAAGTAATTGATATCCAATGAATTCATAATGCATTTTCATAATTTAATTATAATTATACGTGATAACCGAACAACTAGGCTATAATGGTAATTTTATAATAATTGAATCTCTCGATTTTTTAAAACTCACTATTGCGTGCAAAGAAAGATATTGAAGAATAAAAATTACTTAAATATTTCATAAAAACATCCAGGCATTCCAGCTACCTCATCCACATCCAATATTGGAAAAAAGCGTTTCTAGTTGGTGAAGTGGCCAACATAATCCATATTTTTCATAGTAAACTAGTTCAAACTTATAAAGATCACGATCTTATGCTACCTCAAGGTCTCGGGATAGAAATGTTCCAAAAACAATTCCTAGAAACCCATCCACAACATAACTTTTGTTTTCTCATTCTAAACTTTGATATCCCACTAGCACTTTCTCGGTCCTCACAACATGTAGGTTTTGAACTTGACTCTATTCACAGGAGAAGTCTCTAGGTGGTCAAGAATTTTATGGATGTAATTTATCCAGAACTTAGTTACCTCAGTTCTACTCCCTCTAGCAAATATATGAGGGTGATGCAATTATAAATCTTTATTCTGGTCAAACGTACTTCACACAACCCACTCTGAGTCTCAGTACGTTATTTATATAAAATTTTTAATGTTCTCACAAAATTTATACTCCACTCTGTCACCCTAGATCAATGGGGTTTCATACTCTAGTACTATAGATTCATTCTCAGAGATATCATTTTATCTCTCAACCAACACACATAATCTTGGTGGAATCTCTCTATAATTCCAGTCACATATATCAAAACACAGAACATAAAAATTATATATTTTTCACAAAGTAAGGATCACTACTACCCATAAATATCCTATTTCATAAGCTATCCCAATAGACATAGTCACATATATTTCACTAACCTCAACCATCCCTACCGTGGGCCTTGGTCAACATGGTGTAAACCACTTACACCCTCAAACATATTTCATTAAACACCATTTTTAACTATTTTCACTTTCATAAAATAAATATTTTTCAATTGGGTACCTTTACATATTTCTAACTTATTACAACCAAATATTAACTCATTTATAACACTTCTTTCAACACTAAACTTTAACCATTATTTCACATTCTTCGAGTTTACCCAATTGAATTATCTTAATTAGAAAGTAGTTATTTAAAATTTTCATGTAAAATTAAATGAAATCTATCCCTTATGTCCCAAACATCTTCCCCATGTGTTCCTACCATAATGCATGTCACCTATATACCTATATGCCTAAAATGATGCATGATAACACAACCTCATATCATTTTAGTTAGAATCAAATTGTCATAAAACAGTCACATCACACAAAAATTGCATCACCAAATAGTGAAATATCATCCAACTGTAACAACACACATCTTGAACAGTAATACCACCCTGGCTACGGTCAGAACTATATTATAGAACATGTTATGATTTGGTTTGTAATAATATGATCATATGGTTAACTAAGAGGGGGGGGGGGTGAATGTAGTCTTAACAAACATAATTTAAAATAATTAAACTAAACAATACACTAAGGATATTAAAGTAAGTTTTCAAACTAGGACCTTAGTCCAATGATCATAATCTAAAAATAAAAGTCCAGCTATGATCTAATTAAATCATAGTATAAATTTAGTATCACTATAGATATGATTATCAGAGTATAGTAATAAAAATGGATATGATTAAATAAAATATATTTCTTTTATTATTATCAAATTAAAACAAATAAAACAAATAGAATATAAAGATGAATACAATGTTTCACTTTCTATTAAATTTTTTGTATAATATAAAACATGTAAGGAAAAATTAATACAATAGATAACAAATATATAAATTACTTATAAGATATTAAAAAAATAAACATCTTTTAACATTATGATAATGTTAGTCTATAACCTAGACTAAAGGTATCCCTTTTTTTATACATATAAGAAAGTATTTCTTCCCATACTAGGGAATCCCTTGATATGATGATTAGAATAGATTTGGATTCCTATCCCCACAATCCCTTGATATGAAGATTAGATTGTCTATATACCTAGCCAATGTAACCCTTGATCCAATGGATTAGATTATATATATTTTTATCCTCAAAATACCTTAATCGTTATGATGATCATATGTAGATGAAAAAACAAATGATCATAAGGAGAAAACCTAAAAATGTTTCCTTAAACTACAAAAATCTAAAACAATTACATAGACTAAGAACAATATGTTCACACTGTGAAATATCCAGAGCTCTCAAAAAAAGAGAAAACATAAATCAATTATAAATTTCTCAAAATATACTCCAAACTATTAGAAAAACATGTTATTTATAAGGAACTTATAATAAGGGATATTGATCTTCCAATAGTCATATTTTTTCCGGGTATTTCATAAAAACTTGGAGACTCAGAACTTCAACGAATCTATTGTAACTGATTTTCTGAGGTTATATTTTTTTATTCCATTATAATGTAAAAATTATTCCTTACATTATAAATAATTCTTTAGATGATGATTATAAACTTAAGTGTGTCTGATATACATCCTTACAATATTCATTATGATAATCTTCTTGACAGTTAGTCCAATGTTCATCGATATTGTCATCAATCCAATTGTTAGGAATTTTTCATTACAATTTTCCTAACATAAAGTATAAAATATGATCAAATAAGGGTTAGTTTGATGTTTATCAGACATTGTCTCATTACGATAATCATAATGAATAATTATAAGTTTAATTGCATAATTCATTTAAACTTATCTATGTTTGATAAAAAAATATTATTTAAAAAAACCTAAAAAACTTTGGACATCAAAAGTTAGTAAATAATTTTTAAGAATATGTTTGTGATTTCCAAAACTAAAGGAATAGAAAAGTGAAAAAAAATTTCTGACTTAACAATACCCCCCCTTTTGGAATGCATAAACCCCAAAAAATAAATGAAAAAAAACATTAAAAAACTTATATTCCTTTATCTTTTATGTACGTTATATTCATATATTGTCATTAAAACATTAATTCTCTTTAATTTAAGTCATCTAAATATGATAGAGAGAAATTTGATAAATACAATTACATTCTCTTTAGGAATATTTATTTCCCTAAGGATCATATTCTCCTCCTTAATCATATATTCTCTTAATTTGTTAAGAAATATATCTTGGACAAACAATACTCCCCTTTTTGTAAAAATATACTCCAAAAATATTCCCCCTATTATAAAATTCTCAACCTTTATTATTTTAAAAAATTAATTAGGAAAAAATATTATTTTTCCAGAAAAGTTAAACAAAAAACATATGAATCAATATAATGAAGTAATTTAATCATCCAAAAAAACACATGAAAGAACATACATCTAATCAAAATTAAAAAATATTCAGACAAATTTTAATTTGATGGAAATTTCACCCATTCATAAAATAATTTCAAAATTTTGACAAAATAGGTTTAACAAGAGTTCAAAATAAAAAATGTTCAATATTTCTCCTTGAGGGTCATCACAAAAGAATTCATCTTCTTGAACTCTTTTTATTCGTACACCATCTTTATTAGTATTTATTATTGAGTGCATAGTTTCTCAGACGATTCTAGATTTTCATCCCTGAGACCAATAATTTCATCATCATGAAATTTGAGTCCATTTATTTTCAACTTCATATATCAGATATTATTTTTTATAGAATTTACTTCCCCAGTACGATTGTCAGTTGAATCCCTATATTCTTCTATAAATTTTATCATTTCATTCATGTATTTATTAAACATATTAAAATATATATCAGATTAATTTAGAAGCTTCTTCACATGATCATAATTATAATCGTTGGGATTATAATTAATATCAACTTGATGATACGGCTTCACCATTTGATTACAACAGTTACTATGAGTCTGGGTGATTTTTGGTTAAAACTTAAACTATGATTCAAACCAAATAACTTTCTTAGTTTACAAACCAATATATTATGATTTTTCATTGCAACTTTATTGAATGAGTTGAAAATAAGAATCATGATTTTGAAAATACGGAGTTTTTCCATCAAGCCTATTCAACGCCTGATCAATGTAATCCACTACTTTCAAAGAAAATATTTTAGGTGAATATGATTGTTGTGGTTGAATTTTAGAAGTTTTTATTCTACTTGTTCTCATTTCCAATTTCACGCCTTTCTTATTTTCAATTCTCAAAACTGATTTAATAAATTATATTCCATAAACTTCTTTAGAATCAAATAATTCAAGGATATAAATATCCTCATCAGATTGAAATTTGGAATAAACATTGTATTTTGAATTTTTTTCATCATCTTACTTTGATGAGTAATTAGATTCCTTTGATGATGATTCTTCTTCTTCTGATTATTTGGATTTACTTACTTCATTGATTTTAGATGGGAAATTTGATGATGAAGCATCCGATGCTTTTTCAGATTGGGTTTTCTCATTATCATCTTTTTATTCATTATCATCATATTTTTCATCTCCTGAATTATCATCCTCTTAATCTTTCTCTTATTCACCCTCTTCTTCCATTTTAGTATATTCTAATTCTTCTTCCTCAACACCTTATTTTATTTTGTTTCTTTCCCTTCAACTTCTTCATTAATAGCCTTAAATAACTCCTCCTCAATCTATTTTGACATTCTAAAAAATCATTCCCTAGAATAATCTGTTTCTCATTGATTTTTAGTAATGACTAGGATTGATTCCTCATCATGAACTTTTCCTTTTCCCTTGTATGTGATAGAGGTAATTTTATCTTGTAAAATATTGGTTTATCAAAAACTAACCCTACATATGGGTTAACATGATCAGTTTTAGAAGTAGGTGAAACTATATTCCTAAAGTATTTATCAACCCCCTTTAATAAAATTTCATAGAGTTGGGCATATAATAATCTCTTATATTATTTCCTTTTATTTTATTATTTTTCTAATGTAATGGAAACATGAATCCTTAAATCCTTAGTAGGATCTATTCAGATTACTGGATCTCCTAATTTCCTTTATTCTTTATTCTTCATCCACTCTTCATAGACTTTATCATGGAATTTATTTTTTTTCTTTCCATTCTTTGGTGGATATGTTTTATCTTTCCTTTTATTTTTATTTTCATCCTTCTGAGATTTCTGTGAAGGATCTTTTTCCAAAGTAGCACCACCATCCTTCTCAAAAAAATTATTTTCCATATCATCAAAGATAAGTCTCATCCTATTTATTATACCATCACTGATAAATAAAATATTTTCCCTCATCAAATTTTATTTATTCAAAATATTTAAAAAATTAATCCACTCAACAATAAGCTTCCTAATTAAGGCTGGAAACATGATGACATTAGATTATATAGAAATAGTATTAAAATTTTCAATTGTAATAAAGGTGAATCTAACAATGTATATCGTCCTCGAGTCAATGAGAAAATCCAATATTAAAACATCAAAATCATTGAGCGAGTTATGATATCATTTTTTCAGTATTATAAATCCTTGAATCTGAAGGGATATAGACCTATTTTCCCGAGTCAGGTGAGAAACCATATATAATATTTCATAATGATCAAACAGTGAATCTTATTCCTTTACCCTATTAAAAGATCCAAGATCTTCTATGAGCTTACGTGAAGGGAAAAGTGATTCCCCTTACAAAGAAATTCCTAATAATCTCAAAGAATTATTATAAGACATTTTATTTCACTCTTTATATCAAAATGGAAATTGTTTATTTTCATTCCACATTGAAAAACATGACTGAAGAATAAAAATAATGAACATGATATGTATATAACAAATAAAAATTCTTTTCTAGTTTTTTAACTTATAATGATTCATAACCATGAAATTATATAATAATCTTCTATTTTTAATCATATTTTTCTTAAAAATATATTTGAACTAACCTTTCCATAAATATGAACCAATTATAGTTATCTTTTCCAGAATCCATCTGATTTTGAATTGAAACTGAGGTATTGATCGTAATGGAAACTATTTGAACAGGGGATTTTTTAAGGTATAGAAAGTTAGAGAAACTATATAAGATAACCGATGTGGAACATGAGGGGGGGCCTTTATATAGATTCTAGGGGTATCATTTCAACTACTAAATATATATTATGGTGGAGATTAAAACAAAAATGATATGAAGGATGATTTTTATTCAAATAATGATTAAAAAAAGTTATTTCTTGAGGTTTTAGAAATTTTTATCATATTGAAAAAGAATACAATACTAAAAAACTATATTTTTTTTATAAAAATGAAACAATAAAACAACAAAAATTTATATTACTATATAGTGACATAGTTTAAAAACTAAAAGGATAAAAGAATACATTTCAGATTGGAAAGAATCATCAGTATGATTTCATGTTGTTCTTAGTTTTTTATAATCTTGGTATATTACAATATTTTTTATTACAAAATACAAAGTTTTCTTTAGAAAAAAATTACAATAGTTTTTAAAGAAAACCAATTACGATAATTTTATATAAAAGAAATAATTATAATAGTTTTAATAGAAAAATTTAATATGTTTTTTTTAATCTGGAAACTTTGAAACTAATATCAAGTTTTGAAATTTGATAACATTTTTATATTTTTAGAATCATTTTAGGAATTATGAATCCAAAAATTTTATAAAGAAATATTATTTCAAAAAAACTCATTTTGATTTTTTTAGAAAAGAAAATTAGAAAACAAAAAGTTATTCAAAAACAAAATAACATATAAAACACCCTATAAAAATAAGTATCTTAATATAAAGGATGAGAAAACAATAAATCCATTTGAATGATTACTTTATGTTGATTAATCTTATATTTTTTTAATATATTCAAATCTATCGAAACGAAGAGGTTTTTTAATAATATTAGCAAGTTGATCTTGCATTCCAATGAATTTTAAAATGATATATCCTTTAAGTGTGTTATTCTGAAGAGAATTGTGTCTGATATCTATATGTTTAGAATGTGAATTCTGTATTGGGGTTTTAATTATATAAATATCCCTCATGTTATCAATTTTTTTTAGTTTTTATAAAACTCATTCCATAGTCAGTGAGTATGTTTTTCATTCACAACACTTGAGCATAAGAACTTCCATCTGACACATATTCAGCTTCAAGAGTGGAAATGACTACTGAGTGTTGTTTCTTACAAGACAAAGAAACTAAATACTCTCATATGAAATTATGAATTCCAAATATTCTTTTCCTATCCATTCTATAACCACTAAATTCAGAATCATCAAAACTAGGGAAACATATAATGAACTCAATACACTATATAGGTTTGTATGTTAAAAATGTTTATGTCTATAGTGGTGTTCATGTGAGTTCAGTATACTAATTTTTCCTACATAAATTCCATGATTTAAAGGAGAATAAGGGTTTGAAAAAAAATATAAACATCACATGAGTGGGTACCCCCAAACATGATCATTTGCGTATGAGTGTGACATCCAGTACAAAAATCAAATAAAAGGAAAAACAGATATTGAGAAAAATACTATAAACATGGAATTAAAATGTTGATATATTTATTAAATAATGAAACTCAAAATTCCTAGAATGTTCCTCCCTGAGAGATCCCATGGAGCTTTGAACCCCCTAAGAGGGCATAAAAAAATATTATATGTGGTTTTTTGTCTCAACATTCCCTAATGTGGAAGAACCTTTCCTCAATAGTCAAAATTTTCTAAAAGATTCCTAATAAATAAAATTATTGAAATTTGGAATTACAGAGTGTATACAAAAGTGCATGATGTGTACTCCATTTTTTGTTTTTTTCCACATATTTAGCATAGAATTTATTTTCTAAATTGACTTTCATGGTCAAATTAAAGCAAGTAAGGTTACACAACATGTAACACTATCGCACATGGTGTGTGGTGTCATGTTAATCCCCCAACCTCTTATAGAATAGGGATACATGAATTGTTTCTTAATTAATATAACATGTTATAAATACTCCACAACATGGGATTATACTACAAGGATCCATCCCACATTCTCTTTATTAGTACATGATGTGAAATTTTAATGAACAAAATTTGTATATTTTATTTCTCCTCCAAATTTATCCTAAAATGTTCATTTTACCATGAAAATTTTATATATGTCTAAAAGCACCAAAATAAAACATTTTACCTTTAAAGAACATATATTATACATGAAATGGATCTTTAGTCAATAAAATACACCAAAATATAATAAAAAATGAAGTACATCATTTGACAAGGATGAATATATTTGTAGAAGATATGGTGTTTTCTAAGGAAGAAAAACATGAATAGAGATCTGGTGGAGCTAATTATGAATGGATAAAGAAGCATAGAAAAGAATGCACCAATAGTGAATTATTGGTTGGGGAAAACACTAGTGGGACTAGTCCCAAAAATAAGACAAAACCAAATCTATAAAAGATAAATATCTCAAAACCTCACACCCTACGTGAAATCTGTATAAGTGGAATTGTAAAAATAACCACTATGAGAGCTTGGAAGAAGGTTTAAGAAAATGTGTTGTTCCATCATGACCAACATCATCACTCAAATTGAGGATTCTGGGTCTACCCCTTTCCCTATATACATAAATGTTTCTGATATTAGTGGAAGTGGTAAAATCTTAAGGGTGGGACATAATCATGGGGTGATTGTGCTCTAGGAAATATGATGTTCAAAAAAGGAGATACATGAAACAAGTGATTTAATAAGTACTACAATTCCAAACTGATATCATACCTATTTAATAAATTAAAATGTTACCAAAGTCCTATTTTAGATCAATATATAGTGTCAATCAACCAATTTGGTTTCAAATATGTTTCGAAAATTTTCATACTTTAGAGAAATTCCTATGGTGTAAATCATAATCCAGAATAAAAGTGGTTCTAAAGAATCTCCAAGAAGTATCTAGTGGTATGAATATGATTTTGTTGATCAATATGTGATATCATACTCTATCTAATGTTTTTATAGAACATAAATAAAAAGTAGATAGAACTAAAGGATAAATATCACCATCAATAATTTCATTTTTATTTGTTATATACTAAACAATTTGGTATCAGCTAGTAATTTTTATGATTCCAAGAATTTTTTAGATTTATAGTGTCATAACCATGAAATGGTTTCAACATGATGAAATCTATCTCAATACTTGAAAGAATTCAAATGGATTTGGTAATGAGAAATAAAAGGATGTTTAACATTAACCAGATAAAGGGTAATCCCTATAAATAAAGGAAGGATAAAAAATATCAAGTGGTATCATAATTTTATAACAAAAAGTGGTATATGTTGGTTCAACATGTAGTGTGTCTCATTCACTTGGTACTCTCTTGTTTGTTTATTGATGGTTTGAATAAGTGTGATTGAAATTAAATGGTCTATTGTTGGAACAATTGAAATATCGATTTCAATTGATAGAATATGTGGATTTAAGTGAGTGACTTTGATAATATTGAGGTTATTGACTTAAAATATTATTTCATACACTAATTTTTGACACAATTGTGTTAGATTATCTTTCGATGACTCAATTCCATGTGGAAAATTAACTCATTAAAAATCATTAAATAAAATGATGTTAAAGAGAATAAAGTTTATCTAAACATAAAAGGTGGAAATTCAAGAATTAATATATTCAATAAGTTGTATCATCAAGTAAAATCAATGATAAATTGAACAGTTTGGAGGTCTACCAGTGGTAACAGTTTTATAGGTCCAATCTATAAGTGGTTAGGATAAGTTAAAGGTTAGATCATGGACTAATTGATTCAAGTGATTAATATGGTAAATAGGTTTATTAGATATAAACTAGTGTTATAAAGTGGGTTATGTAGATGTTTCTAAGGTTGGAATAGAAAGATATAGAATGTTTTTGTAAAGGATTTCATGATATAAATAATCTAATTTGGGTGATCAAAAGTAAAGAAGAAACAAATTTTCCCAATAATATATTTTATAAAGGACACTGTAGATATTAAAATATAAATATGTATTTAAAAATGGGGAGTAAATATGAAATGATATCCCCATGGATTTCAGTCAAAATGTGGGTGATATAATAAGGGGATTTCATCTAAAAATGAGAATACCCTCGTTATTTTATTAAAAAAGGTGAGAGAGCTTATTGGGAGTGACCAGAATTTAGTATAAATACATATACTATTTTTTTACGAATTTAGAGCTATAGGGTGGTGTAATACGTATGCTTATATTGTCAAAATGAATCCAAAGGAAGGGGGCCATGTACCATCCAAAGGGTTGTGTGTTAATTTTTTTTAACAATAGATATTGGATGTATTGATAATGCATGACAATGATATTCATTTCACAAATTATTTTGAAATCTATTTAATTAAATTTTTAAGTGGAGTTTTTCTTTTTTCTGAATAAGAATTGGAATAACCATAAGTTTTTTAGGGATATATAAGAAGGACATGGTGTATATTGATATCCATGGATGTTATGATTTTTCTTAGTCCATATAAAGATAAATACCTATGGTTGGTTTTAAATGTTTTCAATTATCATGGTGTAAAGAGTATTCCTCATCCAAAATTGATAAATGGTATAGTTAATAAATTTTACCGTATACCTTTGTGAATTTTTTGAATATAGGTAGAGTTATGCAGTAATGTCTAGATTAACATGATATGTAGAGTTTTAATCTTTTGTGCAGATCTAGTAAAAAGAACATTCTTTTACTAGATTTTATATTCTTGATGTAATTACACATTTTGGATAAAAGGAGTAGTTTAGAGAAATTTCATAGTTTTTAGTGAATTTGTGTAAAATATTTGGTGAAAATGAAGTATTTTCATGTAACACTTTTGTGATAGAAAAATAGGGGTGTGGTGATTGTTTTATAAAGGAGCTACTAGAAAAATGTTTCTTAAAGAAGATATGAAATAGTTAGTTTATGAAGGAGTTGTGCGATTGTGAATGAATTTCACGTGGTAGGAAATTTTAATAATAATTGACAAAAATGTTATGTGAAACATAAAGGAGGATTTATGTGAATCCATAAATGTTTTAGTGTAAGATATTTTTTAAATGCATAAATCTTATAAAGGAGGAGATTTGAAAAATACGTTTTCATGAACTGAAAAGGAATTCCTTTATATGGAGAGAGAAAAAGTTCCTTGAAAATATATATGAAGATTGTATACAGACCATGATCAACTAAATCATTTGTGAAGTGATTTTAATGAATAATAAAATGGTAACACTATGTAAAGTTTGTTTTTTTGGAGGGATTTCCTATAAATTCCCCATTAAAATATTCATTAAAGATCAATGAAAAATTAAAGAAAGATCAAGCATCATTTTTGTGTAACAGAATATCCTAAAAATTAGATTAGATTGTGGTTGGATATATTTTCATTAAAAGAAGAATCATCCAACAAACAATACCACTAAGTATAATACCACAATACAAAATAATGAAAAGTAGTTAATGAAGGGGAGTATCATGAAGTGGTTTACATAGGGTATGCTACAAAGTGATTATTTTAAGGAGAATCATAAAGGAATTTCTCAATAAGTAGTACCATAAGGAACATTGGAAATCACAATAATGTAAAGAATTTTTGCGAAGGGTAAACACTGAATCATCTACACAAAGGGAATACCAGGAATCATTTAATTAATAAACATATAATTATGTTTTTTCACAATGAGTAGACCATAAAAGAAATTTCATTAGAGGTAGATAGATAAACACTGATACATCTAGAATAGAGGAAGAAGTTAAGACACAAAGAGTTCTACTATCACATCTGGTTTAGTTCAAAAGAAAAGGCTCAAATGATAGAGAATTACCCTCTCTGTATATGGTCCTTGGAAAAGGAGTGAACCAAGATAATTCAGGTGTGAAATTATATTCATTTGAAGTATGTATTGCTACAACTATGGCTAGAGGAAGACACATAGTAATCCTTTACTATAAGAGGATACTATCATATATAATTGAGAGGAATAGAGAATAAAACAAAGAATATTGATTGTGTATCTACCAAAATTTGAGAATACAATGTAATATTTAATTTATTAATGATCATAGAGAGGAAAAAATGTCTACGAACTATTGAATATTGTCCCATAGTAGTGTATAAAGGATAATAGAAGGAAATATACCTTGGGTGAGGAGTTTATTATCCCAAAACATTATAACTGTTCCATAGAATGTTGTGTCCATGACCAAAATTTTATGAACTAAACCAGTGAAGGTCAGTGGATTTTGGTACACTAGAATAACACTATATGTGTGATCCTTGGATTATCTATTAGAGGTGAATTAATTAAAATCCCTATTGGTGTATGATTTACTTTATTGTATAATTTTTTTTATCATTATATTAATTTTTGGGGAAGAGTAATCAATAAAATGATTGAACACAATTCCTTCCAATGTGGGAATAAGATCCTAAAAGAAGAAAAAAAGTAAAAGAAAAATTTTAGTTTTGACTTGACCCTAATTTACCCCCCTCTTAGTGTGTCTTGAGTTTTAAAAAACCCAAATTGGTTAGACGGTAATCTAGTTTCCATATACATTTGAAATTTATAGGCATCCCTACATTAAATAAATACAACCTTCCACTTTTGGTAGGATTCACTGACTTAACTTCTGTTTCCTATTGAACAGTATGTGCTATAAAATTCAAAAAATCATATAAAAATCTATTCTGTTTCTCATATATATTTATTAATCCTCGATTTAAACCAACATATACAATGAAGCTATTCTAAATTAGAACAATTAATCATCTTTCACATCACATTTTGAGTAAATTATTAATACTGGTTTAATTTTCTATGAATGCTTTCATTTTCTACTAGGTTCTAGAAGAAGATATCTTAGAGATCCTACCTTAATTTGACTTTTGTACCTAAACAATTCCCATGATATGAAACCTAAGTTCTAGATTCTCTTCTTATGGACACAGAGAGCCAAAATCATGAAATGGGTCTTCAAAAATCCTAAAAATAACTGTCTATTTTTTCTTCATTATGTTATTAGATTACCTCTAATAAAAACTAAATATCTTTGTATCAAGTAACGGGTTGAGGTAAATTTTCCAAAATATAAGTTAGAAAATTATTCAATCTATTTATGGACATTATAAGAATATATAAGTCATAGGATCACATTTTTTTTGAATATCTAATAATATTAAAGAGAACCTCCCCCAATAGTTTTTGCAATGATTTCATTAACTAAATCTCCATGATAACCACAAAACAAATAACTTTTCAAGTCATTTACATGTAATTAAGCTTCACAAAAATCCCTTAATTTCTTTTAGGTGAATAAAATGCCATATTTTTAGTATGAAGTGACTTCCATATATGTTCTAGGGGTGATTTAATTCATATAATTCTATTATGGTGCACCTATAATAGATTTATTATATAAATTCCATTTATAGTATTTTCTTGATTATATTGACATTATAAATATTTCATGTCCTGATAAACCACAAATATAGTTTTTTAAAACTTAAAAACCGATATCTATTAGAATTTATTTATGTACTTTTATTTCAGATGAATGTTTTGGTCATCATTTAGGGAGAAAAAATTCTCAGTATCACTTATCTTATAAACATACTTTCATTGTATATACTTAAGGGGTAGAAAGGAGGGGAGGGGTGGGACAGGGGAGGGTTGGGGAACCACTTTACTCTGTGAAATGGAATCTCATAGGTTTAAAACATAAATTATAAATAAATGAAAGAGTATAAATAATAATATATATCAATGAAGGACTGTAATAATAAAAAAATATAATATGATATTTAACCATTAATCTAAACCATATAAATAGATCAGCAATTCATCTATAAAATAAATATAATGTACCCATCAGTGAATTATTTAAAGTAGAAACATTAGTCTATGTCACACCATTTGTATGATTTTTTTCTCATAAATTAATCAAAATTTTATACAATTTTCCAAATGTATTATTCAAGTACTTCATAATTTTATATAGTTTATAATCAAAATAATTATTTCCCACATGAATGAATTTATTTAGATTTTCAATATAAATTGCCACATTTTAATATCTATAAAGGAATGTTTCCTTCACATTATGTTACTCAAAATAAAAATTCTATGATATTGTAATGTTTTATATCAACATGATGGTAGTGAGTGTCATTATTGGGGAGAAGATTTCAATAAAATATATACAATACTTTTATTTAAAATATTTCACTAGACGTATTGTTGTAATGCCCTGACCCCAGTTACCTAGAGTCGGTGCATTATTTTAATACATTTTCATGATTGCAAGGAATCAATTCCTGAAGGACCGATCAGTTTAGCAGTCTTGGAAAATAGATTACATACATGAATGTTACATTACACTTTATAACATACCAAACAATATAAAGAATACTTTAGGAATGCCATTATTTCCTTGGATTAACCCAAAATATCAATTACAATACACTTATCGGAATCCTGGGAAAAATAAAACATAGAAAGGGGTGATCTTAGATGCTCAGTAAGGATAACAATACAGCAGAAACATTCATAAATAAGCATAAACATTTAAGCCAATGTATAACTAAAACAAAAGCCTTTTAAAATTGAAATTAAGCATAATATGGCAAAAATAAAATGAAGTAGTTCTTTTTAATTATTCACATGGATATTCTACTAGTCTAATAATCATATGAAATATCACTAACCACTTTCATAATGAGGGAATGCATAATGCCAGACTATCATAACCACATAGTCAAGGCTTTGTGCCAAGACTACAAATAAGATTTTGTCAAGTCCTTGTACCAAGACACTAGTTTGTATCATGATAACTACCGATGAATTGAGGATCTATACTGGGCTCCACCCATCACTTATTAAGTCCAATTCATTCCTCATATGAACAGGTTTAAACATAACATAAACATTTATATTAAAACTAGCATACGAAATGTCAATACTTTCTCCATAAACCATGAATGGTATAAATACAACACATACACAGTAAAACATATCACAAAACCTTCAATACAATATGGTTGTTTTGTATCATAACAAATCAACTTCAAATAATATTAAAATCCATCAAAGGATGTTGACATAGATGAAAACAAAACTATTTGAAGGAAATACCTCTTTTTTTTAAATAATTTAGAAGTAAAATAATTAAAAAAGGAAAAATTTAATTTAAAAATATTATTATTAGCTTGTAAGGGAAGATCAAATGAGTTTATAATGGTGTAAAATAGTTTCACCCTCCGTATAAGATAAAAAAAATACATTCTTACCTTAATTATGTCGAAAAGGTTAAAAAGGAACTTGTTTGGAAAACAATGAAAAGATTCCTTTATAAACATATTATAAAATGTAAAACAAGGGTATAAATGACTTTAACCCATAGTTTGTAAAATATTAATAATGATTTTAAATATATTTTTAAGAAACATGGATGTGGATGATAAAGAGGTCTCAGTAGATAATTACATATAAACAACCTCGGATAATGAAGATATTGTGAAATAAACCCTTACCAATTTGGTGACTTATTAAACATACACCCTATGAAATAAGTATCATATAATGAATATGTAAATAAAAATAAATTTAAGTGTATTACAAAAATAATATAATTATGGGCAGTACATACACCACACGAAAAGTAACAGTGGCAATATGACATGAATCTTACAGGAATAAGGAGTAAGATGAAAACCCGTTACGTTGCACTTTCCTTTAGTCCGGGGTATGTTTAACCTCCTGTATGAAGACCATAGTATGGTATTAAATTATACCAGAAGCATATTAAAATTTATTATACCATACATTATTCATATATGAATTTATACTACCAATTTAATAATAATTTCCATGTTAAATTTAAATTTCGGGTAATAATCGCTTTCTTTATTGTACATGTTTTAACTTGTTACTCCTGATTGTATCACTTAGATAATGATTTAAATAATTATATAATATTAAACATGATTTATATATCATATATATTCAGAATATAAATATGTATAGTAGACATATATATGAAATGGAAAACACCGTTTATGGAGACGATAGTTCACACGTATGCATAAACGATGTTTCCGTTTTCATAACATATTGAACGGAACAAAGTGAATAAAATATATGCAAGTAAAAATATATATATATATATCCAGTAGCATTATTATTTTATATATTACATACTTATTATATATATATATATTTATAATCATCGATGAATGGTGATCATGTAAATGAATCTCATCGCGTCGTGGAGACGGTAATCCGCACGTACGCACGAGCGACAATATAATTTCCTTAAAGGTGTAGAATTAGATGGTTTATTAATTTTACAGAGATGTCATCATGTTATTTTAATTATTTATATACATATTACTCACCATTATATCCATCCAAATAACATAGTGTTGAATAACAAATTACACCACGGTGTGGAGACGGTAAGTCATACGTATGCACACATGGTGACATTATCATTCATAAGATGGATAGAATAATGAATATTGTTGTGCCATATTTTTAATAACATAAAATTATATATAAGATACTGAATTTTTTATTTTATAATGGAAACATCAAATAAAGAGGAAGTGGAAGAAGAAAAGAACTTTGAAGAGGTGATGAAATATTTACCTCTTCTTCGGGTTCTTCCTTTTGATTTGATCAAAAGGGATCCTTAGGTTAAATTTATGATCCATATAAGGCCTATAGGATGAATTTAGAATTTTTGTGAGGATAGTTGGGCAGGGTTTGGCCGAGCCAAATGGATTTGGAGGTGTTGTTGTGAGAGAAGGGGAAGTGCCCTTTTATAAGAGGGGTGCAGGTCACTTTAGGAAAATATTAATGTATTAATTTATTATACAATAATATTCGGTTTATAATGGTTCCAAATGAATTTATTTCGAGCCTTAGGTAGTTATGGGTCGAAATAATCTCAACCAATAGGTTTTAGACAAGGTTAGGTTACCATTTTAACCTTATCTTTTAGATTTAACTCTTAGTTAAATTGTTTAACTTTTACCGTGTCTTCTTGTATTCTTACTCTATATGGTTTATAAACATACTCTAAACTTCCAAGAGAACCTCAAGTGGATCATTAATGACATACCTATCATCATATAAGTCCTTTTTTCCGAACCTTATATTTTTAGGAATAGAATATCAATTAATAATATAACATTTGTTTTAAAAACTCCTTTTTGTCAATTTTGACACTATTTAAAAAGTGATTTTTGTTAAAGTTTTCAAAACTTTATTAATTCGAAAAAAATTAATTTAAGTAATCATAACATGTCATATTAACCAATAAAATTTGTTTTTGTCATAAAAACTTTCAATTTATATTTATTTTAACATTTATAATACCAATTATTTGATTCTATCATTAATAAGGAAAATACTGCATCATTATTGTGTCATAAATAAATTTAATTATTCAATGTCTAAAAATTATAAATAAAATCCCATTATTTAAGAAATTTTTTTATATTTCTAATGAATATTTATAGTCTAAAATATAACATATATAACCCTATGTAAAAATTTTTTTTCTAAAAGATATTTGCTTATGTCATTTTTGTATTTACTTTAACTTAATTAATATAAAGTGTCATTATCACATACATGTGGCTCCATGGAATCCAAAAATCGACCAAATATTCCAATGGTCGGACATGTATCAACCAATACTGTTAAGACATGTTTTAGGGTAATTTAACACTATTATAATATTACATTCCTACCCTTATTTACCGGATTTAGCCTTTAACCATGGTAAGTAAAATATTTACCGAAGTAATTATTCTAAATGTCTAAAAATAAAAGTTATCTATTTACAGAATTTGGACCTCCTGATTCTAAATATAGAATCCATTTTTCTAAATTCAAAACACAGAAGTGGCAGAAATTAATTTAAAATTAATTCCCATTGTCAAAACAAAAAAAACGTGTTTTTAAGAAATAATAACTATCAAAAGATTGACACTTGTTTATGTACAATTTCAAATTGAAATTACTTACAGTTACCATAATTGGATTAAATGGTAAAAATATAATCTATTTAAACTTTCAAACCATTAAAATATATAATTTAACTTTGTAAATTATTTTGATTAAAAAAGTTATTTTCAGTTAAAATATAGTATTTTTCACCGTAATCCTACATGAAAAATGGGGGTTCAAAACCCATGGGGCATAGGTATTGTAGCAATACAGTAGCGACTGTAGTAGTGGAGACACTGTAGATATAGTGGGTACTATAGTGGTGGCAGGGTACTATAGCAGAGGCAGGTATTGTGCAGCAATGTAGCAAGCGGGTACTGTAGTAATACTATTCATAGAATGGGCTTTAGGCCAAAAATTTGGGCCTACGGGTCATGTAATGGGACAAATGCCAACTGGGCCTTTGGGATATGTAATGGGTCTCCCTCTACCCAGATTAAAGATGTTTTTTCTTTGATTTAATAATAAATGAGGCATCAACCCCAAACTTTAAATTCTTATGTCCCGATTCTAAAGAAGAAGTTTATTTTGTCAAATTGAATATATAAAAGTTTCAAATATTGTATTTTAAAACGTGTCGCCATTAAAAGGCGGTAAAATTTAATTTTTTGAAAAATACTTCTTTTATCTGAAAAAATATATTTGTTCTTACATTATGTCTAAGAAACTCATAATATGAATTTTAAAATTATAAGGATTATATAAAGTTTAAAATCCAGATAATACTATTCAGAACCGCTTTTGAACGGCTAGTTTGGTAAGTCATGGAGCGCTATAACTCTGTGTTGCGTGTAGTGAAAGTTATTTAATTACTTTGAAGAAATAACGTAATATGAAATCTTGAGGTGTTACGTTCTTCCCTCCTTCAATAAATTGAATCCTCACAATTTGAAATTATTTTTCAAAAATAAAAGGTTGAAAATAGAAAATACCTTTGGGAAAACCCACATCAGAAATTAGGTTAATAAAATTTAGCCTTAATAATAAGAAAACGGAATTGAAAGGGTCAGCACAAAATTATGATCTCGATTAAGAGAACATTGGTGGCAATTAGAGACATATGATTTTAGGAATAACGTAAATATTTATAGGTAGTTATTGAGGTCATTAATCCCAAAAAAGTGTAAAATTGAGGGCCTTAAATTCATCAATCTATGATGATTTAAAATACCATCAGTTCTACATAACATATGGTATTAGGATAACAAATTTTAGGTTTTAAGATCCCTTCACTAAAGTATAAGAATTAATTTCTTCATTGAATAAGAGAAGAAAAAAATATATACTTGACAAGTAGTGTCTCATCCTTTAACTAATTTCTACCACAAACTAATCTTTCACTATAAAAGATAATAGAACTTAAAAATAATATTCTATTTATCCTATTCATATAGGGTTCAAAAAAAATTAATTTATAATTCATCTACCATAATTTAAAAAAAAAGACTACATTATTCAATCTAGGACATCACGTCGGACAGTGATAGGTGATACACCCTTACCTCCCTTCGGTTGCGGGTTCAAGTCTCTCGGCCTTGCCGGACACGATGGGTTGCCGCCTGACCTCCAGGTTGTCCTTTTATGGAAATCCAAGAATAATATCAAACTAGAATTATCCAAAATACTTCAATCAAAACTCACAGTCCAAAATTTATAAGGAAGGTAAACACAATATAGATCCTTTTTACCACGTAATAACATGTGAACTCATTCATCATGTTTTATTTTAAAACACTGCAACATCCTAAAATACCATATAACCTTATCGATTAAGTTCATGATCCATTATTTCTTATAGAATACTAGATATACTCATTCTATCCAAAAATACTGTAAACTCCAACAATGATGGAATAAACAAATCATTAATCAGTTTCAAGGTAGTCAAGAATATCCGATATAATTTATCCAAATCAATCATGTATCATTCCAAAATCCCTAGCTCAGTAGCAGAACCATATTATGGTTTATCATTCTCTCAACCATATATTTCCCAAAATTTTGACCTGCTATTGAGTCACTTTTCACGGTTCTACACAATCTCAAGTCCATAAAAAATAGTACTGTAGTATAATCCTTATATACTCCATAATTATTATAACTATTACATTGTTGATACAATACTCAAATGACATAATTCTATAATAACAACATAAGAACTATAATCATTCCTCCTCATCGGTGGTAGTATCATAAATTGATTTTTATCCAATAGCATCATTTGGGGGATACTCTAATGATTTGGACATTGGTTTGTGTAGTGTAACAACTTCTTACAGATGAAGCAATGTACATTTGAAACCTTTTTCTTACCCTTGCAGTCACATAATTGGTGTCCTATTTTAAACAATTATAACAAACTCCCATTCCCTTCAGGAAAGTTCCAGGGTGTTTCATCCCACAGTTATCACATATGGGAAAATTCTTCTTTTCCATCTCCCCTTTATCCAACTTTCTTTCTTCCAACCTTTTCTTCTCTTGCTTCCCTTCAAATCCATAGGACCTAGAGAATTCTTTACTTAACTTATTAACACATGATACTATTTCTTCATATGTTGAGAATATATGGGAGACTATTTCCCTTCTAAATGTTGGCTTAATACCGTGAAAGATATGATCGTTATTACTCTTTGGATCATACGTATTGTCGGAGTTCACATTCCTTTTACTGGGTGCCATTTCTATAAAATGGCATAAACTAGGTTAGTTTATGAATTGCAATGAATAATTACAAACTTGTAAAATACCTAATGTAAATTGAATGGTTTATATATATAATCCATAATCATAAAGATGTTTTCATTGAGGAAGAATATACTCATAAACCCCTCATAATGATTTGTAATGAAAATGAGAATTATCCTAAACATATCCCCCAGGAGTGTCGTAACCAAGAGTGCAGAAAGGACCATTGTCTTGCACTAGTTCCCATTCGAGTCTAGTTCAAAGCAGTGTTTTTGGGTTTTACCCCTAGGTACATCTGTTCCAGAGCTGTATATACCTTCTCATATCCAGACAGGGATGTATTTTCATGGAAAACTCACAAAATCTCTACATTACCAAAATACTAATAATTTCTTCTATACTAATCCTCAAAAGTATATCTTAGGTATATGTGCTCTAATCAGAGTTTATCCAAATCTAGATTCAAACGTTATTTCTAAACTTCCTCTAATACCATTTGTAACGCCCCAACACTAGTTACCCAAAGTCAGTGCATTATTTTAATACATTGGAATGATTACAAGGAATCACGTCCTGAAGGACTTATCGGTTTAACAGTCTTGGAAAATATATTACATACATGAATGTCACATTACAATTTATAACATACAAAAAACATAAATAATCCTTTATTAATGCCATTATTCCCTTGTCTTAACCCTGAATATCAATCACAATACACTTCTTGGAATTTTGGAAAAAATAAAACATAGAAAGGGGTGAGCTTGGATGCTCAGTAAGGATAACAATACAGCGGAAACTTTCATAAATAGGCATAAACATTTAAGGCAATGTATAACTAAAACAAAATCATTTTAAACATGAACTTCATCATAATATGGCCAAAATAAAATTAAGTAATTATATTAACTTATTCACATGGATATTGTACTATTCGAATAATCACATGCAATATCACTAACCACTTTCATAATGATGGAATGCATAATGCCAGACTATCATAACCACATAGTCAAGGCCTTTTCCCAAGAATACAAATAAGATTTTGTCAAGGTCTTTTTCCAAGACACTAGTTTGTCTCATGAGACCTACCGATTCATTGAGGAGCTATAGTGGGCTCCACCAATAACTTATTAAGTCCAATGCATTCCTCATATGATCAGGTTTAAACATAGCATAAACATTCGTATTAAAACTAGCATACGAAATGTCAATACTTTATCCATAAACCATGAATGGTGTAAAAATAACACATCCACAGTCAAACATATCACAAAACCTTCAATACAATATGGAAGTTTTATATCATAATAAATTAACTTCAAATAAGCTTAAAATTCATTAAAGGATGTTGACATAGTTGAAAACAAAACTATTTGAGAGAAATATCTCTTTTTTTAAATCATATAAAAGTCACATAATTTTAAAAGGAAACATTTATTTTGAAAAAATTCATAAAAGCTTTTATGGGAAGCTTCAATGATTTTATAATTCTGGAAAATAGCTTCACCCGCCATATACGTTAAAAAAGGCATTCTTACCTTAATCCTGTCAAAAAGGTTAAAAATAACCTTGTTTGGAAAATGACGGAAAGATTCCTTTATAAACATATTATAAAAATTCAAACCAGGGTATAAATGACTTTAACCCATAGTATATAAAATAGTAAGAATGATTTGAAATACATTTTTAAGAAACATGGATGTGGATGATAAAGAGGTCCCAGTAGATAATTACGTATAAACAACCACGAATAATGAACATATTATGAAATAAACCCTTACCAATTTGGTAACTTACGAAACATACACCCTATGAAATAAGTATCATGAAATTAATATGTAATACAAATAAATTTAAGTGTATTAAACAAATAATATAATTATGGGTAGTACATACACCACAGAAAATGTAATATTGGAAATATGGCATGAATCTCATGGGAATAAGGAGTGAGATGAAAACCCCTTACGTTGCACTTTCCTTTAGTCAAGGGTACGTTTAACCTCCTGTATAAATACTATAGTATGTTATTAAATTATACCAGAACCATATTAATATTTATGATATCATACATTATTAATTTATACTTTTATACTACTAATTTAATAATAATTTCCATGTTAAATTTACATTTCGGGTAAAAATCACTTTCTTTATCGTACGTGTTTTAACTTGTTACTCTTGATTGTATCACTTAGATAATGATTTAAATACTTCTAGAATATTAAACATTATTTATATATCATATATATTTAGAATATAAATATATATAATATACATATATATGAAATGGAAAACACCGTTTATGGAGACGGTAGTTCGCACGTACGCATAAACGATGTTTCTGTTTTCATAACGTATTGAACGGAACAAAGTGAATAAAATATATAAAAGTAAATATATATATATATATATATCTAGTAGCATACTTATTTTATATATTACATACTTATTAGTAATATATATTTTTATAATCATCGATGAATGGTGATCGTGGAAATGAATCTTATCGCGTCGTGGAGTCGGTAATCCGTACGTACGCACGAGTGACAATATCATTTCCATAAAGCTGTAGAATTGGATTGTTTAGTAATTTTACAGAGACATTATCATGTTATTTACATTATTTATATACATATTACTCATCATTATATCTATCCAAATAACATAGTGTTGAATAAAAAATTACGCCATGATGTGGAGACGATAAGTCGTACGTATGCACACATGGTGACATTATCATTCATAAGATGGATAGAATAATGAAAATCGTTGTGCCATATTTTTAATAACATAAAATTATATAGAAGATACAGAATTTATTATTTTATAATGGAAACAAAAAATAAAGAGGAAGTAGAAGAAGAAAAGAACTTGAAAGAGGTGATGAAATATTTACCTCTTCTTCGGGTTCTTCCTTTTGATTTGATCAAAAGGGCTCCTTAGGTTGAATTTATGATCCAAATAAGGCCTCTAGGATGAATTTAGGACAGTTGGGAGGATATTTGGGTAGGGGTTGGCCGAGACAAATGGATTTGGAGGTGTTATTGTGAGAGAAGGGGAAGTGCCCTTTTATAAGAGGGGTGCAGGTCACTTTAGGAAAAGATTAAAGTATTAATTTATTATACAATCATATTCAGTTTATAATGGTTCCAAATGAATTTATTTCAATCCTTAGGTGGTTATGGGTCGAAATAATCTCAACCAATAGGTTTTAGACATGTTTAGATTACCATTTTAATCTTATATTTTATATTTAACTCTTAGTTAAATAGTTTAACTTTTACCGTGTCTTCTTATATGTTTACTCTATATGGGTAATAAACATACTCTAAACTTCAAAGATAACCTCATGTTACTCATTAGTGACATAACTATAATCATATCAGTCCTTTGACTGAACCTTATATTTTTAGGAATAGAATATCAATTAATAATATAACATTTGTTTTAATAACTCCTTTGTGTCAATTTTGACACTATTTAATAATTTATTTTTTTAAGTCATAAAAACTTTATTACTTCGAAAAAAATTAATTTAAGTAATACTAACATGTCATATTAACCAATAAAATTTGTTTTTGTCATGAAAAATTTCAATTTATATTTATTTTAACATTTATAATACCGATTATTTGATTCTATCATTAATATGGAAAATACTGCATCATTATTGTGTCATAAATATATTTAATTATTCAATGTCTAAAAATTATAAATAAAATTCCATTCTATAAGAAATCTTTTTACATTTCTAATAAATATTTATAGTCTAAAATATGACATATATAACCCAATGCATAATTTGTTTTTCTAAAAGATATATGCTTATGTCATTTTTGTATTTACTTTAACTTAATTAATATAAAGTGTAATTATCACTTACAAGTGGCTCCATGGAATCCCAAAATCGACCAAAATATTCCCATGGTTGGACATGTATCAACCAATACTGTTAGGACATGTTTTAGGGTAATTTAACACTATTATAATGTTATTTTTCTACCCTTATTTACTGGATTTAGCCTTTAACCATGGTAAATAAAATATTTACCGTAGTAATTATTCAAAATGTAGAAAAATAAAAGTTATATATTTACACAATTTGGACCTCCTGATTCTAAATATAGAATCTATTTTTCTATATTCAAAATATAGAAGTGGCAGAAATTAATTTAAAATTAATTCTCATTTTCAAAACAAAAAAAAGCGTGTTTTTAAGAAATAATAACTATCAAAAGATTGACACTTTTTTATGTCAAATTTCAAACTGAAAATACTTATAGTGACCATAAACGGATTAAATGGTAAAAATATAATCTATTTATACTTTCAAACCATTAAAATGTATAATTTAACTTTGTAAATTATTTTTATTAAAAAAGTTGTTTTCAGTTAAAAAATAGGATTTTTCACCGTAATCCTACATGAAAAATAGTGGTTCAAAACCCTTGGGGAACAGGTATTGTAACAGTAAATTAGCGACTGTAGTAGTGGTGACACTATAGCAACAATGGGTACTGTAGCAGTGGCAGGGTACTGTAGCAGAGGTAGGTAATGTGCCGCAATGTAGCACGTGGGTACTGTAGTAGTACTATTCACAGAATGGGCTTTGGGCCAAAAATTTGGGACTACGGGTCATGTAATAGGATAAATTCCAACTGGGCCTTCAGGCTATGTAATGTGTCTCCCTTTACCCAGATTAAAGAGGTTTTTTCTCTGCATTAATAATAAATGAGGCATCAACCCCATCCTTGAAATTATTATGTCCTGATTCTAAAGAAGAATTTTATTTTGTCAAATTGAATATATAGAAGTTTCAAATATTGGATTTAAAAATGCTTCGCCATTAAAAGGGGGTAAAATTTCATTTTTTGAAAAATACTTCTTTTATCTAAAAAAATTTATTTTTTCTTACATTATGTCTAAGAAACTCATAATATGGATTCTAAAATTATAAGAATTATATAAAGTTTAAAATTCAGATAATACTATTCATAACCACTTTTGAACGGCTAGTTTGGTAAGTCGTGGTGCGCCAGAAATCTGTGTTGCGTGTATTGCAAGTTATTTAATTACTTTGAAGAAATAATGTACTATGAAATCTGGGGGTGTTACATTCTTCCCTCCTTCAATAAATTGCATCCTCACAATTTGAAATAATTTTTTGAAAATAAAAGGTTGAAAATAGAAAATACCTTTGGGAAAACCCACATCAGAAATTAGGTTAATAAAATTTATCCTTAATAAGAGGGAAAGGGAAATGAAAGGATCACCACAAAATTATGATCTCGATTAAGAGAACATTGGTGGAAATTAGATACATATAATTTTAGGAAAAACGTAAATATTTATAGGTAGTTATTAAGGTCATTAATCCCAAAAAAGTGAAAAATTTAGGGCCTTAAATTCATCAATCTATGATAATTTAAAATACCATCGGTTCAATATAACTTATGGTATTAGGTTAACAAATTTTTGGTTTTAATATCCCTTCACTAAATTATAAGAATTAATTTCTTCATTGAATAAGAGAAGAATAAAAATATATACTTGACAAGTAGTGTCTCATCCTTTAATTAATTTCTACCACAAACTAATCTTTCACTATAAAATATAATAGAACTTAAAAATAATATTCTATTTATCCTATTCATATAGGGTTAAAAAAAATTTAATTTATAAATCATCTACCAGAATTTATTAAAGAAAGACTACATTATTCAATCCAGTACATCACATGGGACAGTGATATGTGATACACCCTTGCCTCCCTTCGGTTGTGGGTTCAAGTCTCGCGGCCTTGCTGGACGCGACGGGTTGCCACCCGACATCTGGGTTGTCCTTTAATGGAAATCCATGAATAATATCAAACTAGAATTATCCAAAATACTTCAATCCAAACTCACAGTCCAAAATTTATAAGGAAGGTAAACACAATATAGATCCTTTTTTCCACGTAATAACATGTGAACTCATTCATCATGTATTATTTTAAAACACCACAACATCCTGAATTACCATATAACCTTATTGCTTAAGTTCATGATCCCTTATTTCGTATTGAATACTAGATATACTCCTTCTATCCCAAAATACTGTAAACTCCAACAATGATGGAATATACAAATCATTAATCAGTTTCAAGTTAGTCAATAATATCCAATATAATTTATCCAAATCAATCATGTATCATTCCAAAATCACTAACTCAGTATCAGAACCATATTATGGTTTATCATTCTCTCGACAATATATTTTCCAAAAATTTAACCTGCTATTGTGTCACTTTTCATGGTTCTACACAATCTCAAGTGCTTAATGAAATAGTACTGTAATATAATCCTTATATACTCCATAATTATAATAACTAGTACATAGTTGATAGAATACTCAAATGTCATAATTATATAATAACAACATTAGAACTCTAATCATTCCTCTTCATCTGTGGTAGTATGATAACTTTATTTTTATCCAATAGCATCATTTGGGGCATACTCTGATGATTTGGACATTGGTTTGTGTAGTGTACCAACTTCTTACAGATGAAGCATTGTACATTTGAAACCTTTTTCTTACCCTTTCAGTCACATAATTGGGGTCATATTTTCCACAATTATAACAAACTCCCATTCCCTTCAGGCAAGTTCCATGGTGTTTCTTCCCACAATTATCACATATGGGAAAATTCTCCTTTTCCCTCTTCCCTTTATCCAACTTTTTTCTTCCATCCTTTTCTTCTCTTGCTTCCCTTCAAAGCCATATGACTCAGAGAATTCATTACTTATCTTATTAAAACATGATAGTATTTCTTCATATATTGAGAATATATGGGAGACTATTTCCCTTCTAAATTTTGGCTTAATACCATGAAAGATATGATCATTCTTACTCTTTGGATCGTACGTATTGTCGGAGTTTAGATTCTTTCTATTGGGTGCCATTTCTATACAATGGCATAAACTAGGTTAGTTTATGAATTGCAATGAATAATTCGAAACTTGTAAAATACCAAACTTAAATTGAAGGGTTTATTGATATAATCCATAATCATAAATATGTTTTCATTGAGGAAGCATATACTCATAAACCCTTCATAAAGATTTGTAAAGAAAATGAGAATTATCCTAAGCATATCCCCCGTGAGTATCATAACCAAGAGTACCGAAAGGCCTGTTGTCATTCACTAGTTCTCGTTCGAGTCTAGCTCAATGTGGTGTTTTTGGGTTTTACCCTTAGGTACATTTGTGCAGAGCCATATATACCTACTCGTATCCAGACATGGATGTATTTTCATGGAAAACTCACAAAATCTCTACATTACCAAAATACTAGGAATTTATTCTATACTAATCCTCAAAGTCTATCTTAGGTATATGTGATCTAATCAGAGTTTATATAAATCTAGATTCCAAGGGTATTGCTAAACATCCTCTAATACAAATTTTAACTCCCCAACACTAGTTACCGAGAGTCAGTGCATTATTTTAATACATTGGAATGATTACAAGGAATCATGTCCCAAAGGACCGATCGATTTAGCAGTCTTGGAAAATATATTACATACATGAATGTTACATTACACTTTATAACATACAAACAACCTAAATAATCCTTTATGAACGCCATTATTCCCTTGGCTTAACCCTAAATGTCAATCACAATACACTTCTTGGAATTCTGGGAAAAATAAAACATAGAAAGGGGTGAGCTTAGATGCTCAGTAAGGATAACAATACAACAGAAACATTCAAAAATAAGCATAAACAATTAAGGAAATGTATAAATAAAACAAAATCCTTTTAAACTTGAACTTCAGCTTAATATGGCAAAAATAAAATTAAGTAATTCTATTTACTTATTCACATGGATATTCTACTATTCGAATAATCACATGCAATATCACTAACCACTTTCATATTTATGGAATGCATAATGCCAGACTATCATAACAACATAGTCATGGCCCTGTGCCAAGACTACAAATAATATTTTTTCAAGGCCTTGTGACAAGACACTAGTTTGTCTCATGAGACCTACCGATGCATCGAGGAGCTATAGCGGGCTCCACCCATCACTTATTAAGTCCAATGCATTCCTCATATGAATAGGTTTAAACATAACATAAACATTCATATTAAAACTAGCATATGAAATGTCAATACTTTATCCATAAACCATGAATGGTGTAAAAATAACACATCCACAGTCAAACATATCAAAAAACCTTCAATACAATATGGATGTTTTGTATCATAATAAATCAACTTCAAATAAGCTTAAAATCCATCAAAGGATGTTAAAATAGATGAAAACAAAACAATTTGAGAGAAATATATCTTTTTTTAAATCATTTAAAAGTCACATAATTTTAAAAGGAAACATTTACGTTGAAAAAATTCTTAAAGGCTTGTATAGGAAGCTTCAATGATTTTATAATGTTGGAAAATAGCTTCACCCTCCGTATAAGTTAAAAAAAGACATTCTTACCTTAATTCTGTCGAAAAGGTTAAAAATGACCTTGTTTGGAAAATAAGAGAAAGGTTCCTTTATAAACATATTATAAAAAGTCAAACCAGGGTATAAATGACTTTAAACCACAGTCTGTAAAATAGTAAGAATGATTTGAAATACATTTTTCAGAAACATGAATGTGGATTATAATGAGGCCCGAGTAGATAATTATGTATAAATAACCTGGGATAATGAACATATTTTGAAATAAACCCTTACCAATTTGGTAACTTACGAAACATACACCCTATGAAATAAGTATCATACAATGAATATGTAAATACAAATAAATTTAAGTGTATTACACAAATAATATAACTATGGGCAGTACATACACCACACAAAAGGTAATATTGGCAATATGGCATGAATCTCACGGGAATAAGGAGTGAGATGAAAACCCCTTATGTTGCACTTTCCTTTAGTATAAAGTACCTTTAACCGCCTGTATTAATACCATAGTATGTTATTAAATTATACCAGAACCATATTAATATTTATGATATGATACATTATTCATTTATGAATTTATACTACTAATTTAATAATAATTTCCAGGTTAAATTTTCATTTCGGGTAATAATCGCTTTCTTTATCATACATGTTTTAACTTGTTAATCTTGATTGTATCACTTAGATAATTATTTAAATAATTCTAGAATATTAAACATGATTTATATATCATATATATTTAGAATATAAATATGTATAATAGGCATATATATGAAATGGAAAACACCGTTTTTGGAGACGGTAGTTCACACGTACGCATAAACGCTGTTTCTGTTTTCATAACATATTGAATGGAACAAAGTGAATAAAATATATGTAAGTAAATATATATATATATATCTCCATTAGAATTATTATTTTATATATTAAATACCTATTATTAATATATATTTTTATAATCGTCGATGAATGGTGATCGTGGAAATGAATCTCATCGCATCGTGGAGACGGTAATCCGTACGTACGCACGAGCGACAATATCATTTCCTTAAAGGTGTATAATTGGATGGTTTATTAATTTTATAGAGACATTATCATGTTATTTTCATTATTTATATACATATTACTCATCATTATATCCATCCAAATAACATAGTGTTGAATAACAAATTACACCACGACATGTAGACAGGAAGCCGTAAGTATGCACACATGGTGACATTATCATTCAGAAGATGGATAGAATAATGAAAATAGTTGTGACATATTTTTAATAACATAAAATTATATATAAGATACTGAATTTATTATTATATAACGGGAAAACAAATAAATAGAAAGTGGAAGAAGAAAAGAACTTGAAAGAGGTGATGAAATATTTACCTCTTCTTCAGGTTCTTTCTTTTGATTTGATCAAAAGGGCTCCTTAGGTTGAATTTTTGATCCAAATAAGGCCTCTAGGATGAAGTTAGGATAGTTGGGAGGATATTTGGTTAGGGTTTGGACTAGCCAAATGGATTTGGAGGTGTTATTGTGGGAGAAGGGGAAGTGCCCTTTTATATGAGGGGTGTGTGTCACTTTAGGAAAAGATTAAAGTATTAATTTATTATACAATCATATTCAGTTTATAATGATTCCAAATGAATTTATTTTGAGCCTCAGGTGGTTATGGGTCTAAATAATCTCAACCAATAGGTTTTAGACAAGTTTAGGTTTCCATTTTATCCTTATCTTATAGATTTAACTCTTAGTTAAATAGTTTAACTTTTACCGTGTCTTCTTGTATTCTTAATCTATATGGTTAATAAACATACTATAAACTTCTAAGAGAACCTCAAGTGACTCATTAATGACATACCTATCATAATATAAGTCCTTTGGCCGAACCTTAGATTTATTGGAATAGAATATCAATTAATAATATAACATTTGTTTTAAGAACTCCTTTATGTCAATTTTGACACTATTTAATAATTGATTTTTGTTAAAGTCTTAAAAACTTTATTAATTAAAAAATAATTAATTTAATTAATCCTAAGATATCATATTAACTAATAAAAAAAAATTTTGTCATTAAAACTTTCAATTCATATTTATTTTAACATTTATAATTCCAATTATTTTATTCTATCATTAATAAGGAAAATACTGCTTCATTATTGTGTCATAAATAAATTTAATTATTCAATGTCTAAAAATTATAAATAAAATTCCATTATGTAATAAATATTTTTATATTTCAAATGAATATTTATAGTCTAAAATATGACATATATAACCCTATGTAAATTTTTTTTCTCTAAAAGATATATGCTTATGTCATTTTTGTGTTTACTTTAACCTAATTAATATAAATTGTCATTATCACTTACAAGTGGTTACATGGAATCCCAAAATCGACCAAAATATTCCCATGGTAGGACATGTATCAACCAATACTATTAGGACATGTTTTAGGGTAATTTAACACTATTATAATATTATTTTTCTACCCTTATTTACCAGATTTAGCATTTAACCATGGTAAATAAAATATTTACCGAAATAATTATTCAAAATGTCTATAAATAAAAGTTATCCATTTACAAAATTTGGACCTCCTGATTCTAAATATAGAATCCATTTTTCTAAATTCAAAACACATAAGTGGCAAAAATTAATTTAAAATTAATTCCCATTGTCAAAACAAAAAAAGTGCGTTTTTAAGAAATAATAACTATCAAAAGATTGGAACTTGTTTATGTCCAATTTAAAAATGAAATTACTTATAGTGACCATAATTGGATTAAATTGTAAAAATATAATCTATTTATTCTTTCAAACCATTAAAATTTATAATTTATCTTTTAAAATTATTTTGATTAAAAAAGTTGTTTTCAGTTAAAATATAGTATTTTTTACCGTAATCCAACATGAAAAATGGGGGTTCAAAACCCATGGGGAACAGGTATTGTAGCAGTAAATTAGCGACTGTAGTAGTGGGGACACTATATCAATAGTGGGTACTGTAGTGGTGGCAGGGTACTATAGTAGAGGCAGGTACTGTGCGGCAATGTAGCACGCGGGTACTATTGTAGTACTATTCATAGAATGGGCTTTGTGCCAAAAATTTGGGCCTACGGGTCATGCAATGGGATAAATGCCAACTGGGTCTTCGGGCTATGTAATGCATCTCCCTCTACCCAGATTAAAGAGGTTTTTTCTTTGCTTTAATAATAAATGAGTCTTCAACCCCAACCGTTAAATTCTTATGTACCGATTCTAATGAAGAAGTTTATTTAGTCAAATTGAATATATAAAAGTTTCAAATATTGGATTTAAAAACGCTTCGCCATTAAAAGGCGGTACAATTTCATTTTTTGAAAAATACCTCTTTTATCTGAAAAAATATATTTGTTCTTATATTATGTCTATGAAACTCATAATATGGATTCTAAAATTATAAGGATTATATAAAGTTTAAAATTCAGATAATACTATTCATAACCGCTTTTGAACATCTAGTTTGGTAAGTCATGGTGCGCTAGAACTCCGTGTTGCGTATAGAGCAAGTTATTTAATTACTTTTAAGAAATAACGAACTATGAAATCTTGGGGTGTTACATTCTTCCCTCCTTCAATAAATTTCATCCTCGCAATTTGAAATTATTTTTCAAAAATAAAAGGTTGAAAATAGAAAATACCTTTTGGAAAACCCACATTGGAAATTAGGTTAATAAAATTTAGCATTAATAAGAGGAAAAGGGAAATGAAAGGGTCACCACAAAATTATGATCTCGATTAAGAGAACATTGGTCGCAATCAGAGACATATAATTTTAGGAAAAACGTAAATATTTATAGGTAGTTATTGAGGTCATTAATCCCTAAAAAGTGTAAAATTGAGGGCCTTAAATTCATCAATCTATGATGATTTAAAATACCATCGGTTCAACATAACATATGGTATTAGGATAACACATTTTTGGATTTAAGATCCCTTCACTAAAGTATAAGAATTAATTTCTTCTTTGAATAAGAGAAGAAGAAAAATATATACTTGACAAGTAGTGTCTCATCCTTTAACTAATTTCTACCACAAACTAATCTTTCACAATAAAAGATAATAAAACTTAAAAATAATATTCTATTTATCCTATTCATATAGGGTTCAAAAAAAAATTAATTTATAATTCATCTACCAGAATGTTTTAAAAAAAGACTATATTATTCAATCTAGGATGTCACGTGGGATAGTGATAGGTGATACACCCTTGCCTTCCTTCGGATATGGGTTCAAGTCTTGCGGTCTTGACGGACACAACGGGTTGCCGCCCGACCTCTGGGTTGTTGTTTTATTGAAATCCAAGAATAATATCAGACTAGAATTATCCAAAATACTTCAATCCAAACTCACAGTCCAAAATTTATAAGGAAAGTAAACACAATATAGATTTTTTTCTATGTAATAACATGTGAACTAATTCACCATGTATTATTTTAAAACACTACAACATCCTGAATTACCATATAACCTTATTAATTAAGTTCATTATACCTTATTTCTTAGAGAATACTAGATATACTCCTTCTATCCAAAAATACTCTAAACTCCAACAATGATGGAATATACAAATCCTTAATCAGTTTCAAGGTAGTCAATAATATCCAATATAATTTATCCAAATCAATCATGTATTATTCCAAAATCACTACCTCAGTATCAGAACCATATTATGGTTTATCATTCTCTCAACCATATATTTTCCAAAAATTTAACCTGATATTGAGTCACTTTTCCTGGTTCTACACAATCTCAAGTCCTTAATAAAATATTAATGCAATATAATCCTTATATACTCCATAATTATTATAACTAGTACATTGTTGATAAAATACTCAAATGACATAATTCTATAATAACAACATGATAACTCTAATCATTCCTCCTCATCTGTGGTAGTATCATAACTTGATTTTTAACCAATAGCATTATTTGGGGCATACTTTGATGATTTGGACATTGGTTTGCATAGTGTACCAACTTCTTTCAGATGAAGCATTGTACATTTGAATCCTTTTTCTTACCCTTGCAGTCACGTAATTGGTGTCCTATTTTCCAAAATTATGACAAACTCTCATTCCCTTCATGCAAGCTCCAGGGTGTTTCTTCCCACAGTTATCACATATGGGAAAATTCTTCTTTTCCCTCTTCCCTTTATCCAACTTTCTTTCTTCCATCCTTTTCTTCTCTTGCTTCCCTTCAAAGCCATAGGACTCAGAGAATTATTTACTAATCTTATTAACACATGATATTATTTATTCATATGTTGAGAATATATGGGAGACTATTTCCCTTCTAAATGTTGGCTTAATACCATGAAAGATATGATCATTCTTACTCTTTGGATCGTACGTATTGTCAGAGTTCACATTCCTTTTACTGGGTTCCATTTCTATACAATGGCATAAACTAGGTTAGTTTATGAATTGAAATGAATAATTACAAAATTGTAAAATAACTAATGTAAATTGAATGGTTTATAGATATAATCCATAATCATAAATATGTTTTCATTGAGGAAGCATATACTCATAAACCCTTCATAATGATTTTTAATGAAAATGAGAATAATCCTAAGCATATCCCTCGTTAGTGTCGTAACCAAGAGTGCATAAAGGCCCATTGTCGTGCACTAGTTCCTATTTGAGTCTAGCTCAAAGCGGTGTTTTTGGCTTTTACCCCTACATACATCTGTTCCAAAGCCATATATACCAGCTCGTATATAGACAAGGATGTATTTTCATGGAAAACTCACAAAATCTCTACATTACCAAAATACAAGGAATTTCTTCTATACTAATCCTCAAAATCTATATTAGGTATATGTGCTCTAATCAGAGTTTATCTAAATCTAGCTTCCAAGGTTATTGATAAACTTCCTCTAATACCAATTGTAACGCCCCAACACCAGTTACCCAGAGTCATTGTATTATTTTAATACATTTGAATGATTACAAGGAATCACATTCCGAAGGACCGATCAGTTTAGTAGTCTTGGAAAATATATTATATACATGAATGTTACATTACAATTTATATCATACAAACAACATAAATAATCCTTTATTAACTCCATTATTCCCTTGTCTTAACCCTGAATATCAATCACAATACACTTCTTGGAATTCTGGGAAAAATAAAACATAGAAAGGGGTGAGCTTGGATGCTCAGTAAGGATAACAATACAACAGAAACTTTCATAAATAAGCATAAACATTTAAGGCAATGTATAACTAAAACATAATCCTTTTAAACATGAACTTCAGTATAATATGGAAAAAATAAAATGAATTAATTCTATTTACTTATTCACATGGATATTTTCTATTTGAATAATAACATGCAATATCACTAACCACTTTCATAATGATGGAATGCATAACGCCAGACTATCATAACCACATAGTCAAGGCCTTGTGCCAAGACTACAAATAAGATTTCGTCAAGGCCTTGTGCCAAGACACTAGTTTGTCTCATGAGACCTACCGATGCATCGAGGAGCTATAACAGGCTCCACCCATCACTTATTAAGTCCACTGCATTCCTCATATGAACAGGTTTAAACATAACATAAACATTCGTATTAAAACTAGCATACAAAATGTCAATTCATTATCCATAAATCATGAATGGCGTAAAAATAACACATCCATACTCAAACATATCACAAAACCTTCAATAGAATATGGAGGTTTTTTATCATAATAAATCAACTTCAAATAAGCTTAAAATCCATCAAAGGATGTTGACATATATGAAAACAAAACTATTTGAGAGAAATATCTCTTTTTTAAATCTTTTAAAAGTCACATAAATTTAAAAGGAAAAATTTACTTTGAAAAAATTAATAAAAGCTTGTATGGGAAGCTTCGATGATTTTGTAATGCTGTAAAATAGCTTCACTGGCCATATAAGTTAAAAAAAGACATTCTTACCTTAATTATGTCGAAAAGGTTAAAAATGACCTTGTTTGGAAAATGACAGAAAGATTACTTTATAAACATATTATAAAAAGTCAAACTTGGGTATAAATGACTTTAACCCATAGTATGTAAAATAGTAAGAATGATTTGATATAAATTTTTAAGAAACATGGATGTGGATGATAAAGAGGTTCCAGTAGATAATTACATATAAACAACCTCGGATAATGAAGAGATTGTGAAATAAACCCTTACCAATTTGGTAACTTACGAAACATACACCCTATGAAATAATTATCAAACAATGAATATGTAAATACACATAAATTGAATTCTATTACAAAAAGAATACAATTATGGGTAGTATATACACCACACAAAAGGTAATAGTGGCAATATGGCATGAATCTCACGGGAATAAGGAGTGAGATGAAAACCCCTTACCATGCACATTCCATTATTAGAGGTTATATTTAACCTCCTTTATGAAGACCGTAGTATGTTATTAAATTATACCAGAACCATATTAATATTTATTATATCATACATTATTCATTTATGACTTTATACTACCCATTTCATAATAATTTCCATGTTTACTTAACATTTCAGGTAATAATCGCTTTCATTATCGTACGTGTTTTAACTTGTTACTCTTGATTGTATCACTTAGATCATGATTTAAATACTTATAGAATATAAAAAATTATTTATATATCATATATATTTAGAATATAAATATGTATAATAGACATACATATGAAATGGAAAACACCGTTTATGGAGACGGTTGTCCGTACGTACGCATAAACATTGTTTCCGTTTTCATAACGTATTGAATGGCACAAAGTGAATAAAATATATGTAAGTACACACACAAATATATATATGTATATATATATCTAGTATCATTATTATTTCATATATTACATAATTATTAGTGATATATATTTTTATAATCGTCGATGAATGGTGATCATGGAAATGAATCTCATCGCGTCGTGGAGACGGTAATCCGTACGTACGCACGAGAGACAATATTATTTCCTTGAAAGTGTATAATTGGATGGTATATTAATTTTATAGAGACATTATCATGTTATTTTAATTTTTTATATACATATTACTCATCATTATATGCATCCAAATAACTTAGTGTTGAATAAAAAATTACACCACGACGTGGAGACGGTAAACCGTACGCACGCACGCATGGTGACATTATCATTCATAAGATGGATAGAATAATGAATATAGTTGTTACATATTTATAATAACATAAAAGTATATAGAGTATACTTAATTTATTGTATTATAATGGAAACAACAAAGAAGGATGCAGTGGAAGAAGAAAAGAACTTGAAAGAGGTGATGAAATATTTACCTCTTCTTTGGGTTCTTCCTTTTGATTTGATCAAAAGGGCTCCTTCGGTTGAATTTATAATCACAATAAGGTCTCTAAGATGCATTTATTATAGGTTTTAGGATATGTGGGCAGGTTTTGGATGATAAAAATGGCTTTGGAGTTGTGATTTTCAGAGAAGGGTTAGTGCCCTTTTATAAGAGGGGCGAGGGTCACTTTAGGAAAAGATTAAAGTATTAATTTTTTATACAATCATATTCAGTTTATAATGGATCCAAATGAATTTATATCGATAATTAAATGGTTATTTATCGAAATATTTTCAACCAATAGGTTTTAGACAAGTTTAGGTTACCATTTTAACCTTATCTTTTAGATTTAACTCTTAGTTAAATAGTATAACTTTTACCGTGTCTTCTTGTATTCTTACTCTATATGGTTAATAAAATTACTATAAACTTCCAAGAGAACCTCAAGTGGATAATTAATGTCATAAATATCATAATATATGTTCTTTGGCCGAACCATAGATTTTTATGAATATAATATCAATTAATAATATAACATTTTTTTAAAAACTCCTTTATGTCAATTTTGACACTATTTAATAATTGATTTTTGTTAAAGTCCTAAAAACTTTTTTAATTAAAAAAAATTAATCTTAGTAATCCTAACATGTCATATTAACCTATAAAATTTGTGTTTTCCATCAAAAAGTTCAATTTATATTTATTGTAACTTTTATAATACCAATTATTTGATTCATTCATTAATAAAGAAAATACTGCATCATTATTGTGTCATAAATAAATTTAATTATTCAATGTCTAAAAATTATAAATAAAATCCCATTATGTAGGAATTATTTTTATATTTATAATGAATATTTATAGTCGAAAATATAACATATATAACCCTATGTAAAAATTGTTTCTCTAAAAGATATATGCTTATGTAATTTTTGTATTAACATTAACTTAATTAATGTAATGTGTCATTATCACTTACAAGTGGCTCCATGGAATCCAAAAATAGACCCAAAGATTCACATGATCAGAAATTTATCAACCAATAATATTTTGAAACGTTTTAGGGTAATTTAATATTATTATAATATTATTTTGTTAGCCTTATTTACCGGATTTACCCTTTAACCATGGTAAATAAAATATTTACTGAAGAAATTATTCAAAATGTATAAAAATAAAAGTTACCTATTTAAACAATTTGGAACTCCTGATTCTAAATATGGAATAAATTTTTCTATGTTCAAAATGCAGAATTTGCAGAAATTAATTTAAAATCAATTCCCATTGTCAAAACAAAAAAAGCGTGTTTTTAAGAAATAATAACTATAAAAAGATTGGCACTTTTTTATGCCAAATTTCAAAGTGAAATTACATAAAATGAAAATAATTCGATTAGATGGTAAAAATATAATCTAATTATAGTTCCAAACTATTTAAATGTATAATTTAACACTATAAATTCTTTTTATTAAAAAAGTTGTTTTCATTAAAAATATTATTTTTCATTATTCACCAAAATATGAAAGTTATCATGAAAACATAAAAACATTATTGAAACTAAATTATTATGTACCTATTTTAAAGAATAAGTGTATTTTGTCAAATTTAATATATAAAAGTTTCAAATATTTTATTTAAAAAGGCTTCACCATTAAAAGGCGGTAAAATTGCATTTTTTGAAAAATACTTCTTTTATCTGAAAAACATGTATTTATTCTTGTATTATTTCTAACAAACTCATAATATGGATTATAAAATTATAAGTATTATATAAAGTTTAAAATTCATTTAATACTATTCATAACTTCTTTTGAATGGCTAGTTTGGTAAGTCGTGGTGCACTAGAACTCGGTGTTGCATGTAGTGCAGGTTATTGAATTACTTTGGAGAAATAACGTACTATGAAATCTTGGGGTGTTAAAATTGTCTTGAATCTCTTTATACCATAATGATCCTACTTTAATTGATATAATTTTATGCTTTATAGTTATTTCTTTACTTAGGGAAAGGAAATTAACCCCTAAGTCGAGTTCTGATATGACTAGAGTCTGATGTGGTCAGATTTTTTTCGAGGTTGTTTTGTTTCAAATATGAACTAGTTTGGGAGTATTGTGAAATAGTTTTAAGAATATGTATTTGATTATAAAAGTAGTAGAATAATTGATATTCATGACAAAAAACTTATGGCACACCACATAGATGAATTTCATAAGGATAACTCACATCGTGACTCTAGAAGGTACACCACAAATAATTTTTTAATAAGGTTACTAACATGAATGATTTGGTGTTATGTGGGTCACATCATGAGGAAATAGGTTACCCCATGAAGGGTATCTGATTCTATTTTGAGATATTGTTCTATTGAAGTGTCATTATAAAAATTTAATGGCATTCCACGAAGATGTTTGAAGTATTTTAAATTGTTTTGGAACATATGTGGTCGTGCCATGAGATATAAGGTTACAACATGAAGGGATATAGGAAGGTTCAAGTGTTTTTGGAGTAGAATCACTCACAAACAAGAAGGTAAGATACACCATGCTAATTTCTGAGTATAGTTCAATGCTTTTTTATAAAAAATCCTCACACCACAATGATATAAGACATGTTAGGACATATATGGACGCTGAGATAAGTTATAGTGAAACTATATCACTGTGTTGTGAAGTATCTATTCATAGAATGATTCTGGTCATTAGTAGAATTCAGACAGTGGTTACTATAATGTAGTATTATATATTTGTGGTAGTTATTTAAACAACTTAAAACTACCATTTTAAATTTCAATGATGTAGATCAGTGGGTAATAGATCAAAAGGGTGGACAAGAATTGAAAGTTAATTTTTGTTTTGAATTTTAATTTTAAAATTTAAATTATGATGGAGAATATAAAATAGATTATAGAAAACATATAGAGGGAATACACAAAGAGAAGAAAGAAGAATCCCAGATAAGAAGATAAATAGAGTATTAAATGTTTAAGATGATTTAGTATCTATACAAGTGATTTTAATTGTTTTATACTATATTAAATTGAATACTCATACTTAAAATGGAGTGTGTTGTGCATATTATTAAATATTTTTATGTTTAAGTTTGGAGCATCATAGAGAACACCAATATTTCTAGGTGTTGTAACTTCATTTTTTTTATCTTTCTAAAAGTGACCCATCTGTCAACTATATCTACATATCTCTATTTAAATCCATTTGTAAAAGATAAGAAAATGTTTTGGACCTTGGTTGAGTAGTGATATCTTCCTAAAGTTGAAATCAAATATTAGTGAAGTAGTGATTTTTCGACATATCAACACAATTTTGATATGATATCCTTGAATTTATATTTTTTTGGGTGAACCAAGTAAAATCATATGTCTATTCTCTCTTTTTATTTTAATTTTATTTAATATAAAAAATTGATTCAAGATGTATTTACCATTATGAAGATAATATATAGTTAATCCAAATAAAAAGAATAAAGTCCAAGACACCCTAATTCACCCCACTCTTAGGTTGTAAAGTGGGACTACATGTAAAAACATGCAGTACTAGAGCCATTGGTTGTTTCATGAAATTTCTGGAAGGTATATACTAAAATGGAGGACATTATGAATGAAAAGGGTGTTTATTATTTGATTAATGTAACTACAAGATATGGAAGAACAATGTGAGATATCATCATATATCTCTTGGGATAGATGTTTATTATATCAAAGTACATGGGATATAAGTGATCCCATAGGTAGGAAAATGATGGAATAAGGAAAGAAGATGTTCATTAAAAATTCCAAGTATTATAAGACTTTATCCAGATAATTATCAAATTGTATTTTTATGAATGTTATTGACTATTCAACGGAAAATGGTATTTGGGATAGACATGCTAATATTTTTTATGGTTGTAAAAATTAAATCAAGAAAAGTTGCAGGTTTTAAAAAACATATCTGATGATCAGAAGATGAGTTTAAATAAAAATATAGATGGTTAATTTTACTATCATACTAAATTTTTTATTTCCATTCACAGACTTAATATGCAAATCAGTGATTCTAGCATTGTAAAAAGGATCATTATAATGTTACAGCTAATTAAAAACTCAAAAGTGCTAACACTTTAATAAATTAATATTTGTGAGTTATCTATTGATGAATCACATAGTAAATTAGTTTTTTATGAAATATGGGTAAAAACAGAGCTCTATTTGGAAATTTTATCTAAATAGATAATATTCAAGAAGGAAAATATTTTAGGCGGCTAAAAACTAAGATGGTGAAATTGATGATTTCTTATCATTTATTGTAAGAAATTTACAATAGTAAAAGTAATTTTTAAAGGTATGTAATATTTATCATGTTTATATTGGGTAAAGGTTAGACACATTGATGGTAGGAGTCCAAATACGTTTTAAAAAGAAGGTGGTGGGTTTAAAGTTTTTCTGAAATAGAGGAAAAGTATTTCCTCATTGAATAAATTCCAATTCTAGAAATTCAAGTGGAAATAAGTTTCATAAGAATTTTATTATTAGTGAATAAGAAGAGGATTCTATGGAATATCCATAAAAGGTATTAAAAGTAAGTTTACGTTAGTTATAGAGAATACACTAATGGATTATTTGGATAATTTTAAAATAGAAGTTGAATGCATTGGTCAACCCGAGGGAGTTGTAAACCTTCAAGTAGAATTGGAAGGGTATCTTGAAGATAATGATTTATAGATAAATAAGAATATAAAATTATAGGATTATTGAATGATTATTAAGGATATCTTGATGAACTTTAATATACTGTTAATTTTCTTAAGGAAACATTGTAAAATTGTGAAAATAATAATGTGAAATCTAAAGAATCGGTGAATTATAGACTAAAAATAAATTACCAGAAAAAGACAATTAATGATGTTGATATCATTATTAAGGATAAATTCAAGAATGTTGAAATTATTGAAGAATAAATTATCTCTTTATGGAGAAAACATGAACCATAAATTAAAATATAATGTTTAAAAAAGATTCTTCATTTTTGGAAACTTTCAAATAAATTTATGAAAGAGAGAGATAAAAAAGGAATGAAAACTTATAAATAAATAATGAGTGATCACTAGAAAAATGGTATGGGTAAAATTGGTATTGATGTTATTGGTGAAAAATTAAGGAAAAATTATGTAATAATGAAAAGTAAAAGATGACAGATGAATTGAGAAAGTTAAAAATCATCATAGAATTATCAATAATCAACACATTACATGAAAGATTGAGATATATGAAGAGAAAATAGTAACAATATGTTTCTAATCATGAAGCTTCAATTCTATAGTTTTTTAGGCCACACTTTGTTTTATTGGGGAGACTCTTAAAGTTAAATAAATGGTGAAGAATTAAAAATTAGAAAAGTAGAGTTAGAATATACTATTTATAGTAGGGAGTATATTATTTCTATGTTTATTGTTTCAATTGTTAAATCATTGGACATAAAACTGTAGATTGTAGTGATAGAAGTGGAATATATTCTTATAGAAGATAGAGGAAAATCTATAAAAGATGGTATAAATTAATTCCATTGAATAAGTATTCATCTCCTTGAAAAATAACAATTTGATTTAATTTCTTATGTAAAAACAAATGATATAAGATTAACCAATAACTCAACTTATTTGTAATTGTATTTCAAGTAAAATAAGAAAACAAATAATGGAAATTTAGTGGAAATTTCCTTGAAAGTAAAAATGAATAAAAAAATTGTATTATAGATAGTGGGTGTTCATATCATATGAAATTTAATATAAATTGTGTGAAAAATGTTAAGGGAAGAGTTGATGAAATAGTTCTCTTCAGTAATTATAGAGTATTGAAGATTAAATAAAGTGTAAATACTCAGTTTACTAGTTTAAAATTAACATATAATGATTTTATTTATGTTTATTAACTTCATTATAATTTATTAAAAGTAAATTATCTTTTTATCTCATGTTTTGATGTTACATTCAGTTGGAAGGGTTGAATTATCAAAGCAAGTTTTTGAACAATCTGATGAAGGAATGAATGAAAAATGATAATCTAAATTTGTTAGAAAGTAAAAAAAATACTTGACTTCTAACTGTGGAAGAAAAAACATATTGTAATAATAGAGTTTAGGCCCTATAGTAAAAAACCATAGATAACTTTTAAAAATTCAAAGATACCATATATATTTTTAACATGAAACTAGATTGAGATGTTTTTGAATATTGTGTATGAAAAATTATGGTTTTAAATCCATATCCTCTAAAGAATAATAGATCATTGTGTTTTCTAAATTTTGTTCACACTAACATGTGTGGCCTAATTAGTCAGGTATGAACCTATGTTGATATGTATTTATTCTTATTTGTGGATGGTTATAGTATTATGGGTTGTGCTATATTAATATGATCAAATGTGTAAGTTATGAACTACATTAAGAGATTCTTGAGAAGAGAAATAAATGAAACTTTACGAACTTAAAAATTTTGAGGCCTGAAAATAGAAAAAAACACAAATCCTATGAGGATAATAATTATCTAAAAATACATGGTTTTAAAAATGATGTTTCTATAGTGATGAATCCCCAATATAATGTGGTTACAAAAATAATAAATTGTATGGTTAATAATATGGAAAAGATATTTTTGATTGATATCAGTGTCTCACTTTACTACTAGAAATAAGTAGGTTAAGTGGCTGTCTATAATTATAAATGAATATTACTCAGTACAATAGTAGAGAATATTCTATAATAAATATATCAAGGAATAAAACACTTTTTAAATAACACTGGGGTATTTATAATTCAGTGTTTCATTATAAATTATGAAATCAATCAAGGAAAAAATGGCGATACAATGGATAAAGGCACATTCCTTGGATAATCAACAAATAGTAAGGCCTACAAGTGTTTCAATAAGAGGATAATTGAGATTTTTGAGACCATTATTTAAAAAATAATTTAAAATAAATATAAAGTTTATTTTATAATTTATATTTTTGAATAAGTCTTTACATAAAGTGAAGAAAAAAATATAGATTTTATAGACTCTCAAAATTTTTAAGCTAATGATTATTCTGAAATTGAATCATTTTGTGAAATAAATTAAATAATAAATTCAACATGTGACTCAATAAATAGGAAAAAAACATTATAAGTAAAATTTAGATAATTATGATATTGTAGAACACTACTCTATTATATGAGGTTAAACCCACTTAATTTGAAGAAGATGAAAAAGAGGAATCATGTGTGAAATCCATGAATAAATAGTTGGATATGTTTAGTAAAATCTTTCTTGTCAGCTTATAGATAGATAGGAAAATCACAAGGTTATTTTCACAAATTGGTTCTTCAAGAACAATATGGATGTAAATGGAAAAGTAATCCTAAATAAATAATGTCTCTTATGTAATGGATCTACTCATTTTAAAGGCACTAATATTGAATAGTTTTTTACATCGGTTGAAAGGATGAAGTCTATTAGACTATTTATTTTAGTGTTTACTCAAAAAAATCATAATAATATATATGGATGTTAATATGAAATTTTTTAATTTAATATTTAATTAAGAGTTTTATATCAAAAAAACTATTTTATTTATTATTAGAAATGTTGTTTCAAAAGTGTTTTTATTGATATTTTTTTTGTATAGATAAAAGAAATAATGTTGTACTCGGTATGCATGATTGTATATTTTTTTGATAAATCAAAATTTTCATAGAGGAGGGCTTAATCATAACCTCAAAGTAAAATTTTCAAAAAGTTACATGTTTATGGTGTTGATGTATGTAGATGACATCATATTTTCAGAAATAAGAATAATTTTATGGAAACGTTTTTTAAATTAATGAGTTTCTAGTTTCAAATTTCATTGACAAGGGAGTTGAAATATTTTATTAGAATTAATTTTATCAAGATAAAGGGAAGTAATATAGATTATATGTGAAGTATACGAAGGAATTTTAGATGAAATTTAGAATTTAAGAGTGAAAGCCTATTTTAATTTGGATAATAGTTTGTTAAAAACTTATTAAGCATGAAATCCTTAATGGGGTAGACTCAAAATTATATAAAATAAATATTATAAGTTTGTTATAACTTACTATGATAAGTATGAACATATTTTATTATATTTTTTTATGCATGTTTCTAGATTTATCTGAAGAAATATCACCTCCATGTAGTGATGAGATTATAATATATATTAAGAGAACATTAAATTATGATCCAGTGTTTAATGTTGGATTTTTTTTGGACTTTTTGGTCTATTCATATATAGATTAACATGATAAAAATATACATAAAAAATATCCAGGTGGTGGAGCATTTTATATTGGAATGTTTTATGGTTATCTAAGTAAGAAATAATATTGTGTTTCATAAAGACCAATAGAAAAATAATATATCGCCATTACGAAGGCTTGTACATAGATCATATAAATGAATCAACAATTATATATTTAAGTGAAGTGGTTAAATAACCAATGCCAATTCAGTGTGATATAAAAAGTACACTTGTATTTGAAAAACAAAGGTTAAACATTGAATTTCCAATAATTACCAAACATTAAAGAGGTTAATAATCCCACTTCCCCAACTGAAATTAATTTTATATTTGGTTACTATTTGTATTTATATGGTTACATATTTTATTGTATGTAAGAATATATTTTTTGATGCTATCCATGAGGACATAGAAGATGTAATGTTTCAATTAGTTTTATGGCATAAAATTAATTCATTCAGTCATTTATCTTGTTTCCCACACAAATACTTGACCCAAGTAGGTTTAGAGATTAACTAAATTATCATTGATAAGATTTATAATTGTAGAAAAATAAATCATAAAATGATTGTCATTTAAATTGATGTGATTTAACCCTTTGAATTTTATTTTAAAAAGGAGATAAAAAATGATATAGAAGAAAAATTTACATTGTTGCTCCAGGAAATGGATAACACTATAAGGGTGAATAAGAAGGTAAAAGAATGAATAAATGAAAATTGGTCCTAGATTTAAATTTTAGGAGAAATATACGATATATCATTTAGATTATTGAAAATATGGCTCGAACGTTGGTTGAAAACAATATCCAAATGGGGAGATTAGGGGAAAAACAATTTATTGTGGTTTGATTCATTATTAAGGTATCTATTTAAATATATCAAAACCACCCTTTTAAAATTCCATGATTTAGATCAACTAGGAATTGATTTAAAGATAAATTTGGACTATATGTTAATTGATGTTTTGAAGTTTAATTTAAAAATTAAAATCTTGCTGAAAAATACAAAAAAAACTATCATATTAAAATATATATAGGGAATACACACACAAAGAATGGAATATACCTGAATATTTAGAGAAATAAATGATTGAAATTTAAAGATTATTAAATATCTTGATTTGTGATTTGAAGTGTGTAAGGCTAAATTATATTCATGAGAAGGTATAAAAAAGGGTTATGTACATATCATTAAAGAACTGGAAGCTGAGTAATGGAGCCTCATAGAAAATTAACATACTATTTAGTGTTGAAAATTCATTTTATATCTTATAAATATTGACCTCTATGTTGACTACATATTTTTATATCTCTTCAAATAAGTTCATGGAATATAAGAAGAGGTCATGGACATTTTTTAATAAGTGGGATCCTTCAATAGTTTTAATCATATACTAGTTAAGTAGTGATTTACTATCATATCAAAATGTTGTTGATATATTATCCTTTGATCTAGCCTATTATGGGTGAACCAACTAAAATGATGTGTCTATTCTCTATATTTGTTTACTTGTTATTATTCTTATAAAACTGTAAGAGAACATATTTTATTTGAGGTATGAAACCTTTTATTTTATGTTTTATTCTTTATTTTTATCCTCATGGGAGTTTATAATGTTTTAAAACTGTTTAACTGGGTTTTTGGGGATTATACAGAGATTAGAACCCCAAATGTTGGAAGAAACATATGGGACACCCTATTTGAAGAAACCATTAAGCCAAGTCTGCATGATTTAGTTAAATCATGCTGGGTCATCCAATGCACTACCTAGGGCCACATGGTTTATCATAACCATGAAACCTAAGAAAAAATATGAAAAATATTTATGTCCATTGTAGAGGGTTTTTACATGTTCTACACACAGTTAGTTTAATCATGCACCTAGCCCATGTGAGGGGCGTATTAGAGAAGTACTTGGCATGTAGTTAGTGACTGGTTTAGACAACCGTGCATCTAAAACATTCAAAACGTTTAAATAAGTGAATTTATGATTTATCTTTTCTTATAAATTCATCACATATTTTTCTTCATCCACCACACACATTCTTTATCCATCCATTAAGATCCATCCTTCCCCCTCAAACTTTTAATTGAGGTATATCCAACATCCAGACTCTGAATCACTTGTTGTCAGTCTTGTTGGATTTATACTAGTAAGATTTTGATTATTCTTATTTCTTAAATTTTTTATCTTCCCATTGATGGAGTTATTTTGGTGTGAGATAATATGAACAATTTTAAGGGAATTTTTCTATTAACATTATTTCTTACATTTCATCACAGATTAGAGGTAAAAAATAGATGAGAAGTCAGATAAAATGATATGGTTGGTGGTCTCGCATGTTTACCTTAAAGTCTTGGTGTTTATATATTATTTAATTATGACACATGCTATATTTTCAAAGTGATTATTATTAAACAGAATTTACCTTACATGAAATGAATAGGAATGGACTATATAATTCGTGGGGCTTGTTAATGTCTAGTTTGACGTTAACGAACATGAATAGAAACAACTCTAAACTGTGTTTTTAAATCAGATGAAACCACCATGGGTGGAATATGAAATTGATTAAACTATTAAGGTGTGTTATTTTACCCCTTGATGTTGGGATGTAAAATGAATTAATTAACCTGTAGTTGAATTAATTTAATGAAGGAATTAAAGACCATGAACCTAGGTCCTTGTACATCATTCCATACCTCTAAGGCTTCAGATGTTTTTTAAAACCAAAATTCCAAATTATGATGAATGTGAGGATTCATGGAATTATTAGCATCATATTCTTTGGCTATGATTTGTGCCAATAAATTAGGTGAGTAAATTGTTTATATAAATATTATGTATAGTAAAATTAAACGCAAAATGAAATTCTATAGATAGACTTCAGGCCCATGATCATTCAAATTACCATGCTAAGAGTCATATATGGGTTCAGTATTAGAATTACATGGATGGAATCATGGGGAATATTTAATTAAATGAATTTTAAGGGAATTATCTTGTGTCATGGTTGACACATGGCTTCTCACATGATCTCTATTGATGGAATCACTTGGAAGTTTTATTATATACATCCAAATTGATATGTGGACTCCCTATGTGGACTTTCAAGAAATAACTTAGAGGGAATATCATTATATATTATATTAGTGACACTTGGGATCCCCTTATAAACCACCAAGGATAGACTTAGAGGGTGGTAGATTCATACCAAAATTAGATTGATACTATGGTTGATATGAGGAATGCTTCAGATGGTCTTGTAAGGTAATGATTTCATGTTATGCATGGATCGATACATTTTTTCAAAATTAGGAATTCAAAGGAAGATCTTAGTTTTCTTTTTAATTAAGCAATAAATTAATTTCCCGACGTGGATTCCAAGCCAAATAATAATCTTGGATTTTATCAGAGCCTTAATTTTATGATGGATTTGTTATTAATATATTTCTAAGTAATGATTAATGAGGGACACCTTGGTCATGAGTAATATATTTATATCTAATTATAAAATAAATCATGAAGTATTTTTTTCTTAAAGATATTCCTGCTTATTCCAAAGAATGTAGTAGAGGATGGGTGTTCCCTGGGAACTCGAACCTAAGTGGGTTATTTAATTATAAAATTTAATTTAAAACTTTTACTACTACTTTCACACTGACTATGATATACTCAATACTGGATAGAATTAAACACCATTGGTGGTGGCCTACTGAGTATATCTCACACCTTGTGCATGCGTCCATTGGGTACCCAGATAGACTTCATGGATACAGGTAGGGATAATGGAAAACAACCTACAATGGAGGCTTCATTACAATACTAGTATGTGGTATTGGGGGGGAATGAGCCTATGATTGATGTGCTACAATATATATTCTGAGGTATTTTGTTTCTTTTTTATTGCATGATGTATATGCTTGTTTACCTGATCCTCTAACATTTCATTTTTTCATAGCATGCCATGATCAACATTTTGTTTATGAAAGTGACATAAATTCTTTACAGTGTTATTTATATGATGTATGTATACTCATCTATTGTTTTCATATCTTTTATGATTCTACTAATGATTGATATGATTATACTGCTATGATACACTTTGGTCATTAGGTTATTTTATCCCCACTGTTCAACCATGGACCCTCACCACTAGCTGACATCCAATGGCATATGAGGAGGCATGCTTAAGGTCATGTGGACAACCAAGGTTGGTTACTTATAAATGAACCATTTCCAATATGTCACAAAGTGGTATTAAAGGGTGTTTATTTTTCTTTTTAGTTTTCTTTCCTTGATAATTGGGATGGTAGAAAGGAGAAATATCAATTTTTTGGGATTTGGTTATGAGCATGTACCTGAGAGTAACAAAACTACGTATGGTGAAAATCAAAATTACTTGGGATGTTCCATGTTGTTCTAGATTGTGCTTATTATAGTTGAAATGACTTCCCCATTGGGTGGAGAACATGATTTTTTTGTTACTTAAGATTTTATATTTTTACCCTTGGCCTCATAATACAAGGAAGTATTATTTCCTGAAAAATTATAGGCAGTCGATAATTTTTATTCCATGCATATTCTATTACTTTTTTATATTACTAAATGTATTTCTTGCATCATGTTTTTGTTTTTTTATTGCCATTTCCATTAAAGTTTATTCAAATTTCATGAATATATTGGATAAATAATTAGTTTTCATTAAATTGATTCCAAATTTTAAATTATAAAGTGTATGAGACATTATAAAATAGAAATGGGGATCTATATAATTCAACCATTTTAAAGAATTTCTATATTTATTATGAACATAAATGAGATTGAATTATGAAATGAAACTGTTGTCGTTAAATTGGGATTCCAATTTCAACTTAATAGATGGATTCCTATATAAATTTCAATTAACACTTTATATACCGGGATGGATGAATTATACTAGAGAACATGATCGTAACCCAACCTTAGTAGTGGGTAGTGGGCAGGGTCTTCTATGGTTTTTATGAACATAATGTCACCCATACCAAGATTTAGAAGTCAGAATAGGGGTGTGACCCTTATATATAGAGGCTTGTACCTATCATATTTTATATATTTGATTATAGTGGTTATAAAATTTTGAATTGAGGAATATATTTGTAATTTATAGATATATTCCACCATAAAGGCCTAAAATCATGCTTTAGGAGGGTGGAGAAGACCATGTTCCATAGGTGGTGGTCCCTAGGCCACTATTAGAACAAAAAGAATTATCAATTGAGGTACCACTAGTTATACTTGTAATGGGATTTGGCGCCTAATTTTTTAGGGTATCCTATGATTTATGTATACTATTTAGGGATCCTTATGACCTAACCCAACTATGGAAGATTTTAGGAAAGAGTTTCTACACAATTATCAACCCATTTGTTCTGGGGATGGTGGTACATAGGTTGTAGAGTCATGGATATAGGTCATGTTGTTGATATATGAGCATCTTGAGACACCTCCCAAGAGGATACTAAAGTTCAATATTCATATGATTCAGGATTCTTCTAAGAGATGGTGGGAAGTTATTACCCAGAAGGATTTTCCATAGGATATGGATATGAGGGAATTTTCAGATAGCCTTATATTATTATTTATATCTTGAGAAGTTGAGGGCCAATAGTGTCGGAGAGTTTATAGACCTAGATCAAGGACCTTTAATAGTCATAGACTATTCATCCCATCTCAGAGATCCCTATCACTTCTCACATATTCTGTTAAGCGACGAGTTATCCATATATAGGTGATTTGAGGATGGTATTCAGTATGACATCTGATTGCAGATGAATGTCATTTAGTTTACTAACATATATGGGTTAGTGAACCATGAACTTAACACTAAGAATTACATGATAGAGTATAGGGGTGGAAGAAAGGGTAGTTTGGAAGCTAGATCTAAAACTTTATCAACTAATAGTAGGAATCATCCTTTAGAGTTTCCATGTGGTGGTATTAGTGACCAGGGTGAACACTCAGGAAGTCATCTGAGGTTTCATCAGTGTGGTAGGCAGGGACATAAAAAACTTCAGTGTACTGGGGACTCGGTATAATGATGGTATTGCAGAATGATGGTTCATATTCAGAGATTATATAGATATTTTCCTCTAGTATCCAATGAGAGAGGGCATATAAAAACTCCATGTTCAGGAGAGAGGTCATAAGATTCTTGTTAGGAAAGGAGTTGGAGTGAAATCATTCTATCATGATGAGGTAGGTGTTATGGTCATGGTAGCTAGGAATTATAAATACATTAAAAATATAGTGCTTCAGTTCATGGTAGAAGGGATATATCTCAGGTTCATAGATCGATTAATATTTATACTATGTAGCTTAATGTTGACGATCATATTTATCACATTGTCTAAAGGAATGTAAAGGGAAATGACTTAGCACAAATTAATTCAGCCTTTGAAGAAAACATCAAAAATCAAAAAAGGAGTGAAAAGGGGGTCAAAGGACCTTGCACCGCGCAAGTCCCCTTACTGCCGCGCAAGTACACTTGCGCGCCTCCTAATGGTCGCGCAATTGAATTTCACTCCCTATGTGATAACTGGCCTGGGATTTCTCCAACCTATAAATACCCTTGATGGGCCCCCCATTTCTGGGGAAATTTTTCCAGAATTCAAATATAGAGCTCTGAACGCCCAAGTCTCTTCTTAAAGTCTTCCGAACACTTCTAAGGTAATTATTTACCTAGAATGGAAGGTTTAAACAAGAGGAATAAGGTCTAAGTTTTAGAAATCACTAACACTTGCATGCCCAAATGTTTTTCCCTTAAGGTAAATGAACACACTTGCGCACCTCCTTACTTATTCATTGAAACTTGCACGCCACTCTTCTGGATGTACCACAGGATGGTTCTAAAGGCCTTGGTCAAGAATTGCCCAAATATTACTCTATAGGTCAAGGATCACGCAGGTACCCATGTGTCGTGCAGGTATAACTATGCGACCAATACTTGCGCACCAACGCAATACCTACGCGCCTGCCAAGACTTGCGCCCCCCTCTCTTTTTGGGTGCCCTTCTTGCCCATTTAAGCCCTCTTATGCAATTCTAACTCTACTATTCAAGATTCAGTCTTCAAGACACTCTTCAAATCCATTTATGGAATGTTTTCTTGATCCATATTCCTTATCTGAAAGGATTTCTGTGGAATATCTCTCAAAACATAGTGATTTTCACATCTTTATGTAACTAAAGTTATAGAGTTCATTCATTCAACCTCATCCTTTATGATGAGAGAATCCTTAACCTAGGCCTCCTTTTCAGGATTAATCCCTAGTCCATATCCTCATTACTATGGGCATCCTCCTTAGGAGTAATCCCTAAATCCTCATTAATATGGGCATCCTCCTTAGGAGTAATCCCCATGTCCCCTAACCTGGGCCTCCTTCTTAGGAGTAAGCCCCAGTCTCAAATATGGGTATCCTCTTTAGGAGTAAGTCCCAAGTCCTCTTTAATTTGGGCCTCCTTTTTAGGGGTAAGCCAGAGTCATAATTCTTTTAACATGGGCCTCCTCCTTAGGAGTAATCCCCAGTCTCAAATATGGGCATCCTCTTCAGGAGTAAGCCACAAATCCCTTAATTTTCAAATCCCTTTAACCTGGGCCTCATTTTCAGTAGTAATCCCCAGTCATAATTCCTTTAACCTGGGCCTTCTCCTTAGGAGTAAGCCCCAGTCTCAAATATGGGCATCCTCTTCAGGAGTAAGCCCCAAATCCCTTAATTTTCAAATCCCTTTAACCTGGGCCTCCTCCTTAGGAATAAGCCCCAGTCTTAATTTCTCTTAACCCGTCATAATTCCTTTTGATATGGGCTTCATTATAAGGAGTAAAACCCAATCAAAAGTCCCCTACTATCTTGGGGATCTTCCTTAGGAGTAAGCCCCAAGATTAGAGTATCCAAATCTCCATGAAGCACATATACCTTTATGGACCCTGTCCACGGATTTCTTCCCTGAATTAAATCTTAATCCTCATCTATTTGGGCAGTTATACATACATAAGCCCCACATCATTGCATGGCACAATTGTATGGTTTCTCTAATACCTCTTGTTTCTCACACCGATCATGACTCATGTGATCTTAGAGTGTAAAAGTAATAATGACCTATTTTCTTGATCCATAAATCATGCAGAAACATCATACTCCCTTACTCGAACTACGTGGGATCTAATTCCTTTTCCAAAACAATGGTTACGTAGGTAGCCCACCAGCGGGTACGATCCCAACTCTGAAATAATCCATGTCCTCCTCAATGACAATAAACTTCAAGTGCCCCCATTGAGTGGCTTTAAAACCAGTATGGTCATCATAATGGCCAAGAGACATTTATGTATTTAAGGATACCATCAACTAAGAATCTATAATAAATACCGATGATTCTCTATTGATAAATAACCTAGAATACATATAAAAGATTTTATAAATTTCCTTCATATCAATCATTGATTGTCAGATTTATAGGAAAGAACATTTTATACCTGGTAATGTAATAAGGATTCATGAACATAACTTAAATCTATAAGGAGAGTCACGGAGTAGACAATAGTTCTTCTAAAAAAGGTGTGGTGAGTCCGACCTCCCATCCTGTCGACCAATGAAAATTCCTAAGCCTCATCAGTTCACAACTAATGAGAACCTACCTTTGGAAAGTAGGTCCAAATGGATATGGAATCATTGGATGTTTCCGGTTCTATGAAAAAACCCATTAGAAATTGATTGGAATGTTTGAACCTTCAATCAAGAAGTCATCCCAAATCCAGAGGAAACAAAAAATGGTGAACCCGACATGAATACTTAAACAAGTTAAAATGATTCTTTTCCTATTTGTTAGGCCCCTATTTAAACTCAATGAGAAGGCCAACAAGGCAATCAATGACATATTTTCTCATCCAAAAGATTTAGTGGATGGAATTATCTTGATTATTTATGTTATATCAATTAGGCACTCTTTTCCAAGATCTTCTGCATTTCCAGAATGGCTTCTCTTAAGTTCACATCTATGAATACCTCTGCTGTGAAAACATCTGCTGCAAATGCCACTGCTGCTTCTCCTCCTGGATCATCGTCCGCTCTAAGGACGACATCACCTACTTAGCGACTTCAATGCCGGGTATCAAATTCACTGGTCAAGGATTACCATCAACACGGTACCATTCCAACTCTGGAGGCTGCTCGACATGCCCTCCAAGTGAAGAATTCTCCCTGGTCGTCCGGATAGCGACGACCAGCGATCAAGAAGCAGGCGGTGTTAACTATCATCTCCAACCATTTCAGGTCATTATACCCAGAACGCAATAACCATTACCTCCCATATTCTTGGGAGGTGAATGAGCAGGTCCCTCAGGGCCTTAATTCAAGGAAGCAGGAGTCCTTCCCGAGGGCTCCCATCAACAATCGCTGCCAGACTCATGCGGCAGTGCGCCCTCAACATGATGAGGGTATCGACTCCAGGTGTTCGGCTCAGGTTCCTCGAACCCGAGTAGGCAAGACGAATCACCATAGGTGAAATCCGGTCACTAGTGAGCAAGTTATCATCTCTGCTATCTCCAGAGGAGTCCACCAACCTAACTTGGTGGCAAGAAACAAGCAGGCACATACACCCGTCTGTTTTAATTCAGTTGTCCAGCAGACTCGTCTGACAGTATCACGCCAATCCCGCCAAGAAATTACGGTGGAGTACTATAGGCAGAAACATACGCCTGTTTATAAGTCCTCAGTTAGTCAGCAGGCTCATCTGACTACATATGATGAATCTCATCAACCACGTTTGGCAAAGTGTAATCAGCAGGCACATACACCTGCTAGTATTGATCAAGCCTACCAATAGTTTCGCTTGGTAGCACTCAGAGAAGTCAGTCGGAAATCTCCGGCGACAAATAAGAGGCAGAATCAACTCTATTCCCCCACACTTGAGTACTATCAGGATTCACTGACAGGAAAATGAGGACAAGAGCAGGCACACATACCTACTCAAAGCACAGAATGGACGTATATTCCCGTTTCGGAAGTTGAAGTCACCAAGCACATTCTGTCAATGGTGAAAGAGCAGAAGCATATCCCTGCTCATATTCTGGATGCCTACTAGGATATTATAATAGCTTCAGTAGCATCTCAGGGGAAGACACATAAATCTATCCCTACTAGTGGGTTGACACATCAACAGTTCACTCCAGAACAGATACACACATCTGTTCCAGTCCAAGAGGGTTGTGGGGCATACTCCCCCATATCATATAGATAACCAAGTCAGGCACATACACTTGATTTGAGTAGAGATCGTCAGCCTAACCTGGCCATCTCTCTTGATCAGGCACATGCACCTGCTCAGAGTAGCCACCTTTGTTAACAATTGGTTTCCAAGGTGAGTAAGAAGGAGTCTTAGAAGAAGACTCGCCCAGAACAGTCAAGAGATCAAGAACCAATCTGTAACAAGTCCTTGATTGATGCTGGGAGTCTTGAAGCCCTCAGATAGTTATCTGTTGGAATCCAAGACTTTACTCCCTCAGTTCCCAATAGCTGGAACATTAATTTAGAAGGTCTTCAACAGACACTTCTTCATGAAGGCTTGCTTCATGATAGTTCGGTCGATCTTGAAGTTTCATCTTTAGATGAGAGCTACAATAACCCTCTGTGTGGATAGAAGACCAAGGATCAATAGATCTCATCTTTTGCTGTAACCCACCATGGTGTTCCTCCCCATGATGATGAATTTTTCTGCGAAATTCCTCTCCGAAGTAGTGATGCAGATTGCCCGGAAATGCTCTAGTGGAAAATGTAGTGTCAAGAAATTCCTCTTATCTTGAGGAATATGAAAATGCGAAACCAGTCATGTCTGATGCTTCATCGATAGCAAGTGAAATACTTTCTCAACAAGAAGATTGCCCAGGGTGTAGGTCATTCTCTAAACCACCCCTAAGTCACGCATCTTCCAGTTTGATCGGTGATTTATTTACTAATCTTGTTGAATCCAATGAAGCAACAAGGAAACACAAGATCTGGTCAAATTAGGTAGACTAATCTTCATTGAATGATAAATAGGAAATGATGAACATGAGAAAACAACTGGTGAAGGGTGAAGTTCCAGTCATGTTTTGGCCTCTGGCTGACACTCAGTATGACATTCCAGAGATGTTGATGGAAGATTAAATTCATGATATTCGTCATAACATATGGAAAAATATTTTTCATTTGAAAAAGAAAGTGTTATATTATGATGAATATTAAAATAATCTTAAGATAATAGAGGTGTTAGAACGTCAGATTGATTTGGAATCTCTATCAGTCTCTCGATATCCAAAGGCTGAAAAGTAGTGGAGAGCCCTTCAACGTTCATGCCTTGGTGCACTAAGAAGATTGCGCCATGTAAATTGCAAATGCCCCATCTAGTATTCATGTTAGAGGATGGGGTGTTCATGGAGCACTATATTTCACTGTACTCTCCAGTCAGCAAAGCCCGCCGAAAATGGTCTCATACAATGTTATTGCCCATGTCCGGCCATAGTCAATGGGTTTTTTTTGTAATCAAAAGCTTTCTCAAGAACATGCCTCAACTAGTTCTTCTACAAACCAAGAATACAAGGAACATGTTGTTGAATTACTCCTGCATCAAGAAAACGAGAATATTGAACAGGCCTCCCGTATGGAGCAAGCACATCATCAAGTGACATAAGTGTAAGAAATCATCCAACGGTCTTTTGAACCAGGTGATAAAAGTGGATATCAATTGATGCATCCAACTAATTTCCGGACTAAGGTCTGCAAGATCAGGAGAGATTTTAAGAAAGTCTCAGACATAGCATGTCAGGAGCCACCCCTGCTTGCCAGACTGGGGACTCTTTTAACCCAACCCTCGAAATCAACAAATAGGATTCGAGGAGTTGAGCAAAGGCAGCAGGAATAGCCCCAGTCCACCAGATTGGGGAATTTTTCAAATCCTCAATCCCCTCCTCAGAGAAAGTCAGTCTTCTCTCGATTGGGGAAGAATCCACAAGAGGAACGAAGAGCCAAATTATCATGAGATTCTATCCAAATTACGTTTCTCCAAGAAGTTCATGAGGGATCAAATCAACAAAAGGTAATGTCTCATCAGGGGAATGGCAGAAGACAATATCACAGAAATGATGATAGAAGGGATGCGATGTGTTATGCATCAATTAATGTCATTAATGTCGTTGTTGCTGATCCTATCGAACATGAGGCTCACTCAGGGGACTCAGATGAAGAGGTTCCTACTCAAGAAGTTGTACGTACAGACACAAATGAAGAAGGTGTGCGTACACGAAATCAAAGGATTACCGAGAATCTAGGTAATCCTTCAAGTAACCCACTTCCCCCACTCCAAAATGGAGCTAACAAGGGGAAAGGAAAGAATCATGTTACATAACCTTTCTCCGAAGAAGGCCAATTGCTCTCACTAGAGCAGAGATTTGCACAACAGGAGGAAGAAATGAAGGAATTGAGGAGGATGAATGCAGAACTACTTCAGGGCAGTCTTCTTCCTAAGCGTGCTGGAGTCAGTCAGTCAAAGGAATTTGTTGTGGATACTGAAATGGATCAAGAATATCCTCCTTTATCAGTACACCCTCTCAGGTCTAATCCTATGGGTAAAGTACAACACCAATTGGCAGAGCTACCATCAGTTGCAGTACCAGCCACCACATCTGTACCAGCTCTAGTCATTACACCTGCCCAAGTCCAAGTTCAACTATATGTTTCTCAAAAGTTAATAACTACCATTGAGTCATTAATAGATCGGTTAGATACTATGGAAGGGAAGAGTGTGCAGGTTCAACCAGAAAAGAGAGCTCACCCTGAATGGGTAGATTCAGTCCTTCCCCCATCAAGTTTTGGGAACCCTGTATTCCTTATTTTCAATGGATCAGGCGATCCTAAACATCATTTGACGCATTACATGTCTTGTTGTGATCCTATTATGGGAACTCTGTAATAGCAAGAAGCAGCAAAACTCAGATGCTTCATGCGAACCTTGCAAGGACCAGCTTCTATTTGGTACACAAGCTTGCAATCTCGGTCAATTACCAGGTGGGAAGATCTTCGCCAAAAATTCCTTCTTCAGTTCAGCTAAACGTTGCCAAAGACAACAATTTTTTATCTTAAAAACTGTAAGCAAATGGAGAATGAAAGGGTCTCAGATTTCATTGATCGCTGGAAGGGATTAACATATTCCCTAATCTTAACACTCCCTCAGGAAGAACTGTTGCCAATCTGTGTGGAAAATCTGCGTGATGAATTACGCACGCCGTTGATCCCTATGAAATATACCGAAGGGTTTCGAGACCTTACTTCAATCTCTCAATAGATTGAAGATTCTCTTATAAAGACTAAGGATAAGGCTCGTATAATTCCATCAGCTCCAGGAAGGAGAATGGGTAAAGCATCGACTTCTACAGTTATGCTTAAACAAGCACCTATACTTGCTTCTAATTCAAAACCATCATCTTCCTGAAGGTATCCACCTCCTAAGCACCAACAACAAAGGCCGTTTCATCAAGACGATCAAATATATCAAAGATGAAAACAATTTGAGGATATGAAGAGAAAAACATACTCTTTCCGAAATGAAAAAGTTTCTGGTTACTTTATTTCGTCTCTAGAAAATAATTTGGTTCAGTTGCCAAGGCCCAAAAGGCCAAACAAGGAAGGAGATGAGGACCGTCCCAATTATTTCCCCTTTCATCAAATGTTGGGTCATCCTATCCAGGAGTGTTTTGTCTTCAAAGACCCCCTGCAAAAGATGGTTGACTTGGGACAAGTCAAATTAAAAGGTTCTTCAACTCAAGTAGCATGTGTTACTGCTACAGTTCCAGAGGAGGAAGGCGAGTGGAAAGAACATAAGAACAAAATGCACAAAAATATGATGATTGGATGGTCAGAAAGATGATCAACCGAACTCATGCTATTTTGCGAACACAATTGAAGAAAACAATTATACCTTCTGCCATGAATGTCGCAACAAAACCCTCTTCATCAGAGGGAAAGTCCTCAAAGAAACGGCATGATTCAAAGAAAGAAAAAGAATTATAAGAAGATGAGTATGTGTCAAAGCCTATGTTGTCTTTGACTCTGGAAGAAATCATGCCATCTACTTCAAATTCACAGGCACCACCCCACCAAACGGCACATCCTAAATAGGATAATCAGGCAAAGTCTTTATCGGATGAAAATTTGATTTTCAGTTCTGTTGATATGATTCAATTAACAGATCCATATGCCAGTCGTAGTTTCAATTTTGATGAGCTCGAATTCCCTATATCAAATAGAGGAATCATTGGAAGTTTCAGAGGCTCAGGATATAGGGGAAGACGTGGATATTTTAGAGGCCAAAATTTAAATTCTACCCCTTCTAGAACTGTGTATGAATTAGAAACTCATGCTAGAGCCCTTCAACGAGCTCAACAAGAACAAGAATGTTCGTCCATACAAGGCAGAATCAGACCTAGCACAATTTTTCTGGAAGATCGGTTGAGGGTTCTATCTTCTTCCTCTCAGCAAGTCAATAGACCTAATCGTTCTAATCTTCCAAATCCAGGAGTATTACCAACTCCTATCCTGGTAAAAGATGCATCAAATGACAAAGAATCAACTTCCAAGGAACCTGGTAAACCACATGTTCTTGTTGGGAAACGGAGACCTTTGGATCAAAAGTATGATATATTGAAACACATGGCCCAAGTACCGGCCATGTTATCAATTCTTTATGCCTTGAATTTATCAAAGGATCTTCGGGAGGCACTCATTGAGGCTTTGTCAAGTCCTCGGGAGTTTGAGACTGAAATTACTGCAGCTGAAGTCTACCATGTAGCGAATAATCCTGCAGAATTCCATGTAGTAATATCTTTTACTGATGAAGATGAAGATGATGTCGTGCATGGACATATTAGACCTTTGTACTTATCTGGAAAGGTTAATGGAATATACATCCGAAGAGTTTTTATTGATAATGGTTCAGGAGTCAACCTCATGCCCATTCGTACACATTGTCGATTGGGCCTCACAGAATCTGATTTATCTCCTTCTACTTTGTTGTTACAAGGATATGATAAAAATGAACAAGAACCACTGGGAAATATTACACTCAGAACTCAATTTGGAGATCTTGTGTCCAATTCAGATTTCATGGTTGTTGAACAAGACCCAGCCTTCAATATCTTGCTTGGAAGACCCTGGCTACATCGGCATGCGGCTATCCCTTCGTCATACCATCAATGTATCAAGTTTTGTTTCGATGGTCAAGTTGGGACATTATATGGTGATAAGGCCCCGTTAAAAACATGTGAATCTCAATACATTGAGGCAGAATTCTACCGCATGAAGGGAAAGGAGGAATCCAAAACTACAAAGATTACCAAAGTTAATGCTCCATATGGTTTGGAAAAGATTCGAGTAAACCCATTAGCACATGTGAGTACAGATTATGTGTTGCCTATTAGTCAAATTGATAGGATAGACCCAAATCAAAATAATCTTATGGAAAGACCCATAATGTCAATTATGGCAATCAAGCCAGGCAACATGGGAGAAATTGCTGATCCACCAAGCAATGATGAAAGCTCAAATGGAGATGTCTTCATTTCATCTGCTGAAATTCAGAAAGTCTATATTTCGCCAATCAGGCCAAGGAAAGTTATAGCAATGTCATAGGTAAACAATGATGTCGATTCTGAATCCATAATCTCCTCTTTATTACCCAAATAAGTCCATTCATCATCAATTAGGTCAGAAATGGAAGCTTCTTCTTCAAGATGTGCAAATTTTGACATCTCTTCTGGTCATGAAAATTCTGCTTCATCATCTACTATGCAAGTAGAAACAGAAGAAGTAACACATGTGGAAGAAAAAGAGGATGATCTCAGAGATGCTCCTCTAGAATTTGAAGAGGGTATCTCTACCACTGTGGATGAACTCATAGAAATCAATCTGGGTACAAAAGAAGATCCACACCCCACTTTAATTAGTGCGGCCATGACTCATGAAGAGAAAGATATGTATATTTCTTTTTTAAAGCAAAATCGAGATATATTTTCTCGGAATTATACAGAGATTTCAAGACTTTATCCTTATGTTGCCACTCATCATTTGGGTTTGCCAGAAGAACATCGAGGATTCAAACAAGCTGCTAGAAGAACAAACCCAACCTATGCTTCCAAAATTGAGGCTGAAGTGGATAAGCTCATCAAAGATAATTTCGTTAGAGAAGTTCAATATCCAAAGTGGTTGGATAATATTTTCCTAGTGAAAAAGAAGAATGGGAAAATTAGAGTTTTCATTGATTTCAGAGATCTTAATCAACATTGTCCTAAGGATGATTTTCCAGTTCTGATTACAGAAATCTTGATTGATCCGACGGCTGGCTATGAAGTGCTTTCCTTCATGGATGGATATTCTGGATATAATCAAATCCGGATGGCTCTAGAAGATGAAGAATATACAGCCTTCAGAGCCCCTTAGGGTGTGTTTTTCTATCGGGTAATTCCCTTCAACCTAAAGAATGCAGGCGCAACATATCAGCATTCCATGCATCGTATCTTTGAACACTTTCTAAGATGGTTTTTTGAATGTTATGTGGATGATTTGGTGGTCAAATATAAATAACTTTCTAATCACATGGATGATTTGGAAGTCATATTCTGCAAACTTCGGAAACATAATTTGAAGATGAACCCTGTAAAATGTGCTTTTGGGGTAATCTTGAGGAAATTTATCAGCTTTGTTGTACGCCATCGTGGTATCAAAGTCGATCCGGCGAAGACCAAGTTAATCCTTGGTATGTCACCTCCTCAAAATTTGAAATAATTGAGAGGACTTGAAGGAAACTTAGCCTATATTCGGCATTTTTTCAGCAATTTGGCAGGAAAAAGTTTACCCTTCACCAAATTGATGAAGAAGGGAGTCACATACCAATGGACTGAAGAATGTCAGGAAGCATTATATATTCTCAAGAAATATCTCTGGAGTCCACTGGTACTTATGACACCTGTTGAAGGAAGACAACTTATCCTCTATGTAACATCTCTAGAGTGATCATTGGGTTCCTTTCTTGCTTAGAAGAATGATGTCAGGAATGAAAACAACCTTTACTATCTCAGTCAGACTATGCTTGAAGCAGAAACTCGATTTTCAATTATTGAGGAGTGCTGCCTGGAATTAATCATTACAGTTCAGAAGTTGAGACACTACCTGCAACATCATGAGGTCCAATTTTTATCTCGCAATAACCCGCTCAAATTCATCCTGAGTCCTCCGATGCTTACAGGACTTTTGGCAAGGTGGGCAGTTATCTTGCAGCAATTTAATATTCAATATGTGTCTCAAAAGGTGATAAAGGGTCAAGCTCTGACTGATTTCCTTGCTGAACACCCTTCAGTGGAAGAAACATCTTCATATTTTGAGCTTCCTGATGTGGAAGTCTTCTCTATTCAGGAAAGTCCTCAGATATGGGAAATGTACTTTGATGGTGCTTCCAGAATTCCAACAGGGAGGAAAATGGAAAATACTAAATTCAACAAAGTTGGCTTAGGGATTGTACTCATTTCTCCAGAAAAGGCAGTGTTACCTTATTCCTTATTATTGTGGGAAGGTGGTACAAATAATGAATATGAATACTAATCTCTCATTGAAGGATTGGAGTTGGTGCTTCAAGCACAAGTGAATCACTTAAAGGTGAAAGGTGATTCAGACCTGGTAATCAAACAAGTCAATGGGGATTATGCCATCAAAAAAGAAGAATTAATCCCTTTGTATGATTACGTCAGAGAATTAATGGTGGAGTTTCCTTTGGAACCAACATTTTCTTATGTCCCAAGATCACAAAATGCCCAAGCTGATGCACTAGCTAATATAGCCACAACTCTGGTGGATCCAAATCGGGACGAGAGAACCATCAGTATTGCCCACCATCGTACAATTTCACCTTAAGTTATAATCAGAACAGAGGAAATTAAAGAAATTAGTCCCATCACTAAACCATACAGTCACACTACAGGATGGATGTTACCTATCAGGGAATACCTTTAAAATTGAACACTTCCACCTGATAGAGCCGGGAAAGAACAAATCTGGTGACGTGTGGTCAACTTTACTCTTTATGATAGCCCATATCACCTAGTGTAAGTTATGTAAAAACGTGGTTTTTATGGAGTTCTCTTCAGATGCATTGATGGTGAAGAGACAATGGCTGTCATGAAAGAAGTGCATGCAGGAGTCTTTGGTGCCCACCAGTCTGGACATAGACTGTCTGATCAGATTCGAATGCTTGGGTACTTTTGGCCTTTAATGATACAAGACTGTGTTGATTTCACAAAGAAGTTTCATTCATGCTAGGTACATTCCAACTTCATTCATCATCCTCCAGAGATGCTTCATATAGCTAAATACTCGTGGCAATTTAACACATGGGGAATGGATGTGGTGGGACATTACCCTTCAGCTACGGCCAAGCTGTTTAAGTATATTCTTATTGATATTGATTTCTTTTCCAAATGGGCAGAGGAAGTACCTCTCAAGGAAGTCAGTTCTAAATGCATTGTTAGTTTCATCAATTATAACATCATTACTAGATTTGGTGTCCCTTATACCATATTGATGGAAAATGGCCCCAAATTCTATTCATCCGAGGTGAAGAAGTTGTATCAAGAATACAACATTAAATCCAATCATTCATCTCGGTATCATGCAGCGGCCAATGGCCAGATAGAAGCTTTCAACAATACTCTGTCAAATATACTGCAAAATATGGTGGATAAAGATAAGAAGTCATGGCCTAATAAACTCTTTCATGCTTTATGGGCTTATCGGACCACCACACGCACTACAACACGGTCAACTCCATATTCATTGGTATATGGAACAGAAGCATTCTTTCCAATTGAGGTTCAACTACCCTTGCTCAGGGTAGCCATTTGTGATCATTCCTCCACAGATGAACAATCTCAAAAGTTATTGGATGAATTTGAATGGTTAGATGAGAAAATATTGTTCACTCGGCACAACTTGGAAGTCTATGAGAATCGAATAGCAGGAGCTTTCAACAAAAAAATTCATCTTCGTTCATCCGTTTAAGGAGAATTGGTATTAGTTCTCAGAACTCCAATGATACCAAGAAAGAAACCTCCCAATCATGATCCAAAATGGGAAAGACCTTATTCAATACATAAGGTCTATTCCAATGGATCAAATTCATTAATCCCAATGGATGGAGAACTCATCACTACTCCAACCAATGCCAGATTTCTGAAGAAGTATTTTGTATAAACACAAAATACATTGTTACAGTCCACGCAAATGACTCTAAAATATTTGAATTTATTTTGTCCCACACGACGTTAAACTGTGACATCCTAACTACATGACGGTAAATTGTATAGAAGTCCCTTACATCCAGCAAGACGTTAAACTGCATCAGCAACAGTCCACAGATATGACTCTATACTATTTGCATTTCTTTCGTCCCACACGACGTTAAACTGTGAAAAAGTTCCCTAATTCATCCAACATGACGTTAAACTGTGTCCCCTTCATCATCCTTGCTATATGACGTTAAACTATAAAATAACTGTCCATACATATGACCTTAAACTATTTTCATTTCCTTCATCCCACACGATGTTAAACTATGAAAAAAGTTCCTAATACGTCCAACATGATGTTAAATGGTGTACTCTTTTGTCCTCACTGCATGACATTAAACTGCACAGTCCCCCTTTCGTCCTAACTACATGAATCTAAACTGTACAGAAAGTCCTTTGATACATCCTACATGACATTAAATTGTACTTTGTCCCTGCTACATGACACTAAATTGTGTAGTGCCAATTGCCTTAATTGCAAGACTTTAAACTGCATAGTCCCTTTATATGTCCTACATGACATTAAAATGTGCATATTTAAGGTTGTTGTTACCTCTTGTTTCTCACACCGAGTATGACTCACATGATCTTAGAGAAAATTTCAACCATAACACCCTCTCTGGCCTGCTAACCACACGTAAGTCCCAACATCATTTTTTTAGGTCGTTGTCCCCATGAACAACTTGATCATTAATTCATTCTTTATTTGAAATACGCGGACTTTGATCCTTGCCTTCTAGGATGGGTACGTAGGAAACCTCCCAAGGATCAAGCCCAAAACCAATCTCTTCACATCAGTTCACCTCCATCTCATACGATGTTGATTCATGAAACCGTCCCCATAATCAATATCATTACATTGGTTCACTTTCATCCTTACTATATGATGTTAAACTGTACATCATTTTTTGTCCTGTACAACAATAAACTAAAATATTCTTTGATACCCTCACATGAGATGGAATCATTATTTACATTGATTTTTCAATCATGTTTCATTCCAAATACTACGTGCATACATGGAAATGCCCGAACCTTTTATCTTGGGTTACACCATCATTGCACTAAAGATCCCTTTCACCCTTCACACGTACGAACCAAATTTGTACATAGGGTATTTCTAGAACTATGTGGGCTTGATTCCCATACTTATGGGATACGTAGGAACATTCGAGTGTCCCTCGAATCCAGCCCCATGTTTTTTTGGGCCTAACCCCAAATTTCACTTTCAGTCTCTTAGCTGAAAAGTTCCCATGAAAACACACACTATGTATTTTTTATAAATGGTCCAAACTCTATGAACTTAAACTATGATCTCCTATATTTTTGTCCCACACGACGTTAAACTGTAGTTTAAGAACTACATATGGCTTTATTCCCATCCTTATGGGATATGTAGTGAAGTCCAACATTTCAATTCAGGATCCATCCACAACATGATTATGGTTATCATTGATCTGCGTATCTCTGCATACATTGGAAAATACCCATCTTTATGTTTTATAATCCTAATCTTGAATACTTATAGATCTTCATAACCCTTTTCTTGACTTCAGGTCACAAAATGTTAAAAATCTGAGAGTTCTTTTTCTTGACCATGTAGCACGTGCCCTTAGGCGGCCTTGCATAAACAGTCTACAAAACAGACGTTTTAGCCAAAAGATACTATTATTTGACTATGCATCCAATGCCCTTAGGTGGCCCTGCATAATTAAACCCCCTAACAGTTTTTTCAAATAGTGGTAACTTCATTCTTGGGAGGAAAATCTCTTTTTTACTTGGTTGTCTTAATGACAATATGTAGGGATCTGAAAAAAATGGATATCCTTAACATATCTGTCCCATACTCTTTTTCATGATCTGAAAGTATTCAAGTCAATGGTTTATATTTTTCTTCTGTACGATTGGGTTAGGCCTTAGTAGGAGTAACATTCATCCAATTATTAGACAAACCTATTTGGAAATATCTTCTCCATATTCAAGTACCTCTCTCCATACAACAAACTCTATACTTTGGAAAAGTTGAATCCCCATAAACTTTCACTGGATTCTTAGTAGTAGAATAGCAAATTTCTGAGAGTTCTTATGTCTGGCTATGCAGTACGTTACCTTAGGTGGCCTTGCATAAGTGGTCTATATAACGGACCTGTCAGCCAAAAGATTCTATTTATTTGACTATGCAGCCAATGCCCTTAGGTGGCCCTGTATAATTTAACCCCATAACGGGTTTTTTAAATAATGGTAACTTCATTCATGGAAATTACATATTCTAATTCCTTTTAGATCTTTTTCATATCATTCCTCAGATTCAAATTTTCTTAATTCATAGTTTACATTTTTTCCCTCATACATGAATGTGGTAAAATATTTTCAGATAAGTTGTCAAGGAATTGAGTCAATTCTAATTCATTTTGTCAAAGCTATTTTGACCTTAAACATTTTCCTTTTTATGTCTGACATGCATGACTTTAAACTGCCAATAAGAGAATTCATGTACAAATGATTGAAGATGAAAGTGTTTTTCATTAATGCAGAAGAGTTAGAAGGACATCCACAGATTGGAGTCTCTTCCCTTTTTCAAGAATTACAAAAGGCATTCAACATAACTCTTCATTTGATTTACGTCATCCCAAGAATCATCAGCAGTAACATGGAATTCATTCATTCAACTGGATAAAATAAGAGATGCAGTGATACCAACTCTTCTTGGAACAATTTTAGAAGAATGTTCTTGAGTGCGGTTTAGGAAAATTTTCTGCTGATCAAACAGTTACTCTGTTTCTGTCCAAGAGACTTGGAAGATGGATACATGGATTTGAGAATGGAGCATTGGAAGTAAAGAGACATTTGCAAAGAGTACTCTTTCTAGATATTGTTCAAATTCCATGATAATCTTCTCTCCACTAACCAGCAGCGGAAAACATTTCAGCCCATGGGTTTTCCATTTTTATATCTGTAGGGAAATGGAATGGAGGGAATATTTGAAAGTTCACACCAATGTTGTTTCCCTTAATGAACAACATAACCAAAATAGAGAAGTAGTGGTGCAGTTGCATCTCAGGAATATAGTTATTTTCATCTGGAACATTGACTCCTTGCAGATGATCATGACCATATAGAGGTAGGTAGATGCTCTGTGTCAAATTAAGATGATATTTCTTCAAGTACTTAGCCAAATCTGGAAAAGTACTATCACAGATATCATAGTAATCATGGTCAACAATGTTCATCATCTCATCAATCCACTTGCTAGCCAGTTCATCAGCTATTCCAGTTCTAAGAGCCATTGATTCTGTACAAAAGTTGAATAAATTAACTCTTAAGTAAGTTTATTTTTCATAAAATTTGTGAAGGAATTTTAGAAAAAAATGCAAAGGCATTAAGGCGCACAATTCTAAAACTTTTCACGCAAGTATGGATGTGCCTCACAAGTGTTAATGTTCCAAGCAAGTTTTTGGTGCAGAAGTATAACTGCGGATGTCCAAATACCTTGATAGTAGCGCGACAACGAAGAAATAGCGGAAAACGAGCAACTTGCACGGCGAAGGTGACCTGCGCGACGATAGATCGAAAATCCGGAAATCAGATTCTATGCGCGGAAAATGAGGGAATATTTATAGGCCAAGGTACCCACCTACGCGCCTACAACCAGTGCGCTCCATCCCGCGCATTCCATCCCTGCGCGACTCGCACCTGCGCGATGATAGTGGCGCGGTGAACACCTACACACCTATTCCCCTTTGGTTTCTCTTCTTTTCCTCAGAGTCACATCCTTATTCTTCCGGATCCAACTCTGAGGGGGCACTTTTGTTGATGCTCATTTTCCTCACATTGTCTAAAGGAATGGAATAGGATATGACTTAGCACAAATTATTTCATCCTTTGAAGAAAACATCAAAAATCGACAAAGGAGTGAAAAAGGGGTCAAAGGACCTTGCACCGCGTAAGTCCCCTTACTGCCATGCAAGTACACTTGCGCGCTGCCTAATGGTCACGTAAGTGACTTGCGCGCCCAAAGTGATAACCACCTTAGGTTTTATCCTTCCCATAAATACCCCCGGTGGGCCCCCCATTTCGGGGGAAATTTTTCCAGAATTCAGATATAGAGCTCTGAATGCCCAAGTCTCTTCTTCAAGTCTTCCGAACACTTCTAAGGTATTTCATTACCTAGAATGGAAGGTCTAAACAAGAGGAATAAGGTCTAAGTGTTATAAATCACTAACACTTTCACGCCTAAATGTTTTGCCCTTAAGGGAAATGAACACACTTGAGCGCCTCCTTACTTATTCATTAAAACTTTCTCTCCACTCTTCTAGAAGTACCTCGGGATGGTTCTAAAGGCTTTGGTCAAGAATCGCCCAAATATTACTCTACAGGTCAAGGATAGCGTAGGTACCCATGTGTCGCGTAGGTATACCTGCGTGACCAATAGTTCCTCACCCACGCAATACCTGCGCTCCTGCCAGGACTTGCACGCCCATCTCTTTTTGGGTTCCCTTCCTACCCATTTAACCCCTCTTATTGCATTCCACCTCTCCTATTCAAGATTCAGTCTTCAAGACACTCTTCAAAGCCATTTATGGCATGTTTTCTTGATCCATATTCCTTATCTGAAATGATTTATGTGTAATGTCTCTCAAAACTTAGTGATTTTCACATATTTATGTCACTAAAGTTAGAGAGTTCATTCATTCAACCTCATCCTTTAAGATGAGAGAATCCTTAACCTGGGCCTCCTTTTCAGGATTAAGCCCCAGTCCAAATCCTCATTACTATGGGCATCCTCTTTATGAGTAAGCCCCAAATCCTCATTAATATGGGCATCCTCCTTAGGAGTAAGCCCCAAGTCCCCTAACCTGGGACTCCTCCTTAAAAGTAATCCCCAGTCTCAAATATGGGCATCCTCTTTAGGAGTAAGTCCCAAGTCCTCTTTAATTTGGACCTCCTTTTCAGAAGTAAGTCGCAGTCATAATTCCTTTAACCTGGGCCTCCTCCTTAGGAGTAAGCCCCAGTCTCAAATATGGGCATTCTCTTCAGGAGTAAGCCCCAAATCCCTTAATTTTCAAATCCCTTTAACCTGGGCCTCCTTTTTAAGAGTAATCCCTAGTCATAATTCTTTTAACCTGGACCTCCTCCTTAGGAGTAAGCCCCAATATCAAATATGGGCATCCTCTTTAGGAGTAAGCCCCAAATCCCTTAATTTTCAAATCCCTTTAACTTGGGTCTCCTCTTTAAGAATAAGCCCCAATATTAATTTCTCTTAACCAGTCATAATTTCTTTTGATCTGGGCTTCCTTATCAGGAGTAAAACCCAATAATAAGTCCCCTCCTAACTTGGGCATCTTCCTTAGGAGTAAGCCCCAAGATTAGAGTATCCAAATCTCCATGAAGCACATATACCATTATGGACCCTGTCCATGGATTTCTTCCCTGAATAAATATTAATCCTCATCTATTTGGGCAGTTATACATACATAAGTCCCACATCATTTCATGGCACAATTGTCTGGTTTCACCAATACCTCTTGTTTCTCACACCAAGCATGACTCACGTGATCTTAGAGTGTAAAAGTAATCATGACATATTTTCTTGAGCCATCAATCATGTAGAAACATCATAATCCCTTACTCGAACTACGTGGGTTCTGATTCCTTTTCCAAAACAAAGGATAAATAGGTAGCCCACCAGCGGGTACGATCCCAACTCTGAAATAATCCATGTCCTCCTGAATGAAAATAAACTTCAAGTGCCCCACTAAGTGGATTTAAAAGTAGTATGGTCATCGTAATGACCAAGAGACTTTTATGTATTTAAGGATACCATCAATTAAGAATCTCTAACAAATAAAGATGATTCTCTATCGATGAAGAACCTCAAATACATATAAAATATTCTCTAAATTTCATTCATATCAATCATTAATTTTGAAATTTAAAGGAAATCACATTTTATACCTGGTAATGTAATAAGGATTCATGAACATAACTTAAATCTATAAAGAGAGTCCCGGAGTAGACAATAATTCCCCTCAAAAAGGTGTGATGAGTCCGACCTCCCATCCTCTCAACCAATGTAAATTCCTAAGCCTCATCAGTCCACAACTAATGAGAACCTACCATTGGAAAGTAGGTCCAAATGGATATGGAATCATTGGATGTTTCTTGTTCTATGAACAAACCCGTTAGAAACCGATTTGAAGGTTTGAACCTTCAATAAAGAGGTCAACCCCAATTACAGAGGAAACATTGATGGTTGAGGAGTAGAGTCCCAGACCTTTTATGATGGGAGGTACTATTCACGTAGACTTTACTTTAGTATATTCTCTTTCTGATAAGGGTTATTTTCTATCTTTCATATCTATTCTTATTTTAGAGAGCCTCATGTTCGATGTTTAGTCTTCCCATGGTGTGATTACACGCAATACTTTATATGGAATTTGATCAGAAAGTGTATGCTAGTTTAGGGAGTTCCCCCTCAAGATTGGTGGTCATCGCTTTATATGAGACATCTTTGTCCTCAACATGATATAGTTTCGCATCAATAATAGGATGGAATTATTAGTTCTCTATCATGATTATATTTATTTCTATCACTGAAGGATGGTTTTCACATCACCATAGGGTGGGAATTTTATTTATAAGGGTGAATTGGACATCCAGGAAAGCTGATCTGGACCCAAGAATCATGATCTAGATGTGATGATAAATAATATTGATAGATTTTATCTAGATTATCAGGGAATGAATTAGGCATATTTACCCTCCCAGGGTAGATCATTGTATGGAAATTCTCCCACATAAATTTTATATACTACCTCCCTAGGGGGAGATAGATTTTTCTATCAAGATTATTCTAGGAACTACACTAGTATCCATTCTTCCATATAGGATGGTTACTATTGAGTTATATGAGATCAAGAGGAAGCTATATGATTTTAATGAAAAGGGTTTTATAAGACATATTTCTTCACATTTTTGTTCAACAGTCATTTTCATCATGTTATATGATGGAACCCTCATGCTTTTCATGGATTACAATCTCTTAAACCTACTTACGGTTATGAGTAGGTGTCCAATTCCTCATATAGACAACATTTTCAACTAAATTTGAAAAGAAATGGTTTTATCTACTATTTATCTGAGGTTAGGTTATCATCGAGAATGTGTTAGACCATGAGATATAACCCATACAGAATTCCATAGTAGGCATGGCTTGTTTGAGTACTTTTTTTCTTGACATTCAGTATCACAAACCCATCAATGGGTTTCATGGCACCGATGAATTATATTTTCACTCATATTTGTATTATTTTGAAGTGGTCATCATCGATGATATCTTGGTTTATTATCATACTCAACATGAGCATGAAAAACATATTGAGATCATATTGAATAAACCGAGAGAGAACTAGTTATATCTTAAGGTAAAAAAGTTCCACATTTGGTAAGATAATGTTCTCTTACTGGGTCAAATTATCATAGAGATATGAGTTTCAGTTGACCAAGAGAAGGCGAGAGCAATAGTTTCCATGGAGCATCCAAATAACAAATTTTATATACAACACTTCTTGGGGATAAATGGTTATTACAAGTGATTTATACATTAATTTTTATTCCTCTAATAACCTCTTACCTTCTTGACTAAAATTCATGCAAAGTTTTTTTGATATGATTCCTAAAATAAGGCCTTTTTAAGAGATAAAATTGTGATTGAATTCAGTGTTGGTCCTAATTATTCCAAAGATGAGAAGAGGATATACTATGTTTTGGGATGAATTAGGAATCAGTCTAGGATCCATTCTAATATAGTAGAAGCATGTTATAAAATATGGGTCTCATTAGTTAAGGACATATGAATATAATCACTAGAGGAATGACCCCAAGTTAGATATTGTGGTTCATGCCTTATGCATTTAGAGGCATTACTTACTGGGAGAGTGTTTTGGTGTATATGGACCATAAAATCCTCAAGTATATATTTAAACAATATGACTTGAATCTCAAACAATGATTATGGTATGAATACCTATAGTCTTCATACTTTGAGCTCACTTTTACTCCTAGTAAAGGTAATGCAGTTGAAAGTTCCCTAAGTAAAAATACTTATATACAAGCAGTTCATGAGGCCAGTAGAGAGTGGCAGCTTATGGTTATATTTTCTAAGATACACTCAGAGGTTCATTTACAACTTGGACAACCTATACTTTCATTGTTATTAGTAAAATATTCACGTTTAGAAAGGGTGAAGATGTGGAAAATATCATATCTCATGGGTTTGGTCTTAAAGGAGAGTATTTTAAGTGATAACATACCTCCTAGTTGGTTAGTTGTTGAGGATGGGATCATATGAATTTATGGATGTGTATGGGTTTCTATTGACTTCCGAGAAGAGTTGGCATGAGAGTATCCTACCTCTGTATGGGTATTACATCCTAGTCTTACAAAGATGTATCACAACTTACACCACAAATACTAGTTCCCAAGAATGGAAAGGGAGATAACTTAGTTTTTTCTTGATATTCCACCTGTTGGTAGGTGAAGGAAGAACACTAACAACCAATATTGAATTTTCAGCCACTACCTAATCACAAGTTAAATTGGAAGGAAGTCCCCATCTATTTCATAATGGGATTACACAGATCTCCTAAGTGAAGTGAAACCGTTTGTGTTATCACGGAAATATTGAAAAACGTCACCCATTTACTACCTATTCATGGGGAATTTTTAATATATGAGCTCATAAGGATCTATGTTCATGAGAACATAAACCTCCATGGAGTTTCACATTCTATCCTATCAGACGGAGACAATCAAGTCATGTCACAGTTCTAGAAGGAGTTATAGAGGGAACTGGGTTCGTAAGTATAGCTGAGTATATACTATCACTCACAAACTAATGGTTAGTCCAAGAATAAGATACAAGTTTTGTAGAGACCCAAAGCTTGACGTAAATGTACATTACATTACTTTTTTCAAATACTTAATACATAACTAAAACAAACACCCAAAGACCATATTAGTTTAGTGTCTTTGGTAACTCGGAACAAAATAATCTAATCATGGTGAAAGATCTCCAACATCTCCTAGAAAGTTCTTCCCCTTTTTTTCTTACCTAAAACCATTATTTATATCCGTGGAAAAATAAAACATAAAAAGGGTGAGATCAAATGATCAGTAAGGGTAAACATGGAGAACATCAAACAATCCATAAACATTTGAACCTAAAAACATGAACATAAAACATGATTAATGACATAAATCTTGGCAGTAAATAAGGAATAAATCACAAAGTAACATTAATCATGATAAATTATCATGGTAATAAAACATGTAATTGTGGAAAACCATTAATCACATGATATGATTTCTATATTAGCCAAGGCATTTCTTCCAAGGCCAACATATTGGAAAAATTCCATTACTGAACCGGGTTTACCAGCCATTCTAGCCCAGTATTACTGAACCAGATTTTACTTACCATTCTAGCCATGACTATATCATGAGATATAATTCATTACCCAATGCATTGGAGGGATATATAGGTCCCATAACTCTCATAATGAAATCATTCTTACACGTGTCACAAAATAAACATAAATCATTCATCACGACCCAAAGAATAAAACAGGTTACATAAACATCATCCCATCATATAAAACAAATGGATATAATTTCATCATAAGAAAAATCACAACATGTAAATAATAGAGACATTATAATTTAAACATAAACATATTAAATAATGTCATTTTAGATGGAAACTAGTTTTGATAAAACACTTGAAATGAATTCTTGAGGAAAATATCTTTTCTTCATCAAAATCATTTTCTTTTCACAAAATGCCATGAAATTTTTAATGAAAATGATTTTGTGGAAAATAATCATGAAATATTTTAGAGGAATCTTCATGAAAATAAGGCTTTATGAAACCATAATTTTTTTAATTTCGTATAAGTTAAGAAAACATTCTTCTCGTACTTTTTCTCGAAAAGTCAAAAAGTACCTTGTGTGGTAAACAAAAGAATGATTCCTTCCATACCATGTGGTAAAAGTCAAAAAAGGGTAAAAATTAATTTAAACATACATGGAATAATATTTAACATTTTATGAAAACATTTTTAGAAATCATGGACATGGATGATAAACATAACCCCAGTTAATACTTATGAATAAACAATCCCGAACAAGAACGAGATTGGAATAATTATCCGTTACCTTATGTAAAATTTCTTCTGTATGTGTCTGAGACTCATTTATTGTGGGTTTAAGAATATTATTAACTTATAACAGAACCATAATAATATTTATTATATCGTATATGATTCACATACAAGTTTATATTACCCGTTCATTTGTCAATTCCATGTTAAAGAACCGTTTTTGGTAAAATCGTTTCATTTACCATACATGTTTTGACTTGAAATTATTCATATGACTACTTATATCAGGATTACTTAATTACAGAATGTAAAACATTATTTATATATAATATATATTCAGCATATAAATATATATAGTAGATTGATAAATGAAATGAAATACACCGTTCATGGATACGGTAGGTCATACGTATGCATGAACGCTGTCAGAAATGTCACCAAGATCTTATAAGAGACATTGCAAAGAAAAATAGGCCTATATTGGCTAATAGAAGATGGGTCTTTCACTTTCAGCAAAAGAACCACTATGGAGGCGTAGGAACCCCTGTCAATGGTGCCCCCCTTGAAGAAATCTTGCACTGCCTCAATAACCTGAGGCCCCACAAACTCCCACGCTGCCACATAGAAGGCCCTCAGAAAACCGTCTGGACTGGGTGCACCCTCCAGAGGCATGTTGCAAACAACCTCCCAGACTTCGTCCCCCAACAGTACACTCCTTAAGGTCTCAATGTCCGCCGCATGAACCCTCTGAGCTATGCTCCTCTTGAAGTCCTCCTACTCAAGCACCAAATTCTCCTCCCGGGGAACTTCCGAGCGTTCCCCGGCCAGCAACCTCTCAAAGTGAACCAAAGCCAACCTTCCAGCCACGTTAACATTAGAAGAGAATGACACATCCTCTATCCGGAGATTGACTTTAGAAAATTGCTGCTCTTTCAAGCAAGTGAGGAAAAAACCACTATTTCTATCACCTTTTTTAAGCCAACTGATTGTATATCTCTGCCTGTAGCTCTTCTCCACATCCAACATCCTTTGAGCCAACACCGAGCATTTGTCACATAACAACAAGAAATAGGAATCATCCCACTTGTGCTAAAGAAAATCCTCCAGACGTACAATATCCTTTTGAAGAACCTCTATAGAATCTCCTGCAGCTGGATTGTCCACTAACCACTTTCCAATATCAGCCTTAAGCCGCTTGAGCCGCCTACCCAGACCAACCCAAGCCCGTCCCTCCATCTCTTATCCCCAGGAGTCTCTTAACATCTGCATAAACCCATCCCTGCAATGCCAATCCACTGAATACTGAAAAGCCTTTCCCTCTTGGTTCCCCTGCATAAGCTCCACGAGCAGTGGCGTGTGGTCTGAAAGAACATGAGATATGTGAGAGACCGAAGCCCTGGAAAAGGACTCTAAACCCTAGATGTTCATCAGACGTCTATCTAGCCGGCACCAGATGCGGTTATTACCTCTACGGTTGTTACACCAGGTGTATCTGCACCCATTGTAACCCAGGTCTAGGAGCCCGTTACTAGAAATGAAGGTATTAAAATCTAGCATTCCATTATTATACATCACAGTTCCTCCTCTCTTCTCTGAAATGTCAAAGATAGTGTTGAAGTCACCACCAACATACCAAGGTAAACCAACCGGATAAAAGGACTCAAGATACTCCCACAGATTCCTTCTAACAATAACATTGGTGCTGGCATAAATGAAAGAGAACAATATCACAAGACCTCTGAACCCAAGCTTCACCACGATACATTGTTCCCCAACATGTACCAGCTCCACTTGAAACAAATTCTTCCAAAAAAACCCATATAGGCTTATTAACTCGAAACCCATCCAAGTAGTTACCAAATCCCATCTTCCTTGCAAAAAAACAAATTCTGCATGGTTTCAATTTAGGCTCGGGATAACTGCCAAGGCAGCTCCACATCTCCTCCACTCGGAAGCAAAGAAGGCACATTTTGCCTTATCAATGACGTCATTAAAGAGAGATCTTAGCCTTCCGGCTATTGCTACCTGATCTTGACAAGAATAAATCCCTACAACACTCCTCCCTAGACATCGAATGGGTCACTGGCCTGGAAGATCCCTCCGACGAGCAGCCTTTCTTTGGGATGAGAACATTCTTCTTCAAAGGGTTGTCGGATTCCTCCAGGAGGGAAAATCTACTCCCTGATGAGATGGGAGGGGACGAAGGAGACACCTATTCTTGGAGCAAGGACACCAGCACCAGCCGAGACTGAGAGCTGCGGGCCGAAACTAACTCCTAAGTCACCCCCTATGGGAAACCCTTCTTCGAAGCTTCCGCCTGGAAATCCATGAGGCCTCCCGCCGAGGCCAACAGAGAAAACAATAGAGTATCTGTCAATAAAAGGGAGGAAATCCTAACCTCCCTTACAGTATGCAAAACTCCACTTGGAATTCCAGAAAAAACCGAAGCAACAGCGAGAGAGTGAAGGGTAGGGGGAGACCCGGGAGCTTGATCCAAACCGCACCCATGCAGGATTCTTTACTATAGTGACATTCCCACACCCACCGCGAGAGAGTGAAGCGGTGAGACCCGCCCCGCCTTTCCTCCCTCGACCAGGCCTGCACAAAATCACCCCTGATAAGGAGATTATCGCAAAAGGAAAACCTTGAGAGCTCCGAAATATCCGCCGGTTGCTGAAGACCCCAAGAATCCACAAACCCCCTGAAAACCTCCAACGACAGTTTCACCGGTCCAAACCTGGCCAACAGAGTTATATTATGAACAGGACCGGCCCATAAATTCTGTTGCTCAAGACTGCCTATGAAATTTTGCCCTAAAATGTATTAAGAGCTACAGTGAAATGGTGAATTTTTTGCCTTTGGTTTTGTATTTTTTTTCTTTGATTGTCTGTTGCCCTAGCCCGGGGGCTCTCTGGGCTTGCCCTAGGGCCGGCCCTGATTATGAACCTCCGCAGCACTTTCCCTATCCTTATCAGAGATCACCACCACTATATTCCCATCCAAGATCTCCAGCTGCCGTTCTGTTTTTAATATTCCAAGTGTATTTAATGCATGACAAGTACATATAGGTAGCTATGTAACTTGAATTAAACCCCATGTTCTTTTTCTACATGTATTTTACTTAATAAATGTCTATGAGAAGTACACACCGAGTCCTTAGGTGTGTACTGCAGTTTTCCAATGATGATAACTACAGGCTGTGTGGCTGGGTTTTACACACCGTGTACTTTAGGTGTTTATGTGGAAATATTAAATTTAATTAATTACTTAAAATTTATCAAACTGAGTTCAATGGTTAATTAATTTGATAGTACACACTACTTTTTAGGTTTTATATTATTTAATATAATTATTTAATTCCATGTAATATTTTAAACTACGAATCATGCATAGTTATTTTATACTAAAGGGTCAACACATTAAATTTTATAGGCTACGTAATTTTCACATGTTTCATGTGGAATTTAATTGGAAGTACACGCCATGAAATTATAACATATGAAACATACATAATATGTCATCTGAGTAGATTACATACAATTAAACACATACTGAGTAGTTCATACAGGTAATCGCCAAGCTTCTTTCAAGTAAAAAATATGTGTAATATTTAATGATATAAAAAAATAAAATATTTTATTTTATTTAAAATCACACCAGATGGTAATTGTTGGAAGATTGTATAGAATAAGAAAAAATGAATTAAATTATTAATTATATAATTAATTAGATTAATTCGTGTTTGTTTTATACTATTAAATAATGAATTAAAATGAATGCTTAATAGTTTTTTAAAATGTATAATTGTTTCCTATGTGTAAATGATCAGGATCATTAACCAGAACAGTGTATGTGTTGGTTTAAATTAATTTTAATTTATTACACAGTTTTCATTCATTTATTATTAAATTAAATATGATGTATCGTGTGTCACCGCCCTCATTTACCATGTAGGACCTTCATGTCCAAGATTGTTTTATGTAATTCCCTTTAACTAATCCATTGGTTCCCCTAAACTTCATGTGGTTTAAAATTATATGTAATAAAAGGAGTATCTGAGGATGCATAAATTTAGATTGAAGAGGAGCTGAGGAAGAGGCAGTATAAAGTAGAACCGAAATGAAACTAACATGGGGGATTCATAGGTGCATCAGAGGAATACTGTAACTCTTTCCAAGACCGTCCCAACGAGGTTTTCAATAGGGTCATAGGATGATTTATTTTATGACTAATAAATCAACTATTACATAAGCTCGTGATCATGTGAATTATTTATTTACTTATTTATTTTATTTATCTCTTTTGGTTGATTTATTTTTTGGATGCAAGACGGGAACCACATAAATAAATGAACTAATATACAATGATGGAATTAAAATAAATGGTTTATGGGTTAATGTTTTTTAAAAGCATGGTTAATACCTAACATAAAGTATTGTTTATATTAACAATGCATGTTAAAGATCAAATATGAAAATTTACACATAATAAAAAAAATACCATTAGTTAATTGTAGTCATTAATCATTCCATATCTAAATTAAGATGAACCAGAAGTTAAAGTGTCACTTCAGGCTATGTTGGGGACACTTTTAATTACCTAGAAGTCTAAACTAAGATAGTGGTTTGACTTAACGAAATTTGTATTGTGTTTAATGGCCTTTGTCATTCCAACACAAATTTAGAGGTATGTATTGAGGAAATATGAGTATGGATTTCTTGATTGGGGAGTCCACTCAAATATTTAAGGAGATTCTAGTTTTTTGTTGGAAAGAACACCTACCTAAATACATTATAATAATTTTAATTGATTTTATATTGATTATCAGAAAATAAATATAGATACGTTCCACTATAATGTCTACAATGACAAGGCATTCCAAGTTTAATGGTGAGGGATGTTGACACTTGATCAAAACAGTGTGAGACTTAATAAAATCAAAATTATTGTAGTCCCATATAAATTAAAATCAAGTAAAGTAGTAATCATCTCCTCTTTTATAATGGCAGTATAATGGAATATCCCTCGACCACATCATCCCTAAGATCAATTTTGGAGAAATCCCATCTCTATACTGGAAGTACCTTCCATGAATTTTTCAAAAACCAATGAGTAGTTTTTTTCCATGAATGAAAATATGAAATTCTAGAATCCTCACTGGATAATCCACCTTATAAGGAGGAAGTGTTGGGGATTTTGTTTTCATTGACAAACACTTGAGAAATGAAGTCAAAATTTACTGTTTAATGCTTTCATCCATGTCTAATAAACCCATGAAGTCACATTAAGACATGGATGCTTATAGAATGCTTCAGTATCATCATGTTCGATATAAGGAGATATCTAGATAGGAATGACTTTTGATATCCAAGGTTTCTATTTTAGAGAAAGCATGGAGAAGGTTCCTCAGTTGTGCCTTATGTAGTATAACTCATTGGCTACTTTGAGAGCCCAGAGGCACTAGGGTATAACTACATGATGATCTATGCATCAATATCATTCTTTCATCATTCCCTCATATGTTATCCAAATTTTTTGTTATTATCAATATGAATAATATAAAGAAGTCTATCCCAGATCATCTCATTCTACTTCATCAAGTTGAGGATGATGTAAAGAATGAAAATATTTATATCCTTATATAGAATAAAAGGAAAGGTTTTATGAAGTTTTCAAAGTCCAAAGCTTCTTCACAACGCCCCTACTAGAAGATAATGATCAAGGAAAAAGAAAGGGAATATGATACTATTTATTTTTAAAGTGCCCAAAGTGGCCCAAGAAAGAAATGATTCACATAGAAAAATGAGAAAGAAGAATCTTAAAGTGCGTTCTTTATTGAGTGAATTTTAACTATTTCTACAAATTGGGTATTAGATACAGCATGTGGTGCTATCATATGTATTCAAATATAGGAACTATGTAGATTCTAGAAAATTTCATGTGGGGAGGTTGATCTACAAGAAGCTAACAGAGTTAGGCTTTCTACTATCACAATTGGGGTGTACAACCTCATGTTACTGGTGGGAATGGTCTTGGATTTGTAATATTTTTATTATATTATGTCAATCTCAAAAAACATTATATACGAATCCATACTTGATATAGTTGGATTTATTTTCATTTTTATAAATAAGTGTTACTTATTTTATAAACAAAACATATGTTATGGGAAGGAATATTTAAATATCAATATTTTCATGTTACATTACACAAACCATGTATTAAAAATTGATAATGAGAATTGTTCACATGATTCATACCTCACCCAAATTTGGAATCACCGGCTAGATCATGTTAAAAAAATGTTTTTCCATTATATATAATGATTTATATTTAGACTATTCTCAATAAAAATAACTTGGTGTATGTTATTATTGTTTATAAGAAAAACAAAGATCCATTCAATGGAAAAGGTGAAAGAGACACAAAGATTCATGTGTTGGTTCATAGAAATGTATGTGGACTATTTCTAGTTGAATTAAGGGTTGGGTACTCATACATAATAATTTTACTAATGATTTTAGTAGATATGGATATGCTTACATAATGAGGTATAATTCATATTCCATTGAGTGATTCAAATAATATAAGAATGAAGTTGAGATCCATCTTGGTAATAAGATAAAGAAAAACCCCATATAAGGTGGTTATGAATATTTTAATCATGTCTTCATTGATTATTTATAGGATTTTTGGATTTTATCCCTACTCACTCCCCCTTATACACCACAATGGAATGTTGTACGTGAAAAGTGGAGCCACACCCTATTAGACACAATGATACAAATTATGATTTATGTGAGTATTACATTATCCTTTTGTGGATATGCATTATACAAAACAACACATATTCTAAACAAAGTGAAAAATAATGCAGAAAATATCATTCGATATGAAATTTGGTACAGAAATAAACCCTTGTTTTCATATGTATGAGTGTGCGGATGTGAAGTGTTTGATAAGCCTATTTCTAGAAACAAATTTTGACATAGAGCCACTAAGTGTATTTTTATAGGATATCCTAAGGAATTAAGGGGATACTACCTATACAACGCTTAAGATAAAAAATTTATGAATGATATATGTCCCACATTCCTTGAGAAGGGTCATATATATAATATAAATATTTTGAGCGATATATACGTTGATTAATTTAGGTCACAAGAGACACAATAGTTGGAATGATAATAGATTCTATAAATCCACTAGGAAGATAATATTCTAGAGATATATGTACTGCGTAAGAGTAAGACAGTTTAAAGAACCTGAAATATATGGTTTTCTAGTCATTGAGGATGGGGACTCACTATTAGTTAATAATAATGTTCTCCCCTCATATAAGAAATTAGAAAATGGAATTGATGTTTCCAAATGAAAAAATATATGAATTCATAAATTGATTCCATATACCAAATTCAATTTTGGATTTTGGTAGATCCTCCAGTGGATATGAAGACCACTGGGTTTTCAATGGGTATTTAAGAAGAAACTATACATAGATAGAAAATTCAACACATATAAGGCATGACCGGTTGAAAAAGGGTTCAAATATCATCAAGGAATTGAATAAAAATAAGCCTTTTCACCATTTAATATGCTGAAATAAATCATAATTATACTTTTCAAAACATCATTACATGACTATGAGATTTTAAAAAAACATTCCTTAACAAAAACCATTAAGAAGATATCTGTATTACACAATCTGAAGGGTTGGTGACACCTAATGATACCAATAAGGTATGCAAGTTATCGAGATCCATTTATAGATTAAAAAAAATATCCATGTAATGGAACACTTGTTTTAATGAGTCCATAATAGAATTTGGTTTCATAAATAATGAATTTGATCCCAGTGTTAATAAATGGTTTATTTGGAATGTGGTAATTTTATTAAAAGTATATGTTGATGGAATACTACTTATCAAAAATGAATTTTTAGTCTTATTATCTGTTAAATCCTAGTTGAACACATTCTTCCCCATGAAGGACTAAAGAAAAGAAATATTTAATCTTGTTATCTTGATTCAGTGTAATAGATCCTTGAGGATTCATGATATAACTCAAAGTGCATACATTGAAAAGATACCGAGAATATACAATATAGAATAATCCAAGAGGGGATTTTTTTTACAGTGTCACATGGAATTCATCATTCCAGGAAAATGTGTCCTCGAACACATGAGGAAAGAAAAAGGGTGAAAAGGATTAAATACACATCTATGATTGGGTCCATCATTTATATTCTATTATATACTTCAATAGATATTCTATATTCCTTAATTGTGGTGGGAAAATATTAATATGACATAGTTGATCTCCATTGGATGGTAGTCAAGACTATCCTTAATTATCTTAGGTGAATTAAGGATATGTTCTTGTATATAGAGGAGATTAGGAGTAAGTAATTAGAGGATATACAAATAATAGTTTCAAAAAAAGAACAATATGATCTGAAATCATAGATAGGATACATATTCACTCTCAATGGAGGTGTTGTGAGTTGGAAGAGCTTAAATAAATTCATGGTCACAAATTCAATAGTATATTTTGATTATATTTTGGTCTTTTAGGTAGATAAATAAGAAATTTGAATATGAAACTTAATACAATAGCATTATGTAATTCATATTATTAATTATCCTATCACACTCTATGGTAATAACACTATAGTGGTGGAACATGAAAATTCTCCAAGATCACATCAATCAATGAAGTATATACTTCAGAAATCTCGAATGTTTAGAGATTTTTTTGAGATGTGAAGTCATAATGATAAAGGTATCCAAAGAAAAAATATAGAATATCCATTGACTAATGCCTTAACTCAGTTGAAACATGGTCATTATGTGAGGTCTAGCAGACTTAATGTCATATGTAGTTAGATCTAGTTCGTATTGAAGTCTATTAGAGTGAGTGTTATAAAATAAATTATTTGTACCTAGGATTACATATTTATTAAAATAAGTGAATATTATATTAATTATCTTATTATATATCGTTCATATTTCTACTTGAATTCAATAAAATAATGTTTTATAGTATTTGTCGCATTTAGAGGGCATTGTAGTTACCTGCTGTGATGAGAACCATGAAGTGTCATGATGATATTCTTGAAACTAGTTTTATGGACAATACAATTATATGATTGTTAATATAGCATGTTGACGGTCAATTGTAAGTAATCATAATAATATAAAACTTATTCTCATGAAGTTTTTACTTGGTAATATCCGAGATGGGATATTATGAGAACAAAACCGTCATTAGGAATTCCATATGTTTAAATGTCATTAGTTATTTCTATCTATAAGTGTCTGTAATGGTGCTTATAATTTATGATTATTATTAATGCATATAATGTCCCATGAAATTTGATGTATTATTGTAAACCATGATGAAAAAATTTCATAGTGAAACTAGGTACATTGGGTGCATCACAAATGGCATTTTATTAATGAATAAGTTGAGGATGGATTTTTCCCTTCCACATTAATTAAAGTTGATACATCATCCTTTTGATTGAAATAGAACTTCCAAATTAAATTTCATATCTATGGTGTAACAATGGATTTATTTCAAATAGTCAAATAAATATTTATCAAGTAGATAGTTTGATTAAATGGGTGTAAAACCTTTTTAATGAGATATTGTGATAAAGGGATTAAATTAAAAAATGATCACCCATACATGGTTATTAACATTTCAAAATTAACTTATTTATCATAGGTACTTTTACCTATTATAGATTGTAATCCCAAACATTATGCAAGCCTCTCCAATGTCAACAAGAAAGAATCCTATATATTCACACACAATGTGTTTTGGTTGATCTTAATTAAATTTTATATGAATTAAATTACTGAAAAATTATTATTCTCAAGGAAGAGGACTAATTTAATAAATGAATAATGATTTCATAAATTAAATAAATATTTATTATTAATGTAATTGTTTAATTATGTGGATATATAATATTTATTTACTTATATATTTATTGAATTAATATTTAACTTGTTCAGGTTTTCAATAAATGCTAAGGAGGGCCAGTGGACCTAGATTGCGTCTGGTGATAGATATTAATTTTAAACATATTAAAATAATATTTATTATTATATAATCAGCAAACTCAAAGGAATAAAAATGATATTGTTATTTTAGTACATGACATGTGCTCAAACATATTTTTAAAATTATATTCAGGGAACCCGTGAAAGTAATTAAATTACAACACCTAATCCTAGGTCTATAAATAAACTAAAAATAAATTATTAGATTACATAATTAAGAATTGTTGTGCATAAAATATTTTTCTCTAGAATTCCCCTATTTATTCTCAAATCATATCAACAATGAGAGGATATATAGAATTTATTCATGCTTGAAGAAATATATATCCATTAAGATTATCAGTCTATTGTTCTAGAACCTAAAAATTCATCTGTGTCCTTCAGATATCATAATAGAATGTGTTGATCGCCACTAAAGTTATTCAACACTAGTATCATAAAAAAAGTGACAGATTATTGAAAAAGGGGTTTTTATGATCATTATATATTATGAAGATATATCTTAATAACAATGTAATATTTATTTTGATTTAATTAAATTTATAATAAATTTAAGCTGGAAAATATTTTCTCTTAGTTATAACATTTTTTCTTGTTAATAATTGATTGGAAAATATTTATAAGTCATTTAATTTATGTCTTGTAAAAATCAAGAATGATCTAACAAATCAAACATTTTTTGATATTGGATCATCCATGATATGCACTTCCACTACCCATAGAGCAATCATATAGAGGTTGTGAATATTTTTTAAAGACGTTAAGAGAAGATCTCAGGCTAGTTCAAGATGTTCAATGAGTGTTTGAATAAAATAAAAAATTATGTGAGAAGTTGATTTTTTGGCCAAGTATTATCTATGTAGGATCATTTTTAACTATATATAGGATTCATGTTGTTATGTATAGGTGTATTTTTTGACTCTAAATAATAGTGAATTTATCTACGTATGAGTTATTAGAAACCATCATGTGAGTCATGAGGAAGATTTTTTGAAATGTCATATTAAGTAAGTGTCATTTGACTATAAAAAATCATGAGATTAGGGGATTTTTTTTTGATTTAGTGGTGTTTAAAACTCCACCAAATAGTTTCATTATATTTTTCATAAACCACCACTAAATTTGGTGTTGGAGATTATCTTGCATCATTTTCTCTTATTAGTTGTTGTTTCTGGGAACTGTCGCCAAATGTTTTTTAGCGATGGTTATTTCAGTTTTTAGTAACATTTGTAGGATTCCAACTATATTGAAAATATAAAAAACAAAATTATAATTTTTAGGGGTAGTTTTTGGATTCCATATATTTTGAAAATGTAGGGTCATTTTAAACCACCAAGATAATTAATAATATATAGTTTTTGTTTAAACAACTGCTATATATTATACCATACAATGGTGGTTTAAGTTTCCGTAATATATAGATTTTCAAAAAAAAGTATAGAATCTATTATCCCAAAAAAATAACTGAATAGTGAGAGAATCATAAACATAAAAAAATTGAAATAGATAAAAATGAACTCCTAAATATTGAAACAACTTAAATTTTAAGTAATGAACATATATATCAAATTAAATAAAAATATTTATAGATAATGTGTTTGGTTTTACAAAATAACCACTGAATAAAAATTCAAGCCCTATTGCTACCCAATGATCTAATATAATCTCTTTCTTTTGTCTTTGTCTTCATATCTACTCCCTTATATGGGAATCAGTATGAAAATATTATTGAAAATTAAGTAGTGATGTAAATTTAAATTTCAACTTAAAACCCAAAAATGTTTGTCTACTAAATGATAATGAAATTGTGTGATATATCTACCGATTCAAAACACCCATTGAATTGGTGTCACTAGGTAAACATCCTATCATATTCTAATATAATTAAACTAACTATTTATATAGATAAAATATTGTCACATCCTACAACTGTATATGAGTCCCCTATTAATGTATTGTGTTCCCTAATTTCTAAATTCTATTTTTATTTACAAGAAACTTCCACTAGAATTATATAGGCAAGGATTAACTACCATATGGAGTAGATTCTATTATGATCCCTTGTAACTTGAAAAATACTGTAGAATATAATGGTCTAGAATTAATCCCTCACACACTACTCGGATGATCCTTCTCAAGGACCTGACCAATTAAATCATCCGAGGAGATCAATAAGGACTGCATGGGACTGAAATCCCATAATTATTTTATTATTACAAATAAATAAAATATTAGTCCACTTTATTGTAATAAATATTTAAAAAGTGAAAAAATAAAGTGTGAGCCTAAGTGAAAGAGAATATAATAATAAAAACACAGGTTATCAAACTATGTTATGGTGAGAATTGATATCTAAATATTTAAAAAATGACATTTTTTTATAAAATAAAACACATATTTTTTATTAACTACAATTTTATGGATGTAAATTAAATGTTACATTTATATATTTTGTTTCATAAGTCATTACAGTATCATAGATGTTTTTGTGAACCATTAATATTGGTTTTTTAGAATGAGAGAATATCCAAAAGAGAACTCCACCTTTATTGAATAAAAAAAGATAAAAAGGTCCATAAGATTACTTTGTACAACAATCCCTTTTTCGGTGAGATAGGAGATCCTCATGTTCCTCATTGATCTATAACAGTTCCATAGTATTGATAACTTTAATATCAAGCCCATCCTCTAAATATTTTTTCCTCTCAATATTTATAAGTAATAATTTAGTTCATGGATGCCAAATCAACTATAAATTTATTCCATCTAGAAGTAAGCTTCCATTAGAGATGAATAGTACATTTTCTGATAGATTGAACTTTAGTATTAGAATAACATTCATTACCCAAGTTTATGTATCCTTATTTCAATGAAAATTCAACAACATTAATAATCTCATGAATTTTAGAAACAAGGTATTTATTTACACCAGAAAGACGATAAAAGAATCCCAAAGTGTCACATATATCATTTATGAAAATAACACCATAACCAAAAGGGTCGGTTTTTTCTCTTGACACTCCAATAGTGTTGAATTTGACCTAGACTGGGAGAGGATTCCACCTGACTTCTAAGGTTTCAGAATTAAAATGATATTTAACTGTAATATCAAAGCACTTAGGAAAATTAAAATCATATATTGAATTATCAAGGGGAACTACCCTCGTCCCTATTATACCATTGAGGTTTTCTGGACCCCCCCCCCGCCTCCAGGTTGGATTAAAATAAATGTGGATGGCACTTCCAAAGGCAATCCGGGACCAGCAGGTTATGGAGCTATTTTCAGAAATCACATGGACCAGGTTCTTGGATGTTGCTATGGATCATACGGCCTCTCTACTTCTCTTGAAGCTGATATGATGAGCGTTATACATGCCATATATTTTGCTAGAATGCACAATTGGAACAATATATGGATTGAGAGTGATTCTACGACAATCATCCAAGAAATCTGGAATGACACCACTCAGCTCGCTTGGCATCTCACTTCCCGATGGACTGATTGCTTGAACTCTATGGTTGGCCTCAACTTCATTGCCACACACATATATCAGGAAGCCAACCGTATTGCTGACGCACTTGCAAATATTGGTGTTAGCCACGAGCTTCTTTGGATGGATGACCTTCCCTCTGATCTCATTCCCATCTATACTAGGGATGTTTGTAAAGTCCCCTACTTCAGACTCGTGTAATCCTCTCTCTCTCTCCCCCCTTCTTTTTATTAATAAAAGATCCTTTTACCTAAAAAAAACTTCCAAAAACTCTATGAGGAATATATGAATAAAGTGTTACAAAAGAGGTGGCTCGATTTAATAATGTTGGTTCACTCGAATGATTGTTATAGAGGTGTTTCTAGTTTCACAAAAAACAACAGCAACAGTCCAAATAGAAGTGGTTGTGACACAGTTAAGAAAAAAATGATTGATTTCCATTCCATGTTGGTTGAAAAGATGACATATCGAACATATATTAGTGACAACATGCTAAAAAAATCATCACCAGGGAGCTTGTTGTACATTATCCTCTAATAATGGGAGGATTTGGAAGGGGATATACAGAATTTATTTAGAGCCTTGTCCCATCTGTTCAGATGCCCTTGAACTAATTCATGATAGAAATACTTTTTTGTATAGTTTTAAATTTGAGCAAGGTTCCCAAAATCCTTGGTAAGATCATTCACATAACTCCAATCAGATTTCATATAAACATCAAACCAATGTTCCATTTGAGATACATAGTACCATAACTTATTTTTCTATATTAAAAAACATAAATCAACATTTTCATATATTCAATAGATTATATTATCATATAAATATTTTATTTGATGAAAATATAACAATAGTTGATTTGTTTCTTGAAAAAGTCTTCAAACCAGATGTGTATGGGATAATTTATTTCACTCACCTTGATACATTGTTTACTGAAACTTCCTAAATAACTAATAGGTAATTTAATAATAATTTACATGTTACCATTTCATTTTCATATAAATATAAATATATATATATATATAATGATATTAATTTAATAATATATTCTTCAATACCATGCGCTTCTCATGGTGATGAATATCAACAAACACTTTTTACTTCTCTCAATATACCCCTCTAGGTACCTTATGATACATATGCTGAGTGGTCAATAAAGTATCATTTAAATCATTCCACAATATCTTCTTAAAATCATTCCATTTCTTACACAAATTATTTAACATACACTTTCATGTGATAAGATCACTAACAGTAAAGTAAAAGAACATATGTACCAAGTCATTCATTTTTTAAAATACTATTATTTAATTAGATAATGACATTAAATTGAGGCATAATGTTTTAAAATTACCTTTAACTATGAATCAAGTACCTAATTCTTTCAATAATATGGTATATTAATCTAATTATAATATGTAATCGGATGGGTCACTCGATCAGCTACCATGTGGGTTAGAATTTGGATAAATATTCTTACAGCATCATCTGTGGGGACCCTATAACAATCAATGGGGAAAACTACCTTAATCACATTTAGATTCCACACATTTATAATATTAATGTTATTTCTCAGTAGTAACATTTCAAATATATTTTATAAAAAATAATTTAGCAGTATAAAAATGTTAAATGAATTTACTCGCAACAAATTTTTTACCTAAAACCATGACCCTCCAATATCTTCATGAATAAACAGGAGTGGCCACTTCATCCTTAACTATAGGGCCATCACATGATGAACATGATAAATCAAGAGGTAGTGTTCCAGATGTTGATGGGTGGCAGATAGAGTGAATGTAAGAAATTGATTTGAGGGAGATAAAGGGTTTCCCATATGCTATAGGGTGGGATCCTATGGGATCATCCGGAAACACTGATGGTGTTTTCATGGCTGGGGGAACCTCAAGTGCAAATCAACTGAAATCATTGAATCACTTCTTCTTTGAAATTCCTATTATTTAAGCAATTAAAAACAACTTCAAAATATCCACATATAAAAAAATAGAAATGAAAACTAATGAATTGTACTAAAAAACATAATATACATAGTTTTTTTAATAAATGAATGCATATTCAAAAATATATAACATTTAATTTTTTTTAAGTTAAACTACTTATAGTGACCCATTCCTTTTACACATTTCATTACAAGATTCAGAAACATAAATATCTAATAATTAAAACACAAATATTTTAAATTCCTAGAAAGTTTGTAATACTATGTTCATATTATATAAAAGTAAACTTAAACATGGTCAAATTAATTTATTTTTTATTGTGAGCTCCTAAAATCCTTTCGTTATCCTAAAAATGCATGTGTTAACATGTGGAATAAATAAATAAATGGGTGATATAAAATTCTTAGTAAGGGAACTAACATGATAAGGAAACATAACATATGAGTAAATTTTTTAACATTATATCATAAAAGAGAAGGTACATGAGTAATTAAGTGGAATCATAACATAAAGATAATGGTATCAAAAGATTATCGAAACATGGGAATGTAGAAAAAATATAAAACATAACATAAACATAATCAAAATATATTTTACAAGACAACATTACATGGTGTACAATGTCCTATAATGTATTAGGTTCACTCCCAAATCCCGTACATGACATCTCATGAGACTAAAACATTACCCAATGCATTGGAGGACCATATAATTTTGGGCCCACTCTTCAGAGTCATTTTATTTGAATACATATTTTTTCCACATAAGGATATAAATCATAATACATAGATTTAATTATTACCCGTGGAAAAAAATATATTTCATAATCTTTTCATTTTATGTAATTAAAAGAGACTCCATAATGAAGTCATTTGAGAAATGTTCATAAGGTGTGTATTAACCTGTCAAAGAATAAATGAATAAGATAGGTATATATATGAGTGAAATGTATTTATAATTTAGAATAATTATATGACATTAAGAAAGATATAATTTGGATTAGATATCGAACATTCATAACCTAAAGGAAAGGAAATTTTAGAGATATCCTTTACCTTGAGCCCGATTTGTCATGTGTGTTCTTTATCTCCCCCTTTTTAGAAAACATCTATTTTTTGCACCAAAATCCATCCTGGGATGGATTTATAAAAAAACAAAGGATTATGGGATTAGTAGAGGAATGTATGGAAGATATTTGTGTAGGTATTGTCTGAACCAATAGGTATTTGAAGTGTGTAAATGAGAGGATATGGGGTGGCAATTTACAATTGGGGGAGAGGACACACTTAGAATTTTTTAAAAATAAATAATTACACCCATGTTTTTCTCATATCACAAGGCTCCAAAATGAACTATTTTAGAACCCTATAAGATATAAGGTCTATGTATGACTATGAAATAGATATTAGACAAGTTTGTGTCATTTTATCACTTATCTTTTTTGTTTAACCCACCAGTAAACATTTTTTACCTTAACCACAATAATTTTTTTTCTGTTTCACTATTAATTATGGTAAAAAATTAATTACAAATTACTATATAATATATGTTATTAAGATTCATAATATGGAATCCATTTTTCCAAATTCAACTCATATAATATGTATAATTTAATTAAAAATTAAACACATAGATGTGTCGAAAAAACATCTCTCAAAAAGAAGAATTTTCAAAATCTAAAAAAGTATTTATATAAAACTTCAATATAAAATCAATTAAAATTACCTAATTTGGTGGCGTGGTGAAGCCCGCAGTCTATGATCCAGCTTCTTCTTCTGAGAGTCGGTGTCATGGCTTCATTGTCGAATGGGTGTGCGTGGGGTGATCGTTGTGGTCTCCAGGAGAGATCGTGATGACAGCGATGGGATTTGAGTATGTTTTACAGAAGATATATACCGGTGTGGTTTGGCATTCAATAGGCTTATTCATGGTGACTTTTTTTCTTCCTTTGTATTTTTATTCTCGTGATTTGGTTTTGGGTGCAGATGAATCCTGATTTGTATTGCTTGTGGACTGGGGTCAGGCTTCGACGGATACGGTTCTTGGCAGTGGCATGATTTGACAAGGAAGCATAGAGTTTTGTGTTCTGTTTCAGCTTTCTTTGTTATGGTTTCTTTTGGATTGAAATTTGGAAGTTGTTTTTTTATTTATGCTTGATTTTGCGAATGTTTGGAGATGGATTTCAAAGCTGCATGCAGTGGAACTTGGTTCTTGAGGTTCATTGTTCCTCTGGTTTTGTTTGGAGTGGACAGATTTGGGTTTTTAGTTTTATGGTGACTGTTCAGTTCTGATTACCGGTGTGCTTGTTTGTGGCTGCCGACATGATGAGGATGTGGATGTGATGATGTTTGAAGGGGACCTATTGATGGAGATGATGGTGTGATGGTCGATGGTCTTGATGCTTCTGACAGTGGTGGCTCGTGGCTCAGAACTCGCGGCCTGAGGTGACTGGTCTTATCGGTAAAAATTTCAATCTCATTTTGAATTTGGTTTGGAGCTGGGTGTTTTGAAATTCGGCATTTGGGGGGTTTGTTTTGAATTTCTGGAATGTGCGGTTCCCACTTATCCTCAAAGTTCTTTTTTAGAAAATAAAAAAGTGAATGTGAGTTTGGTGTAACGACCCAGACCCAGCCAGCCACCCGAACAGTGCCGAATGGGTCGGGTGTCACTACCTTAGGCGCACCTCCCCTGAACGCCAAAGGCTGCTGACTAGTAGCGAGAGTCTGATAGGTATAGTGGGGAGGCTATACCCTCTCATAGGAATAAAATGGTACTGGCCCGAGTAGAATACTAAATATGCAGCGGAAATAAATGACTCAGCAGACTTGAACCAGACCCGCATAGCAGAAGCACATTCAATAACAATAAACAGTGGAAGCAATATAAAAACAACAGCATCAGAAAGTAAATAGAACGTTATGCCGGTAATCAACTATGATAATTTCTAAAAAAACCAAGCATGCATCCAAGAAAGTCATACAAATCAATCCATATATAATGGCGCCAATGGCTAACCAGTAGTAGCTACAATATAAAGTAAACATGCTGATGCAAGAAAAAAAAATGCTAAAAAAGTAACTCCAGTACGACACGACCTCAAGGTTCGTGCTAGTCTCCAAGTCAACAGCACTAAAGTCCAGCTCCTGAGGCTAACCCTCCACCTGCACGCAATTTCATAAAGTCTACACGCGTCCCGAAGGGCCCGTGTAGGGTGTGAGACAAGTCTCAATAGGATACCACCCAGAGGTGCATACCTAATATAAGTGTTTAGACAGACATTCTTATATAAGAAAAATAGTAAACAACGCAATGCCCAAAAGTAAACAAGGACTTCACTAGTGCTCATCAGCCACCAGGAAGTGTCACCTGCTTCGGCCAATGCTGGAAAGTCTGATCTGCAGCCCAACACCTCGTTCCACCTGACACCATGTGTCTCAAGTACCGACGTCCCAAAGGCACGCCCAATCGTCGTAACCCAGATCGAAAGCTCAACCTTCCCATAGAACAACATCCGGAGAAACAACGATACCTGTCCTCAAAAGATAACCGGAGGGACAATGATGTCTGCCCTCAAATCACAGCGAGCCTCTGCCCCCAACCCGACCGCCTCAAAGCTGTCTCCCGAAGGATCCTCACCTTCCACATGGCTTCCTATGGAAAGCGCCCCCAAACTAAATATACCTAACCGCATCTACCGGGGGCCTCTACCCAGCGAGTGGTCGTACCACCTCATCTGGGAGTCTATCTGTGTGCACACTACTCAAAAGTACCCGGTGAGTGGTAATCACCTCAGTATGTCCCAACCCAAAACACATCTGACACCTTGTGTCCCTTCGAACTAGTCGCTCAAGTCAGATGGCCTCGCCATCCAAGTAACCCGGGCCCAAGACCAATCTGACAGTCCAACTACCTCAACCGATGTCCATGACACCCAATCCCGTGGTAGCAACCACCCAAAGTATCCCGAGCCAAAGCCCCAACCTGTGATCCCCATCACTCAACAATATATCCTGGTCACGCCCAACACAACAAGCAGTTCAACACAACAAGCAATATCACACATTGCATATTCATACTCGGAAGCATCACTTTAAACAGGCAATTACTAAATAGTCAAATTGCACTAACATGTGCTATCCCATACCAGCACCTAACTCATTCACGATTTAACAATTAAACTAAACAGTTTAACTCGAGACATTCAATAAGCAGTATAACACAACAATTTAAACAATGGTCCAATTCCCACGCATTTCGGCACCCCGGCCGAATTACCCCAAACGAGCAACGGCCTCTAACCCGGTCTTGCTCAATCACAATAGGGTTAGGGAATACCCAGTGGCATTCCACAATGTAGATAATTAAATAAAAACAAAATATACAGGGTTTCTCTCAACACCCGACATCGTGCCCGAAGGTCAAAACCCCCAAAAGTCTACGAAAACACGAAAGAAAGTATGCACCACCTACCTCGTACTTGTACGATGCCACTCCTTTGATTTCAGCCTCTGAATCAGACTGAATCGTGGTAGATCTGCGTTTCCGTCAAATCTGGAAATTCCGTTCGGATGGAATCTGTGGAGGAACAGGTGAGGAATCAAGGAAGAAGAAGGGTGCGTGGGGTTAGCCTCTCTGATGCGGTCTCGCTGCCTTCGACGGATCGAAGAATGGAGGTCGTACGATGGATATAGAAGGATTTGTGTTTGTGGAGGTCTTTCGGATGGGTTGTTCATCCAAAGGGGGAGAAGAATAGAAAACTGGGAATGAGGTGCGATGACGCCTCAGTCGATCAAATAAAAAAAAGTACACGACGTGTATTTCCCAAGTACACACTGTGTAGTCATGTTTCCGTACTCTGACTTAAGTGGAGTCCGACACACATTCTGGATTGTGTACATGGTCAGCACACGGCCAGGGTCTCAGCCGCTACACAGGGCAAGGTTACACGGCGTGTCAAGGAAGGATACATGCCGTGTAGATGGAAATTTACACCTAGGAACCACACGACATGTACATGGCCTCGCACGGGTAAGGGATACACGACGTGTCTATAAATACACGTCGTGTAGTAGGAAAGTTCTACACGGTCTTCACACGGCATGTACTCGGCGAGAACACGGCTGATCACTCAGGTAACTCATACACGACGTGTACTTAAAGTACACGAGGTGTAGTCTGGAAATTTCTAGAAACCGCCCAGATTTTCCAGACTTCCCAAAAACCAGTCAAGAGTTTAAACAGGGCCAGTTTTTGACCCGTTTCTAAAAACTCGGGTTATTAAAAACTCCCCAACTTAACGTAGCTCATCCCCGAGCTACCAAACAAAACCAGGAGATGGCACCAAACACGCCCATTCCGGTCAAACAACCCAGACTACCCCGGTCTCAAGGTTATAGCTAAATTTCTAAAAAGGGCTCCCCACCTTAGGAATCGCTTACTCGGTCTCGACTCGAACAAGGTTCAAAGAAAAAAATTAAACAACCAAGGCCCAATGACCTATTTCCCGGACCCATGGTCCTTCCGTAACGCATCGTCACCCCTACACCTCCTCGGTGCACACGTGTCGCTTCCGACACCCAACGTAAACCTCACCGCATCGACGTCCACCTCCCTGAGGTCCTAGATCTAATAGATGCTAAATTAAAACATGGTTCCATGCACCTTAAGTAACCCGTATCCATGATTCCCCGATGCCCACGACACCTCTAGTAACCTGCATCCTTGATGCTCCTGATGCCACACATCTCAAATATATAAATAAAACATAAAATGAATCTAATATGATGCCAATCCCACTAACTAGCATCTAGTAAGTCCACAAGTATCCTGTGCAGCCAGTGAACTCAACCAGACATGCCTCAAGAGGCCATGCCAGAAGAAATTAAAGAAACTCATGGCCACACCCGCGGTGTACCTGCCACCGTCATCGGCTCTCCAGCCTGTTCAAACCCTGACAGCTCCACAGCTTGCACCTGACCTGACACACAGCTCCCTGAAGCCTATCCTCCCTTCGATGATGCCCCAGTCTTCGGCCACAGACCCCTCAGCTGGGCCCTACTGTCCTTGTCACGTCCTCCGCGTGCAGATGAACCTCAGCCACCCTCTCCTGGTACTGAACCTGAACCAACTCCTGATGCCATTGTCTGTCCTAGTCCCTGTTTGCTGGTTGTCTGAGAAGGCTGCCTGCAAAACCTCTCCAGATGTCCGACCTGTTCACATTCCTGACACTCCTTCGGGGGCCTATCGCACTGAGCCCAAACATGTCCTGACTGTCCACACTGAAAGAAAACCACCGCTGAACTGCCACGAGGTGGTCTAGCTGAGTCCTTGGCCTGCCCGCCCTGCTAGAACTCATCTCTCCCCCACTTCCTGCTATTCGAATCGTCACCTAAAGCTATCACCCTGCCAAAACGAGATTTTTCTCTCTCGTTGCCCTCATCTATGAGTGCCTGGTTTACCACCTCGGGGAAGGAACCCATCCTGAAGATGTTTACCTGAACCCGAATGGTGTGTCGTAAGCCGTCCTCAAAGTGCCTCACCCTATCTGCATCATCGCTCACCATACCAGGTGAAAAACGGGACAACTCTATGAATGTAGCTGTGTAATCCATGACAGACATGTCTCCCTACTGAAGACTCAAGAACTCCTGAGCTCTCTCTTCCCTCAGCGTCTCCGGATAAAAGTGCTCGAAGAACCTATCCTCGAAGTCCTTCCACGCCAATCCCTCGTGCCTACGAGCATGTACCTGCACATCCCACCAACGTTTCTCCGGTCCTCTCAGCATGTACGTCGCCAGTTTGACCCTCCGCCCTGGAGGCATCTCGAGCTGCTCGAAGAACATGTGCATACTCTCTATCTAGTTTTCTGCCTCCTATGGACCACCCTCACCCTGAAAAAGCGGTGGGTGCTACAACTGGAACTCCTGCGTCAGATACGCCATAGAAGGCTCTGTACCCTGCGTGACTCTGTCAATCCCCTGCAAGACGCGAACTAGGCTAGCTCGGAGCTGCTCGTCGAGCCACGGTCCGAACGCGGCCAAATGTGGCTCCTGCCCTACCTGCACTGGATCCTGAACATGATCCTGTCCCTGAGCCTGTACCTGCAGCTCATGCTCTACCTGCACTGGATTCTAAACCTGATCCTGTGGTACCATATCCTCCCCTGCCTGTCGCTCCATCGTGTCATGAAGAAGTAACCCGCTGAATACCATAAATGGTCAGACAACCCACCTATATCTATATAACAAAATATTCTACGCAGATAAGTAAAGCAGAAAAAGGCAGTGCATAACAACTACCCTTACTCCCCCTCATCGCAACCCATGCCCTCGGCATCCCGACCTCACGACCTCCTTACCCGCCCTCAACAGAGCCAAGTATCAATAGTACCTCGGGTCGTGCCCATCCTGAAAACCAATGTTGCCTCAGTCCCGATGACCAAGTCGCCCAATCCCGACAGTTACACCGCCTCAACCACAGTACCTTCCTGCTCTCATAAGAGCCAGACCCATATGTCCTACACATGCAATTCTAAAAAAAATAAAAATCATGGCATATACATTACCATAAACAAGAAATTCTATTAGGAGTTTTACCTATTCACATTTCAGAGCATACATAGCATGGCAATTGATTTTATTCACAGGGTATTATCACTTCACAAAGCATACGTGCAGTTATGAAATTGAAATACCCTAAAATGTGCCTATCAAAAGCCAAGCAAGGAACCCTTTCCATACCGGCCAAGTTTTACATATCATAATCAATAACATTTCACAATAAGTGAGCCATAGAGGTGGAAATCATATCAACTGTAATCTGAGAAAAAGCAACAGCAATTCCCACCCCGGAAACTCAATCCATCCCTTGTACATGGGGATGCAGGCACCCAAGCACAAGTTCAAAAATCAAGTTCCAACAACAACCCATCTCCAGTCTACCATATCCCAAATAGTAAAACCAGTAGAAATAAAAAGAGAAGTCTCAATCTCATTAGTAGCCAGAAAAACATTGCTACTAAATCCATGTAAAGAACTCCTTTGATACCACTTTGTAATGATCCGGACCCGGCCAGCCACCCGAACAGTGCCGAACGGGTTGGGTGTCACTACCTTAGGCGCACCTTCCCTGAACGCCAAAGGCTGCCGACTAGTAGCGAGGGTCTGATAGGTATAGTGGGGTGGCTATACACTCCCGGAGGAATAAAATGGTACTGGCCCGAGTATAATACTAAATATGCAGCGGAAATAAATGACTCAGCAGACTCGAACCAGACCCGCATAACAGAAGCACATTCAATAACAATAAACAGCGGAAGTAATATAAAAACAACAGCAGCAGAAAGTAAATAGAACGTCATGTTGACAATCAACTACGATAACTGGTAAAACAACCAAGCATGCCTCCAAGCAAGTCATAAAAAACAATACATATATAATGGAGCCAATGGCTAACCAGTAGTAGCTACAATATAAAGTAAACATGCTGATGCAAGAAAAAAAAATGCTAAACAAGTAACTCCAGTACGACATGACCTCAAGGTCCGTGCTAGTCTCCAAGTCAAAAACACTAAAGTCCAGCTCCTGAGGATGACCCTCCACCTGCACGCAATTTCATAAAGTCTACACGCGTCCCAAAGGACCCGTGTAGGGTGTGAGACAAGTCTCAGTAGGATACCACCCAGAGGTGCGTACCTAATATAAGTGTTTAGGTAGACATGCTTATATAAGAAAAACATTAAACAGTACAATGCCCAAAAGTAAACAAGGACTTCACTGGTGCTCAGAATCCACCAGGAAGTGTCACCTGCTTCGGCCAGTGCCGGAAAGTCTGATCTATAACCCAGCACCTCATGCCACCTGACACCATGTGTCTCAAGTACCGACGTCCCGAAGGCACGCCCAACTGTCGTAACCCAGCTCGAAAGCTCAACCTTCCCATAGCACAACATCGAGAGGAATAACGATACCTGTCCTCAAAAGATAACCGGAGGGATAGTGATGTCTTCCCTCAAATCACAGTGAGCCTCTGCCCCCAACCCGACCACCTCAAAGCTATCTCCCGAAGGCTCCTCACCTTCCACGTGGCTTCCTATGGAAAGCACCCCCAAACCAAATATACCTAACCGCATCTACCAGGGGCCTCTACCCAGCGAGTGGCCATACCACCTCACCTCGGAGTCTATCTGTGTGCACACTACTCAAAAGTACCCAGTGAGCGGTAATCACATCAGTATTTCCCAAGCCACAACACCTCTGACACCTCGTGTCCCTGCGAACCTGTCTCTCAATTCAGATGGCCTCACCATCCAAGTAACCCGGGCCCAAGCCCAACCTGACAGTCCAACCGCCTCAACCAACATCCATGATGCCCAATCCCATGGTAGCAACCACCCAAAGTATCCCGAGCCAAAGCCCCAACCTGTGATCCCCATCACTCAACAATATATCCGGGTCACGCCCAACACAACAAGCAGTTCAACACAACAAGAAATATCACACATTGCATATTCATACTCGGAAGCTTCACTTTAAACAGACAATTACTAAACAGTCAAATTTCACTAACCTGTGCTATCCCATACCAGCACCTAACTCATTCATGATTTAACAATTAAACTAAATAGTTTAACTAGAGACATTCAATAAGCAGTATAACACAACAGTTTAAACAATGGTCCAATTCCCACGCATTTCGGCACCCCCGAATGAATTGCCCCAAATGAGAAATGACCTCTAACCCGGTCTTGCTCAATCACAATAGGGTTATGGAATACCCAGAGGCATTCCATAATGTAGATAATTAAATAAAAAAAAATAGACAGGGTTTCACTCAACACCCGACATCGCGCCCGAAGGTCGCAACCCCCAAAAGTCTACGAAAACATGAAAGAAGGTATGCACCACCTACCTCGTACTCGTACGATGCCACTCCTTTGATTTCATCCTTTGAATTGGACTGAATCGCGGTAGATATGCGTTTCCATCAAATCCGGTAATTCCGTTCGGATGGAATCTACGGAGGAACAGGTGAGGAATCAAGGACGAAGAAGGGTGCGCGGAGTTAGCCTCTCTAATGCGGTCTCGCTGCCTCCGACGGATCGAAGAATGGAGGTCGTATGACGGATCTAGAAGGATTTGTGTTCGTGGAGGTCTTTCGGATGGACTGTTCGTCCAAAGGGGGAGAAGAATAGAAAACTGGGAATGAGGTGTGACGACGCCTCGGTCGATCAAATAAAAAAAAAGTACACGGCGTGTATTTCCCAAGTACACGCCGTGTAGTCATGTTTCCGTACTCCAACTTAAGCGGAGTCCGGCACACGGTCTGGACTGTGTACACGGTCAGCACACGACCAGGGTCTCGGCCGCTACACGGGGCAAGGGTACACATGTGTCAAGGAAGGCTACACGCCGTGTAGATGGAAATTTACACCTGGGCACCACACGACATGTACCTAGCCTCGCACGGGTAAGGGATACACGACGTGTCTATAAATACACGCCTTGTAGTAGGAAAGTTCTACACGGTCTTCACATGGCATGTACTCAGTGAGAACACGGCCGTTCACCCAGGTAAATCATACACAGCGTGTACTTAAAGTACACGGCGTGTAGTCTGGAAATTTCCAGAAACCGCCTAGATTTTCCAGACTCCCAAAAACTAGTCAAGAGTTTAAATAGGGCCAGGTTTTGACCCGTTTCTAAAAACTCAGGTTCTTACATTTTGTAAGGAATAAATATCATTCTTAGGTAATGTTATCATTATAAAAAGAATATATGTGGACCCTTACAAGATAATGGAAATCAAATAGTGGCCCAGGAAAACATCAATAATGGATATCCATAGTTTACATGGTCTTGTTGGGTATTACCAACAATTTTTGATGAATTTATCATGATTTTCCAAACCCCCTGACCAAGCTGACTCGAAAGGGAGTAAAGTTTTTTGGACCAGTGAATGTGAAGTCTTCTTCAAAGTTTTAAAAAAGAGGATTACCAATGCACCATTACTCACACTACTAATAAGTGGGGAACTATTTTGGTATAAATTGATGCTTCAAAGATGGGAGTAGGTTGTGTACTAATGAAAATTGATAAATTGATAGACTAGACCTCATTTTTTTTTTTGAAAATTATCAAGAAAAACTATCCCACACATGATCGGGAGTTGGTAGCTGTGATCTTCATGTTGAAAATATAGTGTCAATATCTATATGAGGATAAGTGTGAGATATATTATAGTGACTCTAGACTTTTATATATATTATCACATGATTTTATATATAATTAAACCTCAAATTACAAGCCAAGGATTATAAATTCTAGTGTCTTGGATATTAGGTACATAATTAAACATCATGATTTTTTTTATTTAATCATCATAATGAGATACTAACTTCATTTTATCCCTTATATATTCATAGGATAACCTGGGGTAACACATGAACAATGGTATGATCTAAAAATCTCAGTAAGGAAGTAAACATTAGAATAAAGGTTAGCACATGGGTTTGAAGGCATAACATAATGATATTAAAAGTCATGGAACATGAATAAACATATGAAATAATAATATATAGAACATGGGATAATATAATAATGGAATCATAATAATGTTTTATAAACCTAAAACAAGGATTTATCATGATTCAAGGCTCATTGCACATAGAGGTTCACAAGTCAAGGCTAACCACTAACACCATTGCACGTGGAGCATGAGTCAAGGTTAACCACCAAGACCATTGCACATGGCATCTCATGAGAATAAAAATTACCTAATTAATTGGAAATATATCTATTTCCACCCATAATAACATGTTCATGAATATTGCTTCCACATAAATAACCATACATAAGTAATCAAACATAAACAAAATTGCTTCCCATGGAAATAGATGGGCATCATAATCATGTCAAAAGGAATATCCAAACAGAATATCATAATGGTATCCATGAAAGGATATATTTAAATCATACATGGACATTTATAAGGGAATATAGGCCTAAATAATGATAAGTTAAGTTAAAGTAATGTGAAAATAGTGTTTAATAAACTTTATAAATAAAAAATTTTAGTACAGTTGGAGGGAAAACATTTAAGATTATTTAAAATGGAAATGAAATAATTTTTTTATAAAACTAGAATTGAAACAAGATAGTTTTTCCTGATAAAAATAGTTATTTTATAAAAATAATTTTGGATTAAAACATATTATAGAGTGCACTTTAAAATTGGTCAGAAATCCAGATGTTCCCTTTAAATGGGTTTTCTTAACGGAAATAATTAAGAAGGGAACCTTTTTAAAACATGTATTTCCACATAAAATAAAGATGATACAACATGGATAAATTTTTTTGGAACATATAAAATAATTTAGAATAATTATATAAAAATAAATAAGAATTAAATTAGGGAAAAGAGATATAAATAGTAACTTGAAGGAAAAAATAGAGGTTTAGAAAGGATCCCTTACCTTATGTATGAAATAGTTCTTCACTTGATCTTAATGTAATGGATAATAAAATTATGTATATTAATTAATTAATTAATAATGTTTTAAAAATTTATTTTATTTATTATAAATTTTTTATGTTCATTTATGTCCTTTTTTATGAGTTATAAGATAACATTTTATCATCCAGGCCTTTGGGCCACCTTAAGGCCTTCGGGCCACCTTAAGTGCAGATGCAAACCAGACAACCTACATGGAACAAGCTCTAAAAAGGAGGATGAGAAAAGGAGCTTTCACCATAGTAGAAGCTAAAAAGATTTCAAGAATGAGAGGGTATGCCACCTGCCATCGGGACAAGCCTATTCATGCACGGGAATTCCTAACCGAACAGCCATGCGAAGGCAGAGAGCCGATTTCACGATGAAGATGCTGGGGAGGATCAGTTCCAAGTAGTTAGTTTGGGTTGTATGTAATGTTTGAAGCCTATGGGAATATAATTCCTCTAAGGCCTATGGGTCATGTAATACTTACACCTACGGGCCTTGTAAGGGTTCCACCTCACCCCTTGAAAGGTGGATTATCAAAATCAATAAAAAATAAAGGCCTTCGGGCCATTGGAGGTATGAGTGGTTTACTTGTTTACTTGCATGAAAAATCATGTATAATTATAATGGTTTCCCATAATTGAAGTTATATTTTATTAATTAACCTAAATAATATTAAATGAATGTATAAATAATTTGATTAAATGGAATTATTATGAGTCATTAAATAAGACAATAGTTATAATCGTTTAGATTAATTTGGTGGTTCCTCGATCATCATGAACTTGTTTTGTTATATTATATAATATCATTCATATATAATTGTCCCAGAACATTAAATGATATATAATACATATATTATAATCTAGTTCAACCATAAAAATTATTTCATGACCAGACTTGAAGATGGTAATAGAAATTGAAAACTCATCATCCTTGATGTGATAAATTAACACATCATGAATGACATTTTCATTTTTAGAATAAAAAGGAGAGGAGAAGGGTTTAATGATTTATTATTAAATTATCATAATAAAATTAAAATATATGTTAGATAATGGAGTTACCATTCTATCTTTATAAGTGGAGGTGTGGAGAGAATAAGAAAATAAATGAAATTTGAAAGAAATTATTGAAAAGGAAAGAGTTTTTTACCTCTTAAATTCTTCTCTTTGAGAACCTCCTTGAGGGACTTGAGTTTGGTATTTTGATGTGACCAAGGGATCCTGGGCATGGGTAGGATCTTGGGAATATATTTTAATATAATTTGGACAAGTCTCCATTCTTGATAGGTGGGAGGAGAAAATGTGGTGAGGGTGGTATTTATAATGGAGGAGAGGGGTGTTTTCTCATTATTTCATTCCTTAGTTTATTATTCTGCACAAGAAAAGAAATATTGAGGATTATTATGACTAAATATAGTAATTATTACATGTGACTTCAAACCAATGTTCACTTACATCACCCATTACATGATAATGAATAAAAAATTCATTACTTATAATGTAAATTACCATATTTCACTATTAACAAAAAATTCATGTATTTCAAAAAAATACCAAAATTTCACCCTACCAATTTTTTGATGGGTAGAATTAAAAAATGAACTAAATTTTATAAAAATAATTTTCTAAATATGATAATTTTTTTAATTAAAATCATAATTTACTTGAAAAGTACAAATTTTAAAATTATAAATAATCTTATAACACTATGAAAAATTAGATATGGTATCATAAAATTTTCTTCAAATCATAAGACATTAAAATATTATTTTATGAAAAAAATTTATGAAGAAAAAGTTTCTTCTAAATTATAAAATTAATCATAAAATAGTAATTAAAAATTTATGACTTATAAAATAGAAACACATGATTAATATTTTTTAAAACATTTAATTACTTAGACTATGATATAATTATATCATATATCCATTTATAAGATACCCAAATTTTAGTTATATTATCAAAGGTAATATTACTATTATTTTGGTTGGTTTACTATTCATAAGGTTCACATTACTATTCAAAATTTCAAGTTACTATCTCTTCGGTATCAGTTCTTTAACTTTTAAAAATACCTCTTATTCCATTCATTATTCATTTAGAAAGTTTGTATTGTGTTCTTAATGTGATTTTATGTTATTTATACTATATAACATAATTATAAGAAGTGAATTTTCTTATATTTTTTTTTGGTTTGTTAAATTTATATTGATCATTAGAGCCTTAAATATATATTCACATTGAAGGAGAATAATATGTGCCAATGAAGATGGTTAGAGCTCATCAAGGACTACGACGCCTCAATACACTATCATACTGGTAAAGAAAATAAAGTGAGAGATGATCTATATATAAAGTATCTCAAAACATTATTAATGCTAATAATTATGAAGGATTAAATATTCTTATATTTTAAAAGGATATACATGGGAATCATTAAGTAAGGAACATCATCAATCCATTATCAACTGATTGCACAACCATCCATCATGGAGAAAATAAATGATACTCCAATAAATTATGTGAAAATTCAGAATAAGGTGGAAGATATCAAAAATAAGAAATATGTGGAGTTAAAAATTGATGAGGAAGGATTCATATGATTTGGGTCATGATTATTTGTACAATCAAATACTGAGATAAAGAAATATATTATTAATGATGTACATAGATCAATTTTCTATATTCACCCAGTAAACACACTGATGTATTGAGATCTTTTATAGAACTATTAGTGGGGAAATATATTTACAGAGATCCATGAATATACATCAATGTGCCTAGTATTTCAGCAAGTGAAGGATGAAAGGAAAAAGATTAAGGGGATGGTGAAACATTACCCATACCAATTTGGAAATGGGAATACATCACCATGGACTTTGTCACTTAACATCTGAATACATCTAGAGGAAACAATTCTATATAGGTTGTTGTGGATTGTATCACAAATATATCTCACATTATCACAATTCAAGAGGCCTTCCCACTGGATAAACTTACAAAGATATAAATTAGAGAATTGTTAAGGATTTATGGAGTACCGCTATCAATTTTACCCAATCGAGATTTGAGATTCACCTCTATGTTCTAGAAAAGTCTCCAACATAATCTAAACACTAAGCATAACTTCATTATGGATTATCGTCCTCAAAATGATGGCCAATATGAGCAGACTATTTAAACATTGGAAGACATGTTGATATCATGTTCTATGGACTTCCAAGGAGGAGGGGAATAACATCTACCTCAGGTCGAGTTGTCTTACCACAACAATTTTCACTCGAGCATCCCAATGGCTCCATATGAATCCCTTTATGGGAAAAGATGAATAATACAAGCATGATGGGATGAAGTCAATGAATTTAATCTATTAGGAATTGAAATGGTCGATGAAATGGTAGACAAGGTGAAAATCATTCATAAACACATCAAGGCATCCCAAAGTTAACGAAATATATATGATGAAAATTGTTTAAGAGACATGGAGTTTAAGGTTGGATATAAGGTATTCCTCCTCAGATATCTATGGAACAGGATCATGATATTTTGGAATAAAGGAAAGATAATTCCAATGTACATCGACCCATTGGAGTTTCTTGATCAGGTTGAAGTTGTGGATTATCAACTAGTTCTTCCAAATACCATGTCTCATGTGCACTATGTATTCCACATATTCCACCTAAGAATTTACATACCAGATCCCTCAAATTTTCTGAATTCAGAGGTAGTACAGTTGGAAAATGGTCTTTCTTATGAGGAGTATCCGGTGAAGATCTTGGACTACAGAGAAAAGTTTATATGCAACAAGACTACTCACCTGGTCAAAGTACTACATGAGAACCATAAGTATGAAGAGGTAGTATAGGAGCCAGATGAAACAAATAAGGGGAAGTACTGTCACCTAATATCATATTATATGTAAAATGAAATTTGGAGGTTAAAATTTCCAAAAGGGGGAAGAATGTAACAACCCAAACTTTTATCAATGGATTTTTTTTTCCTTCTTGTAATTATATTATACAGTATAAAACACAAACATATCATATAGATCCCAATAAAAATATTATTCAATGAATTAAGAATGAAATTAGTGGTATTCATAGATATTAAGGAACCTATACCAATGAAAGAGTAACCTAACATTTGGAATAGTAATGTGATCATTGTGAATAGTAATTTGGCCAATAGAATAGTAACCTCACATAAGAAATTATAAATAAATTTTTTTCATCTTATAAATGGAAATATGATATAATTATATCATACAATATGTTAATAAATATTTTAAAAATGATAAATTAATATTTTGTATTCTTATTATTATAATATCGTTTTATGGTACCTTTACTATATTTTCAACGTGTCATAAAATCAATCATAATTTTAAAATCCGTATTTTTCGAGTAAATGACAATTTTAATTAAAAATTAAATTTCTCATATTTAGAAACTTATTTTCATAAAATGGAGTTAATTTATGAATTATAAATGTAAAAAAAAAATATTGGGGTAATTGTTTTTATTTTTCTAAAATAGTTTAATTTTTTGTGAATAGTGAAATACAGTGATGTACAGTATTTAACAAATACATGAATTATTGAGTCATAAATGATTTATGGATGTTGTAAGCCCATAATATTGAACTCTACTTAATTATTTAATATATTTATTGATAATTTTCAAACTATTCGTATTATAGATCCTAAATATTAAACTAATGAATAAAATAATCAAAAAACACCTCCTCTCCTCCCCTATAAATATCACCCCTCACTACCAATTCTACTCACACCATAAAAGATTTGATGATTGTCCAAATTATTCCTAATAATCTTCCCAATCCTATCCCCTTTGTCTAGGATAATTTTTCCTGAACAAAATACCAAACCTAATTTACCTAAGGTGGTTCTCAAGGAGAATAATTCAAGAGGAAAAATCTTCTTTCTTTTTCTTTTAATTTCCTTTCAATTTTTATTATTTTCTTATTCTCTAATAACCTCACCTTATACAAGAAGAATTATAACTATATTATCATATATATAATGTAATTTAATTATGTTAATTGAATAATATGTCATCAAACCTCTTCTATACTCCCTTTTATTCTAAAAATTAAAATATCATCTGTGTGGTGTTGATTTATCATCTTCAAATACGATAAGTTTTCATTTTCATTTACCGCCTAAACGGATGGTCGTAAAAACATTATAATGGTTGAAATAGATTTAATTTTTTTTATAATTTTTTGTGTTCCAAAACTAACATATACACATAATATTAAATAATAAAACCAAACAAGTTTGTGATGATCAAAAAACAACCAAACATATCTAAAAAATCATCTTTAATGTTTTATATAATGAATAACCAACATATCTAGAAGAAATATATATATATATATAATACCATTTAAAAATATATAATTTCATTAATAACTTATAATTCAGGATAATTATTCTCATTTTATATGATCTACCACACATGTGAACCGACCAAGAAAACTAAGAAAACGAACACCCTCGAACGAAGAAATTGAAAAATATAACTCATTAAATGTCCATAAACAATGTTAAAAAACTTATAATGAATAAAATAAATGTGAAATAGGATATTGATTTAGTTATTAATGAATATAATATTATTATCTGGGATATTAAAGTTAATAAAGCATCCAGACCTAAGGTAATGGGATTATCAAACCCAATTTCCTTTCTTTGGTTTATTCCTCTTCCATGCCAAATTTCACTTTGAATGTTATTTAATATTCATAAAATAAAATTTATTTTTTATTAACTTTTATTTTCTAGTATATACATGTTTATAATTTTATTTTATGACAAATAAAATGAATTTTCCAAAATAACCCTTCTTTCTAAAAAAAAAGTCTTTTACTTTCCTTGAGATCGATTCTTATTCACTCAAGACTGATGATTATTATAACAAGTAAGTTATTGAATTTTTATTTTGGGAACACCAATCATTATTCATGAATGTATTATTTAATAAATTATCATAAAAATCATTACTTTCTATAAGTTATTTTATGCCCATGATTGATATACGCTCTATGTTGCAAGCATGATTATGTAAATGGTATGATGTGACGAGTGCACCTGAAATTATATATTTCTCCAATGAATTGGGTAATGTGATGTATTTCATGAGATAATAATCAATATCCATGTACATGATTCTTGATTTGTTCATAATGATGATGTTATGATTATTCACATATGTTATGCAGAACATGATGTTAGCGTTGTTCAAAACTATGTGTGGTATGACCACTAAGACATGATGTTTCATTTTTATGAATTTTCATATTACATTACTTTTTATAATGATTCATATCATTATTATAATGATTCATATCATTATTATAATGATAATATTATGCTTATATTATGATTAAGGTGATTATGCTCACCCATGTTATATTGATTCATGTCCTTATCTATCCTCTTATTAGGCTTTTAGCTCAACCCTTTCTTTGATGTATATTCCCAAGTGATTACTTATAATAAGGAGTAAAAGGAGGAAACTAAGAAGATAGAGAAGAATTAATTAATTAATGTTTATGTTTTATTATGTATATTTCTTATATGGACCTAATTTAACCAAGGCACTAAACCATTAATCCTTGTTTTGTATTGTTTTTATGTTTTTTATCTCTAAAATGATGCAATAGTCATTTAAGAAAAGTGGGAATGCTATATTATTGGTGCCAAAAAAGTGATTAAAAAATACATATTTGTTAGGACTAAAGATTTATCACTTCTTTTTCAGCACTGATAAATATGCGGCATTATCAGCTCTAAAAAGTACTAGTAAAATGAACCTTTATCAATGCTAAAACATTAGTGTTGATAAGGGATTGATAACTATAATTATAAATATTTTTTTAAAACTATTTATATAATTATATATTTTTTATTATAATTTTATAATTATTTAAATATATAATTATTATTTATAATTATGTTAATAAATTTTAAAAGAATTATATGTTTTATATATATTTATGAATATAAAATTTTATAACTATATTAAATATTCATTTATAAATATATTTATAATTATTTATTTATAATTATAAATATAATTATATAATTATATATATATTTATTTAATACAAATATATAAATATAAATATAGTAATTATATTCATTATTTAAATATATTTATTTAAATTTTATAATTATAAATATATTTATAGAATTATATATATTTAATAAATATTTGTAAATATAAATATATTCATTATTAAAATATATAATTAATTATTTATAAATATATGAATAATACTTTTACAAAAGAAAATATTTATATAATTATATATTCACACATATATATATATATCCCTAAGGGTGTAGCTCACTGGTAGCTGCCCTTGGAGTCTTATCGAGGTCTTGAGTTCAAGTCTCGCCGAGTACATCCATGCATTGTATGTTATCTTTATTTCTTTGTAATGTAGCTCCGTTCCCTAAATAAACCAAGGCTTTGACCTCAACATATATGTATATATATATAGATATATATATAAATTTCAATATAAATTTAGTTTATTCATTTTTTAAATAAATTTAATATGATTTTATAATTATTTAAATATATATAATTATTTATATATAGTTATATAAAATAATTAAAAAATAATATTTCTTTATGTATAATATTTATAAATTTGTAAATTTATAAATATAGTAAATATACATTTATAAATGTATTTATTTATAAATATTTATTTTCAAATATATTTTTACCATTATTAATGAATATACAATCTTATATACATGGATTTTAAAAATGAGTGAAATTGAATAATTAAAAATTAGCATACTTTAAAAATATTGAAAAAATGGATAAGTTTTATTAAATAGCTATAACATTTTTAAAAAATATGGATATATATATATATATTTATATATTTATGTAACGAGGAAAACATATTGAAAATACTAAAACATAATAATTTAATATATATATATATAAATAAATAATAGAAAATGATTAAATTTTAAAATAAAATAAAGAATAAAAAACAAAAAAATATTTAAAATGAATACCTAACCATAATAATATTAAAACAATAAACAAAATTGACTGATTAAAACATAATATATTAAATGTATCATGTTATAATGAAATTATAAAATATACTAAAATTTTAATAAATTACAAAAATATTAGTTGTATGTGTTTCTATCTAAGATTTCATTAATTTCATAAATATTTTGGTGTGTTCATTTTATATAAAAATGTATTAATTACGTACATGTTTGTGAAATCAATATAACATGCATTTAATATATATTAAATTGAAAAATCTAACAACATTAAAAATGAATAAGACATTAATATATTTTTAATTATAACATTTTATTCACTTTATATATATTTATATATAATATTTATTATTTGTTACTATTTATAATTTATATAAATATATATATATAATATACTTTTTTATTTTTATTAATAATTGTTTCATTAATAAATTTTTAAATAATTTTGCAGTTTATTCATTCTTAATTTCTTGTCAAATTATTGCAATTTGATCCTTTTTTATTTTTTTGGTTTAATTATTACATTTTTATATATCTATATTTAATATAAAATATTTATTAATAATTATAATATATATATATATGAGTGTCTATATTAAATTTATTTATTTTTTCAATAATTAATTAATTAATAAAATGTATAATATTTTTCTTAATTTACCATTTTTAATTTTTAATTATTTATTTCATTTTATTGATTTTACATATATTCAAATTTAATATATACTATTTATTAAATTTTATAATTTATATGTATGCATATTCAATTTATTCATTTTTATCAATAATTATTTAATTAATAAAATTGTTAATATTTCATTTAATTTTTACTTGTTTAATTATATCATTTTATTTAAGACTTTTATCAGTTCTAAAATGTACTGATAAAGTATACCATTTATCAGCACTAAAAAATAAATCATTGATAAGGGGTACCCTTTATCAGTGTTGAATAAAAACAATGATAAAGTTACCATTTATTAGTGCTAAGAAAATACAGATAAAGGGTACCTTTTATTAGTGATTTTTTTAGCATTGATAAAAGGTAGCCTTTATTAAAATTTGTTTTAGCACTGATAAATATGAACTTTATTAGTAATATTTAGTAGCACTGATAAAGGCCAACACTATTAAAGGCTTGTTTTTTAGTAGTGTCAATTCATTCCATGAATTACATCAAATTATTCAAAAGGAAGTTTCACAAGGTTTGTTAGGAAGTTCACCCATAAAATATGGACAATGAAGGTGTTGTATATTTTTTATGTAATAATAAACTCATTTTTCATCTTCATTGATAACTCAACTACCATTTTTTGAGGTTTTTCTTGTATAAAGGAAGTCATCCCAGGCCTGAAGTAGGTATAAAGGTCATTATACCAAACCAAACATCTTATGAATGTCTTGGTGGGTAGCCTTGACATAAGATTTTCTATGCTTCTGTGTATATCACAAATCTATTTCTTATTCCAATGTTAAGATCTCATGGATTATTTTCATTGATTTCTTTATGATTAATGTTTTATGAACTATCATGATTTATTCCATGACACGAGCTTATAATCGATAATATAAAGGGTATGGTTTCCAAATGTTATTATCATGTTCTTATACCCTTATGCTCATGTTATTCTTACACAATCATTAATATCTACCTTATTTAACCTTACATAGAATCTGAGATCACCATTTATTATGTTTTATTTCATGAGGTAATGAAGAAATGTATTAAGTATGACATGTCTAATAAGGTTTCTAGTTATGAATAACTTTGTGTGAGATGATGTAGCTTACTTACGAACTAGTCATTTATGTGTCAGCGTTTGCAAAGGAACTTGACCTATAAGATTTTGGTGTGGAACATTATGTTATATAATTAATATTCATCTATTACTATGTGATATCTATATATGAAAAGTGTGGGTATTTTTATTTTGTATTAGATAAAGTTTTAGTTAGCCATTAGAAACTCAGACGAGAAAACTTTAGTGAGAACTATAAAGATTTTTATACGTATAGGAAAATTTCCTAGAATTTTTGTGAAGGATAAAGTAAGTGGTTTCCTAAAATTTCATCCCTTTATAGATACTACAAGTATATGTGACTCTAGGATTGTTTTACCTAGGGGTAATAAATCTAAAATGGGGGCACTGAGATTTGACTTGATCTACACCTAGTGGACAATAATATGCCTTGTTGCACACCAAGTTTTACACTTCATGGGGATATATTTTGTACATTCACAAACTCTTTATGAACCATATTTAATGATTTAAATAATGACCATAAATTACCTAGGTTAAGCATGATCTGTCATAGAATGAAATTGAAGGTGTATTGATTTTGAAAATTTTATAAGTGATCTTTCAACATTATGTAGCTTCCCACTATGATTAGTATTGTTTAGACTATGGTTTTTTAGTTGATCGATGGAACCCTACAGAATCGTGTTAATGTTGAATGCGATGGATAATACACTGATTTTCTGCCAAGGAAACCAAATATTATATGATATGGAATAAAAAATCATGTTTCTATACTCACACATTTTTCTCAAGATATGAATCATGATGAAATTCCAAAAGAGAAAAGTAGGGGACATCGTTCAATTGAGTCCTTCATGTGGCAATTTCCACCTTCTTATAGTGGATCTGTTGATCCAGTAGTTGTTGACCATTGAATTAGCACCATCAAAAAGATATTTTTCATTCCCCAGTGTGTAGAGAATGAGAATGTCATTTTTTTAGTCGATCATTTTTAAGGTGAAGTGGATCAATGTAACATCCTGAACCATCTCACCACTAAGATGGTGGACAGACTAGTTGGTCACATGGCCTCAAACATGCCTGCCTGTACTCCAAAGACCACCGACAAGCAGTGAGGGTCTAAGGAGATGATAGTGGGGAGACTATACCCTCATAATAGAGTAGCATAACATTATAATAGATAATAATAAGAGGAAACATATGAAGTAGTAATAAAAGTATGACAGAGTAGAAGAAGAATAATAATAATCAACTAAATAATAAAAGAGATGGCCAATGCTAATATACAATAGATTGATGCATGTTCTGATGATGATAAAAAATATAAAACAATAGACGTAAAACATGTTTCAAGATACCATACAATATAAACTAAATAAATAAAGGAAAATATCCAAGGGTGATATCCACGAGAATCCAATGTTCTAGATCAGTTCTCTGCTCCTAACTCCCAGAAACTAGAAAATATTCACAAGAAAGTGTCCATGATCTTGTTAATAAGAGGTCTACTTGGGTACCCCTGTGCAATGGAATCTTGACTAGGGTGTAGGATATAAATCCTAGTAGGTTACGGCCCATTGTGTCTAATGCTGAATCTAGAAAGTGAACATAATTTAAATTAGTGTTCAGGTAATATGAATAATAAAAAAACTAAAATATATAAAGAACAGGTTGCTCAGGTTCCTAAAGGACACCTGGCAGCTCTAACTACTTCGGCTCACAGCCAGAATAAATTTTTGACTAGAAAAAATATATAAATATATAAATATATATTAATAATTATATATATACTATAGATATCTATCACATTCACAAGGATGAACCAAGCACATATGGACGTAAGTGGCCATATACCTGGAATACTAGGTTTTTCCTAGATCATACATAATTCAGTCATCCATAACTAGACTAAATGAGCACATATGCTTGAGAAATTGTTTTAATTCCCTACATCCCAATATATTGCGAGATTTCTGCATGAAACTCAAGATTGTGAGTGATCCATCATGTCAACACTCTAAACAATGAGTGTGGCCCCTCATCCTAATGTTTTATATAGTACCAATGGTGTGAGATACCATGACTCAACACTCAATTCAAGGTAGCATGATTTTACTCCATTCTCAACAGATCCATTTCCATTGTTCTACATCCCATCCAAGGTGTAATCATATAATAATAATGATAACTAGAGCAATGAGGCATTACCTATCATGCTCTAAATTTATTAAGCCATTATATCAAAGTACAAAAATTATAAAACATAATATAATCTGTTTAATATAATCAAGATCCGTGGTCATACCACCTAAATAAATTTCATTAAACCATTTAATTCATTAAAGTAACGAAAAACATTATGAAGAATTCCATTCAACATAAACAAGACAACATTTAAAACATTTAATTCAATCAAATAAGGATATCCATTATGTTAAGACATTAAATTTATATAAAAAAACTCATTTTTAGAAACAACCATCATGAATAAACTAATTTTAACTAACACATGCAACTAAAAATAATAAATCATAGAAATTCCTTTAACAGGGATCAAGATGGTACTTATAAGGTAACATGGCATCATTAGGAAACTACCTATGTGGGAAATCCCATTCATTAAGCAAGCCAAGCCCTTAGAAAAAGCTTGGTCCATTAGTTATGTATATAGAATAAGGGAAACTTCCTTTAACAACATCATTAAGGTCCATGTTCTATACTTTCGACATAAAAATCCATAACAAATTCATAGGGAAATCACCAATTCAAATATGCCAAGAAATATTCAATTCACTAATTATCTCTTTGTAATTTTGAAGATGGTGCACTGCATATGAGGGTTTTTATTATAATACATGGCATTTTTTAACAATAATTCATTTAATTATAACTAAAAATCACATCTAAATTTACTAGAAGAATTATTTTAGAGAGTTATCATTCATGAAAATTCAATACAAGGTTCTACATGGCACTTAGGAGGTTCCATTATCAATTAACAAGGTTCTACATAGGGAAATTCCATTTATCACCTAACCCGAAATCTTAGAAGGCTTTTCTAGAATTTAATTCATTTAATTAAAAAGGTCTAATTTAATCTAGAACACCCATGGGGTGTATGTGATCATCGTTAGCTTCTTCTATTAACCAAATAATGCACAATGAGTGCAATACCTGGTGCATAGAAAAATTAAATATGAAGAAACCAATATTAAGGAAACACATGAAAATGAATGGAGTGTGGAACAATGATTCCATTTATAAAATTATGGGAAAATTAAGGAAAATTTCATAGACCACCTACCTTATCCTTGGGACACTTCACTCATCCTATATCAAGGTCTGAATTGGCCTGGTTTGGATGAAATCTATGAAATGGACATTCACCCTAAAAATAAGGAAAATGAACATTAACCTTTATTACATTGTTGATAGAATATTAAACAAAAAAAGGTGAAAAATGAATTTAGAGTTTACCAATGCAGATCCATAGAGACTGAAGATTATTGATTCCAATAATGGATATAATAAATACATCAAAGCCTATAATAGTCTTGGAGAAACCCATAGAGGAAGAGGATATGGCTTCACACATTAGAGGAGGATGAATAAAATAGAAAAGAAAATGTGAAATTTCATTAAGGTCATGCTTGTAATTTCACCCTAAAAACTGTGTCCTATGTTTTGGCCGCACTGTTTGGCCAAATCGTGTTCCAACTATACAGTACCCATTACCAAAGGAACCCACCTCCCATGATTGTCCCACATGGTTTCTCTAATCTTGCACCAACCCTGCGATGAATAATGAGAGCATACATAGGAAATTGGAACTAATTATGCGAGCTAGGTGCATGGTTTTTTAAAACCATGTACAACCTGTGCACCTCACATCCAGTCCTCTCCATAAGGAACATAGTTTCATACTAGAGGCCACATAGTTTCAACAATACATGCACCCTATTCAGATAAAAAAAACATGATATTTCTGAGTCCAATGCTCCCAAAATGCAATGATACACTTGAGGGACCCCTATGGCCATTACCCAAGTCTAAAAACAACTCTTTGAAGTGTTTTGACATTAAGAATTACTTTATAAAGCTTAGTTAAAAGAAAATCCACTATAGTAAATGCCAAATTTAAAATTCCCTCATAATTTTACCTCGGCTCAAAAACATGGGTCATCAAAACCTCCTCTCCATAGAACATATCATCCCTGAGAAGCCTTCATGTACAATGAAAACATCACCTGACCTATGAGGATTGTGAAGTCTCATTAAAATGATTGTGTTACATTTCCAAATTCCAAACACACTTGAATACATCACCTTAACCTTACGAAACTTAGGCCACCAAGACCTGATCTAACACTTGTTTCTGACTAAAACATCGAAAGGTTACCTACCCAAGACTTTTTAGCTAGAGGCATGATCACATTGTCATTATTTAAACATTTGAATAGTGGTTCTCCCCAAAAAGGGTTTAACTTAATAAGGGGTCAATTCTGAACCATGAAACCTACACCATCATAATTTCCTTACAAATCATGCTTATAATATTTCTAACATTGCTCTTGGAATAATTTCAAAATATAAAAATAGTCGATTCTCCATCGACCTCATTAGACTATGTCAATTTCAATTTACTTGGAAACTTTGACTGACACATAATGCACTCATATGTACATTACAATGTGCTAGAAATGGTTCCACCAACCATACAAATCAAACAATAAGGATAACAATTCAAAACACATTGATCTGACTATTCTAAAAAATGCTATACTCAGATGACTCATGTATAACAAGTTAAACCACAATGCTTTCCTCATAGAAATATTGTAATCACCATGAGCACATTCATTAAAGCTCATACCTAACTTCTGGTGACATTCCATGGTCAAACCCTCACCTACCCATTTAAGTACTCATGAATCAACACAAACATGGGTGTAAACTAGATCTAAACCACTGTAATCCTTACACTTTAAACATTACCTGTTGTCCTGATAAAAAGTCTAAGATAAACTCAAATTTATCAAAATAGACTCCATGGAACTAACTCAATATAGTCCATAGTCCATTCTTACAAGAGAGACCTTGGTACAAGGTGAAGACATCCACGTCAGATCATTGATTGATCCCAGAGTAAAATCCTCCTAGAGGCCAAGCCAAAGAAAAGTGTTTAGTGTCCAAGAGTTCACCCAAGCCATTCAAACATGAGAACCTATTTATCACTCAGGACTAACCAAGACTCAAAGGAAACCACACATTTAGTGTGCAACTCATATGGAAACAACCTCTCTAGCCCAACAGATTTAAAACTATTACACAACATAAGCCCAACGCTCTCTCTATGCATCAAGGACAATGTCAAGATAGGGGGAATTACCATATCTTAAATATGATTTCACTAAGAGGGAAACCAAATTAAGAATAGTCGACCCACTACTGGTTGACCCCTTGAAAGGAGCTCGACTTCACCTGCTGATGCATCTTCAACTGAACCATGATGCCTTTATCACCTGAGGCATTCTGTGATCGCTCAAGCTTTAAAAATTATGTACATTCAAAACCAACATTTTTTATCAGTGGTTGCATACATAGCCTACTACATCAATGTCATGATACTGAGAAAGCACTGACACTATTTGAAACATTCAAGCCACAAGGGAACTTAAGAAAGACTGACCATTTCCAAATGGTCCTATATAGTTGTTTCCCTTCTACCATGATAGACATATTTACCATAACTTACATGACACTCCCCACCCATGGAGTGTCCTCTTCATCTAAAGAGGAGATATTCTAGCCACTCACAAGTGTACTTGGTCTTATTTACCTTAAACATACACATAAATAATTTGGATTAAAAACCAAAATAAAACTAACCAGTATTTCAAAACACTTGAGTCTCATAGAAATCATCCTGAGCATTGATACAAGATAATTTCCTTAACTCTCATGCCACTCTATAATAGAGATGACTTATGAATGCACTCCACAGCCCGAGGCTCAACAATTTCACTTAACATAATCGATTCTTGGTATCATTTAGCAACTTGATGGGAATCATATATATCAATTCATAATACCCTGAGATCCATAAGAAAAATGGAACATCAATGATATAATCCATAGTTTTCCTTCCCTATGTTATAAAATATCTAATGCTCTATGTAGAAAACAAGATCAAAGTTCTTATGTCTCATATGATGGTAAAATTGGCTGACAACCTCTTGGGTTAAAGATGGAAAAAGGAATAGGCTCAAGAGACCTACGAAGTAGTTGATCATGACCTAATCATGTCTAACCTACTAAAACTGAGAATTATGTGATCCTCACACCCATAACATGGGATAGGGATACCAAAACCACTAATCCGAACAAGGGTTTTATTTATAAGATAGAGGTCATACTAGGGACAACGTCACCCAAATGTCACCAACGTTAGAAGGATCACAAAATTTTTCAGGGCCTTTAACCTTTAAGGCTTCTACCTTCCTTGGGTTATCCCCTCAAAAAATCATATGCACTGACACAATAACTATTTCATGCAAAAAAAGATTCACTAGGACCAACATCCCATCATTTAATCCTTTTTTAAAAGAAAAAAGAGGCCTATGTAAAAGGCTCATGTTTCAATTTTAATAAAACTCAAGAGATAGCTTAGTCCACCCTTACATGAGGGTTTAAATGGACACCATCTAGGGTTCCATTTCAAGTCATTGCCTTAATTTACATCAACTTATAAATTATTAAATTATTAAAAAAACATCAAGTTATACAATAAATTCTTATCAATATTCCTTCTTTAAACATAAAACAAATATTCACATCTTTTCATAAATTGAAAATTTCAAATAATTTTCTTTTAATAGATAATGAGACCTTCGAAGGTCTTGATAAGCTAACCTGGGTTCATTACAAAGCAACCAAATAGTAGTTTCTTAATTTTAAAACATTTAGAAACACCCATAGTGGGTTATCTTATAAGAAACATTCCCCAACTAACCTAATTGGGTTTATTTGTGCAGTTAAGAATTTAATCACTCATTCTCCATGCTCACGTTATAGATTCATAAGCCTATTAAGAGGAAACAAAAACATTTCAGATCAAAATTAAAAATAATTTACATTTATAACAATTTAAAATAATACCATGGTCATATATCATGATTCAGTGATATGGGTTTCTAACTACCAATCTGTAAATCACCCATACACATTACAGTTTTGAATTTATCTCACATTGATCAAAATGATTCCATTATAACATTTGAACTTTGGAAACTTTTAATTTTAACAATATTATCTATATATGTATATACCAGGACCAAAATATGATTCAAGTAAATGATTTACCTTTCCCCAATTATAAGGCACCCATACTCCTGGCAACTGAAGACTGACTCTGATTTAGTAAAAACCAATTAGATTTTAAAATTCAAACTCATGTAGCCTTTTTATTTTGAAAAAAATATTTAACAAAGTGTAAAGCTCGAGGATGGTTCGAGTACATGAGTTACAATTTTTAATTATAAGGTTCCCATACACCTTAAAAATTAAAATTGGCTCCTAATTACTCACAACCTATATATTTATCCCATGAAACAATTTATATGTTTGAATCATAAGTTAGCATGTTATTAAATGAAGTAAACATATAGAAAAATTCCATGAATCAAAGAAGCAATGATACATAGTAAATAAATACTAAATAAATAGGCAGCATGGAAAAAAATAAAATGATCTTTTTATAAAAGAAGGAATGATAAAGAAAACAAAAGCATGGAACAACACTCAAGTAATAATATAAAAATCAATAGGCAATCTACAAATGCAACTACATGGCTTAGAATATGCATGAAATTTGAATTTCTATGTGCCTATAATGATAGATGCCATTCTTGATCCTTTTCATACCATACTAAGGTTAAAATACCATGAATTCCATAAATCAATAAGTAGTGTAAATTACACCTATCATTCTAGGTGAAATCATAATAAAATATAATACAAATCAACACGAACAACAATCCCAACCCTGAAAACTTAAACATTTCACCGTGGGTAGGGTGATCAGTCCCAATCATAGCTATTTTCCAAGCACTGACACATTCTTAATCTAATCTGTACCAATTCCCAACATAGAAATATAAAGGAATAAAAAACCATTGATACCACTTTGTAACATCCTGAACCGACTCACCATAAATACGGTGGTTGGGCCAATGGGTCACATGGCCTCAAGCTTACCTCCCTATAAGCTAGAGGTTTTTTACTAGAAGTATGGGCATCAGGAGGTTATAGTGGGGAGATTATACCCTCACACCAGAGTAGCAAAATAGTATAACATATGATAATAAAAGACAACAATAGAAAAAGTAATAAAATAATGAAAGAGGAGTGGATGAATAATAATAATCAAATAAATAATAAAAGGGATAGACAAAACCAATATATAATAGATGCATGCATTTTATGATGATGATACAGAATCTAAAATAATAAACATATAATATGATACAAGATAATGTATAGTAAAAAATAAATAAAGAAAATAAAATACCCAAGGGTGATCTATTTGAGAATCCCAATATCAAACTTGATCCTCTACTCCTAACTCCATGTTATTGGAAAATATCCACAAGAAAGAGTCTAGAGTTCTATAGACAAGAGGTCTACATGGGTAACCCATCACAATAATGGCTCGAGCAGGGTGTGAGATATGAATCCCAGTAGGTTACCACCCATGGTGTTGATATCTAAATCCATTACATTAACATAAAGTAAAGCAGTGTGAAAGTAATAGGAATAATAAATAGGACTAAGATAAATAAACAACAACCCACAATGGTTCCTAAAGGAAACCATGCAGCTCTAACTTCTTTGGATCATGGCAAAAATAGATGCTTGGAAAATAACTATATATATATTAATAATTATATATATAGTTTAGATATATAACACATCCACATATATGATCCAATTATGCATGGAAGAAAGTGGATATATACCTAGAATTATAGGTTCTGACTGGACCAGTTGTAACTCATTTATCCATAACGAGTCTAAATGATCCTATAAGCTCAAGCAATAGGGTAAATTCCAAACATATAAATAAAGTGTCAGATTCCATGCATGACACTCGAGATGGTGAGTGAGAGATCATGTAAACACTTTAAACCCAGAGCGTGGTTCCTCAATCTAACTTTCTACATAGTATCAATGGTGCAAGATGCCATGACTCAACCCATGATGTATGGGAGTGAGATTTTCTGTCTTGCTCAAAAAAAACCCTTTAATATCATTATATATCCCATTCAAGGTGTAATAATGTAGAAATAATGATAACTAGAGCCATGATGCACTAACTATCATGATCTATATTTATTAAGCCATTATATCAAGGCAAAAAAATTATAACAATTCTTATAAGCTGTTTAGTATAATCAACAGGTGTGGTAATACAACCCAAATCAGTTTCATTAATTAAAACATTTAATTCATTCAAGGCATGAATGATATCCCAAATCATGCCATTCAATATAAACAATTCATAACATTTAAAACATATAAAAATATCAAAAAAGTTAATCCATCATGTTAATCCATTCCATTTATATTGAACAATGCATTTTAAGAAACAACCATCATGAATAAAATAATTTAATGTAACAAAATAAATTAAATATAAGTATGCATATCCATTACATTAAAAAGGACCAAGGTGGTACATATAAGGTACCATGATCTAATTGGTAAATTTTCTATCTAGGAAATCCCATTCATTATGAAATCCAAGCCCATAGAAGGAGCTTGGAATATTTTTCATGTATATAAAATGTGGTAAATTTCACTTAACAACATCATTGAGGTCCATGTCCTAAACATTCCATGTAAAAATACAAAAAAAAAACATATAGAAATCACTAATTAAAATATTCCAAGAATGATACAATTCACTAATTACCACATTATAATTTTGAAGACACTGTAACTCATGCAATGGGTTTTAGTATAAAACATGACATCGTTTAACAAACAATTCATTTAGTTATAACTAAACATCACATATAAATTCTATAAAATAATCATTTTAGATAATTACCATGCATTACAATTCAATAAAAGGTTCTACATGGAACTTAGGAGGTTCCATTATCAATTGAACAAAGGCCTACATGGGGAAATTCCATTTATAGCATAAGACAATCACATAAAATTCATTCCAGGAAATTAGTTCATTTAATTAGAAATTTCAAATTTCAACTGTCACACCCATGGGGTGTTTTTTATCCATGTTAGCTTCCTCTATTCACCTAATAATGTTCAATGGGTGAAATGCCTGGTTTTTAGATTAATTTTATATGAAGAAACCAATTTTAAGGCAACATGAGGCAAAGGTCGGCATGCGGTGCAATGGTGCCATTTATAAAATGATGGAAAAATTAAGGTAATGTCATAGACCACCTACCTTAGACTTATAATGCTTCACCCATAAAATCTCAAGGTTTTATTTGATCTTATTTTGAAGAAATCTATGAAATGGAAATACACCCTAAAAATAGGTGAAATAAGCTTTCATCTCGATAACTTTGTAGACAGAAGATTAAACAAATAATAGTTAAAAAGGAATCAAGAGTTTATTAACACATATTTATAGAGACCAACAGTTCTTGATTTTGATGATGGATGGATGAGATACATAAAATCCTAGAATAGGATTAAAGGAACCTATAGATGAACAGTAGAGGGTTACACACATTGGTAGAAGTGGAAGAAAACAGAAATGAAAACATAAAGTCCCATTAATGGAAAAATTGTAATTTTACCCAAAATACTAGGTCTTGCGGTTGTCCTGCATGGTTAATCTAATTGTGCCCAATAGCACAATGAATAATGAGAGAATACTGCCCAAATTGGCATTAATTGTGTAGGATAAGTGCACAGTTTGGGAAATACATTCATAGCTCATGCACCTCACATCTTCTCCTCTCCATAAGGAGCATGGTTTCCTATAGGGGACCACATGGTTTTAGGCAAACCATGTGCCCTGTTCAGAGCACCCAAACTTGATATTTTTAGGCTTGAAACTCCCAAAACGTAATGAGATACTCTAGGGAATTTTATTTCCTTTAACCAAGTAGAAAACAACACTTTTATGTGTCCAAACACTCATAATAGGTTTTAAAGATCGGTTCAATGAATGAAGCATCTAATAAACACCAAAAATTAGATTCCATTGGAATTTTACCTTTGATAAAAAACCCTTGTCATCATAATCAATGGGGGAAACTTATCAAGAATATGAGGATAGATGTATTGATTAAATCGATGGAGTGTAATGAATTCAAGATTCTATCATTTAATAAGTAATTTCCTTATATTATACATATGAAAGGGGGAAGGATTTCTTGAAGATAAAATATAAGGATGATGAATTTTTTAGTATCTATGAGGAAACTTTTATAAGACATGTAAGGTATTATTTTGTTATTATCATCAAACCTGAAAGTAAGGTTGATTAATTCTTCATTATCTTAAAACCAAGTATCAAAAGTGTTTTATCCATAATGGAATTTAGTATCTATGAAGAAATCATATGTTTTACTATTAGGGTGGAAATTGATGCTAGAATTACCCGTCAATTTCATGGTTTTGATAAGAAAAGAAATATGAAATTAAAAGGAAAATTTAAAAACCATGGAGAAAAGAAGACAAGATTTCATTTACGCTTGAATTGAGAAAGAAAACATTAAGGAAATTATTTTAAGTTGACTAATAATTTTTTTATGTGTGCAATGGAATTTCATTGATTATATGAATTAAAAATTAATGGGAAGAAATTAGTTTATGACACTAATGTTCCATTATTGATCCTTCAAACATCCTAGAAAACTTACACTATCATGGAATCTAGAGTTCCCAAAAACCTGAAGACACCCTCAACTTTCTCCAGCCACTCTACATCCTCTAATAGACCTTGATAACTATAGAAAACATGCAATGGTTGAGAATATCTCTACTTTACCACTCCACTATGAGTCTATAGAGGACCAATGACTAGAATAGGATCCTTATAAACCTTTTAAGTCTTTTTGGTTGGCATAATATATATAAAAAAACAAATAAATCAAAACATAACAAATTAACATTTTAAACCAAATACCAATTTCAAAAACCAACACATCACAAAAAAAAATCAACCCCAAATTAGATATCAATAGAAAAAAATCCACCATAATGTGACAAAACAATCCAAGAACCCTCTTTTAAAAAATATATATTTCAAAATTCACCCATTTTGAAATTCAATTCCCACTTTCAAAAATAAAATCATTTTTCACTTCCAAAACCATCCTAGACACAAAGGTCCATTTTACAATCCATCTTACCACTTAAATTTGTATGAGAAAAAATTAATTCCAACACATACACTTTTAAATCCAATGAAACACAACCACTTCCCATTTTAAATAAAAAAAATCCCATTAAAAACAATCCTTCTCCCTTTTAGAACCCATTTTCACTAAAAAAACCCATATCAAAATGAATTTTCCATTAAAAATACTCTCATAATAACCAAGATCAAAACAATGAATCATGAACACCATGATAAATAAAATAGATAGCTCTTGTTAATGTATAACCTGACCACAAAATTTAGAGGATTGTTCACTAATCATGAACAAAAAACTAGAATCATACTAAATTGTGTACTCGGGCTCCACATGGTTCACAATGCTGTGTAAAATCATTATGAATCACCAAATAACTTCCACTACCATTCCCCAAAATACAAAATCTCATCATACTAAAAAAATTCTAACAGCATAAACCCCAAAAAAAATAAAGAGTCAAAACACAACTACCCATGGTGACTCAGGTCTCTTCATGAGTGGTGGTGATCTGGCACTAATCGATGACCTACATTATGAGGCCTAAAAATACTATATATTGTCTATAGAACATCCAAAATAAAAAAGGGATTCTATGAAACCATTTTTAAGGAACCAACCTTGGTCAACATTGAACCGTTCCATAGAGCCGGCTCACGATAAGGACCTAGGTGTGTTTCCAATATTCTTGGGATAAAAACTAGTGATAAGAATAAAGATTAATCAGTTGGGAATGGTTTTGACCATGAACAACATATAAATAAATAAATACATAAAATAATACTAAAATAGAAGTAGAAAACAAATAAAAATATAAATTCCTCAATACGACCCTATAGGTCACCATCAATCACTGAACCAACATCTCTCCATAGAGATTGAGACCCTGATAGAAGAAGAAGCAGAAGTTAAAAACAAATATAGAGCTATAAGAATGAGTATTAAAACACTGTTGGTGATCTCAAATAAACAATTCTATGTCACTTATCTTTAAAAAGAAAACCAATTCATGCTAGTTTGGATATATGAATAAATAAAATAAGGTTTTCTATCCGTTCAAAAATAATTAATATACTAGAGCTTATGAAAACCATTTTTCTCTTTTATATTGAAAGTTTTTTTAATAGGGGGATGAATTTAAAAAAAAAACCCATTTACATATAGTATCATGTTGTGAAGGAATCATTTAATTAGGTGATACAAAATAGTGGAAAGTAATTTTTTTTAATTATTTTATAAATAAAAGGGAAACTGATCATATATCATTTAATAAATTAGTACAACAGAAAAATATGGTCAAATGATAGAAATAACAATGGTACAATCCCTAATTATCTAGGTTATTAGGACCCTGGGATCCTCATTTCTTGTTGATAAATCTATATAGAAGACTTTGATGCATGAGTCACTAGAGAGGTCACAACCAAATCTCTAGTGGTCCTTAAGTCAACATCATTCGATTAATTAGTTTTATAGCATGAAATTTCCTGAGAACCTAGTTCATTTCCCAACTTACCTAAGCGGTGTAATAGTCTATAGAAACCCACCTAAATAACCATGATTACCATATGCTTTATTTTATTTTTAAAAACATGGAAATTCCCCTTTTTCAAACCACATAAAAATTCACTATCATTCAAATAATCCCCCAGTTTTCTATAACAATATTTAGACAAATTCACAGGGAAAAATCCATTTCAAAACCATCTCACACACACCATAACATCTTTTAAAACACGCATAACCCATTCTAAATCATTTATCAAACAAATTTAGTGCTCTTTGGAAACAATTTACTTTATTAAGTCTCTATGGTAATCTAGAAAAAGGGATCAGAAAAAATTTGGAATTTCCAATACATGTGTTTAAAATCATTTGAAACACATGTTAGTATTAAAAATATTAACCTTCATTAGGTAATATTGAAAAAATAATTTAGTAATGGGTGTACATTTCAAAGATTAGAGGAAAACATGAAAAACTATGGAATATCCAATACCAGGAATCACAACAACTTCTCATTGCATAAAAATATGATATAATAATAAAAAATCCTTTAGAAACACAAAATAAATAATTTAATTTAATTTTAAGTCTCAAAAATAGGGAACCTACCTTGAAACATGCATATTTTGACAAACACAATCTGAATCCACTCTTTTAAACTTACACACACATTAATTTATACATTTATATATAAACCTAGAATAAATTTTGATATTGACCTTCCCGTAAGGGAATTTGTACAAAGTTATTATACTCTCTCTCTCTCTCTCTCACACACACACATTACCCATGAATGTTTGTGTAGGTCACCCCCATGAATGGTCATCCAAAAAACACTAGGGAAAAATACCATAAACTCAAAAATCAGAGAAACCCCAAATTAAAATTGAGATAATGAATAATAATGGATGGAACCATACCCAAATTTTAAGATGGAAGAACTTCCTTTAGTAGACAAGGCTAGAACCAACCTTAACCAAGCCCCATGAACAATAAAAATCAAGAATAAAAAAAATAAAATATACAAAATAAGGTTTGGTTTAGGCTAGGCCAAATAACCACAATAGAGGGAAGGGAAACCAAAAATAAAAGAGGAATGAAGGAAGAGGAGGGAATAATAAGGTTATAAATGTTGATTGCACCGAAAATTAGGGAGAATCATGATTGAAAGGAGTGGGAGGGTGAGGTCATGCACATGAGGGAGAGAGGAAAGGGGAATCAACCATTGATAGGGTACATGGTTTTGGATCACATGATCAAGATATGGGAGTGGGTAAGGTAAGTTTTTTTTAATTTTTATTACTAATATTATTATTTTATTTTATTTTCACTCAAAAAAACACCTGGTGGGAAATAACAGTTTTGGAACATGGTTTACCATATCATGCACCAATCATGATTTCGTTATTTGGAACACCAGGTTCCCACATGGGTTGGTCACATGGTATGATAAACCATGTTTTAAACATGAAAAAACATTCTATTATAATTATATATGCATCTGCACAGTCTTAGTACATTTTGGCCAAATGTGTAGCCGAACCATATGATAAGAAAAAATGCCCAAAATTTCCAAAATTTCCAAATTAAAACCAAAACAATGAAAAGAAATATAATTAAATAAATAAAATAAATAATTTTAGGTTAGGGTGTGACATTATCTTCCACTTACTAGCTAGATCATGTCCCAATCGATTTTGTTCTCTAAATTTATTCGATCACATTGGAGTTCTTCACTTCTTACATAGAGGGGTTCATAAAGAGACTTCAGTCTATAAGACTGAAAGCCATTGTTGTAAGAAAATTCCTCAAAATTAAGTTATTGATACTAATAATATTTCCAATACATATAGAAACCTCTCAACATGCCTTCTAGAGTTTGAAAATTCTACTTAGACTGACCATCTTTCTAATGATTATATATAGTATTGAAAATTAACTTATTATCCAAATTCATCTGAAGACTTCTATAAAATATCAAGTTAAACCAAAAATACCAATTAGAGATAATTGATAGTGGTGAACCACTAAATCTTACCACTTTATTATTGTATAACCACACAATTTTTTCAAGAGTGAAATATTATTCAATAGAAATGAAGTATATGTACATTGTAAGTGATTAACTGCAACCTATATTAAATTATTATCTTTAGATGTTTTGGGGAGTTAGATGAAAAAATCCATGGTAATATTTTACCATTTCCACTCTAGTATGGGTAATGGTTGTAAAATTCCCTTATAATTCGGTCTCTTTGCCTTTAATTTTTGACATACCAAGCATAAAAAAACATGCTCTATGATATCTCTCTTTAATACATCCCACCTGAAATACTCTTTCAGATCTCTATACATCTTCATACTTCTAGTATTGTTTCATCTCTCCTAGAATGTGTGTTCTAGTTTGTAATCACTACTTCAGGTCAGTTTTCATTCTATTTATTTATGGAACTAAAAAATCCAACAGTTCGTTATCCAAAGGGACCTAATTTCTAGAAGGTAAAAATTCGTTAGGTTTGGACCCACGATACTTAAGAACATACATTGGTTGAGAGGATGGTAGTTAGTACCCATCACACCATTTTGGGGGGAATTATTTCCTACTTCGAGACTCTCTTATAGATTTGAGATATTTTCATGAATCCTTATTAATTCACTAATTATAACGTATGTTTCCCTTGGAAATTTTAATCAATTATTAGCATGTGTGAAATTATAAATCATTCATATTTATTCAAGGTTCTTCATTAATAGAGATATACATATGTATTCAAGATTCTCCATCAATGGTATCCTCTTATATACTATTTAGAGATTCTTTTAACCATTTTTTTTATGATACTAGTTTTTAATCCACTTAATGGGGAACTCTATAATTTATTATTGTCCTGAGAGATCAAATATTGTTTTGATGTTGGGATCATACCCATAAATGGGATACCTACATATCCTTGTTAAAGGATTCAGAACTCTCATAGTTCGGCTCCACTTAATGGAACACATCATACCTTTTATGGTCGTGTGATAATTACCTAACCATATAGTTTAATGTCATGTGGTAAGGGCATCTAATCATAGGGTTCTTAGTCAAATCTTGGTGTGGGAGTTTTGCCTAAGAATCCAAAGGAACCTGGAAGGGATATGAAATTCCAAGTTGAATTAGACCCTATTGGGAATGTGGCCTAGAAAGAATAGGGTTGATTTAGATTGTTGGGTTTGAACCTCAGGGTGGCTTCCTACGTATCTCAATTGGATGAGAATCAAATCCCACATAGTTCAGGGAGTCTCGAAGGGGTTAATGATCCTTTTAGAGAAATAGGTTAGGGATTACTCCTAAATTGTATTCCCTTGCAATAAGGTCCATAAAATATGTCTTAAATCGTGAAGATTTATGGGGGATTAATTTGGGTTTTATTCTTAAGAAGGATGCTTGGATTAAGGGAATTGAGGTTGGATTCCAAAATAGGATATCCAGTGAACTCGAACCCTAGGCGAAGGCTTCCAACATATCCCAATTATGGTTGGAATCAAAATTATCATAGTTCAAGAAATGGGGGATTGTGAGGATTTTGTGATCATAAAAAATCTCTAAGACCACACAATTCATGCTCAGTGTAAAAAACAATAGGATGTAAAAGATTCAACAAACCACACACTTTATCTTCCGCTGATTGGAGATGGCAGGTCTACATCGAAAGAAGCTGAGGTGATTATGGGTGAGGGTGCATAGTAATGAACCCATCAATGTGAAATGAAATTTAAGGTCATTGGATCTGTCCCGAAAGGCTAGAAGCTTACTCTAGGATGAATGCTATAATAACACTGCTCTTTATTACACACGTAAACAAGGTTTGTTATATAAAAATTCACTTAAGACACCTCTGAGGATCAATAGGTCTAGTGTATTGGTAAAATTAGGTAAATTACATAACATCTTAGAACATAAAACACAACATATTTATTGAAAACTTCTTTTATATGACCACAAAATTCCTTCATACTTAGAATTTCATGGGATAACCTGAGGACATGCATAAGAAAAGGGTGAGATATAAATCCCAGTAAGGAGTAAGAAAGGAATAACATGAAGAATATAGTACATGTTAGGCAATATGAATATCAATGCAGCACAAGAGAAACATGAACATAAAAGAATGATATAGCATAATTATCATAACTTGGAAATGTGGAAACAACATTTAACATGATACTAGCATGAACCAAGGCTCATTGCACATGGATCATGAGTAAACCCTCACTTCAATTGATTTAGAATGAGTAAACCCTAATTTCAATTGAATTATAACAAGTAAACCCTAATTTCACTTGACGTATAATGATACTAATGTTTATCCAATGCGTTGGAGTGATATCAGGGCACAACTCTCTTAATCATTTATTTCATGCATAAGTGTGCCACATGGATCTTATAACATGGATTCAATAAACATCATCAATTATTCCATGATAAAGTAATTTTGAATTAATACATAAAACAATATAATCAATATGTAAATTTTTATAAATTTTAATACCATTGATAGAGAAATGGGCATGGCATTCACTACGTAATAACTTTGGCTTGGAAAATTGTGGTGAAATTTATGCAACATAACGACGTGACATAAGAATTCATAAAAATGTTTGATGAGAGAGAAAGGGGTGTCTCATAATATTTTCATGAAATGGATAGTAAGGGGGTCATATAGATACATTTCCCAATATATTTAATGGAATTTATATTCATAATACAATAGAATTTTTTGAATGTAAATGAGGAGAGGGAAATCCCTTAACTAAAAAATACTATATGTGCTTTAAAAATAATTTAAAAAGTAACAATAATAAAATGAATTTATATTATTTATTCTATAAAAAACTAATGCACACAATCATAATGTTAGGTTATTGTTACATAACCCCTTATAACACTCACATAAGTCCTAAGGGTAAGGTGTACGATGGTGAAAGACTCTTGGGGAGGCTCAGATAACATCGCCCGGGTGGTAATCTCTATTATCTTCCACTTCTGCTATAAGTAGTTCTGTTCAAGATTAACATGTTGAAGATCATCTCGGTCTTGTTCAAGAGTGAAGCCCAGTGATGCTACCTCCATTCAGAGCTCTGAAAAATGGTCATTGTATGGAGAAATTCTGTTGGATGAGGCCATCTCTTACTTTTTCTGAACAAATTTGATTTGTTAAAGACCTATATTTATACTAATCATATGGTCACTGTTCAATGGATATATAAGTAGCGGTAACAATTATTAATTGTATTTTAGAATCCAAAAACATAAAACTAAGGATGTTCACATGTTATATAACCATTTTACATAATAATACATTTAATTATATCAAGAGGAATTTACATTAATAAAATATTGGGTTGTTACAATATTCCCCCCTGAAGAAATTTCACCCTCAAAATTTCTTTTTCACACACTAAAACAGACATGGGTAACTCTACTTCATCACTTCCTATGATTCCTATGTTTCCTCTTGAAACATGTGGCTTCTCCATAACACCTTGACAAGGGAAATTATCTTATTTTGTAGAACTTATTCCCTATAATATAATATCTTCATTATCTTCTCTTCATAGGAGAGGTCATTATTCAATGGTACCACCTCTGGATTGAGTACATGTGATGGTTCATGTATGTGCTTCCTCAATAGTGATAAATGGAATATATCATGTACTTGAGATAGGTTCGGTGGGAGTGCTAGTCGATAGGAAATTGATCCAATGTGATCAAGGATCTAAAAATGGACGATGTAACTTGGAATAAGAATTACCTTTTTCCCAAATGTCATAACCCTCTTCCACAATAATATGAAGAGGAATACCATGTGTCTGACATCAAAATTTAGGTCTCGTCAACGATTATTATCATAGGTATTTTTTCGACTCGATGTATATTTAATGTGATGGTGGATGGTCTTAACCTTCTCCACTATTTCTTTATCCCTTTCTGGACCTAGGAGTTTTCACTCCCCAACTTCATCCCAACATGCTGGTGTTCTACACCTCTCCCCATAAAGGTCTTCATAAGGAGCCATTTGGATGCTTGAGTTGAAACTGTTATTGTAAGAGAACTCAACCAGAGGAAGATGTTGATCGCATCCTCCTTTTAAATACATTGATAATTCTCTCAACTTTTCCTCAAGTATTTAGATAATCCACTCAGATTAGCCATGAGTTTGAGGATGATAAGTCGTATTGAATTTTAGCTCAGTATTCAGAGCATGTTGAAGAATCTTCTAGGACTTAGAGGTGAATCTTGGATCTTGATCGGATACAATAGATTGGGGTACTACCTATAACATTACCACTTCTATGGTATATATCTGTTCCAGTTGATCCAATGATAAATCCTTTCTAATTTCAATGAAGTGTGCAGTCTTTATAAGATGATCCACAACATCCAAGATATCATTGTTTTCATTGTATGTCTTCGGAAGTCTGGTGACTATGTCCATGGTGATGTTCTCCCATTTCCATGATGGTATGGGTAATGGTGGCATCATATCCTTAGACTTCTTCCTCTCAGCCTTCACTTACTAATATTCCAGGCACTTTGATGTATACTCAGTGATCATCATCTTCATGTTGTCCCACCAATAATGCTCTTGGATATCTCGATACATCCTTTTGTTTCCTTGGTGAATGGAGAAATTCTAACTCTGTGCATTATAAAAAAGTTCTTTCTTCAACTTCGGATTTATGGAACACATAGTCTTTTCCCAAATCTCACAATTCCTTCTTCATTAACATTGAACTTCAAAGATTTCCATTTTCTAATAGTTTCCACTTTCTTTTAATTCCCACATTATCCTTTTAAGCATCCTTTATCCTTTCTAAAAGAGACAGTTGAGAAATCATTTGTTAAAGGATTGATGATGTTCTGTTCTTTATGACTCTCATGTCCATCTTCATCAAATCTAAGAAGATTGTATCCTTTTCAATTCTCATCAATGATAGAATCAATGGGTCCTTTTTACAAAGATAATCTACCACTTTGTTTTCTTTTTTGGGGTGGTAATGGATTGAGTAGTCGTAGTCTTTGATCATGTGTTGGATAGATTACTACAGCCAAATCCAGATCACGTGTTGGATAGATTTTCCCATGAACTTTCAATTTACTTGAATCATAGGGAATGAAATTTTCATTTTTCATCAACACACAGCCCAGGCCCTTCTTCGAAGAATCACTAAATACCACAAAACGTTCCCCACTTGTGGGTAGTGTGAGAACGATCACAATGATAATCCACCTTTTATACTCTTTGAATCTATCTTCACATTCATCACTCTAAGAAAACATTACCCCCTTCTGAGTTATCTTGGTAAGAGGGTTGTACAATCGTGATAAATTTCTCACAAATCAGCAATAATATCTATCTAACCCAAGAAATCTACAGGTATCCTTCATCGATGTAGGACTTTCCCATCACTCAATTGCAGTTGTCTTGGAGGGATCTAAATATATCCCATTGCTTGTGATGATATGACTCAATAATGAGACCTCCTTCAACCAGAACTCATACTTTTTGTACATTGTATAGAGATTCTACTTTCGCAAGGTCTCTAGTACAGTGATTAGATTCTCCTCATGCTCATCCTTGGTTTTGGAGTATATTAGAATATCTTCTATAAATACTACCACAAAATTTTTGAGGTAATATCTAAAGACTCTATTCAACAATTCCATGAAGATTACAGGATAATTAGTTAGTCTGAAAGGCATTACTATGAATTCATAGTGCCAATACCTTGTACGAAATTCAAACTTGGGGATATCATCCTTCTTCAACTTTACTTGGTAATATCTCGACCGCAAATCCACCTTAGAGATGTATTGTGCTCTATGTAGTTGATTAAATAAGTCATCAATTCGAGGTAGAGGTTACTTATTCTTTATCTTGATTTTTTTGAGCTCATGATAATCAATGTAATGGTGCATAAACCCATAATTCTTCTAGACAAAGAGGACTAGTGCACCCCATGGAGAAGAACTTTGGATTATAAACCCTTTATCCAGATTCACCTATAGTTGTTTCTTCAGCTCCTCAAGCTCCACAACAGCCATTATTCATAGAGTATTGGATATTAGAAATTCCCCAGGTATATGATCCATTGATAATTCAACATATCTTATAAGAGGAAGACAATATAATTCCTTGGGAAACACTTCATCAAATTACCTCACAATAGGCATGTTCTCAAGGATGGTTTCTTCCTTAGACTCAATCATCTGAGCAAGATACATGTGAAAATTGGGTAGTAATATCCACACTTGAGATGATGGTGCTAAAAAAGATTCATCCTCCTCCTTGAAATTGTACAACATTAGGGGTCGATTCTCCATATAGAGAGTGATTTTCGTCTCACAGAAATTTATGTTGTCTCTATATAGGGAAATCCAATCCATGCCATGAATTGCATTAAATTTCATCAGAGGGAGTATGATGAGGTTCTCCAGGAAGTTCAATCCACAAATTATAACAGGGGAGGATTTATATTCATGGGTTTCAATGTATTCCCAATTTTTTGTTCTCACCGACATCTATATTTCATGATTTTTGGTGGTGTTGTAATTTTTCTACTAAACTTTAGGGATATAAAAGAATGCGTAGAAACAAAATAAAAAAGTGTGCTCACTATTCTTGAATGAATAACTAGAGAACCTATCACCACTTTATTTTCGGAGTTCGCTTCCGCGGTAGTGATGGAAAAAGCTCACCCTTTCTACATTGGAGGTTGTTGGTTGCCTCTGAAAACCATTGTCTTTGATAAATGGTTTTAAAAGTGCCCTGGTTATTTGTAGTTTATGTAATGAGTAATGCATTGAGGGTTGAACGGAGTGTTCCTCTCCTCTGTCACAACAGTGGGTTTTTCTTGTCAGAAGTTAATATCTAGGTGCCCATATCTTCCACACTTAAAACATTTCCTCATCCCCTTTAAGAAATTTCCAGGGTGCTTCTTTCCGCACCTTTGGGAAGTTGGGTGAAGGAAATTCATAGCATTGTTGGATTTATCCATCAGACCATCCGAATTAATGTCCACCTTATGCTTCTTCCACACCTAAAGCATTTCCTTTCCCCTTTAGAAAATTTTTAGGCTGCTTATTTCCGTACCTTTGTTAAGTGGTGTGAAAGAAATTATTAGCACTATTGGATTTATCCACCGGACCATCAGAATTAAAGTCCACCTTATGATTCTTATCCCCATGATACCCCTAAGATTCTTCAATCTCCATTTAAACTTTGAGGCCACATAAGACAATTTCCTCATAGCTCTCGACATCAAAAATCACTAGGGATTTCTATAGTCTAGGTTTTGGCCCACCAAATAAGCATTAAACCTTGAATTCAGGGGTAATGACAATGCCAGAGGCATATCATGCATGTATTGTGAAGTTTTTCTCATACTCCCTAATGGATTCGTCTTATTTTTTCTTGAGTTCAATGAAGTCCATTTCCATCTAAAGTCGGAGGGTGTCAAAAAATATTTATCAAAATATTTTTTTTGGAAATCGTTTAATTCCAACACCTCGATCTCCTCCTCAGGCATAGTATTTTTGATCAATTTCCACCATTGATCAGCTTCACCCTCCATATGATAAGCTACCAAAAGTACCTTCTCTTGTTCAGAACATCGAAGGATGGAGAAGATCTTCTCAATGGAGTTGATCCATTGTACGATGATTGAGGGATCATATGAACCATTAAAAGTAGGAGGCCTTTGTTTCATGAATCTCTTGATTACAGCTTGTTCATTATTTGGGGGGGGTGAACGTTCCTCTTGACCCGTGTTTCTATTCAAAACATGAGTTTTCTAATAGATTATTATGCCAAAGTTTGTGATTACCGTTCCCATTGGATTGAGTATCTCATTAGTAAGTCATCACATTGATCTTCGCATCAATTGTTAGCCGGAGTTATCCTATTACTGGGCATTGTCTAGAATAAAAGGAAAGTTATGGGTAACACATAAAGTGGAATCCAATGTCAAAAATAGATAACTTAAACATTACATTTATTTTCTTAGCTTATCAATGTTATACATGATCTACTTCCCAATATATATTATTAGGGAAATTTGTTTAATTCACTTAATAATGGTTCATAATAAGATTATGAATTTACCAAATAATATTCCTTGGGTGTGTTGTAACCATGACTGCAACAAGGCCCATTTTTGTGCAGCAGTTCCTGCTTGAGTCTAGCTCAAAGTGGTGTTTTCTGGTTTTACCCCAAGATATATTTGTTCCAAAGCCATCTCTAACTGATCGTATCAATAAAGGGATATATTTTATTTATAAACCACTTACTCAATAATCACAAAAAATTTAGGGATGTTTTTATTATACTTAGACTTATCCCTAAGGCTTTCACTAGGGTTTTCTAATCCTAATCCCAAAAATAACTAAACTTATCCTCTGATACCAACTATAACAACCTTGCTATTTATTATGCACTTAAACAAGGTTTATTTCATAAAATTTCACTTAAGTCAACTATGAGGATCAAGAGTTCTAGTGTCTTGGCTAAATTATGAACATTACATAACATCTTAGAACATAAAACACAATATCTTTATTGAAAAATTCTTTTACATGGCCACAACATTCCTTCGTACTTAGCATTGCACGAGATAACCTGAGGAAATGCATAAGAAAAGGGTGATCTATAAAGACCAGAAAGGGAGTAATAAAGTAATAAAATGATGAATATAGTACATGTTAGGAAATAGGAATATCAATGTAGTGAAAGAGAAACATGAACATAATGGCATGATATAGCATAATTATCCTAACTTGGAAATGTGGCAAAAACATTTAACATGATATTAGCATGAACCAAGAATCATTGCACATGTATCATCATTAAACATGATTTATCATTAGTAATATATAATTTCACTTGATTTATCATGATACTAATCTTTTTCCAATGCATTGGAGCGCTATCTGGGCGCACCATTCTTAATCATTTCATTTCATGCATAAGTGCGCCACGTGGATCATATAAAATGGAATCAATAAATATCATCATTTATTCCAAAATAAAAGAATTTTAAATTAATAAATGAAAATCTATAACCAATAAGTTAATTTTCATAATGATTAATACCATTGATAGAGAAATGATCATGGTATTCACTACACAATGACTTTGGCTTGGAAAATCATGGTGCAATTTCGGCAGCATAACGATGTGACATAAGAATTCATAAAAATGGTTAATGAGAGATAAAGGGGTGTATTATCATATATAAATGAAATGGAAAGTAAGTGGGTCATATATATATACATTTACCAACATATGTAATGGAAGTTAAATTCATAATACAAAATAATTTCGTGAATGTAAATGAGGAGAGATAAATCCCTTACGGAATTTCGGTATGGAAACAGGTATACATGGGATAAATTAATGAGAGAGAAAGGGGTATATCATCATTAAAAAATAAGGAGGAAAGTATGGGGGAGTTGAGAAATCATACCCCAAAATTTTTAATTGAAAATAAAAGGGTATAACAATATAAATAAATTTGGACAAAATTGAGAAAGGAAGAAATCCCTTATTGGGAAGTGCGATTCCAAAGGATTGGGAGAGGCTTGATAGGTTCTTATTAGGAGCTTGGGTCATCATGGGAGGATTCTATAAAGAGGAGGGCAGGTTTTGGTCAAGATCCAAATTGTTTGAGTGAAGAGGAATAGGATATTGAGTGGGTTTATATAGGAAAAAAGAGAGAATTCTTTATTATTTAGGTTTTGGACACCACACATTAAACTAATCAATACCACAAACCATACCATGGTTTTTTCCATTGGTTTTTGCAAAAGTGGATTCAGGAAAATGGCCTTAATTATTAAAATATTAGGGTTTCTTATGTGGAGGTGAGTTACACTCTTAAAGAAATCATTTTCAAATGTTAAAACGTTTTATAAGTCTCGGACGGTCCAATAAGGATTTGTAAAATAAATAAATAAAAAAAACATAAAATGACATTATTTTAAAGGTAAAAAAATATATTTTCTGAACATCCCATTTATAGTATTTTATTAAATCACTATTTGGTTATTGCGATGTCATAAAACTCATTATATATTTAAATGGTATTTAATTATTACCAAAAAATTCAACTATCTCAGAAAATTATGAAACATTCACTATTGGATAATTTCGATAGCCTTAATCCAAAAATAATATTCATTTTACTTAATTTTTTTTCTAAATATATGAATTTTTACTTTCAAAATAAACACCGACATTTATAAAAAAATTCATGGGTTTTGACAAAAAACAGCTTTCAAACCTTTATAAAAATTACAACTATTTTCATAAAAATTATACAATCATTTATATTTAATATAAAGTGATTTAGTAATAATATTTTTATTAATATATTATTTAATTAATAAAATCCAATAATTCATCAAAAAATATTTCTTATTTGAATACAAACTAAAAAAATACTATTTGTGCTTTAAAAACCATTTAAAAAGAGAAAATAATAAAATGAATGTATATTATTATTCTATAAAAAACTAATGAACATAATCATAGTTATAGGGTATTGTTACATAAAACCTTATAAAACTCATATAATACCTAATGTTAAGGTGTGTAATGGTGACAAACTCATGGAGAGGCTCAAATAACATCGCTTGAGTGGTAATCTTTATTAACATCCACTTCTCCCATAGTCGGTTTCGTTCAAACATAACATGTTGAAGCACGACTTGGTCTTTGTAAATATTGATTCCTAGTGACGATACCTCCTTTCCAAGATCTGACAAATGGGCTTCGTATGGAGCAATTATACTAGATGAGGTCATTTCTTCCTTTTTCTGAGTTAATTGGATTTTTTAAAGCCGTATAATTATACAAATCATGTGGTCACTGTTGAACGGATATTTTAGCAATGGTAAAAATTAATAATAGTATTTTAAAATCCAAAAACATAAAATCAAGAAAGTTCATATGATATATAACCATTTTACATAATAAGACATTTAATTAGATCAAGAAGAATTTCAATTAATAAAATTTTGTGTCATTACAAATCCCCTAAAATTGGTCGGGTTAGGGGAGGGAGAATTTTCTTTTGTTCAAAAGAAAAATTAAGTGTGAACCATACCTTTTCAATTAGGGGAATGAGGCTTTGGGGTTTAGAGACTAAAAGGGACATGCATGGCCTGAACCCTAATCCTGGAAACATGGAACTCCACAAAACTGTTCCTAGGAGAAAGGTCTATGTCACTATGGATATAAAAACCCACAAACAATCCATGAATCCTAAAACCATTATAAAACAAATGTGGGAAGCCTATGATTGTGGATATACCAAACAAAATGGGAGAAAAACTGATGTGCCTTTCCCAAGACTTTGGAAAGTCATGAGGTTTTGGAAGAGGTTTTAACATAATCCCTTTTAGATAAGGGTTCCAATGAAGAGGAAGCCTTTCCTTGAGTGAATTTGAAGAAAGATTGATGAAAGGATTGTCTAGGACTAAGAGATAAGGTGAATCAAAGAGGGGAACCCAAGTAGGTATATGGCACATAGGTATGGGCATGTAGGTAGGATTGGGAGATGTGATTTTTCCTTAAGTGAGGAACAACATGGATGTTAAAACATGGGTGAGACTTGACTCAAGCCTTCAAGAGTTTTCACAGGTATTCCTAGAATAGGGGTGCTCAAGTACCATTGATAGGAATGTCTGGCATGAAAGTGTTTCTAATTTAGGGAGGTTGGGTGCTTTAGGTTCACAAGTGTTATGGATTTCAAACACTGAAGAAAATTAAGTCTTATGACCCCCCTTTAATACCTCCACCCTAGGTGTTAAAGAACTACCTTAAAGGTTTCGAAAGACTTGGTTGAAGAACTAGAGAGACCTGAGTAGAAATTAGGCTTCAAATAAATTCATCCATAATAAATGAAGACCCCAAGGGTCTAGTTATAGGAAAATAGGTGACCCTGGGAAAAATTGTTAGGTCACACAAGTGGGTTTCACACCAAAATTGTGGCTCACAAGTGGTTGTGCACCGACAATGACTTGTATCAACTGGGGTGATTTCAAACTTGAACCTTTGAAAATCTTGAAATTCTCAACGTATTTTCTCCTCTTTTTATAAGTAATTTCCCTTTTTAAATTTTTTTATTGATTTGATGGAATGGAGTATCAACAAAATCCATCCTCAAAATTGGATCCAAAATGAAAATAGGGTCTTATTCTGATGTAAAGTTATTAAAAAGGTCAAAGAGTTTGATGTGGTGTAAAAAATGATAGTATGTGAGGTATGAGCATGCAAGTTCATGGAGCACAGGGTATTACTCATTGCTTATATATATATATTGTATCTTCACATCAATAAAAATTACAAGGGATTTTGCAAATCCAATTCTCGGTGTTCAAGTGATTTCGTTCAGACACTATTTATAAAAATCTAAGTCACACTTCTTCTATACATATTTGATTTGCATGCCACAAATTGGGAACTATACCTTTGAAATAGATTTATACTTGTGCACTGAACCCATACTTGCATTAATTAATTACTTTTTCAAATATTCTTAATTACTTTGTCAAAAAATCCAAAATTATATCACTTTAAGATTATTTTTTATCTCTTTTGCAGGTTCAATGGCTTCGAAGAGAATCGAAACTGATGATGAATTGGATAACAAGAGAATTTATTATATGATGAAGTTTTTTAGGCATGATTACTTTGACATATGTGACACTACTCTCCCAAATGTTTCAAATCATCTAAGGATATATAACCTCATTTTTATAAGGTGTATTTATTCCCCTCTATATGGTTATGGCCATCTGTAGGATTCCAACATACCGGATCCAAAGAATTATGTTCCACTTTCTTGGTCTCAAGATGAATCCAATTTATCATCTTCTAATAGTTCTGCTGAGGGCACATATATCAATTCTAGGACTTTAGATATGATCCATTTCAAACATCACAACCCATGTTCTCTAGATTTGAAATCACATACACCCAAGCTACAACCGTACTTCTATTCTTCCATTTTTTCAAGATTCTCAGATAGATTAATCAAAGGGATGGAAGAAAATTTTGATTTTATACTAGGAGGGGATGTTAAACCCACATGTATGTGAGAATATTGGGTGTGCAAGACATGTGTGTAGTTTATGGATGACTTAAAAGGAATAGGAATTTATGAGGTTGTATGGGTCAGGCAAACCTATGTATATAGGAATGATAATTTTGTGCCAGATTTTCTGAGATGATGGAGCCCAAAGACTAATTACTTACATTTGACACATAGAGAAGTAGGAATCAATTTTTTGGATGTCTATAAGATATCTGAAGCTTCAATATTTAGAGGCATGTATGATGAATTTATTCCTCTTATGGTGACATGGAATGAATCAAAAAAGACACCAACCTTAGTTCGTGAGTTAATGATGATAATTTATAAACTCGATAATACAAACACAATAATGTCCCACACAAGATGGGATATTCTCCCAAAGGAGGGGATGGAAATATTCCTCATGAAGAAGAAGGAGAAAGGTCCCACTTGTACTCTTCCAACAATCTTTCCAAATCCAGAAAAGAGAGGTACACATAACACTTTATGGCCAACATTGGAGAAGGGAGGGTTTGAAAAGTGGGGGTATGAAGTCAAATCCAAAATTCTTATGAAGACATGACTTGTAGGTTTCTTGGAAATGTGGCTCAGTTTATATCTATTGCCCATCAAAGACTCCAAGGGAAACATAAGGCCGGAACTTTTGTTATAGTGGTCAAGAAGGAAGATAAGAGGATGGTAGGGTTGGATACCCCTATTCTTGATAATATCCCTAGGATATTGTTGCATATATATATATATATATATATATATATATATATATATATATATATGGAAGTATCCTTTCAGAATAGCAGGACCATTCTAGGTTTTATGGGCATTGATCGCCACTCATTTCAAAACATATGTTGTGAAGAGTGGGGTTCAGGTCCTTGGAAGTTTGTTTTAACCATATGTTCCTACTTTTTTTGCTATTTCAACTATGTCTTTGATTTTTTATGATAATAATTCTATGTTATGTATATACAAAAAATTTCAGCTTTTCCTATATATGAATCTGCCTACGGGGTAATTTTTTTATGACGAGGCAACTATCTTAGAGATAAGGGGGTATATGTTAGTTTTCATGGATGGAATATTGGCCACTAGGATTGATAGGGAAATCATATGTGAGGCCTATGATCCTTAAATATTTTCCCTTCAATTCAAATGTCTGAAAGAAATTACCATATCTCATATAGTGTATGTCGTATTAGATAAACATCTGATGGTGGCCCAACAACTATGGTTGCTGACGACTGTAGAGAAAATCGGGGAAATATTCAACTTACCTATCACTAATGAAACAAGAATATTGACTGTTTATTATGATAAGATATGGGTTTCATAATACCCTAAAGGGGTGATAAACCATGTTCTCCATTGGGTCGGGGTAAAGAGAGGCAGTAGATTGGAACCCTCTAATTTGGAAGGTAAATCCTCATCATCATAGGCTAATTCATTGGATTCATAGGGTGGGGTAATGAGGCTCCAAGATCACCGAAGCAACATCATAAAAGATATTATCCACCTATCAGAGTCAAGAAAGTGACACCATCAGTACCAAATGAATTTGTACCGAGGCAGTCCAATAGCCATCATTTAGAAGAGCAGTGGGTACCATTTTCTCATCCATCGTCTATGACAGTAGGAATTGGAAATAAACTGAAATAAAAAACTGCAGTATCATCTTTATAACCTTCTAGAATGTACTCTGAATATGTACAACCAGAGGCAGTTCAATCATGGAAAATCATGCATTGAGATGCAGAAACAACATGGATAAATTTATGTGAAGGGTTGCATATTCTGAGAATAGAGGCTCTATGAGCCTCTTTTGATATTATTTTTAAGAACAACCTTGATGTAGTAAGAACTTATATCTGGTAACTTGAGATTCTCATATACGCAACTGATGAATCAATTCTCACCACAAAATAGGTGAAATATATGATAGATTGTGGTGCTATTGAATGGGTTGACCTTTCATTTGAGGAAGAATGACATGATTTTATTGATCTTGAACATGTAAGTTTTCTTTGTCTCACCTAATTCTCTACATTAATATTTTAATTTAGTCAAATAATTATTTCTTTGGAGAAATTCAATTTTAACTTATAGTTGACTAAGAAAAAATTGACTGAAGTTCTATTGCCAAAGTATAGACCTGGTGGCACTTTATTTGGAGCTGTTAGATCACCCCATGAGTCAGGAGAGATATCTTCAGGGCAGAAGGCCATGGAGGATGATATGGAAGGGGTATTTCAATCTCTATTACCTATTTTTGGAGATTATGATTCACGTCTTCCTAAGAATGCAGTTAAATAAAAACATCAAAGAAAGAAAATTGTGGTTGTAACAGCCCGAGATTTTATGAAAAATATTCTTTTTAATTTCATTAATGTCTTGTGTTATACGCTACACCAAAAGGAGCTTGCACAACATGCATCCTTGACTTTCCTTTCATTACACGCAATCACGACCTTCCTTGATAGCGTGTGTAGTACGCAATACCGAGTTTTACTAAACAACGATATGCTATTAAAATATTATTAAAACTAGCCGTTATAAATAGTAATAACCACTTTTTGAAATTTTGTAAATTCTATTTTTCAAAATGGACTTCATTTTTGGATTCGGAATATCGAAATTAGCTTAGGGTGAAATTTTGGTACTTTTCGGATAACTTTCATATTCTGATGAATAGTGAAAATTACTAAATTATAATTAAAAACAACTTTTTTAATCGAAATAATTAATAGTGATAAATCAATAATTTTAGTAGTTTTAAAGTATATTTAGAATATATTTTTACAATTTAATAAAATGTTGGTCATTGAATGTAATTTCACATTTAAACCAGACATAATCAAGTGTCAATCTTTTGATAGATATTGTTTCTTAAAAACACGCTATTTGTTTTAACAGCGGGATTTAATTATAAAATTAATTAATGCAACTTCTATGTTATGAATTTGGTAAAATAGACTTCATTTTTGAATTTGGAATATGAAATATAGCTTAGGATGAAATTTTGGCATTTTTCTGAAAAACATCAATTTTTGATGAATAGTGAAACTACTAAGTGGTAGTTAAAAACTGAATTTTTCATAAAACTTAATTTACCGCTTCTGTGAATGGAATTTCAAAAATCCGAGAGACACGGTTGATGTCTGTAAGTAAAATGTGGTTCAATGAGATGAAAATAATTTTTGGTGAATAGTAACTTTTTACTTTTATTTACCACGGTTAAAAGTAAATAGGGTAATTAAGGGTAGGAATGATATTGATATTACCCTAACACATGTCCTAATTCTATTGGACAAGTGTATCTCGACCAAAAATAACCTTAAGTGTAAAATATTATCATTTAGGCCCACTTGGATTAGATTAGGACATTTATTATTATTTAATTCAAAGAAGAGTTAAAAGAGTTAAAATCAAAGTTTATTTACTAAAACATTTTTAATATAGAGTTATACATAAGATAAATTCGATTGTAAATATTGATTAGAAAGATAAAAAGATTTCCTACATTATGGTATTTTATTTGTAATTTTTAGACATCAAATAATTTAATTTATTTATGACACAAAGATGATGCAGTAATAATCTTATTAATGAAATATTGACATAATTGATATTATAATACCAAAATAAATGTAATTTAAGACTTTTTATGAATTACACTAATTTTATAGGTTAATATGATATATTAGTGTTGATTTAATCAACTTGGTTAGAACATATAATTCTGTTATGACTTTCACAAAAATCATATATCAAATAGTGTCAAAATTGACACAAAATAGTTTTTAAATCAAATATTATATTACTAATTGTTATTTTATTCCTAAAAATCTAAGGTTCGGCCAAATGACTTATATAATGATATATATATTAATAATAAACAATTTTGGGTTCGTTTGGCATGTTATAGTAAGTGTATTAACCATATAGTTAAAGAAAACAAAAAGACACGGTAAAAGTTAAATTATTTAACTTAGAGTTAAATCTAATTGATAAGGATAAAATAATACCCTAAACATGTCTAAATCCTATTGGTTGATAATATTTCGACCCATCCCCACTTTAGCTTCGAAATAAGACCCTTTGGAACCATTATAAACCGATTTTGACTTTAATATAAAATAATATTTTGAGATATTCCTAAGGTGCCCCTCTCCTCCCTTATAAAAGGGCACCTCCTCCCCCTCCTCCTCACACCAATTTGAGCACTCAAGCTCGGCCAACCCCTGAAATTTTCCCTTATCCACTTCCCTAGAATAATCCTATAGGTCCTGGTCTTCTTCAAAGACCAATCTTAGTTCCCTAAGTGAAGGATTCAAAGAGGCGTTTCAAAGAAGAGGTAATAACCATTACCGATCTTTTCAATTTCTTTCTTCTTCAACTTCTTATTCTTTAGTTGTTTCATGATAAAGTAATAACATCAGTATTACTTACATACTGATATGTTATTATAAATATTAAACAACTCTAATTAACCTTCTATCCATCCTGCGGAAAAAGGAAATCACCGCGCGTGCGTACGTACGGAATACCGTCTCCACGCCGTGGTGTAATCTATTTTCCGCCACCACCTTAATTGGATGGGTATAATGGTTTAATGAGTAACTATATATGATTATTATAAAGTGATATTGATACTGAAATAGTATAAATACACTTCAACGCAATTCCATGACCATGGGAACGATATCATCGCTCGTGCGTATGTACGGACTACCGTCTCCACGACGCGATGAGATTCATTCTCAATGATTAACCATTAACGAATGATTATAAAGTATATATAATAAGTACTAATGAAATATATTACCTAATAATGATACTGTAATTATTTATATTTATATGTATGTCATCTACTTAATTCCATTCAATTCAATAAGGAAACGAAAACAGCGTTCATGTGTACGTACGGACTACCATCTCCATGAACGGTGTATTTCTTTCCATTTACTGATTTATTATATATGTATATTCTGAATATATATATATAAATCATGTTTTATATTCTGGAATTAATTAATCATGATCTAAGTAATCATATGAATAATTACAAGTTAAAAACAAAAACGACAAATGAGACGATTTTACCCAAAATGCTACTTTAACATGAATTTACAAAAGAACGGGTAATATAAAGTCATAAGTGGACCATATATGATATAATAACAATGCATATGATTCTGTAATAAGTCAATAACATGATTTAAATCATTATACAGGAGGTTCGGACACTTACGAAGGAAATCGGACCTAAGGTAAGGGAAATATCACAATCTCATTTTTTTATCCGAGATTGTTTATTCGTAAGTATTTACTGGGGTGTATTTTATCATCCAAATCCATTTTTCATCAAAATGTAATATTATTTTCATCCACCTACAATTGTTTAAATCCATTTTTACCCTTCGGTGAGTTTTTAGTAATATGTATGAAAGGAATCTTTTGTCGTACGAGGTACTTTTTGACTTTTCCGACAAAGGTACGAAGACTGTTTTTTTAACTTATACGGCATGAATGGATTTTTAAAACATTATTTCCAAGAAGCTTACTTTACATGTTTTCAAGTTTATTTTTAATCAACTTCTTTTATTTTAAAGTTGTATGACATGTTATGAAAGGAAAAATGTTTTTGAAGAAGAAATGATATTTTCCTCAAGAATGGAGTTCAAGTGTTTTATCAAAATTATTTTCCATCTAAGATAATAAAGGGTTATGTTTTTATCCCTATTATTACACTGATTTGACTAAGTTGTGAGGGAATTAGTTTTATGAAGTCATTTACCTTATATGATTTGTTTTATGATGTCATGATGTTTCAAGAATCCCATTTTTGTTACATGTGTTATGCGATGATGTATGATTTATGATTATGTGGCACACATAAGAAAGGATTCATTATAAGATGGGTGGGACCTATATCTCACTCCAATGCATTGGGTAAAGATTTTATATCTCATGAGATAGACATGGCTGGAATGGTAGGTTATACCGGTTCAGTGAAACAGGACTGAAACGAGGGTTACTCGATTCAGAAAGGGACTTTGTCCACTAAGATAGTCTTGGCAATGAGTCTTGACTAACAAGAAATGATTCTCTATGATTATGTGTGAATGCCAGAAAGTTTCATGTTTTAAGTTATGATTATTGTGATTACATTTCACTACCATGATTTATCCCATGTTATGAAATTATGCTCTCTTTTCAGGTTATGATTTCCAAAATGTTATGTTCTTATGAATACGATGTGATTGATATTTCTTTTGTTTACCCTTACTGAGCATTTGAGCTCACCCTTTTATGTTTTCTTTTCCCCAGGATATAAAGAAAGGTTTTAGGTAAAAAAAAGGAAGATATTTATGGGAAATGTTGAAGATCTTTCACCACGATTATAAGATTTTATTCCGAGTTTCCAAAGACACTAAACTATTACGATCCTTGTGTGTGTGTTTTTGTTATGTACTAAGTATTCCGAAAAAGTAATGTAATGTTCATGTACGTCAAGCTTCGGGTCTCTACAGTTGGTATTAGAGGAAAGGTTTAGTCAACCTTTGGAAACTAGGATGCGAAAACGTTAGTGAGATCCCTAGAGATATTTCTAAGGTATGTCTAGGGATGTCCCTAAGGTTAAGTATACATATAGGTTATAGTACTAGAATTACGCTAAAGATCATAGAATTAAACCTAAGATGTTAGATATTGAAGGTACTCCCCCTTTATTATGTTGTTTTCCCAAGAATGATTTTTTCCTCTCACACTATTCTTTTTGGGTTTTAGATGATGGCTGGAACCCGAAGGAACCATGTTGATCAATGCAATGGAAAATGCAATGATTGTCCTCCTGAACAAACAAATGTTATGGGAGATGGAGTGCAAAATATTATTGCTATACTTACACAAGCTATGAATCATTCTGGACTTCCAAATGAGCAGAGAAGGGAACAATATTCTATTGAGTCCTTCATGAGGCAACGTCCACCTTCTTTCAGTGGGTCTTCTGATCCACTTGTTGCTGAACAATGGATCAGTACCACTGAAAAGATATTTTCAGTTCTTCAATGTTCTGAACATGATAAAGTCATCTTAGCAGTATATCGTTTGGAAGGTGAAGCTGATCAATGGTGGAATCTTATCAAGAATACAAGGAAAAGAGATGAAATTGAGTCCATGGAATGGGACGAGTTCAAGAACATATTTTTCAATAAGTACTTCCCTCGTATTCTTCGAACAAAGATGGAGAAGGAGTTTCTTGAACTAAAGAAAAAGGATGATGAATCTGTTGGTATATACGAAGCGAATTTTACAAGACTTGCAAGGTATGCATCTGGCATTATCATCCAACCTGAAAGTAAAGTTGATCGATTTTTCAGTGGCTTAAAACCAAGTCTTCGAAGGGCATTAGCTATAAGAGACTTCAGTAGCTATGAAGAAATTGTGCGTTGTGCTATCAAGGTAGAAATGGAAGTTGGTGTTACATATCCATCTCATGGTTTTGACAAAAAACGAAAGATGGAGTTCAAGGAGAAATCTCAGAATAATGGTGAAAAGAAGATGAATGTTTCCTTATGCACAAAGTGTGGAAAGAAGCATGGTGGAGATTGTCTTAAAGGGACTAGAAAATGTTTTAAGTGTGGAAAATAAGGTCATCGAGAAGCTGAGTGTTGAAGTAATGGAAAAAGGGTTTCTAATGATGTGAATAAATCAAACACTGCAGAGAACGCACCACCAACACTTCAATGCTTCAAGTGCAAGGAAATGGGGCATTATGCTAATAAATGCCCTAATCCAAGGGTTAGTGATGATCAACATGAGCAACCACTGAAGGCAAAGGACAAAGGGAAGTCACATGCGATCACTATTGGCAATGTTGAATATGACAACGATGTGGTGGAATGATTAAGTGTTTATATAATGGGATTTCGAAATAATGTTGTATCATTGAGTATTGCAATATTTATTGATGTGGTATTCAAAGTGATTGATATATTTTGGAAATAAGATGATATGTGCATAATGAAGGGAAAACGAGAAAATGAAATGTTTAATAGTATTCATGAGCTCATGATTGATATAAGGACTAAGTGATATCATGGTTTGAGTATATAGAATTTTGAGGATTTTGGTATGTGGAAAGTGTTAAATTTTAACTGCATTCATGTTTACACTAAGGTTCGATGGGTATTCAAGAGAATACATGATTAAGGCCTTTGAATGTTTGGAATGTGACCAACAAAACATATCTTATGATATATGGGGATCAACGATGGTATTAAATCTCTGGTAATCGTTTTCACTATGTTATGAGAATGGACTGCAGTATTATGGATAAGCCTAAAGATTGGAATGGATTATGTTGGACATAAGTTAGTATTGTTTAAGGATAGAAGTTTGTTTTCGATATTATTGATGGGATGTTATAGTAATATAGTTTTAGAAAAAGGTCAACCTGCAGGACGGGCGACAACCCATCGCGTCGGACAAGGCTGTGGAAATCTAACCCACAACCGAAGTGCGACTGGCCTTTATCGCATACCACTGGCCTACAGGAAGTCCCTGTTTAGTAGAAACTAGTTTTATTATATTAAGCAGTATGATATATGAAGTATAAGTCCAGTTTAGGAACCATATATGATTAATCTCACTAAATAATGACTTATGTATATTTAATAACTTTTGCTAACCTTTTGTTTGAGACAGATGGAATGACCTGTCATACTAACACTTCACGAATAACAAATTCAACTTCATTTATTTAAGAGATGAAGTGGAAATTGTTCAAGGCACGAACAACAGTGAGATTGTACCAAAATAAAGTAAGTATTTATTCTAATTCAAATTCTTCAACTTTAGGGAAACGATCTTGAAAACCAAAAATGTTGTCCTAGTGCTCTTATATCTGATTAATCAGATGGTACCTTAGATCGTCACAAATTTATGGATTTGTGATTGCTATCTTTTCCATAGACATGTTCTCTACCACTCTCCATCAGAACATGATGGTTAGATTTTTCTTCCATATCCATATTTTCACCTATGTGGAAACCCAGTGATTAGTTTATTTGGGTAACCGTTAAGTTTCATACTTTTGTTTTAAAATACTGGTTTTGGTATTCCTTTTTACGATGTGGGTTTCTATTAAATAAACTTTCGAATAGTAAACCATTTATAACCCCGATGAATTTCGAGGGCGAAATTCATTTTAAGGGGGGTAGAATGTAACAGCCCGAGATTTTATGAAAAATATTCTTTTTAATTTCATTAATGTCTTGTGTTATACGCTACACCAAAAGGAGCTTGCACAACACACATCCTTGACTTTCCTTTCATTACACGCAATCACGACCTTCCTTGATAGCGTGTGTAGTACGCAATACCGAGTTTTTCTAAACAACGATATGCTATTAAAATATTATTAAAACTAGCCGTTATAAATAGTAATAACCACTTTTTGAAATTTTGTAAATTCTATTTTTCAAAATGGACTTCATTTTTGGATTTGGAATATCGAAATTAGCTTAGGGTGAAATTTTGGTACTTTTCAGATAACTTTCATATTCTGATGAATAGTGAAAATTACTAAATTATAATTAAAAACAACTTTTTTAATCGAAATAATTAATAGTGATAAATCAATAATTTTAGTGGTTTTAAAGTATATTTAGAATATATTTTTACAATTTAATACAATGTTGGTCATTGAATGTAATTTCACATTTAAACCAGACATAATCAAGTGTCAATCTTTTGATAGATATTGTTTCTTAAAAACACGCTATTTGTTTTAACAGCGGGATTTAATTATAAAATTAATTAATGCAACTTCTATGTTATGAATTTGGTAAAATAGACTTCATTTTTGAATTCGGAATATGAAATATAGCTTAGGATGAAATTTTGGCATTTTTCTGAAAAACATCAATTTTTGATGAATAGTGAAACTACTAAGTGGTAGTTAAAAACTGAATTTTTCATAAAACTTAATTTACCGCTTCTGTGAATGGAATTTCAAAAATCCGAGAGACACGGTTGATGTCTGTAAGTAAAATTTGGTTCAATGAGATGAAAATAATTTTTGGTGAATAGTAACTTTTTACTTTTATTTACCACGGTTAAAAGTAAATAGGGTAATTAAGGGTAGGAATGATATTGATATTACCCTAACACATGTAATAATTCTATTGGACAAGTGTATCTAGACCAAAAATAACCTTAAGTGTAAAATATTATCATTTAGGCCCACTTGGATTAGATTAGGACATTTATTATTATTTAATTCAAAGAAGAGTTAAAAGAGTTAAAATCAAAGTTTATTTACTAAAACATTTTTAATATAGAGTTATACATAAGATAAATTCGATTGTAAATATTCATTATAAATCTAAAAAGATTTCCTACATGATGGTATTTTATTTGTAATTTTTAGACATCAAATAATTTAATTTATTTATGACACAAAGATGATGCATTAATAATCTTATTAATGAAATATTGACATAATTGATATTATAATACCAAAATAAATGTAATTTAAGACTTTTTATGAATTCCACTAATTTTATAGGTTACTATGATATATTAGTGTTGATTTAATCAACTTGGTTAGAACATATAATTCTGTTATGACTTTCACAAAAATCATATATCAAATAGTGTCAAAATTGACACAAAATAGTTTTTAAATCAAATATTATATTACTAATTGTTATTTTATTCCTAAAAATCTAAGGTTCGGCCAAATGACTTAGATAAGGATATATATATTAATAATAAACAATTTGGGGTTCGTTTGGCATGTTATAGTAAGTTTATTAACCATATAGTGAAAGAAAACAAAAAGACACGGTAAAAGTTAAATTATTTAACTTAGAGTTAAATCTAATTGATAAGGATAAAATAATACCCTAAACTTGTCTAAATCCTATTGGTTGATAGTATTTCGACCCATCCCCACTTTATATTTGAAATAAGACCCTTTGGAACCATTATAAACTGATTTTGACTTTAATATAAAATAATATTTTGAGATATTCCTAAGGTGCCCCTCTCCTCCCTTATAAAAGGGCACCTCCTCCCCCTCCTCCTCACACCAATTTGAGCACTCAAGCTCGGCCAACCCCTGAAATTTTCCCTTCTCCACTTCCCTAGAATAATCCTAGAGGTCCTGGTATTCTTCAAAGACCAATCTTAGTTCCCTAAGTGAAGGATTCAAAGAGGCGTTTCAAAGAAGAGGTAATAACCATTACCGATCTTTTCAATTTCTTTCTTCTTCAACTTCTTCTTCTTTAGTTGTTTCATGATAAAGTAATAACATCAGTATTACTTACATACTTATATGTTATTATAAATATGAAACAACTCTAATTAACCTTCTATCCATCCTGCGGAAAAAGGAAATCACCGCGCGTGCGTACGTACGGAATACCGTCTCCACGCCGTGGTGTAATCTATTTTCCGCCACCACCTTAATTGGATGGGTATAATGGTTTAATGAGTAACTATATATGATTATTATAAAGTGACATTGATACTGAAATAGTATAAATACACTTCAATGCAATTCCACGACCATGGGAACAATATCATCGCTCGTGCGTACGTACGGACTACCGTCTCCACGACGCGATGAGATTCATTCTCAATGATTAACCATTAATGAATGATTATAAAGTATATATAATAATTACTAATGAAATATATTACCTAATAATGATACTGTAATTATTTATATTTATATGTATGTCATCTACTTAATTCCATTCAATTCAATAAGGAAACGAAAACAGCGTTCATGCGTACGTACGAACTACCGTCTCCATGAACGGTGTATTTCTTTCCATTTACTGATTTATTATATATGTATATTCTGAATATATATATAAATCATGTTTTATATTCTGGAATTAAGTAATCATGATCTAAGTAATCATATGAATAATTACAAGTTAAAAACACAAACGACAAATGAGACGATTTTACCCAAAACGCTACTTTAACATGAATTTACAAAAGAACGGGTAATATAAAGTCATAAGTGGACCATATATGATATAATAACAATGAATATGATTCTTTAATAAGTCAATAACATGATTTAAATCATTATACAGGAGGTTCGGACACTTACGAAGGAAATCGGACCTAAGGTAAGGGAAATATCACAATCTCATTTTTTTATCCGAGATTGTTTATTCGTAAGTATTTACTGGGGTGTATTTTATCATCCACATCCATGTTTCATCAAAATTTAATATTATTTCCATCCACCTACAATTGTTTAAATCCATTTTTACCCTTCGGTGAGTTTTTAGTAATATGTATGAAAGGAATCTTTTGTCGTACGAGGTACTTTTTGACTTTTCCGACAAAAGTATGAAGAATGTTTTTTTTAACTTATACGGAATGAATGGATTTTTAAAACATTATTTCCAAGAAGCTTACTTTACAAGTTTTCAAGTTTATTTTTAATCAACTTCTTTTATTTTAAAGTTGTATGACATGTTATGAAAGGAAAAATGTTTTTGAAGAAGAAAGGATATTTTCCTCAAGAATGGAGTTCAAGTGTTTTATCAAAATTATTTTCCATCTAAGATAATAAAGGGTTCTGTTTTTATCCCTATTATTACATTGATTTGACTAAGTTGTGAGGGAATTATTTTTATGAAGTCATTTACCTTATATGATTTGTTTTATGATGTCATGATGTTTCAAGAATCCCATTTTTGTTACATGTGTTATGCGGTGATGTATGATTTATGATTATGTGGCACACATAAGAAAGGATTCATTATAAGATGGGTGGGACATATATCTCCCTCCAATGCATTGGGTAAAGATTTTATATCTCATGAGATAGACATGGCTGGAATGGTAGGTTATACCGGTTCAGTGAAACAGGACTGAAACGAGGGTTACTCGATTCAGAAAGGGACTTTGTCCACTAAGATAGTCTTGGCAATGAGTCTTGACTAACAAGAAATGATTCTCTATGATTATGTGTGAATGACACAAAGTTTCATGTTTTAAGTTATGATTATTGTGATTACATTTCACTACCATGATTTATCCCATGTTATGAAATTATGCTCTCTTTTCAGGTTATGATTTCCAAAATGTTATGTTCTTATGAATATGATGTGATTGATATTTCTTTTGTTTACCCTTACTGATCATTTGAGCTCACCTTTTTATGTTTTCTTTTCCCCAGGATATAAAGAAAGGTTTTAGGTAAAAAAAAGGAATATCTTTATGGGAAATGTTGAAGATCTTTCACCATGATTAGAAGATTTTATTCCGAGTTTCCAAAGACACTAAACTATTACGATCCTTGTGTGTGTGTTTTTGTTATGTACTAAGTATTCCGCAAAAGTAATGTAATGTTCATGTACGTCAAGCTTCGGGTCTCTACAATGGTTAAACGTTTTCTCAGTATTGGTAAGCTTTCCTAATGGCATGAATTTTAGATTTATTAATATAAAGTGTTTAAAATTCTTGGAACTATAAGAAATTATTATGTTTCTTCTCTTAGGGAAATTATTGATAATCCTCAAGGAACCATGGATGGTGCTTCCAGACATGCACAGATTCCCGCCAAGCAAGTGGTTACTTTGAATGAAGGAGAATTTTGGCCAGAGGGGTCCACATCTATTCCTAGTACTACTCATGTTCCTACTATTAGGAGAGAAAATATCTCTGGTAAATCAGACATGATTGATGAGAAACTATGTGTAACAACAACTAACTTCCACTCTGTGTTACTTTAGATTCATCACATACACTATAAAATATTGTGACAACTGATGCTAACCCCACAACAATTACTATGGAAGTTGTTCAGGGTCAAAAGTTATTAGATGAGGTTCAAGAAACAATTAGTCCAAGTGCCCCCATGGGTGATACTAACATGGTATTTGAGATATCATTGGATGTTATGATGAATCTCAAAATGTCTTTTGAACCAGTATTAGAACACATTAATATGAGAAATACTTTAAAAGATTTTAATATTCCTTGTATAGAACCAAATAGATGTGAGTTTTTATTGTTCATCCTATCAATATTCTTATGATTAATTTTCTATCCATGATCGATTGAAATATGGAGTACCATCTAAAGAAACTTCTATAGTGGAGATTCCTGAAGGAAGTATTGATATCACTATCAATCCCACTATTACGAAGATGTTGGCATATGTGAACTTTGAAACAGAAAATCTTCCTAAGATTCATTTGGAGAATCCTGAGCTGGTTAAAGAAATAATTCCCCACCAAAATTAATCAACCAAAAATGCTAAAGTGGGAATATTTTAGAAGATTATTCTCAAGATGGTGACCTATTGTTAGGTAAGGGCCACTAATATTGTGATTGTGCTCATTCTTGTTATTCTTTTGAAACTAACCATAATTTTAATTCACAATATAGAATTATCAACTTTAATGGCTAGGACTGTAGGTGAAGCTTCTGCATTATCTCAAATATCATTAAGAAGTAAAGCGACTATAGTCATGAAAGAAGAAAAACATGGCACTTCTTTAAATGCATTAATCCCAAAATACATTCCCCTTTACGACAACAATTTTGAATCAGATCTGGATCTACAGAAGGCTCTTCACCTTGCACGTCACAAGGCATGGAAGAGCATATGGAAAATAATATATTAAATACCCCTTGTGTAACTTTCCTCACCAATTACATGGCTTTCATCTCTATTTAATATGTTGGGATTTGGTGGTTTTGAATATTGTGAAATCCATACTAGATTAAAAGAAATCCTCTAAAAGAGGGAGCAAGAGGAGAAAATTTACAAGATCTGATAAAATTCAAACTATTGGACAACATTTATGAATTCCAATAAGAATTATCCCATGATAAGAAAAATCGTATTAAAAAGTTGATAGGTCTCAAACTAAAAGTTTAAAAAAATAATGTTCAATAGTTGTGTCTTCAACAAGAGTTTTATATTGTTACAAGGTATCTTGACCAACTTAATGATTCAATAGAAGATGTATTTAAAGATGGTTCATAAAAAATTGTGGATTCCAAAAAAGGAATTCATCAAGCTGAAGATAATGAGACTAGTTAGATAACTAAAATTTAAGAGGAATATGATAGATCTCAAGAGGCCATTAAACAAATGATAAATTATATTGGAAACCTCTTGAGATTTATGAAAGAGAGACTCTAGACTTTGGATGTTCTTCTGGGGATTTTTTACTCACAAATTAAAATAATTTGGTCTCTAATCATCTATGTCTTCATCTTTTCTTCCCCTTAATTGTAATGTTAAATTTGACTTCCATGATATGATATTTTCATACTGGATAACCATAATTACAATGATAGTGATGGAATGCGCTCTTTTCTTACCTAAGACAATGGGCCTAGTGAGAGTAGTTTTCTTTATACCAGGTGTACATAAAAAGCCTCCAAACATTTTATATTTTGACTTTTTTATTGCTTAATATTTCCTAAACCATAAAAAATGTAGGTCTAGAAAGCCGAGACTTCAACTTTTGTCCAGATCGACCTTTGTGAGTTTTCAATCTAGTGAGTACCATGTCTTTTTTAAGGCCATTTTAGAGTCATGCATATTGGACTAATAAGGCTAGTGTTTATGGTCAAATTGATTTGACCAAAAATTTTGAAATTAGATCCCAAATAAGGGTTAGTGGCAAGGAATTTTTCTAATATTATTTATATATTTCTAAGGGGAATAATGAGGAATTATATTTATGGTCACCAAATATAAAACATGAAGTATAAACATAGAGGTGGAATTTTTCATGAACGAAGTTACCATTGCTTGAAAAACCTATTATGAGATCTTTATTATGCAGGGCCAATAGGGGCATGTGATAAAATAGCCAAAAAGTGGTATCCTTTGACTGATAGACCTGTTATGTAGGTGAATTTTATGCAAGGACACCTAAGGGAACACACTACATAGTTAGAAAAAAGAGATCTAAAAAATTTGACACTTTTTTTGAGAAAAAACAGATATCATTAATGACAAATATCAGCAGACGTACATATGCAAAGCCACGAAGGAAAATTGTCCAGCTAGAGCTGGTTGGCCTCGAAGGGGCCTGATGTCGCCAACTGGTGGGCCGCATTGTTTCCTTCCCTTTTGGTAAAGTAGAAGGTGCAGAATGAAAAGCATTGGCAGAGCAAGATAATTCTCCTGATGATGAGGCCAAATGACCGGAGTCCGCCGTTGTTGTGGTTAATGGCATCGATCACAGTGAGTCAGTCAGATTCAATGCTGATATCAACCCACCCACATTCCAAATCCAGCATCAAAGCTACCAAGATGGCATTAGCCTCAGCAACAGCAGGTTCCCAAAAGGCATGATGTGATTCATACTTTTCAGCGATGATTTGCCCCAGATGATTTCGGGCCAGGAGACCGAGGGAGACAAGTCCATCCTTGGGGAGAGACTCTTCCACGTTGATCTTAAGAGTACCTTCCATTGGGGGGTTCCAATGAGGGGGGAAGGAGGGGGGAGTATCAGGCATTTGATGTCCATTGTGGTGATTCCATCCCTCGATCCATGAGGTGGCCCGTTCTGTCCAGAATTCATGAGGTTTATGCATGTGATGGAAAAAAAACATCATTACGCCGGACCTAGATGATCTAGGAAAGGGTGCAGAATGAACCTGTATTAGCCGATGAGAGAGAGGATCACCATCACACCAGGAGAGCGGGGAAGACAGAAGTCGTATCCAGTGATGCATCTGGGGTCGGGTCCCATTTATTCCAGATTTCATTAGCTCCTGGGCAGTGAATGATGGCATGCAAGGGGGTCTCTGGGATGTTCGGGTAAAACGGGCAGAAAGCGGCATTGGACATATGTAGGTAAATGAGAAGGATCATCGTAGGGAGGGTGACCGCGCAGACCTGCCACCAAATGTGGCGTATTTTTGGGGGGATGTTGAGATTCCAAAGCGATTTCCATGGTCCCTCATTCCAGTCAGCTGGGTGGTTTCCAAGAGCAAGTCTGTATTTGGATCTCACCGTGTATTCGCCCGATATGTCATTTCTCCAGAAGAGATGGTCGAGGCCTGTGTTAGGGACCCAGGGGATGCTTAGGATAATTCATTGGTCTCTTTCATTAAAACATTCATAAATCTTATCCAAACACCACCCCGTCCCTTGGTCGAAAAGGAGGCTTCTGACAGTGGCGTCTTCAAATCCTGGTTGAGCGTGGGATGTAGCCCGCATACCTTCCATATCGATCATCCATGGGTCAGACCAGATGTTGAAAGATGAGCCATCCCCAATCCTCCATCCCAGTCCTTTTTCCAAGAGCTTTCAGGCCCCCCCAAATGCTTCTCCAAAGGAAGATAGGACGCAGGCCAAGTGAGGAAACATGGAAGTCTGTGTGGGGAAAGTACTTAGATCGTAATACCAGCGCACAGAGAGATGATGGACGGTTAATAAGGCGCCATCCTTTCATGGCCAATAGTGCATCGTTGAAGAGAAGAAGATTCTGGAATCCCATCCCTCTCTCCATCTTGGGGATGTAAAGTTTCTCCTAGGCCATCCAGTGGGGTCTATTCCTTCCATCGTTTCCCCCCACCAGAAGTTGGCAGTACGTGTATGGATCTGGTTGATGATGGCCGCCGGGAGCTTAAACAGGGACATAAAATAGATTGGGATAGACTAGATGATAGCTTTAATGAGGGTCACTTTGCTTGATTTTGAGATTCTTTTTGGGGTCCAGCCTTGAATTTTCTTCTCAATACTGTCCACAAGAGATGCAAAAATTTCTTTTTTGGATCAGCCAATCACCGTGGGTAGCCCGAGATACTTTTGGTGTTTCTCAGCCATATGTATGCCAACTACTGCGCATAGTTCATCTCTCCTGGAGTGAGGCACCCTTGCACTAAAAAAGATTTCTGATTTTCCGTGATTGATTGAATGTCCAGACGCCCTCTCGTACTGGTGGATCGCATGGCTGATCACCTGACATTCATTAATAGTTGCTCTGGAGAAGAGGAGGCAGTCGTCGACGAAAAAAGGTGCGACACTGGTCGACTTACGCGACAGATCTTTTCCCCATGAATTGTTTTAGCGGATACAGCCCTGGAAATAAGGTTAGAAAAGACATCAGCCACCAAGATGAAGAGAAAACGGGAGAGGGGATCTCCCTGGCGCAGGCTGCGGGATGGCACGAATCCTCGAGTGAGCTCCCCATTGACCCGAATTCTGAAGGAGACAGTCGAGATGCATTTCATGACCATATCTATACACTTAGTTCAGAAACCCATTTTCAACATCACAACTTTGAGGAAATGCCATTCCACTTTATTGTAAGCCTTGGTCATATCCAGTTTCCAGGCCATGGTTCATCTTTTCACAGTGGAGCATGTTTTCATAGAGTGAAACACTTCATCGGCCACAATTGCATTATCAGTGATCAGCCTCTTGGCCAAGAAGGCACTCTGGTTTTCTGAGATAATATTAGGAAACCACGGTCGTAGCCAATTTACAAGGATCTTAGAGAAGATCTTGTACGAGACATTGCATAGGCTGATAGGCCTGAAGTCAGGGGCCACCTGAGGATTCTTAATTTTGGGAATGAGGACGAGGACAGTTTCATTGATGGTGGAAATGCTTGTTTTCCCAGCCCAGATATTCCTTATCATTTTTCAGATGTCGGGACCGATGATGTGCTAGTATTTCTTAAAGAACAGGGCATAGAACCCGTCCGGTCTTGGGGCCTTAGTGGGGTGAATCTATTTCAGAGCCAGGCGTATCTCTTTATCCGAAACATATTTGGAAAGCTTCCGATTGATCTCATCAGTGATCACTGGTCGGATACATTCTTCCACTTCAGCCGAAATGAAAGGAGTTCCTAAATTGAAGAGGTTCTATAAGTAACATGTCACTGTTTCATGAATTACCTTAGTATCAAAGACTTTTCTTCCATATGATTGTGAGATGCAATTGATAAAATTTTTCTGGTGCCTAGCTGATGCTTTCTGGTGAAAATACTGGGTATTGGAATCCCCTTCTGATATATGGGTATCCCGCGCCCGCATAGCCTAGAAGCTTTCCTTCACGCACAGGTTCACATCCATCTCTCTTTGAGTGGCTCCAATTATGGCAAGATTGCAACTGGATGGGGTTTTCTTGAGTAGGTTGTGAAGTTTCTTTTCAAGGAAAGCACAGTGCCTCTCGGGATGACGAAATTTATTATTTCTCCAAGAACTAAGATCGGACGTGACCTTTTGGAGATTGAGGCCATTATCTTCATGAGTGATGTTCCAGCTTGATCTTACAACATCTTCGCATTCCTGGTCCTTTAACCAGAATATTTCAAATCTGAAGGGTCTACTTAGTTTTTTGATGCGTTCACCTTGAGTACAGTCAATAAAAATTGGGCAGTGGTCTGAACAGTTGAGCATCATGTGGCCGATGTGGAACATGATGAAGAGATTTATCCAATCTGTTGTGCCCAGAAATCTATCAAGTCGCTCAGTGATGCATGTGCCATCTGTATTACCCTGGAACCATGTGAAAGGATTACCTGTGTATCCCAAATCGACCAGGTATGCCCTAGTGACCGCATCCTTGAAATTTGACATCGATGTAGTGTGTCAGACATTTCCGCCTCTGTTTTCACTATGGAACATAATCTCATTGAAATATCCACCAAATAGAATAGGGCTTGGAAGCTCATGACGAAGCTTGTAGAGGAGATCCCAAGATTTCCCCTTCTCATTATGGGCAGACCAGCCATAGAATCCCACAAAGGTCCATGGTGGGGTGTGGTCTTCCTGAACAGTCGCAGCCACGTGGTGCGAGGAGAATAACAAGATCCTAACGTCGAGATGATCCTTCCATAGGAGACAGAGTACCCCAGAGTGGCCTTGTCTGGAGACCAGGATACAACCTTGGAAGCTGCATTTTTAAACAATGCTAGTGGTATCCTTGTTTTCCAAAATGGTTTCAGACAGGAAAACCATATCAGGGTGACTTTGGGCGCAATTGCGCTGGATCATGCAAACCGTTCGTGGGTTGCCAAACCCACGATAGTTCCAGCATAGGACAATCATTGATCTAGGCAGGGCTGGGTCTCACCCGCCTTCGCCTTTGAGTTCTCGGCACCTGTTATTCCACCCGTCGTTTTTCCTCTCTTTGGGGAGTTCCCCATTGACTGGCATGTTTCAATTTGTCTTTTTTGATCCCCAGGTTTAGGGTCTTCCAATTTACCAGCACTTACTTCACGTTTCACCTTTTTACAGGTTCGATGGGTGATTGGGCCTGGTGGTGAAGTTCCATACTTTCCATCTTTATCCTATGTTAGGATGTCAACCATGTTCATTTCTAGGTCAGGTTCGGGATCTGGTGGTTCAGCGTGGGTGGTTTTTCTAAGGAAATATATCTAAGAATAAATGGCCATTTGTGCCGAAATAGTTCATGAACTTGGGAACCAATCCTACACAAATTTTGTGTTTGAATAATGGTTAAAATTGTTCATAAAGGGGATTTTTGACATTGTGATATGTAGTTTAGAGTCATGCAGTAAGGACATTATGTTGTGTAGTTTCAAGTAATACTATAAGGACATTGGTGGGATTTAATTTAAGGTCTTTATCTTTGACCAAAGGTTTTAGAGTCTCCAATTTCTTGATTATTTTATTGGAAACATGATACCATATTTATATATGGGAAGGGAGAAATGTAAATTGTGATTTGGAAATTAAGGGATTCAAAGAATGGCATGGGAAAAAAGGATATGAGCATTTAAAGAGTTATATTCCAAAAAACAAAGTTACCACTTTTTGAAAAACCCATTATGGGGGTTGTATTATATAGGGGAAACTAGGGGAATATGTTTCATAGACAAATATTGGTATCCTTTGACTAACAAGCCCATTATGTAGGAGAATTTTATGCAGGTCCACTAGGGGCACATACTGCATAATAAGGAAAATTATATCTCGATAGTTTGACATTTTATTGCTAAAAGTTGATGAAACTTTATAAAGATTCAGATTTTCCCAATCAAAGAGTTTGTTTTATTGAGAAAAATACATGAATACAGAAAGAGTATTTCCAATCATGATTTACAAAGAATCATAGTAATAGGATTTCAATGATGGTCTGACCCAAATGTAGGATGTATAATGTCTGTAGTTTTAGGTCATGTGACTAGGAACAGAATATTATGGATACAATGAATGATATGTAGTCGAATGATCCATGGTTATTTTAATATGATTTGAATATATAGAGAGAGGAAATGTGAAAACCATAATCTTGGAAACTTTCAGGTCAGGATAAAGGATATGTGACAAGTATACGAAGGATGAACGCTTTAAACTATGGGTTCCTGCATAACGTCTTTAAATTTTAAAGGGACAGGAGATGCTTCTCCTAAGAACAAATTTACCACTGTTTGATAAACCCAATATGGGGGCTGTACTATATAGGGTTGACAGGGGGCATGTACTGCATAGTCAAACAGTGTCATCCTTCGACTGCAAAACCTGTTATATAGGTGAATTTTATGCAAGGTTGCCTAAGGGAATGTACTACATAGTCAGTAAAAAATATCTCAGGTGTTATATATTCTTTCACCATAAACCGAGGTAAGATTATGAAGGTCTGAAAGTAATCAAGATTAGGAGTATGAAATGTGAAAAGGGTTATTTCCAATGCACAAGGAAAATATTTGGAACTATATTGACCATAAAATTGTAGTTCCTTACATAGATCTAACTCATATGTAAAATGGGGACATTTCTTATTTCCTTGATGGATTCTTTAAGGATAGGACCCAATATAAGATCTCTTGCATTGATTTTAAATTGTATATGGGAGAGGGAAAAATTTCTTTTTATCTCATGGATGGAACTAAGGGTTAAGGCCTAGTCTTCACTACATATCCCAATAGGATGAGAATCAAGACATATGTAGTTCTTTGAGTTATGTTCAGTTTAAATTCATTCAACATAGACATTAGGGGATTTGATATGAATATAAATCGAATCTCCTCATGTACATATAACTCATATATAGAAGAAAAGAGTTCTTTTCATATCATGCTTCACCTGGGTCCAAGATTTGAAATCTGGACATCACTAAATATCTCATATAGATGATAATCAAAGTACATGTAGTTATTGTTGGTCCAAGAAGTTTATTTTCATGCGGTGAGGACGTTAAGTGATTTTGATGTAAAAATTAATATTGCAGCTGGACAAGGGGATAAAACCCAGGTGTCACTACATAACTTGTAGGATCATAAATCAAGCCACACATAGTTCTTGAGGTTGTTTCCTATATCAATCATGTTTTTTTGTGGGTAAGAGGTATCTTTTTATTATTATGGTTGGGCCCAAGATTGGAGATCTATGAATCTCTACAAATTCCATTGAAATGAGAATAAATAAAAATTTAGTCCTTCAGAAAATAGTTCCCCCCCTCCAATTGAGTTTGATGTGAGAGATGAGGGCTTCTATCACATTCCAAAATAAAGGTTAAACTTAAGATGTAAGATTGTATAATGATCAAACCATATATCCTAGAAGAGTACTCTGTATAGATTTGGTTCATATATAGAAAGAAAAAGGGAAATAAATTTCTTTATGGTTATGGCTGGGCCCAAGATTGTAGATCCAAGAATATCTCTACATATCCCATTGGAATGAGAATCAAGACACACATAGTTCTTGAAATGAGGTCTCTATGTATATATGATTTAAACATAGGGAGAAATGGAACTCATGTTCCACTAAAGAGTCTCAAGGACATGAGTAATGCTTATGCATGGAATCTACTCATATTTTTTAAAGAAATAAAAGGAATACCAATTTGTGGTATCTTATGGGATTTCATCGCATCAAACAAAGAATACATTAACTATACAATTTAATGTTGTATAGCGAGGACAAATGATGTCATGCAGTTTAACGTCGTGCGACAAGGTCAAAGACGCAACACATTTTAATGTCATACAGAATGGACGCATATGGTTGTTATGAAATTTAATGTATTGCAACTTGGACATTATTTTGTTTAGTTTCAAGTCATGTAGCAAGTACATTAATCAATGTGATTACACAATTTACTTATTCAAGAATATTTCATTGGTTGGAGTTTTAATATCTTCTCCATTCATTGAGATTAGAAAATAATATCCATAAGAGTATACCTTATGTATAGAGTAAGGTCATTCCCACTTTGGCTCAAGATTTGGAGGATTCATTCCTGGTATCATCGGAGTCCCAAGAACTAATACCAATTTTCCTTGAAGAAATGAGTGGAGGAAAACTTTATTGTTAAATTATCGTGCTATTCTATTTTGATAAACCTTAAAATGATGAAAATTATTAAATATATTTTCTTCTAATCATTATAGCTCATCAAATTGTAAGAACTCAAATATTATTTTCAGGTATCTTTTTCTCTTCTCTAGTTTTTTTGAGAAAAAAGAGGAGTTTCTGGAATTTTTTGAAGTACACGCCATGTACTTATATGTACACACCATGTACTATATTGTCGCATGTATCTGGGTGTTGGCTGTGTAACAGTCGAGCACACAACTGTGTGTGGTGACCTAGAGACTGCCTTATGCGGGGGCCAGTAAGGGAAAGTGCATGTCATGTACTTCTAATGTACATGCCGTCTACCTTTTTTTTCATTAAATGTACTAGGGTCACGTCTAATTGGTAGAAGTGTATTCTTCTTCTTCTCCCTCTTCGACCGATAGCGTCTGTATGGCACCAATCCTTCCCTGAGCCCCCGATCAAGCATCCGTTCTCTGAATCAAACTTTTTTCAGTTGCGTTAGAATCACATCAGTGAGTTATCTCTTCTTATTGAACCTCATTTTCTGATTTATCTTCTCTCGTGAGTTATCCTCAGTTGAACATTTTATACATTTTTGTAGATCTACCACGTTCTAGGTTGATACAAGGGGAGACGTCGGAGTATATCGATCATACAATGCCAAAGTAGGTGGTTTCTGCCTTTCCATCGATAGTCTTTTAGTTATATGTTCAAAAGTGCCCAATACCCTTGATCGAGGTATTGCGTGTTTATAGTTTTAACCCTCTTATTACCTTCTATGATTTATATTCTTGAGTATAGGTCAGTTGAATGTGAATAGGGTTAATTTCTATTCTATGTATGTCTTTACCATGCTTGTATTGTTTATGATCATTTAGTCTTTCTTAGCCTATTAGGATTCTTGATTTCCATTCCTACTGCTGATAGGATGGAGTAATATTATTTATCTGGCATGTTGTTATGTTGTAGGATATTTATCCAAGTAGTTCTTGTGGTATACTTTGGCTGTTATATATCACTGTGCTCTATTTACTTATACAGGGCCATGAGAACCTAGTGTGGTAGACCATTGGGATAATGGATGTTGAGGGCTTCTATAGAGTGTCTGTTTACTATTACAGTGTGAGACCATAGGGGGAATGGACGTAAGTGATTCATCAGAGTGTCTATAGTTCCTCGATGCACACCACAAGGGGAATTGGACATTGAGTGCTTCCCCAGAGTGCCTTTTAGCTACTGATAAGAGACTATAGGAGGAATTAACGGTGATTTCTTCCTCATAGGGTCTGTGAAAAAGCTGAACCAGAGGGGTTAAACTGTGTGTACTTCCTAGAGGGTTTCTTTTGTTTGTTTTGGTTGGACGAGAGGGGTTAGGTTGTGATTAATTCCCAGAGGGTTCCCTACTTATGATTAGCTACCTTCATGATATCTGATAATTGAATGCATTTGAAATTGTAGGATTGTTTACTTTTGAGTAATTACTTGTTTACTACATCATTTTGATTATAGCATGCCATATATATTCAATTCCAGTTAGGCACAAATATTTGGGTGGTTGCCTACTGGGATTTGGTCTCACACCATGTTTGGGTCCTGCTTTTAGTCCCAAATAGATTATATTTCTGCAGGTATAGATAAGGTCAATCACCCTTCTACTTCAGGTACATGATTGTTGCGGAGCTGGGGAGCAAGGGATCAAGCTGAGGCTTGCGATGCTGTGGAGGATTATATCTATTTTCTATTGTATTTTGGTTTATTATTTTATTCTAGCATTGTGACTTGTTTGGATTCTTTCCTAGACATATGTATCATGCATCATATATATATATATATATATGTGTGTGTGTGTGTGTGTGTGCTCCAGTTGTTTATTACTTTTTCTATTTACCTATTGAATGTTTTACCAATTCCGTTATTACTATATGTTTTACTTATTCTATGTTACTTTTCCAATGTGTAAATAGTTTCCCCACTATCACACCTAAGGCCCTCACTGCTAGTCGACAGCATCTGGCGTTCGGAGAAATGCGCTTGAGGCCATGTGACCAACCGGGTACGGGGCACCTCTGGGTAGCTTCCGAAACCAGGACGTTACAAAGTGGTATCATAGGAATTATTTTCTTCTTGATTTACTATTTGGAGCCTATATCTAGAGGTAGAAATTAATAGGTAATTGGTAATAAGATGTACCCGAGAGTAGTTAACCCGTGTACATGGAAAATCCAATTTACCACATTATTGATTTTTTTTGGGTTTTTCAATTATTACAGTTGATTTTATTTCACCATTGGGAGATTCACATGTTTTGTGTTGTAATTGTTGATATTATTGAGGTTCTATTTCTTTTGAAACCCGATGATATGAGGGTATGATATCTCATGCATCATATAGGAACTTACTAGAGATCACATGTCATGCATTCTTTCCATACCATTTAGGTTGCATTAGCTATTACATGTTGTTGTGATAGATTTTGTGCTAGATATGTATGTTGTTGTGATATATTCCTTGACAGAATACCTACCTTTGATATGGTATTGAATTGTGTAAGGTTTCATTTAAATGAACACCAAACTTTGGTTCTTGAGGTATTATAGGCCCTCATTGACCAGAATTTGGTGGATCATTGCACTATTATCCATGTTTATGACATGTATGAGATGCCAAGATTTGATTTTCGGGGAGTATGGGCCCTCACAGATCGGAATTTTCCACTTTAATGTTCATTTTCGTGTTTTTTTTGGATTCTAGAGTAGTTTATGAGGTTTACTATCTAGAAGAACCCAGAATACACGACGTGTAATGATGAATACATGCCATGTGTCCTTATGTTTAGGAAGGAAATTTTTTTCTTGAGTACACTCCATGTACTGTATGTACGTGTCCTGTAGTCTCTAACCGTGTCACTGAATGTGTGGGAAAAGACACGGGGTTGAGAAAATTTTGGGGGAACACGCCGTGTAACCGGTTGTACACGTTGTGTTGTGTATACCTTTTGTCCACCCATGTGACTAATGACACAGATGGATGAAAGCTTAAGTTATACACTCTACATCATATTTTAACACACTGTTTAGTGTAACCAAGGTATCTGACCATGTAGAGAACAACACGAGTTGGTGAAACCTTTCTAGTACACTCCATGTCTGACACAACACGTCATGTAGAGTGATCCTTGTAACAGGCTGTGTGACTAACAACACAGGTCAATGAAGTTCGCCTAGTACATAGAGTGTCTGGCACTAACACCCTATGATGTCTTGTTCTAGAAGAACCATGTGGATTAACCATGTAGAAGAACTCAGGCAGGGGATGAGTAAGAAAGTACATGTCGTGTGTTAGGACAACACACCATGTTTATGGGGTGTTACACAAACTGGGTTGGAAGAAGTACACACATGAAGGCTTAAGGGAACATGTCGTGTTGTCATTGTACACACCGTGTATCCATGTTTTAAAAATCTTGAATGCTCTCTTTCTATTATTCCCTTCTCACACTTCTACGTTTTAGTCCTTGTCAATCTTGATCTAAGGTGTGTGCTTGACCATACAGAGTCATCCCACCGAGACGTCCTCCGGTTGTCCACCAGTTATAGGGTAGTGATCAGACACCAGATATGGCTGATCAGGGACAACCAGTAGATCCTCCAGTTGTACCAGTCTTGGAACCAGCCATCATTCCAGTCACATGTGTTATTGCACAGTTCTGAGAGAGCTTTATGATGTTTATGTAGACCTTCTAAGGGGCACCACATCCTTCCCCCTCTATGGAAGAACTGATGTGGGTCTTTCATTAATAGCATCCTCCCACTTTCTTAGGGGATGGAGGACCCCAGGCTGCAGATTCCTGGATAGAATCCATACTGGTGATCTTCGAGCATCTGGAGACGCCTCCTGAGAGAAGGGTAAAGCTTGCTACGTACATGCTTCGAGATTACGTCAAGAGATGGTGGTATGTGATCTCACAGGCGGGATGCCAACAACTTATGGAATGGGATGAGTTATAGCAAGACTTCTATGAATACTTCTACCCAGATACCTTGAGGGTTGATCGAGCCTGAGAGTTCATGAGTCTGGATCAGGGTACTCTTTCTATTATGGAGTATTCTTCTCTCTTCACAGAGCTGCAGTGCTTCACACCTATTCCAGGAGGTGATGAGTTATTTCTAGAAAAGATGTTTGAGGATGGTCTCAAGAATGACATCTGATCACTGTTGAACATCTTTAGGTTGACTTCAATCACTTCTATAGTCAACCGGGCACTAATCACAGAGTGAAATCTGAGGGATTCTGGATTTGTGAGCCAGGGCGGATTAACATCCGAAGTTGGTATCCCTCCTATGAATAGTAGGAAGTGCCGCAGGGAGTCTATGCATGGAGATCCGAGGAGGCGGGACACTTCTTCTGGTAGCTAGGTGGTGTGATACCAGTACGAAAAGAGTGGGCATACAAGGACACATTCCCCTAGAGATCCAGTGGAGTGTCAATATTGTGGAAAGACGGGTCATCTTCAGCGATTCTGTCAGTTCTTCTCACCAGCAGCTAGTGACCGGGGTTCTTTTATGACTTCTCGTTTAGGAGAAGCACCAACTGTTTCTAATCAGTCAGGGAACTGGAGTTATTTCAGTCGTTCAGGCCGAGGTGGAGGCCATGGCTATGGTATCCAGTTTCGAGACTTTCAGCGACAACATGGTGGATCAGCTCATGGTGGTTAGGCAGGGTCACAGGGCCGTCGTGCAGGAAAAACTTTTGTAGTGGAGTAGACCCAGTAGGAGAAAGATCCCCGACCCTCTACAGTTCTAGGTACGACTCTAGTTGCCTCAGTTTTAGATTCTTCTCTTTTCGATATAGAGTCTTCCCATAGTTTCATATCTTTTTCCATTGTGGGGAGTCTTAGAATATGTATCTTTTCTTCTACTGATATCTTGACTCTAGACACTCAGTTGGGGAAAATAATGACTAGTGTACGATAGTGCAAGGAGTTCCCTCTAGAGGTTGGTGGGTGTCACTACACATGGGACCTTTATGTCCTATAGATGATAGGGTATTATTTCATTCTCAGAATGGACTGGTTAGTTCCCTTGTAGGTAGTTATCGATTGCTATCACCATAGGGTGAGTTTCACATCACTCGAGGGCAGATCGTTTCTTCATAAGGGAAAATGGGATGTCCAAGAGAGCAGAGTGGGACCCAAGCATCATGGGTTGGGATTTGATACAACCCAGATTTCTAGTCTATATTAAGATGACCAGGGGACTTCACAGATGGACTTTCCTCCAGTGGTGGATCGTTTCAGGGATGTCTTTCCAGAGGACTTTTCAGGTTTGCCACCGGTGTCAATTACTCCTTATAGGATTGATACACTAAAGTTACAGAGAGCTCAAGAGGTAGTTGGAGGATTTGTAGCCAAAGGGATTCATCTGATCCAGTACTTCTCCTTGGGGTTTTTCTGTCCTATTTGTGAAGAAGGTGGATGATACCCTCAGACTTTGTGTGGATTATCAGATGTTAAACTAGTTGAAGGTCAAGAACCGATATCCCTTTCTGATAATTGATGATCACTTTGATCAACTTCAAGGAGCCCAGGTGTTTTCAAAGATTGAATTGAGATCTAGTTACCATCAGTTTTGAATTAGATCATCAGATGTACCTATTACAACCTTTCAGAGTAGGTATGGTCTATATGAGTATGTGGTTATGTCATTCAGTATCACGAACACACCTGTAGATTTCATGGCACTGATGAACCGAGTTTTCCATCCACACTTGGATTCTTTTGTGGCAATCTTCATGGACGATATCTTGGTGTACTCTCACACTCGACACGACCATGCCATGCATCTTGATATCATTTTGAGCACACTAATAGAGCATCAGTTATATGCTAATCTCTTCAAATTCCAATTTTGGATGGACCAAATACACTTCTTGGGTAATTTTATCTCAGAGGTAGAAGTATCAGTAGACCTAGAGAATGTGAGAGCAGTAGTTTCTGGTAGCAGCTGAAGAATGTATTTGAGGTAAGAAATTTTCTAGGGATAGCTGGTTACTACATATGTTTTATACAGTACTTTTCATGCTTAGTAGCGCCACTGATGAGCCTGAATATGAGGGGTGCGAAGTACTTGGGGTCAGATTCTTATGAGTCAGCCTTTCAGGAGCTGAAAGGGAGGTTGACTTCAGCGCTGATACTAGTCTTTCTAGAGCCGAGCAAGATCTATAATTTTTATTGTGATGCATCAGGTATTGTGTTGGGAGTAATGCTTATGCTGGTAGAAGGAGTTTTTGGGTATGGGTATTAGCTATTGAGGCTACATGAGAGGAACTAACCAACGCACAATCTCAAGATGACTGCAGTTTTTCATGATTTACGCTATTGGGGACATTATCTTTTGGGAGAGAATTTTGTGGTTTTCACCGACCAAAAGAGTCTCAAGTATATCATCACTCAAAACAATCTAAATTTGAGACAACGAAGGTGGGTTGAGTACCTTAAGTCCATTTAATTAGAGGTTTCCTACACACCTAGGAGGGGAAATGTTGTGGCTAATGCGTTGATCAGAAGGACTTTAATATAGGCAGTTCATGAGGCTAGTAGTGAGTGGTATCTTATGGCTCTATTCTCGGAGATGAATTTAGAGGTTCATGAGAGGTAGGGGAAAAATTTTCTTTCTTCTGTAACTATTACCTTGACACTACTTGATCAAGTGAAAACGGGGCAGCTATCTGATTCAGAAGTCTTGGTCCCATGGGAAATTGTGTCCGAAAAAGACCCTATTCTTAGATGGACCATAGGCGAGGATGAGATCTTGCATCCTCATGGGTGAGTATGGGTGCCAATGGACATATACAAGGAGATGATGTGAGACTTTCATTCCTTAGTTTGGGTAGTTCATCCTGGCATCACTAAGTTTTATTGTGATCAACACCGTTAGTATTTCTGTGCAGGTATGAAGAGATATTTTTTTGGGTTTGTCATGAGGTGTTCCACATGTCAGCAAGTGAAGGTAGAGCATTAGTTACTAGCAGGGCTTTTACAGTAGTTACCCATTCCCTAGTGGAAGTGGAATGATGTTGTGATGGAGTTAGTGACAGATTTACCAAGGTTGACTCAGGGGGACTATGTAGTGTGGGTTGTCATTGAAAAACTGAAAAATGTTGCTCACTTCTTGACGATCAAGGAGACCTTTAGTGTTGATGATCTGGGAAAATTGTACATCTGAGAGATTGTGTGTTTACATGGAGTTCTTCACTCCATTTTTTCATACAAAGATTCACGTTTTACTTATCAGGTCTGTCAGGGACTTCATAAGTCTTTGGGTATACAACTACTTTTGAGTACAACATAGAATCCCTAGACAGATGGCCAGTCCAAGTGTATGATTATGGTTCTTGAGGACATGCTTCGAGCATACATCTTCAATTTTGGAGGTTCATGGGATAAGTACATAACTCTTGTGTAGTTTCCTACAATAATAGTTTTCAAGAAACTATTCAGATGGAACATTATGAGTCTTTGTACGATAGTCCATTTCGACCAACCTTATGCTGGATGGAGGAAAGAGAGGTAGAAATGCTGGGACCTCGTCTTGTCCAGGAGACCACATAGTATATAGAGTTGATTTGGAAGAGGATGGATACTGCACAGTCTCGACAAAAGTCTTATGCTGATCGACGGAGATGACCTCTGAAGTTCGAGGTCAGGGATTTGGTTTTCCTGCATGTCACACTGAGGTTGGGACACAATAGGATTAGAAGATAGGGTAAGATTTCATCGAGGCACATCGGTCCATTTGAGGTGTTGGAGGGTGTTGGGATGGTTTCCTATCGGTTGTAGTTACCTCAGAGGTATCAAGCTATGCATGACGTCATCCATGTTTCTCAGCTTCGACATTACTTCTCAGACCCGTATCATATTTTTCAATGCAAGGAGGTTGAGTTATAGGTGGATGCCTCATTTGAGGAGCATCCCATCCAGATTATTGATCGAAGTACAAAAGTTATCCGTGGTCAGTCTGTTCCTCTGGTATGAGTGATATGGCAGCACAGACGAGTATAGGACGAGACCTAGGAGAGGGAGACTGATGTACGATCACAATGGCCAGATCTTTTAGAGGATTCTTCTTCTACGCTAACTTTCTAGGGAAATTTTATGATGAATTTCTTTAAGGGGGAATGTTTTTAAGAACCCAGATCTTCTTTTCATGTATGTTTTCCTATTCTATGGTGTTTTTGAGAAAAAGAGGAGTTTCTGGAATTTTTTGAAGTACACGTTGTGTAATTATATGTACATGCTATGTACTCTTTTTCCGCACGTCTCCATGTGTTTTCCGTGTAAGGTCCGAGAATAATACAGTGTGTGGTGACGTGGAGACCTCTTTATGTAGGGCCCGGTAAGGGAAAATACATGTCGTGTACTTTTAAAGTACATGCCGTGTAATTTTTCTTTCATTAAATGGACCGGTGTCACGTCTAATTGGAAGAAGTGTATTCTTCTTCACCTTCTTCAACTAAGTGCGTCCATACAACACCAATCTTTTCTCGAGCCCCTAATCGAGAATCCGTTCTCTAAATTGATCTCTGTCAGTTGAGTTGGAATCGCATCGGTGAGTTGTCTCTTCTTCTTGAACCTCATTTCATGGTTTCTCTTCTATCGTGAGTTATCCTCAGTTAAAAATTTTAGAAATTTTTGTAGATCTACCACATTATAGGTCGATCCAAGGGCCGAATCCAGAGTATATCGATCATAAAACACCAAGTTAGGTGGTTTGTTCCTTTCCATAGATATCCTTTGAGATATATGTGCAAAAGTGACCAATACCCTCGATCGGGGTATTGCGTGTTTATGGTTTTAACCCTGTTATTTCCTACCATGATTTACATGCTTGAGTAGAGGTAAATTGAATGTGAATATGGTTAATTGATATGATATGGATGTCTTTCCCATTCTTTTATTGTTTTTGACCATTTGGTCTTGCTTAGTCTATTAGGCTGCTTGCTTACCATTCCTCGTGCTGACAGGATGGTGTAATATTATTTATCTGACATGCTGTTATGTTGTAGACTATTTATCCAAGTAGTTATTGTGGTATAATTTGGCCATTATATATCACTATTCTTGATTGAATTACCCAAGGCTATGAGAACCTGGTGTAGTAGACCATAGGGAGAATGGACGTTGAGGGCTTCTCTAGAGTGTCTGTTTACTGTTACGATGTGAGGCCATAGGGGGAATGGATGTATGTGCTTCATCAGAGGGTCTGTAGTTCCTCTATGCATGCCACATGGGGAATTGGATGTTGAGTGCTTCCCCAGAGTTCCTTATAGCTACAGATACGAGACTATATGGGGAATTGACGGTGAGTTCTTCATCAGAGAGTCTGTGCAAAAGACGAACCAGAGGGGTTAGACTATATGTATTTCCCAGAGGGTTGCTTGTGTTTGTTTTGGTTGGACCAGAGGGGTTAGGCTATGTGTACTTTCCAGAGGGGTCCCTGCTTATGATTAGATGCTTACTTAATATCTGGTAATTGAATGCATTTGAAACTGTAGGTTTTTTTTACTTTTGAGTACTTCCTTGTTTACTGCTTCATTTTGATTATAGCCTTCCATATATATTCACTAACTATTAGGCATAGTTCTTTGGGTGGTTTAATATTGAGATTTAGTCTCACACCCTGTTTGGGTCATGCTTTTGGGCCCAAAAAGATTATATTTCTAGAGGTATAGATAATGGTAAGATCCCTTCTACTTCAGGTACTTGATTGCTACGGAGCTGGGGAGCATGGGACCAAGCTGAGGCTTGCGATGTTGTGGATCATTTTATCTATTTTCTATTATACTTTGGTTTAGTATTGTATTCCATCATTGTGACTTATCTAGATGCTTTCCTATACAAATTTATCATGCATCATATATATATATATTTATATATGTGCTCCAATTTTTTATTACTTCCATTGTTTACCTATTGCATGTTTTACTACTTCCACTATTTCTATCTATTTTACTTCCACTGTGTTACTCTACCAATGAGGGAATAGTTTCCCTATTATCACACCCAAGACCCATGTTTCTAGTCGGCAGCCTCCGGCATTCGGGGAAATGCGCTTGATTCCATGTGACCAACCAGGTATGGGGCACCTCTGGGTAGCTTTCGGAATTAGGACATTACACAAATCACTTCCAAGACTATTTATCTATAGATAAATGGTCACATATTGAAACTCAGAGTGCAATTAATTGAATTTAAATAGGAAAAACTACTTTAATTACATACACCAATGAATATGGAATTTATCGAGTGGAAGTATGAGTAGTAGTCCATTAATCCCATAAAGCCTAAAAAAGAGTTTTAGGCCAAGATTTATAATCTTTATCCACCATTTTTAGGAGTATATTTGATAGGGTCTTGTTGAAAGATTATCTATGTCCATTTTACACTTAATGATAGCGAGATGAATGGTTGGATTTGATATTGTTCTCCTAATATAACTTCTTTACCTCAATAGAATAGAAATTGGTGTCATTGTCAGTCAATATGGTATGAGGGACACCAAATATGGAAATGATATTAGCTTTTACAAAGTTAACAATGCTTTTGGATTTGACTTCTTTGAGATGTATTCTCTTAGCCCATTTAGAGAAGAAATCAGTATTAGTAAGAATATACATAAATTACTTAGTTGTAGCTTCAGGGTAATATCCTACAACATCTATTTCCTATGTAGCAAATGGCCAGGATTATTTAGTTGTGTGTAGAAACTCCGAGGGTTAATGAATGAAGTTAGCATGCACTTGGACATGGAGACACTTCTTGGTGAAATCTATGCAATCCTCCAACATTGAAGGCCAGAAGTATCCAAGCCTTCATATTTGATCAGAAATCCTATGCCCATACTGGTGATCACCACATGATCCTACATGTACTTCTTTCATGAAAATTATAGTTTCTTCTCCATCAATACACCTGAAGAGTAATCCATCAATGACCCACTTATATATGATCTTATGGTGAAATGTTCTATCATAAAGAGTGAAATTGACCACTCATCTCTGAATTTTCTCTTTCCCATATCTATTAGGTGGATGTATTCCATTTTGATGGTATTCCATGATAGTTTCATCCATCATATAGTATTACCATATGGCTTATAAATAGGGCTGACTCCATTAATTTTCACCATTAAAGTTTGAACAAAAGGTGAAACCACATGATGATGGGAAATACTAATGATTGTATCATCCTTATTTGGATTTTCTAGGGTTGTGGTAGCATTATTTAATGCATCAACTTGTGGATTTTTTGATCACAGACATATGAAAATGTTGGCTCTGAGGAAAATTCAGTCATTAACCCTCTGACATAATCGCAATAAGGGATTAACTATTTTTTTCTAACATCATAATACCCATTGAACTATTTTATTACCAATTATGAATCAACTTTCACTTTTAGGTGGTTCACTTGTACCTGGAGCACCAATTCTTGGCCTGTAATTAGAGCTTCAAATTCTTCCTCATTATTGGTACCATCTTCTGATAACAGGATGAAATATGGTAACACTGCTTTTTTTGAGGAGATAGACACAATTCCTAACCCACCATTTTTGAGTTCAAGATCTTCCATTCTCTTCCCCGTTGGACTTTTGGATGCCCCATCAAAGCAAATCTACCATATTTTGGGACTATCTTGAATAGAGAAGATTTATACATCATGAGGCTCAGTATTCAATTATGTCTATTCTGTAGATGGTTTTTTAGCAAGGAATCATGCTAAGTTTTGGACTTTTACAGCTTTCTGAGGCACAAATTTGATATCGAACTGTTGGAAAATAACTTCCCATTGTGCTAGACATCCTTTTAATATAGGATGACTGAGGATAAATTTTAGCAGGTTATTGCGAGATATCAAGTGGACCTCATGATACTACAGGTAGTGCCTTAGCTTCTGCACTTCAAAGATGAAATCCAGGAATCTTTTCTCAATACATGAATATTGGGTCTCTATGTTGAGCATTGTTTGATTGATATAATACATGCATTTTTCATTCCTAACATTGTTCTTTTATATAAGGAAGGCACCCAATGGTCTCTCTAAAGCTATCACATAAAGAATAAGTGGATTCCATTTAGTAGGGGGCATTAATATTAGTTTACATAAGAGATATTTCTTGAGGGTATCAAATGTCTCTTGGGATTCTTCAGTCCATTGATAAGTAACTCCATTTTTTATTAATCTGGTGAAGGGTAAACACTTACCTTCCAAATTGTAGGTAAAGCACCGAATATAGGTCAAGTGTCCTTAAAGTCCTCTTAATTCCTTCATCTTTCTAGGAGGTTACATTACAAGGATACATTGTTTCTTCTCAAGATCAACTTTGATGCCACGATGGCGTACAACGAAGGAAAGAAATTTTTCTGAGGTAACCCTGAAAGCACATTTTAAGGGGTTCATCTTCATATTATGTTGCCGATGTTTTTTAAATATGGTCTTCATATAATCCAAGTAATCATAACGTTTTCTATATTTCACGAATATATTATCCACATACCATTCTAAAAATTTTCCCATGAAGGATTTGAAGATATGGTGCAATGCACATTGATATGTTGCACGAGCATTTGTGAAGCCAGAGGGCATTACCCAATATCAAAACACACCTTGAGGTGATTTGAAGGCTATAGAATCCCTATATTCTAGGGCCATATAGATTTTATTATACCTTGAGTATCCATCCATGATGGAAAGAGCTTCATAACCAGCTGTTGCATCAATTGAGAGCTCATTGATTGGAATTGAGAAGTCATCTTTGGGAAAATACTGATTGAGGTCTCTAAAATCAATGAAAACTCTAATTTTCCAATTATTCTTTTTTAGTATGAAAATTTTGGCTAACCATTTGGGATATTTTACCTCCCTGACAAAGTTAATATTGATAATCTTGTCAGATTCATCTTCAATTTTAAAAGTGTGAATTTGGTGTGTTCTTCTTGCTGCCTGCTTAAATCCTTGATGCTCTTATAAGAAAACCAAATGATGAGTGACCAAATCGGGATTAAAAAAAATAGTTCTAGAAAAATACATATCTATGTTTCTTTAGAAATGAATTATATATCTCTTTCTCTTTGAAGTCATGGCCACTCTAATTAGAGTAGGGCATGGATCTTTAACTGTACGAAGATTTATTTCTCTAAGCTCATCCACATTGGTTGAGATGCCTTCCTCAAATGCTTGAGGGGTGTCCTTAATATCTTATTATTCTTATTCTTTCTCACGTGTCACTTATTTTGTATCAACTTGAAGGGTAGATTATGAAGAAAAACATTTAGATCTTGGGGAGGATTCGATATTTGGACATCCTGATGAAGAGACATCCATTTCTGACCCTACAGATGATGAAGTATATTCCTAGAGTATTTAAGAGAGAATTTAGGGTTGGTAATCAAAATCCTTGTCTTCCTTTACTAATGTGACAACTTAGTCTAGCCTGACTGATGAAGCATTGACTTGATGATGTTTGGTGGATGACATGGAGACTTCTCAATTTAAGATTTCACTATCAATAATTTCTCCCATGTTTTCAGGCTCGATTTCCACAACTGACATTATGAAATCATTAAGTGAGTTCATGTATTTCAGAATATCCATTCAATTTGATTGATAGGGAACACTTAATCTATAATCATATGTTTGAATGGGTTTGTTTGGATCTTTTCTAGACCATTTAGAGCATTTATTTTTGTTATATATTTTTCCAAAGACCTTATTCCATTTGTGTGATAGAATTTTTCTTCAATATAATAAGATTCACATATTTTGAATAGATTCTTATCACCATACAATGATTCAATTTGACAATTTTTGAAATACTTGAGAAATTGGTGGTATGACGAAGGAATAGATGCATGTTGATGTATCCAAGTCCTTCTAAGAAGTATGTTGAAAGCTATGTCCTATTATAGAACCATGAAATCTGAATTAGATACAAGATCCCAAAACTGAGTTCTAAGTGTAATGTCACCTAGAGCTTCTTGGTCATTTTTTCATATCCTTGAAACATCAGAGTGGAAGGAGATAAGTCAGATTCTATAAGAACCAATCGATAAAGATTATGGATGGGAATTAGGTTTACTCCTAATCCATTATCAATGAAGGATTGTCAAATGTCCGTATCATTTACCATACTAGACAAATACGAGGTCCTAATGTGTCCAGGTATAATATCATCCTCATCTAGATCTATGAATGATATAACTACATAAAATTCTGTAGGATCATTCTCTATATGGTAATCTTCAACAACATCAACTTCTGTTTCAAAATCTTGATGACTGGACAAATAATAAATAAGTGCTTCTCTAAGAACTTTTTAAATATTCAAAGCATCCAATATTGATAACATAACTGATAACTGGGCTATTTATTCCAAAACATCATAATTTTGGTCCAAAGCCATGTGTTTTCTATCTTGGAAATGCAGTTTTGCGGGTTCGTTGGATATTGATGCTCCTAATGTAGATGTATCACATGTCCGGGATGAATCCGGATATACTTATGCTCATGGCATATTAGACTGACTAGGTTTATATACCATCCTAGAGAGTTATGGTTTAACCTCTAATCAGTCTTCCAAGATGATCATTTCAGGGAAAATCCTTTCATGTGTAGGGGAAATCCTTAATTATTTTCGATCCTGCTAAAGGTATCTCTAGTGAGTTTCTTCCTTATAAACACTTTGAGAAGGGTTTTAGTTAAAATAGTGTTTTCTATCATATCCACATATTCCCATATATCCTCGACCATGACTTTTTCTCCTAGTTCCCTAATCAGGTACATGGAATTTAGGTTCATAACCAGAATTATCATTGGCATAGTTGTCCATTAAGTGGATGACATTAATAGACTCGAAGATCAATTGCTCATCCGATGAATATTTTTCATGACAGTTTGGTTCTTGTTGTTCTATTTGGCAGGGTGGTGCCCATGCTTTTTCAGATAGTTTTCTTGAAATATTCCGAAGTCAAGAACAACATTGGCTTGAACATGAGATTATGTTCTTTTGACTACTGTTTACCTTTCTGATCATGTTGCTTCTCTAAGGATTGAACTTTATAGGACTAATCTTTTAATGAATATGGATTTGATGTAATGGAAGTTGTAGGAGGAACAATATGTTTTTTCAACTATTTTCAAAGAATGGAATGAGTTTTGTTGACCATTTTCCTGACCATCCAATCATCATACTTCTATGAATTTTTTCTTTTGACTTCCTACCATCTTCCTTCCTCCTCTGTATTGGTAGTAGTAACACATGCTACTTGGGATGATGAAATTTTTAGTTTCACTTTTCTAGAGTCTACCCTTTTTTCAAAGAGTACTTTCAAAACAAATACTCATTTATGGGATTCCCCAATATTTTATGAAAGGGGAAATAATTTGGAAGATCTTCATATCCTTTTTTATTTGGTTTCTTGGGACTTGACAACTGAAATAAATTGTTTTCCAAAGATAAAATTAAGTAACTGGGAACCTGTTCATTCGTATAAGAAAATCATTGTTCTTTAATTCCTCAAACTATCTTCGCCTTTGATCTTATTTATCATCTTTACAAGTCGGACGTTGCTGTTGACGCTCGGAAGGTGGAACCATTTAGTATGATTATGGTTTTGAAGTAGAAGCATGTATAAGGGCTTGCTTGAGTGTGACTGTATCAGCCTTTTGTTTCCTTTTTCTCCTTCCCATAGCTAATGGGATTACACAAGATTTATCTTTGGTTTCCACAATGGTATCCCCCACTTGTTGGGTGATTAATGAAAGGTCTTGAAACCCTCATGTGTATTTTACTGGGATTAGTGGTGTACGTAACTCATATAGATGATTTGACACAAAAATTGGCAGTAAATCTTCTTAAGAGATTGGTAGATTTAAGGAATACATTAATCCTTTCAATCAAGTAACAAAATTTGAAACTCTATCATTCTACCTTTGATTTAAATTTGTAAGATCAATAATTGTTGTCTTTGGCAGCATTGAGATAAAATGGAAAAGGAATGTATGACATAGGTCTTTCCATCCATTAATTTATTGAGACTGAAAACTTGTATACCAGACTAAGGCAAGCTCTTGTAATGATTAAACAATGCATCTGAGCTTTATTGATTCTTGTTGTTGAGGGGTACCCATCATGGGATCACAGTGAGAAAAAAATGTGTCAAGTTCTACTTCGGATCTCCTGAACCATTAAATATTCGAAATGTGGTATTTATAAAGTTTTTTGGGGCATAGATTGGATCTACACATTTGGGGTAAGCTTTCTTTTCTAGTTGTACAGGTGCATGCCATTATTTCATATCATCCAATCGATTTGTTAATGACTCAATTGTATTTACAAGACTTTGGGTAATATATGGATGAGATGGGAACTGTACATTTAGAATAGCTGGAGCTTGAACTGGCAAGAATACTGGAAAAACCACTGGTGGTGGTGTTTTTAGAATTGTTCTTGGATTACCCATGGGGATAGGCCTATAAGGGTGTGTTTTACCCTATCCTGGTTGAGTACCCAATAGAGAGAATTCATTATCCACATTTTTAGCTACTAAAAACCCTATTTTCATAGGAGTTCATACATGATGTGAAAGTTGAGGATCTTCATGTGGAGTATGTCTGGAAGGAATGTTGCTTTGAAGTAACTCTACATTGAATCTTTTCAACTCCTTCATCTCCTCATCTTGCTGGGAAAGTATTTCTTCAAGTAAAATATATTGACCTTTTCTAGTGTAAAAGTGACAGATGATCTGAACTTTACCTTTACCCTTGTTAGATACCTTTATAATATGTGCGAGTTGGTTACAGGAGTGAATACCTAGATTCTGTGTCAGCCTTTGATTTTAGGTATACACAACTCCTTAATTTTCTTCAGTGTGTACCATATTATAAATAATACCTTCATCCTCTGACTCCCCTGAAATGGACTCATTTTATATAGGATCTTGTATAATGGTATTAATGACATTCACCGACGCATAATTCATTGACGAAATTCTGTCAGTATCACTGTAAGATAATTTCTTTTTGTTCCTTCAATGAGACATTGTTCTCATATATGCTGCTTTTCTAGGAACTGTTTGATGAGAATACTTGGATAGTTCATTTTTGCGTTCACATTGTGTCTTCTTCCATAATCGGTAGAAAATTTAGTTCATGATAAGGAGGAGACTATGGATATTAAAAATCCCCCAGCCCGACAAGTTGAGGTTGTTCCTATTCTTCTTCTTAAAACCTTTGAACTCTGTTTGTTGAATTCAATGGTTGGGTTAACAAATCCCCTAGCACTGCAGGATGGGGTGGCCCTTGAACTGCAATGGATGATATTAGTGCAATTTCTCTTCTTATTTTACAAATTTTGGTCTAAACATTGGCCAGATGCATTATTCAACAACATCTTAAATCACCTATTTTGGAATAACATTGTGCTATTTCAGATATTTGGGAAATATGATGGATGACATCCTCTAAGCAGGAGGCCTGTTTAATGTTCTCAGATGCTTGATGCAAAAGTATCTTGAAAAATTTATCTCTTTGGGTATGACTTTGATGAGAGCTATTTGAGGCATGTTCTAGATCATATCTTTAATTACACACAAAATATATTGATTTTAGTCGACTATGGGAAATAACATTTCATGAGACCACTTTAAGCGGGATTTTCTAATTTTAGACCATAGTGAAATGCAATACTCTGTGTGCACCCTAGAATTTTATATGAACCCCAGATGGGGTATCAGTAATTAACTATTTTATCCTCTTTAGTACATCGACGCATGCACGTTGATGGTCTCCCGACTTCTTTTCTACCTTTGAATTTTAGGAAAATGAGAGAGATTCCAAGTAAATTTGGTGTTGTAACCATTCTATTACCTTTACATGACTTTGATATTTGTCATAAGGCAATACATTGGATTTCAAATAATGAATAGTTTTCCATATGTTGAGGATAATATCAGGAATTCAATATTCTAATATCAATTATGGAATGTTGTATTAAGAGGTTGAAAAAAGCTAGAACATGATTGGTATTTCACCCTTAGAAAGTTGTTTTCTAATATTCAATATATATTCCTTATATTTTTCTTGAGTTTTATCAACTTGGTCTAGCTAGAGTGGATGGTTTTCAATTGTTTTATCAAAATAAATAGGATCAATTGTTTTTTCCTCTGCTATATATGAAGGCAAATGACCCAATGGAGGTTCAGAGAATGACCATCATCATGGGATGTCTTCTGGTTGAGAAAGTATCTCCCCTGTTAGTAACAAGGCATCAGACATGATTGGACTTATCATTGAAAGTGAATCAATATAAGAGGGATTTCTCATCACTATATTTTTAATTAGAGTATTATCTTAACAATGAGAAAACACTACTACAGAGAGAACTTTCGATTGAATTCCATCATGGGGAGGGCCACGATGGTGGATTATAGCAAGGGATAAAACATCTTGCTCCTTTGTATTTTGTCCACACCAAGGGTTGCTATGGATCCCATATGGAGATTGGTTCTCTAGATTGACTAAATTTTCATAAATCAATCCATAATGATGAAGTTTCTAATGGGAAACTTTAGAATTACTATTACCACTCACATTATTTGGTAATGGGAGGGTAAGATATTGAGCTGAAATAAATAAATGTACGAGGGATTCAAGAACTCCAACATTAAGGGGATCCAGATCATAGAATGAATCTTTATTTTACAAATTTTTATGGAGAGAATTCTTGTTATATGATATTTTACATGTAGCTGGAGTCACTTGCTGGGAGAAGTGGTTATCACGGGCTGGTGTGTGTACCTTCCTTGTAGTGGTTATCAGAATAGGCTGATTATCTCCAATTGGGAATGGTGTATGTTCGCGATCCAATTTTTCATATTATATGGGGGAGTATGCCCCATAAACCTCCTATAATGGAAAAGAGGTATGTATCTTCTTCGATATGGCATGCTGATGAGTCGTCCCAGGTGTGGGGACAAAATTAGGTGTCCCCCCCTGGTACTTCTGATGTTACTGTTATGATATTCTAGAAGGCTTCCAAAATATAGGTAAGAATTTGTCTATGCACTTTCACCATTATTAAAATGTGTTTAGTGACTTCAGTGGCTAGAATGGGAATATAAATCCATTCTATATCTGTATTAGGTTTGTGTGCCTACTCCTCTACTCCATTTCCTGCTAGTGGATACTAATAGTTCTCATTTTTGGAGGCAGATAGTTGAATATGCCCCAGGTTTTTCATTAGAGCATTCTGACTGACTTCTCTGAGTGCTGCCAAATAAGACTACTTGTAGGATTGATGGATAATGGTAGGTGTATGGGATTGCTAGTTATTTTCTACCATGCATGGTTGAAATAATTCTTTCATTGCTGACAGATGAGACTGCTGGCATGATTGGTGAGTGCAGGAAGGTGTATATTCCTGCTTACAAGTCGCCACCATATTTGATTGGCATACTTCTTTGAATGTATCATGACGAGTCTAATAACTGACTGATAGTTCGTAAGTAGGTGTATGTGCATTCTTATGGTACTCCATAAAATTTAAATTGTTGGATTGGTTGGGCACTTCTAGATGAGTCTTCTAGCTAGAGTAATTAGGGAGGACGTGTGTATGTGCCTGTTCGTTATTTCCCACCAAGTTAGGTAGATAAAATTCTCCAAAGGGGGAAAATGTAAGATAATTATTCCTATTGGAAATATTTTTTCCTCGACAGTTCATCTTGTATACTTAAGTATGATGTACCTGGGTCAAACAACTGAAGGCAACACCCCTATCATGTTGGGGGTTCACTAACACATGATTTTTTGGAGGTGATTATTGGTGGGATCCCTCGGGAATGACCCATATTTCTTCAAGTTGAGTCCTTGAGTGACCTCATGATCTACCTCCCTATAATATGGTTGGGACTGGTTATTGAATTATATGGATAAGGACCCAAAATGGATGAATATGGTGGTTAGAACCGTCTTCTTCTGGACCACTGGTCATCATTGACCTGATGATTAAGGGTTGTCGTTAACTTGGAGAGCATATCGGGAAGCCTCTGGGGTTGTGATAGTACCATGTTGATCGTATTCCCGAACCAATACATTGGATAACCAATTTTTAAGATTCTTAGTTGGTGATGATGTCCTTTGAACAGACGAGGATCCAACTTTTGTAGCAGTCGGGGCATTCACGGGTGAAAAATTGAAGGAATCCATTTGGAATGAAGGGAGTTATGAGAAACTTTGACAAATAAAAACAATGAAATCCATTAAAGAAACATATTTTTGATAGACACATTCATGATTGATTCCATTGTTTTTGTCCTTTATCAATTGATAGGGGCCTGACATATGGGTAATACTGTCAACATGGTTAAGGATTCATGTCGGGTTCACCATTTTTGTTTCATTTCCCCTAGAACGTGTGTTTTGGATAGGAATAACTACTTCTGAGAAGTTTTAATTGGATTTATTTATGGAACCACAAATATCTCATGGTTATTTATCAAAATCAATATGATTTACAAAGGCAATAATTTGTTATGTTTGGAGCTATGATACTTAAGAACATACATTGGTCGAGAGGATGGGAGGTTGGACTCATCACACCCTTTTGGGGGGAATTATTTCCTACTCTAGGAATATGTTATAGATTTGAAATATTTTCACAAATCATTGTTAATTCACCAAATATAATGTATGTTTCCATTGGAATTTTCAATCAATTATTAGAATGTGTAAAATTTAGAATCATCCGTATTTATTCGATGTTCTTCATTAATGGAGATATCCGTATGTATTCAAGGTTCTCCATCAATGGTATCCTCTTATATACTATTTAAAGATTCTTTTAACCATTGTTATGATGATACTAGTTTTTAAGCCACTTAGTGGGGCACTCTGGAATTTATTATCATCCATGGAGATGAAAGTTTGTTTTGATATTCTAATTGTAACCATAAATGGGCTACCAATGTGTCCTTGTGAAAGGAATCAGAACCCTCATAGTTCAGTTCAACTTAATGGGACACATCTTACCTTTTAAGTTTGTGTGATAAGGAACTAACTGTAATGTTTAATTCCATGTGGTAAGGACATCAAAGAGGAAGGTGATTAATCAAATCAATGGGTGGGACTTATGCCTAAGAAGACCAAGGAACCTAGGAGGGAAATGAATTTCCAAGTTTAATTAGACTCTACTCGGAATGTGGCCCAGAAAATAAAGGGTTGATTTATATTGTTGTTTTTAAACCTCATGCAGGAATCCTACATATCTAATTTGGATGAGAATTAATGCCCACATAGTTTAGGTAGTCTCACAGGGGTTTATGATCATTTGAGAGAAATAGGTTGGGGCTTACTCTTAAATAATATTCCCTTGTAACAAGGTCCATGAGAGATATCTTAACTCTTGTATATTTAGTGGGGCTTAATTCGGGGATTATTCCAGAGGAGGATTCATGGATTAATGGAATTGAGTTTGGATTCCAAAAGATGATATCCAATGAGGATGGGGCCTAGGTGAAGGCTTCCTACATATCCCAATTCGGGTGGGAATCATAATTCTCATAGTTTAAGAAATTAGGGATTCTGCAGATGTTGTGATCATCACAAATCTCTAAGCCTACATGTTTCATGATCAGTGTGGGAAACAAAGAGATGTAAAAGATTCAAAAAACCACACACTTTCTCTTATACTAATGGGGGAGGGTGGGCCTTTGATAAAATAATATGAGGTGATGATGGGTGAGGGTGAGGAGAAATGAACCCTTTAATGTGAAATGAAATTTAAGCTCACTGGATCTAGCCCAAAAGTATAGGGGCTTACTCCTAGAAGAATGACCTAAAATTGTTCCTGGCTGGTGAGGTATACTTTTTAATTGTTCAGAAGTAAATGTAGGTGTGAACCATACTTTTCCTACCAAGGGTTTGAGGCTATGAGATTTAGAGACGATAAGGGATGGGTATGGCCCAAAACCTAATCCTCGAAATCAGGAACTCCCCAACACTATTCATGGGAGAAAGGTATATGTGACTGTAGACATAGAAACCCATAGAAAATCCATGAATCCTGACCCCATTAAAAAAAATGTGAAAAAATGTGATTGTGTATATACAAACCCAAATGGGAGACAAGATGATGTGTCTGTCCCAAGGGTTTGGTAAGTCAGGAGGTTTTGGAGGAGGTTTCAAAAAAAATCCATTTCAGATAAGGGATCTAATGAAGAATAACCCTTACCATGAATGAATTTGTAGAAGGTTTTATGAAAGGGTTGTATAGGCTGAAAGGATAAGGCGAATCAAAGAGGGGAGACCAATTAGGTATCTGGAACACAGGTATGGGTGCACAGGTAGGCTTGGGCGACCTGATGTTTCCTTAAGTGATGAATAAATTGGATGTTAAAACTTGGGTGATACCTGACTTAAGTCATCATGAGTATTCATGGGTATTTCCAGAAGCGTGGAACTCATGTTCTTTTGAGAGGAATGGGTGGTGTTCAAGTGTTTCTCATTTAGGGAGGTTGGGCGCTTTAGGTGCAGAAGTGTTATGGATTTAAATCACTAAAGGGACTTAAGTCCTATGACCATCCTTTAATTACTCCACCCTAGGTGTTAAAGAACTAACTTGAAGGTTTCAGAAGACTTGGGAAAAGCACTTTGGTGACCAGAGCAACAATTGGGCTTCCGGGAAATTCGTTCATCACAAATGAAGACCCCAAGGGTCTATTTATAGGTAAATAAGTGACTCTGGTTGGGGGAGTTTGGTCATGAAAGTGGGTTTCATTCCAACAATGTGGTGATCATGTGGCTATGTGTCGATGGTCACTTGTCTCAGCTGAGGAGATTTCAAACCTTACCCTTTGAAAATCCTAAAATTCTCCATTTATTTTCTCCTCTTTTTTTCTATGGCATTTCCCTTTGTCACTTTTTCATCGATGTGATGGAACAAAGTTTCAACAAGGATGGATAGATAATAAAGAACTATGAGCATTATCCATTATCTTCTTCTTCAATTCTTTTTATTGAAGAGACACATACACGATTTGTATATATTATTATTCCTTCCCAATCAAGGTCTAACTTCGGAAAATTTCTCACATTCTTTTAGAGCTCTACATCTTCATTTTGTGCCTCTTCATTCATTACATTAATTGATGGTTAAACACTAATTTGAGAAATATAATATTTCTACCCTTCCTTGAATATTTCATGATCTATCTTTTCCAATCTAGGAAATATCAGATTGTTTGTGATCATTACCATAGACAAGCTAGCATGATCTTTTTTACTCAAAGCATCTTCCATCTTACTCACCTTCTGGGGAGGTAATTTATTGACTAGTCATAAACTTTAATAAATTACAGAAATCTTCTCTAGTGATTTTTTATATATTTTTAAGATAAAATGTACTTTAAATTTTTTTGATCAGTATATATGTTACACTTTTCTACATAGATATAATTCCTCTATATCTTTAATAGAAATAAATACAGTGACTAAAATCATGTGTTGGGAAACTTTTCTCATGAAAATTCAATTATCATGAGTCATAAACTATAACAACATCATTATGTATGAGTATTATTCCTACTCCCTTATTAGATACATCCCTATAGAATAAAACCATATCTCCACTATAGGGTGTTGTGATCATAGGTGCACTGGCTAGACTTCTATTCAATTCCTTAAAATATTCCTCCCATTCATCAATCTAATGTAACTTGAATACCTTCCATGTTTACTTAGTGATTGGAAAAATAAAAATATCATCATGATCTTCCTTTATCTTTGAAAAAATAAGAATATATTCAATAAATAATACAACAAAATGTTCTAGTTAATCACTAAAGACTCTATTCATTAAGTCCATAAATATAATAAGGGAATTATTAAGACGAGATGCAATCACTATGAATTCATAGTTTCCATACCATATATGAAATATTGTCTTTGGTATATACTCCTTCTTAAACCTCAATTGATGATTTACAGAATAAAGTTCAATCCTAACAAATGAGAAAATAAGTAATCAATATGGGGTAGAGGATGCATGTTCTTAATAGCGATCTTATAAAGTTCTAGATAATCAATTCAGAGTCGCATTGATCCATTATTCTTCTTAAAAATAAAATAGGTGCACCCAATGGTGGCTCACATGGCCAAATTAATCCCTTTTTAATATTGTCATGGATTTTATTATTAATTTTTTGTAAATCAATCAAGTCTATTCTATATGGACTCTTGGGAAAATGTGTATCTCTAGATGCAAGTTATAATAAAAACTCAACTTTATAGTTCAGTGGAAGAGTAGGAATATCTACCATAAATACATTAATAAACTTTCATAAAATATGCACATCTTTAATGTTTATTTTTTACCCAACCATCAGAGATAAATTCCCCTTTTGAATAGGAATCATAGCCCACATGATAGATATAATTTCCAATAGAAGATCATTTTTTCATCACACTGATCGGAGATCATAGGTTTATTTATAAAATAACACCTAACATCAAATTCTCATAAATTTATGTGGGATTTATGTACAAAAATCCAACCCATGAGAAAATTTTCATTGCATTAAACTAGAGTAATAACGACAATATTTGCAGGAAACACATTCCCACAAACTCGAATTAGATAAGAATCATATACTTGAGAAGTGATCATCGTACCATTTAGGATTTTTAAGGTTAACTCAACATATAATTTTTGATGTGTAAATGTGTTACCATTTGAAAAGCTTTTAGATAAAAAATATTGTTTAATTCATAATAGAATAATACATTAGAAGTTCTAGAGTGGATGGTACATGTACCTTTCACGACATCATAATCATGCCCATTATAAAAAATAGTGATCACATGATATTTACCTTTCTCTCTAGGTTTAAGAGGTTTTTGACATTGATCATCACCATTAAACTTTGTGTTTGGGAAATAGTTATCATAATTCCCATACTCTTAACATTAATGAAAAAGAAATATAGGTGGTGAATTATTTGGAGATTTCTCTCCATTCACATCATTAGCTAACTTCTTACCATCACTTCATTATTAAATTTCATGATGACCTTCCTTTCCACATGTAAAACAATTAAAAATTACCTTAAGAAAATTACCCTCAAATTTTCATCCACACTTTGAGAATAAAGTAAATCTCAAATTCTTCTCTCCATTGTTTTTAGAATTCCTTTGAAGTACATGTTGTTTTTCTTCTCAAAACCATGTGATTGATGGGTAACTATAATCTCTACCTTAATCTTTAGAGAAGATAAAATAATTTATTAATAGTTATTGAATTATCTTATGTTTGACACCCTCCAGAATATTTTTTATAACACTAAATAATCAATCAAATTTACTTTTATTTTGGATGATAATACCAGAATCATACCTACATGTCTTGTGAAATTTTCATCATAGGTACCAGTGGATTCATCATCCTTCAACATTATCTCAAGGAATTCCATATGAATTTTAGTACAATGAATATGAGGAAATTACTTATTGAGAAACAATATCATAAATTAGTTTCACTCCATGGATTTAATTTCATCATGTTTATATTAAGATTCTACCACTAATCATCTTCACCTTCCAAACGATAAAAATCCAGAATAACTTTAACATATTCTAAACACTGAATAATTGAAAATATCTTTCTAATGGTATTGAACTATTACATAGGGACTAGTGGATGTGTGGACCTGCTAAAATAATGTAGATTTTGCCTCATGAAATACTCAATAAAGTTTTTTCCTCCTTTGATCATTTAGAATTATAGTGTGATTTATATCTTGATAAAGTGTTGTGAGCATTGAAACAAGATTTTACGTTCTGAATCATATAATATTTGGTTCCTCAAGAGTAAAATCATTGCATTTTCCATCACCTTTATCATTAACATGATTCTTTTAGGTTCAATCCATTGACTAAAAAATCATAGTGTGATTATCAATAAATATAGTGGAATACCAAAAAAAAAATTTATAGGATGTCCAAATCATGACACCTTATTCTGTGACGCCTTAGGTTTAACCTTAGTCAATCATTATCATCACCAAAACTTATTGATTTTATCCTATTCTTATTCTTATCCCTCAGGTTATTACAATTTTTTTTCATTATATTTTACAACAGTTAAGAATACCAGTCTCTAATACTAATTATAGTGACCCATACTTTCAAAACATAGATAATACATCAAAATAGATGAATATTCTTCACATAACCTAAAAATACATGCCATAATAATTAAAGTTTAGTATCATTGGAAAAATGTAAAAAATGGTACATCAAATATCAACATCATATCTCGCTTATTTATCCATAATGATAAGACTTTTTAGAAATATAATACTTAATACCTTACTTCATAACTTGTGGAAAGGAAATATAAGAAAAGGGTGATCTTAGATTCTATGTATGGGTATAAAAAAGAGATATCAATGATCACATAAGTATAAAATGATTATAAGGGTATAAGTATAAGATCGTAATATTTTCAAACCATACCATGCATATAAAAGATCAAATATTAAGTCAAGGAATAAATCATAATTGTTCATAATACATGAATCATAATATAATCAAGGAACGTGAACCTTTGAATCTTAATATATGCACAAGATATTTATTTTTGGCATACACATAAGCATAGAAAGTCATTTCCTTAGTAGTCATGGCTCATTTCCAAGGCTATCATAGTGTAATGGGTTCACACCAAAAACCATCATTATAGTCATGGTTCACTCTCAAGACTATAATAATGGACATAATATATAAATGAAATGGGTTCACTCCCCATTCCAGTCTTATTTATTTCATGAGATATCAATCTTTACCCAATGCAGTATAGGGAAATATAGGCCCCACCAATCACATAATGAAAATCAAAAACATTTTTTCCAAAAGATGAGAAAACCTTCATTATATTAAAACCCATGAAATGAAATGGGTTTCAAAAAATTTCAACATAGCATAACCCATGGAAAAGAAATGGGTTTCATAAAAATTTCATCTTTTTATCATAAAAAACAACTAAAGAGAAATAAAGATGGTATTAATAGATACTATCTTTATTAAGGATTAAGTAACATTAGAGGTTGAAATATTATATGGAAAATGATTTTGAAAGATCACTCGGAATAATTATTTAGGAAAATAACCTTTCCATTTTTAAATCACTTACTTGTTAAAAAGGTTTACAATTATAATATAAAAAAATTTATTTTAAAATAACAATGGTAAATTTTAAAATAAGATTAAAAATAGAAAATTTCATGGATTTGGAAAAATTAATTCATTTAGTATAAGTTAAAAAATATTCCATCCATATTTTTGTAGGAAAAGTAAAATTTTACCTTGTTTGGAAAAAAATAAGAGGATTATGTTCAAAAATGTTTTTTTATAAATTCAAACATGGTTAAAAATATCTTCAAAAAGTAATAAGATAATGGTAATATAGTTATTTAAAAAAATTATAAAACATTGATATGAGAAAAAAATTATATAGCAGATACTTAAATATAAAAAATCCAGAATATTGATAAGATTATGAAATAATACCCTTACCACTTTGGTTAACCATTAAATCATAAGCCCCATAAAATAAATAACCTTAAATAGATATTTAATTAATCATAAGATTTATAATATTAGTTTTAAAATATATTAATGTTTTACGCACTGCACAAAATAATATAATGGTGATTATGGAATGTGTCCCATGAAAATAAATGTGTGATGAAAATCCCATACCTCATGTCTGAATTCTTCTGTAAATTTTTGAACCTGCTGTATAATAAATTTAAATTTATTATAATAATTTAATAGATTCATATTAATTATTTTAAAATAATATATGATCCATTTATTACATTTTAAGACCCCATTTATCAATTATCATTATTATTTATTTTATTTTTGAGTGTTAATTGTTTTATCTATCATGAGTATATCAGTTTGGTAGTTCTGGTACTTGTACCTTTATCTTGGTTTCATCATCTTCAAAATATTTATCACGATAAAAATATCATATATATTTATATATATTGATAATTTATATATTTATAATCATTTATAAAATTTAGAGATAGAAAAGTTAATTACATTGTTCATGGAGATGGTAGGTTGTACATACACATGAATGTTGTTTCCATTTTTTGACAGATGGAACAAATAAGGGTAAATTTTAATTCATATTTACCAGATAATTATTATATCATATATATCATATTTATTAACTAATTTCTTACTCATTACCATCCATGTAAAATATAAATGAAAAAATAAATCACATCTCTTCGTGGAGTTGGTACTCCACAAGTACGAACAAATGAAGTCATCATTTCCAAATGGGTTTGAGGGTAAGTAGATAGATGTGAAACAATAATTAAAGAAGTATAATAATATCAAAAATATCATATTGAATCATTAAACCCCTCATAATACCCTTCCATAAAATATGGTGATGAAAAATAAATTTGATTGCTACATGCAGATGGTAAGTCATATGTACACACAAGTGATACTTTCACAAAGAAGGTGTATAATGGTGTTTTAATAATCATAATAACATTTTGTAATATTTAGGATACACAATTTATTATTTTATGATAAATAACATATATTTATAGGAGGTAAATAATATTATAAATGAAAGTGATGGGTTAAGGTGATTACCTCTTCTTTGAAACGAATCCTTTATATTTCCTCTAAAGCGATCAAGGGTTGGTATTTTGGGAAGACCAAAACACATATAATGTGGATAATGATGTTTGGAAGATAAATTTTTAGAGTTATATCATGATATAAGGCTCAATGTGGTGTAAATAAGTTATAGATGATGTTCTCTTTTATAATTAAGTGGAGGGTCAGTTTTGAGATTTATCAAAAGATTAAATTATAATAAATTCTTTCTCAATCCCAATGCCTCAAAATGGATTGGTATCTGAAGATAAAGTAGGATAGGATTTTAATACCATCTACCAATCGAATTTATATAATTTTTGGTGTCATGTTATACCTTTTCATTATGATTAACCCTTATTTAACCAATTAAAAATTAGCTCTCGTAAAAAAAATTCAATATTAAAGGGTTATAATTTATTATAAGGTAAAAATTGTACCATAAATGGACATGTTATGAAACATTTTCCCATATCATATTCACCTTGCCTTATTTCATGATTTTAAGGATTTTTATATATTTTAATAAATTTTTATTTTGATAAAATATAATTATTATAAATTTTGACATTACTCATTTAATTTAACATAAAAGGAATGAAGAAAAAGTATTATTAGAATATAATATGTTATCCAAACACTAATATGTCATATTCACCTATTAATTTTTTTGTACACAATAACGTACCAAACATATATCACTTTTAGTTTTTTAAAAATTATTTATTTAATCATTAAATTAATTGAATAAATATGATTTTGACGTTGTGTAAACATTTTAGAAAATTATATCATACCTAAAAATTATTAATAAATTACTATAACAAATAAAATTTTATTATTCACAAAAAATGAATAATAATATTCATTCATAATAAGTTTGTCTCCCTATGTGAACACATAAAGTATATTTAAAACTAAGAGAGTGACATTTTCAAACATCCATTGATTTAAATAATATGTATATGTAATTTTCAAGGAAAAGTGTCCATTAAACAACTAAATTTTTAGCATAAGGTGATAAAGTTACAATTACCTTCTAATAATAATTAATAAGAAAACATTATGGCCTTATCACATATCTGTAATCTAGATTAACCAGATTTAACGTTTATCAAGGTGATAAATTTTACCACAATTACTAATCATATCGACCAAAGATAAAAGGGATATATTTACCAAATTTAATCCTCCTAATTATATATATTTAATTAATTTTATCTAATTAAATATTTATAAATAGAATAAATAAATTTTAATTTATGTTCAAAAAATGTGATGAAATCCATTTTTTAGAAAACAAAAATAAAATTTTAAGCATAAAACTGTATTTATTTGTATCCTATGTCGAGAAAAATATTTCATAAATGTTTAAATAATTTAACCAAGTGAAAAATATATGAATTTCAATAAAATAATTAAACAATATTATAAAATATATTATTTGTATAAAAATAGTTTTTTAGAATAAAACAACACTTTTATTTGAAAATACTTTTTATTTTAAATATAAAAATTTGATAACTAATGAATTATTCTTATAAATTTTTAGACATTTTTTTTCCATAATTTAGAAATTACTATTCATACCCATCAATTTAATGGCTATGAAATAATAGACACATAATATTGTAATAGTGTAACGTAGTTCGTTTAAACTCGTTGTTGTGTGTAATGCATGCTATCAAATAAATCAAATTATTTAAAGTGAAATATTTCATAAAAATATTGTTTTGTTAATGTATTTTTATTTTAGTAATCAGTATTATATTATATTTAGTGGTGATCCACACATCTTTCTTGAACATCTGAATGTAGCTATAGGAATCTTCAGTTGCTAACATGGAATATCATGATGCTTGTATTGTTTGCCTTTGATTTCCCCCAAGAACTTCTTGGGGAAGGATTATATTTTATATCTATTTTATCAAGAGTTGTGGTGGTGGTGGTGGACCTCACTCTATTCTTGAGATAATTTTTTTAGAGGCACCTCTCTAGGTCTTCAAGAGAATTATTTTTAGATGTCTTTGTTCACAACCAAATGAAATTGGAAACACTAAATAAAATAATATAGCTGGATTTATATACTACTAGGGTTATATAAATAATAATTGTTCATGAGCCCTTATTATTATTTTTAATTACTACAGGATCCCATGTAAATAATCATTATAATATTATTATTATTTATTATCTTGTGCTAAATTCACAAATTAAATTAAATATTATTTATTAAAATAATATTCAATATATATTTTTTCTCACTTGACTATTAATATCAGTCCTCCATTTCTCAATCATATTTATCAGACCTTGGATAATGACTATTTATTTAATAAATATATATCACTACATTATTCTATAATATATAAATAAATATGTTATTAACTAAATAGAAAATAAATATTTATTAAATTATTTTCTCATAAAATATTCTCATGAATAAATAGTGATGAAATATATGTGATCAAGAAAACAAGAATAATTATTAAAACACATGTTGTAATATTATTTATTCAACTTTATATATAATAAATAATTTTATTATTTAACTGAGATTCTGGATACACTTAGTGTGTGGCCATATGGGCCTCTTTTAGAGTGAAATTAACTGAAGCATCCCAAAATCCATGGTTAACAGCTATCAATATTCCAAGGAACCCATAGAGAAAAATGTTAATTTCACAATGACATAAAACCAAATGTGAATTCTTATTTTGTAATATAATCTCTTTATCATGATATCTCTAATCAATCCAATTGCATGTTGGTTCAATCAACTTATGTTCTTGAAGTGTATTTATTTAACATTCCTTAAATTAATCATTCCAAGATAATACCATAGAAATGGATTTGTTTAATATATTTCATTTCCATAAAATGGTGCGAGATATCAAATTATATTGTAAAATAGAAGAGAAAAATCCTCTCTTTCACTATTCATTAATCAGATCTTACTCATGATGCCCCCAAAATATCCTACTTGACCAAAAATATATATTTTAATGGTTTTTATCAATACATCAAACTATATGGATCAAAACATTAAATAATAATAATGTTAAATTATGAAGTCCAATATACATGTGCATATATATTAACTTCCAATGACACATATAAATGTGGATTTCCTACTAGAATGTATCATTATCATAATCTTCTACACTAAAAATTACCAAGTGAATACAATATAAGAATGTTCCTCAAAGTCATGTGAGTCACCACTCACAATAGCATATATCATTTGTGTCCCTCAAATTATTTCATCTAGCTATAATATATATATATATATAAGAATACTATCATGAAACTTTTGGGTTCTTATCATAGTGGGGTAATATTATGACCTTTTAGTAGGGAAACTATGCTTATGACATTATCACATACTATGTCACACATAATAACAATCATAATGTAATAACAAGTTTATTAAAATTCAAAATAATTGATATAGGTTATCATAAAGTAAACAAAATTTGGTTAAAGGGTGAAAAATAAAACAATATAATCTCAAGAGAGAGTATATTGGTGGATCCATATTCCCCTTTTCATCACCCAACATTGGATAGTCAAGCAATTTCTAGGGTTTTAGGTATGAATCCCAAGTTCCAAACACATTAGATCATGAATCCTTGATTTTTCGAGTGCAATCCCCAATCCTAAATTCCATAAAATTGATTTAATCAACCTTTTCCTATTGATCGCAATAATTCCTTCATTGTAAGTAAACACTAGATGTGAACTACTTAATGTCAACCTAAAACTTCAAGTTAAAAGTCCCCGATAACTGAACGTATCACAACTTTTTTTGGTCAAGCTCTTTGAAATATGGTTCAATTTTAACTCAAGTTATGGGAGGCTATGATGACTTAATATATATATAATTGAGGTATTTTATCTTTATTCATCAATTTACCAATCTATTTTTATCACATTCTTGTTAATATTATGTGCATTTATGTAAGTGATTAAACTTGTCTTAAATAAAATTTACATAATTCAATTTATTTATATTCTATCTTTCAAGCATATTAATTCATTAATTCAAGTGATCATGAAAAACATTTACAATTAAATAACCATGAAACATGATAGGAATAATATAATAAAGTTGTATAATAGGTGACGTGAACCAAATGATTAGTTAATGGATTTATATAAAAGAAACTGTTTCTTCTCTTAGGAGCCATTTATGAAAATGGGTTCAGTAACCTCAGGTGGCCTATCGACTAGGGTGAATGAGATGGTTGGTAGAGTCTGGGAGTGGCCTCTCAAGGACAAATATTTCAAGGAGGTGGTCTGTAGGGGCGTCTCGGAGGAGGATCTTGGAATGAGATGTATTCCTCCGATCCAAATGGAACAACAAAGGGTGGAATGTATGTATGGGGATCTAGTGGTAGTGGTCTCTTGGAAATTTTTGGAGTGTGCGGCAGAGCTCCATAAGTTAACGCTGGTTTCTAGGTTTGGTCCTAAGAAGCCATCGTTGGAGGTGTTCAGGGAGTTTGTGGGCTCTTAGGGTCTTCCCCACCGAGTGACGGTATCAGATTTTTAAAGGATTGCATTTACCATTAATTTTTTCCTCTAGGGATGATTTTGTGAGTTCTTGGTCGAGGGATGGAAGGCACTGTGGCCCTCACTTCTATTCTCTATCTTGATGGTCCTGGGAGTACCACTCTGGAAAAGAATCATGTATGGTGGTAGTGTGGATAATGCTCCCTGGGCTGCCTCTTCCGCTCCATAATCTATCGATTATGACGATGGTGTGGAATTCTTTGGAGAGTTTCCTTTTCTTGGATGGGAGGATAGAGCATCTACTGGATTCAAGCGTCCCACAATTTTTTATTGAGATGAACCTTGTGGTGAGGTTTACCTTACACATTTTGATTCAATCTTAAGAGGGGTTTGTGTGGTGGGAATGTTTTTTGTTCTAGTATCCCCTAAGGCTATTTTCAGCTTGTGGGTTCCATGGTCATGGTGTGAAGTTCTATATAAAGGGGAAGGGGAACTCTCGGTTCCGGGGTGTCTCAGCTCCCCAGTCTCTTCCTTCGGACTTAGTTGTTGTTCCCGGTGGTAGCTCGGGAGGTTCAAGGTGGCAGCTAGTTCGGTAGAATGTGGATAAGGCGGTGAATGTTTTTACACCGTTGTCGGCATCGTAGGGGTCTGGGATCTTTGATGCGGCGCTTTCGGTGGGAAATTCATATTTTATTAGACCCGGGTCGGTAAAGATGTTTTCTTTTTTTGAAATGGGGCATAGGGTCAGCTCGGTGTTAGAGGGTGTCGAGGTGCCTGTTTGGTGGCCATTAGGGTTAGAGGAGGGGTCTTCATCAAAGAAAAAATCTGTTCTCGTTTGAATTGGCTCCTTTGGTGGCATCCTCCCTCTCTTCCAAATGGAAAGATAAGATGTTCATGGAGTCTCTTCCCGACCTTCCCAATAGGTTATCTCCACCCTTTCCAGAGGTTTGTTTTTCTTCGATGATGTCTTCAGGCTTGTTGAATATGATGTTGTTGGCATTGGTAGGTTGCAGCGATGGTCTTCATTCAGATCCTTCGAAGAGTGTCCTTCTAAAGGGGGTCGAGAAAGAAATTATGGCAACCCTAAAGTCTCCTCTGAGATGGGTTCCAGTTTCTTTGGCTTGGGAGAAGGATCCTTCTTCGACTCCCCCTGTGATGTTGGGGAACCAGTTTTCTATGTTGGAAGAAGAGGATAGCCCGATGAAGAATAAGTTTCTTGTACTGAATTTTGGATGCTCCTCATAGGGGCCTTATCGTTTGGTGACACATTCAATGTCAAATGAGGGTTGTTGCAAGGAATTCTTCATTCCAAGGCTAGGTAATAGTACCCGTTGGGAGGGTAATTTTCTTCATTAATTTCTTCTGTGATTATCTGGAACGCTTGGGGAATGGGGTTCAGGCAAAGGGTGATTTTCTGGCTTCTGATGCAAGGAGATGTGATGCTTCTATGGTGGTGGTTATTTAACAAAAATAGGATCGAAGCAAGATCAATTTTTTTGAAAAGAGGTTGGGGTTTGGATGTCACTTGCTTGGGAATCTGATTAGAAATAACATTTGGGTCTTTTGGAAGAGGTTTCTTCAAGTGGATCTCATTCAGGTGGAGGATCAATGTATTATAGTGAAAATAAGGTTCAGAGGTATAAAATTTTTGTTTTCTTTTGTGTATTCCATTACTCATTTTTTGGAAAGAAGTATCTTGTGGGAGTATCTGGGTTCTATTGAGGTGTTTGGTTTGGCATGGTTTGTAGGCGATGACTTCAAATCTCTTGTTGACATCTTTTAAAAGAAGGGTGGGTCAATGGCCTATAACCATGGTATGATGGATTTCAGTAACCTCATCACCATTAATGGGATTCTAGATCTGGGTTTTCAACGGATAAAATATACATGCTGTAATAATATAAGAGGTGATATTCAGATATGGTGTAGACTGGATTGGTGCCTGGCCAATATTCAGGGTCTAGAATCTTTCTCAAGATCCTCAGTTTAACATCTGTCTTGGGGGATTTCAGATCACTCACCTTTACTTGTGGAGCTGAAGGTTGGTAATGGGGATAGTAAGTACTTCTTTTAATATATGAACTAGCATAGTAGGGAGGGATTCAAACCAATGATGGAAGATTCCTGGAAGCATGAGATCGAGGGTGGAGCATGGGTGGGGCTGTCAAGGCATATGAAGAGGTGTGCAACTAATTTTATCTGATGGTCTAGGTATGCTACTTCTTCAGATGGATCAGTGGATGTTCTTCAGGAGGGGATTGACCGTTTTTAGGTGACGCTTCAATAAACTGGTATGATTCCATCTTCCTACGACTATGTGAAAAGTTGGACTTTCTAGTGAAAATACTTTTGTAGGTAGAGAGAGAGCTCAGACAGAGAGCTAGGGTGAGGTGTCTCAAGGAAGGTTATAGGAATAAACTGTTCATTCATTCTTGTATGAAGGATCGGCGAAACTCGAAGGTAAATATCAAGTTGGATGATGGATCATTATCTTATGATGTTGATATTTCTAGAAGTATTGAGTTGGAGACCTTTGAATCAATGCTAGAAGGTGGTTGGGTAGTGACCTTGGGGGAGGTTGGTTCCAATGGTGAGTAGGAGTATTTCTTCTGAAATATTTCCAAGAAGGCTGTTAGGGGGAATAATGAAATGCTGAATTTTGTTCCGATTGGGGAGGAGGTGTGGGAGGTGGTTCATATCTTGTCTCTAGAGAGTGATCCCAGGCCGGACGGGTTACCTTGGGCATTCTATGTGGTGGCTTGGGTCTTTGTGGGGCTAACAGTAATCACAGCAGTTCAGGATTTCTTTAGGGGGTGCCCTCAACAGGGGTACGTGCACTTCTATAGTGGTATTTATTTCTAAAGTTAATGATCTAACATCTATTGGCTAGTTTAGACTAATTTTTATTTGAAACATCTCATATAAGATATTGGAAAGCCTTCTGTCGAGGATACTGAATAAAATAATTCCGAGTATCATTTCCCAAGAACAACATGGGTTTGTCCAAGGCAGAGGTATCCAGGGGATGGTGGGAGTGGCTCAAGAGTTGCTAGAGGAATTGAACAAGAAGGTGGTGAGGTCCAAATTTATTTTACATGTGTATATGGAGAAGGCTTGTGATAATCTTGAACGAAGTTTTATAATTCTAGTCATGAGGGATCTTGGGTTCCATGAATGGGTTTCTAATTTATGCCTCCATAGTTTCTCATCTCCTTGGATCTCGATTTCTCTGCTAGGGAAGGGGTTTGGTTTTTTTAAGAATGTGTGAGGGGTGAGGAAAGGGGACCCCCATTCCCCCTCTATTTTTCTCATTGCTTATGAGGCTCTATCTCAAAACCTCTACAGAGGGCTCTTGGACTGGAAGATCTTGCCTTATATCTCACTGGCCTCAGATGGATCCTATTCCTACCTGATGTTTACTAATGAAATTATTATTTTTCTAAATGGAATGAGGTCGCCTTTGGTTAATATCATGTGGTTCATGGGGGTAAATGATAGTCTGAGTGGTCAGCTAGTTAATGGTAGGAAGATAAATGTCTTTATTTCTACTGAATGCTCAAGGAGGAGGACCCAGAACATCTAAGAAATCCTGGGGGTGTAATAGAAACAAATACCAATGTTGTATCTCAAGGATCCCTTTTCTAATGGCCATGTAAAAAAATCCTTCTTTGAGGATCTAATTAATAAAATGACTGGGAGTATTTATAATTGGAAAACAAGTTTTTATCCATTGGGGCCAGGTGGCTTTGATTAATTATGTGGTATCTTCGATTATGATGCATATATTATCTATCATCACCCCTCCTAAGGAGATTATCTCTACCATTGAGATAATTATGAACAGATTTATTTGGGAAGCCAATGATTTCGGAAGGGATCATTGGGCCTCATGGACTCAGTTGGTGAAACAAGTTGAGGAATGAGGTGTTGGTCTTAGAGAACTGAATGTATCCAAGCAATCCATGCAGGCTCGGTTGGCTTTGGATTTTCATGTGGGGAAGTCGATGTGGGCCAAAAATCTGAGAATAAAATATGGAAAGCATTGGGAGGATTGGGACAGATGGAAGCTATCATGTTTGGGGAAAAAATTGGTGTATCATTTTGATATCTTCTAGGAATCTTCTCGATGGGTGATCGTCCATGGGGTGGTGAACCTAGGGAGGGATAATTGGATTGGGAAGAAACTGTTTTTCAAAAGGTGCCCTAGCTTGGATATGTTAGTGAGGGAGGCATGTCAGCATCCCAGGTTGATGGAGGCCATTACCATCTCAGCTCAGAAGAATCTGTTCAAATAAATTATTCTCTCGTAGGATAAAAACCGTTTATGCTTTATCAAAGCTATATATGGGCCCTTTAATAGTCAGAAATTTCATGGCCTGATTCAATAGGGATAAAGTTGGGATGAATGGGGTGATCGGCTGTGGTGTAAGGACATCCCATAAAAGATGAGTTTTCTAGTTTGGAGAGCTACAAACCAGGCCTTGCCTATGGAGGGAAGCATCCAGAAAAAGGGTATACATTTGGTGTCTCGGTGTTACTATTTCATTAATCCTCAGGTGTAATCGATAGTCCACTTATTCATTGGGAGTGAATGGGCACAATGTCTCTAGTATATCTTGGATAGATGGGGTAATTATAGGGATTCATGTAACTCCTTGCAGGAGTTTATCACAGGGTAGTTTTTGGGAGTAGAACAGAATTGGATTGAGATCAAGGTCCACAACACCATTGTAATATCAATTTTCTAGACTATATGGGAGGCGAGGAATAAAGCAAGATGGGAGGTTCAGCCTTCATATTCCATTCTTCATGTGATAATTAAAGCGATACTGTATGAGTTAGAGTCTCTTCTCAAGGGGGGGGGGGGCTGAATTATTCTGTGGTCTATAGTTCTGTTAACAGACAAGTGGCACGTTCGAAGGTTAAGGTAGGATGGGTAAGATGGAATCCTCCAGTTAATAGTCTTAAAATTATTTTGGATGGTTTGTTTATGAATGAGATGATGTGAGGCTGATGGCCGGTTTGAGACAACAGTGGCTCAACTTTATTGACCTTTAGTATCTTCCATGGTCCAGGGAATTCATTGGGCACAGAGGTATGGGTGTTACACACCAGTGTTATGCTATGAAAAATGTTATCATTGGTGATCTTAGAAGTGGAATCAGACACTGAGGTGCTGATTCGGGCCCTCTAAGGGAAAGGTGAGGTGCCTTGGTGTTTGACTTACCTCATTCGTGGTTGTGTCGTGGAGTTTGATAATGAATTTGTGGTCTGACATATTCCTAGGGAGGACAACTTCGCTGTAGATACTCTTTCTCGGGGGAGTAGTCATGATGACCCCTTGGTGGGATTCTCTAGGGTGGGATCTTTACCTCAGGATTGTATTGGTATTGTTATGGGGGACACCTTGGGACTTCATCATTTTATATCGCCTTTAATTCTTGTACAATGTAAGGCTATTTTTCTTTGAATAAAAAAAATAAAAGTTCAATCATTATATAAAAGAAACCATGAGATAACATTCCCTTATATAATGAGAGGAGGGATGACGGACATTCCAACACTTTAATTTAATAATAAATTTAAATGATACCAATCACATAAAATTGTCTATTTTATGATCATGATCATGTATATACATAGAAATAATTATATATTTAATAATAGAGAAACTATAAGGCCCCGGCCTTAAACATTACTTAATATTGAATTAAATGAATAATTAACATTGAGGATCTTTTCAGGTTTAGAGTTTTAGAGAATTAGGACATAACTATTACATCTCAAAAGATTACAAAGTAGACACTTCTACTAAGTTTCCATAAAATAAAAACTCTTAAAAAGAAACATGTCTAGTTCCATGTTTTAGATAGCATGACTTTTCCTTGATCCCATCCTTGACCATACTCCACATTAAGTCCTGTGAAAAACATTTCAAAAAACTTGGGGTGAGCATAAAAAGCTCAGTAAGGGATACACAAAGAAGAAAAACTGTTAGTTTTTCAAAACAACAAGTAAACCATGAATACTTTATCAAAGTAATACTTTTCACCTTTATTGATTAGTAAATACTCTTCACTGAATAAAAGATCATTACTTACCCTTTTATAACCAAAAGATTACCATAAAACCCATATAAAGAACACATAACATATAAAGGTAACTTGGGACATAAACATACTTAAATGGAATAACCATACGGTCGACTTCCACAAATATCGCTTAATGGAATAGCCATATGACCGACTTCCATACCCAATGAATTGAAGGTTATAACGTAACCACCCGTCCTGGTATTCACGGCACCACCCGTCAAATGTCCAATTACCATTTTAAAATCATAAGACATAAAACAAAAATAATGGAAAGAAAACATTTCCACATTTCAAACACAATATATCACTTAAATATATTGACATAAAAATCCATTATAAAAACCATTTTCAATACCAAAATACATAAAAGAGTATATGGTATTTATTTCATTTAAAAAAAACATCACGCCTTGTTGAGGAAGCCAAAGACCAAATAATACTCGCGGCGGAGGAAAAGGTCGTTGTCACCGTGTACGTTAAAAGAAACATTCCTTTTTGTCATTTTGTAAAACACTTCGTAGAAAAAGATTCCTTTTATATAAAATTAAAATTCAAAGGGGTTTATACACCATATAAAAGAAAGCCTTGTATTAGAACAAAATATGCCTCAATGAAAGGAGATTGAGACGAAGTCTCTTACCTCATGTCCGACGTGACTCGATTGCTCTTTAATCTCCTGAATAATAAACTAGTGTTAATTTATACTTGATTAAGAACCTTTTTCAAGTTTATTATTCCTTTTATATAACTTATTTCCATGTTATAAATGTTATGTAATCATTTAATTTAATAAAGTTCGTTTTGTCGATATCTGGTTCATAAGTCCAAAATGGACTTCTTACAATTACATGTTGTTTATGTGGTCAAAGGTTCATTATATCCAGAATTATATTAATGATTTGGATATCATATATATCATACATATCCAGCATATACATGTATTTATAATAGTACATAACATTTAGAGGTAAGAAATGAAATGCACCGTTCATGGAGACGGTAAGCCGTACGTACGCATGAACGCTACTTTCATTTCTATTTCGTATTTAATGGAGTGAAATCATAATGATATAAGGGTATATTATAATTCCAGTATAACATAATATATAATAACATTAACTCCATCCTTTATATGTCCCACATGTGTCATTAACGAATCAAATCACTTTGAGGGGGTGGTAGTCCTCATTTCCTAAAATGAAATTATCATGTTTACCCACAATGGAAACCATAAAGGTATGCCAAAAATGAAAAATACAGAAGCATAAGAAAAACATAAACATAATATATATCATATATAAATATAGTGACATCTTAATGGATACCATGAAAGGTGTTAAAAGAATACTGAACAATCATCGTTTCGTGAGGCAGAAAATCGCCAACCATAGAAACAGTATGTTCTTTAACCATTAGACGAAGGTGTGTGTAGGTGTAGATCTAATACTTCTCATAAAAACATCCTAGTATATTGAAGATACTGGTTTTGTTACAAAATAAAGGAATAAAAATAGTTTAGGGGGTTGGAAAAGCAAAATAAAACATAAGAACACAAGAGAAGACACTACCTTTAAACCGGGTAACTCTTTTTGATTTGAGTTCAAAGGCTTCATAGGAAGAACTTATGCCCAATGTGAGGCTTCTAGGAGTAAGAGAGGGATGTGGAGAGACAAAATGGGTAGGGTTTGGCCGATCCAATGGCTTGAGAGGTGTGAGTAAGGTGGTAGAGGTGGGGGCCTTTTATAAGAGGAGAGGAGGGGCACTCTTGGAAAGTTATAAAAGGTTACTTTATTATAAAATGATTTCAGATTTTAAAGGTCCCAAAATTATATATTTCGAGGATAAGGTGATAAGAGTTATAAATCCACCCATCCAATAGGTTTTTGACAAGTTTAGTTCTTATATTTTACATTATCTTTTCATTTTATTTAAATCGTTAAATAATGAGGTAATTGCTGCATCATCATGGTGTCATAAATAATTTAATTTATTTAATGTCTATAAATTATAAAAAAAATATCATGATGTAGGAAAGTTTTTTATCTTTCTAATTAATATTTATAGTTAAAAATATGACTTGTATAACTCAATTTAAAAATTGTTTTAGTAAAACAACACATGTTTGTGACATTTTTATTTTAACATTAAATAAAAAGTTATTAATGTCATTTTCCTACCAAAGTGGCTCCATGGGGTCCCCAAGTTGACCCATGGATTGTATTGGTCATCCATGACACATAAAATAAGGGTAGGACATGTGTCAAAGTCATTTCATATTATTAAAATATTATTTTTACCTTAAATTACACTAATTACCTCTAATCGTGATTAAAAACTTAAAAGTTACTATTCACCAAAAAATTATTTTAATCCCATTGAACCAAATTTTACTTCCTAATGAAAACCATGCATGTCGGATTTTTGAAATTCAAAACACAGAGGTGGTAAAATTTCATTTAAACGAAAAATCAGTTTTTTTAAGTACCACTTAGTGGTTTCACTATTCATAAAAAATTGTCGTTTTTCAGAAAAAAACCAAAACTTCACCCTAAGCTACATTTGATATTCTGAATTCAAAAATGGTGTCTATTTTACAAAATTCAAAACATATAAGTTAAATTAATTAATTTAATAATTAATTCCCGTTGTCGGAAGAAATAGCGTGTTTTTATGAAACAATATATATCAAAAGATTGACACTAGTTTAAGTCCAATTTCAAAGTGAAATTAGTTCCAATGACCACTATTGGATTAAATGGTAAATATATATTCTAATTTCACTTTAAATACAATTCAAAAGATAATATAATCATATTAATAAATTATATTAAAAATAGGTTTTAAATTAAAATACAAAATTTTTCACTATTCATTTAGAAAAATGAATTTTATCGGAAAAATACCAAAAATTTACACAAAGTAAATTTTGATGTCCCGATTCTAAAGAAGAATTTTATTTGGTCCAATAGAATATATAAGAGTGACCAAAACTATATTTAATGACGGTTCGCCATCAAAAGGCGATAAGTGGACCTTTAGTGAATATTAGAGTATATATGCCTAAAATTGAATTCTTTTCGTACTTTAAGTCTTTATCCTTCATTGGATAAATGTAAAAACATTTAACAAAAATATATAATCATATTTTAGTTATTTCTATTCATTCCTGCCAATACAACAACTACATGTTAACTACCATTTAAAATAATATTATTTTATTACTAGTGTGTACTGTAAGATTTCAAAGAATCTCTTTGTTGCGTATCGGGTGCGCTATCGAATATAACAACCCCTTTAAAGTAAAATTAATATTTAATTCGTAAATATTAATAAATATGAAAATGTTTTATTCTTTATTTACCTAGGATGTTACATCCTTCCCCCCTTTTGGGAATTGCGTTCTCGCAATTTTATTCACTTATCAGAATAATTGGGGGTATTTATCCCTCATAGTATTTTCAGATTCCCACATCGCCTCTTCAACCATATGGTTTTTCCACAAAACCTTTACCTGGTGAATTACCTTATTTCGCAACACTTGGTCTCTTTGGTCAAGAATCTGGACTGGTTGTTCTTCATAAGAGAGATTCTCTTCCAACTGAACTACCTTTGGGCTCAAAACATGAGATGGATCTGGCATATACTTTCTCAACATCGAAACATGAAAAACATTGTGTACCTGAGATAAACTTGGAGGTAAAGCCAATTGGTAAGCAACTGATCCAACTTTCTCCAGAATTTTATATGGTCCAAAGAACCTTGGAATCAGCTTTCCTTTCTTACCGAATCGCATCAAACTTTTCCATGGTGAAACTTTGAGAAAAACATGATCAGTTACCTCGAAAGATAGATCCTTACTCCAGTTATCCGCATAACTCTTCTGCCTGCTCTGAGCTGTTCTCATGTGTTTGTGAATCAACTGAACTTTTTCTGCCATCTCTTCTACCAATTCTGGTCCCATCAGCTTCCTTTCACCCACTTCATTCCAAAAATCTGGAGTTCGACACCATTTACCATATAATGCCTTAAATGGAGCCATCTGTATACTGGAATGAAAACTGTTATTATAAGAAAACTCAACTAAAAAAATATGTTGGTCCTAACTTCCCTGATAATCCATCGAACAAGCACGTAGCATATCCTCCAAAGTCTGAATTCTTCATTCTGACTGCCCATCTGATTGAGGATGAAAAGCTGTACTAAAATTTAATTCAGTACCCAACGAATTCTGAAGGCCTTTCCAAAAGTTTGAAGTAAACCTAGAATCACGATCAGATACAATGGATAGGGGAACTCCATGCAACCTGACTATCTCTTTAATATACAATTGAGGAAGTTGATCTAGAGAGAAAGTATCTCGAATAGGATGGAAATGAGCAGATTTAGTCAAGCGATCAACAATAACCCAGATTGCATTATTACCTTGAGATGTCTTCGGTAATCCCACAACAAAGTCCATGGATATATTTTCCCATTTCCAATCTGGCACTGGTAAAGGATGAAGCATCTCTTTCGGTAACTGCCACTCTGCTTTAACCTGCTAACAAGTCAAACACTTCACAGTGAAATCAGCAATATCTCTTTTCATTCCATCCCACCAATAATACTCCCGCAGATCTCTGTACATCTTAGTACTACCAAGATGAACTGAAAATGGGGAACTATGAGCCTCACATAACAACTCATTCGTCAACTGTGAAACACCAGGCACACATAATCTCTTCCCAAACCACAAAACACAATCATTATCAATATTAAATTCAGGCAACTTACCCTTCTGAACCAGATCTAACTTTTTCTTCAACCCACTATCTTTCTTCAGCGCTTTCTTAATTCTGTCTGATAGAGATGATCTCACTGATATCTGAAACAAAACAAAAGAACTTCCTACAACAAAAACTTCTATGACAAAGTTCATCAAATCAAAAACCAAAGGATCTCGTTCCAAACGTAGCATGGTTAACGAAGCATTACTTATTCGACACAAAGCATCAGCCACTTTATTTGATTTTCCCGGATGGTAATGAATTGTACAATCATAATCCTTGATTAATTCTAGCAATCTCCTTTGTCTCATGTTCAATTCTTTCTGAGTGAATATATACTTTAAACTTTTGTGATCAGTTTATATTTCACACTTTACTCCATACAAATGATGCCTCCAAATTTTTAGAGCAAAAACAATACCAGCTAATTCCAAGTCATGTGTAGGGTAATTTACCTCATGAGTTTTCAACTGACGTGAAACATATGCAATTACCTGATCATTCTACATAAGGAAACAACCAAGTCCCTTCAACGAAGCATCACTGTATATAACAAACTCACCATTCCTGGAAGGAAGTTCCAAAACTGGAGCATTCACCAATATTCTTTTAAACTTATGAAAACAATCATCACATTCTTTTGTCCAGATAAACTTAACACCCTTCCAAGTTAGCTTAGTCATTGGACTAGATAACTGTGAAAATTTTTCAACAAACCTTCGGTAGTAACCTGCTAAACCAAGAAAACTACGGATCTCAGTTACATTTGTGGGTCTTGGCCATTCTTCAATAATTTTTGTTTTAGCAGGATCAACAGTTATGCCATTTTTTGAAACAATGTGACCAAGGAAAGAAATTTGTTGTAACCAAAACTCATACTTTCTGAATTTTCCATACAGTTTCTTTTCTTTTAAGGTTTTCATGATAACCCTTAAATGACTTTCATTCTCCTCTTTACTTTTAGAAAACACCAAAATATCATCAATCTCATCACTACCCCTGATATTTTTCATCATCGACCACCACTGATCTGCTTCACCTTCAAAACGGTAAACAAAAAGACTAACCTTTTGATATTCTGAACACCCCATGACATCAAAAATCTTCTCCAGTGCTTTAATCCACCCTTCAACTAGCACATGGTCAAATGATCCTCTGAATGATGGGGGATGTTTCCTCATGAAATGTTCCACCACTGACATGTTCCTCTGTGGTTGATCAGGCTGATCTCGTGCATGGATACCACCACCATTTATAGCCTGAGTCAACTGTGCCATCACTGCAACAAACTGTTCAGTTCCAATTACGACCATCTCAGGTTGCTGATTTGGAAGGTTGTCTTCCTCCTGATGTCGTCCCAACATAGCTGCCTTGTTTCCTCTGCAGAAAACCATTATGAACACAGAAATATCTTAGGTGAAGCAACATGGTAATCTTTAAACGCTATATCATTTCAATCATACCATAAATTAATTTATAATTTAACAATTTTCTAACTCCTAAAGTTGTCTAAACCGACCTCTGATACCAACTATAAGGCCCCGACCTTAAACCTTACTTAATATTGAATTAAATGAATAATTCACATTGATGATCTTTTCAGGTTTAGAGTTTTAGAGAATTAGGACATAACTATTACATCTCAAAATATTACAAAGTAGAAACTTCTACTAAGTTTCCATAAAATAAAAACTCTTAAAAATAAACATGTCTAGTTCCATGTTTTAGATAGCATGACTTTTCCTTGATCCCATCCTTGACCCTACTCCACATTAAGTCCTGTGAAAAAACATTTCAAAAAAACTTGGGGTGAGCATAAAAAGCACAGTAAGGGATACACAAAGAAGTAAAACTGTTAGTTTTTCAAAATAAGAAGTAAACCATGAATACTTTATCAAAGTAATACTTTTCACCTTTATGGAGTAGTAAATACTCTTCACTGAATAAAAGATCATTACTTACCCTTTTGTAACCAAAATATTACCATAAAACCCAAATAAAGAACACATAACATATTAAGGTAACTTGGGACATAAACGTACTTAAATGAAATAACCATACGGTCTACTTCCACACATATCACTTAATGGAATAGCCATAAGACCGACTTCCATACCCAATGCATTGGAGGTTATAATGTAACCACCCATCCTGGTATTCACGGCACCACCCGTCATATGGTTTATCACATAATCACCCGTCAAATGTCCAAGTACCATTATAAAATCATAAGACATAAAACAAAAATAATGGAAAGAAAACATTTCCACATTTCAAACACAATATATCACTTAAATATATTAACATAAAAAATCTATTATAAAAACCATTTTTAATACCAAAATACATAAAAGAGTATATGGTATTTATTTCATTAAAAAAAACATCACAGCTTGTTGAGGAAGCCAAAGAACAAATAATACTCGCGGTGGCGGAAAAGGTCGTTGTCACCGCGTACGTTAAAATAAATATTCCTTTTTGTCATTTTGTAAAACGCTTCGTAGAAAAAGATTCATTTTGTATAAAATTAAAAGTCAAAGGGATTTATACACCGTATAAAAGAAATCCTTGTATTAGAACAAAATATGCCTCAATGAAAGGAGATTGAGATGAAGTCTCTTACCTCGTGTCCGACGTGACTCGATTTCTCTTTAATCTCCTGAATAATAAACTAGTGTTAATTTATACTTTCTTAAGAACCTTTTTCAAGTTTATTATTCCTTTTATATAACTTATTTCTATGTTATAAACATTATGTAATCATTTAATTTAATAAAGTTCATTTTGTCGATATCTGGTTCATAAGTCAAAAATGGACTTCTTACAATTACATGTTGTTTATGTGGTCAAAGGTTCATTATATCCAGAATGATATTCATGATTTGGATATAATATATATCATACATATCCAGAATATACATGTATTTATAATAGTACATAACATTTAGAGGTAAGAAATGAAATGCACCGTTCTTGGAGACGGTAAGCCGTACGTACGCATGAACGCTACTTTCATTTCTATTTCGTATTTAATGGAGTGAAATAATAATGATACAAGGGTATATTATAATTCCAGTATAAAATAATATATAATAATATTAACTCCATCCTTTATACGTCCCACATATGGCATTAATGAATCAAATCACTTTGAGGGGGCGGTAGTCCGCACTTCCTAAAATGAAATTATCGTGTTTACCCACAATGGAAACCATAAAGGTATTCCATAAATGAAAAATACAGAAGCATAAGGAAAACATAAACATAATATATATCATATATAAATATAGTGACATATTAATGGCCACCATGAAATGTGTTAAAAGAATATTTAACAATCATCGTTTCGTGAGGCAGAAAATCGCCAACCACAGAAACAATATGTTCTTTAACCATTAGATGAAGGTGTGTGTAGGTGTAGATCTAATCCTTCTCATAACAACATCCTAGTATATTTCAGATACTGGTTTTGTTACAAAAGAAAGTAATAAAAAGAGTTTAGTGGGTTGGAGAAGCAAAATAAAACATAAGAACATAAGAGAAGACACTACCTTTAAATCTGGTAACTCTTTTTGATTTGAGCTCAAAGGCTTCCTTGGAAAGACTTCTGCCCAAAGTGAGGCTTATAAGAGTAAAATAGGGATTTGGAGAGACAAAATGGGTAGGGTTTGGCCGAGCCAAAGGCTTGAGAGGTGTGGGTAAGGTGGTAGAGGTGGGGGACTTTTATAAGAGGAGAGGAGGGGCACTCTTGGAAAGTTATAAAAGGTTACTTTATTATAAAATGATTTTCAGATTTTAAAGGTCCAAAAATTATATATTTCAAGGATAAGGTGATAATAGTTATAAATCCACCCATCCAATAGGTTTTTGACAAGTTTAGGTATTAGATTTTACATTATCTTTTCATTTTATTTAAACAGTTAAATAATGTGGTAATCACTGCATCATCATGGTGTCATAAATAATTTAATTTATTTAATGTCAAAAAATTATAAAAAAAAATCATGATGTAGGAAATATTTTTAGATTTCTAATGAATATTTATAGTAAAAAATATGACTTTTATAACCCCATTTAAAAATGGTTTTAGAAAAACAACTCATGTTTGTGACATTTTTATTTTAACATTAAATAAAAAGTTATTAATGTCATTTTCCTACCAAAGTGGATCCATGGGGTCCCCAAGTTGACCCATGGATTTTATTGGTCAGCCATGAAACATCCAATAAGGGTAGGACATGTGTCATGGTCATTTCATATTATTAAAACATTATTTTTACCTTAAATTACACTAATTACCTCTAATCGCGATTAAAAACTTAAAAGTTACTATTCACCAAAAATTATTTTAATCCCATTGAACTAAATTGTACTTATTAATGACAACCATGTATGTCAGATTTTTGAAATTCAAAATACAGAGGTGGTAAAATTTCATTTAAATGAAAAATCAGTTTTTTTAAGTACCACTTAGTGGTTTCACTATTCATCAAAAATTGAAGTTTTTCAGAAAATACCAAAACTTCACCCTAAGCTATATTTGATATTACGAATTCAAAAATGATGTCTATTTTACAAAATTAAAAACATATAAGTTACATTAATTAATTTAATAATTAATTCCCGCTGTCAGAACAAATAGCGTGTTTTTATGAAACAATATATATCAAAAGATTGACACTAGTTTAAGTCCAATTTTAAAGTGAAATTAATTACAATGACCACTATTGGATTAAATGGTAAAAATATATTCTAATTTCACTTTGAAACCAATTCAAAAGATAATCTAATCATATTAATAAATTAGATTAAATAGAGGTTTTGAATTAAAATACAACATTTTCACTATTCATTTAGAAAAATGAACTTTATCGGAAAAATACCAAAAATTTACACAAAGTAAATTTTGATGTCCCGATTCTAAAGAAGAATTTTATTTGGTCCAATAGAATTTATAAGAGTGACCAAAACTATATTTAATGATGGTTCTCCATCAAAAGGCGATAAGTGGACCTTTAGTGAATATTAGAGTATATATGCCAAAAATTGAATTATTTTCATACTTTAAGCCTTCATCGTTTATTGGATAAATGTAAAAACATTTAAAAAACATATATAATCATATTTTAGTTATTTATATTCATTACCGCCAATACAAAGACTACGTGTTAACTACCATTTAAAATAATATTATTTTATTACTAGTGTGCAACGTAAGATTTCAAAGAATCTCTTTGTTGCATATCGGGTATGCTATATAACATAGCAACCCCTTTAAAGTAAAATTAATATTTAATTCTCAAATATTAATAAATATGAAAATGTTTTATTCTTTATTTACCTAGGATGTTACAGAAGCTTCATCCTTGTAATATCCCTACTTATCTATGGCTTCATTTCAATTGGAATGGGAAAGATCATTCAAATACATGGTGAATGGTTATGATATAAGCTCAAATGAATGGAACGATAACAACAATGAAAGTGGATATTCCATCTTGAATTGTAAATGCATTTCATTTTTGGAAGCCCTTGCTGGTTTGGGGTTTGATTTAAAGTGTCTCAATAGACCTCCCTTCATCAAAAAATTAAAGGATGGTTTTATTTCAGTGTTCTCTAATCTGAAATCACTTCACAAAAGGAAAAATCATTTTATGTTCTCAATACTTGGATGTATTTTTATGAAAAATGAGATAAGACCTAACCCAATGCAGATCTTAAAACAAGAATCTCATATTGCTGGAATTTTATGAAATACAGGATGATCCTGATAGGAAAAGGATGTTTTCAAATCATCCTTGAAATAAAAGAAGATTTTAATGCTTCCTGGAAGTATGAAAATCTTAATCTTAATCTGGGATTTTTTCATATCTCTGAATGGGATCCTAACTTCAACCCGTTCAATCAGAATTATTCTAATGAATATGTATGGGTTATGATACATAGACCTTATTGGTTCTTTTGGAATACCCTGATCCTTAATGATTTATCATCATGTATTGGAAACCCATTAAAAATTGATTATTCTACTCTCAATAGAGATATTAGACTATGTAATTGTTTTCATCAACATCAACATGGAGACATCTCCACCAGATCATATTTCTCTTACTTCAAAGAATTATAAGATATAAGTTAATACTGAATTTTAAAATATACCTCCATACTATGAATACTAAAAAATGGTTGGACATTCCATTAATTTAGAGACCAAATCTTGATGTACATGAACATTACATTACTTTTTTGGAATACTTAATACATAAAAAAACAAACACACAAGGACTGTAATAGTTTAGTGTATTTGGAAACTCAGAAAAATAATCCTCTAATCATGGTGAAAGATCTTCAACATCTCCCATAAAGATCTTTCTCTTTTGTTTTCTTACATAAAACCTTTATTTATATCCTGGGGAAAAGAAAAAATAAAACGGGTGAGCTCAAATGCTTAGTAAGGGTAAACATAGAGAACATAAAACAATCCATAAACATTTGAATGCAAAAACTTGAACATAAAATCTAAACATCAAAATCTTGAGCAAAGACATAAATCTTGGAAGTACGTAAGGCATATATCATAAAGGAACATCAATAATGATAAAATAGCATAGAGATAAAACTTGTAATTAAGGAAAAACATTAAGCACATGACATTATTTCCATAGTAGCCAAGGCATTGCTGCAAAGACCATCTTAGCAGACAAAGTCCCTTACTAAACTGAGTTCACTCCTCGTTCCAGTCCTGTATCACTAAACCAGATTAACTTTTCCTTTCCAGCCATGTCTATATCATGAGATATAAATCTTTACCCAATGCATTGGAGGGAGATATAGGTCCCACCCATCTCATAATGAAATCATTCTTACTTGTGCCACAAAATAAACATAAATCATTCATCATAACCCAAAGAATAAAATGGGTTTCATAAACGTCATCCCATCATTACATAATCCATATAAAACAATTTAATATCATTTCATCATATGAAAAGTGAAACCATGTAAATAATAGATACATTATACTTGAAATATACACATATTAAATAATTTCATCTTAGATGGAAAATGGTTTTGATAAAACACTTGAAATGAATTCTTGAGGAAAATATCCTTGCTTTTTTTCAAAATAATTTTCTTTTCAAAAAATGCAATGAAATTTTAAAATAAAAATATTTTTTTGAAAATAGTCATTAAATCTTGTAGAGTAAGATTCATTAAAATAAGACTTTATAAAACCATAAAAATCCGTTCATGCCGTATAAGTTAAAAAAACATTTTTCTCGTACTTTTGCCAAAAAAGTCAAAAAGTACCTCGTATGGTAAAAAAATAAAGATTAATTAAATACCGTGTAGTAAAAGTAAAAAGTGGGTAAAATGGACTTTAAACATACATGAAACCTTTTTTAGAAAATAGGGACATGTATAATAAATATAACCCTAGTAAATACTTACGTATAAGAAATCTCGAATAAAAATGAGATTTGCAAAATTATCCCTTACCTTATGTCCGATATGCTTCGTACGTATCCAAACCTCCTATATAATGATTTAAATAAGGTCATTTACTTATTACAGAATCATATTAATTGTTATGATATCATATATTATTCACTTATGACTTTATATTACCCATTATTTTGTAAATTCCATGTTAAAGCAGCGTTTTGGGTAAAATCGTTTTATTTATCATACGTGTTTGGACTTGTTGTTCTTGATATTATTATTACTTATATCATGATTTAATTACTTCAAGAATGTAAATAATTATTTATATATCATATATATTCAGTATATACATATATATAATAGATCGATAAATGGAAAGAAATACACCGTTCATGGAGACGGTAGGTCGTACGTACGCATGAACGCTGTTTTTCATTTCCTTATTGAATTGAATGGAATTAAGTAGATGACATACATATATATAAATAAATACAGTAGCATTATTATGTCATATATTTACTTATTACTTATTATATATCCTTTATAATAATTCTTGAATTGTTAACATGGAAAATGAATCTCATCGCGTCGTGGAGACGGTAATCCGTACGTACGCACGCGCGGTGATTTCATTTTCCGTTGGATGGATAGAAGGAGAAATAGGGTTGTTTCATATTTATAATAAAATATCAGTATATAAGTAATACTTATTTTATTAATTTATAATGAAACAACTAAATAAGAGTAAGTATAAGAAGAAAGAAACTTGAAAGAGTCGGTAGAAGAGATTACCTCTTCCTCGACGCTCCTCCTTTAAACTTCTTCTTAGGGCACTAGAGTTGGAATTTTGAGAAGACCAGAACCTATATGATATAACTAGAGAGGTTGAGAAGAGTAATTTGTAGGGTTTGGCCGAGCTTCAAGGCTCAAAAGGGTGTGGGGAGAAGAGGGAAGGGGTGCCCTTTTTATAAGGGAGGAGAGGGCCACCTTTGAAAAAACTAACAATATTATTTTATAATAAAGTCATATTCGGTTTATAATAGCTCAAAATTGATTTATTTAGAATATAAAGTGGGTATGGGTCTAAATACTCCCAACCAATAGGTTTTAGACAAGTTTAGGTTACTATTTTAACCTTATAATTTAGATTTAACTCTAAGTTAAATAATTTAACTTTTACCATGTCTTCTAGTTTTCTTACACTATATGGTTAATAAACTTACTATAACAAGCCAAAAGAACCCCAAGTGGTTAATTATTAATATATATAACCTTATCTAAGTCATTTGGCTGAACCTTATATTTTTAGGAATATAATAACAATTAATAATATAATATTTGTTTTCAAAACTATTTTTTGTCAATTTTGACACTATTTGATAATTAATTTTTGTGAAAATCATAACAACATGATTAGTTCTAAAAAAGTTCATTTAATAAATACTAACATGTCATATTAACCTATAAAATTAGTGTAATTTATAAAAAGTATAAAATTACATTTATTTGGGTATTTATAACATCAATTATGTTAATATTTCATTATTAAGGTAATTACTACAACATCATTGAGTCATAAATAAATTAAATTATTTAATGTCTCAAAATTATAAATAAAATACCATTATGTAGAAAATATTTTTATATTTCTAATGATTATTTATAGTCGAATTTATCTTATTTATAACCCTATATTAAAAATGTTTTAGTTATTAAACTTTGATTTTAACTATTTTAACTCTTCTTTAAATTAAATAATAATAAGTGTCCTAATATAATCCAAGTGGACCTAAAGTGTAATATTTTATTCCTAAGGTTGTTTTTGGTCAAATTAAACTTATCCAATATAATCAGGACATGTGTTATGGTAATAATAATATCATTTTTTACCCTTAATTACCGTATTTACTTTTAACCGTGGTAAATAAAAGTAAAAAGTTACTATTCACCAAAATTATTTTTATCTTATTGAACCACATTTTACTCTTTCATATTAACTATGTCTTTATGATATTCTAAATTCCACTCACAGAAGCGGTAAAATTATGTTTTATGTAAATTTTCAAATTCTCCTAGGAGATGGGTAAAAGACGGTGAAAAGTTCAATAAAATTTTTATATACCTAAAATTATTATAAATTGACTCAAATGAATGACATTTAACTTATATAGGTATTATGTATCAATTTTGAACTAAAATAAATTTAAATAAAATACATAATTACTTAAATAAAAAGTTGGTTTTTAAATAGTAACCCAGTGTTTTCACTATTTATCAAAAATTGAATGTTTTCAGAAAAATACCAAACATTCACCCTAGGCTAATTTCATTATTCCGAATAAAAAAAAAGTCCATTTTGAAAGATAAAATTTATAAAATTTCAAAAAGTGGGTATTACTATTCATAATGGCTAGTTCATAATAATATTATAATATTATCTCATTTAGTGAAACTTGGTATTGCGTACTATACATGCTATCGAAGAGGGTCTTGATTGCGTGTAATGCAAGCCAAGTCAGGGTTGCGTGTAGTGAAATCTCCGTTTGGTGTTGCGTATAACATAATCAAAACTTATTTCATTTATACATTAAAAAAATCTATTCTTAAAGTTGCGTAGAATAATTTCCACAAAACGAACTTGAAATTGTGTGTAACCCGAGCCAAGAATAGTGTTTCCTATACTGCAAGCTAATACGGTGTTGGTGTAGCGTACAAAAAGAGACATCAAAGAAAATAATTGTCATAAAATCTCAGGGTGTTACATTCTACCCCCCTTAAAATGAATTTCTCCCTCGAAATTCGTTGGGGTTATAAATGGTTTTCTACTTGAAAGTTTCTTTCATAGAAACCCACATCGTAAAAAGGAATACTAAAACATCATTTTAAAAAGTAACATCAGAAACATAATGGATACCCAAAGTAACTCATCATTTGGTTTCCACGTAGGAGAATATAGGTGAAAATATGGATATGGAAGAGAAATCTAACCATCAAGTTCTGATGGAGAGTGGTAGAGAACATGGCTATGAAATAGCCAACAATCACAAAGCCATAAATTTGTGATGATCTAAGGTACCATATAATTCATCATATATAAGGACACCAGGAAAACATTTTTTTTTCAAGATCATTTCCCTAAAGTTGAAGAATTGTTGAATTAAAAGAAATACTTACTTGATTTTGGTACAATCTTACTATTGCTCGTGCCTTGAATAATTTCCACTTCATCTCTTAAATAAATGAAGTTGAATTTGACTTCTGTGAAGTATTATCAGATCACGTGATAGAATGATAGTTCATTCCATATGTCTCAAACATAAGGTTAGCAAAAGTTATATATATAAGTTCATATATGGTGAGATTAATCGTATATGGTTCCAAAAATGGACTTATACTTCATCTATCATATTTCTTAATAAAATTAAACTAGTTTATACTAACCAAGGACTTCCTGTAGGACAGTGGTAGGCGATGAAGGCCTATCACACTTCAGTTGTGGGTTCGATTCCCACATCCTTGTCCAACACGATAGGTTGTCGCCCATCCTATGGGTTGTCCGTTTTCTAAAATTATACTATTATAAAATTTCAAAAATAATATCAAAAAGTTCTATCCTTAAACAATACTATCGGATGTCTAACTTAATATATTCCAATATTTAGGCTTACCCAAACTCATAGTATAAGGAAAAGTATTGATAGAGAGGTTATCTACGAAGCATGTAAATACCATCATTTATGCCCATATATCATAAGATATGTCTTGTTGGTAATATTACAAACATTCGAATGCCTTAATAATGCATTCTCTTGAAAAATGAATACCCATTGAACCTTAGTGAAAACATGAATGCAGTTAAAAGTTAACACTTTCCACATACCAAAATCCTAAAAAATCTACATACTCAAACCATGATGAGCTCATGAATACTATCAAACATATTATTTTCTCCTTATCCATTCATTATGCGCATATCATCTGCTTTACAAAATATTTGAATCAATTTTCATGGTTACCGGTACCATATAATTATTGAAAACCAATACATAGATATTCCAAAATTCCATGATGCCATAAATGAGATTCCATGATACTATTTTTAAATCCCATTACATAAACACTTAATCATTACACAAAATCATTGTAATACTCAACATCACAAATAGTGATCGCATGTGACTTCCCTTTATCCTTTGCCTTAAGAGGTTTCTCACTTTGATCATTATTAACCCTTGGATTAGGGCATTTATTAGCATAATGCCCCATTTCCTTGCACTTGAAGAATTGAAGTGTTGGTGGTGAGTTCTCTGCAGTCTTTTCTTTATTCACATCATTAGCAACCCTTTTTCCATTACTTCGACACTCAGCAGCTCGATGACCTTTTTTTCCACACTTAAAAAATTTTCTAGTCCCTTTAAGACAATCTCCACCATCCTTCTTTCCATACTTTGAGCATAAAGAAACATTCATCTTCATTTCACCATTATTCTAAGATTTCTCCTTGAACTCCATCCTTCGTTTCTTGTCAAAACCAGGAGATGGATATGCTACACCAACTTCCATTTCTACCTTGATAGCACAACGCAAAATTTCTTCATAACTACTGAAGTCTCTTATATCTAATTCCCTTTGAAGACTTGGTTTTATGCCACTGAAGAATCGATCAACTTTACTTTCAGGTTGGATAATAAAGCCATATTCATACCTTGAAAGCCTTGTAAAATTCATTTCGTATATACCAAAAGATTCATCATCCTTTTTCTTAGGCTCAAGTAAATCCTTTTCCATCTTTGTTCAAAGAATACGAGGGAAGTACTTATTGAAAAATAAGTTCTTGAACTCATCCCATTCCATAGATTCAATTTCATCTTGGGGCCTTGTATTCTTAATTAAAGTCCACCACTAGTCTGCTTCACCTTCCAAACGGTAAACAACTAAAATGAATTTTTTATGTTATGAACAACGAAGTATGGAAAATATCTTTTCAATGGTACTGATCCTTTATTCAGCGACAAGTGGATCAGAAGACCCATTGAAAGAAGGCGGACATTGCCTCATGAAGGAATCAACAGAATATTGTTCCCTTATCTGATCATTTAGAAATCCAGAATGATTCATAGCTTGTGTAAGTATAGAAATAAGAGTTTTCACTCCATCTCCCATAACATTGGTTTTTTCAGAAGGAGAATCATTGCATTGTCCATTACATTGATCAACACGGTTCTTTCGGGTTCCAGCCATCGTCTAAAACCCAAAACGAATAGTGTGAGAGGCAAAAATCATGCTAGGGAAAAAAACATAATAAAGGGGGAGTAACTTCAATATATGACATCTTAGGGTTAATTCTAATATTGTTATCATAATTCTAGGACTATAAACTATACATATACTTAACCTTAGGAACATCCCTAGACATACCTTAGAAATATATCTAGGGATCTCACTAAAGTTTTTGCATCCTAGTTTCCAATGGTTAAATAAGACTTTCCTCTGATACCAACTGAAGAGACCCAATCTTGACGTACATGGAAATTACATTACTTTTTCGGAATACTTAATACATAAAAAAACAAACATAGAAGGACCGTAATAGTTTAGTGTCTTTGGAAACTTGGAAAAATAATCTTCTAATCATGGTAAAAGATCTTAAACATCTCCCATAAAGATCTTCCCCTTTTATTTTCTTACATAAAATCTTTCTTTATATCCTGGGGAAAAGAAAACATAAAAAGGGTGAGCTCAAATGCTCAGTAAGGGTAAACATAGAGAACAAAAAACAATCCATAAACATTTGAATGCAGAAACTTGAACATAAAATCTAAACATCAAAATCTTGAGCAAAGACATAAATCTTTGAAGTACGTAAGGAATAGATCATAAAGGAACATCAATCATGATAAAATAGCATAGAGATAAAACTTTTAATTATGTCAAAACATTAAGCACATGATATGATTTCCATAATAGCCAAGACGTTGCTTCCAAGACCATCTTAGTGGACAAAGTCCCTTACTGAACCGAGTTTACTCCTCATTCCAGTCATGTATCACTAAACTAGACAAACTTTCCGTTCCAGCCATGTCTATCTCATGAGATATAAATATTTACCTAATAAATTGGAGGGAGATATAGGTCCCACCCATCTCATAATGAAATCATTCTTACTTGTTCCACAAAATAAACATAAATCATTTATCATAACCGAAAGAATAAAATGGGTTTCATAAACGTCATCCCATCATAACATAATCATTATAAAACAATTAAATATCATTTCATCATAAGAAAAGTGAAATCATGTAAATCATAGAGACATTATACTTGAAACATACACATATGAAATAATGTCATCTTAGATGGAAAATGGTTTTGATAAAACACTTGAAATGAATTATTGAGGAAAATATACTTTCTTTTTTTCAAAATAATATTATTTTCACAAAATGAAATGCAATTTTAAAAGAAAAATATTTTTTTGAAAATATTCATTAAATCTTTTAGAGTAAGCTTCATGAAAATAAGGCATTATAAAACTGTAAAAATCCGTTCATGCCATATAAGTTAAAAAAACATTCTTCTCGTAGTTTTCCCGAAAAAGTCAAAAAGTACCTCATATGGTAAAAAAAATAAAGATTCCTTACATACCATGTTGTAATAGTAAAAAAAGGGTAAAATGGAAATTAAACATACATGAAACCATTTTTAGAAAATAGGGACATGGATAATAAATATAACCCCAGTAAATACTTATGTATAAGAAATCTCAAATAAAAATGAGATTTGCAAAATTATCCCTTACCTTATGTCCAATTTGCTTTGTACGTATCCAAAACTACTATATAATGATTTAAATAATTCCATTTACTTATTAAAGAATCATATTTATTGTTATAATATCATATATGGTTCACTTATGACTTTATATTACCCATTCTTTTGTAAATTCGTTGTTAAAGCAAGGTTTTGGGTAAAATAGTTTTATTTATCATACGTGTTTGGACTTGTTGTTCTTGATATTATTATTACTTATATCATGATTTAATTAATTCCAGAATGTAAATATTGATTTATATATCATATATATTCATTATATACATATATATAAAAGATCGATAAATGGAAAGAAATACACCGTTCATGGAGACGGTAGGCCGTACGTACGCATGAACGCTGTTTTTCATTTCCTTATTGAATTGAATGGAATTAAGTAGATTCAATACATATATATACATAAGTCCAGTATCATTATTATGTAATATATTTCATTATTACTTATTATATTTACTTTATAATAATTCTTTAATTGTTAACATGGAAAATGAATCTCATCGCGTCGTGGAGACGGTAATCTGTACGTACGCACGCGCGATGATTTTGTTTTCCATAGGATGGATAGAAGATGAAATAGGGTTGTTTCATATTTATAATAACATATCAGTATATAAGTAATACTGATGTTATTACTTTATAATGAAACAACTAAATAAGAGGAAGTAGAAGAAGAAAGAAACTTGAAAGAGTTGGTAGAAGAGATTACCTCTTCCTCGACGTCCCTCCTTTAAACTTATTCCTAGGGCACTAGAGTTGGTCTTTTGAGAAGACAAGAACCTATATGATATAACTATATAGGTTTAGAAGAAGATTTGGCAGGGGTTTTCCAAGCTTAAAGTCTCAAAATGGTGTGAAGAGAAGAGGGAAGGGGTGCCCTTTTTATAAGGGAGGAGAGGGACACCTTTGGAAAAACTTAAAATATTATTTTATAATAAAGTAATATTCCATTTATAATAGCTCAAAATTGATTTATTTATAAGATAAAGTGGGTATGGGTATAAATCCTCTCAACCAATAGGTTTTAGGCAAGTTTAGGTTACTATGTTAACCTTATCATTTAGATTTAACTCTAAGTTAAATAATTTAACTTTTACCGTGTCTTCTAGTTTTCTTACACTATATGGTTAATAAACATACTATAACAAGAAAAAAGAACCCCAAGTGGTTCATTATTAATATATATAACTTTATCTAAGTCATTTGGCCGAACCTTAGATTTTTAGGAATATAATGACAATTAATAATATAATATTTGTTTTCAAAACTATTTTATGTCAATTTTGACACTATTTGATAATTGATTTTTGTGAAAGTCATAAAAACCTGATTAGTTTGAAAAAATTTAATTGAATCAATACTAACATGTCATGTTAACCTAAAAAATTAGTTTAATTCATAAAAAGTCTAAAATTACATTTATTTGGGTTTTTATAACATCAGTTATGTTAATATTTCATTAATAAGGTAATTACTGCATCATCATTATTTCATAAATAAATTAAATTATTTAAATTCTAAAAATTATAAATGAAATACCATTATGTTGGAAATATTTTTATCTTTCTAATGAATATTTATAGTCGAATTTATCTTATTTATAACCCTATATTAAAAATGTTTTAGTTATTAAACTTTGATTTTAACTATTTTAACTCTTCTTTAAATAAAATAATAATAAGTGTCCTAATCTAATCCAAGTGGACCTAAAGGGTAATATTTTATTCCTAAGGTTTTTTTGGGTGTAATTAAACTTATCCAATCGAATTAGGACATGTGTTAGGGTAATAATAATATCATTTTTACCCTTAATTACCCTATTTACTTTTAACCGTGGTAAATAAAAGTAAAAAGTTACTATTCACCAAAAATTATTTTTATCTTATTGAACCTCATTTTACTATTTCATATTAACTGTGTCTCTCGGATTTTCGAAATTCCACTCACAGAAGCGGTGAAATTATGTTTTATGTAAATTTTCAAATTCTCCTTGGAGGTGGGTAAAAGACGATGAAAAGTTCAATAAAATTTTTACATATCTAAAATTATTATAAAATGACTCAAATGAATTAAATTGAACTTATATAGGTATTATGTATCAATTTTGACCAAAAATAAATTTTAATAAAATAAATAATTATTTAAATAAAAATTCGGGTTTTAAATAGTAACCCAGTGTTTTCACTATTCATCAAAAATTGAATGTTTTTAGAAAAATACCAAAAATTCACCCTAGGATAATTTTGATATTCCAAATTAAAAAATGATGTCCATTTTGAAAGATAAAATTTATAAAATTTCAAAAAGTGGGTATTACTATTCATAACGGCTAGATCATAATAATATTATAATATTATCTCGTTTAGTGAAACTTGGTATTGCGTACTACACACGCTATCAAAGAGGGTCTTGATTGCGTGTAATGCAATCCAAGTCAAAGCTGTGTGTAGTAAAATCTCCGTTTGGTGTTGCGTATAACACAATCAAAACTTATTCCATTTATACGTTAAACGAAATCTATTATTAATGTTGCGTAGAATAATTTCGACAAAACAAACTTGAAATTGTGTGTAACACGAGCCAAGAATAGTGTTTCCTATACTGCAAGCTAATACGGTGTGGGTGTAGCGTACAACAAAAGACATCAAAGAAAATAATTCTCATAAAATCTCGGGGTGTTACAATTAAGAATTGTAGGGTGGTGCATAAAAAGCTCATGCTGAGTCATAGTACCTTGACATGGCAAGAAGTCACAATAGGAAGAAAGAATAAATCAATAGAGAATATAAAGGGTGATTCACCTGAATATGGAAAGGGTGTGAAATGGGAAAAACCTATTAGCACTAGTACTTCATGGGAAGAACTGGTTCATGAAGATAAAATCAAGATAACCTTCACCTTTTATATAAAAATATTTAAACAAAGTGTATTCAAAAAGGATTTGAGAGGAATTATACTTCTTCAGAGGAAGTAGTGGAGTATGTTTCTAATCTTCCCTCTGAAATTTTTAATCTTGTTTCCTCTCTATAATATGAAGATTTTCTTTCTGATATCATCTCTTCTGATTTGAAATTGGTTGTCTATCTAGACCATTAGTCCTAGTAAATTCTTACATATGGGAAACAACAGGGTTATGAAATTGAGAAAACATAGAATTCATTGGATTTTCATGATACCCCTAGAACCTTGAGGAAAGACACACCTGTTCTTAGACTAAAGGAATATGAGGGCATGGTATCATTGAATATAAATTATGATTTCATCAATAAAGAGGTAAAATCTACCTCAAGTTCCAAGAAAGAATTACTTACCATAAATTTATATATAAAGAAGGGAATGTAGGTCAAGGAGAAGTGAGATTTCACTCCCAAAGTTAGATAAAGATAATGGCACTTTTCTGGAACATCCAAGGACTAGACAACCCAAACACTATGATTTCCCTCGGGCTCCTTGTAGGTAAGTAAAAAACTAACATAATTGGTCTATACAAGACAATAAAACTATTTCTAAACAAGAATATCCTCTTGATAATAGTGGCTATTCATTACTAGTTAAAAAATATGCTTCCTCAAATGATTATAGGTTCCAGATTTTGGTTCATATGAATGTTAAAAATCATTCTATTTTCTATAAAGAAGAGAATATTATTACTTTCATACTTTTTATATATAGAATGATATTATTAAACTCATATATTTATGATTTAAATAATTATATTGATAGAAAAATCCATTGGTTTTAAAGTATACATCTCTCTAGATTAGTCAATGACCATTTGATTATTATTGGTGATACCGACTCAATCCGACATGAAGGTGAGAAACTTGGACTAGTCTCACATTATGTTTCCATCAATGATTTCAAATCTTGTGTTAAGGAATAAAATATAACTGAATCCAACCTTATTGGATCCAAATTCACCTGGTACAGAAAGTATTTAAAGGATATAAAGTCTAGTAGAATTAATAGGGCCTTTCTGAATGATGTCTCCCTTTTCACATGGAGATCCATACCATGTGTCACCTTGGAACAACCCAATTTTGACTAAAACCCCATAATTGTGAACTCTCTTGATAAAAAAATAGAGGATTCATATACCTTTTTGGTTTAACAATGCTTGGACATATCACCAAGATTGTAGAAAAATTGCTCACAATACTTGGGTCTCGATTGATTGTAAAGATAATCCCCTAGGATGGATCTATAAAATTAAAATTCTAAAAGTTAAAATGAAATAATGGATCAGGAAAAGTTTCAGCATCCTAGATGAAGGTATTGATTATTTTGAATGTTATCTCCACATTCTTCAAGAGTATATCACTAATAGTAATTTCTCTAGAAAATTTGACCAAGAAACAAAAATGTCTTCCAAGCTACCCAATCTTATCAAACACAGGGATTTCTTTGACTAGGATATATCAAAAAACAAGAGGCTCATTGATGGATATAGAAACACTTAATTATTAAATGATATTAATAGGGATAGAAGGGATAATAATCCTCTCTATCTTCTTAAGTATGGAGATCTACTTCTATAAGAAATGATTGATCTTTATAACCACATTGTATACTTTTATATGAATCTATTAAATGGACAATATAGAAATAAATATTTAAAGGAAGGAAAAAATTATAAAAATATCAATAAAGAGGAAAAAATAATTCTTACTTCAAGTCCCTTGGATATTGAAATAATGTAGGATGTATTTAGACTCAACAAAGGGAGTTCTCGTGGACTGGATAGCTTCACTAACCATTTTTCTAATTTTATAGGGATGTCATACAACATGATGTATGAAATCTAGTTAACATTTTTTTTCAACGGTGGTCCTCTCACAAAAGGTATCAATGCTCAATTCCATTATTTGATTCCAAAAGTGGAAAATTCAAGGGATATCATCCAATTTAGAATAGTTTCTCTTATCAATACCATTCACAAAGTCATCACAAAAATTCTTGATACTAGACTTACTAAAATCTCTGATAAAATTATATCTTGGATTCAGTTCAGGTTCATCAAGTGTAGAAACATCCTTTCTTTCTTGCTCAATGACTCATAATGTGTGAACATACTTAGAAAGACTACTAGATGTGGTAACGTTGATTTAAATATTTATATAAAAAAAATCCTTTTATATACTGGATTTGAGTTTCATTTGAAATGTTTTTTCATGCTTTGTATTCGACATAAGATTCATTTTTTGGATTAAAACACTTATTGGATATGAACATATCTCAATACTAATAAATGTATATATGGAAGGTTACTTCACCTACCCTATGGGGGGTTAGGTAAGGGGAGACCCTTTCTACCATTATCCCTTCTATAACAGAAGATGATATTAGGAGGATTCTTATTCATAAGGATGAAAAGGTTGACCTGAAGACTATTAGGGATTTAAGAGGTATTTCTGATCCATATAATCTACTTTTTGTAATTATGATATTATTTTCTATACTCATGGGGATAGAAAAAATATAAAAAACATAAAAAACACTTCTAAACGATGAAAGTGTTTTAGCCCAGGAAATAAGTTGGAGCATGTCATTCATCTATTTTGGTAATAATTTCTATACCACCATAAAATTAAGTTTGATAAATGATTTTAGAATCAAAGAGGTAACCCTACCATTAATTTATTTAGGTGTTCCTATGTTCATGGTTAGAATCGCGCATCCCACTACACTCGTACTGTGAGTAAGATTAGAATAACCATGGCCTCATGGATAGGTAAATTTCACTCAATGAAAGGAATATCATGTCTTGTTAATTATTTTGTGGTCTCTAAACATGTTTACCTTTTTTTGTTTATACTTGGCCTAGTTGTTTAACTAAAATCATAAATGAATATATGGGGACATTGTTTTTGGAGTGGTATCATTTTGGAATGAAAAATCATTACATTGACTTGGAACCAATGCTACAAGACTTATACCCTTGGAGGTCTAGGCGTCAAAAATATATGTTTTTTTAATCATTCCCTTAGAGAGAAACTCATCTAGAAACTTTTCAATAGCATATATGACTCTCTAGGCTTACTTGGATCAAGATTTTTTAAAGGATTGAAAACTAGAAACCCTAATTACATTGACTCCTCTATCTAGCCTAATCAGAAAATAGTTTATTCACAAATTTATATGAATTCTCACTGGTTGGATAATGCTAATTCCTCACCCAGATTTTGGAAGGATAATTGGACTAGAATGCCTTTGATGGATTTGATCAACCCCTATGATCATTCCACCAACCTCAACACTATAATAAGTTATCAAATGGAAATCCATGACTCTCTCTGAGATGGCATTATATTAGTTGTTTCAAACTATGAGTTCATGAAAAATGATGACACACTTATCCAAGAACCAGCATTGAATGGGCTTCTTGATTTTATGTTGTTTTATAATCATGAATTGCAGGGTTCCCCTAAAAGAATTAGAGAATTCAAAACCAAGTGGATATTGACTTAAAAATTTTCACTGGTATGAATGATCATCATATCCAAAGTTTATTTTAATGCCAACCTCTAGAGAGTGAGCATTTCTATTTTTTAGGATTTGTTTTCTATCACAAATATAGAGAAGATGTGGATCTCCTCTTTTTTATGATGTCATCTAACATCCTCTCTATAGAAGGATGTGTTCTGGATTTTTGGGATTCAACAATGGCATGCTGTTAAAATTGAGAAGCTGATAAAAGAATACCTATGAATCTTGATTTCTTATCAATTGAAAACTCTATTTAGGGTCACCAATTTAGAAATCTTTCATATCATCTGGTCAAGAAGAAACAAGGTCATCCATGAACATTTACCCTTAAATCTTAAGTCAAATTTTATTTAGATCATTGTTTCTATTCAAAAAGCAAACTCACTATAGAATGGATTCTATGAATATTTTGATCATGATTTCATTATGATGATATGATAAAAAACTCTAGGTAACTTCCATCCTCCTCACTGAACACTTGATGTTTTTTGGATCCCCCCAAATATTGGCTGGTTAAAGTTGAAATTTGATGGAAGTTTTAAGGAAAATACCAAACTAGTGGGATTCAAGGACATCTTTAGAGACCATAAGGATGATTTCTTTTATTGAATTCATGGTCCTTATGGTTTTCCACTACTTTGAAAGAGGAAATTCGAGGACAGATTAGTGTTTTTCACATGGAAAGCCAAAGGAATTGAAATACGATTTGGTTTGAATACAACTCCACCAAGATTATATTGGTAGTTATATTTTTAAATATTCATCCTTCCTTTAAATTTATGGCTATATGGTCCATTTTTTTGAAAAACACTCTTCAATGAATTATTTTATCATGCATAAATTTCATTAATCCAACTCTCTTTCTGATGTCCTTATAAAAAAAGGAGTTCTTGATGAAGACTACATCTTTTCTAACCCTCCAAATCTTTATTTAATGCATATTATTCATAGAGATAAATGTAAGATACCTTATTTTAGACTTCTGTAACTTTCTTTTTATGTCATTAGAGTTGGTGAGCTCATTTTTCTCAAACAAAATCTGTTCCAATTATTCTAAATTAATATAAATTATGCTTGAATTAATAAATTATATTCATTAATTAATAAATTTTTCTATCTTAATTCTCATTGGAATTTTCTTGAGATACGCTTCCACCATAATTTTAAACAAATTAAACAAATTTATTTAAAATTAACTATATACAAAAATATACATTAGAGGTAACATAGTGTGTACTCATCTAAACAACCCAACATTTATTATATTTATATATTGTTTATTCATGTCAAATGTGGCATAAAAGTATTAAAATATAATTTTATGGTGTGTACTATAAACATAATGACCACATGGATCACATGGTATTTATGTAGTGTGTTATGTTTCAATTCACATAGAGTAATGACTATATTATGGATTATACATGATATGCAGTTTCGATCATTACAAAAAAATTAACTATACATTTATTAAAAATATAAAACCCCTTACATGGTGTGTACTATCTACTTAATGACCACATGGAACACATGTTGGTAAGGTTTAAGTTTTATAATAAATTAATTTTAATTCTGCATAATTTTCAAATATGGATGATGTGTACTATCTAGCTACAGGGCATGTATATTTATCTTCATCAATCCATGACACACACATAGGGACTTGACATGTAATCATGACACCAAAATCAATAGAGTAAATGGTGTTTACATGGGACACAAAACATATGTTCTCCAAGTTACATGGTCACCAGTCATGTAACCTATGTAAGAAAATACATGGCCCATCTTTGAATAATGGACTGGACATCATGTACCAAAGTCACACACTATGTAGTCCAGCTAACCATTTGCCAACCCAGCTTGATCAACACGTGGTGTATTCAAATAAAAAAAATATGTAATATATTCATATGATTCGAATTATTTATTTTTTATTTGAACATGGGTACACGATGTGTACCAATGACATACACTATGTGTACTCCTTTGTTGTCCACTCCAAATCCTCACCAACTCCTGATGATTTCTTCGAATGTATTTCATTCAAAAAAATAATTTATTTGATGATATTTTTAATAATAAAGAAGATGAATAGAAGATACTTTGATTTGGATTAAATAAATATGAAATATAACATTAAAATTAATGAAAAATGTATAAATCAATCAATGATATTTAAATAATTATAAATAATTATGTAATTAATTTTATACCACTTGATGGTTCCAAGATTAGTAGAAGCATCAGATGAGGCATGCCAAACTCTGACAATTGACATAATAGATGACAAATTCGACATTTACAAACTGATAAAATCTATAATCAATAGAAATAAATAAGAGAACATTTGACTATTGAACACCATAACCAAGACACAGGATATCAAATAATATATATAATTAATTTGAAAAATTAAAGAATTAACTTGTGAGTAATTAATTATTTTTTATGGATCTAAAAACATTTATACATCATACCATCATTTCATTATATAAATAAAGAGTATATTACCTCAATCAGTGATCCAGAAGTGTTCTAAAAACCACTCAATGTCGTCATATGAATCTCCTCATGTTAGAGTGGTAGATCCAAACACTTGCATTATTTTCCTTTGACCGCCCCAAGAATATCTTGAGGTATTATAGTCTTTGATTACTTCAGAATCAAGAGTAGTGGTAGAAGACTATCACTTTCCATTATTAAGATAATTCTTATAGTGAGAGCTCTCAAGGCCATCAATAGAATTATATCATGATTTCATATAGAACTAAATGAAATTGGAAACCCCTAGAGAAAAAATATTATTGGGTTTATATATTGCTAGTTTTATAAAATAATAATTATGCATGTTCCCTTATTATTATTCATAATTATTTTAGGATTCCATGTCAATAATAATAATAATAATAATAATAAGAATAATAATATTTATTTACATTCACTAAACTCAAAAATTAAATAAAAAATATTTATTCAAATAATATTCAATATGTATTATTTCTCATCGAAATATGAATCCCAGTCTACCATTCCTCCAAAATATTTATCAGAGCATGAATAATTAATATTTATATAAAAAATAATTAACATTTAATAATTATATTGTAATTAAATAAATATTTTATTCACTAAATAATAGACAAATCTTTATTAAATATTTTTCTCACACAATATTCTCTCTAATAACTTGTGATGGAATATATATGATCATGAAAAAAATAAATAACTATTAAACAAAGCGTGGGAAAAATATTTATTAAATTTCTTAAAAAATAAACAATAATATAAATTAACTAAGGTTTTAGATACACTAAGTGTGTTACCCTCTAGGAAAATTTATCAGTAGCATTAGGTGAAGTAATCCAAATTCTAAGGATAGTGTCTATAAACACCTCAAGGGAACCATAAAGAAAGAAGTTAATTTTTAAACAACATAAAACTACATATAAATCTTTTTATGTAATATAATACCTTTATCATGATATCTCTAATAAATAATTTTTCATGTTGGTTCCATCAACCTATGCATACGATGTCTCTTTATTTTAAGTTCAATAAATTAAACTTTCCTACATAACACCATGGACATGGATTTATTTAGGATATATCATTTCCAACAAAGGACCTAAGATATAAAATTATGTTATAGAATAGAATATATAAATATTTTATCACATTATTCATTAATAAAATATTACTCGTGATGTACCCAACAAATCCCCCATCACTGAAAAAATAATTTACCAAAGTTTTCATCAATACATCAAAGTATATGACTCACCACATCCATTAACAATAATTTTAAATTGAAAGGACCAATAAACAAAATTTCTTATAGGAAAATTCAATGACACACATAAATGTGTATTTTTTATAGTTGGGTACCATTCTTATAATTTCCTATACTAGTAATTATAAAGGGTGTATACTATGATAAGGTGCCTCAATGTCTTCTGAGTCTCCACCCCTGATAGCCTATTTCATTTTTGTCCCTAAAATTATTTCATATTGCTCTAGAATATATATTTAAGAACACCATCGTGGATCTTCTGGGTTCTCATTATAGTGGGGAACAATAATGACCTTTCAATATGACAACTACCCCTAGGAAATCATCAAATGATATGTCATTAAGAATAAAAACATGAGATGATAAAGAGTTATTGATATTCAAAAAAATGAATATAGGAAACCATAAAGTAAATAGAAGTTGTTTTTATAGCACCAAATCCAATGATATAATCTCAATATAGGGTATATTGTTGGATCCAACAAAGGTAGAGGTTATTAAGCATTGGATCATACCAACCACTTTGACCGAGATCCGATGTTTTCTTGGTTTCTGTGGATATTATCAAAGGTTTGTATAGAATTTGTAATGAACCAAAATTTTAGAAACAAAAGTTACCATCTTATAATTATGTTACATAGTGTAAATCAAATAAAATCACATATATACCACAATACAAATAGTATAAGTGAATAATGAATGAAATAAGAAGTATTTACAGAAATTAAGGAACATAAACCAATGGAATAGTAAAATTACCTATGGAATAGTAATGTGACCCTTAAGAATAGTAACCCAAGCAATAGAATAGTAACATCATATATAAAAGTTTAAATAAAATTTATTCATATTATAAATTAAAAGATGAAATAATTATATCCCATTATAATTATATACTTGTTTTGAAAATGATAAATTAAATTTTGGTATTTTTAATAAATCAAAAATGTTTATTTAGAATTTTATAATTAATATAATGATTTAAAAAAAAATATTTTCATAAAATAGATTCTTAAATTTATATTTTTTCTTATAATTAGAAGATAATTTTATGTGACCTTAATTAATTTTTCAAAGTATTAACAATCAGTTATGATTTTGAAACTGGTATTTTTTGAATAAAATATGACTTCAATAAAAAATAAATTTACTAATATTTTGAAAAATTATTTTCATAAAATTATGATAATTTTCTAATTCTACATGTCATAAAATATTTAGGGTTAATTTTTGGGATTTTTCTAAAATAGATGAATTTTTTGGTGAATAGTGAAATATGGTAATTTATAGTATAAAGTTAGTAAATGCATTTTTGAGTCATGCTTGAGTAATATATGATCTATTTGGCCATTGGTTCAAAATAAAATGAATTAGTTACTATATTTAGTCACAATAATACACACTATTCATAGTATTGAGCAAAAATAATAAAGAAATGAATTAAATAATAAAAAAACACCCCTCTCATCCACTATAAATATCACCGCTCGCCACCTCTTTTACTCAAACCTTTCAAGATTTTATCCTTGTAAATTTTTTTCCCAATCCCCTTTCCAAGACTCTACCCCACATTTATAAGACTTTTTTCTCAACAAAATACCAAACCTTTTTCTATAAAGAGGTTCTCAAGGAGGAGAAATTCAAGAGGTAAAAACCATTTTCCTTTTCATTCAATTTCTTTCCAATTTATTTTCTTTTATAATTATCTCCTGACCTACACTTATCCAAGTGGAAAGGTAAATAAAGAATCTCACATATACTATAGTTTTATTATTGTTAATTTGATAATCATAAATCATTTCTTTCCCCTTCCGTTTTTTTATAAAACTGAAAACATCATATATGATGTGTTAATTTATCACATTCAAAGACAAAGAGTTTTTAATTTCTTTTACCACCTTCAAGGAAGGTCATAAAACCATTTTTATGGTCAATACAGATTATAATATATGTATAATATCTTACTTAATATTCTTTAACCTGTATATATACGTAATATTAAATAATAATAAAAACTAGTTCATGGTGATCGAGAAACCACAAAATTAATCTAAAGGGATACCATTGACATTTTATCTAATGATTCATCATCATATCATATAACCAAATTATATGTAAGAAAGAATAAAATTTTATAATTTCATTAATATAATTTTATATAAATTCTGAAAAACTATTCCCATTCTACATGATCTTTCATACTCATATACAAACAAACCGATCATGAAAACCAAGGAAATAAATACTCCCAAATGATAAAATTGTATCTCAAAACATAAAAAAACAACCATAAATGAACATAATAAAATAATAATAAATCAAGTAAATGTATAAAAAGGTTATAAATTTATTAATTAATGTATTTAATTAGATTATCCTGGACATTAAGTTCAAGTTCAAAACACTTTCAAACATAAGGTAATGAATTCTTTATGAACCTCCATTTTTCTTTTGGGTCACGTTTTCTCTCTATTTACCCCAATTTAATTCTTTGTTATTTTTATATAATTATTATAAATTATGTTTATATGATCCAAAATGAAGCATCTATATTGTGTTGTCCTTCTTTTTCTGGTATATGCATGTTTTAAAAAGGTTCTCTTCTCAATTGTTCTTAATAAGAAAGCCCGATTAAAGGGAACTTCCCTATTTCTCACCCATTTTCAAGTGAACTCCATAATTTATTTTAATTCATTTTTTTTATAAAAACACTCATTTTATCATTAAAAACTATCTTTCTTAGCCTGAATGGTCCAAAGGCCTTCTTTTTTATTTTATTATAGATAATCCCCCTTTTAAGGATTGAAGGGGAACCCGTACATGACCCGTAGGCCCAAGGCCCAAGGCTCGACATGACCCGCAATACATGACCTGAAGGCCCAGAGGCATACCATGCCCATTACATGACCCGTTAGCCCAACCCACTAGAACTGACCCTCCCTAGCATCTTGAATCATTGATCTCCTTATCTCCCCACCTTGCATTGCTGATCGGCTAGCATTGCCCTGTACAAAGTTGTACGGTGCCTGGTCCCGATGGCGGCTGCCATAACCTCTCATTCTTCCAATCCGGTTAGCTCTACATCTGGTGGCTGCTACTCCTGTTGCTCTAATCCTCTTCTGGGGCCTGTTCTGTGTGAACTGGGCTACTCCATGGTGTACATGACCTGAAGGCCCTGTGGCCCGAAGGCCTTTGATGACCCGAAGGCCCTGCTTGGATGCCAAGCAGGAGCCCTTACCACTCAGATATGGGATCGTTGGAAAAACTATATTTCTTCATTTTTGGTTTTATACAAAAAATTATTCCTTTTACTTTTTAAGAGAATCATTCAAATTTTCCCTTAAACCACTCTAAAGTGGATAATTTCTAATGTATCTTAAGAACACTTTTTACATGTTTTCACTTCAGTTTAACATAAATTATAATTTTTATGGCTAATTTACCTTATCAATGTCTATGTGTTATTTGAATCCATTCTTTTATGGACACCTTTGTGATACTCCCACTTTTATGTCTATGACATGGTTATGATACTCATTTATTTCCATGGTTAACCCTTATCTTTATGTTTGATTACTTATGTATGACTATAGATGTGTAACACATATTCATGAACATGTTATGATGGGTGTTACTAGATATTCCTCCAATTAATTTGGTAATATTTAGTCCTATGAGAAGTCATGTGAAACAGTCTTGGTGGTTATCCTTGACTCATTCTCCATGTGAAACGATCTTATTGGTTGGCCTTGACTCGTTCTTCTCTATGTACAATGATCATTGATTGAAGATTATATCTTATTTTATGATACTTCCACATTACATTGATTCCCTGATTACATGATATCATGTCATATATATTATTATTCCATATGTTTATACATATTTTATGTGTTTTTATGTCATCATGTTATGTATTCTAACCCATGTGCTATGCTTTATTATTATGTTTCACCCTTCATGGGGTTTTTAGATCATACCTTTATTCATATATTTCGTAGGCTATCCTTTGAATATGGAAGGGCTCAAAGGTTGTTAAGAGCTCATTATGAATATTAAATAAAAGAAGTTTTTATTTTCATTTCATGATTTCTAATTATGTCTCTAATCTTCCAAAGAAAGTAGAATTTACGATCCTTGGTTTTTATTTAAGGGATAGTTATCCTTAAAATAATGTAATAATATGTTTTAAATTATAGGGTTTTTATATTTCATATCAGTGGATGGTATAGTTATTTTTGTAGAGATTAATACTTTTTCACTATAGAAAGCACCCTAAGGATAATTCTATCATCATTTATAACCTAAATTGAAACATAGGTAATAATAAGTTCGGATATAATTTTCATTAAAAAGTTTATTATTCTATGTTCAAATCAACCTTTTTATATTATTATTATCAAATTATTAAATCACCCTAAATTGTAAATTATTTTTTAGTTAGATGATGTACGTAAAAGAACCCATGACAAAAATAAATATGAAAGTAAATTTCATGATTTACCTAATTTAATTCTAAATATAATGGGATAAGGAACTCAAAACATCATGACAATACTTTCTAAACTGGATCAAGTTATGAATAATAACTTAAATATTGTGAAACACACTCCCTCACTAAAAAATATAAATTCAAAAAATGAATAGTTTATGCAACAAAGGCCTCCCATATTTAGTGGATCTTATGATACCATCCTCAAAAAACACTGGATTAACTCTATCGAAAAGATATTCTCTATCCTATGGTTCTTAGAATAAGAAGAATTTGTGATGGAATTCTATCATTTTTATAGGGAAGATGATCAGTGGTGGAAACTGATCAAGAAGAAAAAGTCCAAGGTTGAAATTGATTCCTTGGAATGAGAAGATTTCAAGATAATAATTTTCAATGAATATTTTCCCTAAACAATCTATATTATGATTGAGAGGGAGTTCCTCAGTCAGAAAAAAAGGAAGATAAGTCTATCAGGGTGTATGAATCAAACTTCACAAGAATTGTAAGATATGCCTCCATCTTTTTCATGAATAATAAAATCAATGTGAATTTATAATTTAGAGGTCTAATGTTGAGTCTATGAAAGTCATTAATGATTCAAGACTTTAACAGCTATGAAGAGATTTTTCATTATTCCATCAAGGTTAAAATGGAGATTAGAGACTCTCGATGGTATCGTGGCCCCTGATATAAAAATAGGAAAATGGAGTTTAATATGGGTAGATCAATAAATAAATACCATGATGAAAAAAAATCAATATCCCACATGTCAAAGTTATGGGAAGAATCATCATAGGTACTGTCTAAAGGGAATCAAGAAATGATTCCAATGTGGAAGAATGGGGCATCTGGATAATAACTATAGAAGGGATATGAAAAGTCCCACAAATGTGGAAGAATAATGTAAGGTTCATATCTAAACTCAGCCTATAGTGTAGTGTTTCGCCTATATATAACTTGGGAATTATTATAACCATTTCTTTAATATAAGGGTTTTTAGATGTAATCAACAATAATAATCTCCAAGAAAGAAAGGAAGAGAATATGTTATCACTACTGCTAAGGTGGATCATGACAATGATGTGGTGACTAGTACATTTGTTATTCAATCAAGAATAGATAATGGATGATTTTATTTTGGTTGTACACGTTCTTTTATATCTTACATGTTTAATAGAACTATTCAAACACCACCTCTGAATATATAGATTATTTTATCGATGAGAACATAAAATGGAAAAATAATGGAAACAAAATTATATAAATCCTCACTGGTTAATGTTTGTGGACGGAACCTCCTAAAAAATCATGTTTTACTTTCATTGGTGGAATTTGATGATATATTGAGAATGTAGTGGTTATATTTATAAAAAGAAAACATCAACTGTTGAGAATGGGATATCGCTCTTCACATCCTAAGGCATCCTCTAATTTTATAAAAGTGTTTGGAAGAGGATGAATCTTCATTTGAATCATTGTCTCAATTTTTGATATTATTTATGTATGATCCAGAATATTGAGCTTAAATGATTGAGACAACGAGGAAGATCATGCTTAAAGAAATTCCTATAACGAGGGACAACCCTAATGTGTTACCTAAAGAGTCACATGGTCATCCTCCTAATAAAAAGGTTGAGTTATAAATTGAACTTATTCTTGGATATCTACCTATATCAAATATGACATATAGAAATACCATCGTTGAGATGGAATAACCAAAGAAGAAGTTACAAGATAATCTATAAAAGGGTTTTAAACACTCGAGTGATTCACCATGGGGAACACTAGTCCTATTAGTTAAGAAGAAGGATGGATCAATTCATCTTTGTATTAATTATCATGAGCATAATAATATCCTGATAAAGAACAACTATCTCCTTACATTGATAGATGACTTCTTTGATCAACTATATATGGCCAAATATTTCTATAAGGTTGACCTTCAGTCGTGATATTAAAAATTAATGGTGATTTAGAGATATATTCCAAAGATAGCCTTTTGATCAATTTATAGATACTATGAGTTCATTGTGATTCCCTTTAGAATCACTAATTCTTAAGAAACTTTTATATATTTAATGAATAGAGTATTTATAGATTACCTCAACAAATTTGTGGTAGACTTTATTGATAATATTCTGATATACTCCAAGAGAAAGGATGAACATGAAGAGAATTTGAATATTATGCTAAATACTTTGTTAATAAATAAACTTTATATATATTATAGTAAATGAAAGTTCTAGATAGGAAAATTTACTTTCTTGGGGAATTTTATCACCAACAATGGAATATATGTGAACTCTTCCAAGAAAAAGGAAACTGGAAATTGGTACAGTCCAACATCTATAATGGAGATACATAGTTTCCCTGGTTTAGTAGGGTATTACTAGGGATTTCTGAATAACTTATCATGATTTTAAAACCAAATAACCAAGCTTAATAGAAATGGAGAAAGTTTCTATGGACTACTGAATGTGAATACTACTTTAAAGATTTGAAAAAGAGGCTTATCATGGCACTAGTGTTCACACTACCAAAAAGGTGGTAAATATTTGTAGTGTAAAATGATTCTTCAAAGAACATATTAGGATGTGTAATAATAAAAAATGATAAAGTAATATCCTAAACCTTAAGGCATTTGAAAATTCAAGAGAAAAAATATCCCACACATGATCTGGAGTTGGAGCTTGTGACCTTTGCATTGAAAATACGACATCATTATCTCTATGGGGAGAAGTGTGAGATATATACTAATAATAAGAGCCTAAAATATATATTGACATAAAAGGAACTTAATTGTCAAGAACCAACCCAAGTCGACCTTGAACTGGTCACCCAAACCGGTCCTCGATATGGACCGAGAGGCATTCTCAATCCTCCCTGGATGGAGACAAGCACCAAGGCATTAAAAGAGGAAACTTGGGAATGGTTTCTCCCAGTGAAAGTAAATAAAGAAGCAGAAAAGAAGAATATCATGAAGTAAATAAACAACACGAAAAAAAAGAACGATCAAACCCAACCGACTAACCTGACCATGACCACAACCCCTCATGACTCCGAGAGTCGATCACCAGTCCACAACCAACTCTCTCCCACAACGAGCAAGCTTGAGTCAAGCCTGCAACAAAACTAAAAACAGGAAAACACTATAGGTGTGAGTATTAAAACTCAGTAGGTGTTCCCAAAAAACTATTCCCAATACACTACCCCTAAATAAAGAAACACCATTTCAAGTTTGAACTACAATTTATTAAAGTATGTTTTTATAAATATTTTACTCAAAATAAAAGTATAAACCATTGCCCTTAACCATCTTCAAATTTAGGTTCATTTCATTGGTATTAATGGATTTTTAAGAAGGGAAAGCGATTTTTATTTCTTTCAAATTTTTATAAAGAGGATTAAACACTTTCTTTTGAAAACCATTTTGTTTTTTGAAACTTAATCAAAACTAGTTTATCACTTTCCAAGGAAAACAATATACAAAAATGCACAAAATCAATCACACAGAAAGGGAAATGTAGGTATATATATAAGCATCATAATCACTATTGCAAGAAACAAAAGCTGAATATACATGGGTGAACCTATGAGATCAAGAATAAACTAGAAGACACCAATACATGAGATATCATCGTCGTTGACATGTCACACATGATGAAATCAAAACGCCCAATACACTCGACCATCCTTTCTCAGGCATGACGAGGGAAAATACCATAGTAATAAACCCAATATATCCACCTACTATGGGCCACTGGTCAGTACCATAACCTACTAGTGCAGCAATCATTGTTATAATATTCTCTCAATATGCCAGATTCCCATGTCTCAAGTATTTAAAAAGGGTGTGGGCCTACCGATTCCATCCAAGAATCCAATCATAGTATATATAATAATATAGCACAACATGAAACACCCCGATCCACCCTAATGAATATGTCCCTCACCTTCCTACCATTGATCATAGGGAATTCTTATACAGTGGACCCCCATAACATATATCTCAACTAAATCAAGTAACCACATCCGAGGAGAGTTTTATTGATATAAATAGTTTTACAAAAGTGTCAACCGGGCCTCACATGATTTTCGCATGCCAAACCATTTCTTAAGAATTACACATACACCACTTTGAAAACCAGAAATACCCTTCGAAACCCATTTAAGAAACCCAAACCAGAATTTTAAATCTAAAACATGTTCACAAAGGCCAAAGGGTTATTTCATTAGAAAATTAATGTGAAAACACAATCAAACCATTTATTGCAACACATTAAAAGAAGTAACCACTCAAATTAAAGATAAACAATTTACTAACAGTTCTATATCAATAATTAATATTAGAACAAGGTGCGAAAAGCAAGAAATAAATTATTCTTAAATTTAAAGGAAGATGCATAGGGAAACCTACCTCAAAGTGGAACTAAGCCGTCCACTCAGCTCTTGACGCTTTCTAACTAAAAGTCGCTTCTCTTGAAGATTGAAAACCAAAACCGCTTCACCTATACGCATATAAATTTTCATATATATATATATATACTCTTTAACCCAAGTACATATTCCCCGTGCCATGAGGGAATATGTGCAAGGAGGATATACATATATACATGCTTACCCATGTATATACCTATAGGTATTTGTCACTGACGACCAAAACCCACACCGCGATGAGAAAAACACCCTACAATGATGCAATGGAGACCAAAAACTACCCAAACCTTCAAATACAACTAAAACAAATTCACTTCCCATAAAGTAATATAAATTAAGAAAAACACATTAAAAAAATGAACCCTTCATGGAAAACATGTCACAAGGCCAATTCACATCACTTCCAACTTAATAAATCATTTACATAATTAATAAAACTTTTCCAAGATATATAACAAAGACTCACTAAAAAAACATACTGCAAATCCCCTATTTAAAATTAAACACACACTAAAACATTTTTCCTACACATGGTGCACTCACTTTATAATATTTAATAAACCACTTAAAAAAAATATTTTGAAGCGACTCCAAATAGTATCATAGGACTTTGAACATAGAAGAAAACCCAAAACCCCTTTTGAGGCCAAACGTACACCACATACAAGTCAAAAAATAATTCGCACCCCTTGTGTGACATAATAAAACAAAAACAATGTTTATAAAAACACTAAAATGGATCAACAAAAGTTTTCATAAAATCAAAACATTCATATCACATAATCATGTTACGAAACCCATCCAAATCATATTAAACATCAATAAAAACTATATTCACATCAAGAAGACTAATAAAATAACATACCAAATTAATCAAAAAATCACATTAAAACACCAAAAAATGTTTATGCACAGAACTGACTACCTTTGGTGTCAAAATTACCAAAAATTTGTGTGGAACCCCAATCGCCGCACAACCACATTATACAATGATCAAAATAAAACCTAAAATCAAACAATCAAAACATATACAGCATAAACAAACCAATGAAAATACAAAACCCCCAAATAATAAGAATCAAAACCATAAAGTGAAGGATGTGGGTTTACTCGGAGGAAAGTCGTGCCGGAGCAGGGAAGAAGGGCACCAGAAAATGCGTCGGTGGGAGGAGGGGATGCCGGTGAGACGATCTGGCATTCAAAGGGAGGCGTGCAGAGGTTGTAGACCGAAAGGGGAGGACGTGTGCGTAGGCTGTCTGGCAGAGGGATGAGGTGGCACGAGTCACTAGTCGCCAGCTAGAAAAGGGGGGCGGCGTCGAAAGGGAGAGCTGTCAAAGGAGTAAGAGGGGTGGGTGCGAGGTGAGCTGGGAGGAGGCCTCACCGGAGGATGAACAAGGGAAGGGGGTGGCTTCTGGATCAGGTAGGGTTAGGAGGGTGATGCACAAAAAAGAAGGGGGTAGGAGATCCACTCAAGGGAGAGGGGAGAGCAAGAGAGAAGGAGGAAAAAAATAAAGGAGAGAAAAAAATAAAGAGAAAAATAAATAGAGAAAAAGAAAAATAAAATAAAATAAAGGAAAATAATAAATAAATAATGTAATAAATAATGAAATAAAACTTAACAAAAACAACTTAACTAACCTATACATAAATCACAAAAATGATGGTAATCTAAATAGTAAGTCAATTACTTTATAATTGTAACATTAATTTGACATTAACGACCAAATCCAAAAAAATTAACTGTGAAAGGAAAAATAATAATGTCATTATAATTATTGAGGTCGGGTAGAATGCAAGGATGTACCCAAGGTCACACGCTCAAATAATAAAACATTTAATAATAAAATATCCTCTAATTACGATTGGGTGCTACACACGGTCACACATATGGACGCACACCCGTGTAATATCACAAATCCATTTAAAAATAGAACCAATTCAAACCACAACACAAAAGAAAGCCCCAAAATAATTAAATTAAAAGATGTTTCAGTCGGGGTGTGACATTAATATTAACTAGTGAAGATGCCTAGATTTCATCAAGGACTATGAATACTGAATCCACTACCATAAAGGTAAAGAAAATAATGTGGCAGATGATCTAAGTTGAAATGATTCATAATCATTATCAGTAATGATAATTTAGAAGGATCCGATAATATTAGAGCTTCAAAGGGTGGACATGGATATTCTTAAGGAATGAACATGATTAATCCTTTATCAAAATATTAATCTATCATCCCTCCTAGATAAAATAATCTATGTTTAAGGAAATAATGTGTAAATTTAGAAAAAAAGGAATCTATCAGAAATGGGAAATCCACAGAGTCCAAAATGGATGAGGAAATATTTGTGAGATTTGGGTCTTGATTGTGTGTACCATTCAATATCGATGTAGGAAAATAGATTACAAATGACGTACATAGATAAACCTTCTCTATTAACCTCGTGATCACAAAGATGTATCAAAATCACTAAGAAAACTATTGTTGGGACAATATAAAGAAAGAGATCACTAAATATACATCAAAGTGTCTGGTATATCAGCGAGTGAATGCTGAAAGGAATAAGTATAAAGGTATGATGAAACCATTACCCACACCAACATGAAAATGGGAAAAACACCATGGAATTTGTTAGTGGAATTATTAAAGCATATAAAGGAACCAATGCTATATGGTTTGTTGTGGATCATCTTACAAATACAACTCAATTTATCATAATTCGAGAAGACTTCTCTCTGGATCAAATCTCACGGATATACATCAGCGAAGAGGTAATGATATATGGAGTACCGCTATTGATTGTATCCAATAGAGATCCAATATTCTCTTCCAAGTTTCTTGAATAGACTCCAACACACTCTAAACACTTATCTAAACTTCAATACCACTAATCATCCTCAAAATTATGCCTAATCAGAGACGACTATTCACACACAAGAAGACATGTTGAGATCTTATTATTTGAATTTAAAAAGAGTATGTGACCAATAATTTCCTCTAGAAAAGTTCTCTTACAACAAAAGTTTCAAATCAAGCTTTTAAATGGATCTATATGAATTCCTTTATGGGAAAAGATGCAGAACATCAGCGTGCTAGGATAAATTCATTGAATGTAATCTGTTAGGACCTAAAATGGTTGATGAAATAGTAGAAAGGTGGAAACCACTTAGCAACATATCTAGGAATTCCAAAGTGTACCAAAGAGTTATTCAAATAATCATTGAAAATACCTAGAGTTTAAGGTTTGGGACTTCGTATTCCTCTGCATATCTCTATAGAAGAGGGTCATGATATTTGGGAAGAAAAAAAAGCAAAGTCCTAGTTACATTGGACCCTTTGATATTCCTGATCATGTGAGAGTTGTGTCCTTTTGGATAAAACTTCCACCTTCCATGTATCAAGTATGTGATGTATTCCACATATCCCTCTTGAAAACGTACATATTAGATCCCTCACATGTACGAAATTCGGAGGTGTTACAATTGGAGAATGGTCTCTCTTATGTAGAGGAGTCAGTGAAGATCATGGATCATAGAGATAATTTTCTACACTACAAGACCACTCATAGGCTCAAAGTATATGGTGGAACAATAATAACAAAGAGAAAACATAGAAACTGGAGGAATCAATGAAGGAGAAGTTCCCTCATCTATTTTCCCCATAGTTCATAGAATAAAATTTTGAGGGTGAAATTTCATAGGTGGGGATGTAATGACTCAAAATTTTATCATAAAAAATTCCCTTATTATTAATATTTTATACAATATAAATAACCAAAAATCACATATAAAACAAATTACAAACTTTATAAATGAATAATTAATGAAAGAAGAAGTATTTATAGAAATTAAGGAAGTTAAACCAATGGAATAGTAACATTACCTATGGAATAGTAATGTTACCCTTAAAAATAGTAACTAAGATAATAGAATAGTAACCTCACCTATAAAAGTATAAATAAAATATATCTATATAATAAATGAAAAAATTATATAAATATATCATAGTATATGTATTTAAATGTTTTAAAAATGATTAATTAAGTGTTGGTATTTTTATAGAAAAATATGTTTATTTACAATTTTAAAAAATATAATGATTTAAAAAAAATTAATTTTCATAAACTAGATTCATAAATTGATATATTTTTTATTATTATTATAAGAAAATTTTATGAGACCACAATCAATTTTTTTTAAGTGTAATAAAATTAGTTATAATTTTAAAATTTGTATTTTTTGAACTAATGATGATTTTAATTAATAATTAATTTCCTTATATATAATAAATTATTTTCATAAAATGGAGTTCAATTTTTAATTTTAAACATAAAAAATATGTTGGGGTGATTTTTTTATATTTTTCTAAAATAGTTGAACTTTTTGTGAATAGTTAAATATTGTAATTTTCGATATAAGGAAAATAAATATATCTTTGGGTCATGCTTGAGTCATGGATGATGTAAGTTTCTATTGGTTCTAAATCACATGAAATATTTACTATATATATTCATAAGAATCCACACTATTAATAGTCATGTGACAAAATAATAAAATATTGAATTAAATAATAAAAAACCACCTCTCCCCCACTATAAATATCACCCATCACCACCTCATTTCTTCACACCTTTCAAGCTTTAGAACTTATAAAACTTATGACCAATTATCTTTCCAAGACTCTCCCCCACATATGGGATCCCTTTTCTCAGCAAAATACCAAACCCGTTTCTCTAAGGGGGTTCTTAAGTAGTATAAATTCAAGAGGTAAAAACCTCTTTCCCTTTCTTTTTATTTATTTCCAATTTCATTTATTATTTTATTCTCTCCTAACCTAACCTTATCTTAGTTGAATGATAACTAAATTATATCACATATAATAAAATTTTATTATGTTGATGAAATAATCTATCATTATTTCTTTCCCATCCCTCATTTTTTCTAAAAATGAAAACATCATTCGTGATGTGTTAATTTATCACGTTCAAGGATGAAGAGATTTCAATTTACTTTACCACCTTCAAGTCTATCCATGAAAATATTTTTATGGTTAAACCAGAATATAATATATGAATTAAAACTTATTTTATTATCCTTAACTATAATATATACATAATATTAAATAATAGAACAAAACTATTTTGTGATGATCGAGAAATCTCCAAATTAATCTAATAGATTATCATTAACATTTTATCTAATGATTAATCCTCAAAATAGATAACCAAATGGTATATATAAGACAAACTACACAGATTTAATTTCATTAATAATATATAATTTCAATTCTGAATAACTATTCCTATTCTACAAGATCATTCATGAAAGCATATAAATGAACCGATCAAGAAAACCAAGGTAACGAACACTCCCAAATGATGAAATTAATTTTTATAACTCATCAAAAAGGCCATAAATGAACTTAATAAAATTATACTAAATGAAATACATGTAGAAATGGTTATTAATTAATTAATGGATTTAAATTTATTATCTATGACATTATGTTCATGTACATAACACTTTGGGACATAAAGTAAGGGATTATTTCCGAACATGCATTTTTTCCTTCAAGTCACATTTTCTCTCCCTTTACTCCAATGTAATTAGTATTTTTATATAATTCTTATAGTTTCTATTTATATGATTAAAAATCATATATCTTGATCATCTCAACCACCTTTTTTAGGGATATAATTTTTTTTAAAAAGTTCCCCTTCTCAATTCATCCTGATAAGAAAGCCCTATTAAAGGGAACTACCTGATTTCTCACCTATTTTCAAGTGACCTCCATAATATTTTTTATGCCACTATTTTTTTTATAAAAACCCTAAATTGACCATGAAAAATTATCTTGGTTATTTTTTTGTTTTATGGAAAAAATTATTTCTTTTTCCTTTTTAAAATAATCATTAAAAGTTTCCCTTATACAGTACAAAAGTGGCTCATTTGTAACATTTATTAACTACCCTATTTACATGTTTTCACTTTAGTTTGACATCAATTGTTATTTTTTATGACTAATTTACCTTATTAATGTCCATGTATGAGTTAAATCCATTCTTTCACATACACCTTTATGATACACCCATTTTTTTCTATATTACGTGGTTATGATACACATTTCTTTCCAAGGGTAACCCTTATGTTGATGTTTAATTACGAATGTGTGATTCTTCATGTGGAAAAAATATTCATGAACAAGTTATGATGGATTCACCAAGATATTTCACTAATGCATGGGGTAATGTTTAGTCTCATCAATTTTCATGTGAAATGGTCTTGGTGGTTAGCCTTAACTCGTACTCCATGTGCAATGGTCTTGGTGGTTAGCCTTGACTAGTGCTCCTCTATATGTAATGAGCCTTGAATAATGATTGTTACATGTTTTATGTTTCTTTCACATAACTATGATTCCGTGATTACATGATCCCATGTTCTATATGTTATGATTCCAAATTTTTATTCATGTTCCATCCTTCTTATATCATCATGTTATTCCTTATAACCCATGTGTTATACTTTATTCTTCTATTTATTCCCTTACTGAGATTTTTTTCTCTTACCTTTGTTCATGTATTCCCTAGGTTATCCTATGAATATATAAGGGAAAAAAGGTTGTTATAATATCATTATTAAGATTAAATAAAATATGTTTTTATTTTAGTTTCATGATTTTAAAATATATATCTAATATTCTAAAGACACTATATTTTATGATCCTTGGTTTTAATTTCAAGGATAGTTATGCTTAAAATCAGGTAAAAATATTTCATAAATTGGTAGTTCCATTATATAATTTGTCACATATTTACAATCCACTCACCAGGTTAACTTGGAAAGGATCCAAGTTCATTTATAAGGAATAATGCCTGGAAAGTTTTAAGAAAATTAAGAGAATGCTAGTCAACGCACATGTTATTTCATTACCATATAGTGGATAAGATTTTCTAATATATATTTATATATCTAAAAGGGTATATGATGCATTATAATTTAGGATGATATGGATATTTCTTATGACTCAATAAAACATAATATTCCTAAGGAAAATTTCCCAACTCATGATTTGGAGTTATCTACACTAAGTTTTTCATTAAAGATGTGGAGGGATTATCTTTGAGGAGATATGTGTGATATATATAGTAATCATTAAATTTTGAACATAAATATTTGAACATGATCCTAATAATATGGTTGGATATGATTAAAGAATATGAATTTTCAATACATTACCAACTTCGAAAGGGGAGTATGGTGGTCAATGCTTTGATTCAAATAAATAATGATATCTTATATATTATTAGGTTCCTAAAAAATCTAATATGTATTTATTTTCAAAAAATGGATTTGTAAATTGTGAAGGGGAAAATATTATATTTCTCAAATTAGTGTTCAACCATCTATCCAAGTGAACATTAAAGAGGTATATGGGGAAGATGTAGAGTTGTATAAGAATATCAGAAATATTAATGGGTTTAACCTTGATTATATTGGAATGATATGGTTAAGGAACTGTGTATGTATTCCATCCAAAGTAGATTTGAATAATGAGATATTAGAGGAATCTCATAGTTCCTCATTCTTTATTCAACATGGAATTATAAATATATATATATATATATTTGAAAGAGTATTTATAGTGGGATGTAATATAAAGAGTTATTTTAGAGTCTATATCTTGGTGCTTGGTATGTCAACATTTCATGTTTTAGAGACTAAATCCTTAGGGGATATTACAACCATTACCCATACTATAATGGAGATGGAAAAAAATCACCATGGATTTTTTCATCAGACACCCCACAAAAAATAGAGAGAAAAATGTTGTATGGGTTGTAGTTGATCACCTTAAAAAGTCATCACACTTCATCACTATCAGAGAATATTTATATCTAGGTCATATATCTAGGATATACATTAATGAAGAGGTAATGTTGCATGAAGTACCACATTATATTTCATATGATCCATATCTGAGGTTCACCTTGATGTTTTGTAAAAGACTTCAGTATGATCTTGATACAAATTTGAGTTTCAGAACATCGTTTCATCCTCTTATAGATGATGAGATCTTATTCTGTGTATTTCAAAGGTTATTTGGATCCAAACCTTTATATAGTGTGTTTTTCCAACATAAATAGTTTTCATTCAATCATTTAGATGGATCATAATTAAGACCTATATTGGGATATAATGAGATCCTATTTTGTGTATTTCAAAGGTTATTTGGATCCAAACCTTTATATAGTGTGTTTTTCCAACATCAATAGTTTTCATTCAATCATTTAGATGGATCATAATTAATACCTATATGTAAAGAAGATTAAAATTACAACATGTTGGAATTATGATGGATAAAGAAATATATTGGGACCTGATCCAGTTGAAGAAAGAGAAAATATGTTTATACCCACTTAGAAACACATAAGGAAAACAAAAAATCGATAGAAAAGTTATGCTAATAATTATGAGTGTAATCTGGAATTTGAAGTTGGTGAGAAGGAATTTCTATGAATTATGATATAGATTGAATTTAGATCAAGTTTCTCTTTTTTGATATCCTTGACCAATTAGTTATGTTTTCTTATCACTTGGTTTTTCCACCAAACCTATTTCAAGTCCATGATATGTTCCATGTATCTCTCATGAAGAAGTACATAACTAATCTTTCACATATAATGAACTCAGATGTAGTACCACTTGATCATGATAATTTCAATTAGGAAAAATGGTGTAGAATAAAGATCTTAGAGAGAAATTTCTAAGAAATAACACCACTCCTCCGATCAAGGTTTTATGGAGAAACCATGAACTTTAGAAATCTACATGGGAACCTAAGGATATGATGTGGAATAAGTGTCCTAAGTTGTTTGTGTTTGAGTTATTGTGAGGGTGGAATTAATTTTAACTGGGGTAAAATTTAAAACATTGAGATTTTATAAAATATTTGATTTTAAATAAATTTAATTTCTTTGATATCCTGTGTCAAACATAACATCAATTTTTATCAAACCATAAGATACAATTAATATTATTATTTAAACATTACAATTATAACATAATAGTTAAAATTGGTTATATTAATAGGAATAACCACATTTAAAAAAAATATGTATAACGGTTTTTTATAAAGAAAATATATCGATAAATACGTACTTTATTTTGGTAAAGACTTTATATGCTTCAAAAATATATTTTTCTCAATGAAATGAGTTCTTTTATTTTTGTTAAAAATAATAAGATTAATTTTCGAAGTTTTTAGAAAATTTATCATTTCAAAATTGAAATAATTTTTGGAATCATAAAGTAAAAACATTATTATAATAAATATTTTTTATTTTTCTAAAAAATAAAAAAATTTAATTGATATTGAAAAATAAAAGTATTTATTGAAAATTTTAAATTTTAAAATCATTAAAAAAGTTATATTTTGTTTTAAAAAGTTTTAAAAATAAACATAGTTTAATTATATAATTATTAATCCAATTTAGATCATTTGAATTAATTATATGTAGAATTTATATATAAAAACATTTCATACTTTGGAAAGATTTTTCTTTGGAAAACATTTTTTTGTCAAGTATGTGATTTTAAATCTTAATTAAGTTAAGAAACATCTTTGAAATTTGTAACAATACAAACCGAATAAACTCTCAAAATAATAACTGACCTGATCCATCACATACCTGTAGGGTATTCCCAATCACTACAGGATAGAAACAAGCACCCATACATCGAACAACAACTAGAGGGAATGATTTCTCCTATCCTGAAGAAAATATATGGCACATATATATATATACATATATAAAGATACAATTGATGAAGGAATATATATTCCTTAACTGAAAGAAGACATAGAAAAACCAAAGAAAAACAAGAGTAGAACAATCAACAAGTTTAAGACAAACCATAAAGGACTCAAAAAATAAAAAAATAGCTAATCCATTTGACAGCATGGGAAAACCCTCACAATCACACCATCATGCTACCCAAACTCAGCTAAACAAAACCTATCCACCAAACTATGACACATTTTCATTCCCTACATCAAAATACATAAAATTTATATGAACCACCAAGGAAGTGTGCATGGTTTAAGCTACTAGGATCAGTAGGATCCCACCCAAGTATTCCATAAAAATTCAGTGTACAAACAATTCATGTATTCACATTTCATGTAAAACATGTAATGATAAGTAATAAATATTTTCTTTATCAAAATCATGGTAAACATTTCCCCTTTTCCAAAAATTACAAAACAATGTTGGTATATAAATTTCAAAATCAAATCTTTCATATCAAATCCCAAAAACAATATAAATCCAAAGAACATGTAAATAACATCATGGAACTCAATAAGTCTATCTAGAACACAACTCGTACCACAAAAATGACTAGTACACAATAATTCCCTATAACACAGTTCTAAGGAGTAGAGAAACACCCCATGAGTGAACAACCAAACAATCTCAAACAAGTCCCTAGAACTACTGGATTGGGTAGAAGTGAAAATCCCCATGAGAAAATCCCTTAATGGTAACATAGATGATGGACCTAAGATAAACCTTCCACCTACGTACCCAAGGTTTCACATGTGATGAATTTAATAAATCAGTTTTTTTATTTGAAAATACCCTTTTTTTATTTTATCGAAAACTAGTGAGAAACAAAATTTTATCAAAAATAAATTTACACAAAAAATATAATTCCAATTTAATTATAAATAAATTTATAAAATGAAGGAGATTAATAAATTTCATCAATATAGGCTAGAGATAGAACCACATAACTCAAAACTCAAGGTCACACATTTCCACAATGAATCTACCAACAAGAGAATGCCAAAATGAAAACAGAGTCCCTCGATTAAATCTAAACATATTATAATTGATCCAACATTAAAATAGGGTCGGAGGAGAAGTGGAAATTATACATACCTCAAGAACACAAACCTACCACACCATAATCAAAAAATGAAATGGCCCCCTGAAAGAGATCACACCAAATATGTAGAATACGTCTAGAAGAAAAATATAAATCGATCAACAAATCTAATAACCCAATTACATGGATTTATCATGATTGATGAATTGAAGAAGAAAAATAGATTTCTCACCTAAAGAGATGATAGCCAACTAGTATGGTGACACAACATTGAATAGATTAATCTGGATTGAATGAAGACTGAAAAAATTACTGGAGAAGGGTTATGGGTTGATAACCAAGTGATCATTAGAAGAATGAAATGAGATATCATTCTTATGGAACCCTAAAAATACTTTCTTAATAATTTACATGGAATTCAATACATTTACAGATAGTTTATTCCATGATGATCACTTGGGCTAGAAAACCCACCACAATTTTAATTAAAACTGATATTTAATTATTTCACATTGTCTAACCATTAAATGGTTTGTAATTCTTTCATGTTTTATACACATTTCATGACTTGTGTATAGAGAGAAATTAAACATCATGTAAACCCTTTACATGTCATGTAATCAACCAACATACATTAGAAAACTACATAATTGACTTGAACATCCTTCGAACTCTGGGAGAACCCCACAAATCCATTAACATGTTTATACTTAGACTCTATTAATTCAAACAAAAATACATTCATGATCATTAAGTTGTACCCCATACCAAGTTATCTTTATTCTTGAAGTCACAAGAATCACCCAATAAAAAAGTAAAATAAGTAAAGGGATGATAATTACTATAAATCATATAAAAAGATGTTGCAAACTCCCCGCCATAAGACTTTCCATCACTAGGAAGTCATTTGGAATAATGATGTTTAGTAAAAGAGGTAAGGCAACTATTCCCTCATCAATGACTCGTGTTCCCAAGTATCATGAAAATTTGATATGTATTTCCATTAAACAAAAACTAACAAAATCAACATTCCTTGAATGAATTTCACATAAGATTCAATGATCTCAACTAGATTCTCAACAATAGAAACATCTAGCTCTAACTCAATATTCTACCAACACAGAACATGAGAGGGATCTAGAAGATACTTCATAAACTATGACATGTGGAAACAATCATGAATATATATCAGCTGAGCTAGAAATGGAAACCAATAAGAAATTTCCCAAGCTTCTCAATGACCTGAAATAGTCCAACATATCTTAGAGCCAACATTCCCTATTTTTCAAGCCACTAATGACCCAACTAAGGAGAAAATTTTAAGAAAACCCATACACCTATGGAAAACTACAAAGGACAACATTGTTGATCTGCATAAGATCTCTTATGACAATGTGCTAAAACCAAGTGTTTTCATATAACCTGAATCATTATAGATGAATCCTCAACCAAACACAGTCCCACCAAAGAATCTTCTCCCACTTCTACCCAAAAAAATAGGTGATCTTCATGGATGATGAGGGAATGATTCAAAAGGATCAATTCTGATTAACAAGTGATAATTTTTTTTTATAAAAACACTCAACCAGTCCTAGATGGTTATCCCAAGATCCACCAAAATCCATGACGTATGCATAAAACATATCCCCCATAACAGGAATAACCCACTCTATCTGACCATTTGTCTGTGGATAGTATGTTTTACTCAATCTATCAAAAGTACACATCACCACTTCGATAAATCTCTAGAACATAAATGTAAAACTTTGATCCCAATTTAAAGAAACAACAAAAGGAACCCATGTAATCTCACAACTCTATGTACATACATCTTACCCAGATCTTCAAATTTAGTTGTGTCCCTGATCAAAATGAAATAAGATGAATTTTTAAACCGATCAATAAACAACCAAATAGAATTTATACCTTTGTGAATATGTGGAAATATGAAAATAAATTCAATGGATACATAATCTCATTTCCAAACTAGAAATAGAATAGAATGAGGCAAACTAGATAGTTTCAAATGAGCTTCCTTTTATCTACTAGAAGGTATAACTGTAGGACACATAATCTGTAATGTAACACTTCATACATTTCCACCTAAATCACTATATCCTATCATAATACATATTTTTAATGCCTATATCAGTGACCCATGGATAACTATGAAAATAAAAAAATAGAGCTACTCATTGTTTCCGACACAACAGAACTATCATCAAAATGTAGAATACCATATGAAGATATAAACCAACCTGAAATAGTCTCCCCATCATATAGGGTTTTAGTAATTCGATTTATGTCATAATTCAACTACTAATTCTATAGAACAGAATCAATGATAGATGGGGATAACTAAACACTTGTCATCATAACACCTAAAACATCTTCCTGATAATCAACATATAGCTAATTGAAATTTCTTATAAGGTTTCATTAATCCTTGTATTCCAAAATATATAATGATTAAACTTTCCTACTATCATTTTTTTCAATTACATTCCACTTCCCTGAGTGTAGGTGATATTCAAGTAAAACGTTTGAAGTTATTCCAACCACTAACTCTTTATGAGATTCAAGTCCTTATAAGAAATTATATAATGCAAAATCATATTCTAAAAAAATAATATGATCCTTTACCTAAAACAATAATGTCTCCAACACTTAAGTTCATGCATATCTATTGAAATATATAAATCATGTTTGGGGTAATTATTTTAATATGGTCTAAGATGACATGAACTATAAGCTACCACATTATCATCCTACATGAGAACACAACCCAAAACAGTGCCAGAAGCATAAAAAAAATACCACATACCCCTTACCAGGATCTGGAAAGATTAGAATAGGATATGATGTCAGAAGTCATTTCAACTCATAGAAATAAGACTAACATTTTTCTCCCATGTGAATTTCACCCATTTCCTGGTAAGATCAGTAAAAGTTGATGAAGAGTTTTATAAAACCATGATGAACTGTTGGTAAAATCTAACAAGACTGAAGAAGCAGTAAATTTAAAATATATTCCATTGATTTTCCTATAACAAAACATACTTTACCTTCTCAAAATCAACTAAATATTTGTTATCATAAATAACGTTCCCCTATAATTTCAATTCTTGAATCCAGAAGTTTATTTATGAAATATTTTCTTATAAATAGTGACTTATTAGGATTTCCAAAACAAAACTCTGATGGGGCTTATGCTCACTTTCAACTCCTGAGTAAATAAATTTTTTTCCATGAACACTACCAAAAAAGTATTGATATACTGATGAAATATCTAATTCATCAAATCTAGGAACACTATATGTTCATTAGTCAAACCAAAAAAAATTAGTAAATATTTGAAAAGGCTATATATGCTCCTAATATTTTCCTTAAGTAAGTTAGACTCCAAAACTCTGAGTTAATGATAACCCATATGAAGATCAATGTTTGAGGACCAATTTTACCCCTTTAACTAATCAAAAAAATCATCCACATGAGGAAAAGGACAATAGTTCTTAACCATAACCTGGTTCAAATTATGGTAGTCTATAAAAAACCAGACTGAACCAGCACCTTTTCTAGAAAAGAACATTGGGGATTCCTAAGGAGAAACACTAGGGAGAAAAAACACTCTTTCTTTAGTTCATCCAATTAAATCTTGAGCTCCTTCAGGTCCACTGGTGCCATACGATAGGAAAGTATTGATATTGGTTGTGTACCTGGAACCAAATCAATTTTAAACTATATATCCCTCTATCAAGGAATAATGGATAAATATTTTGGGAAAACATCAAGAAAACCCTAAAAAATGATGGGAATATAAAAAACATGATCGGGATGAATAGAAACAATAGCAAAAAATCCCATGATCTGGGTGGGAAGGTCCTTCATGGCTAGACCTCAGATAACACTGTACATAAAACACCTGTGATATCCCATAATAAATAATAAATGAGGTAGGAATATGATAAAAATCATCCTCAACTTGGTGATAAAAAATCCAATACCTCCTGATGATGACATCAAATAGATCTAAATTGAGAATAAGAAGATACCAGACTAACTTTGTATCAGTAATCGGTAGCACACAAGAATGACATCGAAACCCCTGATCGTTCCTCTTACCAAAAGGTGGAACTAACTACCTAAATAGGGACAGGAGTTCCATTGGAAGTTTAAGAATATCAATGAAACATCTAGATATAAATGATTGGTAAGAACCAATATCAAATAAAGAAATTAATAATAAAGATGCAATAAAGATGGTACTTCCCACTATCATTGGACCCACATTTTACTCCTCTGGAAACTCATTTTCAAAGTGATTTTGATTAACTCCTAAGACTCTTGGAAAGATCTATATAGTCATTAAAACATCTGACTATACTGTATTAGCCTTTTGAGATGACGATACCTGACCATACCGAGGTATAGACATAGCCTGACAGAAATGAGAAAATTCCTATAATTCCAACAATTGTTATCATATATTCTTCTTCAATACAAGAACCCCATGTTTTTTTGACCTTTAAACATGGAGATATATTTTACAGCACACCAGTAACTACAATTTTTGGTTTTGAATAGGACTTCTACTGAGAACCACCTCCACTGTTTCTGCAAGGATCCTTCCACATTCTCTTTTTCAATAGTGTGCCACTGAAGTTGCCACTAGGTGGAAGATAAGGGGTAGATGATCCAAATATTCTTATTATGTTCATCTAATCCATCATATACCTTTCTAATGTCATTTAATAGGTAAAAATATTCAGCATAAATACCGATGATCTAATATACAGTCGCAAACCCTATAGGTACTTCTGAGCTTTCAGCTGGTAATTCTTTAGAACTTTATGTAAAAAATGAACTAGTACAGATAACATATTAGTGCATTCTATAAATTCAGGCTATCCCTACTACATAGATAGGAAATTTAGAGATTTATCCATCATCAGCAACTTTGGAAAACACTAATAAAATAAAAGAGGTTGGAAACTCTTCCAGTCTAAGCCTACATGCTTATCAACCAGTACTATGGGATCCCACCAACACTTGTTAGGACCCTCAAGTTTGAATTCTAAAAACCTAACCTTTATATTATCATATATTTTATGTAATTCAAAGATATTATCAATATTTTCAAGCCATTAATCTACCAATTTAGGTTCAATTTTACATTTAAATGATAATGGATTCTCACATAAAAACTCATGTGATCGATCCCTTTCTTCTCCATCTCCAGGATATACCTAAACGATCGTGTTATAAACCTGGAACAAATTTTGGTTGAAAACATGAACTACCTGCATGATAGCCTCAATAATTTTTTGATCCATCAAAGTATTACCTTGATGAGCATCAGCTACACCCTCTCAAGGAACTCACAAAACACATATCGAAGGAATGCAGTTTCCCACCGAAATCAAATAAATAATCAGAGAAAAAAAATATAAATGTTCATAATAGAAAAACCATAAGTAAAAAAATGAGATTAACACTAAGAAATCAAAACAGGAGACATGCATCCCAACATCCCTTAGTATCCTAAGTCTCATCACGATAAGAGATGGCAAGGAAGTTACCATAATATACCTTCAAAGCCCCAAAAATCCTATCTCAACTATACCAAACATCACAAGACATGGATAATTGAGGAATAAACTCCCTCTGATACCAAAATATAAAGAACTAACCCGAATACACTCTCAAACTAGTACCCAAATTGACCGCTCACATACCCAAAGGGTGTTCCCAATCCCAACAGGATAGACCCTAGCACCCAAGCATCAAACAAAACTAGTGTGAATGATTTCTCCAAACCTAAAGCAATGAAATGAAACATATATAAATATATAAATAATAAATAGTATAAGAACTATATATTGCATAATTGAAAGAAAATAGAACAAAACCAAATTAAAATAACAGTAGAAAAATCTCCAAGTACGATCCCAACTAGAAAGGACTAAAAAATTAGGAAACCAACTAATCTATAAGAAAGTGTTAGAAAACTCTCACCATATCACCATAAAGTTACCCAAAATAATCTAACCAAAAACATATTTCTTTATTACAGTGTCTTGTATTTCCAGTCATCAAAATCCATAGAGGTTGATGTAACATTGAATAAGTACACATGGTGTGAGATAACAAGCTCAGTAATATCCTACCCATGTGTTCCATAACAAGACCCTGTAAAAATAATTCATGTATTCTCATTTCATGTAAAACATGGAATTATGTGAAATAAAAAGAGTTTTATAAAAAACATTATAAACATGTTCCTATTTACAAAAACTCAAAAACAAAGGTAGATAGATTAATCTTAAATTATGTTCATGCATAACAAAATCCCAAAATAGTATAAATCCAAAGAACTGGTAAATCACACTATAGAACTCAACATGTTAAGCTAACATAGTGCTCATACCAAAAAAAATGACTATTTTACAATAAGTCCTTATAACATAGGCCAAAGTAGAAAAGAAATACCCCATAATGGAACCGTTCAACAATTTTATATAAGTTCCTAGAACAACAGATCTAGGGAGTAGAGAAAATACCCATAAAAAATCATGCAAAACTAAAATGGATGATGGGCCAAAGATAGACCTTAAACCTATGTAATAGGGTTTCTATTATACTAGATTTTATAAGTCATTTTTATTCTTTTAAAAATACCCTTTTTCCATTTTATCCAAAACCAGGGAAAAACCACCTTTTATAACAAATCTATTTACACCCAAAAAATAAGTCATGCTAATTTATTTAAAAATAAATTTATAAATAGAACTAGAGAAATAAATTTCATCAAAACATGTTATAGGCGAACCTACCAATCTCAAAACTCAGGGTCATACATGTTCACAAAGCATCCACCAACAAGAGAATGCACTAACGATAATAGAGTCCCTAGAATTAGTCTACACATATTATAATTGATAAAACTAAAAAAAATATTGGTGAAGAAGAGGAAACAACACATAATTTACGAACTCACACCTGCCACACCAAAACTAGCAATAGAAATAGTCCCTAGAAAAAGATCACACCATAGATTTAGAATATTAAAAGAAGAAACATCACCATAGATCGATGAATATGATAACACAATTCCCTGGTGTTTCCATGATCAATGTAATGAACAATTAAAAAGGATTACTCAACTGAAGAGATGATAACCAACTTCTATGGTGATCCAACACCGAACAGATCAATCCAAATTGTATAAAGACTCTAGAAGTCACTGTATAAGGGTTTTAGGTCAAGATCCAAGAGAATTATGAGATAATGAAATAAAATTTCATCATAGATTTACGTGATATAAAAATTGATCAATATGTATAGAATGAAGACTCAAAAAATAACTATAGAAGCGTTCTGGATTTATAACCAAGAGATATTTTGGATAATTAAATGAAATATCATTCTTATATCACACTAAAAATATTTTGTTAGAAATTTACATTAAATTTAATCCATTTATATGTCTTGTAATCCACAATGATCACATAAACTGGAAAACCTATCTCCTTTTCAATTAATATCATCTTCAATAATTTCAAATCATGTAACCATTACATAGAATGTATTCTTTTAATGTTGTTTACACATTTCAAGTCTTGTGTCGGGAGACCAAGTAAACATTGTGTAACCCCTTTTACACATAATGTAATCTACCAACATACAATAGAAACTCTAAAACTAACTCTATTATCCTCCGAACTCAGGTAGAACCTCAAAAAACCATTAACAAATTTATACATGGACTCCATTAATTCAAACAAACATCAATTCCCTAAATTTTAGTCACTTTTCCTTAACAAATGCTGTCTATTCTTGAGAGTCTCAAGACACACACAATTTTATAGGAATACAAGAAAGGATATGTGAATTAACTGAAAGTGAGTAATGGGATGTTACAAAATTAATTTTGGAAAATAGATTAAATATTTTAAATTATCATAATTAATAATATATAATATGGTCAACATAATTCTTTTTATAATGAACCATAAAAAACTAATTATTGAGGTCAAGGTTAAAACGGGTTTACTAAGGGTTAAAATAAAATGACAGGGGTTAAAATAACCTAAAAACCTATCCAAATAATATTTTATAGCCACATTTAATCCTTATATCATCTAATTTTTAAAAATTATCCATTTTTGAGCATTATTTATTGCATAAAATGTGTGTATAACTTTTTCTTTCCATAATTTCCACGTTTGTCCTCTCCTCCACTTATAAAAAGGGCACCCCCTCTCTTATTCAAACTCCAAGAACCTTGTGGTTTATTAAAGGCCTACTAAAAATATATACCTTAATTTATAACCCATGTTAAATATTCATTATTTTTATTATTATATCCTTCTAATAAGACTTTTCGTGCAAACCTAAGGAGGCTGTCCAAAAAAGAGTTATCATTCTTAATTAAGAGTTATTCTTTTGTTTCTTCTTTAGACTCATTCAAATATTCTTTAAATATGATAATATAATAACACCAGTGTATAAAATCTAATTATATTTTATTATTTTTATGTAATAACATATAACAATATCATCTTCCATCAAATAGGAAATGAAACCATTGATCGTGTATATAATGGACTACCACCGCGCAAATTGATGTAATTCGTTTTATATCACTACATGTCACAGATGGATATAATAATGGATTTAACATATGTAATTTTTTATTAAATAATTATTATTATATAATTATAATATCTCATCTAACTTCTTACATTATAATCCATTATAAATAGATAATATCACTCCTGCATACATGCAGACTATAGCCTCTACGAAGCAATGTTATATGGTTTTTATTTTAATTTTACATGGATGTAAATGAGGGTATATTTAATGAATATATATTAAATATATGATATATATTATATAAAAATGATTCTATAAATGGGAATTAATATTTACCTTTATTTTCTTACATCCATCGAGAAAATGTAAACAACATTCATGTGTACGCATATCCAACTATCTCCATGAACGATGTAATTCATTTTATATCTATAAGATTTATGGATTATTGTAAATTAATATATAATGAATATATATTATAGCTATATAATGGATAAATTCTAGATAAAATGTTACAATGATCAAATTAAAATTACTAAAAACACCAAACAAAAACATACACGAAAAACGAAGCAGTTGTTACCTGAAACATGATTTTAACATGGAAATTGTTAATAAATGGGTAATAAATGGTAAAAAGTAAATCCTATATGGTATGATATATATTATTATAATTCTTTAATGTAGCTATAAAAGTCCTAAATTTATAATACAAGAGTTTTGAATGTGTATGAAGAAATTTGAGACTTGAGGTAAGGTATTTCCATCTCACTTTTATTTATGTGAGGCACAAGCCATATTCACCACTTTTTTAGAGTGTATATACTTCCTATGAATTTATTTTATGATTCTTATTTTGAAATTTTTTAGGAGTTATATGATCATAAAATTATCATTATTTTATGGGACTTATGATTAAAAGGATACAAAAGTGATAATGTTTTTATGATACAATTGATTATGATTATTCTTCTGATGATGAAATATTATGATCTATCTCTAAAGTAACTCATTTTCTCTATTATAATCTAATTATTTATGAAGAATAAATTTTTTCCTTAACTTTTCATATCCTTAATATCTAAATAGACAAAAAAAAATTTTTAACAAAAATTAATGGTATTTCTCTCTTCAATCAAAAATATTTTTTCTTCCATGTACACATTTTCTAAAATTGTTTCAAAGAAATTTTCTACTATTATTCATTAATTGGTTAGATAAATATTACCCATTTTTGAATTTAAAAAATAACTTTAAATGAATCTTATTATCAATTTTTAGGAATCTTTTTTATACTTTTTTTGAAAAAAATTCCAAGGAATCACAGTTTTAACATATACGGAATGAATCGAATTTATATATGTCATGAACACTGAATGATTTAAGGTTTCCCTTACAATTTTCCAAAGTCATTTAAAATATATCTTCAATTTTTGAGAATTTTTTTTATTTTAAATAAATAATTTCATAATGGAAATAATATTTTCCTCAAGAAATGTTTTAAGTGATGTTTCAAAATAATTTTTCATCTATGATGACATCCTTTGATGTTAATTAATCTTTATTGGGGATATAATTCAATGATATTAACCTTATTATTTCTCTAGATAGTTTATGTTTATGATGAAAACATATTTATAAAACTTGTTCCTTTTCCAGGGGTTATTCTATGATGAAAAGAGGAAATGTTTTTGAAACCCAATGGGTCATGATATGATGAAATTTTTATAAAATCAATTTTCTTTTCATGGGTTATGATATGATGAATGTTTTTTTTATATTATGGAACAAAAAAGGATGGATTATTTTTTAGAGACCCAAATCTTGACTTACATAGACATTACATTACTCTTGTGGAATATCTAATACATAACAAAAATAGACACCAATGGACTGTAATAGTTTAGTGTCTTTGGAAACTTGGAATATAAACTTCTAATCATGTTGAAATATCTTCAACATCTCCCATAACGATATTATCCTTTTTGTTTCCTTACCTAAAACCTTTCTTTTAATCCTGGGGGAAAAGAAAACATAAAAAGGGTGAGCTCAAATGCTCTGTAAGGGTAATCATGGAGAAAATAAAACAAACCATATATATTTTAACTTAAAAACATGAACATAATGCTTAAACATCAAGATCTTGAGAAATGACATAAAACATGGCAGTACATAAGGCATAGATCATAATGGAACATAAATCATGATAAAATATCATGGGAATAAAACTTTTAACTGTGGAAAAACATTAATCACATGATATGATTTCCATAGTAGCCAAGAAATTGCTGCCAAGACCATCTTAGTGGACAAAGTCCCTTACTGAACCGGGTTTACGTGCCATTCCGGCCCTATATTACTGAACCGGATTTACTTTCCGTTTCAGCCATGTCTATCTCATGAGATATAAATTTTTACCCAATTCAATAGAGGGAGATATAGGTCACGCCCATCTTATAATGAAACCATTCTTATGTGTGCCACAAAATCATAAATCATAAATCATAGCATAACCCATGTAATAAAAATGGGATTCTTAAACATCATACCATTATAACATAATACATATAAGATAAAAGTACATAATAAAATTAATTCCATCATAACATAATCAAACCAATGTAAAAATAGGGATAGAAACAGAACCCTATATTATCTTAGATGGAAAATAATTTTGATAAAACACTTGGACTCCATTGTTGAGGAAAATATCCTTTCTACTTCAAAAACATTTTTTCCTTTATTAACATGTCATACAATTTTAATCTAAAATAAATTGATTAAAAATAAGCTTGAAAACTTGTAAAAAAAGCTTCATGGAAATAATGTTATATTAAATCATAAAAATCCATTCATGCCGTATAAGTTAAAAAAAACATTCTCCTCGTACTTTTGTCAGAAAAGTCAAAAAGTACCTCGTATGGTAAACAAAAGAAAGATTCCTTTCATAACATGAGGTAAAATTCAAAAATGGGTAAAAAGGAATTTAAACATACATGAAAACACTTTTATAAAACATGGACATGGATGATAACAATAACCCCAGTAAATACTTATGAATAAACAATCTCGGATAAGAACGAGATTGGAATAATTATCCCTTACCTTAGGTATGAAATGCTTCTTACATTTCTGAAACTACTGTATAATTATTTAAATAATGTCATTGACTTATTATAGAATCATATTCATTGTTATGATATCATATATGGTTCACTTATGACTTTATATTACCCGTTCTTTTGTAAATTCCATGTTAAAGTAGCGTTTTGGGTAAAATCGCTTCATTTATCATCCGTGTTTTGACTTGTAATTATTGATATGATTACGTAGATCATGATTAATTAATTAAAGAATATAAAACATGATTTATATATAATATATATTAAGAATATAAATATATATAATAGATTGATAAATGGAAAGAAATACACCGTTCATGGAGACGGTAGGCCTTACATACACATGAATGCTATTTTCGTTTCCTTATTGATTTGAATGGAATTAAGTAGATGACATACATATATATATACATAAATCCAGTAGAATTATTACGTCATATATTTCATGATTAAGTATTACATTTACTTTATTATCATTCTTGAATTGTTAACATGGAAAATGAATCTCATCGCGTCGTGGAGACGGTAATCCGTACTTACGCACGAGCGATGATATCGTTCCCATATTTATTGAATGGAATTGGAGTGAATGATATAATATCTTATAATCAATATGATTTTGTAATAATAATATGTAGTTATTCTTTACACCATTATACCCATCCAAGTAAGGTGGTGGTGGAAAAAACAGATTACACCACGACATGGAGACGATATTCCGTACGTACGCACACGCGGTGATTTTTTCCTTAGGATGGATAGAATGTTAAATGGGGTTTTTTTATCTTTATAATAACATATCAGTATATGAGTGATACTAATGTTATTAATTCATAATGAAACAACTAAATAAGAAGAAGTATATGAAGAAATAAATTTGAAAGAATCGATAACGGATATTACCTCTTCTTCGACACGCCTCTTTGAAACTTCCTCTTAGGGCACTAAAATTGGTCTTTGAAGAAGACAAAAACCTCTAGTATGTTTCTAAGGAGGTTGAGAAGGGAAATGGGCAGGGGTTGGCCGAGCATGAAGGCTAAAAATTGTGTGATAAGGAGAGGGAGGAGGTGCCCTTTTATAAGGGGGGAGAGGGGAACCTTTGGAATTATAAGAAATATTAATTTATAATAAATTACAAACCCACATAAAAACCTCCAAAATGACTCAAATCCAAATATTAGATGATATAGGGTTGTAATATCATCAACCAATAAAATTTAGACAAGTTTGGAATTTATTTTAAACATTATCAACTTGATTTATCCTTATATAATCTATTTAATTTTATTTGTGGTAATAATATTCTAAATTTTAAATCATTATAAATAATTACTTATATGTTGTGAATTTTCCATAATTGTATGTTTCATTACATTTTCGACCATATAAATGTTAATTTATAATTTTTAAATATTTTTTTTATTTTTAAACAATTTTATAATATGAAATTTTTATAAAATAACAATAGTGTCAATTTTGACACTATTAATTTGTTTGAATTTAATTAAAATATATAAAGAAGATATGTTCAAAATAAAATATTTAATAGATTAATAACATGTAATATTTATCTATAAAATTAGTGGAGAACATTAAATAGTTTATATAATATTTATTTTAATACTTTTAAAATCATTCATTTGATATTTCAATCAATAAAATAATTTCAACATCACTATTGTGTCATAATTAATGATAATTATTTAATCCATAAAAATTATAAATAAATTCATATTATGTAGATAATTTTATTATATTTCTAGGGACTATTTATATCCGAATTTGTATGATGTTTATCACTAAATTAAAAGTATTACACTTATAAGATTTAAGAGAGTGACATGTTGTCACTTTCTTTGGTTTTAAAAATAATTATATTATTTCATGGTCAAAATTCCATTCAATTAATCTAGTCTGACACTTAGGTGATATGGGTCGACTTTTATTCATCCAATATGATTTTGTAAAGTGTTAGGGTAATTTTATAATCTTATTTTGACCCTTAATTACCAGATTTACCTTTAACTGTAGTAAATAAAAATTACCGTAGTTACTATTCATAATATCAAAAAAATAAAAGTGACCTATTAACATAATTTGGACCCACTGAATTCAAATATGGAATCCATTTTTCAAATTTCAAAACACAGAAGTTGCAGTAATTAATTTAAAATTAATCCTGTTGTTAAGAAAACGGGTTTTAAAAGTTAAAACATTGCAAAAGATTGAAAAGATTTTACCTATGAATTCATTGTAAAATAAATGCTAATGAAATAAATTATATTAAATGGTAAAAATATATTCTATTTATACTTTAAAATCATTCAATATTATTATTTAACCATATAAATTATTACGATGAAAAAATTTGTTTTTAATTAAAATATAGCGTGTTTTTACTATTCATTAAAATATGAAAGTTATCAAAATAATATGAAAATTTTATCCAAAGTAAATTTTTATATCCTTATTCAAAAGAAAAATTTTATTTTGTCAAATTTAACTTATAGACATGTCAAAAACTAGATTTAATTTGGGTGCGCCATCAAAAGGCGGCAAAACTGCATTTTTTTAAAAATACTTATTTTACGTGAAAAATTTATTTTGTTCACATACCATGTTTTAGAAAATGTGTAAGATGAATAATAATGTTATAAAATTTAAAATTTAGTTAATACTATTCATAGCGGCTAGTCCATAATAATATTATAACAATATATCATTGTTTAGTGAAACCCGGTATTGCGTACTGCACACACCATCAAGGAAGGTCGCGATTGTGTGTAACGCAAGCCAAGTCAGGGTTGCGTGTAGTGAAAGACTCCTTTGTTGTTGCGTATAACATAATCCAACCATATTTCATTTATACATTGAATATATATATTCATATATATACACACACTCAATGTTGCGTAGAATAACTACTATCAAACGAACTTGAAATTGTGTGTAACACAATCCAAGAATAGTGTTGCGTATACTGCAAGCTAATATGGTGTTGCGTATAACACAAGATAATCTTGGTGTAGCTTACAATAGAAGATATGAAAGAAATTAAAAAGAATATATCTCATAAAATCTCAGGGTGTTACATATTTTATGGTTGGGACCAGTATCTACCTCCACTTAATTGGTTAATTATTAATGTTCTATGAGATCAAAGGGTACATGGGAGGCTATCCAAAGTCAAAAATAGGGTACATGTGAGGTTATCTAAAGCCAAAAATAAGAGGGTACATGGGAGGTTCTCCCAATACTAAAACAAAAGGGTACACAAGATTTTATCCCAAGCCCAAAATAGGTTACACAATAGTTTATCCCAAGTCTGGATCGGGCGCATGGGTGGTTAGTCCAAGACTAACATGTTAGGAATGTCTTGGTGGGTATCCTTGACAAAATATTTTCTATGCTTATTTGTTTTCAAAACATATATTTCATATTCCAATGTTATGCTCTCATGGCTTTTATCATTTGATTATTTTATGATTAATGTCTTATGAATTACCAAGATTTATTCCATGACTCATGTTTATGACCTATAATATGTTAGGTAGGGTTTTAAGTTATTATTCTACAGTTATTCTACACTAATGCTCATGTTATGCTTATATGATCATTAATATATCCATTGTTTACCCTTACTGAAAATTTGATCTCACTCATTCTTATGTTTAATTTCCCTAGGTTACGAAGAAAGGTATTGCCTATAATATGTCTAAAAAGGGTTCCATATATGAAGAACTTAGTGTGAGATAACATAGCTCACTTATGAACCCATTGTTTATATACCCAAGTTTTCAAAGGAACTATACCTATACAATTTTGGATTATATCATTATGTTGTGAAATAAATACTTATCTTTTAATATGTGAAATCTATTTTTTAATTGTGTGGTTCTTTACAAAAATGGAAATCGGGGTGAATTGTTCATAAAAATTTACAGAAATAATTAAGTCCTTAAATAATAAAAACATATTTTTATAGGAATGATGATACTTAAAAACTTTATTATACCTAGGAGAATAAAAATGATACAATTAAATAAATGGATTAAGTGAAATGTAATAACTATGAAATATTATAAAAGAGTAACCATAGAGTTATAAGAGATTTTTTGATTAAATAATCAAGCATATTGAAGTATGAAATTATAAGCGTAAAAATAATAAAAATATATAGCAATAATGAAGTTAATAAATCAAATTATTTTATATAATATTTTAGCTAAATTTATTTTATGAAACCCTTAGTATCCTACCCCAATTTTATGAGGGTTTATTTTATTATACACTTCTCATTAAAGGTATCCAATATACCAAAATTGTATTGACTTTTAATCGGTTATAGAAAGAAAATGGAATACAATAGACCATATTATTTTAATTTTTATATCTAGAAACATAAAAAAGAAGTGATAAATTTCCATTTATATGTTTTAAAGGAAAAATGAGCCCATCACTTGAAAATGGAGTGATATTCAAAATAAAAGAATGACCAAAGAGAAAGAGGGGTTTAGAAGGCAATCTCATTTAAGAACGGTCTTGATTCTCTCAAAAAAATAAGAAGAAGAACTATGAGAGAATGATAAAAATGTTGGATTGAATATAATATTATAATATGATCAAATTTTTTATTGGAGATAGATATCACTTTGGAATTGAGATCACTTTGGATATTAGGATCAATTCAAAGATCATACCACGTTGGTGTTATCAGTTAGATGATAAGGCATGTTATCATGTCACTATCCAATGGGTCTATTTATATCCTTCTTGAGTGTTGGTGAAGTCATGGATAAAGAAAAGTAATTTAATGATCCAATCCATGACTTTTTAACCACCAATAAATATACTCTAGAAGATTCTAGAATGGATACATCGGCTAGCCACCCAAAGCCACTAGATTCTCAATGAGCCACCTGGGGTTCATTGGGCTATGCCTGCTTCCAGGTGATGGCTAGTGCCACTCCACTGACTGGCTAGTGGACTCATTATAGAATATTGATCTACTTTCGATGCCATCATTTGGACAGTTCCACCTACTACTTTAATATTCAAAAATAGACTATTTTACTTCTTTCAAAGGACTTCTAAAATCCTTATAACTTCATTCCATGAGTTCAATAAGTATGATAACACTAAAATAATTATTATTTATGTTTTTAACAATATGTAATCAAGATTATTCAATTAATAATATCTAATTACTAAAAAAACTCAAACTAAATCATTATATACTGGAGTTTTTAATGATCATTAAAAATTAATAAGATTAAAATAAAAATAATAGGGGAATGTGTGGTTATACCAAGTACAAAAAATTATGGGATGTAGGTTGTTATAAAAATTACTAAAGTTTATTCATATGTGATTATCATATTATATTATGAATTGAATATCTTAGTGATTATCCTGGACATATCTTATGATTTTTATGAATATGTTTTTTACAGATTATAATGCTGACGTTAAGTTCTCATATCTCAAGATTATTGACTTATGACTCATGTTTAGTTCCTAATGATTAATGACAAGAATCAAGATTTTTGGTCTATATTGTATTGGGTATGATTGTATTATTCAATGTCATTGAACATTCAATATTCTACCATAGTCACATGATCCCCCTATTCTCAATATTTATTTTTCATTCATATGTCTTCTGTTTACCTGTATTGAGAATTTGAGCTCACCCTTTATTATGTTTCCATTACCTGAGTATGAAAGTGACTTAATATATATTTTTTTAATGCATGGAATGCCTCACTTTGAATAAAAACTACTATGTAAAGTTTTTGTTCTATCACTAGATATGAAAGAATGGGATTAGGGAATTTTATCCCATGAATAATGTTATTGTCCATGTCTAGTGAGAATCAAAACATTCATGAAAAAATGGATTCATAGTCCATTTTGTATCATATCCGTGATATCTATAAATAGGAACAAAGAAAATATATGTATGAAATCCCGAAGGAACTCTTTACATGTATGTTTGGATATAGAGTTCATTTCAGACATAATATAGTTAAGATGATTGGAGATATTGTGTGTTAAAAAAATTCTAGGATTCAAGTTTCACAAATAAGATATTCACAAATGATATCATCATTTCTCTTCCTATAAGTTTATCAATATTTATTTTCAAATTTAACATGAAAAATATAGATAAGTTACTTCTTGATCTTTTAACATTGATTCACCAAATGAATAACTACATAAAGTGGGATAAGTTTTCTATCCTTATGGTTAAAAAATAAAAGGCTTGAAAAAATATATTATGAATGTTCTTGGCCTACGTAAATTTTAAATTCCCATTAATGAATTTAAATATCTTGATTAATTCTAAAAATTGTATTATGTTTGTTTTTAATATGGATATCTGGGCCACTAAAGGAAGTACTATAATGTAGAAAAGAAGAAATGGTATTTTTTGAGTATATTCTTTATTGAGTGGAATATTTTCATTTAAAAATACTTTGATTAGATGTAGCTTATTTTTCACAAATTTGTATCCAAATATATTAACCATGTAGATTTGAGATGATTACGAAAGGTGCTGTATTGAAAAAACCTAAGTCGACATAACTCGTCACCCAATATGGATTTCCATAGGTTGGAGATCATCATAATGACAAAAAACATGCCTCATTTATACCATAAAATAGATTAAAAAAATAAAAGTATAACATGAAAGAAATGATAGATAAACATGATTAATAAAAATAAAGAAAAAATGTTAAACCATAAAAATAGAAAAATCTAAGTCCAAACATTGAACACATATCTATGTGAACCTCTGTCACTTCCATCCTTCCCCACTATGAAGAAAAAAACCAAGATAAGTTGGGGAGATACATGATGAACTTCCATTTAACATTATCCCATAAAATAAAATTTGGTTATGCTCAAAGGAATATGTAGGGTGTGAACAAAACTCCATGTAGGATACCACCATGGATATAAACACATTTTACCACCATAAAAGTTCAAGTTAAAACTCTAACAAAGATTATAGAGAAATTTATGTTGAAAAAAACTTTCCTTAAAATAATTTAGTTTTCCTTAAAATAACACATATTCAAATATCTGTGATTAAGGATATAAAAAATATAAAAAATAGGGGGTGGTAATTAAAACCATAAATTAGATAAAAATTTATACAATCAATGATAAAACAATAACATCATGTATAAAATTAAGAAAAAGTTAGGATAAAGACAATCAAAATACATACTAGGACATGATAAGGAACACTAAGCCACCATAACATTATTCCGATAACACAGAGTGCTTCCATAGTTTTTTACTATCTAACCTATAAAAATTATTTTATATCCAAATGGATATATAATCCCATGTGTTTCCATAGAAACTAAGGTTTAAATATATCCATAAACTAACATGCCCAAGGTTATGAAGTTCTATGTTTTCAAAAATCATGAAATTAAAAAATGATCAATGTTTTATAAACATTTTCACAAGTGAAGAATCATAGTTAATATTATCAAAAATAAAATTTAGATTAAAAACTATCATTGAGGTATTTTATCTAAACAAAAGAAGTAAATATAATTGTTCTTATAGAAAACAACTTTTTTAAAAAAATTACATGCTACCCAAGATTGAATTTCATAATACAACCCTCATACATTTCATATTAATAAATTTCATAAACCAAACCACATTAATTTAAAATAACATCAATTAATTCATAAGATACAACTATTTTATGGAGACACCTACCTATTCAATAGAGAAAATCTTTTCACCTTCAAAAATAGAGAATGAAATTTAAGATACTGGGTCTTTACAAGCATATATCCATTAGAAATATCATAAATTACCCATAAAACACACTATATATAGAAATAGTAGTTTTTTGGGTTCCAATGTGAAAAGGGGAAGATAAATATGAGATATATCTTGATGAAAGATGATAAATCGAGGGGTGATTAGAACATACCTCAAATATATCCAAAAGAATCAATAGAGAACTGTAAAATAATCAAGTGGAGTGTCCTATAGAGAATTAAAGAGGGGATGGTTTTGGATAATGAAGGATTATGAGGATATTAGAGTAAACAACGACCAGTGTTATCACAGAAATTGTCTAATTTAAATATTTTAAATAGGGTCACATGGTTAGGATCCATAGTAAGTAAAACTATTTGGTAGATAATTTCCCTTGAAAACCAAAACTTATAATTATGAAGGAATATTTTCATGGATAGACAAACCATGATCATACATAGAAAATCATCATTGGAACCAATATAGACATGTTTCATGGTTAGAACACTATTACTAATTATCATGTCTAGACTGTGATCTTGGGTTTTTCTCAAAAACTTTAAATTATGACCCCTTAAATCCCAAAAATCATATTATCATCCAAAGATATCTACTAAGACCAAAATTAAACATACATGTGACCTATAGTGCATCAAAATTCTACCCACCAGGAAAAATTATACCCCCAGAAATCATTGATGATTTTTTACTCATAGAAAATAGAAGCTCACTACTACATAATTAATGATTCTCGCTCCCACATATAATGGTTATCTCATTCACAGTTCCATAGTTATTAAATCAGTGGAATTGTTTTATATTTTAGAAACTTATCGTATTGATCAATAATATTAACTAATTTCTCAACTACTATGGTTTTAAGAAAAATATAAATATCCTCCCATTCTACCACATGGGAATTATCTGATTGATACCTCCTCAGTTTGGAAACATGAAACACATCATGAATCAATACCAATAAATATTGAAAATACAACTAATAAATCACCTTTTCAAATTTTTTGATGATCTAAAAGGGACCAAAAAACATCAATTCAAACTTAAAAACTTATCTAGATAAAAATGTCCCAAATTAGGTGAAACCCTAATAAAAAATTTATCACCATCATCAAACTCTAGTGGGTGATGAAAATGGTTGGAATTGGATTTATAGTGACTTTTTATTTCCACTAACCTCTTTTGGATCAACTGATACTTCTTTTAATCCCTTAAACAAGGCTCGGTCTAACCAAATACCATTATCCCAAATTTTGCAAACATAATGGAGATTTAAATAGATTCCCATAAAATTATTCAAAGGGAACCATTTTAAATGAGGAATGATATGTATTTTTTGAGGTGAACTCAAACAAAGGAAGATTATTTCCCAATAAATCATCCAAATAAATAAAATACACCCAAAGAATATCCTTGATAATCTAAATATATTTCTCAGTCAACCCATCCTAATGAAGGTGATATGTCTTGCTTAACTTCAATTGGGTAAAGTTTTCCTCTTAAAAAACATTCCAAAATAATGATGTAAACCATAGATCCCAATAAAAAACAACATTATAAGGAAATCTTTATAGATTCATGAGTTGTTAAATATACTGGTTCTTGAACTCTTCCACCTCCATCATCTCCTTAATAGGTAGGAGATGAGCCAACTTTATAATTTGGTAAATTATAACCCAATTTACATCTCTTACACTAATAGTGTGTGGTAAAACAATAATTAAGTCAATGGACATCTTATTCCACATCCACTTCGGATTGGTTAAAGGTTATAAAAAATATTAGGTCCCTAGTACATTACCTTAATCCTATGGAACATGAGACATCATGACATGAAGTTTGCAATCAATCATCTCATCCTCAAACACCAAAACCGACTTCTCAAATCATTATACATTTTGATAGTCCTCGGGTGAACGACCAAATGAAAGTGATGAAAAATGTTGATAAAATATTTCCTAAAAGTTATTATAATGACTAATAATCCTTAGAAACACAAATCACTATCAAGAGGCTAAGACCAGTCACCTGAGGCCTCCCCACTATTAATAATTTTAAAAAAACTTTTTTAATCAATGTAAGTTGCTTTACCAATACAAATTCAATCACAAAATGATAAATTTTAATTCAAAAAATTCAAGAGTACCTAACCATAAGCCTATTACACATCCAAAATCATACCTTTTAAAAAAACATTAATGAAAACTATTTAATTGATTCTATCATAGCTTGATTCAGTGATTTCCTACTCAATGTGTCGCGCAACCACATTCACTTTTCTCAGTTAATATGAAATATCAATATAAATTTTTTTAAGACAACCAAATTTATATGTTAAAAATTCATGTCTCTCTGGGTAAAAATATAATTCAAGCTCTTATGATTATAATATATAGTAAAATTCTCACCAAAGAGGTAGTGGTGCCATGTTTTGAGAACATACATCACTACAACCAGCTGGAGATCATGGGAAAGAAAATTATTCTCATGATGTAGTAGTTTTAAAGAGACATAGTCCACCACATGGTTCCAATATATTAAAAAAATCCAATAAAACAAATAATTAATAAAATAAAACATCATTTCCCAAACTCGGTTCTAGATGAATTATAATTGGATCCAAAAACAATATCAACTTCAATTCCTAAAATGATATTTGACTCTTATCATCACATTTTAAATTGGAACCCTTATGGGTGAAATTTGTCATAGGATACATAGTATTAGATAAATATTGAACAAAATATCAGTAATAACCTTACAATCCTAAGCTTCTCTAGATATCAAACTCATTTTTGTGTTGGTCCCAAAAAATCACTACTTGTTTCCTTTCAGTATTCACTAGGATTCCCCTCTCATATGTAACATGTACTATAAAATCACCCCATAAATCCAAAAATAACATTTATATATATTTCCATAAAAATTATTTTCATTCAAATTTCATAGGAAAATATCTAGATAATCCATGTTTCCATCCTTATACTCAAAAAAACCAAAATATCATCCATAAGAACAACTAAAAAAATTACAAGAACTAATGAAAGATCTTATTCATCAAATAAATAAACCCTTAAAAAATTTGTAAGAACAAATGGAAATGAATACTCATAATTTATATACACACTCCAAAATTTTGTTTTAGGAATATCTTCCTCTTGGAAACTTAATTGATGGTATGCCGAATGAAGATCAATATTAGAAATCCATCGACATCCTCTAAGTTTACCAAGAATGTTATTAATTCTAGGAAAAGGATAAATGTTCTTAATAGTCACCTAATTAATATTTTAGTAATAATAAATGTTTTAGGCCTCTATATGCCTTCTTTGGAAAGAGAACCATTGAGTCCCATGGTGAAACACTAGGAAAAATAAATTGTTTTCCCTAAAGATCCTTTAAATGAACTTTAATATCTTCTAAATCAACAAGTTCTATATGATAAGATTGAAAAGTGGTGATAAATATCCTTGTAAGTGGTTCAATTGAGAACATGACCTCCATTTGGGGTGTAAACCTAGAAAAATAATCATTAAAGTCCTCACGGTATACGCCCATCAAGGTGGGAAGATAACCAATTGAATTTTGGTCAAAAACATCAAGAAACACCTCCAATAACTATAATGAGATCATTACTACCATAGAAACAATAGGCCCCACTCTCATTGATCTATGATCCCACTCACCCTGAAGTATGTGAGTAACACCATTTGGAGATACAAACTAAACCCAAGGATGATAAAAATATATCAATTTTTTATAACTAAACATTCAATCGATACTAATGATAAGGTGGAATACATAAATTTCCTGAAAATAGAAAATCCTATACAATTTCATGGGTTTAGATCATGACCGAGCACTCAAAGCATTTAAAACACTCTACCTTTATCCTTCATAAGGGATTGGAAGGATCCATATTTAATGGTATAATCTCAATGTGTAATCCCAAAATATCAATCAACTTATATGATAAAATGAATGAGATGAACCTATATAAAAAAAAATCTAAGAACAAAGAGGATGAAATAACCCACATACCTCTCATGGTATTTTTGTTTCTCTAAAACCCTTTGGTTCATACTCCACTACATAAATACATATCACATTATATACTCCAATATATTTCCTCAATACAAGTGTATCCCCCTTTCTGTGATTATGATATCCACCAACCCTTTTTGGGTCAAAATGATCCTAGGAGCCATTATTAAGAGTTAATTCCTAGTTTATACCATAAAATCATACTTATTATGGTTAATCATTCTACACTAATGAAAAATCACTTTTGGATAACTTGAGGATTCCCTTGAAACAAATCTTGATGTAAACTAAGAACTCTTACATCGATTTATTTTTTGGAAAACATACACACTATGGATAGCCAATGATGCAACTAAAGCTCCATATAAACCTTCCTTCCTCAGATATTCTTCCACATCCATAACTTCTTCATCAACCACATCAACAAAATTAGACAAGAATAAAAGGATCATCATCAATTAATATCATCCATCAAACCTATCCCAAACCTCCAAGATTTAAGATGGTAATTAGAAACAAGTTTGTGTGATAGGTGAACTAAATCATGGAAATGAATAGTGTACTTTATAATTGAACATTCCCCTTGTTACAAGGTCAAAAAGTCACAAATATTCTATATATGAATTTTTTAATGACAAAACTATTTATTTAGCGCCTTCTTAAAAGTGGTACAGGTAAGACCCTCATGCACCTTAACTTCCACAATGGATTCACACAATTTCCTTCCTAATAATTAAAGAATTTAAGTGGAGAAACCCACCTTTTTGAATTTTGGGGTCTTAAAGGAGTGTAAAATACTTTAAATAAATTAAATCCACTCATTGGATTCTTGGGTTCCATTTTCACTATGAATAGTTGGTTTATTTTTCTTATTAAATGTTGAGGTATGGTCTACCATATGTTCCTTCTTTATAATGATCATTTTAACTAAAGTCTAGATTTTATAAATAAATTCATCTATTAGTGAAGGTTATTCTTTAGGATTCACATGTGGAACATTTCTCATAGATTCCTCTATTGGATTCGAAAGAACTCTCTAAGGAGGCATTATTTATCAATCACAGTAAATTACCCTTGATTAGAATTTTAATACACATACGAATTGAAGGAAAACATAAAAAAATCTATATTAAAATCATTTAAATTATAAGGATTTGAGAAATTAATATATTCAATGAGTGAGAAAATAATACAAGACAAGGTTCATCTAAATAACCCAAAACCAAACTCAAATATTGAGGAAATACCCCTGACCACCCCTAGTAACTCAAAGTGTAACATCCCAAGTAAATAAAGAATAATACATTTTCATTTTTGAATTAAATATTAATTTTATTTTAAATGGGATGCTATGTTTGATGGCATACCTGATATGCAACAATGGGATTCTTTGAAGTCTAATGTTACGCACAATGCTAAGTTATACTAAAAAATAATAATATAATATTATTTAAATGGTAGATAATGCCTAGATATTTTATTGGTAGGAATGAATATAAATTGATTATACATGTTTTTTAAATGTTTTTAAATTTATCCAATAAAAGTTAGAGGCTTAAAATGTGAATGAATCTAATTTTAAGCACAAATAGTCTAATATTCTATAAAAGGTCGATTTGCCACCTTTTTATGGTGAATCATCATTAAATCTAGTTTTGGTCACTTTTATATGTTATTTTTGACAAAATAAAATTTTTATTTAGAATCAGGACATCAAAATTTACTTTGGGTAATTTTTTTTATTTTTCTGATAAAATTCATTTTTTAATGAATAGTTAAAAATACCATATTTTAAATCAAAAATGCATTTTAATATAATTTATTAATATAGTTAGATTATCTTTTTAATTGGTTTTAAAGTTTAATTATATTATATTTTTACCATTTAATACAATATTGGTCATTGGAAGTAATTTCACTTTGAAATTGGACATAAACAAGTGTCAATCTTTTGATAGTTATTATTTCATAAAAACACATTATTTGTTTTAACAACGGGAATTAATTTTAAATTAACTAACAAAAATTTTATATTTTTAATTTGGTAAAATAGACATCATTTTTGAATTCATAATATCAAATATATCTTATGCTGAATTTTTTGTATTTTTCTAAAAAAACCTCTATTTTTGATGAATAGTGAAAGCACGGAGTAGTAGTTAAAAAATGGACTTTTTCATTTAAATGTAATTTTTACCGCTTCTGTGAATTGAATTTCGAATATCTAACATACATGGTTGTTATTAGTAAGTAAAATTTGGTTCAATAAGATGAAAATAAATTTTGGTGAATAGTATCTTTTGACTTTTATTTACTGCGGTTAGAGGTAAATAGGGTAATTTAAGGTAAAAACAATATTATAATAATTTGAAATTGACTTAACACTTGTAATAACCTTATTGGATGATTAATGGATGACCAAGAAAATATTTGGGTGATAAATTTGGCTTTTGAAAGCCACTTGGGTAAGATAATGACATTAATAACTTTTTTATTTACAGTAAAAAAATATGTCATAAACATGTAATGTTTTCAAGAACAATTTTAATATGGGGTTATATAATTGATATATTTGACTATAAATATTAATTATAAAGATAAAAATATTTCCTACATCATGGAATTTTTTATAATATTTAGAGATAAAATAAATAAAATTATTTATGACACAGTAATGATGTATTGTTTACCTCATTAATGAATGATTTAAATAAGATAATATAGATTAAAACAATATCCAAAACCTATCCAATTATTATTGGATGATTTTATTTCAAACCCGAGTCATCTTATCTTTTACTTTAATGTGTTTTGGAACTTAAGAAACCAAAAATCATTATATAATAAAATAATATTTTTAAACTTTATTAAAGACCCCCTCCTCCCGCTTATAAAAATCCCTCATCTCTAAATTATTAATGACACCTATAAATCCCCTTGGATCATCCAAACTCTGCCCAAATAATATCTAAAAATCCCTCTATTTTACATAGAAGCCTTACCTTAGGCATAAGTCACTTCAAGAATTCCTTTTGGTTCAAACTAAAGGGAGTTATCTGATTTAAAGGTTAAGTATTCTTTTAAGTTCTTTTATTTTATTTTACTTCTCCAACCCCCTAAACTATTTGTATTCATTTCTTTTATAAAAACAACAGTATCCTTAAAATAATATGTTGTTTTTATGAGAAGTATTATAATGACACTTACACACACCTCCATCTAATGGGTAAAGAACATACTGTTTCCATGGATGGCGAACTACTGCCTCACGAAATGATGATTGTTCAATATTCTCCTACCACCTATTATGGTGGCCATTGTGATGGAAATATATTTATATGGGATATATATTATATTTATGTTGTCTTTATGCTTCTGTATTTTTCATTTATAGCATACCATTATGGTTTCCATAATGGGTAAACGTGATAATTTCATTTGAGGATGTGCGGACTACCTTCCCTCAAAGTGATATGCCTCATTCATGCCATATGTGGAACATATAAAATATGAATTTAATGAAATTATATATGATATTATACTTGAAATATAATATACCTATTTATTATTAAGTTTTCATTCCATTAAAATAAAAAATAGAAATGAAAGTATCGTTAATGCGTACATACAACTTACCGTCTCCATGAATAGTGCATTTCATTTCTTTTCTCCAAATGTTATATAGTATTATAAATAAATATATATTCTAGATACATATGATATATATTATATCTAAATCATGAATATAATTCTAGAGATAATGGACCTTTGACCACATGAACAACTTGTAATTATAAGTAGTTCATTTTTGTCTCAAGTACCAAATATCGACAAAATGACCATTATTAACTTAAATGATTAAATAATGTTTATTACATGGTAATAAGGGATATAAAAGGAATAATAAACTTGAAAAAGGTTCTTAAAAAGTATAAATTAACATTAGTTTATTATTCATGAGATTAAAGAATGATCGAGTCAAGTTAGACACGGGGTAAGGGAACTTCTCAAACCAATTCCCATTCTTTAGGCTGATCTTATCTTTCTTACTTATGTCGTTCATTAATTATGTGAGAAACGAATTTTTATATCTTATTATGTATTTATACATTCTTTATGTGTGCTTATAGTGAATACACATAATCCGTCTATTTTGTTTAGAAATTTTTCTTTTTAAGGTACTTCATCTCAATCTCCATTCATTAGGGCATAAATTGTTTTATACACAACTTTATTTTATACAGTGTATAAACACATTTGAATTTTTATTTCATTAAAATATAATCTTTTCCTATGAAGTGTTTTACTAAACGACAGAAAAATAATGTTTCTTTTTAATTTTAGTAGTGACAACGACCTTTCTGCCGCCACGAGTATTATTTGATCTTTGGCTTCCTTAACAAGACATAATGTTTTTCAAAGTAAAATAAATACCATATACTATTTTTCATATTTTGGTATTGAAAATGGTTTCCATAATGGATTTTTTATGTCGACATATTTAAATGATATATTGTGATTGAAATGTAGAAATGTTATCTTTCCATTATGTTTGTTTTATGTGTTATGAATATGTTATGGTTCTTGGGAATATTTTACGTATATGGGTGGTTCCATGATAAACCTAGCACTACTGAAAAAATGGCCTATACCTACAGTTTTGGGAACCATGGGCTAGAATGGCGTTGGTATAGGGGTCTCAGCCTATACCCATGGTTTGGAGAACTGTGGGTATAGGGGTGTCACATGTGGCACACTGGCTGTTTTAGCGTGGCACACAACAGACCCCACGGTTTGAAAACTGTGGGGTATTTAAATTCAAAAATTTTCCCAGTAGGTTTTGAACCTGCGACTACCGCTATCCCTCACAGGCCCACCACCAACCGAGATAGACTCTTTATCTGTTATTTATATATATAACTGCTTCTATATATTAATATTTGGTATTTACATTTAAAAATTGTACGTGGGGGGGTTTTGAACCCAGGTCTCATGCAAACACTTTGAACCGCGCCACCAACCGAGTTGGGCTTTATATCTATTATATGTATGTATATCTTCTTATATATATTTATATTAAGAATTTAAATTCAAAATGGAAACCGCTGGGTTTCGAACCCGGGACACGTGCTAATAATCGCAACTGTGCCACCAACCAAGCTGGAGTTTCTATATGTGTAATATACATATATCTTCTTATATATATATATATTAATATTCTATATTTAAATTCAAAAATAGCTAATGCAGGGAATCGAACCCGCAACTATTCATAACCTCGCAACCGCGCCCCAACAATAGACCAATCGAGCTAAGTTACGTTTGAAATATTATATTTATATGTGTATAAATATATTAATCTAAACCCTGAAAAGTAGTCTCCCTGCCAATTTTTTTTCTGTGTCCCGCCAAATTTTTTTCCCGCGCCGTAATGCGGGAAATCTATACCCACAGTTCTGGAGGACCGTGGGTATAGGTCTTCAAAAAAAAACCGAAATACCTACGGTTTTAAAGAACCGTCAATATAGGTCTTTGGAAAATACCCTATACCCATGGTTCTCCCCAAAACCGTGGGTATGGGTCTTAAAAGAAAACTATACCCACGATTTTTGGCACAACCGCGGGTTTAGGTGGCCTATACCCACGGTTTTGGAAAACTGTGGGTATAGGTTCACCTACTATCCCTATACCCACATTTTTGGAAAACCGTGGGTATAGGGGTACCCTCGACCCACGGTTTTTTGAAAAACAGTGGGTGTAGACCTGTTTTCCAGTAGTGTAGGGTGAGTGAGCCCAAGATTACTCTCCATTGCATTGGGTAATGTGACAGAGGTAAATTTTAATGTTTCTCCTAAGAGATCTAGGGAATATACTGTGATTGGTTTTCCAAATGTAACTCCCTACGTGGCTGTGAAAGAAACAATGTAAGTATTTTATAGATGCCACAAGTTACCTTTATGATTTGTGATTACTATGTGTTATTCACAAATATTATTATTTTATGAGGTATGTTAAAAGGGTTATGTTTTTATGGACTACTGTTTTCTTTATTTATTTTATAACCCTTAATAATATTTTTATACTCATCCAAAGTTTTGAAATTTTTTTCACAGGACATAAAGATGAATAGGGTCAAGGATGAGGTCATGGAAAAGTCATTCTATCTAAAATATGGAACTAGACATTACTCTTATTTTAAGAGTTTTTATTTAATGAAAAAAATGGAAACTAAATAGAAGCATCTACTATGTAATTTTTTAGATGTAATGTAATAGTTATGGACAAATTCTCTAAAACCCTATACCTGAAAAGATCCTCAATGTGAATTATCCATTTAATTCAAGATTATGTAATGTTTTAAGTATGGGTCCTTATAGTTGGTATCAGAGGTCGGTTTAGATAACATTAGGAGTTAGGATATTGTTAAATTAATATTCATAAATTAATATTTGTTAATATTGAAATGATATATCATTTTCAGATTACCATGTTTCTTCGCCTAAGATATTTCTATGTTTAGAATGGTTTTCCATAGAGGAAACATGAAAGTTGTGATGGAACAAAATCAAGAGTAAGACAACCTTCCAAATCTGCAACCTATGATGGTTAGAATCGTAACTGAACCAATTGTTGTAGTGATGGAACATTTGACTCAAGATATAAATGGTTGTGGTATCCATGCACGAGATCAACCAGATCAACCACAAAAAAACATGTTAGTAGTGGATCATTTCATGAGGTAACATCCCCCATCATTCAAATGATCATTTGACCCTATGCTAGCTGAAGGGTGGATTAAATCACTAGAGAATATTTTTGATGTCATGGGGTTTTCAAAAAAACAAAAGGTTAGTCTCATTGTTTACCGGTTTGATGGTGAATCTGATCAATGGTGGTCGATGGTGAAAAATATCAGGGATAGTGAGGAGATTGATTCTCTTGATTGGGATGGATTTAAAGGTATGTTTCTTGAGAAATATTTTCCTTTGGTGGTTCATCTTAGGATGGAAGAAAAATTCTAGGAATTGAGGTAGGAGGATGACTTAGTGGCTGCTTATGAAGAAAAATTCACTCGACTGTAAAGGCATGCCTCAAATTTCATATGATATCTTGATAATAAAATCAATCATTTTTAATCAGGATTAAAGACAAAGTATTGAAGTGATTTAGATTCTCATGAGTTCAAAAGTTATGAACATATTGTTCGATGTTTAGAGAAGGTGGAAATGGAGTTTTTCAATGATCAGGTGTTATTTAAAAAGCAACAGAATAAGAGGTCGAGGTAAAAGATGAAAGGGAATAACTCTTTAAAAAAGTCCTATGGTAAGAAACTCAAGTTTAAAATTTGTAAAAATTGTGATAAAAATCATACTGGGGAATTTCTTTTTAATTCTGGTATGTTCTACCGATGTGGTAAAATGGGAAATAAGGCTTGTAATTTCACTAAAAAAATATCAAGTTAATGGTTAGACAAAATTTGATTTTTCAGTCAGTAAAATGTTTTAAGTGAAATGAAATGGGTCGTTATGAAAATGAGTGTCCAACGAAGAACTGAACTGAGGTATAACATCCAGAGTACAAGAAGAAAGGGGTGGTTAAATCCTTTGCAACTACTTCAGTAGATGTTGGGTCATCAAATTAGGTAGTATCTGCTTCAGGGAGCTCAGTATTTTTCGAAGATTGACTTAACGTCGGGGTACCATCAGTAGAAATTTAAGGAAGCAAACATTCCAAAGACTGTGTTTCGTACTAGATATGGCCATTATGAATTTGTGGTTATGCCTTTTGGATTAACCAATGCACATACTATATTCATGGATCTTAGAAATAGAATTTTCTGTGAGAACTTTGATAAGTTTGTGGTTGTGTTAATTGATGATATTTTGGTTTATTCCAAAAGTAAAGAGGAACATGAAAGTAATTTATGGTTTGTCTTGAAAACATTAAAAGAAAATAAACTATATGGGAAATTCAAAAAGTGTGAGTTTTGGTTACAAAAAATTTCATTCCTTGGTCACATGATTTCAAAAAATGGCATAACTTTTGATCATACTAAAACATGGTTGTGTCCTTATGCAGAATGATCAGGTAATTGCTTATGCTTCACCTCGGTTGAAACCTCATCAGTTAAATTACCCTACAAATGATTTGGAATTATCTACTATTGTTTTTTTCTTTAAAAATTTTGAGTTATCATCTATATAGAGTAAAATATGAAATATATACTGACCACAAATGTTTAAAGTATATATTCACCCAGAAAAATTAAACATGAGATAGAGGAGATGGCTGGAATTAATCAAGGATTATGATTGCATGATTCATTACCATCAATGAAAATAAAATAAAGTGGAAGATTATTTGATTTGAAAAGGTAATGCTATATTAACCTCGCTATGTTTGGAACAAGATCCTTTGATTAAAGATTTGATAGCCTTAATCATATAAGTTATTGGTGTGGGAAATTCTTCTTTTTTGTTTCAGGTGTCAGTGAAATCATCCCTATCAGACAGAATTAAGCAATCATAGAAGGAAGACCGTGAGTTGAAAAAAAGGTAGAGTTGGTTCAGAAGGGTAAGTTTCATGATTTTAACATTGATAATGATTGTATTTTGAGGTTTGGGAAAATAATATGTGTGCCTTGTGATTTAAATTTGAAGAAAGAGTTATTATTTGAAGCTCATAGTTCCCTATTTTCAGTTCATCATAGAAGTACTAATATGTACAAAGATCTTCAGGAGTATTACTAGTGGGATGGAATGAAAAGAGATATTCATGACTTTACTATGAAGTGTTTGACTTGTCAATAGGTTAAGGCAGAGAGACAGTTACTGAAATGGATGCTTCAGTCTTTACCGGTTCGAGAGTGGAAATGGGAAAATATATACATGGACTTTATTGTGGTATTACCAAAGACATCTCAAGGTAACAATGCAATCTAGGTTATTGTTGATTGATTGACTAAATCTTCTCCTTTTATTCTTATTCGATATACTTTTTCTCTAGATAAAATTTCTCAGTTGTATGTTAAAGAGATAATTAGGTTGCATGGAGTTCCCCTCCCCATTATATCTGATCATGATCCCATGTTTACTTATATCTTTTGTAAATTCTTTATAAGTTGTGGGGTACTAAATTAAATTTTAGTACAGATTTTCATCCTCAATCAGATGGGTAGTCAGAATGAACAATTCAGACCTTGGAGGATATGTTATGTTCTTGTTCACTAGATTACCAAGGAATTTAGGACCAACATCATTCTTTGGTTGAATTTTATTATAATAATAGTTTTCATTCCAGAATATAGATAGCCCCATTTGAGGCATTATATGGGAAGTGGTTTCGAACTCCAGCTTTTTGGGATAAAGTAGGTGAAAGGAAGCTGATGAGACCAGAATTGGTAGAAGATATGGAAGAAAAGGTTTAGTTGATTTATAAGCACATGAGAACAGCTCAGATCAGGCATAAAAGTTATGTGGATAACCAGAGGAAGGATCTTTCTTTTGAGGTAGGTGATCATGTCATTCTCAAAGTTTTTCCATGGAAAAGTGTAATGTTTTTTGGTAAGAAGGGAAAGTTGAGTCTATGGTTCATTGGACCTTATGAAATCCTGGATAAATATGGATCATTTGCCTACATAGTGGCTTTTCCTCTAAGTCTATCCCAGGTACACAATGTTTTTTGTGTTTCAATGTTGAGAACGTATATGTCAGAACCATCTCATTTTTTGAGCCCAGAGGTAATTCAGTTGGAAGAGAATCTATCTTATAAGGAACAACCAGTCCAGATTCTTAACCGAAGAGACAAAGTGTTTCAAAATAAGGTAATTCATCAGGTAAAGGTTTTTTGAAAAAACCATATGGTTGAAGAGGCAATGTGGGAATCTGAAAATGTTGTGAGGGATAAATACCCCACTTATTTGATAAGTGAATAAAAATTGTGGGACACAATTTCCATAAGGGGAGAAGGATGTAACATCCCATGTAAATAAAGAATAATACATTTTATTTATGAATTAAATATTTATTTTATTTTAAAGGGGATTCTATGTTCGATGGTGTACCTGATACGCAACAATGAGTTTCTTTGAAGTCTAATGTTACACACAAAGCTGAGTTATACTAAAAAATAATAATATAATATTATTTTAAATGGTAGATAACGGCTAGCCATTGTATTAGCAGGAATGAATAGAAATTGATTAATCATGTTTGTTAAGTTTTTTCATATTTAGCCAATAAAATTTAGATTCTTAAAATGTGAATGAATCTAATTTTAAGCACAAATAGAATAATTTTCTTTAAAAGGTTGATTTATCGCATTTTTATGGAAAACATTTTTTAAATCTAGTTTTGGTCAATTTTATATGTTCTATTTGACAAAAAAATTATTCTTTAGAATCGGGATATCAAAATTAACTTTGGGTAATTTTTTTTATTTTTCTAATAAAATTCATTTTTTTATGAATAGTGAAAAAGACTGTATATTAATTCAAAACTAGCTTTTAATATATTTTATTTATATGGTTAGATTATCTTTTTAATTGTTTATAAAGTTTAATTAGATTATATTTTTACCATTTAATCCAATTTTGGTCATTAGATGTAATTTCACATTAAAATTGGATATAAACAAGTCTCAATCTTTTGATAGTTATTATTTCTTAAAAACACGCTTTTTGTTTTGATAATTGGAATTAATTTTAACTTAATTAATGAAAATTTTATTTTTTAAACTTGGTAAAATAGAAATCGTATTTTAATTCTGAATATCACATATAACTTAGTATGATTTTGTGGTATTTTTCTGAAAAACTTCTATTTTTGATGAATAGTGAAAACATTGAGTAGTAGTTAAAAAAACTGATTTTTTCATTTCAATGAAATTTTACCCCTTCTATGAATTGAATTTCTAAAATCTGAAATATATGGTTGTTATTATTAAGTAAAATGTGGTTCAATAATATGAAAATAATTTTTGGTGAATAGTAACTTTTGACTTTTATTTACCGCGGTTAAAGGTAAATATGGTAATTCAAGGTAAAAACAATATTATAATAATATAAAATTACCTTAACACTTGTCCTAACCTTATTTTATGAGTAATGTCCAACCAATACAATCATTTTATGAGAAGTTTTTCATTTAAAATCCACTTGGGTAAGATAATGACATTAATAACTTTTTATTTAAAGTAAAAATAAAAATATCATAAACATGTATTGTTTTCCTAAAACAATTTTAATATGGGGTTATATAATTGATATATTTGACTATAAATATTAATTATAAATCTATAAATATTTTCAACATGATGGTATTTTTTATAATTTTTTTACATCAAATAAATAAAATTATTTATGACACAATAATGTGGTAATGTTTACCTCATTAATGAATGATTTAAATAAATAAGATTATAAAGATTAAAACAATATCCAAAAACTATCCAATTATTATTGGATGATTTTATTTTTAACATAATCCATCTTATCTTTGAATTTAATGTGTTTTGGGCCTTTAGAAACCGAAAATCATTATATAATAAAATAATATTTTCAAAGTTTCCTAAAGTGACCCACCTCCCTCTTATAAGAGGTTGTCACCTCTAACCCATTTCTCACACCTCTCAAGCCCCATGGATCATCCAAACTCTGCCCAAATAATCCTTAAATATCCCTCTCTTCCACCTAAAATCCTTACCTTAGGCAGAAGGCACTTCAAGGAATCCTTTTGGTTCAAACCAAAGGGAGTTACCCAATTTAAAGGTAACATGTTCTTTTAAGTTATTTTCTTTTATATTACTTATACAAACCCTGAAACTCTTTTTATTCCTTTAATTTTAACAAAACCAGTACCCTCAATATACTATTTTTCTGTTATTATAAAGGTTCAAACTACACTTAAAAACACCTCCATCTAATGGGTAAAGAACATTCTGTTTCTGTGGACGATGAACTACTGCCACACGAAATGATGACTGTTCAATCTTTCCCTACCACCTCTTATAGTGGAAATTGTGATGGAACTGTATTTATATGTGATATATATTATATTTATGTTTTCTGTATGATTCTATATTTTTCATTTATATCATACCATTATGGTTTCCATAATGGGTAAATGCAATAATTTCATTTGAGGAAGTGCAGACTACCACTCCCTCAATGTGATATGACTCGTTCAATCCATTTATGGGACATATAAAATAAGGATTTAATGAAATTATATATGATATTATACTGTAATTATAATATATCTATTTATCATTAAGTTTTCATTCCATTAAAATACGAAATAGAAATGATAATAGCTTTCATGCATAAGTACGACTTACCATCTCCTTGAACGGTGTATTTAATTTCTTATCTCAAAATGTTATGTACTATTATAAATAAATATATATACTAGATATATATTATATATATGATATCTAAATAATTAATATCATTCTGGAGATAATGGACCATTTTCCACATGAACAACTTATAATTATAAGAAGTTCATTTTTGACTCAAGTACCAAATATCGACAAAATGACCATTATTAACTTAAATGATTACATAATGTTTATAACATGGTAATAAGTAAAATAAAAGGAATAATAAACTTGAAAAAAGGTTCTTAAGAAAGTTTAAAATAACTTTTGTTTATTATTTAGGAGAGTAAAGAAAGATCGAGTCAAGTCGGGCACGAGGTAAGGGAACTTCTTAACCCAATTCCCATTGTTTGGGTTGATCTTATCTTTCTTATTTATGTAGTTCTTTTATTATATGAGAAATTAATTTTTATATCTTATCATGTATTTATACTTTCTTTTTGTGTGATTATAGTGAATACACATAATCGATCTATTTTATTTACAAAATGATCTTTGTAAGGGACTTCTCCTCAATCTCCTTTCATTGAGGCATACTTTGTTTTATAGACAACTTTATTTTATACAGCGTTTAAACACATTTCACTTTTCATTTCATTCAAATGGAATCATTTTCTAGGATGTGTTTTACTAAATGAAAAAATAATGTTTATTTTTATCGTAAGCAATGAAAATAGCCTTTCCGTCACCACGAGTATTATGTGATCTTTGGCTTCCTTAACAAGCTATAATATTTTTAAAAGAAAAATAAATACCATATACTCTTTTACATATTTTTGGTATTGAAAATGGTTTTGATAATGGATTTTTAATGTCAATATATTTAAATGATATATTGTGATTGAAATGTGGAAAATTTATCTCTCCTTTATGTTCATTTTATGTGTTATGAATATTTTATGGTTCTTGGGAATTTTTTACATATAAAGGTGGTTCCATGATAAACCTAGTGCGCTTTGAGACCGATATAGCTCTACAATACATTGGGTAATGTGACATAGGTAAACGTGAATGTTTCTCCTAAGAGATTTAGGGAATATACTGTGATGGGTATTCCAAATGTAACTTCCTACGTGGATGTGAAGGCTACAATGTAAGTATGTTATGTATGCCACAAGTAACCTATATGATTTGTGATTACCATGTGTTATTCATAAATATTTTAATTTCATGGGGTATGTTAAAAATATTATGTTTTGATGGACTAATGTTTTCATTATTTATTTTATAACCCTTACTGATATTTTTATACTCATCCCATGTTTTGAAATTTTTTTCGCAGGACTTAAAAATGAATAGAGTCTAGGATGAGATCAAAGAAAAGTCATGTTGTCTAAAATATGGAACTAGAAATGAATCTTTTTTAAGAGTTTTTATTTTGTGAAAAAATTGAAACATAGTAGAAGTGTCTACTTGGTAATTTTTGAGATGTAATGTAATAGTTATGGCCTAATTCTCTAAAACTCTAAACTTGATAGGATCCTCAATGTGAATAATCCATTTAATTCAAGACTATGTAATGTTTTAAGGATGGGTCTTTATTCAAAGTCATATACAAAAGTGAGCTATCTTGACATACATCCATACATACCAGCCAAATTCTGATGGTCCTAACTCCTATCTGGCACAAACTCCAAATGAAACACTGGAATTTTAATCACACTTATAGCTAGTTATTACCTTTGGTACATTTTGTAACGAACTACCTCAGTTATATATGACACATATATTAATATAGATTTCCACAATGTGGATATCATCACAAAGACCAAAAAATGTCTTATGAATAAAAGAAAAGAAACAAAAACAAAAATATAATCTTTGAAGAAAGGATAGAAATTCATGATTAATAAAATCCAATATAAAATGGTTAAACTAGAAAAATAGACAAATTCATGACCAAACCCCAAATACATATCCATGTAAACCTTCATCGCCACCATACAAATATACTTTAAAGGCAACAACAACCAAGATAAGAGAACAAGATAAATGATTCCCTTACCTCTACTAACATTCTATTAAACAAACTTTTTATATTTAAAAATTAATCTATATGGTGTAAGGAAAATTTGTAGTAGGATACCACCATGAATTTATACAATTTATATCATGTTGAAACTTTTAGATCTATCCTTAAATCAAACCATGTTTATAAAGAAATTCCCATTGAAATAACCATGAAAAAATATCCTTTGGTTTTATTTAAGATAATAAATATTCAAATCCATAAGAGTATATATATATAAGTATTACAAATAGAGGGAAGTAATAAAAATCATCCATGAAATAAACAAGTAAGAGATTAAACTTGAAAAATACTATGATGTATAAAATTAAGCACAAGTTGGGATCTAGACTATGAGAATATATACTAGGACATGAAAAGTAATGATGATATGCTAAAAAGTTATTCCTACCATTACTGATTCATAAAAAATTAAATCTATATAAATCCTATAAAAATGTTTCCATACCGAAATGGACACACAATCCATATTAGTTCAACACAAACTAATGTTTTCATATGTCTATTACTCGATGACCCCAAGGTTCTAAAGAGATATATTTTCAAAAAACAACCACATAAAACAAGATCATAATTTTATAAATATTTTCACAAGTAAAGAGTCACTACTAACATACTCAAAAATCCATTTTAGTGTCAAAACCATATCTGATTCACTTCTTCAAATACAAGAAGTGTGAAAACTAGGTTTAAAGAAAACCAATATACATGAAACATAATATGAAAATTCATAATAAAAACATTATTAATTTCAAATAAATTAAATTCAAAAACCAAAACAATGTAATTTATAATAAAATTAAGTAAATCATATGAATTAACCTTTTTATATAGACACATGAATTTTAAATAGAGAAAACCTAGTTGCCATTGAAAACAGATATTGAAATTGAAGAGATTGTGTCTCAAAAATCATAGATCTATAAGGAAGATCACCAATTATATATAAAAAATTATATATATAGAAATAATATCCCATTAGGATTCTAAAATAATAAGTGTAATAGAGATAATAGATAGATATAGAGTAAAGAGGATAAATTGATAGGATATTTGAAAATACCTTGAAGAGATACAAAAATATCTATCGAGTATCACTAGAAAATCAAGGAGATAGTCTTGTAGAGAATTAAAGAGGGGATAATTTGAGATAATGAGGGATTAGGACGATATTACAGTCCAAAATATATATGTTAATAAAGGAAAGTTTCTATTTTAAAAAATTTGAACTTGGTCACATGGTTAGGTCACACAGTTATAAAAATTGTGTAGTAAATATTATCCCTTATAAATTTAAATGCACAGTTACTCATGAATAGACACACAGTAAGAAAATATATGATCATATGATTAAAATCACCACTATAAATAATATTTCCAAATAACATAGTTACCACATGGTTACTATTGACCATGCACAGACCGTGGGCCTGGTCTATTTTCTCCAAAACTCTAAATGTTCATCCCCCAACTCCAAAAAGCCTTTAGAACCTCAAAGGTGATCAACTAAGATTAAAATTAAACTTAAATATGAGTTATAGGGAATCAAAATTGAGGTGGATATCAGATATAGTAATCAAATAATACTAGAAACACTTGCTATAGTAGCTACCATATCTCATTATCGACTAGATTAATTTTAATTTTGAAGAATTGTTATTGTGTTCCTAGTATAACCTCAAACGACATAATTTTTAGGTTGAAGTTATAAAAAATTTAAATTATATTTAGGTTCATAAAGAAAACAAAGACATCATCTGTTATGGTATGTTACTGGATAATAACAGTCTTTACATACTAGAATATTAAAATCAAATCTTGGAAATTGATGACAGATCAAGTTCACTTATCTTATATCACACTTAGTTGTGGAATCACCCACATGGACATGTAAAACAAGTGAAATTGAAAATATTATATCCAAAAGATTTTTTAGATTATTTTATATCAAAACCCTTAGATATATTTCATGAATGTATACAAGTTAAAATGACATTGACTTATTTTAGTGAAAACTGGTGAGAGATCTAGAGATATTTTGGAATTGGTTCACCCAGAAGTGTGTGGACCCTTTCTAGTAGAAGCTAGTGGTATATTCTCATACTTGATAACTTTTACTTATGACTTCAGTAGATAAATATGTTTATACATGATGATGTATAAGTTTGATTCCTTTAATAAATAGAGGGAATACAATCCTAAAGTAGATAATCATATTTGTAGTAATATAAAGAAACTACACTTAGATAGAGGTATATAATATCGTCACTAGGTGTTCATTGATTATTTGAATGAGTTTTATATTTTATAATCACTCTCTCCTCTTTACACACCACGATGTAATGGTGTTAGTGAAAGGGGAACCATGCATTATTTGGAATGGTGATATCAATTATGATTCGAGAACATCATCCATTATATGTTTTAGGATATTCATTATAATTTGTACAATACATAATAAATTGAGTGACAACTAAAGTGGTTAGTTGAATCCCATATGAGTTATGGTATAATAAGAAACCTAGTTTTTCACATATATGTGTGGATGTACGTGAAGTATTTGTTTAGGATAATTAAATAAATAAACTTATATCTAGAGTTATAAAGTCTGTATTTCTAGGATATATATAAATAAAATATTAATCATGAAAATACATGTCATGTTCCTAGAAAGGGAGCACATCTCCCTGGGATATAGTGGGATAATTATATATTTGATGAAGTAAATGATCTAGATACATAATAGTTGGCATATGAAAAGCTTTCATAGGACAAAATGGAAGTGGCTGTTCTAAAGAAAAAAAGTGATTTCTAGAAGTAAAATAGTGGTTAGAGAACTAGAGTTATGCATTTTTATTACCATAGAAGAATTTGATATAATATTAGTTGAAAATAATGAACTAAAATCATATAAAGAAGTAATAAACATCTCAAAAGTTGAAAAGTTTCAAGAATCAATGAATTTAGGAATTATTTCCATATATCAAAACATTTTTTAGGTTTTGGTAGTTCCTATGGTTGATCTAAATCCAATTGGATGAAATGGGTATTCAAGAAGAATCGGGAGATGAAGAGTAAAGTTAAAACCTATAAGGAACTATTGGTTGGTAAAGGTTTCAAGAAACATCATGGAAGATACTATGATGAATTTTTTTTTCAAGTCACTATCCAAAAAACCAATTCAATTCAAATTTTCATAGAAACATTCCAAGATTTTGGTATTTGGTTAATTCATGTAAATATTTATTTATTTAATTTAAATATTTTGGATGACTTCTATATGACACATTAGAATGGTTCATGAAACTAATGAATGAAAATAAGATGTCTATGTTATAAAGATCAATTTATGGGTTGAAGAAGGCTTCATGATCGTGTAATATTAATTTTAATGAAGCCATAAGATATTTTTTTAATAGAAATTAATTTGACCATGTTTCTATAAGATATTCAGTGGGAGTGTATTATTTTTTATGTTAATATATATCATTGATATATTAATAATAGGAAATGATATACTAGTCTTATGATTTTTTGAGACATGGATGAAAAAATGCTTCTAAATGAAAGAATTATATGAAGAAACCTATATTATAGTGATCATGATCCATCCTGATAGACATAAAATGATCCTTGGACTAAGTCAAGGTTTATACATTTTAAAGGAATAAAAAATATATAACATTTATCATTCCAAAAGTGGATTGTTAACAATATCACATGGAACATATTTCTCTAATAAAATGTGTCCATAGACATAAGAAGATAGAGAATGGATGATAAAAATCAAATATGATTTGATGACTGGATTTATCATTTTTGATTTAAAAGGTAATAGTCTTCATGTTTCCAATTCACTGGTCATGGTGAGTATATTTAAGAAGATTTAGGAGAGCCACATTGGTCAGATATAAAGACTATCCTAAAGTACTCGATGCATACACATGATATGTTCCTAGTTTATAGATGATATTAGTAACTAGTTTTTATGGGATCCTTATAATCTAGCTTCAAAATAGATCAAAATAGTCTAAAATCACAATCTAGATATCTGTCTCTACACAATAGTGGAGTTGTGAGTAGGAATAATTCTAAGAATCTAATGATCATCGATTCTATAGTAGATTCTGTGTATATTGACTTATAATATAACTAAAGAATTATTATTTATATGAAACTTTGTTTATCAGTTTGATTTTTTACAAGAATTATTTATCCAAATACTTTGTAATATGATAATACTATATCAATGGTTTCCAAAATGGTTCCTAGGTCACAAAAATTACAAATAAAATACTTCAAAAGTTTCAACTCTTGAGGTGTTTATCTCAAACAATAAATAAGTATGATATCCATGGAATAAAATTTGGATGATCTATTTGGTAAGTCCATATATCAAAAGGATTATAAACTTCATGATAGTTCTACCAGGTTGAGATTTATTAGTAGTTAGCTCTAGTGCAAGTGTAAGTTTGTTGTAGTTGGTTCCACAAAACCAATTTAATTTTATACTTTTGATTACTAATATATAATTATTTTATCACATTATTATTATTCTTATATTTACCATTAATATGATAATATCCTTAGAGTATTTTTTATATGAAACAATATTAAGAGTTCCCCCATATATTGAGAACATAAAGATAATGTGATGATATATTTAAATATATGTCCTATTTTTATATTGGGTAATAGATGATGTTTTATTATCAGGTGTTAGAGGCTCTATATTCCTTAATACATTTCTCATTATTTTTTCCCTTAGTGATATCTAAGAAGGGAGTTCATGATGAAAAACATTCCAATATTAATTCTATATTTTATATGTTTCATTGGGTATTCTTATCAGGTAATGTGTTTATTTTTTACTAAATTTGAGATTATTATTAATGTATATCATGAATCTTGTAATTTAATGTATGGATACAAACCGTGGTGACATATTCCATGGAGTGGGAGTATACATTGGGTACATCATAAGTGGTATGGTTTTAATTAAATAAGTTAACAAAGTATATTTAGATTATGAGTTAATTGAATAAGATATCTCTAGCCATTTGATTTAAATTGGACAATATGAAAAAATCCATGGCCATAGTATTTTAACAGGTTAGTTCATTTCCAAACTTTTAAGAATGAGAAATCAAGAATATAGGGTGATTTAAGTATGCATCTCTGTTAATGTGATATTAATACACAAAGAGATTATATTACATATTATTTTTTGTAGGATGGTTTTTTTAGTTGTTAAAAAAACTTTTTTAACTATAAGTTTCTTGACATCTTTTTAGATGAAAATCTCGGTATTTGGGTAGGTTTACCTATTTCTAGAAAGAAATAGGCCTAGTGGTTCACACAAAAAGTGTATCCATAATCTCATTAAACTTTATTTTAATTTAATATTAAGAATAAATATTATTCTCTATTTTTTTAATAATTATTATTTGATTTATGTTGATCATATAAATTCAATCATGATATATTCATGTTTAGAATATGTGAGTGGAATTTTATCTATTCTTTATTATTATTAAGGTAATAAATATAATATCTATTTATTAATGAATTCGGTGATTAAATTAAAAGAAATATTTATTCAATTTATTTTGATATTAAAATAAATATTCATTCACAATTTTATGGTATATATAATATTTATTTTACTTATTTAATTACTAATATTTGTTCGTATAAATGTCTATTCATAATTTTAGTGAATATAATATTTATTCAAACAAATATATTTTATTATCCAATGATTGATAAATCCCATGTGAGGATAAAGGGTTGAATTAAATGAAATGATGAAAATGATATATTTTATTTTATTTTATTAAAATAAATATTAATTTATTTATTTAATAAATTATATTCGATATTACATGTCATGTAAATAATAATTAATATAATTACTATTTTTGTAGGTTTTAGGCGTAGTTGAAGTGCCTAATGGGCATGGACAACTGGTGATTTAGTCTTAATTTATGAATTATCATTGTTTTACATGATGAATAACATCTTGAACAATGAAATTTTTTGATTAATATACATGATTAAATATTGTAACTAGAAGAGTATGATCTTCACATGATATAAATAATTTTTTTATAAGTATCTCTTATATTACCTAAAAATGTAATTATTTATTTAATGATGTTCTTATTGACTTGATCTCATTATTCCATCATTTTTTGTAGGATCCAAGTGTAGAATACCTCTAGTGGTAATCCAAAAATGCACCAAAATATATAAATGTTGTTGTGGAATGATCGAGATTTATCAAGGTCAATCCTAATCGCTTACATCATTCATGGTTGATCATAGTATAATTAATCAATAAGGATGGTGAACTCTTAATGATCTCTTAATGGTTGAGAAAATATGAGGAGATATCACACTTTTGATCTCTAGAACTCACTCTGGGACTTAAAAGAGCTTCTCTCTATACATTGTTTAGAACATGTGTTTTTTTGAAAGTGATATAATTAGATATTTATTTTGGAATTTTTAGAGTTGGAAACTTGCACACAAGACCCATTCTTATTACTTAATTATAAGTGAAAAATGTGTCTTAGTAATAATATAATTATTATTCACTTGACATGTGAATCAAACAATAATAAGTAAATTTAAATTATATTATTTCCAAACATACCATTAGGTTTCCTCTTCCCTTCCTGTTTTCCCTGCCCTACCCCCACTCCCTGCCCTATCCCCCACTGGTCCCATGCTCTCTGCCGGGCCTCCTATCCATCCTAAATCAAAAAAATTTCATTAGCCCTTCCCCCCTTCCTGATCCTCTAGCATTGCATGTGTTTATATCCCCTCCTTGGCCACTTCCTGTGGATGGATCCCTAGACCATGCTACTACTTCCAAGCTTCTGTCACCCACTTCGGTCAGATTAGTGTAATCCCTGGGATCACGGGTTTTTTCCACCCCCACTACTTCGCCTCCCTCCAGAAATACATGTATATGTACAAGAGCCAAGTCCAAGAAGTTAAGGGAATATATCTCCTCTTATATTAAAAATGCTAAAAACCCAGGGGCCAATGCCATGGTTCTCTTTTCTCAATGATTCCCATTCTCATTTGGAACGCCCGTGGTTTTGGTGCCTGGGTCAAAATAGATTTACTTTCGTCTACTATGTGCAAACTCAAGGTATCTCTTGTTTTTTTCCTCGAACATAAGTATAATATCTCCAAAATCAATGAGTTTACCAGAAGAATTATGTTTCATAGATCAATACATGAAGACCCATACAATCTCCATATATGGATCTTCTGGAATAGGAACCTCTCAGTGGACCTGGTTCAAGTAGGTGACCAGCATATCACCACCAAGGTTACCCATGAAAATGGATCTTTCCTTGTGTCCTTTATATATGGGAGTTGCGACGCCCAACATATGAAACTTTTATGGGATGATCTCAATGATTTTGACCCTGTTAGCCTCCCTTGGTTTGTTGGGGGATATTTCAATGTCATCGCCAACTTGGATGAGAAAAAATACAGGGGGACTTTCTTCAGGAAATATAGTTTGGACATTGCTTACTTCATTGCTTTTAAAGGCCTCATGGACCTTGGATACTCGAGTGATGATTTCACATGGTACAACAACCAACGTGGGGATCGATGCTCGTGGCGTTTCTTGCACTGGTGCCTTAGCAATATGCAATCCATTACTCTGTATACCAACACTAAGGTCAGTCACTTGGTGCGTGGGATCTCAGATCACTCTCTTATTATGGTCTCGCTCTCTTCAAGTCAGGTGATCCATGATCGATTTAGATTCTTTCAGCATTGGACTAGCCTTCTGGGTTATCAGCAGTTGGTTAGAGACTCATGGAATGAACCCACTTAGGGGAATTATTGGTTTTCCTTTCATAAAAAACCAAGGAGGCTCAAAACCAGGATACAAACATGGATAAAGGACATTCCCCACAACGATAGGGAAATTGAGTCAATCATGAAGGAGACTGACCATCTTGAGTCTAGTTTGGAGGGGACTTGGAATGAATAGATCTTTGAAGACCTTGCCACTAAGAAGGAAAATCTCGCAGTAATGATCCTTAAACAGGAACGTCTGGTGAGGGAGAAATCGAGGATCCGATGTCTTGGTGAGGGTGATAGGAACACTTCCTATTTCCATGCTTGTATCAAATAGAGGAATCATTTTTTTCAGCCCAATATTCTGATGGATGATGGTACCTATTTAGATGATAGAGATGTTGTGGGGTCCCTTGCTCATTCCTTCTTTAAAGATCTTCAAGCTGGAGAAAATCTTCGAATGCCTAATGGCTACCCGGGAGGTGATGAGGGGATCCTTGATCACATTTCCAACCATGTTTCTATCCCGGATAATGAAAGGATGGGGTAAATCCCTGAGGATAAAAAAATCTTTGAGGCAGTTATGAACCTCAAAGCAGATAGTGCGCCAGGTCCAGATGGTTTCCCCGACATGTTCTACAAAGCCTCTTGGGATGTGATAAAAAATGACTTATAAAAAGCTATTCGAGACTTCTTTAGGGGAGGTAGATTACCTATATTGGCATGTGCCACTACACTGGTGCTCATTCACAAAATTATGAACCCCTCTTCAATTTTTCATTATATACCAGTAAGCATGTGCAACTTCCCTTACAAAATTCTTGTGAGAATCATCAACTCAAGGATCTCCATTCACCTTCCCTAGTGGGTCTCCATTGAACAACATGGCTTTGTGAAGGGATTCTCTATTCAAGGGGCTATTTCATTGGCCCAAGAGATGATGAGAGATCTCAATAAAAAGACCCATGTTTCAAACATGGCCATCAAACTTGATATAAACAAAGAATTTGACAGACTCGAATGGAGCTTCATCAAAAAGGTGATCTCAGGTATGGGTTTATACCCTTGGGCTACTGATCTCATTTTTAGATGCTTTAACTCCTTGTGGATTAAAGTTACTTTTATGGGGAAGTATCATGGTTTATTCAAGGTGACCCATGGCCTAAGACAGGGTGATCCCCTATCACTGAGCCTTTTCATCCTCACACAAGACATCCTCAGCTGCCTCATCCATAGAGGAATGCACAACAGTGAGATACTTCCATTACGAAGAAGGATGAATATTTTAGTCATATCCCACATCATGTTTACAGATGACACATTAATCTTCATGAATGATAATAAGAGGTCGGTCTGTGGACTTCTCAGAGAGATTGAGGAATACTGCCATTGGAGTGGGTAGTATATTAACAGGTCCAAGAGAAAATTCGCCATATCTAGAAGATGATCTTCTATTTGGGTGTCCTCCTTGAGCTGCCTTCTGAATATGCAGAGAGGGATTATTCCCATGGAATATCTTGGGGATCCCATATCTTCAGGAAGACTTTGTATTCATGAATTTGATCACATTACCAACAAGACCACTAACCGTATACTAAACTGGAAGAACATATTTCTTTTTTTTTGGGTCAGAATGCACTGGTAAATAGAATTCTTCTGGCCTCTACCATCTATTACCTAACTTATATCAAAGTACTGAAAACATTCATCAGCAACATTGAAAGCATCTTCGAACGCTTCTTTTGGGATGCTCTCGCTGAAGGAAAACACCATTGGGTGTCCTGGGCAAAGATGGTGAGGCCCATTCAGGAGGGCAGAATCAATGTTCGAAGCCTCAAGGACACTCTCCTCTGCAGTCATGAAAAATTGGCCTGGTAAATCCATGAGCACTACTCTCTCTGGGGTAGGGTCATGTAAAACAGTTTCAAAAATCACCCAGATATGCTTAGAAGTTACGTGTCTCCTTTCTTGTATACTATTCTCCCTCATTTTATAGGGCCACTTTCCCACACCTGCTGGATTGTTGGAGTAGGGGATCTGGACTTCTGGCATCACAACTGGGATGGCATGGTGCTCATATTTCTGGGATTCCCAGCCACCAAAATATTATTTAGGGAGGCGAGAAATTACTCGGATTTCATCAGGGTTGTGCTGAATGCAGACCACCAAGCCACCTTTAACCTCATTGAGCCCAACTCTGATATGGATATGTGTATGTTTACCCTGTCTGCTTAGGAGGTCTTCTCTGCAAAGGATTATCGCAACTATATTCTTCTCCAGGGGAAAAATGAATGTTGGAGCGATATCTAGATGAAGGCAATTCCAAAAAAAATCAACTTTCTTATGTGGTGAATTATGAAGAATGTTGTTACCACCGATGAAAACATTCAAAGATGCGGAATCAGCATGGATTCCCGATGCTCTTGCTGCACCAATCACAAAGAATAAAGTGTGGATCACCTATTATTTAAGGATTAATGGGAATGTTATGTCTGGTCCTTTTTTGGGGAGTTCACAGGATTCTCATCCAGCAAACTGTGCGAAGAACCTGGAGAAAATAACACGTTCCATTATCCTGCTCGGTGGATGTTGGTGTTTATGGTAGGCCATGAACAAATCAAGATATGAGGGTATCCACTCCATAGCAATATGCATATTCTCAAGAGTTAGAAACTTCCTCATCGACCTTGACATACTCTCTTACAAATGGAAAAATGATCCATCACTTCGTCTGATTTCTCCCAACATCCAAGCCTCTCTTCCCGATGGCTTTGTCGTGCGAGGCCAATGGATCTGATGGATTCCTCCTTACATGGGTTTAAAACTTAATATAGATGGGTCATGTATCTTGGGGGTCATGAAAGGATGAGGGGCTGTCCATGACTCTAGAGGCTTGGTTATCTTGGTATTCACTGCTCATTTTAGATGCAGATCGTCTCTATAGGCAGAAGCTCACACCCTCCTCAATGGTCTCTCCCTATGATGCCAGGGGAGCATCTCCATTTTTGAAGCTGAAACTGACTCCCTTATACTCCTCAATTCCCTTCAAGGAATCGGGTTGACTCCTTGGTCGATTTCCTACATCATCAGAAAATATCGTGGCATGATATCCACCAACATTCGAATGGTGCAAACACGAAGAGAGGAGAATAAAGTGGCAGATCACCTAGCTTATCTAGAGTCTCATAACTCTGGCATTTCTTGCTTCTATGATCTGAATTTTTTGAATCATAATGGATTTAACATCATTAGATGGGATTCCCTCGGTTTCCACTATTTTTGACCTTCCTAGCTTCTCTTGTTCTCCCTTGCCTTTCCCTATTCTTAGTTTTTCCCAATAAATAATAAACTAATGATGATGAGTCATTCGAATAACTTGTGATTAAATCTTGGAAATGAACCAAAAACAGGTAATTATTAAACCAAAAGGTGAGAAAAATATTTATTTTAAGATATTATATTCAATACCAAATTTAACTGAAATTGTGGATAAAATTTTTGTATGACCCTCTCGGCCTCTTTATTAATGGAAATATGTGGATATTACTAATTCCAATGTTAGAATCTAGTACAATGCACCCATAAAGAAAAAATTTAATTTTTCCATGACATAAAACCAACTACAAGTGATTAATGTGTAATATAATCTATTTATTATGATATATTTAATCAAATAGGTTGTATGATGGTTCAATCAACCTATGTGTCTGATGTCTCTTTCTTTGAATTTTTTAAAATGAACTTTATCAAATAACACCATGGACATAGATTTATCCAGGTAGTTAATTTTTTATCCAAGGGCCTAAAATATCAAATCCCATTAATATACATAAGGGATAAATAATTTCTTGTATTATCTATTAATAAAATATCACTCATGATGCACCCAACATATCCTATTTCACCATGATCATAAGTAATAATGGTTTTCATCAATACATAAAATTATGCAACCCAGGATCTTAATTAAAGATAATATTAAATTCTATGGACAAATATACATGTTTTCATATAGGAACATCTAATGAAATATATAATTTTTATTTTCTAACTGTGGGTCCCATTATCATACCCTTTTTTTTAGAGATTACCACGACTACCACCATCATTATGTGTCTCATTGTCTAATGATCCTCCTACTCCTAATAGCCTTTATAATTTGTGTCCAATAATAAAATATCATCCAGTAATATAACATGGGTTCAAGGAATATTTTCATTCTATATAAATTATCTCATCATACTTGGGAACTACTATGGACTTTTGATGCGGCATGTATCCTACTGAAATTATCACATAATATGTCATATAGAGGTACAATCATGATTTGACAAGAAAATTTTTTAACATTCAAGAAAATGAATACCTATATTAAACAAGTACATATATATTGATTCTAGGAACCCAACTACAATAAAATAAAATTGGGAATAATATAGAATAATCATACTGATAAATATTCATTTTGAACCTATCAATTATTTTTACCCTAAGTTTAAATTCCATTTTGTATAATTTTTCAGTCATATAAATTTTTTAGAGTATTGAAACAACATAGACTCCCTCTAATTCTATCAATCCCTATAGTAAATCTTTACTCGCTTCCTCCCTCTCATGAATAATAGAGAATTAGAGATAGTTTTTTGATCAACATTAGACAGCGTGAAACACTTGGTTCCTCCACACTAAAACATGAAAAACAAATAACTCCCCTCGAATATCCATGGTGAATGTGTTGAAACATCTATAGGATTATTAAATATAGTCCTCCATCACAATAAGCATGATAATAATAAAGATGGATTTTCATAAAATATAATTCCTTAAATCAAGGTAATTATAATGTTTAAATTAATTATAAATTATTTTTTAATGATCTGATCTAGAATATTCTGTGGTGTATTCACCTAGTTCCTTAGATTTTATCTATTAATATAAATGAAAAAAAATTGATCCTATACTTTATCATTCCATAACACAGTATAAACTTCATAGAAACATGAAATAAAAAAACCCAAGGAAATGATCACTTAGGGTTTTGAAAGCTGAAATTTGACAATTACTACAAGATGAATTAGTGTAATTACCTACCATTTTACATCTACAACATCATCACAAAATTTTCAAAAATATAATATAAATGATTTCAATTAAATAGAACAAATTTTCCCTTTGATTATATTGGTAGAAACGAGAAAATACTTAGCACTGGAACTCGATCCGGGAATTAGGATTCCATATTCATGATAATGAGGTAGTTGGTTCTCTTAATCACACATGAATGTCGGTATACTGACTGCTAGAGTAGAAACTGGTGTGGGGTGGGGATAAACTTGATAATATAATGTGATCATTCAATATTGATGGATTTATATATTAGAATCATAATGAGTAGTAACAATGGGAAATGATCAGGATAACTCCGTGGATATCACAGGCTCAGCCAGATTGAATCTTGATAGAAATGTTAAGATATGAAAATCAAGGGATTATTATGACGCTACACCCTCTGTTAAAACCGAATGATTGATACTGAAATGATCCACCTCTAACACAATGGGATTGGGTTAGAACATTATGACCAATAAATCCCAAGAATTAAATCTCCTAGTCTATCTTGAAGTAGTATGGGAAGAATCCTAAATAATATTCATCATAGAGTATTATACATTATAACAAAATGTTAATATTATTGTGAATTGGATTTAATATAATGATGCAAAATTTTATCATAAAACAAAAAATGAGTTTTGTGTTCTAATTGAATCACAAATTATGCCACATGTATTTTCATACACAATGTATTTAATTTACATGTGGTTCATGTTTCATATTAGTATTTCCCCGTTACCGAAGGCTAAAAATAGCACCATGAATGAATATATTTATACTTTGATACCGTATTATGCCAAAATTTATGTTTATCTAATTAAGGGGTGGTTGGGTATGTTTTTATTCATTTTATATATTGAGTTTAACCGAGATGATATTTTCCCTCTCATATACTTAATAGAATATTTGAGTACTCGATTGAGATTGACTAAAGACATGTACAACTGCACCTTTATAGGTGACATGTGATGTGATTATCTATTTTATTAGGGTTATGTGATATTCTCATCCATAAGGGTGAATGAAATATAATTTTTTCATCATTCTATCCAACTTATACGTAGATAATCAAGAATATTTGCGTCTCTATATAGGACTTGAATACTATATGTCCCATGTTTACTAGATTTATTGTAAAAATGGTTCATATGATTATGAACTATTTTTTAGCATACATTTTTAGGACATAGTAATCAATATAAATGCGTTTGATGGATTTATTTCCATATCCCCTCGTATCATGATTGGCACTGATTCTTTTCTATAGGCTTCTCTTTTATTACATTTAAGGATATCAGAATTAATTTTTTTTCAACACTAAAAATCCCCAGGGGATTTCTATTTATAGTAAACTGAATGGGTATTTTGTTTTATGAAATTGGGAAATTTTTACTAAATACTTTTATAGTTTATCCAAAATGAGTTTAAATGGATATTCAGAAAGTATTTCACATAATGTGATGCATGGTAAAATTAATGATAGCCTTATAAAACTGTTTTGGAATATCTGAATTGGAATTTTGGATATGATTCCATTAGTTATTATATATGATATCATATAAGGTTAAATGGTATGATTATTATATGAATTTAATTTAATAGTTAGATTTATGGAGATATGAATTAAAGCTGATATAAATCATATAATGTGTTTTGGATATATCATATTGTATGATATGAGTAAGTTATAGGGTATGATATATATGATATAAAAGGAATTTTATTTGATTTTAGGGTATATAATTTATTATGATATATCGATATCATATCACCATTTCATTATCCAGTTATAGTGTGTGATATGGACTGTTCATAATGTCGTGATATTTGCTAATCATATGTTATGATTAACATGAAATTCTATGATTGAAAATTCTTGATTAACATTAAGTGTTAATGTTCAGTTTCTCTTTCATGGAAGATAACATTAACAATTAATGCTTCACATGATTCAATAATTGTGAGAATTAATTAATCTAATTTATATGATAAATACATACATCAAACAAAAGATTACAATTTTTTTTAATTGTATCATTACTAAATTTTTTTTGTTGTTTGAGTAAATTCATGGAAGGCTCGAAGAATTTCCTTGAGACCTATATAAAGAGTCTTAAGCCCATTAAAATGGCATCTAAATTCATGTATGATTCTATTAGATTATATTCAATAAATATTCTCCTTATTCTTTTTTCAGTGGAAGATACTAGTATACCATGGATTTTAAGAGGATCCCCAAAAAATATTAGGTTATTTGAAAACCTGTGGACACACCTAGGAAGAAGTAGTCATCTTGATGCTTCTCAATGAAATATATCAAACTCGTGCTAAACGACTTGAGATTCAGACAAAATCACTATAAGGTATACATGTTTTTTCATTTTATAGTATGATTGGTTTCAATTTAAATGTACAAAGATCTTGATTTTGGGATTCTTTAATTCTTCCTCTACTTTAAAAATTGTTAATTTATTCTATAAAACCTAATAAAAATTATATATGAACTTTATGTATTGAATATTCAACAAATGAAAATTCACATAAAAAAAATATTATTTATAACACATATGTTGTGGTTTTATTTTTAATTATAAATAATAAAATAGATGGTGATATATTTTACATGAGTAGAAACTATATTTTTTATTCAATAAAAATAATAAATATTGTATATTTATATTATATTACTAATACGATGTATATTAAATTTTATATCCTCATGAAATAGAGTTTTACCATACTATAAATTTAAAATATATATATTATTTATTTTAATTATTTCAAATTACAATCATGTTGAGACTAAGAGGTTTTTTAGGTAGATTATTTATCCCCTGAAGTAGAAGGTGAGAAGTAAAGAAGAGATGTGAAATGATAAATTACAAATGATTATTTTATTTTGGTTTTTGTAAATAGATAAATCATATCTGATATAAAACAAAAAAATCTATTATCAAAATTTATTTTTATGTGTTTAGAATAATTTTTGTGGATTTAGAAATTATTTGGAATTAGTTTTTTGGTTAATAAGAATGATGTATGAAATATGGAAAAGTATTTAACGTGTAAGTTTTTTTTCATACATAAATATGTGAGAGTAGTTTTACTCTATGGTTAATTTTTTAGAAGACTTGAAGAGTTGAAAAATTCATTTTCCTCTATATAATACTTAAATTATTTGTCTTAAATGAAGATGAATTTTTTTAAAAGTTAAGAACATACATTTTTATATAAGGCTTTTACAGGTAATACAAAATATATAATATAAATATTAAGAAAGAAGAAATTTATATATGATTTTCATACAAGGATATGCAACATCATTTAGAACATAGAAATATAATAAATGAATAATTATTCCTGAGATAAATAATATTTTGGTTCACACATCAGTTGTTTATCAAAAAATAGGAAAATTTATTGAATACTGGGTTGATGCATAATCAATTTGATATTTGTATGATTTTATATCATATATATAGAGTATTTATATAGAGTTTATTATTTATAACTTATATAAAAATATAATGTTTTTTAAGTTAAAATTTAATTTAAAGAGGACATCCATATGTTAACTATAGCACCCCATAACATAATCAACCCATAATTACTTGATTTATAAAAAGGGTTTAAATTTCTTACATTTATATGATCATTTATGTTAATATTTTTAAATAATTTCGTAAAACCTTAAATAAAAATGTGGAATATTTTACACAGTATACATTTCTCCAAAAAATATATGAGTTTAATTTAACATCCTTATTTAATTCAAAACATTTTTATTCATTTAAGATGATTGGTCGTAGAAGAATTATTGAACTTGCTGAAATTTGTACTCATACTTTGATACTTTGAAAATAATTTGAAAATACGTTACGAGGAAAAAATCTCATTAAGGGAGATAAAAATAAAGTAATCCATTTAGTCCAGTGAAAACAGACAACCTATGAAAATGTTTACCATTTCCCAATTAAACATTTTCTTGAAAATAAAACATTTCCACATATGAAATTCAACCATGGATAAAATAAAATATTTTATAACCCAATATGAATCTTAAGAAAACCCTAAATTCTTCTTGATCAATGTTGGAAATCGTGAAAACATTTCTTTGAAAAATAAGCCTTTTACCTTCAAAAGATTATAAACTCTCCTAACCTCATGAAATCAAATGGTTTTTATAAATACCATTTTTAAATCATAATATAGTTATCTTAGAGAATAATATTAAAAACATGTATTCACTTGTGTTAAAACCATTTTAGAATAACTGAATCCTAGTGAATTCCCTAGGAGTAACCAATATGGTTATCTCCCTCATTTTCACCTTTTAAAACTTCATCACTACCTGAGGCATTAAAGAATAGAATTAAGATCACCCCTAGTTAGGATCTATATTAGGCTCACCATTCAGCATGTATAATTATCTCATGTTCTATATCATTAACAAAAATAATTTTAAATCTTACACTTTTCTTTATAAAACCTATTAGAAACCATAAGAAAAACACTTTCCATTTTCACACAGTCAAAAAAAGAAATATATTTTTTCTATGAGAAATTGTAAAAATGATAAATTGCTGAAAGAGTGATAATATGATAGAATTTTAAAAACATAATTAAATTTATAGGGATTATTATAATGAATAATAACTATGATATTTGGAAAAGGTAGTCAATCCTTATATGTTAAAAAAATTCACTTTCTTAAAAAGTTAAAAATAACCTATAAAAAAATTGAAAATATTTAATTATTTAAATTTTATTAATAAAGTAAAATAAATTTGAATGTGAAACTTTTAAATCTTTTAAAAATAAATAAATAAACATTCATTAATCAATTAGAATAACCATTAAAAAAAGGGAAATAATTTGAAGGAAAAATTAAAAAAAATGTTTTTGAATGAAAGTCTCTTATCTCAAGTCCAGAATCATTTCAGTTGTATGTGTACCCTCATGAGTAATAAAATTATAATAGTTTAATATTTTAATAATAACCATTTAAATTTTAATTAAATTATCTTTATTTTATTTAATTAATTTGTTACCATGTTTTATTTAGTTATAAAAATGGTTAAGTTCACGTTGCACATTTTCAAGATGTTCAGTTTATATCCTCAAAACAACATATGTTCATTTAACATAGTCAAAGGTTTTATTCTTACATTACCTTCATAATATTAAAAATTTTATAATTTTTTTTATGCATTATATAAAGTTTTAACATCAACTATATAAGATGGTTATGAAAAATTAACCACATTGATTCATGGAGATTATAGTCTATACATAACGTTTTTATTTTTCTAATCGGTGTAAAAGAAATAAGGTGGAAAATAATTTAATTTTAATGAATAATAAATATGTTATACATGTCATATTTATTCATTATTTACATTCTTATAACCATCCTTTTAAGGTGGAAAAGAAAAAATGAATCACAATTTTCATGAATGTGGAAGTCCAAACATACGCACAAGAGGCATCATCATTTTCCAAAGGATGGTAGGGTAAGAAGGTGAGTAATATATTATCTTTTAAGGAATAAAAATTATGTATTAAATTGATTATATATTCATGTATCCATAATTTCAACCATCCATATGATCTAGAAATGAAAAAAGAAACACATCGCTTTGTGGAGGTGGTGGTCCACATGTGCGCATGTGCAATGTTTCCATTTTACAGAGGATAGAAAATGATATCATAAAAGGGTTGTAATGTAACGACCAAAAATTTTATCATTAAAAATTATCTTCTTATAATTATTTGATACAATATAAATAACTAAAAATTACATAAATAATACAATAAAAACTTTAGAAATGAATAATGATTGAAATAAGAAGTATTTATATAAATTAAAGAACCTAAACTAATTAAATACTAACATAAAGTAGTGATTAGTAATGTGAACCATAAGAATATTAGTGTGGACAATAGAATATTAACCTAAATTATAAAATTATAAATAAAATTTATCCATATTATATTTAAAAAATGCTATAATTATATTATAGTATAAGTAAATAGATGTTTTGAAAATGATAAATTAATTATTGGTATTTTTATAAAACAAAATTTTTTATTTACAATTTTATAATTAATATAATGATTTTAAAGAAAAATTATTTTCATAAAATATATTCACAAGTTAATATTTCATTTTATTGTTATTATAAGATTATTTTATAAGACCTTACATAATTTTTCAAAGTGTTATAAAGTCAGTTATAATTTTAAAATTGATATTTTTTTAATAAATGACCATTTTAATTAAAAATTAAATTCATAATATTTAGAGAATTATTTTTATAAAATGGACTTAATTTTTTAATTCTATACATTGGAAAATTTTTTAGTGAATTTTTGGGATTTTTTTATCATTGTTGAATTTTTGTGAATAGTTAAATATGGTAATTTATAGTATAAGGTAAATAAATGTATTTTTGATTCATTCTTGAGTCCCGGATGATTTTAGTGGACATTGTTTCTAACTCACATGAATTAGTTACTTTATTTAGTCATAATATTTCACACTATTCATAGTATTGAGCCAAAATAATAAACTAATGAGTTAAATAATCAAAAAACACCCCTATACTCCACTATAAAAATCAACACTCACCACATATTTTCCTCAAACATTTCAATATTTATCCTTATCCAAATTATACACAATCATCTCCCCATTTTTGGATTCCTTGGTCTTAAAGAATAGCAAACCATTTTCCCTAAGGAGGAGAGTTTTTAATTTACTCTACCACCTTCAAGGATGGTCATAAACCCATTTTAGGGTTAAAATATATTATAATATTTGTTTTCCAGCTTATTTAATATTTTTAACCATATATATACTTAATATTAAATAATATTACAAAACTAGTTCGTAATGATCGAGAAACTGTTAAATTAATCTAAAGGATTACCATTAATATTTATTCGATGATTCATCCTCATACCATATAAAAAAGGATATATAAAAAAAATGTACTTTTGTGAGTTCATTATAAAATTTAATTTCAATTATTAACAACTATTACCTCTCTAAATGATCTTTTATACACATGTACAAATTAACTGAAAATGAAAACTAAGGAAGCGAACACTCTTGATCGATGAAATTGCACATTAAAAATCATCAAAAAGGTAATATATGAAATTATTAAATTATAATATATAAAATAATTGTCGAAAAGGTTATTAATTAATTAATTATTGGATGTAATTTTATTATCCAAGACATTAAGTTCAAGTACCAAACACTTTCATAAATAAGGTAAGGGTTTCTTTATGAAGCTGCATTTTTTACTTCAGGTCATCTTTCCTCTCTCTTTATTCCAATGTAATTATTTTTCCTCTTTATATACATATTATAAATTCAATTTATATGATCCAAACTCATGTATCCAAATCATTTCATCCATTTTTTTTATATATACATGTTTTAAAAAGGTTCCTCTCTCAATTCTTCATGTTAAATAAGCCAAGCTAAGGGAACATCCATATTTATTACCCATTTTCTAGTGTACTCCATAATATGATTTAAGAAACCATTATTTTTATAAAATCACTCATTTTATCATAGAAAATATCTTGGATAATTTATTTTTTTATAAAAACAATTATTCTTTTTCTGTTTTAAAATAACAATTAAAATTTCCCCTTAAATTACACTAAAGTGGCTCATTTCTAAAGCTTCATAAAAAATATTTGTACATTTTTTCACTTAATATTGAAATCACATATCATGATCTATACCTATTTCCCTTATTAAATTTAATGTATTATTTATATCTATTCCTTCATTTACACCATTATGATATTCCCTTTTAATATTCCTTTTAACATGATTATGATACCCAATTCATTACATGGGTAACCCTTATGTTTATGTTTGATTCCTTATCATTAATTATTTATGTGGAACACATATTCATGAATATGGTATGATTTGTTTCACCCATATAGTGTTTCAATTAATTGGATAATATTTATTATCATGATACATCATGTGAAATGGTCTTGATGGTTAGCGTTGAATCATGCTCCATGTACAACGAACGTGTTGATTAGGCATGACTCATAGACCCCCATGTGCAATGAACCTTGAATCATTCTTGTTTCATGTTTTATGTTTCTTACAAATTATTATGTCTCCATGATTACATGATCCCATGTTCTATATATTATACTTCCATATGTTTATTCATGTCCTGTGAATTTTTATGTCATTATGATATTCCTTCTCACCCATGTTATATGCATTATTGTTATGTTTATTCTATTACTGGGATTTTTACCTCATCTCTTTGTTCATGTATTCTCGCAGGCTTTTCTAAGAAGATATAAGGACTCAATGGGTGTTATGATCTAATTACGAATATTAAATAAAATATGTTTTTGTTTTGGTTTCTTTCTTTATAATTATGTATCAAATACTCGAAAGACACTAGAATTTAAATTCATTGGTGTGTATTTGAAGGAAAATTAGGATTAATGTCATGAAATAATATGTGTAAAAGGATTTGGCCATTATAGTTGGTAAAATAGAATGACCTAGTTTTTTTGGTAACTAATACTAGATCACTTTAGTAAGAGACCTAGGGATAATTCTATCATTATGGATAACCTATATTGAAACATACTGAATAAAAATTTACGATTTAATTATCATTTATAAGTTTATCCTTTTATGTTCAAAGATTAATTTTTATAATATTATTATACTAGTATTCAAGCCCCCCTAATTGTAATTTCGTTTCTTAGTTAATGAATAGAAATAGTAGAACCCACGCCAGCAATAAATGTGATCGTTAATGTGAGGATTTCCCGAATGAAGTGAAAAATATGATTGAATGGGCACTCATTACATTATGATAGTACTTGATCAACTGGACCAAGTAATGAATAAAAACAAGAATTGTTTGGAACATTGTCCTTATACTAAGAAAGGGAATATGCGGATGAATACTTCATGTGACAAAGGTATCCCATATTTAGTGGATCTTATGATCTCCTCTTCATGGAATAGTGGATTAGCTACATTAAATAAGATATTCACTGTCCTTCAGTGCTCATAAAAAGAGAAATTTGTGTTGGAAGTCTATTATTTTTATGGGAAACCTAATCAGTGGTGGAGATTGATCTAGAACACAAATTCTATAAAGTAAATTTATTCCATAGAATAGGATGATTTCAAGAATCTTTTTTCAATAAATATATTCACCAAACTCTCCATCTTAATATGGAGAGTGAGTTACTTTGTCTGAAGAATAATAAATATGAGTGTATCAGGGAGTATGAGGAAAACGTCATAATACTTGCATGATACACCTTCATTGTTATCGTGAACACTAAAATCATGGTGGATCACATCCTTAGCAGACTAAATCTGACTCTATGAAAATATTTGGATATTAGAGACATCAACAGTTATTAGGAGATTGACTGTTGTGAGATTAAGGTTGAAATAGAGATTAGAGACTCTCAGTGGTCTCATGGTCCTAGTGAGAAAAATGAGGAAATGGACTTTAATATGTATGGATAAATAGACAAATCACATGATGGAATGATAACCCAATATTCCATGTGTAAATTTTTTGGAAGAAGCTTCCAGGGAACTATCTAATGGGAACTAAGAAATGATTCAAATGTGGAAGAATTGGTCATCTAAATAATAAATACTAAGGGATTATAAGAATCTCACAAATGTGGAATAAGAAGGGAAGGGTTAGATCAACTCTCAACCTGTATTAGAGTGTTTAAACTTCAAGGAACATGGGTATTATGTGGATTTGTTTTGTAATCCAAGGGTTTTTGGAGGAAATAAACAAAAAAAACCTCCAAGGATTCATGGAAGGGCATATGTAATCATTAATACTAAGATGGATCCTCAAAATGATGTAGTGACTGGTATGTCGGTCATTCATTCAGGAATAGAGAATGTACTATTTGATTCTGGTTGTACACCTTCTTTTATATCTTGGAGGTTTAGTAGAACTATTCAAACACCACTTCAAAATATAGAGGTTGAGTTATCTGTGAGAATATATAATTTGTAAATTATTGTATCCAAAGTATATAACTCCTCTATAGTTAATGTTTTTGGACTGAACCTCATATAAATTCATGTTTTACTTCCTTTGGTGGTGTTTGATGCTATATTGGGCATGTATTAGATATCTTTATAAAAAATTAGCATCGATTATTAGGAAAGGGAGATCAATTTTCACATCCTATGGCATCCTATAATTTTATACAAGTTTAAGGAGGAGGATAAATCTCCACCAAAATAATTTTCTTAATTTTAGAAATTATTTCCTTATGTGAAATCATATTTACCTACAGTTATTAAGACAAATGAGATGATCATTCTTGAATACATTCCCATTATGAGGGACTATACTTATTTCTTCTCTAAATAATTGCATGGACTTTATCCCAACCAAGAGGTTGTGTTATCAATTTAACATATTCCTAAAATCATTACCTATATCAAATAAACCTTATAGAATAGCCTCCCTTGAGATGGAAGAACTGGAAGAACTGGTGAAGCAGTTATTGGAGAATCTGGATAAGGGTTTGATATTCTAGAGTGCTTCTCCATGGGATTCCTCGGTCCTCTTCATAAAAAATAATAATGGATCAATGTTCCTCTGAAATAATTATTGTGAGATTAATAAAATCACAACAAAGAACAAGTATCCCCTACCATAGAAAGTTGACTTGTTAGATCAACTACATAGGGCCAAGTATTTTTCTAAGATGGTCATTTGATTGGGATATCAAAAATTAAAGGTGAGGAGAGAAGTTATTTCCATGAATTCCTTTTGAACAAGGAAATGCACACTATGAGTTCATAGTGACTTCCTTTAGAGTCAATAATGTTCCAAATATTTCCATGGATTTAGTGAATATAGTATTTAGAGATTATCCCCAAAAAAATTTGGTAGTATTTATTGATGATATTCTGATATACTCCAAGAGAAAGGAAGAACATATGGATCATTTGAATGATGTGATAAAGACTTTGTGAAGGGAGAAAAAAATTCAAAGTATAGTAAATGTGAATTCTAGATTAAGGAAAAACATTCTTGGTGAAGGCTATCACCAGAAAAAGAATATTTGTGGAACCATCCAAAATGAAGGTAGTTAAAGAGTGGCCTAAGACAGCATCTTTAATGGATATCCATAGTTTCCTTGGTTTAGCTAGGTTTTACAAGAAATTTTTGAATAATTTATCACTATTTTCAAACCCACTAACCAAGATGAATCAAAAGGGAGAGAAGTTTTTTTGAATAGTGAATGTAAATAGTTATTTAAAGAATTGAAAAATAGGTTTATCATTGCACTAATTCTCACAATACTGACAAGTGGGGAACTATTTGTCATGTACAGTGATGCTTCAATGAAGGGATTATGATTTTTACTGATGAAAAATGATAAAGTGATATCCTATTCCTTAAGGAAGTTAAAAATTCATTATAAAAAGTATCTCAAGAAAGATCTAGAGTTAGTCGCTAGGATCTTTTCATTGAAAATATAGCGACATTATCTCTATGGGGAGAAGTGTGAAATACATACCGATTATAAGGGCCTAAAATTTATATTCTGATTGAAGGATCTTAATATGAACTAGAAAATATGGTTATATGTCATCAAGGATTATGACTCCTCAATCCTCTATGATCCTGGTAAATAAATTAAGGTAGAAAATTATCTATATTGAAGGGATCCAACATCTTTATAAATAATGAGAATTGATAAGGTTCCAAACTTCTTAGACCTTTAAAGGATGTACATGTAAATCATTAAGGAAGAAACATCATCAATTCTTTTTCAAATTATTTCTTAACCATCCCTCCTAGAGAAAATAAATGATGCTCAATGAAATTATATAGGAATTCAAAAAAAGTTAGAAGCTATTATAAATAGGAAATCCTCATACTTCCAAATATATAAGGAAGGATTCATGAGATTTAGGTCATGACTATGTGTACCATCCATTCCAGAGGTAAGGAAAGAGATTTTGAGTAAATAAAAAAGCTAGAACTTCTATATTCACATAGGGAGCACAATGATGTATTGAGATCTTTGAGAAAACTATTGGTGGTACAATATGAAGAAGGATATTGTTGAATGTACATAAAAGTTATTGGGTTTTCAGCAAGTGAATTCTGAAAGGAAAAATTCTAAATGGATGATACAACCATTACCCATACCAACTTAGAAATCAAAAAACATCACAATGGAATTTGTCACCGAACATCCGAATACATACAGAAGAAGAAATGATATATGGTTTATTTTGGATCATCTTACAAAGATATACCACTTTATCACAATTCATTATTACTTTACCAGGGATCAAATTTCTTAGATATACATCAGAGAAGTGGTTAGGCTTCATGGAGTACCATTATCGATTGTATCTGATCAAGATCCAAGATTCATCTCTAAATTCTAGAAAAGTCTCCAAAATTCTCTAAATAATGATATGAACTTAAGTATGGATTATCATAATCAAACTGGTATCCAACTTGAATAGACTATTCAAACACTAGAATGCATTTTGAGATCTTATTATATAGACTTCAAAGGAGGATGGGACCAACATCTATATCTGGATGAGTTCTTTTAAAATATTAGTTTCCACTCAATCATCCCAATGGATACATATGAATCCCATTATAGGAAAATATGTATAACACTAGAATTATACATTTAATATGGGTAACATAAGCTTCTAGGACCTAAAATGGTTGAAGAAATGGTAGAAAAGGTGAAAAATATTCAACATCATATCAGGGAAACCCAAATTCGACAGAAGAGTTATACATATAATCATCAATGAGACCTTGAGTTTAAGTTTTGTGACATCATATTACTCTAAATATTTCTATAGAATATTGTCATGAGATTTAGTAATAGAGGAATGCTCAATCTGATGTACATCAGCCACTTTGAGATTCTTGATCATTTTGAAGCTGTGGACTATCGACTAGCCCGCCCACCTATAATGTCCCAAGTACATGATGTATTATATTTATCCCTCTTGAGGAAATACATAGTGGATTCCTCACATGTACTGAATTCATAGGTGGTACGATTAGAGAATGATCTCTCTTACTAGGAGAACTAGTGAAGATCATGGATCATAGAGATAAAGTTTTACACAACAAGGCCACTAACCTGGTCAAATTACTATGGAAAAACCATAAGTAAAAAGAGAAAACATTTGAAATAGAGGAATATATTTAGTATTATTACCCCAACTATTTTCCCTATAGTTTGTAAAATGAAATCTTAATGGTGAAATTTCATAAGGGGAAGAATGTAACAACCCAAACTTTGATCAATAAAAATTATATTCTAATAATTATGTTATATATCATAAATTTCATAAAATCACATATATAAAACAATACATAACTTATAAATCAATAATTAATGAAATAAGAGGTATTTATAGAAATTAAGGAACCAAAACCAACATATTAGTAACATGACCAATGGAATAGAAATGCGAGCCTTAAAAATTATAACTTGACCAATAGAACAGTACCCTCATATGTGAAAGTATAAATAAAATTTATCCATATTATAAATTAAAATTTTATATAATTATATCATAGTATAAGTAAATAAATTCATTGGAAATGATAAATTAAGTGTTTTTATTTTTATGAGACATAAATTTTTAGCTACAATTGTATAGTTAATATAATTATTTAAAAGAAAATTTATTTTCATAAAATATATTGATAAATTTATATTTTATAGTATTATTATTATACGATAATTTTATAATACCTTTATTAATTTTTCAAAGAGTTATAAAATTAGTTATAATTTTAAAATTGGTATTTTTTGAATAAATAGTGATTTGAATTAAAAATTAAATTCCTCATATTTATAAAATTATTTTCATAAAATTGAGTTTATTTTTGAATTATAAATTTATAAAAATGGTTAGGTTGAATATTTTTTTATTTTTATAAAACATTTGAATTTATAGTAAATAGTTAAATTTGGTAATTTACAGTAAAAGGTAAATAATTGATTTTTTAGTCATTATTGTCTTATAGATGATTTATGTGGGAATTGGTTAGTAGTAAAATGAATTAGTTATTATATTTATTCATATTAATTCACAATTTTAATAATCTTGAGCCAAAATAATAAACTATTTAATTAAAAAATCAAAAAACTCTTATCCCCTCTACTATAAATACCACCCCTCACCACTTTTTTTATCACACATTTCAAGATTTGAGATTATTTCCAAATTATTCAAAATAATCTTTCTAAGCCTATACCCCCTTGTCTAGGATCTCTTAGTCTCAACATAAAACCATACCCTTTCCCCTAAGGAGGTTCTCAAGAATTATAAATTCAAGAGGTAAAAACCTCTTTCCTTTTCTTTTAATTTCGTTCTGATTTATTTTATTTTAATGTTCTATTTTTGCCTCCCCTTATACAAGGTTAATTATAACTCCATTATATTATATATAAATTAATTTAATTATGTTAAAGGAATAATACATCATCATTTATTTCCCATCCCTTTTTTTCAAAAAATGAAAACATCATCCATTAAGTGTTAATTTATCACATTTGGGGACGATGAGTATTAAATTTTCATTTATCACCTTCAAGTATGATCATAAAACCATTTATATGGTTAAAAATTATAATAATATATGTATAAAAACATATTTAAAATTCTTTAACCAATATATATACATAATATTAAATAATATAACAAAACAAGTTCGTGTTGATCGAGAAACAAAAAAATTAATCTAAATGATTGTCATTAAGGTTTTATCTATTGATTCATCCTCATACCATACAAAAAAAATGAAATATAAGAAAAAATAAAATTATGGAAGTTCATTAATTACATATGATTTTATTTTGAAACAACTATTCACATTCTATGTGATCTTTCATACACATATAGAATTGAACCGATCATGAAAACCAAGGAAATAAACACTCCCAAACTATGAAATTGCACATTATAACTCATAAAAAAAGCCATAAATTAATTTAATAAAATTATAATAAGTTAAATAAATGTACAAAATATTCTTAATTAATTAATTAATGGATTTAATTTTATTATTCATGAAATTAATTTCAAGTGCAGAACACTTTCAAACACAAGGTAAGTGATTTTTTGCAAACATCAATTGTTTCCTTCGGGTTACATTTTCTCTCTCTTTACCCCAACATAACAATTTTTTATTTTTATATAATAATTATATATTCTAATTATATGATCCTACATCATGTATCTATATCATTTCTTCCTTATTTTTTTTTGTGATATACATGTTTTAAAATGGTTCCCTTATCAACTCTTCCGGATAAGAAAGACCGATTAAAGGGAACATCCAAATTTCTTACCCATTTTTAAGTGCACTCCATAATCTATATAAATCCATCATTATTATTCTAAATTTACTCATTTTATCATAAAAAATATATATTGGTACATTTTGGTTTTTATACAAACAATTATTACTTTTCTATTTTAAAAGAATCATTAAAATTTTTCCATAAACCGCACTAAAGTGGATCATTTCAAAAGTTTCTTAAGGATGATTTCTAGTAGAGGAATTTAAGTGATATTATTGATAATTATTTTTAATTTATTATGTGATTGGAAGACAAAGTGAATGATCATGTTTAATCCCTTAATTCTAGTAAAGAAGAAGCAATCAAGATGATGGGGAGGTTATTAAAGGTGAATCTAAATGAAGAGAAGTACTCCTAAATCAACAAGTAGGACTTGATTTCAGTTGGGGGATTAAATAATGGGAAGATAATCATTGATTATTATATATTCTCTAGTGAAAATCTGGAATTTTGGTTCAAGTTTCTTCTATTAGATGAACCAAACACTCAGGTACACAATATCTCCTGGAAAATTTTTAGGGAGATTGAATTTGGAAGGATTAAACTGTACTTTAATGGTTTTTTCATTTCTTTTTTGGCCTGAACTCCTAGTTTTTCACTTTTTCCTTAACAATTTTCAAATAATAAATAGTTAATTTTCAGTCCAAAGTTTCTTAAAAACACTTTTTACCGATTTTCACTTCATTTTGACATAAAATATCATGATCTATTATAATTTTCCATTATAAATGTCCATATATGATTTACATATATTCTTTCATGGACAACATTGTGATATTCCCTTTGTATATTCCTTTTGACATGATTATGATATGCAATTCTTCCCATTGTTAACTTTTTTTGATTCTTTATCCGGGGCGTCCATCCATATGTCGAGGACGCACTGTTTGTTTCCCCACATTTCTGATTTCTAAAGGCGGGCGACATCTGTCTCTTATTTAAGGATGTTTTCTCCTTGATTGAAAAGGATGATGGGATGTCAGTTCTTCCTTCCAAGGATTCCTCCTCGGAACTTGTTACCTAGTTCAGGTCTCCCTTAATGATTAATATGTTGTTCATGAAACTCTTCTTGGTGCCATGTCTTCATGGATACTAGTTAATTACACTACTTCTATAAGAACATTTTGAGGGGTTCGATCAGGGAAGCAACCATCGGTCGGGGGAGTAGTCACGTTGGACATCACTGGAATTTCTGGATGTTGGAACACTAATGAGTTTGTATTTATTCCACTTATGATAGGGCTTATCGAGGACATAGAATCCCGAGGTGTCCCACGCCGAGTGCGGTGAATTATATGCCATGGGAATTCCTATGAGGTTTTCCTCATATTCCCATGTTTAACATAGGGTATGCCATTATTTTAACATCTAGCAGAGATGGATCAGGCTGATTGGAACACTAAATGGAGTGGGTTATATGGGTTCAACCCTTGGAGGGAACACTGATTCTAGGGATAATGTGTGGTTAGTTACCCAGTTGCTACTAGGAGTAGCTATAAATTGGGTGGCATAATCTCAATAGGATGTGGTGTCCCGGGTAAGAATTGGGATAGATAATGTAGAGTTTAATGAAGTGTATGAGGAATGAGATGGAACCACCATGTAGGTGACACTAGTATTGGTCTTGAACCTCATAGAGTCTTCCTACATATCCTTGTGGCTGAGAATCAATGTCCACCTAGTTAAGGATGGGGGCATGGAATTAGGGTGTGTGTAGAGGACAACAAACCAAAGATGATGTTGGGGATTATGCATGGTTAACGGCCCAGGTTGGTCTGACGCTCGAGGGGCAGACCAGTGATGTGGGTCCCAATAGGGGGGACACCAAATTTTACCAATGTTTGGGGTTGAACCTCAGGGAGGATTCCTATTTTCCCTACCTTGGAGGTAGCAATAAAACTCACTTAGTTCATATTAAAATTTCTTACCATCATGTGGGGATGACAACGACTTACTGGTGATTGGGGGTAATGGCTTACCTTTGATTGGGGGCAACGACTTACCATAAATTGGGGGAAAAACTTTCATAAATTTGGGGAAATTACTTACCATTGATTGGGGGAAACGACTTTATGTTGATTGGGGTTGGGCCTTAGGGAGGATTCCAACATGATTGCCTTGGAAAGGATCAAATTCCACATAGTTCGGATGGGTACACTTTAGCATCATGCGGGACAAGAAGGTGTATACATTTTAACATCATGCGGGACGAAGATGAACCAACGTGAAGGGGGTCGAGACAAATAGGTGTTGGGATTGAACCTATGGGAGGATTCCTATGTACCCTTCCTTAGCAAGGATCAAAGTCCACGTAGTTTGGATGGATTCTGTGAACCGACATAAAGGGGTAAAAACCAGTAGGTGTTGGGATTGAACCTCAAGGAAGCTTTTTATGTACCTTGACTTGGAAAGGATAAATTCCTCATAGTTCGGATGGTGTGGTGAACTTATGTGAAGGGGGTCATAACAACTGGGTGATGGGCTTAAACATTAGGGAGGCTTCCTATGTACCTTGCCTTAGAAATGATCAAAGTCCATGTAGTTTGGATGGTTTGGTGAACCAATGTGAAAGGGCGACAGAACAATTGGTTCTTGGGCTTGAACCTCAAGGTGGATTCCTACATACCTTGCCTCGAAAAGGATCAATGTCTATGTAGTTTGGGGAGGGTGTTGGCGAATTGATGTGAAGGAGGTCAGAACCAATGGTTGTTGGGCTTGACCCTCAGGGAGGCATCCTACATACCTCGTTGGGGCAAGGATCAAAGTCTACACAATTTATATGGATTTGGTGAATTGATGTGAAGGGGTAAAAACTAGAAGGTGTTAGTGTTGAACCTCATGGAGGCTTCCTATGTACCTTTCGTTGGTAACGATCAAAGTCTACATATTTCGGATGGTGTGTTGAACTGACGAGAAGGGGTTCAGAACAACTGGGAGTTCGGCTTGAAACTCAGGGAAGCTTCCTATTTACACTACCATGGCAAGGATCAAATCCCATGTAGTTCGGGGTGGGTTTTGGTGAACTGATGTAAAGTTGGTCGGAACCAATGGTTGTTGGACTTGAACCTTAAGGAGGCATCCTACGTACCTCGTCAGGGAAAGGATCAAAGTCCACACAGGTTGTATGGATTTGGCGAACTGACATGAAGGGGTATGAACCACTAGGTGTTGGGATTGAACCTTAGAGAGGCTTCCTATGTACCTTTCCTTAGAAAGGATGAAATTCCAAGTTTTTCAGATATATTTGGTGTTAACACTCTAAGGAATCCTAGAGAGGATGTCATGGTCTATGCCTACTCTAGGCCCACGTGAGTTATGATCAGTGTGAGAAACAAGAGAAAACAAAAACCTGATGATCACATCATGAATGATACATCTGTAGGAAGAGGAATGGGTCTTACATGTGGTTAGCAGCTCAAAGAGGAAAAAGGGGATTATGCATGGTTAGTATCCCAAGGAGAAGTAGATTAGGATTTACTCCTGGATGGAGGCTCGGTGGCGACAAAGCCCAGAGAGAGAGGGATGGGATAATGAAGGTTTTGAGGCCCATATCTCCTCTGGTCTTTGGCACAAAAGAGAGGGGGGAAAGTAGAGATGTTTCCTCCCACAAGAAAGGCTAGGGGATTACACCAATATGGTTTCCCTTCCTCACAGATAGACGCCACTCCAACAAAGATGATCTCATTCCATGTGAGGAATATTTCACTCTCGTGGAAACCAGTGGGTGTAGAGAATGTCCATGATGGGGAACCCCACGTATGATGCACAAGGAAAGGCTAAAGTATAACATAATTTTCTAGGGAAGATGGGTCTTGGCAGTTTAACGTCCTGCATCTCGGATGAGGCGGGTTCACTCCACACCCCTAGGACATACATAACTGATACCCACCTACCCACGGGGAAGGGAAGGCATCAACAATGCCGTAGTATGGGGGTGATGTGAAGTGATCCATTGAGGGTCCCACGTTAGCATGTCCATGTGAAAAAACAATATCAATTTGCATGCCTATTAGAAGAAGCATAAGGGTAATCATCACAATGTAAAACACCATCCAAGGGACTTTGAAGTCACTTCGTACGAACATGGAGGGTTGTACTGGAGAAAGGTGTGCTTGATAGGTGTGTTTTTAATAAGAGGGGCTCGAACATGGTTCCTTAGGGTAAGGAAGAAACATGGAGCGTAGAAGGAGGGCCATATTCATCATGAGGGGGTGTGCGCAAGATGGAATGGTTGCGTGCAAATAGGAAATATGGGTGAAAAATAGGCCCGATGCATGGGGGAACTTGCGTGCAAGAGGGATCTTTTTCACAGAAAGGACTTGGGGTAAAAGGAAATGGAATAGAATAAATCCCAATAGAACCCACTTGAAGGAGGACCCTTGGGGGAACTATTTCCCAAGATCCAATACCTTGAGGCCATAGTAGTTTTTGTGTGGTCGAAGAAGATTTGTTTTCCATGCAGCAGAGCGGCGTTTCATCTTTTACAACCGTCCCGAAGGGTTGGGGGATCATTTCAATTTATAACTAAAACCCCCAGAGGTAGAACATATGGGGAGCAGTGCGCAAGGGAGTGTTTTATATCGCATTGGGAATGGAAGGAGTTGTGTGTCGGTGGGTACCTTGGGCGCATGCTCTCCCTTAGTGCTCATGCCTTAACTGATTTTTCGAGCACGTTGATACGCAAGGGTCCCTTTGACATCACATTGGGCATGCAAGGGCTTGTGCACATGAGGAAGTTTTTCACACCTCCCCAAAAACTTACATGCCAGTGCCTTTTGCTGTTTCTGGTGGGTCACTATGGAAGTCTGCCTTTGATGTCGCATTGGGCGTGGAAGGGTTTGCGCATCGGAGGAACTCTTGTGCGCATCCCCTCATTCTTACCGGCACCTGCCTCTCGGGTCACATAATCTTATTGGCACCCTACAAATGCATTTTTTGTCCTTTATTATTCCAATCCTGGATCTATCTGAAATTTGGTGTCAACAAATTCTTCCCCCATAATTAGAGTTGAAGGGGGACCCGAAGGTCAGATTCTTAGGTTGACACCAAAAAGTAGGGAAGCACCCTCGCGGTGCGTTCCAAAATAGTGTTTTCATACGCAACTACTTTCGTACACATGTAATCCACAATCCAAACCTATAAATACATCGTTCCTCCCCCCATAGGTCCCTACCTTGACTTTTTTCTGTATGACATAAAATTTTCTCTCCTATGCAAAAAACCTCCCAATCTGTACGCATGTTTCCGCAGCCGATTTGGTAGTTTGTGCGCATGCCATTCACTTGAGCATTGCATCCCTTTGTTTCACGTCACTCCATTCTAGCAGTATTCTTGTGCACACCCAAGTATTCTGACCACCGTTTTTCAATATTTCTTGAAAGTTCCTTAGGGTTCTTGAATTCCTGATAGAAATGGCTGCCCAACAGACCGATGCTGAGAGGGAGGCCACTACAGCTTCAAAGAGGACTCAGAAGTTCATGAACCCCTGGATTATTCATGCGAGGAGTATTGTGTCTAATAATCAGATGTTTTTTGGCATTCTCATGCAATCTCAAAAATATTATGTCTGGAGAAACAGCCTACCGTTATAGAACTTCGACATTATATAGGAGGTGTTAATGCCTTGCTTCGAAACGGGTACACCACAATCAAGGGTGACCCACGAGGATAGTCTCCCACAATTCATCATTACAGAAAATGGCCATCCATCTTGGGAAATGCATAACATATCCATATATGTCCTGAATCCAATCATTAGGAACGTCGTAGGGAGTGACCGGATCCTCATAGAATCCCAAACTATTTATACAAGCACCATTAGAAGTACTATTGCTGATGAGATGAAGGGTTGGAAGTTGTGGGATTTCAGGTCTGGAGGTAAATTCACCAGAGAATGGGCATGGCATACTGGGTACATAAGACAAGTGAGTAGTTCACACTAGTGTAGAAAAAATTCTTTACAACAGTTATTTTTTATTTTTAACATCGGATGCTGGTTGATGTTATTATAGGAGACGCTATAAACGTAGTTTTTTTACATCGATTATTTTACAACCGACGTAAAAAAACACAAATCCGAAGCGTTTTTCACATCGGTTGACAAAAACTCGATGTGGAAAATGCTTCAGAGTCGTGGTTTATTATGTTAGTTATTTAATAACCGACGTGGTATATATCCTTTCACGTCGGTTATATAATAACCAATGTCATAAAGCACTCCTACGAAGTGTTTATCACGGTGATTATTTTTATAAACGACGTGATAAACCTATCTACCAAATAGTTTACAATGTCGATTATATAATAAATGGCATGAAAACAAATCTCTGACATCAGTTATTTTATAACCAACATAAAAAATATATCAGTTTCCATTTATTACGTTGGTTATGAAATAACCGATGTAAAAACCATTTCCCATGAATTTATTACATCGGTTTCCAAATTACCAATGTTAAAACTAATACCAATGCATTTTTTACGTTGGTTATGAAATAACTAATGTAAAAAATATATTTTTTAAATAAAACCAAACCACTACTATGCCCAACCAAAATACTTGAAACAGACCAAAAGGTTACCAAAAATAGACCAAAATAGACCAGACCCCCCCCCCCCCCACTGGACATCCCCCACCACACCCCTGGACACCCCCAACACCCCTGGACTACCCCCCTGGAAAACCCCCACACCCCTACACAACCCCCACCCTCCTCAACACCCATACACCCCTGGACTATCCCACCACCCCTAGACATCCCCCACACCCCTGGACAACCCCCACCCTCCTGTATACCCCCACCCCCTGGACAACACTCCCACACCCCTAGACAACCCTCCAACACCCCTAAAATAGAGAAAAAAGTTACCAAAAAACAGACCAAAATAGACCAGAACCCCCCCTCCCACCCCATTGGATAGCCCCCACCACACCCCTGGACACCTCCACACCCCTGAACTACCCCCCACCCCTCGACATCCCCCCCACCCCAGGACGACCCCCACCCTCCTAGACCCCCCACCCCTGGACTGCCCCCACCCCCTAGACAGTCCCCCACACCCCTGGAAAACCCCCACCCTTCTAGACACCCCCACACCCCAGGAATGCCCCATCCCCTAGATAGCCACCCACACCCCTAGACAACCCCCACACTCTTGTATACTCCCACCCCCTGGATAGCCCTCACAAACCCCTGGATAGCCCCCCACACCCCTGGAACAGACCAACAAGTTACAAAAAACTGACCAAAGCAGACTAGAACCCCCCCCCCCTCACCCCACTGGACAACTGCCACCACACCCCTAGACCCCCCCCACACCCCGGGACTGGCCCCCCCACCCACCCCCTGGATATCCCCCACACCCCTGGACAACCCTCCACCCTCTTGGACACCCTCCCACACCCCTGGACTACCCCCCACACCCGGGATAGCCCCACACACCCCTGGACTACCCCCACCCTCCTGGACACCCCTACCCCCTGGACAACACTCCCACACCCCTGGACAACCCTCCCATACCCCTAGAAACCACCACCCTCCTAGACACCCCCACCCCACTAGACATGACTTCCCTAGACAGTCCTCCCACACCCCTAGAACCCCCCACTGGACTACCCCCCACACCCCTGGACACCCCCCACTCGCCTGAGCATCCCTCCCACCCTCCTGGACACCCTCCCACCCCACTGGACAACCCCCACCAGACCCCTAAACACCGCCAACCTCACTGGACACCCCAAGACCAAAAACAGACCAAATTCCAACCGAAACCAGACCAGAACCCCCCCACCCCAGTGGACATCCCCCAACCCACCCCTGGACATCCCCTGGATAGCTGGTGTTGGGATTGAAGGCACCTCCATCCCTCGGGGGGATGAACGCTGCTGGAAGGTACTCATCACTCCCACATGCGAAGATTGAGATCCCAAAATGTTTCACCAATGCTTTCTTCCCCTTTAAACATCATTCATTCTATCACTTTTATGCCAGTATAACCAGGGGAAAACACTATCACACATGATAGTGTTTCCCCTGGTTATAATGGCATCAAAGTGATAGAATGAATGATGTTTATAGGGGAAGAAAGCATTGGTGAAACATTTTTAGAGCTCAAGCTTCGCATGTGCGAGTGATGAGTACCTTATAGCAGTGTTCAGCCCCCCCGATGGATGGAAGAGCCTCCTCTACCACCCCCCTGGGATACGCCCCATCCCTATGAACACATTGGACACCCCCACCCCACTGGACAACCCTCCCACACCCCTAGAAACCCCCTCACCCCATAGGACACCCCCACACCCCTGGACACCCCCTGGACAGCCCCCACTCCCCGGGACAGCCCTCCCACCCTCCTGGAAACGCTCCCACCCCCTTGAATACCCCCACTCTCATGGAAACCCAGGACACCCCCCACCCCACCAGACAACCCTCCCACACCCCTGGATACCCCCACCCCACTGGACACCCCCCACACCCTTGGAACCCCTCCCCCCAAACAAGAATCCATACCAGAAAAACCATCATAAGTAGACCAAAAAAAGAAGTAGATCAAAATTAAACATTCACATATATAACATTTAAAAATTACAATGTCAACTTAAGAAAAACTAAATCCAACCTAAACTACTACCAAATACACAATTACAATGAAAATATTTAAAATTACATTTTACATTACAAACAACTAAAATTCAATCAAACCTGTAAAATAATTTGACCATTCCACTTGAAAGTGTTTGACGTCTTGAGCAATATAGGTTTCAGGGTAATCAAATAGATACAAATTAAAAGGATAATAGTTAATGTGTATAATGAATAAATCAAATAAAATATTATGGAAAAGTTTAAAAGGAAATCTTACCAGGTCAAAGTTCACAACTGTTCCAGTTGTTATTATTTCATACATAAATCGTAACATATAATATTCGCATTCGATGATGCCTTGTTGTTCATGAAAATTATCTTTGAATGAGTGTAAAGTAAATACATTACTTTTATGTAATAAATGAAAAAGTACAAATTATAAATGGATATTTACCTTTACATTTACAAATTTGATCTTCATACTCCTTTTTTGTGTGTTTTTTCAAAAGTAGACCCATCACCTATTAAAAAATAATACAAATGGGATAAATTTAAAATTCATTAAAATATATAAAACTATTGAGAAATTGAAACTTACTTTTCCAACATTTTCTTAAAACTTTCCCACACATCACCATGGATAGAGCATATCCAATAAAGTGTTTTCTTCCTTGGGAAAAAAACCCCGAACATCCAATGATCACTAATAAAAGAAAATTTAAGGTTAGTGGTTTTTTATGTTAAAAGATAGTCAAATCTTTGAAAGAGCTGTGTTTCATACCTCTCACAAAGAGGTTTCATACAACATTGTGTGACTATATTCTGTTCAAGTCTTTTAGTAATATAAAGAATTCATTTTTTTTCATCCAATACACATTCTTTAGGGGAAGTCAAATGTGGGTCCATGAATCCATATACATCTGTCTGCTCATTCTTCAAACAAATGTTATAAAGATACCTAATAAAAAACAGACATAAGTATACATTTTTAATAAATATAACACATGGTAAAGGTGTTAATAATTACATGGAAATTTTTTTCACCAAGTTGATGCACAACTTATCTCCAGTAACAAGCTCCATGATATCAGTTTTCACAATCCCCACAGTTACTGAACGTCCACAAACATGATCTTACATTGGAAACTCATAATGATACACTAAAAAATTTGAATATCTTGAAAATCTATCAAGATTAATAGAATCTGTATCTGATGTCATATCCATTTGTTTTTGTTATTGTATATATAGTATTTCTTTACCTTTGAAGTATTCCTGTAAAAATAAATAGAAAAATATATTAGTTTTCAAATGATAAAACAAATTTAATAAAAGAAATAAAATAGAAGATATAACACATATACCTCTATAGTAATGAGTTGAAGAATTCTGGATGGAAAAATTAAAAAATGGCCGATACTATGTCTAACTGTCGTCACCTCATCGATGGGTAATGGTACTCAAGCTGATCTATCGATAATATCTTGTACAGTGACCCTATGATTCTCTACATCTAATTGTTGATGATGAATTTTATCTCCTATACAATATACCAACCCATATGCAACTATATTATATTGAGGATCATCAATATACAACTCGTAATAAGTAGGAAGCTATAGCGGAGGAGTAGGATAAAAAATGGGGTCTGGAGGCTGAGGTGGGGGAGTGGGAGCTACTGGAGGTTGTGGAGGATAAATAATGGGGTCTGTAGGGGGAGGTGGAGGAGTGGGAGATGCATTCTGAAATTGTCTTTGCATGTCTGCAAACATAGACTATACTGACTCTCGAATCTTTTCCCCCATCGTCGCATTAATATTATGAACTTCAACCTCAAAGGATTCTATTTTTTTTTATAAACACCATCAACATATGAAGTTGAAGAGTGTGGAAAAAAATTTCTTACCGATCCACCTACTGGATATCCTCGTACACGACCAGGATGTTTGGGCTTTCCCAAAGCTGCAGATAAAATATCTTGCCTCCGAGTAACTGTAAATACCCCCTATGAGATCGACTCTTTAAGAGAATTCAGTATTAATTAATTGAACATTTCTGCAATGGTTGAAATTATATAAAGAAAATAGTTAAATTAAATAAATAAAATAGATATCTTACAATCCTCTCAGCTACAATTCTCAAATCTTATGAAAGATATTGCCCTTTTTTCCCATTCGAGCTCTCTTCCATTTTTCATATCTAGATGGAGGAAATGGAGGTGCCACCTCTCCAGAGCATAAAGACTCAGCTCTTAGTTTTTGTAATTTTTCCTCCATTTGTTCTTCTAATAATGTATACCATCCCCGAGATAAAATATGATGGTATGAATTTTTAGATTGGATATCCTGATGATATTTCCTTGTTTCCTATAAATTAAGAATAAGAAATTATTAACAAAACATTAATAAGACCATTTATATAAGAAAGAATATAAAAGTTTACATTTCCCTTACAAAAAATGAATATTTTCTTCTAATTTCAACAAAATATCTCCATGTGTATTCATCTATGAAAGGATATATACAACATTGATTGTCATGAATCCAATGACCAAAAATGAAATCAGATGAGAGGGTTGATTTGAAATCCCTCCATATCTTGGCAGCCATCGATAAGCATTTCTTCCTAACTCCTCCAGTTTTAGGAATATCAAATTTCATCTGATAAAGAAGAGTTTAAACATATTATATATACTAGAAACATTTAAATAATAGGCAAACAATAGAAAAAGATATTACCAAAATCATCTCTCAAAACTGAGAGATTATCTCTTTGTCCACACTTCTCCAGTCATCATACAAAATGATTACAATTCTCTTACCTTGATTTGATACAAAACTCTTAAAATATTTTGCATTTGGACCTCTAGGAATATCATCCTCATCAAAATCAATTAGTATCCTATGATCCTACATATAGGAAAGTGATAATTTTGGTAAATGTGTGCACCCACATTTACCAACTCTTGAACTCTTTGTCGTAATGGGAGAAATTGAGGAAGATTGGGGAACATCAAGAGGAGCATGTGAATGCTCCTCCCCAGAGGTATGACCAATATGATCATATATAGAATCATGTGGTTGATCAATTGAATGATTTTTCATTATCCTTAAAATCAAAAAAACAAACATTAGTTCACAAATATACAAATTCAAATATTATAATACTAATGTAAATAGAAAATAGAAAATTGTACTAAGTTACATAATAGTAAACATGATTAATATGTTAAGCATGTTAAACAATGGTAAAGATGGTAAAGATGGTAAACATGGTAAAACTATTAAACATGGTAAACATGGTAAATTAATTGTCACTGAACAAAAATATTAGATATATAATTTATGTAATGGTAAACATGATAAATTAAACAAAACAAAATTAAAACAAACAAAAACTTATACTTATTTTTTTTAATATATGTTTTAATAATGAAAAAACGTACAATATCTAACATTTTATGAAAATAATAAATGTAAATAAGAAATAAAAAAATGTTACCTACAATTTTAGGAATGTACAAATTGATTGTTTTCCCAAATTCCTTCATCGTGATCATTCCATATGGAAAAAACCATGTCTTCAACATGCTCATCATTATGTTCTGTTAATCTTTCCATGGAAGTAGGGATCTCACAGAAATCATCATCTTCATCAATTTCATACTCACCAACATATTATTTTTCCCTTGTAAAACAAGAGCCCACTGCATTTCTGATTGATCTACAACATAGAAAATTTGTTTTGCATGTGATGCCCTTAGTAAATAATCAGTTGTGTCTTCCAATCAATTCATATTAACAACTGTTAGTCCAAATTCATCGTGTCTGACACTGTTATTACCGATAAACCATTTACAGTTAAAAAAAGGAACTTTAATTTTAAAGCAATCAACCTCCCATATGTCTTAAATCACTCCATAATATGCCCTTTATGTAGAAATTGGGTTTTTATCTTTAGCACTCAAAAAATGGATTGCTTCTGTAAACACCAATACACCACTATTTTGAACTGCACTTCTATTGTCATGAGCTTTTGTATGAAATGTATAGCCATTAATTTCATAATCAGACCATGTTATCACATTTAAACATGGACCACCCACTGCCCATTTTAATGTCTCTGATACATCTGATCTCCCAAGCAATTTCTTTTTAAATCATGACAAAAATGTTTTGTTGTGCCCTTTCAAAATCCACATTTCTTTCTTCTTTAGATTACATTGTTTCAACTCATTAATATTCATTGTGATATACAGTTGAGCATCAACTATGTTATTCAAGATGTATGATTCTAACTTCTTCACCTACTCAGCTGACAACGATTTGAATTTCAAGCCATGAATCCCATTTCCCTCATTATTAACTCATTCATGGTGAGATGGAGGAAAACCTATGTGTTCTGTGGCATCCAAGTAGCTCGTAAAAAACTCTACAACCTCATTAGAAATATAATTTTCAATAATGGAGGCTTCAGGTAGATATGTGTTCTTAACATACCCCTTAAATATTTTCATATAACTTTCAAAAGGATACATCCAAAAAAGATATACAGGTCCATAAAGATTTATTTCTTGAACTTGATGAAACATTAAATGCACAATTAAATAAAAAAAAGTTGGAGGAAAATACATTTCCAATTGACAAAGTATACAAATTGCATCCTTTTCTAAAATGTTCAAAGCATTCAAATCAATCACCATATTACAAATTGAATTGAAAAAATAACACAACTTCATTATAGTCTTTCTAACATGGATGGGAAATATTCCATGCAATGAAACTGGTAGAAGTTGTTGTATCATGACGTGAAAATCATGAGATTTTATACCTATCAACTTCAAGTCCTTCAATGAGACAAAATGTTTTACATTTTAAGAATAACCTTGAGGCACTTTGATATCATGAAGACACTAAAAAATCTAATTTTCTCCCTCTTGGATAATGTATGACAAGGTGGGGGAAGAAATGTTCGTCTTCCATTAGGAGTAGGAGCTAACTACAAACATATTCTCATTGATAGTAAGTATAATCTTTCATTCAACCCATATTTGGTCTTCCCTTTAATATCTAACAACATTCCAATCAAACTATCATAGATATTCTCCTCCATGTTCATGACTTCAATATTATGTTTAACTTCATGATATATTCAATATGGTAGCTCAAAAAATATTGACCTTTTCTTCCAAATATGTCTATCATTACTAGATTTCTGTGTCTTTCCCAATGTCACATCAAGGTTTTCCACTCTCTCAAAATACAGATCATGGGATAAAGGTTTTGGAGAAATATCAAATTCTTGTGAGCCATTGAATGCCTTTTTTAGTATTCTATAAGATTGATCTATAGGAAAAAAATTTCGATGACCCATGTACACTGTTTTCCTCCCATGATGCAATTAACAATATGAAGTCTATTGTTCACAAATTAGACATGCTTTATTCCCTTTACAACTATATCTAGAAAAATTTCCATATGATGGGAAGTCATTTATAGTGAACATAAGCACTGCATGTAGTTGAAAATATTCCATTTTATAAGAATCATACACCCTAATACCATCCTCCCATAAAAATTTCAAATCATCAATCAATGGTGACAAGAAGACAACAATATCATTGTCGGGTTGCTTTAGACCAGAGATCATTATACTCAAGATGACATAATTTCCCTTCATTAAAACTTCAGGATAGAGGTTGTAAATTACCAATAAAATAGGCCATGAATTATGTCTGTTACTGAGGGTTTGGTATGGATTCATTCCATCTGTGCTCAACCCTAGTCTGATATTTCTAATTTCATTTCCAAATGTAGGATACTGCTCATCAATTTTCTTCCATTATGAACAATCAGCTATATGACGTATTTTTCCATCACATAACCACTAATCAGCATTTCATCTTAACCATTTTGCATCATGTGAATTAGAAAATAAACGTTTGAAACGATGAATTATAGGAAGATACCAAAATACCTTTGAAGCGATCTTTGTAATCTCTACATCAGCCTGCGATTTTTCTTTCAACTTATACTGTGATGTCCCACATTTAGGACAATCTGATAGAAATTCATATTCCTTCCTATATATCATACAGTCATTCATACAGACATGTATTTTGTTGTATCCCAATCCCATCGGGCATAATATTTTCTTGTACTTATAATGTCAATCTGGAAGAACGTTATCTTTTGTAAAAATGACTTTCATCAATTGTAGAAGCTCTGTATAAATTCTATCACTCCATCCATGTTTCTACTTCAGGTTAATCAATCTTAACACCACTGACAAAACAATAAAATCTATACAACTAGGATACAATGGTTTTTCAGCATCATCATATAGACGCGCAACAATTGGTTCTATCTCAATTTGTTCTACTACAATATCATGAATCATTTCTTCAATTCCATCGTAGTTACCATCTTGCAAATCATCATCATCAGTGACATTCCGTCCAGTTTATCCATGCCAAATCCAAGGGATGTAACTCAGATGAAAACCATGACAAATCAGATGATATTTTATCTCTCTACTTTTCAACTTCTTCATATTCAAACATTTCAAGCATAGATAGAAAAAAATGTCACTACTTGGAACATTTTGTTTAGAAAATTCCAAAAAGGCATTAACGCCTTCCTCATATTCATTTTTCATTCAATGTGTCATAATCCAACTTCGACTCATTATTACCTATACAAAATATAAAAAAGTATAAAACTTTTTAAGATAAGACAAATATATGTTTATATGAAAAAAATCATAATTTGAATGTAATTTTTTTTTGAAATATAAAACAAATCTATGCATCTTTAAATAAATATGCTTGAATATGATTTTAAGAAGAAAATATAGTTAGATATAATAGTTTTAACTTCATATTGGATCCTTTCTTCTTAAGGTTCACAAAGAATACATCCTGGTGCAACTAGATACCAAATTCACCCTTCTGTAAAAAAGAAATATGAAGTATAAATATAAAAATATCTATACATTCACCACAGAAAATTACATAGATCCTAACGATTTTAAACCTCTAAATAGCCCCCCACCCCTTGGACACCACCTACACCCCCTGGACATCACCCCCATTCCCTTGGACACCAACCCCACCCCTGGACACCCCACCCCCTTAGACAACACCCCCACCCCCTTGGACACCCTCTGGACACCACCACCCCCTTGGAAAGCCCCCCCACCCCTCTAGACAGCCCCCATCCCCACCCCCAGAACTGCCCCACCCCTCTAGACACCCCCACCCCTCCTGGAAACCACCCCCACCCTACCCCCTTGGACACCCCCTGGACACCCCTCAACCCCCTGGACACCCCCACCCCCTTGGACACCCCCTAGACACCACCACCCCCTTGGACAACCCCCACCCCTCTGTACATCTCCCACCCCTTGGACAACCCCAACCCCTCTAGACCACCCCACCACCTTGGACACCCCCACCCCTCCAAATAACACTAGAACACATCGATTACTATTAAACCATCAATTTAAAAATGAAAAAACATCACTAATAATAGAAGGAATGAAGGAGAAGAAGTAGTGGATAAAGAAGAAATAAAGAAATAAAGAAGAAAGGAAGAAGAACATGGAATAAGTAACTCATTTAAGAAAATTGCATGGAATCCAAGAAAACCATGGGGCCTCCAATTATTGATAGAAAATTGGAGAAAATGAAGTAAACCTGAGAATCCAATCAAATTTAAAATAAAAACTTAGATGGAGAAAATCACAGTGTAAAGCCTATCATCCCAGCAAAATGGGGTCAGGATAACTGTGCATCATTGAACACCATGACATGGTCTCCCACATAACCCATAATTTTCTCATAGTCAATGACTGGTCAAAATATATATAACCAAATAAAATCATATTGCAACACCCCTCATCTTTTCACAATGCTTGAATCCCTAAAAATCATAGTGGAAACCTCAAACATAGATTGTACCGACCCCCTTGGACACCACCCCCACCTCCTTGGACACAACCCCCACCCCCTTAAACAACAATAATAAATTATAGCCTGAAATCAATGAAACAATACAATCATCATGTCATAATCTCACAAACCACGATGCAATAGTCAATCCCAACTGAAACTTATCCCCCACCCCGTTGGACACCCCCTATACACCACCACCCCCTTGGACAACCCCCTCTGGACAGCCCCCACCCCCTGGATAGCCCCCCACCCCTCCAGACAGCCCCCACCCCCTTGGACACCCCCACCCCTCCTGGAAACCAACCCCACCTCCTACCCCCTTGGACACCCCCCTGAACACCCCCTACCCTCTAACCCCCCAGAACCCCCCCCCCCCAAACACTCTGGATAATCCCCCACCCCCTTGGACAGCCCCCACCCACCCCCTTGGACAGCCCCACACCCCCTTTAACACCCCCACCCCCTTGGACCCCCCCAAACACCCCTGGACTACCCCCAACCTCCATGGACACCCCCAACCCTCTAGATAACCCCCCGAGCCCTCTAGACAGCCCCCACCCCCCTTGGAAATCCCCCGCACCCCTCTAGAAACCACCACCACCACTTTAACATCCCCCACACCCCCTTGGACACCCAACCCCCTTAAACAACCCATTCACCTCCCTAGACACCACCCCCCACCCCCTTTGACACCCCTGGACACCCCCACCCCACTGTACACCCCACCAACCCCCTGGACACCCCCACCCACTTGCACAGCCCCACCCCCTTGGAAACCCCCTGTACACGCACACACCCATGATAGAGCACAGAAAAATCATAAAATTGCATGATATCACTTCCATAGTTTTATTTTACCAGAAAAGAATTTAGAATGGTATAGATGAACACTGTGAAACTTACCATGATAGCAAGAACAAGGAAAAATAACATCTCAAAAAATTAGTTTAGGGAATTACGGAAAATAAAAACTGAAAAGGAGTCGTGTGAGGCTTACTTGACTATTGTGAGTCAACTTGATAGATATGATAATAATAAATATGAAGAATGATGTTGGAAAAACGAGGCTAGAGGGCATGAATTAGACCAATCTTTTCTAGGTTTTATGCGTGAGAGAGAAGAGTCGTAGGTCGCCTGATCGAAGAAAACAGAATGACTGAATACAGGGTGCGATAAATCATTTAAAAGATTTATCACGTCGGTTATTTAATAATCGACACGGTAAACTGTTTTTTTAATGTTTATAATATCTGTTATTAAATAACCAACGTATAAAATAATTTATAATTTCGTTTATAAAAAAACCGACGTGATATATGTTACTTTATATTGAAGTGATAAATTGATGAGATTGGCTTTATCATGTCGGTTTTTTTATAACCGATGTGGTAAAGAGCTGAGCTTTCCTTTATCACATTGGTTATTTTATAACCAACATGATAAAGCCCCGACCTTTCCTTTATCATGTCGGTTATTTTATAACCGACGTTATAAAGCGCACCAGATTCGATTTACATGTCAGTTATACAATAACCGACGTAAAAAATATAATCTCCGTATATTTTATGTTGGTTATAAAATAACAGATGTCAAATATGGATCCTGATCGATATATCACACCGGTTATAAAATAACTGACATGATATATTGATCATTAATGCTTTTCACGTCGTTTATATATAACCGATGTGAAAAATGATGACGTGTTAAACGTTTTTTCCACTAGTGTCAGGCTAGTGTTGCGATCTATCAGGCTCTTCAATTTTTTTTTGATGTCCAAATTTCACTTTTACTAGCAGCATGACCTAGTACCAGAATTGTTTAGTTGTTGGTCTCCCGACACCAACACCTTCCACCTCCACCATGTGGAGGTAAGCATAAATCTAGGGGAAGTCCAATGCATTGGGGGAATTCTCTTAGAGGGGTACCAGTACGATGAGTTCCTCCCAACAAGGAATGTCTGGGGGGATAAGACGTGCACCTCCATCCTATCATGGCATCTTCTAGAGCTGGCTAAAGAGTAGATGAACAGAAAATATGTTCTGAATGACATAACTTCTCCAAGATGGTTTAGTCTTTTCATGATGTAGGAAATGTCTATAAAGATTCCAAGTCGAGGGAAGAAATTCCTGAACACATCTCAAATGGGAAAATTGGGATCATACTGGATGATCTTGGAGGTAGGAGAGTACCGATCATAGGGGCTTTGGCATAAATGAAAGTTGAGACCCAAATGTACGATATGTCAGGTTTCTTTCTGCATTCTTGAGCAGGTTGTTGTTTCCAGTGAGGGATATGAGGATGCGGGTTTTCCCATGAACATTAGTGATCACCAAGATCATGGTGGCAGAGAACATTGTTAACCTGGGGGTTCCTGTATTATCCAGGCTATGTAGCATTCTTGGGCGCATCTCAAGGGGAAGTACACCCAAAATAATATAAGGGCCATTCCAGATCCTTCACCACCTTGTTGTAGCCCACTACATGGGGTATGAATTTCTGAATGCTATTCTCCCTCTAGGTGATGGTATGCAGTCATCACTTTGGAAAATTACTGGAATTCTCCCACAAATGCTCAGAGAAGAAGGGATAAAGCTCAAGATTGGAAGCAATATACATTTTGAATTTCACCCGTTCCAGACTCCAGTTGGTCAAATGGTAGATAATGGGCATGGACCCTTGGAATAGTGGGAGTATCTACAAAGCATTAGGGGTAGTGTTTTGGTATCCTGAATTGATGGAAAAATCCTTTGCAAACAGTATTTTCTGACCAGGTTTTCTAGGTAGTTAGGGTGATTGTAGCGAATGACAAAGAATGTTTATACAAAGGTTTAAGAAGAGGGAAATTATTTCATCCTTCACTAACTATGGATTATGTTAATGACTGAAGGCCTAGGTGAATTCATCAATCTCCCTCCCATCGATGTTAGTGTAGTCCTGTCAACAGAGTATGTCGAACACTGGACAAAAACGTATCTCGAGGCGATTCTTCATAAATGCAACTGAAAAATCATGGAGGCTACTGTGGAGCCCAAAGATTAGGGAGGTAGATGAAGTGACACGTGAGTGGTGAGAAAAATAATGGGCCATGTGGCTAGCATGGAATAGGCTAGCACTTCATTGACACGAGCATCATAATCCTAGAACGTGCCTTCACTTTCCTAGGAGTTGTTCTACAGGCAACCTTGTGGGACAACTAGATAACTTCTGGGGAAGCATCTCCGGAACATCCTAAATCCAACCACCTATGCAATCTTCCTATCTCTCTTATCTTCCTAGAGAACGTTGCAGTAATCTATGTCCACCGAAGAGCTGTGGTAGAGGATGATGCATACTGGGCTTGACCTACTAGACATAGGGTGTATCCAGGTGGTGGATAGAGTAAATTTTTGTCATCGTCAGTCATACTTGAAAACCATGGATATGTACACATGCTAGCAGAGGAAATTTGAATAGTCAAACCTCCTAGTGAAAGTGATTCTTGGTCAGGAACACGACCTAGAAAATCTTCCATATGAAGAAGAGGATACAGAGGAAGAAGAAGAGGGAGGGGAAGGATATGAAGAAGATGAAGAAGAAGAAGATGAATAAGATGAAGAGGAGGAAGTGGTTGAAGGAATCAGTGATGAAGGACCTTTAGGAACAAATGTTTTCCAGTGAATCCCATGTGATAGTGGCGAGGTAGTAGGATCTGACACAGAACTAACCGAGCATCTCAAGGAGAGTTTAACCCTTATATCCATTGGCCTTTATCTTCTCATGATCTTAACTTATCAACCAAACTTAATCATGTTTAGGAATATATGGAAAATTACGTCCTAGAAGACTTCCCCACAGGGGGTGGAGACAGTCTCATGGAGGCAAGAGGACCTCCTTAGGAACCATTCCTCATAACTGAGCAAGTAGAGAACTGGCTATGGTTTGGGTAGGAGGTTATGAGCCAGAAGAAGGGGGTGAAATGGTGAGCTCTATGTTCCCCGTTTCTCCTACCATGACACATCCATTGGATGCTAAAACACTTGGATATTGTATTTATTTATTCTTGTGGACTATAAAATTGTATCAGGAAGCTCAGCTGACTAAGATATCAATTCCCATTGAAGTAATTGTAAGTTTGGAGGCTCAACAAGCCATTGACTTGGGGGAATCTGCAGGAGCCATGCCATGGATTACACTAGGTCTTATAGAGCCAACCATTCAAGCTGACCCTTCCATAGTGCTCACAGAGCCGAGGGCTATAGTCATGGGTTATAATGCTACCAGGGTGGAGTTCCAGGACATCGAGGGTGAAGCTGCTAAAGAAGAAAGAATTATAGTAGGGGACCCTACTACTGAAATCCTGGTTTCCTTTTCAGAGTATAGACCTGCAGACCCTAAGAAGATGGATGAATCTGACCCAAACATGGTTGAGGAAAGCAACATGATGTTCCGAAAGGTGTGGAAGTGCATAAAACGTTTTCTCAATCAGTCATAGGCATAATGGATAATCCAGATATAATATCCTCACGCCTGGGTACACTTTCTCCGCATTGGGGGGGGGGGTGGACACTCATCGTCTTCATATAATGATCCACAATTACATGGTTGAAAAAATATGGGAGAACATACAACGCTCTAACATTACCTGGTTCCAAAAGTAGTCACTGAGTACAAAAGAATTCCTTAGATATAATCCAGAATCTGACACCTCGAAGAGAAAGAAAACGAAAGGAGGTCATTCATCGCAACCCGCTCTGACCTCATTGAATAGTTGAGGGCCCAACTAGTGGATTCCCAAGGGTAGGTAGTGTAGGTGGGTCACCAAATGACTGAGCTCTAGGCTGAACAAGTGTGAGCATAGGCTAGGGCTAATGAGTTGGGCTCTGTAGCCGCTGACTAAGAGAAGGATCTCAGGGAGTGGGAAGCAATACTGGAGGCCACAAGCTAGAATGTGGAAACACTGGAGTAGTCCATCAAAGATGCTGATCACTATGGTCTATGTTTTTTCAAAACTCATAAACCTATCTCTTTTTGGTTTCTTCTTATTTTGAACTATGTGCATGGATGGACTACTTTCTTGTTCATTTTAATGCATTCCGACCACAATCATGAAATAATTACCAATCCATCCCTAATCTTATGTGGGTTGTGTCTGATGTGAGAAATAAGGGATGGTTGCATCATTAATTAATTTGAATGTGGTAATGCCAACCAAACTTCAATAATTCAAGGTATAAATGACCCATATATGCATTCAAGAAGAAAGGGGAAGGCCTGACCAGAGAATGAAACTCTCAGAATAGTCAAATTATCACTTCCCCAATGTACTCTAGTGCACAATCGGGCTAACTCTTGGGGCGTTAGAATCAATCCAAACATAGGGGAGTGGAAAGTGTTAATCAGGATACCCAAAATTCAGAACTTTGTGGTGGGGGGAATGGTAATAAAGGATAAAAAATGATCGTGTTTGAAACACAGTACCACTATTACATTATCCTGAAATGGGGGTAACAAATGAAGGGCCGACTACTGACCTTGTTTGAAACACAGGGCCTCACTCAAAATTTTATCCATTGGTATTCTAGAATGTTATCCGGAGATAGTAGGTGATCCATAGGACAAGCATATGTACTATTAGGGGGTTCCTTTAGATGTGAAAGAGGATGCGGGTCCAAATAAAGTACATGAAACACATGGTGGGTGGAGTGAAGGGTTGTTATAATAGAGTCTAACACTCTTGAAATTATTCCACCATGATGAAAACACATTAGGTGAGTGCATCAGTCTGACCAGGGATCATCCCTATTTCTAAATAGGAACTCTCTAGTGAGGATAAATAATTCCTTGTAGTTTAACATCATATGGATGCAAACAATGAATGGAATTGTTTAACGTCACATGCCCTGGATGTTGCACATAGCCTTGAGGTCATACTGCTTGGACTGAGGTTGGGGCCAAGGGGCTATAAGAACTAATGACTCTGGGGTTGGGTCCGAGGTGAATGGCTTAGACATTGCTATGTGTCCCATGCTGATGAGAATCAAGCCAAATGTGGTTCTTAAAGAACTGTGTGGTCATAGATCAACGCTTGTAGAGGGAATCCTCTCTAGAGAGGACATTGGGGCATCCCATAATTATTACAGGGAATCCTGAACTTGTTCAGGGTAAGGTTGGGGTTTCATGGTTACCCAAAAAGAGAGCGTGCGGTATAGTACATATCCCAACATAGATGAGATCCCTAGAGGCACTCATCACACCACATGTTCCCAAAATAATTCTAGCCAAGGGGACGAAAAAGTGGGGTGTTAGGATTTAAGATTCCTGGGGCTAGACCCGAAGACAATATGTCTAGGTGTTCCTACATGTCCCATGAGGATAGGAATCAAGACACACTTAGTTCTGTGAATTTTGTTTTTACGCCTTATAGAAAGTACATAGAGATATCTTAGATTAAGGTGTTAGAGATCTAACCATAGATCTTAGTTTAAGGTCATTAGAGTTTAGACCAAAGATGGTAAGGAATGAGAGAGACACATGGAGAGGTAATTATGAAACCTGATGTGAATGAGGACTTAAAGTCCATATCACCGTGTGTTCCTTGGGGAGGTCTTAGGTCAACGGACCGAAAATGAAAGTGAGGCTGGGCCCGAGACAAAATGAGGGGGTGTTCATACGTACCCCATGAAAATAGGAATATATCCATACATAGTTCAGTACATGGCATGGTAAGGTAATAGTGCCAGGGATGATAAGTTCATTCGGGTCCGGTCCATGTGCTAAAAGAAGTAGCATTTTATATATCATATTTGTCCTTTAGGATAGATGTGTGTTTTTTTTTGTGAAGCTATAAACCTAGGACAGAAAATATTGGTATCGCTACAGGAATCAAGCCAGATGTTGGAATTGAAAAAGGTATTAGGTATGACCAATACCCAACATGATGTCCCCTTGAGTGAGGTCATCACAATGTAGTTCCATTTTTTATCATGCATCTAGGATGATAATGCCACAATTTTGGGTCATGTGATGAGACAAACCAATGCACTTTAACAACATGGAATAAATATGAAACTATTTGAAGTTATGTGAGACCTAGAGGCATAGTTTAACATCATATTTCTTGGACACATAGAGAAGAAACGATGTTATAGGGGGAATATGCATGTCGTGATAAAGCATATCTAACGTGAATGAGTACCTAGAGTCCATATCACACCACATGAAATTCCTGGGAAGAATCCTTGGGCCGAGGGGCCAGCAAAGGTCAAAAAAATATTGGGCTCGACCTATATATGACATGTATAGGTGTTCTTATGTGTCCCATGAGAATGATAATCAAGCCATACATAGTTCTAAGGGTGTAGTTTAACGTCTTGTAGGATGAGGGGAATGAGAGAATAGCTCCTAGAAGGGAAGTACGTGGTGTAGTTATTGAAAACCCGACATAAATGAGGGTGTAGGTTTTAAGTCACACCACACCATTCTATAGAATTCAGGGCCACAAGGCCAAACAGAAGAGGTAACTAGAAAAACCTGAGCTGGACCTGAAGACGAGATGTTTGGGCTTTCCTACGTATCCCATGAACATGGGAATCAAGATATACATAGTTTTGAGCATTACGGTTCCTATTCCTTACCAAAAGGATGTGGAAAGATATCTTAGTATAAGGCCTTAGAGCTTAGATCATAGAGTATCAAAACTCTTCCAAGAGATCTCAAACCTCAATCTGGTCTCTAATCCCATGTGATCTACACTCGATGTGGGAAACAAGGGCGGAGGAGGTCTTTGAAATGCATGGATTGCGTGAAAGGGGAAATCGGTGTGGAGTCTAGAATGATTCCTTACCATGGTTTTTCCTCTTAACATGCAAATGCGTACTAAGGGATAGTACTATGTGTGTCGAAATTCTACCTGTACATAATGTAGTAGAAATGGAAGTTATTCATGCAACTGACATTTAGGGCTTGGTGGGGGTGGTGTGACAATGGATGATATCTATACACTATGTTCAAAACACATCATCCATGTCGTGTGACCAAAAATGGGAAAAAATGAGCATTGACCACTGATCATATTCGCAATGTGGGAATTGTATCAATTTTTCATTCGAGATCCTCAAGGATGTTGGCCTAAATTTATAGGAGAACCCTTAGGCCTTGAATCTATGTCATTTGGGGGTCCTTTTGGATGTGAAAGATGATGAAAGAAAAAATTAAGGAGAACATGATGCCTGAAAATGGGTGAGATCATGTCTACGTAGAATCCAAAACTCTCAGTCCTGATCCAAAGTGCTCTTGGGCACACTAGTGAACTGCCAAAGTGGGGGGGGGGAGGGGGGTCTACAAAACAGGGTTGGACCCAAAGACCAAATTTCTTGACGGTTCTACGTATCCCATGAGGATGGGAATCAATCCACACATAGTTCGGGAAGATGTTGTTTAGTCTATCATCATGTGGTAAGGATGATGGAGTTCTTAGTTTATGGTCATAGAGCTCAGACTGTAGATGACCAATTTAATGTCATGTGTGTGAGAAAGATGAGCAGAAAAGGGGAAATCATTATGCCTATTATGTGGGAAGACCACAAAATAGCAATAATGATTGAGGATAACTACTGACCATGTTCACAACATAGTATTCATATTATATCTATAGGGATGGGGAAAACAATTGAGCATCGATTGTTGACCATATTCACAACACAAGACTTGTATCAAATTTTCATACAGGATCCTTAGGAAGGTTTCCCAAAATGGTAGGAGAGACCTTGGGCCTAGAATCCATGCCATTCAGGGGTCCTTTTGGATGTGAAAGTTTATGGATACCCTAAATAGAAGGGATAATAAAAGCATGACTATGCTTGTGTAGTTTAACGTCATGCATGAAAATGAAAGAGGTGGAGATCTCTAGGGGAGGGGATGTATGGTGAGGTCATGATGAACCCGACATAAGGGAGGGCCAAAGTCGGTACCATACCATATTTTATAACCTGAGGGGAGATCCTGAAGTTTGAGGCTGGGTCAATAGAAAAAATGTCTGGGTATTCCTACATATCCCATATGGATGGGAATCAAGCCATACATATTTCTTGAAGGAAATGCAGTTTAGAGTCATGCGGTGAGGGCGTGGTATAATAGAAGAATGAGGAGGGGGAACATGGTGTGATCATCGTAATACTAACATGAGTTGGGCCAAAGGAGCCTACATTAAACTATGAGGGATCCTCTAAGAGAATTATACCCTGGAGACATTCAAAGAGGAATCTGGGGCTGGAATCAAGACGAAGCATTTGAGCGTTCCTACATATCCCATGAGGATTGGAATCAAGCCATACATAGTTCTGGAAATAAAGTTTAACATCTTGGAGGATGACATAAAGTTTAATGTCATGCGAGACATAACAGTTCAAGGTCATGTAGGACTGTAATGGAACATCTTCTGCTCACAGTTTAAGGTCATGAAGGAAAGATACTAAATAGTTTTACGTCCTTCAGTTCATAAAAACCTTACATTTTAACATCTTGGGGTATGGACAGAATAGTTTAATGTCATGTGGGACCAGGTTCTGTTTAACATCTTGTAGGATGACATGCAGTTTAATGTCATGTAGGACATAAAAGTTTAAGGCCATGTAGGACCCCAGTTGCTCAGCCAAAGTACCGCTTGAGGAACTTGGCATTGTTTGGAGGAGTTATACGCTCACCATCCATGGTAACCAGAAAGTATGCACCATTAGGATAAATCTTGTGAATGATGTAGGGTCCTTTAAATTTGGGCTCCAATTTTGGTTGTATCCATCCAGGTATCATTGGTGTCCTCAGGGCCAACACCATGTCACCTTGCAAGAAAGAGAAGAGGCAACCTTTCTTTTTGAAAGCTCTAGCTATCATTTTCTGATGCCTTTCCAGATTGTGTAGGGAACGAAGCTTGTTCTCATCGAGGGATTCTAATTTAGCTAGACGGACTTCAGCTACTTCATCTAGTTCTTTTTGAGTGTAGATAGCTATGCGTAATGAATGAAACTGAATCTCGATGGGCAGGATGACTTTTGTTCCGTACACTAGGGACCACGGGGTCATCTGTGTGGAATTGCGGGTTGTCATCCGATAATCCCATAGGGAATTGGGGAGCTTGTCCGGCCAACTATTATTGTTATGGACAACCATTTTATGAAGAATTTTAGAGAGTGTTTTGTTGAATACCTATATTTTCCCATTTTCTTGTGTGTGATAGTGGGATGTGTGGTTAGAATGGATTTGCTACTTGGCATACAATTTCGTCAACTCAACTGCCCGAAATTGGTGCCATTATTGGTGAGGACGACATGAGGGACTCCAAAATGGTATATGATATTGGATCTCACAAAGTAGAAGATAGAATTATCCTTGAACTCCTTGAGTGGAACTGTCTCTTCCCACTTGGAGAAGAAATCTGTAGCAGTCAGGATGAACCTGCACTGGTGAGCTATCACTGGTGGATATTCCCCATGACATCGAGTCCTCTGACTACAAAGGGCCAAGAGTACATGGTTGCGTGGAGAGGATTTGGTGGCCTATGTACAGAGTTGGAATGAATTTGGAATGTATGGAACCAATGAGAAAACTCAATGCAGTCACGGATCATGGAGGGCCAAATATACCCCAGTCTCCAGATCTGGTGTGATAACTTCATCCCGGTTCGATGAGACCCATAGGAACCAGCATGAACCTCCTACATGACTTGAGAAAACTCAACTCCATGAATGCAGTGAAGGAGAACCCCATCAAACCCATTCTTTTATAGGATATTCTCGAGAGAAGGACCACTCTGGAGGGTAAACTTCAATGCGCGACATCTGATTCGCTTGCACTCAGCTCGATCTGCTGGGAGACTACCATACTAGAGGTACTCGACAAAGGAGGTTCTCTAATCGAGAGTCACTTCAATCACTGGCTTTGGGAAACCTAGAGGTTCAATTATGGAGGCTTTGGCGGTAAGTTTTCTTACCCATGACCAGTCATTGTCATCTAAAGTGACAAAAGTGACGACTCTCTAGTGTGACATGTGGATAATCAAATCATCATTTTCAATATCTATATGTGATGTAGCTAGGCTGGCCAAATCTTCAACTTGACCATTCTGGGATTGAGGCTCATGGGTAACTTCTGGCCGAGATGGGAACTGGGCCATCAGCTGGAGGGTGCATTCCAATAGATTCATGAGCTTTGGATTTCTGAGGACAAATTCAATGTTGATCTTATTGATGAATAGTTTGGAGTCCCCTTTCACATAAAAGTATGGAATTTCAATATCAAGGGTCAGCTCAAGGCCAATGATGAGAGCTTGGTACTCCGCCTCATTGTTGGTGGATCCTTGTAATAGCAGGAATGAATATGGAAGAACAACTTGTGCGGGGGTAATGAAGATGATACCTAGGCCTAATCTATTTATTCTAGGGTCATTGGGCCTTCTACCAATGGGGCTTCAGGAAGTGCCAACAAATTGAATTTTCCAACAAGGAATGGATTGGTCTACCAAGAGGATTGCCTCATCGGGAAGATCAAGGTCCAAGAAATGGTCTGGGAGAGATGGTTGGGTGTCATGGAAATCTTCCAATGCTTTCCCCTTAATAGACTTATGCAGGAAAAACCTGATGTTGAATTGTTGGAGGATCACTTACCACTGATCCAGATGGCCTGTCAACATGGGGTGGTTCGTATGTACTTTAGTGGATCTACCCAGGACACCAGTTGTACCTTGTGATGTTGTAGGAACTATCGTTATTTCTGGACTGAAAATACCAGCATAAGGTATATCTTCTCAATAGGGTAGTATCTGGTCTCCGTATCAAAGAGAATGTGACTGAGATAGTAGAGACTGTTATCTATCCACTTATTATTCTTCAGGCGAGAGGGGCGCCGAGAGATCATTCTAGGGTGGTCACATAAAGGACTCGCGACTTTCCGGAAACTAGCTACATCAAGATCGGGGGATTGAGTAGATGCTACTTGATTTCCTCAAAAGTTGTCTAACATTATTCATCCCACTGATAGACAGTGACTTTCATCATTATCTGCGAAAAGGGATTACACTTTCCAATCAAATTCATGATGAATCGGCATATGTAGTCTAGGTGTCCTTGAAAGCCTCAAATCTCCTGAATATTGCTTGAAGGAGAAATCTAATGGATGGACTTGATCTTCTATAGGTCAATATTGATTTCCCTGTATCTGACGACGAATCCAAGAAACTTCTTAGAGGTGACCCCAAAATCACACTTCAATGGGTTCATCTTTAGGTGGTGAGAACATAGTAATCTGAACACTTTATCAAGGTCTTTGAGATGGTCCTGACACTGCCGATATTTGACCACCAGATCATCTACGTAGAATTCCACCAATTTTTCAGGTATTAGATTAAATATGTGATGAATAAATCACTGATAGGTGGAACATACATTCTTTAAAACAAAGGGAGTTTCGTAGTAGCATAATGTACCTTGTGGTGACCTAAAGGTTGTAGAATCTTCATCCTCAGAGGCCATTCAGATATGGTTATACCCGAAATACCGATCTAGGAAAGAGAGGGCCTAGAAACCAGTTGTGGTGTTAATCAATAGTTCTATCACATGGAGGGGAAATGATCCTTCAGGAAGTGGCAGTTGGGATCCCGTAAGTTGGTAGAAAATCTAATCTTTCTGTTCTTTTTCCCGACGAGCACAATTTTTGCTGACCATCTTAGGTAATGGACCTCCATGAAGAAATTCTCTCTGATAAGCTTATCAACTTCAGCTTCAACCATGGAACTATGGGAAGTGTGCATCTTTATGGGAGGTTGCTTAAACCTTCAGTGATTTTCCAGAAGATAGAGGCAGTGGACAGTGACCTGAGGATCTAGTCCTAGAATTTCTTCATAACTCCAGGGTAATACATCACGATGTTGCTTCAAGAATTCCACATACTTCTGTTTCTCCATGACGGGCATAACGACACTGATCAATGTGGTCTTGGGATCTGTCTCCCTATTAAGGATCACCTATACCAATTCATCGATTGTGGTGGAGATGCCCTCTTCAAAGCCACGAGGATCATCCTCTAAATACTCTTCATCACTTATGGAGGAGGTATCCTCGACAGGAGGAGATTCCTTTGAGTCAATAGATCCTGATGTAAAGCTTGTACCAGCCTGAGAAGCAGAAAACACTATGTTGTGGAACTCATGTGCTGCCAAAACCATAGCAATGAAACCTGTCAATCTGATAGTGTTTTCTCTTCGGCCCATGGCTCCATGTTTGATAATATCGAAGAAATAATGGTGTGTTATCTTGAGATAGTTTATCTCATCCTGGTCATATAGGAAAGTGATATGTATCTCCATTTCTATGGGGAAAACATCCTAATACCTTATGGGGTTAGGGGGCTTTGGGATCACCTAAACCTGATTTGTGTAGGAATACGAGGTGATATTCCAGTGTCGTTTAGACTTGGGAATGTGTTCCCCCCTCATTCCAAAAACAAAAAAGAATTGTCCCATATCTGGGGTCTTAGCCTCCAATTGGTGGATTGGAAAGATGTAGGCATCTTCCAGATCTATCCATGGGTCAGTCGCAACTGTAGCATATCCATCCTCATAAGCCTGAATCTGCATGTCCTTGGTCTTGTAATAGTTGACATCTAGATATCAGGCTTCACAAGAGGCAAAGGGATATGTTTCACCTTTGAGTTATCCCACTCGACCATTAAGGGAGTATTTAAGGTACTGGTGATATGATGAAGGGACCCCTGCATGCAGGTGGTCCATGCCCTTCCCATCAACACATTGTAGGCGGTGTCCTAGGATACAACCATGAATTCAGGGTTAGCTACCAGTCCACCAAACTAGGTCTTCACGAAGATATTACCGGCCGGTGTCCATTCCATCTTGTCATAACCTTGAATTTTCAGGTCAAAGGGACTTAGATTAACCTTGGACAAAGCTAGTTTTCAAAGTGTTAGAGTAGAGATTAGGTTGATCCCAGAGCCTGTGTTAACAAGATAGTGACGAACCTCTATGCCATTGATGTGGATGGGGATGTACAATGGGTGGATGTGCCCCTGTATGGGAGAACCATCATCTTATCTAGAGAATGAGATGATTGCATGGCATTCAGCATGCTCGACTACCTCATCATGGAAGGCCTTTGCAACTGCTACCGTTGTCTCAAACTGGAGGGGATTTTTAAAGCTTCAGCGAGGGTTTCATGCATATCCAATGACAGGAGAAGATCCTCAAGGATATGGAGCCTTGTTGGAATAATAGAAAGATGCTTGAGGACATCAAACATTCTTTCCATGTGTGAGATTATTCTTATAGGTGGTCTATCTATGAGAGGAGGTATAGTGGGCCCTGCCATCTAGACCGGCAGTTGACTGGTGTTGGGAATGTCCAACTGCTCACTAGTCGAATATTATGAAGTTACAACCAAATGAGGGCCAGATGGCTGATCACAGAGCAGTTGGGATTGCTCTGCCAGATCCATCAACACAAATGGAGGTGAAGGTGGACCTGATGACACCAGATGAGAAGGATGCGCATGCTAAGATCTATGTTGGGCCTGCTGCATGGTTTCAGTAGCCTATACAGCCTGGCTCGAAGTATTGACCGAGGCACTCTGAAGAACCATATAACCAGGGATCCGTTGAAGCTGGAAATGGCTGGGGACATTGGGAGGGTCCGCCTGGCACTCCTCGTTGTCATGAATCATGTAGGGGTATACCAGATCTACGGTATTAACCAAGGCATACCTTTGACTGTCACTTGAAGAATCCTCCACCACTTGATGGATTCTATGGGGGATCTCCATCCCTAGAGGAATGAAGTTTTCAATAGTATGAAATGATGACGAAATTAGTGGAGGACGTTTTTTACCTTGTGTCGTAGATGCTTGCTCTTATCTGAAGAGGGAGGCTGAGCCGTTGACACAGAGGTACTGTATGTGGGTGAAGCGGTACCTTGTGAAAGTTTAGATTGATTCAGTCATGCATGGATAATACTATGGGAATAGGTGACCTTCTTATGATCCATCCAGTCATCATACTTCTAGGACCCGTGGTTAGAAACTTGATTCCACTCGCCTTCGCTGTCACTACTGTTGTTTGGATTCACAATGACACATGCCACCTATGACAGAGCTGGGCCTAAGTGGACTATGTTGTTATCCACCTAGTCTAAAATACAGTCCTTAAAAACATAGCACTATTTGAGGGTGTTCTCCATGATCTGAAGATAGGGGTAGTAGATGGGGCGATCAGTAAGGTCCTCCTATTCTGGAATACTGCATTTAAAAAAACATATAAGTCCCTACTCCAAGGAACTTTGGAAATAACCAGGGACCTGAGCCTCATTGAACGAGTAGGTATGGTTTCTCCTATCTGGGAAAGAGGCTCTGGGAGCCTAGACCTAACGAGGGGATGGAGGAGCTTATTGAGGAGGTGGAGTCTAGTTATCTCACCTGGGTGATGGTGATGCATTACGTGGGGTGCTTGCCAGTTCTGAGGTGGGCGCTACTGTGTCTGAGGCTACGCCTAAGGTGGAGGTCCCCTAAAGGGCTGTGTAGGTATCTCCACTGGTAATAACTCTAATTTTCTGGGAGGCTCTACCTACTCCACCAAAGCAGGCTCAACCTTAGCAGTCATTCTAGCGGGAATTGTAGGAGGCAACAACCGCACATGCTTGGCCTACTGTAAGGCTTCTTCTAGGATCAGGGCCTTATCAGAGAAGTCTCATAATCCCTCAGGATAATTCTGGGTGATCAATGTGGGGACCAGTTCTGTATTGACATTCCCCCATACACATTTTTAGCAGCTGTTCCTGAACCAGTGGCATGTCAAGGGAGTATGTGATCCCTTTCCACTAGGGAAAAAACTCTATGACACCCTCATCATCCCTCTTCTTTCACTTGAAGTGGTCCAAAATACTCATATTCCAAGTGGTGGAACTAAACTGGTAAAGGAACTGTCTGCATAGGTGTTCCAATTCAGCGACTGACCCGATGGGTAGCTGGCTATACCATACATACGTGGGCACTTCTAATGTATATAAAAAACACCAGATCTTGGCAGCCTCTTACTGCATTGGAGTCCCATGAATGGTTCAAGACCTTGAGATGAAGTGGTCCAGATGCTGCAGTGGATCTCCCATCCCATTAATGGGGGAAAGGTAGGATTTTCAAAACTTGGAGGTGCTGGCATATCATCCACCCATGCTGAATATGGATTTCCATCAGGCAGGATTTCCACCTGTCGAGTTTCTAAATCTTTGAGGTGGGTGATGAGTGCTGTCATTGGATCAAATGGGCAGGGGTTCTTGTCTTGATGGGGATCAATGAGCACCAATGCATTGGAATGTTCTTCAACATGATAAATAGGCCCAGAAAATCGTGGAGTGGCTGGTGGGATGCCCTGTGGAGCGACTGGAGGAACCTGAGCTGGGTCCCAAGGATTGTCACACCATTCAGGAGGATTTGGAAATACACACCGCACCCTATTTCCATAGGCTCCAGTTTTTACCCTGTCTATGGGGGCATGGCGATCAGGGTCACCTAGAGAATATTCTTTGGGGGAAGTTGTGTCTGCCCCTACTGCCCCGGTCAAGGATCATCGTAGTCTAGTCATCACTTCGCACCACATTCTGCAAGGAAGTCATCGACCATCTTCTTGTGGTCTACAAGTTACTAACGCAACGCGAATTTTTTGGGATCATCCTCTATATTCTGCACTAATCCAGATGGGGAAGAATGTTTTGGCAGCTCCGAGGCGCTCTTTTCCCTTATTTAGATTTCGGAAGAGGGTTAATGATTTTTTAGGTACATGAATACCCAACAAATTCCTTTGCTGGAAAGGGATCCTTCCCAACAGATCAAATAGCTGTGATAATCCATCAGGGGGTAGGTCCTATCCAAGAATCTCTAGCTCATTATCTCCCCTTGGTATGTCATCCATGTTAACTATAACCATTCCTAGAGGCATAACCTCGATGTATCTCATAAAATCAGGCTGGCGCCAGATAGAACTATAATGGAGGACCGTGTACTACCCCCAACCATGAATTTTCACATGGGGATAAGGCTCCTTGATTATCATATGGAGCAATTTAAAGCTATGGATGCATCATTGTTGGAGGGTCCTATGGCGGCCTGGGGACTCAGGGTGCTAGGCCACATGGAGTGCGACCAAATCAACTAAACGACATTGTTGACCAATGTATTCAAAGTGCGCCTAAATCTTGGGGGTAAGAAACTCGTCGATTATGAAGATAAAAGTGAATCACCGAGAGGGTATGGAAAAAGAATCCAACCTCCTCCTGGATTAGTGCTTCTAGTGCCCTGAAATTTGACGCTACAACTGGACAAAACTTCTCCAGGAAATGGTACACCATAGAAATTCGCCAGAACCTCCTCTTCCTAGACTCAGGGTCTGGCCCTTGATTACTCCACTCATCAACTAGAGGCGTGAGAGGAACTGGTAGTGGTACTAAAGCAGACCACTAAGATGGTAGGCTAGTCGGTGGGGAATATGGCCAGTGGGATGACAAGCCACCACATCTTGGGATATCCTCTGAAGAGTGTGGTGATTTAGCCACCACATCATGATAAGACGGGATGACAACCATAGATTATGTCACAGAGATTACGGATTCTTGTAGTGGACCATGCTAATGTTCGTCTTCCATTGGTCCCCAAAACAACTCTCTGCGATCTCTAATCGTGGTAGAGAGTGCTCCTGGAAATGATGGTGGTGATTGCACTACCAGAACCTAGGTAAACTCCAAATCTTCATCCTACTGGATGTATCGACTGAGGGAGGAGGGAATCCGGTGGACCTTTCATTCTGGAAGTATGAGGTTGATGCGCCTCATTCCTGCCCCAGCCCTTGACACAGAGGATCGAGGTGAGGGTTCCATTGCTGAGTCGTATTCCACCTCAGAATATGAGTAGCATACATGCTTAATTTTAGTATAAACCTTCCTTGTATTCTTATTTTTGTGATGACAACCCACCCTTATGCCCTGGGATGGCACTTCGGGATAGGGTAGATTTCTGGAGCGAGGAGGACCTTCAGCCAAATAGGTCCTGGGATAGAGAGGAATTCTGCCTGTGTGAGCCGAGGTGAGAGGAGCACCTGGATAGATGTCAAAGGGGTCATGGGGAGGACCTCCATGTCCACTGTATAATGTGTGGAGGGGATCTCCGTAGGAAGTTATGGAGTGGGTAGGACCTCCGATGGAGCTGGTAGGAGCATGGGTAGGGCCTCCATGCCTATTTCTTCTGGCCGTGTTAGTACGAGGAGGGTCCTCTTACTATTCAATCCAATCACGATTAGGACCTTTGTGCTGGGTGCTGATGAAAAGAGGTTGAACTTAACTCCTCTAGTTTCTAGGATGAGGAGGACCTTCGTTGGTGGATATAAGGACATGGGGAAGATCCCCACACTGAAGGTTTACCTGAAATGTAACATCTTGAGACCAGAAACATGTGACAGGAGGAACGAATCCATACATGATGGAGTGGGTGCGAAGAAGGCTCCCGTACTGAGCATAATTATAGTGGGGAAGACTGTCATCCGTATTGAAGGTGGAATGGGGAGGACCCCTACACCAAACATGGGATCTTTACGGACTAGCACTCTCATTAGTTATGGTATGGGGAGGACCTCTATACTATGTATCATTTCCATGAGTCAGGCCGCAGCAGGTGACACCTATATCGGTGACCAGGAGAGTCACCCCAGCCTGCTCGTGGGGAGGTTGGGGCCTCGAGCCAGGCCAGGCGTCTGTATTACCCTATCGAGTACAAATAGGGAACTGCTGATATATGTTAGTGGTGGAACAGTACATGGTATTCATTGATGTTGATGCCCCTCTTTGGGAATCCTCATCGGCTTGCGCCTGACACATGTGTTGGGTTAGCTCGACTGGGGATGGAGGTGAAGGCGCATAGCTTACCTACTCTTTAGTCCATGGGGTTAGGTGGAAGCACTGACATGACCTAGTGGGAGCCCTCCTTTGAATCCCCTAGAATGGGATCCCGACCGGGCTGGCCCGGACATCCCTCACCTCATTGATGTAGGGGAGGGAGTCATCGAAATGTTCAAGGGAAAGGATACTGAAACGATTTTACATCGGAGATCCCCTCCTGTAACTCTCCGCGAACGCCCTGAAATTTGCGATGACGCCACGAAGCTGATAGGGTGGTAACTCTCCGCGAACTCGGCCGACATTCACAACCCGCCAGGGAGCAACCCAAGCCCCCTTAGCCCCATGTGAGCTCTGCTTTGCAGAACCCTTTTCCTATAAATACTTGTCTCCCCCTGAGCCCAACGGACAGAAAATCCGACCTTCCAGCTTCTCAGCTCCCAAATCATGAAGCACTCTTCTCTCTAGGAATCATAAGCTCCGCGAGGTATTTTTGCTTCGTGAGAGGCCTCCGCCTTGTATCGTTTTGATCCCCTCTTCCTAGAGGGATTCCCTTCATGAAGCCTAAGGGAATTCGTGAAGGAAGGGGATCCCCAAGGGGACCCTGGCTATCGTGGACTGTTTATGCTTCGCAAAACACCCACCCTGTACACATGATCCATATGTCAAGGTAGGGTCACTGTACTTCGCGAAGCACACTTCTTCATGCCACCTTGCTCCGCGAGGCACCTTTTCTTCGTGAGGCAGTGCTCTGCGAATGCCCTTCCACTTCGCGAAGCACCTCCTTCTTGCACCTCTACCCCATTCTAAGGATAAGGCACCCCACTTCATGAAGCACACCCCTTCGCATGTGCCCTCCACTACACAAAGCAACTGAGCTCCGCAATTCCCTTGTCTGTGGACCCCTCTGCTTGGAAATTCCTCTTCCCATGCGACCCTCCAGGTTCGTACGATGTGATTTCAAAGTCCCATGGGCGATACCACCCATAGCGTTGCTTCGCCTAATGCATCTTCACATAGGCACGCTAATGACTATTGCTTCTTCTCATAGCCACGCTAATGTGGACCCCTCGATGGTTCACTCTATGACCCCCCTTTTATACAGCCTTACCAATGCCTTCCCTACCACAAGGGGTAGAGGGTACCAGTTATGTATTTCCTAGGGGTGTGGAGTGAACCAACCTCGTCCTACCTACATGATGTTAAACTTCCAAGCATCTCGTCCTCAACACATGACGTTAAACTGTTATCCGACCTCATGCCTTGCACGTAGGGTCCCCCCCCGGCTCGGACATTATTTATGCCCGATGGTCTCCATGGAGATGGGATCAATCCTCACAGGGGATGATATCCTCCTTATCATAGTGGAGTTTTTCCACAGGGAATGGTGGACATCTTGGCGTAAGCCCCTAGCCCCTCTTTCAGAAGGTAGCACCCATGCAACTTCGTACTTCCTCACCGTCAGAGCTTGCAGAGGGTGTGATAGGTAACGACACACCTCCTTTATTAGGTCCCAAATCCTCTCCCTCTATGCTTTGTCACTATCAGGCCTCCATCCTAGAGTATGTCTTGGCACCATGGGCCGCCTAACGCATAATCCCCTCTTCACTTCCCACAGATGCAACCTTTCTGACGTGATCGTCAGGTCTTTGCTTCCTCTTGTTTCTCAGACCGAGAATGAATCACATGGGTTTAGAGTAAACATAAACTATGACACCCAACACCATCCATCATGATGTTAAACTGTATTCCCCCCGTCCAGCATGATGTTAAACTGTATGCTGTCCTGCATGACATTAAACTGTACATCCATATGAACTACGGGGTCTTTGATCCATGTCAAGGCATGGTACGTACGAAGCCTCCACGAGGTTCAATCCCACCACCTATCATTTATTCATGTCAGGTTACACTTTCATCCCACATGACATTAAAATGCATTCCAGTCCAGTGGTAAGCTGTTGTGACTATCCTGAACTATGTGGAATTTGATCCATGCCAAGGCATGGTACATAAGAAGCCTCATGAGGTTCAATCCCACCACCAGTGGACCCCCCGGGTTCACCTTTACGTCGGTTCACTGACAAAGCCCTACCTGAACTATGAGGACTTTGATTCATGTCAAGGCATGGTACGTAGGAAGCCTCCCTGAGGTTCAAGCCCATCATTCATCAGACCAAGGTCCTTCTTCATGTCAGTTCTCCGACACCCACATCTATTTAGAACTACAAGGACTTTGATCCATGTCAAGGCATGGTACGTAGGAAACCTCATGAGGTTCAATCCCACCATCCACCTGGGCCAAGGTCCTCATTACATCAATTATATGACACGCCCCCATCCCGCATGACGTTAAACTGCATCCCAATACAACGGTAAACCGTTGTGACCCTGCCATCTACTTGTTCCGAAACCCCTTCGTGTCAGTTCAAAAGACCCTTTTCCTGAACTACGTGGACTTTGATCCATGCCAATGCATGGTACGTAGGAAGCCTCACTAGGTTCAAGCCCACCACCCATTGGACCGAGGTCCTTCTTCAACGTCGGTCCTCCAGCATCCAACCCAAACTATGTGGACTTTGATCCATGTTAAGGCATGGTACGTAGGAATCCCCACGAGGTTCAAGCACACCACTTGGTCGTTCCATCCTCATTAACGTCGGTTCTCCCACCATCTTGGGAATCCTAGAGTGTAAGCCCCACACATCCATTCTGAACTACGCAGACTTTTATTTTCTGCCACGGGGATACGTAGGAAGTCTCTTCGAGACTCAAGCCCATCACCACTGTCATCTCCATGATGGATCCATTTCATTCCCCCTCCACTCTGTGTAGCTTTCCATCACCCATCCTAATTCTCATCTGGGCCGCCACATACTAGTGAGATCATTCCACCCCATTCCCCTCCATAGCATCCGGGAAGCTGCCCACGGGATGGCTCTGATATCGGTGTCCCCTCAAGGGGGATTCCTCAATCTGATCCACTCCAGCTAGTGTTTTGATCAGCCCGATCCATCTCCTCTAGACGTTAAGCTTTCGGTATACCCTGTGTTAAAACATGGGAAGTTGGGGAAAACCCCAGATACATGCCTATGGAATATGATTCCCCGCACTCGATGTGGGATGCCTCGGGCTTCCGCGCCCTAGAGAAGCCCTATAATAGGGGACAAAAGACAGACACACCAATTCCCCAGCATTTAGACATGTTAATGATTCTTCAATGTGACTACTCCCCCAACTGAAGGTTGCTTCCATGACCGGACCCCTTGGAATGTCCTGAAAGAAGCAGTGTAATTAACCGGCGTCCATGGAAACATGGAACTGGGAAGAGTTTCATGAACAACATATTAAATCTATGAGGGAGACCCGGACTAGGTGACGAGTTTCAAGGAGGAATCCATGGAAGGAAGAACCGACATCCCATCATCCCAGTTTCGATCAAGGTACATACATCCCTGAATAAGGAATGAATGCCGCCTTCCTTTGGAAAGTGGGAATGCGGGGTAACAAAAGTCGCGCTTGTCGCGCCCCAAGTGGACAGACGCGCGTGCCCCGAAGAAAGCATCAAAAACAACCACCGTGAAGGTGATTCTAGTGTTGGGCTTGAACCTCATAGAGGCTTCATACATATCCATGTGGTAGAGAATAAATGTCTGCATATTTTAGGATGGGGACATGGAATTTGGGTGTGCACAGAGGACAGAAACTTGAAGATGATGTTGGGGATTATGTGTGGTTAGTATCCTGGGATGGTCTAATGCTTGAGTGGTGAACCATAGATGTGGGTCCCAATAGTGGGGACAACGAATTTTACCAGATTTTGGGGTTGAACATCATGGAGGCTTTCTACGTAACCTACCTAGGAGGCATGGATCAAACCCATGTACTTCATATTACAATGGATTACTGTTGTTTGGGTCTGAAAATGGCTTACCAGGGATTCATGGAAATGGTTAACCATCAATTGGGGGCAACTAATTACCATTGATTGGGGGAAATAACTTTTCATTAATTGGGGGAAATATATTATTATCGATTGGGGGCAACGGCTTGTTTCCTATTAGGGTTAGGTCGTAGGGAGGCTTCTTACATACCTTGCCTTGGCAAGGATCAAAGTCCGCATAGTTCGAATGGGTATAGTTTAGCATCATGTAGGGTGAGAAAGGGTATATAGTTTAAAGTAATGCCGGAAAAATATGAACCGACGTGAAGGGGGTCAGGAAAAATATGTGTTGGGCTCGAACCTCAGGGAGGCTTCTTAAGTACCTTTCTTGGGAAAGGAACATAGTCTATGTAATTCGGCTGGATTTAGTGAACCGACTTGAAGGGGTCAGAACCAATAGGTGTTGGGATTTAAACTCATGGAGGCTTCCTACATACCTTTCCTTGACAAGGATCAAAGTCCACATAGTTCAGATGGTGTGGTGAAATATTGTTAAGGGGGTCAGAACAACTGGGTATTGGGCGTGAACCTCAGGGAGGCTTCCTACCTACCCTACTGTAGCAAGGATCAATGTCCATGTAGTATGAGGAGGGTGTTGGTGAACCAATTTGAAGGGGGTAAAAACCAATGGTTATTGGGATTGAACCTCCGGGAGGCATCCTACGTACCTCACCAAGCCAAGGATCGAAGTCCACGTAAAACAGATGGATTTGGTGAACCGACATGAATGGGTCGGAACTAGTAGGTGATGGGCTTGAACCTCAGGGAGGATTCCTTTATACATTTCCTTGGTAAGGTCCAAAGGCCACGTAGTTCATATGGTGTGGTGAACCGACATAAAGGGGGTTGAAAAAACTAGATTTTTTGCTTGAACCTTAGGGAGGCTTCTTATGTACCCTGCCCAAGAAAGGATCAATGTCCACATATTTTGGGGAGGGTGTCAGCGAAACGACATGAAGGGGGTCAGAACCAATGGTTTTTGGGCCTAAACCTCAGGGAGGCATCATACGTACCTCATCAGGGGAAGGATAAAAGTCCACATTGTTTGGATGGATTTGGTGAACCAACATGAAGGGTTCGTAACCAATAGGTTTTGGGCTTGAACCACATGGAGGCTTCCTACATACCTTTCCTTGGAAAGGATCAGAGTCCACATAGTTCATATGGATTTGGTGCTTACGCTCTAAGGTGGTCCAGAGAGGATGTCATGGTCAATGCCTACTCTAAGCCCTAGTGAGTCATTCTCAGTGTGAGAAACAAGAGGCAATAAAGACCTGACTATTGCATCATGAAAGATGCATTCATGGGAAGTGGAATGGGGCTTACACGTGGTTTGTGTCTTAAAGAGGAAACATGGGCTTATGCGTTGTTAGCAGTCCAAGGAGATGGAGATTGGGACTTACTCCAAGATGGAGGCCGGGTAGAGACAAAGCCTAGAGGGAGAGGGATGGGATAATGAAGGTCATGGTACCCATATCTACTCTGGTCTTTGGCATGGAAGATAGGAGGGGTAGAAGAGATTCTTCCTCTCTCAAGAAAGGCTAGGGGATTACACCATGATGGTAGCCCTTCCCCATGGATAGACATCACTCCAAAAAAGAGGATCTCATTATAGGGGAGGATGATTTCACTCCCATGGAGACCAGTGGGTGTGGAGAATGTCTGAGATGGGGAACCCATGTATTATGGATGGTGTGAGGCTATATTTTAACATCATGTGCTGGGGACGATGATGCTTGTAAGTTTAACATATTGCAGCTCAGATGAGGCTGGTTCACTCCTCACCCCTAGGACATACATAACTGATACCCACCCACCCTTGGGGAAGGGAAGGCATCATAAATGACATGCTAAGGGCGTGTTTTGGATTGATCCATTGAGGGGACCCGTTACGTGGATCTGCGAAGAATAAATAGTTGTTAGCATGCCTATGCGAAGAAGCATAAGGCTAAGCAATGCAATGTAAAATACTGCCCAAGGGACTTTGAAGTCACTTCGTATGAACCTTGAGGGTCGTACGGGAGAAAGGTGTGTAGGATAGGTGTGTTGTGCATAAGAGAAACTCAGACACGGTGCTTTAGCATAAGGATGACACATGGAGAGTATAAGGAGGTCCGCATTAATGATGAGGGGGTGCGCGCAAGATGGAATGGATGCATGCAAACCGAAAGGATGGATGCAAAATAGGCCCGATGCAAGGGGAACTTGTGCGCAAGATAGATATTTTGTGTGAAAAGTACTTGGGGTAAAAGGAAATGGATGAGGATCAAGCACAAGAGGGCCCACCCGAAGGAGGACCCTTGGAGGACCTATTTTGTAAGATCCAATACCTTGAGGCCATAGTGGTTTTCTTGCAGTCGTTGAAGACGTGTTTTTTCGTGCAGTAGAGCATCGGTTCGTCTTCTGTAACCATACCGAAGGGTCAAGGGTTCATTTCAATATATAGTTGAAACCCTCGGAGGTGGTTCACAAGGGGATCAATGTGAAAGGGCGTGTTTAACATTGTATTGGGTGCTGAAGGGGTTGCGCGCCAGCGGGTACCTTGTGCGCATGCTCTCCCTTAGCGCTCATGCCTTAATAGATTTTTTGATCGCGCTGCTGCACAAGGGTCCCTTTGATTTCGCATTGTACGCATAAGGGATTGCGTGCCCGATGAAGGTTTGTGTGCCTCCCTAGAACCTTGCGCACTAGTTAACTTGGAGATTTCCAGTGGGTCGCCATAGAAGCCTGCCTTTGACACCGCATTGGGTGTAGAAGGGTTTGTGAACCAGAGGAACTCTTGCGTTTATCCCATCATTCTTTCGGACACCTACCTCTTAGGTCACAAAATATTCTCTCCATCCTCAAAATTCTTTTTTTATCATTTATTATTCCAATCCTAGGCCAATTCGAAATTCAGCATCAACAGTAACCCTTATGTTTTGTTTTGGGTCCTTATTTATAATTCTTTATGTGCGCACATATTCATGACCATGTTATGATGGGTTCACGCATATAGTGATTAAATTCATTGGGTAACATTTAATCTCATGAGACATCATGTGCAATTGTCTTGATAGATAAACTTGATTCGTGCTCCAGGTGAAATGGTCTTTGTGGTTATCCTTGAATCATGCTCCTCTGTATGAAATGATCCTTGGCTCATGATTATGTCTTGTTTTATATTACTTAAACATTAATATGATTCCATGATTACATGATCTCATGTTCTATATTTTATTCTTCCAAGTTATAATTCATGTTACATGCATTATTATGTCATCATATTATTCCTTATAACCCATGTGTTAGCCAACATATAATATTTTTATTAAAGCACTTTCAAGGAAAAAAGTGGGAAACCATCCAGTTTCAAGAACATACAACCAACCAACTTCATAAGTAATGGAAAACTATTTTAACTACAATTTAAGTCTTTTAGAAACCTTACCTATGTAGAGACTCCATTGAAGATCGTTGGCCTTTGCATCCGAGTTTTCGTGAAGAAGTTCTTCCATATTATCGGCCACCTTGTCCCAGGTTTGAATAAACTCCTCCACCGAGATCTTCTTTCTGTAGTTTTCCATCTCCTCCTGTGATGTGTTAGACTATAACTCCTACTCTAAGAGTTCTTCATTGAAAATGATAATAATATCCCAATCATCACACTCTACCAGTTCATTGCTACTCAGGGAGACATCTACCCTAACAATCTGCTTTTTTTCATGCACCCGATCCATAACTGTTGCTTCACCTGCTTGAGATTGTTTCTCCTTGTGAGACCCTGACTCCACATGCTTTCCAGGGCCTTTATTCTTGCTCTTGAGGTTATAGTCCCCTCATGATAGAGGCAATTTTACTTTGCTGGAAGACCTTGTAACAGGAAGCTAGGTAAATTAGAATAGTCCTTACATCTTCGCGCCCTCCAGGAATGCTGGATAAATCCATCTGAGTCTATGATGGTGTTCTTTACTTTCTTGGAGGAGTGCCTCAAATAATCCTCCGCAATGCGAACTTCCTTGGAATCTACCGACTCTGAGGTAGAATCACTGTCCTCCTCCTAGTGCTCTAGCCCCATAGGAGGAACCTCCTCTTGAGTTTCCTCCAATTTAGTCCATTCTGCAAGAGCATTACTGCCTTCCTTACCCAAAACTACAAACCGGTTATTGGAGCTAGTCCCTTTGAGATCTTCTTTAAGACCATTCTGCATACTGGATTACACATCCTTTGAGGATGAGGATTTTGAAATGATAGTGTTCAGGTCCAGTGAACCCAAGACTCGCACCTCTTCAGACCCTCCTGAATCTTGTCCTGTTTGAGCTGCCACCCCCTGAATAGGTGTCACTGAAGCACTTTGGCTTCCCAGAATGGATGTTATCTTAGGCCCTGAAGCATTATCCTTCCCATTTGAGACACTCAGGTCCTTCTTCAGGTTCCTGAATATGTCCACAACCATTGGGTTTGCTCCTCTCTTCCCTACCTCACGAAGAGAAACCTTGGTAGCATTGGTATTCAAATGCAAATTAGCAGGAGGAATGGTGTCCCGCGTTGAGGCTCCAAGGTTTTGCTCCCTCGAGTGACTAAAATGGACCTTTCCATCATCAAAACCACCCCCTCCTTCAAGGGCTGTTCTTGGAAGAAACTACCCCCACGCCGGCATACTGAATCCGAGTGTCCAAGACGTCCACATATACCATAATAATCAGTCCAGGTTTTGTAGCATTTCTTCTGGTTCCAGAGAAGTTCACCTTCAATATCGATGACAATATAATCCATAGGGCCCTTTGACACATCAATTTCGACATAGATCCTCAAAGAGACTGGATGGAATACAACACTGGTTTGAGAATTCGAGCAGAGGTATCGCCCTACCATGTTGCCAATCAACTGGAGAATCTTCTAGTTCTGGAATGGTAGAGGGAGTCCGGGAAGAGAAATACAAAGTGTAGAGACAGGAGGGTCTCACAGCAGGTGGAAGTTGAAGGACCACCAAAAGAGATAAAAATGGAAACCCACCATACTTCATGGAGTGGAAGCCAAAGCACAAACCAGGTATTCTTCGGTCAAGAAACAGATTTGAATGTGCTTCGCATCAAGGAGACCAACAATCACACGGTCCTGCAGATTCCAAGACGAGTGCACAAACCTGTCAAAAGCATTAATGGATGGGAGTCTCTTACCAAATCGGGCCACCAGAGTGAACTTCAAGTGCACTGACACTTCCGTGAACTCCAGAGAATAAATCGGGACCAAGATAACTCCATCCGAGTGAGGTTGAACCTTAGGGATAACTTCGATTAAAGGAAAGAACGGTAGGGAAGACGGGTCAGTAAAGGGGGTGAAGCTGGGGTTGTGGGAAGAAATAGAAGCCGAAGGAGGATCAACCCCACTCCTCGGCCATAGAGGGCAGAGGATGGGAGGCGGTGCCATGACCATGACCTACCCCATCGGGGAGAAGGGAAATAAGAGTAGTCTAACCCATGTGTTATGATTTATTCTTATATTAATTCCCTTACTGGTATTTTTAGCTCATGCCTTTATTTATGTTTTCCCCAGGTTATCCTATGTAGATATAAGGGCTCAAATATTGTTTGGATATCATTATGAAGATTAAATAAAAGATGTTTCAATTTTTATTTCATTATTTCTAACTATGTATCTAATCATCCAAAGATACTAGACTTTAAGATCCTTGGTTTGTATTTAAAGGCTAGTTATGCTAAAAATCATGAAATAATATGTGTAAAAGGCTAGGCCCGACATATGTAACAAAATAATTATAAAACATTAGTATATGTAAGATATTTATTTTATTATTAAATTAGGATTAAATAATATTTTAAGTTATTATAAGAAGATGTAAGCATGAATCACTCTGTTAAGAATTTTACCTCTTATTTAGAAAACATCTCTTGGATTATGCATTAAAACTTCATAGATTGATCTTTTGGTGAGAAAAGAGCCACTAGGACATGCGAGAATTTTTTTAAGGTTAGTTGGGTAGGGCTTGGTTGATTAAAATTTCTCAATTCATGTGATGAATTGAGAGTATGAGGATTTATTTTATATGTGAGGGGTGTGACACACTTTTAAGTAGAAAACAAATTAAATATATTTTATGTATTTGTGAAATTAAAGTGGAATAAAATTGATAATTTTTGAAGAAAATATTTTTTAAAGTATAAAGACACACAACCATTAATATTTTTCTATGTTTTAGTGATATTTTATTCCTTATCTCTTAGTTTAACCCCTATAAACCGTTTTAACCTTTACCAGGGTGATAAAGTTTTATTAATGTCATTATTAATTATAATAAATAATTAAAATGAAATTATTACCATATTGATCCTCTTATTTCTAAATTAGAAATCAATTTTAAAATATTTAATTTCCAAATTCGGAAAAAATTAATTTTGATAAAAAAACACAAATCGTAACTAAAAATTGTTTTAGAAAAATACCTTGTTTAAGCATAAAAATAATATTATAAAAAATATAAAAAAAATATTGATTAAAATATAATTAATTGGATTATATTTTTTAAAATATTACTAATTTAAATTTAAAACTAATCTAAAATATAATTTTAATTTTTTAAATTCTTGAAAAAATGGCACTTTTAATAGAAATATGTATTTTCCCCATTCACCCAAAATGCGGTCATTTCAAAAAAACTCCAAAATTCACCCAAAGATAAATTTAGTATAATAAATACAAAACTAAATTCCTTTTTATAAAATTTAAATTCTAAATCAAGTAAAATAGCTTTTAAATTAAACCATGTTATGCATGAAAAAATAATATAGTTAAATAAAATCATTCCCCTTTTTATAAAATTATTTATAAAACTACGATGAATACTGATCCATAAATGAAACACTTATAAATCATAAAATTGATATATTTCTAGTATTACCAGTGTTTTCACATTCTACCCCTTTAATAAATTTCATCCTCATAATTTTATTAATTACTTAAACAAGTGAGGGTGTTTTCCCTCATATTATTTTCTAGTTTCTATGTTTACTCCTCCATCATTATATTATTACTTAAAATATTAATATGTGGAATAATAATATTTAATTGTACATGGTCTCTATGATAAAAAATTTCAATTGTCTTTTCATCATAAAAGAGATTCTCCTCAAACTATACCACTTCGGAGCTCAGAACGTATGCTATATTGGGTATGTACTTCCTTAAAAATGAAAAAATAAATGTATAATGTACCTAAATTAAAATCATAGTTAAGGATACCTAAAATTAATCTGACCCAAAATTATATATAATTTTATAGGTTCCAATGAATCATGGGCTCAACATTATATTTTTAACAAAAGTCATTAAACTTTTCCGAGAAGATACTTTATTTAAAATATAATCTCCTAACTCAAACGAGTGATATTTCCTCTGATTATTTCCATAACTTTTATAATTTCCTTGATTTTACCTCATATGGTGTTAAATCATATTTACCTTCACAACTATCTCTTCTACCAACTCTATTACTAATAACTCACATTCATCCACTATATCCCTACATGATGGATCTTGAAAATACATTCCATATAATGTCTCAAAATTTTCCATCAATATACTAGAATGAAAACTATTATTATAATAAAATTTAACCAAAAAATATATTGCTCTCATCTTCTGAGATAACCCAATGTTCAAGTATAAATCATATATTCTGATGTTTTTACTATTCACATTGAATGTCAATCAGATTGAGGATGAAAAGATATACTGAAATCTATTTATATAACCAATGAATTTTTAAGTCATTTCTAAATATTTATGGTAAATATGGAATTAGAATCAGATATACTAAAAAGAGGGACTCTTTGAAACCTAATTATATCTCTTAGATAATGTATATTATGTTGATACAAATATATAGTATCTTGAATTGGAATAAATTGAACATATTTAGTGAAATTATCAACAATAAACCAAAGAAATTTTTTACCGAATGATATATTTGTTAATACCCCCATCAAATCCATGGATATATTATCCCATTTCATTTCATGAATTGGAAAAAAGCGGAAGCAACCCCTTTGATAGTTATCACTTGTCTTTAAACTATTTTAAATTCGAACAATTAAGAGTATAATTAGAAATATATTTCTTCATTCCACCCCACTAATAATATTTTGGAAGTTGTATATACATATTGGTACTACCATGATGAAAAAACATAGATTTATAATATTTACTAACCAATTCCATCTTTAATTGGTAATTAATTAGCACACACAACCTCTTACTGAACCCAATAACACCATTGTTGCAACATTAATGTTAAGAAATCTACCTTCCTTGACCAATTTTTCTTTTTCTTGGAATCCATGACATTTTATCTGAGCCTTCTTAATTCTTCCCACTAAGGATGAATGTACTGACACCAAATTTAAAAGATAGGGTGTTCCTACATGCATAATTTATTGGCCAACATGAATTATGTAATTAAAAAATTGACCGTATTCGTTATATATCTTGGTTAATGATACATTAACCTTTTGAATTAAGACATCTACTATATTTTTTACTTTCCATATATGATAGTGAATTATACAATCATAATACTTTATTAGTTGTAGACATATTCTTTTCCTCAAGTTAAAATCTTTTTGAGTGAATATATACTTTAAAAATTTATGGTTAGTATATATTTCAAATTTAATGCCATTTAAATCATAACTCCAAATTTGTTAAATTAAAAACCACTAATGAAATCTAAAGATCATGAAATGGGTAATTTTTCTCATGGATATTTAATTTTCATGAATAAAATTCAATTATCCAATCATCATACATTATTACACAACCAAGTCCATTCAAATAAGCATCACTATAAATAAAAAACTCACCATTACTTATTTTCAATGCTAAAAAAAGAGAAAATACCAATATTATTTTCTATTACTAAAAACATTCAACGCATTGCTTTATCCAGATGACTTTGACTCATTTTTAGTTAACCATGTTAGTGTGATAGATAAACAAACAATGTTTTAAACAACATATTGGTAGTAACCCACTAATCCAAGAAAACATTAAATATGAGTGACATATGTAATTCTTGGACACTCCTCCACAAATTTATTATTAGAAGAACCAACAATTACAAAATCTTTGGAAAAAATATTCACATGGAAAGAAATATGTTCTAACTAAAAACAAAATTTACCGAATTAACCATAAATTATTATTTCTTTTAATGTCTAAAAACAATCCAAAGTTTGTTTTCATGTTCCTCATAAATTTCATAAGAAACCATAATTTAATCACTGAAAACCACCATAAATTTATCCAAATACTCAGGAAAAGAATTATTAATAAGATCCATAAATACAATGGGTGCATTCATCAATCCGAAAGGAATAACAAAAAACTCATAATGACCATACCTAGTATTGAATTAAGTCATTGGAATTTCATCCTCATTCACCTTCATCAATTGATATATAGACCTGAGATCAATATTAAATAAACATTGAGCACCCTAGAGATAATTAAATAAGTCATCAATATGAGGCAAAAAATACTTTTTCCTAATAGTGATGTTATTGAATGATCCATAATCAATGAAAAGTATCATAAACAATAATTATTTTTTAAAAATAGGATAGGATAAACCTAAGGTGAATTTATGGGATATATGAAACCCTCATCACGAAAATATTTTTACTGTTATTATAATTTAATTTTTTTTAAAATATCCATTAGATAAGAGGTTTTTAAAATTATCTTAGCATAAAGTATTAATTAAATAGGAAATTCAACCTCCCGGTATGGAATAAAACCCGAAGAATAATTAAAAAATACATCTACATATTCTTTTACTATTGGCACATCACTAATTTGAATAGTTCATTTATTTTACAAAATATGTGCAATATGAATTTCTCTTCAATATTTTATCAATTTCTTGGATTCTTAATATGTTATCAAAGTTATGAATTGATTTTTTATATAAAAACTAAAACTCATTTTAAAAATTAAATTCTTTATAATTTAAATATATCTTATCATGGTAAACTAAAAGTCAATTGATTCCTATAATAACATAAAACTCTACCATGGGAGAAACAACAAGGTTTTTAAAAAAAAACTATTCCACATATAATTATGTGAAGATTTATATAAAATCTTGTTTCTATTATATTACCCCCATGAGTTTTTACCAAAAGTTGTGGCTTAATTTATTGAAATGTTATTTCCATTTTACATTAATATTTCCAAGATATAAAATAATTCATAGATACTGAATCAAACATGACATAGTTATATTCTGAATAGACGAGTAATTTACATAACACCACTACATTTTAGGGTCCCACATTTATATTTTTATTAAGAAAATACTTATTCGTGCATTTATGTTACTAATATTTATGATTCCCACCTTGATTAACTGAAATCAAATATGTTTTAGAATAATGACCCATCTAATTTCAATTATAACATCATTTTGTTGGATAAATACCAGTTTTACAACTACCTATATAATAAGAACTCTTTTCCCTACAATCATGAGCCAAATTAACAAGCTTAACACATCAGTAATGCATTCCTAATCTTATAAAAGTATTTAAAAATGCACTTTACCAAGTTTTGAACATTTGGGTGGATTACCTCTATATTTATTGGTTAAATTATTCTCCATTACATTCCACCTAGATCGATTCTTACTCATTTTTTCATGAAGGGAATAAGTGTATTCAAACTCTATCTCAACATTCAAGCACTACAAAAAACCACTTCATAGGTTTTAAATTCGTGAGAATACAAAACTCTTTAAAAAAATTATTTTAGAACTATGTAAAATATATCAATTTTAATCTCATGGTCTATAACAAAATAGTGTTCACACTTGGCTACTTTGGTAAAATTTTCTTTCTAAGAGGCCACTGATTCGTCTACATTTTTCTTCAATGTAACACCCCAAGATTTCATAGTATGATATCTCATTAAAGTAATTCAATAGCTTGCGCTACACGCAACACTGAGTTCGAGCGCACGAAAACATACTAAACTAGCTGTTCAAAAAGAGGCTATGAATAGTCTTAACTGCATTTTGAATCTTATATACTCAATATAATTTTAACACCAATATTATGTGTTTCTTAGACATAATATAAGAACAAACACAATTTTTTAGATAAAGGATGTATTTTTCAAAAATGCAATTTCACCACCTCTAATGCTGATTTTTTTTAAATGAAATATTTGACACTTTTATATTAAATTTTATAAAATAATATTCTTATTTAGAAGTAGGATATAAAAATTTAGTTTGTAAACATTTTTGGTACTTTTCTGATAACTTTCATATTTTGATGAATAGTGAAAAATACTAGGTTTTAATTGAAAACAATATTTTTAATCGAAGTAATTTATATTGTTAAATTATGAATTTGAATGGTCTTGAAGTATAATTAGATTATATTTTTATCATTTAATACAATTTATGTCATTATAAGTAATTTAACCATTAAATTTGACCGAAACACATGCCAATCTTTTGATAGTTTTTACTTTTTTAAAAACTCGCTTTTTTAGTTTTGACAAACGAGAATTAATTTTAAATTAATAAATCAAAATTATATGTTTTTAATTTGGTAAAATAGGGTTTATTTTTGAATTCAGAATATCAAAATTAGCTTATGGTTAATTTTTCATATTTTTCTGAAAACATTCAATTTTTGATGAATAGTTAAAAGCACTAAGTTATTATTTAAATCTAAATTTTTATTTAAATAATAATTTATTTTATTTAAAATTATTTTAAGTAAAAATAGATATATAATAAATTTATAAGTTCAATTTAATTCATTGGATTCATTTTATAATAAAATTTGACATATAAAATTTTGTTGAACTTTTTAACCTTTTTTACCAACCTTTTAGGAGCATTTGAAAATTTGCATAAAACTTAATTTTACCACTTCTGTGAGTTTAATTTCAAAAAAAATGAGGTCATGGTTAATATCAGTAAGTAAAATGTGGTTTAATAAGATAAATATAATTTTTGGTAAATTGTAACTTTTGACTTCTATTTACCATGGTTAAAAGTAAGTAGGGTAGTTAAAGGTAAAATGATATTATAATTACCCTAACACATGTCCTGACTCTATTGGATAAGTGTAATTTGACCAAAATAATCCTTAGGAATAAAATATGATCCTTTAGGTCCACTTGGATTAGATTAATACATTTATTAATATTTTACTTAAAGAAGAGTCAAAAGTGTTAAATTCAATGTTTAATAAATGAGCCATTTTTAATATAGGGTTATACATAAGATAAATTCAAGTACAAATATTCATTAGAAATATAAAAATATTTTCTACATCATTTTATTTTATTTTTAATTTTTAGACATTAAATAATTAAATTTATTTATGAAGCAATGATGATGTAGTAATTTCCTTATTAATTAAAGAATCAAATAAATGGTATTATAAATATTATAATAAATATAATTTCAAAGTTTTTATTACATAAACGAATTTTCTAGGTGAATATGACATGTTAGTACTGATTAAATGTATCTTATTTGATGTAATCAAGTTGTGATGACTTTCACAAAAACCGAATACCAAATAGTGTCAAAATTGACATAAATTATTTTTTTTAAAAATACTATATTATTGGATGATATAATATTTATAAAATATATAGTTCTTCCAAATGGATTAAATAATATTATATATTTAATTAATGAACTAATTTATGTTCTTTTGGAAGTTTACAGTATGTTTATTAACCATATAGTGTAAGAATACAAGAAGACACGGTAAAAGTTAAACTATTTAACTAAGAGTTAAAGAAAAAAGATAAGGTTAAAATGGTAACCTAAACTTGTCTAAAACCTATTGGTTGAGATTATTTCGACCCATAACAACATTATCCTAAAAATAAATTATTTTTTAACCATTAGAAACCGAAAATTATATCATTATAAAATAATATTTCAAGCTTTTCCTAAAGTGACTCTCACCTCTCTTATAAAAGGGAACTTCTCCTTCTCACAAAATCACACCACCAACGCAATTTGGCTCAGCCAAACCCTACCAAAATATCCTCCCAACTTCCCTCACATCAACCTAGAGTCCTTATGTTGATCTGAAAGCCAACCTAAGGATCCCTTTTGATGAACTCAAATGGAAACACCCGAAGAAGAGGTAATAATTTCACAACCCTCTTTCAAGTTATTTGCATCTTCCACTTCCAATTTATTTGTTGTTTCCATACAAAAATAATAAATCCATTACTTCCTACATACTATGATGTTATTATAAATGTGGTAGAACCATATTATTTATTCTATCCATCCTCTAAATGACAATGTCACCATACGTGCGTACGTATGGATTACCGTCTCCACGTCGTGGTGTAGTTTTTTATTCAAACACTTCATTATTTGGCTGTGTATAATAATGAGTATAACTGAGGTAAATAATAAATATAACATGTTAATTATTTGGTATATATGATATACCATCCAATTAAATACTATTTCACCATCAAAATAATGATATTGTCGCTCGTGTGTATGTACGGATTACCGTCTCCACGCCGTGATGAGATTCATTCCCATGTTCACCATTCAACGATGATTATAGAAATATATATTATTAATAAGTATGTAATATATGACATAATAACGATACTATAGATATATATATATATATATATATATTTACTTACATTTATCTTATTCACTTACTTCCATTCAATACGATATGAAAACAGAAACAACGCTTATGTGTATGTACGACCTACCGTCTCCATAAACAGTGCCTTCCATTTCATATATATATATCTATTATAAATATTTAATTCAAAAATATATATGATATATAAATCATGTTTTATATTCCGTAATTATTTAAATCATGATCTAAATGATATGATCAAGAATAACAAGTTAAAACATGTATGATAATGAAAGCGATTTTACCCAAAATGTCAATTTAACATGGAAATCATTATTAAATGGTTAGTATAAAGTCATAAATGAATCATGTATGATATAATAAATATTAATATGGTTATTTTATAATTTAATAACATACTATGGTCATTATACAGGAGGTTAAACGTACCCTCGACCAAAGAAAATTGCAAGGTAAGTGTTATTTCCTCAATCTCATTATTATCCGATATTGTTTATGTGTAAGTATTTACTGGGTCATATTTATCATAAATACCCATATTTCATAAAAAAAATTCAAAAGGAATATTTTAAGGTTTTATGGGATGGTCTATTTAACTAGATCATCATTTTAAAGTTTTTAAAGATTTATCTGTCTAAATCTTTTTAATTAATGCCCTTATTTTCAAAATGATTTTAAGGATTTATTTATATGAAAATGAATGTTTTGAAATGATAATAATTTTCAAAATATTAAAAGTGTTAATGGAAAATTTGATTATAAAATCTATTTTAAATTGATTCCTTTTTAAATGTGTGACTTTTAACTGATTTCACAAAAAGGATATTTCTCTCAAAAATTTTTACTGATCATTTTCAACTATCTCAGAATCCTTTACAGGATATTATTCTTGATTGAGGTTGATTAATTATAATAAAATATTCCATATTTTATTAAATGATTTATGATATTTTTGACTTTGAATGTTCTATTTTTATACCATTCATGGTTTATGTTAATGTATTGAAAATTCGTATAATAGTTTTAATTCGAATGTTTATGTTATGTTTCAACATTTTCATATGAGGAATGCAGTGGACTTAGTATGTGATGGGTGGAGACCACTATAGATTCTAGATGCATCGGTAGCTCTAATAAAACAAACTAGTGTCTTGGAACAAGGCCTTAAAAAAATTTATTTGTAGTCTTGGCACAAGGCCTTGACTATGTGGTAATGATGTCCGGTGTTAGGAATTCCCTCATTATGAAATTATTTATTAAATGTGATTATTTAACTAGTATAATATCCATTTTCATGTTTATATGGTGATGTTTTATTTATTTTTTCCATATTATGTTCAATATTATGTTTAAAAAGGCTGTTGTTTTTATTTCACATCTTGCCGTAAATGTTTATAGCTTCTGCTAAATTATTTACCCTTACTGAGCATCTGTGCTCACCCTTTTCTTATATTTTATTTTCCAAGGATTACAAAAAGTGTATTATGATTGATATGTAGGGTTATGCGAATGAAAATAATGGGGTTCTCCAAGAACTATCTATGTTGTGTTGTATTTTTGAACTTGAAGTGTAATGTTAATGTATGTAATCTATTTTTCAAGACTGCTAAACTGATCAGTTCTTCAAGAATTGATTACTTGTAATAATTCCAATGTATTAAAATAATTCACCAGCTCTGGGTAACTGGGTCATGTCATTATAGTTGGTATAAGATGAAGTTTAGCAACAACCTTGGAAATAGATTTAGATAAACTCTGATTAGAGAACATTTCCATAAGATAGACTTTGAGGATTAGTATAGAATAACTTCCTAGAATTTTAGTAATGTAGATATTTTGTGTATTTTCTAAGAAATACATCCATGTATGGATACGAGCAGCTAGAGGTAGCTCTGGAACAGATGTATCTAGGAGTGAAAACTCCGACAAGGAGTTTCGGGATTGACCCGGTGTATCTAGGTACATGACAACGGGCCTTGCTGCACTCTTTGTTACGACACTCCCAGGGGATATGCTTAGGATAATTCACATTTTCATTAGAAGCCATTATGATGGATTTAAGAGTAAATACTCCCTCAAAGAAAACATTTTATGATTATAGATTATATGTATAACCTTTTTAACTCAAGTTAGTTATTTTAAAAGTTTGGAATTATGTATTGTGATTCATAAACGAACCTAGTGTATGCCATTGTTTAGAAATGGTTCCTAGTATAAGAAATGAGAACTCAAACAATATATATGATCCAAATATTAAGAAGGATCATATATTTTATGGTATTAAGCCAAAATATATAAGGGAAATAGTCTCCCACCTATTCTCATCATATGAATAAATATTATCATGGGTTAATAAGATATGTAAAGAATTCTCTGAGTCCTATGGCTTTGAAGGGAAGTAAGAGAAAAAGGATGGAAGAGAGAAATATGGATAAAGGGAAGATGGGAAAGAAGGATTTTCCCATATGTTATAACTGTAGAAAGAATCACATTGGTAAATGCTTGAAGGGAATGAGAGTTTGTTATAATTACAGAGAAAAAGGACACCCTGTACGTGATTGCAAGGGTAAGAAAAATGTTTCAATTGTAAAATGATTCATCTTCAAGGAGTTTGGACACTATGTGAATCATTGTATAAATCATCAAAGTATACCCCAAATGCTGTTATTGAATAATAATCAAATTATGATACTTCCGAAGATGAATAGGAATGATTAGAGTTATTAGGTTGTTATTAAAGCATTGTGTCATTTGAGTATTCTATTAATTATATACATGTTATAAGAATTATAGAGTATATAAGGATTATACTACAGTACTATTTCATTAAGGACTTGAGACTGTGTGGAACCAAAAAAAGTGACTCAATAGTAGGTTAATATTTTTGAAAAATATATTGTTGAGAGAAAGATAAACCATAATATGATTCTAATAGTGAGGTAGTAATTATGGAATAATATGTGGTTGATTTTTATAAATTATATTGGATATTCTTGACTACCTTGAAACTAATTAATGATTTGTTTATTCCATCATTGTTGGAGTTTACAACATTTTTGGATATAATGAGTATATCTAGTATTTTATAAGGAGTAAGGGAGAATGAATGTAATCAATAAAGTTTTATGGTAATTCAGGGTGTTACATTGTTTTAAAAGAATATATGATGATGATATTCACATGTTATTACGTGGCAAAAAGGATCTTCATTGTGTTTACCTTTCTTATCAATTTTGGACTGTAAATTTGGATAGAAGTATTTTAGATAATTACAAAGGTTTTAATTGATTAATTTTGACATTGTATACAATTGTTAAGGTTAAATAATATTTTGATATTTTTTTTGGATTGTCATAAAAAGGATATCTCGGAGACCAGGTGACAACCCGTTGCGTCCAGCAAGGGCACAAGACTTGAACCCGCAACCGAAGAGCGACAAGGGTGCATCACCTACCACTGGCTACGTGATGTCATGATTTGTATAATGTAGTTTTTTTAAATGTTCTGACAGATAAATTATAAATTCATTTTTTTGTAACCCTATATGATTAGGATAAATAGAATATTTTTGAATTCTATAATCTTTTGGAGTGAAAGATGAGTTTGCGGTAGGAATAGGTTGAAGGATGAAACTATACTTGTCAAGTATATATATATATATAAACATATTTCCTCTTATTCTATGAATAAATTAATTCTTAAACTTTAAGTAAGGGATCTTAAAACAAAAAATGTGTTACCCTAATACCATATGTTTTGTTGAACCGATGATATTTTACATCATTTTATATTGATGGATTTGAGGCCCCCAATTTTACACTTGTTTGTGATTGATGACCACAATCACTCCCTATAAATATTTACGTTTATCTCCCAATTATGTGTCTCTAATTGCCACCAATTTGCTCCTAATAGAGATCATAAATTGGTGGTGACTTTTTCATTTCTCTTTCCCTCTTATTAAGACTAAATTTTATTAACCCAATTTCTGATGTGGGTTTTCCACAAAGGTATTTTTCTATTTTTACCCATTTATTTTTGAAGAAAAATTTCAAATTATGAGGATGAAATTTATTGAAGGAGGGGATAATGTAACACCCCATGATTTTATAGCATGTTATCTCATTAAAGTAATTCAATAGCTTACGCTATACACATCATCGAGTTCGAGGGCACCACAACTTACCATACTAGACGTTAAAATAGTGGTTATGAATAGTATTAACTACATGTTGAATCTTATATACTATATATAATTTAAACACCCATATTATGTGTTTCTTTGACATAATATAAGAACAAATTCAATTTTTTAGATAAAGGAAGTATTTTTCAAAAATGCAATTTTATCGCCTACTAATGGTGAATGTTTTTTAAATGCAATATTTGACACTTTTTATCAAATTTGAAAAAATAAAATTCTTATTTAGAAGCAGGATATAAAAATTTAGTTTGGAATTTTTTTTTGGTATTTTTCTGATAACTTTTATATTTTGATGAATAGTGAAAAAATACTATGTTTTAATTGAAATCAACTTTTTTAATCGAAATAATTTACAGTGTTAAATTATGAATTTGAATGGTTTTGAAGTATAATTAGATTATATTTTTATCATTTAATACAATTTAGTTCATTATAAGTAATTTCACATTTAAATTTGACATAAACACATGTCAATCTTTTTATAGTTTTTACTTTGTAAAAAATCCACTTTTTGGTTTTGACAATGGGAATTAATTTTAAATAATAAATAAAACTTCTATGTTTTGAATTTGGTAAAATAGTTTTCATTTTTGATTTCAGAATATCTAAATTAGCATAGGGTTAACTTTTGGTATTTTTCTGAAAACATTCAATTTTTGATGAATAGTGAAAAGCACTACGATATTATTTAAACTCGACTTTTTATTTAAATAATAATTTTTTTTAAATTTATTTTTTGTAAAAATAGATATATAATACTTATATAAGTTCAATGTAATTAATTGGAGTCATTTTATAATAAAATTAGCTGTATAAAATTTTGTTGAACTTTTTAACGTTTTTTACCCACCTACTCGGAGCATTTGCAAATTGGAATAAAACATAATTTTACCGCTTCTGTGAGTTGAATTTTAAAAATATAAGAGACATGGTTAATATTAGTAAGTAAAATGTGGTTCAATAATATGAAAATAATTTTTGGTGAATAGTAACTTTTTACTTATTTTCCATGGTTAAAAGTAAATAGCGTAAATAAATGTAACAATAATGTAATAATTACCCTAACACATATCCTAATTCTATTGGATAAGTGTAATTAGACCAAAAAAAACTTAGGAATAAAATATTATCCTTTAGGTCCACTTGGATTAGATTAATACATTTATTATTATTTTATTTAAAGAAGAGTTAAAATTATTAAATTCAAAGTTTAATAACTAAACCATTTTTAATATAGGGTTATACATAAGATAAATTCGACTATAAATTTTCATTATAAAGATAAAAATATTGTATACATCACGGTATTTTATTTATAATTTTTAGACATTAAATAATGAAATTTATTTATGACACAATGATGATGCAATAATTACCTTATTAATGAAATAATCAAATAGATGGTATTATAAATATTAAAATAAATATAATCTCAAAGTTTTTATGAAATACACGAATTTTCTATGTCAATATTACATGTTAGGTATGATTCAATGTATCTTTTTTGAAGTAATCAAGTTTTGATGACTTTCATAAAAACCATATACCAATTAGTGTTAAAATTGACATAAATTAATTTGTAAAACAAATACTATATTATTGGTTGATATAATATTCCTAAAAATCTAAGGTTCAGAAAAAGGGATTAAATAATATCATATATGTCATTAATGAACCATTTGAGGTTCTATTAGAAGTTTATAGTAAGTTTATTAACCATATAGTGTAAGAATACAAGAAGACATGGTAAAAGTTAAACTATTTAACTAAGAGTTAAATCTAAAAGATAAGGTTAAAATGGTATCCTAAACTTGTCTAAAACCTATTGGTTGAGAGTATTTCGACCTATAACAACCATATCCTTGAAATAAATTATTTGGGAGACATTATAAACCGAAAATGATATTATTATAAAATAATATTTCAAGCATTTCCTAAAGTGACCCTCACCTCTCTTATAAAAGGTCACTTTACCTTCTCTCAAAATCATATCTCCAAATCCATTTGGATCGGCCAAACCCTGACCAAATATCCTCCCAACTTCCCTAACATAAAAATAGTTTCCATACGTTAATTATAAATCCAACCTAAGGAGCCATTTTGATCAACTCAAAAGGAAATGCCCAAAGAAGAGGTAATAATTTCACCACCATCTTTCAAGTTCTTTCCATCTTCCACTTCCTCTTTATTTGTTATTTCCATAACAAAATAATAAATCCAGTAATTACTATATAAATTTATGTTATTATAAATATGGTACAACCATATTCATTATTCTATCCAGCCTTTAAATGACAAAGTCATCATACATGCGCACGTACGACTTACGGTCTCCATGTCGTGGTGTAGTTTGTTATTCAAACACTTCATTATTTGGATGGGTATAATAATAGGTATAAATTATGTAAATAATATATATAACATGTTAATTATTCTATATATATGATATACCATCCAATTACATTGGATTTCACCATCAATATAATGATATTGCTGCTCGTGCATACGTACGGATTACCGTCTCCACGACGTGATGAGATTCATTCCCATGTTCACCATTCAACAATGATTATAGAAATATATATTATTAATAAGTATATAATATATGACATAATAATTCTTCTGGAAATATATATATATATATATATATTTGTAGTTATGTACTTACATATATCTTATTCACTTACTTCCATTCAATACGATATGAAAACAGATACAACGTTTATGTGTACGTACGACCTACCGTCTCCATAAACAGTGCCTTCCATTTCATATATCTATCTATTATAAATATTTATATTCTAAATATATATTATATATAAATCAAGGATTATATTCTGGAATAATTTAAATCATGATCTAAATGATACGATCAAGAATAACAAGTTAAAACATGCACGATAAAGAAAGCGATTGTTACCCAAAATGTTAATTTAACATGGAAATCATTATTAAATGGGTATTATAATGTCACAAATTAATAATTTATGATATAATAAATATTAATATGGTTATGGTATAATTTAATAACATACTATGGTCATTATACAAAAGGATAAACGTACCCTCGACCAAAGAAAAGTGCAAGGTAAGGGTTATTTCCTCAATCTCATTATCATCCGAGATTGTTTATGTGTAAGTATTTACTGGGACATATTTATCATTGATACCAATATTTCATAAAAATGTTTTCAAAAGGAATATTTTAAGGATTTATGGGAGGTTCTATTTAACAAAATCATCATTTTAAATATTTTAAAGAATTATATTTCTAAATCCTTTAATTAATGTCCATGTTTTCAAAATGATTTTAAGGATTTATTTATATGGACTTGAATGTTATGAAATGATAATTATTTTCAAAAGTTTCAAAGTGTTATGGGACACTTTGATTCAAAAATATATTTTAATTTACTTCCTTTTTAAATGTGTGACTTTTAAATGATTTCACAAAAAGAGACATTTCTCTTAAAAAGTTTTACTAATCATTTTATACTATGTCAACATCCTCTACTAGATATTATTATTGATTGAGTTTGATTTATTATAATACAATCTTCCATATTGTATTAACTGTGTTATGATATGTTTGGATATGAATGTTCTATTTTTATACCATTAATGGTTTATAGTTAATGTGTTGACATTTCGTATGCTAGTTTTAATACGAATGTTTATATTATGTTTCATCTTTTTCATATGAGGGATGAAATGGAATTAGTAAGTGACGGGTGGAGCCCTATATAGCTCCTCAATACATCGGTATGTCTCATGACACAAAAAAGTGTCTTGGAACAAGGCCTTGAAAAAAAATTATTTGTAGTCTTGGAACATGGCCTTGACTATGTGGTAATGATGCCCGACTTTAGGCATTCCCTCATTTTGAAATTAGTTATGACTAGTAGACTTTCCATGTGCATGTTTATATGGTGATGTTTGATTTACTGTTTATATATTATGTTAAAGATTATGTTTAAAAAGGCTTTTTTTTTATTTCACATCTTGCCTTAAAATTTTATAGCTTCTACTAAATTATTTACCCATAATAAGCATCTGAGATAACCCCTTTTATATGTTTTATTTTCCCAGGATTTCAAGAATTGTATTATGATTGATATGTAGGGTTAAGCTAAAGGGAATAATGGAATTCTCAAAGAACTATCTATGATATGTTGTATGTTTGAAATTGAAATGTAAAGTTAATTTATGTAATCTATTTTCCAAAACTGCTAAACAGATCGGTCCTTCGAGACTTGATTCCTTGTAATCATGCCAATGTATTAAAATAATGAACCAGATCTGGATAACTGGTTCGGGGTGTTACATTCAACTCCAAAAAAATTAATTTCCATTATAATCTAATAACATCGGGAAAATAATTCACAGGAAAAAGATCTTTAATGGTTTTCCACTTCATGTCATCAATATCATCCTTTTCCTTAGTATTTTTAAGGAGATACCACCATTGATCAACATTATCTTCAAAACTATAAATAAAAAGAATTAACTTTTTTTATGTTCAGTTCATCCAAAAAAATAGAATATTTTTTCCAAATCATTTATAAATCCACCATCATTCACCAGTTCTAAAGATCCACTAAATTTGAAACCCCATCATTTTCTAGAGATTACTTGAGCTTTATTTCAGGTATTTTTTTCATTGTTTTAGTTCAATTCGTTTGGTGTACCTTGGATTGTGTTTGGGTGAAAATAGAGAAAATTTGAATGGAGAAGGGTACTGCACGTTTGGTTTATGGTTATCCCTAACCATGTTCCCTAACTGAACGAACCACAAAAACCCTAGACATGGGGTAATTGCATGGTCGGTACATGGTTTATCAAACAATGAACCTTATTAGGATAAATCATGAACCCCTATAATAGAGCCTCATGGTTTAAAGGAACAATTAGGGGAAATTTTGTTCCCATGCCCAGAAAACCATGTCAGACATTTTAAGTCAACTGAAAATTAGTTTTAAAATTAACCTGACCCCCAAAACTCTCCCAAAGAGAACCCCATTTGACCCCAAATGTTATTTCATAATTTTATAGCCTACTATATTAATTCAAATCTCTATAGACAACCATTATTGGTTATTAGAATCTTGGATTGAATATCTACACCACTCCTAGTAAGAGGATCTCATCCTGCTTGGTTACCCATTACTCTTTCCTTCTTCTCCTATTCAATAATGGCTTGTTCTTAATATTTTTATTAGATATAGATCTGAAATTGTGGATCTAGATATTTATTTTAAGGATCTTAATTTATTCGATCTTGTTTTAGGGTTTTATATTCGTATCTCATTCTACATCATTGTGCCGTTCAAATTATGAGGATATCCATTGAGAAAATACCCATCAAAGAATTGAGAAAGGTGGTGTTTAATTAAAATCCAAAAGTATTATTTTAAATTAATTGGATGTAATTTTAGAATTTCTTTTAGATGTTTAGAAATTTATTTCTTGATTTAATTAATTAATTCAGTGAATTAATTAATTAAGGAGATATAAAATTGGGGATTTTGGGAATTATATATTGAGATAATTATTTTTAAAATTAATTATGAGATATTGATTTTTGATTATTTGAGATAATTAATTGATTCATTAATTGTGATAAATTTTGATTTCATCATTGATATAATTAATTGTGGAATTAATTATGATGTATTGATATTGTGATTAAGATAATTAATTGTGGAATTAATTATGTGATTTTCAGTTTGGGGATATTGATTAATTAATGAATGAATTAATTAATGGGATTGACATGAGTAATTAATTAGGGAATTACTTAAGTGGATTGGTGTTATAAACTAATTGTTTAATTAGTAATAAAATTGTTGTGGTTAGTTATTTGTTGAACTGGTTAGCAGAATAAAGAGATTAATTAATTATATAATTAATTAATATTATTGATATGATTAATTAATTTTTGAATTTATTGATACTATTTTATGTGATTAATTTATTTTCAAATTAATTAATATAATTGGTTTGATTAATTAATTGTTGAATTAATTAATATTATTTATGTGCTTAATTAATTGTTGAATTAATTAATGTTATTGATGTGATTAGTTAATTCTTGAATTAGCTAATGTATTTTTTGTGTTTAAATAACTATTGAATTATTAATAGAATTTATGGGATTAATTAATTATTTAATTAATTAATTTTATTGACGTGATTTGTTCATTTTTGAATTAATTAATGGAATTATGGTAGTTAAATAATTTTTAAATTAGTAATGGAATTTATATAGATAATTAATTATTGAATTAATTATCTATCAATGAATGGTAACATGGCCATTTAATTGTGATATTATTAATCGTAACATGATCCTTTAGATTAGAAATACATAATGGGGACATGGTCATTATATTGTGTAAAGTATGAATGGTAACATGGGCATTCAAGTACGAATTAATGAATGGTGACATGTTCATTCAATGGTATGAATTAATTAATAGTAACATGGTTATTAAATTATGTGAATTAATGAATTGTAATAGTAGAATTATTATCCATGATATTCCTTAGGAATAGTCAGACTCTAGTATGGGTCGATGTAAGAATTGAGAAATGGGAATCTGTGGGAACTCGAGGGGTTTATGTTGTTTAAAAAAGAATAGTTGATAATGTAATAACTATTTATTTATGCATTGTGATTTATTTCTTATACAACTTCATAAACTATTATTTAACATGATATTTTTTTAGGCAGCATTGGTGGTGTCCTACTGAGTTGTAATCACACACTACTTGGGCTTCCTGACCAGTACCCAAATAGATTTCACGGTTGCAAGGAATGATAAGGGAAAAGTCCCTATGTTAGGTGGATGAGTCATGATGGATCATATATGAGGGAACTGGAAGTGGTTCTGGGCCCGTTTGGGAGTCTTCAATGTCTTTACTTTTGAGTTTTCATTTTGAGAGTTGGTGTGAACATTATCTTGGAATATTTATTGTTTAATTTGGTATTATATGTTTAGTTTGGTCATAATGTGATATTGGAATATTTCTGGTTATGGTTATATATTTGGTTAGCTTGTATTTATTTTCCACTGGTGTTTTACTCTGAAAAAGAGGGTATAGTATATCAATGACAAATATTAGACCCTCGCTGCTAGTCAGCAGGCTTTGGCGTATGAGGAGGCATCCTTTAAGTCATGTAGTGAACCAACATAGGTCCCCGGTGTGTGGCACCCATTTCAGACATTGAAAAGTGGTATTTTAGTAGGTTTTCATTTGATTTTTCTTTTGGTCTTACTATATAGGAAAATTAGATAGGGTACTAGGAAGAGTATGACCTTGGTTATGTGCTCATACATGGGAGTAACTACCCCATATACATGGTAACCCAAGTACCCATGGTGGGATTTTTGTTACTATTGTTTGTTGTTACAGTTGACAATTATTTCACCTTGGGTGATTCACTTATTGTGTGCTGTTATTATTGATGTTTAGCTTTTATTATATTTGAATCATGGCCTGTTATGGCATGATAGTTGAGTTTTCATGCATCGTTTTAGGCCCTCAGGGTTATTGTGAAATTGATCATTTTAGGAATGTGCAAGAAAATAGGTAATGGGTAAGTTATTGAAATTGAACTATTTTTCCTTGTTTGTGAAATGGGAATGAAAATGGTGCCTAATATGAAATTAAAAAATATTATAAAATGATGCAATATGATAATAAATGGGTTTATAAATGAGAATCATGAATAATGAGAATATTTTTACCCTTATTAACTAGGACCTAGGTGTAAGATGGTTAAGGGTAGTGATAGCGCCTCAATTTTGACCATGTGGTGAGGGTTGGGAAAAATAATTTTTTGGATTGTTGTGTTTTCTATTACATGGAAATGTTGATTTTTTGAGTTGTGTCCTATGTTGTTTATTTTTTATTATAGATAGTATTCTTCGATGATGAACCTTATTGAGATGAAGACTAGAGGACATGGCTAGGGATAATCCTCCAGTGGTGGAACCTGAGTCATTAATCATACCCGGTAAGGAGGTAAATGAGTAGTTATGAGAGAACTTTTCTCACATCCTTAGATTATGTAAATATACCCATTGAAGGTTGTGATGATTATTTCTGATCTAAGGATATAGTTTTAGTTACACTACCCTCTAACTTTTTCTGGAGAGGGTCGACCTGAGAGAGAGGAATTCTGGGTTGCGTCCATTAGGATGATAATTGAACATTTAGAGACTCCTTCTGAGAGGAGGGTCATGTTAAATTATTATATGATAAAAGGATCAGTGAAGCGCTAGTGGGATGTTTAGGCACAGACTGGAAGGATGATGGTATGTTATGGAAGGATTTTTTGGAAAGGTCCTTGGAGAACTTCTATCCAGAGTCACTGAGGAAGAAGAGATATACAGAGTTAATGAGGTTGACTTAAGGTTGTATGTCTGTGATTGACTATATTAGATGCTTTATAGATTTTTAAAACATTTCTCTAGAATTGGAAAGAAATGATATGTAACACCCCGAGCTTCCACGATACACCTCTCTTTCAATAATGCAATAGCTTGCATTGTACGCAAGTTCGAGTTCTAAAACACCGCGACTAATCAAAGTAGCCGTTATGAATAGTAATAACCACTTTTTAAAATTATAGAAATTTTATATTTCAAAATGGACTTCATTTTTGTATTCGTAATATCGAAATTAGCCTATGTTGAATTTTTGGTATTTTTCTGAGAACTTCTAATTTTTTATGAATAGTGAAAATTACTTAAAAACAACTTTATTAATAAAAATAATTTGTAGTGATAAATTATACTATTTAGTGGTTTTAAAGTATAACTAGAATATATTTTTACCATTTTATCCAATGGTGGTCATTAGAATTAATTTAACATTGAAATTGGACATAAACAATTGCCAATCTTTTGATATAAATTGTTTTTTAAAAACACGCTATTTGTTGTAACAGCGGGAATTAATTATAAAATTAATTAATACAACTTATATGTTTGGAATTTTGTAAAATAGACATCATTTTTGAATTCGGAATATCAATTATAGCTTAGGGTGAAATTTTGGCCTTATTCTGAAAAACTTCAATTTTTGATGAATAGTGAAACCACTAAGTGGTTGCTAAAAACTGATTTTTCGTTAAAATGAAATATTACCACTTCTGTGATTTGATTTTCAAAAATCCGACATACATGGTTTTCATTAAGAAGTAAAATATGGTTCAATGAGATTAAAATAATTTTTTGGTGAATAGTAACTTTTAAATTCTTAATCGCGATTAGAGGTAATTAATGTAGTTTAAGGTACAAATAATGTTTTAATAATATGAGATGAGCATGAAACTTGTCCTCCTCCTATTGGATGAGTCATGGCCGACCAAGACAACCCATGGGTCAACTTGGGGACCCAATGGAGCCACTTTAGTTGGAAAATGACATTAATATATATTTATTTAATGTTAAAATTAAATTGACACAAACATGAGTTATTTTACTAAAACAGTTTTTAAGTGGGGTTACACAAGTCCAAATTTTGACTATAAATATTAATTAGAAATCTAAAAAGAGTTTCTACATCATAGTATTTTTTTTTATAATTTTTAGACATTAAATAAATTAAATTATTTATGACATCATTATGATGCAGCGATGACCTCATTATTTAACGATTTAAATAAAATGAGAAGATAATGAAAAATCCAAGGCTTAAACTTGTCCAAAGCCTATTGGATGAGGAGATTTAGAAACCTTATCACCTTAGCCTCTAATTATATAAGTGTGGGACCTTTAGAATCCGAAATGCATTGTGAAATAATGTAACATTTTAATCTTTCCAAAAGTTCCCCTCCTCTCCTCTTATAAAAGGCCCCCACCTCTACCACCTTATTCACACTTCCAAGCCTTTTGGTTCGGCCAAACCCTGCCCAAATACTCTCCCAACTTCTCTCCCTTCATCCTAGAATCATTACTTTGGTCAGAAAGCCATCCTAAGGAGTCCTTTTGATCAAATCAAAAGGAAGAACCCGAAGAAGAGGTAACATTTTCATCACCCTCTTTCAAGTTTCTTTCTTCTTCCACTCCCTCTTTGTTTATTATTTCAATTCTAAAATTATAACTCCAGTATCTTATATATACTGTGATGTTATTATAAATATGGAACAACCATATTCAGTATTCTACCCATCATTTGAATGACATGTCACCATACGTGCATACGTACGGCTTACCGTCTCCACGTCGTGGTGTAATTGTTATTCAATATATTATTATTTAGATGGGTATAATAATGATATGTAATTCATGTAAATAATAAATATAACATGATAATGATTCTGTATATATGATATACTATCCAATTATATATTATTTAAATATCAAAATAATGATATTGTCGCTCGTGCGTACGTACGGACTACCGTCTCCACGAACGCGATGAGATTCATTCTCCGTCGTATCCATTCAAGTATAATTATCATTTGATGATTTAAAAATAATGTTTAAGGACATGATATCATTTTGGATATGAATAAGATACAACCTATCCATGAAAAACACGACTTACGTAACAAAACATATAAAAGAAAACGAGTAAGTTAACACCCGAAACAACGATAAATCTACGATATTGTTAACAAAGAAATGTTAAAAGATCATATATGATATCATATGAATGTATATGATTCTTTTATAATTTAATAACAATTATTTCACCATTATACCGGAGGTTAACCTACCCCAACCAAGGAAAAGTACAAGGTAAGGGTATACTTCACAACCTCTTCATTATCCAAGGTTGTTTATACATAATTATCTACTGGGACCTTGTTATGATCCACATCCATGTTTTTTAAAAATGTATTTAAAAACATTTTTCCTATTAAATGTAAAATGGGTTAAAGTCATTTATACCCTTATATGTTTTTGAAAGGAATCTTACCGTTGTTTTCCAAACAATGTACTTTTTGACCTTTTTGACAAATTTAAGGTAAGAATGTTTTTTTAAACTTATACGGCGGGTGCGGATATTTTCCGCCATTATAACTTCATCGAAGCTTTCCTTACAAGCTTATAATAATATTTTCAAAGTAAATGTATTATTATGGGACTTTTAAATGATTTCAAAAAAGAGAGATATTTCTCTCAAATAGCTTTGATTTGATCCATGTCAACATCCTTTGATGGGTTTTAAGTTTATTTGAAATTGATTTATGATACAAAACTTACATTGAGTATTTTGTGAAACATTTGACTGTGGATGTGTTATTTTTATATCATCAATAGTTTATGGAGAAACTGTTGACATTTCGTATGCTAGTTTTAATACGAATACTTATGTTATGTGTAAACCTATTCATATGAGGAATGTATTGGACTTAATAAGTGACGGGTGGAGCCCGCTATAGCTCCTCGATGCATCGGTAGGTCTCATGAGACAACTAGACGTGGAATTGGCCGAGGCCCTTTCCCAATTTGATTTATGGTTTTGGCCGAGGCCTTAATCATTTTAGACGTCTTGGCCGAGGCCTTGACAAAATGTTTCAGAAGGTCTGGCATTATACATTTCCTAATTATGAAAGTGGTTATTGATATTTAATGTGATTATTCGTATAGTAGAATATCCATGTGAGTAAGTAATGGCATTATTTTATTTTACTTTTGCCATATTATGCTGCAGTTCAAGTTCAATAAGGATTTTGTTTTAGTTATACATTGCCTTAAATGCTTATGTTTTCTTATAAAAGCTTCCGCAATATTGTTATCCTTACTAAGAATCTGAGCTCACCCCTTTCAATGTTTAAATATTTTCTAGGATGTGAAGAAGTGTATTATGACTGACTTGCAAGAATAGTCAGTGAAGATATGAGTGTGGACTATGAAGACCTTGTTATTGTAGTTTGTTTAATTTTGATGTAATAAAAGACTTATGAATGTATCGAGTGTTTCCAAGGCTACTAAACTAATCGGTCTTTCGAGACTTGATCTTTTGTGATCATGCCAATGTTACGAAGTAATGCACCGACTCTGGGTAGCTGGGGTCGGGGCGTTACAGTTGGTATCAGAGGCAGTTTAGTACTAACCTTGGAAGCTAGATTTAGATAAACTCTGATTAGAGCACATATCCCGAAGATAGACTTTGAGGATTAGTATAGAAGAACTTCCTAGAATTTTGGTATTGTAGAGATGTTGTGAGTTTTCCGAGCAATACATCCCTGTCTGGATACGAGCAGGTAGAGGCGGCTCTGGCACAGATGTACCTAGGGGTAAAACCCGAAAACACCGCTTTGAGCTAGACTCGAACGGGAACTGGTGCACGACAACGGGCCTTGCTGCACTCTTGGTTACGACACTCCCGGGGGATATGCTTTGGATAATTCCCATTTTCTTTACAAACCACTATGAAGGGTTACGAGTATATACTTCCTCAAAGAAAACATTTTTATAATTATGGATTATATCCATAATTAGTTCAAATTATGTTAAGTGTTTTACAAGTATGGAATTATGTATTTTGATTCATGAACTAATCTAGTTTATGCCATTATTTAGAAATGGCGCCTAGTGGAAGGAATGGAAACCGTATCAATGCACGCACTTCGTGTAGGGATTGCCCTCCTGCTCAAGATAATTATGGTGGAGCTAGTGATACAACTGGTGCTGATCATCTTCTCTCCGTACTGGGACAACTCACGCAGGTTATGAATAACAACCGTACTCGTATGGAGCACCCTGATCCGCAACGTGGAGGATCAATGCTAGACCGTTTCATGAGGCAACAACCACCAACCTTCAATGGGAGTACAAATCCTATAGTAGCTAAGCAATGGATAAATTCCTTAGAGAAAATATTCCATGCCTTGGGGAGTAGTGAAAGGGAGAATGTTGTCATGGCAGTTTACCGCCTCACTGGAGATGCCGATCAATGGTGGTCACTAATTCAAAACAAAAAGGAAGATGATGAATTAACAAACATGGAATGGCAGGAGTTCAAAGATATTTTCTTAGAAAAATACTTTCCTCGTGACCATCGAGCAGATATGGAAAGGCAATTTCTGAGTCTAAGGCAGAAGGAGGATGAGAATGTCGCAAAGTATGAGGCTAACTTTACAAGGTTAGCAAGGTATGCTGCAGATTACATACGTAACCCAAGAAGTAAGACTGATCGTTTCTTTGATGGGTTGAAACCATTTCTCCATCGAGCTTTAGTATCACAAACCTTCTCTTCATACGAAGGTATTGTCTCGTGCACTATCAAGATGGAAAAGGAATTCTCTAAGTCTTATGACTTTAAATCAAAGAAAGATAAGAAGAGATCTACTGAAAACTCTGGGAAAGGAAATAAGAAAACAGGGAAGAAGGGTAGAAATGAATTTCCACCCTGTGATAATTGTGGTAGGAAGCACCCTGGTGCCTGTCTAAAAGGAAAAGGAGTATGTTACAAGTGTGGTGAAAAAGGCCACCAAGCTCATGAATGCAAGGGAAAGAAAGCGGCTATCAACATGGAATGTTATAATTGTAGAGAGAAGGGACATTATGAAAATGAATGTCCTAAGCGTCAGGGGAACTTACCTCAGAAGAGGCCAAGGGATCAAGGCCAGGCTTATGCTATCACTACTGCTGAGGTGGAAGCTCTGAAAGACATGGTGGCAGGTAATTTAATGGTTTCCTCAAGTTTAGCAAATGCATTATTTGATTCTGGATCATCGCATTGTTTCATATCTTCCCAGTTTGCTAAGAAAATTAGATATTTCCAATTTTATTTAACAAGGGAGTTGTCAGTCAAAACCCCTAAGGGAAGTATTGTTGCAACAAAGTTTTGTCGATTAGTTCCCATTAGAGCACCTAAATGTTCTTTACCTGTTGATCTCATCGTCATACCCATGATTAAATTTGATATAATCCTCGGTATGGATTGGATTTCGGACCATGATGCAAAAATTTATTGTAAGAGGAAAGAGGTTACGATTCTTGATGATGATGATAAGGAACACCTTATCTTTAGAGCAGAATCATCGCCACATAATTCTTATCTAGATCCACCCCCAGTAGCTCAACTAAATTCAATTATTGGGGAGGAAGAGAAGGAAATTACTGAGGATGAGGAAAGGAATATTCAAATAGAGGATCTACCTATTGTGAGAGAATATGTTGATGTGTTTCCGGAAGATTTACCTGGACATCCTCCAGAACGAGAAGTTGAGTTTTCCATTGATTTAATTCCTAGATCAAGGCCCATATCGAAGACCCCTTATAGAATGGCCACTGTGGAATTAGTTGAACTAAAGAAACAACTAGAGGAATTGAGTAATAAGGGATTTATTCTCCCTAGTGTTTCTCCTTGGGGAGCCCCTGTTCTTTTTGTTAAGAAGAAAGACGGATCTATGAGGTTGTGCATTGATTATAGGGAGATCAATGCTATAACAATGAAGAATAAGTATCCCCTACCTCGCATTGATGATTTGTTTGACCAACTGCATGGAGCTCAATACTTTTCAAAGATTGACCTTAGGTCTGGATACCATCAGTTGTGTGTGAAGAAGGAAGACGTTCCAAAGACAGCATTTCGAACAAGGTACGAGCATTACGAGTTTACAGTAATGCCTTTTGGATTGACTAATGCACCCTCTGTTTTCATGGATCTAATGAATAGAGTTTTCAAGGAATATCTTGATGACTTTGTAGTGGTATTTATTGATGATATCTTGGTATACTCCAAAAGCCACGAAGATCATGAAAATCACTTACGCATTATCATGAAGACTCTTAGAAGACATGAATTATATGGGAAATTTAGCAAGTGTGAATTCTGGCTTCATGAGATTTCTTTTCTTGGCCATATTGTCTCTAAGGATGGAATTTCTGTTGATCCTTCTAAAACCAAGGCAATCCAAGAATGGCCAGCACCGACAAATATAACTGAGGTACACAGTTTTATTGGTTTAGCAGGTTATTATCGACGTTTCGTCCAGAATTTTGCCAGATTGGCTAACCCATTGACAAAGCTCACACGTAAAGGGATTAAATTTGTCTGGACAAAAGAGTGTGAAGAATGTTTTGAAGAACTAAAGAGAAGATTAGTCAATGCCCCTGTATTGACTCTACCATCAGGGAATGATGGGTTTGTTATTTATAGTGATGCATCGAAGAAAGGACTCGGTTGTGTCCTTATGCAGAATCATAAGGTCATTGCCTATGCATCACGACATCTAAAAATTCATGATCAAAACTATCCTACTCATGATCTTGAGTTAGCAGCTGTGATCTTTGCTTTAAATATATGGATACATTACCTCTATGGTGAAAAATGTGAGATTTATTCTGATCACAAGAGTTTGAAGTATATTTTCACACAAAAAGAACTCAACATGAGGCAAAGGCGATGGCTTGAACTACTCAATGATTATGATTGCACGATACATTACCACCCGGGGAAGGCAAACAAGGTGGAAGATGCTTTGAGTAGAAAAGACCATGGAGTTTTGAATGTGATGAGAATTGAAAGGGATCCAATTTTCTTGGATCTAGTGAAGATGGACATGGGAATAACTAGGGAAGGTGAAACATCAATGCTTTTTCAAATGGTTGCCAAACAATCATTACTAGAAAGGATTAAGAGTTCTCAGACCAATGATGAAGAATTTCAAAAGAAGATTAAAGGTGTGAATGATGGAAGATTGAGGGACTTTGTGTATAAGGATGGAATTTTGAAATTCGGGAAGAGGCTTTGTGTTCCCGATATACCTGATCTAAAAAGGGAATTGCTGGATGATGCTCATAGTTCCAACTTCTCTATACACCCTGGGAGCACCAAAATGTATAGAGATTTGAAGGAACATTTTTGGTGGGACAATATGAAGAGGGAGATTGCTGATTTTGTGTCGAGGTGTATGGTTTGTCAACAAGTGAAAGCTGGAAGGCAACATCCTGGTGGAGTATTGCAACCTCTTCCCATACCTGAGTGGAAATGGGATAATATTACGATGGACTTTGTCATGGGACTACCAAAGACTCCTCGAAGGAATGATGCAATATGGGTCATTGTTGATCGACTTACTAAGTCAGCACATTTTCTGGCTATACGGGAGGATCTACCACTTGAACGTCTAGCAAGACTATATATTAATGAAGTTGTAAGACTTCATGGAGTACCCCTATCGATTGTTTCTGATCGTGATCCTTGTTTTACTTCAAGATTCTGGAAAAGTCTTCAAAAGGCCTTGGATACTGAACTTCGTTTGAGCACTGCCTATCACCCTCAAACAGATGGACAATCAGAACAGACTATTCAAACCTTAGAAGACATGTGGAGATCATGCTCTCTAGACTTTCAGGGTATGTGGGATCAATATTTACCACTGGTAGAATTTTCCTATAACAATAGCTTCCATTCGAGTATTCAGATGGCACCATATGAAGCGTTATACGGAAAGAGATGTCGTACACCAACCTGTTGGGATGACGTTGGTGAAAGAAAACTTTTAGGCCCAGAACTGGTGGAGGAAACGGTGGAAAAGGTGAAAGTAATCCAAAATCACATCAAAGCAGCTCAAAGTAGGCAGAAGAGCTATGCCGATAATCGAAGGAAGGATTTGGAATTTCAAGTCGGTGATCATGTTTTCCTGAAGGTATCTCCATGGAAGGGAGTCATACGTTTTGGTAAGAAAGGTAAATTGAGTCCCAGGTACATCGGACCTTTCGAAATTCTAGAACGAATTGGGGCTGTAGCTTACCGTTTGGCAATGCCGCCAAGTCTCTCCAAAGTTCACGATGTGTTCCTCGTATCTCTGTTGAGGAAATACATGCCTGACCCAACGCATGTACTCACCTATGAGGAATTAGAACTGGAACCCGATCTTTCCTATTGTGAAGATCCCGTCAGGATTCTTGATGTGAGGGAGAAGGTGCTGAGAAATCGGACGACTCGTCTGGTGAAGGTTTTGTGGAGAAATCATAAAATGGAAGAGGCAATGTGGGAACTTGAGGAATTTATGATGAAAAACCACCCGAGTCTTTTTATGCAGTAATACCCTAGAAATTGCGAGGACTCAATTTATTGAAGGAGGGGAGAATGTAACACCCCGAGCTTCCACGATACGCCTCTCTTTCAATAATGCAATAGCTTGCATTGTACGCAAGTTCGAGTTCTAAAACACCGCGACTAATCAAAGTAGCCGTTATGAATAGTAATAACCACTTTTTAAAATTATAGAAATTTTATATTTCAAAATGGACTTCATTTTTGTATTCGTAATATCGAAATTAGCCTATGTTGAATTTTTGGTATTTTTCTGAGAACTTCTAATTTTTTATGAATAGTGAAAATTACTTAAAAACAACTTTATTAATCAAAATAATTTATAGTGATAAATTATACTATTTAGTGGTTTTAAAGTATAATTAGAATATATTTTTACCATTTTATCCAATGGTGGTCATTAGAATTAATTTAACATTGAAATTGGACATAAACAATTGCCAATCTTTTGATATAAATTGTTTCTTAAAAACACGCTATTTGTTCTAACAACGGGAATTAATTATAAAATTAATTAATACAACTTATATGTTTTGAATTTTGTAAAATAGACATCATTTTTGAATTCGGAATATCAATTATATCTTAGGGTGAAATTTTGGCCTTATTCTGAAAAACTTCAATTTTTGATGAATAGTGAAACCACTAAGTGGTTGTTAAAAACTGATTTTTCGTTAAAATGAAATATTACCACTTCTGTGATTTGATTTTCAAAAATCCGACATACATAGTTGTCATTAAGAAGTAAAATGTGGTTCAATGAGATTAAAATAATTTTTTTGTGAATAGTAACTTTTAAATTCTTAATCGCGATTAGAGGTAATTAATGTAGTTTAAGGTACAAATAATGTTTTAATAATATGAGATGAGCATGAAACTTGTCCTACTCCTATTGGATGAGTCATGGCCGACCAAGAAAACCCATGGGTCAACTTGGGGACCCCATGGAGCCACTTTAGTTGGAAAATGACATTAATATATATTTATTTAATGTTAAAATTAAATTGACACAAACATGAGTTATTTTACTAAAAAAGTTTTTAAGTGGGGTTACACAAGTCCAAATTTTGACTATAAATATTCATTAGAAATCTAAAAAGATTTTCTACATCATATTATTTTTTTTATAATTTTAGACATTAAATAAATTAAATTATTTATGACATCATTATGATGCAGCGATGACCTCATTATTTAACGATTTAAATAAAATGAGAAGATAATGAAAAATCCAAGTCTTACACTTGTCCAAAGCCTATTGGATGAGGAGATTTAGAAACCTTATCACCTTAGCCTCGAATTATATAAGTGTGGGACCTTTAGAATCCGAAAATCATTGTGAAATAATGTAACATTTCAATCTTTCCAAAAGTGCCCCTCCTCTCCTCTTATAAAAGGCCCCCACCTCTACCACCTTATTCACACTTCCAAGCCTTTTGGTTCGGCCAACCCCTGCCCAAATACTCTCCCAACTTCTCTCCCTTCATCCTAGAAGCTTTACTTTGTTCAGAAAGCCATCCTAAGGAGTCCTTTTGATCAAATCAAAAGAAAGAACCCGAAGAAGAGGTAACATTTTCATCACCCTCTTTCAAGTTTCTTTCTTCTTCCACTCCCTCTTTGTTTATTATTTCAATTCTAAAATTATAACTCCAGTATCTTCTATATAATGTGATGTTATTATAAATATGGAACAACCATATTCAGTATTCTACCCATCATTTTAATGACATGTCACCATACGTGCGTACGTACGGCTTACCGTCTCCACGTCGTGGTGTAATTGTTATTCAATATATTATTATTTAGATGGGTATAATAATGATATGTAATTCATGTAAATAATAAATATAACATGATAATGATTCTGTATATATGATATAATATCCAATTATATATTATTTAAATATCAAAATAATGATATTGTCGCTCGTGCGTACGTACGGACTACCGTCTCCACGAACGCGATGAGATTCATTCTCCGTCGTATCCATTCAAGTATAATTATCATTTGATGATTTAAAAATAATGTTTAAGGACATGATATCATTCTGGATATGAATAAGATACAACCTATCCCTGAAAAACATGACTTACGTAACAAAACATATAAAAGAAAACGAGTAAGTTAACACCCGAAACAACGATAAATCTAAGATATTGTTAACAAAGCAATGTTAAAAGATCATATATGATATCATATGAATGTATATGATTCTTTTATAATTTAATAACAATTATTTCACCATTATACAGGAGGTTAACCTACCCCAACCAAGGAAAAGTACAAGGTAAGGGTTTACTTCACAACCTCTTCATTATCCAAGGTTGTTTATACATAATTATCTACTGGGACCTTGTTATGATCCACATCCATGTTTTTTAAAAATGTATTTAAAAACATTTTTCCTATTAAATGTAAAATGGGTTAAAGTCATTTATACCCTTATATGTTTTTGAAAGGAATATTACCGTCGTTTTCCAAACAATGTACTTTTTGACCTTTTTGACAAATTTAAGGTAAGAATGTTTTTTTAAACTTATACGGCGGGTGTGGCTATTTTTCGCCATTATAACTTCATCGAAGCTTCCCTTACAAGCTTATAATAATATTTTCAAAGTAAATGTATTATTATGGGACTTTTAAATGATTTCAAAAAAGAGAGATATTTCTCTCAAATAGCTTTGATTTGATCCATGTCAACATCCTTTGATGGGTTTTAAGTTTATTTGAAATTGATTTATGATACAAAACTTCCATTGAGCATTTTGTGAAACATTTGACTGTGGATGTGTTATTTTTATATCATCCATAGTTTATGGAGAAACTGTTGACATTTCATATGCTAGTTTTAATACGAATACTTATGTTATGTGTAAACCTATTCATATGAGGAATGTATTGGACTTAATAAGTGACGGGTGGAGCCCGCTATAGCTCCTCGATGCATCGGTAGGTCTCATGATACAACTAGACGTGGAATTGGCCGAGGCCCTTTCCCAATTTGATTTATGGTTTTGGCCGAGGCCTTAATCATTTTAGACGTCTTGGCCGAGGCCTTGACAAAATGTTTCAGAAGGTCTGGAATTATACATTTCCTCATTATGAAAGTGGTTATTGATATTTCATGTGATTATTCGTCTAGTAGAATATACATGTGAGTAAGTAATGGCATTATTTTATTTTACTTTTTCCATATTATGCTGCAGTTCAAGTTCAATAAGGCTTTTGTTTTAGTTATACATTGCCTTAAATTCTTCTGTTTTCTTATAAAAGCTTCCGAAATATTGTTATCCTTACTGAGCATCTGAGCTCACCCATTTCAATGTTTAAATATTTTCCAGGATGTGAAGAAGTGTATTATGACTGACTTGCAAGAATAGTCAGTGAAGATATGAGTGTTGACTATGAAGACCATGTTATTGTAGTTTGTTTAATTTTGATGTAATAAAAGACTTATGAATGTATCTAGTGTTTCCAAGGCTACTAAACTAATCGGTCTTTCGAGACTTGATCTTTTGTGATCATGCCAATGTTACGAAGTAATGCACCGACTCTGGGTAGCTGGGGTCGAGGCGTTACATGATATAGCTATGGTGAGGTGTTTTCAAAATGGGAGTAAATGTTATATTAAGTCACGGGTTAAACTTTTTTGGTTAAAGAGGTTTATTGAGGTGGTAGACTACGCTCTCATAGATTAAAGGAACCTAAAGGAGGATTCTAGTGAAGGATATATAGTTGTAGTTGAACGATCATGTGGTTCAATGCTCGATATCAGGAATTGTTTCTATGAAAATGTTAGTTAGGGAAGTGGTAGGTAGTGTGCATAGACAGAGGGATCCGTTTTTTAGGATCTAACTCGAGTGATCTATCACCAATGTGGATGTTTAGGACACTTCTGGAGATAGATCCCCTGACCATCAGTAGAGTGTTGGTATTGTGGAAGGATTGTAAATCTACAACAATTTCGGAGGACCCAGTGACTGATGAGTAGTGATACCAGAGCTAGACATAACTAGGGTCTGAGGAGGGGATCTTCTGCACCATATTAGTCTGGAATCTGGAGTTCTAAAAGCTATGTTGGTATAGGTAGTGGGTGTAGTTCTTTAGGAAAGAGAACCTGCATCTGTAGTGGGGTGAAGCTCAGGGGATTCAGAATGCATCATAGTGAAGAGGGAAGGAATATTTTATGCGGTGTAGATAACACCTTTGGATAGTGATGTTATACCATTGTCACTAAGAGGTATTATTCTTGTATAATATACTTTATCTAGTTACTTACTTGATATTAGTTCCTCTAATATCTTTATTTCTTAAAAAATTGTTAGTGGTTTGAGCATGGTAATGGAGTTCATGGGTAGGGTGTGTTGGAACCACTTTGTTCATAAGGTTGTATTTGTTGTCAACAGTTGTAAATGAAGATCAAAATGAAGGAGAGCAATAAGTAATCCAATGAAATGGAGTAATGGAAGATCAAAATGAAGGATATCATGAAGTACTCCGATGAAGTGGAGGAATGGTAATTCAGACGATTGTTGTACTGATCATAAGTTCCAAGAACACGTGTCAAAGGTGATACATTGTTTACAAAAATGAAGAATGTGAGGTGTAATCCATATGAGGATGATTAATGAAGAATGAGGTTTTTGGATGAAGACCATGCAATTCCTCCTTATTGCATGAGAACCATGGGTTTTGATGAAGACCATGCAATTCCATATTATTTCATGAGAACCATGGGTTTTTGATGAAGACCATGAAATTACTCATGATTGCATGAGAACCATTCAAGAGACTTCTTGACGAATTGAATCATATGGTTTGCATGAAGTACATCATGACGGTTGATGAAGAAGAAAATGTGCAAATGATTGGAATTCTAAGATGGCCGTGCAGGGATTGGAATTCTGAGATAGCCATGCACATCACATTGTCAAAGAATATGATGATGGTAAAGCTATGCCTTCAAAGAATACATATCACAATAGTGGAGTTTGTGATAAAAGTAGAAGAGTTGCTGAAGGATACAGATCACCAAGAAGAATTGCTTTTGAGGTGATCGTGCTTGTTGACAAAGAAAACAAACGACATAAAAATTTGTTGACAAAGGAGATTCCATGGTGGAATGTCGAGATTCAAGAAATATCAACAAAGGAATGGATGACCTGGAGGTGGAAAAAAAGAGCAGATACAAGGTGGCAGATACAAGGTGGCGTCGTTTCGCAGTGTTTGCCAAATTTTTGGGACTGAAAATCGACAAATGAAGAAAAGTGGTTTTTGGAAAAGGGACTTGCATGCCATGTTCTTGAAGGCTTGGAAACTTATGCGGCATACATTTTTCAAGATCAGATCATCAAAATATGGCAAGGGGATAAGGGTCGCGCAAGTTTTGGTGAGGCCGCGTAGGTGACTTGCGCGCTATGAAAGAGACTTGTGCGCCAATTCCTTGGAAGCTTGAGAACTTGCGCGCCTATGGTTTTTCAAGATCATAAGATCAAAATTTGGAAAAGGAAAGAGGTCCATGCAAGTTTGGAAGTTGGTCGCGCAAGTGACTAGCAGGGGAAGAGACCTGCGCGCCGAGACTTGTGTGCCGATGGTTGACTTGAACGTCGTCACACAGGGTGGTAAAATTTCCTATAAATACTGGACCACCGCTCCTCATTTTTTACGGTGTTCAACAATTAGAAAAATCAGATCTCCCTTCGTACAGGTGTGGAAGTCATGCAAGTAGTGTGTGGTCGAGCAGGTGGAATTGTGCGCCAGTGTTTGAAGTTCTGCGCCGGTTGTTGGCTACGCGCCCAAGGAAGTTTGGGTGAGAAAGGAAGTGGGTCACGCAAGGTTGTGGTTGGGGAAGGAAGAGTCACGCAGGTGATTTGGTGACACTTGCGTGCCAGTTTGGACTTGCGTGCCGAAGACTTGCGAGCCGTATTGGGACTTGCGCGCCAGGCTTGGAGAAGAGCGCCAGGTGTTGTTGGAGCTTTCCTATCTTCGTGGAGCTGTAAGAAAGCCGTAAGATTTCCCGATACCTTTAGTGCAACAAATGATGTATTCATTTACAATGACGGAAGAATAGTGAACAATTTTGTTTTATGAAGAGAAGTGGTACCGCACACACATGACTGATGTTTAACATCCTCATTATGCTTTGCGAAGAGAAGAAGAACGGTTCGTGCAAATAAACGCAGATATGGACAGAAAGAGGGGAATATATCAATACACTTAGGTGTTAGTATTGAGAATCAAAGGAAGAGAAGAAGAAGATACAGTGCATTCAGTTATTTCACTAAAGTAGAAGGTTGAATACAAAAGAGCATCAACTCAGGACTCTGATGCAAGAAAAGTCTCATGCTGAACTGGAGACAAATACTTCAATGCAAATCTATTTAAGAGACCTTCATGTCTATAAACTGAGCGGGACTTCACCAATGACAGTGTGCCAGGGGGAGTCAACGGGAGTGACCCGAGGGACGCAGTGAGCTATCCCTGAACCTTTTGTAAAGGCAGTGAGCCTAGGACAGAGTGACTATTCCCGAACCATTGTAATCCACAACTAGTAAAGATTAGTGGAATTTGGTACGACCGGCAACTTGTCGGCGTATGCTCCTTGGACTTAGCCCTTAGTGGTGAACCAAGTAAAATTGATGTGTTATCTCTTTGCATGTGAATGTTTTATTGCTGATCATATCCATCATACAGGTTTAAGTAGTTCCTACCAACGTGGGAATAAGATCCACAACTTTAAGAATAAAAAGTTGACACCCTGATTCACCCCTCCCCTCTCAGGGTGTCCCAGGGTCCTACAGGGTGTTGATGAAAGACACACCTATGGGAGTATGGATGATATAAACTTTCTTATGAAAATGGGTGTTATCTCTAGGTTAGAGAGTATCATTTTCTATGGTATCTCTATATTCTTGACATATCATGCTTAGACCTAATTATGGGTATGGACTGGTTAGTAGAATATTGTTCCCACATAGAATTTTATCATAGGATACTAAATTTTACATCTCCTAAGGGTGATAGTCATATTAACCATGGAGAGTGGGTTATCTAGGAATGCTGAGTAGGACCAATTACTCAGCAACTGAGAGAGTTCATGAACCAAGTTTCTAGTCTATTGTTGGAGTATGGAGGTATGGTGAATGGTTTCCTTCCACCTGTAGTGGGCCGATATTAGGATTTATTTCTTGAAGACTTCTCATGGTTTCCACCTAAGAGAGATGTGGAATTTACCATTAATCTCATGTTGGGGGTTAATCTAGTTCCTATTCCACCATATAGAATTACATCGACATAGCTTCAAGGGCTCAAGACTCAACTGTAATATTTAGATGATAAGGGGATCATCTATCCAATTATGTTTCCTTGGGGTTTACTAGTTTTTTTTAATAAGGAATATGAGACTCTATGGTTCTGTGTTAATTACCAGAAGTTAAACTAGATAACTATCAAGAACTAGTATCCTCTTCCATGAATCGACGATCTGTTTGACCTATTGAGGGGACCTTGTGTCTTTTCCATGATAGAATTAAGATAAAAGTATCATCAGTTGAGATTTAAAACTACTAATATACTAAGGATTTATTTCATAAGCTGGTATGGTCTATATGAGTTTGTTTTAACATCGTTTGGGTTGAAAAATGAACCAGTAGTGTTTAAGGCCTCGATGAATAGGTTATTGCATTTGTACCAGGATCTTGTTTTTGTAGTGTTTGTGAATGAAATATTGGTTTCCTCCTATACCCATGATGATCATGCACAAAATCTTGATATAGTCTTGAGTACACTGAGAGAGAATCAGCTATACTCCAAGCTATCTATGTTTTAGTTTTGGATTGATTAGGTGCACCTATTGGGTCACACCATCTCAGAGGAAGGTGTGCCTATGGACCTAGAGAAAGTTTAGGTAGTGGTTTCTTAGGAGAAACCCAAGAACTTAATTGATATCCATAGATTTCTAGGGTTGGAAATATATTATCAAAGATTTATTTAGTAGATTTACCATTTGGTTTAACCAATTTCAAGCTTGAACAAAAAGGGATGATGTTTTCATGGTTAGAATAATTTGAGAATACCTTCCATGAGTTGAATAAGCATTTTAAATTGGGACCAATCTTCATCCAACCTGATCAATGTGAGGGGTATAAGGTGTATTTTGATTCTTATAGGATATCTCTTATAGCTGTGTTGATGCAAGGAGATCTATTTGTGGCGTATGGGTCTCTAAAGTTGAGGCCATATGAATGGAACTAAACTACGCATGACCCTAAGTTGGAAGTGGTGGTTTATGATTTAAATTTTTGGTTTAATTAACTTTTGGGTGAAAATTTTACTATTTATATAGATCATTAGATCTTGAAGTATTTCTTTTCATAGTGATATTCGAATCTTTGGCAGTAGGTATGGATTGAGTATATTCAATATTTCAATTTTGAGTTGGTATATAAGCTTAGGAAAGGGAATAATGTTGCTGATGAATTGATAAAGAAAAATCAGACTCATGTGGATCAAGAGTATAGTGTTGATTGGAAGATGATGTCTTTAATAGCTAAGATGAAAGTTGGGGTTCTAGAGATTTAGGATTAAATGACTCTCAAATTGGTTTCATTGGATTATAAAATTTTGAGATAGATATGAGTTAGGTAGTATGACGATCTGAAATATTGGACCTTGAGGTAAAACCCTAAAGGTAGGGAGTCACCTTACTAAAGAATCATAGATGAGGATGAGATCATCTATGTTAAGAATCCGTTTATTTTACCTATGATCATGCAAGAGGAGTTGATGTGTGAGTTTCATGCCTCAAAGTAGTCGGTACATCCAGGTGTAACCAAAATGTACCATGAACTACCGAGATAGTTTAGGAGGACAGTCATGAAAAAGTAAGTAGAAAGGTTTATGACATGTTACTTCCCTTAAAAGTAGGTAAATGTTGAGAATCAAGAACCTGTAGGGTTTTTACAACCATTAACCATTCTAAAGTATACGTGGTATACCGTGACCATAGAATTTATAGTGGGTCTCCCAAAGACACCTAAGAATAGTGATTCTATTTGGGTGTTTGTAGACTATTTAATTAAGGTAGCACATTTATTTTCTGTATGGGAAATATTATTAGTACGTAAGGTCGAAGAACTGTATGTTTGGGAGATAGTCTATCTACACAGAGTCCAATAGAAAATTATTTTTGACTGGAACTCTTGTTTTACTTCACGATTCTAGCATGGATTAGAGAGGGTTCCTAGAACACAGGTCTTGTTGAGTATGGATTTCTACCCCTAGACAGATGGGTAGTCAGACCATACTATATTGGTTCTTGAGGATATGTTGGGAGCATGTGTTCTATATTTTGGAGTGTCTTTGGAGAAGCACCTTAAACTATGTGAGTTTTACTATTAAAACAATTATTAGGAAACAATACGGAAGGCTAAAAATGATGATCTTTATGGTAGGCCATGCAGATCACCTCTATGTCGGACAGAAGTAGGTGAGTTTGAGTTGTTGGGACCGATTCTCATACATGTGATGTCGAAGATGGTTCAGTTGATTGGAAAACGTACGGATTGAGCTCAGAGTAGATAGAGGGAATTTACTGGTAGAATTTGATGACCCCTAGAGTTTATAGAGGGTGATCATGTATTTCTAAAAGTTTCCCCTATATTGGGTCACCATAGGATGTAGGCACATGGAAAGTTGGTGCCCAAGATTGTTGGACCATTTGAGGTAGTGGAGAGGATCAGGCCAGTGACATACTGATTGGCTATTCCACAAAGATACAGTGTTATAAAAGATTTTTTTGATGTGACACAACATCGGCTGTATTACCATGACCCTTCTCATGTTCTCTATGTGGATGATGTTGAGGTGAAGATATATGCATTCTTTGAGGATCATCTAATAGGTGTGTTGGATCGTTGTGATAAATCGTTGAGGGGAAATACCATGATGATAGTTCATGTATTTTGGAAACATGAATGTGGTTAGAAGGAATCTTGGGATATAGAAGAATATATGTGTCCTCAATGGACCAATATTTTTTACTCGGAATCATAGATATTCTTGGGAATGAAGCTCGAGGATGAGCAATTATAATTTCGTGAGATTGTAAAACCCTGACCTTTTCTGGAGATGAATCAGGATTTATATCAAGAATTTAATTTTTTTTATTTGTTTGATATTAATTATTTTGGTTTTTCTTTTCGGTGAATTTATGTGAAAATTGAGAAAAATTGAAGGGATAATGGTGGTTCATGGTTATCCTAAATCGTGCGCCCTAGCCCAGTAAACCTTACAACACTGGACAGAGGTGAATTGCATGGTTAGTGTATGGTTTGTAAAATATTTCTCCCCCTTGGGAGAAATTTTTCACCCCTATAATAGATTCACAGATTTTATGCACATGGTTAGGGGAAACTATGCTCCCCTTACCAGCAAACTGTGCATGACTTTTTAAGTCACCCGAAAATTATTTTTAAAATTACCAGACCACTGTAACACACCCAAATAGAACCCCATTTGACCCCTGGCATTCTTTCTTGATTTCATAGCCTCCTAAACGAATTGAATTCCTTCCCAACCTCCATTATTGTTTATTCGATGTTTGTATCAAAGATCTGACCCCTCCCGGTAAGAGGATCACATCTCACTTGGTTTCTCATTCCTCTTCTCTTCTTCTCATATTCAATAAAGGGTTGTTCATCCAATTTTGATTTGATCTAGTTCTAGGATTGTGGATATATATATATATTAAGGATCTTGATTTTTTCAATATTGATTCAGGGTTTTATATTCGGATCTCATTCTATGTTGTTGTGCTACTCAAATATTAAGGATTTCCATTTAGAGATTGTCTATCAACGAATCAAGATAGGTTATCTATAATTCAAAAAACAAAGTATTAATTTAAACTATATGTATATAATTTTATAATTTCTATTAGATGTTTAGAAATCATGTTCCTAATTGAATTAATTAATTTTAGGAATTAATTAATTGAGGAGATGTAAAATTGGGGATTTTGGGAATTATATATTGAGATAAGTAATCGTAGAATTAATTATGACATGTTCAACTTTTTTATTTGAGGTAATTAATTAATGAGTTAATTATGAAAAATTTATATTTGATAATTGAGATAATTAATTATGGAATTAATTATGAATTATTGATATTTTAATTGAGATAATTAATTATGTAGTTAATTATGGGATTTTGAGTTTGTTGATATTGATTAATTAATTGATAAATTAATTAATAGGATTGGTGTGCTTAATTTACGAGGGAATTAATTAAGGTCATTGATGTGATAAACTTATTATTGAATTGTTAATGAAATTTGTGTGGTTAGTTAATTGTTGGATAGAATAATATAATTTAAGTGATTAATTATTTTTATAATTAATTAATATTAATGATGTAATTAAATAATTATCGAATTAATTGATATTATTTCATGTGATTAATTAATTATTTAATCGATTAATATTATTGATGTGAGTAATTAATTTTTATATTAATTAATTTTATTGATTTGATTAAATAATTGTCCAACTAATTAATGTTATTGATGTGATTATTAATTTTTTAATTATATAATGGAATTGCGGTGTTTAACTAATTATCGAATTAATAATGGATTTTATGTGATTAATTAATGGCTTAATTAGTTAATTTTATTGCTGTGATTTGTTTATTGTTGAGTTAATTAATGGAATCGTTGTGTTTAAGTAATTGTTGAATTAGTAAAGGAATTGATGTGGATAATTGATTATTTAATTAATTATGTGTTGATGAATGGTAACATGGTCATTTTATTATTAAGTTATGAATTGTAACAATGTCATTTAGATGAGAAAGGAAGATGGGTACATGGTCCTTATAATTTTTGAAGTATGAATGGTAATAAGGGCATTCAAGTATGAATTAATGAATGGTTTCATGGTAATTAAATTGTATGAATTAACGAATGGTAAATGGTCATTCAATTGTGTGAATTAATGAATTTTAAAAATAGAATTATAAGACATAAAATTACATGGGAATATTTTAGACTTTGGCACGGGCTGAAGAAGTTATCGAGATATGAGTGTCTATGGGAACCTAAGGGTTTACATGGTTAAATATAGAATAGTTGATAATGTGATAAATATTTATTCATGAATTGTGATTTATTCTTTATAAAACTGTATACACTATTATTTTACTAGATATTGTTTTAAACATTGTTTGTGGAGGCCTACTGAGTTATACTCACACCCTAATCGAGCTGCCTAATCAATACCAAATTATATTTCAATGTTACGAGATAGGATAATGGAAATGGCCTTGTATTAGGTGGTTGAGTCTGGATTGATAATGGTTGAGGGAACCAGACATTACTTCAGGGCCCTTTTGGGAGTCATAAGTGTATATACATTTGATTTTTCATTTTGACACTTGGTGAATACATTATCTTGACATATTTATTGTTTAGTTTGATATTGTATCTCCATTTCTAGACGTCACATGATTTTGGAATCTTCCTCATTATAGGTATATATATATATATATTTTTTATTTATTTTTTGCTGTTGTTTTACCTTGACAAAGAGCTTATGGTCTCCCCATAATAGACATTAGACCCTCACTACTAGTCAGTAGCACATGTCATATCGAGAGGTACACTTGATGTCAAATAGAGAAATGGAATGGGGAACTGGTGTGTGGAACCTGTTTCAGGACATTACACCAAAATTATTTAGGTTTTCTTCCATGAAATTATCCATTATAGCCATGTTCATCTATGAAGAATTTGGGTTTTCTCTTTCCTTAGTGCTACCATTAATAGCCTATGTCAAATAAGTTAGCACTACCACAAACTGTTATATTCTAATAATCCTTAGTTATTAATTTTGAGGGTTATTATCCCCTTTATGCATTCTTACTTCACCTTCAATATTTCCTCTATGGAAAACCATTATGAACAGAAATGGATTCAATGAAAAAACATAGAAATATTCAAAAATTAATGCATGATAATATAATCATTAATATAAATATTTTAAGACTATATTTTAAAATTATCCCAACCTATAAAGGTATATAAGCATTTCCTATAATACCAATTATAATCCCTTGTAATATAATTAACCCAAAATTATTTAATTTATAATAAGGGTTGAATTTTTTTATATTTCTTGGATCATTTTAGTTTATATTTTTAGATAATTAATCAAAATATTACATAAAAATTTGGAAAATTCATCATGGAGTAAATTTTTTCCCATAAAAATTGGGATTTAAGTTTACACCCATGTTTAATTCAAGAATCCTTTTATTCATTTAATATGAGTCACCAAATCATAAATACTGGCTTTGATAAAATCTCTAATCTTCCTTAGATCCTACTAAAAACAATTTAGAATTTGATTTGAGAAAGAAAATCATTGTAAGGGATATAAAACTAAATTAATCCTGTTAGTCGAGTAAAAACTTTAAAGCCTATGAATTTTTTTACCTTTTCTGATAAGAATTTCAAAAAAAAATAAAACTTTTACACAAAATAAATTAAATATCTTCTCAAATAAACCATTATAAACCCCATTATTAATCAAAGTGAAACAAGTAAGGCATCTTGAATTATGTGGGAACTTATGAAAACATTTCATTGAAAAATAAACCTTTTACCTTTAAATGTTTTTAAACTTTCCTTACATCATGAAATAAAAATATTTACATAAAACACATTTATTAAAACCAAAATATAGTTATCTAGGAGATTCATATTCATAACCTATGTTCACTTTTGTTTAACCCATTTTATTATAACTAAAGACCTATTAATTATATAGGAGTTACCAACTCTAATATCTAATAAATTTTCTCATATGAAGACAATATCATTACCCAATTCATTAGAGATTTGTATCAGAATCACTCTTCATCATGAGATGCATCAAGAACACCCATCATCATTAATAATTCTCAATACTATATCATGAATAAAACATATTTAATCCTAAACCTTTCCTCATAAAACATTAGTTTAACCCATTAACAAAATAATTTTCATTTTTCTACAATCAAAAGGAGAAATATCATTTTTCAATGGAAAATATTAAAATGAAAAATTCCTAAAAGAGAAGTAAAAATATCTAATTTCAAAACACAATGTTAAATTTTAGATGAATCTTGATTATGAATATTTTTTATGACAACAAGAAAAAGTAATCATGTTTTATATGCTAAAAAAATTCATTTTGTACTTTTTTAAAAAGTCATAAATAACCCATATATAAAACATTGAAAATATTGTTTTTTTAAAACATTTAAGGATATATAAATATAGTAAAAATTAATTGTATATACATTTTAATTATCAATAAAAACATTCTTGAAATATTAAAAAGATCTATGACATTGAAGTAACACATTAAAGTAATATTTTTAAAAGAATGACCATTACCTCGAGTCTCAGCCGTTTCATTCATATGTATTCCCCCTATTGATAAACTTATATTAGTTTTATAATTTCTTTATAACATTTTTCATGTTAATTAAAATATCCTTATTCGTATTAATTCATTTTTACTATGTTTTATCTAGATACAAAAATTGTTAAGTTTTCATTTGAAATTTTGAGGGCATTTGGTTTATAACCTCAAAAAACATCGAGGCACTAACCATGGTCAAAGGGTTTATTGTTAAATTACCTCTATCATATTAAAAATTTTATAATTAGTATATTTATACATTATATATACTTTTAAAACCAACCACGTAACTCAGTCATGAGCCACATCATTTCATGTAGACTATAACCAGTATGTACATATAAACAATGTATTAAATTTTCTATTTGGTTGAAAAGAAATAAAGTAGATAATATGATACTTTTAAAGAATCATATTTAAATTATAAATGTTATATTTATTCATTGTTACCAACCTTATTACTATCCTTCTATGGTGGAAATGAAAAATGAATCACATCACATCATGGATGTGGTAGTCCAAATATACAGACACGTGATGTTATCATTTACAATTAGACTGTAGGATAAGATGCTAAGTAACATATTATCTTTATTGAATAATAATTATATCATAAATATCTTATATATTAATTTTATACATTATTTTAACCATTCATGTGATCCAGAAAAGAAAAATTAAACATATCACTTTGTGGAGGTGGTATTCCACGCGTACAAACAAGTGATGTTTTCATTTCCCATAGGATTGAAAAGGAGATAAAAAAGGGTTATACCATAATAAAAATAAAATTTTAGAATACTTAAGATACATATTTTATCTTTTAATCATAGTTAAATTATATTTAATAGAGGCAAGAGAATAAGTAAACATGAAACACTCGGTTAAGAATTATACAACTTCATTGAAAACGTCCCTTAGATTACACCTTAAGCCTTCATAGGTTGGACCTTTGGAAAGAATAATACCTATAAAAAATGGGTAAAGATATTGTTGAGGTATTTGGATAGGTATTGTTCATGATAAATAACTCAAATTAGTTTAATAAGTTAGTAAAGGAGGTTACCTAATACAAATTAGGGGAGTGGAACACTTGTAAATTCTTAAAAATTTTAAATACATTATATGTATTTCTCAAAGGAAACTGTAAAAAACTTTAAATATATTGAATAAAAGATAGTTTAATCTATAAATACACTCAAAAAAAAAATTATCCATGTTATATATATATATTATTCCCTATATATTAGTTTAACCCACTATTAACCCTTTTAACCATTACCGTGGTGATAAAGTTTGACCAATGTAACTATTCATTATGTCCATAAATGAAATTGACCTTTATAAAAAAAAATATAAAATATTTATTCCAAATATGGAATCTATTTTACTATATTAAATTTCAATAAGTGATAATAATTAATTTCAATTTAAAAATGAAAACCACAATAAAAATAGTTTTTAGTAAAATTCAATTTTATGTATAAAAATGATTTTATAAAAATTAAAGAATAATGTAAATTAATAATTAATTAATTGGATTTTTTTATTAAATGGGGAATAATTTAACTTTAAAAAAAATCTAAAATAGAATGGCACTTTTTCAATACATCAAAAGAACTGATAGTTTTAATAAAAATTAGTATTTTTGACTACTCACCCAAAATTCAATATTTTCACAAAAATATGTAAATATTTCTCTTAGATAAATTAGATAACATGAATCCAAAAATTAATTCATTTCTATAAAATTAAAAATTTGAATTCAAGAAATTTAACGTTTAAATAAAATCATTTAATGTATGTAAAATAATTTAGTTAAATAAAATTATTCCCTCTACAAAAAAATTATTTATACAAATATGATGAATATGATTTAATAAAATGAATAAATATAAATAAAAAATTGATTTATTTCTAGGATTAACTGGGTTTTCATATTAGTTGGTAATAAAAATTTTAAGTCTCTTTCTATGTTTAAGGTCATTATGTTGTGATAAATATGATGATTCTGAAGTCTTTCATTTAAGGATGAAATATTATAAAGGGAATTCACGATTCTCGGAGGAGAATAAAACAAGGTTCACACTGTTAAGATTATTTTCATGTCATGTTAAATTAAATGAGTTATTTTTTTAAAATGAGTCATGTTTTCCTTCAAATCCATTTGAATTGTAATTTGGTATATTTATGGGTTGTTTGATATTTCATGTTGTGACACACTATGTCACATCATGATATGAAAACCTAAAGAAATAAAATATAATTGGAATGATGTGATAAAGAGATTAATTACATGATTAGAAGAAGTAGTAATAAAATAAGTTATTAAATTTAAATTCTTATAATATATTGAATATAGTAACTTTATGAATTATTCTAGTGCACAATGGGATAGTTATTGTAACTATATGATGACAAAGAGGAGGAGGATGATAAAAGAGATTAAGTTAGAGGAAGTTGGTATTTTGAATTTGAATTTAAAATTAAAATTTGAGAATGATAAAATAAATGATGTCATGTGATATAAAGAGGAAAAATGTCTCATATATGATTTATTTATATAACAAAGGAATAATTGAGTAGATTATTCTGAAGAGCGAGAGTGGAACATTGTGTTCTATATTGAAAAAAAGAGTGAATGGATAATGGAATAGAAGTGTGTGCAGTGTTTTTTACATAGGAGGAAGATACAGGAGAAATATAATACTTTATATAGTGTTTGTAGAATAATAAAAAGATAAAGAACACATTTTTTTGTGTGTAATCCTCACATTTTTATTTTTTAGTGAATAAAAAGGTAGTCACACCTATTGTTAATATTAAAAAAGAGTGGGAGATCTTTAATATTTATAGGAGGCAGTAATTTTAAGGATAAGGATAACTTGTAACTTAAAAAAATATAATATATTTATGAAACCTTTCAAGAAACATTTTAGGATACCTATCGGGAATAAACACTTTTATATTTGTGTATTACGAGTGAAGGATAAACCATACTTTTTGTATATATGATGGTAATTTTAGTGGATGGTATGGTTTTGGATGATTTTGGGTTAGGATAAGGATTATATAATCATTTTGATTAGTGAAACTTATACAAAAAGTGTTCATTTTTTTGTTTATTTACTTAATGTGTATGAGTTAAGTAGATAGATATATCACTCTAATAATTAATAGAGGATGAGTTCATAATAAATCATAAAAGGAAATAATTATATTACTATTCACTAATTCACCCTCACACCTATAAAGGAACCTCACAATTCTTTGGTAAACCCCAATCGGTATTAGATAAATATATGTTCCTTATAAATATAAATAAGTTGGAATTTTTCTTCTATGAAGGTTTTTGAACTCATTTGGTGTTTGAGTTATTTTGAGAAAGGATTTCTATGTGGTGAAATAATTTTTTACCAAATTATTTTGTAAGAATGGATAACATTAATTTGGCAAATAAAAAGGGGATTCAATGTTTTTATAGGAAAAAAGTTTATATATGGAATGAAAATATGTTATTGTATCATTTATTTATTAGTTATGATGTTTTCAAAGTTCCAACTGATGGGATTATTCTTCATATTGAATATACGAAATTGACAGTAGTATATAAGAAGACGCTTTATAATAATGGCCTTTCTTAGAAGTATATCTTATCATGTCTTCAAAGGAAGGATTTTTTTCATAGAGAAAGGGTTTAATATATAAAAAAATTTAGATAAATTAAAAAAACATTTATGAATGTAATGTGAACAAGAATCCAGCTAAGTTAAAAAAAATTATATTTATATATGTAGATCTAAAGAAATATGATTAAAAAGTTGATAACTTCTGGACTATATTAAATGATATTCTGAGCATCATTTGTGGTTTTGATGAAAAGTTGTAAGATACTATAGTTGTCAAAAATATACTACATATTTTTTGAATATGTTTCCTGTTATTGTCTTGGTGCTTGAAAACAATGACAAATGTAAACTTAAATTAGATGATCTGTAATGAATAGTTATTTATTATGAATTATGGAAGGTTTGTTTTATCGATAAGAAGGATAAAGATACTGGGGAAATATCTTTAAATTTTTTTAAGAAATATAAAATAAGTAAATAATTCCAGATTGATAGAGATAATTAATCTTTTGATAAAGATGATTATTTTAATTTTTAAATACTTAAGAATATCATCTCAATAAGTGTTTGAAAAGGAATAGTTAAATTTTCTGTAAATTTACATTTTAAGTGTTTTAGCTATTGTTGTTTTGGAAATTTTCTAAAAATTCTCCAAAGTTGAAATAAAATAAAGTTATTGATGATGATAATTAGAATACAATATGTTCCATGAATAAAAAACTTAAAAGTATTATTCTAAGAGGAAAGATAAGAAATTATCAAAATTTAATAAGAAAAAATTATTATATAAGTATTAATTTAGTTATTTTAGTAAGGATGATGAAGAATTATAATAATCCAGTGAATATGGTGAAATGCTCTTAATTGTAAAGATGGATGAAGAAGAATTCAAAAGTTGTGAGAGAAGAAATGATGTATGTGAGGAAGATATGGAAATGGATTTAATTATAAACTAAGAAATTAAAGAATTTTATTATAATATTTATCACTTTTAAAAGAAGGAAAATTGTTTGAAGAAGTATTGTCAACTGTCTATTTGAAATGAAAGGTCTCATGCTGAAAAATAATCAATGTTGATAATTGAGATTGAGAAATATAAGAAGTTTATTGATAGAAAAAATAGGCTAGATAAACAAGTAAATGAAGTTTAATGAAAAAACAAAGGGATATTTGTATTTTCCAATAAATTTTAGTTCATTTAGAAAAATAATTGGACAAGGAAAAAACCAATTATCAGAACTCAAAAGATGAAGTTGGAGAAAATAAAATAAAGAAGTTTGTGAATGTAGTTTATTTCTCATAAAATTTTGAAATTCAAGTATACAAAAAAATATCACATTAAAATGTTTCAAATATCTTATAAGTGTTAGTAGAAATTCATATTTAAATAAAAAGGTTCAAAAGTTCAGATTTGTGGAAAATAATATGATTGCCATAAATCTATAATTTTTTTAGAACTGATTTAAAAGTGAAAATTACTATAATTTGTGTCTTGAAAAAGGATTATAATATATTGAGAGTGAATATGGATTCCTTTGGTAGTATATATAAATTTTATTTTGAAAAAATGATCTAAATTTGATGGCCAAGCATTGGAAGAATATCATGTGTAAAAAATATACAGTAAGTGTTTTTAGATATAAGTATGCATTTTGTTGATATTGTTGGCACTAAGTAAGCTCTCAGAACATGGAAATAAGTTACTGGTGTAATTATGAATGTTTATTTGAAATTAAAATATTGTGGATAAATAGTTTTTTGGGGAGTCATTCCATTCAAAGGAGACAATTTTAGAACCAATCTGAAAAATATGGAAGGAATATTGAAGAGAAGTATCAACCATTTGAAGAGACATGTAAAAGATAAGAATATCCAAGTAACCTTCCAATAGAATTTCTCATAGTTATACCCAACAACTTGATTATTAATTTTATTACTAAAAAATTTCATAAGAAGAAAGTAAAAGTAAATTATAGGCCTTTGATTTTTTAATTTTCACACAAAATATCACAAAGAAAACATCCATGTATTTTGCATTGTAGATTCTAATAAAATGTGATAGGATTATTTAAACTCATGAATAATGTTAAGAAGTTATGAAAACCATTGATGAAATTTGAAAATGTTTGGTCACTGAAAAATAAGAATAATTATTTCACTAATAATTAGAGAAGACAATATGAAATTAAATGACACATTTTTTTGATAGGTTCAAACACAATTTTGAAATTGTATTACAACTCTATGATGGAGACCATAAAGTAGTATTTTAATATAATGGATGCGTTATGATAAATTTTAAGGATTGATTTGTCTTGATGATAATACAATGAATAAGGGGTAACTTGTTCTACGTTGGTGAAATAGTGAAGAAGAAGAATCCTTTTAAGAAGAATAAAGAAGAAGTTAAGAAAACTATGGAGATTTTTTACTCCAAATATAGTGGAAAAAACTATCTAGTAGAAAATAAGTTATATTTTAAGTTATTAAGAATATTAGTTTAGTGAAATAAAATATATTAAGGATATTTCATTTCATGACCACTATGTCAAATTTCTAAAAATTAAGAAGTTAATATTAGCAAGAAGAAATAATCCTTGGCATGTCATATTGTTGGAGTAAGAATAATATGATTTACCTAAATAATAAATTTCAATAAAAATATAAATTATTAGATAAAAGTTGGGTTCAATGAAATAGGGAGTTTAATATCATGTAATTAAGTTTTTATACTAATTATCATCTTGTATTCAAATGTATAATATATTTTTCCTCTCCCACTTATTCTTCGAATATTGTTATCAAAGGGGGATAAAGTCAATATAATTATGTCTTTATGTTTATTTATTAATGCATTTAAATTTTTTTAGAACATTTAGAATTGAATGAATCAAAATATTTTTTTATATATTTATTAATGGATCACTTCTTTATGGGAAGTATAAATTTAGAGAGATTTATTAAAAGGATTAAGTTTTGAAGTCAGCATGTTTGTCAATTGTTTTAACATGTTTGGTGAGCATATAAGAACATTTTATACCTATGTTTAAGGGTTATTTTTCATATGTATAAGTGAAATAAAAGTTAATTATAAGTTGGTATCAATTGGTATTAAGAACTCTTGAGGAATGGATTCAAGTAAATATTTTGGACAACAAGATTTTATTATTTAATATTATTATTTCTTATACTCGATTTTCTCATGTAGGATTAAAATTTCTCAATGAGGATTAATTATTAATTTTAATTATTTTGAAGTTTATTATGTTTCTTTGTACTCAAAAAATCAAAATTGTTAATTTTGAGACCAATAGATATTTTTGGGAGATTGTTGAGCCCATAAGGAAGGAGGGGATTAGTGTAGAAGATTATGAAAAGTTTAGGTGGATTTTTTTTTTATTTTGGATTTTATTTTAAATATTTAAATCATAATAAAATTTATATAAAATAATTTATAATATGTGATTTTATGGGTTTTTATATGTTTTTTAAAAACTTTGGAGTAGTTTGAATTCGTTTTGGAAGTATTTTGGTGTGAAGCAGAATTAGGCTTGAAATGTGGAAAAGTCTGAAATGCATAAGATTTTTTTCTTATCCAAATAAATTATATTTTTTTAAAATATTTGCCATTTTTTATTAATAAATAATTAATAACTAATGAATAAATTTTCTTCTTTTTGATACATAATGTTTTTTGTATGAAGAGGAGTTGAAAATTTGGAAATGTAAAAAGCTCAAACTATTGCATAATGTTTTTACAGGAAATATGTAATATATTTTCTCATAATACTAAACGAGGAAAATATTTTTGGAGTTTCATATTGGGATACATAATATCCTTCATAAACCATAAATAAATAAAAGGTATAACTATTCTTTATATACATGTTTTTTTGTTGACATGTATCTTTTTTATGAGAGAAATTTAGAAATTGTTTTAAACACATGGTTGATCTGTAATATATTTGAGACGTATATTATTTTATATCTTTTACATGAAGTTTTTATTTATAAAATATGATATATTTTTATCCAAAAATATGTTATTCTATATGTTATTGGATAATTTCATAATGAGTATTTATGGAAGTTAACTCTTAATAAAATTGGGGAGTCATACACCATTGTGAATGCGGAAAAACCAAGGTAAATCTAAATATGATAAAGATATTAATTTAAGGATTAAATATCACAAAGGGAATTTATGATTCTATTAGTATTAGATGTTAATTGTCACACCTTGGAGATTATTGTCACGCTGTGTTGAATTCCATCAGTCTGTGATTTGAAAAGAGTCACACCATGATGATAAGTTGTGTGAATTGTGATCTGGGATATTTTGATGTGGTTTGATATATCATGTTGCGATGAATGGTGTTACACCATGAAATTAATTCTTAGATTAATAAAATATAATTATAACATTTTTATAAAGGTAGTTTTTTCATGAATAGAAGAAACAATGGTATGAGAAGTTATTGAAATGGACTTATCATGCGATGGTGAATATATTTTTGTCATGAAATATTCCAGTGTGCATCTAGATAGTTAAAATGAATACACAAGGATAGAAAGAATAAGAGATATAAGTTAGATGAAGTTAGATGAATTTATTATTTTAAATTTTAATTTAAGATCAATATTTTAACTTGTTGAAAATATTATTGTTTTGTGATATAAAAAAAAAACATGATTTTTCATTCAAGTTGTATCTCAAATAAAGGAATAATGAAGTAAATTATTTAGGAGGGAGATTGTATCACTATATTCTTTATTGAAAAATAGATAGTGAAGAATAGGATAGGATTTTATGAAGTTCATTGTGTATAGGAAGAAGAGAGTAGAGGAATAGAATACTTTTAGTAGTGTGGGTAGTGAATAAGAAGATGATGAAGAACATACTAGTATTTCATCCATCATAACAATTGTATTGTATAGTGAAGATGAATGTAGTCCCAACTATTCTTAATGGTGAATAAGTTTAGAAGAACTATAATATTTTAGAGATACAATCAACAGAGGATAAAGATATTACTTAACTTAGAAAAGTATAATATTCTAATGTAACTTGTTGGTAGATAATGTTGTTATATTTTTGTATTATGGATAAAGGATAAACCATGTCCATTGTATCTATTATGGTGGTTATATTCAATCATATGGTCATGGGTGATTATATATCATGTTAATAATTAACTACTCATTTTGAGTAGTGAACATTATATTTGGAGTATCATTTTTTTGTTTCTTTCCTTGCTATGTGTGAGTTAATTATTGAAATCACTCTAACTGGTGATGAAGGTTGATTTTATAAGATATCATAAATATAAAGAAATGAATTCTTATTCACTAATTCACCCCCACCCCAAATAACCTCATAGTATTGGGGGCCACCTCAAATCCTTATTCTATATAATCTCGTAGACTAATGTCATGATGGTTGTTTTTATTTCTAATAATAATCTTTTCTTTCATAATTGATTGTTTATATTTTTTATTTTTTTACTAGTGTATGAAATAAATTTTGTAGCTTTACTATAATATTTATAAAATATTAGTATTTATTACCACTATTTGGATTTTATTTCATTAAATTCATGATATTAATGAAATGAAAGTTCCTAATAACACCTAATAGGTAAATTTTCATTTTCCATGTATCTATTAATAAATTACCATTTAATTTATTTATATTCAATTATGTATAAAAATAACTAATAAAAAATAGATTATTGTAACATCCCATTCATGTATGATCATGACACTGAAATGAAATTTCATGTGGATTCAAGAGCTTTACCTGACCACAAGATTCTAGAAACTGACTCTGAGGGTTTAAGGATATTAATTGAGGGAGGGATTTACCCTATAATGTTTCATCACATCAAATAATTAGGATAAATGTTTAAATAAAAAAAACAAGAATAGATAAAAAAATTAATCATATCATAACAATATCCCATAAATGCTCACAAGTGTCATGCAACCAAAAAAGACTCAACAAAAAACTCAAATAAAAAATATAAAAGAATAAAACTAAGGTGAGAATAGGTATGGTATATAAATCCTTTCCACCTGACTCTAAAAACACAATACCGTAGATGAAATGTTCTTCTTGACACTTTCAATTAGCTACAAAGGCCTCCTTCCATCTCCTAAAATTTCATTCACATAATCTGTAAGCACATGGGGTTTGTACATACAAGGAGTGATACATTCTCAGTATAAACCATTGTATCCCATTCCATATCAAGGACAAAATTTTTGATCATATATGAACTATGTAAATAAATACAATTATTTAAATAGTATCATTTAATCAATGCATCCAAGTAATTGGTGTAACCATATAATCAGAATAAAAGACACCCACTTCAGAATATTTTAATACCCATAGATCATTGAAACAAACCCCGTGGATAATCACATAATTTTAGTCCCCACAAGGTCATGTCACCTCATGGAATTGCAAATAAACATCTAATATTATAAGTACTATCCTTGATAAAATCATGTAATATCATTATTATGAAACCTAACATAAGGGAAACATATCCCGACCCATCCTAGAGATACCTGTAATATAACCAAATGTATGGTACTTTCATAGCACAAAATAGTTGATCATCCCTTGAATCACTCAATTTATAACACAATACATTAATATTAAAATCTAAGTTATACTACTTGAATAACTCAAAAAAATATTTAAACACACATTCAAGCTCCAATAATCTCAAACAAACACCCATGGTTCTATAAACATTTATCCGACATGCTTTTGTCACATAAAAAATAAATTTTTTTATTCACTGAAACAAATAAATTAGTTACAAGACATTATTTATCACTTCAACCTTTCTTATATAGTTTTTATTTACTTTAAAAGAAGCACTGTTGTTTTATTAATCCCTTTATACTCCTTTTTTCCTATAATAAAATTTTCCATAATAAAAAGATAACCCTAAGATAATTTTGTTGTCCCAGATAAATAAGATATTGTAACTATAAGAGGGATTTAATTGTAGTTGTAAGTATACTTTTAATTTTTATCACCCAATTAGGTAACTAGTTAATTAAAATTTATATGTTTCAATTTAATAAGACTAACAAAATTTAGTAAATCCTGAGACACAACTAGTGAAATATAGAAAAAAAATATTATATAAAGTTAAACAACTTAACTACTATAGAATCAAGAAAAATAATCCAAATTTAAAATATCATGGTAAATAAAATAATACAGAGATTATTGGATTAAGTTTTAGATACCCCTGTAAAGGATTTTATTGCCAAATTATTTACATGAAAGAAATTTTTACTTTTAAACTAAATCGATAGGTGGAATAGTATATTTGATCCAAGGTATTAGTAATATCCAAATACTAAAATTTATCTGATCTATCCCTAATTAAAAGATACAATATTACATAAGGGATTTTCAGTAAATGGTCAGAGATAAGTATATCTATCCCCAAGGTCCTCTTCAATCTCATTGATTGGAAATAAGTCCATTCACCCTAAACTTCATTTAATAGATGTTCAGGAGTAGCAGAATCCTAGCAATAAAGTCTCATGAATAAAAAAATTGAAATCAATAAATTCCTCAATCAAATAATATCAATCTTGAAGATCATAAGATGAACCATAATAGCAACTAAATTAGATATTTTCAATCCAAAACATCACAATGAAATCTCTAAGTGCATATGAAAAATGATTACAAATAAGAACACTCAAAGAAAATTTGATGATGTAAAAATTAATTTGTAATAACTTTTATAATAGTTTTGTAACAAAAATAATTATATGAATTCATATAATTTATTTATAGGAAAATTTTAAGAAACATATAGGGTGACATTATGATATCTTTGGGTTTGGTTAAGACAGAATCATGATCTACATCATATACTAATGAATTCATTCTTAACTTCCAATGACCGGTATTCCATAAAAACAATTAATCATTTTCCATAATTTGAATGGATCTCCTTGGTTAAATGGAACATACATCAAAAATTAAGTTTTAACAGGAAAAATATAAATCAAATTAAAAAGTTATCTAAAAAAAGTGAATTTTTATTTTGAAAATAAGGATAAGAAGAGTAATTCGACTCAACACATTTGATGTGTTAGGTCTTTTTACATATGAAGTTTTACACATATACACATTTTACAAAACACAACATATCCAAATTCAATACTAAAATGTTTAACCCATTCAAATATTTTTTCATTATAAAATAATTTAATTAATCCTAAATTTAATATGATTTTTCATGATTTAATGTAAAATATTTAGAAAAATATTTCACACTAAAAATCCCCATATAAATGTTTTAGATACACTTCAATAAAAATAGTAATATAATACCATCCCCACAATATATCTTTATATTACTTCATCAAAATGTAATTTCTAGGATTAAATCACAACTTTAATAAATAGTATTTTTTATAAAAATTCCCACCAAAATTTCATGTTATTTTTCTTAGACCTTAAAACATGCTGACCCTATTTTATAAATGTGGTTATAGAAAAAATACATCAACCCCAACAACAAAAACAAAAAAACATCATTTTTTTCAAACAAACAAAGCATAAGAATATAATAATATTTATATATTCAAGAAATGTATTATTATTGCAATGAAAAACACTTAAACAATAAAAAGTATAATTAAATCATCAATTTTTTGCACTAATTTTTTTTATTCAATAATTAAACTATGAATGTATTCACCAAATGAAAAATTTTATTAGACCCTAGAATATTGAATGAAAACTTTATATATGACATGCTATTTTTTAGTAATAGAACTCATCTATAAAATATCAAAAATTATTGAGATCTTTGGGAAATATTTCCCTATGTATAAAACTAATTTTATATAAAAATTATTCCATATAAAGATTAAATAATTTAAATCAATTCATAAATTCGATAAAAACGAAATTTAAACTCAAAAAAGAGAAAGAGGTTACCAATCAGATACTAGGACATGACTTCACACCTAGGGATAATGTCAAAAGAAGACCCAAACACTGAAATATCTATTTATAATATATTATATTTGATAAATTAATATTAATTTATATTTAGATAAATCACTTTGATGTATTCAAAATTTGACATAGGGATTTCCTTCAACTCATCGAGAAAAATTCAACATTATTGACCATGAATGATTTGGAATAATAATGAATGCGATATTAAAGATAGTTGACTAAAAAATTTATAAAGAACATAGGAAACATAATATGAAGAAGATTAAATAATTCTTAAAGAGAAAATGTGATCCAATGAGGGAGGGAGGGAAAGATAAAGGATGGGTTATTCAATCCTTTCCAAATTAACAGAGACCCCCACTCCTTTTTGAATCTTATGTTCATTTTTTTCTTATTTGTTTTCCTTTTTTGTGTTTTCTCTCCCTTTCATGCCTCTCTTTTTGAAAATAATAGAGGGTTATGACCCTCCTGTTTCCCAAGATGGGTTTTCCTACTAATGTGCACTTTATAGTACCCAAATAGTTTTTGACCTCTCACAGTATTTTTATTAAATTTTTATTCCTAATTTTACATTTTTAAGATTTTTATCATTTTATTAATTGATTATTTAACAAAAGCAAAAATATAAATATATATTACCATTTATACATTTTCCTCCAAAATAAACATATATTATTTCCCAAAAAAATCATAATAATAACACTTATTATTACACCCCAATCAATATAAAAAAATTCCATCACCAAATCACACATAACAAAAAAACCCAATAAATTTAAATCAATCACATTTTTTCATTTAATATAATTCATTAATTAGAAATTAAAATTAATCATCACATTTCATTAAAAAATACCCACTTTAATGCCTCTCATCCTCAAAAAGATCATCAGGTCATGATACTACTATTCAACACTTAAAACAAATACATATCAGCATTTAAAATATCTTTTTCCTAATTAATAATGTAAAGACTATGCATGGTACTCCTCACCAAATAAGTTTTCATATTAAAGATTAATATCAATGAAAAAAAATTAATTCACAAAAATCAATAAATTTATATCATAAAAACATATTTTCTACCCAATTATCATCATATATTCACTCCTTTTAAACACACAAATAATCACTTACACCATTAATTTTTTATAAGAATATTCTAAACCTTTTTAAAATTAAGAACTAATATAAATTAAAGTCACTTTAATCGCTTAGACATAACAAAATTGGGAATGAAAAAATTATTAATTTCATTTTATACACACATAATTCTTAAAAAAACTTCAACATATCAATGTGAAGAAAAACATACCTTTAAATTTTGAATTGAAAAATCCCAAAAAATCATAGTTTTCCAAACACTTTTCCCCACTTTCTTTCAATTAATCACAAAAAAAAATTATAAAAAAACAAACACTCAATGAATTTAAAAAACACATTATGATATTTTCAAAACATGATGTTTAAAATATTACTCAATAAGTATTAATACCTCATTAATGTTTTTCCAAACACGGAAATAGTTCACAAAAAAATACATGTAATTCCCTTTTGATTTTTTTTAACAATAACAAAAAATTTATTTATTTTTTCAAAATAATTTCCAATAGCATACTATATTAAAAAAATCAAGTATAGGACACATACAAACCACCCTCTAATTAATAATTTTGGAACCAACCAAACACACCCTTAATTTCTAGAAACCATGTTAAACAAACTTGTTAAAATTATTTTTCATATATTATGAACCAAAAATTTCATTCAATTCCTTCATCAAGTAACAAACCATTTTCTATGATAAAAACAGATAACACTAGTCATTTTTAATAAACCAAATCAATATATCTTTAAACATACCCATCCAAATCAAGAATCATTTACCACCAAAATATTAATCAAAGTTTTATTACACTATTTCCAAAATAATACTTCTAGTTTTACAATCTTTAATGATAAAAATATTCTCGAAATAATTCAATTTAAATAATTTTTCATTTTTTATATAGTAGTAAATAAAAAACCAATACATAGCCATCAAAGAAGTTAAAAAATTCTCAAAAAACATTTTTAATTGACACATAATATTTTTTTTAAACAACATAAAATTATCAACTTGTTTTACACAACATTATCTACCCAAGTAAAAACAAACTTAAAGTCTTATATCGACTTGATTAATTTACATATTCAATAATAAAATTATATGAAAGATAACAATATTTAATTAATTTAACTTTATATTTTAATGATTTGATCAGCAATAGTTTTATATTTTATGGGTAATTATCATATTTTTAGTGTATAATAATATTTTGGATTTATTATCAAAAAGACGTAAATTAGTGATTTTTTTATCATTATTCCATTACAAATATATAGGTACATACTTTAATTTCTAATATTTTTTTTTGTTTTTAGTAAATTTGTCATAAGAATCAAGGTTTGAAAGTTATTTGGGATTGAAAATATAATTTCTATATTATGGATTATTATTAAAGATAATATAAGTTATAAAATAGTGGATAAGAATTTGAAAATGTTTTGATGATGTGTTAGATTCATTCTATTAATCCCCTTATATGCATTTAACTCCTATAATTTCTGAGTTCCCCTAGAATATATATGAGGCAACTTGACTCTGCACTAAAAACATTATCAATGTATGGGAATATGAAAAATTAAACTAGAGGATTCTTAAAATTAACCGTTATAACCACTATGATAAATTAATGTACCTAACTTAGCCATAATGGTGAGGCGTTGATATTTAAAAGTAACTTCATCTATTATATACAAGTAACAAATGATTCACTATGATATGTGAAATTAAAATCTATCTCCACCAGGAGGATTTTGATCAAATAATATGATAAATAAGAGAAAATTAATCATATATATAAGTGTTTTTGAAGAATAAATAAAGGTCACAACATTAGAAAAATTATAATATAATCTATTCATGGCATGAAGAAAGATTTTGTATTATGGAATGAATCCTGACTCATTATTCCTTTTAAATATTTTCAAAACTTTTATTTATTACATGAAGTAAATTTAATGGATAAATTAATGAGAATATGAACCAATTGTCATGGGAAAATATAACAAAATTAAAATATAAATAAAAAATATAGAAATATGATTCCCACATGGAAATAACCCATTAATCTAAGGTTTCATATGATGAAATCTTCCCTATGTTTCTGTCAAATCATGTTAAATACGACTAAAAATTATTCCTATAAAAATGATATTTTCCCTCTATATAAGGTATTGAGTTTTTGGATGTGATAGTAGTTTGGATTTTCTATTTTTTTCAATTCTATAATTTCATTAAAAAAATTTAATATATTTATTTATTATTTACCTCTCTTATTCATTTTACATGTATTCTTATGTTTTATCTCTAATACTAAAAATGGTGAGTAAATAACATAATGATTAAACTTGGGGGATGTTCAATCAATTTTCCCAAATCCCTAATCTTTATTTCTCATTAATATTTTATATTTTTGATGTAGAAGGTATGAGTGTGGTGTGTTATTGTGATTATTATCCACCTCTACATATCATCATTACCAATCACATGTTATTACCTATAAAACATCCATTCCATCCATTTTCTATGCAATTCTATTCATATGATGGAGTTTAGTTTTTTTTATAGATGAAAAGACATATTCAAGTGATGGGTCTGGGAAGTCATCACAAGATCGATTGAGGCATGTTCATTATTTTTTACTATTAGAAGAGGTAAGATTTTATGTTCTAAAGAAATTACCCAGTCATCCTAAGTTTCTCACTCAAATTTAGAAATAGTGGTCCATGTAGGGTAGAATTAACTATAAAATAGATTTTCGGTAATATAGATGGATAATGAAGGAACCTGTGTACAAAACCTAAAATAAAGGCCATTCTTACTAACTCTTGTTAAGTTTAATTGATTTTATTCATATTTTATACATGAATTTAATCATTTTACAAACCCTAATTTCAATATTTTTTCTATAAATAAAATAAAATAATAAATAATAAATTGTTTTTTGTGAGTGATCTAAAACTTGGCTCCCTAAAATAGAAAATCTTGATCAGCTACAATGCTATACTTGAAAAACAAATATTTTTTTTGTACAGTTTGTAACATATGTGTAATGAATTTGGAGGTTTTTATCAAGGATTCAGGTCTTCTGATCACTTTATATTCCTTTTCATTTTTTTAAATTCCTTTTATTTTATTTAATAAAAAATCTTTAAAAATTAATTTCCATGAGGAATTTACAAGGAAAAGAAAATTAGGTATGGAACAATTTCTACCAATAATAGAAAGAATTAATCTCTAATGAAAGAGAATATAAATTGAAAACATATAGTGAAAACAAGCATTATATGAGGAAATAAATGAAATTTATAGGAAAATATCTCTATGAATCTAATAATTAATAGCTGGAGAAATAGAAAGAACAAGTTGTGTCAGATATTTTCCTACTCATTTTTCAAGTTCAAGAACTTGAGGATGCAGACAAGAAATATTTTGAGGATATAATATCCCTCCTTTCACATCCATTTATAGAGTATATTCCTAGATAGTACATTCAAAATGATGTAAATGTGGGAGATCAATAATATTTTGATAAATTTTGGAAATAAATTGTAAGTAGTGAAATGTCAAGTGATCCCCCTATATTTGAAGAAGAAAAATGGGCACCAAAATAGATTACAATGTCTCTAGAATAATAAGAAAAATGGTTTAATCAATTTGGTTTTGTATTAGATATATCTATAATAGATTATGGTTTCATGTTCTATATTATGAAAAGGCCTTGAAGACTCGGTAATGTGACGTTGCTTTTGTATATTTTTAAAATAAAAAGTGCACATGCAGGTATTTATGGTGAAAATTATGAAGATACATTGCCATCATAGCATATTAAGGGCATATAATGGATGGAAAAATATTATAAGGATGAACTTGAATGGAATTATTAGTTTAGAAAGTATTTTGGTGACTAAGTCATGTTTGGGAATAAATTTAAATGTTTTTTAAAAAATACTGAATAATCGTAGAGAAATCTATTTGTCAGAAGACATCTTAAAATTGGAAAAGTTCTAAATTCAAATATGATTTCATAATACATTAATTGAACAAGAGATTTGAAAAGTTAAATAATATTCCTTATATGCATAATACATTTTTTAAGAGCATAATTTTATGAATAGGATAAGTTTAGAAGTTTTCATATAGGGGTAATACTTCATCTAGACTTCATATGTATTTTTATGGATTTCAATAAATCTATATTTTTTAAGAATTTATGAAATTATATAATACATTTTATCATTTTAATACTTTTTTTGGATTTTAAAATTATTTCTACATTCTCATAAGACATTTTGGAATTTATTGATACTTTTATTTTAATAAGGCTTACTGAATTTAATAAGACATAATTTTATAATTCTTTGTGTATTCCATAATAATTTGGTTTAATTTTTTAATAAAATCATGATCTCATAAATAATTTTCTATATATCATATGAGTTATTAGGTAAAATATCATTTACCATTTATAGAAAAGTATCATCTCGAACAAAGTGTATAGATGAGTGGTTCCTTTGGAGGCTTTAATCAGTTGAAGATTATAATTTTAGTAATCATTTAATGATGGAGAAGTTTGTATTGAGATGAATGGTGGATTATGTTTGATGGACTTATTGATTTAAAATACAGACCAGGTTGTTGAAAGAGATCATCCAAGGACTCCTAGATTTATATCACAGGTTTTTATGAATGGAAATATTATTAATATTATAATATGATTAATAATTCAGTCAATAAAGATGAATAAAAATCATGGATTTTGTAGGAAAGTGAAGACTGTGATTTTATAAGGAATATTTCGTGGATTTTAGAGAATAAAGAATAAGGTTTACCCAATAGGTAATTCATGTCATTTTTATGATAAAATTATACAAATTATTATGCATAAAATAAAGAAGTAAATAAAGAGAATATCAATTCATCTTTCATGATGGTTTCATATGTTGAAATATTATAATATATGTTGTGATATTTTTGGATTGGATGGAATAAGAATTAAATATTATTTCCATACTCTAAACATGAAAAAATATATCATGAGGATATTCAATTTTTTTATAAGAATAGTAAAAGAAGATTATTATATGTGATTGATGTTGATGTTATTCTTTGATAAATATATATTTTGATTAAAGGGAGATAAAATACTATCAAATATTGAATAACTATTTCAAAATAAAAGGAAAATGGGGAGGAGGAAGGAAAAAAGTGGAATCTGCAAACCATATTTGGTTTTTTTAAATTAATAAGTCATGAATGATGGTGGTGTAAGAGTATTATAATAGGACATTGATGATGAGTGGAACAAGATAATTCTAGTATTGAATTATCCTCATGTACAAGATGTATTACAACTATATTAATGAGGAATAAATTGGATTAAAACTCACCCTGAGATTTCAGCCTCATCCATATTGAAGAAGGGAAGAGAATCATATATGAATTTTAAAGGCCCATATAACTGGAGTTAAATATGAACAAAATTTTAATTTCAATGAAATCATAGAATGGACCATACTTCTTTCAATTATTGACATCCTTCACCAAATTTGTGAGAGTAGGAGAAGAATAGGGAGTATCCCTAGGATCATAAGTGAACCATTCTAAAACAATTATAATAACTACAGTGTGTAGTGTTACCTATTTGGAATGTTGAAAAAAATCAATGTATTTCCCTTTCATTAGACATTTATGGTTAATAGGGTAAAAAATATGTGACCCTTACATTATTTACTATAATAAAAATTAGTTTATCATTCAGTGAAGAAAAGTTTAGAAAGAATTAAGTAATAATTTTAACACAATTCGTACCAAAGTGGGAATAATATCCTTAAGAAAAAATTAAAAAGGAAAAAATTGAAATCATTTTTCACTTGGATTCATCCCCAAGTTGGGTGTCTTATTTTGTAACAAGTCATATCAATTCCAAATGTTCTTTTCTTGGTGTTAAACCTCAATATCTATTTTTGTATTTTTTTCACCCTTAGAATAAATGATGAAACCATGTTTTTTAGAGGAACTAACTTTGATAATTGGTAGAAAGAAATGACTATATTCCTTTAATATTATGGAAAGGAGTTAATGGAAAAAATTCTTCAAGATACTGATTTCACAAATCATGATGAAAGTAATAATAAGATAATGAAAATATCACTGTCTAATGAAGTTTATAATTACACCACTCATTGTCCAACTAGAATTGAAATATAGAAGACCCTGGAATCTTTTTGTAGGAAGTTTGAAGAGACAGTGGTGGTCGTAATGTCTACCCTGTGAAAAGATTGAAAAAATGGTAAATATGAGGAACTAGTGGAAATATATGATCAACAATTCCTTAATGAAAAGGTAATGAAGAAATATAAAACAAAGAAGAAAACCCTTGAGAAGAAGGATACACCCACTGAGGTTATTTGGATTGATATCAATGTTAAAAATATTACAAATATTATTTTGGATGATACTTTTATATCATTAAATTTTTACTCCTCATCGGAGAAAGAGAGAAATACATAGTCTATAGAAGAAGTAGAAATGATATGTAGTTGTCAATATTGATAATGTTCATGAATAAATCAAAAAGAAATTAAATCCTTACATGAAAATCTGGATCAATGATGTTGGTATGAAATAAAGATGATGATGAAACAATAGGGGCTATAGTGAATTGTGTCCTATAAAAAATCTTGACAAATTCAAATCACGGCTCTTGAAATTAAGTAATAATTTTATTTCCACTTAATGGAATGTAATATAGTTGGAAATAAATATATAAAAAAGAGTATTATATAATGATGTGTAGTGGTTCATGGAATATTGATCCCCTAGTCTACTCCACCAATAAGAGCTTCATAAGTTTGGTAATTTTCACTAATCATGTCCTTTTATCTGGAGACCACAACAACTCATTGTAGCAGGTAAACACCTTAAAAAAATTTATAGGTCCTTCAGGTTTATTCTAGGAACCTTGATATATTAGTTATATAAGATAACACTCCATCATAGATTATTACATGTAGTTGAAAATGTATTATAACTATACGAGATATATAAGTCGAAGTAGCTTCGGTACATTTTTGTAGTAGCAACTGACATTAAATTTTTCTTCTTCTTCAAATAATATGTTCTTCCGATAGGTAAAACTCTAAAGTAATCTTCATTAAAAAATATATTCAATGAGTGTATCAGTAAAGGAATATTAATTAAATATTTTTCACATCAAGAGTTTTGTAATTATTTCATATTATATCTCTACCATCTTCATATTTTACTTATAATAAATCATTTTAATTCATTATATACTTCCTCTCTGTATTTAATAAATTGAAAATAATTGAGTCACGATATTTCATGATTTTCTGTATAATTTTAAGAGACATTGAATCTTTCTAAAAAAACATTTGATAATAATAACTTAAACTTATAATAATAACAATAATTCAGAAACCAAATATTCTATTATTTATTCAAGATATTATCTAAAATAATATCCAAGTAAATATTCATATTTTCATTGAAAATTTCAAATATTTTTTATTTTTAATTTCCCTACAAATCTTAGTGACTGTTTATTATAAAATTTCATAACTGATCCTCCATAAATTGAGTGAATATTTAAATTTTAAATTTGAATATAGTGTGCAAAAAATATCTTTTCTCTTAACATTATAAATAATAAATTTCTCTATAATGAATTGAATATTGGTTCTAGTAAAACCTATTTACTTAAAATTATCCCACAAATCCATTAAGTATTTAAAACTTTGAGTCTCAAATGACATTACTATAAAACAAAAAAATTCCAAAATTATCTCACTTTAATTTTTCATCAAATTCATTGTAGGATGATATCACAAGATTCAGTCAATTTTTAGATCCTAGAAACATATTATTCAATATTCAGTCTAGTTAACTTATTATATAATTTTAGGGGATTTATTAAAATTAAAATATAACCTTATTTCAATGTTTTGTCCTAATATATTATGAGAGAACTCTATCATACATATTCTAGAAATTAAAAAATGTTGTAGTGGATTTGGGCCAAAAAATAAATTATCAAACGAATGATTAAGATTTAATCATATTTGAAATAATTGTAATTAATAATCTTAACTTTTTTAATGAAATAGTTGTTGTAAAATTATCAGTACTGTAGGTAAATATATATCTAATAAGTGAGGTGGATAGTATTCAATTTCATATTTTCACATGTATATATCTTACATATTGTAGTAATTTTTTTCTCCCATGTAAATGCATATATGAAGATGGAAAATTATGATAAAAATTTCTACTCTCTTTAATATAACTGAATAACTTGTAAAATATAATTTCCATACTACTTAGAACATTATTGAAATAGTATATCTGAGATTTGGTAAGAGTCACAGCTTTTGATGAAAGATTATTGATGATGTGAGGATCCCAAATATGAGGTATATCACAAATGTGTAGTTCATAAAAAATATATGGATTTAATATCTTGGTTCATCACTAATGTGGAGTTCTCTAAAGTTTAGTTCATCACCAAAGTGGAGTTCCAACCATGATTATGATTACCAATGTGAGGTTTTGAATGTTTGGTTCCTCACCAATGCAGGGTTATTTAACAATTGGTTCATTGCCAATGTAGGGATAATTTTCCTTTTTTCATAAAAATATAATTTATATCTAAACTAAAGATTGAGATGATATCTTCACTTTTAAAAATTCTAAACATAAAAAGTGAGAGTTAAAATATAATAATAAAATAATAAAATAATGAAAGATCAATAAAAATAAACAATAATAAATATTAACCATGAATAATTAAAATTGAATAATATCACAAAGAATAATAAATAAATAATAAAGGGTTGTTTTAATGATTTTCAAAATATAAATAAAGTGGCAAGGAGACACTGAACAATATCCCCTTTTTATAATTACAATACCCGATCATATCAAATAAATTCACCTTATTTTTATAATGATCAAAAAGTTAAAATAATGAGGGTTGGACGAAAAAAATAATAGAATGATGAATAATTTTAACACATGATATAATATGAAAGAAAACCATTTTTATTTCAATAAAATTTTAAAACATGATTTAAAAAAATCAAAATTAAAAAATATCATTTTGTTAAAAAATACATCATATCCCTTTACATATTAAAATATGAATATAAAAGTGTATAATAAAAATGTAAAATGAATGAAATAAAAATACTCTATGTAATTTTAAAAGAAGCACTATAAACTCCCCTAAAATAAGTTTTCCATTAAAAAAAATATAAACATGCTGAATTTTAAGCAGCCACAAAACTTGTAAAATAATTTTCAATGAATAATAAATGATTTTATTTGTAAATTAAATAAATATCAAAAAATATAAATAATTCCATAAAAATAAAAAATATACACATATAATAAATATTTAAAAACCACTCTTCTAAAACTAAACCTCAATAATAAAAATATTTAAATAATTAATTAAAAACAGTTCCTAATAATATAAAGATGAAAATTTGTTGAAATTTTTTTGTATATTAAATAAAAAACATAGATAAATAATATTAATTATACAATCAGGTGTATGAAATAATAAAGCACACTAATAATGAAGATGATGAAATTTTAAATATAAAACTCCTCCCCAAAAAATATATAATTTCTATAAAACATTATTTATCATTATGTATAGTAATGATAAAATGAAAATATCTAATAGTATACATTAGTTTTTATTTAGAATTAGGAATAAAATAATTCCAAAACAATTTATACATTTATCCATTACTACCTATTCTAAATATACCTGTATTAATCTTATTCTTACCAAACATTTAATTTAGATAATTTTCACCCTTGAAAAAAAAATAATACTCGTAGCTTGTTTTAAAGAAAAACATACATCAAATAAATCCTTAATTTTATTATCATATAAATCACATGACGTTTTAATAGAATTTTATCTTATATATACAATATCTTTAGTCAAAAATATCATTATCAACAAAAATAAAATCAAAATATTTTAACTAATCATATCCTTTTATCTGGGGACCACAACAACTGAGTTCCAGAAGAAGTTACCTTATAAATAAGATTTTATAGGACCTTGTGGTTATTTTCTAGGAACCTCTATAGCCATGTTCTAAAATTTAACACTCCTCCATGACTGACTATAATAAAAAATAATTTAGTAGAATGATATATTCTATAGAAGTTGAATAATAATTTACACACAGTTTTAATAGCATTGATTATGGATGTATTTTATTCTTCAGATAGTAGGTTCTTTAAGTAGGTAATCTCTAAATAAATACTCATTGAAAAATATCCTCAATGTGTGTAGAAAAACAAGATTAATATTACTATTATTCTTTATATCATGAGTTTCATCAATGTATCATATGAATTCTCCACCATTTTAAATATCTAGTTGTAATATAACATTTTAAGGCATTTTATACCTCCTATTCATGTTAAATAATTTGAAAATTACTTAAGCCAATATATTCTCTAATTTTCATTATAATTTAATCAGATCCATTGAAATTTTTTTAAATTATTTTTGAAAATTATAAATTAAAAAATAATAATATTTTTGAATTAAAATATTTCTTTTGAGCTTCAAGATATTCTCCAAAATAATCTTGAAGATATTATGAACATGGACATTAAAAATTAAAATATTTTTGAATTTTAGTTTCAATAAATATCACCTTGGCTATTTCTATGATTATTCCATAACTAATCCTCCATAAATCCTACATATATTAAATTTTTAAATTTGAATATAGTTTCTAAAAAATATATTTTCTCTTAATTTAATCAAGAATCAATTTATCAATAAATATCTTCACATTTGATCTCGTCAAAAAATATCCCCTTAAAATTATTCTACAAACCCATTAAGAAATTAAAATTTCTAATTTGAAAAACATTTCTTCTATAATGACACCCTAAATAAATCCATAATTATCTCACTTGATATTTTAATAAAATATATACCAGGATGATATCATAACATTTAATCAATTTTTAGAAGCTCAAAACATCTAATTGAACATTTATCCTAGTTTAATTATATTTAGATAAATTTAAGTAATTTTGGAAAAATAAATATCACCATAATCATATTTTTTATCTTGAGATGTCATAAAAAAATGGTAGATAACATATTATAGAAATTTAGAACGTTTCACTGACATCGACACAAAAATGTCAATATCAATGGACTAATTCAACTTTCATTAGAGTTTAATGAATTTTAAATAATCTTATTTAATTAGTAATTAAGTAGTATTTTTATAATTATGAGTATTATAAGTAAATATATCATCTATATATGTTATGGAGAGTCTTTTTTATCTTTTATCATAGAGATATATTAAAAACCATTGTCATATTTTTCTCCCATATAAATGTATAATCAAAAACTAAAAATAATGAAAAATAATTCTAATACATTTTCCATAATTACATAACCTAGAAAATGTAATCTTCATCTTACTTAAAACATGATCACAATAGTATATGTGATCTTCAACAAGTCTCATAACCTTTGAAAAAAGATACCCAATGTTGTTAGGTATGTAACCAATGTGAGAATCCCAAACAAGAGGTATATCATAAATGTGTGGTTCCAAATGTGTGTTTCATCAATAACATATAGTTCTTGAATGTTTGGTTCATCACCAATGTGTGGTTAATAGATGTTTGGTTCATCAATAACGTGGGGTTCCAAATGTGAGGATGATAAACCAATATGTGGTTCTAAACATTTGTTATATCTCTAAAGTGGGGTTCCTGAACATTTGGTTAATCAAAAACATGGGGATCATTATCTATTTCCCTAAAAATATAATTTCTATCTAAATGAAATATTGAGACTCTATATATTATTTTGAAACTTCTCAAAATAAAAATTAAGAGAAAAAATATAAAATTATAATATAAAATTATAAATGATCAGGAACATTAAACAATAATAAAAATTAAAAAAAATTTAAAAGTGAATAATATCATGAAGAATAATAAATAAATAATAATGATAGGTTTTGATAGTTATCAAAATATAAATAAATTGGAAATGAGATGGCGAAAAATGAGATATTATACTTGATATGGACTATGAATTCATATAACATTTGTCTATAGAAAATAAAAGATTGAATAAAGTGGAGGTGACTCTAAATTTTGATATAATTGAAATTTTTAAAAAGATGAAAGAGAAAATTAATATTACTGAATAAATTTCATAATATATTGGAAACAAATGGACCAAAATAATTATTTGAAAGAGTTAATTCTCCTTCTTAATACACAATGTGAAGAGATAAAACAAAGAAACAGAGGAATTAAGCTCAAGGATGAAGGATATGTCTAATTAGCTAAAGGAAATAGATCAGAAGATAAAGTATCTTGAATAAAAGCTAATATACTAATAGGTAAAATGTGAAGTTGGTGATTTAATCCTTAAAAAACATAATATGGAGGGTAAGAAAAGCTAAAAATATAGAACTAGTAAAAGAAAGAAATATTCATGCAACATTTGGAAGAAAAAAAACATAAAGAAAGGTCGCTAAAAAATATACTTCCATAGAAGAGTGGGAAACACCATGAATGTGTGTCAAGAATCCAAATTTCTCACTGAAGGAAATATATATTCTATAAAAACACCTCAAACAAAAGGATACCACATGAGGTATGATTTCTATTATATAAGATTTATATGTTCTTGTTGGATTTAGTTCCCTAGAACCAAAAGTGTTATACTTTATATTTCCTACATATTCACGGATTTGAATATTAATAAATTTTGTATCAAATATTGATAGTTATTTGACAAAACATTAATTAAAAATGCAATAAAATATATTTCACAATAAAAATTTCATATGAAGTTCCCCGTTATGATGAGAACCTTGATGTGCAATGAATGTATTATTAGACTTATTTATATGCTCATATAACATTCAATGATGGGACACATAGTATGTTGATTGTCTAGAATTAGTACTGATAAATAGATAATACTTCATCTCATGAAGTTCACACTTGGTAATCTCTCATATGGGAGATTATGAGAACAAATTTTCCAATAAGAAATCCACAGGTTTATATGTCATTGGACATTTCAATTAGTGATCGTGTGTAATGATACTTATACTTTAACATTATTATTAATTAATTTCACGAATCATGCACTATGTTGTACTGAAAAAAATCATGATTTCATATTTTCATTGGAAGCAGGGTATTTTGGGTGAATCACAAAATATATATTACTAATGAATAAGTTTTGGAAGGATTTTTCTCCTCCATCTTTATAAAATTTGATATCTCATCCCTTTGATTGAAATAGAACTGTTCCATTAAATTCTATGTTCATGTAAATATGAGTTTATTTAAGATAGAAAAATAAATATGTATCAAACATATAGGTCAATGACATGGGCATAGAGCCTATATGATGAGAGATCATGTAATAGGATTATATTACACAATGAGTATTTATATGTGTAGGGTACTGAAAAAAAACCACAAAGGAGATTCTACCAAAATCCCCCAAAATAATTGGGGAAAAGAATAGAGAAAATTCAACGAAGGGAAACAACCAGGACCGGTCCCATGAAAACGTGACGTGGCCAGGCCCCGTGAAGCACCCCCTCTGCGAACCATCATCATTCATGAAATGGAGGCAGAGATCCTCCGCAGTCGCGAGGCAGGGTGGGTGCCAATTTGGTTCACTGTTATGAACCACCCCAACCGCGGACTGGGTCGACCGGTTTAAGCCTCATCTGCTGTCGTTCGTGAAATGGAGGCGGAACCCTCCACGGCCGCGAAGCACTTCCTGAGTTTGGTTCGCGGGGGGGGGGGAGAGGGAAAAGCGTTTAATACCCCTCGAACTGCGGATTGACCAAGTCACTTGTAAACCGGGTATTTGGTGATGGGATTCCGCAAAAGGTGTCGTGTGACTGTAGATACATCTATTTCCCCGCTCTATAAAAGGAGACCGAGGGGGAAAGGAGGGTGGATTTCAGAGATTCAGATTCAGATTATTCGAAGGAGGAAGAAGAGAAGGGCGATCAAGCTCGGGTGAAAGGATTTCGAAGGAAGGTTTAGTATTTCACAAACAGTGAAGTTCCAGTTCGCGAACCAGAGCAGGTATGGACCTGGGAAAGAACTAATAAGGAACCGAAAACATATAATAATTTGGTGAGCCGCATACTCAAAATAACATAAAAATATAAGACCGCGAACCATAGCCCCTATGCAGATGCAATCCCCGTGGACCAGGGAGTTTATGCCTCTTTTCCGATCCGCCGCGCCGCATAGCACCCTCCTACGCGGGCGAAGCCTTGACTGACGAGCCTCCGGCCGGCGCCTCCCTTGGCCTCTGCTGACTGCATGGAACCCTCCATGGACCACCCTGGTTCGTGGATTGAACCCGTAGCCACAAACCATCTTGGTTCGCGAGGTTCCAATCTGTCCGCGAATCCTCCTGGTTCGCGGACGACCAATCAGTCCCCAGACCCTCCTGGTTCGCGGACGGCCTCTCAGTCCGTGGACCACCAGGGTTCGTGGATGACCCCTCCAACCACGTAGCACTTCCCTACGTAAAGGGCACCAAAACCTCTGGAGTTCCCATTCCTCGAGCCGCATAAGATCCTCCTGATCCGATCCGATCCTCCACAACCTCCTCATTGGCCTACTCATCGGCCCCGAGATGAGGCCTCCACCAGACCCACTAGATCTGTGTGGTGTAAACCTCAGGCTCAGCAGTGTGCCATTTCAGTTCACATACGCACGGTAAAGAGAGGCGAAGGGGTTTCCCTGACCCTTGAGCAGATTTCCGAATCATGCCTGGGTTCACATTCCCACGGTAATGCGGGGTCTGAGCTTGGGAATTCCTTTTCTATCTCTTCACTTGTCAAGGGCTTCCCAGGTATGGTAAAATATCCATCAGAAGGAATCCCTCATGCACTGCAAGAGAGGATATGGGCACAGGAGAACCCCCTTTCCCTCTCTCGCTGCGTTTTATCGCCATGGGCCTCCTCAGAGTGTAAGCCCCAATCTATTACCATGGGCCTCCTCAGAGTGTAAGCCCCAATCCATTACCTCGGGTCTCCTCAGTGTTTAAGCCCCAATCCATTACCATGGACCTCCTCAGAGTGTATTCCCCAATCCATTACCATGGGACTCCTCAGAGTGTAATCCCCAATCTATTACCTTGGGCCTCCTCAGAGTGTAAGCCCCAATCCATTACCATGGGCCTCCTCAGAGTGTAAGCCCCAATCGATTACCTTGGGCCTTCTCAAAGTGTAAGCCCCAATCCATTACCATGGTCCTCCTCATAGTGTAATCCCCAGTCCACACTATGGGACTCCCTCATGCATAAGCCCCACTCCACTTCTCACGGATGCACCTTTCGCGACGTGATCGTCTGGTCCCTGCTTCCTCTTGTTTCTCACACCGAGCATGACTCGCATGGGCTTCGAGTAGGCATCGACCATGACATCCTCTTATGGGCCTCCTTAGAGTTTAAGTACCAATCCACATCTTGGGATGCCTCAGATAGTAAGCCCTACACTAATCCGAACTATGGGGACTTTGATCCCTGTCTCCTAGACGGGGTACGTAGGAAGCCTATCCAAGGTTCAAGCCCAATAATGGGTCATTCTGACCCCCTTTCACGTCGGTTTACCAACATCTTGGGCCTCCTCAGAGTGTAATCCCCAATCCACATCTTGGGCTGCCTCAGAGCACAGGCCCCGCATGAATTCGAACTACGTGGACATTGATCCCTGTCTCCTAAGCAGGGTACATAGGAAGCCTCCCTAAGGTTCAATCCCAAAAACCGGTTGATCCGACTATCTTCACATCGGTTCATCGAGCTGCCCCTAGCACCATCTCAGTGTTTCCATAATCCTCAGGGTCATTAATCCAACGAGGGATGGTAAACCTCGGGCATAAATGTTTCTGAACCCCTGCGTTCAGATGACCATTTCCAATCAAGGGTTAAATCCATGGATACTATGTTTGGGTATAAACCCAAGATTCACGAACATAAGAATACATATTAAATCTATAAGAGAGTCCGGGAACAGGAAATAATTCCCCCCTAAAAGGGTGTGATGATCCCGACTTCCCATCCTCTCAACCAATGTGAGTTCTTAAGCATTGCTTGTCAGACCATCCAGTGAACGCCTGCCTTTGGAAAGCAGGTCCGCGCATCATCGGATACGGAGCCGTTGGGCGTTTCGAGTCTGAAAACTGAAAACCGTGAAACAAAAATGGTGAACCCAATGTGAATATTTAACCAAACATGACAGATTTAACTTAATCCCACCATGTGCCCCATTTTACTCACAAGGAGGGCTAAGCAAGGTCATTAACTACGCATGGGATCATGAGATGTTGCTTTGATAGGTTTGATGTTTGTATTTGTTAAAATGTTTTATAGGTACCTTCAGTACTCCCTTCGATCCAATGGCTTCCTGAAGAAACTCGCGAGTGCACACTTCTGACAACGTAATGACCAGACGTCCTCACCTACAGAGGACCCCGTCACCCACCCAGCGTCTTCAACGCTGGGTCTTGGACGCGCTGATCTAAGAGTACCACGTGAACGGTACTATCCCAACGGTGGAGGTGGCCATGCATGCCCTCAAATCCGCTAGAAATTTCCGGTCTCCTGCCCCGCAGCGGCCACAAAGGCAGATCTAGAAAGCCCCTGTTGCTGTCGCCAACCGTTTGGGGAGTCTATCCCCAAAACAGGACAATGCGTACCTACCTTATCTTAGGGAGGCGGATGAGGTCAACGCTGAGGACTTCATCCCTATCGAATGGGGGTTCCGCTCCAAGGTCCCCTCCGGCAGATGTCATCGTGGTCATGCCACAATTCAACATCCTCACACCGAGGATGATGTCTCCCCAAGGATTCAGGCCCACGCTCCCCGAGTTCCAGCCCCTCGGACCGCCCGATGAGGTCGGCAAACGTACAATCAGGGACCGGTCATCACCCTAGTCCTTGAGGAGGAGCTCCGCTTCCCAGCCACGAAGATGTACCACGAACAGGAACCTACACCTGTTCACTCCTCCTGATCCCATCATCCAAACATCGCGACATCATACTAGTCGGCGCGCATCCCCGTTGAGCTCCATCAAGCCCGTTGCTCACATAGGATGGCACTTACCGGGCATGCACCTCTTCTTACCCAGGGTCGTGAAGCCCACCAACCTGATGTGGTGGCGACCCGACAACTGCAGGACCAGTTCCTAGAGGTTGATTCTGATGCCCGCCATCCTGATATGGTAGCGATCAACAAAGCCCGCCACCCAGATGTAGTGGAAAATCACAGGCAGGCAAGTCTCCCTGCCAAAAAAGGCCACCGACTCGATAAAATGAGAAACCATTATATACAGGGACAGCTCCATACGGATGCAAGTAAAGTCCGCTATCCCGATGTGGCAGCAAATGGAGAGATGAACTGGCGTATCCTGGTACAGGGGCAGATTTGTTCACCTGCCCCGAAACAGGAGAATTGTTAGTACCCACTGACCATCGGAGGACCAGAGAAGGATATTCCTACTCCGATACCGGAATGGGACTTCATAACCATTCTATCCAAATATGTCTCTCTACATATCTTGGAAATGATGGAGGAGTATGTATCGATCCCAGATCATATCTTTCAGACTTTCCAGAATGTAATTGCATCAGTGGAAACAACAAGGACTTGGGCCCGTGAGACCATCTCCTCAATTGAGGCAACTCATCCAATAGACGAGATAGCCACCTCGGAGCAGATCTGCATCCCTGCTTCATCCCAGGAGGGTCGCCGACCATATTCTGCTACGCAAGGGAAACCAGATCGAGCAGCTTCGCTCGTTCCAACTGGGGGACACCCATCCATCACGGTGGATGCTCCAGAGCAGGCATATATCCCTGATAAAAGTCAAGATGTTCGTCGGTGTATCCCGACAACATCACATGACCCAATTAGACAGGGACCCAAAGGTGAAGGCCGTTATCAACAGCAGACGGTCTCGACTACCCACAATAGAGCGCCCTGAATGTGCCAAAGGCAGCCAGAAAATAAAGAGGGAGTTCATGACTCCACTCTACTGGAAGCTGGGGTTCACAACGCCGCTAAGCATACATCCAAGGATCAGAACCCTACCAACCCATTACCATATTATGGGAGTGGAAGTATCAGTTGTGAAGGTCATCCCCGCAATATTGCTACCATCATCTTTGAAAAGTCCTACGCAGAGCACCCGTGGGGGCCTCCCTCACGAGCATATAACGATTGATCACAAGAGCTTCTCTTTTGATGCGGGTCATCGAAACCGTCCACATGACCATAAGATCGAGCAGTAAGAAGGTCCTCCACTTGTTGCGGTCCACCTTGAAGGTCCTCCCTAGGGTATACAATGCAATCACTCTCTATGCAGTGGGACCATAGACTATGATAATAGTCCTCGCTATCATAGTCACAACTGCGGAGGCCCTCCCCGCAGTGACATCTCATCACGACAAGAAGGTCCTCCCCTTGTCGTAGCCTGCGCTGAAGGTCCTCCCCAGGGGTTACGCTGCAATGAAACTCCGCGCATCTAGGCATCCGATCACGATGGTAGTCCTCGCCACCCTGATAATGGAGGTCCTCCCCATAGAGATTTCAAGCAACGAGAATTCCCTCCCCTCATTGCAGTACATTCTGGAGGCCCTCCCCAGGATGTACCCCACAGATATTCTCCCTACGACGGTAGTAATGGTAGTCCTTTCCATTGTCGTAGCTGTGATGGTAGTCCTCTCCATCACGACCGCCATTGCAAAGGTCCTCCCCACATTGGCCCCAAGCAACAAGAAGGTCCTCCCCTTGTCGCGGTGTGTCCTGAAGGTCCTCCCTAGGATATACGTCGAACGTCAATCCATGATGGTCATTCTCACCATGATGGAAGTTGTTGCGAAGGTCCTCCCCGTAATGACGCTACGCAATCAGAAGGTCCTCCCCTTACTGCGACATGCCATGGAGGTCCTCCCCAGGGTGTGCACTGTAAAAGTCCTCTATGCAGTGAAGAAACAAGCAGTAATGGTAGTCCTTGCCATTATGGCCGCCATTGCAGAGGTCCTCCCCGCAATGACATATCATATCGACAGGAAGGTCCTCCTTCTGCCAAATCAAGCACAGAAAAGACCTCGTATGCCGAGGCACTCAGAAGGATGGGATCAAGCATGTCAGATCCCCAGTTAGTCACCGATGACATCCTTATTCAATCAAAAGACGGTCCAGGGCCGCGTTCATCCTCTGAACCACCTTGGAATCGCCCACATAATGATTCAGCACCTACCGGTCCCACTGCCTCTGACCACATTGGCAGCGAGCGTCTCATTTGGGATGACCAGGTAGAGGAGTCACTGGTGGAGGAGTATGCCTATATGCTGCACCTGAGGAAACAACTGGCCATGGATGATATACCAGTTATGTTTTGGCCTATGACCACCTCTCAGTTCGACATACCCAGAGATTTGTCGGAAGAATGTGTGCACGGAATCCACCATAATATATGAACAACCCTCCACTGACTGAAATCAAGCTTCCTTCCCTATGAAGGGTATGTAGACCACGTCGAGACGATATGAGACCTCCTGCGTCACATCGACCTGGAGGCCCTTTCTACGGCGCACCGATAGCACCCCAAGAGGTGTAAAGGAAACATGGAGATAGCTAGCCTTCGTGCGCTGCACCAGCTGTGCCGCCTCATCAGTGACGCTCCGACGAGAGTCCATATCAGGGGATGGGGAGAACATGGAGCTCTTCATTTAACTCCACTCCCCACCCAGAAGAACCCGTTCGGCATGGTGTCTTGCAACATCATCACATCAATACAGCAATGGAGTGGTCTCCCTATTCAGGAAAGGTAACACACCCAACAGGGATAGGCATTGAGTAAGTCCCAGAAGCGGCATGATTGGAAGGAATGAGCCATTCAATAACTCCTGAATCAGGCCACTGAGAGCAGACAACAGGCCTCTCACCTAAGAGAGGCCAATCAGAAATCTTTGCCTGCCTCCCCAGAAGGGATTGATTCATAGAAGAACTCGGAACCAAACCCAGTTCACCCATGAATGGGGACACACAAGATTAGGCAGGTAGTGATAGCAGCAACCACTGCCACAATCCAGGGTCAACCCCAGCCTGTAGGGATGGGGGTATTTTTAACAACAAATGCCCCTGTAAGACCAATAAAACTGGGAAGAGACTTAATGTCCAAGGAACGAAGCCAACCCCAGCCCTCACAGCTGGGGGCATTATTACCCCCTCAACAACAACCTCCCCCACAAGAATCAGTATTCTCTCGTCTAGGGAGGACAGTTAGAAGAGGAGGTTCCCGTCCTATCCCGCCATTTGAATCATCATCCCCTCTGAGAGGAAGGCACACCGTGAGGTCGCATCAAAGAACTATCCGCGCCACCCATCATCAAGAAGTACGAAGGAAATCCCAGGAAATAAAAGGGAAGTCCAGAAGAAGATGCGGGATATCCTCATCCCATTTAGAAGATTACATCTTCTCCGCCCCACGATATGCATCTATCAACGTCATAGAGGTTAACCCCACAAGTGATACCAAAGATACTGCAAATCTGGATGGATCGAGAGATGATAGTTCCGGTCAGTCTGTGACTCACAACGAACCACCAGGTGTGAACACCTTGAACCAGAGGGCCGCCTCAAATATGGTTTTCCTTCCAGCCAACCCTCCTCTGCCTACCCAGTGAGCTTCCAACAGTGATAAGAATAAAAGACTAGTTACCCTTAACCCACCTCCTTCTCTTGACAAGAATGAGCCACTCACTCTTGAAGAGATATTTGATCGACAGGAAGAGGAGATGAAAGAATTGTGGCGACTTAACGCCGATCTACTCCAGAGGAACCGCCTTATTGAAAGTGTGTTCCAGGAGGAGCCGCATCATGACCTCCCAACAAGTGCACCTCAAAGGCTAAGGTTTTCCCCAAAAAACAAAATACGTTCAGGGCTCCCGTCCAATAAGGCGCCCAGCCCATCCAACTACCTAAACATAGATTCAGATGAATACCAAGACTTCCCTCAACTCAGGAAGCAACCGGAGCGAGTACACCTGAACCCTTCGAAGGTGCCACAAATGGGATACACACCCCTGGTGCCGGCCAATCTGGATCGTCAGGTAATGCCTTGGCCTACGCCTACCCAGGACCGGGCCTAACAGGATATAAACCAGGGTCCCACCAACACCATCGAGGCACTAACAACTCGATTGGAAGCGATGGAAGGTTGACGAGCTCCGATACAGCTAGAGCGGAAACCCTACCTGTATTGGGTGAGCAACACACTACCTCCACCCAATTTTGGAATCCCTGTATTCCCTATCTTCAATAGATCAGGCGATCCAAAACAGCATTTGATGCACTACACATCCTATTGCGACCCTATGATGGGAACTCCAGAACAACAAGAAGCAGTGAAACTCAGATTCTTCAGACAGACCCTACAAGGATCTACCTTCGGCTGGTATACGAGTCTACCATCCCAGTCAATAAAAAACTGGGAAGACCTTCGGCAGCAGTTCCTGTTCCACTTCAGCTCAAAGTTTCCTAAAACAACGGTCATCGATCTCATGAACTTCAAGCAGAGGGAGAACGAGAGGGTCTCAGATTTCATTGCTAGATGGAAAGGTTTGACTTTTTCTCTGAACAGGCCAATGCCTCAAGATGCGATGCTATCCATATGCATCGATAATCTTCGAGATGAGTTGCGAACACCGCTCATACCGGTGGAGTGAACCACTGGCTTCCACCATCTCTCAGCCATTACCCAGAGAATTGAGGACTCCCTGCAGCAGAATAATCCGAATTCAAGAATAGCCTCACAGGCTCCTGCGAAAAGAGACCCTAGAGCTGAAGCGTTTGCTGTCACACTCAAGCCGGCCCCTGTGCCCTCTCCACCGCTTAGGCCTCCACCAAATCGTCATGGGCCTCCTGCATACCAACAGACAACTTTGCCTAAATAGGACGATTAGAGAGGACCGAAGCGAAACCATTTTGAGGAACGAAGACAAAAAGTATACTCATTTCGAGACGATCAAGTCCGTGGCTACTTCATTACCGCAATGAACTATAACTTTCTCCGCCTTCTGGAGCCGAGGAAACCTGAAGAGGTTGGACACGATGACATGCCAGATTACTTCCCCTACCCTTCGATGTTGGGACACAGTATCCGAGAATGCTTTGTCTTCAAAGACCTCCTGTAGAGGATGGTAGACTCTGGACAAGTCGAGCTGGGACCACCCCCAGCACATGTGGCATGTATCTCTACCACCGACTCCGACAAAGAGGAGGGGTGGCAGAAAGTCACCAGCAAACAGGGGAAGAAATTTAACAACTGGATGACTTGAAAAACTATCAACCGAGCCCAGGGCATCCTCCAAGCTCAACTACAGTAGCCGGTGTTGCTACCAACAGCCCCTCAAGCCGCAGAGTTGACAGTATCGACCTCACAAACCTCCAAGATCCGATAATCTGGTCGTAGTCGATGGAGGAGGAAAAAATCGCAAGAGGAGCAGTCCGTGACAGGGCCAAAGTTAGTCCTGACCCTGGTATATTATATTCCCTCGAATTTGTCACCACAGGCACCGACCCACCAAACAACACCATCAGGGACAACCGACCAGGTTGACCTGTCAGAGGATGAAGAGCCAAACTTTAGTTCTATTAACGTCATCCATCTTATGGAATCATTTCCTGATGAAGGGTATGGTTACGAACCAGAGTTCCCTGCACAAGGAGCCGGGAGGAGGAATCGCAGAGGTATGGGATACTGGGGGAGGTGCAGCCACGACCAAAACCAACCCTACGGTTGGACCCCGACCCAAACCATTAATATCACAGAAACTCATGGGAGATCCCTTAAACGGACTCAACAGGAGAAGGAATGCCCATCCACCTCCACAAGCAGCCACTCTGGCATTATTGTTCTGTGATACCCACCAGAGGAGGAACAATTTTCTGGCCGAATAGTGCGCACAAATAGACCAGCCGGGCCAAGTACCCAAAACACGAGAATGGCATCGAATGCTCCAGTTCCTAAAGCACCCACTAAGACTCTCTCACCAAAGGAGAAGCATCGACTGCTTGAGCAGAAATATGATATCCATAAGCAGCTGGAATCAGTACCAGCCAATCTATCCATCCTCTATGCCCTAAGTCTATCAGCAGACCTCAGGGAGGCGCTTATAGAAGATTTTATCAGCCCTCAGGAGTTTCAAGCCGAGGTAGCTGCCGCTGAAATTTACCGGACGGAGACTGACCCGGCTGAATGCAATGAAGTGATTTACTTCACCGATCAGGATGAAGATTCCATCATGCATGGACAAATTAGACCAATATATGTGTCTGGCACACTGAATGGTATTGAGATCCGAAAAGTCTTTATAGAAAATGGATCTGGAGCTAACCTCCTTCCCCTATGGACACTCCGTAAGTTGGGTTATAGTAAGGACAACCTCATTATCTCGGCCACCACTCGGTTGGGTTACGACAAGAGTGAGAAGAAACCAATGGGACAAATTAAGCTAAAGAGCCAATTTGGTGACCTGGTAGCCTACACTGAATTCCTGGTGGTCCGGCAGAGCACAACATTCAATGCCCTGCTGGGAAGGCCATGGCTCCATAAGCACATGGTCGTTCCTTCATCCTACCACCAGTGAATCAAGTACTACATCAATGGGAAAAGTGGAACATTGCACACCGAAAACGCCCCTTTCGAGATCTCCAAGTCACATTACATTGACGCCGGATTTTATGAGCAAAAGAAAAAGATGCCTTTGGTCGATGGTGTCGACTGGATTCCCGCTCCAAATGGCCTGGATATGGTCCCTGATGACCACGTCAGGTATCTTGGCAGAGATTATTTCCTTCCCATCAACCATGTTGATATTAGGAGTTCAAGTATGGATATGCACTCAGATGTCCTCATGACTTCATCCACGATGGCCGAGCACAACAATGTGGGAACGCCCGCCAACCCTTGATCTGGGGACGAATACTCAAGCGGGGATTCCCATGATGCCTCTCCCTCAAACCTTCGAAGGCTCAGACCAGAAACTCTCCCCCCATCGGATCAAGAAGATGAGTACTTGGGAGAAGAAGAGGAGGAAGATCTAAGGGATGCACCTCCCGCATTTTAGGAGGGCATCTCCACCATGCTGGAAGAGCTCAGGGAAATAAACCTGGGTACCGAGGAAGATCCAAGGCCTACTCTCATCAGTGCAGCCATGTCCCCCGAGGATCACAAGGTATATAACTCTTTACTGAGGCAAAACCAGGATGTTTTTTCCTATAATTATACAGAAATTCCAGGAATCGATCCCGAAGTGGCGACGCATCACCCGGGTCTTCCAGAAGACCACCAGGGCTATAAACAGGCCGCCAGAAGGACACATGCCGCCAAATTAGAGGTTGACGTCGATAAGATCATTAAAGAGGGCTTCATTTGGGAGGTCAAATACCCCATCTGGTTGGTCAACATCATCCCTATCCAGAAAAAGAACGGACAAATCTGCGTCTGCATCGATTTCAGAGATCTCAATCGGCATTGCCCGAAAGATGACTTCCAGGTTCCAATCATCAAATTATTAATCGATGCGATGGTCAGGTATGAGGCTCTATCCTTCATGGACAGCTATTCTGGCTATAACAAAATTAGGATGGCCCGAGAAGATGAAGAATCCACTACCTTCAGGGACCCTCAAGAGGTATTTTGTTACAGGGTCATGCCCTTTGGTCTCAAGAATGCTGGCGCCACATATCAGCGTGCCATGCATCATATCTTCAAACCGATCCTGGGGAAATTTGTCGAGTGTTATGTGGTTGACCTGGTGGTCAAGTCCAGACAGTTCTCGTATCACCTGTCGGACCTTGAGACCGTCTTCAACAAGCTCCGACAGCATAGCTTGATAATAAACCCCTTGAAATGTTCTTTCAGGGTTACCTCAGGGAAATTCCTTGGCTTCGCCATACGCCATCGTGGCATCGAAGTTGACCCTGAGAAGATAAAGGCTATTATTGGCCTACCACCTCCCCGAAATCTCACCGAGTTGAGGGGATTCCAAGGACACCTAGCCTATATCAGGGGGATCATACCCAACCTGGCAGGAATTTTTTTTCCCTTCACCAGGTTAATGAAGAAGGGGGTCATGTACCAATGGATGGATGACTTTCAAGAGGCATTCGAAAACTTGAAGAAGTACCTCTTAAGCCCACCGGTGCTCATTCCGCCGGTTGAAGGAGGACCTCTCATCTTGTATGTGATAGCCTTAGAGCGATCACTAGGAGCCTTCCTTGCACAAAAGAATGATGCGAGCAGTGAAAAAAGTCTCTATTACCTCAGCCGAACCATGATTGATGCTGAGACTCTATACTAAAATATCGAGAAGAGTTGTTTGGTATTGGTCTTCACGGTTCAAAAGTTGTGACATTACCTCCAGCATCATGAAGTCCATTTGATCTCACGGAGTAACCCTCTCTAGTACATCCTCAGCCGCCCGATGCTAACCGGACGCCTATCCCGATGGGCGGTCATCCTGCAACAGTTTGACATACAGTTTGTGCCTTAGAAAGCCATCAAGGGTCAGGAATTAGCAGACTTTCTTGCAGAGCACCCTTCGACAGGGACCACTGCACCAAACGTTGAGCTACCTGATGAAGACATCTTCTTGGTTCAAGAGGAGTTCTCGTCATGGGAAATGTACTTCGACGGTGCATCCCGAAGCCCAACTAGAGGGAGGATGGAGGATCCTAGATTCAACAAAGTGGGGTTGGGGATAATACGTGTGTCTCCAAAAAAGTCAGTCCTGCCACATTCCTTCCTCCTGTTAGTGGGATGTACGAACAATGAAGTGAAATATCAAGCCCTCATTGCAGGCCTAGAACTTGCACTCAAGGCACAAGTACAACACCTTAAGGTAAAAGGTGACTCGGATCTAGTCATCAAGAAAGTCAATGGTGACTATGCTATTAAAAAGGAGGAGTTGATCCCCTTGTTTGACCATGTCCAAGGGTTAATGGTGGAATTTTCCATAGAACCAACATTGACCTATATTCCCCAGTCCCAGAACGCTCAGGCTGATGCATTAGCCAACACGACCACATCCCTAGCTGACCTAGTCCGGGATGAAACGGTCATCAGCATTGCTCACCGTCGAATGGTATTGCCATTTTTCCAAGCGAAGACGGAAGAAATCCACGAAGTCAGTCATGTCCCTGATCCATATGCTCCTGCCACCAGCTGGATGACCCCCATTGCAAACTACCTTCAATGGGGAGAACTTCCATCAGACAGGGCTGAACAAGAGCAAATACGGAGGAGGGAAATCAAATTTGTCCTATATGGCAGCGCGGGTCATCAAGAGGTCCTCTAAAAATGAGGCCTCGATGGAGTTCTCCTCAGATGCATTGACAGAGAGGAAACCACTGCTGTCTTGACTGAAGTACATGCTGGAGCATATGGAGCACATCAATCGGGGACCAAGCTTTCCCATCAGGTTTGAAGTCTTGGGTACTACTGGCCCACAGGGGTACGAGACTGCGAGCGTTTTACCGCAAAATTCCACTCATTCCATATTCATGCCAACTTCATACACCAACCCCCGCAGTTACTTCATCAATCCAAGTACTCCTGGCCATTTTCCATCTGGGGAATGGATGTCGTGGGACCATATCCTCCCACCACGGCCAAACAACTGAAGTATATCCTCACAACAACCGACTTCTTTTCCAAATGGGCAGAAGCCATACCCCTCAAGGAATCAGGGCAAGAGATATTATCAGCTTTGTGAAGACCAATATCATCAACAGATTTGGTGTCCCTCATACCATACTGATGGACAACGACACCAACTTCTGCTCTACTGAATTGGAGAAACTATACCACGAATATGGTATCAAGGCTAACCACTCATCCCGCTACCACGCAGCGGCCAACATATAGATAGAGGCTTTGAATAAGACCCTGTCTGATATTCTCCAGAAGATAGTGGACAAAGACAAGAAGTCATGGCCGGATAAACTCCTCCATGCATTGTGGGCTTATCGAACCACAATCCGCACTGCTACTCGGGCCACCCCTTACTCATTGATGTATGACACAGAGGTGGTCCTACCCATTGAACTCCATCTTCCCTCACTCTGTGTTGACATATGTGATCAATTATCCAATGATGAGCAGTCAGAAAAGCCGATAGGAGAGTTGGAACAACTAGACGAGAAGCGGTTGCACACCTTGCACCATCTAGAGGTATACCATAATCGGATTGCATAAGCCTTGAATAAAAAGGTCTGCCTCCGGTCTTTCTTGGAAGAAGAATTGGTATTGGTCCTCCGGACCCCAATGATACTTGGAAGGAAACCTCCGAAGCTGGATCCCATGTGGGAGGGACCATATGTTGTACACAAGGTCTACTCCAACGGAGTATATACCCTGATCTCCATGAACAGACAATTCACAACCACTCCTACAAATGAGATATTCCTAAAGAAATATTTCACATAGAGACCAAGTGTGATTTACGTCCTCAATGTACGACGTTAAACTGCACAGAATACATCCTCACCGCATAACGTTAAACTGCACAGAATACATCCTCACCGCATGACGTTAAACTGCATGGAGTTCGTCTTTACCGTACGACGTTAAACTACACGGAATACGTCATCACTGCATGATGTTAAATTGCATGGAGTTCGTCCTTACCACATGACGTTAAACTACATGGATAATAAGAGTCAATAATGTTCCCTCCCCCCATGTATGAACCAGACCTGCATGGGGTGTATTCATCATCCTCACTGCACGACATTAAAATTCATGGAACTCATCCTCACCGCACGACATTAAACTGCACGGAACTCGTCCTCACTGCACGACATTAAACTGCACAGACCCCCCTTTTATTTTCACGTTGGGTCACCTACGTCCTCACCGCACGACGTTAAACTGCACAGACAAGATGATTCAAAAAATTCCCTCATCCCCCGTGTATGGGCCAGACCTGCACGGGGTGTATTTTCTTTCAGAGAACTACGTGAGGCTTGATTACTGCCCTCATAGGATACATAGTGATTCCATAATTCGACACCCTGACCCAGCCATCTCAAAAAAAATTCCCCTTTCCCCATGTACGGACCAGACTTGCCTAGGGTGTATTCATGTCCTCACTGCATGACATTAAACTGCATGGAATCTAATAATACCCCTTATCCTTACCACACGAAGTTAAACTGTATGGATTTTGTCCTCACCGCATGACGTTAAATAGTATGGATTTCAGAGAACTATGTACGGCTTGATTCTTTCCCTCGCAGGATATGTAGTGACACCGGGATCCCCTATCCTGGCCTAGCCACTCCCTAATAAATGCCTTCTTCCCCTCCCCCCCCCCCCCCCGTGTATATACTTGACCTTCACGGGGTGTATCCCTCGTCCTCACCGCATGTCATTAAAATACATGGAGTTCAGAGAACCATGTACTGCTTTATTCCTGCCCTCGCAAGATACGTAGTGACACCTGGATCCCCTATCCTGGCCCAGCCACTCCTTAATAAATACCTTCTTCCCACCGTGTATGGACCAAACCTGCATGGGGTGTATCAATCTTCCTCACCGCATGACATTAAACTGTGCGGACAAGGAGTTTTAACAATTCCCCTTCCCCCATGTATGGACCATGCCTGTACGGGGTGTACTTATTTCAAAGAACTACATACAGCTTGATTCCTGCCCTTGCAGGATACGTAGTGATGCCAGGATTCCCCGTCCTGGCCCAGCCACCTCCAAATTAAATAAAATAAAAGTTAGACAATGTCCTCTTCCCCCATGTATGGACCAACCCTGCACGGGGTGTACTTCTTCCAGAGAACTACGTGCGGCTTGATTCCTACCCTCACAGGATACGTAGTGACGCTAGGGTTCCCCATCCTAGCCTAGACCCCTGAATAAAATATAAAAATTCCATTTCCCCACATGAACAAACCAGACCGACATGGGATGTACTCCTCGTCCTTACCACACGACGTAAAACTGCATGGATAACAAGATTTAAAAATGATCCCTTTTCTCTGTGTATGGGCTAGACCTGCACGGGGTGTATTTTTGCATACTCACTGCACGACGTTAAACTGCACTTATAATAATGTTGAGAATGCCCCCTTCCCCATGTACGGACCAGACCTACACGGGGTGTATACTTCATCCTTACCGCATGAATATAAACTATGTGGACTTCGTCCTCACCGCATGACGTTAAACTGCACGTACTTCTTCGCGACCCACCCAAGACACATGGCGATACAAGATGGAGATACTCCTTTCACATTTGGATGCATCCTCTCCATACATTAGACTCCATGAACCAAATAATTGTGGATCTTCATAACCATTCATGGACATAGGAAGTGGAAAGTTATCGACCCGTGGACACCTTTGCATGACTATGCATACCATGCCCTCAGCGGATTTATAAAATGATAGCCCCTGGATTATCTACCAAAGGCAAGATTTCCACAGGCGACACTCTTCCTAGCTCCATACGCTTACCAGCCTCATGAGCCCCTGTATCACAACCCCCGATCCATAAGTTTATGGTGAAGTGGTTCACAAGTTCATTCCCCTTTTTACATCCAGGTTTTGCCAGGGTATCCCTATCTGGCTAGCCTATGTGTCCGCCGGTGGTTCACATAGCGACCTGCATCAACAAAAATCAAGCCAGGACAAGGCTACTTTGACTCAACAGTCAATTGTAGGGAAGATATTTCTTGTATACCTGGACACCATTATCCCCACATGTCGAACTCTGCACTGTGAGAAATCGAGGATCCTCATAATTATTCATGCCCATCGGAAGTGGAAAGTCATCGACCCGGGGACACCTTTGTACGACTATGCATACCATGACCTCAGCGGATCTACATAATGATATCCACTGGCTCGTCTATCAAAGGAAATATTTCCTCAGGCGGTACTCTTCCTAGCTCCGTATGCTTACTGGACTCAGATCCCCCACACCACACCTCCTGATCCGGAAAAACTCACAGTTGCAGTTTACAACCCTCATCCCCCACCTTGTTCCAAGTATATCAGAACATGTTGACCCAGTTATCCTTTGAGTGACTGCAGAAATAGTCATACAATGGTTTGAGCTATATGATGGATAAACTAGGAGAACTTTGTCCTTCCCGCATGACATTAAACTGCATGGAGTGAAGGCATGCCCCCAAAAGAAAAATAAATCAGCACAGGGAGCTCTCTAAGTCTTAACATCAACCAAGGCCGAGTAGGCCCAACATGTTCAGACATTTCCTTTCCCAATGACAGACTTCGTGGCCCAGATAATTGCAGATCTTCATAACCATTCATGGCCATCATAAGTGGAAATTCATCAACCTGGGGACACCTTTGTATGACTATGCATACCATGCACTCAGTGGATCTTTATAATGATAGCCCCTGGCTCACTACCAAAGGTAAGATTTCCTTGGGTGACACTCTTCCTATCTCCGTACGCCTACTGGCCTTAGAGCCCCCATATCATCTCTCCTGATCCAAGAAGCCCCGAAACCAAGATTTACACCATCAACCCCCCTCCACATCTTGGACATGCTAGGATACTTGGGCCCAGTTACATCCTAATCAAGAGAGGCCTTTTTAACTACATCCTTACCACACGACGTTAAACTGCATGGTCAATCATCCTTGCTGCACGACGTTAAACTACACAGCATTGGAAAAGGAAAAATGACCCCCATCCTCACTTCATGAAGTTAAACTGCACAAAAACCTTTAAATAATGCCCCTCTTCCTTACCGAATGATGCTAAACTGCACAGAATATGTCCTAACCGCATGACGACAAACTGCACAGTCAAAAACTGTTACGAGTTCAGTAAGGAATGAAGGCTTTTCTCTGTCCTTCAGTGCACGGGTCAGACCGGCACAAGTCACCGTGTCACACCCGCATGAGAAGGGATTACTTCACCCATTCTCAGGAAGTTTAGTCTAGATGTTTCCCCCATATCTATGCACCCTATCATCATAAACCATACTTTGCACTCAGAAAAATCCGAACTATCATAATCCACCCCTGGTGGTCCCAAATCTCAACTTTCCTGAAGTTTCTTGTCTATCGGGGGAATACAATAATTAACCTAAGGACACCTTTGAATGAATTTGCATACCATGCCCTCAGCGGCTCTGCATATTTATATCCCTTGGCCCTTCTACCAAAGGCAAGATTTCCTTAGGCAATGCTTCTCTCCGTACACCTCTTGGCCCCTGAGCCCCCATATCTATCCTGAGAATCAAAAACCCTTTGAGCTACAGTTTACCAACCTCTTTCACAACCCTACCTAAATATGGTGGAACGTCTTTGATAAGATTACTGAGAACCAGGATAAGTCGTTCCATTTTAAATGATGTCCCATATGCATGACATTAAATTATGCCAAGCCTCAACCATCCCTTACGCTAACTAAACGCGTAGGGAAGTGGTCTCCTGAAAACAATCCTGATTAGTACAGATGTTCCCAAAACCCTTTCAGATGTCACACTCCCCTTCTGAGCCACCCCTGGTGGTTTTCATAATTTTCCAAGCCACCCATGGTGGTTTCTATAAGCCAGACTTTCATGAAGTCCTATGGCCATCAGAAATGGAGAGTCATTGACTTATGGACACCTTTTCACGACTATGCATACCATGACCTCAGTGGATCTGCATATTGATCGCCCCTGGACCATCTACGAAAGACAATATTTCTTTAGGCGATTCTCCTCCTACCTCTGTACACCGATGCGGCTCCCATTCCTTGAGACATGCCCTGCATGTCGTTCAAATTTAAACATGTTTTCCACCACATGCGTCTGAAGAGTATTGAGACATCTTTTAATCAGCCAAACCCCATTGGGGCTCTTTCCCCACCATATTTGGTCAAATATGTTTGACCTAAAACATCAATGATGATAATATTGACGGAAGGACTTTAAACAGCCCAAGAAAAGAGGCACAAAGCCTGTTGGGTCAAAAACCTGAAAAGGGTGACCTAAGAAAAAGTCAGGCCACACCTGCTGGGTCTATGATAAATGGGCCCAGGAAAAATTAGGGTATTTAAAGAAGAGACAATGAAGTTTGTAGGGATTTTCTATAAATCCCTAGCAATAGTCAAACTATGCTCGCTGGACCCCATGGTCTGGGCTAAAGTTAGAGCTTGTTTTCTAGAGTTATGGTTGATCCTGATTCAATGAATTGTTATTTACACAACAATTGTTTTAAGTAATAATAAAATTTCACAGCAACAAGTGATTGACAGAGACTGTATTTTTTTCGAACAAAAAGGGAGGATGTACACAAGCTGGGGTCTCTCCCTCACAAAAAAGGGGAGAGGGGTAAGTAAAACAGAGGGTACAAGAGTGGCTTTGATAGTCATCAAGGAGCCTGACTCGCCCTCTCCACCAGATCAGTAACCGTGCGGTGGATGTCATTGCAAGACCGTTCCAACACAGCCTTCTCCTTGGATTCAATCTCAGCCACCAGACGAGTATGATCCACTGTTGTTCAGTGATCATTTATCCCTTTTCTAGTGTCTTCGATATGACTAGTCATAGCTGACAACCGATTCCTCAGCATCACTTCCCATTCTTCACATTCATGCAACTCAGAGGATAGAACGACCGCCTGATCTTGAGAGGTCACCTCATGTGCCATCAGTTGATGGAGCTATATCGTGGCTTCATCTAGGGCTTGGGTCCCGCAATGAGAACCAGTGTAGTGAGAAAGTTTTCGTTCACTAGTGGAAGCTTCCTCACAAGCCATGACAACTTGGCAAGTAAGATAATGGAACTGCATATAGTCAAAGCCACCCGACCCCAAACCTAGGAAGAGTTATCGAAGAGCTTCCGTCTTAGTTTCCATATCAGCAAGAGGAGTTTTGGCAACGATCACGCAAATCTGAGGTCAGGCCCACCTGCGCACCGCCTGGTGGTCCGCCATGACACAAGGATCTTTGGTATCCTAATTGAATAGCACGAGAATGAAATCTGGCATTGCAACTAGTGCATGCATGTGCCCGCTAGAAGAGGGTTCCGAAGCTGGAAAGTCTGGAGCCTCTAACCCCGGTTCAGGCTTGGGTATCACGTTTCTAAGCCTAGCATCGACTGGAAAAACTTCTGGGATTGTCTCACTAGGACACAAAACCACAAGGTCATCCTCATCCACGTCCAATAATGATGAACCCACCTGAACTTTGGCCACCGCGGGACTGGGAGAGGAAAATCCCTTGAGCCGCTTTGAATAATGAGCCATCAGTTGATCATCCCTTAGAGCTGATGAGGAAGGTGTGGTAGTCACGACATCCGCAATACCTCTTGATTTGGGAACTTGCAGAATGGCCATTCCTAGAATCCCATCGGGATAGTATTTTTCCCATGCCTTTACATACTCCATGGAAAGGCCAGCGGCCGCCCCCACAACAGGCAGGGGAATACTCGCGTCAGATCCCTCCCATGTCAGCAATAGCCACCATTGACGAAGTGTGGCCGGGTGCAGTCCTTGAGCTTGAGTAATGGGAAGGGAAACATGGACTTTCATGCACCCAAACTGGTGAGAAAAACGATACGGGACATACAGCTCGCACAGAGAAACCCCGTCGATCTGTGCGGAAAAAAATCTGTCCCGTAGAGAGATCATGTAAGAGCGCTCCTACAAGATCCCCTGGAGATTTTCAACTAAGACGTTGGAAGGGGCGGGGTAGGGAGTGAAATAAAACTAGGAAAATTCGCTCAGAAGCTAGAGGACTTCACCTGGGCTGTGGGATTTTAGGTGAACTCCAGCTATATCAAGCAGGGTAGGCCGAAAAGTAGGAAGCGGGATGACGATGTTGTGACGATACTCATAGAAGCGACATTGATCCTCTACCCAACCATACAAAAATTGAAATTTCCCACTCAGACGGAAGGGTGAACCGCCCTTCTATATGTGACCCAACAGTTCATAAATGCGAGCCAATGTGGGCACAACCAAATTCACCAGGAGGCCCTCTGCCAGCTCAACTGCCATCATTAGGGTGCAAGCCTTGATTCCAGGATTAATATCCCAAGAAGGGAATAGTCACCCACTCAGGAACATGGAAAACAAACTTGCCAGCCGAAGCATAGGCGATACACCGGGGCACGCCTCGTAACCCCATGAAAGGTAGTCGCCTGCCTCTAGAACCACCCAGTAGGAACCTAGGGAGGTTTGTGACTGTTGAGAAGGATGAGACCTAGGGCGCTTGATATTCAACATAGGATGAGTGGTGTTCAGAAATAACCCTATCCAGGTGTTATAGGGAATAAGAGAGCGAGCACGCAACGCTTGAACCAGTGACTGCTCCGCCATAACCAACAGATCCCTCGCAAATAAAGGCACTTGTTTGACATCATCCCATCCGTTAGGAGAAGCAGAAATTTGTCATACATTTCACCAACAATCGGGAGTCCTCCCAATTGATGGATATCTTACATACTAATACCAACTTCACCATGGGCAAGGTGGAAATTATTAGTGCTTGAACACCAGCGACTGAGTATGTCTGGCAGGACCAAGGATGGTGGGTAAATGGAAAATTGGGAGGTCCACACTACGGAGTATAAATTGACTGCTTCCAGTGATTCAAGAAACTCCCGACAGTGATGATGGAAACAGAAAGCCCAGGCCTAGTCATTTGATAAGAGCCCTCCAGATCGAAGATCCCACCTAGGAATCCACCCCGCATTAGGATCTACTCGAGCAAGGTTGATAATGGAAGGGTAACTCTTGAAGACAGCTTCCTGAGAAAAGTTTCGGGCGTGCTGATCACTTTGGGTGCAAACAGAGCCCCTCCAAATAAAGGAATCTTTCTAGTCAGAGTTGAAAACCATCTCCCTCGATTGGGTAAGGTTCACCCAAATACACTTGGAAGACGCTTCCAAGAAAGGAGAAGGAAGACCTGATAAAGTGGGGGGAATAAGGACATCGTCTTGAAGACCAAATCCATGAAGTGTAAGTCGATTTGATAGTGGATAATATATGAGTTTAGGAGGGGGAAAGTGTTTCAAGGCATCATTATCAGGAATGATGGACTGACTAGGGTCCTCTTGGATGTTCTCCGATCTGTGAATCGTAGCCAAACATCTCCCTGAACCAATTGGGAGCACATCTGTAGCAGGCCTCTGTGCAGAATGAGGGGGAACCATATTTTATCCCTACACAACGAAAGCCAACAATAGGTTAGTCCGGAATAAAAATCTAGAAAAAAATACCAGATAATACGCTGAGTATCAATTGAGGAGCCTTTTTAAAGAAATACCGCAAGGATGCCTCGAAGGATGGTTCGTGATGACATCATCCCGCGAACCGCACCTTCACGAAAGCAGTCCACGAAATCCTCGCCTGTAGAGCATTGGCCAGGAAACTGTGAACCAAGTTGCTCCATAGAACTTCAATCCTGAATTTAAGTGATTAAGTTCGTAAGACTTGGAAACTTTTGAAGTTTAAGAGATTTTAGTCTGCAGAGCATCGAAACCGCGGAGCACCAAAACCGCGGAGGAAGTTCCTCCGCAGACCATCATGACTTGATTTTTAATTAATTAAGAGTAATGGTTCAGGGTTGGGGAATTGGTTCATGGGTGAAGGAGAACGTGAAGGTGAAATGGTTCGTGGAAGTCGCAGCCAGTTCGCGGACAAAGCACTTCGTGAAGGAACGAGCGCGCGGAGATGAGGGAGCTCTGGTTTTGCGAAGAATTTTGTAAAGGAAAAGTGAAGGCCCCCCCATATTTATAGGTGTGGTCCCCTACTGGTTACACTGCCCTACTGCAAACCATCTCAGTTTTAGGACCACTTGGCATCGGAATGGCCTCCTCTTCATTCCGATCAGACCCCATTCCGATGGGGGGCATTTGTAGGGTCCTGAAAAAAATCTGCAAAGGAGATTCTACCCAAATCCCCCAAAATAATTGGGGAAAAGAATGGAGAAAATTCAAAGAAGGGAAACAAGGAGGACCGGTCTAAAGACCGGTCCCATGAAAACGTGATGTGGCCAGGACCTGTGAAGCACCCCCTCTGTGAACCATCGTCATTCTAGAAATGGAGGTGGAGATCCTCCGCGGTCACAAGGCAGTGTGGGCACCAATCTGGTTCGCCGTCATGAACCTCTCCAACCATGGACCGCGTCGACCGGTTCAAGTCGCATCTGTTGTCGTTCACGAAATGGAGCTGGAACCCTCTGCAGCTGCGAAGCACTTCCTGAGTTCAGTTCGCGAGGGGGGGGGGGGGTGGAAGAATTTAATACCCCGCGAACTGCGGATTGACCAAGTAAGCTATAAAACGGGTATTCTGTGATGGGACTCCGCAAAAGGTGCGGCGTGACCACAGATACATCTCTTTCCCCGCTCTATAAAAGGAGACCAAGGGGGAAAGGAGGGGGGATTTCAGAGATTCAGATTCAGACAATTCGAAGGCGGAAGAAGAGAAGGGAGATCAAGCTTGGGTGGAAGGATTTCGAAGAAAGGATTAGGATTTCAAAAACAGCAAAGTTTCAGTTCGCGAACCAGAGCAGGTTTGAACCTGGGAATGAACTAATAAGGAACCGAAAATGCATAATAATTTGGTGAACCGTGAACTCAAAATAACATAAAAAGAGAAGACCAAAAACCATAGCCACTTCACGGATGCACTCCCTGCGGACTAGGGAGTTTATGCCTCGTTTCCGATCTGTCGCGCCAAGTAGCACCCTCCTATGCAGGCGAAGCCCTGACTGACGAGCCTTTGTCCGACGATGCCCTTGGATTCCACTGCTTGCATGGAACCATCCACGGACCACCCTGGCTCGCGGATTGAACCCGGAGTCATGAACAATCTTGGTTCACTAGGTTCAAATCAGTCCGCGGATCCTCCTGGTTCGCGGATGGCCAATCGGTTTGCATACCCTCCTGGATCGCGGACGACCTCTCAGTTCGTGGACCACCGTGGTTTGCGGACGACCCCTCCAGCCGCGTAGCACCTACCTACGCGAAGGGAACCAAAACCTCTATAGTTCACATTCCCCAAGCCGCATAAAATCCTCCCGATCCGATCCGATCCTCCACAACCTCCTCATTGGCCTACTCATCGACCCCGAGCTGAGGCCTCCACCAGAGCCACCAGATCCACGTGATGTAACCCTCAGGAACACCAGCGCGCCATTTGAGTTCACATACCCACATTAAAGAGAGGCGAAGGGGTTACCCCGACCCTTGAGCAGATTCCCGAAGCATTTCTGGGTTCACATTCCCACGTTAATGTGGGGTTTGATCTCGGGAATCCATTTTCTACCTCTCCACTTCTCAAGGGCTTCCTAGGGATGGTAAAATCCCCATCAGAAGGAATCCCTCATGCAGTGAAAGAGAGTAGATGGGCACAGGAGCACCCCCTTTCCCTCTCACGCTGCGCTTTATCGCCATGGGCCTCCTCAGAGTGTAAGTCCCAGTCCACACTATGGGTCACCCTCATGCGTAAGCCCTACTCCACTTCTCACGAACGCACCTTTCGCGATGTGATCGTCTGGTCCCTGTTTCCTCTTATTTCTCACACCGAGCATGACTCACGTGGGATTAGAGTAGGCATCGACCATGACATCCTCTTATGGGCCTCCTCAGAGTGTTTGCCCCAATCCACATCTTGGGCTGCCTCAGAGCATAAGCCCCGCACTAATCCGAACTACGTGGACTTTGATCCTTGTCTCTTAGACGAGGTATGTATAAAGCCTCTCTTAGGCTAAAGCCCAATAACGGGTCATTCTAACCCCCTTTCACGTCTGTCATGACCCGTCCTCAGGACCTGTTCCATGACTACCCCAAGACTACCTTCCATAGGCCAGGGGCTGGCGACTAGAACCAAAGGCATAAATCCCGAAAAAAGGGGAAGGCATTGCCTTTATAAAGTAAACAAACACCACAGAGTACACAAACTGAGTAAACACTATGTAAACTGAGTACAAAAGTAAGTGATGGAAAGTAAATGGGCCAGAATACAAACCCAACTGAAAGTAAAGTACAACTGAAAAGAGAGTACAATGGTAGAAAAGTAAAGCAGCAACTCCACGATGTCCTCTGGAAATCCCACCTAAAGGGTGGGTACATATAGTCTCCTCAGATCCTCAGCTCCAGCCGTCCGCTCCATGTACGTCTCGTCCAGTGATCCACCTCCAGGTACCGTCCATCTCCACGAGCTCCTACCTCGATCAGCGTTGTCCATTTTCTACATCCAACACAACGTAGTGTGGGCATAACTCGTGCTGGGGTGAGTATATGCTACTCTGTAGGGACCCCGAGACCCCCAAAGGTCTCCCAGAATCCACGAAGGATAAACCAAAAAGAAATGATTACAATCAATAATTAACAACCAAACCTACTTAGGTATATGCCCATACATATACCTAAGTCATAAATTCAAGTTCGACTCCAACAACCGAGCCCAAGATCGATCTAGTCCACACAGGATAGTACAATCCAATCCACAAAGGATAACACAACCCAATCCACACAGGATAGCAAAACAATCATATCGAAGATAATGATTGAAAGTCAAGACTCAGATCACACAGGTATACACTTGATAAGACGATAGAGATGATCAGATGTAGCAACTGATTCATCTAATCTGTCGGACCCACATAGGATACAAGAACAGCTAAGTTGTCATACCCACAAAGGATAGAAGACCAGCTACTCTGCCGGACCCACATAGGATACAAGTACAGTTTCAAATACTGCCGGACCCACAAAGGATACAAGAACAGTTGTCAAATACTGCCGGACCCACATAGGATACAAGAACAGTAGTCATCGTCGTTGAACCAATTGAGTATTCTAGTACGGTCTTCGTAGTTGCCGAACCCAGTGAGGATCCCAGTACAATCGTCATCGTCGTCACAGTCACAACCAACTCTAGGGTTCCCGCACACAGCATGCTCAATTACGGGAGGGTCCGCCCCATGATCCAAGGGGTTCGATACATCAACTGACACGAAGTCCAGATTTGATGTATCCCAAAGTTTCGTCTCATCAAAAGGAACTCAACGGGACAGACGACGCGTGAATCGGATGCCCAGTCTGAGAGTTATTGGCTTTTTCGTCCTAGGGGCCCAAATGGTTTTGAAGATAAAACCAACAAGACCATACTCCAGCTGCATCCAAACCTCAAGTGGGGTAATCCAAAAGAACTGTCTCACTAATAGGAATCCAAAAAAGTTGACGGCACGTCAATCAGACGTCTGGAGCTCAAGTTATAAGTGTTTCCTCTCCGAGGGCTTGGTTGGTTTCGTGTTCGAACCAACCCGGCTGTACAAAAAGTTCTCTGAAACCTTGAGTATAATATACCGAAACGACTGTCTCGATCCAAGGATCTCTACGCAACTAAAGTTGTGTCGATCGGAGGTCCGTAACCCATGTTATGGGTTTTTGAACGGATCTGTCCGAAAATAGGGGGTTCGGGCCCGGTCCGACCCGGCCCGATACCCCTGGGTTAGCCTGAACCGGGTTGACCCAACCTGAGTCCGGGTTTGGCCCATTTGGGCGTGGGTCGGCCCATTTGGGCGGTTCGGCCCAGAACGGTCGGTCCGGCCCGGCGCGGGCAGTTCGGCCCGGTGTGGCCTGTCTGGTCCCGTGCGGGCGCCCACTCACTGAGCGGACGCGGAAGGGGGGGGGGGGCGCTTCCCCCCTTGCTGAAAAAACGGTCGACCATCTATATACGGCCTTAACCGAACATGCGGGACCTTTGGGGTCCTGTCTCCAGCTAGCTCCAGCGGTCGGCTTAGCCGACCGCTTCCTCGAACCGCCGCGGCTCTGGGCCGTCCGGCGCGTTGTGACATCGGCCCTCCTTGATGCTTCGGCACGGCCCGACGGCGCCACACCCCTCCACCGCGGTTTCTTTCGGTCTCGACTGGGCGGCATGACAGCGCCGCGCTCCTTCGTCGCGGCCCTCACCGGCCGTAGTTCCTTCGTTTCCACGCGGTGCGATGACACCACGTCGCCTCCGTTCCAAACCATAACGAAGAATAACGACAAAGGGGAGGAGGTTCGACCGTGTTTGTGTGGTCTGGCCTCCTCCCGTTAATTTGATAACAAGTGGCTCTTTAATTAATGATGAACGCCAGAAATAACCACGAACATAAAGTCAAACCCCTACCTAGAAGAAGTTGTCTAACGTTTTTTGTCGCGGGAAAACAGCATCGCGGGGGGTGGTTTAGATGATGGCATTGGCGAGCATCAAATAAGAGGATGGCGTCTCACACCGACTGTAGAAAAGAGAAAGATTGGCACGCCGTCTCTCCTTGGTGCTCTGGCATTCTTCGTGTTCTTCAACGAGATAGAAGATGTTCTTCAAGACTTGAGAATTCTTCTCCAATCCTTAACACAACCAATCTAACCCAAAAATAAAATAAGCTCTACTTATTTTATTAAGCCATGCCATGAGTTCAAAATTTAAAAACTCAAATCCATTAATTGAATTAATGTGTTCGCTTGATTAAAAGAGAGGAGAGGGGAAGTCACAACATTAAAAACAATGGAGGTTTTAAAAGGAGTTTAAAGGGGGTTATGGGGAAAGTGAAAAGGTGGGGGCTCGTGTGGGCCCCACCTCACTAAAATCCTAACCAGAAGTTAGGATCACATATTAGAGAGAAATATAGTTGTGACACAACTTAATTTCACTTAACACTTAAACCACTTAGTAAAGAAATAAAAATAAAATTGTAAAACAATTATATTTTTATTCCTCACATTTTTAACATCTCCTCCCGATCAAACGCACCTTCGGAAAAGGCGTTCCTAAGCAATTACTGGCACTGCGGTTTCATCAGTGCCCTCGAATTTCGATTCCGAGAACCGGTTCAGAAGTTAGGAAAACCCGCTCATTCGTTCACTGAACGTACCCGAGCTAAACTTCGAAAATTGATTCCGGGCACACCGGGCCCTCAGAATCAGGTGCCGTCAGAAACTGCGTCCTCGTAAAATCCCAAAGAAATTAAGAAAAAAGTTTCCTTGAAATTTACGGATCTTTACATTACTCCCACCTCAGTGCTTTAAGTCCCCATAAAGATACATCACAAACTAGGGGAACAAATGAGGGTACTGAGCACGCATCTGAGCCTCTCGCTCCCAAGTGATCTTCTGGAGGTTCCCGTGCTGCCACCTGATGCACACTAGAGGAATCAACCATACACATAGGACCCTCTCCCGTCGATCCACGATATCCACCGGGACCTCCGCAAAAGTCACCCTGTCATCAATGTCCAGCTCCCCATGGTCAATGATATGCGTCGGGTCATGCATGTATCTACACTACTGAGATATGTGGAAGATGTTGTGCACCTGGGGCAACTGAGGTGGTAGATCCAGGTGATAAGCCACCTCACCTATCCTACTGAGAACCTGGAATGGTCCTATGAAGCACAAAGATAACTTTCCGCCCCGACCAAATCTCCGTAATCCACGTCGAGGTGAGACCCGCAAGAAAACGTGGTCGCCATCCTCGAACTCTAGTGGTCTCCGCCTCCTGTCAGCATAAGACTTTTTTCGGCTCTGAGCTGTCTGTATCTGCTCCTAGATGACCTGGACCTTCTCTGTCATGGTCTGGACCATCTCTGGTCCCACAAGTGCTGACTCCCCAGGGTCTGTCCAGCACAAAGGTGACCTGCAAGGTCGGCCATACAATGCCTCGTATGGTGTCATCCCGATGGTGGAGTGGTAGCTTTTGTTGTTTGAAAACTCCACCAAGGGTAGGTGATCCTCCCAGTTGTGACCAAAGTCAAGGACACATGCATGGAGCATGTTCTCGAGAGTCTAAATGGTCCTCTCTATCTGACCATCCATCTGAGGGTGAAAGGCGGTGCTCAAACGTAGCTGCATCCCGAATGCCTCCTTCAACCCCTTCCAAAGTCGGGATGTAAAACAAGCATCTCAATCGGAGATGATAGATGATGGAACACCATGAAGCCGTACAATCTCATGAATGTAGAGGCATCCCAAGCTCTCCACTGAGCCCTGGTCTCTGATAGGTAAGAAGTGAGCCGACTTGGTGAGTCAGTCTACAATCACCCAAATGGAGTCGTGTCCTCTGGATGTACATGGAAGTCCTGTCACGAAAACCATAGATAACTTGTCCCACTTCCACTCCGGGACCTCCAAGGGCTGTACCAAGCCTGCTAGTACCTGGTGCTCCGCCTTCACCTGCTGGCAGGTGAGACATCGAGAAATGAATTCTGCTATAGCCTTCTTCATACCCCACCACCAGTGCTATCGTCTATGATCCTGGTACATCTTCGCCACTCTTAGATGTACCGCGAAAGGGGAAGTGTGAAACTCTCTCAGCACCTCCTCCTATAAAGAAACTGGTATGATGGTACGTCCTCTGAAAAGGACATCGTGCTCTCCTCCTATAGAGAAACCATCAGGTGCCTGTCCTGTGGAAATCTGTGCAAGCCGCGTCTCATAGTCAACGTACCCACACAGTGCCTCTCTGACCCGCTGAAGAAGTGGAGGTGTGACTGTGAGCGACTGAAGTAAGGTTGCCCCATCTATATCCACAAAGGATATCTGCAAAGCGGCTAGCTGCTCTGTCGCCTCTCCAAGTAGCTGAATGCACGACCTCCTACTGAGAGCATCAGCTACTATGTTCCCCTTTCTAGGAGTATAGACTATCTCAAAGTCATAGTCCGGGAGGAACTCGAGCCATCGCCGCTGTCTCAAGTTCAGGTCCTTCTATGAGAAGATGTACCTGAGACTTTGGTGGTCAGAATAGACTGTAAAGCGCTCGCCCATCTGATAGTGTTGCCACATATTTAGAGCGAAGACCACTACTTCTAACTCTAGGTCATGGATAGCATAGTTCTGCTCATGCTGCCTCAACTGTCGTGATACATAGGCGATCACTGCCCATTACTGCATTATGAAACACCCGAGTCTGGTCCCTGATGCATCGCAGTAGACTACATGCCCTACTCCCTCCTCCGGTAGCCTCAATATGGGTGCGGTGGTCAATCTCTGTCTCAGCTCCTGGAAGATCTGCTGACATCTATCTGACCAAATGAAGGGTTTCCCCTTCTTTGTCAAAGCTGAAAGTGGTTCTGAAACTCTAGAGAAGTCCGACACAAACCTCCGATAGTACCCAGCTAGACCCAAGAAACTCCCCACCTCCGTCACACTCCTGGGTGGCTCCCAAGCTAGCACTGCCTCAATATTCACAGGATACACTGCAACTCACACCTCAGAGATGATGTGTCCCAGGAAGTGGACCTCATGTATCCAGAACTAACACTTTGAGAGCTTACCATAAAGATGGTGCTCTCAGAGTGTGTCTAGCACAACCCGCAAGTGGTAGGCATGCTCCTCCACAGTAGTCGAGTATATCAATATGTCGTCGATGAAGACTACGAAAAATCGATAGAGGTAAGGATGAAAGATCTTGTTCATGAGACTCATGAACACTACTAGAGCATTGGTTACGATGAAAGTAATAGCCAAGAACTCATAGTGATCATACCGACATATGAAGGTCGTCTTCTGCACATCTTCGTCTCGAACTCTGAGCTGATGATAGCCTGACATGAGGTCTATCTTTGGAAACTATCGTGCTCCCTTGAGCTGATAAAAGAGTTAGTTAATCCTCAGAAGTGGATAATTGTTCTTCACAGTCACCTGGTTCAGGTGATGGTAATCGACACATAGTCGCAAGTTCCTGTCCTCCTTCTTGGCGAAAAAAATCGGGGAAGCCCAGGGTGAAACACTGGGTCGAATGAATCCCTTGCCCTGCAAGTCCTCCAACTGTACCCGTAGCTCTCGAAACTCATCGGGAGCCATCCTATATGCTAGAGTAGATATCGGGGATGTCCTGGGGTACATGTAAATATAAAATTCTAGCTCTCTGCGAGGAGGTAGTCTTGGAACGTCCTCAGGAAAACGTATGCATACTGATCCACCACTACAGGAAAACTCGGAATCTTCACGTCAACTGCTCCTAGGATGAGGCTAGCCAACTGATGAGTGATCGGCAGTACTCTCCTCTGCGTGAGTCCATCCTACGCTGCAAAGGATCCCTTATCACTGGTGAAGTTGAACCTGCTTCCATCAGTGCGAACACACCGCACCTTGCGCCTAATATAGTCAATCTGAGCATGGACTGTAGATAACCAATCCATGCCCAAGATGACGTCGTAAGGCCTCAACGCCACTACAAGATCCCATCCGAAGCTCTCTCCTCCTAGAGTAAGCTCACACTGCCGGAACCAATGCGTAATTGTCGAGTCTGCTCCCGTAGAAGTCTCTAGCCATAAGGATCGAGGCAACGACTCCGTCAGAATCTTTGAGCTCTGAACAAGGGAAGCGACAATGAAAGAATGACTCGCTCCTATGTCTATAAGAACTGCCTTAAGGGTGTAGTAGACACAGATAGTACCTCAAATCATCTCTGGTGCACTGTGGTCGTAGGCCTCTACTGCCTGAATTTGAGCCTGCCTCGGCCTACCACCTACCTGTGATTGGGGTGGACCTCCTGGTGGTGGTGGTGGTAGAGCCTCAAAGTGTCACCCACCGCCTACTTCTTGGCCAGCTTATCTGCCTCATCCACCTGCTCTCTGCGGACCGCCACGGTCGAACCTCTGCCTCTTCCTGGGTGGTCCCTCAACCGTCTGATGCTCCTCTACATAGCAGGTCGGGCAGTCACGATCCATGTGGCCCTGCCCGCCGCATGCATAGCACTGTCTGCTCCTCGTAAGACTGGCTCTACGCCGTGTGCCCTGCACCTCTGAGCCAGTGTCCTGAGGTCGTCTGCCTGATGGTCTGGTCCGCTTGAACCCCTGTGTTATCCGTTGACTGCCAGCTGCAGAAGACACTGCTACGTGTCGCCCTGTAGTATGTCTCGCTGCTGGTGTTGGATCAGCAAGGAAGCTCTCTAAAATAAGGGCTCGCTCTAATACTCCTGCCTGCGTTGGAATACTAAGGGAGGTCATCGAAGACCTGATCTCATGCCCCAGTCCCTGCTCGAAGGTTCGGGCCTGGAAGAATGGGTCCCGTACCATATCCGTGGAATAACACGAGTGATCGGTAAATCTCACCGAGTACTGGGCTACCGTCATGCTGCCCTGCCGCAACAGTAGTAGCTCCTAAATGCGCACCGCACAGAGCATGGCTGGGATGAACTCCGAGCGAAAGAGGATCTCGAAGTCCAACCAAAGGAGGGATGCCTCGTCGTGCACTTGGAGCATCAAGATCCACCATCTACCTACATCTACGTGCAGGAGACTCGCTGCAAGGATCACCATGAGGTCAGCTAGTGTCCCTACTAACCTGAAAACTCGAAAAACAGCTTCTAGCCAATCCTCTGCTGCCTGACAGTCTGTCTCCCCACGGAACCTGGGAGGTCTCTGATGCTGAAACTCATATAGTACACTAAGGTGACGTGCACTCTCAGCTGCTGGGGCTGGTGGCATTAGTGGGTCGGCGGGTAAAGGTACCGCCGTTGCCTCCGCTGTAATAGGGCCCTGCACCGAGGCCTCGTCGCTCGGTGGGCTGTCGTCTCGTACAAAGCTCGGAACCCTAGTTTTCTGCTATCGTGGGGCCATCCTAAAAAGTAATAGGTGTTCCACGGTCAATATAGTATACTAGGTGAGATGACACAAAGTAATCACAAAGAAAACTTTTGAAATACACATGCAATCAATGTTTTCGTGCACTGAGTTAGAAATCAGAAGTCAGGGTCCTGGTGTATCGATACGTCGGCCGCCGCACCAACACTGGACTCCCTGGACTGAAAAAAACACTCAATACCCTTAACATTACTGCTTCACATAGAAGAAGATCAGAGTCCTGAGTTTTGCGGTAGAACCGAACTCCTCTGATACCAATTTTTCATGACCCGTCCTCGGGACCCGTGCCGTGACTACCCCAAGCCCACCTTCCATAGGCCAGGGGCTGGCGACTAGCACCAAAGGCATAAATCCCGACAATAGGGGATGTAATTGCCTTTATTAAGTAAACAAACACCACATAGTACACAAGTTGAGTAAACACTAAGTAAACTGAGTACAAAAGTAAGTGCTGGAAATTAAATGGGCCAGAATACAAACCCAACTGAAAGTAAAGTAAAACTGAGAAGTGAGTACAGCGGCATAAAAGTAAAGCAGCAACTCCACGCCGTCCTCTGGAAATCCCATCTGAAGGGTGGGTACAGATAGTCTCCTCAGCTCCTCGGCTCCAGCCATCCGCTTTGTGTACGTCTCGTCCAGTGATCCACCTCCAGGTACCGTCCAGCTCCATGGGTTCCTACCTCGATCAGCGTTGTCTGTCGTCTGCATCCAACACAACGTAGTGCGGGAATAGCCCGTGCAAGGGTGAGTATACACTACATAGTAGGGACCCCGAGACCCCTGAAGGTCTCCCAGAATCCACGAAGGATAAAACACAAATGAAATATTACAATCACGAAGTAACAACCAACCCTACTTAGGTATATGCCCATACATATACCTAAGTCATCAATTCCAGTTCAACTCCAACATCCGAGCCCAAGTTCGATCTAGTCCACACAGGATAGTACAATCTAATCCACACAGGATAACACAACCCAATCCACACAGGATAAAAAAACAACCATATCAAAGATAATGATTGAAAGTCAAGACTCAACTCACACAGGTATACACTTCATAAAACGATAGAGATGATCAGATGTAGCCACTGATTCATCTAAGCTATCAAACCCACATAGGATACAAGACCAGCTAAGCTGTCAGACCCACAAAGGATACAAGACCATTTACTCTGCCAGACCCACATAGGATACAAGTACAGAGTCAAATACTGTTGGACCCACATAGGATACAAGAACAGTAGTCAAATACTGCTGGACCCACATAGGATACAAGAACATTAGTCATCTCCATCGAACCCACGGAGGATTCCAGTACAGTCGTCGTCGCTGCCGAACCCACGGAGGATCTGAGTACAGTCATCATCGTCGTCACAGTCGCAGCTAGCTCAAGGGTTCCCGCACACAGCATGCTCGATTCCGGGAGGGTCCGATCCACAAGCCAAGGGGGTCGATATATCAACTGACATGAAGTCCGAATTTGATGTATCCCAATGTTTCATCTCATCAAAAGGAACTCAACGCGACAAATGGCGCGTCAATTAGACGCCCGGTCTGAGAGTTATTGGCCTTTTCGTCCTAGGGACCCAATTGGTTTTTAAGCTAAAACCAACCTGACCATACTCTAGATGCATCCAAACCTCGAGGGGAGTAAGGAAAAAGAACCGTCTCACTAAGAGGGATCCAAAAAAGTTTATGACACGTCAATCAGACGTCCGAAGCTCAAGTTATAAGCGTTTCCGCTCTGAGGGCCCAGTTGGTTTCGTGTTCGAACCAACCCGGACGTACACAAAGTTCTCCGAAACATTGAGTGTAATATATAGAAACGACCGTATCGATCCAAGGATCTCCATGCAACTGATGGTGTGTTGATCGGAGGTCCATAGCCCATGTTATGGGCGTTTGAACGGATCTGTCCGAAAACAGGGGGTTCGAGCCCGGTCCGACCCAGCCCGATACCCCTGGGTTGGCCCGGACCGATGCGGGGGCCCAGACCAGCGTGGGTGGCCCGGCCCGGTGCGGTCGGTCTGGTCCCGTGCGGGCTCCCTCTCACCGAGCGGACGCGGAAGGGGGGGGGGGGTGGCACTACCCCCCTTGCTGGACAAATGATCGGTCATTTATGGCCGGCCTTAACCGAACCTGCGGGACCCTTGGGGTCCCACCTCCAGCTGGCTCTAGCGGCTGGCTCAGCCGGCCCCTTCCCCGAACCGCCGCGGCTTTTGGCCATTTGGCGCGGCGCGATGGCGTTGTACCCATCCGTCGCGGCCCTCCTTGGTCCTCCGGCACGGCGCGACGGAGCCGCGCCCCTCCGCCGCGGCCCGACTCCGGTCGCGGCCTCTTTCAGTCTCAACAGCGCGACACGATGGTGTCACACTTCTTTGTCGCACCCCGCACCGGCCACAGTTCCTTCATATCTGTGCGGTGCGATGGCACCTAGTCGCCACCATTCCAAACCATAACGAAGAATAACAACAAAGCGGAGGAGGGTCGACCGTGTTTGTGCGGTTCGACCTCCTCCCGTTAATTTGATAACAAGCGGCTATTTAATTATCGATGAACGCCATAAATAACCACGAATGTAAAATCAAACGCCTACCTCGAAGAATTTGTCGAATCTTGATCATCGTGGGAAAACAGCGTCGTGGGGGGTGGTTTCGATGACGGCATTGGCAAGCCTCAAAGAAGAGGATCGCATCTCACACTAGCTGCAGAAAAGAGAAAGATTGGCACGCCGTCTCTCCTTGGTGCTCCAACATTCTTCGCATTCTTCAACGAGATAGAAGATGTTCTTCAAGACTAGAGAATTATTCTCCAATCCTTAACACAACCAATCTAACCCAAAAATAAAATAAGCTCCACTTATTTTATTAAGCCATCCCATGAGTTCAAAATTTAAAAACTCAAATCCATTAATTGAATTAATGTGTTGGCTTGATTAAAAGAGAGGAGACAGGAAGTCACAACAATAAAAACAAGGGAGGTTTTAAAAGGATTTTAAAGGGGGTTATAGGGAAAGTGAAAAGGTGGGGGCTCGTGTGGGGCCCCCCTCACTAATATCCTAACCATAAGTTAGGATCACATAGTAGAGAGAAATAAAGTTGTGACACAACTTAATTTCACTTAACACTTAAACCACTTAGTAAATAAATAAAAATAAAATTGTAAAAAAATTATATTTTTATTCCTCACATTTTTAACATCTCCTCCCAAGAAAATGCACCTTCAGAAATGGTGTTCCTAAGAAAATACCGGCACTGTAGTTTCATCGGTGCCCTCAGATTTCGATTCCGATCACTGGTTCAGAAGTTAGGAAAACCCGCTCGTTCGTTCACTGAACGTACCTGAGCTAAACTTTGGAAATTGATTCCGGGCACACCGGGCCTCATAATCAGGTGCCTTCAGAAACTGTGTACTCATAAAATCCCAAAGAAATTAAGAAAAAAAATTTCTTGAAATTTATGGGTCTTTACAATGTCGGTTTACCAACATCTTGGGCCTCCTCAGAGTGTAAGCCCCAATCCACATCTTGGGCTGCCTTAGAGCGTAAGCCCCACATGAATTCGAACTACGTGGAATTTGATCCCTGTTTCATAGGTAGGGTACGTAGGAAGCCTCCCTGAGGTTCAAGCCCAACAACCGGTTGATCCGACTATCATCACATCGGTTCACCGAGCTGCCCCTAGCACCGTCTCAGTGAGTCCAGACTCCTTGGGGTCATTAATCCAATGAGGGATGGTAAACCTTAGGCATAAATGATTCCAAACCCCTGCGTTCAGCTGACCATTGCAAATCAAGGGTTAAATATGTGGATACTATGTTTGGGTATAAACCAAAGATTTAGGAAAATATGAATACGTCTTAAATCTATAAGAGAGTCCCGGAACAGGAAATAATTCCCTCCCAAAAGGGTGTGATGAGCCCGACTTCCCATCCTCTCGACCAATGTGAGTTCTTAAGCGTCGTTGGTCAGACCATCCGGCAAACTCCTGCCTTTGGAAAGTAGGTCTGTGCATCATCGGATACGGAGCCGTTGGGCATTTCGAGGCCGAAAACCAAAACCTGTGAAACAATATGTGGTTGTTTTTATTATCACATATCCTCTTCGTCTATGGGTTTCGTAACCTATTTATTAATTGTAGACTTGGATGTTAGGAAATCCCACTTAATTCCACTGACTATGAAGCCTCGAGGGTCAAACATGATGTTTTTTATGTGATCTCGCTTAAATATTATGTATATTTAATAATTATAATAAATATTTCTCTCTAAATTGAGAAATAAAATTTATTCAAAATTTATTAAATTATTGTAAATATTAAATAAATATTTATTCCAATGGTAATTGTTTAATTACACAAATATTTAATATTTATTTATCTATTATCATTTTCAAGGTAATAAAAAATTATTTATTAATTAATAAATAATTTATTTAATTATGCAAATATTAAAGATAAATATTTTATTTGTATATTGTGAATATAATATTTATTTATTTTTTAGATGTATAGTATTTATTTATTATTATTCAAAAGGTAATAAATAATTATTTATTAATAAATTATTTAATTATGTGAATATTAAAATAAATATTTTCATTCACCTAGTCATGAATATAATATTTATTTATGATATTTATTTTGGAATTCAATAAATGTTAGAGGATGTGTGAACCCAATTATTGGTCCAATGATAAATATTTATTTACCAAACTGTAAATAATATTTATCATTGCATGGATAATTTCACAGCATAGAATAAAATAATATTACTAATATTTTACAAGTCATGAGGTTCATTTTGGGTTTAACTTGTTATTAAGGGTCTTTGTGCAATTAATTAATATGAAAATCTAACCTTGGGTCAATAAATAGAAAATTATGAGAATTGTGAGAGGTTTATGGTTGTCTATTATAGTCTCCCCATAAGATAATTCTCTTTCAATGATGGTGTCACTAGGGTTTTCTCTAAATATTTATATATTATCTCTTCCACCTATATTTCTTCTCAAACCATAGAGGTCAAGATAAGTTCCTCCAAGACTGAAGGAACATGTCATGATCAAGGGACCAATGCATGATGATAGGTACTACCATTCTAGAACCCAATGTACCATCGATGGCATTCTAATATCAAAAGAGGATGTGTGGATCACTACCAGAAGGGATCTATTTTTGGTCTTCATCAACGTAATGAAAATAAAACCAAACTTTAGAAAATCAACACCAACATTGGAGAAAGAACACAAATCTGAGTTATTTCTTCATTCTATTGAATAAATTATAAATTAATGTAGAAAAGATTCACTTTTTGGTTCCTAATAATATTTTTCTATATTATTTGGGAGAAGCTTTCATTTTCAGGGAATTCATTATCATCTAAATTGAAAATTATCCATTGAAGCTCACAAAAGTAGAGTTAGGTAAAGGTTCTCCAGGTGATTTCACTAAATCTGGAGCCATCAAGTGGTAGAAGAGCAGTCATGTTATATTTATAATATTTTAATTATTATAGATCATTATAGTCATTTAATATTAGTTTCAATTTCATGAATTTAATTCTTGAATCAAACCATTGAGATCACTTCTTCCTTCCTATATATCTCACTCATCTAATATGGATCTAATTAGAATTTTAATAAAGATACTCTATGGATCCCAACAAGAGTTGCTGCAAATTCTAGCTAGGATACATGAAATTATACAGTGTGTAGCATTTGTGCACACTACATATCCCATTTCATTTCACTTGGACATAACATGAATTAATTTTTCACATCATGTAATGAAAAACATGGGGTGAATTAAATTCTCCATTTTTTAACCAATCTAGTATGGAACACTACATATGTGACTACACACTATATAACTATGTTACATTCCATCTAGTCCATTCATTTTCATAGGATAAAACCCATGGTCAAGTATGAGTCGAGTAATAATTACATGACATGTAGGGACTAAAAACCATGTAACAAGGATGTTAAATAGAATTTACTAGTTGTACTCACCATGTACCCCAGACATTTTTTTAAGTAATACATGCAAAGTAACTAGGTGTGTATGAAAAGCATAGAAAAAATAAAGATACATGGTTTGTAGGTAGATGTACATGTCATGCACCCAACCTGTTTACAAAAAAATCAAAAATAATTTATTTCTACTTTAAAACTCTACAACATGTATTTTTTGTGTTGTTTATAAGCTCGTAAATGCCTTCTGGAAGGTTATATATATATATATATATATATATATAATTCTTAATTATGTTTTTCATAAATTTTATAAACTACATATGATGTATAATCGGTATACGTCGAATAATCCATGCACATTAAAATCAATATACTCAATGTTTATTAATATGTATTCCATGTGGTATTTATTGACACATACATGCTGTGTAATTACATAACAAAATTTTTATTCTATATAATTCATGATTATACTATTTATAATCTCAATAAATTCTTACTCTCTTGGATACGTAAATTTTGAGTTGTTTGCAAGTACAAGATATGCAAGTATTTTATTTAATTTTAAATAAAATTAATTTATTTACTTTAGTTAAAATCAAATTGTTTGGGTATCTGTAAAACCCCAAGATTTTATGAAAAATATTCTTTTTAATTTCATTAATGTCTTGTGTTGTAAGCTAAACCAAAAGGATCTTGCACAACACACATCCCTGACTTGGCTTTCATTACACGCAATCACGACCTTCCTCGATAGTGTGTGTTGTACGCAATACCGGGTTTCACTAAACAATGATATATGATTATAATATTATCAAGAACTATCCGTTATGAATATAATTAACCACATTTTGAATTTTATAACATTATTATTCATCTTATAAATTTTCTAAAACATTTTATGTGAACAAAATAAATTTTTCAGGTAAAATAAGTATTTTTCAAAAAATGCAATTTTGCCGCATTTTGATGGTGCACCGACATTAAATCTAGTTTTTGACATGTTTATAAGTTCAATTTTACAAAATAAAATTATTATTTGGAATAAGGATATAAAATTTTACCTTGGATAAAATTTCCATGTTATTCTGATAACATTCATATTTTAATGAATAGTAAAAACACGCTATATTTTAATTAAAAACAACTTTTTTCATCGTAATAATTTATATGGTTAAATTATAATATTGAATGGTATTAAAGTATAAATAGAATATATTTTTACCATTTAATATAATTTATGTCATTAGCATTGATTTCACTTTGAATTTGTAGGTTAAATCAATTCAATCTTTTGTAATGTTTTAAACAAAAACCCGTTTTCTTTCGACAACGGGATTAATTTTAATTTAATTTCGGCATCTTCTGTGTATTGAATTTGGAAAAATGGATTCCATATTTGGAATCAGTGGGTCCAAATTATATTAATAGACTACTTTTTATTTTTGGGCATTATGAATAGTAACTACGGTAAATTTTATTTACCATAGTTAAAGGTAAATCGGGTAATTAAGGATAAATATAAGATTATAAAATTACCCTAACACCTGCCAAAATCCTATTGGATGACTAAAAATCGACCCATATCACCTAAGGGTCCTATTATAATCATTTAATGGACTTTTTTCCATGAAAATAACATAATTATTATTAAAACCAAAGAAAGTGACAATATGTCACTCTCTTAAATATTATAAGTATATTAATTTTAATTTAGTGATAAACTTAATGAAACTTCTAACATGAATAGTCTCCAGAAATCTAATAAAATTATCTACATGATATGAATTTATTTATAATTTTTAGGGATTAAATAATTATCATTAATTGTAACACAATAGTGATGCGGAAATTGTTTATCTAGTGAAAAATCAAGAATATAGTTTTTATTAAACTAATAGTAACCATAAAATGCCAGAAACCCTGACCAAAACTTATTGGTCATGTAAATTTAAACCATAATCATTCAATGGTAAAATATTTGACCATTTGGAGCCCTATAAAAGCGATTATGACACTTATATTATTTTATTTTAAATGATGCCAAAGTTGTCACCTTCATAATTTAATAAATATAACAATTTAAATATTGTGATTTTAAGATGATAAATTCAAGTAAAAGTATTATTGTGAAAGGAAATAGATTTATATTTATCATAGGATTTTAGTTTTAATTTATATGCAACAAATAAGTATATTAAATAATTATACAAAAATTATGTAGTAATTATTTTATTAAGAGATAAACCAAATAAATAGTTTTAAAAATAATAAAATAATTATTATATGAACTATTTATTGAGCTCCACTAATTTTATAGATACTTATTAACTTTTATGAATCTATTAAAGCTTTTAGTTTGAACATATCTTCTGTATATGTTATATTTAAATTCAAATAAATCAATAGTGTCAAAATTGACACTATTGATATTTTATAAACATAACATATTATAAAATTGTTTAAAAATCACAAAAATATTTAAAAATTATAAGTTTAAATTTATAAGGTATAAAATATTATAAAGAATCCAACTATGGACAATTCACAACAAATAAGTCATTATTTTTTATAATTTAAAATTTAGAATTTTATTACCACAAATTAAATTAAATTGATTAAATAAGGATAAATCAAGTTGATAATGTTTAAAATAAATTTCTAAAATGTATAAATTTTATTGGTTGATGAGATTACAACCCTATCTCATATAATATTCTAATATGAGTCATTTTTGGATGTTTTTAAGTGGGTCTATATTTATTATAAATTAATATTTTTATGATTTCCAAAGGTGCCCCTCTCCTCCCTTTTAAAAGGGCACCTCCTCCCTCTCTTACTCACACCAATTTGAGCCTTTAAGATTGGCCAAAACTTGACCAGTTCCCTTATAAACTTCCCTAGAAACATACTAGAGGTCCTGGTCTTCTTCAAATACCACTTTTAGTACCCTAAGAGGAGGATTCAAAGAGGCGTGTCAAAGAAGAGGTAATATCCGTTACCGATTCTTTCAATTTTCTTTCTTCTTCAAATTATTTTTCTTTAGTTCTTTAATTATGAAGTAATATCATCAGTATAACTCATATACTGATATGTTATTATAAGTATGAAACAACCATATTTCACCATCTATCCATCCTACGGAAAATGAAATCATCGCGCGTGCGTACGTACGGAATACCGTCTCCACACCGTGGTGTAATCTATTTTCCACCACCACCTTACTTGGATGGGTATAATGGTGAAAGTAATAAATATATATGATTATTGTAAAGTGATATTGATTCTGTAATATTATACATACACTTTAATACAATTCGACGATCATGGGAATGATATCATCACTCGTGCGTACGTACGGAATACCGTCTCCACGACGCGATGAGATTCACTCTCCATGATAACAATTCAAGAATGATTATAAAGTATATATAATAAGTAATCATGAAATATATGACATAATAATGATACTGGATTTATGTATATATATTTATTTCATATACTTAATTCCATTCAATTCAATAAGGAAACGAAAACAGCATTCATGTGTACGTACGACCTACCATCTCCATAAACGGTGTATTTCTTTCCATTTATCGATCCATTATATATATGTATATTCTGAATATATATTATATATAAATCATGTTTTACATTCTGGATGTAAGTAATCATGATCTATGTAATCATATGAATAATTACAAGTTAAAACACGAACGACGAATGAGACGATTTTACCCAAAACGCTACTTTAACATGAATTTACAAAAGAACGGGTAATATAAAATCATAAGTGAACCATATATGATATAATAACAATGAATATGATTCTGTAATAATTCAATGACATTATTTAAATCATTATACAGGAGGTTTGGATAAGTACGAAGCATATCAGACCTAAGGTAAGGGATAATTTTGCAAATCTCATTTTTATCCGATATTGCTTATTCGTAAGTATTTACTGGGGTTATTTCTATCATCCATGTATGTGTTTTATAAAAGTGTTTTCATGTATGTTTAAAGTCCTTTTTACCCATTTTTGACTTTTACTACATGGTATGTAAGGAATCTTTCTTTTGTTTACGTTACGAGGTACTTTTTGACTTTTCTTGCAAAAGTACGAAAAGAATTTTTTTTAAACTTATACGGCACGAATGGATTTTTATGGTTTTATAAAGCCTTGTTTTCAAGAATCTTCCTCCAAAATATTTCATGACTATTTTCAAAAAAATCGTTTTCTTTTAAAATTGCAAGACATTTTGTGAAAAGAAAATGATTTTGAAGAAAAAAGGATATTTTCTTCAAGAATTCATTTATAGTGTTTTATCAAAACCATTTTTCATATAAGATGACATTATTTCATATGTGTATGTTTCAAGTAGAATGTCTCTATGATTTACATGGTTTTACTTCTCTTATTATGAAATGATATCCATTTCTTTTATACGGATTATGTGATGATGGGATGATGTTTATGAAACCCATTTTATTTATTGGGTTTTTATGAATGATGTATGTTTATTTTGTGGAACAAGTAAGAATGATTTCATTACGGGATGAGTGGGACCTATATCTCCCTCCAATGCATTGGGTAAAGATTTATATCTCATGAGATAGACATGGATGGAACGACAAGTTAAACCGGTTCAGTAATACAGGACTGGAACGAGGAGTGAACTCGATTCAGAAAGGGACTTTGTCCACTAAGATGGTCTTGGTAACAATGCCTTGGCTACTATGGAAATCATATCATGTGCTTAATGGTTTCCAAAATTACATGTTTTATTCCCATGCTATTTTATCATGATTTATGTTCCATTATGATCTATGACTTATGTACTTCCATGTTTTATGTCGTTGCTCAAGATTTTTAATGTTCATGTTTTTTTAAGTTCAAATGTATATGGTATGTTTTATTTTATCCTTTCTTACCCTTACTGAGCATTTGAGCTCACCCTTTTTATGTTTTCTTTTCCCCCAGGATTAAAATAAAGATTTTAGGTAAGGAAACAAAAAAATGGGAAGATCTTTGTGGGATATGTTGAAGATCTTTCACCACGATTAGAAGATTACGTTCCAAGTTTCAAAAGACACTAAACTATTACGGTCCTTGTGTGTCTGTTTTTGTTATGTACTAAGTATTCTGCAAAAGTAATGTAATTTCCATGTATGTCAAGCTTGGGGTCTCTACAGTTGGTATCAGAGGAAAGGTTTAGTCCACCTTTGAAAACTAGGATGCGAAAACGTTAGTGAGATCCCTACAGATATTTCTAAGGTATGTCTAGGGATGTATCTAAGGTAAAGTATACGTATAGGTTATAGTCCTAGAATTGCGCTAAGGATCTTATAATTTAACCTACGATGTTAGATATTGAGTGTACTCCCCCTTTACTATGTTGTTTTCTCTAGCATGATTTTGCCTCTCACATAATTCTTTTTGTGTTTTAGGTAATGGAGGGAACCAGAAGGAATTCGGTTAACATTGAATCCAATGGAGAAATTGGTGACTATGAGCAAAAAAATTGTGTAATGCCTAGAGAGGAAGATATTGTGATTATGCCGAATCAGTCATAATGATATTTGATTAACAAGGTGAAATTTAGTGGTATGCCTAATTCATCAAATAAGAGGAAGATAGACTATTATGCATGTTTGCATGTTGAGGAGCAGAAAGAAAGGAAGATTGAGATTTCTAAAGAAGGGAAGAATAACCTTGAGGAATACCTCAAATGGAGGGGAAGATGTTCTCTATGTGGAGAGAAGGGTCATAGAGTGACAGACTGTTATGGGGTTCAATGTCTTATCTGTGGAGAACATGGGAATTACCCAACTCAATGCCATGACCTAAAAAGTTACTTTTAAATCAAGGAAGGAATTATTCCAGGACAATAATTGAAGAGGATGGATTGAAGTGTTTATGTATTGGTATTAAATAATAATGTTGTTAAGGTACTTTTATGGTGTATTAGAATATGTTTGTATTAGTCTGTTTTGGTTTTCAATAATTTTATGGTACAGGTAACCACGAAAAGTGATTCAAATATTTTGGAAAGCAGATGATATGCGCATAATGAAGGGATAAGAAGATAATGAGATGTTTGATTGTATTCATGAGCTCATGATTGATATAAGGACTAAGTGATATCATGGTTTGAGTAAACAGAATTTTGAGGATTTTGGTATGTGGAAAGTGTTAACTTTTAACTGCATTCATGTTTTCACTAAGGTTCAATGGGTATTAATTCTTCAAAAGAATACATGATTAAGGTATTCACATGTTTTTAATTTGACTAACAAGATATATCTTATGATATATGGGGGATAAATGATGCCATTCACGTGATTGTTATGTGACATTTCAAGTAATCATTTTCTTTATACTATGAGCTTGGACTGAAATATTTTAGATAAGCCTAAAGATTAGAATGGATTATGTTTTTCATAAGTTAGTATTTTTTAAGGATAGAATTTTTTTTCGATATTATTAATGGGATGTTATAGTAATATAGCTTTAGAAAAAGGACAACCTGCAGGACGGGTGACAACCCATCGCGTCAGACAAGGCTATGGGAATCGAACCCACAACCAAAGTGCGACTGGCCTTTATCACCTACCACTGGCCTACGGGAAGTCCCTGGTTAGTAGAAAATAGTTTTATTTTGTTACGCGGTATGATATATGAAGTATAGGTTCATTCTTGGAATCGTATACGATTAACCTCATCATAGATGGACTTATGTATATTTGATAACTTTTTCTAACCTTTTGTTTGAAACAGATGGAATGACCCATCATTCTATCACATTATCTATTAAAACTTCATGAATAACAAATTCAACTTCATTTCTTTAAGAGATGAAGTGGAAATTGTTCAAAGCACGAACAAAATTGATATTGTACCAAAATAAAGTAAGTATTTATTCTAATTAAAATTCTTCAGCTTTAGGGAAATGATTTTGAAAACCAAAAATGTTGTCCTAGTGCTCTTATATCTGATGAATCAAATGGTACCTTAGATTATCACAAATTTATGGCTTTGTGATTGATGGCTTTTTCATAGCCATGTTTTCTACCACTCTCCATCAGAACTTGATGGTTAGATTTTTCTTCCATATCCATATTTTCACCTATGTTCTCCTACGTGGAAACCCAGTGATGAGTTAATTTGGGTAACCATTACATTTTATACTTTAGTTTTTAAATCCAAGTTTTGGTATTCCTTTTTACGATGTGGGTTTCTATTAAAGAAACTTTCGAGTAGTAAACCATTTATAACCCCTACGAATTTCGAGGGCGAAATTCATTTTAAGGGGGGTAGAATGTAACACCCCGAGATTTTACGAAAAATATTCTTTTTAATTCCATTAATGTCTTGTGTTGTACGCTACACCAAAAGGAGCTTGCACAACACGTATCCCTGACTTGGCTTTCATTACACGCAATCACGACCTTCCTCGATAGCGTGTGTTGTACGCAATACCGGGTTTCACTAAACAATGATATATGGTTATAATATTATCATGAACTAGCCGTTATGAATATAATTAACCACATTTAGAATTTTATAACATTATTATCCATATTATAAATTTTCTAAAACATTTTATGTGAACAAAATAAAATTTTCAGGTAAAATAAGTATTTTTCAAATGTAGTTGTGCCGCCTTTTGATGGCGCACCCACTTTAAATCTAGTTTTTGACATGTTTATAAGTTCAATTTTACAAAATAAAATTATTCTTTGGAATAAGGATATAAAATTTTACCTTGGATAAAATTTCCATGTTATTCTGATAACTTTCATATTTTAATGAATAGTAAAAACACGCTATATTTTAATTAAAAACAACTTTTTTCATCGTAATAATCTATGTGGTTAAATTATAATATTGAATGGTCTTAAATTATAAATAGAATATATTTTTTCCATTTAATATAATGTATGTCATTATCATTGGTTTTAATTTGAATTCGTAGGTTAAATCAATTCAATCTTTTGTAATGTTTTAAACAAAAACCCGTTTTCTTTCGACAACGGGATTAATTTTAATTTAATTTCTGCAACTTTTGTGTATTGAATTTGTAAAAATGGATTCCATATTTGGAATCAGTGTGTCCAACTTATATTAATATACTACTTTTTATTTTCGGGCATTAAGAATAGTAACTACGGTAAATTTTATTTACCACAGTTAAAGGTAAATCTGGTAATTAAGGGTAAATATAAGATTATAAAATTACCCTAACACCTTCGAAAATCCTATTGGATGACTAAAAGTAGACCCATATCACCTAAGGGTCTGATTAGAATCATTTAATGGACTTTTTTCCATGAGAATAACATAATTATTATTAAAACCAAAAAAAGTGATAACATGTCACTCTCTTAAATATTATAAGTATATTACTTTTAATTTAGTGATAAACTTCATGAAACTTCAAACATGAATAGTCTCCAGAATTCTAATAAACTTATCTACATCATATGAATTTATTTATAATTTTTAGGGATTAAATAAGTATCATTAATTGTAACACAATAGTGATGCGGAAATTGTTTATCTAGTTAAAAATCAAGAATATAGTTTTTATTAAACTAATAGTAACCATAAAATTCCCAAAACCCTTACAACAAATTATTGGTCATGTAAATTTAAACCATAATCATTCAATTGTCGAATATTTGAACATTTTGAGCCTTATAAAAGCGATTATGACACTTATATTATTTTATTTTAAATGATTCCAAAGTTGTCACCTTCATAATTTAATAAATATAACAATTTAAATATTGTGATTTTAAGATGATAAATTCTAGTAAAAGTATTATTGTGAAAGTTAATATATTTATCTTCATCATAGGATTTTATTTTTAATTTTTATGCAACAAATAAGTATATTAAGTAATTATACAAAAATTTTGTAGTAATTATTTTTTAAGAGATAAACCAAATAAATGGTTTTAAAAATAATAAAATAATTATTATATAAACTATTTATTGTGATCCACTACTTTTCTAGATACATATGACCTTTTATTAATCTATTAAAGCTTTTATTTCGAACATATCGTCTTTATATGTTTTATTTAAATTCAAATAAATTAATAGTGTCAAAATTGACACTATTGATATTTTATAAACATAACATATTATAAAATTGTTTAAAAATCACAAAAATATTTAAAAATTATAAATTTAAATTTATAAGGTAGAAAATGTTATAAATTATCCAATTATGGATAATTCACAACAAATAATCCCTTATTTGTTAAAATTCAAAATTTAGAATGTTATTACCACAAATAAAATTAAATTGATTAAATAAGGATAAATCAAGTTGATAATGTTTAAAATATATTCCTAACATGTCTAAATTTTATTGGATGATTATATTACAACCATGTCTCATATAATATTCTAATATGAGTCATTTTTGGAGGTTTTTAAGTGGGGTTAGATTTATTATAAATTAATATTTGTAAGATTTCCAAAGGTGCCCCTCTCCTCCCTTATAAAAGGGCACCTCCTCCCTCTCTTACTCACACCAATTTGAGCTTTTAAGATCGGAAAAACCCTGACCATTTCCCTTATCAACTTCCCTAGAAACATCCTAGAGGTCCTGGTCTTCTTCAAAGACCACTTTTAGTATCCTAAGAGGAGGATTCAAAGAGGCGTGTCAAAGAAGAGGTAATATCCGTTACCGATTCTTTCAATTTTATTTCTTCTTCAACTTCTTCTTCTTTAGTTGTTTCATTATGAAGTAATAACATAAGTATCAATAATATAATGATATGTTAGTATAAGTATGAAACAACCATATTTCACCATCTATCCATCTTACGGAAAATGAAATCACCGCGCGTGCGTACGTACGGAATACCGTCTCCATGCCGTGGTGTAATCTATTTTCCTCCACCACCTTACTTGGATGGGTATAATGGTGGAAGTAATGAATATATATGATTATTGTAAAGTGATATTGATTCTGTAATATTATACATACAATTTAATACAATTCCACGATCATGGGAATGATATCATCGCTCGTGCGTACTTACGGAATACCGTCTCCACGACGCGATGAGATTCACTCTCCATGATAACCATTCAAGAATGATTATAAAGTATATATACTAAGTAATCATGAAATATATGAAATAATAATTCTACTGGATTTATGTATATATATATTTATTTCATCTACTTAATTCCATTCAATTCAATAAGGAAACGAAAACAGCGTTCATGCGTACGTACGACCTACCATCTCCATGAACGGTGTATTTCTTTCCATTTATCGATCCATTATATATATGTATATTAAGAATATATATTATATATAAATCATGTTTTAAATTATGGATGTAATTAATCATGATCTAAGTAATCATATGAATAATTACAAGTTAAAACACGAACGACAAATTAGACGATTTTACCCAAAACGCTACTTTAACATGAATTTACAAAAGAACGGGTAATATAAAGTCATAAGTGAACCATATACGATATAATAACAATGAATATGATTATTTAATAATTCAATGACATTATTTAAATCATTATACATGAGGTTTGGATACGTATGAAGCATATTAGACCTAAGGTAAGGGATAATTTTGCAAATCTCATTTTTATCCGAGATTGCTTATTCGTAAGTATTTACTGGGGTTATTTCTATCATCCATGTCCATGTTTTATAAAAGTTTTTTCATGTATGTTTAAAGTCCTTTTTACCCATTTTTGACTTTTACTACATGGTATGTAAGGAATCTTTCTTTTGTTTACATTACATGGTACTTTTTGACTTTTCCGGCAAAAGTATGAAAAGAATGTTTTTTTAACTTATACGGCACAAACGGATTTTTAAGGTTTTATAAAGCATTTTTTTAATGAAGATTCCTCCAAAATATTTCATGACTATTTTCAACAAAATCCTTTTATTTTAAAATTGCAAGACATTTTGTGAAAAGAAAATGATTTTGAAGAAAAAGAGATATTTTCTTCAAGAATTCATTTATAGTGTTTTATCAAAACCATTTTTCATCTAAGATGACATTATTTCATATGTGTATGTCTCAAGTACAATGTCTCTATGATTTAAATGGTTTCACTTCTCTTATTATGAAATGATATCCATTTCTTTTATATTGATTATGTGATGATGGGATGATGTTTATGAAACCCATTTTATTTATTGGGTTTTTATGAATGATGTATGTTTATTTTGTGGCATAAGTAAGAATGATTTCATTATGAGATGGGTGGGACCTATATATCCCTCCAATGCATTGGGTAAAGATTTATATCTCATGAGATAGACATGGCTGGAACGACAAGTTAAACCAGTTCAGTAATACAGGACTGGAACGAGGAGTGATCTCGATTCAGAAAGGGACTTTTTCCACTAAGATGGTCTTGGCAGCAATGCCTTGGATACTATGGAAATCATATCATGTGCTTAATGGTTGCCAAAATTACATGTTTTATTCCCATGCTATTTTATCATGATTTATGTTCCATTATGAGATATGCCTTATGTACTTCTATGTTTTATGTCTTTGCTCAAGATTTTTAATGTTCATGTTTTTTTAAGTTCAAATGTATATGGTATGTTTTATTTTATCCTTTCTTACCCTTACTGAGCATTTGATCTCACCCTTTTTATGTTTTCTTTTCCCCCAGGAATAAAAGAAAGATTTTAGGTTATGAAACTAAAAAATGGGAAGATATTTATGGGAGATGTTGAAGATATTTCACCACGATTAGAAGATTACGTTCCATGTTTCCAAAGACACTAAACTATTACGGTCCTTCTGTGTCTGTTTTTGTTATGTACTAAGTATTCTGAAAAAGTAATGTAATGTCTATGTACGTCAAGCTTAGGGTCTCTACAGTATCTCCAATATAATTTAGATAGATATTATGATAAAATGAATGAACAAATTAAAAAAAATAAATTAAATTAATTCATACATGTTTATCTTAATAAAAGACTGAATATAAATGAGTGATACCAAGTTATTTTAAATTAATATTCATTTCACTAGTGGATGATCATAAGCATAGAGAAATATATATACGTGAACAGTTTCTTTTAATTTTTTTCATGAAATTTGTTTTTTATTGTTTTATTAAATTTAATTGATGGTTTGTGAGTCATACATTCCTTCTTGTTATGTACAAGCCTACATGCCCGTGGTTTCTTCTATATAAAAACCCTTTATTGATCTCTCCACTTGGTAGTGATGTAAAAGCATTGTAAGGATGAATCTACCATGTGCATGGTGTGGTTAAATACAGGACTGAGGTGAAACTAAACCAAGTAGATATATATAATAGTGGTTTAATGTTTCAAACTCAAGCGCAGACCAGTTAAAAAGAGTTTTCCCCTTAAGTAAATGGTTTTTTATTTACCAATTAATGAAAAAACATATAGTTAAAGCTCATGATCATGGAACATTCTATTTATTTTATTTATATCTATTTGGTAATTTATTTTATGGATTCAAGACCACTATCACATAAATAAAGGGATTAATATATAAACCTGGAACTAGAATTAAAAAATATTATGAAGAAATATTTTATCAGTACAAGGTAACTAACTTAAGAAAAATCCAAATTTTATTAATAATATATGTCAAATATAAAATAATAAAATTTAATCATAATAAAAAAATAAAATACATTGATGAAATAGTATGTCATACCACAGGTTTCCTTACATGATTTAAAATAAAACCACGGAATTACGTGTTTCACTGGATCTTATTAGGTGACTTACTTATATCATGTAGTTATAATGATGGTTTTGGGTTGAATTAACCAAGTATACATCAATAGGAGTATAACTTTCTAGACTTCATGCATCAATGATGAATGAGTTGAGGAAATATGAGTCAGGATTTCGGGATTTGGGAGTCCACTCAATTGTTCTAAGAGCTATAAATCGGCGGTTGGAAAGACTGGCTACCTAAATACCTTTGAGTTATTGACCATGAACTTTACTGGGTCATATTAAGGTTAATAAGGGTCCTATCCATTATAATTTCCATGAAATAGGACATTCCAAGTTTAACAGTGAGGGCCATTAGTACTTAATAAAATTGTTAGAGGCCTTATTAATTAATTAAAATATTTTTTTCAACTTATTTTGTAATAAAGTAATTTTCATCTATTTTAATTATTTTTAAAACAATTGGAAGAAAAAACCCCAAAAAACATTGTGACCAATCCTCACCTCAGGAAATGCCCTCATTGGCACACGTTCCCTGTAGTGCTATAGATGTTTTACTCTACTTTACTATTATATAATTTGTATTATACGCTTGAATTCCATATACCTGATCATTTTTCCACCAATCAAAGGTGAAAAAAATATTCCTATTGAAGATATATTTAGTTTAATTCCTCCATGATATATTATATTCTATCTATTCATAAAAATAAAGTGGATTAAAGATAAATATAATTCTCACTACACTATTTTAGTGTAAACTAGAATGAGGGTTCTTAGCTTATAATCATGTATTCAAGTATTGAATAACATTATTTAAAGGTAAGTTCCATTTGGGTAATATATTATCCATAAATATCATGTTATAAAACTTACCAACATGTTTCTCCATATTCATCCATATTTGGATGAATAGTATAGATAAACCGCTCATAAATCATTTTTCAGATACTTCACCAAGAAAATTAGGATTGGTGGATACTTTTTCCTTGCTCTTTCTGGTAAAAATAATGACAGTAAATGTTAAAAATCCCAAGTAATTTTAAAGATAATGGTTTCATTATGACATGTATTAAAGAGATAAATAATACAAAGGTAGGTAAATGAAGAAAATATTATTTACATCTCATGTGTTAATAAATAGATATTTGATGAATTGAAAAACAATATAAGTAGTTATGAACTTTTTGAACATTAATAATTAAATATAATATATCCTTTGTGATCCTTATGAATTTAACATAATAAAATTTAAATATATTCTCATTCAATAATTAATAAATTCTGAAAATATTATAAAAAATGGGTTGAATTCTCTTAGAGGCAAATAATGGGTGATTCCTATATCAGTAGTGAGAAGGCACAACTTCAAAACTTCTAGAATGGATTAATTAAAATTAAAAAAAAATCATTGTAAATCATAAAAAACTAATGTTTTAGAAACTCTTAAATCACATATATAAATTGGAATAAATGATGAATATAAAATATAATACTCTTACCTGATTATGGAAAGATAATTCTATTTCAAATAATGCATAAAGTAGTTGACTGGTTTATACCCATAAATGTGGGTTCGTCTCAATTAATCTAAGATTATAGGTATATAAAAAACTATTTATCAAGTTATAGATAAATTAAAATTTATAAATAAATGTACACCATAGAGATTTTAGAGTTAGTTCAACAAGGAGACATGAACTATTTTAAAGCTAGAGATAAATCCATACACTTCATAATATTCCTTTAAAAAAATTAGAAATGTTAAGTTAAGTAAATGAGGACACTTGGTAATGATAAAGGATCCTCTGAATCATGTTGTTGAAGAAAATATTATCAATCTAATCATTGATCATACATTCTGAGTAAAGGAATTCCCAAATACACATTTTTTTAATATACATCAATATAGTGAAGGTATTACAAGGAAGATCAATGATGAGTCTTATATATATTGGAAATCTTCCCTAATTTCTTATAATCCCTGTTTTATAAATATTAGTACATAAAATAACCATATTAAATCTATAATGAGTAATGGATATATTATAAATTTGGATTTTATAAGGATATATTTGGATATAACCATAGGGGATTTTTGAAAAATATTTGTTAAAATGTGGATTTAGTAAAAATGAACATGAAACACTTGGTGCATCTCATTTAATAATCCTATTCCCATTAAGGATATTAACATCTAGTCAAAACAGACTATGTTCCTTAAATGAAACCTATATCATTAAGTATAGTGGTAGAAGACTTAAATTTTATGGGTTAAGGTTTTGGATAAACATTAGTTGGCATTGGAATGTAGGAATCTACTAGGATTCGTGGGAGGAGTAGTTCCATAGACACATACTATATTTGAATTAATAACCAAATTTTTGATTTATGTTCACCATAGTGGTTGATACATATATTAGTATTTCTAAATAATGATTTTTATAGTGTAGAAGTAAGTACTAATATGCCAAAATTGAAAAGTATGTGAAAATTAAAGTAATGGAGTCTATGTATCAAAATATGGGGACTCTGTATTTTGAATGCTTCTAAGAATTTATAATATTGTCTATTATTAATGAAAAATGGATATTAATTGTATAATATGATAACAATAAATCCTGATTGATTTCTGAAATGATTATTATATGAAAAAACCTACACATCGATCATCATAACTAAAATCCTTTTAAATTCTACTTGTCAAATCATATGTATGTGATCATCATATTGGGATGTTGATTTTAAAATCTATCTCATTTGGAGGGAACTTTATATAATATTACTATATTACATGACTAAAAGGAATCCCTATGGTCTATGTCTATATGGCATAACTATAAATGATAGCTAACATTAATAAATGCCAATAATATATGTAGATTACATAAATAATTTTATATATAAATCATGAATAGTGATCATATAATATTAATTTGGAAATGAAAGAGTTCCATGTATCTCTAAAAGTTTAATGAGAGTGATAAAAGTTTTCCTGAGATGTGTATTCATAACATATGAAAAACATTTGTTATGTGTTACTATTTTGTTAAGACTAAGGAATGAATTTCTCCAATAATTGTTTAATATAGTAACCATGTTCGAGGGAAAAATATATGAAAAATATATCATTGGGTTTTATATATATAGTCACAGTATATATATTAAAAATTTGTTGAAAATTAAAAGTTGAAACAATATAAGATCAAATTATTGCTGGCATATAATATTTCATGTAGAACATCCATAGACATATGAAGAGAATATTGAAATTATAATTTTCAAAAGATTAATAATAAAAATTTATCATATATGTAATGATATGTATCTATGTTTTATTATATTTTTTTAGGGGTGTCCATGGTTTGGGTTGGGTCATGTTTGGGAAAACATTTCACCCGAACCAATAAAAAATAGTTGGTTTGGGTTAGGTTGGGTCATAGACTTTATTTTTGTAATGGCCCAACCCAACCCAACCTGAGGTGGTTCAGGTCTATCAGTTTTGGAAAATAAAAATTATAATTAATAATACAAAAAAACTATAAAACTATTAATTAAATAAAAACTAAATAAAATGATAACATTTAAAATCTTCCAAATACAAAATGGCCAATAATCCCCATTAACATTAATTCAAAATTATTAGACATTTATCCTTAAAAAACAAAGAAATACATCATCACAAAGAAACACAATCCAATGTAAATAAATTAGGTATTTTTTTGGTTGGATGGTTTGGTTATATTGTTTTGGTATGGGTTTAAACACCCTAAACTCATGCATGATCCATAGTATGTGAATATTAAACATATCTAATATAAATGTATCAACTTGTAGTTATAACTATCTAATAGTACTTGAAAAAGTAGAAATGGATATTTTTGTATATTTAGAGGTGGGATTACAAGTGATCAAGATAATTTACCATTTAAATTTATTTTTTCAATTTGATACTAAATCACAGTAAGGTTCAGGTACTATAAAAAAAGGTAATTAAATCCAGCCACTGTTGGAAATTTTCCTTATACCCACGGTTTGCAATCGTGGGTACAAGTTATACCAATGGTTTTATGAAACCATGGGATACTGAGGAATTGGTATAGAATATAAGATATACCAACGGTTTAGGAAACCATGGGTATAGGTCCAGTCTACTATGTCACTCACCATTCGACCATGTCATTCACTTATACCCACAGTTTTAAAACTGTGGGTATAAATTTGAAAAAAACACACCATAGTGGGATTCGACCCTTGGACCACTCGTTTATTCCTACCACACCAAACCACTAACCCATATGTATTATTGGTATATAAATATATATTTAGTTATAAATATTTATATATACTGTGGCTATAGTTAGCGAACCATGGGAATTGGAGTTCCTGCGAAAATTGTTTTGTGCCCTGCGATTTTTTTTGCACTTTAAGGTGGGAAAGATATAACCACGGTTTTGTAAAACGATAGGTATAGGTCTTCAAAAATCAACCCTATACCCATGGTTTCTGTTAACCCATGGGTATAGGTCTTGAAAAACTACCCTATACCCACAGTTTTCCAAAACCATGTGTATATGTTTCCATACAATACCTATATCCACATTTTCCCCAAAACTATGGGTATAGGGGTGCCTATACCAATAGTTTTGGTAAAAACATGGAATTAGGTTCCCATAAAATATTTATACCCATTCTTCGTCCCAAAACCGTGGGTATAGGTCCATTTTCTAGTAGTGAGTGGTCATTATATATAAATTAACCAAGTATGTTATGGACTCTGATGCAGCTTAAGAAGAAATTAAGAAATATCATGTTCCATTTTTAATTTTATACCAAAATTAATAGTTTTATCATTAATATAATAATAATTTACTATGTAATTAAACAATATTTCATATTTATAATATTGTAATAAAAGGGGGATACTCGGTAATATCACTACTTGAGGTATTTTATAATGGTAGTGATGTCTTTGTATGAATACTTTCCACACAATCATGTATCTATAAATACCCTAGAAATAAAAATATGGTAGGAACATAAACTATATCCATACTCAATAGAAGCATATTTAACATGTGAGAACTAACCAGTCCTTAGAAGTTGATTCTAGTGAAAGAGAGAGTCTGTTGAAGTTGGTACCATAGAACCAACTACATTCTACATTAGTTTGACTTTATATTTATGTTTTTCAATATTAATAAATACCTTTTCAAATATTATTATTATTTTTCATAACATTAATGTGATAATGTACTAAAATATTTAGAGCATTGAAAAGGTCATATGAAGTTCCGCGCTATGATAAGAACCTTGATATGAAATGGTGATATTATTAAACATATATCTACAGTTTGATTACATTATATGAAGGTACACGTGGTATAGTGACTATTAATTTCTATTACTAATTATTATATGAGACTTCATCTCATGATGTTCTCACTCAGTAATCTCTGACATGTGAGATTATGTTAAAATACCTACCTATTGGAAATCTACTTGCTTAGGTGTCATTGGATATTCCTGTATGCGAGCATGTTTAAAAATCCTTAAAATTTAACATTATTATTAATTCATATAATAAAACTCACACTATAAATCTTTAATTACTGATTTGATAAAACAATTTACGATATAAAATTTTTCTTCAGAGAGAAATTCATGTGGACTTACATCATAAATGAAATTTACATCATAAGGTTCTCTAAACTTTACATATTCCAAGAATTCTTGGGTGCAATGGAATCAGCTTATTCATTCAATTTCACACCCCTTTATACTAGTTATCTCATTTTTATCTCATTTTATTTGTTTTCATTATCATGTTGGTATAGTGATATCATTCAAAGATATTTGGAGTTATTTCATTGTTCTGAACCTTTTTTCTGCTTTCAACTGAACAATGATGGTTTGTGCCTCTTTCCATTCAATTAAGACTATCATTTATATTTTATTCTTTGATCATTGATTTTCTTGATGAATATTTTTATTATTACACCTCAACTTATAATGTCTATTTATTTCATTTTGATTCGTGAATAATCTTCCTAGGTTTAGGGGTAGAGAGTGGGGGGTAACAGTTCATACAGAATCCCTAAACCAAAACATGGGAAATTAATTGCATTGGAATTAGGTTAATAAAAACATAATAATATGTAATTCCTTTGAGTGATCATAATCCAAGGAATTTCTAAGGAAGGAACCTAACTTAGTTGGATTAAATAAGTCTAGGACCAATAGCCTCTTTGGTTTTCTGCTTTTGAAGTATCACCCCATCCACCATGACTAATGACCACCACTAAAACCAAGGACTAGTTTCTAGCCTAGGTAGATCCAATTGGTTAGAACAGAACTAATTGGTGACTCTTGGACTAAATTACATCTTAATTCATAGGATCATCACAAGCTATATTTAGGAATACCCTTTGCATATGCCCTCTGATATTGATCTCAATCCCTATATCCATCAACTATAGTTTAATCAAATGGATTATTTTAAAACACAACCATATATACTTAATATTATGAATATATTATAGGTTTTAATACATATTTGAATATATTTTAGTATTATCCTTATGTGTTTGAACCACAACTTCCTCTATTCTATGTATCTTCATAGTAGTTCTTGTTGGATTTAATATAAATTTCTAATCTGATTACAATTGTGTGGAATCAATGACGTTTTATGGGTTTTTCAAAATTTGGCATCATTTATAGGGGTTTATTGAGAATGGGGACCTCTATTAAGGACCTTGGATTACTTCTCACTACCTCCCTTTCCCATTTCAGTTTATAACTTTTGCACATAGTTGAGATATGGTTGAGATATGTGTTCGCACCACCTCTATTTACCATTTAAAATTTTCATAGTAAGAATATAAAACACCAGAATCATTCAAGGAGTTGGAATATTAAGATTATTTTGAAATTTAAATAAAGATATATGTGTTCACATAATGTCTTTCAACCATGTTTGAGAACAAAAATATTGCAGCTCCCAATATAAACAATTACCAACTTGTATAGCATGAACAACAACGAGTGAAGACATTATTGTAGGTGTGCACTATTATGGATTTATATCCTTATTAGTGTTGTTTCCAACATTTTTTCCCACCCATCTTAGCGCAAAACTTCAAGATAAAACCTAGCCACATTCACAAAATCCATAACATGGGTCAATTTAGTGGACTTCATATATAAGATCAACATAAGAATTTATAAAACTTCTTAGAAGTATGATACACCATTAGGAACCAATGTGTGTCATAAAACTCCCTTAGGCTCAGGTTTTTCTTGTTTTCATTATGGGATAGGCCCAAGTACTGGCTGAAGATTCAGGTTCCTAAATAAATATCGAAATTGGATGACCTAGATATGAAATTATTAGATAAATATTTCACATCAATATGTACCTAAAAGTTGTAAAATCACATTCATGATTTATCTAAAAAAACATGGTGAACAAGCCTGGGTGGAATGATACAACTATATGGTTCTAACATGGAAATTTCCGCACTATGGGATCGATGTTTGGTTATAATTTCATACTTTCAACCATGTCTTATAACCATCTTCTCACATCGTGGTGGATACCACCGTGGATGGAGAACTTATGATTAAGACACAAAAATTAGGGAGAACCATATTAAATGAAATATAATACAATGCTAGACTTTGTAAAAGAGATCAAGGACCTACAAGGTGTGAGTTGACCATGTATAAGAGACCACCCACGTTATATCCTAAGTTGAAGACCTCACAAAAATAGCTAGAAAAATTCTAATTTCACCAACCACATTTACCAATATCTCCCTCTACTATGTAAATCAAAGAATATGATATGTTTTGAGTACCACACCCATTCACACAAATACTTTCCAAAATGTATATGAAAAACCATGTCACATTCTAGTTGAATTAGAACACAACTCATTCAGGGCAATAAAAAAGATAAACATGGATGGTCAGAAATTTGGGAAGAAAATATTATTTAAATTAGATGATCTTGAAGAAAATAAAAGGGAATACAATGATAATATAAATATTTATAAAGAAAATACAAAACAATGGAATGATAGAAACATTATGTGAAGGATATTCACAATGGGGGACAAGGTCCTTTTGTTAAATTCATGATTAAAACTATTCCCTATAATATTGATAGCCTAATGGTTGGGACTATTCAAAGTTGTTGGATTTTTTCCCTATGAAACTATAGAAATTCAATGAAGATATTGACCACCCTTTATGTTCATTGTAATATGGTTTAAAATTTACCAACGATCATTTCAAGAATTGTGTGTCTTATATTACTAGTTCATTCAAATTGGGGGTGTCAAGATATTGACATAAAATAAAGAAAAGAACGGAAGGAAACCTAGGATTGTTTCCTTTTGGTAGATAATTATCATTAATGTTTGGTTGGTTCAATACCTATAGTTTAGTTATGCTAATATTTTAAAAAAATAACTACATAAAATCATTTTCTATATTTTAAATGTCATTATTTTCCAAAAAAATCAATCACATAATTCACATTATTAATTATATATTAACAATGTCAATTTCTTGATGAATATTTTTATACTATAACCTTAGGGTAAAAGAATTTGTTACTCTCCCTAAGGTCATTGATTCTTCCCCTTCTCCCCCCTCACTGCTTGTCCTTATCTATACCTACAACTTCTTCTTATATTCTCCATTCATTCCTATTGTCGACACCTCCACCCTTACAAATCCTTCTTATAATCCCTCATCTACACCTCCAACCCTCCACTAATCCTTACCCATCCACACCACCTATAACCCTCTAGACCTCCCATGGAATGAAAAAATGGGTGGCAGATAGAATCCCCCTCCAATAACTCATCCATACATCCAGTACTAGGAACGATACCTACCATGTCTAACAATTCATCCCAAAGTCCTTCTCCACAACCACCACAAATAATGGACACCTCACACCATTCATTCTCATCTGGTTTGATCTTATAATCCACATCCCATAATTCCCAAGACATTACCCATCCTATCCCCACATTTTACTCATTATGGTTTTAGTTTTTGTATCATTTTAATCCCAAACCAGCTTTCTATATTATACTTGAAATTAAAGATGGAATAAATTTTTTATCTCCTAATTCACTTCTTACTCATTTATCATTCATCATGCATAATGATACATCATGAATCACACATAAACTTTTTTTTTCACCTTTTAGTCTCTTTCAATGATTCTAATTGGCCTCCCAATGAAGTCTTCCCTCATGTAGTTGTTCCCCAAGAAATCCACCCCAAAGCTACATGTATGCTCTAGTTGCAACAAGGTAGATTCATTCCATCCATTTAAAATGTGGTGAATCCTTCAAATCAACCCTTAAAGATAGTAGACATAGTCTCTAGTGCCTAAAAGAGACTAAGGACTACTGAGCCAATGGAATACTCTCTTTTATCCCTATCCATTCATTGAGATGACAATATCATATTAATATATTTAAGGGATAAAACCCATAATACGGTATTTTTATTCCTATATATGTCTGTTTAGGTCTTATCTTTTCTTTAAAAGGTCTTATATACTAATTTTGTCATTCAGGTTCATTATTTTACTCTATTCCATGTATTTATATGAGATGATATTAATTTTTAATCATGTGATCACCTACCCATTTTTTATTTTAGGATTTTATATATATTATGAATAACCCATTCTCTAGTGTGGGTATACGTTTTCTATGAAATTATTAAAAGTAGTCCTGACTCAAATTACCTTTGTATATTTTACGCCAGGGAATAAAATTTCTTTTATAGAGCTCTTGATTCACTACACTAATTTCATTATTCTGATTCTATTTCTTTTTATTATATCATTGTTATATCTCTCAAATCACTTACCAAAATAGTATGGAAACTATTTCATTTTAAGTGTGTGGAGAATATTCTTGATATTTATTGCATGTGCACTAGGATTATTTCATTAACTCATTATTCTTGGAATAATTTTTCATTTGAATTATTTTTTAACTTGAAATCTCATTGATCCTATGTAAATAAATGATAATGTTTAGACTAAAATTGTTAAAATTCATTATTAATTTTATCTTAGATTTTTATCATGATTGCTGAGTAGATAAATTTAATTCTAATTATAAAGTATAGAAATTATAATTGATTGAGTTATTACTAGCCGCATACCTTTAGTGAAATCCCTTTTTATATGTATTCCCATACCGAAGATAATTTTAGACATAAATTCAACCATTATTTTCTATGCACATTTCTTAAGATACATTTGAGGAATATAAACCTATCATAACTTTCATTTGTTTCTTATCAATTCTATAACTAAACAAATACACAGTTAAAATTATTATATCATTTAGATTTCTTGACCCATTTTTCCTGAGACCCACCTACATATTATCTCTACTTTACTCATAGATTCCAAGAATGGCCTTGTTAGTATTATGATGAGTTGCAATCCATTTTTATCACTTAATTCCCTAATATTTGGTGTGATTTAATGATTTTCACTTGAATATGTGTGGGGGAATGGTCATTTATATTGTAAATAGGATTATTTTTTTCAAGAATATGTGTGGTAGTATTTTAACTTGATATGTAGTACATCGTCCATGGCTACATTTTATGTACCTTCATGATTATCATGTTTCTTAAAAAAATATGGTTTGTGTATTAGGAGGGTAAAAAATATCTTTTACATGATTAATGAATCTCACAATAGATCATGTGTTGGTAGGTGGTGGCTGTGATATCTTTCCTAAAAATTAATTTTTTTTGAAAAAAATGAGTAAAATAAAGAATAGGTACTTCTATTACACATTCATGGAATATTCATTGACTAGATTTTAGATTTTGGGAGTGCTGGGGAAAACATTTCTAGTGGAGGTTATTAATCACTTGATTCTTGATTATCATTAATAATGATTTAGAGTTTCCCTTATTTTGAGATTAATATTTATTACCTAGAAAAATTCCCTCAAACTCAATGTCATTTGAACCTTAAATTAAAATCTGTCATGATTATGTGATTTATTTGTCTTTATAGAGTGGATATGTTTTATTTGATGCAATCCTGTGGTTAGGGTAAAATATTCACAGTATGAGAATAACTCTAATTTTATTTAATATTTAGTGAATATGTAAAATTCATGGTGTGGTAAATTGATACTTGGGTATAAATTACTATTTAATAGTTGAAAAATTTCAACTAATGGAAAGTGGAATTAGAATAAATAATTTACCATTCAACATGACTAATTTTTTCTATAGGGGTGATTTTGGATAACTTTCACTTTATTCTAACACATGGTTTTACTTACATGGATGTAATTTTTGATTCCCATTAAAAAAATAATTTTAAATCCTTATTGAGATGGTTTTTGTTTGAAGACAATAAATTATCCAAGTGTGGGGGAATTTGATTAGTTTAATTCATATATATAATTCAGATTCAATTCATATAGCTTTAAAAAATTATACTTTGTAACTATATTGATTGATTAATTTTTCTAGAAATTAGAGATGATATTAAAACGGGGTACTCCTATTAAAGTCTGGAGTTTCTGAAAATATACATCATAATTTAAAATTTATTACATCAATCCTTCATAGATAAAGTTCTAGAAATCCATAAGACCTAGGTAGTGATACCATTTCATGTTGTAAAAGACACTAGATGAAGAACTTACAACATAAAAGGAATACTTAAACCCTAAAACCATCATGATATACTTCAATTAAACCTTCTTAATGACACTGAAAATTCAATTCCTGTTTTAAATCATAGAAATATAAAAAACTGAAGAATAAAAAGCTATCATTCATAAATTAATACAATGATTTATAGTGAAAAAGTTCTGGTAAGAGATAAAATCATAAAGGATTATGGTGTAAAATAAATTTACATCATAAGACACTCTAACCTTTATACTTTTTTCATATCCTCTATTTTAATTTTTGTGTTTCTATAGTGATATCATTAAAATTTTTTTTGAATTACTTTCATTGTTTTGAATTTTTATCTTCTATCAACTCAACTGTGTTGGTGAGGCCATCTTTGAATTTAAATAATAAAACTATATTGATTTCTTTAATTTATCATTTATTTTCTTGATCAATATGGTACTTACTGCACCTTTATTTCATATGTATAATTATTTAATTCCAATGTGAGGATAATATATCTTGGGTTAGGGGTCAAGAATTGGGTAACAACACTTAAGGAATCCCTAAACCAAAACTTGGGTCATCCAATTCCTTGGAATTAGGTTAATAAAATAAAATCATATCACGGTACATTGGATGATCCTAGCCCAGGGAATTGAAAAGGAATGAACCTAAAATAATTGGAGTAAATTAATATAAGGCCAATATCCTAAATTTATTTCTTCTATTTTATGTTTCACCCTATTCACTAAGACCTATGACTACATTAACATCAAAGAGTGGTTTTCATCACAAGTTGAGATAATAGGTTTGACAAAACCCAAATGGTGACTCTTAAACTACTTCACCGCATAATCCATGTGATCATCCCAATATATATTTAGGAATAACCTTTTAATAGGAAATCAAAAATTCATCTTAAACCCTACTTCCATCAACAATAGTCTAATAAATTCACTTATCTTAAAATCCAAACTCATATAATTCATGTGAGGAATCTTTTCTAGGATCTAATCCCTAGGTCAATCAGTTTCCATCACCTCCCTATAGGTTCAACCTTATACCTACATTGTTTTTTTATATTTATAATATTTATAGCTGGATTTCATATAAATTTATAATCTACTTATTATGGTGTATAAGAAACGATGTTATGTGGTCTAATCAATAGGATTCCTTCCCTTTTATTGTAAAGATAATTCCTAATCTCAAAAGGAATACATAAGAAATGTATGTGAATATGAAAAATTAAATTGGATGATGTGAAAAAATAACCCCCATTACCCCTATGACATTTGAAGGTATATTCTTTAGCCACGGGTATGAAGCACAAATAAATAAAGTAGCTTTCGGTTATATGTAAGGGTAACATTATGTTTACCCTGAGACATGAAAGTTAAACCAGTTTCCACTAAGAGGATTTTTTTGAAAGTAATATAAAATAAAAAAGTAAATTCTTCCAAAGGTGATAGTCTCAGCCTTTGTAAAATTAGGAGAAAATTAATCATGGTTTGAACAAAAATATTAGTTTTTGGCATCAATACCAACACAATCAATCATTTAAATATTTACAAATATTTTTATTGAATTTATGAATTAAATTAAAGGGAAAATTATAGAATAAGATCAACTAATGATCATAGGAAAATTTAAAGGAATTAAAATTTGAAGAAAAATATGGAAACATGATGCCCACAAGGAAACCTCCAATAAATCTATCCCTACATGTGATGAAGTTTCCACCATGGACCAGTTGAAGCATATCAAATTCAATTAACATTATTAAATATAAAATTAATATTTTACCTCTATTCAAGGGATTTTTCTTTTTTCCAAGATAATATTTTCATTTTTCTAATGTTGTTTTACTTCATATAATATCATTCTATGTTTTTAATAAATTAATTTTTCGATTTATCTCTCTTATATCATTTTACTTATATTATTCCCCCATATATTAAAAACTCATGATGGTGAGTAACTAGCTTGATTTATATCCTTAAGGAATGTTTTCTCAGAGTTCCCAAATCTATACTCTTCATTTCTCATGTTTATTTTATTATTATGATAATAAAGGGGGAGTGTTGTGGATGTTGATATTTGAAGGGGTATTATAACACATATTAAAACCAGTATATGGGATAAAAATCGCAAACAAATGTTTTTCATTTTTAGAAAAAAATAAAATATGTGAAACTAGAAATTAATTATTGAAATTAATATTGTGTACCTCACATAGAAGGGACCACTTATCGATCATTATCTTCTATGGTTTATGAAGGTCACCAAGGAAAAATTATAGGATTATCCCCTCTCTATTATATCCATGTATTTACCCTGAATCACTCTTAATACAGGTGGGATACTCTACCCTCTATAGTGTTCTAGTTCCTCTTGAAAAAAGGGACATAAGTGAAGCATGCATTGGGTTTTTGTGAACTATATCTAATACTTGAGAAAGTTGTCATACCTCATTTCATGGTATATTTATATTCATATAAATTCTATAAGACACTCCTCATATATTTTATCATTTACTCATGCATTGTAACACATGATTAAATTCTTTTAACAACTCATGCATCTCATGTATGAATATATCACACATAATTTCATTACATATTATAAAAAACTTCATTAAATGAACTGTTATGTTTAAGATTGATACTCAAAAATTAACTTTTAATCATTTTTCACCCATATAATCAGATAAAATGGTATTTAATTTAATATAGATAGTTATACATTAAAACATGAATGCATGTGACACCATGACAATACATCTATCATACAACATCATCCAATAATTACTTATGGTGGTAAAGGTAGAAAAATTATGTCACATATCCATGTATTACAGCATACTCTCGATCATAATTTATGATTTATGAGAGTAGTGATAATAATTATAATTCCATGCATTTATGATATACCCCAATCATTAAATATGTTTTTTCCAATTTCATCACATGAAAATAGTGCATTAGGGAAAATCTCCTTCAATCTCCAACTTGAACTAAATCTTAAAAGATTCACATTCCATTTCACTTTATCTTATATAAAATATAAAATCCTTTGAATCTATATTCAAAACTACAAGAAATAAATTATAAAAAACTTTTGGGAATCTATCATTAACTTCACCATGTGTCACATCATATGAAAAACCATGAGACTACCCATCCAAAAATATTCTTTTATATTAAACCTAAAACTCTTTTAGATCATCTCTATGAGTCAAAATCAATCTCCATTATTTCAATCACAGAGTGTGACCCTATGAGACTTTATTTCATTGAAAGAATTTTGAATCGATAAATCCATAAATATAAGTTGAGTGTGACCTCTATAAAAGAGTCAATGTCACTCAAGATATAAATGGATCTTTTTTGATATTCATCAAACACATGTATCTCTACACACATGTCTACCAGACACATCACATGATAGAAACCATTCTCATAAATTACCATTATCTAAGGAATTGATTAACTATGGGACATAGAGGATTTGAATCCCATAAATCCAACTAATATTTACATGATCATCTGATTATAGACTGACCCAGTCGATGAATATATCACATGTCATTCATCTTTACAGATGGTCAAGTCACATTACCATTTTCTGAATAGTTAAGCATATCATTTGTACTATCTGGGTGTGACCATATACACATTGTTATATCTCAATTGAGGGATAAAATATTATACACATCATATGATAGGAAAATTTTCATCTTGGTAGACCTCCAACCAATGACATGATCACCAACATACCCAAACCCCCCCCCCCCCCCATTAGTTAAGCATTAAGTCAGGTGTAAGAAAGTTATCATAATATAAAGGTTATAATAATAGGTATATCAATAACCTCTATTAGTGGGGACTCATATATGATCCATGAACCACTTCCAAAGATATAGTGTTTTACAATCAATGTTGTATACTTAATGTTTAATCTAGTGAAGAAAATCATTTTGATTATTAAGGATCGTATTTTGTATCCCATTCAAGAATTAAAACCATTATAAAATTAAAAATTTATTCATAAAAAATAATACTCCCTTATGAACATTTATTAAGGATTATAAAATTCATACTCTTAGGGGTAAATTGTCATTAAATTTCAAACGTATATCAATATATACATATATGCTTCCAACATGAAATAATTCTAAAGTGGATATTTGATTTTATATAATACATTTTATATTTGTAAACAATTTTTGAATAACTAACAATACCATATATATGATCCTATATATAATATCTTATATGATATACTTCTAGATAAATATTATTATTACTACACTTTCTAGGTTTTTGTTAACTTGTTACATCTATATATAATTACTTCAACATATTTTAGTGACATTCTCATAATACTCTCCCACTAAAATATTTAAAGGGTAACATATATGAAGAAAAAAAAATTAATAATTTTGAGATTTTTGAATCATATTTATAATTTTCAAATCCTTTATATATTCAAATTTCTTATCTCCAAAGTATCAAATGTTATAATATTAAATTCAATTACCTACATAGAAAATTTCTATGTTTAACATCATTATACTTGAAAATATTTCTATTGAAACTTTCCCTTGAGATATTATAGTAATTAAAGTAACTATTTATGTTATCACTTACTAACACATCCTAAATTATTTTATGATAAATTGACATTCACTTTATTAATGTAACTAATTGTAACTATTTTTAAACACAATAATATAAATATATTTTAATATATTAATTGAAATTTACTTTTTAATTAAACTGTAATAATCTTGTTAGGAAATAAAGATATTTACTTTCTCTTGATAACTAAATGTTACCTTTTAATTTCTTTTTACCATCACATATCCTAGAATATTTATCATATTAAGTATAAATTACTTTAGTTTTATACTGGTATAATATTTTATTTGTTAAATTTGAATTTATCCAAGTTCAAAAATGATCCCACCGGACTCTTAGATATTATATTCTCTTCAAAATAACATGATTAGATACAAAAACATCTATATGTATAGAAAATATTTATTATTTAATTTTAGTAAGAATCCATAACAAAAAAACAATTCTATATCACATAGTGTATTATATATGTTTAAAGTATTTTCCTCTATAAAGAAGTCTTTTTTCTTAAAATATATCACTGATGGGTTGTGGGAACACATTCCCTCTTATTTTAAGAAATATTAGTATAAATATGGTATCTTGGATAAAATAATTTTATCCTTGTCTCATTTTTAAAACATGTTATATAATATGATGAATCATAAACCAAGTGTATATAATTAATCATCTCATTTTTCTCAAAAATTTATTTATTAATGAAAAAAATTTCATATCATATAATATAATTAGACGAAGATACACATCCTCTACTATGATATATCTTGGCATAAAAAATTATTTTTCATTCTAAATTCTGATGTAACAACTCTTTAATTTGTTACATAACTTAAGACTATAACATCTATTATTTTTCCATGATTTTCAACTCCAGTATAATTATAGTACGTGTAAAGTATACATTTTGTATCATATACCCTTAAAAGCCAAAGAATCAATTTTCTTAACACTAATATATGACATTGAAATTCAATTGAGTTTCACCGAACCATTTAGGTATCCTGAAAAATTACATTATATAGAATCATTTCTCTTTCTTGATTGAACATTTAGGTTTCACTGACCTTGATTCTATAATTGATGAAACATTTTTGTATTGTCCAACATTAATTTTTTTCTACCAGTTTGAACATAAAAACTTGTACTGGTTACATAGTACCACAACCTAGATATTAGATGCCCAGTTTATTTTTTTCAACTCTTCAAAATATTGGGTAAATTAGTCTTCAAACAAATTCATATTTTTATAACATTTCTATAGATAACAATAGTATGGATTATTTAATTAGAATAAGCCCATTATCTACTATCACTAAGTCATTAGCATTTAAAATCATGTTGAGTATCAATCGAACTACCTAATCATATTTATTATATGATACTAAAATTACGTAGGTTATTTAGAAACTGATTCCTTTGAAAATATAAGTGAATCATCATATTATTCTCACCTGTATCTAGATTCACCTATTGAAACTTTTCAACATTTGGTTACACAGGAAGGTGTTTCTCAAATACATATAATGTTATTTTACTTGAGAAATTTTCTTAAGTTACCATCCTCAGGAGGTTCTTAAATTAAGCTCTTGTATATTTTTGGATTTATCTGAAAGTTATGTTTAATTATTATGAGTGTACAAAAAAAATATTCTATCAGATGAGTAACAAGTTTTATTACCACTTGATCAAGATTTATATTATATGGGCCCCTACAAAGATGGTAACCCCTTCTCAGTTCATTATACCCATTGTTTTTCCAAGATCCATATTTCACTAAAAAATGATTCTTATATGGATTTCCTATATCCAATTTGTTATTTACTTATTGAATCATCCCAACCATATCATATATGAATCATGGATACTTTGGTAGAAAAACCTTTGTCCAATATAACAAGTGGATAAACCCAACACTATTTCTATGGTATCCAAATAGTTAGGGCTTCCTAGAAAAGTATAACACAAAAAATATATTAGGATTTAGTTACCTAAATTTTACGGTTATCCATTTCCACAATGCCTTATACAAGGTAACTGATGGGAACCCTATTATGTTAGAACCTAACTGGTTCAATAATCAAGGTCTTGATATGTGATGATTTGAAAATAATATAACACTTATTATTTGGAAGTAAATTTAGTCCCAATATTTTATGGCATGTTATACCCTTTATGTATACCAGATTATAAAGATTTTTGGGATATTATTCCACCCATCAAATTAATATGCTCAAACCATACTAATTTGTAACTCCTTACACAGTATATAGTTTTTATAACTCAACTAAAAATAGTTATCAAACATATTTATAAATATCAAAATGAATCTTAGGAATAAAATATATAAACACTTGATTTAATGATTTATTGATATAAGATATCCAAAATTTACTCATGGTTAAGACTGAAGCTAGATATAACACCCCTTGTTTCGAGAATGTTGAAAATTTTAGGGGAATTTTAACACTCTGTTTTGTGTGTGAGACAAATTTAAATTTGAGAAAAAAAATAAAATTTATAGATTCTAATCATGTTAATAAATTAATTTTGGATGGGCTTAAAGTACAAAGTGATGTATTAAATCACCAATGTGTTTTGTGAGTGTCTTTGGCATCAAAAATATAGGTTTTGGATAGATAAGGGGAGGCACTCTGTCAGTGCACTATTAGTGATAACCATGAACCTAAATGACATGTCACTATATGGGGTGTAACATCATGAACCTAGGGGTGCATGGACATGTAAATCACAAACAGTTAATTTTAGAGGAGGGTGCAGGGGTTGCACATTTTTTTAAATTGTGCACCTATATTTGTGAGTAAGTGTCTCTTTGGACAGTTGGCACATAACAGATGGCATACAATTATTCAAATTGTGTGGTCAAACTTTGTGTATCATTAAAAGGGATGAAATAACAAGGATTACAATACCTATTTTAACCTCGCAAGCCTCATTTTTCTTCCCACATTCTCACCAAACCCTCCATCCATTGTATCCCTCTCCCCCTCACATAGGTACCTTTATATTTCCATCGTTTGGGTTCTAGTTTAACATATTTCATCACATTGGATCTCTATTGATAAAAATATTAGTCCTCTTACTTATTTTATCATTTTATATTATCATGGTGAATACCATTTCCATATGATCACATATTCATAATTTCAATGGCATTTTTGAGATTCCTTATTTTCTCTAGTCTCATCTCAAATCCGAGGTCAGTGTTTAACTATGAACATCTATGGGTATATGATATATGGTTCCATGATTTATACAAATTTTTGTGTCTATTTTAGAATTCATAGTAAATATGCGAGAGTGGGATATGAAACCATAGACTTATCAGAATAGGGGATGGTGATGACCATCATAATAGAGGAGGTTCTCACTATAGAAATCCATGGGTGATGGTATGTGAGACCATCAGATGGGGGATGAGGTTCATATTTATATTGAGGTAGATGAGAAGGGATTATGGAAGAATGGATATTGTCATTCCTTGGAATTTTGGGTTGTTGTGTCAGTGATGATTTAATAAATTGAAGTCCGACGGATTTTTGAGACACTTATGGACGTATCGATGGGACATAAAATTTTCTTAATATGTTTTATATGTTGTGTTTAGAGGTACATAATGTCGTGTGATAAAAAAAGGTATAGGATATCATGGTTTCTTCTAGTATGACGAGCCATGGATACATCATCCCACTCTATCATTGGATGAAGTATGTAAATTCTCCCTTACAGTTGTTGAGCACAATTGAATCATGTTATGTCATATGTGTGTAGTTACTATGTATTTATGTATTTCATATGATATTATATATATATATATAAGATAGTAACATCTTGGTGGTGGCCTACTGAGCTCATACATACACCATATAGGAGACCCTAAAGATGTGTAATGACTTTATAGCCTTGATTATAGGAAAGGGATAAATCTTGTTCACTGGACATTAGTGATTTGGTTTGTTCCAAGGTGCATGGGATAGATGGAATGATTATTGGAAGATGAACCAGGTGGTTCCTTTATGTTGAGTGGGAGTTTCTTTTTGAGTTTTTCTTAAGTATTTATATGATAGACCCTTATGAAATATTGTATGATTTTATATTACTTTCCTGGCATGAATACATTTTCTGGTTTATATAGAAGGTTTACTTTGGCTTGTTACTACTTTTGTATATCATTATTGCTTTTGGTGTGTCTAGTTGAGTGCTTTTGTAGTGTTATTGTTATTATCTTTATCATTATTATCTCTAGAGGGTATAGTCTCCCCACAATCAATAAATTGACCCTCACAATTAGTCTGTGGCCTTTAGTGTAAGGAGAGGTGTGTTGATGGCCTCGTGGCTCTCCATCACAAATAAATATTTTAGTGGCTCTAGGGTAAGGGTGTCACACCAAAGATAGCCAAACCCCACCTTTCTATAATAATTCATAATCCTATAATTTAGTGGTAAGTTTAATCCAATGTCCCTATACCAGGGGATACTTTACTTAAGAGAAAATCCAATTCATGGTAACCCTAAAACCTCATATGAACATACAATATTCAACAAATAAATTCAAGATTATAAATTAAATAACAACCTAAATTCATTGTATATTAAAACTAAATATTATGTAATCATAACTACCATATAATGAAATGATTTGAAATCTATAGAATGTAGTTTAAAAACTTAATCTAAAGAATACACTTATTCACATAATATAAAAAAATTATCTATGAATAATAAATAGTGGAAGAGTATTTAAATAAATGAAAATTTCATAAATTTTCACATGAGATAAACATTTATGAATGGTTAAAAAATCAAAATCTAATTATAAGAACTTTATATTTTTATATCATACTATGTAAATTGCATGACTTTTCATATAAACACTTTATATTCATTTAATAATATAAACTTTTCATATTATTCATTATATTGGATTTTAATTTTAACTATATTATATTTTTTAATGATTTGATAAAATTTTACAATACAATATCTATTATATAAACATTTTATATAATCTATTTTTTATATACTTAACAATATTTAAACCTTGATAAAATTCAATCCTAAAAACTCTTCTGATGTGGTTTAAACAATAGCCTTGATAAGACCCTTAATTTGAACAATTTAATTCAAGATATTATTAATAGTTATTAATTAAAATATAAAAAAGTTATATTTTGTACTTATTTATTAAATTATAAATACTTTATAATTTACCCCTTATTAATTCTAAATTAACACATTATAAATAATTCATAATTAAATACATATAAGTTGATAAAAGTTACTTAAATATTAGAACTTAATATTTTGAAATATTTATTAATAAATGTTTCCTAGACAATTATTAATTAATTATAAACTATTTATAATAAATGAATTTATAAACTCTTTATAAATTAATAAATATACCCAAAACACCTTTTATTATTATTTATACAAAATTAATTTAATTCATAATTGAATTTAAAAAAATCAATTTTTTCTTATTTAGTCATATTTTATGATTAATTACTAATAATTTACTATGATATAAGTAATAAATTAAAATCTATAAATATTTATAGGATATGATAGATAAGTTACATATTCATCCTCTAGTAGTCGTACCTTATGACTTATTACCTAATCATTGAATATGACAGGTAATCATATTTTAAAATTGGTATGTCTTTCATTGCTTGGGATATATCATATCATATTTTATGATAGACCTCGATATCATTTTAGAAATTTGATGCTCTACTTTTGAAAAACATTGTGTGGTAATCATATTTTATGACACTTTTATATCACAATATATCAACAAAACAAATCTTAACATTAAAATGGTTTCATGGATTAAGATATCCCATATTTTATGTTGTGATACAAAACTTGTGAAACATTATAACATATCAAATTTTAAGAAAGGAATATGACATGAAATATGATATTAATTTCTTCATTTCCACAACATGATTTCACAAATCAAAAAATATGGTCAGTTATGATTCCACGTTTTGGATTTGAATGGATCGAATACCACTTTTTTGAACCAAGAGAAGTAGTTAAAATCTCAAACCCAATATTTCCATGCTTTGAATAAATAAAATCTATAAAATGGGAAATAAAAAACTGAAATAAATAGTTTGTAACTTACACTGAATAAACAGTTATAGATCTTGATCCTCTATTAATGATGACAATCAACAATAAATAATCATATGATTATTCCATACATGTTATAGCCATGGGTTGTTCCTAAACCACTCTTCATAAGAGTGGGATAATACACCCTCCAAAAAACCCCATGGCGTAAAGGAGATAAGATAAGAGTTCTTCATGTTTTTAGTATCTATATCCAAATCTTGAGAAAGTTAGGATGCCTCATCACATGGGTTATACCTCTCTATATAAATGTTCAAAATTATCCTCTAGTGTTTTCTCATTTACTTATAAATTATAACATATGAGTAAATTCTTTGACCAACTCGTGCATCTCATGCATGAATATAGTGCACTCCATACATAACATATTATACAACACTTCATTAAATGATAACTTATATGAAAGAGGGATAATATAACATTAAATCTTAATTTTTTGTATTCCTATATAATAGAATTAAATTCCATTCCATGAGATATAAAAAGTCACACTCTACAACATTCATGGAAGTGTTGCTATCCCCGTGAATCTACCTTACGACATCATCCAATCATAACATACTATAGTTAATGGAATTAGATGGTAATGAAATATCCATTGCTTATAACTCTTTATTCCCAATAAATGATTTTTTTAAAAAATTGGTGAAAATAAGGAAATTAAAAGTACAATTTTGATACAAATGTCACATAGAAGGCAATGAAAACTTCAGTACAAGATAGTATAACATCATAATGGTCATGTGATCAGGTAACGTAACCATGTAAGCTTCACAGAATTAAAAGATTACCCAGATTCATGTGATCACTTGACCTAGAGTCTTCATGTGACTAATTTTGGAGGATTCTACCTATGAAATAAAAGTTTTTAGTCACACATAGCCATGAAATTATATGGAGTTATTCAATTGTATAACCCTGACCAATTCACCATACCCACATTAAAATGAGTATGTATATAACAAAACCCTCTTGTGGTTTCTATCAATCATATGACTCCCATAAGATACATGTTAACATGACCCCAACCAATTCATGTTGTCTTATTAGAGGTATGGTTGATGATGAATGAAATCTTTGGTGACCATTTTTAATCATGTGACACACCTAAAGCGGTGAATTAGTCATGAAATACTCATGTGAGTGACTTCCACCACCTCACACCCATGTATGTGACTCACCTGATTTATGAAATGGATTATATAATGGAAGTAATTATCATAAACCCCCCCCCCCCCTCAATAATAGAACAACACATAGTTGATAGACAAAGGAATGTTGATGATCAAAGGAAAGATAAGGATAGCTAATGAACATTTAAGTCCCATATTTTCAAATTTGGTGAGTGAATTTGAAGGATGAAAACCTAAAAAGGGACTAAACAAATTTCAATCAAAAAATTATGCATGACTTGGTTACATGAACAACTACACAAGTGTTTATCACTTGATAAACCCTTTTCCATGTGATCATGTAATGAAATATCAATCACGTGATCATCTTTTGTGATCACCATACCATATAAAAGTTACAATATCACAAGACCATCATGACTTTATGTGGACTCTTCTCACCACCTCCTTTATGAGGCCACATGACCCCATGATCATAATGTTATTGCACAAAAACTTTTTAAATAATATGGTTCCACTTCCTATAAAAGTTCCATTTGAACCTCTTGAATCTGTATTTTTTTATTTCTCCTATATGAGACCATATCCCTCATGGTAATATACTTTAGTGTAAGTCACTGATACTTCCAACTCATGGGGCAGTGTTTCCTATGAATATGTTCATATTGTTTCATCCATTAGTGTATGATGAATGACTCAATTATGGGCCTCCTTTCAGGTTTAAGACCATAACATATCATCTTTTCCGTCAAAGAACCAGAATCTCAATAAAACATAAGAGCTATGTAGACTATGACTCTTGTTATAAATAAGATACACAATGTAACACCCTGAGATTTTATGAGCTATATTATTTTTAATTTCTTTGATGTCTTCTATTATACACTACACCAAGATTAGATTGTACTATACGCAACACCGTATTAGCTTGCGTTATATGAAACACTATTCTTGGCTTGTGTTACACACAATTTCAAGTTTGTTTTGTGGAAATTATTCTACACAACATTAAGTATAGATTTTGTTTAAAGTATAAATGAAATAAGTTTTGATTATGTCATATGAAACACCAAACTGAGCTTTCACTACACGCAACCCTGACTTGGCTTGCATTACATGCAATCAAGACCTTCCTCGATAGTGTGTGTGGTATGCAATGCCGAGTTTCACTAAACGAGATATTATTATAATATTATTATGAACTAGCCATTATGAATAGTAATACCCACCTTTTGAAATTTTATAAATTTTATCTTTCAAAATGGACTTCATTTTTGGATTCGGAATATTGAAATTATCCTAGGGTGATATTTTGGTATTTTTCTGAAAACTTTTAATTTTTGATGAATAAGGAAAACATTGGGTTACTATTTAAAAACCAATTTTTTATTTAAATAATTATTTATTTTATTAAAATTTATTTTAGGTCAAAATTGATACATAATACCTATATAAGTTAAATTTAATTCATTGCAGTCATTTTATAATAAATTTAGATATATGAATAGTTTATTGAACTTTTCACCATCTTTTACCCACCTCCTAGGAGAATTTGAAAATTTACATAAAACATAATTTTACCGCTTCTGTGAGTGGAATTTCGAAAATCCTAGAGACACATTTAATATCAAGGAGTAAAATTTGGTTAAATAAGATAAAAATAATTTTTGGTGAATAATAACCTTTTACTTTTATTTACCACGGTTAAAAGAAAATATTGTAATTAAGGGTAAAAATGATATTATTATTACCATAAAACATGTCCTAATTCTATTGGATATGTTTAATTCGACAAAAAACAACCTTAGGAATAAAATATTACCATTTAGGTCCACTTGGATTAGATTAGGACAATTATTATTATTTTATTTAAAAAAGAGTTAAAATAGTTAAAATCAAATTTTAATAACTAAAACATTATTAATATAGGGTTATATATAAGATAAATTAGACTATAAATATTCATTATAAATATAAATATATTTACTAGCTAATTGTATTTTATTTATAATTTTTAGAAATTAAATAATTTAATTTATTTATGACAGAATGGTGATGTAGAAATTACCTAAATAATGAAATATTAAATTAATTGATATTATAAATACCCAGATAAATGTAATTTGAGACTTTTTATGAATGAAAATAAATTTATAGGTTAATATGACATTTTATTATTGATTGAATTAACTTTTTTCTAACTAATCACGCTGTTATGTGTTTCACAAAAATCAAGTACCAAATAGTGTCAAAATTGACATAAAATAGTTTTTAAAACAAATATTATATTATTAATTGTTATTTTATTCCTAAAAATCTAAGGTTCGGTCAAATGACTTATATAAGGATATATATATTAATAATGAACCACTTGGGGTTCGTTTGGCTTTTTATAGTAAGTTAATTAACCATATAGTGTAAGAAAACAAAAAGACACGGTAAAAGTTAAATTATTTAACATAGAGTTAAATCTAAATGATAAGGATAATATAGAAACCTAAACTTGTATAAAACCTATTGTTTGAGAGTATTTATACCCATACCCACCTTATCTTATAAATAAATAAATTTGGAGCTATTAAAAACCGAATATGACTTCATTATAAAATAATATTTTAAGTTTTCCTAAGGTGCCCCTCTCCTCCCTTATAAAAAGGGAACCCCTTCCCTATTATATTCACACCCTTTTTTGCCTTTATTCTTGGCCAAAACCTGACAATTACTCTTCTTAACCTCTATATTTATATCATAGAGGTTGTGGGATTCTCAAAAGACCAACTATAGTGCCCTAAGAAGAAGTTTAAAGGAGGTGCGTTGAAGAAGAGGTAATCTCTTCTAACGATTCTTTCAAGTTTGTTTCTTCTTCAAATTCTTCTTATTTAGTTGTTTAATTATAAAGTAATAACATAAGTATTAATTTTATACTGATATTTTGTTATAAATATGAAACAACCCCATTTCACCTTCTATCCATCCTATAGAAAATGAAATCACCGCGCATACGTATATACAGAATACCGTCTCCATGTCGTGGTGTAATCTGTTTTTCCACCACCACCTTACATGGATAGGTATAATGGTGTAAAGAATAACTATATATGATTATTATAACATCATACGGATTCTATGACATTATTTCATCCACTCCAATTCCATTCAATAAATATAGCAATGATATCATCGCTCGTGCGTACGTACGGATTACCGTCTCCACGACGCGATGAGATTCATTTTCCCTGTTAACAATTCAAGAATGATTATAAAGTATATATATAATAAGTAATCATGAAATATATGAAATAATAATGCTAATGGATTTATTTATATATATATTCTTTTCATTTACTTAATTCTATTCATGTCAATAAGGAAAGGAAAACAGCGTTCATGCATACATACGGCCTACCGTCTCCATAAACGGTGTATTTCATTTAATTCATCTATCTATTATATATATATATATATATACTGAATATATATGATATATAAATCAATATTTACATTCATAAAGTAAGTAAATCATGATATAAGTAATAATAATATCAAGAACAACAAATCGAAACACGTACGATAAATGAAACGATTTTACCCAAAACTCTACTTTAACATGGAATTTATAAAAGAATGGGTATTATAAAGTCATAATTGAACCATATATTATATCATAACAATTAATATTATTCTGTAATAATTCAATGACATTATTTAGATCATTATATAGGAGGTTTGGATACATACGAAGCATATCAGACATAAGGTGAGGGATAGTTTTTCAATCTCATTTTTATTCAAGATTGCTTATACGTAAGTATTTACTGGGGTATATTTTTCATCCATGTCCATAAAAATGTTTTTCATAAAGTGTTTAATATTCTTACTTGTATTTTTAAAGTCATGTTTAACCCTCTTTGACCTTTACTTTTTGTTATAGATGGAATCTTTCTTTTGTTTACCATACGTGGTACTTTTTGACATTTTCGTTAAAAGTACGAGGAGAATGTTTTTATAACTTATACGACATGAATGGATTTCTACGTTTTTATAATGAATTGTTTTAATGAATAATACTCTACAAGATTTCATGGTTATTTTCATTAAAATACTTTTCTTTTAAAATTGAATGGCATTTTGTGAAAAGAAAATGTTTTTGAAGAAGAAAGGATATTTTCCTCAAGAATTCATTTCAAGTGTTTTATCAAAACCATTTTCCATCTAAGTTGATATTATTTCATATGTGTATGTTTCAAGTGTAATGTATCTATGATTTACATGGTTTCACTTTTCTTATGATGAGATATCCATTTGTTTTATATGGATTATGTTACGATGGGATGATGTTTAAGAAACCCATTTTATTCTTTGGGTTATGATGAATGTTTTTAGTTTATTTTGTGGCACAAGTAAGAATGAGTTCATTATGAGATGGGTGGGACCTATATCTACCTCCAATGCATTGGGTAAAGATTTATATCTCATTATATAGACATGAATGGAATGGTAAGTTAATCTGGTTCAGTGATACAGGACTGGAACGAGGAGTGAACTCAATTCAAAAAGGGAATTTGTCCACTAAGATGGTCTTGGTAGAAATGCCTTGGATAATATGGAAATAATATCATGTGATTAATGTTTTTCTACAATTACATGTTTTATTTTAATGCTATTTTATCACGATTGATGTTCCATTATGATCTGTGCCTTACGCACTTCCATGTATTATGTCATTGCTCAAGATTTCGATGTTTAAACATTATGTTCATGTTTTTATGTTCAAATGTATATGGTTTGTTTTATTTTCTCCATGCTTACCCTTACTGAGAATTTGAGCTAACCCTTTATATGTTTTCTTTTCCTCAAGATATAAAGAGAGGTTTTAGGTAAGAAAAAAGGGGAAGATCTTTATGGGAGATGTTGAAGATCTTTCCCCATGATTAGAAGATTATGTTTCGAGTTTCCAAAGACACTAAACTATTACGGTCCTTCGGTGTTTGTTTTTGTTATGTATTAATTATTCTGTAAAAGTAATGTAATGTCCATGTACGTCAAGATATGGGTCTCTATACTTGGTATCAGAGGTTCAGTTTAGTTAACCTTTGGAAACTAGGATGAGGAACATTAGTGAGATCCCTAGAGATATTTCTAAGGTATGTCTAGGTATGTCCTTAAGGTTAAGTATAAGTATAGGTTATAGTCCTAGAATTATGGAAAAGATATTAGAATTAAACCTAAGATGTTAGATATTGATGGTACTCCCCCTTTATTATGATTTTTTCCTCTCACACTATTCTTTTTGGGTTTTAGAAAATGGCTGGAAACAGGAAGATTCACAATAATGGAGGATATAATAGACAATGGAATGATATTCTTCATGAGCAACCAAATGAAATGGGATTTGGAAGTCCAAACATCGTTATTATGCCTAATCATCAATCTCATAATATGATCAATAATATCAACTTTTGTAAGTATCCCAACTCATCTAGTAAGAGAAAGATGGAGTATCAATATGATCATAGGGGAAAGAAAATTCAATTTCCCTCATGTAAATCATGTGGGAAGAGGCATCAGGGAGAATGTTTCAAAGGAACTGGAAGATGATTTGGGTGTGGAAAAGAACGACACAAAGCCAATAAGTGTAAAGGAAAAGGTTCAGTTAACACCATGGACAAGGATAATGATATTTCTACGACATCAACAATGATTAAATGTTTTCAATGTGGAATGTACGGGCATTATTCAAACCAATTCCCTAAGGGAAAGTCTCATGAAGAGAATCAGCATGGTCGTATGGGTAATATTTATGTTGATGATGATGAAGAGACTACAAATGATATGTGAGATGAAATAATTGTTGAAGCTCATTCAATGGTTTAAGAAGGTTGTGGAATGATTTATGTATATCAAGAGTTATGTTGTATAGGTAATGATACTATGGAAGAAAGACACATCTAAGGATTGTTAGACTATTGTTTTTCCTAAAGTATTTGAAAGTATATGTTGAATGGTATCAGTAACCATGGAAGTTTATTCAGATATTTTTGGAAAGTAGATTATATGATCATAATGAAGGGATAAGAATATAATGAGATATTTGATAGTATTCATGAGCTCATGACTGATATAAGTACTAAGTGATATTATGGTTTGAGTATATAGAATTTTTGGGATTTTGGTATGTGGAAAGAGTTAACTTTTGACAACATTCATGTTTTCACTAAGGTTCAATGGGTATTCATTTTTTAGGAGAATACATGATTAAGGTATTCACATATTTGTAATTTGACTAACAATATATATCATATGATATATGGGGGATAAATTATGGTATTCACATGCTCAATAGATGAAATTTCTAGTAATTATTTTCTTTATACTATGAGCTTGGAGAAAAGTATTTTGGATAAGCCTAAAAATTGGAATGGATTATGTTGGACATAAGTTAGTACTATTTAAGGATATAACTTTTTTGATATTATTGATGGAATGTTATAATAATGTAGTTTTAGAAAAAGGACAACCTACAGGACGGGCGACAACCCGTCATGTCGGACAAGGATGTGGGAATCAAACCCACAACCGAAGTGAGACATGCCTTTATTTCCTACCACTGGCCTACAAGAATTCCCTGGTTAGTAGAAAGTAGTTTTATTAAGCGGTATGATAGATGAAGTATAAGTCCATTTTTGGGTTTATATACGACTAACCTCACCAAAGAAGGACTTATGTATATTTGATAACTTTTTCTAACCTTTTGTTTGAAACAGATGGAGTGACCCATAATTCTATCACATGATCTGCTAAGACTTCACAAATGACAAATTCAACTTCATTTCTGTAAGAGATGAAGTGGAAATTATTCAAGGCACAAAAAACGGTGAGATTGTACCGAAATAAAGTAAGTATTTCTTCTAATTCAAATTCATCAACTTTAGGGAAATCGTCTTGAAAACCAAAAATGTTGTCCTAGTGCCCTTATATCTGATGAATCAGATGGTACATTAGATCATCAGAAATTTATGGCTTTGTGATTGTTGGATTTTTCATAGCCATGTTCTCTACCACTCTTCATCAGAACACGATGGTTAGATTTTTCTTCCACATCCATATTTTCACTTATGTTCTCCTATGTGGAAACCCAGTGATCAGTTAATTTGGGTAACCGTTACATTCCATACTTTAGTTTTTAAAGATAAGTTTTGGTATTCCTTTTTACGATGTGGGTTTCTATTAAAGAAACTTTTGTGTAGTAAACCATTTATAACCCCGACAAATTTCGAGAGCGAAATTCATTTTAAGGGGGGTAGAATGTAACACCCTGAGATTTTATGAGATATATTATTTTTAATTTCTTTGATGACTTCTATTATAAAATACACCAAGATTATCTTGTACTATACGCAACACCATATTATCTTGTAGTATAAAGAACACTATTCTTGGCTCATGTTACACATAATTTCAAGTTCGTTTTGTGGAAATTATTCTATGCAACATTAAGTATAGATTTTGTTTAATGAATAAATGAAATAAGTTTTGATTATGTTATACGAAACACCAAACGAAGATTTCACTACACGAAACCCTGACTTGGCTTGCATTACATGCAATAAAGACCTTCCTCGATAGCATGTGTAGTACGTAATACCGAGTTTCACTAAACGAGATATTATTATAATATTATTATGAAATAGCCATTATGAATAGTAATACCCACTTTTTCAAATTTTATAAATTTTATCATTCAAAATGGACTTCATTTTTGGATTCAGAATATTGAAATTAGCCTAGGGTGAAATTTTGGTATTTTTCTGAAAACTTTCAATATTGGATGAATAGTGAAAACACTAGGTTAGTATTGAAAAACTGAATTTTTATTTAAATAAATATTTATTCTATTTAAATTTATTTTAGGTCAAAATTTATACATAATACCTATATAATTTCAATGTAATTCATTTGATTCATTTTATAATAATTTTAGATATATGAAATGTTTATTGAACTTTTCACCGTCTTTTACCCACCTCCCAGGAGAATTTGAAAATTTACATAAAACTTAATTTTTCCGCTTCTATGAGTAAAATTATAAAAATCAGAGAGACATGGTTAATATCAAGGAGTAAAATGTGGTTGAATAAGATAAAGATAATTTTTGGTGAATAGACACTTTTTACTTTTATTTACCACGGTTAAAAGTAAATAGTGCAATTAAGGGTAAAAATGATATTATTATTATCCTAAAACATGACCTAATTCAATTGGATAAGTGTAATTAGACTAAAAACAACCTTAGGAATAAAATATTATCCTTTAGGTCCACTTAAATTATATTAGGACATTTATTATTATTTTATTTTAAAAAGAGTTAAAATAGTTAAAATCAAAGTTTAATAACTAACAAAATTTTAATATAGGGTTATACATAAGATAAATTCGACTATAAATATTCATTATAAAGATAACAGGATTTAATACCTAATGTTATTTTATTTATAATTTTTAGATTTTAAATAATTTAATTTATTTATGATACAATGGTGATGCAGTAGTTACCTAAATAATGAAATATTAAATTAATTAATATTATAAATACCCAAATAAATGTAATTTGATACTTTTTATGAATTACACTATTTTTATAGGTTAATATGACATGATAGTATTAATTTAATCAACGTTTTTCTAATTAATCATGCTGTTATGATTTTCAAAAAAATCTAGTACCAAATAGTGTCAAAATTGACATAAAATAGTTTTTAAAACAAATATTATATTATTAATTGTTATTTTATTCATAAAAATATAAGGTTCGCCCAAATGACTTAGATAATAATATATATATTAATAATGAATCACTTGGCGTTTCTTTGGCTTGTTATATTAGGTTTATTAACCATATAGTGTAAGAAAACAAAAAGACACGGTAAAAGTTAAATTATTTAACATAGAGTTAAATCTAAATGATAAGGATAAAATAGTAACATAAACTTGTCTAAAACCTATTGGTTGAGAGTAATTATACCCATACCAACCTTAGGTTATAAATAAATCAATTTGGAGCTATTAAAAACCGAATATGACTATTAGAAAATAATATTTTAAGTTTTCCTAAGGTTCCCCTCTCCTCCCTTATAAAAAGGGCACCCATTCCCTCTTCTCTTCACACCCTTTTAATCCTTGAAACTCGGCCAACCCCTTCCAATTACTCTTATTAACCTATCTATTTATATCATAGAGGTTAGTTTCTTCTAAAAAGACCAACTATAGTGCCCTAAGAAGAAGTTTAAAGGAGGTGCATCGAAGAAGAGGTAATCTCTTCTAACGATTCTTTCAAGTTTCTTTCTTCTTCAACTTCTTCTTATTTAGTTGTTTCATTTTAAAGTAATATCATAAGTATTTATTATATAATTATATGTTATTATAAATATGAAACAACCCCACTTCACCTTCTATCCATCCTACAGAAAATGAAATCACCGTGCGTGCGTACGTACGGACTACCGTCTCCACGACGTGGTGCAATCTGTTTTTCCACCACCACCTTACCTGGATGGGTATAATGGTGTAAAGAATAACTATATATGATTATTATAACATCATATGGATTCTATGACATATAATATACTCCAATTACATTCAATAAATATGGGAATGATATCATCCCTCGTGCGTACGTATAGATTACCGTCTCCACGACGCGATGAGATTCATTTTCCATGTTTACAATTAAAGAATGATTATAAAGTATACATAATAAGTAATCGTGAAATATATGACAAAATAATTCTACTAGATTTATGTATATATATATATATGTATGTCATCTACTTAATTCCATTTAAGTCAATAAAGAAAGGAAAATAGCATTCATGCGTACGTACGACCTACCATCTCTATGAACGGTGTATTTCATTTCATTCATATATCTATTATATATATATATATACAGTGAATATATATGATATATAAATCACTATTTACATTCTGGAAGTAAGTAAATTATTATATAAGTAAATAATAATATCAAGAACAAAAAATCGCAACACGTATGATAAATGAAACGATTTTACCTAAAACGCTGATTTAACATGGAATTTATAAAAGAACGGGTATTATAAATTCATAATTGAACCATATATGATATCATAACAATGAATATTATCCTGCAATAAGTCAATGACATTATTTAAATCATTATACAGGAGGTCCAGATAAATATAAAGCATATCAGACATAAGGTAAGGGATAATTTTTCAATCTCATTTTTATTCAAGATTGCTTATACGTAAGTATTTACTGGGGTATATTTTTCATACATGTCCACAAAAATATTTTTCATAAAGTGTTTAATATTTTTCCATGTATTTTTAAAGTCATGTTTAACCCTCTTTTACTTTTACTTTGTGTTATAGATGGAATCTTTCTTTTGTTTACCTTACATGGCACTTTTTGAATTTTCGGTTAAAAGTACAAGGAGAATGTTTTTTTAACTTATACGAAATGAATGTATTTTTACAGTTTTATAACTCCTTGTTTTCATGAAGCTTAATCTACAATATTTCATGGTTATTTTCAATAAAATACTTTTCTTTTAAAATTACATGGCATTTTTTGAAAATAAAATGTTTTTGAAGAAGAAAGGATATTTTCCTCAAGAATTAATTTCAAGTGTTTTATCAAAACCATTTTCCATCTAAGATTACATTATTTCATACGTGTATGTTTCAAGTGTAATGTCTCTATAATTTACATGTTTTCAATTTTCTTATGATGAAATATCCATTTGTTTTATATGGATTATGTGATGATGGGATGATGTTTATGAAACCCATTTTATTCTTTGGTTTATGATGAATGTTTTAAGTTTATTTTGTGGCACAAGTAAGAATGATTTCATTATGAGATGGGTGAGACCTATATCTCCCTCAAATGCATTAGGTAAAGATTTATATCTCATGAGATAGACATTGATGGGATTGTAAGTTAATCCGATTCAGTGATACAGGACTAGAACGGGAAGTGAACTCGATTTAGAAAGGGACTTTGTCTACTAAGATGGTCTTGGTAAAAATGCCTTGGCTACTATGGAAATCATATCATGTGCTTAATTTTTTTCCACAATTACAGGTTTTATTTCCAATCTATTTTATCATAATTGATGTTCCATTATGGTCTATGCCTTATGCACTGCCATGTTATATGTCATTGCTCAAGATTTCGATGATTAAACATTAAGTTCAGGTTTTGTGTTCAAATGTATATGGTTTGTTTTATTTTCTCCACGCTTACCCTTACTGAGCATTTGAGCTAACCATTTATATGTTTTCTTTTCCCCAGGATATAAAGAAAGGTTTTAGGTAAGAAAACAAAAGGGGAATATCTTTATGGGAGATTTTTAAGATCTTTCACCATGATTAGAAGATTATGTTCTGATTTTCCAAAGACACTAAACTATTACGGTCCTTTGGTGTTTGTTTTTGTTATGTATTAAGTATTCCACAAAAGTAATGTAATATCCATGTACGTCAAGCTATGGGTCTCTACACAGAAGATGTATAAGTCTTGATCCCCATAAGTGACATCAAAATACCCTTGTATATATTCTCATGTCCCATCTTCCCATATGGTCATACTCCCTATAGAAATCATGATGACCTCAGGATGTTAAAACCAAATCTTCCCACACATCTTTCACATTTCAATATTCAACATGAAAGCACATTTCACCTTTCTCGAGAGCCTTATTCTCTACAAGATCCATATTAATATACACTATGAAAACACTAATCCCTTAATCCATAGAACCAGTTATTTATGCTTTCTTGTTTCCTACCCCGAGCATGACTCATGTGGTCTTTGAAGTTGTGGTCATTTATTCAAAGGATTGAGTTTAGTAGTGTATATTTCTCATATTTCTATCCTCTTTTTTCTATATTCTTTTTTCAAGATGAAAAATGGCCCCTCATATAATAAAAATAAGTGGACTCTGATTCTAATCTTCACAATATATGTAAGACACCTATCTAAGTCACAAAACCCAATATCCAATACTCCAATTTCCCCATACACATCCACAAAACATGAAATTGAAATAAATTGCCTATGCCTTTACTATATGACATCAAACATTATGGTATGATCCGGTCACACGTACATAAACTATGACACTGAAAATATGTGTTATTTCATTCATATTATGATAGGATATGTAGGACGCCTCCCTAAGTTTCAAAACCAACACCAATAATATTTCATTGTGATCATCAATGGTCCATATTCCTTATGATATCATTTACGTCCTTCCCTCACCTAGGTATAGTTTCTTTATTTTTTATGCCCCATATATTGGGAACATATTCTCTAAAAACCATCCTCTCATCATTCCATATCCCTAATAGTTTCATTCACCCACTTAGAGGGATATATTTCTTTTGGGTATTATCTTATCATCCTCACCGAGCCATATGCTTAGTGAAGTTCTATCCTCAAAGGTCCATATACCTTATGAAACAAACTCATCCTCATTGGGGAATATTCTTTATATGGTCAAATATAAAGGGTTTCCCATTAATAATTCCCACACAATCCATTTTTATTAATCTTCCACCAAGTCTCCCTTACCACATGACGTTACATTCCATGGATTGGTCATTGTCACACATCCTTAACAGGTGTGATGTGTCCCATTAAGTGGAAATGGCCTATTGGGTCTCATATTACTTTATAAAGGACTCCTAGAAATCCCATTTATCGGCTTTATCCTAAAATAATAAACACCAACTACCTTCCTAGATAATGATAGACTCTAGAGCACTCAACTATGAGTCTTTAGAACTCAGTAACCAATATATCAGAATCACTAAGTGATAATAATATAAATATGGAGAAGATATAATACATATATAATGTTCCATAAATGGACATCCTTTAATAAATATATATTTTAATATAAATATGATTCCCCTTGTTTATACAGAAATTCACATCGATAAATTATAATTTTTGATTACTGATGTTAGGGTAACTAGTACAACATTGAGATTCAAGAAATATTCATAACATGACTTAAATAAATAATAAAATATTAAATTATGAAATAATTCCTTCTAATAGGGTGTGATGAGACTAACCTACCATTCTCTCTACCAATTTGACTTCCTAAGAGTCATCGGTAAGAACCCCTAATGACTACCTACCTTTAAAAATAAGGTATGTATCCTGTTAGAGATGTGAGGTTCATTGGGTGTTTTTGATTCAATGAAAAAAATCCCATTTGATGTTGTTCGAGATAGGAGTAGTGACCTGATGTGAGGAATATACAAACAAACCCATCCCCTCACAAAAAACACCAAGTTAACCCACCTAGGGTTGAAAGAAAAATGGTAAACCCAACATGAATCTTTCAAAACAAAATTTGGTTTCTCATACAAAGTTAGTTAAGCATGATTTTTTACTTGAAATATTGTATTTATCTTTGTTCTTGTTTTCATTGTATTTTTTACCATATATAGTCCTCTGTCAATATCGCTTTGTTCCAAAGAAGTGGAATCATCGTTGATAAATCTTTTTAGTTCTTTAGCTACCATGAGAATCTGGACCCCAGCAAGTAAAAACAAAACATCACATGTTTAGTATCTTCAGCACTAAGTATAAAATACTCTAGTAAGGGAGTATCATCATCATAATAACATCCCAACCCTTGAGGTTACAAGAAAGGGTCTCTAGGAATTGAAGCATTTATGCCCATATTGTCTAAGGAATGTCGTGATGAAGTCAGTGACACCAATGACAACCACCAGATACTTTGGGAGGTTATCCCTAGAAACAAAAATACAAGTACTATTATTTTATTAGGAATATGGATCATCATTATGAACCAAATTTCACCATGGTTCAGGAGATTCCTAGGGGTCTTTTCAACAATCACAGCTAGAATCGTACAACCACTGCCCCTAAACTATAATCTAAGGATGATTGCCTGAGATATCTACTATTCACTCTGACCCAAGCATCTAGAAGATCTTTTTAGGCATAATGAGATGAATATCATGATTATAGTGTTTATATATTATCTTCCCCTAACAAATTATGAAAACATATTATGGATGTAACCAGCATAAATACCCATATCCATGTTCACACATAGAATGTATGTAATCACATTCTAGAAACATTAAGGGGGAAGAAACATATTATCTCCCTCACACATGAATCCCATAAATATATACCAATGGGAAATAGAGGATATGAGCGAGTAAATATTACCATTAAAATAAAATTTACCTTTGATTGTATCCATGATATTGTCAATTAGTGGGCTCATATTCCTTCGCAAACCCTTCTGAATCAAAAACACATTCTAGTAGAAATATAGGATATTCATTGTTATATTCTACTGACCATATAAGAATAGGAACATACTCATATTAAAATGACTAGATTAGTATATCATCATAGCCAAAATGAAATGATTTATACTCTGGAGAAAATTAATATTCTTTCTCCTATCTATAAGGATTATTGGTATATTTTAATAAAGGATGAGGCATAGGATTTATCTCATATCCTCACTCTTATAAAGGTTTATCAACCTAGTTTGATAGTCAACTCAATATAGGTTTATATTATTATAAAAAAAATCCAATGTTATATTCCAAATAAAAACATAAATCTAGTGAATATACATATTCCAATCATGGTTCTTCAGAATATCATGGTAGTCACCTCAAGGAAGGCACATATCCCTATTAGTAATTCAAGAGTTCTCTATAATATTCTAGAAACTGAAAGGATCAAGACACATATTCTTGTGCTGACTAATGAAACACTTCATCAGCATCCCTTAGAGGCCATCTAGAAGGAGGATCATATCCCTTCATACATGTTGGAGGAACATAGTCATATTCTACATGGTAATTAAAATAAAAATTGGGGGCATATTTTCATTTTGAAAAGGATGAAAAGTACATTCTGATAGCCACCCAAAGATAGGATCATATTTCACCCATCAATATAGAAACTTACAAGAATATCCCATCAAATTATCTTCTGTTTTTTCATATACCTATAATAGAAAAGGATAGGAATTGACATAACCTTATTGCTTCCAGACAATAAGATCATATTCTTACTTAACCCTAAAGGGAAGTTTGATATATTCTGGCTACAACATATGATAAGGCTCATATACCTACACTGTTCAATTGTAGTATACTTGATGCTAGAAAACACATATCTGTAGAATCTTAAGGATTAACCGACTCTTTATATGAATAATAAAACTATATCTACCATGGAATTCCTCCACACAGTAGCATAAAGATAGATTAGGGGAATCATACCCTTGGCATTCACTATGGAATACCTTCCCATGGTAAAATATCACCATAGAAAATAATTCCTCTCCTTATCAAGTAACCTTTATATAGATAGGTTCTTTATACACTGGTTTCAACTGCATATGGTTCCCCTTAAATTTACAACAAAACCTCACCTTAGTTAGTAGGAAAACTAGAGCGATAACCACCACCACAACCTTCTACAATTCATGAATCATTATAAAAAGTAAAGTGACATTATTACTAACCTAGTAGGGGAATATTCCTCCAATTATTAATATTATGGTTTGTATATATGGAAATAATTGGACATAAAAAATATTTTGATTATATTATGTCCCATCGCTAATTCTAGTTATGCCATATCTATGCCTGAACCTATAGATGAAACTTTATGGGTTAAATTATAGTAACCTCCCTATTAATGATATGATGATAATATTCAGGTAGTAATCAATATTATCTATGAAATAGACCACTCTATTCTCTTCATGTATCGAGACCTGATATCAGAAGAAAACTGTGAGATCCTACAACATTTTTATACCCACAATCTATTGGACCTCTATTAAATAATCTCAAATTCTATATATAAATAACGCCTCTAAGGATAGGGAGAGTATGAATCATTATAATTCACTATATCCCCAGACCATCAAAGTATCCCACAGATAGTGTCTTATAATATCATTATCATAGTAGTGGTCATAGGTCTATGAAATGTATTCACTAGTCGGTTAATACAAAAAATCCTCATGTATCTAAGGTATAAAAGCATCATGAAATGAGAGATAAATTTATTGATAGGATCTTAAACCAAACCTCATGAAAGTACAAGAACATGTCTTATATGAGAAGCCCAAATATTTTGGCCACTTGGAAACTCCCTATAGAAATTTCTCATATTATAATAAAGAACTAGACGAAGCTCATTCTCGAGTGACAATGTATAAAATAAAGAAGATTACATTGGTATCCATCATGGAATATATCAAGGAGAAACCATTTTTTATTAAGATAAGGTTGTTTTCACCACAACCTATTCTACTAGGTTTATCAAATCCTTAGTGGACCCAGAGATATTGGTGGAAACTCCAAGATTACCCAATCCCATAGTTCAGGGAAATTCAACCTTGACCACTACCTCTAGAATCACCAAACCCTTAGTATATTAAGGAATTACTAGTTGTGTCCCCAAAAAATCCCCAACCTTTGAGGATGGGGGGTATTATTACCACCTCCTATGTTAAAATCTATATTTTTGGACTGAGTAGTGGTTTCTAACATCCAAACCCTAAATCATTACTATAACCACATGACGTGGGCTTTTATATAGTGAAAACTTCATGAGGAATATTTTATTTTCTATCAGTCTCATAATTTATTGATTAAAAATATGGGAGAATCTAAAAAATTAATCCTATCCATGAAAAGGCCACAAAAAATTCACTATAGAAAAAATGGGTGGTGATGATCAAGACATAGCTCTTGAAGGGAACTAGGTAATGCATAATCAATACATTACTCATATGATGGATAAATGATTCATGCAACCTAATATTCCTTAGAAAACATTATCACCATCAATATAGAATATGATAATGATTGAGATACCGACACCGAGGTAAATAATGTATAAATAATAACCAAAGATACAAATTATACTGAAGTATAGGTCAAGTATACACATTCCCAGAATCAGAGGAGGAACTAGAACTATGCACCTCATGATTATGAGTTTCCAACCCCTTGGTGTCATTTCTCTAGAGATAAAGGTAAATGAAGGGTTACATCCCACTAACCTCCAAGAGAGCCTAAAATCTTCTCTACAGAAGAGAATATAGAAGAGCGTGAGACTGAGTAATTATATATTATATGGTTCAATGATGAATTACTCAAAAGAACTATTCCCACTCTATATCAACTTCAAGAAATATAAAATATTTATCCTCCCACTAATAATGAAGAAATTTATTTTCCTAAAAGGATAGAGTTTGAGCGTCATGTTTGGATTGGGTCCTGATAATCAGTCTGCTTGAATTTAGGTATTGAGGAAGACAAAGACTTTCTTCCATTAAGGAGAAAAACTCCCTTATATAAATATAGTCTCCTAGTACAAACATGAATAGGTAGTCAAAATATAATGAATATAGGGTGACAAAATTAAGATTCACCTGCTATCTACACCTGGGAGACGGTTCATAAAATGTTGTTCCCATAAATCCCCAACACCATTGATTCACCTTTTTTCTCAAATAGAGGAAATAGAATTTTGGAATTCCCCAGTGTATTTTGAAAGGAATTCATATCCTAAATGGGTATATGTTACTCCTCCACCACCTAAATTTACAGATCATGTTTTCTCAACCTTTGACTACACATGAGATCCAAAGAAAAATCTATTACACTTCATGTTTCTTTGTGGCCCCATTATATGCCTATAGATCATTAATATGTGAAAAAATGAGATTTGTATATAGAATCTTGTGGGTATTTATTTCTCCTAGTGTAGTAGCTTACCAGTAGGGCCCATCATATGAAAAGATGATCTTTTCTGTCAATATCTCTAACAATAAATCTCTATAATAAGGAAAATAATCATTTTCGATCTCCCAAAATGTGAAAAACATGAAAATGAAAGGTTATAAAAATTTATCATCATATATAATGACTTTATGTATTCCCTCTCCGTTTAACTCCCATGCGAGTAGCTATTGGAATGTTGTGTAAAGAACCACTATAGTGAAAAAAAGACACCACTAATCCAATTGAAATATCTAGGTCAATTCTTGGATTTTTTAGATAGGAAAAAATTTATATAAGATTCAATTTGGTGAAATATAACTAAATCTAGGCTCACACCCATAATATAAGGAAAACTATTTGGTAAGGCAGACACTTGCACTTTCATAGTCAAACTAGTTCCAGTGACTACTAGAGTACCTAAGAAAGATTTACATCACCCAGTGCCTCCCACTAAAAGACAAATAAAATAAAACTACCATATCTTGAGGTAAATATAGATCAAGGAAACCATCAATTTGAGTAATGGAAGAAAAAAGTCAACTCCTTCCAAAATGAACAAGTTCCCAATTATATTATTGAATCCATGGAATAAAATCTTTTTAAGTAGTATGAGACCACAAAACCAAATGAAATTGACCTTAGGGATCATCTTGGTTATTTACATTTTTACTAGATTTTGGTCCCCACCAATCAATATAGTTTTGTCTTTAAATAAATTCTCTATGGAATAGTTGATTCTAGATAAGTGGTACAGGTAAAATCCATTATGCAAGTGGACCATGCTTCCACCACCTAGTCTAAGGAATAAAGTGGTTGAGAATAAGTCTCATCTAGGAATTTATGGAAGTTTGATGACTAGATATCTAGGAAAATAATTTATTGGACTCTTTCCATTCTCAGTGGCACAACTCCATGAATCGATTTTGGTCTTATCATGCTTTCAGAGTTCTTTGATGCGTTGAGATTCTTCAACCTAACACTGGTTGTTAGATTCCAGCATCATGGGCTCTCAATCAACGAGTTCGATTGGTAAATTTTCAAATCCTAGGGTTTAAAGCCTCGCACAGTGGTAGGGCTTTTCAACTACAAAAACGTCATGGTGAGGTTCATGACTACGGAGGATATCGCTATTTCATGGTCTAGCACCCCCCGTAGATGCAACAGCTGCTCCTTCTACGTCTTTCATTGGTCCTTTGATTTCCACTTGAAGAGGGATGCTCCGATTCCAGCAATATGGGTAAGTCTTCTGGGACTTCCTCTCTCCTTTCAAAACCCAGCTATCTTGAAGGTAATTGGAAACCTCTTCGGGAGATTCTTGTGCTCCGACAGTCAAACAGAAGTTGTCTACCACCCTGTTTTCCCCCATATATGCATTGAGGTTGACGTTTCAATGGAACCAATGGACTTGGTATGGATTACAGTAGGTGAGGAACTTCAGTGGAAGTAGGCTGTTGTATACGAATCGTGGCATGATTACTGTGAATCATGTGGCCAGCTCAGGAATCTGGCTTCTGTATGCTGCAGTGGGTATCAGAATGGTAGTAAGGGTCCCCGTGAGAAGATGCATGTGGGCGATGGTGGATCCCTCAACCCGGTGTTTTTTAGGAATCCCTTGATCATAGATGTAGGGTTAATGAGGATTTTTTTTGATACTATTGAAAGCATAAGGATGTATGGGCCTGAGAAGACCTCTACTGGTCCTGTACTCCTTGGTGTGGGCGCACAGGCTGTTCAGAAATCTCCAATGTCTAGGCAGCTGGAACCAAAAGTCTCAGACATCTTTAGAAGACTCAAATGTGATCTGGGGGCTAATGGTCCACCTCAGGAAGTGGAGGCAGTGGATGTTGTGCCTCTGTGTAGCAGTTTGGACCCCTTAAATGATACAGTTCCAATTTACGGAACACTAACAGGAAGTGCAGGGACTGGAATGGTTATGCATCTGGTTCCATCAACTCAAATCATTATAGATTCAGTTCTTGGAGAAGCCTATGTTGATCTTCCCACCAGAAAGGATCATCAACAGTTGGACCTCGAGAAATCAAATACTCAAGTCAAATTTATGGGTTGTGGATATGAGCAGCCAAGTGGCCCAGAGATTCCAGTGCTAGTCCCACAGGTAAGGCAGTCCTATGTTGAGAAGGTCAAGCCCGGGGGTGTCTTGGGACCCTTAGACCGAAACACCCTTGGTTCTAAATCTTAAATTTACCAGAAGGCTAGGAATGGGGGAAGGAAAATGGTTTCGAGAATAAAGTAGGATAAGGATTGATGTTCAAGTTAGGAAACCAATTAGAAAGTTTGGATGTTCACGAGCCACCATTAACTCAAGAGGCAGATACTTCAGGTGATGACAAATATATTCAATTCTCATTGGAGGGCATGGACCGAATTCAAGGGGAATCTCATAGACCTAGAAGGAAGGAAGGGAAAAAAGGAATTCGAGACTCGGGGAAGTGCATAGTGGTCCAAGGGAAAAAACTGAAGGTACGTAAGGATTACTCCCTCTTACCAAAACCGATGGAGATGAGGTTGGCCACGAAGGAAAGAAACAAGGAAAGAAAAGGCCTTGAGAATAGGGAAAGTGAATCATCAAGGCAGAAAACAACAGACAGGGAGGAAGAGAATAGCGAGTGCTTGAAACTTATCCTGCACTCTATGGAATAAATTCTAGACAAGGTTGTCTGGCCCAATGTCTTAGAAGAAGGGATTAAAATAATTTATAAAAGAAGGTTTCAAGTCGATTCCAATGAGGAGAAAGAAGCGTGGATAGATAAAGAAGATCGAATTTTGGAACGGGGCTTCAACCAGAGAAAAATCAACTCTGAGGAATTCATTCAGACAATGGAAAGGATGATCACTCACCTTGAAGAGCTTATCAGAGAGGATCCAGATATGAAGGTTAGTACGCTGTAATGGGAACTTTATAGAGTAGATGATTCAAGTAACCATAGTCTAGCGTTTAATCATTTTGTGAGTTCTTTCAGCACGTAGTGGTATCTTCTGTGCGAACTTTGGTTTTCCATTTTTCCTTAAAATGGAATAATAAAAATTTAAATTTGGATGGATGTAGAATAGGGAAAAAGAAGAATAGTCCCATATGACTTCCAAGATTTACCTAACTCTTGTAGATTTCTTATTCGCATTACTAATAGCATGATCACCACCCTAAAAATATTGAATCATCATTTTATGAATAAATAATCATTGTCCCCATTAACATTGGTAACTTAGAAGACCCATTCTCGCATGATGAATATGAATATGAACTTGAGTCCTCCATACCTAAATAAAAGGTGGAAAGTATAGGCTACAGAAGATTATGGAACAAAGGGAGATGAAATCATAGATGAGATTAGTATCCTAGATTCATCCCCACTAATGAAATATATGGGGTCGAATCCCATAAGAAAAAAATCAAGAGGCCTAACAGGAGCATGAAGACACCCCAAAATCATCAAGATTCATCCAAACACAATCATTTTAGAGGACTGGTTGGTGGTTGCATAACTATATAACCATCTTAGATGAGTGGGTATACTAACTCGAATCAAACCATAAAGAACATGTATTCCTTATAATTAATTCTAAGTACCATATATATTTACTTCAAGCACCACATCCCTTAAGCCACATGCCAAGGAACAACCCCACAATCAGAAGGACATACCTCTTGAAAAAAAAATGGAATATTTTGAATTTTTTTAAGCTATTCCATAAAATATCTAAATTGTGTATGCTATTCATAATTAGAAAGATCATATGGATTTTTTTATTGAGTATCTATAGATTCCTTAAGAGTTTGAGATACAAGTATCTACATTATAAGTTTATCAAATGGAAACTACTTTAGTTGAATGTCTTGCCACTATCACATTCACATTGAAAGATTGAGAAGAAACCATTTAGTGACATATGATACCCTTGTACATTTAAATAAAAGTATACCATGTTAATATTCAATGGGATCTAATAGGTAATAGTTATGGGATTAATCTTATCCTAATATGGAGTCTCCAGTGTCAGGGATTCAATAAGGATGATTTTTCTCCCTCAAAGATTTCCATTCAGGGGTTTGAAAATAGTAAGTAAACACCCCCTGGCATGAGAAAAATCATGGCCTCATTTAGGTATCTCATGTCTCATATCAACTACATGATTATCTATTAGGACACCATATATAATGTTACACTTAGAAAACCTTGGATTCATAACAATTTGGTAGTTCAATTATCATAGAAAAAATTATTAAAATAATCTATCAATAGAAAGGTTGTAATTCAAAGTGGTGATAGGTCCCCATTTGAATATTGTGTATCTCAATATGTGGAGGAGGGTTTCTTAAATATAGATAGAAAGAGACCAATAGAAGAATGTGATATTTGTGTTGACACTCCAAACAGGTTGGGGACCACTCTTGTAATCCCTTGGATCCCATTTAGCAATGATTATGTATTTCATATCAATCGGATGGAGGCAGTATGTATATCTCTAGAAAGCAACCATAGTTCCCAACTTACACCAATTTATGTCCATATAATAGCATATATACCTGAGTAAATAACGTCCCTAAATAAGAGTGAACTTTTTCAATCTCCATCAAGACTAGTTAATTCCCCTGTATCATTATTAAAAATTTAAATTCACTATTGAAATATCTTTCAACTCTGGATTTAAATGTCTCTTCTACCCTTGATGATAGAGAATAATTAATTTAGAATCTTTTGAAATATCTCAATCAGGATACCAATTTCTTGGAACTTCTATTTCCAATGAATGAATCCTTGGACTTAATGAATTCAGATTCACTCGTAGTATATACCCATCATAAGGACACTTTCAACAATGTTGGATGCAAGATGAAGATATTGGCCTTAGAGATACCCTCCATTTTCTATGAAATAATCTAAACCACTATCAATGAGATCAGACAAGTAAATGTGGTAATTGAAGAGGAATCATGACCTACATTTATTCATCTTTACAAGTCTCTATTATAGAAATATTTATATCCTTCTTGAAATAACATTGTTATGTGTTATCCTAGAATTACACTAACATTTTGGGGCTAGATACTGATGTCTCTACACATCACTTAGTCCTACAATGTAATAATTAAGGATTCAAAAAGATATCCTAAATAATGTACACCACAAATTAAATCATGGTGCAGTCTAATGATGATAAGAGTATCAAATAAAACTTTATTTTAGACGTGAAATAGCCAAATTATATCACCAATATTGTCCCTATTAAGAAAAAAGATGGGTATATCAAGTTCTATATTTATTTATGGGATCTCAACTAAAACTATCTAAAAGAGGATTTACTAGTTTTTATTATAGAACTCCTTGTCCATGTGACTATAGTATTACAAGCCCTTTCCATTATGGACAGGCTCTCAAGGTACAACCAAATTAAAATAGAACCTGTATATGAGGGAGCCACTACTTCTAGACAAACCCAAGGGATATTCTATTATCAGGTTATACCCTTCAACTTGAAGAATGTTGGTTCCACTTACCAATGTTCTATGCATCACATTTTCCAAATGATTTTTGGAATGAATCATAGAATGTTATGTCAATGATCTAATTTTGTAGTCTCAGTAGTGCTTTGATAATATTTCCAACCTTAAAAATATCTTTATAAATTTGATGGTTTACATCGTAAAGAAGAACCCTCTAAAGTGTTCCCTTAGTGAAATATCCTAGACTCCAGAAACCTATAGGTAGTAGTTATATTACATTATTAGTACATGATATAATATTTACTGAATGATCCAACTATTTATTAGTATTTAAATACAAGATACATACATAAATAACATTTCAAAAGAAAATATACAACATGAAAATATTGTGATAACATTATAATCCCTTAAATCATATCCCTAAATATTATACATACTCTTCCTCTGGGTGTCCTAGGGATATAAATACAAATAATGGTATGACCAGATTCTTAGTAAGGAGTATCATACAACAGAAGATTCCATAAGATAAACATTGAATAAGTGATATGCTAAAAATAAATGAACAATAATCAACTGAAAACAAGGTAATTTTATATCCATGATAATTAATGAAAATATAGATAATAATAATCATTGGCCTTATACTAATGGAATTCATAGTTTATAATATCATAACATGTTTTCAGTCCCTTTTCCCAAGAACTTATCCTCTTATAAGATGAGGTATACACCAAATCCCAACATGAATTGTCTCATAAGACCTATAAATTCATCAAGGGGGTATATAATTATATGCCCCTCCCGTAACCTGATTAAGTTTAATGAATTAACCATAAGATTCAACAATACATTTCATAACATTACCTAAGGATCCTCTTACTGAATAATATGTGGCTATCCCTATAATGAGAAATAAAAAATCAAATATTTCCCCATTAAATAGAATAATTTTTATGTCTGGTATAGCATCCCTTAATCCACATATAACTCAAGGGTTTTCATCAAAGTAACATGAAGTAAACTTATCAAATAAATATAGTGGTGAGGGAACTTAAGATCTATTAGGTTTTCCATTAAATATAGTAATTGGATTCAATATATTTCATTGGTAGTAAAACAAGGAAATAGTAAGAAAAATCATTTATCACAATTCATAAAGAGCATGTGAATATTCTAAATTATATCCCCTATTGAGTTTCCATTGAGTTGTGAAATATTAGGCCCCTTAATCATGCATCAAAGTGATAATTTATTCAATGATAAACTAACCCATATTGGTGTGATTAACCCTAGTTGTATGTGTTATATATCCATATCCACTTTCTAGCATCCTAAACGGATGCATTTCCTTCGAAACTACACATGCTTTTACTTTACCAAAAAAATATGATGGATTTCTACCATGAAAAAGATTTAATTTAAAAATTATTTTTACTAACCCTTGAATCGAATGAATATAAAGCGGTATAAAAGTATAAACATATTTATACCTTATTTTCATGATTAATATGGTAAAAATTCTTCCATAGAAATTTATACACCACAAAAAAAGAAATAGGTTGTGAATATAACATGAGTCCCAAAGAATGAAAATTAAAATGGAAAACACCACATATCAATTAGGTAGAAATTAAATAAAAACCTATTTAAAGATAAGGTTTAAATTTTATCTCAAAATAACATAAAAAAAATTCATTTCATAATATAAAATCTCATATAGGAAGTATATACACCACATAAATTTAATTAGGTTCATACTAAAAAAAATTTCACAAAGATAATAATTTGATACGGAAAACCATTACCAATTATCCTAAAATTAGAAAATTTACATTAAACTATTATATAACAAAACATAGATACCTTAATCACTTAATTTATAAACTTACCCATATCTATTTTCATTCATACTCTTCATAAATATTCATTCTTTATATGAATTATTTCTATTTTTCACATCATGTGTTTCTAGTTTTGATCGTTCATACTAGTTTCATAATTGGAGTGTTATATTCATTATTCTTCCAAATTACATAATTAAGAGTTAATTAAATTTAATTTTATGTATACTTTATAAAAATTTATATTGTATTAAATTATTTTCATGAGTGTTTTATCCTTTATCCTTTAATATGAAATCGATAACAATCATATTTCAGTGATTCATGTAGATCAAAGGGTGTTATATTAATTGATGAATCAAATATTGATATAAAATATCAAAAATAAATAAAAAATGATTATTTACAAATTTATATTATATTATAATATTAAGTATGTTCTCATATTCATTCATTATATAAATTCACAGTATTGTTCCTGTAGGTAGATAAACTAACCAAAACATGAACATAACCTGATTTAATGAATGATTATAAGGTGATTCTTTAGTAATATAACTATAATATAAGTATAATGGTTTTATTTAGTATTGTTATGATATATAAAAATTAAAATTAACTTTATGAATAAGTAATTAATATTAAAATATTACACAATTTCAATAAAAGTTTGTCCTCTTAGTACAAATACTTTAAATGATAAAATTAATGATAATAATTTATTGATCATATCATTAATATATTATAAAATTTTTAATAGAATAAACTTATTAATATAAAAACATTATATTTATCCATTAATCATATCCTTATATCTTTACATTTAAGATGGTGTTTGAAAACAAAACATGTTGGGTTTTGGAGGTGGATGTCCACACAACGCATGAATGATGGTTTCATTTTTCTTTAGGGAAAAGGAAAAGGTATTTAGAATTTATTTACACAATAAAAAAGCATTAATTATACTATAAATACTAAATTAATCATATAATATTTTTAAAATAAAATTTAAATGGAAAACATGTTAGTGAAAATATTGAACTCATGTTGGGAACTTTGGGTTTCTCTAGGGGAATTCCTTGTAAAGGGAGATCCTAAACTAAGGTCTTTTGACCATAATATTATGAGCATTAAAGGGAATACTAGGAGAATAAAATATTGAATATTTTCAGGATGAAACTATATTTTTATATTGGTATTTAGGGGGTGGTGAGAGGCCCCTTTTATAGGTGAAAAATAGGGTATTTTCATGGAAACTAAAGTTAGGTAAGCAGTAAGAATGGAATCACATGGGTGTTAGGTGGGTTTGATGAGATAGGTTAATTAGGTGGAGAAATGGTAGGTGAGACATTTAGGTATGAATTTCATACATTATAAGGCTTTATAAATTGTGTATGTGACCCTTTAATTATAAAAAAATCAAGATACCTCATTTACCCATTTTACCCATATTAATCTTGATTAAAAATTAACAATGGTGATTATTCTATTAATAAAAATATATGATGAACATTTGTAATAAATTTTAAAATTTTAAATATAAATATGGAATCCATTTAACCTAGTTCAGTTTCAAAATATTATAAAATTAACTTTTAAATTAAAAATCGTATATTTGAAAAATTATTTTTAGAGAAAAATGACACTTTATATATCAAGTTATTTTATTATTATTTATTATTAATTAGTTATTAAATGAGTGTTAAAATATTTATTTATATATTTTAACATAATATTAGATTCATATTTTTAATTATATTAATTTAATTTATTTAGATAACAATTATTTCTTTGAAATAAATAATTTTACTTCTACCAGGGTAATATATCTCTATCATAAGTAATTTATTTTCAATGAATAAAAATAATATTAGAAGAGTTTCATGATTTTTATATACTGATTGTAAATTTTAATTATATTCTATCAAATAAAAATAACATTTTTTGGGAAAATTAATTTTAACATTTTAACACATAAAACCAGTTTTTGAGAAACAAATCCTAAAAACCCATCTTAAGCTAATATCTTTATGAAACATTAAAAAGTAAAGTTTATTTTGTTAAAAAAATATAACATTATAAATTTAAATTTCAAATATACATATTAATAAATGAACTCTAAAATGTGCATCATGTGATAGTTTAGGATATAGTGTTTACCTACTTTAGTAGGGTCTCGAGTATTGCATTTGAGGTGACTTTATGGAAATTACTTAATTTTGTGGCCAGAAACCATATTATCTAGATCAACCCTAAAAAGACTTGTGAAATCATCATAATATAGCCTCATAAAAACTATAAAGAGTTGAGAGGCATTTGGAAATTCATAGCTTACATCAAGTATTTCATAGACATCTTAGATAAAAAATTCCTCCGCTTTACAAAGTTAATGAATATGTGAGTTTCTTATTGAGCGGGTAAATACTTCCAAGAATACTTTGAGAACCTCATGTGATATCCATTTCACCCACCAGTCCTAATGGAATTAGTATAAGGGAGGACATACATCCTATGTTTTGACACAATAGGAAAATTTCATGGCACCCTTCACATGTATAAGAATAATGAAAAAAAATAGTTTATATTATCTCAGGAGAATAATGATTGATACTGAGACCCAATATTCCAATATCATGAAGAAGTACCTTGAAATCTTTTTCAAGGTGAAGAAACTGAGTCACTACTTGTAGCATCATGAGGTTCACCTAGTCTCTTTTAAGGACCAACTCAAGTACATTCTCAACTTCCCTATGTTGATCGGTCATCTAGCTCAATGGTTGTTTATCCAACAAAACTTCAACATCGAATTCATGTCACGTATAGAAATTAAAGGGAAAGAAGTAGATGATTTACTCAGAGAAAGTCCTACCCATAAAATCATATTAGTAAATAATAAGACTCTAGATAAAGAGGTTTAGTATTCTCATGACACTCCTCAAATATGGGAAATAACATTGATATACCCTCTTAAAGACAAACTGGGAAAATAATATAAATCCTTAATCTAAACCAAGTTGTTCTAGTGATTGTCTTCATAACCCAACAAAGTCAATCCCACTGTATTCCTTCCTAGTATATGAATATTTTCCCAACAATAAGCTGGAATACCAAGACTTTATCACAGGCTTGAAACAATACATTTAGCTAAAGATAGCTCATACAAATGTTAAGGGTGATTTAGAATTCATGATTAAATTGGTTAAGTTGTAATATAAAATCAAGAAGGAAGATTTATCCCCTCTCACTAGCTATGTTATGGGGATAATGGTGGAATTCCCTTTTGAACAACTTCTAAATCACATCCCCCACTTAGATAGTACTCATGATGATGTGCTAGATAATAAAACCATGGTCCTAGAAGAAACTGACTAGGATGAGATAGTATTATACAATACACACCAAAGTGTATTATCCCCAGTCATCATATATGTCATGGAAGAAATCAAAGAGATTAGTGCATCCATTGAGGATGTTGATCCAACATCCATTACCAGATGAATGAGCCCTATGATGGATTAACTCCAAAATGGGACACTCCTATCGAATTGATAAAAAAGTAAAATATTTGACATCAATCAAATAATATTTCTCTTTTTGAAATAATTAATGAATTGAAATTCATATAAAATCGGGTATTTGATGGAGTTATCCTTGGATGAATTGAATAAGGAGATACCCTCATTGTGAGGCAAGTAGTCAATGAAGTCTCCTGTAGTTCTCATCAGTTCGTAACCAGAATCCCCCACCAATTTAGGAGTCTTGGTTGTTTTTTGGATTATAATGATACAAGACTATGTATAATTAACTGGGAAATTTCATTTATGTCAAATTCATGAAATTAGATCCATCATCCCTCAGATTTATTATATACTCCCAAATACTCTTGTCTATTTTCTATATTGGGAATTCATGTCATAGGGCTATATCCCATAACTACATCTAGGCATATTAGGTATATCCTTTTCACCATTGAATTATATTAGAAATGGTTCAAGATAAAACCCCTCAATGAAGTTAGGATGATAAACATCATCCATTTTAAAAAATCAAATATCATCACCAGATTTGGTGTAACACATGTTATATTGACATTAAAAATCCACCAACTTTTTCTATTGAGTTGAAAAGTTTATATAAGTAGGATAATATTTATTCTAACCATTAATATCACTATCATACATAAAAAATGAAAAGATAGGTTTTTAATAAGACCCTATCAAATATAATCCAGAAAATTATTGATAATGAAAATAAATCTAGGTTGTGCAAACTCATTCATGCCTTATGCACTGATCATACCACAACCATCACTACAACACAGGAGAACCCATATTATCTTATATATGGTATAGTGGTAGCGTTTCACATAAAAGTATAATTACCCCCACTTAGAATCAAAATATTTGATCAACTCTCAAATGATAAACAATTATAGAAGTGACTCAATGAGTTGGAACAACTCTATGGGAATATATTTCATACATTTCACTATTTATAAGTTAATTAGATTCATATTTTTTGATCCTTTAATAAAAAGGCTTTCCTCCTCTAATTCTTTAAAGGAGAGTTGGTATTAATTCTCAAAACACCAATCTTACAAAGGAAGCTTTCCTACAAATATAGAACCTAAGTGGGAAGGACCTTACATCATATATAAGTTCTATTGTAATGAAGATTACTCCTTTGATACAATGGATTAGGAACAAATCACCTCCCCTACCAATGAAACATTTCTAAATAAATACTTTTTGTAATTCCTATGTCAGTATACAATTCCATGAATCAAGATATTAAAATAAATGTCATCCAAATACGTTAATTACGATTTTAAACTATAAGAACCCAAGTCCCATAAACTATAAATTAAACTATATATCACCCACATCCCATTGGAAATACATTTAATTGTATAGAACCAATTTTCTTATCGTATAACATTAAATTTCATGCTCATCATCTGTGTTGAATGATGTTTAATTGTGTTGAATAATTCCAATCTATATGGCTCTAAGATACTCATAGTGACTTATTCAATGTGGCCCCTTTATACCCTACATTAGGGCTCGATCTATACTATTTTTTTAAAAACAATCCACTTGTGCCTCCAAGAATTAATTCCACATATTCCTCACATATGAGGTAGATCTATGTAAGGAATAAAATTTTAAAATAACTACATATGACATAATTCCTAGATATTTTAGGATACTTAGGGACTCTGTGATACTTTTCTCTAATCCAAATCATAAATATTATCCCCAAATCATGTAACTCTAGTGGATGGATTAACATTTTAGGAATAAAATATCTTTTTACCCAGTATATGAGTTAGATCTATATAGGGTAAATTTTCTTTAAGAACTAAGGATTTATTTATTCCCATCAATATAGGATATTTTTAATTCACATATCTCCTATCATGGTAAAAAATGAAATGTGAAAAAATTTCTTCACCCTCCATATGAGTGAGATCTATGACATGATTTATTTTCATGAACTACATGTGGATTGATTTTGGATCCTTCACCATATTTAATGACACCTTAGTATATTATCCTTGTCCCAACTATATATTTATATCCATTATAACTTTTCCTAAGTATTGGTCGATATCAAAATAACTCTCCCCACATTTAACATTATGATTGCAAAGATTCCCCCACAAATGACAGCTACTCCCAAAATAAGATCCATTTACATTCACAATATAATTGATAGTCAAAGGAAATTCACGTAGAACTTTTAAATAATAACGAGTGGCTTAATTTTTGATAGTATATGATACATAGTTATGTTGGGCTTCCCTATCCAAATCCTAGCCATAGATTTCGAAAACAATACCCAATTTTTATTGCGTGTGAGCCAGATCTATGTAGGTGAAATTTATTTAATAATTATGCATGTATTGATTCATATTTTTCCATGATACATGGTGATTCTTGTATCTTTTATACTAGAACCCACTGCATAGGTTATCATTAAAAAAATAATTTATGATAATTCCTCTTTCACCTTGGTGTGTTGGCCTCTGCCATCATTCTGATTGTACATGTGCTAAGGTGAAAATCCTTTTCTCTTCCCTAAATGTGAAATCGATCGGTGTATGAGATAGACTTTTAAATAATTCTTTGTATATTGCTTATTATTATAAAAATAAATATATCGATGCTCAGATATACTATTCTTATCCCAACTAAAAATATAAAAATATACCCTCTTCTTCCTAATGTTCAATAATTTTTGACATAGTTAATTCCCCAATATAATTACACTAATTTGAGGCTCAACTCCCTTTACCTCTACACAAGACAAATCTACATAGTGGAGGGATCATAAACAAATTGTGTGAAACTTGAAAAAAAGTTATCTTTCATATGTTCCCGATCTATGTAGGTGTATTAGTCATGGGGTTATCAAGAACTATGTGTGTCTTGGTTTATATTATCACATGATATGTATTGCCATTAGAATCCTCTATCCAAGTCCCATTGTTAAAATCAAACTAGAGTTCCCCATTTCACATGTATATGAGCTAGATCTATACATGGGACCTCTAATATAAAAAATATGCATGGCTTGATTCATATCTCAACAGAATATGTATTGATACTTGGATATCCTATCCTAGGACTAGTCATAATTCATAATAAAACAAAATACCTTCCTCTCTTAATATGAGTTAGATCTACATAAGTGATAAGAACAACATGTGTCTTGATTCCTATCTCTATAAGATATATAGTGATAGATAGATCTCTACTCCCGGGACCACCAACAATTTCAAAAATAGACCATCCTAACATAAGTGGTATTTTGACCTTACTTTTTTTAAAGGTTGGGGTCGAAGCCTCATTTATTATTTAAAGCAAAGCAAAGACCTCTTTTAACTGGGTAGAGCGAGACCCATTCCATAGCTCGAAGGCCCAGTGGGTATTTAGCCCATTACATGGCCCGTACGACCAAATATTTGGCCCAAGTCCCATTCTGTGAATAGTACTACTACAGTACTCCACCTGCTACAGTCTGTATAGTATCTGCTCCTGCTACAATACCCAGTCACTCCAACAGTACCCAAATTTTTTATTTACTAAAACACTTCTATTATCATAATAGACCCTTATTAAGGATAAATGTGGTTTTCTTTATTCACTCATGAGTTTGATTAATGAAAAAGATTATAAAATTTATATATTATAACATATGAGCATGGTCTTTGTGGAAGTCTTCACAGATGAGTTTTTTTATAAATATATACTAAAAATACCCTCACCTCAATTTAAAAATTTGATATGAATAGGGAATTATAGTATAAAAAATAATTTTTTCTTTATTCATGTACTTATAGGATATGTATTTACATCTAAATGCTTCCATCCACATAGATTGAAAATTCCCCCAAACTCATCTTGGTGCCCAATCAAATTACATATCATTCATAATGGGTCTTGTCTTTTCTCATCCCTAGGATGAGTTATTTTTACCTTGTACACGAATTAGATCCATGAAAAACTAAAATATAGAAATTTTTCCCTCCTGTGTATAATCTATATTTACATATGATCCTTCATCATGGGTTCCTTCATTTACAATCCTATTCTTATAAATTTTCTCTTTTATCTACAGAAGATTCAGATATGTTCAAGGGACACAATTCATAATAACTATTCATGTCGTGTTCCTATTATCACAAGATACAATTAGATACTATATTCAAGATCAATCTGTGAGTTCTATTATCCAAAATATCCATCTCTCCAATGCAACAGATAATTTTAGTGCATGTCCAATGATAAACCAATGAAATGATAATTCCCCCATATTTCATAACTCTCCTTTCCATGAACCACTGGACAACTCAATATGGGTTATTATCAAATAACATCTTATTTCTCACATTAATCATGACTCACATGATCTTAGATTTCTTGGTTGATCACCTTATTCGATTTCACTAGAATTATCATGACAAAATATGAGAGGGAAAAATGGTCCACCTTTCAAGAGCATAAACTTCCCAACAAATGGTCTAGTCCTAGATAAATAATTTACTTATCTATAAGTCAGATCTAAGTAATAGCCCCTAGAATATAACTATTTATATATAAACTTGTGAAAGGATAAAAATCTCTTCCACCAATCATCATGGTTGTTTGATGTTAAACTACATAGAATAAGGTCCTCGTCACATAACCATATACTATAGAACACATGCGTCCTTGTCTCATGATGTTAAACTACATGACAGTTTCATCCATGTCGCATGATGTTAAATTGAAGAGACCATCATCCATTATCACTCCTTATCAATGGACCAAAATATTATAACTGTTTTTAACAAATGTTTGGATTCTTCCACCACTATTCTCAGACCCCTCAATCCATAAATCACACATCATGTCCCAAATGTCTTTGGTTTCCAATATCCTTTCATGGATTTTTGAGATGAGTGTATATAGATTTGAGGAACACCCTTGTTTGGAAATTTATACATGCCCCATGTTGGCTCTAGCATATGTGCCCCAAATTTGGCCTGTCAATTAAAGGTGTCTTTTCATTGAAAAGGGGTCCTCTAATCCCAATATTCTTTGATAACTCTATGGTAAGATCGGTCACCCTAGTATAATTCATAGCCATCTTCATCAGGTCTATTCTATAACATTAGTCATGATTTGAGAACCTAGATCCATGATTTATAGAATACTAATCCCCAATTAAAAATGGTTTTTCAGTATTATTAACCTTCAGAATACTAATTGGGTTATTGTGACACACTTCCCCTTTTCCATGGTCTATGAACCGTGACATTCAACTATGTTCACATTCTTAAAATCTATATAGCCTTAAATATTAAATTTTGATAGTGAAAAGTATATGAACTTAAACTACTAGTGAAATAACTAGAAAACCTGTCAAGATGAAAACTCATAATGGGTAGTTTTAGAAAAGGTCAAATCTCCCCTCACTAGGTTTCACTCTTCAAGAGCTTAGGGAAAAAATTAAATTTTAAATAAAAGAGGTGAAAATCACCTGGGGCCCATCTTATAACCCTAAAAAAATTTAAATCACTCTTGTTGCACTATATTACACTAGAAAAAATTTATATAAATAATTTTTCACATCCCTATTCCTTTATAATGTGTTTAGATCATGGGAAAATGAATTTTAGAGTGACATAAATCTCTTTAGATATTCTTATATCAATTACGTGCTTCATTTCCCAAGTGTTTGAATCTTCAAAAACTTTTACAACCATTGGTAGTGAGTGTATCTGGTATTAAGGGACTCCTCTTCGTAATAATTCATGCATGCCTTACATTGACTCCTATATATGTGCCCCAGTTTTTCCTATCTATCCTAGGATTTTTCAACTTGAAAAAAGGTCCTTTAATCCTCATGTTTCATGATAACATCATAGCTAAACTAGTTACCCCGGTGTGATTCATAAACATCCTTGACATGTCTATCTATCCTATAACATTTGTTCAAATGTATTAATAATTTATTTATATAACCCATAATCCTATTATTTATTTGGTTTTGACATCCTCATCATTACACCAACACATATCATTCCCATTTTCAAGGAAATGATGTGGTACCTCATTATTCAACCATTTGGTGGTCCTCATCATGTAACCTTAAACTATATGATAAATGGTTTGAGCTTTATGACCATAAAATGAGTCCCCCCTCTCCTACGCTACTCTATATCAGAAATTATCCCTAAATTCTCATCATGTTTCACTAATCCCTTATCATATAAACCAAATCCTAGCTTATAAAATGTTTAATGAATGCTCATATACCATGTACCACTTCATTCACTAAGTTCTCAAATCCTCACAAATATTCCATGGATATCATTGATGTGTGTATCTAGTTTCAATGGAATGATTTGGTTTATTATTCATATATGCACCATGTCAAATCCTACATATGTACCCCCAGTTTGGAATGACAACCAGAGGTGTTCTCACCTTTCAAAAAGGTACTCAAATTTTTATAAGTCCTAACAAACATTGCTTTGGAACTTATCATGCCATTGTAATTCAAAATCAACCCTAAGATGTCTATCCCATCTCATCACAACGATTCGTTCTCATTGAGACATGATTTACCTTTTCTATTATTTCATAATTCAAGACACATTGCTTTTTTCTTGAACTATGGTCATGACTATATGATCTTAAACTACATTAAGATTTGGTAAAAGTTATACAACCTCAAACTAAATCAACACATGATCAAGGTTATAAAACCTTCAACTATAGAAACACTTGGTTAATGATATATGACTATAAAATGAAGTAATGCATTGTAAAATCTATAAAACATTAAACTAAATAAATTTTTTGTCAATTCAACATGACATTAAACTATAGAAACACATTGTCAAATATATACAACCTTAAATTGCAGTAACACACGATCAAATATATATGACCTTTAACTGTATTGACATGTGGTTTATTCTAAAAGTCCTCAAAACAATATCCCATAAATTGGACATTAACAACATTAAACTACTTAATAAATATGAATAGTACTCCTCAAGATGAAAACATGTAAATAGTAGTCTATCTGAATGTCAATACTTTACTCACATGACAAGTACCTTGCATGATCTAAGAAAGAAATCATTTAAAAATGAAGGAAAAAAATCTAAACCTTGTAAGGTCAAAAACATACAAAGTGAATCCAATGAAAAATTCATGCCCATACCCACTAATCATTCCTCATGAGAAGCTTATAAAAATGTAAGGAAAATAAATAAATAAAGAAACATAGATTATGGCCCCCCCCCCACACAATCCTAATTATAGTCAAGACATGCTTTATAGGGCCCCATCCTTTAAAAATGATAGAGAATTCCTTATCCATGAAATGTTAACCCCAATAACCCCTTTGATCCAACCTATTCATAATTATTCTAAATTTACTAGATCTGGAATTTTATATAAGGTGTTTACATCGATATTAATCTGTGATCCATGATCAGGAGGAACTCATTATTGAATATTCATTTTAAATTTAGATTTGGGTTGGAGAAAAATTTGAAAACTCTTAACATATTTTAGTTACATAAAGGATATTAGATCATCAAGATAATATAAATAAAAAGAAGAAGATAACTTTGACATAAAATCCTAGAATTCGAATGATTTTATTCATTGATGGTTCAGAAAGAGAAAGTACCCTCTATATTTTAGAGTCATTCCCATAATCCCCCAAATAAGGGGAGCCTAAAATTACAAGTACTATGACATCATCTGATTATATAATTTGTTGACAATTTCCATTTTTTATTCCAATGTAGTTAAGGACTTTCATAATTGATATATAGTTTTAGTTTTTCCTCTATAGTTAGTCATAAAACCACTTATCTAGAAAAAACATAAAGATTGGACTTTTCCACCAAATCAAGGAGTTTATGTTATTCTTCCACCATCTTCTCGACATATTTAAGCATGTATTTTTATTGGGAAAACTATTATTTAAGCCTATTAATTTTATCTCTCCTAGTGTTGACCATGATTTGGTGTATCACTAATTCTGCATCATATTGGGTGTCTTTTTTAAGGGCCTCATTTTGAAGTTATATAGCCTAATTTGATCCCTCTACCGTTGATAATCTAAATTAAATGGACCTTTTCTACTTCTTAATAGAAACATCCTCCTTTACCCTGGCATGGAGTTCTTGATAGTTGAGTACACCATAGACAAGGGTTGTGACCATATATTGGAGATAGATTAATCTATTCTTGATCTCTTTAAATAGTATATCTATGATCAATATCTAAATATCTCACCACACTTTAATTCTTAGATATTAATAAAATATTGAATATTTTGATCCTTGACCTCAGCCTAGACCAGTTGAAAATATATAATTCAAAACCAAGTCACTAAGTTTGGGATTTTTACTCTTGTCTATTAGAGGGCTTGATGTTGGAAAATATTATACTTCATATATTCCTATTGGGTGAGATCCTATAGAATGATGACTTAGAATCAATGAGTACTAAAGTGGTTTTATTGTAATTAGACATAAAAATCTTGTCTTTTGAAATACATAAATAATATTTTCAAATAATAAGTAATTATGCTAACCAATGAGAATATACCTTCATCAACTATATAAGTATCTACTAACATCACATTAATCATGAATTAAGGGACAATAGATATGTTCACTTATATTAAGTAACTTTGGGACACAAAAGATTCCACTCCCACCAATTTAGTATGTTTAGGAAGTGTATTGGGATCATCACCATGAAGAGATGTAAATATAGATAGAGGGCATAAGATATGAGATAACCTCAATGGTATAATTGACTTATAAAGAAATACTTACCATTACCCAGTGATACCTCTATCCTATAAATATAAAAAGAGGAAGTTTTTAATTGGTTGGTAATCTCTAGGAGTCCACTAACCCAATCAAGATCAAAAGGAGTGAGTTATAATGTGCTCAGATCCATCACAGAGTCCAATTTTATCTAGACCCCAGCAGTTTATTCCCCTTTACGAACCCCCCTATAGAGATTGAGGTCCTACAGAATGGATGGGATTTATATATTCATTTTTAATACCCTCCTATAACCTTTGAAGGACTTTAAAATAATGTGTATAATTAAAAAATTTAAGACAATAAACTAGATAAATTTTTGTGTAAAGTCTACATATACAATGCTTACTTATTGACTATGAAAGAGATATATTTTCTAATGAAATTTATTGATTCTATTCTTGGTGTTTTTTGAGGTAATAACTTCGAATGAAAATGGTTCTAGGTCAAAAATTATTACTTCCATGAGCTCCATTTGACCAGGAGATCCTGTATCACCAACCTCTTTATCATTGTGTTTACCAACTCCATTCACAACTCCACTAGCATAGTATACTGGGTAAGGGATAGTTGATTGAATCTATATATACACATACAATATCAAATGGAAATATATGTATAGTCTCAATAATAAGAAAATATTCTGTGATTAATAATGAAATTTACATAACCCCTCCACTTTAACTATGTTGTCCTCCCTTATTTTTACCAGTTACCATTATATCAGAAATTATTATTTTCAATACCCAGGGATGGTAATGGATCTAGAATTTTGCAAAGTATATCATAGAATTAAGATGATAAAAAATTGTCTAAAATTTAATAGGTTGCTGTTTATATAGATTCCATCAATAGTAGTTACACTTTCTATGTCGTCTAACTCTCTGTTGGTCTCACAAAGAACCTTATAGGCCACTGAAACTAACATATTTCTTATCAGTTATTCTAACACTAATAAAAATTATGAAACACCACCATGATGTAAGTAGGAACTCCTCCGGTTTTAATCCACTCATAGGAACTCCACCCATTGTTACCATGTCCTTTGGTGCCCCTCTTTTTGAATGAGTTGGTACCAAGCACCTAATATTCTTTCAAGGACTCTTGGGAGCCACTGGTCTGCTATAAGATGGTTTCTTATCAGTCCTTTGTATTTTCAATATTGATATATATTCTATGGACTCACCCCCATCCAGCACTATAATCACGATGGATCTTGTTACTAATGCATCCAATCGATTATTGGGATAAGACCAGATCTAAGAGTCAGCATATTCCATTGAGAGACCAATACCTGCACCAAATTGATGGAATTTCACCCTGATATGAATCTTCTCCCTATAAAACATAAAACATGACTAGATAGAACTATATGGTTCCTCTCTAAACCAATATTATGAGGGGCATCAGGTCACTTCAACAAGATGCACTAAAACTGCCTCCCAAAAAAGAAAGGTGAATACCACTCATATAATATCTCACAATTAATCCAAGTTGATAGAACACCCTCATTGAGAGATATAAGGTAAAATAATTCTTCAAGATCTATATTTTTTATTGACTATAATTGAGTAGGGTGGAGATCAATATGAAAATAATACAAACTGATTTTACCAGTTCATATTGTTCTTTATCTCCCTATTATTTGGTGTAATGAGCCTAACCCCAAAAATTATTTGAACAGATAGCCTGAATCAATAACATAGAATATACTAGGTGTTTATAAACTAATATACTATCATTTGGACTCCCATTTATCCCCAAGATACTTATAAGGGGATGTAAGTCCTATACGGGGGTTTCCCCTTATATATGTGGTGATGTTTCCAACATAACTTTTCAAGTATAGGAACGACCCAGATGATGTTTATACCACATTCCATATTTGCATCCATAATAATAGATATAACCCAAACATTTCCTTTACCTTCATCTTAGATCAGATATCCATTGAGGAACATCTCTAAAAATATAACCAACAAAACAAGGCATTCAGACAGAGAGGTGGTTGTTTATCCCCAACTGTTGAACTTACCTTCAACGGTCATCATACAATAGGTCTTCTTTACCCCCATGAGATTGAAATGATGGGAAATCCATGGGTTTACTAGATATTGTTTTATTTCATTTCGTCATAATAAATAATAAAACCCACCTCATAAAAGAGATGTCATATCCTAGATACAGATCCTAACCAAGGGTCTCTTTTGTCAAATTTGTAAGCACCTTTGCTATGGGAGAAGTCTACTAATAATATTCCTAAGAAGAAGATAAAGGGTAAATTTATCATATATGTCTCCTAGAATCAATTCACCATTGATCATCTTGATATCATAAATACTGATACCAACCTTTTTGGGCATTATATGATACATGTTGGTGTTCAGGCTCATCAAACTAGTAACATTTTCTATAAGAACTGTTCTGTAATATTCAAGGGAATATGAAACCCATAAATCCACATATAAGACTATTAAATTCAATTCAATGAAAACCTTAATGTCAGTTCATTGTTCTTAGAAGGATCAACCCCAATCCTTTCTGAAGCCCCCTCAATCAAAAATCCTAGCTGGATGACCACCCAAATTCTTGATTTGATACAAATTTACACATTATCTACCTATGAAAAAGGTTTTCTGTCTTAAACAAATTATATATCCCATTGAAATACACTGTAAGAGGCACATATCAGTTAGACTTGTCCTTTTCATGAATAAAATGATGCATATGAAATAGACACTATAAATGAATTGTGAGTCTTGATGATCCAAGAAAGCGCCATGATTTTTGGGCATGTATTTTCTCAAAAATACTCTATAAATTTTTGTGAATTTGATGTTCACAAATTCACATATCTGTTTTCTAACAAAAATTGTTATGTGAGTTTTATGGGAATTTATATTCTATTTAATGGAATTTAGCATTACAAGATTGATATCAAACACACTATTTTATCCTTACATTACACTAAAAAGATAAATGTTTGTGTATGGTATCAACCATATGTTATGATAAAGAGTTTTAATTTTTGATAATAATTCTTACATTTGGAAAACTGACACGCATATGGATCAACATCCCAACATTGGTTTCAAGATTTAATTTTTGCAACCCTACGTTCGGAGAAGTTGAATGTATGGTTAATAAATGGTACCTTCTAGATTTTATGATGACATGGATAAATGTATGGATCATCATCCCTAATATATGAAAAGGAACCCAATACAACAAAAAGGAACCCTATTCTCTGAAATGGAACCCTACTCTATGCAGCTCAACCCTACCTTGTGTTCTCAACGACGAAGTTCTTCAAGACACATTTTCAATCCAATATTACTACAATGGTCAAGTTAGAAATAAAGACTGATTCAAGGATTGTTTCGAAGAACCATGTTCCTTATATAAAATTTCCCCTATTTCTAAGGGAAGATATGAAACTCTTAGTCAATTAAAATTTTAAATTCTGTGATCCATAATGCTATTATTTCGGATCTGGAATACCGAAGAAAAACTTTCTATTCTATATATTCCTTCAGATTATCTCTTCATATAAGGGTGTGATAATTGATTCACATATGTAGTTGTTTTATTGAAAATTTTTATATAGTCCTATATAAAATGAACAACTCTGTTAAAGGACTACATTCTAGAGATATACATGTTCCATCTTGTTCTAACGTAAGTTTGAGATTGCTCTATTTTTTTCTTCTTTTAAATTGATGATCTATGTGAAACCTAGATCGCTTCAGAGTCATTATCTCTTGAAGAATATTATTTTTTAAGAATAATATCCATCTAATTTAAATGTCATGTTTTAAAAATTTTAATTTTTAACCTATTTCATCAAATCAATCTCTTTTGATTTATTTTATTTTAAACTAATAGTACTTAGTTTTGTTGGAGTATCAGCTTCTCGATCTAAGATGTGGATAATCAGTTCTCTGTTACAGAACCAGAAGACTTTATATTTAGTCTTGTGAAGGTGTCAACTACCCGCATTAACTTTTGGATTCTCGGTCTTGTGATAAGAGGACCATACTTATGGAATTTACCAAGCTCACAATGAAAGTGATTGGTAGAGTAGACTAGGGGATCTTTGTTCCCCAAACCAAAATAAAAATCTATATTCTTTATTTATGTTTATTCATTTCATATTTTCATATAGAATAAAAACACACCATATTTTCATAAATTACATAGGGTTTCAAAAGCATTAATTGCTGAAGAATTTTAAGAGACACAATTCACCTCCCCCCTCTTTGTGTTACTTTGTATATTAAAACCTAACACTTTGTATCAAAAGATAGATTTTGGATAAAGCTATAGGAAACTAAAATGTATAAGGTCTATACAAAGATATAAGTTTATGATCCTAGATAAGTGATTTAAATGGTTTCAGCTACATACTTCAGTGGATAAAATTATGGTCTTTTGAAATCAAGGATTGTTATCTATATGAAAAATCTTGGATTAAGAGTTTTCTAAAAGATAATTACCCCATATAATATTCTTGAGAAATTGAAAACATATTATGCTACAGTAAAGGCTGAATATGACCTGAATTCAAAAGATATGAATTCTATTATTTTTTTAATTTTACTAGATGATTTAAATAATTTTTTACAATGTCTTAGTAGCTATGAAATGTGGTAGAATATCTCAGTTTCCTATAAAGGAAGATACAATGTAAGACAGATGAGGTATGAAACTACAAAGATGAAGTTAAACACCTTTAGAATGTTTGATTGAGAAAGCATCACATAGATGAAGGGAAGACTTACATAAATTATCAACAATATTATTGTCTTAGGAGAACCTATCAAACAATTCGATCAAGCCTTAAAAGTATTGAGAGTACTACATTATAAATTGAATGGCATATCTGTTGCTTTTTGAAAAGCATCACCCATCAACGATTTGAAAATGAAAGAACTAATTGGGACACAAATGATGTATGAAGAATAAATACAATATGAAGTTAAAGATCATAATATCATAGTAATTAAAGAAAATACTACTCTAAAGGTGACATATAATAAGAACAATAGAAAAATAAATCATGAAACCAAAGAAGAGAAGAATTCATATTCATCTGATTCTGAAAAAGAACTAGCTCAACCATATAGGAAGATTAGTAAGTTATATAAGAAGAAAAGAGGATTCAAAAAATCTTTCAAGAAGGACGAGAAATACTCTATATAATTCAGATGTTATAAATGAAATAAATTATGTCATATCATAACTTATTTCCCTCAACTGAAAGGTGAAATAAAATGGTCAGAAAAGAGATACCAAAAAAATGTTGATTATGAGCAGTAATGAAAAAAGATAAATAAAAGCTATGTGTGGTGTATCTGAAGACTCCAGTCCTCATTCAAATTATGATTCAGATAAATATCAATCATTTTTAAATTCCAACATGTTATTTATGTCTAATGAAGAATAATAAAAGTTACAAACTTATTATTTATCTGATTCTGACAATAATAGCTACTTAAATAATAAACTAGCTTCCTACTATTGATTGTTTGGATAAAAATATGATCCTATAATAAAGAATCATAAGTCTTAGAAAAATATCCATAATGTTGTTTTAAGTGAAAGAGACTCTAAATTAAAACAAAATCAAGAGTTAGTTGACAAATTTAACTCATCCATTACAAACTGTCTTGATCATGAGAAAACGATTAAGGACTTACAGAATGAATTAGAAACTTATAAGAGTGTTTTTCTTTTCTTTACTAAAGGATAAAATCTCTTAAATGACATTCTTGAAAATAATTTCAACAAAAGGGGATGATATGTAATTGTAATAAGGGGATGAGAAATCAAAATTGTATAAAAACTATTTTGTGACCAATACAAAAAATGAAACATGTTATCATTGTAGAAGAAACAGACATCTCACTAATAACTATTATTTTAAAAATCCTTAAATTTGTGGTATTAAACTAGCTCTTATTTCTTTGATATTGGTGGAAGAAATTAATGTAAGAAAAGAAGATATGGATTCCTAGATCGTTGATATCTAACAATGCTTGACCCAAGAAAATATGGGTACCAAAACAAACATTTTTTTAAATGATTTTGCTGATAAGAGGCCATAGGAACAAAAATGATATATGGTATATGGCTAGTGGATATTTTAGAAATATGGGTGGAGATCCATAATATTTTCACACACTAACACAAATAGATGGAGGACTTGTCACTTTTGGTGATAATGCCAATAGAAAAATATCACGAATTGGAACTGTTGGAGATCTAAAAACTATCTCAATCAAAAAAGTACTGTATGTGAAAGGGTTAAAGCACAATATGATAAGTATTTCTAAAAAATTTTATGATGGATTTTATATTTATTTTTCAAACAATTGATGTTCTAATATTAAATATAATTTTCTTATATTTAGAAAACCTAGAATATATAATGTTTATACATTGGATTTAACTTCTTTATGTAAACATAAAGTGAATTGTTTAACTTCTATGACAAATGAAACTTGGATTTTTCATAGAATACTTGGACACTATAATAGTTATAATTTACATAAATTTTCTAAAAATAGTTATTTTCTGATCTGCCAAGTCTTATGTTTGACCAAAATATATTTTGTGATGCAAGCCAAATTAACAAGCATCACATATCAACTTTCATATATATTAAAAAATTGCTAAATCTAAACCTTTAGAACTTATTCATATGGATTTTTTCAAACCATCAAGGATAGAATGTTTTTATTGTAACACCCCAAGATTTTTTGAGAATTAATTTCTTTGATGTCATTTGTTGTACGCTACACCAACACCGTATTAGCTTGCAGTATAGGCAACACTATTCTTGGCTCGTGTTACACACAATTTCAATTTCGTTTTGTGGAAAATATTCTACGCAACTTTAAGAATAGATTTTGTTTAACGTATAAATGAAATATGTTTTGATTATGTTATACGCAACACCAAACGGAGCTTTCACTACACGCATCCTTGACTTGGCTTGCATTACACGCAATCAAGACCCTCTTCGATAGCGTGTGTAGTACAAAATACCAAGTTTCACTAAACGAGATAATATTATAATATTATTATGAACTAGCAGTTATAAATAGTAATACCCAATTTTTGAAATTTTATAAATTTTGTCATTCAAAATGGACTTCATTTTTGAATTCGGAATATGGAAATTAGCCTATGGTGAATTTTTGGTACTTTTCTGAAAACTTTCAATTTTTGATAAATAGTGAAAACACTAGGTTACTATTTAAAAACTGACTTTTTATTTAAATAATTATATATTTTATTTAAATTTATTTTAGGTCAAAATTGATACATAATTCCTATAAAAGTTCAATGTAATTCATTTGATTAATTTTCTAATAATTTTAGATATATAAAAATTTTATTGAACTTTTCACCGTCTTTTACCCACCTCCTAAGAGAATTTGAAAATTTAAATAAAACATAATTTTAACACTTCTATGATTGTAATTTAGAAAATAATAGAGACACAGTTAATATCAAGGAATAAAATGTGGTTCAATAAGATAAAAATAATTTTTGGTCAATAGTAACTTTTTACTTTTATTTACCACGGTTAAAAGTAAATATGGTAATTAAGGGTAGAAATGATATTATTATTACCCTAACACATGTCCTAATTCTATTGGATAAGTGTAATTCGACCAAAAACAACCTTAGGAATAAAATATTACCCTTTAGGTCCACTTGGATTAGATTAGGACACTTATTATTATTTTATTTAAAGAAGAGTTCAAATAGTTAAAATCAAAGTTTAATGACTAAAACATTTTTAATTTACGGTTATACCTAAGATAAAATTATACTATAAATATTCGTTTGAAATATAATAAATATTTCCTACCTAATGGTATTTTATTTATAATTTTTGGACATTAAATAATTTAATTTATTTATGACATAATGATGATGCAATAATTACATTAGTAATGAAATATTAACATAATTGATGTTATAAATACTCAAATAAATGTAATTTTACAATTTTTATGAATTAAACAAATTTTATAGGTTAATATGACATGTTAGTATTGATTCCATTAACTATTTTTGAACTAATAATGTTGTTATGATTTTCACAAAAATCAATTATCAAATAGTGTCAAAACTGACATAAAATAGTTTTGAAAACAAATATTATAATATTAATTGTTATTATATTCCTAAAAATCTAAGGTTCGGCCAAATGACTTATATAAAGTTATATATATTAATAATGAACCACTTGTGGTTCGTGTTTCTTGTTATTTTAAGTTTATTAACAATATAGTGTAAGAAAACTAGAAGACTCGGTAAAAGTTATATTATTTATCTTAGAGTCAAATATAAATGATAAGGTTCAAATAGTAACATAAACTTGTATAAAACCTATTTTTTTAGATTATTTAGACCCATACCCACTTTAGCTTATAAATAAATCAATTTGGAGCTATTATAAACCGAATATGACTTTATTATAAAATAATATTTTAAGTTTTTTCAATGGTTCCCCTCTCCTCCCTTATAAAAAGGGCACCCCCTCTCTCTTCTCTTCACACCCATTTTACCATTGAAGCTCGGCCAAACCCTACCAATTACTCTTATAAACCTATATTGTTATTTCATATAGGTTATGGTATTCTCAAAAGTCCAAATCTAGTGCCCTAAGAAGAAGTTTAAAGGAGGAGCGTCGAGGAAGAGGTAATCTCTTCTACCAACTCTTTAAAGTTTCTTTCTTCTTCTACTTCCTCTTCATTAGTTGTTTCATTATAAAGTAATAACATAAGTATTACTTATATACTTATATGTTATTATAAATATGAAACAAACCTATTTCACCTTCTATCCATCCTATGGAAAACAAAATCACCGCGTGTGCGTACGTACGGAATATCGTCTCCATGCCGAGGTGTAATTAGTTTTTCCACCACCACTTTACTTGGATGGGTATAATGGTGTAAATAATAAATATATATGATTATTATAACATCATAATGATTATAATATATTATATAATCCACTCCAATTCCATTCAATAAATATTGGAACGATATCATCACTCGTGTGTACGTACGGATTACCGTCTCCACGACGCGATGAGATTCATTTTCCATGTTAACAATTCAAGAATTATTATAAATTATATATAATAAGTACTCATGAAATATATTACATAATAATTATAATGTATTTATGTATATATATGTATGTCATATACTTAATTCCATTAAATTCAATAAGGAAACGAAAAATAGCGTTCATGCGTACGTACGACCTACCGTCTCCATGAACGGTGTATTTCTTTCCATTTATCGATCTATTATATATATGTATATACAGAATATATATGATATATAAATAATTATTTGCATTCTGGAAGTAAGTAAATCATGATATAAGTAATAATAATATCAATAACAACATGTCCAAACACGTATGATAAATAAAACGATTTTACCCAAAACTCTTCTTTAACATGAAATTTACAAAAGAATGGGTAATATAAAGTCATAATTGAACCATATATGATATCATAATAATGAATATGATTCTGTAATAAGTAAATGACATTATTTAAATCATTATACAGGAGGTTCAGATAGGTACGAATCATATCAGACATAAGGTAAGGGACAATTTTTCAAATCTCATTTTTATTCGAGATTACTTATACGTAAGTATTTATTGGGGTTATATTTATTATCCATATCCCTATTTTCTAAAAATGGTTTCATGTATATTTATAGTCCATTTTACCTGTTTTTCACTTTTACTACAAGGTATGTAAGGAATCTTTCATTTTTTACCATACAAGGTACTTTTTGACTTTTTCGCCAAAAGTACGAGAAGAATGTTTTTTTAACTTATACAACATGAAAATATTTTTATGGTTTTATAACGCCTTATTTTCATGAAGCTTACTCTATAAGATTTAATGAATATTTTCAAACAAAAATCTTTTTCTTTTAAAATTTCATTGCATTTTGTAAAAAGAAAAGTACTTTGAAAAAAAGAAAGGATATTTTCCTCAAGAATTCATTTCAAGTGTTTTATCAAAACCATTTTCCATATAAGATGAAATCATTTCATATGTGTATGTTTCAAGTATAATGTCTCTATTATTTACATGGTTTCACTTTTCTTATGATTAAATGATATTCAATTGTTTTATATGGATTATGTTATGATGGGATGATGTTTATGAAACCCATTTTATTATTTGGGTTATGATGAATGATTTATGTTTATTTTGTGGCACAAGTAAGAATGATTTAATTTTGAGATGGGTGGGACCTATATCTCCCTCCAATTAATTGGGTAAAGATTTATATCTCATGAGATAGACAAGGATAGAATGGAAATTTAATACTGTTCAGTGATACAGGACTGGAACGAGGAGTGAAATCAGTTCAGTAAGGGACTTTGTCCACTAAGATGGTCTTGGCAGCAATGCCTTGGCTACTATGGAAATCATATCATGTGATTAATGTTTTTCCACAATTATAAGTTTTTTCTCTATGCTATTTTATCATGATTGATGTTACTTTATGATATATTCCTTACATACTTCCAAGATTTATGTCTTTGCCCAAGATTTTGATGTCTATATTTTATGTTCAAGCTTTTTCATTCAAATGTTTATGGATTGTTTTATGTTCTCTATGTTTACCCTTACTGAGCATTTGCGCTCACCCTTTTTATGTTTTATTTTACCCAGGATATAAAGAAAGATTTTATGTAAGAAAAATGGGGGTAGATCTTTATGGGAGATGTTGAAGATCTTTCACCATGATTAGAAGATTATTTTTCCAAGTCTCCAAAGACACTAAACTATTACAGTCCTTGTGTGTTTGTTTTTGTTATGTATTAATTATTCTGTAAAAGTATTGTAATTTCCATGTACTTCAAGATATGGTCTCTATAGTTGGTATCAGAGGTTCGGTTTAGTTAAACTTTGGAAACTAGGATGCAAGATATTTAGTGAGATCCCTAGAGTTACTTCTAAGGTATGTCTAGGTATGTCCCTAAGGTTAAGTATAAGTATAGGTTAGAGTCCTAGATTATATTGACGATCATGAATAACCTATGGTGAACTTAATGTGTCATGGATTAAAGAATTTTTGATAAGTTAGACATCCCATAAGTGACGTTTTATGATTATGTGGTTACTCGTTATTTTAACTGTTTCTTACACTATGGTTTCTGGTCTTAGTCAATGGAGGGAACGAGAAGGAATTCAGTTAACATTAATTCCAATGGATAAATTGGTGACTATGATCAACAAAAAAATTTAATGCCTGGAGAGAAAGATATTTTGATTCTGCCAAATCAGTCATCTCGATATATGATTAACAAGGTGAACTTTAGATGTATTATTAAGTCATCAAATAATAGGAAGGTGGAATTTTATGAATGTTCTCATGGTGAGGATCATAGAGAAATGAAGATTGAGATTTCTAAAGAAGGGAAGAAGAACCTTGAGGATTACCTCAAATAGAGGGGAATATGTTATCTATGTGGAGAAAAGGGTCATAGAGTGACAAATTGTTATGGAGACCAATGTCTTATCTATGGCAAACATGGGCATTACCCAACTCAATGCTCTGACCTAAGAGGTTACTTCTAAATCAAGGAAGGACTTATTTCATGGAAATCATTGAAGAGGATGGATTAAAGTGTTTATGTATTGGTATTCAAGAATAATGTTGTTGAGGTACTTTTATGGTATATTGGAATATCTATGTATTGGTCCATTGTGATTTTCAATAAGAATATGGTATCAGTAACCATGAAAAGTGATTTAAATATTTTGGAAAGAAGATGATATGCTCATAATGAATGGATAAGGAGAAAATAATATGTATGATAGTATTCATGAGCTCATCATGGTTTGAGTATATAGAATTTTTGGGATTTTGGTATGTGGAAAGTGTTAACTTTTAACTGCATTCATGTTTTCACTAAGGTTCAATGGGTATTTATTTTTCAAGAGAATACATGATTAAGGCATTCAAATGTTTGGAATATTACCAACAAGACATATCTTATGATATATGGGTATAAATGACAGTATTTACATGCTTGGTAGATGACCTCTCTATCAATATTTTTCCTTATACTGTGAGTTTGGGTAAGCCTAAAGATTGGAATAGATTAAGTTAAACATCATATAGTATTGTTTAAGGCTAGAACTTTTTGATATTATTTTTGAAATGTTATAATATTATAGTTTTAGAAAAAGGACAACTCATAGGATGGGAAACAACCCATCGCATCGGACAAGGCTGTGGGAATCGAACCCACAACTGAAGTGTGGTAGCCCTTCATCGCCTACCACTATCCTACAGGAAGTACCTGGTTAGTATAAACTAGTTTAATTTTATTAAGCGGTATGATAGATGAAGTATAAGTCCATTTTTGGAACCATATACGATTAATATCATGATAGATGGAATTCTATATGTAACTTTTTCTAACCTTATGTTTGAGACAGATGGAATGAACTATCATTCTGTCACAAGATCTACTAACACTTCACAGAAGACAAATTCAACTTCATTTCTTTAAGAGATGAAGTGGAAATTGTTCAAGGCACGCGCAACAGTACGATTGTACCAAAATAAAGTATTTCTTTAAATTCCACAATTATTCAACTTTAGGAAAATGATATTGAAAACAAAAAGTGTTGTCCTAGTGTCCTTATATCCGTTGAATTAGATGGTACCTTAGATCATCACAAATTTATGGCTTTGTGATTATTGGCTATTTCATAGCCATGTTCTCTACCACTCTCCATCAGAACTTGATGGTTAGATTTCTCTTCCATATCCATATTTTCACCTATATTATTATATGTGGAAACCCAATGATGAGTTACTTTGGGTATCCGTTATGTTTCTGACGTTCCTTTTTAAAATGGCGTTTTAGTATTCCTTTTTATGATAAGGGTTTCTATGAAAGAAACTTTCAAGTAGAAAACCATTTATAACCCCAACGAATTTCGAGGGAGAAATTCATTTTAAGGGGGGTAGAATGTAACACCTCTAGATTTTATGAGAGTTATTTTCTTTGATTTATTTTGTTGTATGCTACACCAACACCGTATTAGCTTTCAGTATTGGCAATACTATTCTTGGCTCGTGTTACACACAATTTCAAGTTCGTTTTGTGGAAATTATTCTACGCAACATTAAGAATATATTTTGTTTAATGTATAAATGAAATAAGTTTTGATTATGTTATATACAACACCAAACAAAGCTTTCACTACACGCATACCTGACTTGTCTTGCATTACACGCAATCAAGACCTTCTTCGATAGCGTATGTATAATTTCCATTTTACACATTTTTTACTTTTACTACATGGTATTTAAGGAATCTTTATTTTTTTACCATACGAGGTACTTTTTGACTTTTTCGGAAAAAGTATGCGAATAATGTTTTTTTAACTTATATGGCATGAATGAATTTTTATGGTTTTATAACACCTTATTTTCATGAATATTACTCTAAAAGATTTAATGAATATTTTCAAAAGTATCTTTTTTCTCTTAAAATTTCATTTAATTTTTTGAAAAGAAAATGATTTTGAAAAAAAGAAAGTATATTTTCCTCAAGAAATCATTTCAAGTGTTTTGTCACAACCATTTTCCATCTAAGATGGAATTATTTCATATGTGTATGTTTCAAGTATAATGTATCTATGATTAACATGGTTTCACTTTTCTTATGATGAAATTATATTCAATTGTTTTATATGGATCATGTTATGATGGGATGACGTTTATGAAACCCATTTTATTCTTTTGGTTTTGATGAATGATTTATGTTTATTTTGTGGAACAAGTGAGAATGATTTCATTATGAGATGGGTAGGACCTATATCTACCTCTAATTCATTGGGTAAAATTTTTTATCTCGTGAGATAGACATGGCTGGAATGAAAAGTTAATCTGGTTCAGTGATACAGGACAGGAACGAGGAGTTAACTCGGTTCAGTAAGGGACTTTGTCCACTAAGATAGTCTTGGAAGCAATGCCTTGGCTACTATGGAAATCATATAATGTGATTAATGTTTTTCCACAATTAAAAGTTTTATCTCTATGCTATTTTATCATGATTGATGTTCCTTTATGATATATTAATTACATACTTCCAAGACTTATGTCTTCACTCAAGATTTTGATTTTTAGATTTTATGTTCAAGTTTTTGCATTCAAATGTTTATGGAATGTTTTATGTTCTCTATGTTTACCCTTACTGAGCATTTGAGATAACCTTTTTTATGTTTTCTTTTCCCTAGGATATAAATAAAGGTTTTATGTAAGAAAACAAAAGGGGAAGATCTTTATGGGAGATGTTTAAGATCTTTCACCATGATTAGAAGATTATTTTTTCGAGTTTCCAAAGACACTAAACTATTACGGTCCTTGTGTGTTTGTTTTTGTTATGTATTAAGTATTCCGAAAAAGTAATGTAATGTCCATATACATCAATATTTGGTCTCTAAATTTATGATACATTATATTTTTATGTTTTATTTTATGATAATTCTATATTTACTTAGTTTTATTTTCAAAAACTCAAAAGTGAAATTTTTACTTTTTTAAAAATTTTGGTAAAATTGTTCAAAATGAAAAAGGTATTAAAATAATTTAATTATAAATTGATCACGGTGTAGAATTTGAGAATCAAAAATATAATTCTTTTTTCTCAAATATAGTTATTAAACACACCTTATCTACACCAAGAACATCTCAAAAACGGAATTTTTGAAAGGAGAAATCTAACTATTCAAGAAATGACATGGATTTTGCTAAATGAATACAGTCTTCCTACCGATTTTTGGAAAAAAGCTGTAAGCACATCCTTCTATATCATGAATAGAGTTTTAATTAGGAATATTTTCAGAAAAACACCTTATGAAATTTGAAATAGTTGAAAACCAAAAGTAAATTATTTTATTGTTTTTTCGATGAAAGGTTTATATCTTGAATACTAAAGATAACCTTGTTAGGTTTGATCCAAAAGACGATGAAGGAATATTTTTGTGATATTCTGCTACCTCTAAATTTTACAGAGTGTTCAATAAAAAGTCAAATATTTTTTAAGAACCGTTTCATGTTAATCTTGATAAAACTAACCATTTCATTTAAGAAAATTATCAAACTGATGAATTCATAGACTCTTTTGATAACATAAGACTTAAAAACCTTAAGAATGATTTTGATAAAGTTCATTCCAGTACAAAAGAACATGATACTAAAAAATCTAAAAGTTTCTTGCCTTGAAAGTCTAGAACCATAAAGATCCAGTCTTTATAAACTGTAATAGAATATCTAGACACTGGAACCAGAACTAGAAGAAATGTAGAAAATATAGCTTAATTTTCTACCATTTTATCCTAGTTAGAAACTATAGCTATTCAAGAATACTTAGATGATGAAATTTATATGCTAGATAAGTAGTAAAAACAAAATCAATTTATAAGGAATGAAGTTTTGGAACTAGTAGAAAGACCAACCAATTATCCCATTATAGGAACCAAGTGGGTATTTATAAATAAACATGATGATCAAGTGATAATAACCTGAAATAAATTTAAATTAGTATCTAAAAGATATCATAAATAAGAAGGTATAGATTAAGATGATACATTTTCCCCTATAGAAATATTAAAATCCATTAGAATCCTTTTAGCCTATACATCTCGTATGAATTTTAAATTATATCTGATGGATGTTAATATTTTTTAAAAAAAATGGTTATTTAATGGAGGAGGTTTATGTTAACCAACCCCTTAGTTTTGAAAATCCTCAAAAACCAAATTTTGTTTTTAAACATACTAAAATTCTCTATGGCCTTAAACAAGCACAAATAGGTTGTTATTAAAGATTAAGTTCTTTTCTTTTGAAAAATGGATTTACTAATGGATAGGAAGATAAAACACTTTTAAAGAAAACTTTTTGTTCTAATATTTTATTAATCTGAATTTATGTTTATTATGTTATTTTTCTATCAACTGAAAAAAATATTTTTCATGATTTTTCAAATCTAATGAAAAATGAATTTCAAATGAGTATTATGGGAGAAATGAATATTTTTTAGGATTAAAAATTTATCAAAAAGATTATATAAATGTGTTAAATCAATGTATGTGTATTTTTTATTTATTGATGAATTTTGTTCTTGAGAATAGGAAGAGATATAAAACTCCAATTTGTACCAATATAAAAATTGATTTGGATGAAGCTGGAAAACAGGTTCACAACAAGTTATATAGAGGTTTTATTGGTAATTTGTTATATCTTACTGCTAGCAAACCATAAATTATGATTTTTTATATATTTTTCCTACATATAAATCAAATAAAAAATAATATCAACTTACTTATATTAATATAATTTTTAGATATTTAAAAGGAATTATTTTTCAATCTCTTCATTATCAAAAAACTTTTGATTTTAATTTAATTTCATATTCAAATACTGAATTTGGAAGTTGTAGATTATATAGAAAAATTAATTTAGTAACGTTTCAATTTTTAAAAAACCATTAGTTTCACGGTCTATTAATAAATAACATTTAGTTTCCCTATCAACGATTGAGGCAGAATATGTATCTGCTGGCAGTTTTTGTGAAAATTAATTGTGGATAAAACAAATTCTACGGGACTTTAGACTAAACTTTAATAGTATTCATTTTTTATGAGATAATACCTGAGATATTAATATTTCTAAAAATAGTATAAGTCATCTAGGATTAAGAAGTTTGATATAAGGCATAATTTATTTAAGAGATCATGTTCTAAAAAAGGATATATCTTTAGAATTTATTAATACCTAATATCAATTAGATGATATTTTTACTAAACCACTTCCTAGTGTTAGTTTTGATTTTATTAAGGGGTAGTTAGGAATATTCGAGTATAAGTAATTTATTATCAATTTATTTTTAGTTTCTCTTCTTTTATTTTAGTAATTTTTATTTAATAGTTTTTATTCGATTTCATTTTTTTTTTAAAATTATTTCAATTTGATTTTATTTTTTTTGTGTTTTTAAAATTAAAAACATAATGAGTATATCCTCGATCAGCATAAGAAACCTATTTCCCTTCTCCCACTCTCATACTCCTCTCTAGTATGACTTAAAGAGTACATCTCTCTTTCTATTTTCATCTACCAAAAACCCTAAACTGTCAAACCCTTCAGTCTAGAAAACTTTAGAGATAGAAACCTCACAAATATCCACAGATGCTAAGTTGGATAACAATGTATATGATTCAGAAAAATATTACAAGTTATTTTAGGAAAAGTTAATAGAATATGACTATATATATTCTACAAACCTGTCACATAAATAACCAATGCATTTTCGTGGCCTAGTTTATGATTTTGGTGAAGATAAAATGCTGATGGTTTACAACATAGAAGTTAAAGAATTTTGTAAAAAATATTACGTCAGTATTGGTTTTGAATAAGACACAATTTTCTCTTCCATTGATAATAGGTAATTTTAGTTATCCTCTGTGGAAATAGAAGAGATGCTCTGTTGTCCCCATTAGGGGAGTTATAATCTGATTTAAGACATATCGGTAATGGAATACATTTGTTTCACGACATTATGTTTTCTTTATTTTGAACAAGAATTGTCAAGAAAGTGTTTAAGAAATAACTTTCTCCCGAATACCACATGATGATGACGTTTATCCAATCATGGATCTTTTCTAGGAATACTGATCTTTAGAAGGTCCTTTACCCATACATATATATCATTTTTCTCTTTCTGAACAATATAAAGATTAATTTTTTCTCGATTTATGATAAGATATCTAAACCATTGCTTCCATGAGGATGGAAAAATGGGATATTATCCCTATAGTAGGATTATATATATATTTTTTAAAAGAAAAATAAATACTATGAATATGTTTTTTTGGAAAAACTATCACCACCACAATACCTTAAATGATGGAATAGTTAAGAATCTTGATTTTGTTTGGAGAAAATCATGAAACAATTTGTTTCCATTTGATATGGAGCAACAAAAAATGTTGCTAAAAGCTACTCAAGGGGGGAGGAAAGGTTTAACCCTATATTTGGATTAGTATATTAGAGACCTGATGGTGAAGAAACTTCAAGGATAGAGGAATCTATTATTCAGAAAAGAAAAATAGTTTCAATCAATGTTCCAGAAGTTGTTGTTGAAGTTGGTGTTGGAGGTGTCGATGTACCTCCACTTGGTGAGAAACGATAAACTAGAAGTGTGTATTAAGTGGTTGAGGATGTTTATAAGGAGGCTCAAATTCAATAAAATTATAGGGAAGATATTCCTGACCCTCACAATCAAATTGATACAGATCCTAGTTTTTTGGGATGATCTAATTTGGGAAGAAGACCAGAAGGATCTCGTGAGAAAATCCAGGCTTTAATTGAATTTGGTCAAGTAAGAGCTAATTCTCTTGAATCTTAAAATTTTGTGTCAAATGGACAAGTTATAAAAATAAACTTTTTGAATTCTTAGAATTAATTTTTAATAGAATAGTTGGAAGTTGAGAATAAAAATTTCAAGGAATAGAAGGCTGTTTCAGTATAGAGATCATAGTTTGAAGCTCCTAATCTTCATTTAATAGAATTAAAATAAAATATCATTTTAGTTGGAGATATTAAGGATATTATAGTCAATATGATAAGATAATATTGTATATTAATAGATGAGTTTTTCAATAATAGAGATTTTGATGAATTTAAGTTGACGATTGGGAGATAGATTTAGTCTTTTAGAGAAAGAAATCAAGCATCTACTTCTTCTTAATAGACACCACCAAAATTTCTTAGGAATATTAAAGCAATTACCTTTTTAATAGAGGATTTAAATTATAGGATACACACTCTTCAGTGTGATATAATTCATTTAAATGCTATTTTAGGAAAACAAATATATATAGTGACTCAACTAACATTGAATGAATCATGTTTGGGACCAGTGATTAATCAAGTTAAAGACAAGTTGACCTCTTTCATTCAGTAAAAAGAAGCTATAAATGCCTTTGTAAAGGATAATTTGGTTAAAATTTTGAAGGTTGGAAATTATTTGAGAAATATACTTCAAAACTAAAAAGAAGTTTTCAATAATTATTTCCAGAGCCTATTGCGGAAGCTGATTGATCTTAGTTTTGTTGTTCATTCCCTTAAACATCTATAAAAACCATTTTTTTCCTACTTAAACTAAACTCTAACCATTCATTTTGAATTCCCTTGATTATTGTGGATTTTAATATAATTTTTTTTTCTTAAAAACATTTGAATGTCTGTTAAAATTCAATTTATTCCTAATAAGATTTATTTATTTTTATTTTTGTTTAATTTAAATATATCATTGCCAATCATAGATTTTTTTCTTATTCTTGAATTTATAATAATTCATTTATAATTTTGTGCAATATTAACTATTGTTTATTTTATTTATTCTTTCAAACCATTTTTGGGGGGAAGATTTATGTTTTTGGAATGAAAACTATCTCTGGGGATATTTTGAAAATATTTATAAACACAACATTTTCTTTTGAAAATTTTTCATTATCGAAATAATTTTGTAAAATTAAAATTTCAAAAAAAAATCTATATCTACTTTTTTGTTTTTAAAATCCTATATTTTCTTTAATTTTTTATAAGTATTATGTTATGGTTTTTATGATCATAAAAGAGGGGGAAATTATTGGGGATGTATTGTCCCAAAAAAAATCTATAAATTATGATTATTTTGATGTTCACAAATTCCACTATTTGGTTTCTAATAATTTTATGTTAAGGGAGTTTTATAGGAATTTATATTCAATTTAAAAGAATTTAGCATTACAAGAAGTATTCTAAAAACATTATTTTCATCCCAAAGTTTCATTGAAAAGGTAAATGTTTTCTTATGGTATAAGACCTATATTACACTAAACATTTTACATCCATATCATCTTCCTTAAGTTCAGAAAACTGACACGTATATGGATCACCAACCCTACGTTGGAGACTGGATTTATTGTTTGCAACCCCACATTTGGAAAAGTTGAACATATGGTTAATAAATGATACATTCATGATTTTATTCTTACAAGGGTAAAAACATTTGTAATCATCCCTACGCTAGGGGAAGGAACCCTATGCTACACAAAAGAACCCTAGGCTACACAAAGGAACCCTACGCTACATAGCTCAACCCTACATTGTGTACTCAACAATGAGGTTCTTCAAACATAGTTTTCAATATGAGATTACTACAATGGTCAGGTAATAAATAAATACTAATTCAAGGATCATTTTGATCATTTCAAAGAACAGTGTTCATGAGATAAAATATCTCTTATTTCTAAGGGAAGTTACAACTCTCTTAGTTAATTGAAATTTTAAATTCCATGATCGATCATACTATTCTTTTAGATCTGGAATACCGAAGAAAGTATTTTTGTTCTATATATATTTTAGAATATATCTACATATAAGTTTGTGATAATTGATTCAAATATATGGATATTTTAGGTAAAATATTTTTACAGTGCTACAGTAAATGAAAAAACCTATTAAAGGACTACATTTTGGATATATACAAGTTCAATTTTGTTCTACTGTTAGTTTGTGACTACTCTGTTTTTTTATTCTTCTAAATTGAAGATCTATATGCAACCTGGATCACTTCAAACTCATCATCTCTGTAATAATATTATTTCTAAAGAATAAAATCTATTTACTATCAATTGCGTGATGATAAAATTTTGAATTTAAACCTATTTTAAAAAATAAATATGTTTTGATTTATTGGAGTTTCAACAACTCATAGTAAGTTGTGGGGGAGCATCAACTTCTCAATCTAAGATGTGGATAATCATTTATCTATTATAGAACCAGATGAATTTTCATTGAGTCTGGTAAAGTTGTTAAATTCTTACATTCAGTTGTGGATTCTTGGTCTTGTGATAAGAGAACCATACTAGTAGAATCTACCAAGCTCGTAGAGAGAGTGATTAGTAGAGTGTATTAGGGAATCATTGTGCCCTAAAACACTATAAAAATTAGTATTCTTTATTTTTTTTATTCTTTGGATATTTTCATACAAAATAAAAGCACAGAGTATCTACATAAATTTCATAGGGTGTCAAAAGCCAAAATTGTGGAAGAATTTGAAAAGACACAATTCACCCCCCTCTTGTGTGTTACATTGTATTTTCTGACATAACAAGGATAACTTCCCATGGTGGAGATATTTAAGTTTCATTAAAAAGAAAAAACCTATATGGAGGCATCCAATTATATAGTGGATACTCAAAGAGATTAATTCCCATAATGATAATGAGACAATCGTGAGCGGATTGAACAACCTTGTGTTGGTTAGCTTCCACACTATTGACGATGACATCTTAACGAGTCATGGCCTCCTCATCTTCCCTCTTCGAATAAATTTTTATTAATGAATGGAATATTCATTTAAACTAATAAAAGGAGGTTTAAATAAAAAATAATATCAAATTACATATAAGAAGTCACGCAATTGTGTGACTACCAAAGGTTCATGTGATCACTTGATCCATACATCATTATTTGATTGCATGACCATAAAGAAATCACACGATCACATAAACATATAAAGAAATAAAAACCCCATAAATTTTCTAAGGAAATTTACATTTTTGTCACATTAAATTAGTTACGTGAATTTTCTATGAGAAGTTGGTTACATAATTAATTCAATTGATGATGGTTACATGATAGAGTCACGTGATTTGAGAACAAGATTATTCAAGGTGATCATGTAAAGTAAGAACTATTCAAATAGAAACAAATTGATTTAAATATTGACATGATTGTGTAGGAAATCCCTTGACCAACTATTTATAAGGTTAATTCTCATAATAAAAAATATGCTCAGAAGAAAAAAGAACATATGAAAATCCAAAGGGAATTAATAAGGAACAAACTTCTTCATAACCGAGGCATCCCTTTTTCTTATGAACTTCGCTTCTAAGGGTGGGGTGGCTATTTTGAAAACATTACAAAAAAAATTGATATGAGAAAAAATTAAATGTACCAAAAGTATAAGTACCATTTTGGTATAAAGGGAACATAAAAGGAAAACCACTCATCATTCCAAGATTTCATGATATCTTGATGGTCATTCAATTGGGTTATGTGATCACATAACCTTTATAACATCATTAAATGCCCCAGAGTCATCTGATTTCTTGACCCCAAGGCCTTCAGGAGATAGAATTTGGAGGATTTTGTCCATGATGGATAGTTTTATAGTCTCTCTTGGTCACATGACACTCCAAGGTTATGTGACCACATAACCCTGATCAATTAATGAAATATACACCATGACAAGGATGCCCAGGATAGAACCCTCTTTCAATCACTCCTGAACATGTAAATACCCCAAGTTATGTGGTTTAATGGACCTAAATGACTCATGTGCTCTGCTCAGGGATGAGGGTACTGATGACAGAACCCTTTTGTGTTCATTTCCAATAATGTGAGAAACCTGAAGTGAAGGATCAGTCATCTGATACTCATGTGAGTTCCTTACACCCCCTCATACTCATGTACATGGATATCTTACCTTATGAAATAATTCAGATATAATAATCCATTTCCTATAAAAAACCCCCTGGTAATAAAATAAGACATAATTGATAGATGTAGGCATGTAAATGATAAAATGATGTCTAAGAAGAGTTAAGCGACATTGAAGTCCACCTTTTGGAAATTTGGTGAGTGGATTTGATGGATGTGAACTTCAAAATGGGTTAACACCTAAAAATTGAATAAATATTTATAAAATAATTATCCATGTGACTACCTGCATAATTTTTGATCTCATGATAACCCCTTAGTCACATGATCATTTGGTAACATCTTTCTCACATGACCGTGTCTCGTTATTGGATCACCTAATACTGATTACATGATCACATGACCGTCATGAATTTGTGTGATCACATAACCTCGCCTCCCTTTAATGAATACATTATCCCATTATGTTCTTGTGATTTCTCAATTCTCATCCAAATAAGATTATTTCACCTTCAAAAAAAGATCCATTTGAAACTCTTGAGTGAGTATTATTTTCTTTCCCCTCCACGAGTCTGTATCCCCCATGGTCATATACATCGGTGTAAGTCCCTAAGTATTCGAGATCATAATGTCATTTTCTTCATGATTTTGTGAAACTTTTTCACATCTATCATTAATAAAGGAATGACTCTATTATGGCTCTTATTTTAGGTTTAATCCCGAACTATATATTTATTTCATTTAAAGGACCATATTCCTAATAAAACAAATGAATTATGTGGACTATAATTCCGATTATAAATAAGATATGTAAGAATCCTAAGGTTCAATACCCATATCTAACATGTATATTCCGTTACATATATTACCAAATTCTATTTTACCATGTAGATATACTCCCTATAGAAACCATGATACCCTCATAATGTTACCATCAAATGTCCCCATATTTATTTCATGTTGCAATAATCCACATGAAGGAACATTTCACCTGTCTCGAAAGTCAAATTCTCTATGGGGTCTATATAAATATCCTCTATTAAATCACAAATCCATAAATACATCTAATCAATTAGCTATGATTTCTTGTTTCCCAAACTGATTGTTTCTTATGTGGGTATAAAAGTTGTTGTTAGTCTTGTAAAGTCTTGATTCTAGTGGTAGAAATTTCTTATTTTATATATTACATTTGTACACATTACTTTTCGAAAATAAAAAAATTCCCACACACATATCTAAAATATGTGGACTCCAATTAGTGTATTTACATCATAAATATGATGCCCCTATAGGCCAGCATAGGGTAAAATGTTAAGAGAGGGGTGAATTTCCCTTTAGAAACAAATAATATAAATAAATAAAAGAAATAATGAAAACTTATTTTTAAAAGACTAAGGATAATTAAAACCTATTAAATACATTAAATAAATCAATTGAAATAAATAAATAAAAGTTGAAAGTAAAATATAGTAACTATAATATTTATATAAGCATAAGAATAAAATAAATAATGATTCATAGATTAATAAATTGAGAACATTGATGGATTAAATGATTAATTGATAAATTGAATAAAAGAGAACAATAAATAAAAATTTGAAAATTAAAAAAGTCACATAATTTGATAACAAATTTCAAAAAAATCCTAATAAATCACCCATGTATCTACCACCTCTATAACTTGAGAATTTAATGCATGTCCCTTAGATTTACTAGTAGCTAAGATACCAAATATCCATTTATTTTTAGGTTATAATATTAAACTAGAATACAATCAACCAAATATTTGTAATGGTTTCATCAACAAACCTCACAAGTGGTAGTCCATATCCTTTTAGTGGTTATAGAAATAAAACCTAAGTCCACCACTTTAATGGTGTGAGAACCAATAATCGAAGGAGGAAGAAGAGTGTAATGTTAGAAGAAATCATGTATAATTACATTCTTGATTATAACAAAAGAATAAGAAGGACCACAAGGATATAATGAGAAATAAATTGTAGTGAGAATAATATTAAAATAATATCACAGATTTTGATGGATGAAAATATCAATTTATAGATTATGGGAAATTTTAAAATTATAGCATATTAGATTTATCAATTGGATGATAAGGCATGTTTCCAATCCCACTAAGGGGTCTATTTATATCATCGATGAGTCTAGTAGAAGAATTAAATTGAAATTTGTATTTCATGATTTGATCCAATACATTTTGACCAATATTTAATGATAATTCAATTTTTTTGGAACATATCCAATTGAGGTGAAAATGGATTACTACATCATAGAAGTGATCTTTATGGAATATGGATTTTTGTTATAGTGTGGAGTCTTGTAGGATCATCTTTGGAGTTTCTTCCAGTTTTGAGTTATATATAGTGTGACCCTTAAGTTGGGTCATAGATTAATATAACATAAAATAAATATAGTGGTGTCATTCGAATGTGATGTCACCTTACCCAATTTTGTAGGATCTGATGCTTGATTATGCAATGGATTCTATAATTTTCATAATGATTCTCTGAGAGGAAGTTGGACTGAACTATACTGTATTGTACTTCTTATCATTATGGTGTGGATCATGTTATATTTCATTTTGGGGCATGGTTCAGAGCATTACGTCATGGTTTCCGTATTTCCAGACTGGATATATGTAAAAAGGGTTAAAAATACATTTAGTGATTTTGATCATAAAAAATAGTGCTTTAACAATATCACCATTTTTTATGATCACAACCAATCATTTAAGATTAAAATAAAATATTAAGATAATATTTATAAAAAATGATTTTTCCCAAAAAGTAAAAAAATATCATTTCCCCTCCATAAAACCAGATGATTTCTATAAATCAGAGATTTCATACAATTTAACTTTACTATAGATATTTTTTCCCTAAAACTACTATATATTTCTCCTTCTTTTAAATTATAAAAAATTATTCATAATCCTTGTTATATAGAATAATATAAATAAAATATAAAACTATATTTATCATTATTAATGATATTTCAAGAGAGATGAAAACAAAGTATTGAGAATTTGAAAAACTGAATTTTTAGAAAGTGAATTGTTCAATAAAATATTAAGATGAAAAAAGAAAAACATTTTTTATTTAAAAATCTTGATCAAGAGATAAATGAAACTGTGAAAATGTAATTTAAAAAAATATGTAGCATTAAATAAAATTTTAAAATTTTATTTTTAAAAAGGGTGTCTCTTCTTAGATCAATTCATAATTAACAATATTTCATCCCCCTCAAATAATGCATTACAAAAATGAGGATCCATTATAAATATATAACTAAATTTTGGTTTTAAAAAGAAAATTCATTTCAATATTAAAGTTTATAAAATATTTTGTTAAAAACCATAGAAAATTCCCCATGAGGGTCAAACCGGGTGCACAATAAAAGGCCACTACTCATTCCTAGGGTGAAGATCAGATTAAAACTCTAACCAACCCTTTTAAAGGTAATAGCCTCTAGGTTAATTTGTTCAATAACAACATCCGATTATTTTTATCTATATAGGAATTTTTTTGGAGTATAACAATAACTTGACTTTACGAAAATTATGAAAAGGTTGAAAAAAATTAGAAATATTTTTTATTTTGAAATAAAATTTATAAATTGAAAAACAAATTAAATTTTTTGCAATATTTACAAGGATAATATATATCTATCATAATATAATAATACCTAACTCACCTTTATTAATGTAAAATATATAAAAAGGAATGTGTTTAGTGAAGATATAGGATTGTTAAATGCTGGTAAAAACAAATTCAAGAACGATATCACATTTTTAAAAGTGATCTCTTGGAAAATGGTGTTTCAGATCAATGTTCTTTGTGTGAGAGTGTGGGATAATATTTTTAGAGATACTGATCACACAAGTGTTGTCGGGTATAACAGTGTTGAGAATTGGATATGTTTCATGCTATATGAGTTGAACCAATTTCAAGAAAACAATGTTTAGACTCTCTTTGAATGAACTGATAATCATCCTATAATTAGAAACAATATATTTTTCAAAAATACATGAAGAATGAAGAATTATAACCAGTAAAAAGGATAAAATTGTTTATAAAGGATATAATAAAGAAGTTATTGTTTATGTTGATACATTTTAACTCATTTAATGATTATAATACATTGTAATATTATTATAATTTTTAACTCATTTTAATTTTAAATTTTTTTAAATAGATGTCAAAATTTATTTTCTAAATGGTTTTATATATGAATTAGTATTTATGTATCGACCACCTAGTTTTAAAAATCCTAAATTTAAAAATCTATTTTTCAAGTTAAATAAATCTCTTTGTGGTTTAAAACAATCCACCATATCATGGTATGAATGGTTATCCAAATAAAGTTTATAAAATGATTTTAGAATGGGAAGAATCAATTCCACTATTTATTAAAAAACATTTTCAAATGATTTATGAATTACTTAAATTTATATTGATTATATAATTTTTGGATAAACTAAATAAAATATTTGTAATGAGTTTTATAATTTAAAGAATAAATATTTTAAAATGAATTTTTTGGGAGAACTTCAATTTTTACCTAGTTTTCAAAATTTTGAAATTTTCTTAGGAACTTTTTGAAACCAAATTAAATACACTACTAAAATTTTTAAATTTTATTATCACCTATAATTATAAGTAAAATAAAACACCCATGATAACAACTTATAAACTAACATTATATGAATCTATAAATTTAGTTGGAAAAAATATTTATAGATATATGACTAGAAGTCTCTTTTACCTTACTACTACCCTACCAGATATCATGTTTAGTGTAAGCCTTTATGATAATTTTCAATTAAATCCAAATTAATCTCATTTAAAATATATCGATAGAATTTTTAGATATTTTAGAGGAACTAAAAATAATAATTTATTTCATACTAAGGAATTTGTTTTTTGAAATTAATTTTTGTAGAGGCTGATTTGGAGGATAAAAAATATATTGGAAAATTTCTAATGGAACTTCTCATCTACTAGAAAAATATGTCATCTCATGGAGAAATAATAATAAAAAATTGTTTCACTTTCTGTAGAAAAATATAAATACATATCCATAGGGAGTTTTTTTGTCCAAATTTTATGGATGAAAATCATCTCTTAGATCATGGACTTTAATCAAGGGATTGAGGTTCAATGTGAGAAATAAAATCTTAATGTTCAACATAAATTAAGACAAAAAAATATATGAGTTCTGAATTGTAATTTACTGATAACATTCTCAAGGGGATGTTATTTTTATTAAACTCATGTCTTGGGAAAAGTAGTAGAATGGGGTTCAATAACATATTCAATTTATTTAGAATATTATTTTCTAAGTAAGATAAAACTAGCTTGGTCAATGTGATCATCAATTTTAGGATGTGATTTAGGAATATTCTTATAAAATTTAATATGAATTTTTTCTTATAAGGTTTTGTTCTTCTTATTAAACACTCAATAGGATTTATTTGAGTTTGGGTACTGAATAAATATACCTTTATCTAATTTGGGGTCAAAATTTTGTAGATTTTCATTGGTATTAAGGATAATGCATTTACAAATTAAAATTTTAAAGAATATATCTTTAAGAATTCTTCTTTTATAAATTTTATAGGGATATTTTCTCAAAGATTGGTATTATAAGATTATGGTTAAGTATAATGAAATCAATATTGACAAAATCATCCCAAAAGTTTTTGGAGAATTTAAACTCATTCAAGAAAGTCCTATAAATATCTTTGAGGGTACTATTAAGTGTTTTTACAGCCCATTTTATTGAGGTTTTCTAGAAAGGAATAATGACTGAAGATAACCTTGGGAAGCATAAAACCCATCAATAAATTGTTATCAAATTCTCTTATATGGAAACTTCTAATAGAAAATAGTTTTTTTATTTTTTTATTTTAATATTTCATTGAAAATTTGACAGACTTTAAAAGAATCATTTTTACGATTTGAGAAGAATACCCATGTAAATCTAGTATAATCATTGATAATTACCAAGGTGTAAGATTTACCTCTAATACTGAAAACATAAGTTGGTCTAGAGAGATCAAGGTGAAATAATTCTATTTCATGAGACAATGAGAAAACATTTTTATATTTTAAGGAAGATTCATGTTTCATTCCAATTTTTAATGGTTTACAAACTAAGTTATCTTTGAAATAAAATTTTGGCAAATCTCATACAAGTCGGTTACAATTGATATTGACAAGGGAGTGAATGTTATAATAACCTAGGAATTGATTCCAAATCCATGATTCATTACCATTTTTAATTAGACACTTAAAACTTTGAGTTGATATATATTTTAACACTATAATATAAATATTTTTAAAATAAAATTTGGTAAATATAAAATTTCCTTTGGAATTAAAAACATGTTAAAAAATATTTTTTTTAAAAAATCAAACCATTATCATGTATTTGACTAATACTTAGTAAATTATGATTTAATACATTAAAAAATAATAAAACATTAATTAAATAATAGTTTTATAAACCAATTGTACATATACAAGTGATTTGACATTTTGATTCCTTTCTAAATGTCACATGCCCTCCATAAAACAATCTTCAAGATGATTCAATTTGGAAGGACTACCAAACTTTATCCTTCATAACTTGTTATCCATATATATAGTAGCTTCTCGGTTTTTTCCCACAAGACACTTATCCTAAAAAATATTAAGAGATTTTAATTTATCAAACATTTGTTTTTTCAATTTGTTTTAAAACTGAATAATAATTTTCTTTTTAATTTTCCTATAATTAAAAAACAATAAGATGTTAATTATTTTTAAGATACTTAAATTTTAAGATCAGTTCAAATTTTTTTTTAAGTTTACCTATATCATAAAAAACAATTTCATAACTTAAATAAGAGGTTTAATAAGAAAAATAGTAATAAATAGAACATAAGTAATTTAATTAGTTATGTGCCTTGATATTGGGAAAGAGGCACTTAGGATTTACATCGCTTGATTTATATGTTGAAAGTGTATCCTATATAGTAGTACAAGATGAAACTTTTAGAGAATTATTACTTTAATTGTTTTCATTAGATTCTTTTTCATGGGACAATTTTGCTTAATGTGACCTTTATTTTTCATCCAAATCAAGTAACTTCTATTTCTTGATTTTAATTTTTTGAGTAATTAAAAGATATTTTCCTTTTCATGTACTTATTCATCCTATTGTAGATATGAGAAATCTCAGCTTCACTTTATGATGTTTCGTTATTGTTTTCATTGAAATAAATCTTATTTTTAAATTCTATAACCATTTTTCCTCCTTTTTGGCTTGTATTTTCATTTTTATTTCATATTTCAGGAGATATTCAATGATCTCCTCAACCTCCATGTTCTTTATGTCTTTAACATCTTGGATCACGATGTCTTTAGGTTCCAAATTTCATTGTAAAATACAATTTTATTTCATTAATAAAGTCTCTATCGAAATAAAATCACCAAGTTATTTTTTACCATTACATATTTAAATGAATCGAGTAAAACTTTTAGTAATATACTAGTTATGATGAATAGAAAAACTCTCAAAGTCTTTTATGAACATATCTAATATAGTATATTTTAATTTCTTTGTTCTTTCATGAGTTACTTCTATGATTTTTCATTTATCATGATACATTATTCATATATAAAATAGATTAAATTCACTTTGATCTAAACCATAAAACAAGGAATTCATTTCTTTACCATCTAATTCAAAAATAAAAAATTAATATGTACTCAATTTATGTTCTTTTTTAGCAGTTACAGAATATCCATCTATAAATATATTCCATTTATTATAACCAATAGATATAATAAATTTATAAACAATTGTTTCCAAAAAAAATAATTTGAACCATCGAAGAAGGGATCACGTCCCATAGAGTATTCTTCGAGAGCACCGTGGGTGTTTAAAAAATCCATTTAGAAATATAATTCTTCTTGAAAATGGATATATATTTTGAAAACAAAATAAGTTCTGAAATATTTTGAAATAAATTCATATATCCTTTGACACCAAATGTTCACATAGAAGTAGTTTTAAAAAGGAGGGGAATTTACTTTTAAAAAATAAAAAAAATAAATGAAACAGAAAAATTTATATTAAAATGATTTTAATACGATAAAGCGATAAAGAGATAAATTCGATCCATATTTATAATAATATAATATTTAGTTAAAGGATTAATTATAGTGAAAATTGGGAGTGTTGAATTTATTAACTTTTTTTGTATTGAGATAAGATGATGAAATTGATAAAATAAAAGATAAAATAATCATAACTTGATAAAGATTTTGGTAATATCACTTGAGGTGCCTATGTGTCTCTGCCCCTCGACTTGAAGGATATGTATATCCATACATTAATTTTAATATAGATCCAGAAAAGACCAAATGTATATAAAGTAATAAAAATATTTATAGAAAACCACATTCATAAGAATGAATTTAAAATTAATTTAGTAATTCTCAATCATCACATGGACTATTTTGGAAAGGAACTAAAAGGAAACAACAACCATAATAGTGTGTGAATTTGATGGCACTTCAAGAATAGACAAGAAGGCCCCAAGAACCAAGATTCACCCCCTACAATCAAATGAAACATAACCCAACATCACCCCCATCATATAGGGTTTTTTCAAGAGAGAACCCAACCAATAATAAAGTAAGGGACAAGAGATGGAGAGGAGAAGATGAGGAAAACTATAAAAAATATGAGGAAAATCACTAATATCAAAGGAGAATATTTAATCAAATGAAAAAGATCCAGTGTAGAAGATCTTTAAAGCCCCTTTGTTTGTTAAACATGGATGGTGGAAGAGATAGTTTCAAAACGAGGTATTCAATTTTGGAGGGGAAAATTGGAATATCAAGTTTTATAGATTCTGAGAAATTCACATGGTTATGCCACTTGGTTTACCAAACTATACACCAATCATATAAACCCTACTAGAATGATAATGGAACACCGAAATACTTTTCCACACAGTTTGGAAACCATGCACCAACCATGAAAAACTCATTTCTATAAATTATAGAACCCCTCACATACTTGTTGCATGGATCCCTCTAACTATTCAAAAGATGTACACCAGACCCCCAACACCCCAAGACAAATGTCTGGTTACTCCTTCTCCATGCATAAATTGGGGAAAAAAGAATTCAAAACACCCATTTGATCAGTATGTTACACATTTTCCCTCCAAACCATGCATACTAACCATGTACAGAGCCAAAAACCATCCATTAACTCCAAAACTTAAAAAATTCACTCAAGACTCAACCCAAAAACCAAAAATGTGATAAAAATACATGAAATAAATAAAATATTAAATAAAACAAGGCTTATGCCCCAACCTTTTTTATAAAAAAACAAGAATTCAAAACATCATTTTGATCAGGATGTTACACATTTCCCCCCAAACCATGCATACTAACCATGTACAGAGCCAAAACCATCTAAAAACACCAAAATATAAAAACCTCACCCAAGAATATACCCACAAACAGAAAATGTGATAAAAATACATGAAATAAATAAAATATTAAATAAAACCAAGGTTTGGGTGAAAATGCTCCCCATTATAAAAACTTTCTTCCTGTAGGAAGTTACCAAGACCAAAATAAGAAAAAATAGAACTCTTGAATATAAATGAGAGAAATTTTGGAAAGAAATATCCAAAATGAGCTCAAAACCAAATGTGACCACCAACATTGGTGGGACCTTTTGGATCCATGAGTCACACTATACTGTCTCAAAATAAAATAATAAATATACCCTTAGTGGTTATCCTTGTAATTTAAGGATCAACTACATGTCACAACACCAAATATGAGAATTATTAAACCAAAATGTCAAGTTAACCCAAAATTTATAATTTCCACAAGACACATCCATCTCTAAATAAGAACAAAATAATAAATCACCCAAAGAGAAACATAGATCTAGGAAAAAACATAATCAAAAAGAGGAAATTACAAGCAAATAATAAAAGGAATAAGGAAAATAGTAAAGGCATAAAAGGAATTACCTCAAAGTCTCGGAGCGGAAGGGATGAAAGGAATAAAAATTATTCCTTAAATATTTTCCTACTATTATGTTATATAATTATAGAATTTATAAAGATGACTTATCCAACCACACCGATGGTAGTTATTTGAATTGTTATAGAAAAATGACTTAGAATTCCAAAACCAACAACACTGGATGCACCTAATTGAGTGATCCTTTCTATGAGAAACTGGAATTGATTAAGAATGATATACCAGAATAGGTTTCTTTAGTTCACACTCCTCATCATATGGAGAAAACTTACAACATAAATAGAGATCAAGCTACCAACTACTATAGGTATCCCACTGGTAAATTACTGTAACAACCTGAAATTTTGAATAAATTTTGTTTCCTAACTTTGTGTATTATTTTATTTTATACTCAACAAAACTATTTCATTTAATAAAATTAGTATAATTAAAATAAAGTCATTGGAAACTAAATGTTGAGATTATTTTCTATAAATACAAGTGATCTTAATTAATTAATATAGAAAGAAGATTTGATGGCCTTATCCAGTAGTCTCGGGCTGATCGAAGCCCATCTAACGGAACTCGGGAAAGAGGTAGCACCTTTGGGATTTTCTCTAGACCAAACCCAGTCTGAACTTCATCGTGTGAAGCTGGAACGGAATCACCTTCACAAGAAGTTCAAGCTGATAGAAATCACTACTCGGGCAATGTTGGCCGAGCTGCCCTAAGATTCTATCACCCTATAACACCTTACTCTTAGGTCCTATTCTAGTGTTATAAGGGGTTATGTAACGTGACCATAACTGCCTTGTGTAGTCCTTTGATTTATGTAAAAATTGTGATTTCTTCTTATGATGAGGTTTTTGAATTTTAAAATGTTTGGATAAATAGAGTATGCATATTATTGATGAATTTTAGAAAAAGTATATTTTAAAAATATTTATGTAAACCTGAAATAAATAAAAAAATTAAATGATTTTCAAAAAATGGTCTTCTACAATTGTGTTCAGTATGAAATTTAGAGTCTAATAAGATCAAATTAATTTTTAATGAATAATAATTTATGAATAGTGATTTTACGCTTAGGATTAGTAATGTGCCCAAATGGATTAGTAATCTCACTTAAATAAAGTACTATTATAATTTAGGCACCCTGATATAGTAATGTGATTCAATAAAATAGGTAAATAACTGCTTCAGAAATTATTGGTTAAGTATTAGTTTTTTTCGAGTGAATAGGTTTTTTTAGAAAAAATTAAATTAAAAATATTTAGAAAATTATTTTCATAAAATGGAGTTGTTTTTTGAAATCAGAGCATCGATATTTCGTTAAGGTGAATTTTTGGGGTTTTTCTGAAATAGTTGAATTTTCAGTGAACAGTGTTTTTATTTAAAAATTAAATTAAAAATATTTAGAAAATTATTTTCCTAAAATGGATTTAATTTTTTGAAATCAGAGTATAGATATTTTGTTAAGGTGAAATTTTGGGATTTTTTTGAGAATGTTGAATTTTCGGTGAATAGTGAAAATCCAGTTTTTGAGTTTCAGGTGTTAAATGACATCATTAAGGATGTAATAGTTATGAAATAATTCTAGTCGACTTATGAATAGTAAGATAAGGTATGAGGTGTCCCAAGTGTCCAATGACGTGGGCAAATACCATGGGCAAGCCCATGGTTTTTCCAATACCACCAATGAGGTGTCACTTGGCCATTAATGCCTTGTCCACTCACTTCCCCTATAAATACCAAGACTTTCTCTCATCCTTTCCATTCCAAAATCCTCCTCAACGAAGTTTTTGTCTCCTTGCCTGAAAAGGAGTCCTCCTAAGGTTCCCTCAATCCTCCCAAGGTCCCAAACATCAATATTTCAAAGTTACTCTTCAAGGTAAGGGATCTAACCTCTCTCTTGCTTTTCAAGTACTCTTTTGTATGTCACTTCATTTAAGCCCCATGTTCTTATGTTTGGGTATGTTATTTTATATTCTTATTTATTCACTTTTCATTATCATATTATGATGGATCCCATCTTACTCTCATCATTTTGTTTTATGAATATATAAGTGGCACCGTTAGGCTGCCGAATATTTGTAAGGGATTATTTCACTCTTCCCATTTCCAAAGTTCTACTTTCATGTCAAGTCTTTCAAGTTTATTTTTTTCCATGTTGGGGTATGATCTCTATTTCCATCATATTTTCATATTTATGTTCATATTATGAGAGACCCTATTTAATCTCATCAATTCATTTTTTCAAAGTTTTAATTGATGTCGTTAGGCTGCCGAATTTTCATAAGAGAAATCTTATTTTTGTCTTCATTTCAAGTTTTTCATTTAATATGGTATGTCCTTGAAATTTCATTTATATGTTCTTATATCCTTTATATTATGTTACTCTACTATTTTATGGATCATTTATTAGTGGGTGACCCATGTCCCCTCTCTTTTCAATGTTTTCTAAAACCCTGCAACATAGCCGTTATGGTGCCGAATTTTCGTCTCAGAATGTCTCTCTCTTTATCTAAAATTATTTTATTTTGTTAATTGAACACTCAAAACTCTTTATTCTATAGGGTTATTCACATATATATCAAAATTTTCTATTTTAAATTCTGGTATTTACATACATGAGACCCTCTTTCCTTTTTCGTTGGTTTAAAGTGACATAAAGTCACATCTTTAAAGCAGTTTTTAAAATGTTATGACTATGAAATAAAACCCATTTCTTTTATGCTATATGGGTTATTTACAAAATTTTTTATGATGATATATGTGTCTCAAATGTTAATAAATAAAAATTTAAGGTTGCGCCCTGATAGTGCTCCAATTCATTGGGTATTGATGTAATCTCCATGGATTATAATTTTAACAATACATTGGTGAATAACCTTGGTAATTTTTTAATGACACCTTGGGGGTGGAACTTGGTGATACAGAAATGATTTTATAAGTTGCATGTTGTAGCCACATATTCAAGTTATGAAAAACATTATTTTTATTATGATATTCCTCATGATATCTTTATCATGCCTTAAAGTTAATTATCATGACTTTATTGATATATCTCAAGTTCACATGTAAAATGTTTCTCTTGTTTCCCTTACTGGGCCTTCTGCTCGCCCTTTCCTTTGATGTATGCTCCCAAATTATGAGATACTATAATGAACTTAGGATGAACAATGAAGGATCCTTAAAAGTGGTTTAGAATAATTTTTTATGTTGTTCTCATGTTTTATGTTCCTGATTTCCAAGACACTAGACTTTAAAGATCCTCTATTTGTAAAATGTAATGAAATGTTATGTAATACAAATGCAGGATACTATAGTTGGTATCAAAGGATAGTTTAGTTATTTATGGAAATTAGTATATGAAAACTTTAGGAAGAACCCTATAAAAAAAGTTTAAATATAGGAAATCTTCCTAGTATTTTGATGAGTATTGAGTAAGTGGTTTATCAGGAAAATACATCTGTGTCTGAATACAACTAGGTAGAGGTGGCTCTGGAAAAGATGTACATAAGGGTAAAACCTGAAAACACTGCTTTGAGCTAGACTCGAATGGGAACTAGTGCATGATAACGGGTAATGATGCACTCTTGGTTACGACCCTCCCAGGGGATATGTTTGGTTAATCGCAAGATTTTTATGAATCATTATAAACGAATTATAAAAAAATGTAATTTGTTTAAGCATGAATTTTTAAGATATAAAATCCTTTTTAGTTAAAAGATTCGTAAATTAAATAAGTTTCTCACAAAGGATTTATTCTTTTATAAAATGTCCCCATCGTCTGGGAATACGTTGACGTATTTTTTAAGGAGTTACCAGGACCTCCCCCAGAAAGATAGGTAGATTTCTCTATTGAACTCATACCTGGATCTCATCTGATATAAAAGACCCCCTAATGATGGAAAATTTATAGAAAGAGGAATTAAAGAAACAACTCTGAGATCTTTTGGAGAATGGGTTTATCCGACCAAGTGTGTCTCCTTGGAGAGAACCAGTTCCTTTTGTGAAGAAGAAGAATGAATCAGTGTAGATATTCATTAATCATAGATAACTGAATGGGATCACAGCGAAGAAACAATGCTCTCTTCCAAGAATTGATGACTTAACTTCATAGGACTCAATTCTTCTCTAAGATTGATCTTCGTTCTGGTTATCATTAATTGAGGGTGAAGAATGATAGTATTCCAAAAACTTATTTTCAACAAAGATATAAGCATTATGAGTTTGTTGTTATGCCCTTCGGACTGACTAATGCACTGGATATTTTTATGGATCAAGAATAAGTTAATTTTGGAAACTAATGTTTTATCAAATGGATATCCTTTTTATAGGAAAATCATTTGGTGATTAAATGATAAAGGTTATTTTGGACGATGTTTTCTCTTTTGGAGTACTATACGCCTAAGGGATATAAAATACTACAAGAATTAATTTGAGAAGGAATGGTTGAATTTTTTTATAGGAATTTATGTATTTATTGTGGACATATAGTGATTTGGGTTATTTCTGGAAAATGATGAACCTAGCATAAAGAATATGTGAATAGATTAATTACACTTTAGTAGGAGACATTCATAGTAGTCGATGTTATTTGGAGATAAATGTTAAGATTTTTTTAGGGAAGACTATGTGATTAAATCCTTCTGAGTTTTGGGTTCCAATCTTAGTTTGGATTATTCTAAAGAATTTAAAGGATGGTTGTGTATTGAATGGTCTTTCTGGAACTTTGGGTACTTTTGTTGAATTTTGGAGATTAATAGTCATATTTATTTTTATAAAGGATTATCCTTTTTGGGGATTATACGATCTCATACTAACCTTTTTAGTTTTAGTTGATGACTAAAGACATGGGAAAACTATAGTCATTCTTTTGTGGATTATGTGATTCTCTAGAAGACGATTCTTGTGCTTTTTAAGAGACCAAGACTTTTTGAATGCTCATTTTTTAGAGAAAATATTATTCTTGGTGGAAACTTATTAAGGGATGAGACTCTAATTGAAGGTAAATATATTTCATTAGGTTTTTATTCTATGTAGTAAATGAATTCCTCAAAATTATGAAAATGAATGAAAAACAAAAACATTGTTGGTTTACTTTTCCTACTGGGTAATCAAATACCATTTAACACATCTTAAGATTGTGATCTTCTTGTGGTTAATTTTCTCCTAATCATGTTTTCTATCACTCCCTATCAGAACTTGACCATTTGTATTCTCTTCCATATCCGTGTTTTCTGACATGGAATCCTAGTATGGGTTAACTCGAGTGACCTTTGTACTTCCCTTTTTTTCTTTTAAAGTAACAGTTTTACTGACTCTTTTTCGATGTGGGGATTTCAACAAAATTTACATGCCCAATTTTAAAATTGCGAGGATGCAATTTCTTAAGGGGTGGAAATTGTAACGACCCAAAATTTTGAAAATTTTTTGTTTCCTAACTTTTTGTGTTATTTTATTTTATACTCAACAAAACTATTTCATTTAATAAAATGAGTATATTTAAAATAAGATAGTTGGAAACTAAATGTTGTGATTATTTTCTATAAATACAAGTGATCTTAATTAATTAATATAGAAAGAAGATTCGATGGCCCCATCCAGTAGTCTCGGGCTGATCGAAGCCCATCTGACAGAACTCGGGAAGGAGGTAGAACCTTTGGGCTTTGCTCTAGACCAAACCCAAGCCGAACTTCATTGTGTGAAGCTGGAACGGAATCTCCTTCGTGAGAAGTTCAAACTGATAGAAATCACTACTCGTACAATGTTGGATGAGCCTCCCCAAGATTCTATCACCATACCACACCTTACACTTAGGTCCTATGCTGGTGTTATAAGGGGTTATGTAACAAGACCATAACTATATTGTGTAATCCATTGATTTAAGTAAAAATTGTGATTTATTCTTATGACGAAGTTTTTAAATTTTCAAATGTCTGGATAAATATAGTATGCATATTATTGATGAATTTTAGAAAAAGGATATTTTAAAAATATTTATGTAAACATTAAATAATTAAAAATGTTTAATGATTTTCAAAAAATGGTCTTCTACAGTTGTGTCCAGTATAAAATTTAGAGTCTAATAAGATCAAATAAATTTTTGATGAATAGTAATTTTTGAATAGTAATTTTACCCTTATGATTAGTAATGTGACCAAATGTATTAGTAATCTCACTTAAATAAAGTATTAATATAATTTAGGCACCCTGATTTCGTAATGTGATTCAATAAAATAGGTAAATAACTATTTCAAAAATTATTGGTTAAGTATTAGGTTTTTCGGGTAAATAGTTTTTTTTATTTAAAAAATTAAATTAAAAATATTTAGAAAATTATTTTCATAAAATGGAGTTCCTTTTTGAAATCATAGCATCGATATTTGGTGAAGGTGAATTTTTGAGGTATTTCTGAAACAGTTGAATTCTCAGTGAATAGTTTTTTTATTTAAAAATTAAATTAAAAATATTTTGAAAATTAATATCATAAAATGGAGTTCATTTTTGAAATTAGAGCATCGATATTTGGTTAAGGTGAAATTTTGGGTTTTTTTCTGAGAAAGTTGAATTTTTGGTGAATAGTGAAAATACAGTTTTTGAGTTTCGGGTGTTTAATGACATCATTAAGGGTCTAATAATTTTGAAATAATTCTGGTCGACTTATGAATAGTAATATAAGATATGAGGTGTCCCAGGTGGCCAATACCATGGGAAAATACCATGGGAAAGCCCATGTTTTTTCCAATACCACCAAAGAGGTGTCCCTTGGACATTAATGCCTTGTCCCCACACTTCCCCTATAAATACCAAGACATTCTCTGATACTTTCCATTAAAAAATCCTCCTCAACGAAGTTATGGTCTCCTTACCTCCCAAGGAGTCTTCCCAAGGTGCCCTAAAGCCTCCCAAGGTCCAAAACATCAAGATTTCAAAGTTACTCTTCAAGGTAAGGGATCCTACCTCTCTCTTTCTTTTCATGTACTATTTTGTATGTCATTTCATTTAAGCACCATGTTATTATTTTGGTGGATGTTATTTTATATTCTTATTACTTTTCTTTTCATGATCATATGATTATAGATCTCCTATTACTCTCATCATTTCGTTTTATGAATATATAAGTGGCGTCGTTAGGCTATCGAATTTTTGTAAGGGATTCTTTCACTCTTCCCATTTTCAAAGTTCTACTTACATGTCAAGTATTTCAAGTTCCTTTTTTTCAATGTTGGGGTATGATCTCTATATCCATCATATTTTCCACTTTATTTTCATTTGATGAGAGACCCTGTTTAATCTCATCAATTCATTTTTTTGAAGTTTTAAGTGACGTTGTTAGGCTGCCGAATTTTCATAAGAGAAATCTTATTTTTGTCTTTCTTTCAAGTTTTTCATATCATATGGTATGTCCTTGAAATTTCTTTTCCATGTTCTTATATCCTTTATATTATTTTCCTCTACTATTTTATGGATCATTTATTAGTGGTTGACCCATGTCCCCTCTCTTTTCAATGTTTTCTAAAACCTTGCAACATAGTCGTTATGCTGCCGAATTTTCATCTCAAAATGGCTCTCTCTTTTTCTCAAATTCTTTTACATTCTTAAGTAAATACTCACTACTATTTATTCTATAGGTTTATTCGCATATATATCAAAATTTTCTATTTTCTATTCTGTTATTTACATACATGGGACCTGCTTTCCTTTTTCGTGGGTTTAAAGTCACATAAAGATCACATCTTTAAAGAAGTTCTTAAAATGTTATGACTTTGAAATGAAACCCATTTATTTTATGATATATGGGTTATTTATGAAATGTTTGATGATGATATATGTGTCTCAAATGATAATAAATACAAATTTAAGGGTGCTCCCTGATAGCGCTCCAATGCATTGGGTAATGATGTAATCTCTAGGGATTACAATTTTAACAATACCTTGGTGAATAACCTTGGTAAGTTTTTAATGACACCTTGGGGATGGACCTTGGTGATACAGAAATGATTTTCTAAGTTAAATGTTGTAGCCACATCTTCAAGTTATGAAACACGTTATTTTTATTATGATATGTCTCGTGATCTCTTTATCATGCCTTAGAGTTAATTATCATGACTTTATTGATGTATCTCAAGTTCACATGTAAAATATTTCTCTTGTTTCCCTTACTGGGCCTTCTGCTCACCCTTTCCTTTGATGTATGCTCCCAGGTTATGAGATTCTATAATGAACATAGGATGAAAATAAAGGATCCTTACAAGTGGTTTAGAATAATGTTTTATTTTGTTCGCATGTTTCATCCACCAACATCAAAGATAACATTTTCTTAGATAAAAGAACTCAATGATGGATCATTGGGTGAAGATCCTGCAAAAATAGATGATAATTAAACATATCGCCTGATAATATTTGTATAGAAAAACGAACCAGCTCCTTAAAGTGGTCGACATACTCTGTCACCATAAATACCCATATACTCCGCCAATTTCTTCATATTAAAATCCTCAGGGATTAACCATTGAATAAATTTGGTCATGAATATCTCACATGTCATCCCAACTTGCAATGAGGATGGAGATATCACCTTCCATTGATCCAAACCAAGTCCCTTAAACAAACTCAAGACAACACACCCTTAAGAAATCAAGGGTTCCCAAGCACCTAAAAATACTTTTAATTTATTCAATTCACTATAAAACCTCTGGCAGACCATGATCACCCTGGAAAATAGACAACATACGAGAAACTTTTGGCTCTAACAATCCACTAGGAGTTTAGAAAGATTCATAAACCATAAGAGACTCCTTAAAAATATTCAAGACCTTTTTAGATGGAATACAATAAATAAAATAAAAATAAAAATAAAATCCAATCAACATCACATCAAACCACAACCAAAACTCAATTGAAGTAACACCTCAAAGCAAGAAACCAATATCATGGACATAAACATCACAAAGAAAAACCAAAAATATTCTTAAAATCCACCATTCATAGTTCAACAACAAAACCATTTCAAATAAAACTACCATTTTCAAATCCCATTTCCTTTCATGACCCGTCCCATAGGGATCGTTCTGTGACTCCCCCAAGCCCACATCCCAAAGGCTAGGGGTTGGTGACTCGCACCGAAGGCTTCAACCTGCAAGGAGAATCCATTTGCCTGACTACCTATACACACTTACACACAACCACTTCCCTAAAAAGAATAGAAATAAAAACATGCATGCCACTAAATTCAACCTCTGAGTAAATGTAAAAGTTTTACATCAAATGGGATATAATAAAATCCCAACATAAGATAAACTGAAAATATAAAAGTGTGAAGGAGATCAGAAAATCCATTCGCTGAAAACCTCACCTAAAGGGTAGGCATGGTGTTGCTACCAGTAGTTGTAGAAGTACATCCTTACTATCAAATCTTTCTGTGTACCGCCTGGTCCTATGACACCAAGGTCTTTGTTTAAGTGCCTATTGTCTACACCAAACACAAAATGTGCGGGCAGAGACCGTGAATGGGTGAGTAACACAATACTCAGTAGGGATCCCAAAACAAAAGGGAAACACCAGAAATAAAAGAATACATGAGGTACTGTCAACTCACACTGGTATAATATATGGTATAAAAAGAAATACTATTAGTCATAACACTACACACCATGGAATATTGAGGTACTCATCCCTGATGACTACCACAGGTATGTTGGGTCACACAGAGCCGCTCCCTACCGTGGCCCTGCTGGGTCACACAAAACCGCTTCCCACTTAAGCCATCATACTAAGGTACTCATCCATGTTGAGTATTTTGGGTATACTAGGTCACATAGAGTCACTCCACATAATGGGATTGGCAGGTCACACATATCCTCTTATTTATTAGGTTATTGTAGCTGATCCACATAGGGTCATTTGTAGCTGATCCACACAGGTTCATTTGTAAGAAGTCATTTTGTCTCATCCAGCTGCAGGATTCTGGAACATAGCATGCTTGATTCTAGGAGAATCCACTCCTCAAGCCATTTTTCATATTTCACATTCTATGAAACCCTCTTTAGTTTATTCCAAACTAACTGCCTCATCGTGAGAGTCCCAATTCAGAAAACGGCTTGTCAATCGGTTGATCGGTCTAAAAGATATTAGTGACTGAGTAAACATGGGTCGGTTGTGTAGGGACCAGTCTGACCTAGTCTGACTGATCCAACCAACCCAGCTCTGGGGGACCCACATGACCAAGACCAGTTTGACTGACCTGAACCAACCTAGTTATGGTCTGGGTTTGCCCAGTCTGGCCTAGAATTTGGGCCTTACTAGACCCAGCCCTGTTCAGCCATGGGTCTAGCCAGCTAGGTCACCCAGTGACCCGGTTCCATCTAGCATATCCCGCAACATGTGGGCCAGTTCTCTCCCACCCCGGGCCCCCTAGAATCATAGTTTTATCCTATTGTCTTAGACCCCAAAAGAGGGCCGACTAATTCCATCTCATGCCAGTCAGTGGCCCGATTCATTCCCCTCTAGCCTAGCCTGCAACCAGTGGTCCAGTATCCTCCAGCTAAGATGCCACCTGGTGTCTGGTTCAGTTCCCCACGGCTGGCTAAACCAGTCGTGCCTTGGTCCCTCATGCATTCCCCACTAGACTGTTTTCCTGTAGTTCACTATGGCCTGCACGGTGTGGGCCACTCACTGATGTGGTCTAGTGGCCGCATCCCAATATTCCAGCCACAGTCCCACTATCGGTGGCTCATACCACACTACTGTAGCCCGAGACAGCTGCAGCTTCCAGTTTAGCATTCCAGTGGTGCTTTCTCCGGACCACCGAGTCTCCTCTGGTGGTCTATTCTGCGAACCGTCTGCACCCTCGAGTTCCTTAGGGCACCGTCTTTCCTACTATGATCTCGGCGCCAGCTTGTCATCAAATAGGAATTCTAGTCACGAACATCATAAGAAATCCAAAATATAGAGGAATTAGGGCCTTGTTCGTGTCGTCATGATTCCTCCACGTTAGATGTTTTGAACCATGGGAAAGGAAAATTTAGTTTCTATCAACAAAAATAAATTATCCCAAAGAAAAACCCCAATGCAAGCAATCCTCTTACAGGATTAATGACCTTCAGATCAACCTATTTGTGGGCTGCTCTATGTTTTTTGGTTTTAGAAAGAAAAACTAATGATCAAAACAAAAAGTAACCCTTGCCTGGAAAAGGTTTGATTAGAGGGAATCTCATTTCTGATGGTGATCTGTCTGTGGGGGATGGCATTCATTTCTACCCAATCACTAACCCATTTTTTGGGTGTCATTATTGATAGTGATTCACCAGGGTTCAGCATTGTAAAGGATTACTTGTCTTAGATTCATTAGATGAATTCTCAAATTTTTCTCTGTTTCTCAAACATTTCATTCCATTAAAAAAGAAATGTGTCACATTTTTTCTATTACGTTGTGTCGTCGTGTCGTTATGTTGTTTCATTTATGAAACTTCATTTCTGTTACACTTCAAATTAATGAGTCATTATGCTACACATTTATGAGACTCATTAATGGGATTCTTTGTTTCCTCATTTCACACCATAGTACTAATTTTCCACCTCTCAATGGCGAAGAAACACAAATAAAATAACTTTTTTTATGTAATTTTATTTTTTTCTTCCAAAAAGTCCGAAAAATATCTTTTTCGATCAACCCTCACCAGTCGATGTTACGTCCTTTCTTGGTGTCTCCTAATGTTCTAAGTTCAACGGTGACCTCATATTTTTTATCTAAGAACCAATTTAAAAGTTATAAAAACCTACTTTCACTTTATTTAAATGAACTTAAAAAAAGTTTGAAATTATATTCCAGGATTACCGGGCCTCTGAATCAGGTTCCATTAAAGTTCTGGTCTCAAAATAATTCCATATAATTAAAAAATGGCATGAAATTTCCTGGAAAATAAATTACCCCGAACTTTTGAGATTCACGTCCTTGTAATCCAAAATAATGCTAAACAAACAAATGGAGGTACTGAGCACGAATTTGAGCATCCTGCTCCCATGTGATCTCCTAGAGATTCTCATGATGCCACTAAACATGTGCTAGTGGAATCGATCATCCATGAAGTACTCGATCAGGTTAATCCTATATCACCATCGAGAAATCCATAAACATCAATCCATCATCAATGTCCATCTCCCCCAGTTGATGACGTGCGATGGATCATGCACGTACCTCCTCAGTTGTGACATGTGAAAAACATCATCCACCAGGTGAGTATAGGGGGAAAGAGCTAGGTCATACACCACCTCAACAGCTCTACTCAGAATCTGGAAAGGGATGATGAACCGTAGAGATAACTGTCCACCATAGCCAAATATCTATAATCCCCATCGGGGTGAAACCTGAATGAAAAATGGTCTCCCTCCTCAAACACCAAGGGCCTATGTCTCCTGTTATTATAGTATTTCTTTCTTCTATGTTCAGTCGTAATCCACCCCTAGATGATCTTCACCTTCTCAGTGGTATCCTGTACCAACTCTAGACCCATGAGTGCAGACTCCCCTAGGTATGTCCAGTATAGAGGTGATCTGTAAGGCTTCCCATACAAAGCCTAAAATGGTTCTATTCCAATGGTGAAGTGATATATTTTATTGTATGAAAACTCCACATGTATAAGTTTTTCCTCCCAAATATGAACAAAATCAAGAATTCAAGCATGAATCATGTCCTCCAGGGTTAGTATGGTCTGATCTGTCTAACCATCAGTATGTGGGTAAAAGGCTATAATAAAGCGCAGCTGAGTCCCAAAAACCACGTATAATCCCTTCCACAGATGGGATGTGAAGTAAGAATAATGGTCGTAGAAGATCATTAAAGGAACCTTATCTATCTGCACTGTCTTCTGGACTTAGAGGCATCCTAATCCCTCTACTGATCCCTGATCTTAGATGGGTAGAAAGTGATCCGACAGGGTGAGTCTGTCAAAGATCACCCAGATAGAATTGTAGCCCTTGGATGTGCATGTTAATCCCATCATGAAGTCCATAGAGACCATCCCACTTCCACTATAGTACCCCAAGTGGTTGGGACAAGCTTGTTGAAACATGATGCTCATCCTTCACTTGTTGACAAGTGGGAGACCATGAAATGAACTCACCCACTACTTTCTTCATCCCTACCCACCAGTACTGATGTGGAATATCCTGGTATATATTCACCACTCTAGGATGTACTGTCAAGGGAGAGGTATGGAACTCCCCCAAAATCGCCACTCAAAATTCCACTGGTACTAGTGTGCTTCCTTTAAAAAGGATGATGTGCTCCCCATCTATAGAAAATACATCAGGAGCCTATCTTGAGGATAAATGAACACGTCGAGCCTCGCAGTCAATAGCCATAAGTTGTACCTCCCTAACTTATTGTAAGAATGGGAAAGTGATAGTCCTAAAATAAGGGTAATATGCTCTATCACCATCAACAAAGGATATCTACATCACGGATAGATGCTCTGTCACCTCACTCAGAAGCTGCAAACCGAATCTCCTGCTGAGTGCGTCTTCCACCACATTCCCCTTCATAGGATTATAGATAATCGTGAAATCATAGCCCTATAGGAACTACATTAGTTTTTCCTCATGTTTAGGTCATTCTGGGAGAATATATACATGATACTCTTATGTTCAGACTAGACAGTAAATCGTTCACCCATCAAGTAGTGCCACCATATATTCAAAGAAATGACCACTCCTACCAACTCTATGTCATGGGTCACATTGTTCTTCCCATGTTTCCCCAACTGATGTGAACAATAGGTGATCACTACTCTCTATTTCATTAGGACACAACCCTGTGTGGTCCCTAATGCGTCGTAGAAAACTACATCACCAATTCCTTCCTCTTGTAGTCTCAAGATGGGGGCACTCTTTAGTCTCTACATCAACTCCTGGAAACACTATTGGCACTTCTATATCCACATGATGAGTTGTAACTTTAATTTCATAGCTGATAAGGGTGTTTCTACACTGGAAAAGTCAGAGACAAACCTATGGTAGTATTCAGCTAACCCCAAGAAACCCTTCAACTCAATCATGCTCCTGGATGTCTCCTAAGAATGTACTGCCTCTATCTTCTCTAGGTGCACTAAAAATAAAACCTTCAAGATGATGTGTCCCAGAAATTATACCTCCATAATATTGAACTGGCACTTCAAGAGCTTCCAATACTGCTGGTGCTCTCAGATTGTATCCAAGACTATCCACATGTGTGTAGTGTGGTCCTCCTCTGACGCTGATTACACCAAGATGTCATCAATGACGACCACCACAAAATGATCGTAGTATGGTTAGAAGATCTTATTCATTAGTCCCATGAACAATAATGGGGAATTAGTCACACCTAAGAGAATCACCAAGAACTATTATTGTCCACACATTCATCTAAGGGATCTCTTCGGTACATCCTTATCCCATACCCGAAGCTAATGATAGCCAGACCGGAGGATTATCTTCTAGAACCACCTCGCTCCATTATGCTAGTCGAAGAGGCCATCAATTATCAACAGTGGATATTTGTCCTTCATGGTCACCTGGTTCAGGCACCAGAAGTCCACTTAAATCCTCAAGATTCTATCTTCCTTTTTGGAAAACAATACTAGGGTTGCCCATGGTGAAACGCTAGGCCTCATGAATCCCTTCTTCTACAAGTTCTCCAGTTATACCCTCAACTCAAAAAGCTCTGCAAGAGCCTTCCGATATGCTATTGTAGATATTGGTGTCTTCCCAGGGTTCAATTTGATGCATAAATCTGCCTCCCTATGAGGAGGTAGTCCCATAACATCCTCAGGAAAGATGTATTCATACTCATCCACCACTATAAGAAATATTGGACTCCTCTCATCCACCACACCGAGAGTGAGTCTAGAAAACTAGTCAACAATCAGCTACACCCCCCTATGAGAAATAATGTATTGTGCTCCAAGAGTACCCTTCTCACTGGTGAAGGAAGACTTGGTCCGATAATCACAGACACACTACACTCTACGCCTATGATAGTCGATCTGAGCATGAACCATGGATAACTAGTCCATGCCCAAGATGACATCGTAAGACCTTGATTCCACCACTAAGAGATCCCAAGTGAAGCTCTCACCTCCAAGATTAATCCCACACAGCTGGCACCATCTTATAATCATCGAATCCCTTCCCATAAGAGTATCTAATCATAAAGATCGAGCCAACGACTCTACTTGAATCTTCAATCCATGAATGAGGTTCGGGGAAAGAAAACAAAAACCAGAACCTATGACTATAAGTACTTCTACTAAGGTGGAGGGGATATAGATCTTACCTCTAATCATCTCCAGAGTGCCATGGTCATAACCCTCCACTGCTTAATGTTGAGCCTGCACCTGTCCACCTGCTCCCTGAGGTCAGGGTGGAGCGCCTGAGGGTGGTGGTTGTAGTTCCTTGAACCAATTTCCATCTCATAATGATTGACCATCTCCTTTTCCATGTATTCCTCCCTATAGACCTCCTCACATGAACCTCTGTCTCTTACCTGGTGGTCCCCTGACCATCTATTGATCACCCATGTGGCGAGTCAAAAAATCATGAGCCATGTTCCCCTGCCTGCCACATGTGGAGCACAACCTCACCACCTACTGACTCCTTCTACTCTGGGTGCCCCTCATTAAGGACCCTGAGTAATAGGGTCATCCCCTAAAAGGCCTGACCCACTTGGGTCCCCACATTTGCTACCTTCTTCTCACCACTAATGACTCTACTTCTTTGTGTCTACTGGTGGCACCATCCATCAGAACCTCCCCTTCCATGATTTTCTCTACAATTAGGACTCCCTCCAGCACCCCAGTCTGATTAGGGATGCTGAGAGACACGTCAGATGCCCTGATCTCATGGTTTAATCCCTGTTCAAAGGGTTGAGCCCTGAAGAATGGGTCTCGCAGCATATCTATTGTGTAACAGGAAAGCTCAGTGAACCTTACTGAGGATGATTATATTGTCATGCTACACTGTTGTAGGTGCAATAGATCCTGTATATGCATAGAACGCAATGTCTCTGGGATGAAATCCTCTTTGAATAGTCCGTCAAAGTTTGTCCAGGTGAGGCTCACCTCACCATGAGTCTGAATCATCAAGAACCACCATCTCTCTGTCGACCCCTAAAGAAGTCTTATGGCTAAGATCTTCATCTGGTCAAGTACCATCGTCACAAAGTGGAAGACTCACGTCACCGCCTTCAGCCAGTCCTCAATGACCAAATGGTCTATCTCTACCCTAAACATGGGGGGTCTTTAACTCTAAAACTCATGTAAGTCACTGAGTCAGTGTGAATCATCAATCGGTAGCACCAAAAATAATTGATTATTAATGGGTGGTGGTAACACTGGCGCACCACCTGACAGGACAATATCTAGCACGAGTCCTTGAACTGAAGCCTCATCACTATGTGGTCTCTCCTCATAGTCACGTATTGGAATCCTAGCCGGCTGTTTGTGTGAAGGAATCCTGAAACTGATAAATGTGCACCACAATCAGTACATTATACCTGGTGAGATGACTCTAATTCAAGAAGAACACGGAGAAACACTCAATTCCTATATGATTCATGAAACCAGTGGTTTCTTACAATGAGTTGAAAAGAATAATTCAGGCTCTTGGTGTATTAATACATCATCCACTACACTAATACTGGACTCCCCAAACCTAAAAATCAAACTCAAAACATTCAATGATGTTTCCCCTAAACAAAACCACAGACTCTTGGTCTTTGAGGTTGAACAAACCACATTTGATACCACTTTTTGAAGACTGGTCCCCCAGGTCCCATGTCGTGACTCCCCTAAGCCTGCCTTCCAAAGGCTAGGGGTTGGAAACTTGCACTGAAGGTGTCAACCTCCGAGTGGGAGGCATTTTACTGAGTAATTATACGCACACACACACAACCACATTCCCAAAAAGGCTAGAAAGGAAAATACACATGCCACTAAAAACAACCATTTAGTAAAGGTACAAGATATAAGTCAAATGGGAAAAATTAAAAACCCATCCAAAGATAAACTGAAAACAAAAAAAGTATGAAGGAGCTATGAAAAGATGTCTGCTGAAAACCCCACTTGAAGGGTAGGCAAGGAGAGATACAGGTAGTTGTAGATGTATATCACATCTGTCGTATCTCACTTGGCACTACCTGGTCCAGGGGAACCAATGTCTCTATTGAAGGGCTAGTCATCTGCACCAGACACAACATGTGTGGGAAAAGCCTGTGCAGGGGTATGTAAAACAATAATCAATAGGGATCTCGAAACATAAGGGAATGACCATAAAGGAAAGAATATGCAATGTACTGTTAGATCACACACATATAATATAATGTATAGAATGAAAGACTACCAGTTGTAACACTGAATAGCTTGGACTACTGAGGTAGTCATACCTAATGAATATCGTTGGTATGTTGGGTAACACAAAGTTTCTCCCCACTGTGGGTCTACTGGGTCACACAGAACTGCTTCCCACTTAGGCCATCATACTGAGGTACTCATCCCTGATGAGTATCATGGGTCTGCTGGGTCATATAGAGTTTCTCCTCACTGTGGGCTAGCCGAGTCACATAGATCACCATCCCACTTAGGCCGTCATATATGATCCACATAGGTTCACATGTAGTTCATCCACACAGGGTCTCTTGTCAGCAATCGTTGGCTCTTATCCATATGAAGGATTCCTGCATGTAGTGTGCTTGATTCTGAGAGAATCTACCCCTCAATCCATTCATCGTATTTCAACATCCATGAAAGTCTTCTTAGATAATGCCAAAGAATCGCCTCATTGTGAGGGTACCAACTCCACAAACATTGTGTCAATAAAATTCCTGGTCTGAAAGATATTGGAGTTTTAGTCAATAGGGGTCGGTTGTGTAGGGCCCTGTCTTACCCAGTTGTACTGACCCATCCAATCCAGATCAGGGGCCCAACATTCCATGGTACGATTTGATTGACCCAATATGACTCATTTTGGGTCAGGTCAGGCCTAGTCCGTCATTTCTAGTGTGCCAGGACCATTGGGCCTTGCTGGATCTTGCCCGGTTTGGTCGTCGGTCTTGGCCACCGGGTCGCCCAGTGACCCGGTTCCATCTGGTCCACCCTGCAACAAGTGGGTTGGTTCTCTCCCAACTCGGCCCGCCCAATGTCCTAGTTTTATCCTACTATACCATCCCTTAAAAGTGGGTAATATTAATCTAGATCAGGACACTCAGTAGCCCAATTCTCACCCATCCAGCCTAGCCCACAACCGGCGGGCCAGTCTCCTCCGGCCCGGATGCCACCTGGCATCAGGTTCAGCAGCACATGGCTGGCCAAGCCCGCCATGCCTTGGTCCTACATGTGATCCCTACTAGACCACATGCCGGAGAGTCGTCACATCCCACACAGGGCAGGCCTCTCACCAATGCGGTTAGGTGGCCATCTCCCTATCTTCCAGCTGTCGTCGACTCCTACTGCACAAATGTAGCCCGATCCAGGTTCCTTGGGGCATCATCTTTCCGGCGAACCATCTACGCCCCCAGTTTCCTTTTCCTTCTATGACCTCAGTACCGCCTTGCTGTCAAATCAGAAGTTCGATCATGAACATCACAAGAATCCCCAAAGAAGGAGGAATCATGGCGTTGTTTGTGTCGGCCTGATTCCTCAACGTTAAATGTTTTGAAACATGGTAAGGGGAAATTTGGTTTCTATCAACAAAAATAACTGATCCCAAAGCAAAACTCTAATGAAAGAATTCCTCCTGCAAGATTAATGACCCACAGATCAACCTTTTTGTGGTTTGTTCCACGTTTGTTTGTTTTAAAAATAAGAACTATCAATCAAAATAAAAAGTAACCCCGACCTAGAGAAGGTTTGATCATAGGGAAGCTCAGTGTCGATGATGATCTGTCAGCAGGGGTTGGCGTTCATCATTCTCTAGTCCCAAACCTGTTATTTGAGGGCATCATTGTATCTAGTGATTCTTCAACATTAATCATTGGAAATTATTCATTGTTGTCGATTCTTCAGAGGAATTCCTAGATGTCCCACTATTTCTCCAACCCGTTATTCCATTAAAGGGGAAACATGTCATAGTGTTTATGTTATTCTATGTCATCCCATCGTTACACTTTTTTATTTATGAAACAACATATCTATTACGCTTCATATTAATGAGTTGTTATGCTGTACATTTATAAGCCTCATTAATGGGATTTGTCATTGCCTCGTCACAGCACCACAGTGCTGACGTGCCATCACTCAATGGTGAATAAATACAAATAAAATAACTTTTTAATTTATTTTATTTTTTCTTCTGAAATGTCTAAAAACTATCCTTTTCGGTCGACCCTCACCGATCGATGTTAGGTCCTTTCAAGGTGAATCTAGTTGTTATGAGTTCAATGGTGCCCTCATATTTTTTATCCGAGCAATGTTTTAAAAGTTAGGAAAACCTGCTCGCATGTTTATATAAATAAACTTTAAAAAAAAGTTCAAAATTTTATTCCGATCTCACCAGGCCTCAGAATCAGGTGTCGTCAAGGCTTATAGTCTCGAAATAATTCCATATAATTAAAAAATACACATATAATTTCAGGGATATTACAATTCTCAAACTTAATTTCTCATTTCAAGTCTTCTAAGAGTAAAACCATTCTAGCTTACCCGCCATTAATACCCGATGCATAACATTCACTTTCCCATTAAAACCTCAAGTCTCATTAGAAATGAATAAATTTCATTAGTTATAAAATTAAAAAAAAACCATTTTTAGAATTCATTTACACTTTCTGGAGCCACCCATTCTAACCAAAATTAATACAACAATGCCACACACATAAAATTCTCCCAAATGGGGAACTAATGGTCATGCATGACTTAGACACATGGTTTATTAGACCATGTGCTAACCATTAACCTATGACTTGAAGTATAATAAACCATGTACTTAGGCTCCACATGGTTCGTTATTCTGTGAAGGCTCACTGTGTGATACTGGATCACTCCCATTATCGTCACCCAAAGAACATAAACTCATAAAAAAACGAATAACATAAACCAAAAATAAAAATATAAAAATCAAATCCCAACTATCCTTGGTAGCTCATGTTTCTTTATGAGTGTTTTTGATTAGAAACCGACCCATAACCGACCTTCTAGTCCTAAATGATTGTATCTTTAGTCTACCTAACACCACTAATAGTGTACGGATGTTATAATACCATTTTTTCACAAACTAGCCTAGGCCATTCTCACACTAGACACCCAAACCTATCTACGACAATCCCAAATGGATCCCTAATCCCAAATGGCTAATGAAAAGAATCAGTGTATCGTAGATATTTCATTGGGGATGATTTCATCCAATAACCATAAAGATCAAATATAAAGAAACACACAATACAACCAAGAGAATACTGAAAAAACTTCTCATAAATAAAACATAAATACATCTATATATAAGATACCAAAAATAAAACTACAGCCAAACCAGAAATAGAAATGATCTTTGTGTGACCAATTAGTCACCATCTATCCACAAAATTGACCAGCTCCTTGGGAAAACCTGAACCTAAAAAACCTATGGTGTACCAATGTCTAGGGATAAAAGTAGGGTGTGAGCATACAATAGCTCAGTATTTCAGAACCAAAGAATCAACAAATTTATTTTTCTAAAATAATCTATAAATACTAGTTTGAAAATATTTTTAGAAAAAATATTTTTATCATTTAGGGAACCAAATAAAAATTTCCCAAAATTCACTTTTAAAAACAAAACACGTCCTTCCATTAAAATAGATACCCATTTGAAAATCTAATTTTGAAAAACAATTACAAGAAGTAAACCACAACCCAATTATGTGAAAAAAATTCGGATGAAAATTATAGAGAGTAAATAGGGTAAATATAAAAAACAATTCCAAAAGTAAAGGATGAAACATGGATATAGATATTCCACAATTAAAAGAGAAAAAAATGAAGTAATACAAAACAATAATAGAACATAAATTGTACATAATCATGGGCATGTCCTAAATATCTCAAGATTAAACCCTAGAAATACTCACTCTTGATCCATCTATCCAGTATAATGATGTGATCTATATCCAATCTAAAACCAAGATACCCTCAACTAGCATCACCAATTGCATGTCCAACCATGTCCATTTGTTTACCAGGGGGCCTAGTCTGTCTAATCAGGAATAAATAGCAACCATCACTTAACCATCTAGATGACCCCTTGGATCCCACGAAAATAGTATAAGAGAAAAATTATGAGTTTATACATGATTTAAATTAATAATAATCCTCATATGAAAATATGGATTTCTTTCCCACTCCATAACAAAATCCATGTGGAGACCCTCTCTTAATAGAGGTTAACATTGGGGGTTATCATCACATAGAAAACTTTTCAAATTTTCTAATGAGGCCTAAGTATCTTGGGAGTTCCAAACCATTTTTCTAAGAGATATATCAAAGTACCAAATTGGTCGTTAATAGTTGAGATCCAAAATAATTTCTAGGGAAAACACCATTCATCCAAAACCAATTTCAAAATACAAGGTAACCATCAAAATCAATTCTTAGGGTTCCAAATAGACCCTTAAGGTAAACTTTAAGAAATACATCACAAAAAACTTATTTGGAATCCATTTTCCCAGAAGTATAATATCTATAAGAAATATAAATTTTGAAACCATTTAAGAAATAGTTAAAAATAGGGAGCGATAATGATAGGGAAATTTTAGGACATAAAAGGTTACTAAATAATAAATTCTATATAAATTCCATTTATATGCATGAACATATAAATATGTACACCCTATTCACATATGGACATACACATATCATACCAGTATATATATAGAAATCCATATGAATGTTAAATGTTCAATAAAAGAATCATAAATAAGCATCATAATATAATGCAATGTTTATCACATAATAACCAAAACTATAGTAAGTCCAAAAATCAATTCAAAGCCCAATTACACTAGCCATCCAATTTTAGAAAATATCCAACAAGGACATAAATAATTTTAATACATTAAAGTATATTTAAAATGTCACTTGTAATTCTATAAAACACATAGAATACATATTCATTAGATACATATATGCATAGCCATGGAAATCCTTTAAAACCCCCTTTTCAAACAAACTAGTAACATAAAAAGAGAAAATGATTAATTATATAAAAAATAAAATAATAAGAATGAAATTAAATTTCATTTGGGAAATATCAATCATCACAAGGAATGTTTAAAGAGGGAAATGGATGGAAACACCTACCTCAATAGTGTGCGAATTCAAAAACACCTTAAACATGGGACAATGAGTCCCCAAGAACCAAACCGCAGACACAAGAATTAATATAAACCAAAGAAAACCTCACCCTAAACCCACTAGGGTTCATCTAAGAGAAAACCAAACCACAAAATAATGAAATAATAAGAGAGGTAGATGGTAAGAGGATGAAAACAGAACAAAATCAAAAAAAAACTGACCATGATAAAAGGAGGATATTTACTCCAAGGTATAGGATTCAAGGGAGAAGGTTTTAGAAGCTCATTTTTGTTCCAAAACCAAATAAGAGATGAGAGGATTCAAAATGAGGTCTAATTTATGAGGTAAAAACTTGTAATTTAAAATTTTAGGGATTCTAGAAAAGTTGTATGATTAGGTCTCATGGTTTACCAAACCATTCACGAACCATGCACACCCTACTAAAAATACAAGGGATCCTACAAGGTTTAGAGAAACGGTATGGAAAACATGTTTCAACTAGGAAAATATTCTTCTACAAAAATGAAATACAAACTCATCTTTTTTGTATGGATTTCTATAATCATGAACAAGTTGTGCACCAAACCCTTAACACCCCACGATAGCCAAACACTTAACCTTTTTCCTTGCATAGCTCTATCCAGACTGTGCACACACCTTAAAATACAAACCATTCAATAATAAAATATACTAAAAACACCCATTTGATTTATAAGTCACACATTTTCCTTCAAAACCATCCACAGTAACCATGCACAGAGAAAGAAATTATCCAAAAACTAAAAAACTAAAAAACTTCAATATAGAATAAACCTAAAAAATATTAATGAGATCAAGAGCTGATAAATAAATAAAATAATAAATAAAACCATTGTTGGGATGTGAAAACTATGAAAATACATTCAATAATAATAAATAGCAGAAATGGATAACAAAAATTTCAACATGTCATAATTATTAGAGTTAGTGTGATAGAACCGACTAAATTTGTAATTCATATTACCTGTATATTCAAGGACCTAAATATCTTATCACATGATGAGTGTTTTTTATATAAAAGTAATTATATAATTCTCATAGATTATTTATCACATTGAATGGTTATAAAATTTCCCCAATATAGTCAGAACTTTAAAGTTATATAAAAATATTATTAAATATGTATTATGGTCTGAAAAAATTTATTCAACAGGACATCGATGATGTTAGACTATCAAGTTCACGATTCTCACAAGTGGACAAGGCTTCTTCTAATGATGTTTCACACTTGGTAATATCTCATATAGGATTTTATGAGAAAAAATCTCTAATAGGAATTCCACATGTTATATGTGTCATTGGGAATACTTATCTACAAATGTGTGTAATTTTCCTCATAGTCGATATTATTATTAATGTATATTATGAAATGTGTACTTGTATGTATTATTGGAAACTATGAAAACAAATGATTTTGGTAAAGTAATATTCATTGGTTGTGTCATAAATGATATAAAATTAATTAATAAGTCAAGAAAGTATGTATCCCGTATATATTAATGGAAGTATATATCTCAAGACCACTGATTAGAATGAAATTACTTGATAAAATATCTATCCATTGTGTATCTTTGATTAGTTAATTTCAAGAATTCAAAGAAAAATTTTCAAGAATATAAGTGGATGACACGAGTTTGTAACCATATTGATGATATATCAAGAACAATGAATCATATTACATTGTTAGCATTCATATGAAGTTATCTTAATTGTGACATTAAATTGTTTCTATATGAATTCCTGAAAATGTTACTATATGTAAATCTTTTACTTTAAGTCGGCTCTACTAATTCTACCGAGAAGCAAGCCTATAGGGCCACACACAACGTGTATTCAGAATCTCAGTTAAATTATATTTTAATTTAATAGTTAAAATAAATATTATTCCAAATACCTATAAATAATAATTATTCTAGTTATGTTGATTTCATAAATTCAATCAATATTTATTCGGTTTAGAATATATGTGAGTTGAATATTAAATAAATCTTATTTTCCAGCTAGAAAATATAAAATGTTTATTTATCTATTCTTTATAATACATAATGTAATAAATAAATATTTATTTATTTATGTGAAAATTAAAATTAATATTTATTTATTAGTTAGGGAATAAAATATTTATTTAAATAAATATTTATTACTAATGGATTAATAAATGATATGAAGGATTGATGGTTTGAGTTAAGGGCCCTAATGAAATGATATTTAAATATTTACAGGTTAGTGAATTTCATGGAATATAATAATAATTATATTACTATTATTTTAAATATATATTATTTAGAGTTTACTATTAAATAAGGGTATTTTTAAATTATCAATCGCCAAACCCTAAGTATATCAACCCACTTATATCATTTCTATGTGATTATAATTATTGTGCACAATGATATTATCTCAAAAGATTTCCCTCTAGACTGAGAGAACCTCTTAAGAATACTCTCAAGAATTAGAGGTGATTCTACACCTTTCTCTCAATACATATAGGATAAGAGAAGGAATCCTCAAATCTCAAAGGAATTATAATTATTATCAATTGAGAATAGTGAAAGATGATTAATACTACCATAATAACACTTGTAGATCCTTTGATTATGTTCTAAGATTCATAGAGCACATGTGGGTACCTCTAATAGAATTCAAATTTAGATTCTTCACTACAATGATGAGACTATAATAAAATCCAAAGAATTCATTATAAAATGAATAATACTAAATATAAGTTATTTATTCTATTAAATTAACTATAAATGTATTTGAAATGATCATTTTAATGAATATTTTAGGTTTTCTACATTCATTTCTGAGGAGTTTACCCAAATAAACTAATGGATTTTTTTTGTGAATGGGCTCAATTACTTCCATTATTTCCTATAAACTTATACTTTTATCAAAGTTATAACTAATTAATTTATTATAATTTATTATTTATTAATAAATTACATGTTTAATTTATGTTTTTTTATTTGGAGTTTTTCATTCCTATTCTGAAATTTGTGGGATTCCACCTCTCATCCCATCGGGAACTTCTCTCTCGTCCCGTCAGGAGCTTCTCTGTCATCCCATATCACCCTCTGGTGATGACGATGGCCTCTGCACCGGCTCCTCCCCCCTTATCGGGGGAGGTAGAATCGTCGTCTCATAGGAGAGCTATGAGTTTACAACCTTTCTCCAATCCAGAGTTTCTTCCTCCGTTTCCGAGAGCTGCTTTAAACCCTAAGGTCCCAGATCTGGACGATGGGGTGCCGAATATGTACCTCTCTTCATCCAAGTTTACGGGATCTTCCAGCTTCTTGAATCTCACCCTTGTGGCTCTATTCAAGAACAAGAGGCCTTCAGTGGATGACTTCGACCATTTTGTCTTCAATTCTTGGGATCTCCAGGAGTGAACGGTGGTTGGATTGCTCAACAATAAACAAATTATGATTTGCTTCGAGATGGAGGTAAACCTCATCCAAGCTTGGTCGAGGGATCCTCTCTACTTCATGGTTTATCACTTTCTTCTTCTGCACTGGTCCTTCGACCTTCATATGAACTATGATTCACCATCTATCGCGGTTTGGGTATGTTTTCCTAAACACCCTTTACCATTTCAAAACCCTTCAATTATTCACATGCTGGGAAACATGGGAGGTAAATTTCTTTGTGATGATAATCGAACAGAGGAGGGTTTGCATCAGGTTAACACCCCGGGTTTTTTTTGAAATTTATGTGTCTCACACTCATTTTGACTTTGTTTGGATAACAATTATATAATAGTATCTTTGCAAGCACCATGTTGTGTATGAATATTGGACCAAGTTCTTTGGTTCTTATAGAAGGATGGGCCATTCGATAGAGGTATGTCATAGGGAATATCCTCCACAGTTGAGGGGGATCTGTCGCGATGAGCTGCCTGCCCCTATGATCACTTCTCATGGTACTTGTTTGGAATTAGACTTGCAGTTTAGTCGGGACTATAGGTTGACATGACTTTCTGATAGAGAGAGGTGTTCTGATGTGGCTAGTCCGGCTTTGGAAGGTAAAAATTCTGGGCATCGTAAGGTTTACTTTGAGAGAAGAAGTGATTCTGGAGCTTCAGATGGTAAGAGATATAAGAATAATACGTAAGTTTCTGAGAGATTTCACAGGTTTAGGCAGGACACTGGAGCTTCTACTAGCTCACTGGGTAGTGTGAGTGATGGAAAGGTTGGGGATAAAAGTGTTTTGAATTCAGTGGAGGTAGTTGCCCCGGTGGGTGATAAGGAATATAGAGGTATGGATCCATTGGATGATTCCTTTCTTTCATTGACTAACAGTTTTGATAGAAATACTAATGGTATGTTGGTTTCAGATCGGGAGGAGGCTGGTCTTAGAGGAAGGGATGATGGTGAGGAGGTCCTTGATAGGAAGTCGGTTGAAGGCTTGGGAAATTTAACTGCTATGGTTGGAGAGGAGGATGTGGAGGACCAACAGGCTGTTGATATAGGGCACATTCTAGTGGTTTTGTCTGTGGAAGACAGTCGCAATGTGACAAGGAGCTCCACTTTGATGGTGGAGGATCTTTAGGATGGTGGTGGCATGAAGGAGGTACATGTCGTAGCTATGGGGAGGTTGAATACAGAGGGTGAACATCCACATTTAATGGATAATAAAACTACAGATCAACGGAGGGAGAACAATGACGGGAGTTCTGTTTTGGGTTAAGGGGAGAAAACCGGTAAAAAAAAGGGATACTTCTGGCTGAGGGAAGGAAATTTTGAGAGGCCCAGATGGTTGCTTTTTTAGTGATGTTGTTCAAACTAGGAATCATAAATTGTCTACAGCTGAGGGGCCTTTTTCTGCTACTCTAATAAGACGACCAAGGAGAGATTATTCATTCCTTCCATGGTCGATGCAGACTAGATCTGCCTCTAAGAAGAATAGTGAGGTGACCATGGATTTTACGAAGGGTAGCATGGTTAAAAGGATATCAACGGAACAACCAATGCTTTATTAGCTTAGGAGTCGGGTTCAAAGTGAAAACTACTGGAGATAGCCAAACTGGGAATTGGATACAGATACCGAAGAAGATGAATCATGCATGGGATGCAGAGATGAGTATGGTTATTATGATGTGTAAGTCTCTATGGTTGAGCTCTCTGATTTTGTTCTTCTCTTATTTTGGGTTTGTGATTGTAAACTTGGGCTCTTGAAACCCGTAAACTGGATTTTGAAAATTGAAAAAAATGATTAGCAGTCAGTCAGTATTTTGAAATTTGAGATATTTTGATTATTATATTTTATATAACATGTAACAAGACAAGAACATTTGGATAATACTTGAAGATTTTATCCATAGGATCTTAGGATCATGGTCGAGTTACATAGATACCCAACATAAAACTAAAATTCAAAAATGAAGTACCCATGGTCAACAACACCATGAGGAGCTTTTAAAATTGTGGCACGTCATTTTGGAGTATAGTACATAGTGTCATTACACATAATTTTTTCATCACCGGATTTCATTATAAATAATAGGGACAAACAACATGTACTTGGTGTATATGTTGTATAAGTCCACATGGTTTTGAACCCAGAGGGAATCATAGAAGCCATGTGGTCAAAGTACTTGACATGTAATCAATGCATAGTGCATGTTGACTATCAGCTGTGTGACATGGAATTTTATAGCATACACAACATGTAGTTTATTTTACACATTGATGTGTTTGGTATCCTTAATTTTTAATTTTACCCATATAAACTTTAATTCACTACAAAATATCACAATTAAACCAACAAATGTTCAACCCATTCCCAATATTTGTCATGAAAAAACACACTCATATAATATTAACTTTAATATTATTTTTATGATTTAATGAACCAAATTAATCCACATAATACAAATTAACCCCCTTCGTAAAGTCTTTTATATACAATTTTCAATCAAAATTATAATATACATCCATACCTGCATTATATCTCTATTTTACTTCATTAAAAAAAATTTTAAGCATTAAATCAATATATTAATTCATAATATTTTTTATAAAAACAACCAAAAAACACCAATTTATTTCCCTTATACCTTCAAGAACGTATATCCTATTTTATAAATATTGTTACATGAGAAATATGTCAACCTAAATAACAAAAATATAATAAAAACCCCTCATTTTCAATCAAATTAAGCACCATGTTATCTTATAATTTTTTATTCTTAAAATATAATCTTATAGCAATGAGAAACACTAAAACACTTAAAAACATAATTAAATCATCAATTTTTATATCCTTTTTTATATTTTTCTTAATTACAAATTTAATTTATATTATAAACTTAAAATTAAATTAACCATGTTTTCATTTAACAATTACTTTATACATGAAACATTATGTTTTCACTAATAAAACTCATCAATAAAATATAAAGACTTCTTATTAACTCAGGGAAAAAATTATGGAAATTTTTTATCTAAGACTAAAACTATTTTTCCAGGCCCATTATTCTATGTAAATATCAAATCATTTAAAGAGATGAAAAGAATTTATGAAATAACAATTTAAACACCAAGAATCAAAATAGGGAGCCTACCAAATACTATATATTGACTTCTCACCAAGAGAAAATATCAATATAAGCCTGAAAATTGAAATCTCTATTTACAAATAACTAGAAGTAATAAATTTTTATTAAATTAAATCTATTAAAATAACTTCAAAGGTTTTAAAAAAACTTATGTATTATCCTATAAAAACAGGTAACATATACATATCACTAATTCATAAAATAAACAACACCAATAGGGTGAATATATATAACAAAATAAACAATATAAAACCCATGAATGAGACATCAGGCACAAAAGAATCACTATTAAGGAAAACAAAAAGTTTATATAAATCTAATAATCCTACGAATCCAGTAGATAAAAGACATAGAAAAGATCCTCTATGTTGCATGTACTCTAAAAGGATTTCCAACTGAAATGATCACTACAACCATCAAGAACCATCATACTCTAACATGCATCACCAATAATCATCATATGTCAACTATAATAAAGACACACTAACTCTATATTTATTAATACTTAAATATATGTGTTTTTTACAAAGACACAACATGTGTGAGTAAAATACCATTGCAGAGGTTAGTCTAAATAAACCTAGTATGATTCCTTGAAACCATTAATGAAACAAATCCATTATTCCAACTCAAAGATCCCTCTATGAGTTAGAATAACCATAAGTAGAGACAATAACATGATCTAGATATTATCTACAACTAAAATTACGATAAACACTGAGAATTTATAATCATTACAGCTCCTACCTAAAAATATCAAAATCTTACGAGCATCTAGGGATACTCGGAGTACTAATAAAAACTTATATATATTCAAAAGTCGATATCCCAGTTGTACATTTCATATTGATGGAAACCCCCGACTTTTTATGGATTCAGAAGACATGATGAAATATGATCTACCTCGCCTTTCAGGTTACACACCACCACTTGAATCCATAAAGTGGAATCTTTCTCATCACTAAGAATGTTCACTAGGTGAGGGAATATCTCACCCTATGGTCAATAAACACTACACCATTGAATAATAATCCAAAAAAACCAATTCTATGAAACCTCACAAGAACTATAGTATAGGATCCCAGCCTCACTGGAAGACAATTCAGTCAAGGATAATTTTGACTCCAGTGGTGGATTTCAACCCAAATTGATCTCTTGGACGAGGAGGATACTAAGTCCATAGATTGAGGGTCACAACCTCAAGCATGGGAAGTAATACCAATCCTAACTATAAAATTACCTATATATGGAGGATCCCAGCCTTGAGAATTTGGGGGATACTAATTTAATATGTAGGATAAGAATTCTTTGATCATTATTATATAAATTTGTTATAAATTGTATATAGCTAAATTACTAATTATACCTATCACACCTCGAAAATGGACCTGGATGGAAAAAAGTTCCATAAAATTTTGTTCTATAAGGATTAATACTTCAGATATACAATATTTCAAAAAAATATAATTGGATTAAAAATATGCATTTCATCATATCATATATGATAGGTAACGCATGACAGGACCCGAGGCTTATGCCTGGAGTCATATTTATATACCACATATTATCCTTGAATTGTTCATCTTGGTTTCATGGTCATAATGATAAATATTTATCATTAATATAACAATATATTAAGTAAATATAACTAAGACAAGAATATATAATAATATTATTATTATTATTTGGGTTTTTTTGTTTTTTTGTTATTATTGGTTTTGTTAATATTATTGTTATAAATCTTATATATGATGAAATAAATATATTTTTCAATACTTTTTATTTTTTTTAAATGTGTATGTAAGGGTTCTCTTTCCCCTATATTTTCACACCTACCCCCAAACCCTATGGCCCGCATCAACCATCTCCCTCATAGTGGAGAGCAGCCTTCATCACCCCCATCATGTCTACACCACTACCAGGTCTCACACAACCAACTAGATCCTGTATCATGTTTTCCTCACCTCTACATTATTTACACCTCATTCCATGGCCCAGACTGTAGTCTAGGTAAATATAACCCCACCTCATTTTCATAGTATCATATCCCAGAACCACAATATTACCACCTATTATATTCTATAAGCCCTTGGTAAGTCATTCTACCTATACTTTTTATTGTGAGAATTAGATTATTTAAAGATAGGTAAAAAATTGATAAAGTGGAGAAAGAGAGAAGACAATAATACAGATTCCTCACACTATAACCCTCTCATTCATCTTCCTTCAGTTAAAAAATCAAATTATTATATTGAAGAATGTTAGAGATAATATTCATACTCTAATACTCAATATTCTATTTCCGGTTGTGTGTTAACAAATTAAGAATGAATTAATGAGGGTTTTTAATTCAATAACAAATAATAAAATCCTGATTCAAGCCCAAAAACCCATAATTCAAGGATGATAATTCAGTTTTAAAAAAAATTGAAGAATAATGCAAGGAAATGAAATAAAAACCCCAAATTTAGAAATATATTAATTCATTGAATATGAAACTATAGACTAATATAAATAATTAGTGTAAAATAATTCATAAATCGAAATACTAATATTTATTTGATTTATTCAATTTATAATTTAATTCATAAATAACACTACCATCTATGGGGATTTCATTCAATGAGTGGATTATGAATAATATTTGAGATATGGGAAAGATAAATAATAAAGAAGGTCCTACCTAGAAATTTATTGCTTGTTGATGAAGACTATGTCCATGTTGATGGTCGCTGGTAGTGAAGAATGTTTTTTCTTTGATCTCAGGGTTTCTCCAACTCCTTTAATTCATCTTCAGTGATTACAACCTCCAAAACCTAGAGTTTAGATATCCATCCATAGGATCAGAGAATATTATCTTTAAATATGATTTAGGTATAGGTAAAGAGATTAAATATTCCATAAATTTATTTATTTATTTATTTATAATTTCTTTTTTAATACTATTTAATCTGTGAATGATGGTCTAACTTCGAGAACTCTAATGAGAATGAAATTTTCACCCCTATTAGGGAAATTCATTCATTGTGGATGAAAACATAGTCTCATATTTCCTATTTAATGACCCATTTAGGATATTGACCAAGTGTTTTTTAGAAGAGCCAAATAATTTATTTAGTTTCCCTACATAAAACTATTTTAGTAGTAAGGAGTATAAAACCAACAAGGATGTTTTTTGAAAAAAAATATAAGAAACACAAATAAAAATTAAAACAAAAATAAACAATAATGATAAATTATGGTGATGTGTTGTGTGAGATGTGATGAAATATTGGTGAAGAATAAAGTGTGAAATTGTATAGAGATGGTTTAATTTAATTTATAGGCTCAAATATAGAAACAAGTGAGAAAGATAGGGTAAATCTCAATTTTTTATTACTAAATTGATTTTACGTTATTCTTAATAAATTATAAACTTAGTTCCCTTTGTAAAAGTTGTAAAAAATATATTTTATCTAGGAATATATTACCCAGCTAGGTGAATTCAGTAGTCTTTCAATGACTAAACTCAGCAGTCTAGAGAAAGATTAATTTTGAGTTTTCTCAAGACCAAAATTTTATATGATCATGAAAAATAACAACCAAACAAGAAAATATTTGAGAATGAAGTAAAAAAATGAACGAAAAAATAATAGTATTTCCCCCAAAAGTGTTTATCCTATAACCATGTTCATATCAATATAATGAAATAAATTCATATTAACATATAATAAAATTATGAAAAAGGGAAATGGATTATTATCTATAGATTTGACTCTAGTTGCCATGTACAATTGTTAAATCACCAGATTCATGACTCCCAACCTTATGATCACTGAATTAATGAATGATTGATCAATTCAAATGTTTGATCCCTCCCCCTTTTGAATTCATTAGTAGATTGACTCCCAACTCCACAACTAAAAGCTAACATCGCCCATCAAATATCTAATCACTAGGTGTCATGGGTTAATATGAATCATATTCATTAAGTAATTATATATTCTTGTAGCCTGAGAATATCATAAATCCATAGGCTCTTATTGATTCAATTTCATCTGCTCATCTTCCTCTATAAGCTTTGAAGTTTTTCATTCTATTCCTTGAGCTCATCTTTGATCCCCCTCTATTTTGATTTTTATAATTTAGGGATTTGCGTAAATTAATTTCACAACATCATTAGGTGGATTGTTTGTAATAACCCTTGATTTCAAGATTTCTTTCCTTTGAAATGAATTTTTTAAAAATTAAAGGAGATCACTTTTTGTGGAGAGGAACTTTGTGTCGACTCCCCACTCCTCCTTGGTGAGAAATGTACACTATAAGGATTCTAGGTAAATATAAATTGGCTTTGGAACTCTACATGGGAACCCAATGTTGTTTTTCAATATTGGCCAATTTGACTCAATATCATATAACACTTAACTAATTTTAATAAAATACACTAAAACACAAAAAAATCCCCAAAATTAATCATTTAATCAAAATCAAAACAGAATAATAAAATGTTACAATATATTTAAAAAAACCTGAGACACTCAAAAACACTTACAAACTAATATTATACTATAAGTTTCACCAAAAAAAAGGAAAGTGTTTGATTAAAAACTATATGACCATTAAATCATGGACTAATAATATATTTAACCACCAAAAATTCATATTTTTAAACAAAAATTCAATTAATGAAAATTTAAAAAAATGATCCAATTTCATTAATCTTTCATTTAAATAACATTTTAAAATTAAAAAATAAATTATTTTATCAAATTGATGTGGAAAACATAAATCAAATTCAGGTTGAATCAAAATTTTCTACACTTAAGACATTTTTTATTATCAATAAATCAACTTTACAAATTATGTGAAAAAAAACATCTTAGAAATGAAATTATTTCAATTCCAACAAAAAAATGATTCAGAAAAGTGTTTCCCCCAAAGACTCTTTAAAGTAAGTATGTATGATTTCTTTTATCAAGATTAATGTGTTTTAGATAAAATATGGTTTTAATTCTAAAAAATTAATTTAATTTTGAAATTTTGATAAAAAATATAAAAACTACAATTTTCATTAAAATGTTATTCCAAGATACTAGTTTTACCTATTGTGAACAAACTTATATAAATAAAATACCTAATTATTAGATACAACTAGTGGATGAATGAGTTTAATAATTAAAAGGAATCATAATTATCTCATATAACAGTTTTAGCTTAAAGAATATAATCTCAAACATGATTAAGAGTTCCCTTTATATCCCCTTGAAATGTAATTATTTTAAGTTTATTTATAATCATAAAAAAAATATAATAGATTAATATTGTAAACATTACTCCCAAAATTTTACCACAAATATAAATTTTTAAAAGGTAAATGTAAATGATGTTATTAAATTGAATAAATGGTGAAATAGGAATGATTGATCATTCTGAGTATCAAAATGGTCCTAAAATTAAAGAAAGGTTTATAACCCCTAAACAATAAATTTTAATATTTTAAAAACAATTATGAAAAACCTTAAGGAAATATTGATATATTATCAATGAATTTCATATCGACACATTAAATTCCACTCTCCACCAAAATTAAACCTCAAAATTGTCCCCAATGTTGAACCTCAAGGTTGGAGAAAAATTTAAAATTATTTTAGTTCAAAATTGATTTGAAATTAAATAGTTAAGAATCTTTTCTGAGTGGTTACAATTAAGATAAAAAATTATTTTCCCACACAACTCATATAATAAGAAAATTTCAGAACATAAAGAAGGTTTCCCCTAGTTTTTACTAAAATTTAAATATTTCAGAAAATAATCATAAAAACAATTCAAATTAAAACAATGAAATAAAAAAGAAGCATACAAACCATCATTTCAATAAACAAATAACCAATACTACAGTAATGACTCAAAAAGTTCAATAAATTATTTTATCATGAAACTACAACTCCATACAATTTACCTGATTTTTTTAAAAAAAAATCCACCAACCACCACCCCACACTTATTTTCTTGCAATGGGTAATTGTTAAAAAATATCAGGAAAACATGCACTTTTTTATCTAAATTTCAAGTAGCACGAAACTATATCAATGGATATAATATGGGTAGAATAAAGTGAATAATTTAAACACAAATCTTTTTATGTATAAACTTTATAAAATGAGATTCATACAATAACACATCCCCTTTTTCTTTGATTGAATTAATCATTTTTCTCAATTCCTAATCCTAAATTTGTTTTTAAAAAAATTACATTAAATTATAGATATTTAAGTTAAAATAAAATGAAATTAGAGATGGGTTTATGTTAAAGTGATTAATAATTTTTTTTCTTGAGGATAAAATCCTTTTTTTAATTGTAAAAAAAATTGAATTATTCTTTAGGTAGTTGAGTAGTAGGTTCAAAAACAATAAAATGAGGTAGAGAATGATCATTAATCAGAAGAAAAGTATTAGATTTATTCTTAGTAAAAATAAAATAAAATATAAAAAACAAGACCATGATTTGAATCCTAGGAATCACTGAGTTTAAATTTATCGATTAGATATAATGGAGGTTTAGTTTTAAAGAATAAATATAGTTGTAAGACACCCGGATTCCCCTAAAAATAAGACTTGGAAATTTTCCCATTAACTATGAAAGAAAAATTATATTCTTCTACCATATCTACATACCTACTAATTAACACTCTCAGGATAGTGAAGGGTCCATACCTATTGTATTTGAGATTTCCTAGGAACATATTTAATTTTTTGTTAAACATGAACACCTTCTAAATAACCATAAAGTATCTTTTCTAAATGATCGAATAATGAAATAACTTTTTTATTTCCCTATAAATCCTACTATTATAAAAATATTATATTTTAATCTCCCTTACCTCACTCAGTTTCGACAATATTCCCTCTCTAACCAATTTGAAATCAAAATTTAAAGAATTGGCAGACCAACATGACTCAAGTTGTAGCTGAACATATTAGTGTCCTGATTTACCAAACAATATCCAATAAGGATGAATTAATATAATGATTTTAAAGTAATTCCAATAGGAATAAATGTCCTCATATAATTTTAAATACCAATCCTTCCTTGAGTTACTCATAGTTTTCTACAAGAATTATTTGAGATCCCAATTTAAAAATTCAAGATGAACTTTAAACTAGTGATGTTATGAAATTCTGTTTTTTCCCACACCCATATTTTTCATTAAATATTTAATTTTTATATTCTTGACGTGGTTATCATTTACTATGATGAAGGTTTTAGGCACCCCATGTAACAGATTTATTTTTTCCTTGTAAAAATTTAGAATATTTTAAAAAATATTTGCAGTGCTGATTTGTGGTGTGATTATGAGGCTCAAAGAGGCTAAGTATTCATGCTATATAAATAATAATATATTAATATCATTCTCTCAAATTTTTTTGTAAATAATGTAATAACTTTTGAATAGAATCTAATATTAGAAATATAATGTTTTCATTGAATCCAGAATTCAGTTTTTACCCAAGGTGTGACATAACCTTACTCTTTTTTCAGAGTTGGGATTGAGCACCATCATTGGAGAAATAATTAAATATATAAAAATATATTTTTTTTAATTTTTTTTTATTTTAAATCATAACCTAATATCCACTATAAATATATTTTAATAGAAAAATAAAGGGGTTATCTATATAACCTAGAATATTTGAGAGGAACCATTAAAGATGGGATTTGATAATGATTATGGATCATGGATCATTTTCCCCAAAAGAGTTCTTGGATACTGCCAGTGATGATGAAACTGGACTATTCTTTGCTAATAATTGATCCAAATTCAAGCTAGGGTGTTTTATTTTAATTTTTGGTTTCCTAAGTGATTTATTCCATGAATAATGTGAATTAATATACTAACAGATTGATTCACAGGTTGATCATTCCTTGAAAGTTCAAATTTATCTTCTTAGGTTTATAACAAATTGGTATTATTTCATATGTTTTCTCTTCATTTTTCATTATAACAGTAACTAATCAAGTTCATCCCAAATAAATTTTGAGTTAATTTCTTATTGTGTGTTTCATGGATTCTTGTACCTATTATAATCAATTTCATCACTGATAATTACTTCGGTCGACAATTTGACTAATACCTGGTATTCAGTCAGTGCATGACTATTCCTCATCACAATGGATTGATGTTGCGTGCTTGGATATGTTATCGATGGAGAAATCAAGGTGTAATGAAAATTTTTGGTGATATGAGGAGGATCTAGACTATATAGGGGATCCCTAGGTGTGGTTTGGAATGTCACATGTGCTATGGTGTGAAGGGAACTGATTCATGATCAATTTGGATGGATGGAATCCATCCATTAGAGGAAAGATAAGAATGTTAAAGTAGAAATGTGACTAATGGGGGGTCTTGAAATAGATTTGGTAATGGTAGAAACATAATAAATCTTTTTAAATAACCTCTGGGTTTAAGAAATTTCCTGAATACAAAACATGTACTCCAAAGAACACATGTCTTGTAGTCCCTCTTTTATGGTGCTAGGGTTTCACAATTAGAAAAATATCCCACACTATATGACATGTTTCACATGTAATGTGAACTAGTTCTAGAGTCCTAGAATATAATCCAAGAGCACATAGGCATGGACATGTCCATTCACATCGGCATTGCAAGATTACAAGGGAACGACCTGATACTTGGACACTACCAGTTACACGAGCATGGGAAAGTGGTATTCCAAATATCATCCATACCTCTAAATTTATTATTCCCCTAAAAGACACATTTTGGGTGTGCATTATTATATTACATGTGAAATGGAGAGGCACTAGATGATTTGGTGAGGAAATACAATTTTTTTACCTTTTTAGTATAGGTAACGGTCCTCCATCTTGTAAGTTTGGACCTATATCAGCTACGTGTGTCCCCTTTGTCCATCTCTATGAGGGTACAGTGAGAAATTACATCCTATGAAAATTATTTTGATCCCTTATATGAGTTTATTCTTGGATAATGTTTTGGTTATCCTAACTGGGGTGGGATCCTCTATCATCCATACTTTTTCTAGGTTGGGTTTGCGGTATCAAAATGACCACCATGAATAGGAAACTAATCCCCAATATATAAGGATAATCTAGAAGGGTTTTTGGTGTCCCTAAAGGTCCCTAGGTGTGTTATCCTATCTATATGTTAACATCTTTAGAGTTCCAACAATTACTTCCTTGGTGAGACCTGATGAGAATGGTCTCTTGGATAAGCGACATTGAGGATAATATGGCTCAGGGAGTGAGTTATATTGAATGAGTGATACCATGAATCCTCAAGAAGAATACTATGTTAATAGTTTGTTGAAACCTCCTTGAGAATTGGAGTTTTTTGTTATTATATCTGGGTATGTTTATCATTATATTTATGTTATATGTCCAATTGAAATACCTTATGATGACATGACTACTCTCTTGGTTCCTACTATTGGTTATTTTAATGTGTTCTACTACATATTTTTATACTCACACCTTCATTGGATCATCATTCATATGTCATGTATAATTTAGAAAACATTCCATTTGAAGGTGTCTTTGTAGGACCTAGAGTGGGTAGAGAATAGTGAGCTAGACTGACCATGGTAAGACTAGGTGTTTAATTCAATATTATCCCCCTCCAATTTGATAGGCTAGACTCTTTTATCAATTATAGATGGGATTGTAATTATCCATTTATGTTTTTAGTAATTTTTTGATACTCATGTGTGGGATATATTTTATGCATATATTATGGTATTAGTTTAATTTACCTTTCTGCATTGTATGATAATTTAGAGATCATTTAATGTGTATAGGTACATTAGGCTAAGACATACCATGTGTGAGATATTACTTTTTTAAACTTGTCGCCAGCCCCTAGCCTACTCAATGTGGGATTTGGGTGTCATTCTTGGCTTATCACTATCTAGGAATTCCTTGGTGGGTTGGTTCATGATAGATTGGTATCAAAGATGCTTTAAACTAAGGACCAAATTTTGGATATTTTCAAGGTGTGGAGTTTGGTTTAGAATTTATTAAAATAGTGTTAAAGTGTTTTGAGTTTAGCTTTCCGATGTGGGAGTCTAGTTTTGGTGTCACTTCTAACGTATCTATTCCCTGGGACTCTGATAACCTTCTTGTTGTCTTGGTACATTTATAAACTAGTTGTAGGTAATTGGTAGTTTCATCATATAGGAATGGGTTTTGGTTTTCAAGTCCTTATTGAGTCATCTCCCCATATATACTAGTTTTACATGGTATATCTTGATTATATTTTAGGATACCTCTATACTAATTTTCAATCAAGATCTAACTGCAATATTGTTAGGATGATCCGCTAAGTGATAAAGATTCATTAAATGGTCTTGTATAGGAGGTGATACCTCTAGGTGGTTTTCAAATTTTTCTACCAACCATTAAGTAGTAGGTTGTACCAGAAGTACCAACTATGGATGTGTGGAGGATAAGAGAACATCAGAAGTTTCATAGGTAAAGACCACCCATATTTTATGGATATTCATACACCCATTCAACTGATGATTTAATGTAGGTAGTGATCTATGTTTTCATATTATTGAAGACACCTCTTGAATAGATGGTGGTACTAGCGGATAGTATTATTTAGGGATCCACATGGATATGATGGATTCTAGAGATTTAGTTGCATGATTAGATGGTTCTATCCTAGTTAGATTTTGAGTGCCTCTTTATGCAGGTGTTTTATCCATCCATTTTTTTATTAGTCCGTATCTTGGAGATTATGCATCTTCAATAGGGTAGCATGACAATGGATAGGTATTCAAAAAGTTTCACCAACCTATTGTGATATTTTATGGATATGGATTGGGATCTATTATTTTGATAATCGAAATTTTAGAGTGGATTACACTAAGATATCATGGTTTTAGTGATAACTCTGTTTATTTTCACCTATGTTGGATTGCTTTAGTGAGACTTGGTTGTGGCGATATTTTGGGTAGTGAAAATGATGGAAATTGGTGTTGTTAATGGGAATAATGGATCTAAGATGTTAGTAACTGGTATTTGATAGTACTCATAGGGATCAGATCATGCAAGACACCTTAGGAGATAATACCAGGATAGAGGGTCTATGGATTGGGGCTCTCAGGATGGTTCTCATCTAACTAGAGAGATGTGGTGTTTATCTTATGATAGATTAGGTGATATTGCCTAGGATTGTCAGACCTAGAGAGAAACTGCAGAGATATGGTCGATATACCAACATGGAAGAGATAGCAGTAATACTAGGGAATTCAATAGTGTGTCAGGTTTGGTAGAGGATAAGGTTGAGAATCAGGATGTGGTAGTATTTATGACTTGTTAACACCACCACCCCCAAATTTCCCATTCTATGCTTAGGGAGATAGTGGCTAAGGATGGGGATAGTTGTTGGAAGTGGAGGCCAATAGACCATAGGCTCCCAGGACTATTACATGTTTCATACGTGTCTTCTATAATTTTTTAGTAGTATTGATAGAAATGGGTTCAATCCACTCTTTTCTTCATACTTATCTTGTTTGAGACTTAGAGATTCTTGTTGAGCCCATGGCTTGACCCTTGTGCTTAGAGACTCTAATTGGAAGGGATTAAATGATCACAAAATTTTTATGATACTTAATATGAATCTCATAGAAGATATATTATTATGGGATATATTTATAGCAGTGATTATGCCTTACAATTTCATATTAGGTATGGATTGGTTATCCATAGGTCATGAACAAATTGACTATTTTAGATTGGGGATACGGTGTGTCCGCAGTGACGGGACAATTTTTTTCTTTATGGTTGAGAAGGAAACAAAGGTAGAGTGGGATGGGATAATACATATGATGATATATCTGATTAGTAACCAATTTTTAAGTTTCACTCTTAGAGTTGAGGATGTTATGATCTTTCATCATCCTACAATGGTGGTGGAGAATGATGACATCTTTCTTGAGGACGTGTCAGTATTACCTCCCTATCAAAAGATGGAATTATATATAGACTTATACCTAGAACATTTCTAGATATCAGTTCCTTCTTATCGAATGGATCTCACAGATCTTCATGAGAAGATGGTGTAGTTGGAGAATTGTAAGAGTATGGGCTTTATCGGACACAGTGTTTACCCTGTGCATCCTTGATTTTATTTTCCAGGAATTCAGACAGTATATCAAGGTTTTGTGTGGATTACCGTTGCGGAACAAGGTGACCATGAATAATAAGTATCCATTACCATGGACGGATGAACACTTTTATAAGTTGAGTGTGGAGAGATAGTTCTTAAAGATATACCTCAAATGCTGATATCACCAGCTTCAAGTATGGGATGTGGATATACTGGGGATGGTAGTATGATGGTTCTATATTCATTATGATTACTCAGTGTTTCCTTTCATCTTAATTAGACCCCCAAAGGTGTTCATGGGACTCATGAACCAAATTATTCTGTCATTATTAGACTAGTTTGGGGTGGTATTCATCAATTACATTTTAGTGTACTCGATGTATGAGTAGGAGTGCTAGAGACACTTGAGGATGGTTCTAGAAATACACTGAGAGCACCAGATTTATGGGAATCTCTTAATGTTTTATTTAAGGATTATAGAGGTACAATTTATGATACATTTAATCTCATAATATGGTATATTAGTGGACCAAATGAAGGATTATGCAGTGTTATCTTGTGATCCATTCATGATATTGACAAATTTGTGAATCTTTTTTAGGTTCGTAGGCTACTACAGGAGATTCATGCCTGATTTGTCTAATATTTTGTCACCTTTTACTACATTTTTCTATAAGGGTAATCCTTTCATGTGGATAGAGAGGTCTCAGTAGGTTTTTTAGGAGTTGAGGCATAGGTTGATGAGTTCCCCCATCCTAAGGTTCTTAGAGGAGGGTGTTGAGTATGTATTGTTCTATGATTCCTTAGGGATCATACTGAGTTTTATTATACATAGGAAGGAACTTGTTTTTTATGGATCTCGATAGTTGAGACCACATTAGTAGAACTACGTGACCCATGATCTAGTGCGGGTAGCATTAGTCTCCTCCCTAAAGATGTGGTGACACTACCTTATGGGTTGTGCACATACCTCCTTATCTATGAGGTTTATTGACCCTTTCAAGATATAGTACTGGTTCAGTGATGTTGAATAACAACTTGGCCCAACATCTATTATTATATAGGGTACACGATGACTTCCACATTTCATAGCTAAGGAGATATGTTCCCAACCCATCGCATATTATTGAATAGGGAGAGCTAGATATCAAGCATGGAGATACCATTTTAGAGTACCCAGTAGTGATATGAAGTTAATATTTTCCCCTTTTAATACATTATAATATATTTATGAAAATTTCAATGTGAGATTCTGAGGCCCAGTGAGGCCAGCATTAATATTATAAAAATATTATATATATTAATATCTAATGCATGTTATTTTCCTTAAATAGTGTAAAAACTCGCATACAAAGTCTAATATTAGAAATATAGGACCGCGTATTATTATAGAATGTGGGGTTTAACCTAGGTGTATCCTAATATTCGTTGGAACTAGATATTCAGTTGAGGAAACCATTGGTAGGTTTGTAAATATAATAAATAATTAAATTATTTCTTAATTTTAATAAATGATTTGTCCTAGAGAAACCTATAAGTTCCACTTATAAAAACATTTTCAGGGATATTTGTAAAATCCTAGGTGGATTTGAGAGGAACACTAAACATTCTTCAATGGAAGATTCCATCGAAGGACAATGGGTGATCTGGTTGCACCAGTGTGCTCTGAGTGTTCATGGGTGCAAGTTGCTACCCAAACATATCCAGGTACACAACAAGGAACATGGGCCTGGTGAAAAGTAAAAGAACATGACCAGGTGCACATAGATAAGATCTAAGTTACTGAGTAACATCGTGTATCACCTATACATTGCATGTATGATGACATTGATTCCAATTCATTTTCAGATGATAACACTATCAGGAAATAATATGGGGTTAACACCATGTGGACCCCGATACACAATGTGTATTACCTCTAAAAACGTATTCCTATCATATATCCTTCCTTAGTACTAGTATATTGGCTTTTGCGTAGCCTATATAGAGTTTTTTCTCATGTATAACATCATGGTGTCCTTCTTGGGGTATATGAGATACGATATAGGGTGTTCTGAGCCTGAAACTTCATTAAGTGATGATTGATAATGGTAGTGACCCGAGAAGGATCATCTAAGTGAGGTCAAGGTTGGGACTCCACTATTTCCCCAAGTCATGGATCCCACAAACTCTTTATATAGGTCAAGTCGAAAATCCCAAATACTAGGAATGAGTCCCTTATCTACAGAGTTTTACTCCCCCTTCTATGAACACGAGTAGTGTCCAGGTACTCAAAAAGAGTTGTGGATTCCCCTATTATGATGTACAGTAGTGTTGAGTTGTCCCCTCCACATTGATTATTATGATTTTGTGTTTGATGTTGAGCATTAGATGTGGAATTTTGGAGTTTTAGTGAGACTTAACATATTTGGATTGGATTTCAGATGTATATCCCCTTTCTCTCTATAATATATTTATTTATGATCATATATACATCTATGATTGGGGGTTTCCTCTTATTATGGGTTGAGATGGCCTTTTCTTGTATCTCTCTACTACTCCCTTTATGGTTTTTATGGTTTCTTACTATGTATGTATATACTCACCTCTACGTGGGCTTTGCTCAAATGTTTCATGTATTATATAGATGATGAACAAATGGGTGGTGACATTGGCGAAGCTTAGGGATACTTGGGTACATTAACCATATATGGTTGTTGGGGCTTGGAGATTATGAGTCAGGTTCCCTTAGTTTTCATTTATACTATTTATTTTGAAATTGGGACTTCATTTTTGGTAGGATGCATATTTTTACCCTTCCATTTTTTATAAGATATCATACCCAATTGATTTAATAGATTTCTTCATGCATGTTTACACTCTAGAAGTTATTATATTTTATATTCCTTTACATTTTTGCATGGATATGGTTGGGTGAATGTATACAAATACATTAGGTTAAGGTATCCCATTTTATATTATGCCTTATAATCCTTTTTTTCATCCCTAAACCTATTGTAAGCGGTCTGGGTGTTGTGGTGGCTTGGGCTTCTGCTAGCTAGGTGGAATCAGGTGGGTTAGGTCGTTACAAAGTGGTATTAGAGCAGTTAATTCCTTGGTATGATGTTTATAATAATCCAATTATTATGAATTGCTTAGGACTTAGGTAAATGGTGTCAAATCATCTTGTGTGTGGCTCTCAAGCCAGGGAACCCAATGGCAATGTTGTGGCCCGTGTATTCGTGCATCAAGACTCTGACTACTTTCTTGTCAACTTGGTATATCAAGATATTGGTTATAGGGAACAATGGTACATACACCATATACGATCAATCCCCTTGAATATACTTATTTAGTTATATCCCCATATATATATATATATTCTATCTTTCCATAGTAAATTTTTATCCCTTTCGGGATACCTCTCTGAAGGACACCATCCAGGTAACTAATTTAGGATCATGAACACAATCCTCTGAGTGATGAGGCCTCAATTCAGGGGATATCCCATGAGTTTTATTTCCTTCAGATGGCTAGGGATAATCCCCCCCACCTATTGAGTAGCAGATAGTACATGAAATTCATGTTAATTATGTGCATAGAATTAGTTCACTCTGTGGGTACCAGCGCCAGAGACCACTGAGGTTCCATGGTGAGCTGGATCTCCAGGAAGGGGATGATTGGCTTGATTCAGCACTACCCTAAACTGGGCATCAGTCACCAATATATGGAGTGGTACTCCATCATATTCGAGATTTAGCGACATGTGTTTCTTCCATAGAAGTTGTGTCTCCCTTGGATGTGGAGCGTAAGAACAAGGAGCAAGCCCCTCCACACTAATTCTAGTGTAGTTTCATTTGATGATGAGCATCTTAGATAGAATTTTTTAGCTTTATTAAAAATTATTGACATTGCTTGGGAATTGATATGGAGATTCATTTTTTTCTCTCTAATTAGTTTCTATATTAGCAAACATACATCTATGATGGGTTTCGTTTCCCTCTAATTATGGGGTGATTTTCCATTTTTTTCAAATCTCTACTTCTCTATTTATAGTTTTTGGGGAATATTACTGGGTATGTATATACTCACCCCAATATGGAATTTTCCCACAAATTTCATGTATTATGTAGATAAAAGATATATTGGTGGTGAATTTTGTGAATTTTAGGGATACTTAGGTTCATTAACTGCGTAGGGTGGTCAAGACATATAGATAAAGAGTTAGACACTCTTAGTTTTCATTTATTCCAATTTTTGTTAGGTTGGTACATTATTTCTAGTTGGGAATGAATTTTTCCCCTTTTTTGGTTTAATCAATCATACTTTGTTGTATTTTCCTAGAGGTTATTGCATGCATTTTTTGACTCTTGATGTTTCTATCTTATATATTCTTCTCTACATTGTTTCATAGAGATAGTTGAGTGTTTTCATACATTTATATTAGGCTAAGGACACCCATTTTAAATTAGGTATTCTCGACACTTATCTCCATCCCAATTCCTATTAGAGGTGGGCTTGGGATTGCAGTGGCTTGGCCATCTACGAGCTAGTAAAGCCCTTGTGGGTCGTGTCCTCATAAGATCATGTGTCATCAAGATATAATTCTTCATGGGTGATCAATTCCCTTGGTGAGTGTTTAGTGATAGCATAGTAATATTCAATATATCACTTAGGAGTGGAAGACCTAGATGTGGGCCTAATACTCTCATCTTTTATAGTATGCTTTTTTCTTTTTGGAATACAAGTCCCTAAGGTGGTGAGATTTAAGAATCTATTTTTTCGTTATAAATATTTTTTTTGGGGGGGTGTCATGGCCAAAAGGCTATTGCACAAATTTATTAAAATAATGAAAATATTACATGAGTCTAAAGTATGGAATCATATTACAATCTTTCTCATGAAGAGAAATCAAATCAGCAGGGAGATCATCACGTAGTTGAGTCATCATGGGATTTCAAGGCTAAGAGAGGACTAGTAATGATGTTATAAAAATATTAAATATATTAATGTCACATATGAATTGTTTTTTTAAATAATAGAATAAATTCAAAGTGGTGTTTGAGATTATAAATTTGAGGCCTCCATTGAATCCTTGTTGTTGGTTTTACACTATTCATGAAATACCCTTTGTCGATGTTTGGTGTTGGTCTAGAGCACCATCATGGGAGAAACAATTTAAAAAATTTAATATATTGATTTATTTATTTATCTATTTAAATTTAAAATAACATAATATCTTCTATAAATATACATTTATACCCAAATCATAGGGTTATCCATATAACCTTGAGGATTTTAGAGGATGTGTTTGGGGAGATCTTGGTGAACAACAATAGATTGAGGATCATTTTCACTTATAGGGTTCATGGATATTTCCAACGATGACAACACATGATTATTAATAACCAAAAATTGATCCAAAATCAATGTATGGAATTTTATTTTTATGGATTATTTCTTTATTTGATTATCCCATCATGAGTTCGAATTAATTCACTAATAGATTGATTTATCGGTCGATCATTCCTTGCAGGTTTGAGTTTATCTTCAAGGGATTATGGGGAATTTGTATTGTTGATTAGTGTTGTTATTAATTTTTAATTATAATAAAAAATAATTGAGGACAACCCAAAAAATGGATGAGGTTATTTCCTCTTTTTTGTTTCATGGTTTCCATATCTCCTTATAGACACGTTCATCTCTAGAAATATTTTTAGGCAATAGTTCAACCAATACATGATATTCAATTATTGAATGCCCGTTTTCAGCGTAATAGATCAATATAATGCTTTAATGTCAGAAATTTATGTATAAATAGATTTTCAATGAAAATAAATGTAAATAGACGGAGAATCGATACCAAATTGGTGGAGCCTAATTTTGGATTCATGTGTGATGTGTGGTGTTGTGAGACGGGAACTGATTCTTGATCAGTTTTGATGGACGAAATCTGAACACTGGTGGTGAGGAAGGTGCATTCAACCAGACCCATGATTAACAAAAGATCATGCTATAGTTTTTTAGTGGTTATGGAGTGATCAATATATATAAAAAATGTGTGGGTTCTATAAAATTTCTGAATACATGTCATGTAGTTTGAAGAATGCACGATGTGTAGTCCCTCTTCTAGGGAACTAGGATTTCACATAGAGAAAAATATTTGACGTCGTGTGACACATTTCACAAACCTTGTGACCCTATTATAGAAGCCTGAGGTATACTACAAGAGTGCATGGTCATAGACATGGATAGTCACACAGACACGACTAGACTACACATGAATTTCCAGGTACACTAGCATGTACAGGTGTACACAAGCATGTGTAGGTGGCATGCTAAGTTCCTGCCTAACCTCTTCACACCATGTACACCTAAAAGACACACCATGTATATTTATAAGTATATTACATTTGAAATGGGGATACACGAACATAATTGGGATAGGAAAGACACACCAAGAACATTTTCTAAGAAATGTTGAGGCCCGCCATCTCTTTAATTTGGACCTTTATTGGTTGAATGTGTTCTCATGGTCCATCCCTATGAGGTTATAGAGTGTAATTAAATCTTGATCATAGGATTTTGATCCCCACTATGGGTTTTGTCTTAGATATATTTTGGGGAATATATTCCTCTTACCACGGTGGGATCCCTTATCATTCCTTCTTCATATTAGGTTGGGTTTGTGGTATCGGCATGACCACCATGCACATGGAATCGATCCCCTGTCTATAAGGTTGATCCAAAAGGGATTTTAGGGTACCCTAGTAGCCTTGGGTGTGATACTATATCTATATATTTACATCTTTGTGGTTCTAGTGAGTATTTACTTGGTGATACCTAATGATAATGACCTATCAGATGAGCGGCATTAGTGAGAGAATAAATTGTGGCGTGAGTTCACCTAGATGAGTGATTCCTTAAAGCGTCGATCAGAATCCTCTGTCTAGAAATGGTAAAAATCTCTTTGATAATTGGAGACTATTATAAGTATATATAGGTCTTTATTATCTTTATTGTTTTGTATTATATCCTATGGTAATACCTTATGATGATATGACTACTCTTGTGATGCTTATGTTTGGTTATTTCAAGGTGTCTAACTAGGTATTGTTATACTCACCCCTTCATTGGCAATACCCATACATGTCATGTCTTATGTGGATGTATAACATTTAATAATATCTTAGGAGTACCGAGAGTGGGTGGATCATAGTGAGCTAGATTTTCTATGGTAAGACCAGGTGTTTCATTCTATATAAACCACACCTACATTGAAGGTTGGACTCTTTAATCAGTTATGCATGGGATCGTATTTGGCCCTTTATGTTTTCCAATTAAATTTTCATACTCTAAGGTGGGATAGATATCATGCATGTAATATGGTATCTATTTTATTTAACATTAAAAATTGTATGGGTATATTGGGGATATATTTTGTGTACAAGTACTTTCGGATAAGGCATCCCACGTGTGAGATATTCCTACTCAGTGCTTGTTGTCAGCCCCATGGGGTGTCACACTCAACTAATCTATGCCCAGGTGAACCTAGCTGGGTTAGGTCTTGACACCCCAAATGTAGAAAAGAATTTTTTTTAATGAATTTTAAAACACTATTAACTCAGTTATTGGGAAGTTTCATAGCCCTAACCCATTTCGAATCATAATAAAAAACCACTAAGATGAATTTATTCCAATGTGACTATGGGAATGGTCCCATAAAATTAAACCCCCACAAATAAAAAAGCACAACTTCAAAAATTCTATTTTGAGGTATCTCAAATTTTTAACCACTATTTCCTAACCTTTTTGCAGATACCACAACCCACTACAAGATTCCTAGAATCCTTAAATAAGGTAGTGTAACAAAATCCATCATGAATAACTTTTTGGGAAGTTCTTTATCTACTAGGGTGTTTTCCCTATAGAGAATAGTGGGAGCCTTATAAAATGAACAATATCTCTTCCTCAGGAAAGATCAAATTAGTAAACCTCCTAAACAACAATGGGTCAACACAAAAGTAGTAATTAAATTATAAAATGAATTTCTTTATCTATTTTTCTATGAGACCACAAGGAATGAAACCTATAATAAGATAATTGAAAAAATTTACATTCCAAACATTTTTCTTCATTGAAACATCATGTGGGTTTTCATTGTGTAATCAAGAGTTTGTCTCTCTCAAGTCATTATTTGAGGTGTTAGAAATTCCATAGGACTGGTTAGATGCTATATTTTTAGCTCCTTGTTTATCATGAATTTTCAAGTTAAATTTTTTCAATAAAAGATTTACCACATCAATCTTGGATTTGTATCTTTTTATTACAATTGGAATTTTAGGGTGACATGGTCAGTAAAAACTATGAATTTAGAACCTATTAAGTATGCCTAACATTATTTATAGAAAACATTACATCGAACAGTTCTTTCTCGGTGGGGGAGTATGTTCTTTAAGCTTAATCTAGTAACCAAATATCATAAAAAATAACATTTAACCTTTTCTCTTTAATTTTCCCAAATATATCCCCAACAGCAAAGTCATTAGTATAACACATTAACTCAAATGGATTCTTTACATATAGGGAAGTGATGAAAAGTTCTGAGTACATTTTCTCTTTGAGTAGATTAAATTAATCCAAACATTTTTCATCAAAAAATGACATATCTTTTACAAGGGGTCTAGTGATCCTTGAAAAACCTTAATAATGATTTGGGAGAAACCGGCATGTCCTATAAAAATATTGTCCAAATTAACATTTTCTAGAGGGGTTAGATTTTAAATCACCTTTATGTTATAATTATAAACCCCTATTCCCATATTTGAAACCTTGTGACCAAGTATTATTCCCTTGGTGACCATGAATTATCATTTTTCCTAGTTAAGATCCAAGTTTGTCTCTATAAATATTTTCAAAGTTGATTCTATATTTTGAAGAAAATTACCAAAATATCTACTATAATTTGAAATATAATCCATATAAAGTTCAATAATATATTTTAAAATAACAATAATATATCTTTAAAATGTATTTATACAACCACAAAACCCAAGGGGAGTTTTCTGGAAATAAAATGTTTTTAAGGGGTGTGTGAATGTAGTCTTCTCCTGATCTTATTAGAAAATATGAATCTGGTTGTAACCACAATAACCATATATATAAAAAATTATTCATTCTAAGAAATCCTATTATGAATTTTATCCAAGAATTGTATCCAAAATGGAATGGTAAAATGGTCATTTCTATTTGTAGAATTAAGATTCATAAAATCAATGTAAACTCCCTAATTACCCACCTTTTTAACCTAAAGTTTCTTATCTTTCTCATAGGTGATAAAATTGAAACCCATTTTTCGGAACCACATGGTCAGGCATGACCCAAGGGATGTTATAAATAAGATATATAATTCTAGAATCAATAATTTTTATTATATTTTCCCTCACAGCATCCTTAATATCTGGCTTAGTCCTCCTTTGGCCCTCAACCCTTTTCTTCTAATCAGGCACCATTAGGATCTTGTGAATTAATAATAAATTTTTAATATATAGTTTACCATACTTTTAATAAATAGATATTTCATTTTAATAGATTAGTATTCATTATATTTTACAAATTCAGGCCAAAGGACCATAATTTTTTAGTGTCATTAGAAACAATATACACAATATTATTATTTCATGATTGATATTCAATATCTCTAATAAATATCATTCCACATAGTATTCTTATTAGTCATACCCTACTTAAAATATCTATTCATAACCTAGGGAAAGGAAACATAAGAAAGGGTGAGATCAGTTTCTCGATAAGGGTAAATAAAAGAGATATCAATGATCACTAAAACATAAAATGATCATAACAGTATGAGACTATGATCTTAATATTTATAAAACATACCCATCATATCATATATCATCATCTTGAGTCATGGTATTTAGATTGGTCGTCCATAATACATTAATCACAATGGAATCAAGGAATATAGACCATTATATATAACATTTTCATAAGACATAAGTTTTTAGCATACACATAAGAATAAAAAATCATTTCCTTAGTATTCAAGTCTCACTGATGAATAATATCATAGTGTATTGGGTTCTCTCCCCATTCCATCATATTCTTTTTTAAGGTTCACTCCCAAGACTATAATAGTATAAATAGTACCTTAATGAACTAGGTTTACTCCCCATTCTATTTCTTATTATCTCATGTGACGTCCATATTAACTCAATGCATTGGATGGATAATTAATTCCAGTCTCACCCATCACATAATGAAAATCATACATAATTGTGTAATAACATCCTAAATAATTAATCATAGAATAACCAATTGAAAGTAAATATGTTTTATAATTACTTCATTATTTCATTATAACATAACCTGTGGAAAATAAATAGTTTCACAAATGTTTCATCATTACTTAATTAACTCAGGGGAAAGAAATTTATTTCATATAATCATAATTAAATCCTCATCATAATAATACATAAAAATAATGAATGTGTATGGTATCATTGGATCATATCCTCAGTAAATCATAAGTTATATCAAATAATGTGAATGAATGAATTAATGAATAATAACTTTTTTATTGATTTTGAAACATATCAAAAAATAACAAACAAATTAAAACCATGGCAGTCTAATGTAGTGGATCCCCAATGCATTATTGATAACAAAAATATTGTCGCCTGACAAAAATGAACCCATGTTAAGGAAGAATGATAAGCTTTGAGTTAGAGAAGCTTGAGATGATAATAAATCTATAACCATGTTCCCCTCTCTCCAAGTGTGGGTTATCCTTATGTTGACTCCCAATTGTGGGTGAATTAATAATAAATTATTAATAAACTAGCTGTTTTCGCTTTGAAATAACTTGTTTAAAATATAAAATTTTCCAAATATTAAGGAAGAAATTTTATTTGAAAATAACCCTTTTAAAAATATTAATTTATCTTAAAATAATGGTTTTTTTAATTATGGAATTATTTTTGTTCATGTCATGTATGTTAAAAAATATTCATTTCACATTTTCAATAAAAAGTGAAAAGTGCCTCATTTAGAAAATTATAAGAATATTTATTTTTAAACAATTTTTAAAAAATAAAATCATGGGTAAAAATGAGTTTAACCAATCATATTATAATATTAAAAACACTATCAAAAACATTTTTAGAAAACATGGATATATAAGAAAAAATATTTTCAACCAAAGAGAGAAATAAAGTCAGTTTTCCTCAAAAATATTCATTCAGACACTTGAGTAATTAAAGAGGGGAAAATGAAATAGAAAAACATGTAATATATAGAAATAAACACAGGAGAATAAAATTCATGAGTTTTTTAATAGGTATATAATAAAATTTAATCATAAAAACATTATTATAAATAATCCTGATAAACATTGAGTTTCCAATATAAATCTTTTACCTCAAGTTCAAATTTATTTGAAAATGATTTAAACTCATTTATAATAAAATTAAATTTATTTTAATTATACATAATAATAATTTAAATAATTATAATATCATATATAATCCAATTATAACATTTTAACACCCATTTATTAATAATTACTTATTAAAATCATAGTTTTATGGTGTTCACTGTTTCGTTTTCATGGAAGTTTTATTATGAAAGTTCAAGTACTTATAATTTGATCATGGTTTCATAATTTATAGAATATTAATCATGATATAAATATAATATTTATTCATTATATACATATTTAAATCCCTTAAAAAGTTAGAGATATAAAAATTAATTAATCAGTTTATAGAGATGGTAGGCCTTACGTACATATAAATGTTGTATTCACTTTTTGAAGGTGGGAAAAAAGTTAAATAATAATAAAACATTATATAATAATTATTATATCCTAAATATCATATATATTAATAAACTATATCCTTATCACCATCCATTTAAATCATAAACAAGAAGAAAATAATATCACTTTATGGAGGTCGTAGTCTACACATGTGCACAAGAGACGTTATCATTTTCCAATAGATGAGAAAGTAATATTGAAGATATGATATAATAATTAAATAGGAATTAAAATATCATAAATATAATGTATATAAAAATAAAACCCATCATAGTAATTATCAATGAAATATGGTTACGAAGAAACAATTATATCACTATGTGGAGACGATAGTCTACACGTATGCATGAGAAATACTTGCACTTCTCATTTGACGTAAAAAGTGTGAATAATGGAAATTACATAATAATAATAATAACATTTAAGTATATTTATGACACCAAATTTTTTATTTCATGATGAATAACATAGATTCAGAGGAGTTATAAAAATAAATAAAATGAAATGGGTCAGGTATGATGATTACTAATTCTTTAGTAAGCATCCTTTATATCTCTCCTTAAAGACTCTTGTAATGGTATTTTAGGAAGTCCAAAACCTATAATTACTAGATATATAATTTAATAAAATTATTTTTTATATTTTGGTTGAGCTACATGTCTTAATTTGGGGAAAAGAATAGAAAAGAGGGGTGTGCATTTATAAGGGTGAGAAAGGTCACATGGAATTAATAAAAAGGTTTAAATATAATAAGTTTATTTTCATGTAAAAGTGGAACCATGTGACAATAATTTAAAATATAATTGAGTATATGGTTTAAATCCCTTAAACTAATAAATTTTTTATAGTTTTAAGTAATATTTTTATCTTTATATTTTTTTAACCCCTAAGTTAACCAATTTTAACCTTAACTGTGGTAATGACCTTTTTAATATTAAAAGGTTATAATTTTACTTATAAGGTACAAATTTTAACATAAATTGACATGGTATGAAATGTTTTACCATATTTTATCCAAATTTATCTATTTAAATATGTTTATGATCTTTAAATAATTTAATAAAATTTTATTTTCATGGAATATCATTAATGCAATTTTTGATCATATTCAATTAATTTGACTTTAAAGACATCAACAGAAAGATATAATTCGTAAATAATACTTTAAAAAATATATAATATTTTATATTTGCCTATAAATTTTTTTAATACTAAAATTTATCAAAATTTTATAACTTTTAATATTTTTTAAATATTTTATTTTATTTTTCTATTATTTGAATAAATATTGTGTCGACATTGTATAAGAATTTAAGTTAATTATACCACTACTAAATATTTAAAATAAATTTTCATAATAAAATTTATTTAATTATGTTGAAAATAAAATTTTATATTCATTCATAACATATTACTATCCCTATGTGACAATATAAAATAAATTAAATAAAAAAGAGTGACATTTTCAAATTTTATTTACTTAAAATTATATAAATGTCATTACCAAGGTAAAATGGAAAAAATGACATATATTTAAATTTGAGATGGCTATTTTAGAATTAATCTCATATACTAAAATAAATTAAAGTGATGGTTTAACTTTTAACACTTTATGACATTATTTTTAACCTTAATTTTATGATTTACCCTTTACCGAGAGGTGAACAATTTTACCACAGTTACAATTAGAAATGACTAAAAATAAAAGGCACATACCTAAAAAATTTGAACCTAATAATATAAAATGTGTAATTTATTTTATAAAATTAAATTTATATAAGTTTTAAAAACTAATTTAAAATTAAACCTGTAAAATGTGATAAAACATTTTTTCCAAAAAATTTCATTTTTAAGCCTAAAAATGTCTAATATTATAATAATGTAAAATAATGATTCTAATGGAATTAATTATATAATTTGAAATAAAATAAATCTTAAATAAATTATACAAAAAATCCAAAATAGAATGGTATTTTTAAATTACTTTATTTAAATAAATGAAATTACATTTTTACAAAAATAAGTATTTTTCTCTATTCTCTATAAAATATATCTTTCTTGAAAATCCAAAAAATCCATCCTAATATAATATTGATAATATTATTTCAAAAATGATATAATTTTCACATAATAATATTTTAATAGATTATATTAGTTTTTTAAAACTCAATATTTCATGTAAAGTAAATCAGCAAATAAATTATATTTATTTAATGAGAAATATATCATAAAATTTCAAGGTGTTGCATTTCCCCACCTTAAAATGAATGAAACCATAAGAATTGCATAAATTTAAAACAAAAAATAATCATATCTATATTTCATCACATCCTTAGGTTCTCATGTAGCTCCTTCTAATTTGGGATTCCTCCATATAACTTTAACAATGTGAGTAATCTGTTCTGTGAAACTTTATCTCTATAATACAAGATTTTTATTGGATTTTATTCAAGGTATTGATCATGATAAAATGATAAAACATATAATATTTTTACATTTTAATGATCAACTATATACTTCCTCTAGATAGATACATTTAACACATTATGAAGTTGAGATATGTTTAATGGAAGAGATAAGTGATAAGCTACCATCCCTACTCGATCAAGAATCCCAAATAGGCCAATATATCTTGGGATCATCATTCCATTATTTTTCAATCTCATAAAATTGTTCCATGGATACGTACATAATAATAAATTCCCACTAATTTAAAATTCTATATTTCACTGATGATTGTTAGCTTAACTTTTATGTTGACGTCGAGCTGCATTGTTATGCTGCTAAATGGATCTGACATTCTCTGCCATTTCTTTAGCTAACTTAGGTAAAAATAGATTTATTTATATAACTTCATCCCAACACAACATATTTCTACACTTCCTTCCATATATGGATAAAATAATCCATATGAATTATTGAGTGAAAGTTATTTTTATCATAGAATTTTATAAGAGGAAGGTGTTGATCCCATCAACATTTGAAATCTAGAGAACAATATCTCAAAAAATAATTTGTGGTTTAAATAGTTCTTTATAACTATACATCTATATAAGGATGATAAGTAGTTATTAAACTCAATTTTTTATCTAGATATTAATTAATACTTTGCTAGAAAATTGATGTAAACCTTGGATTCCGATCATATACAACAGAATTATGTACTCCATGAAAACAGACCGCTTCTTTATTTTATATTATGAAAATATAATCAAAATATAAATCTTCTCTAATAGAAATGAATTGTTATTTCTTCATAAGTTGATAAACTACAATCCAAATATCATTATAGACTTTAGAATTTTTGGTGAGACTAGTGATAAAATCCATAATGATGTTTTCCCATTTTCTATTTTGGTATGGCTAATAGTTATAAAATCAATATATACTTTTTTCTCTCATCATTAACTTATTTTCATACCAAGAAATGAGATACATATTGTTCAATATAAATATTTAGGTTTTCCCATCAAAAATACTCTTTTAGATCTATATACATCTTCATACTTTTAGGATGAATAGAGATTAAAGAACTATGAGCATAATCCAATAGCTCCATCTTCAAATATGGTATTTTTTGGAACTCATACTTTATTCCTAAACCTTATCATTCCATCATAATCTAGGTTAAACTCAATAAAATTTATTACCATCTTTTTCCACACCACTTCTCATTTATATGCCTCTTTAATATTCAAATGAATATATAGTTTAACACTTATTTGTGTAGGATAATATTTCCCCCATTACAATATTATTTACTTATATATCCATTGAAAATATATAAATATTGGATCTTTTTTATCCTCATCATAGTTAAAATATCATGATCCTTTCAACTTAGAGCATCTTCCACCTTGTTCACTTTCTATGGTTGGAAATGTATTGAGCAATAATAATCATTAATCAACTCCAACTATCTTCTTTGGTATATATTCATCAATTTTGAGTGAATATATACTTTTGAACTTTACAATAAGTAAATATATCACATGTTTCTTTATAAAGATAATTCCCTTATATATTTTATGAAAAACATACAACATAAAACTCCAAATCATTAGTAGGTTAATTTTTCTCATGAACCATCAATTATCATGAGACGTATTGTATCACTATGTCACTCTGAATGAGGATAAATCCCATTACCTTATTTGATGAATCACTAAATATCACAACCCTTTTTTATTGTATATTAATGTAAGAAAAGGTTCACTTACTAACATAGTCTTCAGTACCTTGAAATTTACCTCACATTCATCTATTAAAAGGAATATGGATCCCTTATTAGTTAACTTGGTGAGTGGATTATACATCCATAATAAATTATCTTAAAGGTGTTAATAATATCCAACTAAATCAATAAAACTATGTATCTCATTCAAAGTGGTTAGTTTTGTCCAATATTCAATAAATTATTTCTTTTAGGGATGAATATTCATTACATTTTACAAATACAGTCTTGAACAATGTTAAGGTTTAGCATATTTGGATACAAGATACACAATATTCTTGTTTCCTAAAAGATCATCAACATATTCTATAAATATCCTACCAAATAGTACTCTTCTTATACATACCCTACTTGAAACCTTTATTCATAACATGGGGAAATAAAACATAAGAAAGGTTGAGCTTAAATGCTCAATAAGTGTAAATAGGGGATATATCAATGATCAATTAAATATAACATTATCATAAGGGTATGAGAAAATTATCTCAACATTTGAACATTATACCTTGTATATCATAGGCCAAGATCATGATTCATGGCATAAATCATGGAAATTCATAAGACATGACTCATAAAGAAATCAAAGAACATAAGGCATGAGAGAATAATATTAGCATAAGACATAAGTTTGTGTCATGAACATAAGAATAGAATATAAGTTCTGAAGTAGTCAAGGATCACATTCAAAAATAACATAATGCATTGGTTTTACTACCTTTTCTATATTATAATTTGTCATGGTTTACTCCCAAGACTACCATGTTGGATAGAGCCCCTCACTAAACTAGGTTTAGCCCCCATTTTAGTTCATATTATCACATGAGATATCAATATTTACCCAATGCATTGGAGGGATATATAATTCCAGGCCCACCTATAAAATAATGAAAATCAAACATATGTGTGCCAAAAGATCATAAAACATTCATAATATCAAAAATCATAGAAAGTAAATGGTTTTTATAAAAACTTTTTATTTCATCATAGAAAAACCCATTGAAAATAAATGGGTTTTATAAAGTATTATTCATAACTTATTTAAACTATGGGAATGAAATCAGTTTCATATAATCATCCACAAGTCATCATCATCATAATCCATACAAATAATTAAAATTTTATGGTATCATTGGATATTATCAATAGTAAAGCATAAGTAACTTCAAATGATGTTATCATAGATGAAAAATTTCATTAAAAGGTCAATGGAAAATTAAGTAAAATACGATTTTCACTTTAAAATCACTAATTTAAAATCTAAAAATTTATCAAATATCAGGGGAAATTTATTTGGAAATATCCTTGTAAAATTATTAAGAAGGCTTCAAATCACTAATCATTCATAATTTTTGGAAATTTCATTCATGTTGTTTAAGTTAAATCAAATATTCTTCTCACATTTTTGGTAAAAATTCAAAAGTAAGGTATTCATAAAATCATAAGAAGATTAATTTTTATAAATATTTTTATAAAATTAATTAATGAATAAAAATTAATATTATAATATTTAAAACATTCTTTAATTTTTTTTTAAACATGTATATGTAAAAAAAATATTTTCAACCAAAGAGAAAAATAAAGTCAATTTTCCTTTAAAATACTCATTTAGTCTCTTGAGTTATTAAAGAGAGTAAAATTAAAGGAAAGCATGTAATCATTATAAAAAACCATATTATAATATAATTCATGAGTTTATTGAGAGTTATATCATAAAATTACATCATTATAAACTTAATCATAAACGATCACAATAAAAAATGACATTATAACATAAATCCTTTACCATGAGTTCTGATTTATTTAAAATAATTTTAACCTATTGTATAATAAAATTAAATTTGTTATAAATATTTAAAATAATCATTTACATACTTATAATATCATATATTATCCACATATAAAATTTCAAAACCTATTAATTAATAATTCGTTATTAAAATCATCGTTTTCAGCAGTTCACTATTTTATTTTTCAAGGAAGTTTTAATTCGGTACTTCAAGTCTTTGTAATTTGATCATGGTAAAATAATTTTCAATATATTAATCAAGATATAAATATTATATTTTTTCATCATATACATATTTAAAGTCGTCCAATAAATGTATATATAAAAAATGAATTACATTATTCATAGAGATGACAGGTCGTACGTATGCATGAATGATGTTTTCACTTTTCAAAAAAGGGAAAGAAGGAAAGAAAAATAATAATTATACTTTATAGAATAATTATTATAACATATTTTTTATTTAATATATCTTTATTACCATCCATGTAAATTGGAAATGAAAAATGAAGCACATCGCCATGTGGGCATGGTAGTCCACACATACGCACGAGCAAATTTATCATTTCTTAAACGATAGGAATGTAAGAAGGAAGATGTGTTATTATAATAAAAAAAGAATAATAATATAATAATTATCATTTATAAATATTTAAATTATCATAATAACCATTCATGAAAGCTGGTGATGAAAAATAAATTGTATTGTTTTGTGGAGATGATAGTCCACGTGTACGCACGAGCAACACTTTCATTACCTATTTGATAGAAAATAGTGTGAATAATGGTGGTTTAATAATCATAATGAAATTTAATTATATTTAGGATAATTAATTTATTATTTTATAATTAATACCACGGATTTAGAGGAGGTAGAAGAATAAATAAATTGAAAGATATCAGTTAGGATGATTACCTCTTCTTTGATAGGTCCCCTTTATATCCCTACTTAATGACCCTTTTAATGGTATTTTAAGAATACCAAAACCACTATTTCATGGATAGTGGGTTTAAAAGAGAATTAGGTAGATTTTTTTCAAGTTATGTGGCTCAATGAGGTATAATGAAGATAAAGTAGGGGTGTCCTTCTTTAAGGGAGGGAAAGGATGAGTATATAATTAATAAAAATATATAAATATAATAAATTAATTTTTATATAAAGGTGGAACTATATGGAAATAATTTAGATTATAATATAGTATTTGGGTGAAATATTATCAAAAAATAAAATCTATAAATTTATAAGTTGTATTTTAAACCGTATCTTTTGTGTTAACCACATAGTAAACCAATTTTAACCATAACCAGGGAAATAAACTTTTCAATATTAACTAGTTATAATTTTACTTATGATGTGAAAGTTGGATAACTAATGGAAAATTAATGAAATTTTACACCATATCTTATCCAGGTTTTCCTATTTTAATATTTTTATGGTTTTTAAATAATTTAATAAAATATCATTTTCATAAATTATCATAATTTTATTTTTGACACTTCATTTAATTTGACTTTAAAGACATCATAAAAAATATGGAATTCAAATATAATCATGAAAAACATCACTAATATGTTATATTTATCTATAAACCTCATGTAATACTATAATTCATCAAAATTTTATAACTTTTAATAAGTTTAAAATTATTTCTATTATATTTATATTACTGAAACAAATAATATGTTAGGGTTGCGTAATCATTTAATGTAATTATAACATTACTAAAACTTAATAATACATTATAATCATAAATATAAATTAATTCTGTTTAAAATAAAATTTTATATCCATTCATAACATATTCTTTTCCCTGTGCGAAAATATAAAATATATTAAAAGTATGACAAGGAAATTTTGGAATTTTCTTCACTTAAAATAATATAAAATTAATTAGAGTAAAAATGAAATCAATATGCCATATATTAAAATTTAAGATGAATATAGTCAAATTAATCCAATAAAATTAAATAAATTCAAGTGTTGGGTTGTTTTTTAATGTCTTGCCACATTATTTTTAACCTTAATTACCCATTTAATCATTTATTGAGGTGATAAATTTTTCCTTAATTACTATTCAAATTGCCTAAAAATAAATGGGAAATATATTACAAATTTGAACCTCCTAATTCAAAATGTGGAATAATTTTTTTAAAATTTAATTCCTATAAGTTTCAAAAACTAATTCTAAAAAATAAACACACAAAAAGAGATGAACTTTTTTCCCCATTATACTGGTCTTAAGCTCAACATGAATGAATCATAGAGTATGGGAGTAATTACGGCTAGTGTAGTGGTTTATAACACTTGGGGTGATGTTATTTTGGCGTTCACAGCATGCTATGGTAGTGGGGATTCTCTTTGGGATAGAGCAATGGAGATGGACCCTGGCCTTCAATTATGCAGTCAAAAGAATATCAATTTGGAAATGGTTGAGATAGTATCCATAATTCCATATAATTACCTATGAGATTTAGGTACCATTACTTGGTCGATTTCCTATTTTATTTGTTAGTGCAGAAGTTATATTGATAATCAAATGAGGGTCTACCACATTTGGCATGAGGGTAAGAAAGTTGCAGACTATCTTGCATCAATGGTCTATCAAGGGACTAGGTTTACATTATTTTTTATTATAAGTTACCTACCTCCTGAGGTGCTACATCTTGCGAGGGGTTACGCACTTGGTCAATACTATTTTCCGACTCGTTAATTTTATGGTTGTATTTTTCACATCTTTTTTTGTTCCTCACATTCTATTTGTATATCTACAGTTTTTTGAAAATAAATATGATAATCTTAGTTAATGGTACTTTTAAATCACTTGATTTAAACAGAATAAATGATATTTTTACAAAAATCGGTATTTTTACTATTCAATAAAAAATAAATATTTATATAAAAATTCCATAAATTAAAACTATGATATTATTAAAAAATTGATTTCAAAAATCATATAATTTTTATATAATAATATATTAATATTTTTTAATGTTTTATTTAAACTCGGTGTTGCAGGTAAATCAAGCTATCAAATAAATTATATTTATTTAAAGATAAATATAACATAAAATTCTAGGGTGTTACATAATCCATTTGATGCCATATATGGACTATACAATCATATATTTTTTTTACCTTTTTAACATATTCAAAATAAATTTCTTGAAAGTTTCTTAATCCAATAGATATTATGACTAGTAGTGACGTGATCTTAACCAAAAAAGAGTATTTTAGGTGAGAAGGGAGTGGTTTAAGCTTAAAATGTATTGATTTTAGAAATTAAGGCAGGATATTGGACCTAGGTGACCCAAGATTTTTAATTTTTTTCTTAAATAATTAATGAGATATAAAAAATCCTCTTCTTCACCACAATCCAAATTGAATAACTCTTTATATTCATATTCTAGGTTTATTTTTAAGATACTTTCCACAATAAATTTATCATGATGTTCCAAAAACTCACCCTCATAAGCATCAAATTGGTCTACATCTTTAATAGAGATGATTTCCATATAATTTTAAATAGTGTAGCTTCTACTATGAATTCCATAACTAATAAAAAATATTTTTATTCTTCCTCATCAACTAGTTCATTAATCTCTAACATTTTATCTCTATATTAGTTTTTAATTTATTGTAGTACCTTACCCCTCTCAAAAAAACTAAATTACCCACTATATTAACCATTTTTAAGATTAATTTTCCATTAGAAACATCAATTATTTCTCTAATGGTGTCTAGAAAGGGACTACCAAGTATTGTAGGGACTTTTCTATCACAATCTTTGTCAAACATGAGTAAATAAACACATAGAAAAAAATTACCTACCCTAACTAAAAGTTCATTCACTCTCTCCATGGGGGATAAATTATTGGTCATCTAACTAAAATAAAACAATAGATGTTTTTAGTTATCTTAGACTCAGATATGAAAATAGTGATTAATGTATTAAGTTAATAATAGCACTAATATTAAGTAAGTAATAGAGTTGGAAAATTTTATCTAAAATACATGGGGTAAAAAAGATTCCTTGATCTTTCAGATTATGAGGTTTTCTATTCTAATCAATAATACTACACTCCTCTATCTGGAAATAGGTGAGAAACTCCTAAAATATATTTTTTAAACAAATTTCATTAATAAATTAAAATATTATATAATATTAACCAAATATTCAAATAAATAAATATTAATATGGATCTTATTAAACACCTCAAGTAACTTGAGTAATCCTGGTTCATATTTGTTTTCTTCTCTCTTTGAGATAAAATAATGGTTTGGGTAGATTCCTCGAAACAGTGGTAATCCCATCATGTTCTTCCATAATATTTTCCTTACTCTTATCTTTCTTAAACTTTAAACATTTTTCTTCTTGTTTTTCAGGTGAAAATAGGGATTATCTCAGTTTCTTCATGGCTGTCCAGATTTCCCAATTTACAGTTTTCATGATTTTGGTTTCTAGATTCATTCAAAATTTCATTTTTGACATCCCTACGATCATTTATTTCTTCTTAGTTTTTCTATAAAACTATAGGTGATTAAAATCATTGATTTGTCCATAAGATTCACTAATTTTGTGATAGAAGTATTACCTTTGTTAATTCTCTTTGTAAAACCCTAACTCTAGTAACCTAGAGATGGTTCATACTTATTATACTTGTAATAGATACAAGGTATCTTACCATAATGGATAAATTGTTTTTGGTGTATTGAGATACTAGACACTTACCTTACTTCTATATTAAATTTTAAATTAAAAAAATATCATAAGAAATATTATTAAATCATTGAAATCATCCATAATAATCTTTTTCACACCATAGGGAAAGTAAAAAATATAAATAGTGAGATAAAATACTAAGTAAGGTTTATATATAGTGGAATATATCATGATTAAATAATTCATAATCAATATGGTGGAGTGGATAATCAAAACATGTGTCCTTTATTCAAAAACATTAGTTCAATGAACATTCATGGATAATATCAATATATAAATCACATGGATAATGGAAACTATGTTCTCAATAAATGAATTGCATAAATCTAAACATTCATAAACATTCCTTCAACGACTCATCTATGTTATCTTGAATCTTACCTTCATGTCCTCTTAACTAAGATATCATGTTTAATAAATGGATAGTTATAAACCAAATACTAATTTAATGTGTCCACTTATTCTGTCTCATGATATCTGTTTATCCATTGAGGTGTTATCTATAACTAAACCCCACCTATCACTTTCATTCCCTACACATTCTACATATATTTAATGATCAATAAAATTAATTCAAAAAATTCCTTATAAATACATAAGTATCCATATGGAATCAAGAATAAGTAACATCAATATTTCCCTATTAAATTAAATAATTTTCTAAATAATATCCCTTCAATTGATAAAGTATAAATAAATGGTATATGGTTAATGCAAAATTTGAGAACAATAAATGATTCATAATGCTTAAAATATTGACATATATGAGAAAATAATTTCTAAGGGAATGTGACCATGATAAATTTCATGACCAAAAAACCATGAATTACTATAGGATGAAATAAGATCATCAATTCATCAGAAATGGAGGTTTTTAAGTAAAAACAATATTTTTAGAAATATAAAATAAAATAGAAATAAATCATTTAAAATAACTTCATTTTAACTTTGAATAAAATTGAAGTTATAAATCACTTTCAAAATTATTTTCATTCCTTAAATAAAATAACACCCTTTTATTTCAGTATTTATAAAAACTAAAAAATACCTCAATGTAGAGAATTTTTTTTATTTGATAACAAAAAATAAAACTTTTTGAAGTAATATTTATTTTAAATAAAAGTTATGATGGTGGAAAATTTCATTCATTCTATATAAGTTATACGAGAACATTCTCTTCACAAATTTAAAAAAATTAATGAAAAAGACTTCATTAAATAACTTAAAATATTAATTTTAAACCCTTTTAAAATAAATTCAAATATAGTTGAAAATAAATTTAAATATTAACATTAACATAGAAAATAACATTATTTAAATAATTCTAAATAAAATGGACATGCAAGAAATATTTTATTGATCAAAGGAGAAATAAGGGTGGTTTTAAAAAGATTCCAGATCATTTTGAGTAAGAAAGAGAGGAAAATGAAAGAAAAACAGGAAAATCACACCATAGGAGAAGAAAATAATTTTGGTTTAAAGGATAATTATCACAAAATTTTCCTCAATGGAAAATTTAGAATAGATATTCTTGAAAAGAACTGAGAATGTAAAATAAACCCCTATAAATTAAATAAATATTTTATAAAAACCCATTAAAATAGTAAAAAAGAAGTTACACTTTAAATACCATGAATAAATTAGAATTAATGATATAAACTGTAAAATGGGTATTATATACACCATGTAAAAAAATTGGGAGCATAATATAAACATGTCTCATTAAAGTGGAAATGATACAAAATTGCACTTACCTTGGGTATCCACTTAGTATTACATGTTTAATCATATGGTATAATGAATTTAAATTTATTAAATAATTTCTTAATAACATTTTTCTTATATATTTTATTTTTTATGGTCCTTGTATAATCATCTAAAATCCATTCATGGAATGGTTTTTGATTATCCGGACTCCTTAAGGTTGCTTGGTCAATTTCTACAAAATTTATTTGGTATATTGTTCATGGTTAAAGGAGTTGCGAAATGGTTTCATAAGTTATATAATGTTAATAATTTCATGAATATACATTTTATTAATTATATAAAATTCTATAATCATTCATGCATGATGGTAATATAAAAAATAATCACATCGCTTAAAGGTGGTGGTAGCCCAAACGTACGCAATAAAGACATTATCATTTTTCAAAGGACTAAATGGAAAGAAGGTAGAATATTTATTATATTTAAAAATAAAAAATATGTCAAAAATGTCATATATATTCATTAATTCCACCTTTATAACCATACAAGTAAATCGATGATGAAAAACGAATTACACCGCTATATTGATATAGTAAGTTTTACGTACACGCAAGAAATGTTTATATTTTCCATATGATAAAGAAGAGGTGAAAACGGTTTTACATTAATCATAATAACATGTAAATATATAGGTTTATATTTAATTAATTATTTTATTACTAATAAAATATATTTATAGTATGTATAATAAGAAATAAATTTTTAAATATTTGAGTAGGACGATTACCACTTCTTTGAGAGACCTCTTCTAGATTGCACCTTAATCATTATTTGGATAGTGGTAGGGTAAGAAAAGTGTCTTAAGAAATAAGTAAAAGAATCTAGGAAGATATCAGGATAGGTCTAGGGTGATCTAGAGTGATCAAACTTTGTGAATAATGTAGAATAGAAGGTACCCTTTTATAAGTGAGGGAATGAACACACATGGAATTGCATAAAATATTTAAATATAATATATATCAAACTCATGTACAGTGGAAGAAAATGGCCATAATTTATAATTTAGGATACTATATGGTCAAAATAACTCAAAAAAATATTATTAATACTATTTTATGTTGAATTTAGAACCTTAACCTTTGGTTTAACCCCCCTCATTAACCCATTTTTTACATTAATTGTGGGTACACATTTTTTAGATTTTAGGGGTCATAAATATAGTCCAGAGTTTCAAAGTGACTCAAAAATGGTATGTGAGTGAGATTTTGGACCATTTACAATCCCACTTTTCCTATTTCAATAAAAAGTATTTATTTTTTGATCATTTAATAAAATATTTTTTTTTATAAAATATCATTAATTAATGTTTGCGAATATTCATTTAATTTAGCTACAAAGACACAAGAACAATAATGTAATTCAAATATAAATACATTAAACAATAATTATATTTATTAAATACCAATTAAATTTATTTAATACCATGATTCATCCAAAACATATTAATTTCACTTTTTTTAAAATCATTTACCTTTATTTCTATACTGCATGCACAAGCATTGTATGAGCATTTCATAAGGATATAAGGTTATTATATCCTAAATATAAATTAAAAAAATTACCATCATAAATATATTTTAATTATGTTCAATATAAACTTTTATATTCATTCATAACTTATTTATATCCTTATTAAAAATTATAAGATAAATTAAAATCAAGAGCGAAACATTTTGTATTTATTCTTTACTTAAAATAATATAAAGGTTATAATAAAAGGAAAGGGGAAATAAATTGTGAACGGTTTTATTATTGGATGGATATGTCCAGATAAAAACTCATCCTATAAAATAAATTCAATTTTTAGGGAGATTATTTTGACTTATCTTATAGTTTAACCATGTTTTACCCATTTTACACATAACAAGGTGACAACATTTACCATAGTTACTATTCATAAAGAACAAAAATATAATCAAAATTTTTAAAAAATTAACCTCATAATTCAAAATATGGATTAAATTTATAAATAATCAATTTATATAATTTTCATATAACAATTTTGATAGAAATTTGTAAAATGAAATGAAAAAACGTTTTTAGAAAATTGTGTTTTTAAGTACAAAAATAAACTTATATAAAAATAAAATATAATTTTAATTAATATACAATTATTTATATTTTTTAAAATAAATGGATCAAATGTAAATTTATAAAAAATTCAAATTAATGATACCTTAAAATTACTTTCTTTAGAGAAAATACGTGACAGTTTTTCTAAAATCACCATTTTCGCTATTATCTCAAAAATCAATCATTTTAGAAAAATCCAAAAAAAATAATAATATTCCAATTATGAAACTGAGGTTTAAAAAATTATTCCATTTTTTAAAAAGAAAAGTTATAAATTTATTTTTAATTAATTATAATATTCTTACAGAAAATGAAAAAAAAAAGATTTTTTAATAAAATGTATTTTTGAGACATAAAATAAATTTATTGAAAATTGAGTAATTATTTGTTATAAATTAATCAATAAATTTGTATCATAGAAAACATTTATACATAATTTACATTATTTTTTTATTCATATTCATACCTGCTGACCCACTGACTAGGTTATAACTGCCATATTTAAATAATATAACTTTACAGTTTTCTTTAGCTCAATGTTGTGTATATTAAACAATATGTAACATACTGTTCTTTCAAAATAAAATATAAACTAAAATATAGAGGCAATATATTAAAAATTCCTTAAATAAATTGTTTCCTAAAAATTTTAATTCTTTTTTCTAAAATAAATATATCATAACATAATAATAAAATTGGATATAGATTTTCTCTTGAACATTAATTTCTAGGTTATGACCAGGAAACTTGTTATGCATATACCTATATTAAAATAATACTTGAAAAAGAGTTTCTAAAATCATACCCTGGTATTTGAGTGTTAATATACACATAAGACTTAATATATTAATTTTTTGTTTTTTTTTTATTTTTAGAAATTCCATTACCATTGGGTCAGAAAGTATGGAAAATTTTACTTACATGATTGCTTCCCATTATATAATCATCATTTCATCCTTAAATGTACATCATTATGATCATGATTAATTTTTCATGCATGAATCGCTAAAATAAAATTTTCCTCAACCACATGGTCTACAAAAATGATGTAAAGTCATTCCACCTATCTAAACCCGAACTAGTTACCAAAAGATAAAATAATATCCAATATGAATAAAATTACTTTTCAAGGTGATTGATTTCATTCATAATATGTTTCCAAAAATCACATTTTCTAAATTTTCCATATAATCAAATATTATTAGAAAATTACTTGTTGATTTTCTCTTATTCTCCATACCAACCTACAATTGATAAATAATATTGCCTCATAATAATATATTGTCTAATTTTACTATAATTACCCTAAATTCAAATCCTTAAAGGTTATAATCATCCATAATGGTAATTATTTGATTACAATTTTCTATATAAAGATCAATATATATTTCATTCATAGAGAAAATATTTCCAAGAAAAGAAACATATTAAAATAAACATTAACACTAATTAAATTTCTTACATAACTATATTTCCTCTAAAAGTATAAATAATGATTCCTCATTTATTTTTTTGATCTTCATAACCCTTATAATATCTTAAGATATCATCACAACATAATTATCATGGTAATCCTTGATGCTTGGAGCATTAGTTTTCATAATTCCATATCTCCTTATAGTAGAATCCCTATATATCAGTGATTTTTTTGGAATTTAATTTCATGAGCCTTCTTTCCCTTATATCTACATTTGTAACAGACTACCATTACCATTAAAATTTTACCTGTATGTTTCTTTCCACAATTATCACATGTTGGAAGTTTCACTCCTCCCTTTTCTTTTTTGTTACATTTCCTTTTCTACAGTGCTTAGTTTTCCTCTTCTTACCCCAATTATCTTTGAAAATATAAGATCTATAAATTTTTGTTTTCATTATTAATGTAACATGATAATATATCATCATATGATGATAATGTTTTTTAAACTAAGGCCCCTCAAATGATCAACTTAAGCTTATAAAATAAATTGTCAATCAATTGTTCATAAGTTTTTTTTGGTTTCTTTTTTTCCAATGTGTCAATATGTATTTGAATGATAAGTCTCTTAGAGAAGTTTGAGAGAATAATTTTTTCTAATTTTAGAGAAATATTATAAATTTATATAGTTCTTTATCATTCCTTAACACTTCCAAACATCATAAATATATTCGTGATTATGGATGAGTTTATTCAAATGATGAAGTTATACAATGATTAAGTGAACAAGTATATATAAAGTTCAAATTACAAATTTGGAGTTCTAGTTGTTTGATGTTAAAGATATAATATGGTGAAATTAGAACTAATTAATAGATGGATAAGTATAATGTTTACTAGAATGAGTCTATATGACAGATAATTAAAAAATTCAATGATTCTATCAGATACAGAATGATCAAAAAAACGTTTTAAATAGCATTGAGTATATAAAGTTGACGTCTATCAGACACTATTATAAAAAAATCATCATATAGAGACTTTCACAATGTTTTAAGAAATACATTTACAAATTTATACCTGATAGTTTAATGTGAAGTCATCGGATGGAGTATTATAAAATCATTATTTGGAGTATTGTGATGTCGTTGGATAGAGTATTGTGATGTCATAGATTGTAGTATTATAAAGTCATTGGATGGAAAATTCATGTTTTATTGAATGGATTAAATAAAAAAAATGTTATAGGATATACATTTTTTAGATGACTGGATATATAATCTTGTACAATGAACTATGTTTTTAGGATATTTACAAAAACTTTTTAAATTCAATAATTGTGATGATGCTAAGTTGTACATTCAACAACTCAATATCCATGAAAGAAAATATTTGAGGATGATTTTAAGAGTTTTTTTATTCAATGATTTTGGAAAAATTTAATGTTGATTGTTGAATATAAAGTTTCGTAATCTTTTAATGAATTCAAATGAAATTTGAGTTGATTAGAGAGTCAAAAGTTTGAACCCATTTTTTCCTTACTTTTAGAACGATGTTGATCCTATAAAAGGATGATAAATCATTCTTGTTAATTTTTTGTATATGTATAGTGAAATTAATGATATTTTGAAATATATCAGTTTGAGTTATTTACTAAGAATCCACTTGGTTAATGAAAAGGAATATCAAACACATCCAACCATATATAGGTGCATCAAACACTGGTTCATTGGAAGAAGGTTCATAGAAAAGTGGATTTTTGACCAAGCTTTATGGGAATGAGGTACGACATATAGAGTTACATTGCATAGAATGAGTATTGGACAATGTGAAATGAACAAATGGAATTGGACATAGATTACCATATTAATCATTACTGGACATAAGTTTTACTGAGGAAGATTTATGGATAATGTTTTAGAAAGTTGAGAGTTGAGTTTATCCATTTCGTTCAAAATTAGGAGGAATTTTTAAGACTAATATACTCTTTAGATATTGTTTGAAGATATTTAAGAGTATGTAAATAGGAAAAATTGATCCATTTTCTTATTTATTAGGAACAACTAAAGAAAAATATATTTTATTAATGGATCAATAAAGAAGAAGGAAGGCTTGTAGTTGTGGGAATAACCAATTGTTGAAAAGGATCATGGTTGGGGATATAAAAATTCTAGAAAAAATAGAAAATAAGGATAGTTAGGGGTATAACCAACTATGTAAAAAGAGTTGGTCATTGGGGGGTTGAACGAGATTCAATTGGAGGAATAATTAATGCGGTGTAGAACTAGTTTTTTCAAGTGCCTTTGAAAACCAAACAAAGTTGTTGTATAATCCATGCTTGGGGGTATAACCAACATGGTAAGAATTATATTCTCCCATTGAGGCCGAAAATTTAAAATATAATATGAAAATATCTCTCTTCAAATTTACTATATGCATGGTGAGGTTGTGAGATATCTTTGAGTGGATTGAGAACTCTAAAATATTTCAGTGGTTGAGTTATAAGAATAATTCATAAAATTAAGTGATTATTTATTTTTTCCCCTACCCCTCTCAATGATCTTACACTGATCTAGGAACTATAATTAGTGTCTTTGTAAAGGTTTTGTCATAAAGGTCCAACTACCCATCGAGGATAGAGAATATTAATTCAGTTAAAAATGGGGTTGTTTTTGTATTATATGGAAATGGATATAAATATTTTTGTAATATAATGTTACCCTATATTATATCTCTTATCATATAATTTATAGATGCATTTGTAGGGGTATTTAATCCCTTCAATGATATTGTAATTTCATCCACTACTAAGAGAAATCAGGAACTTTACAGAAAATCTCATAATTCCATTTTTATGGATCTATATAAGAATATTTAAACAAGATTTATGGTGTTTCCAACTATTAAATAGGTGTGGGATAAGTTGATAAATAGTCATGAAGTAAAATTGAATGTTAATGAGGTTAAGTAATAAATTTGGAGATGAGGGTTTTAAGATATCCACTTGGATAGTGATGAAAATAATTATGAGTGATTTACAAGTGAAAATTATATTGGAAACAATATCAGATGTTTTTGTGTGAAGTTGTAATATTATAATATTGCTAATAAACTAATGAGGAACTTTTCAAATAGCTTTGGTACCGATGTTTCATCTCTAAAAGATTGAGAGGATTTATCGTTATGTGAACTTCATAATGTTATCATAGAATATGAAATGAGAAAAGAGACGGTCTTTAAGAATAATTCTAAGGAAGAAATAGTTTTTAAAGCTTTGTTAAAATAAAATTTTAGATATTAATAAATAGAAGAAAAATAAATTGATCCAAATGCTAAGGATGATGAATATGATTTTAACAAAATTAGTTTTCTTCTCCCTAAGAGATAAAATAAGGGAAATTTGAAAAGAAATGGTAAAAAATATTTTAAGTGATTTAATTTTAATTACATTGTCTATTTTATATGTGACTATAAAAAATAAATTATTAATAACTCTAAGTTAGAAGAATAATAAAAGCAGTCTTGAAAAAAAATTTGATGAAACAAAAAAAATAGAAAGAATAATAATTATATAAGTAGAAGAGGTTATGATGATGCATCATCAAATAATGAATATGTTATTGAACTCACCTTATTAAATCATATAAAAAGGGAAATTGTTTTATTAATTAGTAATGTGGATGAATAAAATATAATGAAACTCGAATTTCTTCTAAAATAAAAATTGGAAGAAACTCTTGACAATTTTACACAACTCAAGAAGCAGAAGAAGAAGTTGAAGAAATAAGATAAGGGGAAAATTCTTGTAAATGATAAGCATGTAAAAAAGGAAATAACATTCCTTAATAATATTAGAGCATATAAATTAAAGGTGGTTGATCTAGAAAATAATATAAAATACCATGAAGAAATACTATCTGTATAGGAGAATCTCAACCATAAAGAAACAAAACTTATTGAGGAAAGTAAAAACATATTATAGCTGGTTGAATTTGAAAAGATTGTAAAATGTTTTGAGGAAGGATAGGATAAAAAAGAGGAAGAGTTATCTAAGACATAATCAACATAACTTATAACATAAATTTGATTAAATAAGATTAGGGAATAATTCATCGAGGTAGTTGATATTAAAGGTCAATCTTCTCAATCTGGTGAAAATAAGGTTCCATAATGGTTGGTTGATTCTATTCACACAAAATACCAATATACATCAACCTTTATTAATAATATATGTTAAAAATATAAGATTTTATTATCTTGGACCAATAAGATTAGTTAGAAATCATCCTCTTAAATGAAATAGTGGAATAATTCAAGAATATTTCCCCTAAACAAAGATTCTCATGGTTTATAAAGATAAAACCACAATAAACTTTAGAGAAGAACTATTATTAGTATAAAAGATCAAGATTCAAAGGACACTTTTGGTTTTATGGATTATTTAAGAATAAATCCTACTTATTCTAGTAAAATGTTTCTCTTTTAATAAAGATGTATGAATCTAGGGGATAAATGATATACATTTAATAAAAACCTATAAAAATAAATATGAGGAGTAAAAAAAAGTTCACAAGTTGAAAAATGATATAATTTCAAGTGAGGTATGGGAGAAATTCCAGAATTTTGACCATCAAAAGAAAGAGTGGTTATATATTTTTCTATGTCAAATAGAAAATTCTAAAAATATAGAAGAAGAAAAAAAGTCAGCTAAAGAAAAAGGGAATATACAGTCTTCAAAAGATGAGAATAAAGTTGAAGATAAACTATCTACAAATGATGGTTTGAAGACTTGGAAGAAATCTAAGAGGTATGAGACTAATGGTAATGGTACCAATTACTTTATGAATATTATTTCATCTAAATAGAAAATCATGAAATGGATATTGCAAACTAAAGGGAATAAATATATTTCAAAAATTAAAAATTATGTCCACCATGAGAAGTCTGTTTCAGATGATTTCCACAGAGGTATGTCCATCATCTATGTCTCTGCTTTCTTGATTACTAATGGACTATATTTTACCATGCATTACTTCTTTCCAAAGGCGTAAAACAGTCATCACTTTCTCAGTGATGTATACTCCTTGATCTAAATAGGAATATGGGGTGTCGATTACTTCAATCGTGTATTTCTCCTTGAAAGTATTCACTTAGTTTGGGTGTCCCTCATATATTTTAGTCATAGTACGTGAAACTCATTCCCAGTTCCATATCATTGTGGATATAGATTAATTATTATACTTATGTCTAGACATTTTAAAGGGTTTTCTCAGGGTATTAACCTTTGGTTAGGAGAGTTGTAACGTTGAGTATTAGTGGCATGTCTAGATTATGGAACACTATAACACCTATATTATTCCAATAATAGGGATTCTCAAGGGTGTCGAACGAAAGGCATCCACATCAATCAGAGGGTATCCTATTCTAGAGGCATGTCTTCTGAGGTTTTCCTTAGGCCTCCCATGTTTGACATAGGGTGGGCTAAATGTCTTATGAAGATGGTGAGAGAGGGAACGATTTGGACGCATAATGGAGGTTAACTAGAGAAGTGAACCCCAATGAGGGGGACACCAATAAAGTTTACCATATTGATATATAAGAACACCCAATGGGAGGGGACCTAGAATGATATGTATCAAAAAGAGGAGTTTTTACACTACGAAGACTAATCTCGGCCCCACTAAGGGAATACCGAAGAGGTGTTCCCAAATTAGAGGGGAAACCTAGGTTTACCATTGTCTTGGATTGAACCATTTTGAGGCTTCCCATGAAACCTTATACAGGTATTAATACCCACAGAGTTGAAAGGGTTGATTCAGGGATTAAGTACTAAGACTGTCCATCGCAAGAGGATTGGTCTCGGATGGATGGTGTGGATTATGTGGGTCTTATGCACTAAGACTTTCCAGGTCCCACTAAGTGTTGTGATGGGGTGAATGGGGCTTAAGAGATCAAAGGTCCCTGATGGATGACGTTATCTCACTGGGATACGAGTGAGGTTATGGATGAAGTGTTGGAGTGGATTGGAAGAAATGAATGGAATGTGAGATATATTTTTCTTGAACCTCATGGAGGATTCCTATATATCTTTTATAGAACATAGGGATCAAAGTCAATGTTGTTCAGAATCAGGTGATGAGACACCTAATAAGGTGGCCTATGAAAATGGATCATATGTAGGGGAACTGAAGGAATTGTAACCTCTGGGATGGGGAGTGATCCTACCAAGACATTGAGACTGAAGGGAAAGACCAGAATGGGAATGGATGATAGGCTTGAACCTAATGGAGGCTTCCAAAGTACCATGTTTATAAGATAGGTATAAAATTATTCATTATTCTGAGGAAATGTTGGGGCTTACGCATTGATACTTCCCTTCGGATATGATGTAGATTATGCATGGGAGTAACCCAGATGGAAATGGGGAATGCAATCGAATGTCAAGATCTTTCAGGGATGTGGTGGCCCAAGGTAAAATCAGGATGGATGGAGGATAAAGTGGGTGACGACGGATGGATCAGAACACCCCATGTAGGTGGATCTGGGGTGATGTTTCCCATAAATAGAAGATATCTCATCATGAGGGTACATCCCAAGGAGGGAGAACCTAGGCTTACAATCAGTTGGGATTAAATATCATTGAGGATTCCTACACACCCTGTTTAGAATACAGGGATCAAAACTCATGTAATTTAGAGTGGGGGCATGGGGATTACTCAAGGCGGTATTCCCATATATATAAGGGTGTCACAGTCATTACTAACCTCTAAGACTACATGAGTCATTCTCGGTGTGATAAATAATAGGTAGCAACAGACCGGACGATCGTGTTATGAAATATTCGCCAGTGAGAGATAGTGTGGGGATTACGCATAGGAGATTCCCATGGAGGATAAAGTTCTATTCAGTGAGGATATAATTTCACATAAGGAATGTTGTTTTCATTTCAGTCATATACACATCATCCTATAAAAGTAGGTGTTGGGGAGTATGTGAAGACTTACCAATGGACACATGATGAAAAATCCCAAAGAGATATGCATAGAGATATGAAGATGTGGGAAGTAGTAAGATCTCGATGAACATACCCTCTCTATTCATGTGCATAGGGTTTCATTTTGTGTCACTCATACATAGTTACATATCGGGCTTTCCATTCATGGAGAGATAACAGTTTAACATCATGTGTCATGGATGTGGTTGCTTAGAAGTTTAACATCCAACAGATCAGATAGAGAGGACTCACTCCTCACCCCTTATACTTAGACAACTGGTTCCCATCAACCAATGGGGGAGGGAAGGCACAAGAAATTATGAATGGAAGGAGTGTGGAGGATCAGATTATAGTGGGGTAAAATTAATCATGGCTATACTGAAATGTAAAATCCACTTGCATGTTTATACTGAAAAGTAAGAAGTCGGACAATGAAACAAGGGACACCACACAAGGGACTAAGAAATAACGACATAAAATCATTGAGGGACACAGAGAAGAGGGTATTATAAATCATAATGCCTCACAGAGAGGATCTTTATGAAACTATGATGCTTTGTGGAGAATAGGATCTTCACAAAGGAATGAGAATCATGAAGAATGGGGACCTTGCATTAGCATGAAGTTCTCTCTTGGTGGAATAGTGATTCACAAAGGCTTAATTCTTTGTGAATCCTTTAGTAACCCAAAGGGTATCCTTACTCCATGAAAGGAATAGTTATTCATGAAATTTATCACTACCATAGGTAGGGGAATTTATAAATAAGGGGAAGTGGTATTGTGATGATCCAGTGCCATAGAGGATCTATTTATTGTCTAGGTTCATGGTGCTTGGGTTCTTCATGATTTGGGATATCAGAATTTGAAAGGTTGTGTTAACCATCCCTATGATTTTGGGTGATAAAGATATTTATAGTAAATGGGGGACCACGATTATCAAAGGTGTTCCATGAAAGAATCAGGTATTTGCGAAAGGTGGTGACTCCAACGGACTCATGGAGCAGTCTGTCAACTACCTTATCTTAGTCACTAAGGGGGTTAGACTCATCGGAGTTCTATCAGTGCTTCACACCTTCATTTTTATGGGGGTATCCATGATATAACTTCACAAGACATCCCTTTTTTATTATATTTGGGCCCGTTGATCTTGATGTTCATCCTGAATGGTTTTTTTCTTCCTTAATCTATCCCAAAGAACAAATTTTGGCACCAACAAATGCCCCCCCTAGAAGGGGATCTGAGGGAAAGCAGGGTCATATTCAGAGGGTTAATCATTGAAAACTTGATGATCTTCAATCTAGATCATGTTGGAGGGAGCATTTTCCATGTATGGGTAGAGCCACTGTGAAGCTCGGTCAGCCTCTGTGAAGCTAGGTCGACCGCATGCCTATAAATAGCATGTGTGGGGCCGCTTAACCATACTATATATCTATGAACGGGACTGATTATCTCTTTTTGAGAAGCTGTTCCACCCACTGAACTCCCTTTTTGAACCATTTCTTTAGACATTTTCTCCACGAATTCTACTTAGAAAACTAGGGAATTGCGATCTGTCATAGCTTTGAGACTCAAACATTGTACAAAAAGGCTCCATAAACTGGTGCTCCATGAAAATTATTCATGATAAGTCTTTATGAACAATTTTTAGAAAAATAAACTATGTCCCATATCCCATTTCCACTCAAGAATATGCTTAGGATGTCCTTTCAGATGCTTCCTAGAGAGAGGAAATAACTAATAGCATCATTATCAGGGAGTACATCTGGATCCACTCTTACCACGAATCATTTCTAGAACTATTGTTAAAATTATAGAAGGAATACCCCTTATAAAATTGTTTGTTGTTGTATGGATTTGGTCATAGAGATGATGTATTTATCCCACCATCCAGAAGATACAAACCATCATACTTGATTAGAGGTGCAATAGGGAAGTACCAATGGAATAGAGCTATTGATGGCCATATCTAGAAGGATCACTTACCTATCATGTTGGAATGTATCTACAAACATACCCATGAAATTGATGAGAAGGGACTATTGGATGAGGTATCTCTACCGCAATACATGAGAATCATCAAGGAGGGAATAAGAAACCCCTAGAAAGGGGATCTGATGCTTGGGACTTATACCAAGGTGGAAACTTGACAGGAAAATGGGAATGGGACTATAGGTTATGTGCATCTTGTGCAGATTTCAAGGTAGAGTTGAGGTGGGTAGGCCTCTATGAAGAATAATTGGATTTCTAATTCTATGCTTACCAACCATGGGAAATCATGCTTGAACTACTAAGAAGATGGTCATCAGGAAAAAAACATTCCATTTTCATCACAGTGAGGTCATTATTAGCCTTTTGGACCTCTATCATATTTATTGGATCCATATCCTAGGGGGATATATGATGATTTTTTCCCCACATAGAATGCATGGGAGGCTTTGGAGTAGATTCCACATCTGGGAAAGGTAATGTTGGATCTATTTTTGATCACAGATAAAGAGAAATAGACGATAAGGGATCTCCACATTAAGTAGTTTTTTGGTTTCTTTTTTAACTTTCCAACAAAGGATCCGATTGAGGGGTAATAGGCAGCAATGAAGCTACTGACAAGGCCTCATAATTTTCAGAGGGGAGATCAATGAGGAAAATAATTCTCTTACTAGTACACCTTAGAGGATAGCCAATGAAAACTATGGGGGTTTATCATTAAGATCAAGCCACAACCAATAGTTCAGTTCCCAAGATTCATTGCTTCCTTGATGTGTGGATGGATGCATCTGGTAAGAGATGTGCACATGGGGTGAATCCAAACATGTTTATCAGTGTGGAGATGCTACAAATGGGGTAGCTTATCAATTAAGTGGTCCTGGTTCTAGAGAATCTATATAAGGTGCCCCGACATGTTCTTGATGGGAAGAAGTTGTTGTGCATGTTCAAGCTACTTCACTTTATATATAGTTGGTTGGAGGAGCACATGGGAGAATATGGATACCTGAATCCAATATCCACTCCTAAGAAAACCTTCCAGCTATTGATTCCAAATGTCATAGAGAGTTTTTCATCCAAGATGGGTTTGAAAGAAATGATGATAAGGATCATTCAGGCATACACATTCACTTATCACCCATTCCCTATAATAAATGGGGTGATTACTAATAATTGCACAAGGACCAAATATTAGTGGTCATATCTCTTAACCTTTTGAGGTAGAGTACTGGTGGCAACAATATACTGTGAAAAAATTAGTGAACGATACAACCCACATTATTTCATATTGTAGTTCACATGCCTACATATACTGACTCTAAAGGTATATCTGAGATTATAGAAGGAAAATAATTTGTGTGTAATGAGGCATATCTAGATTATGTTCATGCAGGAATAAGGGAAGATACCAAATGAGATTCCACTATCGACTACTGTATACGGGCTGGTTTATGGTTATGTGAAGACCTGGGTGGGTGCCTACCTAGGAGAGATACTAAAGCAGTAGACCATTCAATCTAATGAGGGAGTGGTCCCTCCACCTCAAGAATGGGGCTGAACCGTAGTAAAGAAGAGATGTAAGGGTAGGGCTGGTGAAAATTATGGTGATGGAGCTACTACAGCAAGACCGATGATCCTAGGATCTACACTGGCTAGAGATGAATGAAGAACACAAGTAGCACCAGGTCAAGAAATCCCAACAGAGTAAACTCGGAAGGAATAGGGCTAGTGACTGCAGGGTTCCTTCTCAATATCTTGTGAAGTAACTACACCATGTGGGAATTCTTGGGGAATCCATTTATCCCGAGTCCTATGAAACCTAGTATGTCAATAGAAAGTTCCTTGACACGTACAGTATGTGGGATTGTATGAATAGTCATGGGAGGGAATTGGTCGAGATCAACTAGGATATGTACAACTTCCTCATGTCTCAGGTACTAGTGGAATAATATGTGGTGGATTTGGAGGATCTAGTGCATGCCTGATTCATTGCGTGTCCATTGACAGGTCGAGTGTTGGTGCTACCATACATAACCTCTCCTTTGAATATGTCAGTGGCCGAACTGGCACAGTGATATCCCATTCCCAAATAATCAGATGTATCATGAGGGTAAGAAACAAATGAAGGGATCCCTTAGAAGATTATGAGGTCGGAGGCTTGAAGGAAGCTTCTTTAAAGGATGGAGAGGTCGTAACCTCATAGGAAATATATTTAGAGGGTACTGTGAAGCTCAGGAAGTAATATTTAACTCATTCTAATATTCTATTAATTTCTTAATGCTTTATCTATATTACTTGACTAACATCTATTTTGTATAGGAGGATCTTTCACAAGAGACCCCAACTCATGGGGATGGAGATGTAGCAGCAGGCTCAGAGGACCAAGCCCTAGGACTTATTTCTAGGGTGATAGTAGCTACAGGGCACAACAGTGCATAGGAGGTCAAGGTGGCCAGTCTGAAATCCCCATATCCCTCAAACATATACAGCGGGCCATGTCCCTGTATCCTAATAATGACTGCCTGAGAGCATGATACACCGTCGCTCGTCTTCGCTAAGTTCCTCTCATTACAGAGCCACACCTGTTGTTACTCTATCAGGGTAACTAACATTCTTCTTTTCTAAACAGTGCTAAGAGTAGTGGTTTATCTACTACACGAAATGTTCATAGTCTTTGGAATTCATTTGTCGATGTAGGCTCCATTATATACGGAGTCGACTACTCGAGATGACTAGGCCACAACTTCTTATGGTGCCACCAGTGGGGCCACCCGTGGTGCTAATTGGTACAAAATTATCTAGGTGGGATCAAGTGATTAAGATCAACCTCATGATATAGATCCCAACCTATTTGAAATGATTCCAAAGGAGTATACCACAAAAAAATTCCTAGATTCATTTCTAGTGTATTGGCATATAGATCCTAAGGAGTTGGATGAGTCTGATTCTGCTGCAGTCAAGGACAATCGGGCCACCTAATGCTGGGAATGGATTTTTAACAAGTACTTTATCAAAAAACTCTATAATCTCATTGGATAAATTGAATAGAATAACTTATCCACTGGTCGAGTAGTCTATGTTCTGGGGGGGATATAGGGGGCTACACATGCTAATATAAGACTAAATTATCAAGAAGATGAAAAACAATTAGTCTCTATATGTATATCTCTTGTAATCATGAGAAATATTTCTACATTCAGAAGATTCAAGAGGTTAAACAGGAGATCCGGTATCTGGAAGGGAAGATGAATGAGTGTTACTCCATTTCTACCACTCAATGGTAAATGATCACATGATTTTGGGTCGAGTTGATGTAAACCTAAGAGATTCTGAGATATGTATCTTATCAAGTAGTTGATCTCCAAACTATGTGGAACTGAATGTAGATCAGGGGTGACATGCTTCATCCAAAATAAAATTAAGGGGAAATGGATCTCAGATAGCGATAGCGGATCCGAGAGACCCCACGCCAGAGGGTGGCGGAGCTGAATCACTCCATTAAATGGGTGGATCCATAGGGTTTTTGGTTTTCCAAACTCATGAAATATACATTATTTTATTCTTTCTTTGAATTTCTTCCAAGGACACAATTTTTCTTTACATAATTACCTCACTTAAATAATATCTGTGAAATAACTAATGACCAGTCCCTAAGCACATCTGGGTCATTCCTGGTGTAAGAAATAAGAAATGATCACATAGTCATTAACTTTGTACAAGAGTGTCAGATAATACTTCAAAACATGGGGTATGATTTTGTCGACTGACCACCCTGAGTGTTCAGTCCGAAAGGGGTTATTAATGGATAACAAGGCTCCGAGAACATCTAACTTTCATCTCCCAATGTGTGCTAGTGTACGAACAAGACAATTCCCAGGGCGTTGGAATCAATCCTAACTAAGGGAAATGAAAAGTGTCGAATCATAATGCCCAAAATTCAAAACATAGGGATAATGGAATTCTGGAAAAGGATAAATGTTGACCATGTTCAAACAATAGTGTTCATACTATTATCCTGAAATGGGGATGAACAAACAAGGTTTGACCGTTGACCATGTTTGAAACAGAATATCTAACTTGAATTGTCATCTAATGCCTTCTAGAATGTTGGTCAAGGACAGTAGGTGAGCTGATGCGACAAAAGTAGGCTATTAGGGGTCTATTTGGATATAAAATAGGATGAGTATCCAAATTATGGGAACAAAAAGCATGGGGGAAGAGTGATGGAATGTTCAAAATTATTTCAACACTCTTGAAATTATTCCACCGTGAATTAGAGAAAATTAGTGTGGGCTCATTGTTCTGAACAAATATCAAAGACATTTTTTAGGAAAAAACTCTCTGGTGAGGGCCTTGGATTCATTCTAGTTTTACGTCACGAAAATTGTGATGATAAGATCATAGTTTAATGTTATATGGTTAGGATGATGGATACATAGTTTAACTTCATATGGTGATGATGATACAAGGAATATTTTAACATCGTGTGATTAAGATGTGTCTCACAGTTTAAAGTCATGTGATAGGGAATTTCACACAGTTTAAGGTTAGACTACCTAGACCCTGGAAATGTCTGTTCCAAGAATAATTATATGGGATGGGGAAAGAAAACCTGTTGTGAATGATCTAAAAGGGGCATATATACCACACCAATATTATGGAAAAAATAGGAATTAGGCTTTAAAAAAGTGGTTATATGTGCTGTGGTGGATTGAAAATCTTGAAACACCACACTTTCTTTATGGGGGATCTTAGTTTAAGGTCATAGAGTTTAGACCGTGGGAAAGAGTTTAAATTCATGATGCTCGGACTATATGATGTCAATTCCTAAAGTAATTGTGTGGAATGGGGGAAAGAAACTATATGTGAATGATTCCAAATAGGACTTCATTCCACACAAGTATTAGGAGAAATATGGGAAGGAGGAACATGTGATACAACAAAGGTAGAAATCACAGTGAAGCTATTAGTTTAAGGTCATAGAGTTTGGATCGTGGAAATAGTTTAAAGTTATACTGCTCAGACTAATGGAAAATTTTCAGGGTTGGGTAATTCATACAACACATGTGAGATAGAACCCAAAGTGAATGATGGTAGGGAGGGTCATTAATTGAATACACACCTTAAGATGAACTATCTTCTATTTTAGGTCAAAATACTTGGACCATAACTGAGGTCAAAGGTCCAAAAAGATTAATGATCTTATGGTTGGGCCCGAATACAAAATGTTTGGGCATCAATACATATCCCATAAGGATGGGAACCAAGCCTCATATAGTTATAAAACATAGTGTGGTGGGATACCAACACTGGTGGTGGAAATCCTTTCAGGGGAGGAAGATAATGATTCCCACAATTATCATGGGGCATCCAAAACTAGTTCAGGGTGGGATTGTGGTTTAATGTCATACATCAAAGACACTAACTCTCAATTTAAGGTCATAGATCTTGTATAAATAATAATAGTATCTCAAATGGGAATGTTGGGTGTGGTGTTATGATAAAACCTGACATGAATGGGGACCAGGGAGTCCCACACACAACACATCCCGAGGGAGGCCTACACACAACTTAAAGTAATGTTATTTGGACTTGAGCATCTAGTGTAAGGTCTTAGAGCTTACACCGTTGGGGAATCACTCCAATAGGAATATGTGTAATGTGATGGAATAACAGACCTGAAACGAATGGGGACAAAGAGGCTCACACACACCACTTTTCATTCCATAGGTAGCTCACATACAGTTTAAAGTTGTGTTTCTTAGACTAAGATCATAGTTTAAGGTCATAGAATTTGGACCAGGATGTCCCTATGTGAAAGAAAGGAAATAATATGGATAGGCCTATTGGAAAAGTGATTGGGCATTTATAAATATCCCATAACGATTGGAATCAATCCACGTGTAGTTCTAGAGAATCTATGTTTTTTAATGTAATGTGGTAAAGAAAAAGTTGAACCAACATAAAAATTGAAGAATGTTGTGATTGGACTCAGAATTAATTATTTGAGCATCACTGTGTATGATGTATATTAAGTAATTAAGCCATGAGTTTTTTTAGATATGTGGAATAGTATATGATTACTGCCAAAGGTGATGTCCTCTCAGGCGAGAATACCACAATGATGTTTTATTTTTCATCATGCGGCCAGGATGATGATGTTGCAATTTAAGGTTGTGTGACAAGACCGATATGTTATTTTTAGAATAATGTGATAAGGGAAAATTTTGGGGATAGGTATCTCATAAGGGACGTGTATGACATGGGAAGATAACCTCATGTGAAAAAGGACAAATGTGCCTGCACCACACTATACACTTCCAAGAGAAAAAATAGGCCAAGGACCTGAATGGGTGAAATTATGGATGGACCCAAAGATGGAATATATATGTGTTCTTATATATCTTATAAGGATGGGAATCAATCCATACATAGTTCTTAATCATAGTGGGGTAGAAGACCGGTGTCGTAGGTGACGTACTTTCTAATGAGAACATCACGGTATCTTTGTATAGTTTAGAGTAATATGGATTGAACTATATGGTTCTTAGTTTAGGGTTATAGAATTTGAATCAGTTGAAAAGTGGGTATCTCTGATGGATATCTGTAGTGTGGAGGAATGAAAAACCTGAAATGAATGAGTACCAAGGAGGCCTAATTCCACATAACACATTCCCAATAGAACCATGGAGAGGCTCTTAGTTTAAGTACATAGTGTTTGGACCATACGGGATCCTAATTTATGGTCAATGATTTTGGACCATAGGGGATCCTAATTTATGTTCATAAAGATAGAACCAAGGACTGTGAAGCTTTTCTATGTGGGTAAAAAACCTTCTGATAGTCCTAATCCCATGTGATCCATGATCAGTGTGGGAAACAATGAGTGGTGTTAAGATTTATATATCACATGTAGAAGTGTACAAAAAGGGTGAAGAAATGCTAGGTTTAGAATGTATCGATGATACCAACATTCCCACTCAACATGAATAGATGCATGAGGGAAATACCAGGGAAGTTAGAGTTCCACTAGAACATAGGGAGGTGGGAAGGTTTTAAGTTAAAACTTCTGAGGTCCAAATTATGGAAGGGGTGACTGATGGGTAGGAACACTACTGACCATGTTTGTAACACATGATCTACAACTTCACCAGTCAAGGGTGGAGCGTGCAAACACATAATTAATTTTTGACCAAATCCAAAACATGACATACATTTTTTGTTTTCAAAGATTCATTAGGGAATTGGCCCAGGATGGGATTTGAGCCAAAGAATCATGATACCATCACTATTAGTGGGTCTGTCTGGATGTGAAAATGGTGGGAATCCAAACCTAGAAAGACTCGATGTATGGATATGGGTCGAGCAAGTGCCTGCATGGAACCTCAAACTTTAAGCCTTTCACCCCATGAAATTAGAGCATGTAAGTGATAGGACCCAACTTAACTAAGGATAAAAAACCTTGGTATCACATATTATTTAAAATTTTATTGTTCAAACCAAGGGATCTCATTTTAATTTCATAGAGTTTGGACTATAGGTTCCAAATTTTATGTCAAGTTTCTGGGACATATCTGTGTAGTTTAACATCATGTAGTAAGTATGAAATGTTACATTGTTTATTTTCATGAAACTAGGAAATTGTTTAGAGATATGTATACCAATAGTGGAAGTTTTTGGTGTGGAAAACAAATTGATGTGAATGAGAACCAAAAATATCTACATCACTCCATACACTCCCAAAGGAAAACTCAGTACAAGGGACTAAAAGGTTTTTGATCCTACATTTGGGCTTAAAAACAAAATGTATGGGTATCCTTATGTATCCCATGAGAATGGAAATCAATCCACACAGAGTTCTTTAAAATGGAATGGAAGATAATAGATGTTTGTGTAAATTTCCTCTCAAGTGAGAACATCAATGCTACAAAATTTAACATCATGAAGATAAGAATAGAGGGAAGGCATCTCAACCCAAAAAAAATGTGGTAACAGAAAGAATAACCTGATGTGAATTAGTATGAGGAGGCCCACGCCACACCACATGATTTTTAGGATATTCACACATAGTTTAGAGTCATAATGTATGGACTAGGAGGTGAAGTGAAAATATGTGGTGTGGTATCACCTGATGTGAATGAGGAAAAATAAAACCAATATCATGAAACATATTCTTGAAAAGGACTTGAACATGGTTTAAAGTCATAAGGCCTAGACTAGGAGGTGGGTATAAAAGATAGGGGACATGTGTAACACAGTAGAAACAAACCGATGTGAATGAGAACTAATGGAGGCCCACTCCATGCAAAAACATTTAACAGAAATCCTACACATACTTTAAAGTCATAAGGCTTGGACTTGGGATCCCAATTTAACGTCGTGTTCTTGGAAAATTGGGAATGGTCCTTTTAAGGTCATGCAAAAAAAGGACCATTAGTGCTATATAGTTTAACATCGTGAAAGTAAGATGGTGATGCATACATTTTAATGTCGCATTGTAAGGACGATTCTCTGTAGTTTAACATTGTGCAGTAAGGACAATGTTTCATACATTTTAATTTCATGATTCATGGATCAAAGGCTCTCAGTTTATGTCATAGAGTTCATACCATAGGCTCCATGTTTAATGTCATGTTCCTAGGAAATATCTGCTAATTTTAACATTGTACGGTAAGGATTACGGAAAATACCGTTTAAGGTCATGCTTTCTAGACCAAAGGCTCTTAGTTTAAGGTCATAGAGTTTGGGCCATAGGTTCCTAGTTTAAAGTCATGTTCCTAATATGTATATGTGTAGTTTATTATTAAGTGGTAAGGATGATGGTGCATACAGTTTAAGTTCATGTAGCCTAAACCATAGTCTCTTCATGTGAAGTACTATTTGAGGAAGTTAGAATCGATTAGAGGAGTGATGTGCTCCCCATACATGGTTACCAAAGATTATGCACCATTGGGATAGACCTTGTGAATGATGTAAGGCCCTTCCAATTTGGGCTCCAAATTTGGTGGCTTCCTACCAGGTATCATTGGAATCCTTAGAGCTGGAAATGTATCACCTTAGAGGAAAAAGACAAGGTAAAATTTCTTATTTAATTCTATGGATATCTTTTTCTAGTGTCACTTTAGATTATGCAAGGCTCAAATCCAATTCTCATTAAAGGCTTTCAATTCAGTTAGACAGACCTCTGAAACCTTTTCTAACTTCTACTAATCATAGAAAGTTGTACATTGTGATGGAAACTGAATCTCGATGGGAATGAATTCCTCTATACCATATACCAAGGAATATAGAGTCACTTAGGTGGAATTCTAAGTCGTCATCTGATAATCCCAGAGAGTGTTGGAGACATTTTCTGACTAACTCTTCTTGTTCTAACCCATCATATTATATAAAATGTTGGAGATGATTTTGTTGAATTCCCCAATCTATCCATTTTATTGTGAATGGTAGTGAAGAGTATGGATGGACTACATTCTCTACTTGGCATAAAAATTTTTCAACTCAGCTACTCGGAAGTTGGTGTCATTGTTGGTGATAATAACATGAGGGACTATGAATCAGTGAATGATGTGGGAGATCACTAATTCAATAACCGATCGAGAAATGATTTACTTGAGATAGATCACTTCTTCTCACCTAGAAAATAAGTCTATCATGGTCAAAATAAACCTACACTGCTGGCCTGTTGCTGGTGGATATGGTCCCACGATATCGAGTCCCCATACCGCAAAGTTACAATAGTACCTTGTAGTATAGAGGGGCTTTGGTGGTCATTCCATGAAGTTATCATGGATCCAACACATGTGGAACATCTTGGAGAACTCAATACAGCCATGGACCATGGTGGCCAAGAAGTATCCTAGTATTCGAATATGGTGGAGAGCTTCAATCTAGTCTGATGAGCACTGTAAGACCCGACATGAACTTCTTACATAAACTAGGGAATCTCATCTCTTTGAATGTACTAGAGGAGAATTCTATAAAATCCATATTTATAGAGAGTTTTTTTGAGGATGTTACCACTCTAGAGGGTGAACTGAACTACACACAAAAGGATTCACTCATGTTCGACTCTATCTGATGGTAGATTTTCATACTGAAGATACTCAATAAAAGGATTAATCTGATTAGAGGTCTCCTAAACTGTAGGGAGATCTAGAGGTCCCAATGCTGAAGCACTAATAGTAAGGTGATTTTCCCACTATTTTCCATCATAATTTAGAGTTATGGGGGTGATAACCGTTAGATATTTCACATGAATAAACATATCGTCTTAGTTAGGATCTACAATATAAGATGCTAGACTAGCTAGGGCATTAGCTTGACCGTTCTGTGACTGAGGAACATGAGTCATCTCTATATGAGAATGGAACCAAGACATTAAATGGTGATCATGCATGATCAAAGAAACAAGCTCAAGATTCTTGAATATATAGTCACCATTTATTTTCTTGATGGCTAACTCAGAATCCCCTTTCACATGAAATCATGGAACATCAATATCAAGATCCAGATCAAGACCCATGATGAGAGTTTGATACTCTTCCTCAATGTTGGTGATAACTTCTAATATAATTAATGAATATGGAAGGATATCCTATGTTAGGGTGATGCAAATGATTCCTAAACCCACCCTCTTGAGATTTGGGTCATTGAGCCTTCAACCGATCAGGCTCTAGGAGGCACCATTGAAATGCATTTTCCAACACAACATGGATTGTTCCACTGAGAGGATAGATTCATCTAGGGAATAAACATCTAGATTATTTCCTCAGGGGATGGATGAGCAGCCAGAAAATCTGACAGCACTTGACCTTTAATGGCCTTCTGCAAAATGAATCTGATGTTTTACTGCTGAAGAATCACTAACCAACATGATAGTTGACCTGTCAAAATAAGACTATTCAGAATGTAATTTAAAAAATATATGTGGTATTTTAGCTATATCTCATGATGATACAAATTGTTTTAAAAATTCTCAACTATAAAAACTAACATGAGGAAGCTCGAGTTGATATAATAGTATCTAGACTATGAGTTAAGGATCATGAAACTGAGATAGTAAAAATTGTTCTCTAACCCTTCGATGTTCTTCTGAGTGATCAGGGTGCCAATATATCATTCGATGTAGGTCACATAGGGGACCAATGGCCTCCCTAGGATGGGTGGAATCAGAACCAGTGGTTTTTTAGGATACATATTGATCTCCTCAAATGTGGTTTTTTAACTCTTCATACCACTGATAGATGACTCCTTTCCTTATGAACCTATAAAAGGTCTTACACTTATCATCAATATTTTCAATGAATCATCATATATTGGATAATTGGTCATGAAGGCCTTAAAGCTCTAGGAGGTTTCTTAGAGGAGGCATCAAGATGATGGATTTGATCTTCTCTAGGATGATCTCAGTGTCACTGTATCTGATAATGAAACAAAGGAACTTTCCAAAGGTTACCCTAAAATCACATTTCAAGGGGTTCAGCTTTAAATTCAAGGATTAAAGAAAGATTAACACTTTATCAAGATCTTTGAGAGGGTCCAGACACTAGCAGGATTTGACCACCAAATCATCCACATAGAATTACTCTATCATCTATAGAATCATCTTGAAGATGTGGTTCATGGCACATTGATCAATAGTTCCTACATTCTTCGAACTGAAAGTTATCACCTGATAGTATAAAGTACCTTTAGGTTCCTTTAAGTTGGTAGAATCCACATCTTTATGGGTGATTTGGGACTAGTTGTAACCAGAATACTCATCCATGATGGAGAGAGCCTGGAACCCAATTATGGTGTCTATCAACAACTCTATCACTAGAAGGGGAAATCACCCTTCAGGTAGTAGTTTTTGAGATCCTAGAATTTGATACAAACTCATATAAATCTATTATTCTTCTTGACTAGGAAGATTCTACCTAGCCACTTGGGGTTCTGATCTTCTTTGAAGAAGTTTTCCTTGATAATCTATCAACATTAGCCTCGGTCGTGGCACTATAAGAAGGGTGTATCTTTCTTGGAGGTTGTTTGAACCTACAATGGATTATAGGGAGACCAAGATAGTGAAGGGTGACCTGGGGTCTAGACCTAGAGGTTCATCCTAGATCTAGGAAAATATGTCATAGTGCTTCTCCAAGAAGTCTACATACTATTGTTGTTCCTTTGTAGGCATGGTTGTACTAATCAATGTTGCCTTAGATCTACCGCAGTACCAAGATTCTCCAAGAACAGTTCATCAATAATAGTGGAGATACCTTCCTCAAATATAGAGGGATCATCCTCTAAACATTCTTCATTTTCTAATGCATGGGAGGCCTCAGGAATAGGATATTCCTCTAGGATGACTAATTCTAGTGGAACACTTGTGTCGGCATGAGTTATAGTGTAATATTTATCATAATACTCCTACATTATGGATACCATGGGATCAAAATTTGTCACACTGATTCCATCAATCCTTCAACCAACGGATCCATTCTTGATTTCAAATCAATGGTGATGCATCATCTTATGATAGTTCAACCCGTATCTGTGGAACAAGAAGGTCTGGAAGACAACTATGTCCATGGGGAGAACACCTCGTTACCTGACAGGAGTATGGGTTTCTGGTATGACCCAAGACTAAATCAAAAATAAATATGAGGTAATCTTCTGGTGTTCCTTGAACCGATTGACATGGCCCCCTTTCCTCTCAAAAATGATAAAGAAGTACCCAAATTCCGGCATCATAGCTTCCAACTGGTTAATCAGAAGAAAAAAATGTTTCATTCAAGTCCATCCATGGGTCAGCTACAATGGAGGTGTGATAAAACTCATAGGTCAATTCATGATTTTTCTTTCTCTCATAGTAATCCATGTCTCTATAGAGATATTTACACGTTGCAAATGGATTACTCGACCATTGAGGGAGTACTTGAGGCATTGGTGATAGGAGGAGGGAACCGTTGCATGTAGATAGAGACAAGACCTACCCATCAACACGTTGTAAGCAGTTTCTTATGAGACAACCATAAATTTAGATTGTCCTATTAGACTACCGAACTGGGTATCAAAATGGATTGTACCACATGCTCTATGTTTGGTCTGAGCATAACCCAAAATATTCAGGCCAGAGGGGCCCAAATTTTCTTCATTAAGTCCCAACCAATGATGCATCTGGATTAGGATGAGATTGATCCCAAAACCTATGTTAATAATACAATGATAGACCTACACACCCTTAAACAAGATGGTGATATACAGTGGGTGGATGTTCCCCTGTGTGGGATAAGTCTCATCTTCTATGGAGAAAGAGATGATGTCCTGAAATTCTGGTTACTCGACCTCCTCAGTGTAGAAAGACTCGTATTTCATAACCTCTATTTCAAACTAGAGGGGGGACTTCAAGGATTATGTGAGGGATTCTCTCATATATTTTAAAATATGTAGGGCCTCAAGGATCAATAGATTGACAACAATTCTGGTGAGGTACTTCAACATATCATACCTCTGTGATGGGTGCAAATTTCTTCCCATCATGCGTCACTCTGCAACACGGAACATTATGGGAATTGATGTTATAACCACAAGGTTCTGGCTGGTGATATCAATCTTCTAATGATCAAATAATCTTCTAAGAATCACCATTATTTTATTGATGTATTCATGAGGCCTTGATAAACGTGTGTGATCACAACACGATCATGTTGGTTCTAGATGGTCAATGAGCATGGTCAATGGTGGAAGTGGATTTTACAGAGTGGACTATAAGGATTGTTCCTATTGAGCTCTATGAAATTCCATTTGTCTAGTATTGGTGGCATGAATGTCTTGGATTGGAACACTTAACTGAGCATTCTAGTGACATTCCAATCCTTGTCTTCTTCTTTGATGGCATCGATGGGGGATTTTTGGAGGGCTCACCTGATACTCCTCATCATCGAGGACTACGTAGAGAACCACCAATTTGATGGTATTCACATATTCACACTCCTAATCATCATTAGAGACGTTTAATAGTACTATATGGATTAGGGGTGTGTTACCCATTTTCGGGGTCATAAAATATCTAATCATTTGAGATGGATTTGGTATTTTTGGGAGTATTTTCTTTTACTTGCAGCCTTTTATGCCTGCTCTTATAAGATGTTGAGGGTTGAGAGTCAGATGTAGAAGCGGCAACTAGAAAGGAATAATGACTCTTATAGGTTTAGACCATCCTAGATAGGCATGGATAAAATTGTGGGAACGAGAAACTACCCTACAATCCATCCATTCAATATACTTATGAGTCTCGTGACTGGAGACTTTTTTTCCATTCATCAGAACCTACACTATCACTTTTAGGTTTGGAAAAGATATGTTCTCCTAGTTCCAGGAGTCCACCCAACATGTTCAAACCATTATCTATCTAATCCAAGATCCATTACTTGAACACATAGTGCTTCTTGATGGTATGTCCAAGAAACATGTGGTAAGGACTGTAGTCAAGGTGATCAGTGAGTTCGGACTCTAGAGGTTTTCAACATTCAGGGATCTCAAGGGATACTTGATCGCAAGCACTGCAGAAATAATCGAGAACCTTGTCCTATGGGATGGAATAGGTTTAGTATCTTATGTTTTAAGGGGTAACCCCAAGAGATGGATTCAAGTGAGGAGTTGGAGTCATATGAGGATTTAGAACCACATTCTATCATCTAGCTGGTGCATCCTATTGAAGAGGTACCTGCTGATTCAAAGGATGATGAGTTGGAGCTTGATAAGGTTGGTATCCTTGACAAGGTGGTGTATGGAGAGGCTTTTCTATAAATAACTCTATCATCTCTATAACACCTACTGACATTGTGGTAATAGTCACTTTATTGGTATCTCTTCTTATAGGGGTTCGAGATATAAAATTATGTCTCTACTTACCCTACTGCATGGCTCCCTCTAGGTGTTGTGACTTTTCAGAGAAATCCTAGATTCCACCATGGAAATTTTAAGTGAATAAGTTGGGTACCAATTCATATTTGACATTCCCCATGCACATTTTCAATAGCTACTCTTGATTTAGTGTCATGTTGAGAAAGTACGTGAGGCCTTTCCACCTAGAAATGAAGTATGTGGTGTGCTCATCTGGCCATTTTTTTACTTGCAGATTTCATCAATACTCTTCTTTCATGTAGTGGAACTAAACTGATAGAAAAAACTCCTATGAATATTTTTCCAACTGGTGATAGACCTGATGGGTAACTAGTTATACCGAACAAATGTAGGCCCTTCCAATGTCTTCATGAAACATAAGAGTTTGGATGCTTCCTGATGTTCTAGGGTTCCCAACATGGTTCCTCACATTGAAATTAAGTTTGTAAGATTCTAAAGTGGGTCTCCAAACAAGTTTATGGGGGGTGAAGGTTGGATTCCTGAAATCCAGGGGTGCTCACATTTCATCCACGGATGCTATATATGGCTTATAGTTAGGTGGGATTGCCACTTGTTGTGTTTCCAAATCTTCAAGTTGAGTAGTGAGAGAAGACATTAGGTCATCTTGGAAGGGGTTCCTATCTGGAGGAGGATTTCTAACCACCAAAAAAGTCTTGTCAACATTATAAGGAGGACTGGTAGCTCACAGAATGATTTGTAGAGCATCTTATGGAGTGGTTTACACAATAGATTGTGGAATGGCCTGATCTTAATCTCAAGGAGGATTCTAATTATTCTTGAGCGGATTCATTAACGCATTCCTTTCTCAATTTCGATCTGTTCTAACTTGTGCTATGTTTGGCTACATGGAATCACGAGGTTTGAGTGAGGGAAACTGACGAAGAAAGATCTGTGGCTTCCCTAACTGAGTTGATGGAGGAGGAGCATAATCCTATCAGGGATCACAATAATCTTGATGTCACTCGAGAAGAATCTCATTGATGATTAAATTCTGATGAAAAATTTGTTTTCATAAAGCGGAGGTTATAGGATCATCCTCTGACTTCTACATGACATCAGGAAGATCCAAGGGATTATGAGATCCCTTACCCTTATCGATATTCCAACTGATAGGTAACAATTCAGCGGGTTCTGATAGGCTGAGAGTCTACCTCTTATGCGAGTGATAATACTTGGTGGGTCCATGAGACACTATGTTGCCCCAGTCGGATGATCCTCGTCATACTTTTCACCAATATCCCCATACTTGGGTAGTGTAACCTTGGTAATATTCACCATGAAAGCGCCTGGAATTTCTTTGATGTCACCAAGTAAATATGGCTTCTTCTTGATGGGACTAAAGTGGAGAGTGACATAATACCCCCAACCACAGACTTGCACATGTGGGGACACTTCTCAAATGATTCTGTAGAGCACTATGAAATAAAAATACTTCTTCCTCAGTGATGGACTCTGGAATGTCTAATTTGTTAACTACATTCATCCAAAATAATTCTGAAATCTTTTTGGTGGGGAGAGTGTCCCACAACCTTCCTTGCTCAGAAGCGGGACCTGACTCATGGCTACCCAAGTCTCAGATCATTGTTGAATGAGAATATGGAAAAAAATAGATTTTGTCCACAATAGTGTTGGACTGAGTGGTGGAGAGACTGTTATAGGAACTGACTAATCACTGCATGTTGGGTCATCTCTTAGCAGTGATTTCAATTGCATCATCACATCCCTATATGGTGGGGTACATAACTCTACTTCATGTACGATGAAAGAGACAGTCATCTGAGGTTCCTCTGGGTACTGGAGGTCTATCATATCCAAAAAATACTCTATGTGATCTCGTATAGAGGTATATAATTAAGTCAGTGATGATAGAGACATTTTCCTGATGAGACCTTGGATGGGAGACAAATCATCCTCCACCTGCAAATATCTATGAAGGGATTCAGAGATCTGGTGCATCTCACCTTCTTGGATGACGATCTTCACCTACTAGGATCCTAACCCAACCTATGATGCAGAATACTGGGGGAAAATATTAATCATTAGGTCCCATTTGGCATTATAATTGGAGAATAGAACAGGATTCACAACATCCTAATGCTTCCTAGAGTTATTCCTTTAGTGGTGATGGTTTTCCCTTTTTCCTCGGGATGTTTTTTTATGGTAGGTAACTATTTTAAAATAAGGATGAACTTTACACTATTGGTTAATTTAATGGGGAGGACCTTAGATTTGGTGAGTTGAGGTATGAGGGGCACCTGGGCATGTGCAAAATGGGATACGAGGAGGGACTCCATTTTGGTTTTCACTAGAGCGGTGAGGGATTTCTCTTTGATTTTTTGGTACATAGGGAGGATCTCCATGTTTGTTGTTACTAGAGTGGGGAGGAACCCTTATTTGGTTGTGGTTGGTGTGAGGAGGACCTTCATGTTTCTAGATGTTAATTTAATAGAGAGTAACTATGCTGGAGTCACCAGGGACATAGGGAGGACCTCCATGTCAATTTTTGGTTGAGCATGGAGGACCTCCTCTTTTATTGGTGCTCGATTGGGCATGAACTATTTTGGAGTTGGGTACGATGCGAGAAGGACCTTCGCATCACTGGTCAGAGAGATGAGGAGGTCCTTTGTATTTGGAACCATAAGAATGAGGATAACCTTCTTTCTGGATGTCGACAAGGAGGAGAGAACCTCCGCCTTGGTTGAAACTAGGAACATGGGGAGGACCTCCATGTTGGGTGTGATTATGGGGAGGACCTCCACTCTGGCTAGAGACTGCATAAAGAGGGCCTTTGAGTTGAGTTTCTTTATCACGGACATTACTGTAATAGGTAATGGAGATGTTGGAATATGAGAGAGTCAACCCAACTCACCTGTGAAGAAGTTAAGGGATCAATCCCAACTAGGTGATGAGGAGTCCTTGTTCTACAGTATTTGAAACTTGGAGAAGTGATCCAGGGGTGGAAAGGGACATGAAAGATGTTGAAGACGATGCCCCCAATGGTCATATTCCTAATAATGGGACCAATGTTGGCATTAGGTGAGTTGTACCAGGGATAGAAGAGTAGTGTAATGGTCAATCTATTCCTCGCCCTCGAGAACTAGATGTTGGAGGTGTTAATGTGGATTAGTGGGAGCCATCCTTGGGGGCTCCCAAGTGGTGGTTATTTCCGTGATGAATCAGGAATCCCATACATCAAAGGAATAGTTGAGTGAGTTGAAGGAGTTATATAAGGATAGACACCTGAAGCATTTCATTTTAGTTGTAAGGAGCAATGACTCCCTGTACAGCCCTTGGGGCGGTGGTGATATTGAGGCGCAAAAGCCTTCAGGTCCCATTAAGACATGTCTCTTGTGGGGATTACTCCCTCCTACTTGTACCATCATATGAGGGTATCCATAACCCTAATATGGATGATATCAGAGGGTGATATGGGGAATGGGGACCCAATAGGTAATGAATTCATGGACATCATGGTGAAGGTGGGGTCATATGGGAATATTGCATCGACATTTCTCATACCCCTGCATCGGTGGGCACTAGGTGAGAGGTTTCCTGCAACTTGGGTCCTATAAAGCAATAAGATTCAGTTTCCAATATAGATATAAGGAAATAAATTCCCAATGACCCAGCACCATCCAATATTCCATGGTTTAAGAGAAATATTCATGTTTACAATGTTGCAACTAGAGATGCCCAATGTTAAAATGTCCCAACTGCTGGTGAGCTCCACACCAAGCCCGCTATTTTCTTAGAAAGACCTAGTACTAGATATCTAGATCATGTAACAATAAAATCACTTGAAATGATGACTTGAACACTACTAGTCCCCACATTTAGGATAAGAGTTTCACATTGGGTTCACCATTGTTTTTTCTAACACATTACACTGGGGCAAACACGTCGCATGCATCTCTACTATCATGCTTGCTGAAGAACTTCATTTTACCCTGCATTCCCACTTTCCAATGGCTAGTTGTATTCATCACTTTTTCACTGATGTCTAATCCTTGATCAAAACGGGATGATGGGATGTCAGTTCCCTATTCCATGGATTTGTCCTTGAAATTCATCAGCTAGTCTAGGTCACCCTTATAGACATGATTCGTAGTTCATGAAACTCATTTCTTATTCCATCTATTTTGTGGATTCTAGTTAATTACACTAATTTTTTTCCCATTATAAGGGGTACAGGTAGGGTAGGAACCATTGGTTGGGAGAGTAGTCACATGAAGAATCAATGGCATGTTGGGATGTTGGAACCCTAGAAGACATGTATTCTTCCTCATAAGAAGGATTTTCAAGGGTGTGAAACATGAGGAATCCCACCTTGATCATAAGGTATATTATTATATAGGTATGTATTCTATGGTTTACCTTAGTTATCCTATGTTTAACACAGGGAAGGCTGTTGGTTTAACATCTTATAGAGATGGTGAGAGGGGGATCGATTAGGACGCATGATGGAGGTGAAACCAATAGGTGCACCCAAATGAGGGGGACACCTAAAAAGTTTACCATATGGATGGATCAGAACTCCCAATCGAAGAATAACCTGGATGGTGCATCTCATAAAGATAAGGTTTCTTACTAGGAAGACTGATCTGGAAACCATTGTGGGAAGTTCAAAGAGGTGTTCCCCAATGAGGGGGGACGCCTGGGTTTACCACTGGATGGGATTGAACCTTATGGAGGATTATTACATACCCTAATATAGGGATCAAATAAATATAGTTCAAAGTGGTGATGTGGAGCATAAGCACTGAGACTTCCCGATGAAAGAGGATTTATCTTGGTGGATGGTGTAGATTGTATGGGGATTACGCACTGAGACGACCTAGGTTTTACTGAGAGCAGTGATGGGGTGAATGGGGATTAAACACTAATACAACCTAGATGGATGGAATGATCTCAATAGGATATGAGTGAGGTGATGGATGAGTTTTTGGAGTGGAATGGACGAAATTGAAGGAATGTGAGATATTTTGGGATTGAACATTATGAAGGATTCCTACATACCCTATATAGAAGACATGGATGAAATTCCATGTAGTTCATAATGGGGAAATGAGACACCTATGAAGGTTTCCCATGAGAAGGAAACATAGGGATGGGTACCTGAAGGAATTTCATCAACTAGTCTAGGGAATGATCCTCCATATACATGGAAACTATAGGGAAAGATCATAATGGGAATGGATGTTGGGATTGAACCTTAAGGAGGATTCCTACATACCCTATTTAGAAGATAAGAATAAAAATCTACATAGTTTAGAGGAAACATTGGTCCTTATTCATTGAGACTTCCCTTTGGACATACTAGGGATTATACTTGGGAGAATCGAGGATAGAAATGGGGGATGTGGTTAAACATAAATATCTTACTGGGACAGGGTGGCCTAGAGAAAAATAAGGATTGATAATAGATGAAGTTGGTGATGGAGGATGGATCATAACACCACATAGAGGTGGATCCAGTGGGATATGTACCATAAAGGGAAGACATCACATCATGAGGGTACATCCCTTGGAGGGAGAACTTGGGTTTCCCATTAGTTGGGACTGAACCTCATGGAGGCTTCCTATGTACCTTTTTTAGAATAAAGGGAGAAAAACATGCATAGTTTAGAATGGGGGAATGCGGCTTGCTCTAGGGGGTATTCACATATGGAGAATGGTGTCACTGTCAATACTAACCTCTAAGACCACATGATTTATGCTTGGTGTGAGAAACAAGAGGAAGCATCAGACTGGATGATCGCATCATCAAATATGCATCAGTGAGAGATGGTGTGGGGATTATGCATAAAAGATACTTATAGAGGATGATGTTCTATGCGAAGAGGATATTGTTCCATAGAAGGAAGTTTTTTTTACATTTCAGATATACATAGATAATCCTATTAAATGAGGTGTTGGGGATTACGTGAATACTTCCTAAGGCTCACAAGGAGACAAATCCCAAAGGGAGGGGGATGGAGATATATAGATGCGGGAAGTAGTAGGATCCCAATGACTATCCCATATCTATTCTTATAAAGAGGTATTCATTCCAAATCACTCATACATGGTGACATCTCGAGCTTTCCACACATGAAGATATCACAGTTTAACATCATGTGTTGAGAATGTGGGTGTTTGGCAGTTTAAGGTCCAACATCTCAGACAAGGAGGACTCACTCCTCACCCATTGGACTTGTATAATTGGTGCTCGTAAACCCTTTGGGGAGGGAAGAGATCAACAATAATGGAAGGTAGGAGTGTGGAGGAGTGTTCAATAGTGGGTTCCATATTAGCATGGGTATACTAAAAAGTAAAATCCATTAGCATGCCTATATTGAAAAGTAATTGGTCAGACAAATCACTATGGGAATTTATATGAGGGACAAAGAAATCACTATGTACAATCTTGGAGGGCCTCATGGAAGAGGGTATTGTGAAGAAGAAGGCCTCACTGAGAGGAGATTATTGAATCTATGATTATTCACAGAGAACAAGAGATTAATGAAGGAATGAGATTCATGAAGAATGGGGATCCTGCCTTAGTATGAAGCCCTAGCATAGTGGAAGAGTGCTCCATTAAGGCTTAATGATCTGTGAGCCTTGAGTAAACCAAAGGGTCTCCATCCTCTATTAAAGTCATAGGTATTTGAGAAAGGAGTCATTATCATAGGCAGGGGAATTTATGGAAAAGGGGAATTGGGTCTCATGATGCTTCAGTACTTTGGATTATCCATTTTTATTTTGGGTTCGCGGTGCTCAGGTGCTTCATGATTTGGGATATCGGAAGATGAATGATTAGGGTAATCATCCCTTTGAGGTTGGGTGAGCTAGGTATTTGTAGGTAATGGGTACTCACAATTCTTAGAGGTGCACCAAGAAGGAAGTGGGGATTTGCAAAAGGCAAGGACTCCATTGGACTTACATAGTATTCCATCAACATCCCTAGCATGGTCGCAGAGGGTTTCAGACTCATGGGAGTTCCATCAGCGCTTCGCGCCTTTGCAGTTATGAGGGGATCCATGTGGGAGCTTCACGATATATCCCTTTTTGATGATATTTGGGTCTCTTGAGCTTTAATTTCATCTTAATAGTTTTATCCTTCCTCAATCTATAATAGGCAATGAATTTTGGTAGTTTAATAAGAATTAGAAGAAATATATACTAAGACATTACTCTCAAGATAAATATTTCTCCTAAGTAACATTCATGTTTCTCCATATTCCCATTATTCTTATTTTTTAGCTAACTTTCATAGAATTTAAGGATAAGAAGTGGAAGAGATGACTAAGTTTTTTAGTAAGTAAAATAAATAGGTGATATATTTGAGTGGATCAGGAACTCTACAAAAATTCTAAGTTTCTTTTTTGAGAATAATTCGTAAAATAAAGTGATCACTGATTCACCCCATCCCCCTTTTAATGATATTACACTAATCTAGGAACTAGAGAATATTACATTCTAGATTACATATGTAAAGTACAACATGATTTTATAATCCTATAAATTTGTCATCACACACTACAAAATTTTATTCTTCCTTCTTCTTTAAATTGAGTAACTTCCTTAACATTTCACCTCATTACTCTCCAGGAAAGTATTTCTCAAAAAAAATCTCCTTAAATGATCTTCATTCTATATATTCTATTATGTCATCTTTATTAGTAATATGGATTAATTACCACCATTTATATGCATCTCCCATTAAATAATATACATCCAAAATAACCTTTTATCTTTCATTACTTACTAATTGTAGAAATATATTTTTGAGTGACTTAGTCCATTGTTTAGCAACCAATGGATTAGTAGTTCCATTAAAATATAGAGTATTTTATGGCATGAATCAATCAAAAATAGGTGAATTGTGATGTGGAAATATAGGTTTCTCTAAAAAGTAATGTTTATTCATCATAAACAAAGTCACATTCCCTAATATGGCCATGATATGATCAGCTCCAACACCCATTGTATTGGATTTCTAACATAGGAAATCACTATATTGACTATGAGTGTTGATTCTCTATCTTTTGTAAGGTGTAGTCTTATAATAATGTAGCATGCAGAGTTAGCTCATAATCATCATAAATATTGATCTATAAAATAAAATAAACCCAATAATGGTAAAATATCTTAAATACCCAAAGGGGTTATTTTAATTCTCATGTTAGTTATGTTTATTTAAAATATAGCTCCCAAGGTTCCAAATGAACTTCCTTTGATACCAACTCTAATACCCTAAATCTAGTAACCCATATCTGGTGCTTAATTATTTTATTGGTATAAGATATAATGGATAAAAATATGTTGGATCGATTAGTTTACAAGTCTTGGGAGACTATATATATATATATGTGAATTCTTGGTTACATAGGAAATTAAAAAAAAGCATAGGAAACATTATTTTATACATGAAATCATTCATAATTTCCTTCTATAATTTCTAGGGAAAGGAAAATAAATAAAGGTTGAGATTATATTCTTATTAAGGATTATATAAAGTGGAAGGTATCATGAGTAAATAAGGTATAATCAATAAAGAATAGTGGATAATAAAATCATATGTCATTCATTCAACAACTTTATTTCAATGAACATACATGGATAATATCCACATAGAAATTATGTGGACAATGGAAACAAACTTCTCAATAATTGAAATAAATGAGTCTAGAAATTCATGAACATTCCAAAACGTTCTTTCCCAAGTCATCATAAATCATACCATCAAGGCATCTCAAATAATATATCATTCTTAATAAATGTGTAGGTGTAAAATAAATACCCATATAATATGTCCATATGTTTTGTCTCATGGGGCCTATTGATGCATTGAGGGGATATCTATAATCAATCCCCACCTGTCACGTGAGTGTCCTATGCGTCCCTCATATATTTAATTCTCAATATAATTCATTCTCAAAATACCTAATAAATCAATAATAATATGCATTGGATCAATAATATGAAACATTAGTATTTCCTTAGTAATTAAAATAACATCCTTAATAATATTCCTTCAACTAATACCATATAAATAAATGGTATGTGTTTAATACAACATCATAGTAGTGTAACTGATCAATGATTCATAAAATATGGACATGGATGAGAAAATAATATCCAAGAGAATGTGATCATGAGAAAATTCATGAACACAAAACCATGAATCAATAAATGATTAAATAAGATCATAAATTATTCATAAATGAAGGTTTAATAGAAAATCAAACCTTTCATAAATAAAAAATAAAATAAAATCAAAACATTTAAATACAGATTATTTTAAATTTGAGTAAAAATTATGTTATAAACATTTTTAAAATTATTCTAATTTATTTAACAAAATGATATCCTTTTATTTCAACATCTTTAAAGTAATAGTTTCCTTAAATTTTGTGAAAAATATTTTATTTGAAAATAAACATGGAAATTTTTAAAGGAATATTCAAAGAAAATAATGTTTATAGTGATGGGAAAATTTTTTCATTCCATATAGGTTAAAAGAGAACATTCTTTTTAAACTTCTATAAAAAGTCAATAAAATGGATTATTTAGTTAATATTTAAAATTATTAATTTAAAAAAATTAAATAAATAAAAACATAGTTCAAAATGAATTTATATATTCACTTAATAAATGAAAATAACATTCTTGAAAATATTTTTAAAAACATGATCCTAAAAGAAAAAATTCATCAACCAAAGTAGAAATAATTTCATTTTTAAAAAATATTTTCCCTATCATTTTAGGTATGAAAAAGAGGAAAATGAAAGGTAATCATAAAAACCCCATAAATAAAAAATAATATGAAAATAAGTGAGGTTTAAATGATAAGTGTTATATAATTTTCTTTTAATGTAAAATTTAGCATAGACAATCTAGAAAAGACCTGAGATGGTGACATAAACCCTTACAAATTTAATATCTTTTGAATCAAAACCCCTTAAAATAGTAAACAAAATTTGAAACTTTAAATGACAAAAATAAAGAGTAATTAATGATATAATATTTCATAGGTAAAGTATACATGCCATATAAATGAAATAAGGTGCATAAAATAAACATGTCTCATTGAAGTGGAAATGAGATAAAATTACCCTTACTGTGGGTCTCTACATAGTTGTACATGTTTTATAATCTAGTATATAAATTTAAATTTATTAAAAACTTTATTAATAAAAATTTTCATCTATATTAAAGTATTTAATGTCCTTTTATAATTATTTTAAATTTAGTCAATAAATATTTATTTCTTACATTAATAATTAAGGTTGTTTGGTCACTTTCTACAAACTTTCTTCAATATATTATCCATGGTTAAATATTTACATCATTTATAAAATGTTAATAATGACATGAAAATATTTTTTATTCATTATATATAGTTTTTGAATCATCCATTTATAGTGGTAATATATAACCTAATCACGTCACTTTGTGGAGGAGGTAGTCCACATCTATGCATGAGTGATGTTGCCATTTTCTTATAGATGAAAGGGTAACTAAGAAGATGATGTGTCATATAAAAAATCATAATTATTTCATAGATATAATATATATATATATATATATTCATAAATTCCACATTTATAACCATCCAATTAAAGTGGTGATGAAAAATGAACTACAACCCTATGTGGAGACAATAGTGAGTACGTATACACAAGCGATGTATTCGTTTTCCATAGGATGGTAAGGAGGTGGAAAATAGTTGTTCCTTAATCATAATAAAATCCCTGTATAATAGTGATTTTCAATTCATTATTCTAGGATAGATAAAATATACTTAATGGAAGTAGAAGAATAAATAAACATTTAAGAATTCAAGTAAGATGATTACCACTTCATTGAGAGACCTCCTTTGGATTAAAAATTTAACCATAATAGAATGGTATTTGGGTAAGAAAAATATCTCAAGAACAAAGTTAATGGAGTTAAAAAGGTATTATGGTAGGTATTGTATTATCTATAGTTATTTAAATTTGTGAGTTAATGATATTAGAAGGTTCTCTTTTATAAGTGAGGGAAATGAAAAATTAGGAATTACCTAAAAGATTTAAATATTATATATATCATAATCATGGAAAATGGAACCAAATGGATATAATTTATAATTTCGGAAATCATAAGTTCTAGATACCTTAAACCAATAAAATTCATAAATTTTCAAGAAGAATTTTAAACCTTATCTTTTGGTCCCCCCCCCCCCCGTTAACCCTTTTTAACCTTAATTGTGTTAACACATTATTTAGACTTTAAGGGTAATATATTTACATATAAGGTGAAAAGTGGATCAAATTTAACAATGTATGAAATTTTGTACCATTTTCCATCCCAATTGTACTATTTTGACATTTTTTTAAACCATATAATAAAATATGGTTTATCATAAAATATCATTTACGTCATTTTTTAGTCTATTCATTTAATTTGACTTCAAATAAATCAATAAAGCAATGGAATTAAAATATAAACACATTTATTATTAATTATTATATATAATTACTTGTTAAATTACTTAAATACCATAATTTATCCAAAACATATTAATTTCATTATTTTTAAAAAACATTACCTTGATTTTTCTACAGATTTCACATGCACTGTATTAGTATTGCATACACATTTAAGGTAATTATATCATAAATAAATATTAAAAGAAATACCATCATAATAATAATTTATTTATATTGAAAATAACTTTTTATATTCACTCATAACTTATTTCCATCACTATGACTACATATATGAGAAATCAAAATCAAGAGTGAAATTTTGTATTTATTCTTTACTTAAAATAATATAAAGGTTGTGATCAATGTAAAGTATAAATAAATTTTCATATATTATAATATTGTATGGTAATTATTGAAAACATACTTATTAAATAAAATAAATAAATATTTTAGGCATATTTTTAGGCTTTATCACATAGTTTTAACCTTGTTCTACCCTTACCGCGGTGACAATATTTATCACGGTTACTATTCATAATGATAAAAAATAAAAGGGTATATATTTAAAAAAATTAAACCTAATGATTCCAAATAGGTTATATATTTCCAAGAATTATTTTCTAGAAGTTTATTAAATCAATTTTACTATAAATAAATTGAACGTGATGGAAAATAGTTTTTAGAAAATTATGTTTTTAAGAAAAAAAATAAACTTATACCAAAAATATATAATTTTGATTAATATGGAATTTTTTATCTTATATTTAACAAAATTTATTTTATTTTAATTTAAAACAATATTAAAAACATATTAATACTTTTATATTAATTTATTTAAAAAAATAAATGGCAGTTTTTCAAAAATCAGCAATCTTCACTACTCACTCTAAAATAATGCTTTTAAAACCCCCAAAAAATAATCATAATCCTATTATGACATGATTATTAAAAAATTCTTTGAATTTTTTAAAATAACATCTCTAAAATTGGTATTAATTAATTATAATATTCGCGTACAAAATGCAATAAAACCCATTTTTGAAGAAAATGTATTTTTATAGCATAAAATGACTTTACTAAAAATTAAGTACTTATTTATTACATATTAATAAATATATTTTTATTATATAAAACCTTTTTACATATTTTCATAATTGTTTTATTTTTATTCATTCTCATCAACCCAATTAATAGCTTATAACTACCATATTTAAATAATATTACTTCGCGGTTTTTTTAAGCTCAGTGTTGCATATACCTCAAGCTATCAAAATTAATTTTATTTAAAAATAAAAAATAACATATTATATAAGGGTATTATATTTTTTAGTAACCTTGCTTACTACCTAACTTAAAACTCTATGTTATGCATACGAGTACTAGCTTCAAACATATCTAAATCATATTGAGTCTTTTGTGAATCCAATTTTCCTATAAACTACAAGCTAATACCCCTTACTTCCACTTAAGGATTATAGTTCTCAGCCTTATGTTGATTTTGAAATTGTGTTTTGGGTTATTTTAAGAATATAAGATAATGTATTCTCATCATTAACTACTCTCTCCATGAAAGGTTATGGTGGTTTATTTGAATTATATTGTATTTATTGGAATATGGGTCATCTCTAGCTTGAATCCTTAAAACATAACCTAAAAAATTGCATTTTCTAAAGATTGGGTTGTGATATAAATATTTTTTTAGTAGGAGATTGAATACCTAAAAATTCGACATTGATGGAAATTATGTTTAATATATTGGGTTTGACTTTGACATAAAATTTGGTTTACACTTTATCCATAATTTTGGTTCATTAGGGAATGAAGTTGTTCTTTTATTTTAGTAAGTTCAATATTCATTTCTAGCCTCAAACTAGAGCTTTACTCTCCCCAATTAACTAATTTTTATCATATAATACATGTGTTGTGAATTTATGGTAAGTGTGTTGTATATTTGTCTTAAATATTAATCTATTTTTTATATAATTACCTCTAGTATATTGGAAAACCAAATTCAACCCTCAAGGTGACAACCCTTCATAAAATACTTCCATATAGAGGTGTGTAGAGATTTGGGGTGGGTACACTGCCTAAAAAGGTCCCTAAACATATCTCATGTTTAACGTCACGTAATTTACAAACATATATTTACTTACAAATTGAAGAATATTCATAAAAAATTTAAAAAACCACATCAGGACCATATAGGATTAGTGCCATTAGAAACTAGGAAACATAAACAATTGGTTCATAAGAAATCTACATTTTCTATTTCTTATTTCTTCCTAACTAGACCCCTTTCTACATATCTTACATAATACCCCTCTTTATGACCTAGGGAAAAATAAATATAATAATGGGGGAGCTCAGATTCCCAATAAGGGTAAAAAAGGGATATATCAATCATATCGTAATCATAATACATTGTAAAATATCTTTTTAAAATATTATCCTTCATATAAAAGATCATGATATCATGTCATGGGATAAATCATAAAAGTTCATAAGAATAAATTAACATAATCCCAAAAGTCATAACATAAGGCATGAAATTTTATGGCACACAAATAAGAATATAAAATCATTTCATGTTAGTCAAATATCAATGAAAATACCATCATAGCAGACAAAGTCCATTAATGAACTAATTTCACTCCTCATTCCAGCCATATATTACTAAACTGAGATTATCTCTTATTAGAGCCATGTCTATCTCATGAGATATAATTCTTTTCCCAATTAATTGGAGGGAGATATTGGTCCCACAAAACTTATAATGAAATCATTATTACATGTTCTATAAAAACATAATTCATTCATCATAGCATAACCCAAAGAATAAAATGGGGTTCTTAAAAATTATCTAAACTTAACATAATCCCTATAAAACAAATTGATTTCATAAATATTGTTCCATAATAAATTAAATATTACCATAATAATAATATTTATAGTATACTTGAAACATAACCCTATTAAATAATTCCATATGAGATGGAAAATAATTTTTATAGATCACTTGATATTAATTCTTGAGGAAATTATTTATTCTTCTTTAAAAACATTATATTTTCTCAAAATGTCACGCAATTATGAAATAAATAATTTATATGAAAATAAACATGAAATTTAATAAATTAAAATTATTATAAATAAGTATTTATGAACATCTAAAAATTTGTTCATGTTTTATAGGTTAAAACAAAACATTCTTCTCATACTTTTATTGGAAAGTCAAAATGTACTTCATATCGAAAACGAAAAAAGATTCATTTCATACCATTTCATAAAAAATCACCAATGGGTAAAATTTAATTTAAAAAATATTATAATAATATGAAGAATATTTTGTAATTCATATTTATAAAACATGGACATGGATGATAAATATACCCCAGTAAATACTTTCTAAAGAAAGGGAATCTCTGAGAGTGGCATTTTCAAACCCTCCACACCAAGAAAAACACCTCCCCACAAAGAGGCCATATGAAGAAGACCTATTTATAAAGGATCCATTTCTAGTCGAGATGGAATAGTGTCCCATGTAGTAGCTTCCCAATAAGCAATGGTTCGACATTACAATTCTTCAGCGAAGTTGGTGGCACCCTTCTGCCCACTCGATGAGACATTGGGTGACCCGACAGGGCGAGCATAGAATGTGTGGTGGAAATTCCTCCAAGAGTGGGATACCTAGAATAAAAATCCATACCTCACAAAATAATTTTTCTATGGACCTTAACCTTTCACCACTACACCACCACCGAAGTGGTATACCCTAGTAAATAATTACGTATAAACAATATCAAATAAAAATGAGATCTCAAAATTATCCCTTACTTTTGGTTGATATCCTTTGTATGTATTTAAACCTCCTATAAAATTATTCTAATAATTTCATTTCATTAATATAGAATCATATTAATTTTTATGAAATCATATATGATCATATTATCATCCATTTTTTAGTAACATTTCATTATTACTCATTATTCGATTATTAATGGCTTCGTTTTCTTATGCATGTTTTGTCAAATGACTTTTTGTTATACTTATTATGTCATTATTATATCATTACAAAATGATATTAACATAATATATATCATATTTATTCATTATATATATTTATATAATCATTATTTAAATGGATACCATGTAGAATAAATAGCATCGCATCATGGAGGCCATAGGTCATACATAAGCACGAGCGATGATATCATTCCCATAATTTTGAAATGGTATGGATGTCAATGGTATATATTTTGTTAGAAAATAAATATCATGTTATAATAATAATTTAGAGTTATTATTTCTATCATTATTACCATCCATGTAATGTGGTGGTGGAAAACATATTACACCATGATGTGGAGACGGTAAGTCATACGTAAGCACATGTGGTGATTTCATTTCTCATAGGATAGATATAAGGTAGAATATGGTTGTTCCATAGTCATAATAAAATATTATTATATTAGTGATACTAAAATTATGACTTTATAATTGAAAAAACTAATGAAGAAGAAGCATAAGAAATAAGTTTGAAAGAATCGATAGAGGAGATTAACTCTCTTTGAGGAGCTCCCTCTAGATCACCTCTTAAAGCACTGTGGTTGGTCTTTGGAAAAGACTAGAACCTCTAGAATGTGACTAGGAAATTTTATAAGGTAAATTGGTATGGTATGGATGAGATTTAAGGCAAAAATTGAAGTGAATAAGTGAGGGAGGATGTACCCTTTTATAATTGAGGTGAGTGGCACTTTTGGAAACCCCACAAATATTAATTTATAAAAAAATAAAACCACATCCAAAAAAGCTCCAAAATGTCTCAATTTTAAATAATAGATGAGTTAAGGTTGCAATATCATCAAAAAATAAATTTTATATAGCATTTATATCAATTTAAACAGTATCATTTTAATTATCACTTAGTTATTCAATTTAATTTTTAATTAAGGTAACAAATATTTCAATATTAAAAGGGTGAAATAGTTACATACTTGATGTAAATTATACAATAAATGAATAATTTATAGAATTTTGGACCATATAATTATAATGATATATTTTTTTAAAAAAAATTTATTTTTAAATAATTTAATAATACATTATTTTGATAAACAATCAATAGTGTCTATTTTGACACTATTCAATTCATGGGTTTTTAAAAATATTAAGAAAAACAAACTAACTTCAATAAAGATATTTTATTATATTCATAAGATATCAAGGTCATCTATATAATTCATTAGATATATTAATTATGCCAAATTATATTTATTTTATTATTTTTAAACACATTTTTTTATCTCTATTAATAAAATAATTACTACATCAATTTTGTGTAGTTATTTAATATACATATTTGTTGAATAAAAATTAAAAATATAATACTATAAATAAAATTGATCCTATATATTTCAAAATAATAATTATAGCTGAACATATCTTTGGTAAAATACAACATTAAAAATGTTATATTTATTAAAACATGAATGTGACAACTTTAACATCACTTTAAAAAAAATATTATAAGTTTCATAATCTTTTCCATATGGCTCTAAATGGTCAATAACGCGACCTTTGGATGATTATGGTTGATATATACTCAAAAATAATAATTTTTCAAGTGTTTGGGTATTTTAAAGGTTATTATCATTTTAATGAAATTATTTTATTGGTTTCTCATCAATTAAATAATTTATGCATCATCAATGTATAAGCCTTTAAGGTAATTATTTATTTTTTAAAAATTAAAAAAATTACCATGATAAAAAAATTATATTTAAAATGAGTATTTATAAAAAAAATTATCTTCCATTTAGTATTATAAAAAAAATGATATAGTTATTAGAATTTGAGTGATACATATTTAACTTTTCTTTAAATAATATACACTAAATGTCCCGTTCTCATCCAAGTGGATTCCAAATGATAAAATTTCAACCCAACGATGACTTAGGTAAAAAAACAATCATACAATGATATTAAGAAAAGTTTTAGGGTAATTTTATAAATTATTCTTACCTATAATTACCCGATTTTCCTTTTTACTGTATTAATAAAAATTAACGAAGTTGCTATTCATAATTCCCAAAAATAAAAGCAAGATATTTATATAATTTGGACCTAATGATTCCAAATATGGAATCCATTTTTAAAAATTCAAAACCCATATGTTTCAGTAATGAATTTAAAATTAATCACATTGTCAGAATGAGAAAAAAGAGTTTTAAAAGTTAAAATATTACAAAAGATTGAAATGTTTTTACATATAAATTCAAAGTAAAATTAATGTAAATGATATAAATAATATTAACTGATAAAAATATATTATATTTATAATTTAAAACCATTAAATAATACAATTATACCACATTAATTATTTCAATGAAAAAATTTGTTTTTAATTGGAATTTATTATTTTTTACTATTCATAAATATGTGAATGTTACCCGAAAAATATCAAAAATTAATCCAAAGTATATTTTTATATCATTAATCCAAATAATAGTTTTATTTTGTCATATAAAAATTATTAATGTGTCAATATTTTAATTTAAAAAGGGTTATCCATTAAAATGCGGAAAAATCACCCTTTTGAAAAATATTTGTTTTTATACATAAAATAGGGTTTATTCATAACCAATGAATAAAATATATATTGTATGAATATAAAAAATATTTTATTAAATATATAACATATATATTTCATTAATTTAATTTACTAATTGTAGTTCACTTAATTTATTAATAAAAAAGTAAAAAAATTCTTTACAATTTATTATTTTATATTTTTCATAAATAATTAATAGCTAAAAATCAACAAAACATTTTCATATGTTAGTTATATTTACTCCTGATAACTTAATGGCTAGGTTATAATGCTCATTTTAAACCAAGTTAATCTCATGGTTTGTTAAAACTCATGATTTTCCGCAATGCAAGCTATTCAAGAATTAAAATTATTTAAAGAAAATATTTCATAAAAACATCTAGGTAGTACATTATACCCCCTTAAATTTAATTTCACCCTCTAAGTTAGTTATTTGGATACAAATATAAGTGGATATATCTTCTTTATCACATCCTCAAGTTCCCACATAGCTTCATCAAATTGGCGGTTCCACCATAAAACTTTAACCAAGCGAGTGGTATTGTTTTGAAGAACTTTTTTTCTATGATCTAGAATCTCTATCGATTATTCTTCATAAGAGAGATCTTAATCCAGTGGTAATACTTATAAGTTTACTATATATTATGGATCATTATGTACTTTCTCAAGAGAGATACATGGAACACATCATGAACTTGAGAGATTTTCGATGGGAGTTCCAATCAGTAAGTTACCTTCCCAACACGATCCAAAAATTCCAAAAGGGCCAATATACCTATTTCTCAACTTTAAATTATTTCCAAATCTCATTACTCTATTCAAGAGATACATTTGAATAAACTCCTTTTCCCCCACTTCAAATTCAAGGATTTTTCATCAGTGTTCAGCACGACTTTTTTGTCGACTCTGAGTTGATCTTAGGTTTTTTTGAATAGATATGACCTTCTTCGCCATTTCATCAACAAGATTATGTCCTAATAGATATATTTTCCCAACTTCATCCTATAAATTTGGAGTTATACACATTTTACATAGAGGGATTCACAAGTATCCATCTGAATACTGCAGTGAAACCTATTTTTGAAAGAAAATTTTTCCAAAGGAAGGTGTTGATCCCAACAACCTTTTAAATCCATAGAGAAAGATGTAAACATGTCTTATATATTTTGAATTAACATCTCATACTAACCATCAATATGAAGATGATAAGTACTACTAAAAATTAACTCTATATCAAGATCCTACTGAAGACTTCACCAGAACGTTTTGTAAACCTCGAGTCCCGATTAGATATTATGGAAAGTGGTACTCCATGAAATATTACTAGTTCTTTTATATATATCCTAGAAATATGATCAAGAGTGAAATACTCTATAATAGAAATGAAGTGTGCTGACTTCATAAGGCGACCAATTATAACCCATATAGAATTATAGCCTTTACATATCTTGGGAAGTTTGACGACAAATTCCATTGTGATGTTTCCCCATTTTCATTCTGGTGTGGTAATGGTTGTAAAATCCCCTTAGACTTCTCTATATTAGCCTTAACTTGCTGAAAACCAAATCATTGAGAGACACATTCATCAACATCTCTATTCATTCCATCCCACCAAATATACTCTTTCAATTCCGTATATATATTTTTTCTTCCAAGATGAATAGAGAATGAAGAACTATGAACCTCATCTGACATCTCCTTCTTTAATTCTGGTATGGGAGGAATACAAATGTGGTTCCTAAACCTTATTATTACATCATAATCATGTTTGGAAATAGGATCATTTCTCACCATATTTTTTAGCTCTATATCTTCCTTCTATGCCTCTTTAATCTTCACTTCTATAGATGGTTGAATATTTATTTGAGAAAGATAATATTTCTCCCCTTATTTTAAAATTTCAAGATCCATCCTTCTCAAATCCATAAATATTGGATCTTTTGTGACACTCATCATGGATAGGGTATTATGGTCCTTTCAACTCAATGTAACTTCCACCTTCTTTGCTGTCCCAAGGTGTTAATGTATTGAGCATTCATAATATTTAATGAACTCCAACCATCTTCTATAGTTCATATTCATCTCCTTTTTTGTGAAAATATACTTTAATGTTTTATGATCAATATAAATATCACACCGTTCACCATAAATATAATGCCTGTATATATTAAATGCAAATATTACCATAGTTAAATCTGAATCATGAGTTTGGTAATTTTTCTCATGAATTTTCAATTATCACGAGACATAAGCTATCACCATATCATTTTGCATGAGAACACATCCTAACCCCTTCTTGAATACATCACTATAGATCACAAACCTTTATCCACTATAAAGAAGTGTGATCATAGGTTCACTAGATAACCTTGTTTTTAGATCTTTTAAATTCTCTTCAAAGTCCTCCATCCAGATGAACCTAACTCCTTTCCAAGTCAACTTGGTGAGTGGATTAGATAGTCAGGAAAAATCATTCACAAAATGTCGATAATATCTTGACAAACCAAGAAACATTTGGATCTCAATTACAATTTTTATTTTAGCATAACTTTCAATAACTTCTATTTTTGCTGGATCCACAGATATACCCTCCCTTAAAATTATGTGACCCAAAAATGGAACTTTTTAAATCCAAAATTCACACATGGTAAATTTTTCATAAAGCTTCTGCTTTATCAAGGTCTTCAATACAATTATCAAGTGATCTTTATGTTCTTCTTTGATCTTCAAATATACAAGAATATCATCTATAAAGACTACTAATAATTGATCAAGATATTCTCAAAAGACTCAATTCATTAGATCCATGAAGATAGCAGTGGAATTAATAAGACCAAAAGGCATAAGTATATATTTATAGTGTCTATACCTTGTATGTAATGTCATATTTGGTATATCCTCCTTCTTGACCCTTAATTTATTATATACTAAATAAATATAAATCATTGAAAGTTATTGATATATTTATAGTTAGTTGAATAAGTCATCAATACGAGGAATATGATATTTGTTCTTAATAGTGATCTTGTTAAGTTATCGATAATCAATACAAAGTCTCATTGATCTATCATTCTTATAAAATAACAAAATAGGTGCACCCCCAAGGTGACACACTAGGGTGTATGAATCACTTATCATGGTTCTATTGGAGATTCTTATTTAATTCCTACAACTCAATTGGGTCATTCTATAAGGTTTCTTTGAAATAGGCATAGAACTCGGTATGAGTTTTACTGAAAACACAACTTCACAATTCGGTGGAAGACCTAGAAATTATTCCCGAAAGATATTAACAAAATCCCATAAAATAAGTGTGTTTTTAACTTTTAGTTTATCCCCCAACCATTTTTGATAAATAACCTTCATTTTTAGGAATCAAGACACATATGATGGAAGCAATTTCTACTGGAAGGAAAAACTCATCCTTGCATCGATAGATGATCATAGATTGATCCAGAATATGAAATGTGACATCCCTTCCTTGGAAATTGATTTGATATCAATATAGATAAAGTCAATATATTCTAATAATCACATCAAAATTTTCTAATGGAAGGATCACAAGATTTTTAATTAGCACTTTCCCATAAATATCAAATGGATAAGAATTATAAACTTTTGATGAAACTATTATGTCATTAAGAGTTGTCATAGCAAACTCAACATCTAACTGTTGAGGTAATATAGAGATACCCATAGAAAATTTATCAAAATTAAAAGAGTGGGTGGATCCATAATGAAATAAAACATTTTCTACTTTATAGTGGATTATAATTGTACCTTTCACCACTTCATTATTGTATTCCACATTGCTGATTCTGATCGCATGTGACTTGCCTTTATATTTGGCCTTAATATTTTTCTGAAGTCAATCATCATCAATAACCCTTAGATTAGGGAATTGGTTGGCATAATTACCAATTTCCTTTCACTTGTAGCATTGAAGTGTGGAAGGTTCATTATGTGTAACCTTTTCTCTACTCACATCATTAGTCATCTTTTTTCCCATCACTTCAGTATTCAACTACTCAATTACCTTCTCTCCCATTCTTAAAAAAAATTGATAGAATCTTTAATAAAATTTCTTCCATGTTTCTTTGAAAACATTGAGCATAAGGTAAAAATTATCTTCTTTTTAGTGTGGTCTTTAGATTTTCCCTTGAATTTTATTTTTCTCTTCTTATCAAACCCATAGGACTGATGGGTTACTCCAATATTCATACCATCCTTGTGATCACATAGAACATTTTCCTCATATATATTGAATTCCCTTATGGATAATTCCCTTAGGAGACTTGGTTTTAAGACACTAAATAATTGATCAATTTTACTCTCAAGTTGGATAATAATTCTAGAAGCATACCTTGAAAGTCTGGTAAATTTTGTTTCATATATACCAATAGATTCATCATCCTTTTTATTAAAATCAAGGAAATCATTCTCTATATTTTTTCAAAGTATAAAAGGATAGTAAATAATGAAAAATAAGTTCTTAAACTCATACCATTCTATAGATTCAATTTCATCTCTTTGGCTCATATTCTTGGTAAGGTTACTCATTGATCAGCTTAACCTTTAAAACGATAGGCTGCTAAGATGAATTTATTATGTTATGAACATTGAAGAAATGAAAATATATTTTTAGTTGTACTGATCCATTGTTCATCCACTAATATATCAAAATACCCACTAAAAGAAATTGGATTCTACCTCATAAAGAACTCAATTGGATTTTGTTCCCTCCTTTTATCCATTAGAGGTCTTGCGTGATTCATATCTTGAGAAGGTTGTATGAGCATAGCTATAAGATTTTTCATTCCAACTTCCTTAACATTTAGTTTCTCAAGAGGAAAATCATTTCATTTCCCCTCACATTCAACATTAATGTGGTTCCTTTGGGTTCTATACATTTACTAAAACCAAGAATCATAATGGGAGAAATAGTAATCATAATGGGAAAACAACATATTCAAGAATCAAATTTCTATTTATGACATTTAGGTTTTATCCTTGGTTATTCATTATAATTTATAAAATATTAGGATTTTAACTTATAATTTTACATATCCTTAGGGTTCCTACTAAGGTTTTCTCATCCTAGTTTCAAAAGGTTAACTATACATAGCACTGATATCAACTATAACGGCCTATAATTTATATACATAAATATTACATCAAAATAAAATAATATTCATTAACAAAAATTAAAAAAGAATTCTAGGACCATATAGTTTTAGTATCTTTAATAATTGGGAAACATAAAAAATTGGTTCATAAGACATCTACATTTCTTTCTATTATTTCTTCATAACTAGACACCTTTTGACATATCTTACTTAATACCCTTCTTCCTGGCCTGGGGAAATGAAACACATGAAAGGGTGGTATCATAATCTTAGTAAGGGTAAATGAGGGAGATATCGATCATATCAAAATCATAAGACATAAGAACATAACATTTGGAAATCTTATCCAACATATGAAAGATCATGATATCATGATATGGGATAAATCATAAAAGATCGTAAAAATCAATGAAAATAATCCCAAAAGTCATAAAATAAGACATGAATTTTTTTTCATACAAATAAGAATAGAAAATAATTTCATATTAGTCAAATATCAGTGCCAAGACCATCATATCGGAAAAATTCCATTACTGAACCAAGTTTACTCTTTATTCTAGGCCTGTACTACTGAACCAAGATCATTTCCTCTTCCCACCAAGTCTATCTCATGAGAAATAAATATTTACCAAATGAATTGTAGGTATATATAGGTCTCAACCATATCCTAATTAAATCATTCTTATGTTTTCCACAAAAAAATAAATCATTCATCATAGCATAACCCAAATAATAAAATCTGTTTCTTAAACATTATTTTATCATAATATATCCATGTAAAACAAATTTATTTCATATATAGAATTCCATAATAAAAACAATGAAACCATAAGAATAATAGTTATAGTATAATTGAAACAAAACCCTGTTAAATAATTCCATCTTTTGTGGAAAATAATTTTGATTGAACAATTGAAATTAATTCTTGAGGAAAATATCCTTTCTTCTTCAAAAACATTTTCTTTTATTAAAATTCCACGAAATTTTTAAAGAAAATAATTTCCATGAAAATAAAATTGAAATATTTCAGACGAATCTTCATGTAAATAAGGTGTTATGAAAGCGTAAAAATCCATTCATTCCGTATAAGTTAAAAGAAGTAGTATTCTCATACTTTTGTTAGAAAATCAAAAACTACCTCGTATCGAAAAAGAAAAAAGAATCTTTTCATACCATTTCATAAAAATTATCCAATGGGTAAAATTGAATTTAAAAATTTATATAATAATATTAAGAATATTTTATAATATATATGTATAAAATATATATATGGATGATAAATACACACCTATAAATACTTAGGTATAAACAGTCTCAAATAAAAATTAGATTTCAAAATTATCACTTACCTTAGGTCCAATATCGTTTGTATGTATTAAAACTTTCGGTACAATGATTTAAATAATTTCATTGAATTATTATAGAATTATATTAAATTTTATCATATCATATATGATCATATTATCATCTGTTTGTTAATAAAATTTATTATTACTCGTTATTCGGGTATTAATGGCTTCGTTTTCTTTTTCATGTTTTGTGGAATAACATTATTTTCTCATTATTAGGTTATATTTACATCATTAAGAAATGATATTAACGTAATATATACCATATTTATCCTTTATATACATTTATATAATCATTATTTAAATAAATATCATGTATAATTAATCGCATCACATCATGGAGATGATAGGCAATATGTATGCACGAGCGACGATATTATTCTAATAATTCTAAAATGTTATGGATGTGGATAGTATATGTTTTGTTATAAAATCCATATAATGTTATAATAATCCCATATAGTTATTATTTCCATTATTATACTCATCCAAGTAAGGTGGTTGTGAAGAACATATTACACTATGGTGTGTAGACGATAAGTCGTACGCACATACGCGTGGTGATTTCATTTTTCTAAAGATGGATAGAAGGTGGAATATGGTTGTTCCATAATAATAATAAAATCTTAGTATATGAGTGATACTGGATTTATAACTTTATAATGTAAATAACCCATGATGATAAAGTAGAAGAAGAAAGAAGTTTGAAATAATCGATAGAGGAGATTACCTCTTCTTTGATGAGCTCCCTCTAGATCACCACTTAAAGCACTAGGGTTGGTCTTTGAAGAATATCAGAAACTATAGAATGAAAATATGGAAGTTTATAAGTTTAATTGGTTGGGTATATATGAGATTGAATTCTCAAAGTTAAGTGAATAAGTGAGGGAGAAGGTTCACTTTATTAATTGAGGTTAGGGGCACTTTTAGAATGTCCAAAAATATTAATTTATAAAAAAAATAAAACGACATAAATAACCCTCTAAAATGCCACAATTTAGAATATGAGATGATATAATGTTGTAATATATTAATCCAATAAATTTTAGGTTAATTTTATCTATCAATTTAAACCTTATTTTTTTAATTAACACCTAGTTATTTTATTTAATTTTTAACTAAGGAAATAAATATTTCTATATTAAAAGGGTACAATAGTTACTTATTTGACATCAATTAGACCATAAATGAATAATTTAGAAACTTTTAGATAATATGATAATAATTATATATTTTTTAAAAATGTTTTATTATTTTTAAATAACTTAATAATATATTATTTTGATAAACAATCAATAATGTCAATTTTGACACTATTCAATTCATTGATTTTTAAAAATATAACATGTTAACTTCAAACCAAATATTTCAATATTTTTATTAGAGATAAATTCCATATACAACATTCATTTGATATATTAATTATTCAAAATTGTAATCATTTTAATTTTTTTAATCACATATATTTTTCATCTCCATTAATAAATTAATTACTACACCAATTTTCTGTAATTATTTAATATTCTTATTTGTTGAATGAAAATTAAAAATAAAATTCAATAAAGAAGATAAATATTAAATTTTTAAATATAATAATTGTAGTTGAACATATCTTTTGGAAAATCTGACATTAAAAATGTTATATTTATAAAAATATGAATATGACTACTTTAACATCGCTTTAAATAAAATATTATTAGTGTCATAATCTTTTTTATATAGATCCAAATGGTCAATAACTCAATCCTTGGATGATAATGGTCTAGATATACTTTAAAAATAATATTTTTTTCAAATTATTGGGTCTTTTATGGGTTATTATCATTTTAATGAAATTAGTTTATTGATTTCTCATCAATTAAATAATTTCTTCATCATCAATGTATAAGACATTAAGGTAGTTATTTATTTCATAAAAATTTCAAATAAATTATCATGATAAATAAAACCATTTTATCTTTCAAATTATTATTTATAATTGAATTTATATTCTATATAACCTTATATTAAAAATTATTTAATTATTAAAATTTGATTGATAAATATTTAACTTTTCATTAAATTAAATTAATTACATTTCCTAACCCCATCCAAGTGGCTTTCAAAGGATAAAATTCTAACACAAGGATGATTTAAATCAAAAAGAAATCATCCAATTATACTATAAAAACTGTTAGGGTAAACTTATAATATTATTGTTACCCATAATGACCAGATTTACCCTTTTACCATATTAGTACAAATAAGCAAAGTTACTATTCATAATTCCCAAAATTAGAAGAAATATTTTGACATAATGTGGACCTATTAATTAAAAATATGTAATCTTTTATTTAAAATTCAAAATATAGAAGTTATGGTAATTAATTTAAAATTAATCTCATTGTCAGAATGAGAAAACATGTTTTAAAAGTTAATATATTGCAAAAGATTGAAGTATTTTTACATATAAATTAAATGTAAAATTAATTCCAATGAAAAAATTTTAAATTATACAATAAAAATATATTATATTTATATTTTGAAACCGTTCAATAATATAATTTAATTATACAATTTATTTCTTTGAAAAATTTGTTTTTAATTAAAATTTATTATAGTATTATTATTCATCAAAACTTTAAAGTTTTAAGAAAAATAACAAAAATTTATTCATAGTAAATTTTTATATACTTTTTCCAAATAATAGTTTTATTTTTTCTTATGAAAATTATTAATGTGTCAAAATTTGAATTTAAAAATGGTCCTTTATTAAAAGGTGAAAAAATTAGCCTTTTGAAAAATATAGGCTTTTATACATAAAATTGGGATTATTCGTACCCAATGAATAAAATATCTATTGTATGAATATCAAAAATAATTTATTAAATATATAACATATATATATCATTAAACTCATTTACTTTTTGTAATTCCTTTAATTTATTAAAAAAATACAAATATTTCATTTACATTAAATTAGTTTATATTTTTCATAAATAATTTGTTACCCAAGAATTAACCATAAATTTTCATATGTTAGTTATGTTTATTCCTGTTAACTTAACGTCTATTTTTTAATGGTCATTGTATAATAAGGGTGTATCACATGTTATTTAAACACACAATTTCGTGCAACGAAAGCTATTGAAGAATTAAAATTATTTAGAGAAAAAATATTTCATAAAAACATCTGGGTGTAACATCATGCTTTGTGAAAATCATCACCATCATTATGGTAAAAACTCTTTTTAATATTCCGAATTTTACCTTAATTATCTTTGGGGAAATTTTCATGAAAATTTTTTCATAGACTTATTCTCAGGTTTTGAAAATATTTTCATCTAATTCTATAAACTTGTTCCTAGAATTTCCCTTAAGATAGAAAGGAAAAAATCTTCTATTTAGTTCATTTTTATTAATCCCTTGAAATAAAAACTACTACACTATGCTATAAAAGACCATAATTAAGACAAGAAAGCCCTGATTGGATATTCTAATTAATGTGGGATGTAGTGATAAATATGAGTGTTTAAGTTCATAATTTAAAGATCCAGGGGTCATCCTACTACAATATGCCTTTCTTAAAATATAATAAGTCGAAACTCCCTTATCCTAAGACTTTATATATTGCCTTGGATGATTTTTGGATGATGTTTTTGTTCATTCCCCATAGGGGATCTCTCTAGGCTCTTCCATTTCGGATATTTTTTTTCCTAATAACACTAAGGTGTTTCTAGATTTTTGGAATTTAAGTCTCTAGGTTCTTAGTTTTTGATGTTTTTTAAATGAATAAAAATATTTATTTTCATAAATATTATTCAAACACACAACATGTGTTAATTTTATTAAAAAACTCATTTAATTTTTTAGTTTTTATATTTTATTGTTCACATGAATCCATATCTAGTAGTTGCTTTAAAATTTAACCGAGTTTCATTCAGACAAATAAAATTATTTATTAATTTTACCAACTTAAAACTAGTGTAGTAGTAAGAAGGGTCCAAACCCAAAAAGGATGGTTTGTGAAAAGAACCATGAAAAAAAATCAAAAAAAATAGGAAGACATAAATAAATCAGGACAAATGAGAGTGGTGTATAGTGCATTTGATGTGACACTAAAATCACATCATTTTTTCACATATTTTTATTATGTTTTTAATCATTTATTTAATTAATTTTATACTTTTTATTAATTTATTCCACTTTAATAATTATTTAGGTAAATTTATTAAATAATTAATTTTTTATAACTATTCTTGTATTTTAAGCATTTATAAAACACTATTTGTGATTTACATATTTTAAAAATATAATTACTTTTTAAGTTTTTATTATTCTTTGAATAATTGTATATTCTTATGCTTGTTTTAAATAACTAACCATTTAACCATTTTATTTACAATTAATTAACTTGGTCTTAAATTTAATATTTTATCTTTTAATTTAGATTGATAAAAATAAATCAACTTTATTAATTTCTTCTAATATAATTATTTTAAATTGATTTGATATCATTTATTAACTTAACAATTCATTTTATAATTGGTAATTTATTTATTCTGTTTTAAAAAAATAGTCAGTCTTTAATATAAGTTAAGTGTTTAAGTTTTATTTTAATTAATTAGTTAATTGTTTTTTATCAATTCATTTTAATTATATGTCTTAATTTACTTAATTAATTAATTTATAATTTTAAATATTTAATTTTTTTAATGTTTTAATTTTATTATTTTTATTTGAGTTTGTCGATTTATTTTAAATCATTTTTGTTTTCTTCTCACTACAAGCCAATTTTTTTTTTAATTTGCATTCATTAATTAATTTGTGTATTTATAAAGTTTAAGGATATGGTTTATATTTCTTATTTATTTATTATGTTCAATTGAATTAATTAGTTCATATTTCAAATTATGTTTTTAATTTATTTTTCTAATTTAATATAACTATATGATTGATTTTTCTTAGTTTAAGTTTCATTAATTAAATTAATTTTTTAAATTTATATTTCTTATTTCTTAATTCTTTTAATTATTTAAATTTGTTAATTTTTTATTGTTTATTATTTTTTTAAGTGTGTAGTTAAATTTTAAGTCACCATTTATCCCGCCACTTCCAACTTTCCTCTGTTCTACAAATGAGTTACTGATGCAGTCTATTGGTATCTTAAGATACCGATACCCCTTCCTTTGCATTTTTTTACTAACCTACTGGAAACTTCATCAACATGCCAGTAGTTTAATCTTCCAACGCACCTATCCTTGTCGGTCTCTCATGGACCTACTGATGCACCCATATTTACCATCCTACCGACGCTTCAAACTTCCTACTACTCAACTACCAACAGCCCAACCCCTCTGTCTATCTCATCGACAGCATTCATGAGTCACTGATTCCTTTTTCCCTCATCCTCTTCACATAAATCCTCCTCCCATCATACTGACATCGTTCTTGAATATCATTGTAACCCTTCACCACCTATCTTCACACCCTGATATAAGCAGACCAGTTCCACTCCATATTTGAATATGTCAACCTAAGAAACCCCAACCCACCACAACTATAGATCAAACTCAATTCTACTTTGTTCATCGCCATTGCTCGCCACTATTGAATGGGAGACATCAGAATGGAGTCGTGGCCAAGTAGAGGCATCGCTATTGAGGTATTTCCATAGGAGGAGGCTTTCAACTGCAGATCCAAATTCGAAACATTCCTTTACCAGAGCCAGATCCATCCAGAGGGTCCATCATCACTACTATAGAGATCTTGATCCTCCATGCGACAACACGTGGAGCTGCTCCTGCCATCATGGCTTTACCCAGTAGAGGAGGAGCCAGCAGCCACCAAGCACGAATTTGAGGAGGGCTAGCAATGACCGCTAACCGCTTATAAGAGAAGACCCACCCCCCCCCCCCCCCCATTCGTGGTGCTAGATAGGGTTGAGGGGGGGGAATAAAATAAATAAATATATATATATATATAATAATAATTAACAAAAATTGGACTAATAAAAATAATTAGAAGTAAAAAAATAAGTGATAATAAAATTAAATTAAAAAATAATTAATTTAAGAAATTATAAAACTAAAATAAAAATAATAAAAAACATAGTTTTTAAATAAAATTATTTAAAAAAACATTATAATTATTAATAAATAAAATATATTTATAAACAATTTTAAATAATTATAAGTTAATAATCTTATTAAAAATCAATGATAAATATTTAAATATATAAAAAATTTAGTTAAATTAATTCAATTATTAGTAATAATTATTTTAATTTCTTTTTAAATTAATTCGTTTTAAATAATAATTAATTAAATTAATAATGTGATAAATTAACAAAATTAATAAAACTCATAATCTTTTAATATTAACAAAAATATTTACTAATTAATTATAGTTTTTAAGTGAAATAAATTAAATAATCAATTTAAAATATTTATTAATTAACAAATAAATAATTAATAAATAGTTATATAACAATAATTTAAATAATTATAATAATTAAGTATTGAAGTGTGTTGTTTTTTTAAAATTGTCCTAACTTTTTTCTTTTGCAGATTAATACAAAAACCCAGAACACATCCATGTGCATCCTAAAAAACTTTGAGAAGTTAGTTACATGGTTAATATATAATGACAAGTGTTAAATTGAATAGTGAAAATGTGCAGTGCTAGGGTGAAGAACTTACCTAAGTCGGTGCACATAACGGGGAAAACCACAGCATGACAGTAGATTTAAAAAATTCAGAAGCAAGGTAGACCCCATGTAATACTCATACAATTCATACACGATTCAATACATCCCCATGGGAGTGGGGAAGATCCTTGGATAACCAATCTTGGAGACCCGAGGATCCCAAGAGCAGAGAATATTTTCAAGTTTAGAGAGGGATTTCTCTTATCTATTCATTTTCAATTTCTTTACATTGTAATTTAATGTTGTTAATGTTTATAATAAGTATGCTTGTAGGATAAAAAAATTCGGTAATTTATAACTTAATGGTTATCTTTTGAATTTCTTCACTTGCTTTTATTTTTACAGCATTAGAATCAGTCGGTGATACAGATTCTCATTTTAATTTAAATTAGTCAAAACTCAACTCTTTTAAAATAAAAAATATCAAGATCAATTAGTGATATTGATCTTGAATTCATTTATTAAAGCTTTAAATATCTTTATCATTGTAATTTTATGTCAAGTTAAATTCCAATTTTTTACTTTTCAAATTCATTAGAAGTTCGATTGATTTCTAGAGTGGAAAACTCCAAGACTTGATCCTCTTTCTGTTGAATTTCTTGGCAGGGAGATTTATTAGTTTTTCTTGTGGTGTGATTCAATTAATAGAGTGAAGAAGTTATCATTTTAAACTAATAGTTTTATAATTATGATTTATTTTATTTGATCATTTGCTCCTTAGTCATTGCATATGTGTCTTAGTTCACTGTATTTCCATTAGTTTTATCATTTCTTAATGTAAATATTATACTCTTAGTCAAAACCAATTTTTCTCATTTATGCTTATTAAAAAAATATAAAAAATATAAAAAGTAAAAAGTAAGAAAAAATTATACTCTCCCCACTGCTGACAACAGTGGGGTGTTTTGAAAATAATAATAGAAAATGGGTCTCATACCTTCCCTATGGTTTTGACCCTACAAACTACTATACAGTAGTAAGTAGTAGTTTAAAAATAATTAATATTTTACTCATTTAATGACGAGTGGTTCAGCAAGATATGATAAAATATTGGGGAATAAACAAGTGTCAAAATATGAAGATATGGATTAATTTCAAGTAGTAGGACCAAGTTATAAATAATTTACATAGGTAGGCGAAATTTTGATTTTTTTTATTGCTAAATTGGTTTTCCGTTCTTCTTAGAAAATGTCAAAATGGGTTTCCCACAGTCAAAGGTGTCACCAACATCCCCTATTGAGGATGTTAGAGATTATCTATGTGAATTATGTAGTCTTTAAATGACTAAAATCAAAAATCTAGAAAGGTATGAATTTTAGTTTTATCATTATCATATTATCACTTGATCTAAACAAACAACAACCCAATAACAAAATATTTGATAATGTTATAAAATATTAATAAAAAATCTTATTTCACCCAAAAATATTATATCCTACAACTATGTTCATATAAATGTAATATAATACATTTATATTAACAAATCAAAAAATAAAGAGAAAGGGTAAATGAGTCTTTTCTATTGATCTCACTCTAGTTCCTTAGATAAACTATTCAATCTCCTGGTTTATGCTTCTCAACCTCCCAATAATCTAATGAATGAATGGTTGATCACTTAAAATGTATTTGTTATAACCCTTTTGAATATAGTAATGCAGTGACTCCCATCTCCACAAATCACAAACATTATCTCTCAATGAATCCAAAATCAACACTTGTTAAGTGTTACTATAGAGCATCTTCTTCAGGTAATTAGAGATTCTATAATCCTATTAATATAATAATCACATGTATGATTCCTGATTTGGTTTCTACTTCTTATAATCATTTTTAGGCTTTTCATTTCTTCAATATCTTTTTTGAGCTTGGATTTGATCTCCCTTTCTTTTGATTTAATAATTTAGTTCATAGAGAGAATTAATTTCTCACAACTCACTTACATGGTTATTGGGGAATGACCCTTAAGTTCAATACTAATTTCCTTAAAACTAAATTTTTTTAATTTAACTCTATATCAGGGATGAAAAAATCTACATTTATTTTTCATTCCTTCGATGTGAGAGTTGAACTCTATGTGAAGTCTTTGTAACTCTATGTAGACCAAGGAACTCTATATGGGTACCCTATGTGCTAACTCTACATTGACCAATTATACTCCATATCAGACAGTACTTAACTAATTTTAATAAATATTTTTCCCACAAAATAACCAAAGGATATCCTATAAACATAATCAATATTTAATAAAAAAATGTTAAGATATATTTTAAATTCTCAAAATCACTTCCAAAATAATTTTCTATTTTATGTTTCTCGAAAAACATGCAAAGTGTTTGATAAAAAAAGTACATACAAAATATATCAATGATCAATAAATTATTTAATCACAAAAAAAATCAAATTTTTAAGAAGAAAATAAAATAATGAAAATTTTAGCAAACAAATATCCAAATTCATAAATACCTCATTTAAATAACATTTAAAAATTAATAACTCAATTATTTTATCAAATAGGTGTTGAAAACCTGTGTCAAAATCAATAAGTATCATATTTATAAGAAATGTTTTGTAAATACATGCTTGAGTTCTAAGAAAAATTATATACTCAATATATTTTCATTATGGCATTGTTGCATCTGTAATTCTGTACTAACTCAGAATGAGTTTAATCACCACATCACAAAATAAAAGAAAACATTATAAAATTTTACAAAGGTTTTCAATTAGGATAATTTAATATTTTCCCCAGGAAGATACAATGACTTTGAAAATCAGAATTGAGTTCATTCTCAATCATAAAAAACTCAGGTCTCTACGTCCTTATATTAAAACCTTTTCATTATAAAAATAAAATAATTTGAGGATCAAACTAATTAATGTCATGAACAATTATATGTAAAACATTATACGCTTGCATTAAATTCCTTCATCTATAAGGGTATAGTCCTAATATAGCTTAATACATCATTAACCAATAAAATAATATACATTCTCATCACTAATTTCATCAAAATCAAACTCATATAAAAAACTTTAAAAGAAACACACATTTACTCTATACGAGTCTTTGAAAGACTCAAACCCCAAAACAGTTTCTCACTTGAAGTCCATCCCACTAAATGGAATAAAATTAAACCAACATCCATTGACACCCATCTCAAAATGTTTTATCAAAAAGGTCATTTCTAGTGGGATCGCCTCACTCTCCACCTTTAAAGATAATTCTTGAAGGTTTTCATATGAGAACGAATCATATATGTCATACACAATACTTATCACCTTAGAAAATCCAACACTGTCATTGGAAGTATTTATAAGTAGTAAGATTCCATGTTTAGATGTTATTTCTTCTATCAAATCCAACCCACAAGGAACATTCACCTATGTCTTTATCTTGTGACACAAAGGTATTGTTTTTTAAGGAGCAATTTTAGTGGGTTGTCATAACGAGGTAGTTGACTACCGTGATGAGTGACCAGAAGAGAAGGAAAGAGTTATCAAAGATTCAATCAATATTACTTACAAAAAAATTAATTAAATAATATTTGGGATGACTTCACCAAGTAGTTGATATTAAAGGTGAATCATCTCAATCTAGTGAAAATAAGGATCTACAAAGGTAGGTTGATTCTATTCCCAATAGATATCAATATATATATACCTTTACTAAAAACTCATATTGAAAAGATAAGATTGAATTATCATGGACCAATAAGACTAGTCAAAAATCACCCTGAGAAATGAATGAGTGGAATAATTCAAGAATATTTCCTTCTAAAAAACAATTCTCGTCGTTTATAAATATAAAACCATGATAAACTTCAGAGAAGAACTATTATTAGTCTAAAAGATTAAGATTACAAGGTCCCTACTAGTTATGTGGAGTATTTAGGCACAAATCATACTCATTATAGTAAAACAAATTCTATACCAATAAAGTTGTATGAATCAATTGGGATAAATGATAAAAGTTTATGAAAAAAAAGTATCAAAAAATATATATTAGGAGTAAAAGAAATATCATAAGGTGAAAATTTATAACTTTTCAGGAGAAGAATATGAGAGGCTCAAGAATTTTTATCGTAGAAAGAAATTTTGTTTATATATTTGGCTAGATAAAATATCAAATTCTAGAAATATAGAGGAATCACAAAAATCAATTGAAGAAAAGGGTAAGATACAGTCCTCAAAATATGAGAATAAAGTTGAAGATAAACTATCTATAAATAATGGTTTGAAGACTCATAAGAAATATAATAGGATTAATAAATATGAGAATGGTACCAAATATTGAATGACTATCATATCATACTAATAGGAAAGTATAAAAATGATATTAAAAACTCATGGGAATAAAGATATATCAAAAACTGAAGAGAAAAAGATAGCTTCATTTAAAGACTCAATAGATGAGAATAAATGCATTACAAAACCTATAAAGTATAATCATAAAGAATAAAAACATACCATTATAATTATAAGAAGGAGAATAATAATTATAGATTTAGATAAGACTCTCAACCTGAATATTATATCTAAAGATGATTTAGGTTCCTCTTTATGCCCATTATTCTTGTTTGTTTGAGCTAATTTGTTAGGAATTGAAGTGTAAGAAGTGGAGGAGCTAATTGGGTGCTATATTAAGTTATAAGAAATAAGATATAAATTTAATTGGATTGATAACTCTAACACGTTATATATGTTGATTCTAATAAGAATTCATCACATAAAGTGATCATTATTTCACCCCTCCCCCTCTTAATGATCTTATAATAATCTAGAAACTATATAATTTTACAACTTGAATTACATATATAGACCGTATCATTTCTTTATAATCCTATAAAGTTAGCCTCACACTCTACCAAAGTTTCTTTTTCCTTCTTCTTTAAAGTGTGGAACTTCCTTTAAATTTTACCTAATTTATCTTGAGGAAAGTATTTTTCAAAAAATATCACCTTAAAAGTTATTCATTCAATAATTTTTATTATATCGTCTTCTTTAGTATTGTGGATCAATGACCATCATTGATCTACATCTCTCATTAAATAGTATACTTCCAAAATAACCTTTTGCCTTTTATTACTTCCTAAGTCTAGAAATATATTTTTGAGTGACTTAATATATTTTTTAACTACCAATGGATTAGTATTTCCATTAAAATATATAGTATTTTATTGCATGAAGAAATCCAACATATGTACATTGTGACATTGAAATATATTATTCTCTATAAAGGAAAGGTTATTCATTATAACCTGAGTCAGTTGCCTTGTATGGCTATGATACGATCATCTCCTGCACCCATTGTATTGGCTTTGAAACCAGAGAAATCACTACATTGACTATGGGTGTTGATTATTTTTCTTTTTCAAGGTGTCATCTCTAAAAAATGGATCACACTGAGTTATCTCATAATCATCATAAATAATGAGATATAAACAAAATACCTTATGATGCTAAATTATCTTAAATTTACTAAGGGGTTATCATAATTCTCAATTTGGTTATGTTCATTTAAAATATAACTCTCAAGGTTCCTAATAGACTTCTTTGACACCAAATTTAACATCCTGAATCTAGTAAACTTGATCTAATGCTATCTTATTATATTGGTATATGATATAATGGATCACAATATGATGGTTCAATCAGTTTATAATTCTTGGGAGACTAGACATATATATAAATTCCATATTACAATGGAAATTAAAAACATAACATAAGAAATATTCTTTTATACATCAAATCATTCATAATATCCTTGTTTATATCCTAGGGAAACGAAAATAAATAAAGAGTGATCTTATGGTTCTAGTAAGGATTATGTACAGTTGAATCTATCATGAGTAAATAAGGCATAATCAACAAAGTAGTGTGGATAATCAAATTATATGTCATTTAATCAACAAATTTATTTCAATGAACATCCAAGGATAATATCAACATATAAATTACATGGAAAATGGAAAATAAATTATCAATAATAAAAATATATAAATTCATAGATTCATGAAATTTCCAACAAGGTATCACTGAAGTTATCAGGAATCATACTACCATGGCCTCGCAAATAATACATAATTATTAATAAATGGGTAGGTGTAAACTAAATACCCATCTAATGTGGCTACATGTTTTGTCTTATGGGACTCATTACTGTAGTGAGGGGGTATATATAATCGATCCCTACCCACCACTTTCATTTCCTATTCATTCCTCATATATGTAATAATCAATAAAATTCATTCTCAAAATGTTATATAATTCATTATTTTTCTATATTGAGTTGAGAATATGGAACATTAGTACTTCCCTAGTAACAGAAATAACATCTTTAATGAGATTCCTTCAACCGATATAATATAAACAAATGGTATATCATTAAGACAACCTCAAAGTAGTTGAATTGGTCCATGATACCTAAAATGGGGACATGGATGAGAAAATAATTTCCAAGTGAATGTGATCATGAGAAAGTTTATAAACACAAAAAAATGAATAAATAAAGAATGAAAGATGATCATAAATGAAGGTTTTAAAGTAAAACTAAATTTTTTTTAAATAAAAATAAAATAAAATATAAATATTTAAATACAACTTATAGTAACTTTGAATAAAAATGATGTTATAAATTAATTTAAAAATTATTTTCATTCATTTAAAAAAATGATATCCTTTTATTTCAATATATTTAAAATAGAAATTTCATAAAAATTTTATAAAACTTTTTTCTTTGAAAATTACCATGGAAAATTGTAATGGAATATTCAAATAAAATAATGGTTATAATGATGGGAAAAATTTCATTCCATATATGTTCACAGTGAACATTTCTTTCACACTTTTGTAAAAAGTCAAGAAAATAACTTCTTTAGAAAACTTTTAAAAATATTAATTTAAACACATTGTAATGAAAGAAAAATATAGTTCAAAATGAATTTTAATATTCACTTAATCAAATAAAATAACATTCTTTAAAACATTTAAATGAATACGGACATGAAAAAAATCATTGACTAAAGTAGAAATAAGTTATGTTTTAAAAAAAATTATCTCAATCATTTTAGGTATGAAAGATAGTAAATTGAAAGGAAAAAATAAAACCCCATAAATAAAATAATGATAGTAAAATGAGTGGATTTAGAAGGATCTATATTATATTATTTCCCTCAATATGAAACTCAGTATATACAATCTCGAAAAAAACTGAGATTATAACATAAACCCTTACAAATTTAATAAATTTTGAATCAAAACCCCTCCAAAGAGCAAAACAGATTCAAAACATAAATACCATAAATAAATAGAATTTAATTATATAATATTTCATAGGTATTTTTTACATACCATATAAAATAAAATTAGGTGTATAATATAAACATGTCTCATTGAAATGGAAATGAGATAAAATTTACTTAACTGTGGATTTTTGCTTAGTTTTCCATGTTTTAAAGTTCAGTATAGTGAATTTAAATTTATTAAATACTATATTAATAAAAAAATATTCTATATTCAATTTTTAATTATATTTTATAATTTTATTAAATTCTATCACTAAATAGCTCCTTCTTTCATTGACCACATAAGGTTGTTCGATCACTTTCTCAAAAATATATTCGGTATATTGTCCATGGTTAAATATTACCATCATTTTTAGAATTTTAATAATTAAATTAATATATTTTTTATTCATTATATAAATTTTATAATCATCCATGCATTGTGGTAATAGAAAAATTAATCACATTTCTTTTTGGAGGTGGTATCCCACATGTACGCATGGGTGATTTTGTTATTTTCCAATGGATATAAGGGTAAGAAAGTAAATGATATATTATATTTAAAAAATTATAACTATTTCATAAATAATATATATATATTCATTAGATCTACCTTTATATCCATTCAAAGTAAGTGGTGATGAATAATGAATGACACAATTATGTGGAGACGATAGGTCATACATACATACAAGCTATGTTTTCATTTCTCATAGGATGAGAAGGATGTGGAAAATGGTTATCCATTTATCATAATAACATCTCAGTATAACATTGTTATTTTATTAATTATGTTATGATAGATATAATATTTTTATAGTATGTAGAATAATAAATAAACTTTTAAAGAGTCATGTAAGATGATTACCACTTCTTTGAGAGGCCTCTTTTGGATTACAACTTTATCCTTCTTATGATAGTATTAGGGTAAGAAAAAAAGGTCAAGAAAAAATTTAAGGAAGTTAAAAATGTAATTTGGTAGTTATTTTTTGATCTAGAGTTATAAAACATTATTAATTAAAGAGAACAAGTGATTCCCTTTTTTAAGTGAAGAAAAGGACACACTTGGAATTTCTTAAAGGATTTAAATATAATATATATCATAATCATAGAAACTAGCACCAAATGGACATAACATATAATGTAGGTAATCATAAGGTTTAAATAACTTAAACCAAAAAAATTCATAAATGTACTAATTTTAAACCATATCTTTTGGTTCAACCCCCCCCCCCCCAAATTAACCCTTTTAACCTTAATCATATTAACACATTTTTTAGATTTTAAGTTTCATAAATTTACTTCTAAGGTGAAAAGTGGAGAAACAAATCTCTATGTATTAATTTTTTTATCATTTACCATAACACTTGTAAGATTTTAACATTTTTTAACTTTTAAATAATTTTTAAAAATATAGTTTATCATAAAATATCATTAATGTCATTTGTTAGACTATTTATTTAATTTTACTCCAAAGACATCAAGAATGTAATGGAATTAAAATATAATCCCATTTACCATTAATTATTATTTATAATTACCTATGAAATTACTTAAATACTATTATTTATCCAAAACATATTAATTTAATTAGTTTTAATAAAAATTATCTTGATTTTTCTACAAAGTTTGCATGCACTATATTGAAATTTCGTACACATTTAAGTTAATTATATCATCAATAAAAACTAAAAACACTAACTTCACAAAAATAATTTATTTATGTTAAAAATAACCTTTTAGATTCATTCATAACTTCTCTTTATCACTATCACAACATATATTAGTAATTAAAATCAAGCAAGTTTCATTTTGTATTTTTTATTTACATAAAATAATATAATGGTTATGATCAAAGTAAACTGGAAATAAATTGTAAAATATTAAAATATTGGATTTTTATTTTTAAAAAAACTTCTAAAATAAAATAAATACAAGTTTTAGGGATATTTTTAGGCCTCATAATATACTTTTAACCTTGTTTTACCCTTACTAAGGAGATAGTAATTTTCACAGTCACTATTCACAATGACAAAAAATAAATGGGATCTATTTACTAAATTTTAACCACATAATTCCATATGTAGAATAAATTTTTCAATATTGAATTTCTTTAGATGGAATAAAAAAATTTACTAAAATAAATATAACATGATGAAAAAAAGTTTTTAGCAAATTTTGTTCTTAATAATAAAAATGTAATTAAACCAAAAACAAATATAATGTTATCATAATCGAATTATATTGTTTATATTTCATAAAATGTTTTTTATATTACTTTAGAACCAAACTAAAAACATAATGAGAATTTTAAATAACTTTATTGAAATAAAAGAAATTATTATTTTAAAAAAATCGGCATTTTTACTATTCACTCTAAAATCAATCTTTTTAGAAAAATCAAAAAATAATAATAATTCTATTATGCAATTATTATTAAAAAATTATGTCAATTTTTTTTAAAAAATCTATTTTTGTATTAATTAATTATAATATCAACACATAAAATGCAATAAAACCCATTTTTGAAAAAATGTATTTTTTTCATAAATTGACTGCTAAAAATTAAGTATATATTTATTATGAATTAATCAATAAATTTGAATTATATGAAACCATTATAAATATTTTAATAATTTTATTATTCTTATTAATACTCATCAACCCAATTTCTAGGATATAACAACCATATTTAGATATTATTACTTCGCAGTTTATTTAAGCTTAGTGTTGCATATACCACAAGCTATCAAATACAATGTTATTTAAAAATAAAATATAAAATGAAATCTCATGGTATTATAGATTTTATGGCCATATCTTACTACCCAACATTCAATTATAAGTTATTCATACTAGTATCATCTTCATCCTTATCTAAATCATATTGAGTATTTTGTGAGTATTATTTTCCTATAAACAACTAGAAAATACCACTTAATTCCTATTAAGTATTAGAGGTATCAACCTTATGTTGGTTTTAAAACAAATTGGGTTATTTTGGGATTCCAAAGGATGGTTTTCTCATAATTCCTTACTCTCTCCATAAAATGTTATAGTTGTTTTTATACATTAGATTGTAGTTATTGGAAAATGGGTCCCCTATAGCCTGAATCCTTAGAAAATACCATAAAAAATTATTATTTTCTAAATATTGGTTTGGGATATCAATGTTTGGGTAGAATTAGATATGGTACCTAAACATTCCACGTTGATGGAACATCTCTCTAAGAGATTGGGTTTGACTTTGACATAAAATTTGGTTTACACTTTGTCTAGAATTTTGGTTTATTGGGTACTGAAGTTGGTCCTTTATTTTAGTAAGTTGAGTATTCATTTCCTACCCCAAACCAAAGCTTTATTCCTCCCAATAAACTAATGTTACTTATATAATATTTGTGTTGTGAATTGAGGGTAAGAGTTTTCTATATCTTTCATAATTATTCATTTATTTTTCTATGTAATTTCTACCAGTGCATTGGTCAACCAAAATCTACCCTAAATGTGACATACCTCCATAAAAGACTTCCATAAAGAGCTGGTTAGATATATGGTGGTGCGGACACTGCCTAAAAAGTTTCCCCTAAACCTGTCTCATGGTTTATGAAAATCAACTCCTTCCTTTTGAAAAAAAACTGGTTATTATATTATTAATTTTTCCTTAAGTAACATTGGTTAAAATTTCACGAAATAAGTTTCATAGAAATATTCCTAGGTTTTAAAAAAAATTCATCTAATTCTAAGAACTTGTTCCTAGAATTTCCCCTATGGTAAAAAAGGAAAAAATATCTTATTATTTTCATTTTTAGTAATCCCTTGAAGTTGAAACTACTTCATTGTGTTATAAAAGTATCTAATGAAGACAAGAGGTTCCTCATTCCAAATCCCAATAAATGTGGGAGATGGTGATAAATATGATTTTTTAAGTTCCTAATTTAATGTTCTAGGGGTCATCATAATTCAGGATATATTTCCCAAAACTTATAGAATTTGATACTCCCTTATCCTATGATTTTTTTAATTGTCTTGGATGATGTTTGGCTGATGCTTTTGTTCATTCCTCAAAAGTTCACTCAATCAGATGTTCCGTTTAAAAAAAATCCTATGAACACTAAGGTTCTAATGAATACTTGGTATTTAAGTCTTGAGGATCTACATTTTTTATCTTTTTTGAAGGCATAAAAATAGTTTTTTCATAAATATTCTAAAAACACTCAAATAATTTCATTTTAAAAAAAAAGATTTTGTGTTGATATTTTATTGGTCACATGAAATCATCACTAGAAATAGTGCCTAAATTTAGATGGTCTTTAAGTAATAGTACCTTTAAAAGTAGTAAATTTACTATTTACTGGTTCCACTAAAGTTTTTTAAGTTCTTCAATATATTCCTTGAGTTTGGATTCCATCCCCTTTATTTTGATTTAAGAATTTAGGACTTAGTGAGAATTAGTTTCTCACAACACACATACATGGATTGTTGGGAATGATCCTTGAGTTCAATATTGGTCGCCTTCCAACTGAATTTTTTTAGTTTAACACTATGTTAGGGAAGAGAAACTATGTGTTAACTATGCATTCCTCTGAGGTTATAGATGAACTCTATATATAATCTTATTAACTCTACTCGACCAAAGAATTATATGTGGGAACCCTATGTGGTGACTCTACATCGACCAATTAAACTCTATATCATATAGTACTTAGCTGATTTTAGTAAATCTCTTCCAAAAAAAGCACCAAAATTCAACCTATAGATATAATCAAAATTTAACAAAAAAATGTTACAACATATTTTAAAACCTCAAAATCACTTCCAAAATAATATTCCATTTTAATTTTCACAAAAAAAAATTATATGTTTTTAATAAAAAAAGTATATAAAATTATATCATGGATCAGTAACTTAAATAAACACCAAAAATCATATTTTTAAATAGTAATTTCAGTAAATGAAAATTTCAGCATAAAATTATCCAAATTCAAAAATATATCATTTAAAGAACATTTTGACATTAAAAACATGATTATGTCATCAAAGAGATGTGTAAAACATGTATCAATGTCAATATGATTCATGGATATAAGAAATTAATCATATATACATGCTCAGGGACTAAAAATTTTTCATATGCTTAATATATTTTCATTAAGGCCCTGCTTCACCTTTAATTCTACATTGACTCTGACCAAGTAAAATCACTAGACCCTGAAATTACAGAAACCATTAGAAATTTTAGAAGGTATTTGATTATGGTAAATTTACTATTTCCCCCAAGAAGGTCTTGGGACTTTGAAACTCAAATTTGAGTTAAGTATCAACTGAAAACAACTCAGGTCTCAACATCCTCCTCATATTAAAAAACTTTAATCATAAAAAAGAAAATAATTAGAGGATCTAACTAAGAAAGGTCATGAAACCTTATGTGTAAAAACTATACCCTCACGTGAACTTCCTTAATCGTTGAGTGTCTATTCTTAAGTGAGATTAATACACCACCAACCAATAAAGAAACATCCATTCTCATCACTGATGTCATTATATCCAAATCATATAAAAAACATTAAAAGAAACACACATATGGTCTATGTGAGTCTTCAAAATACTCTACCCCCAAAATTGTTTCTCATATAAAGGTCTTCCCCGCTCATGGAATGAAATAAAACCACCAACCATCAACACCCATCTCAAAAGGGTCTATCAAAAAGGTTATGTCTAGTGGGTGTGCCTCATTCTCCACCTTTAAAGAGTGTTCCTAATGGATTGCATATGAGAACAACCCATTGATTCCATACATAATATTGAGCACTTCAAAAAACCCCACACTGACATTGGAAGTATTGTTAAGTTGAAAGATTCACTGATTCAATGTTATTTTCCCCTATAATTTCCTCGCAATAAGGAATAGGCACCTATGTCACTAGCTCATGACAAAAAGGCCTTGTGTTACAAGGAGCAGTTGTGGTTGGTGGTCATGGTGAGGCAGTGGCATACTGTTATGACGTACCAGTGATGAAGGAGATGTGGCATTCATGGGAATTCATGGTTCGCATTGAGAGGTAGGTGGGGAAAATATAGATCTTCTTCTCCAACCTCAACATTCATGAGAATCCTCCATCCAAATCCCAATCCCCGATATGTTTCACATTCATTGTCAAATATATCCTGGTTTTATGGTCATTTACCTTTTATAAAAGGTACCATTGAGAACCATTGGTACAACACCAACCTTATACAACTAATCAACAACACACTTCTGCCTGTCAGGTGGCCCAATCTACCACAATCTAAATAGATAGTCCTGACCTTTCAGATGACACCACTCTGTTAGCTCCAAGCCCCAAGATAATGTTAGTGTTATGAATTTTATCTTTATTTTATTTATTATGATAAATTAAAAAAATTCATTTAAATATCATTTAATTGTTCCATTTTAAAAAATTCCTTTTAAAATATCATTTTTAATAAAATGTTTTCATTTAAATATCTTCATTTAAATATCATTTAATTATTCTATTTGAATAATTGTTTTTCAATGTTGAAATTCTTATTTAATCATTATTTGTATTTATAATTCTAGGTTTACAAAATATTTCTTTTTATTGGATTTATATTTTAATGATTAAATAGTTTCCTTTTATTAAATTTCAATTGCCTCACATTTTTTATATACAGGAAAATATTTTTCTAAATGAATATCATGTTATTGATTTATCAACATATGTTATAATGATTTTTAAATTACATTCATAAACATGTTAATTTTTTTAAAAAAATTTGTAATGTTATAATTTAAAAATACATATTTATATCATTATTATCTATTTTAACTATATATATTTCAATATATATATATACATATATATTGGATCTTATAGAAATATACAGTGAAAAGTATTCATTATCTGATATTTTTATATGTTTTCTAAAGAAAAAAAATTAAAACATCATAGGTTAAAAAATTAAAAATACTATATATAGGCGGCATCACCGATGCTACCTTTATGTTGATGCATCATGGAAGCATCGGCAATGCCGCCTTTACTCCCATGTGCCGCCTTTGGCCCAGATCGATGACATGGAAAAGCTGGTGGGGGGGGGATGCCGCCTTTTTCCTCTAGGTAAGGCCAAAGGTGGCATCGACGATGCTGCCTTGGCCTCAACTCCCTATAAAAGGGTATCCCCCCCTCTCCTCACTCAATTCTTTGCTTCATCTCTCCTAAATTATCTCTGTATCACTCTATAAAATTCATTTTATGTGCGGGTTTTTTCAAATCATCATTTAGAGGTATATTAATTTATTTAATTTAATGTTTTTTATTTATTTAATTGAATTATTTTTAGTTTTAAATATTATATTTTTTAATTAGTTTAGGTTGTTCATAATATTTTGTTTATTAGGTTATGTAATTAGTTATATATAGTTGAAATAATTATTATTATTAGTTTAGATCAAGTATTTATTAACTTGGGATTAAGTTAGGATTAAGTATTGTGAAATTTTGGTAGCTTAAAGATTATATGGTTATCTAAGCAAACAAATACCCATCTGGAAACAAACAAGTGGATGTGGCTCTGGTACAGATGTACCTAGGTGTAAAACCCGAAAACACCGCTTTGAGCTAGACTCGAATGGGAACCAGTGCATGACAATGGGCCTTGTTGCACTCCTGGTTTGATACTCATGGGGGATATTCTTAAGATGAATCATATTTTCTTTATAAAATACTAAAATATCTATGAAAAAAGAAATTAAATTAGTATATTTATCAATGATAAAATGATAATTATGATGTTATAGAATGAAATAAGGACAAAATCATTAACAAATGAAAGTTATTATTAGTAATTAAATCTGTTTAAGTAGTTTAATTAGTTATATATTGTTTAGAAATAATATTTATTATTAGTAATGACTAATTGTAGACTAATTAATGATAACTTAGGATTAAAAATGATTACATATGATTAGTTAATTATAAATAACTAATGAATATAATCTGATTAAGGATTAAATAATAAATAATTAAATAATAACTTAATATTGATTAAATAGTGATTTAAGAATGAGGGATTAGTTGAAAAAGTTATTATTAGTAATTAAATATGATATGTATTCAGTAGTTTAGTTATTTATATATAGTTTAGAAATAATACTTACTATTAGTAATGATTAATTATAGATTAATTAATGATAACTTAGGATTAAAAATGAATACATATGATTAGTTAATTATAATTAACTATTAATATTTGTTACAATATCATAATTCTGATGAAAGAAACATTTTTGACATAATGAATCATGTTTTCCGGTGTGTATTGCTCTTGGTATGTTATTCAAACTAAGAAAGGAGCTTCTTATAGTATACAACCAATAACTGTGGTTAGTACAGCTTATTGAGTAACCATAAGTGACCTTCAAGAGATAATTAAGGGTTCCTTAAATCCAGGACCTGATCAAGAGATCAAGTCTATGAGTTATAGAGATTTTCAATTCTCAGCAACATTGTGGCATCTAGTTTGTCAATCGGTTGCTGATGCACAGTGGGTCCAAGAAATTAATTTATCTTCTCAATGTTCATATGGAACCGTGATGGAGTTATACGTTGATGTTGCTACTGTACAACAACAACATCTAGTTGTATGAATATGTTGAATTACAAGAGTGGTTGAAGATAGTCCACCCCATGAAATTGAGCTTATTCCAAATGATACAGTAGAAGAGGAAAACCTAAATGATCTCCCTGATATACATGTCAATCCAAACTCTGATGAGGAGCTTTGTAATGATGGATCATATGGTGAAAACAGTGCTGATGAGGAGGGATCAGCTAAAGTTAGGAATGAGGTTTTAAGAAATGCATTAGTTGTACATCAACCTCGACCTACCTTAAATCATCCACCACTCCTTTCATCTTGGTCAGAAGTAATGACACATGTGCCTGAATTCGACAATAATGTTCTCACACTGGAAACAAAGTTCTCTGGAGTTGTGCCAGATAGGTTTAGTGAGCTTGAAAAAAACATATATATTGGAAGGAATTTTCTAAGTAAAAATGCATTAAAAGCACTCTAAAGAGATTTCATATTGACAGGCACTCCAGCTATATATTTCACAAACCCCTAAACCCTCAAAACATAAACCCCAACCCAAAAACATCTACCCTTTTCCATTGTTTTTGGTTAAATTATCTGTTACATTATAATAAACTACTCTATAATGAAATTATAGAATCATAATGATTATCATAAGTTATTAAATAATAATAATTACATAAATTCATAAAACATCATTAGTAATTGACATGGTTTATCTTAATCCAATCCATAATTACTTAATCATAAAACTCCTCCATAATTTGTCTTAACCAAATTCAAGACCTAGAAACATGTTTCCTAAACCTTAATAAAATTCTTACAAAGATATTTTCATTAATAAAATTCCTTCTCAACATAATTTTTTCAATCTATTTCTTTCTCTTCTTTCCTCTTGTTATGTTTCTTCCATTCAGAACCAAAAAAACAGAGATTTATATTTAGTTTGGTAAAAATAACTTTATAAAATAATGTGAATAAACATTTCATGTCTTCCATTCTACAAGTCATAACATTATTCTAACCGTAAAATTATATTTATATTTTACACTTATGACTCATTTCATTTGTTTATATGTAGATGGATGATACCATAATACACACTTAGCAGCCTACCCATATTTCGTAGGTCATGTTAGAGTGTCATCCAAATCAATTGATCAAGGTGCGTCGAGCACACCATTTTCATCACAGGGATCCTCTACATGCCATTAGACCCTACTTGCATCGTGCTAGGTTCTATGGACTTGTCGTATCATATTTCACATTTGTAGATCATTACCTACTTTCTACCCTCGTTGAGAGGTGGAGACCAGAGACACACACATTCAACCTGCCTGAGGCAGAGATGACCACCACCCTTGAGGATGTGGTAGTGCTTCTCGGTCTTCCTATATAGGGGAGACCTGTTATTGGACTCACTCATATAGCTTGGCCAGACCTTTCTCAGCACTTGTTAGGTGTTGATATTTTGTCCGACTGTTGGGAAACAAATGGAGCATCCATATCTATGCCTTGGTTGGAGTCGCAGATTCCACATTTACAAGATGATGATGACAAGCAGACTTTCATGCATTACACCCATGCATATATATTATGGATCATTGGTGGGACCATGTGTACTGATCACTCAGGGATGCACATGCACATGATGTATCTACCCCTACTAGAAGACTTTGATCAGGCAGGGATGTACAGGTGGGGATCAGCCTTCTTGGCATACACATACAAATCATTATATAGTCTATCCCATAGGGACCGCATAGGTCTCGGGGGATGTGTCATCCTTATTCATATGTGGGAATGGGAGCGCATCCCAGCATTCCGCTCTGACCTTGCTGGTTCATCGGTCATGATAGAAGTGTTTCATAATGCTCTGCATGGATGCTAGTATGATCAATAATTTCTACTGGTTTCTGATTCCACTATGAGTTATTGACTACAATTTCTCATTATTTTTCACTATAATTGATGTATTTTACAAGTGGTGTCAGCAACACAATTTTGACATGGTTCTGAGACAACATTTGGGAATATATCAGCTATAGTTGTATTATATCTTACCTGATCAAGAATACATATACAATCAATCACTGCCTAACATATTTAAAAATAGCATCAATTTTGGTTTTTAGTTACGTCCTTTTTTGACAAAATCACTCATCATTTCATATTTCATGGCTTCTATACTGGAGTATTACAGACCAGTTTCTAGGATACTGCATTATTGGGCTTGAGGATGTTAGATCTGTAGTGCCCCTCATTCACTTCCATATTATTGAGTGGCAGAATCCTGAAAAATTTGTGTTCTAGTTTTTCCATACTCATCTGATTCCATTACCATCAAGACAGATAGACTGGCTTCATGAGATGAAGCTGACAAGGAGGTAGGATGATGACTGGTCCCGAGTACATTCCAGATTTATCTTCTGCTGGCACAAATGTGCAGAGTTTCGTATTCATGGTGTTCCTACGAATCGATTCTCTCTTTCGGAGAAGGTTGATTATGTGCCATGGTATAGACTGAAGTCTATACTATATCTTACCCAATCTGGCATAGAGATGCAGAGGATGGTCAGTGAATAAACTTCCATTAGTTTGTTCATTGATCTATTTTCTAATTCAATTTGAATCTATTTATAGGGAAGTCACACAGAGAAACTTGTTCACATGAGTGATGAAGAGGAGTATGGGGTCTTTAGTTGAGTATTCGCCCATGCTACAGCGCTGGAGGAGAGAGCATATTTTTGTGTTCATTCCAGGAGCATCTTCGCATGTCCAGCTTGGAGAGAGGAGTTTTCTGCCACATAGGAACATCCTGTAGTTGTTTCTGGTGCTAAGGATCCATGACCACGGTGACGTAGATAGCGTCGTGCTACATGTGAGGCCTCACATGTTCCATATGAAAAGGTCGACCCTCTAGTAGTCCAGGATCAGCTAATTCAGTATGTACCTCAGGGGGCATGAGACCCGTCTTTCCTGACATGATATCTGTAGTTCTCTCTATCTTGGGTTCCAGATCCTTCGCATCCTTGGGATCCATCGCAATCTTGGATTCCAGATCCATCGTCGTCTTTGGGTATAGCTCTATCGCAGGCTTGGTTCCCCACTGCGATGGAGGTAGGTCCTTCTACCACCCTGTTGGGAGAAGGATTCAGAGGGTAGTACAAGATGCAGTTGACAACTCCTTCCATTGATACATAGATGGAGGATGCGCCAATCGACATTCCAGTGGCCAAGGATCAGCCTTCTCCAGGTCATCAGACTCCACTATTCACTCGATGCAGACGTCTTATTCACAGACCACCATGTGGGATGAAATCTCCTCGCCATAGACATAGACATCTATTGCACATTTGTTTTACATGTTTTATGTCTACTTAAATCAAAATAATATTATTAATATTATCTCTTCTTATATGTTTATCCATTATTTTAGTTTTCATTTATATTTTAGACATAACTTATATTTGACTGGTTTCAAAGTTGACTACTTGAAACATAGAAATAATTAGTAAATTTCTAGTAAATAACTTAAAAGGTAAAAAATATATATACTATAAAAGAAATGTAAATATAATATAAAATATAACTTAATCATCTAAAAATTATCGGAAAATAAATAGTTTCATAAATAAAATAAATAAATTATAATGAAAGGAATGTAAGAAATGTAACTCAGAAGTGAGAGTGAATAGAATGAATGTCGAGGAGGATCTTAAACCACCTAATTGACTTTTAAACCCTATAAAATATAAACTATAAGACCCATATAAATAAAAATTAAAAATTATACTACTAGTAATATGTTTAATAAATGTTTAAAACTTCATTCAAATAAGTCTTATTTTTTATATTATAAAGTCCAGCAAAGTCACATACTTGAAACATTTTTAAGTTTCAAGTAAGTGGATTAGAAATCTTATAAATAGTTTTTCACCAATTTTTTTTAAGAAATTTTTTTATTTTAGACTACTAGTTATATGTCAAGGAAATGTTTAAAATTTCATTCATATCAGTCTTGTATTTTATATTATAAAGGTCTGAAAAGTCACGTACTTGAAACATTTTTATGTTTCAAGTTGGTGGATTATAAAGCTTATAAATAAATTTTCACCAAGATTATTTAAGAAATTATTTTTATTTTGGACTACTAGTTATATGTTTAAGCAATGCTTAAAATTTCATTCATATAGGTCTTATAGTTTATATTATAAAGGCAAGTAAAGTCACACAATTGAAACATTTTTATGTTTCAAGTAGGTGGATTGGAAAGCTTATAAATAATTTTTCAAAAATATTTTTCAAGAAATTATATTTATTTTGGACTAATTATTATATATATAAACAATTTTTAAAATTTCATTCATATCTGTCTTACAATTTATATTATATAGGCTACCAAAGTCACGTACATGAATAAAAGATAAATTATGTCGAAACATTAGGTTTTTATTATATATATATAAGCATACGAACATAATAATAAAACATGAAAATTTTAAATATATAAAAAACATAATAATAAAAGAAAAAAATTAGTGTTTTAGGGAAAAGATGAATGCCTTTTTTGCAAATAACCCCAAAATCAGCATCTCTGATGCCGCCTTAGTGCAATATTTTTTTTTAAAAAATTATCCTATGAAATTTTAAAAAAAAATCAGAAAGATTATAAAAAAACTCTCATTATCTTCACTACACACTCTTGCACCAGTGCACACGATGCTGCAACTCAACCGATTTCATGACAACACACCAGTAGCTTGTCTGTTCCAATTTCTGGGCACCATTGCTCGACAACATCGACCAACTTGGGCGACACCCGCATCATCTTCAGATATTGTTGGTTTTTGTGGCTTATGATATCTATCCACCGACACCTTCAGGTAGTGCAGCCTCAACATCAACAGTCCTCAGAATCACCTAATAGAATGATAGCCATGAGTGGGGGTCTCCTTCATCCGAGTGTTATCACCATACAACATGACACCAACACACCCAACATGTCACATATCCATGAAAGAAGCTTCGTGAAGTGAATTTGAACTTACCTCTTGTGTATGAAATTATCATAGATTATCTCAATTTATAGTTACTGTGTATGGCGGCATACCTACCGTAAATATGAGTATTACCAACCTTCTGTGAAGGATTTTTATAGTTACCGTGAAGATGTTTTGCATCAACTTACCATAGTTTTTAAATACCCACCACATGAGTAACTCTACAAGTTACCCCAGAGGTAAAATGAACCTACCGTGAAGAGGCACTTGAACCTACAATGAGCTACCAAACATAAGTGACGTTTTATAGTTACTGAAAAGGAAAAATAATTTCTTTTAATGAGTTTAATGGTGGAATTAAAGATAGTCAATATTATTATTGAACACACGTGAGGTATTAATAGGTAATGATATGTTTAAATATTTTAATATTTCTAATTATTGTATTTGGGTGATGAGTTAAGGAAACTATTGTATGAAGAGAACACACATTACCATAGATCTGGGGCAAGGGATGTGCCAGGTTTTATCAGTGTTAAGCATATTGTATTGATAAAAGAGGTCCATTATCAGTACTAGCTAAAAACACTGATAGATATATCCTTTATCAGTACTTTCTATAACATTGATAAAAGTTTTTAATATTTAATATTATTAATTTATATAAAATTACTATACTGAAAAATTTCAGGGTCAAGCCCCTTATTATAAAAAGATAGAAAAATAAACGATCACATGAAAGATGGATGGGGTCAAATAAGGAATATAAAATTATTTTATTTTTATTAAACAATAATGATTATTTGTATGCATTAAATAAAAAACGCATGTTTATAATTAATATTTTTTTAATAATTAAAAAATATATATAATGTCTACAAATAGTATTTATAAGATTATAATTAAATAAATATGTATTTAAATAACTATAAGATTATAATAATTTTTTAAATAATAAATATATTTACTATATTTACTATATTTATTATATTTATTATATTTATTATATTTATTATATTTATTATATTTATTATATTTATAAATATATATAATTTTTTTAAATATTTATAATTATAATTATAATTATAAAGAAATAAAATTATAAAACTAATATATTAATTATATATATTTATAAAATTATAAATATATTTTTTATACCTTCATAATTATTTAAATATATATATATAATTATAACTATATATATATTTATATTTATTATAGTTTTTTATTACAAATAAATATATATTTATTTATAGTTATAATTTTAAATAAATATATATTTATTTAAAGAATTGTAAAATTATAAAAAATATATTTATTACTCTTATAATATTATAAATATATATAATTAAATAAATATATTTATAAATATATACAAATATTGATAAATAAATACAAATATTTATAATTATAATTATAAATAAATAAAAATATTTATAATTATAATTATAAATAAATAGATATATATTTAAATAATTATAAAATTATAATAAATATATTAATTATATATATTTATAAAATTATTAATATAATAAATATAATTTTTATAATTTTATAATCATTTAAAAGTATATATAATTTTTAGTTATAATTATTAATAAATGTATATTAATTTAAATAGTTATAAAATATTAAGAAATATATTTATTATATCTATAATCTTATAAATATATATAATTAATATATTAATTTTATATATTTATAAAATTATACATATAGTAAATCTATTTGATATAATTTTATAATCATTTAAATAAATAAATTTATTTATTTATTTATAGTTATAATTATAAATATATATATATTTAAATAATTATAAAATTATAAAAAATATATTTATTATATGTATAACTATAACTATAAATAAATGATGAATCAATAATGCAATTTGAAGGATAGAGGAACGGGAGTGTCTCGGTACGGCAATTCTTTGCAATCGCGGTGCGCCTGAACATCCCTGGAGTGTGAATCTCCACTCATACACTCTGAATCAAGTCACTTCTCGATTTCACATGTCTTCTATAAGGAATACCAAGGTATGGGGGAACCAAAGGTATTTTCATCCTTTTTTAGATTCATGGGAGGCACGTTCGCCTTTCTCAACAATAGGGTTTTTCAGCAAATCTCTTGGAAGGGGACAATTGCCCATGTTTTGGCATCCGATAGAGCAATCTGTGAAAGGATTAAATTATGTAAGCACTATTTCATTGTCTGTATTTTGTTGTCAAAGGGTATGAATCCATGGAAGGTTCTAGATCTTATTGATCATTTATATGATATTTGGGAGTTTCTTGATTTTAAATGTGTTTTTCTTGGACGCAGTTTTTTCCATATTATTTTTACTTCCACTAAGTTGAAAGGTAGGGATTGGAGATTGGGTTCTGTTAATTTGAGGTTGGTCATTCTTCGTATTCATGAATGTTGTTTAAATTTTAACTTCAACGAGTTTAAGGACACCTGCACTCAAGACTGGTTAAAAATCTATGGCCTTAACTAGGTTTTATGGCATCTAGAAATCCTATATGATATCACCTCTGCAATAGGTAGTCCTATTAAGATGCATTCTTCCACTAAACAAGTTATTTTTATGCATTATTCTAGGGTCTTAGTTTTGTTAGATCTTACCTCATCCTTGATTGACAAAGTAGTTGTGTCAACTCCTTAAGATTAAATAAAACTAAAAATATAGTTTGAAAAGATGCCATTGTATTATGAATCTTGTCAAATGATAGTTCACACTATGGAATATTGTATGGGGTCCTTATTTGTTCCAAATGTCACATTAAGGGTTAAGAAAACCTATAATGTTGTAGGAAGTAAAAAATGTGATCTCCTGGTTGAACGATCAAACTACTGGTCCTGAAACATTACTCGCTACTCCCAAGAATTTGGGAATTGTTCATGATCATTTTCCAACGGACATTGATAGCTCTGTTCAAAGAAATAAATTTTCAGTTTTAGGTAGTTTTCCTACTAGAGAATTATTAAATGATGTTTCTCTCTTTGAGTCTCTTATTAAAATTCATGATAGACCCAATGAGTTGTGGGTTGATGCTGCAGATGGCGAACCTTCGGTTGTTGGTGGTTTATCATTCAAAGTGGTTCTTCGTTCTGATTATAGGGTGAAGTCTGATGACATGGATTCAGTGTATTTTCAAGATGACAGGGAACATTTAGTGCAAGACAATGTGAATTTCAACTTATGTATAGAAGGGAGATTTATTACTCCCAATAATCGCAAAGGAAAGATTAAGCTTGATTTCAAGACTCAAAAGTATTATATTGAGGAAAAAGGTTAGTCTGCTCCTGTTTCTACCAATGTGAAACTCGCTAATGAAATAGAAAGTACATATCTCTTAGTAAGGTACTAGATTTTATGAATAAGATAGGGTATGTGGCCTCATGTGAATTGGCCAGACCAAGGGGTAATGAATTGGTCTCTATCTGCAGTAGATCTATATCTACTTTAGAACCCATCTTCTGCAAGGAGTCATCTATAGTTGATGTTAATTTTTCTTTTAAGTATGATGGAGTGGTAAGGGATAAATAACTCTCTCGATTTGATCAAATGTCTCAGGGACCTAGCATGGACTCTCTCCCTACCTAGGACAAGAAAAAACGATTGACAGGGGATTGGGATGGGTTTCCTATTGGGGATTTTCAATGTCCTAGTGATCAAACTGTTGGTTGGTCAAAATATTCAGGATCTAGCTTTATTGCATTGCCTCTTTGTGGAAACTTTACTGGTTCTAAAACATTTGTGATGGTAAATCCCTTGTCAAAGGTACATACTCACAACACTTTTTGAGTTTCTTGCCTTAGAAAGTGGTGAAGATCAAAGAGAAAAATAGGTGGTATTAATAGTCGATGGAGGAGAAGACATGATGGGTGATGATGCTGGACTCTTAGATTATAGAGATGGTCCATGGTTGTAGACCAAGACATGTTGGAGAGTCCAAAATCCCCATTGTCAGGGTGGTAGCATCTCATACCATAGTATGAGGACACACTCTTGAGCTACTTATTTTATTTATCTTTTTTAGTTTTTCCGGTTTTGTGTGTTCCTCCATGTACTTTGGTTTTTATCTTTCAATTTAGGGTCCTCAGCGCCTCGCCTTTTATTAAAAAAATTATAAAAAAATATATATTTTTTATATTTATATATATAATAAATATATTTATATATATAATAAATATATTTATATATTTATATAAATTTAAAAATATTATAAATAAAAATTTATTTATTTATATTTTTATATATAATAAATATAAATATTTATATTAGGTGTTTGGGGGTACAATTATATTAAACACACATGCACACCAAAAACATAGGATAGAAAGTCAGGCCATAGCCCCCCCAAGGGATAGCCCACCCATCAAACCTTATTTATTCAGTACATGATCTGAAGGCATAATGGGAATGAAGCCCATTACATAGACCAAACGACTATAATCTGAAACAAAGGCCCAGCGTAGAATCATGTTTGCATCATGCCTACATCATAGTCTACATGTATCATGTATGTGTCATCGCCTGCCTGCTTTGGGCATGCATCACTATCTTATAGTGAAAATTTTCTCCCACCTAGATTTGAACTCGGGTCTCATGTAGAATCATGGGGCACCTCTACTACTGAGGCACACCCCAATTGCAATATATATAATTATATGATTATATATATATATATATATATTCTTATTTAAAATATTTATAAATATATATATTATTATATATATATTTAATATATACATAAATATAAATAAATAATATATATTTATAGTTATAGTTATAAATAAATAAACATGTATTTTTTATACAAATAATTTTATAAATATATATAATAATATAAACAAATTATTAACATTATAGCTTTATCAGTGATAAAAATGCACTCATAAAGGCATGTTTTGCTATCTGTTGATGCTCCTTTCCGTCACAGAGTCCAACAATTGGTAAAGGGGAATAACTTAAGAACAATGAAGGTCACCCTTTTAAGAACATCAACAATATACAAAGGCATAGACCGGGAACCTATTTTGAGGGAATCGCGCAAGTTTCCTCCAAGTCGGGCAAGTCACTTGCGCGCCTCCTATGGGTTGCGCAAGTCACTTGCACGCCCTTTTCCTTTTTTCACCCAAGGTGCCCAGTGGCCTATAAATACCCCCTGTGGGCCCCCCATTTCGAGGGACGAATTTTCCAAAACTCAGATTCCAGCACTGGTCACCCAAGTCTTTTTCTGACATCTTCCAAACACTTCTGAGGTAATTCTTTACCTTGAATGGAAGCTCTAAAGAGGAAGAACAAGGCCTAAATGTTATAATTCATCAAAACTTGTGTGCCTAAGTGTCAACCCTTTAAGGGAAATGAAGACACTTGTGCGCCGCCTTTCCCCCTCAAGGGAACTTGCACACCACACTTTTGAAGGCCTCTAGGGATGATACTAAGGGCTTGTGTTCAAAGTCGCCCAAGTATTACCCTACATATTATTCATCGCCCAAGGTGACTCATGTCGTGCAAGTCTACTTGCGCAACCAGGACTTGCGCACCGGAACAATACTTGCGCATGTCCTTCCTAGTCACCTCATTTACTCAAATTCACCTCTCCTCTTCAAGACATAGGCTTGAAAACCCTATTCAAATCCATTTATGTCATGGTCCCTTTGTTGGCTTATTTATCTGAAAATAATTCTATGATAAACTCATCTAAAACCTCCTGACTTACAAGTTTTTATGTCACCACGGTTAGAGTTTTCCTATATAACCTCATCCCTTAAGATGAGATGCTCTTTAACCTCAGCCTCCTTCTCAAGAGTATGCCCCAGAAATAGTCTCTTTAACTTGGGCCTCCTTCTCAGGAGTAAGCCCCAAGTTACAATTCCCTTTAACCTGGGCCTCCTTCTCAAGAGTAAGCCCCAAGTTACAAGTCCCTTTAACCTGGGCCTCCTTCTTAGGAGTAATCCCCAGTCTTAATTATTTTGATTTGGGATTTATTCTTAGGAATAAGCCCCATCATAATTCCCTCTTCATTTGGGATTCCTTTTCAGGTGTAAGCCCCGAGTGAAAACTCCAAATCTCCGTAAAGTACAAATACCTTTATGGACCCTACTCCTTGGATTCTTTCCTAAGTCTTGATCTTCATTTACCTGGGCAGTCATACATACGTAATCCCCACATCATTTCTCATAACTGCATCTTTTATGGAACCATCGTCAAGTTTACTGATACCTATTATTTCTCACACCGAGCCTGACTCACGTAATCTTAGAGTGAGAAAGTAATCATGACATCTCTTTCTGGGCCATTAACCATTCATAAACCCAATATTTCTTTACCCTAACTACGTGGACTTTGATCTCTACCTTAAAATTAGAGTACGTAGGAAGCCTTTCTAAGGTTCAAGCCCATCATTCATTAATTCTTTACCATCCCATGTGACATTAAACTATATCCTTCTAATCGAACTACGTGGGTTCTGATTCTTTTTTAATGAGGATACGTAGGTAGCCCATCTGCGGGTACGATCCAAACTCTATAATAATCCCTATCTTTTTGAAGGACAATAAACTTCAAGTGCCCCAATGAGTGGATTTAAAACCAGTATGGTCATCATAATGACCAAGAGATTTCTATATAATGTATTAAAGGATACAATTGACTAAGGGTCTCTAATACACATAGATGATTATCTATCAATGAATAACCACAAATACATATAAAAGATTCTCTAAATTCCATAAATATCAATCATTTATTGTTAAATCTAAAGGAAACCTCATTTTCATACTTGGTGAATTAATAAGTATTCATGAACATAACTTAAATCTATAAGAGAGTCCCAAAGTAGGTAATAATTCCCCCCAAAAAGGAGTGATGATCCTGAACTCTCATCCTCTCAACCAATACCAATTCTTAAGCCTCATCGGCCTACAACTAATGAGAACCTACCTTTGGAAGGTAGGTTTAAATGGATATAGAATCATTGGATGTTTCCAGTTCTACGAATAAACCCGTTAGAAACCGATTGGAAAGTTTGAACCTTAAACAAACAAGGTCATCCCCATTTCCAGAAGAAACAAAAAATGGTCAACCCGACGTGAATCCTTAACCAAGTTAAAATGATGTTTTACTTATTTGTTAGGCCCCTATTAAACTCAATATGAGGGCCAACAAAGCAGTCAATAACATAAGCGCTCATCCAAAAGATGTAGTCTGACCAGAATTATCTTAATTATTTCTGCTATATCAAACATGCACTCTTTTCCAAGATCTATCTGCAACACAGAATGGATTCGTTAAATTTCACACTTGTGAATGTTTCGGCCACTAGTCCAGCTGGATCCTCGCCCGCTCTGAGGATGAAATCACCTACTCAGCGTCTTCAACGCTGGGTCTCAAATGCGTTGGTGAGGGAATATCGTCAAAACGGTACCATCCTGACTATGGAGGCCGCTCGACAAGCCCTCCAAGTTAACAACTCACCCTGGTTGACCGGACAGCGATGACCAGGGATCAAGAAGCAATTTGTGTTAACCACCTCCTCCAACTGTTTCGGGTCGTTATCACCGGAATGCAACAACCAGTATATCCTATATTGTAAGGATTTTAATGAAGAGGTCACTCAAGGAATCAGTTTAAGAACATAAGAGTCCTTCCCGAGGACTCCCATCAACAATCGCTTCCATATTCGTGCGGTAGTGAACCCTCAACATGATGAGGGGATCACCTCTAGGCGTTAGGCTCAAGTTTTTTAGACCCGAGCATGCAAGACAAACCGTAAGAGGAAACATTTGTTCAATAGGGAGAAGGTTCTTACCTCTGCCCCCCCCCCCCCCCCCGAAGAGGACCATCAACCTAACTTGATGGCAAGCAACGAGCGGGCACACACACCCATTTGTTCTAATCCCGCTATCCAGCAGACTCATCTGGAAGCAACCCGCAAATCCCACCAGGAAATTCTGACGGGGTACTATAGGTAGGCACATACACCTGCTTATAATTCATCAGCCAATCAGCAGGCTCGTTTGAATGCAACCAAATAAGCTCTCCAAACAAATGTGGTGACCTCCTGTAAACAGGCACATACACCTGCTTACAATCACCAATTATGTCAGCAGTCTCGTCTGCCAGTATTGAAGGAAACCCGTTAACCATACTTAATGGGGAATATCCAGCAGGTACATACACCTGCCAATGTTCATCAAGTTTACCAACAGTCTCGTTTGGTAGCACCTGGAGAAGTCAGTCGGAAACCTCCGACGACAAATTCAGAGCAGACTAAACTCTCTGCCCCTATGCGTAACTATTGTCAATATCCATTGATAGGAAAAGGATGATAGGAGCAGGTACATACACCTACTCCAGACACGGAATGTACTTATATTCTTGTTTCGGCAGCTGAAGTCACCAATCACTTTCTGACAATGGTGAAAGAGCAGAAGAAAATCCCTTCTCATATTCTAGATACCTGTCAAAATATTATAACAAATTCAATGAAATCACATGGAAAGAAACATAAATCTATCCCTATCAATGGAGTGACTCACCAACATGTTACTCTGGAGAAAATACACACCTCTGTTTCAGTCCAGGAGGGTCGTGGGGCATACTCCCCCATGTCATACAGACAATCAAGTCGGGCACATACACCCGATTTAAATGGATAGTTAGCCTAACCTGACCATTTCTTCTGTGTAGTCACATACACCTACCCATAATAACCACTTTCATCAACAAGTGGTTTCCAAGGTGATTAAGAAAGCATCCAAGAAAAAGACCCATCCAGCATTGTTGAAAAATCAAGAGCCAATCTGCAATAAGGCCTTGCTCAATGCTGGAGTTCATGAAGCCCTCATACAATTATCTCGCACAACTCAAGAATATACTCTCTCATTTCCAAATTCCAGAAGTAACAACAATATTTCTGAAGGTCTTCATCAGAAACTTCTTCATGAAGGCTTGATTCATGACAATTCGGTCAATCTTAAAGTATCATCTTCAGATGAGAGCCACGATAACCCTCTGCGTGGCCAGAAGACCAAGGAGAAAGATGGTTCATCTCTTGCTGTAACCCACCATGGTGATCCTCCCCATGATGATGAATTTAGCTGTGAAAGTCCTCTCCATAGTAGTAATTATCATTTATTGTAAAAATATTCAACGAACAATGCAGTAAAGAGAGAGCCCTCTTATCTTGAGGCACTTGCAAATGTGAGGTCAGTCATGTATGATTCCTTACCCTTAGAAGGTGAAATACTTTCTCAACTAGAAGATATCTCGGGGTGTAGGTCATTCTCCGAACCACCCCTGGGTCATTCATCTTCTAATTTGACAAATGAATTCTCTAACAATCTTGTTGAATCTGATGAAGCAACAAATAAGCACCAGCTTTTGTCCAATCAGGTAGAATAATCTTCATCAAATGACATAAAGTAAGTGCTGAATATGAGAAAACAACTGGAGAAAGGTGAAATACCAGTCGTGTTTTGGCCTTTGGTTGACTCTCAATATGATATTCCAGAAACATTGACAGAGCATTGTATTCATGATATTCGTCTCAACATATGGAAAAATCTTTGTCACTTAAAAGAGAAAATATTATCTTATGATGAATATTAAAATCATGTCAAGATAATAGAAGGGTCACAATTCCAAATTGACATGGAATCTCTCTTAGTTTCCTGACATCCAAAGGTTTAAAAGCATCAGAGAATGCTTCAGCGTTCATGCCTTGGCGCATTAAAAAGATTGTGTCAGTTAATTAGCAATTCCCCATCTAGTATTTATATCAGGGGATGGGGTGTTCATGGAGCAATGCATTTTACAGTGCTCTCCAGCAAACAAAGCCCACCAAAAGTTGTCTCATGCAATGTTATTGCCCATGGTTGGCCACATCTAACTGGTTTTTTGTGTAATCAAATTCTTTCTCAAGAAGAGTCCTCAACTAGTTCTTCCCAAAGTCAGGCATATAAAGAAAAAGTTTTCAAATTACTGTTGCATCAAGAAAATGATAATATCGAACAGGATTCTCGTTTAGAGCATGCACATCATCAGGTGATAGAGGTGTCAGAAATAATCCAACGATCATCTGAGCCAGGTGATTTGAGTGGATGTCAGATGATGTATCCAGCCAATTTCCAGACTAAAATCCGTAAAATATAAAGTTTCAGATATAGAAGCTCAAGAGCCACCTCATCTTGCTAGGATGGGAACTCTTTTAATCCTACCCTCAGGATCAACAGACAGGATTCGAGGAGTTGAGCAGAAAAAATTGTAGCAACCCCAGTCCACCAGACTGGGGACTTTTTCAAATTCTCAATCTTTTCCTCAGGAAAAGTTAGTCTTCTCTTGAATAGGGAAGAATACACAAGAGTAACATAGAGTCGAATTATTAGGAGACTCCCTTAAAATTACGGATCATCAACAAGTTCCTGAGGGATCAACCAAACAAAAGTCAATGTCTCGTAAAGGACATAGAAGAAGACAGTATCATAGAAGCACTGACAGAAGGGTTTAAATTCATTATGCATCGATAAATGTCATCAATTCTATTGTCACCAATCCCCCAGAACATGAGGCTCACTCAGAGGAATCAGATGAAGAAGTTCTTATTCAACAAGTTATATACACAGAGGTAAATGAAGAAGGTGTGTGTACCCGAAATCAAAGGCTTACCCAGAATCTAGGTTTTTTTTTTCAAATAACCATCTCCCCCCTCTTCAAAAGGCGTCCAACAAGGGGAAAAGAAAAAAGTCAGGTTAAATTCCACCCTACCTCTGGAGAAGGTCAATCACTCTCATTAGAGGAAAGGTTCGCACAACAAGAGGAAGAAATGAAGGAGTTAAGGAGGTTAAATGCAGAACTACTTCAAGGTAGTATTCCTCTTAAGCATGTTGGAGTTAATCACTCAAGGGAATTTTTTACAGCTATTGGGATGGATCAAGAATACCCCCCTTTACAGGTACACCCTCATAGGTCTAGTCCTATGGGTCATACGTGGCAACAACCGATAATACTACCATTAGTGACAGTACCAGTCGCCACACCTGTCCAAACTCCAGTTCTTGAACATGCACAGGTCCAAGCTCAACCAGATGTTTCTCAAAAATTAATGACTACCATTGATTCATTAACATCTCAGTTGGAAGCTATGGAAGTAAAGTGTGCACTAGTTCAACCGGAGAAGAGAGCTTACCCGGAATGGGTGGATGCAATTCCTCCCTCGTCAAATTTTGCGAGTACCACATTCCCCATTTTTAATGGTTCAGGAGATCCAGAACAACATTTAACACATTTTGTTTCTCATTGTGATCCTATGATGGTAACTCTTCAACAACAAGAAGCAGTTAAGATTAGGTGTTTTGTGCAGTCATTACAAGGACCTGCTTTCGTCTGGTATACAAGATTGCAATCTCAGTCAATTACTGGGTGGGAGGATCTCTGTCAAAAATTTCTTCTTCAATTAATCTCAACATTTCCAAATACAATAGTTTTTTATCTTACCAATTGTAAGCAAATGGAAAATGAAATAGTTTTAGATTTCATTGCTCGATGGAAGGGATTAACATATTCCTTAAGTTTTTCACTCCCTCAAGAAGAGTTTCTGCTAATCTATGTAGAAAATCTACACGATGAATTACACACACCAATGATCCCTGTGAAATAAACGGGAGGGTTTTGATACCTTACTTCAATCGCTCAATAGATAGAAGATTATCTTACAAAGACTAAGGATAAAACTCATGTAATTCCATCAGTTTCAGGAAAAAGAATTGGGAAATTAGATACTGCTACTGTTACACTTAAACAAGCACATGTTCCTGCTTCCACTTCATACCCTCCATCATATCAAAGGGCTCCACCTCCTGAGCGTCAACAAAAACGGCCACCTCATCAAGATGACCAGAGGGATCAAAGGCAGAAATAGTTTTAATATTTAAAAAACAAAGTTTATTCTTTCTGGAATGAACAAGTTCATGGATACTTCATCTCGGCTCTAGAAAACAATCTGGTTCATTTCCCAAGTCCCAAAAGGCCGAATAAGGAAGAAGATTAAGACCTCCTCAATTATTTCCCGTTTCATCAGATATTGGGGAATCCCATTCAAGAGTCATTTGTCTTCAAAGACCTCTTGCAAAAGATGGTGGACTCTGGACAAGTAAAATTGAAAGGCTCTTCAGCCCAGGTATCATGTGTTACTGCTACTGATCCAGAGGAAGAAGGTGAATGGCACGAAGTCAAAAGTAAAAATGCATAGAAGTATAATGATTGGATGGTCATGAAAATGATCAACCGAACTCATGCCATTTTACAAACACAATTGAATCAACCAATTGTGTCTTCTGTTATGAATTCCACAGCAAAACCCCCTTAATCAGAAGGAAAAGCCTCAAAGAAACAGCATAATTTGAAGAAAGAAGAGTAGTCAGAAGAAGACGATCTTTTGTAAAAGCCTAAGTTTTCTTTGACTCTGGTAGATTTTATGCCATATACTTCAAAAGTACAGGAACCGCCCCACTAAACAGCACAGCCTAAACTAGTTAATCAGGCAGAATCTTCATCATATGAAAAATTGATCTTTGGTTCTGTTAACATGATTCATTTAACAGATCCTTATGCCAATGATAGTTTCGATTATGATGAGCCTAAGTTCCCTGTATCTAACAGTGGAATTAGAGGAAGAGATAGAGTTCTAGGATACAGGGGAAGAAGTGGATATTCTAGAAGCCACTATTTCAATACTACCCCTGCTAGAACTATGTATGCAGTAGAAACTCATGGCAAGGCCCTTCAGCGTGCTCAACAGGAACAAGAAAGTTCTTCCCCACATGGCAGATTCGGTCCTGACACAGTCATTTTGTAAGACCGGTTAGAGTTCACCCCTTCTTCCTTTCAGCAAATAGATAGACTTATTCAGTCTAATCTACCGAAGCCAGGATTATTTCCAACTTCTACCCCGATATAGGATGCATATACTACCAAAGCATCAAATTCCAAGGCACCTGCAAAACCAAATTTTCATGATGGGAAACGCAAACCTTTGGACCAAAAGTATGATGTCATGAATCATTTTGCCCAAGTACCAGCCAAGTTATCAATTCTGAATGCCCCGAATCTGTCAAAAGATATTTGGGAGGTGCTTACTGAGGCTCTGTCAAGTCCTCCAGAATTCGAAACTAAAATTCCTGTGGCTGAGGTCTACCATATAGAGAAAGATCTTGCATAATTCCATGAATTGATATCTTTTATAGATAAAGATGAATATAGTGTTGTACATGGACATATCATACCTTTGTATCTATCTAGCAAGGTCAATGATATAGACATCTGACGAGCTTTCATTGATAATGGCTCGGGAGTCAATATCATTCTTATTCATACACTTTTTCTATTGGGCCTCACCGAATCTGATTTATCTCCTTCTAGTTTGATGTTTCAAAGATATGATAAGAATGAACAAGAACCTTTGGGCGAAATTACACTCAGAATTCAGTTTTGAGATCTTGTATCTAATTCAGATTTCATGGTTTTTCTTCAGAACACAGCTTTCAATATTTTTCTTGGAAGACCTTACTATATCAACAAGTGGTCGTACATTTGTCGTACCATCAATGTCTCAAATATTGTTTCAATGGTCAAATTAAAACATTGTATAGTGACAAATCCCCATTTAAAACATGAGAATCTCAATACATTGAGGAAACATTTTATCACATGGAGGGAAAGGAAAAATCCATGGCAAAGAAGGTCACCAAAATTAATGCTCCACATGGTTTGGAAAAGGTTTCAGTAAACCCATTCATACATGTGAGTATAGATTATGAGTTTCCTATCATTAAAATTGACAAGATGGACCTAAATCCAAACACTCTTACGGAAACCTCCATAATGTCAGTTTCGGCAATCGATCCAGACAACATGGGAGAAATTATTGATTCACCAAGCAATGATGAAATCTTAGATGGAGATGTCTTCATTTCATCTGCTGAAATCCATCAATTCTATACTTCATCAACCATATCAGAAGAATTTATATCAATACCAAAAGAAAATAATGATGTTGATTCTCAATCCATCATCTCCTCTCTATCACCCTAGGAAGACCCTTTATCATCAATAGGGTCAGAAATGGCAGTCTCTTCTCCAAGATTTTCAAATTTTAATTTCTCCCCTGACCATGGAAATTCTGCTTTGTCATCTACTATGCAAGTAGAAACAGAATAAGTATCACATATTGAAGAAGAATAAAAAGATCTCAGGGATGCTCCTCCAGCATTTGAAGAGGGCATCTCTACCACTGTGGATGAACTCAGAGAAATAAATATTGTTACAAAAAAAGATCCACTCCCCACATTAATTTGTGTGGTCATGACTCTTGAAGAGAAACAAATGTATACTTCATTTCTAAAGAAAAATTGAGATGTATTTGCTTGTAATTATAAAGAAATTCAGGGTCTTGATCTCGATGTTTCCACTCATCATTTGGGTTTTCCAGAAGAACATCGAGGATTCAAGAAAGCAGTAAAAATAACATACCCAACCTATGCCTCCAAAATTGAAGTTGAAGTTGATAAGATTATCAAGGCTAACTTCTGTAAGGAAGTTCAATATTCCAAATGGATGACTAATATTGTCCCTATGAAAAAGAAAAATTGACAAATTAGAGTTTACATTGACTTCAGATATCTTAATCGGCATTGTCCCAAGGATGATTTTCCAGTTCCAATCATAGAACTCTTAATTGATGAAACAGGTGGCTATGAAGCACTTTCCTTCATGGATGGATATTCTGGGTACAATCAAATACAAATTTCCCCAAAATATGAAGATTCTACTGCCTTCAGAGCTTCTCAAGGTTTGTTTTGCTATCAGGTAATGCCCTTTGTCCCGAAGAATGCAGGTGCAACATATCAACATGCCATGAACCATATCTTCAAACCCTTTTTAGGGAAATTTGTTGAATGTCATGTGGATGATTTGGTGGTTAAATACAGAAAACGTTCTAATCACTTGGCCGATCTGAAAAGCGTATTCAACAAACTTCAACAACACCATTTAAAGATCAACCCCTTGAAATGTGCTTTCGGGGTAACCTTAGGAAAATTTATTCGCATTGTTGTACGCCATCATGGTATCGAAGTTGATCCTGATAAGAAAAAATCAATCCTTGGTATGTTACCTCTTATAAATTTGAATAAATTAATAGGACTTCAAGGAAACTTGGCCTATATTCGGCATTTCATTGCCAAATTGGCAGGAAAGTTTTTACCCTTCACCAGATTAATGAAGAAGGTAGTCACCTACCAATGGACTGAAGAATTTCAAGAAGAATTTGATACCCTCAAGAAATATCTCTTGATTCCACCAGTATTAATGCCACCTATTGAAGGAAGACCACTTATTCTCTATGTGACAGATTTCGAGCAGCCATCGGGTGCCTTCCTTTCCCAAAAGAATGATGTTGGGAATGAAAACAGCCTTTATTATCTTAGTCGGACTATGCTTGAGGCAGAAACTCGAAATTCAAGTATTGAAAAGTGCTTCCTAGAATTAATCTTTGTAGTTAAAAAATTGAGACACTGCCTGCAACATCATGATGTTCAATTGGTATCTCGCAATAACCCACTCAAATTTAACCTTAGTTGTCCAATTCTTACAAGATGTCTAGCAAGGTGGGAAGTTATTTTGCAGTAGTTTGATATCCATTACGTGTCTCAAAAGGAAATAAAGTGCCATGTTCTAGATGATTTCCTTGCTAAACACCCATCTGTAGAAGATAAATCTTTAAATATTGAACTTCCTGATGAAGAATTATTCTTTATTCAAGATAATCCTCAAACATGGAAAATGTACTTTGATGGTTCCTCCAGAAGTACAACGGGGAAGAAAATAGAAGATCCTAAATTCAAAAAATTTGGGTTAAGAATCATGCTTACTTCCCTAGAAAAAGAAGTGATACCCTATTCTTTCTTATTGTTGGAATACGGTACAAATAATGAAGCAAAATATCAAGCTCTCATCATAGTATTGGAATTGGCACTTCAGGCACAGGTGAATCACTTGAGGGTAAAAGGTGATTCATATTTGGTAATCAAACAAATCAATGGGGATTATGCCATCAAAAAATAAGAGTTAATCCCTTTGTGTGATTATGTCACAGAGTTAATGGAGGAATTTCCCTCAGAACTGACATTTTCTTATGTCCCGCGATCACAAAATTCCCAAGATGATGCACTAGCTTATGTATCCATAGCCCTGGAAGATCCAAATTGGGACGAAACAATCATCAGTATTGCCCACCGTCGTGTAGTTTCACCTTTTGTTCAAATTAGAACAGAGGAAATCAATGAAATTAGTCCCATTTCCGAACCATATGGCCATACTATAGGATGGATGAAACCTATCAAGGAATACCAACAAAATGGAACACTCCCACCTGATAGAGCCGGGAAAGAACAAGTTCGGTGATGTGTGGTCAATTTTACTCTTTATGATAGCCCATAACACCAAAAAAATATCTACAAGTGAGGTTTTGATAGAATTCCCTTCAGATGTATTGATGGTGAAGACACAATGGCTATCATAAATGAAGCTCATGCATGAGTTTGTGGTGCCCACCAGTCTGGACATAGACTTTCTGGTCAAATTTGAAGTCTTGGATACTTTTGGTCTTAAATGATGCAAGATTGTGTTGATTTTACTAAAAGTGTCATTCTTTCCAAGTATGTTCCAACTTCATTCATCAAGCCCAGAGTTTCTACATACAGTTAAATACTCATGGTCATTTTCCACATGGGGAATGAATGTAGTAGGACCTTATCCTCCGGCTACATCCAAGCAGTTTAAGTATATTCTTACTGCTACTGAATTATTTTCCAAATAGGAAGAGTAAATACCTCTTAGAGAAGTTAATTATAAAGGCATTGTTAGCTTCATAATGTCTAACATCATTACCAGATTTGGTGTCCCTCATACCATATTGACAGACAATGGAACCAACTTTTTTTCATCCGAGGTGAGAAAGTTGTATCAAGATTACAACATAAAATCCAACCATTCATCTCAGTATCATGCAGCGTCCAATGGCCAAATAGAATCCTTCAATAAGAATATTTAAAACATACTGAAAACGATGGTGGATAAATATAATAAATCATGGCTTGATAAACTTTTTCATGCTTTATGGGCTTATCGGACCACTACTCGCACTGCTACGCGGCCAACTCCATATTCTTCGGTATATGGAATAGAAGCAGTCTTTCCCATTGAGGTTAAATTACCTTCGCTCAGAGTATCCATTTGTGATCAGTCATCCATAGATGAACAATCTCAGAATATATTTGATGAATTGGAATAATTAGATGAAAAAATATTGTGCACCCTGCACCACTTGGAAGTCTATCAAAATCGAATAGCACGAGATTTTAATAAAAAAGTTTGTCTTCATTCATTCATTCAAGGATAATTGGTATTGGTCCTCATAACTCCAATGATACCAGGAAAGAATCCTCTAAATCTTGATTCAAAATGGGAAGGACCTTATTTAATACATAAGTTCTACTCCAATGGAGCTTATTATTTAACCTCAGTGGATGGAGAACTCATTACAACTCCAACCAATGCAAGATTCTTGAGGATGTATTTTGTGTAATACAAATGCACCCTTTATTCCTCACTGCAAGACTTTAAACTACATGGTCCCTTTTTTCTTTGCTGTAGGACATTAAACTACATAGCCCCTCTATCATCCGACATGACGTTAAACTTTGTCCCCTTTGTCTTCCAACATGACATTAAATTGTTCATCCACGCTGCAAGATGTTAAATTTCCAAGCACCCCATGTCTGTGACACATGACATTTAAACTGTGAAACAGTCCCTTATACATCCTTCATGACGTTAAACTGTGCATTGTTAGGGTTGTTGTTACCTATTTTTTCTCACACCAAGCATGACTCACGTGAGCTTAGAGTAAGCTTCAACCATAACACCTTGTATGGTCCTCTAACCACGCTTAATTCCCAACACCATCTTCGAGTTTTCCTCAAGTACAACTCAATCACCAATTCATTCTCAATCAAACTATGCGGACTTTGATCCTTGCCTTCTAGTCTAGGTATGTAGGCAACTTCCTGAGGTTCATGCCCAAAACTAATATCTTCACATCGGTTCACCTCCATCTCATATGATGTTGATCCGTGAAGCCCCCCCCCCCTACAAAACCAATATATTCATGTTGTTTCATCATCATCCTTAATATATGATGATAAACTATACAGTCCCCCATTTTCCTCACTACAAGACATTAAACTGCATAGCAATACTTCTTAGCTACATGACGCTGAACTATGAAGCACGGGTCCATGCATATGACCTTAAACCATTTTCACTTTTTTCTTGTACGAAAATAAACTACAATAGTCTATGACACCCTCACCTGAGAGGGAATCATTATTGACATTGATCTCCAATCATGTTATATTCCAAGGACTATGTGCATACATGGCAATGCCCGAACCTTTAATGGATCCATCATTGCACTAAAGTCCCCTTTCACCCTTCACATGTACGAACCAAATATGTAAAGAGGGTATTTCAAGAACTATGTATGGCTTGATTCCCATCCTTATGGGATACATAGGAATGTTCAAGTATCCCTCAAACCCACCCCCAAGTCTTTGGGTCTAACCCCAAACTCCACTATCAGTCCCTTGGCTGAAAATTCCCCCAGTGAGAACATGAATGTGGTATGAAAACCCTGGTCTATATTCACATCAGGTTTATAACAAAAAAAAATGTGTCTCCCTCATTATGGTCCAAACTCTACAAACCTAAACTAATATCTCCTACACTCTCGTCCCACACAATGTTAAACTACATTTTTAGAACTACATATGGCTTGATTTCCATCCTAATGAGATATATAGTGATGTACAACATCTCAATTCAGGACCCAGTCACAACATGATTATGGTCAGCATTGGTCTATGTATCTCCTCCATGCATTGGAAAATACCCATTTTCATGTGTCAAACTCCTAACCTTAAATAATTCCAGATCTCCATAACCCTTTTCTTGACTTCTGGTCACAAAATGTCTGATACTTGAGAATTCTTTTGTCTGACCATGCAGCACGTTCCCTTAGTTGGCCTTGCATAAATAGTCTACATAACAGACCTATCAGCCAAAAGATACTATTATTTGACTATACATCCAATGCCCTTAGGTGGCCCTACATAATTTAACCCCCCTAACAGGTTTTTCAAATAGTGGTATCTTCATTCTTAGGGGAAAACCTTTTTATCCTTATTGGTCATAACAACGATATATAGGGATCTGCAAAAACAACCATCCTTAGCATATTTTTCCCATACTATTTTTCATGATCTGAAAGTATTCAAGTCTATGGTTTATATTTCCCTTCCCTGCGTTTGGGTCAAACCTTCGTAGGAGTGACATTCATCCAATTATTTGAAAATATTGATTGGGAATATCCTATCCATATTCAAGTACCTCTTTCCATGTAGCAGACTCTGTGATTTGGAAAATTTGAATCTCCGTAAAACTTTCACTGGCTTTTAGCAATAGAAAAGTAAAATTTCTGAGAGTTCTTTTGCCTGACTATGTAACACGTTCCACTAGGTGGCCTTGAATAAGTAGTCTACATAATGGACATGTCAGCCAAAAGAAGCTATTATTTGATTATGCAGCCAATACCCTTAAGTGGCCATGCATAATTCAACCCCCTAACAGGTTTGTCAAATAGTGGTAACTTCCCTCTTAGGAAATACTTACTCTAATGCCTTTTAGACCTTTTTTTCATATCATCCCTCATATTCAAAATTTATTAATTCATAGTTTACATGTTTTCCCCCATACTTGAATGTGGTAATATGTCTTCAAGAAAATTATCAAGGAATTGAGTCAATTTTAATCCATTCGGTCAAAATTATTTAACCTTAAACATTATCCTTTTTATGTCCAACATGCATGAATTTAAAATACCAACAAAAGACAGGGTACTCATTAAATTGGAAACTTGTAAAAGGAACTCTGAACAAAAGTTGAGTCCCAGCTCGCTAAATGTACATATTTTATGATTTAGGCAATATTGAGAAACAAAAGATGCAAAGTTTGTGGGGTTGTTTGTATAATCCTAGAAAAAATCAAACTATGCTTACTAGGCCCATTGACTTAGGAAAAAATATATACAAGTAATTAGAAAGAGAATACAGGTACAAATGATTGAATATGAAATGTCTTTTTCATTGATGCACAATATTAGAAGAACATCCACAGATTGCAGTGTCTTCTCTTTTTCAAGAATTACAAGAGGCTTTCAACATAACTTTTTATTTGATTTACGGCATCCCGAGATTAATCAGCAGCCCCTTGAAGTTCATTCACTCGACCAACTTCACTCTTTTCAGCTTGATGAAGTGCCTTATTGGCATATGCGATGGATTTCATACCATTCGTTTGGACTCCTTCCAATGAATGGTTACGTTGGTCAAGTTCCCCAGTAACAACATCTAGCTATTGTTGAAGTTGCATCTGTAGGAAAACTTTCGCCATGATTTTATGCTTCAGCTCCTTCATCCTTGCAGCATGATCAGACTCAGCTCGGGACACCATAGCCTCGAATTCTCTGATATTGGTCAGGAGTCTCTCTCTGATCAGATCTTGACAACACCTTTTCTCTTTCTCCCTCCTTAAGATGACTTGTTTTACCATGGTATGGATCTCTTGATATCCAAAACCGCTAAGTCCCAGCATGATGAATAAGGATGACAGTCGCAGGATCTTTGAAGATAGCTCTTCAAGAGGCACTTTGGATATGATCTTCCATATATTTTTCTATTCCTTGCGACATGAGAATTTGAGCAACTTTTTCACCTCTGGGTCTGATTCAGCATCGCTATCACAGGGGGGGATATAGTCTGGGATTAATGCACTTAAGGAAGTGCCCTATTCTACTCCTTCACCCTGACCCTTGGTACTTCACTTTCTACTCCCATTGGGGATGAGGCTGAGGCTTCACCTCCAAATCTATTCACTAAAGTTGACAGCCATGCATAGTTAATTGAAAGATTTGGTTAGTTTTAAAGGATCAAAAAAGTTGATTTGCAATCTTGAAAATTAAGTACAGTCACAAATATTATCATCTTCTACCCAACAGTATATCAGAAACATGAGAAGACTCCTTCCCATCTTTCCTAGCTTTAATAGGATTTTTAGGACGTGTTTCAGGAAGCTCTGTCGGGTTAAGATCCACTTGAGCTAGCGTCTCTACAATGATAGGGTTGTCTCTACCCCCTTTAGGAATCGGAAGATCAGCAGATTTCTCATATGGAACTGCACATTTCAACCAATCATGGTTAGAGATGTAATAAAAAATTTAACAGGACAAAGGATATCACTCACGTCTAAAATCTTCTAAATCACATGTTAATTTAACATGAACTAAAATTTCATCAAAATACCCGCCAAGTTTCATCATTTCATCCATTGATATATTAGATTCCTGGTTAGTCTCACTAGTGGGAGCATGTGACAGTTCCTCTTTGTGACCCTCCTCCTACGACCTCTGACCCCGAACAGCTTCCTCAGAGAAAATTGTGGACTCAGTTCCAGTTGTCGCCACATGTTCTGGTGCAGGTGTTGAACCTAAATCATCACAGAATAAAAGTCCGTTGATGTCTTCATTAAACATTCTATAAAGTATTGTTAATTTACCAGAAGCAGGCTCTTCTCTCCTTGTAGTAGCAACAAGAGCAGTACTGGGAACAGAAGCTGGCTCTTCTTCTCTCCTTGTTTCTTTAGGAGTAACCAGGTCACCATGAATTTTCTACTGTTCACTATCACCCTCCATTTTCCTCATAGTAGGGTCAGTCCTCTCCCTCAAAGGGGAAATCGAAGAAGCCCCTGAAATACCAGAAAGTATAAGTAAACTTTTCATGAGTTAGGATTCATGACTATCTATAAGGCCCCAGCCTTAAACCTTACTTAATCTTGAGTTATTACAAGATTACACATTGAGGATCTTTTCGGGTTTAGAGTTTTAGAGAATTAGAGCATAAAACTTGCATTACATTCCACATATAAACAAAGTGGTTACATAAAGATAGTATTCTTCATTCCCATCAAAGGAAACATATTTAAAATAAAACATGGATTCATTCTTGACACTTCCTTGACACTATCATCATATCATGTACCTTTCCCTTGACCTGTGAAAACATTTCAAAAAAACTTGGGATGAGCATAAAAATCTCAGTATGGGTTAAAAAATAACATGGAAAGGAAACATGAGTTCATATATACACAAGAATGAAATCATACTTTACCCATAAAACATAGGCACTTTAACATACCTCATAAAATCATGAATAAATCATAGAAATCATAAGACATAAAGGTAACTTGAGGCATTCATAACATTCTTACGTAGGGAGTAACCCTCTTGGTTACGTTTGGAATACCCATCACAGTATATTCCCTAAAATCTCTTCGGAGAAACCTTAACATTTCACTCCTTCGCGTTACCCAATGCATTGGAGAGCTATAACGGGCTCACCCGCCCTTATTTTATCACGGAACCACCCGTCTTCATAATAATTCCCAAGAACCATAACATAATCATATCACATAAAACATGCATAAAGGAAACATAACATTTCCACATTTCAATCACGAGATATCAATACAACACATTGATATAAGAAAAACATTATGAAAACCATTTTCAATACCAAAGTAAAACACGGTATTTATTTTTCTTTTAAAAAGAAGGTATGGCTTGTAGAGAAAGCCGAAACTCAAATAACGGTCACGACGGCGGAGAAGTCGTTGTCGCCGCATACGTACGACAAAAACATTCCCTTTTTTCATTTAGTAAACGCTTCGTATAAAAAAGATTCCTTTTGAATAAACGTGAAAGTCAAAGGGGTTTATACACCGTATAAAAGAAAGTTGTGTATAAAATAAAATATGCCTCAATGAAAGGAGATTGAGACGAAGTCCCATACCTCGTATCCAACTTGACCCGACCGTTCTTTAATCTCCTGAATAATAAACTTGAGTTAATCTCTACTTGCTTAAGAACCTTTTTCAAGTTCATTATTCCTTTTATACCGTGTTGTGAACATCATGTAATCAGTTAAGTTAATAATGTTCATTTTGTCGGTATTTGGTTCTTAAGTCAAAAATAGACTTCTTACACTTACATGTTGTTAATTTGGTCAAAGGTTCATTATATCCAGAATGGTATTCATGATGTAGATATCATATATGTCATATATATCCAGTACATACATGCATTTATAATATTATATAATCATTTAGAGGTAAGAAATGAAATGCACCGTTCATGGAGACGGTAAGCCGTACGTACGCATGAACGCTACTTTCATTTCTATTTCGTATTTTATAGAATGGAATCATAATGATATAAAAGTATATTATAATTCCAGTATAATATCATATATAATATCATAGTTCCATCCTTTATATGTCCCACATATGGTATTTAACGAATCAAATCACTTTGAGGGGGCGGTAGTCCGCACTTCCTAAAATGAAGATATCGTGTTTTACCCATAATGGAAACCATAAAGGTATGCCCAAAATGAAAAAAAAACAGAAGCTTAAGGAAAACATAAACATATTATATATCATATATAAAAATAGTGACATCATAATGGCCACCTTTGAAGGTGTTAAATGAGTATTGAACAATCATCGTTTCGGGAGGCAGAATTTCGCCATCCACGGAAATCGTATGTTCTTTAACCATTTGATGTAGTTGTGTGAGAGTGTAGCTCAAATAAATATTATAACAACATCCTAGTATATTTACGATACTGGTGTTGTTACAAAATAAGTAAATAAAATGAGTTTAGGGGGTTGGAGAAGCAAAATAAAAAAAATGAACATGAGAGAATGAATTACCTTTAAAAGTGTAACTCCTCTTGAGTTGAGCCTAAAGGCTTCCTTTGAAAGGATTCTGCCCAAAGTGAATCCTCTAGGATGAGGAGAGGGATGTGGAGAGAGAAAATGGGCAGGGGTTGGCCGATCCAAAGGCTTGAAGAGTGTGTGAAATGAGGTAGAGGTGGGGGCCTTTTATAAGAGAAGAGGAGGGGCACTTTTTGGAAAGTAAAGAAATATTACATTATTTGAAAATGTGTTTCGGTTTTAAAAGGTCTCACATTGATATAATTCGTGGATAAGGTGATAAGGGTTCGAAATACACTCATCCAATTGGTTTTGGACATGTTTGGTTCATAGATTTTACATTATCTTTCTATTTTATTTAAATCGTCAAATAATGATGTCATCGCTGCATCATTATTATGTCATAAATAATTAAATTTATTTAATGTCTAAAAATTATAAACAAAATACTATGATATAGGAAATCTTTTTATATTTCCAATGACTATTTATAATTAAATTTTGGACTTGTATAACCCCACATAAAAATTGTTTTCGTAAAACATATTATGTTTGTGTCATTTTCACTTTAACATTAAATAAAAAGTAATTTATGTCATTTCCCAACAAAAGTGGATCCATGGGGTCCCCAAGTTGACCCATGGCATGTCATGGTCGGCCATGACACAACCAATGAGGTTGGGACATGTTTCTAGGTCATTTAATTTTATTAAAGTATTATTTATACCTTAAACTACCCTAATTACCACTAATCGTGATTAAGAACTTAATAAGTTACTATTCACCAAAAAATTATTGTAATCTCATTGAACCAAATTTTACTTCTTAATGACAACCATGTATGTCAGATTTTCAAAATTCAATACACATTAGTGGTAAACTTTTATTTAACTGAAAAATCATTTTGCTTGATTACCACTTAGTGGTTTCACTATTCATCAAAAATTGAAGTTTTTCAGAAAATTACCAAAAATTCACCCTAAGCTATATTTGATATTCCGAATTCGAAAAAGAAGTCTATTTTACAAAATTCAAATCATATAAGTCACATTAATTAATTTAATAATTAATTCCCGCTGCCAGAGCATATAGCGTGTTTTTACAAAACAATAAGTATCAAAAGATTGACACCAGTTTAAGTCTAATTTCAAAGTGAAATTGATTCCAATGACCACCATTGGATAAAATGGTAAAACTATATTCTAATTTAACTTCAAACCCAATTCAAAACATAATATAATCATGTAAATAAATTAGATTAAAAAGAAATTTTGATGTAAAATGCAGTATTTTTCACTATTCATTAAAAAAATGAACATTGTCAGAAAAATACCAAAAATTCACACAAGGTAAATTTTGATGTTCCAATCATAAAGAATAAGTTTATTTTGACAAACATAGTTTATAAAATTGTCAAAAATATAGATTCAAAAATGGTTTTCCATCAAAAGGCAGTAAAACAATCTTTTAAGAATATTAGTGTATTCCATGTATAAGATTGTATTTATTTTCATTTTAAGCCGCTATAACACTATCTTAATCATTAATAGACATAGATAAAAATATCTATTATTCATTACTTACTTGGGATGTTACACTATCCGAAGGACTTACCACTATTGATGAAGCGTTTAGTTGTGGTCTTCATCCTTCAATTCTTTTGCTTCTTGTACTTTTTGGGTGTGTTGACATCATCACCTCAAAATATAGGTATTGGAGAGTGAAAAGATCTATTTAACTCCTCGTCCGTGGCTTTTTGTCCTGGAGATACCTCACCCGGGTCGTGAGGAGATTCATGGGATTTAAGAGTGATGCCACCAGGGCTATACTACGGTGAAGGGACCTCAGTAGTTCCTTCCTTAACAAGATGCAGGATTAAGAAATTAATTTCCTTGAGTAACAATGATTTGACTGAAATCAAGTTGCAAAGAAAATAAGGAAAGAAACTTACATCTTCAGGAGACACGCAATCGTGCCACTCCTCATCTACGGAAGCACCAATCCCCTCAGTGGTTCCATTATCCATAATTTCCTTCACCTGATTGGTGATAGGAATGGAATCATTAGTGGAATATATGATCATTTCCATCTCTCTGATGCAAGACCGAACTTCATCGGGGTTATCCTTGACGCGGATATCAGTAGAAGCCCGGATATTCCCCACTTCAGGTATATGTAGCCCTTCTCATAAGTCCATCCAGGCGGTTTCAACATCACAATATAAACTCTGCCATATCAAGATAGCCTCTGGTCGTAAATATTCAGCATGTGCACCAGAAGGCCGTGAGGAGGGTCCTACAATCTGGGACTTTAACTTCTTCCCAGATCCTGCAATCACAGATAAAGGATAAGAAAATAAAACTTGTTTCTCTATAAAAGAATGGAGACTAAATTGATTCAATGATATAACTCACCAGGAGTCGATTGAGTAGGTCTCTTGACTCTGGAAGGAGTATTATATCTTGCATGAGGCCGTTTTGATGCTTGTCGTGGCTCATTATCCCCATCCTGGGAATCTGGTGAATTAGCCCCGGGTGAAGAACCTGGTGAATCAGCTCCGGGTGAGGAAGAGTCACCTTCCAGATGAAAGGTTTCTTTCCTAACAATTTTCTTTTTTCTCCCCACCCAGTAGATAGGAAGATTCAATACCCTTTCCGGGTATGATGCTACCCAGTTCTCGGCATACCATGTAGTCAATTAACTCACTTATCCATCAACCGATAGATCAAACACTACCTCGGTCTTCTCCATAGCTGTCAGCAACCATAGTTGTTCACCAACCATTGGATGCTACTCTGACCTGACATACACGGTAGGGGATACAACAATCTACTGCAAACACTTGAATTGGCATGAAAATCTATATGGAGCACAGGCCTCGCATATAATCACTCCATCAATTCTGGTGGCCAATACACCATCTCTACAAGCCAGCATATATGACCTAGATTCCAGGCTAGATATTCCATCATCAAAACTGCCCAGTTGGTAGGTTTCCATAAGGAAAGAAATGAAATTCCTTTAACATTCTCTACCTCACCTTCTGATCATAAGGATTAAGGGGAAATGGAGAAATTCTGTAGAATGCTTGCACTGATGGCCTAAAAGAACTTCCAAGAATCTGTACTCTGCTCTGTATAGTGTATGTTCTAAAGTGATTGGTGATCCATCCCCATAAAACATATAATGGTCCCACTATTCTCAAAGAATACTTACCCATATAGACATAGAGTGAGCTCCTGTGAATCTTCGCCAAAACTGGGGTGACCAACCCAAACATTTTTCTCTCAGCCAACTTGGCTGCAACAACGAAGGTCCCTGGCCCGACACCTCCCTTAGAATCCCTAACTGGAAGAAGATAAATGCTAAGCCACAAGGATAAGAAGCCCGCCAGATGGATCTTCTCTAGGATTCTTTGATTCACTTCATACCCCCACTTTTCAGATTATCCCACTTCCAGAGTTGGCCAGAATGTTCCAAGAGCACCCCTCTTTTCTACTTTGGGGATGCTGGTAGGACGAGTACAGGAGGGCCCCTTCTCTTTCTTCTTGATGAGAAACATATCCATCCACTCCTCTGGATTAATATCCTTTCTAGAATGAGTTTTGGTGTACTTTGAATTCTTAATCTTGTGAAAAAATTTCAATAACTCTCGAGCCAAAGCTAGAGTCTTCTCCAAATCATTCCATGTCACCTTCAGAGGGATGAACTCGTCATACATGTCTCCCAGAATTGGAGCCCCTGAGATCTTATAGACATCCCACAATCTGATTCCTACTTCTCCATGATTCAGATGGAAGGAATTTGTTTTGGGCTCCAGCGGCTGATTAGATCTGACACAAAATCATCATTCCTAGAGACATATGTCTACCCAACCCAGACAGCTTCATATATTGCATCTCCCTTTAGATCCTTGACAAAATCTACGCAGGTTTTTCACACCCAATATGCCCACATCCAAGTTGGCTTTACACCTTCTCCGGGACGGAAATCCCAACTCTTCTTCCATCCCTTAGATTGATCCATCTGAGAGTTTTGGAAAATAGAGGGATAACAATGCGGCTGCAGCTTAGGCTTGTGAGGCTTCAGATCTAGAGCACATGGGATATGATGCATTATGTATTCCTTCTCCACTATTCCAAAATTGACAAATGATCCTACAACTAAGACATTTTCTGAGGAGAAATTAGTGAAAGTTTGAAACCAAGAATGAGGAACATAATTATTTGCCTCTGGAATGTTGACTCCTTGCAGATGACTATGGCCATATAAAGGCAAGTAAATTCTCTATGGTAAGTTGACATGATATTTCTCCAAGTACTTAGCCAAATCTAAGAGAGTGTTGTCGCTGATATCATAATAGTCATGGCCAACGATGTTCATAATATCATCTATTCTCTTGCTAGCCAACTCATCAACTGTTCCAATTCTTTTGGGAGCCATTGAACCTACACAAAGATTAAATAGATAGATTTTAAGTAAGTCTATTTTTATGAAATATTTGTGCAGAAAACAAAAAAATGGCTAAGTCATTAAGGCGCGCAAGTGTTTCTACACAAGTCTTGTCACGCAAGTCTTTCCACGCAAGTATTTTCGCTCAAGTCAAAATCTTACTGAAGAAGCGTGACACAAAGAAGAGAAATTGACATAGAAAACAACACACTTGCATGGAGATAGATTAAAAGATTTGGAGATAGGATGGTTTGTGCGAAGTGATGCCCATATATATAGACGATCCCACAACCCTGTGTGCCGTAACATGCACGCCGACACCTGCATGCCTAAAACTTGTACGCCGATGAATATAGGTTTCTCATTTTTCTCAGAGTCAAATCCACTTTCATTTTTTGGATCTAACTCTGAGGGGGGACTTTTTTTTATGCTCTTTTCCATCAAAGAGTCCAAAAAATAGTAAAGGGGAATACCTTAAGCACAATGAAGGTCACCCTTTGATGAACATAAAAAATATACAAAGGCATAGACCGGGAACCTATTTTTAGGGTGTCACGCAAGTTTCCTCTATGCCGCACAAGTCACTTGCGTGCCTCCTATGGGTCGCGTAAGTCACTTGCATGCCCTTTTCCTTTTTTTTCCCAAGGTTCCCACTGGAAATAAATACCCCCTGTGGGCCCCCCATTTCAAGGGACAAATTTTCTAAAACTCAGATTCAATCTCTGGTCACCCAAGTCTTTTTCTGATGTCTTCTGAACACTTCTAAGGTAATTATTTACCTAGAATGGAATATCTAAAGAGGAAGAACAAGGGATAAATGTTAGAATTCATAAACACTTGCACGCCTAAGTGTCCACCCCTTAAGGGAAATGAAGACACTTGCGCGCCGCCTTGCCCTCTCAAGGGAACTTGCCCGCCACACTTTTGAAAGCCTCTAGGGATGATACTAAGGGATTGAGTTCAAAGTCGCCCAAGTATTACCCTACAGATTATTTTTCGCCCAAGGTGACTCATGTCGCTCAAGTCCACTTTCACGATCAGGACTTGTGTGCTAGAACAATACTTGCGCGCCTCCTTCCAAGAAACCTCCTTTCCTCAATTACACCTCTCCTCTTCAAGTCATAGCCTTCGAAACCCTATTCAAATCCATTTATGGCGTGGTTACTTTGTTGGCTTCTTTATCTGAAAGTAATTATATGAGAACCTCTCCTAAAACCTCCTGACTTAAAAGTTTTTATGTCACCATGGTTATAGGTTTCCTATATAACCTCATCCCTTAAGATGAGAATATATTTTACCTGGGCTTCCTTCTCAGGAGTAAGCCCTAGCCATAGTCTCTTTAACCTGGGCCTCCTTCTCAGGAGTAAGCCCCAAGTTACAAGTCCCTTTAACCTGGGCCTCCTTCTCACGAGTAAGCCCCAAGTTACAAGTCCCTTTAACTTGGGCCTCCTTCTCAGTAGTAAGCCCCAGTCTTAATACTTTTGATTTGGGATTCCTTCTCAGGAATAAGCCTCATTCATAAGTCCTTCTTAATTTGTGCTTCCTTTTCATGTGTAATCCCGGGGTTAAAACTCTAAATCTCCGTAAAGCACAAATACCTTTATGGACCCTGCTCCGGGGCTTCTTTCCTAAGTCTCGATCTTCATTTACTTGGGCAGTCATACATACGTAAGCCCCACATCATTTCTCATAACTATATCTTTTATGGCACCGTCCTCAAGTTTATTGATACCTCTTTTTTCTCACACCAATCATGGATCACGTGAGCTTAGAGTGTTAAAGTAATCATGACATCTCTTTCTAGGCCATTAACCATGCATAAACCCCATATTTATTTACCCGAACTACGTGGACTTTGATCTCTACCTTAAAAGTAGAGTGCGTAGGAAGACTTTCTAAGGTTCAAGCCCATCATTTGTTAATTATTTTCCGTCCCATATGATGTTAAACTATATCCTTCTAATCAAACTACATGGGTTCTGATTCCTTTTTAATTAAGATATGTTGGTAGCCCATCTACGGGTACGATCCCAACATTGGAATAATCCCTGTCTTTCTGAAGGACAATGAACTTCAAGTACCCCACTGAGTGGCTTTAAAACTAGTATGGTCATCATAATGACCAAGATATTTCTATATAATGTATTGAAGGATACCATTGAGTAAGGATCTATAATACACATGGATGATTCTCTATCAATAAAGAACCTCAAATACATATAAAAGATTCTCTCAATTCCATACATATCAATCATTGATTGTTAAATCTAAAGGAAAACTGATTTTCATACCTTGGTGAATTAATAAGGATTCTTGAAAATAACATAAATCTATAAGAGAGTCCCAGAGTAGGTAATAATTCCACCCAAAAAGGTGGGATGAGCCTGACCTCTCATCCTCTCAACCAATGCCAATTCTTAAGTCTCATCGGTCCACAACTAATGAGCACCTACCTTTGGAAATTAGGTCTAAATGGATATAGAATCATTGGGTGTTTCTAGTTCTATGAATAAACCTATAAAACCCGATTGGAAAGTTTGAACCTTAAACAAACAAGTTCATCCCCATTTCCAGAAGAAACAATATCACTCTCTATTTTGGTACAGATAAAACATACATTTATCAGTAGTTTTTTTCTAACACTAATAAAAGCTTCATCAGATTTTATAAATGAACCCTAACAGTCTTTTCCTACCTTCGCACACCTCAAGATCTCGTGGAAGATGACCCTTAGCCTGCCAACCCCTCATCTACCCTGATCTCATCTCTACCATCATTGACCCCTCCTTCCCAGTGAAACCTCCTCCATGGAAAACACTAATCCACCATGAACCCTCCTCTTCCATGAACCCAACTCCACCACGACCCCTCCTCCACTGTAAATGCTCCTCCTCTGCGAAGGATAATCCGTCGTGAACCCTACACTGTCGCGAACCCACATCTATGGTGACCCCTCCTTTTCTATGAATGATCCTCTCTTTGAACCCTCCTCCTCTGCAAACCCATCACTATCGCAACCCACCCTCTATCGTGAATTCTCCTCTACTGTGAACCCTCCTCCACTGCGAACCTCCTCCACCATAGACCCACCTCCGCCACAAACCCTCCTCTACTATGTACCCACATCTGTTGCATGCTAAACACCATCTCTGTTGTGAACCTTCCTCTTTCATGAATCCACCTACATTGTGAATCCCTCTACAACCTCCGCTATCACTTCCACCACCACATACCCCAACTCTGCTGCTACTGGACCCTACTGCTACCATGGGTATTACATTTTTTCCACATTAATATTACTTCCTAATATATATATATATAGATTTTGGTTCAACTAATTTCAAAGAATCAATGGATTAGAATTTGATAGATAGATCCCCAAATCTAATAAATAGATAAATTTTGGAATTTAATGGGTCATTTTATATGGTGTTTGGATTTTTTTAGTGAGATGATGGAGATTACACTTATATTGTGGGGAGTTTCATGTTGGTGGAAGGGGTCCGACCCTCATGCAAAAAAGGGTTGCAGGTTTTTGCAACTATCTATGGAGGTAGAAGTCTAAATTATATAGTTAATTCCCATGGGAAATCAGCTATGCTGAATGATCAAGCCGAGTGTCGGATTTGGTCTTATAGTGATTTTTTTATAACTATGTCGGTGGTGTGGTATGGTAAAACTACGGTTTTGAGTTAGTAGAGGATCTGATGGTGGAATCTTGTCATAGTTTGGGTATGGAATCTAGTGGGCATGTTTTACTTGTTTTGGAATGCCTCTAGGTGTTAGGAAATTTTGATCAGGTGATATGGTGAGGGACTGGAAATTGGATCCAAGGTTTTTTGGGATGAGTTAGCCAAGGATAGTTTGGATAGGTTTATCACATTATGTTGGTGTGGAAGGTTTCAATCAATGTCTAGTGTGTTATTTTTGGAATTAAATGTGTGTTTTGGGTTTGATTGGGATTTCATGGAAAATATTGTATGTTATTTTTTCATGGAATTATGGTGGTTATGAATCCACTTCAGTGGGTTTTTTATGATGAGGATGGGTACCGATGGTGATTGGAATTTTGAGGAAATTTATGGCACGGTTAGTTGGAAACCCTGCCAGGTGAATTTTAGGATCATGAGTTCAAGTTTATTTTATTCTTTTTAACTGGAAGTGGTGAAAATAATGGTAATTTATTATTGAAAAGTTGAACCTAATTGTGGGGAGAAACGTAAATTTGATAGGTTATTAGGTAATAAAAAAAATTTGAGGTTTTGTTTAGATGGACCTGGGAAGGTGCCATCTTGGTATTCTAATTTTGATTGTAGGCATTGGCTTGGGTGTTGGATAGTTGACTTCCCTGTGTTGGATGGTGTTCCTTGGATGTGTTTCAGACATTTAGTAATAGAAAAGTTCTAGTTTAGATAACTTTTGACCATCATATGTTTGGTGATGAGTATATATGACCACCAATAATTCATTGAGATGAGAATTATTATGGTGAGGAGGTTGAAAGAACCCATGTTCATTGGAAGTAAAATTTTATGATGTTGAATTTTCATTACTGGATGGGTCAAATTTTTAATTGAGACTCAGAATGTCAATATGATATTTGGAATTTCTCAAAGTGTAGTTTTGAGATGAGGAATGAGGATCAAGAGGTAGATCAGGTGTTTGAATAAGGATTGGAGGCTTCATGTTATGTTTAAATAATTTGAAAGTATTTTAGAAAGGGTCATGGTTTGGTGTGTATGGTTTAGGAGGAACCATGTGAAACCATGATTCTTAGGTGGTTTTTAATTAATTTTTAACTAGGAATAGTTGTGTTTCATGATTACCACATGTTTGAGGACAGGCTTTGTGGGGTTCAAGGGGAAATCACGCTAGGATAAGGAGGGTCTCGGACCAGGCACACAACCTATGAACAAATTTAGATAAATTGGGTTGTTAGTCGAATCATCCAACACATTATAATTCATGAATCTATTTCAAATAATCACCCTTAACTTATTAATAAATGAAATAAGAAGAATAAAACTAAATATTTTACCCATAATACATGATGTATGATCACTTGATTAATGCATAATTACAAAATAAATTTTGATACCCATAATAATTTTGTTTTAAGAACCCAGGACTCCACTATGTTATCTTCATGACCTCAACATTGACATGGAATTCCAAAATATTTAAATATATATTTATCATCTAGTGATTATTATTCTCTTTGAAATATTTTTTTAATTTCCTTGGAATATAATTCACATTAATAGGTTATAATAGTTTCCCACTATAATGATAACATAGATATTCTATAAATATATTCTTAAATCAAAATATCATATAGTCTAGATACATCTATATAACATTACATAGATGATGGTTGACTATAAAGTGATGGAGTCTCATATGAAATTGATACATATTCTCATAAAGTTCACACTTTGTGATCTCTAAGAATAATGGTCCCAATTAAAGACCCACTAAAAGTAATTCCACATGTTTTATGTGTAATTTGATATTACTATATTCAAAAAAATTTATTTTCTCTAAAACTATAACTTTTTTTATTTGTCTTATATCTTTATATTTTATAAAATTTTGGTTATTTTTTATTCATGTATATTTTATAAAGTGACACTATTAGGATTTATGTCTTTGTGAAAAAATGATTCAAGTGTTTTTAATTGCTTTTTTAAAAAATTATATGTGTTGAACATAAGTTTCTTTTGTTTTAAATAGCTTTGAAATGATTTAAACATTTGTAATGAGCAAAGGTTACATGCCAACTATTTTTCAAACCACCCGTTTGGCTATCATAAACGAATTTGAATGTTTTAAAAGTGTATTTAATGCGAGTTTCATTTTAACAAGGGGTTTGTGAAGTTTAAAATGAAATATTTTAAAATTTATAGGGTGTTCGTTCATTTTAAATGTTTAAGACTGTTGGGTCATGAAGTTTCATTGAATTCTTCAAAAAAGTAATTTTGGTTTTGTGAAAGAGTGCATGTAATTGATTAGTTTATTTTAAAAAGGGTGTTTTATTTAAATAAGAATTTGTATAAGTGGTTTATTTTTTAAAGGGATTTGAAATCTGATTTTATAAATAGTTTTCGAATTACATCTGAAATGTAGTTTTTCGATAATATTTTAAGTTTATATTTTTATATAATTAGGAAAATTAATACATTATATAGGGAAGATAAGTAGATTGATAATAACACCATGATAAGGTCATGTAACTAACTCGATCCAACCCATAGGATATCCATCATGAACTCACTCTTGAAAAAGTTGAATTAATGTTTAACCCCATTTCAAATCCTAAACCTACATTGAATCCAACATCACCTGTATGGTTTAAATTAGGGGTTCCCTTGTTTGATATGTCTATTTAGGTCTTTTACCTAAGAGAGACGTGATTTATTATTAATATAAAATGCTTGGTTCTTATTCATAGATGAAAAAATGGTCTCTTTATTGTGAGGGTGTTAGAGTTGAAATGTGATTTACTACTTATATTATATTTATTAATGTGATGATAATTTGACTTTTTTTTCTAAATTCCACTTATTTGGATTCATGGGAACCCTATGAATTATGAAATAAGTCCATATATATACTAAACTAGTTATCTCATGCACTAGCTAGTTTTCCCTAGTTGAATGGTTTACTTAGTCTATAGGAGTGTCCATAATGAGAAATGTGTGGGTATGTCTGGTGGATTTTCTATTTTTTTATGATTCAACATAGGCTGAATATTAGCCTCATTATAGTGTGAGTACAAACTAAAGGAATAATTGAATTACCTCCATGATTTTGATATATTTTAGATAATAGAATTAGAACCATAAAAGAGGGATATATAGAACAATTAGATTTATCATATAAAGGAGAATGTGGATGATAGAAATAGTGAAACGTGTCTATAGTTGTAAATTTATTTAAATAATTAGAAGGATTATATTTTAGTTATATTTTATCTCCTGTTATAAGGAATTTAATAATTAAGATGGTTCTCGGCTTGGTTTACATTGAAGGTTTATTTCTAGAAAAAATGGATGTCATGATTATATTCAATTATGGATATTTGAAGGAAGAGATCTACATAGATCAACTATAAGGTTTCATCATAAATGGAATAGAAGGTTTGGTTCTAATCTCAAATGGAGTTTTTGTGGGCATATGTAGGCACTAAGATAGTGTAACTACAATTTCAATGTTTTATGGTAGAATTAATGTTCATGAATTGTAATGTAAATAATTGATACTATATGAAGGTGTATTATGATGGGAGTTTTTTCATTTTACTTCTTTATGTGGATGAATTTATCTTAGTTGGACCAATGAAGGAAAGGCTGGAGGATCTGAAGATTTATTTATCTAGAAGATCCCAAATGAAGGACCTTGGTTCAAGAAAGTGGATATTAGAGATAAATATTGAAAGAGTCTTAATGTCTATAAATTTTTTTAGAATTAGTTAATTTTTATATCAATGTTTTGTGTATTTATTTTTTTAAATATTAATATTACCAAATCTAATAGGATGGATATGAATAAATAAATGATTCATGTCAATTGTCTGACAAAAGAGTAAGAATATGGAGTGAAAGAGTTCAACATGTTTGAAAAATATCATGCATATGACCATTATCAAATCCTTTTTTCATGTTTATGTTGTTTTTATTCAATTAAAATTAGTCTGGATGAGTTGTAAGAACACTTGATCTGTCGTGGAATATATTTGAGCTATAAATTTTGGAATAAACATAGGGAAAACGTCAATATAGCAAGTGGTTAGGATAACACTGTGTTTTATGGACCATATGATATGATTAAAAGTGTGGAAAATGAGGAAGACCATATCAAGGATGTGATTACATATATAAATGATGATGGATATCATATTGAGGAAATGAAAAGTACAGTTAAAGATGAAATTTGTTATTTCCCAAAGTTGTTTGAGAAGTTAAAGAGTTCTGCAAAGACGCCATTTTATACTGGTTTCACTAAATATATAGAATTTTCAGCAATATTGAAGTTGTATTATTTAAAAGCAGGCAACAGATGGAGTGATGCCAGTTTTATGGAACTACTTTCTCACTTGAATGATATGCTCCTAGAAGATAATGATCTCCAAACACAAACATATGATGCCAAATGAATGCTACACTCAATGGGTATGATCTCTAAAAGAATAAAAATATGCTCGAATGATTGTATATTATTTCTCAAAGACCACAAATAACTTAAATAATTCCCAAAGTGTGGTGCTTCTCGATACAATAAAGATGAATCTGGTCCTACGAATGTTGTATGGTACTTTTCAATCATTCCAGGGTTTAAGTGCCTATATGGAAGTGAGGAGACTCCAGGAAAATTGATGTGACACACGAATACAAGAATTCAAGATGGGAAACTAAATCACTTGGTAGACACTCTTTAGTGGAAGAGAACTAAACATGAGTATCCTAAATTTGGAAACAATCCTAGAAATATTTTTATTGCATTATCTATAGATGGATTAAATCTTATGGTTTTTAAAGAAATGCTCACAATACATGGTTGTTTATGTTGGTAAATTATAACTTGCTATAGTGTTTATGCATGAAATGAAAATACATTATGTTATCTATGATTATATTAGGGACAAAACAAATGGGTAATGATATTGATGTTTATTTGGCTCCATTGATCTAGGATTTGAAATTATTGTGGCATTCAGGTGTTATGTTGTATGATGCTTATAGTAATGAATATTACACATTGAGATCCATGGCATATGGGATGATAAATTAATTTCCTACTTATGGAGATTTGTTAGGATATAGAATTAAAGGAACCCAATGGTGTCCTATTTTTTAAAAAGGTACACAGATAATTAGGTTGAAACATTCATCAAAAGCTGTGATTCTAGGACATCACAAATTTCTAGCCCAATGACATAAGTATCGATCTTGGGAGACATCATTCAATGGAAGTTTATAATATTGTACAACACCAACTCCACTAATATGTGATCAACTATTTGAGAAAGTAAAATATGTGGACACTACTTTTGGTAAATTGTTTTCAAAAAACCATACGAAAACTGGTTGGAAAAAGAGATCAGTTTTTTTTGAATTGCCATACTAGAATTTTCTGTATGTAAAAAAATTTATTAATGTTATGTATTATGAAAAAATGTATGTGATAGTTTCATCAGAACATGTATAAATTCACATGAAAAGAAAGGTTGAAATTAAGTCTAGGTTGGACATGATTGAAATGGGAATATAAGAATATTTGGAAAAAGTGATGGGTGAAAAATGAAAGTTTATTCCTATAGCTACTAACACTCTTTCTAAGATGGATAGATATCAGTTTTTCAACTTCTTGAATGACGTAACGGTTCTATAGGGGTATTCATTGAATATAAAGAAAATCATTTAAATGAGTGATTGGAAGTTAAAGGGTCTGAAATCACATGAATACTATGTTTTGATGAAAGATCTAATGCCTATAGCTTTATGTTTCATTTTTTCCAAGAATGTTCATAATACTTTAACCAAACTCTATTTATTATTCAAATCTATATGCAACAAAGTTATAGATTCGGTGAAATTACTAACTATGTAAATAAAATTGTCTTCATATTATGTGAATTGGAAATGTTCTTCCCACCAACATTATTTGATATGATGGTACACTTAGTGAGAGAGATTAGACTATGTGGTCATGTACACTATAGATGGATATAACCCATTGAATGGTATTTGGAGATTTTGAAATGGTGTGTCAAAAATTGAAGTTGGTTAGAGAGTTTTATTACAGAGTGATATATTGTTGAGGAATTCATTAAATTCTATACCGAATATCTGTTCGGTGTGGAAAGCATTGATCTACTGAAATCTCATCACACTGGGTGTATTGTGGGTGAAGAAATTTTTGGAAGAGATGTTTTCACAATCAATATTGTAGATCAAGAGTAGGCCACCTTTAAGTTTTTCATAACAGTTTGGATCTTACCCCATATTTTGAAACCCACAATAACATTATTAGGCATTTGAATCCATAAAGGGATAAAATGTGGATATCAAATACACATAATCAACAGTTTATAGGATGGTTTTGAGACCATATTTTAAGGATTCATATGAAAATCATGATTCAATTTCAGAACAACTTCGATGACTAGTCAGGGACCAAGTGTGTATGTATTATCTTAAAAGGATTATGTAATTAATGGTTATATTTTCTATACAAATGAGCATGATGATGACATTACCATGGAAAATAGTTGAGTTGCACTTGTTGGGGAAGAGATACATGTTTCTAGTACTAAGAAAAAAATCCAATTTACATGAATATGTCATACTTTGGAATCATCAAAAAAAATATGGGATTTGGATTGTACAACATTACAAGTGATGATTTTTTAACACAAGTTGGATGATAATAGGAGTGTTGTTAAAATATTTGAATTGGGATTTGTGAAAATTGATTTCAGTAAGGAAGGGTATAAAGATGAATTGTTTATAACGGAATCACAGGCAGTACAAGTATTTTATGTTCAATATCCTGCAAACTGAAAGTGGTTAATTGTTTTGTTATCAACCAAAACCATTGAAAGGTCAGAAGAAAATTCAATTGAGGGTGACCCTTTAATTGTTATATTTCAATAATTTCCCAATAGTTCCAATGTTTATGATATTTTTTATGTTATAGGAGATCACAATGGAGGTATTTGGATAGTCGATAGAGGGGTAAAATCCCTTCATCCTTAAAAAGAGAAAGTTCAATAATCAAATTATATTTTTTTGTTATATACATCATGTCACTTCATGTTATTATCTATTTTCTACTATATTTATGTAATCTAAATTAAATTTTAATCCAATTTTAGAGATAATGTCTTCCACACGTGCTGGTTTTCCTAGTCCCAAGGAACAACAGGTCTCTCAACCTGATGCTACTCACAGTGCAGAGGAATAAGGACCTTATGCACATACTGGTGCTCCCAATCTAGAGTCACAATAGGTATCTCAACCTACTACTACTTTTAGTGCAGAGTAATGACTATCTCCACATATCGGTGCTCTCATTCCTAAGGAAAAGCAAATTTCTCAACCTGTTGTTGCTCTCAGTGTAGAGGTACAATGACCATCTGCACATAACGATTCTACCTCTCCAAAGGAACATATTGATGATGTTGATTCTAGGGAAATGGTAGGTGATGAAGGACTAATGACACATAAAAAATAGTAGTGTCGTAATTTGATGGTGTTAGAAAAAAAACATTAAGAAGAAAGTTAAAGCCATCAAATACGATGTCAGATGAAATCTATAGGGCTAGCATGTTAACCCCAACAAGACCATGTTCATTAGATACATTGAAATCATCACTTGGAAATGTGTGCCGATTGATGTAGTTTTATGGAAACATTTTGTGTATGGTATTAATATATAGATGTGGGAAGAGATTATGGTAACATTATGACATCATTTACTTATTTTACTAAAAAATAAAATAATGAAACATTGAATTACCCTTCATCATCCATTACATAGAGAATTTATAGTAGATGAATCCTACAAAAAATATATATTAATGCTTTTTGGAAGGATTCAAAAAGGATTTCACATAATTTTAACAAGAAAACATCTTAAATATGCTGAAGGTAAAATAAACATGCACTCACCACTTTTCTATTCACACCTGATAACCTAAGAAGTGTGGGATGTGTTTAATGGCCATCGTGTAGATGTGTCTTTTTAGGTACATTGTGGATTGCAATATGTTATTCGATTATACATGTATTCGTCACTTAGATTGAAAATTTTTTATTTATTAAATAGAAACTGAGTGATGGAAATAAGGAATGAGCAGCAAAACCAGTGTACCCCAACCATAAAGCATGAATGGGGTATGCTTCACTTGAAAAAAAATGTATGTATTTTAAATCTACCATATTAACTTTATGTAACATGAAACAAAATAATAATTATGGTCATATGTTTATATGATAGTTGATGAATCCAAATCCAAATCTAATTTTATCCCACACCATGTTATATGGAAGGAGTCACATGTAAATAATGAAATAATATTAATAGATGAAAACACACAAAAAGTGTAGTAAACATGCGTAAGTATTACATTATAAAAAATAGGTTTTCTTTAAATTTAAATTACATAACAATGATAACTTATTTTCCTATATTTTCTTTCTGTCATAGAAATTGGAATCAACAACACCTGTACCAGATGAACACATACTATCAGTGGCCTTGAAGTGGCTAGAACAACATATTCGCATCAGAGGTGTAGATTTTGGGGGGACACCCCGAACATATTTTAAGAAAAAAAAAGAGGGGGATCAAAGTGAATTAATTGAACAGATGATAGAAAGAATAAATACCCATGAATACTAATTTAAATGGAATATAGAGATGATTGAAACTTTTATGTGGGAGACAAGGAGAAAAAGAAACTCAAGAACTGTCACCGTATAGAGATCCTGCCACACCCCACCAGCTATGAGGTGAGCCATTCCCCTCAAAGAGATTTCTTAGTTGAGGTAATCAATTTTCTAATAAATGTTTTTGTGAAATTTGAATCATACAGGCACTAAAACCTTTCTTGTACAGATATTCTACAGGGTTATAATGGCTATGATTTATATCTATCAACACCCACTCATCATATTTTTAGTGAGTGCTACAGTGTTCAATATCCAAAACGGCATACTACACAACAAATCACTTCGAACAGATCATGTGATAGTGTTGATTAGTGAAGTCCATGAGTTGAGCACTGAGTTACCTATTCCAATTCATGAGGAATATATTTATATAGTCGAAAAAGATATTAGAACATTCATTTCATGGTCATCACGTCTTGTAAAAAACATATCGATAAGGAGGTATTAATTTTCAATTTATTTTTCAAGATAAACCTTTTAATATTAATGAAAAAAGGTAGGAACTGAATAATGTTATTAAATATAGACATAGTGAAGGGGATGAAATGAAATACTAACTCAAAACCATCTAAAGTATCAACCAACCAATTGAGAAGATTTACCGAAATCACTATTACCCCACCAATTATATATCTGCATTTACTAGCATTGAAGGTTCATGTGGATATAATGTTAATAGATGGTCATAATCAAAAAAGTTATTTTGAAAAAAAATATTCATGGATATAAAGATCAAGACTTCATTAGTTTTGAGAGTTTAAGTGAAATCCTTGACTATGATTGTCTAGGTGGATCAGTGGTAAATATATACATGAGGTATGTTTTCATGGTTAGATTTTTCAAAAGTTGATATATTTTGTTATTTATGACTAAATATATTTCATATTTTTGGTATGTGTATATATGAAAAAACAATTGAATGGATTTTCCCATGAAAAATAAAATTTGTAATCGTTAGTCCTCATATCACATCTCTAGAACAACCAAAAATAGATACCAATAAAAAGGATAAAATAGTGGCATGTCTGATCAAATCATTTGAAATAAAAATTTATATTTCTAGAGTCTATTTAATACTAATGATGTAGGAAAAAACTCTACAATTTAATCATATAAAATATATTTTCATTTCTTTCATTAATTATTCCTTTTTGTGTTTTTAGGTATAATTGGATGCTCATTATGGTAAATTTGGATACTATAAATATTTATTTCCTTAATTCAATGCATGGATATCCAACAAACCATCCATACATAAAGATTCTTTTCAATTTGTAATACACTAAATCAAAATATTTTAGCACTAAACATCTTGTTATATAATTTATCCAATATTTTAATGAGGATTTTTTTATAATAGGGTGGTACATAAATATCGTAAAAAACAAGGAATGCGACCAGTGGATAAGGACAAAAAAGAAGAAAAATTCTATGATTGGACAAGTATCATGGAATATATATTAATATTTAACTATCCAAACAAATATAAAAATTAATTAATTATTCTCCTCAATGTTTCTACAGTGTCCAAAACATACTAATGGAAAAGATTATGGTTATTATGTTCATAAATTTATGAGAGAGATCATATTCTATGAACAAAATAGCAACCCTAAAGTGATATTTTATAATATAATTATCATTTAATATAAAATATTTATTAATCCTTTGTGTATTTATATTTTTATAGTACTAATATTACTATTTAAAAGAATCATATTCACAAGACGATATAGATGTGCTCAGAAATGAATGGGCAGCATACCTGATGGAAGAATGTACACAAATAGAATGAAGATGTGAATTACATATATGTAGTGTATTGTTTCATATTTATGTTTAATTTACTTATTTTTAGTATTAATCATATAAGAATTTTTTTTATACAGGTGTATTCCTTTGTTTGAGTCAGGGAAGTTTATTCGAAACTAATCATGCTTGGGAGAGATTAGACTTTGAGGTTTCAACTTAGAATTTAATGAGAAGGTAAATTTGTTTTAATATACTATGTTTTCCTCATAATATTATATATTATATACCAAATTAATGTAATCTAAATTAAATTTTTGACTACTCATGCAAACAATGTCTTCCACCGACTTATTCTCCCTCAAAACATTGTCACCTCTCCTTTATTGGAAATTATCACTTTTATTCCAAGGAAGTGGAGGGAACTTGAAGGAAAGTGATAAATGTAGACAATTAATTGTTTCCATTTCAATAATGAAAGAAAATTGAAATCATGGTAATGTACAATGTGGTCGGTGTGACTCAAAGTGTGTCTTTTTATGTAATTTATTAATTTTTCATCATTTTATATATTATTTGTAAGTCAATTTATTTATCTTATTTATTTAGTACTTATTTATTTTTTATATAGATACTTTGGGAAGTCATATTTTCCTTTCAAATATCGGCAACAATCTAGAAAATATAGAGAATGATCCTTTTGGGTTAAATAGGGAACCACATGTTACATGAAAAACAAGTAAATGCACGGTGTGACCGTTGTGACTAAAAGTGTCTATTATCAGTTTAAAATTGACATTTTAGTTCAAAATGTATCACTCATAGAAAAATAAGAAAATACACTCTTATTGTCTTAATAATTCAAGTTAGTGATTTATAAGTAATCTTTTACCTGTATAAAATAGTCTCACATCAAACCGATGCATGATGCGGCGGGTATGACTCATAATGGGTGTTTCTAGTTTGAAATGACATTTTAGTAAAAAAAATTGACATACTGAAAACAAATAAAATATATTTTTATTGTTTTAATACTTTTGGAAAATTATCTATATGTTTTTTGTTACATATAGGAATCATCCTCACCTCAATACAACACACGGTGCGGCCGGTGTCCCTCAAAGTATCTCTTTTAAATTATAATTGACATCAATTTAAGTAAAAATAAAACGTGACATGATGAAAACCAAAACAATTCATTTGGATTATTTTTCTAATTTAGTAAAATTATCCATGAATAATTTTTTATGTTTAGGATTCAACCGCACCACAATATGATGTTTGGTGTGACCGGTATGACTCCCAGTGTGTCTTTTTATTTAAAATTGAGACTGGTTTAAGTAAAAAAGAAAGAGTGGCATAATAAAAACCAATAAAATGCATTAATATTGTTTTTATAATTTAGAAAATGATCTAATAATCATTTTTTACCTACAGGAATTAACCAAACCTCAATCTGATGTATGGTGGGACCGGTTTGAATAAAAGTGTCTCTTGTCAGTTTAAAATTGACACTTTAGTTCAAAATCACTGAAAACCAAGAAAACATGCTATAATTGTCTTTATAATTTAGGAAAATAATTAATAAATCATTTTTAATGTGTATTAAGTAGTCTCATGTCATACTGACACATGATGTGACTAGTATGACTCATAATGCATGTTTCTAGTTTAAAGTGAAATTTTAGAAAACAAAAACACAACTGGCATACTGAAATCTGAGAAAATGACTTCATATGGTTTTGACACTTTAATAAAATGATCTATAAGTCATTTTTGACTTGTATAAATCATCCACACCTCAATACGATGCACTTTGTATCCGGTATCACTCAAAGTCTCTCTTTTTATTTAAAATTGACATAAATTTAAACAAAAAAACAAGTGATATTATGAAAACCAAAAAAACATATTATGATTGTTTTTATATTTTATAATGATCTATAAGTAATTTTTTATGTTTATGAATCATTTTCACCTCAATAAAATGTATGGTGTGACTAGTATCACTCAAAGTGGCTCTTTTTATTTAAAATTGACATCAATTTAAGTAAAAAAGAACAACTGACATACTCCAAACTAATAAAATTCATTTGGATTGATTTTATTTTTTATTACAGTTATCCATGAGTCATTTTTGATGCGTAGGAATCAAACCCAAATCAGTAGAATGTACAATGTTCTAGTATAACTCCAAATGTGTCTTTTTATTTAAAATTGACATTCATTTAAGTAAAAAGAACAAGTGATGTATTTAAAACCAAGAAAATGCATTTAGAATTTTTTTATAGTTTATTAATATGACTCATGATTAATTTTTTACTCATAGGGTTCAACCACACCTCAATATGATTCATGGTGTGGCTGTTATAACTAAAATTGTCTATTATTAGTTTAAAAAAGATATTTAAGTTCAAAACATATCACTCACTGAAAACCAATAAAACACGCTATGATTGTCTTGATAATTTAGAAAAACAATTCATAATTCATTTTTGATGTGTATGAAGTATTCTCATGTCAAACCAGTGCATTATTCGACTGGTATGACTCAAAATGTGTGTTTCTATTTTGAAATTAGATTTTCGTAAAAAAAACACAATAGACATATTGAAAACCGTGAAAGTGCATTCAGATTGTTTTGACTTTATTAAAATGATATATAAGTCATATTTTACTTGTATGAATCATCTTAATATCAATAATATGCATGGTGTGGCTGGTATAAGTCAAAGTGTCTCTTTTTATTTAAAATTTAATTTAATTTAAGTAAAAACAACAACTGACATACTGAAAATAGAACAAATGCATTCAGATTATTTTGATATTTTAGGGAAATGATCTATAAGTAATTTGTGACATTTAGTAAGTATAAACTCATAAATACAACACATGTAGTTTCCATTATCACTCAAAGTGTCTCTTTTTATTTAAAATTGACATTAATTTAAGTAAAAACAACAATTGACATACTAAAAATTGAGAAGAAACATTTGGATTGTTTTGATACTTTAGAAAGTGGCTCCATGAGTCATTTTTAATATATATAGGTCAAACCCACCTTAATCCAATTCATGGTGTGACTGGTATGACAAAAAAGTGTTTGTTATCAGTTTAAAATTAACTTTTTAGTTCAAAATGTTTCACTCACTGAAAACTAATAAAACACACTTTGATTATTTTGATTATTTGGGGAAATGATTCATAAGTCATTTGGAACATTTATAAAGCAGTCCCAATTTAAAACGATGCATGATGTGATTGGTATAACTCATAATGTATGTTTCCAATTTGAAATGACATTTTAGTAAAAAAACACAACTGGCATACTGAAAACTGAGCAAACATATTCGAATTGTTTTGATACTCTATGAAAATTATCTATAGGTCATTTGTGACATTTCATAATCATATTAACCTCAATACGATGCATGGTGTGGATTATATAACTCTAAATGTGTCATTATTTAAAATTGACATTAATTTTAGTAAATAAACCAAGTGACATACTCAAAAATGAGAAAACACATTTGGATTGTTTTGAAATTTTAATAAAATGATCCATAAATTATTTGTGACATATATGAATCAACCCCACCTCAATAGGACACATGGTGTGACCATTATAACTCTAAATGTGTCTTTTTTAATAAATATTGACATTTATTTAATGTATTCTTTCATATTAATGTTTAATTTATTTCGTTATAATATTATTAACAAAATATTTGTTTTCTTATATAGGTAGAATATTTTTCTTGGGATGAGATGATTTGTTTGTCAACTGATACCATGGGAGGACATTTTTGAGATGGGATCATGAGTGTCAAAATATGAATCATTATTTTTTTAAATGTTTGTTGCATAATTCTATATGTAATTATATAAAACATTTTTTGAAATGTATATAGCAGTATTTTTTGTATATACCAGGGGTGGAAATTTTTGTACTACTGGTGTCACATTAAATGTATATATCATTGTTTGAAAATATAGTTTTTTGTAGGTTTTTAATGGGTTTGTTGTTATATTAACAATAAATTTCATCCAATAAGGATTTTATCAGTGCTTTTTTATCATGGATAAAGGAACCCCTTTATCAGTTCTTTTTTAGCACTAATAAAGGGAATCCCCCCCAATCATTGCTACGATTAACGTTGATTTTTTAGAACTGTTAAAATCCATTTTATGTGCTTTTAAATGTCATATTTGGAGTAGTGAAAGATTATTGTTGATGATTAGTTGATAAATAGAGGCCAAGGCATTTAGTGAGAAAAAAAATAAAAGACTTTTTTAAAACATAATGAATTTTTGAATCCTTGATGATAAGGATGATTTTCTTGAAACTCGATGAAGTTTATCCACAATTATTGTTCCATAATTGCGATCATGAAGAAACTTAAACATTTAATTAATTACTGCAGAAGTGATTAAATATCATAAAGTTACATCATCTTCAACATCTTAGGATCTATTCTGGTTTTAATTATTTTCTTTTTTTTTGTATTATTTTTCTTTCATCTATTTGTAATCATTATCATCAATTTATGATTTTCCCAGTCAAAATAAATCCAGCCTTGAATATTATACGAATAGAAAGGAAGGTTTTTAGGTCATGAAATGGGAAAGAATTCAGTTCCTTGGGTTTTTTAATTTCAAACAAAATTCATGTTCTTACGTTGTAACTCCCATAAAAAGTCAGGTCAGGCTAGGTTTTCACTCCTGTAAAAATTCAGGGTTGTGCCTCTAGGTATTTTAAAAGACAGAGTATATAAATTGGTTATCAATATTTTAAATATAGTGTTTTCTTAGTGTGTACCATTCTTCTCACGAATTAGACAAGATTTAAGAGTGGTGAAATGCACTGCCGATTGTCACCTATCGACCGGTCAAAGTTCTGGTGCTCTACTAATGTGTATAGCAGCACTCGGGTCGAATCCTCAGCGATGATACTTTCTAATAGTCGTTTGTTTTTAGTTGATTGTATTTTGATTAGGGGTTTGTTTTTAGAGCTTAATTGAAATGATTGATTGACTATAATTAATTTAACAAATTGATAAATATTGGGGTGAGTTCATTATTAGGGAGTTAATCTTGTGATATCCTTGAGATTTTCTTTACATTGCATTAAAATTAACACCCACTTCACAAGTTGACGTTGATTAGAATTCCTAAGTGTTAAATCTTTAATCCAAGCCTTAACTTAACTAGGATTCTAAACTCAATCAGTACTTGTTTATGGTATTGTATTTATGGTTCCAATAATCCATGGAAACCACATGCTAAACAAAATATGTCATTAATCCATGACATATTAAGTCCAACATACACAATGCTAAATTAACGAATACTCATTGAGAAAATACTCTCAATCACTTAACATCCCTAAATTTTGACTCACCCCAATGAGATATTTACTCAGACATTTAAATTTTTAGTAATCTGGTCTATTATGTTTGAGGTGATGAATTACAAAGAGAAGAAAAAGAAAGGGATATGAAAAGAGTTGTGCGCCGAACACACACACGAACGATGAAGAGAGTAAAACAAACCGTAATTTATATTGAATAATAAAGTAAAAGAAGATGATGGATTTCAGATTGATTTAATCTACAATAAGAACATTAATATTGAACTACAGAAGGTGGATGAGAATAAGAAATTAAGCAAAAGAAAATTGCATTAAAACAGAATTACAAAGACAAACACTTGCAAAATTACAACGAAGAAAAATGCAAAAGTAAATGAAAACAAAGAGAGGAGGAAGGTATTATAAAGTGAAAACTTGAGTTTGGAAGATCCTCCCAAGAGTTTGTCAGGGCCTTGGTACTACCAATCAATCCTCCTTTGCTCTGAAATGCCAACCCTTTTGAAAGGAGAGGAGGGGATGTATTTATAGCCCATGGTGGTGGACTATTTACATTCCAGAAATACCCCTCCATTTGGCTCGCAGATATGGACATCAAGACAGCTGAATCTCGATAAATATCCTTCTTAAAAGTTGTATATAATAAATTTTTCCGACTACTCTCAAAAGTTGGAGCCATTTGGACTTAAGGATCAAAGATTATGTCCAGTTGATTAAAAAAAGTAAAACTGTCCATTTCAATCCAGTCTTTTTGAAGTCCAGAATGTGAAAGGGTTGTTGAATATGAAGATGCCTTCAAATCCGAATGGGTTCTTCAAAAACGGCCATCCGCCTATATCCCCTCTATCAAACTGAAAAATATCATCTTGAGTGGATGCTTACATCATGAGATATGTCATGCATAGTATACTGATTGTAATTCTCGTCTAGAATGGTGGGCTGGATTTTAAAGCTTCATTTAGGACCCTTGTTCTTATATTTGGGCCTTGAAATTTTTATCCAAGATGACATGTAGTGTCCAAAAAGTTATGGTGGATATTATATGTTTTTGGACTTCTGGATTGAGCCCAGTAAATCAATCTTCAAGGCTGGTCCATTTTGTTCACAGATTCTTTGGTCCTGTTTTTTAGGACCATATGACCCTTCAAATGGAAGAATTGGATCATGGTACCTTCTAATGAAATGTTTTATATTGAAAGGAGAATCCTAAAAAACAAGAACCACACAATTTGTATCAGTATAGTGATAGTTATTTTTAAAACATTAAACTGACTCAATTGGACGACTTCTAAAAATGCTCAAAAATTATACTTAATATTAAAACATTAATATTTCACACAAATTATGCACATTTCATATAAAATCAGTAAATAGGAAATATAATAAGTCATGAAAATATTAATAACATCAACTCACCCACACTTATCTTTTTTCATGTCCTCATGTGCAACAAATATAAAAACATGACAAAATCATTTTTACACACCAACAGATTTTAAAATTTTGTTTTCTCCAATCAGGGGAGGTTTAGACTATTTCACTCATCCATTTAGAATTCCACCACAAGTTGTTACAGAAAAAATGTTTAAAAACTAATTCATTTTTTTTTCATGCTCAAATTTAGAAATAGAAAACGTGGACACTCAAAACTCACACCTCTCAAGATGATAAAATTTATTTGTGGAGGTTCACTCTTTCACCAACCAAAAGTGAAAATCTTAGAGTTTCAAAAGAGCTCTCAGATTACAATCCCTATCCAAATTGAACAAGAATCAAGAGGTCTTTTAAGGGGTTTTTCTGTGGCTAGGGGACGGTAGGAATGTAATGTCCAAAAGAGATAAGAAGAGGGTTAAAATATCAACATAGAAAAAGAAATGCACATTTTTTTTCAAATAAAACATGGAAGAAAATGAAAACATGTATTTACAATGGAATGATTGTGTGAAGAAAGACACAATAGTGGAAGAAAATATAAAGGTAATGAGAAGACGAAATATTTACAAAACACAGAACTTCTCCCAAGAAGAATATAATGCAAGTGTTCTTTTTTTTCCTTTTTTTCTCTTTTTTTCGAAAGTTGAACTTGGAAAAGATCTCACACTCATAACCCAACCCATGATTGATCTCCTAACGACACTAATTGTAATAGTTATAACAAGATCAAAGGTTCAGGAAGAGTTATTTTTGACCTACCCAAGACACAACCCATTTTTTCATTTCTTTTTTTTTTTTTTGATTTTTTTTTATTTTGATTTTTTTTTATTTTTTATTTTGAACACTTTTCAATATCATTTGTACAATACATTCCCAAATCCCACTAAATGAAAACCTCCCCCCCACACTAAAATGGATGTTTTCCCTCAAGCAGATGATAACTAACCGGAAAGTAAGGAAATGATAACCAAAAATAAAATCCATTCCCCCCACACTTAAATTTCAAAAAATTATGCCATGAAAATACATGTTGATATTGGTTGTGAAAAAGGTATTGGGATTGTAATGTGGCTATCAAAGAAAAGGTTTTCATAGGCTTGAAGGGGCTTTCAAAAGGAGGATTAATGTAAGGGAAACGGGAGGCTATTTGGCTATTGTGATTCTCATGTGGTTCAGAAAATGCCACTATCATATTAATGCACACTAAGGTAGACAATTCAGATCGAAGGTCCACAAACTCAAGACTCACAAATGGGGGTGAAAACACAGATTTTGAAAAATGGTCTTAGGTGGCCTTGGCATGAAAGAAAATGTTTGTTCTCAAGGTTTTGGAAAATCATTTTCCAAATCAAAAATTGAACATTCAAAATGTGTTAGTTTTGACACAAAATTCTTTATCCAAATTCATAATGAAAATGTAAAATTTTTTATATGAAAACATGCCTGTTAACTCCCCAAAATGGTTGGAAAAAATTTCAAAACATGATGGTGAGTAAGCATGACTCTTTTGTTTGTATTTTTTTAAGTGATTGTGTTTTTTTGGTTTTTTTTAGTTTTTAAGGTTTTTTTAAAATACACACCCACACAATAAAGAAAAAAAAGGGTTTGATGAAGAAAGTGGTAAAAAAATGAAAGAGAGAGGAAGAAGAAGAAAGAGGTAGAGAGAGGAAGAGAGAGAGAGAGAGTTAAAGGGAAAGAGGTTCCACCTGGTTTAGATTTGGTAGGTCGTCATCTCCATTCGGTGGTGGGTTGACTGGAGAAGTTGGGTATCCAATGGATGTAGATGATGATCCAGGATTGTGTGTCCTCTAATAGTGATTCTTTAACCGATTTCCATTAACCATGAATGTCCTTTTGGAAGAGGGGTCTTGGACTTGCACTGCACCATATGGGTAAACATTAGTAATAACAAAAGGACCTTCCCAATGAGAATTAAGCTTACCTGGGTGAAGTCCGAATCGATAATTGAAGAGAATTACCTTTTAACCTTCATGAAATACCTTTCTTAGGATGTGTCTGTCATGGATTACCTTAGCCTTCTCTTTGTACAGATTGGAATTGTCATAGGATTCAAGTCGAAGCTCCTCCAGTTCATCCAATTGCAACAATCTTTCTTCACCAGATTTTTAACAATCAAAATTAAAGTTTTTCACAGCCCAAAAATACTTATGTTGGATTTCAACTGGTAAGTGACACACTTTACCAAAAACTAGCCTAAAAGTAGACATCCCAATGGGTGTTTTATAGGAAGTTTGATAAGCCCAAAGGGCTTCACCAAGTCTCTCAGGCCAGTCTTTTCTGGTGGGCTTAACAATTCTCTCAAGTACCCTTTTCACTTCTCTATTAGAGAGTTCATCCATGCCATTTGTTTGAGGGTGATATACAGTTGATGTTTTATGTACAACCCCATTCTTTTTCAGAAGATCTTCCATGGTTCTATTACAAAAATGGGTTCCTAAGTCACTAATCAAGGAATGTGGTGTGCCAAATCTTTGGAAGATGCAGGTCTTTAGGAACTCACTAACAGTATGAGAAGCATCCTTCCTAGTGGTTTTGGTCTCAACCCACCTTGAGACATAATCGACTGCAAGAAGAATGTATGAGAATCCATTGGAAGGGGGAAATGGTCCCATGAAATCGATGCCCCAAACATCAAAGATCTCTCAAAAAATTAAAGGCTTTTGGGGAATTTCATTTCTCTTGGAAATTGTTCCAAACTTTTGGAAAGTGGGACATGATTTACAAAACTCATGTGAGTCCTTGAAGAGTGAAGGCCAGAAGAATCCAGAGTCTAGGACCTTTCGGGAGGTCCTTTGTGGTCCAAAGTGTCCACCTCCGGGAAGTGAGTGACAGAATTCTAAGATGGAAGAATGCTCATTTTCTTCAACACATCTCCTAATTACCATGTCTGCCCCAGTTTTCCAAAGTTTATTTTCTTCCCAAAAATAGTATTTTGAATCACTTTTCAACTTCATTTTCTGTGCTTTTGAAAAAATTTCAGGAAAAACACCAGAAACCAAGTAATTTACAATTGGGGCATACAATGGTATTTTTGGAGTGAGAGATGAAAGGTGCTCAGTGGGGAATTCAGGATCAATGATTTCTGAATGAGAAGAATTAGAAATTCTACTCAAGTGATCAGCCACAGGTTTTTCTTTTCCTGCCCTATCTTTTATTTCAAGGTCAAATTCTTAGAGCATTAGGATCCATCTTATTAGCCTCGGTTTGGAATCACTTTTCTTGAGTAAGAACTTTATAGCAGAATGGTCGATGAAGATGATGATTTTGGAACCTAAGAGATAGGACCTGAATTTATCTAAGTCAAAAACCACTGCTAGAAGTTCCTTTTCAGTGACAGTGTAGTGATATTGAGTTTCATCCAATATTTTTGAGGCATAATATAAGACATGAGGAATTCTTTCTCTTCTTTGACCAAGAACATCCCCAACAGCTCTATCAGAAGCATCACACATCAATTCAAAGGGTAAGGACCAATCAGGGGGTTGGATTATTGGGGCAGATATGAGAGCAGTTTTGATTTCAATGAAGGATCTCTTACAAACCTCATCGAAATGGAAAGTGACACCATTTTGGAGCAAACGAGTGAGTGGGAGGGAAATTTTACTGAATTTATGGATGAATCTATGATATAAACCAGCATGAACGAGGAATGAACGGATGTCTCGAACAGAAGTGGGTTCAGTTAGTGATTAGATCACTTCAATTTTGGCTGGATCAACTTCAATACCATCTTTTGAAACTATGTTCCCTAGAACAATCCCATTTGCAACCATGAAGTGACATTTTTCAAAATTTAACACAAGGTTACACTGGACACACTTTTGAAGGACTAGAGAGAGTGAATGAAAGCACGACTCAAATGACTCACCATAAATGGTGAAGTCATCCATGAAGACATCCATGCAGTGTTCAATGAATTCTGAAAAGATACTCATCATACACCTTTGGAATGTTGAAGGAGAATTGAAAAGTCCAAAAGGCATTATTCTATATGCATATGTTCCAAAGGGTCATGTGAAAGTAGTCTTTTCTTGATCTTGAGGTGTGATTGGGATTTGAAAATAGACGGTTTATCCATCCAGAAAGCAATAGTGTGACTTTCTGGCCAATCTTTCTAGCATTTTATCAAGGAATGGAAGAGGATAGTGATCTTTTTGGGTTTCAACATTCAATTTCCTATAGTTTATGCACACATGCCATTTGTTCTTCACTCGAGTTGTGACTACCTCTCCATGTTCATTTGTGACAACAGTTATCCCACCCTTCTTAGGTACAACTTGAATTGGACTAACCCATTCACTATCAGAAATTGGGTAGATAATACTAGCTTGAAGAAGCTTGGTGATCTCTTCCCTAACTACCTCAAGGATAAGTGGATTGAGTCTTCTTTGTGGTTGTCTAATTGGTTTGGATGACTCCTCCAGATGAATGTGATGCATACAAAGGGCAGGTTTTATTCCTGGTATGTCATCTAGGGTCCAACCTAAGGCTTTTTTGTTTTCCTCTAACACTTGAACAAGTTTGGACTCCTCGGTTTCAGTAAGTGTGGTAGAGATAATGACAGGATATGAGTGATCATGGAAGAGGAATGCATATTTCAGGTGTGCAGGAAGAGGTTTTAGATTAGTATCATCTTTTATTTGTGGGATAGACATCTCATGAATGGATGAAGGGAGTTCAATTGCTTCAGATTCATTCTCCTTAATACTGTCCAAAGTGGAGCAGTAGATATCAGAGTTGATGCGGGATTCAAGAGAGTTTTCAAGTTCTTCTAGATTGATGGAGTCTATGAATGAGAGGTGCACATCAACTTCACCATTTATGACTTGGTTAATCCTAGTGCATATTTCACAAGATCCTTTGTCATTAGAACATGAATAATGTGGTGGATTGGGGTTCAATTGAATCTTAGAAGTGTCCTCAGAAGCATGGATTGAGAATGCAGAGTGATCCTCAGATGGGTATCACATGGCTTGGAAAATGTGGAACTTGACCAGTTGGTCACCAAATTCCATGGATAAGATGCATGAATGGACATCAATCTTGGTTCTTACAGTCATGATGAATGGTCTTCCTAGAATTAGGGGAGATCGAGAAGAGTTCGTCTCACCTTCCATGTCAAGGACATAGAAATCAGCAGGGAAGATAAGATCATTGACTCAGACAAGGACATCCTCAATTATTCCCTCAGGACTGGTCGTGCTTCGATTGGCTAACTGAATGAAAACACCTGTTGGGTGCAAGGGACCTAGACCAAGGTTGGAGAATATGGATTTAGGCATGACATTAATTAAGGCCCCTAGGTCTATGAGTGCATCATCAAAGTTGGAACTTCCAATTTTTCATGGAACCGTAAAGGTACCTGGATATTTTCACTTAATGGGTATAGACTGCTGGGTGGAAACATTTTCAAAGTTCCTATGTTTCCTCTTATGGGTACACAACTCCTTGAGAAACTTGGCATACTTAGGAATTTGTTTTATGGCATCTAAGAGGGGAATGTTGACTTCCACACGTCTAAACATGTCAAGCATTTCAGGATCAGGTTCAAAGGACTTACTTGGTTTAGAGACATCTTGAGGAAAAGGAATTGGGTTCCTAAGTGGAATGGAAGAAGGTGATGGAATGGATTTAGATTCCTTTTCAATTTTCTTTTTCTTTTCATTTTCTAGGTCAACATTCAAAGGAGGGTTTGAGGATTTATCTTGAGGCATAACAAGTTGCTTTCCTAATCTAAGTGCAATTGAACTTACATTACCCTTGGGGTTGGGTAATGGTTCAGCTTGGAGTTGGGGAGAATTTGATTGTTGTTGCTGGCTCAGGTGGGATGCAAGTTGACCTATTTGAGTTTCAATGTTTTTAAGGCTAGAACGGGTGAAGGAGGAAAGATCTTCCACTGCACTTTCCCATGGTTTCTTGGAAGAAGAGTCTTGTCCCTGGTTGGGATTGCCTTGATTTTGGTTCTTGGGAAATCTATTGTATTGGTTTTGGAATTGGGAAGGCTCACTAGGATAATGGAATATAGGAGGAGGATTGTTCCTTTGAGGTTGAGGAACAAAAGGATAAGGTTGATGGATGTTACCACCACCTTGACCATATTGAAACTGGTTTGGGTTTTGAGGAGGGAATTGAGGGGGATGAGATTTGGGATTACCATACCTAAGGCCTTGGTTATAGGAAGAAGATAAGGGCTTAGAGTGAGGTTAGTTGAAGTTTCTAACAAACTGACTTGATAGTTGAGGGTTGGTGTTCCGTTGAGCATATGCTGCATTGATCTCCATTGGTCCAGATGAATCGGATTGATCCTCTTGAATTTGTGGACATGTGTCAGTTGGATAAGATAGAGAGTTGCAGATTCCACAGTTTTTGATAGGTCCAGGAAACATTGATCGTGGAGAAGATGAGGTTGGGGATTTGGTGGCCACAGCTAGTTGTCGCACAAGACCTGTAAGTTCACTCAACCACTCGGTCATCTTTTTGGCTCAACTATTTGATTATCTTGGGCTTGATTGACTTGAGCATGTTCTCGAGTATGGAATTGTTGTGTGTTTGTAGCCACGTTACTTATGATATCTCTTGCTGTTGTAGGAGTTTTATCAACCAGAGCACCACCACTTGCGGCATCAATGAGAGTTCTCTCCATAGCCAATAACCCCTCATAGAAATATTGGATCAAGAGTTGGTCAGGAATTTGGTGGTGTGGGCAGGTTGAAACAATCTTTTTGAACCTCTCCCAGTACTCATAGAGTGATTCACTTGGGAATTGACGTATACCACTTATTTCCTTTCGGATAGAAGCAGTACGAGAAGCAGGAAAGAATTTTTCTAAGAAAAGTCCCTTCATGTCATTCCATGTGGTTATGGAACCAGGAAGAAGGTAGTAGAGCCATGACTTATCAGTGTCATCTTGGGAGAAAGGGAATGCTCGAAGTTTGATTTGTTCTTCAGAAACCCCTTGAGGCTTCATGGTAGAGCACACTACTTGGAACTCTTTAAGGTGGAGATGTGGATCCTCACCTGCTAGCCCGTGGAAATGAGGAAGAAGATGAATCAAACCCGATTTTAGTTCGAAGTCAGCCTCTATGTTTGGATATTGAATACCAAGGGGTTGGTAATTCATATCAGGGGCAGCGAGTTCATTAACGGTTTTTTCCCTAGGATTGGCCATTTTAATTTCAACTGGTTGGATGAGGACTGGTTCTTGAATTATTTGAGTATCTCTGATGTTCCTCCTAAGTTGGCGAAGTGTTCGCTAAATTTCAGGGTCAAAAAAATCAGAGGGATTGTTTGGAAGACTACGGGGCATTCAGAGAGATTTTGGAAGAAAGAGGAAGACGGGTTTTTCTTTGTATTTTTTCAGTTTATGATTTTTAAGAGGAATACGAGTTTTTCTTTGTGTTTTTTTTCAATTTCTTTTTAAAATTTTGTTTTTTTTTGGTTTTTTATTACAATAACTAGAAACTAACGAATAATTAAAGCACCATCCCCAGCAACTACGCTATTTGAAAAACACGGCCAATTTTCGTCTATCGACCGGTCAAAGTTTTGGTGCTCTGCTAATGTGTATAGCAGCACTCGGGTCGAATCCTCGGCGATGATACTTTGTAATAGTCGTTTGTTTTTAGTTGATTGTATTTTGATTAGGGGGTTTGTTTGAAGAGATTAATTGAAATGATTGATTGACTATAATTGATTTAACAAATTGATAAATATTGGGTTTATTTCATTATTAGGGAGTTAAGCTTGTGATATCCTTGAGCTTTTCTTTAATTTGCATTTAAATTAACACACACTTCACAAGTTGATGTCGATTAGAATTCCTAAGTGTTAAAGCTTTAATCCAAGCCTTAACTTAACTAGGATTCTAAACTCAATCATTACTTGTTTATGTTAGTTTATTTATGGTTCCAATAATCTATGGAAACCACATGCTAAACAAAATATGTCATTAATCCATGACATATTAAGTCCAACATACACAATGTTAAATTAACGAATACTCATCGAGAAAATACTCTCAATCACTTAACATCCCTAAATTTTGACTCACCCCAATGAGATATTTACTCATCCATTTAAATTATTAGTAATCTGGTCTATTATGTTTGAGGTGATGAATTACAAAGAAAAGAAAAAGAAAGGGATAAGAAAAGAGTTGTGTGCCGAACACACACACGAACAATGATGAGAGTAAAAAAACTGGAATTTTTATTGAATAATAAACTAAAATAAGATGATGGATTTCAGATTGATTTAATCTACAATAAGAACATTAATATTGAACTACATAAGGTGGATGAGAATAAGAAATTAAGAAGAAGAAAATTGCATTAAAACAGAATTACAAAGACAAACACTTGCAAAATTACAACGAAGAAAAATGAAAAAGTAAATGAAAACAAAGAGAGGAGGAAGGGATTATCAAGTGAAAACTTGAGTTTGGAAGATTCTTCCAAGCCTTTTTCAGGGCCTTGGTACTGTTAATAAATCCTACTTTTCTCTGAAATGCCAACCCTTTTGAAAGGATAGGAGGGGATGTATTTATAGTCCAAGGTGGTGGACTATTTACATTCTTAAAATACCCCTCCAATTGGCTCGCAGATATGGACATCAAGAAAGCCAAATATCGGGAAATATCCTTTTCCAAAGTTGTATATAATAAAGTTTTCCGACTACTCTCAAAATTTAGAGTCATTTTGACTTACGGATCAAAAGTTATGGCTGGTTGATTAAACAAAGTAAAACTGTCCAGTTCAATCCAGTCTTTTTGAAGTCCAGAATGTGAAAGGGTTTTTGAATATGAAGATGCCTTCAAATCTGATTGGGTTATTCCACAAAGTCGGCCGCCTATATATCATCTTTCACACTGAAATATCGCAGCTCGATTTGATGCTTACATCATGAGATATGTCATGCATACTATACTGATTTTAATTCTTGGCAAGAATGGTGGGCTGGATTTTAAAGCTTCATTTGGGCCCCTTTTTCTTAGAGTTGGGCCCTGAAATTTTTATCAAAGATGACATGTAGCGTCCCCCAAAGTATGGTGGAGAGTTAATGTTTTTGGACTTCTGTATTGAGCCCAGTAAATCAATCTTTAAGGCTGGTCCAGTTTGTTCACAGATTCTTTGGTCTTGTTTTTTAGGACCATATGACCCTTCAAATGACAGAATTGGCTCATGGTACCTTCTAATGAAATGTTGTATATTGAAATTAGAATCCTAAAAAATAAGAACAACAAAATTTTGATCAGTATGGGGATATTTATTATTAAAACATTAAACTGACTCATTTGGACTCCTTCTAAAAATGCTCAAAAATTATACTTAATATTAAAACATTAATATTTCACAAAAATTATGCACATTTCATATAAAATCAGTAAAGAGGGAATATAATAAGTCATGAAAATATTAATAACATCAAGTGGACTAGGATATTGGTGACCTGAACCATTATAAAAATATTGTGTTCATGTTTTAATTTGCGCTACACTAAATCTTAAACACCACACTACATTGTTGATTATTCAATAATAATACTATAATCGATTATTTTTATTAAAAATTTAAATGATTATTCACCTCACCCTTTCAAGTAATTATCACAATCAATCTCAATCCAATAATTGGTATCATGTAATTTGTTCCTTAAAGGATAGTTATAATATCTAATTGTTTTTATCTAATACAAAATAATTTGTGTTAGATCATAGGAACTTATTAAGGATAGTATTTTTCTTTTTCTTTTTTTAAAAAATTATGCTAACCTAAATATCCTAGACCTAAAAGTTTAAAGAATAAAGATAAGTTCTTGAAGATGTTAGGTATTAATTCCAATGATGGGTGGATACCACAAAAGCCCCCATTTTTCAATAGAAGTTACTATAGGTTCTGAAAATACCGAATAGAAAATTACCTAAAATAGTTAAGGGTTGATCATTTGATGATCATGAAGAAACCATATAAATTACCTAAATATGATAAAGAGACACTTTTATGTAAAAATATGGTTAAGTATCTTTTGAATTATAAAGTTAATAATATTTTATATTATGTTATAAGTAGAAGTGTGTATATCTTTTTTTCAACTTGTAAGACATCCCATGACATAAGGAAAATTCTTCAAGTCACTCACTATGGGAACTAATACAGATATTCCCTCTAACAGTGCACAAATTGGATTTCAACAGCACTAAGAAACACTATTAATCACAGCACTAATAAAGGTGCTCCTTTATCCACATGAAAAAAGTGATGATAAAGGCCTAACTGGCTATAATGTGATTTTAATATAATAGCACACCCATAAAAACCTATAATTTCAAAAAATTCTATATAAATTTAATTGGCATCATGAATAAAAAAAATCTTCCTTTATTAAATTCAAAAAAACACTGAAATATACATTTCAAACAATGTTTTATATAATTAAATTTAAAATTATCCAAAAAAAATTTAAAAACATTAATGTTTCATATTTTGATATCGGTGGTCCACTCTAAAAAATGTTCACTCATATTATCAGTTTCCAAAAATAATCCTCTCAACTCGAGAAAAATATTCCGCCTATATAAGAAAAAAATATTACTTAGTGATAATATAAATAAATTAATTAAACATTTATATGAAATAATATAGTAATAAAATGTCAATTTTTAATAAAAAAATATAAATTTGAAGTTATACTGGTCACACCATACATCGTATTGAGGTGGGTTGATTCTTACACATCAAAAATATGTTATGGATCTTTGTCGTAAAATAACAAAACAATCTGAATGTGTTTTCTCGGGTTTGAGTATGTCACTTTTTCCTTTACTAAAGTTTATGTCAATTTGAAATAATGACACATTTGGAGTCATACTGGTCACAACATACATCATATTGAGGTGGGGATAATTTATAAATGTCAAAAAAATACTAATGGATCAATTCCCTAAAGTATCAAAAAAATTCGAATGTGTTTTCTTTGTTTTCAATATGTTAGTTTTTTTACTAAAATGTCATTTCAAACTGGAAACACGCATATTGAGTCATATGAGTTGCATCATACATAAATTTGACATTATAATACTTTATACACATCACAAATTACTTATGAATCGCTGAACTAAATTATCAATACAATCATAGCAGGTTTTCTTGGTTTTTAGTGAGTGGCACATTTTGAACTAAAATGTCAATTATAAACTAATAACAGAAAATTTTAGTCATAATGGTCACACCTTGTGTCGGATTGGGGTGTGGTTGTTTCCAAAATGTTAAACATAACTCATGGATCATTTTTCTAAATTATCAAAACAATCTATATTTTCTTGGTTTTTTATATGTCACTTGTTCTTTTTACTTAAATTAATGTCAATTTTTAATAAAAAGATACACTTTTATTCATATAGGTCACATCATGCATCATATTGAGGTGCAGTTAAATTCTACATATCAAAATGGCTCATGGATATTTTTCCAAAATTATCAAAACAATACCAATGTTTTTTCCTAGTTTTCATTATTTTACTTGTTCTTTTTACTAAAATTAATGTCAATTATAAAAAAAATAGACACTTTGAGTTATACCGGCCACATAGTGAATCTTATTGAGGTGAAGTTTATACTGACATGTCAAAAATGACTTATATATCATTTTCCAAAAGTATAAAAACAACCTGAATGTATTTGATCATTTTTTAGTATGCTAGTTGTGGTTTTTTACTAAAATGTCATTTCAAACTGGAAACATCCATTTTGAGTCATACCGGTTGCATCGTGCATCAGCTTTATGTGAGACTTCTTCATACACATCAAAAATAACTTATTAATAGTTTTAAAAAAATTAAATATAATCATATTGTGTTCTCTTGGTTTTTAGTGAGTGATTATTTTTGAACTAAAATGTCAATTTTAAACTAATAATGGACACTTTTAGTCATACAGGTCACATAATACATTGGATTGAGGTTTGGTTGATTCCTACACATCAAAAATTAATCATAGATCATTAGACTAAAGTTTGAAAACAATATGAATGGGTTTACGTGATTTTTTGTATGTCACATGTTCTTTTTACTTAAATTTAAGTCAATTTTAAATAAAAAGATGTACTTGTAGTCATATCGGTTCCTCCATGCATCGAATTGAGGTGATGTTGACTCCTACAAATCAAAAATGACTCAGGGATATTTTTTCTAAATTATAAAAAAAAATATGAATTCATTTTCCTTGTTTTTAGTATGTCACGTATTCTTTTTAATAAAATTAATGTCAATTTTAAATAAAGAAGAGACACTCTAAGTTATACCGGAAAAAACGGGCATAATATTTAGGTTTGCCTAACTCCTACATGTCAAAAATGAATTATATATCTTTTAACTGAAGTATCAAAACAATCCAAAAGACATTTCTCAGTTTTTAGTATTCCAATTGTGGTTTGTTACTAAAATGTCTTTTTAAATTGGAAACACGCATTTTAAGTCATACCAATTGCATTATGTGCTGGTTTGATGTGAGACTACTTCATACACATAAAAAATGAATTATGAATCACTATAAAAAATTATAAAGATAATTGGAGTGTGTCTTCTTGGTTTTTAGTTTATGAGATGTTTTGAAGTAAAATATAAATTTTAAACTAATAACAGGCACTTTTAGTCATACTGGTCACATTGTACATCGTATTGAAGTGTGGATGATTCCTACACATCAAATATTACTCAGTAATTTTTTTATTAAAGTATCAAAACAATATAAATTCTTTTTCTCAGTTTTTAGTATGTCGTTTGTTCATTTTACTTAAATTAATGTCAATTTTAAATGAAAAGACATGCTTGGAGTCATACCGATCACAATGCCCATCATATTGAGGTGCTATTGACTCCAAAATGTCATAAATGACTCATGGATCATTTTATTAAATTATAAAAACAATCCAAATTCATTTTATTACTTTTCAATATGTCACTTTTTCTTTTTCTAAAATTAGTGTCAATTTTAAATAAAAAAGAGGCACTTTGATTTATACTGACTACATTGTGCATAATATTGAGGAATGGTTGATTACTACATGTAAAATATGACTTATAGATCATTTTAATGATGCATCAAAACAATATGAATGTGTTTACTCATTTTTTAGTATGTTAGTTTTGTTTTTTTGCTAAAATGTCATTTCAAACTGGAAACATGCATTTTGAGTTATACTGGTCACTTTGTGCATCAATTAGATGTGAGAATACTTAATAGATATCAAAAAATGACTTATAAATCACTGTTATAAATTATAAATACAATAATAGTTTGTTTTCTTAGTTTTCAGTTAGTGACATGTTTTGAACTATAATATCCATTTTAAACTGATAGCAGACACTTTTAGTCATACCAGTCACACTGTGCATTAGATTAAGGTGTGGTTGATTTCTACACATCAAAAATTACTCATGGACTATTTTTACAAAGTATAAAAACAATATGAATGTGTTTTATTAGTTTTCAGAATCTCACATTTTATTTTTACTTAAATTAATGACAATTTTTTTTAAAAAAAGAGACACTTTGAGTCATACCAGCCACACTGTATATCTTATTGATGTGTAGTTGAATCTTACGCATAACATATGACTCAAGGATAATTTTCACAAATTATAAACACAATCTGAAATTGTTTTACCAGTTTTTAGTATGTCTCATTTTCTTTTTATTAAAACTAATGTCAATTTTGAATAAAAAGAGACACTTTAAGTTATACCAGTCACATTGTGCATCATATTTAGGTGAAATGGATTCCTAAACATCAAAAATAACTTATAGATCATTTTAATAAAGTATAAAAAATCCAAATGTGTTCTCTTAGTTTTTATTATGCTAGTTGTTTTTTTTACTAAATTTTCTTTTCAAACTGGAAACACACATTTTGAGTCATACCAGTCGCATTGTGCATTGGTTTTATGTGAGAATACTTAATACATATCAAAAATGATATATGAATCTATGACCTAAATTATCAATAGAATTGGAGTGTGTTTTCTTAGTTTTTAGTGAGTGACATTTTTTGAACTAAAATGTTAATTTTAAATTGATAACGGAAAATTTTAGTGATACCCATCACACTGTGCATCATATTGAGCTATGGTTGATTACTATACATAAAAAATGATTCATGTATAATTTTAATAAAGTATCAAAACATTCCGAATGTTTTTTATTTTCTTTCAGTATGTCACTTATTCTTTTTACTTAAATTAATTTCAATTTTAACTAAAATTAAACACTTAGAGACATACTGGACACACCGTGAATTGTATTGAGGTGTGGTTGACTATTATATGTCACAAATTACTCATGGATAATTTTCCTAAATTATAAAAACAATCCAAATGTGTTTTCTTGGTTTTCAATATGTCACTTATTCTATTTACTAAAATTAATGTTAATTTTAAATAAAAACACACTATTTTGAAATAGAAACACTATTTTGAAATAGAAACACTATAGTGTCAATATTTATTACATTCCTTCAGGTTAACTCCACTATATTTGATGGAAGGTGATAAATGTGAACATTACAGGGGTTAAAATGTTTTAAGGGAGAAGAATTTTTTGGAAGATATTGTTTGTATAAGTAATCAAACATTTAATTTAGATTATGTAAATGCATTAGAGAACAGAAAATATTTTGAGAAAAAACATAGTATATTAAAAAAACTTTACCTTATCATTGAATTTTGAGATTCATCCTTGAAGAACTATCTCTCAGGACCATTAGCATCTTAAAAAAACCACCCCAACTCAAAAAAAGGAATCTAAATGTATAATTAAACAACTATTACATGATTAATACAAAAAAATAATAAAATTAAAAATAAATATGAAACAATCCACTAATTATATGAAAGTCGCATCTTCATGTTATTTTTATACATTCTTCAATCAGGTATGACGCCTATTGGTTTCTAATAAAATCTATATTTTCTTGTGAATATGATTCTTTTTGAAAGTCATAGTCGTATAGAAAAAATATAAATAAACAAAGGATTAATAAATATTTTTAAATGAAACAATAATTATATTTGAAAATACCTCTTCATGGATGTTATTTATTCATGTAATATAATCTCTCTCATAAATTTACAAACTTAATAACCATAATATTTACCATTTGTTTATTTCAAACATTATAGATACATTGATAAAAATAAGTAATTTGTTTTGATATGTGTTTGGATAGTGATATATTATTATATATACCCTAATACTTTTCTAGTTATATACCTTGTCTGGGTCCTCATGCTTATCCCCAGGCCTCATTCCTTGTTTTTTATTATGTTGATGCACCACCCTATCATAATAAAAAATGATATAAATTATATAAATTGATGTTGAGTTCTAAAAATTTGGAAGTAGTTTATTAAAAATTGATAAACGGAATCATGTGGTGTCTATTTGTTGGGGATCCATGCATTGAATATAGGAAATAAGTATTTGGAGTATCTATATTAACCCCAATAAGCATCTAATGTTTCCTAAAAACACAAAAAGTTGTAATTAATGAAAGAAATGAAAATACATTTGATATGATTAAATTTTATAATTTTACCCCTGCAACTTTAGTCTTAATAAGAATCAATCATTTTTAAGTTTTCTTTCAAAAAATTGGACAATCCTACCACTATTTTATCCTTTTTTTATTCTATTTTTTATTGTTCAATGTAGGTGGTGTGAAGAATAATGAGTCTAAAAAAACATGGGGAAATCCCTTTAATTTTTTTTATTTATACGACAGCCAAAAATACTAAATGTATTTATTCTTAATTAACACAATATATCACTTTTTTGAAAATAAAATCATGAAAAAATACCTCATGTATACATTTACAACTAATTTTCCTATCCAATCATAGTAGATTATTTCATTTACATTCTCAGCACCAATATTTTATTTACCTTCTTCTCCATACATGTTTTCATCAAAATTAATTATGTGATTACTACAATTTTTTATCTTTGTATCCACATGAAACTTCAATGTTAGTAAATGAGGATATATAATATGAGGGGTAATGGTAATTTCGGTATATCTTTTAGATTGGTTGGTCGATTCTTTAGATAGTTTTGATTCGGTCATTCATTCCACCCCTTCCTTTTGCTCATCTATAATAACATTCATTGATTCAAACATTTTTAATTAATTTTTAAAGGTTTAGATTGAAAAATAAATTGGAAATGAAAACCTCTTTGTCGAAATGTTTTTTTTCAAGATGTGACAGTCATGCATTGAATTTTCCAATAGCTCAGATGACCTTATGAATATCATCATCGTCAAGTGGAAAAGGTAGCTCAAAACTTGGATCATGAGCTACATTAATCACCTCTCTCGCATGACCTGTTGAAAGTGGTTTATTGTGTAGACTATCACCTTGGATATTGAACATTATAGCCATCACTATAAGGAAGTGATTGTTGATAGATATAAATCACATTCATTTTCACACTGTTGAATATAAGTACAAGAGAGGTATTAGTGTCTGTCTGATTCACATTTTATAGAAACAATTATTAGAATATTGATTACCATGACTAAGACCACTCTTTTAGGGGAATGGCTCATCTCAAAACTGGTGGGGGTGGGGTAGGATAATCAAGTGATGGTTGTTCTTGATTTATTTCTTCTGTTTTCTTCCCCCCATAAAATTTTCTATAAAATTTTGATAAATATATTAATTATATATATCGATAACATTAAATATAATAAATATATTTATTATAATCATATATATATATATAATAGTAAGCATACATAAATATTTATTTATTTATAATTAAAACTTATAATAAATATATATTTATTTATTTTTATAATTATAAATAAATAAATATACATATATATTATTAATTTTAAAATTATAAGAAATATATTTATTATATTTATAAATTTATAAATATATATAATTAATATATTTATTATCATTTTATAATTATATAAATATATATATATATATTGAATTATAATTATAAATGTTTGTATTTATTTATAAATATATTTATTTAATTACATATATATATAACTTTATAATCATAATAAATATATTTATTATTATTTTATAATTATATATATAGCAGCTGGGGCCTTACCCGAGTGGTAAAGGCTCCTCGCAATCCTGCATTAGACCTGGGTTCAAAGTATGGTGGGAGCAAATTTCCACTGGAAAGTAGTGATGTAGACATGATGCTGACAGATGGTGATGCAGACATGACCCAGGAAAATGGTGATGTAGGCATGTCACTGCACTGGGTCTCTGAGCCAGTTTAGGGGCCTTTGGGTCATATAATGGGCTTCATGGACACTGGGCCTTCAAGCAATGTACTGAATAATGGGTGAGTTATTCCTTTGAGGCTATGACATGCCTTTTCAGACTGTGTGTGTGGTGTGTGTGTGTGTGTGGTTAATGTAATTTTACCCCCAAGCTCCTAATATATATATATATATATATATATATATAATTATTAATATATATATATATAATTATAATATATGTATCTATTGTAATTTTATAATTATTTAAATATATATAGTTATAATTATAATTATAAATAATTATATTTAAAAATTATTTATATATAATTAAAGTTTTATAATTATAAATATAATAAATATATTTATTATTTGAATATATTTATTTTATTTTTATAAGTATTTATGATAACATAATAGATTCATGGTTATAAGATGAATAAATTCTATACCTAGTAAAGTATATATCATAAAAAAAATTCATCACATATATAGAAAATATGAATAATAATGGGGGTGTAATGTACAAATGAACATTCATGATGAATACATAACATATGCACATCAATTATACTCTCACGTCAATATATTTATTGACCAAATTCATTGGAAACATATATTAATTTTTATTTATTTATTTATTTATTTATTTTTAATTATCATTATAAATATATAAATATTTAAAAAGTAGTTATATATAATGAATTTTGATGACTTAGTCATTCGACTGTCATCTATATGGGGATTTGATACATGGAGATGTGTCTCACTAGGAAGAGGGTTCTTCCACATTCTATTTCCCTAAGAGGATTTGAAATTGTGAGAGTGCCACTTTGGGTCAATCTCCCTAAAGCCTATAATTATGTATCTTCGTGAATGGGACAAAAGATTAAACCAATTGGAGGTATGTAACTCATCTTCACAATTGTGGGTCAATTTGTTTGTCTTAATTGGCTATTGTGGAACCTGAAGATCTTGTATGATCTTGTGCTTTCAATTCGTGTTCCCATCAAACTTGATAATGAAATTGAGCATGTTCATTTTGGTCACTATGCAAGATTTCTAGTTGAGGGTGATCTTGCTGCTACCATGGTCGAAAAAAATTATCTCTTCACTAAATCTGGTGAGATTGAGCTTAAAATTGAATATGAAAAAAGGCCATCCTCTAGTTTATTGGTAATGTGTTAGGCCTCTACCTTTGTTCAAATGCTCATACCAAGGATATTTTTCATCCAGTCACTCCTAGGATATGTGTCGAAGATGATCTTTCTAAAGGGCCTCTGGAATATATCATCATTGATATTGAGGTCAAGCTACTATGGAACCAATCGGTATGTTATGACAACTGGATCCCTTTCTATTTTGGTTGCTGTCGAATAGGACATGAATTTTCCAAATATCATCATAAAGTCGGTTTCCAGAATGTGACTACCTTTGCTATGAAGGGAGTTGCGATGGCAGTCAACAAGGCTACTGATTTTCAGCCGGTGATGGGAGAGGTTGTTTCTGGATTGCAATCGAATATAGCTTCTTTGGAGGAGAATCAAGGGGAAATGGATCATCCGGCTACCATGTGGAAGGAGAAAATACCGAGTGACATTCTCAAGGAGGCAAATATTTTTAATCATTTGAAACAAGACCTAGGTATACACCTCGAGGTGGAGGATCTGGGAGCGAATGAGGGACAGTTCCTTGGAAATCCTGGCTATAAAATCTCATTCAATGGTCCATCAGAGGTAAAGGAAGCGGTCACTAGGGATGTTACCAGAGTAGAGTTCGATCCTTCTAGATTTTTATAGGAGGCATCTGCTGCAATTGTATATCAGGCACAAGGGAGGCAGGGTGAGGTGGGAGTATTGGGTTAATTGGACCCCAAAATTTCCACAACAGAACTCTCTTCCATATCAAGACTTTGAGTAAGGAGAAGATGAAGGGCCCTGAAACAAGAAAGGTGAAGGCACCGATTAGGCAGAGTCCTTTCAAAGAAGGCCTATTGGTCACGTTGGGCAACCTATTTAATGGTCTGGATGTTCAAGGACCCACACTTGATCATGAGGAAGAGTATTCAGGTGATGATATCTATATCCAATTATCTGTGGACATTTTGGAAAGAATTCAAGGGAAATGTATTCATAGACCCAGAAGGAAGAAAGGGAAAAAGGAAATATAGACTTAGGGAAATGTATTATGTTCAAGTGGAAAAAACCAAAGGGACGCAAGGATTATTCACACTTTCTTAAACCTATGGAAATTAGGTTGGATAAGAAAGGTGGAAACAAGGAAGGAAATACTACTCAAAATGGGGAAGGTGGAGAACAAAAAGGGAAAACCAGAACAGTTGTGAAAGAGGAAGGGGAGTGATTGAAGATCCTCTTATATTCTAATGAATAATTTCTTGAAAAAGAGGTTAGGTTAAAAGCTTTAAAAGAGGAGATCGAAATAATATATGAAATAAGGCTTCGTGTTAATGCTAAGGAGGAGCAAGAGACGTGGTTAGACAAACAAGACCGAATACTGGCTCATGGCTTCAACCAAGGTATAATAAACTCGGAGAAATTCATATAGAAAATGGACAGAATGTCTTCTCACCTTGAATATCTCATCAGCATGGATCCAGACACACAAGTTAGTACTTTTCACTGGGAATTATATATATTTTCTAATTCTAATAATCTTAGTATTGTGTTTAATAAATTTGTAAGCTCTTTTAGCACGTAGTGGTACCCTTTTTTTTGAACCCTGGTTTCCCACTTTTTCCTTAATGTGGCATAATAAAAATTATATTTGGTAGTCTAAAGTACTGAAATTATTCTCAATATGAAAGATAATTCAGTATGAATCTGTGAGTTGTTGAAGATTTGTCTCTTTTTCATTATCAGGTCATGGGCACGTTGAATGTAATTTCAATAATAAGGTTAAACCTAAGGCATCCTCTCATAATCCTTCTGATGAAAATATACTAGTAGGGGTGTATGCAGTTCTCCTCATTTATTTTCACAACATGGAGGGTGTTTTAATCAAAATAATTCTTTTCTTGAAGGTTCTGGGGGTTTAGATAGGGGTAAATTTTCTGATTTAAATATGGTTGATTCTGTAAAGGATTCCTCTTCCTCCCTAGGGAAGAAATCATGGGGTGAAATTACTAGGTAGGAGGTTCCAACAATACATCCTAATGTGCATGAACCTACTGAGAAATATGGATATTGTGTTATCCCTTTTTCAAAGGATGACACATGAGATCTAGATTACAATCATGATGATACTATTAATGATCTTGATGTTTTGGAGTAGATTGAAAATGATATCCAAACTGAAGTGGATAAGGAATTGTTTTTAAGAACAATCTTTGATTGCCTCTAATAAGAAGGGTAAGAATGATTTATCCACTCTTCCTACTAAGAATATTGGGGCAAGTAACATTTTCTCTAATCCTGGAAAATCCTCTTCACAGAGCATGGGTATGGTGCTAGTTAACACCTCAAATACTTTTGATGTACTTAATCTGGTTTAGGAAATACCTATTTCTGACTGTTGCAATGAATTTGATGTCGCCTATGTGTACATTGAGACTCTTAAGGTTAATGAGTATATTCTCTTTGAAAAAGACATTTTTATGTTGGGGGGAACCGTAAGGGTCTTGGCAACAATCTATGACTTGGAATCAGGGTCTTCATCCAAAAAATCATGGTCAAGGATGAGGTCAGAAGTATTGAGTTCCAGAACGAGGGTGTGTTCAAAGTATGTCTTCTAGGACTGATCTCACACTAGAGTAGGAGAATATTAAGTAGAAGTATATTTCACTCTTTAATCAAAGGAACTCCCAATCAAAGTGGGTTTCTACTGATGAAGTTATAGATTCTGGTCATGAATCTGGTCATGATTATAGTGACTTTTTACATGTGGTTTCATTCTATGGTTGAGATTTATGTTTGACCCATCCTTATTTTCTTGTGTTTGATTTCTTTTTATTTATAATTTAATAAATTATCAAAAACTTCAGCCTCTTACTAGACCTTTTTGGTATTTTATTATAATCTTATAAATGATATTTTAGAATATTCTATATATTAATTATTAAAAATATATATTAATTATAAACATGTGTTATTTATTTAATGTATAAACTTTATTTTTGAATATAAATATACTAATTTTATATAAATTAATAATATTTTTTAATAAAAACCTTTATTCGAGCTAATAATAGCACTGATAAAGGCCCCCTTTTTATCGGTGCATTTTTCTTAGCATTGATAAACACTGGAACTTCCCTTGCTTAGATCTATGGTAGTAGGGACAGACAAGATTAAAATTACCAAGTTGGGAATATTTTGACCTTCATACCAAGATTTCAATATGGGTGAAGAAAAAGAAATGAACCAGATGTTCCACCAGTTTACAAGTATTTAAAATGGTATGAGGGAATTTTGGGAAGTATTAGACATTACATATCTTGTTAAAATACCATTGATAACATTTCCAAAAATAAGACATGTAAAAAAAGTTATGATCAATGAATATAATAATTTTAAATAGTATACTTTAGATGAAATAATCATTTCTATTCTTTAATATGAGATTTAATTGAAAAACATTTATGATGAGGAGTTTACAAGTAATAAAGGTATTTATTTTAAATCGAAATTAAATGTACTATATAACTATTTTGAATTTGAGTCCCAGAAAAGTGACAAGGGTATGGGTCAAATAAGAAGAAATGTTTTAAAATATATGAAAAACTAATGGTTTCAAGAAGGAGTTAAGAAGGAAGAATGAAAAAGAATACAAGAAATGTAATTGTAGTAATAATAATGATATTTTAGAACTAATGTGTTATGAGTGTAGGAATAAAGCTCACATATGTCCTAATTTCTCCAAATTCAATCATTAGATGAATTAAAAATATAAAAAAAGAAAATAAAATTTAAGATTTGTTTAAAGGATATGATTATTTAGATATCTCTGATTCAGGAAGTGACATGGGAAATAAAAAAAGGAAATAGGTAACGTTGCTCTAATGGGTGTAAAATGTGAGGCAAATGACTCATTAATTATTCAATAAATTAATCCTAAAAATATTTATCATAATGAAATATTTGATGTTGAAAAAGATGTTGATTCTGATTTATGTCTGATTTTGATTCTGTAAATTCTATAGTTAAATAGCTACATAAATAAAATAAGGAATTAAGAAATGATAGTATGAAATTGATTAAAAATATAGACATGTTAAAGGTAAAAATAAGAAATTGGTTATAGAAAATGAGAAATTTAAAATGGAATTTGAAAATGTGAATATCATTATTTTTTAGAATGAAGAATATAAAAACCATTTTTATTATGAGTGTTGAAACGAAAAGGAAAAAATGATTCAATTAAATATTTTCGGGTAGTGAATAATAAAGATGATGAAAGAAGGTTTAATTTAATTATGGACTAATTGAAAAAAGTTTATAATTAATGTATTGAATATAATCAAGTTAATAATAAAATGAGAAATATTGCTTCTGGTTCTGTTGAAAAATTATACACATATTTATAATCTATTCAAAAGTAGAATATGGATTTAAAAAAGAAATTTTCTAATCTTAAAGAAACTTATCAATGTTTGTATAGGGGGAAGAGAAATCTGATAAAATTAATTCTATGATGAAACCAAACTATAATAAGAATAAATTTTGTTATGAAAACATTTCACTAAACATAAATAAGACTACATTTGTTAAAATATACAAAGGGATTAATTCTAGAGTGACATGTTTTAAATGTATAATGAGAGGGAATTATTCCAATAATTGATCTTTGAGATTTAAACAAACCTTTGGTTATACTAAAATTATTTTATCTAGGAATTTATTTTCATAGCAACCCAAAAATAGATGTTTGAAATTTGTTTGGGTGTCTAGAATATCTACTATAAATTTGGGAGAATCCAGATAGCATGGATACTAAATGGATGTTACTTAAATCCTATTATAACTAAGTTGGCCACCATGCCCAGGTAAGTATTTTGAATTTTCCATCATGTATACTATCTACTATTAATATAAACCAGTATGTTGAAATGAATATTATGTTGATTTTTAACTTCTAATATCCTTTTTCATGTTATTTAAATTTCAGTTTTGTAGGCATGTACCTTAACATCTATTTGATTTGTGTTTTTTAAAGTAAGCACGGTGTAGATTATTAAGTTAAAATTTTAAATTTCATATATACTGATTATGTAATTATATTTTCAATAAATAATTTAAATATTTTAGAGTATCATGAATTTCGGGGGAGTTTCACTTTGTTATTTAAAACAATTAATATGCTAATATTTAAGTTTTAAAGTAATTTTCAAATATTAATTATTATCATAATTTTAGTTTTGAGTATAATATTTGAAATAATTTCCATCAAAAAAATTATGTTGTAGGAAAGAACTCATGTTATATTTATTATTTTCTAATTACATGATTTTACACATTAGTGTTTGGTCATTTTTATTGTTAAATTAATTATCCACCTATTTCTTTAAGATTTTGTTTCATGTAGTGGTTTCTTTTCCAAATAAGTTTTTAAATTTTAATAAAACCACTTACGCGGCGCCGGCCCCCGTTGGGGAACTGGGCCTCACCCCTTGGGTGGGCCTGGGGAAGGTAGGGGATTCGCGGGCCACTGCATGCCTGACCGCGTACCCACTCGGGGGATGGGCCATCACCCGCTTTGTTTCCCGGCCCCTACCTTTTGTAAATAAATAAAAAAAAAAAGTAGGAACCCATACATCATAAAATCATACATAATTCAGCTGAAAAATTCAAAATTAAAAAAAAACGGAAATGACAAATCCAAGTAGCTGGAAGATCACGTCAACGAAAGCATTGAAAATCCGTTGAACAGCCCGAGGATCCCTACATCGAGGTGAGTCTCATCATGTCCACACATCATCTTCATCATCACAATGCCATCTCCATCAACTCATCACTAACGTCGACTTCATCGCTGACCACCACTGCAAGAACGAAAACCTCTTAACGTCATCTTCATCGCCATCACCGGCCATCAAGCAGTCACGGCACCATTGTGAAAAAACCGACAACAGCTACCAGAACCAAGAATGAATAATACCAAAAACCAGATACATAAAAATTCTTCACTGATAACGTGAAACACCGAATAGAAAACTATTGAACAAAAAACAATGCCATTTTTGTTGTTGTTGCCACCACAGAGAGTCTCCATCCGTAAAGAGAACCATCTGTAAAGATATAGAGAACCAGAACCATCTTCGAAGGAGAAATATGACTCAGAACGTGAAGGGAATTCCACTGGCTTCCAAACCCCACATCACAAAACTTTTTTGTTACCACCTCCCCAAATCTGATTGGGAGAGGAGCGGAGGAACTGGAGGTCAAAGAAAGGATTTGAGCGGTAGAGGGCTCCAAAGAACGAAATCTTGTTGGCCGAATCTCATGAAATGAACAGAGCAAAGGAAAACCTAAAGGGAACCTTCCAAAAACACCATCAAAAGAGAGAATACAACGATGCCTAAGTAGAAGAGTAAACCCATCCACGCACATAGCCTATGTGAGAATGCAACGCCGAACTCCAAGAAAAGAGGCCGAAGAGAGATCGAATCTGGGAGAAACCGTAACTGAAGCCATCACCGAAGTGTTAATGGAAACGCTAGAAAGAGAGTAGGATGATGAAACCAAAGGACCACCGAGATAGATTAAATAAGGGTTGCCGAAAGAAGGGGATGAGGGGAACCCTAGATTCCGAGAGGGAATCATCGGGAGAGAAGAGAGTGTAACACCCCGAGATTTTATGAAAAATATTCTTTTAATTTCATTGATGTCTTGTGTTGTATGTGACACCAAAATTATCTTATGCTATACGCAACACTGTATTATCTTGTATTATATGCAAACACTATTTATGGATTGTGTTCCACACAAGAGAAACCTTCCTAAAAAACGTGTGTTGTACGCAGTACTGAGTTTCACTAAACAATGATATACTGATATAATATTATTATGAACTAGATGTTATGAATAGTAGTTACTACATTTTTAATTTTATGACATTATAATTTATCTTCAACATTTTATATAAAATGGTATGAGAACAAAATAAAATTTTTGGGTAAAATAAGTATTTTTCAAAAAAATGCAGTTTTCCTTCCTTTTAATGGTGCACCCACTTTAAATCTAGTTTTTGACATGTTTATTAGTACAATTTTACAAAATAAAATTCTTATTTGGAATCAGGATATAAAAATTTACTTTGGATAAATTTTTCATATTATTCTGATAACTTTCATATTTTAATGAATAGTAAAAACAAGCTATATTTTAATTAAAAACACTTTTTTTCATCATAATAATTCATATGGTTAAATTATAATATTGAATGGTTTTAAATTATAAATATAATATATTTTTACCATTTAATATAATTTATGTCATTAGCATTTATTTTACATTGAATTCATAGGTAAAATCATTTCAATCTTTTACAGTGTTTTAACTTTTAAAACTCATTTTTTTACAACGGGATTAATTTTAAATTAATTTATGAAACTTATATGATTTGAATTTGAAAAAATTTAGGTCATATTTGGAATCAGTAGGTCCAAATTATGTTAATAGCCTACTTTTTATTTTTTGGCACTATGAATAGTAACTACGGTAAATTTTATTTACCATAGTTAAGGGTAAATCAGGTAATAAAGGGTAAATATAATATTATAAAATTACCCTAACACTTGTCTTAATATAATTGGATGATTATATTTTGTCCTAAGGCATATTTTGGTCGAAATGGAATCCATTGGAACCCACTTGGATGTGATTAAAACCTTTAATTTATTTTATTTTAAAGAAAGTGAAATATGTCTCACTCAAACTTTAATAAGTAAAGTATTTTTAATATAAGGTTATACAGAATATAAATTCTATTATAAAAACTAATTTAAAGCTAAAATGTTTTAATTTTTAAAGTTAATTATTTTTAATTTTTAAGATATATTTAATTACCTTAATAGCTTATACATTAATGATGCGGAAATTATTTATTTAGTGAAAAATCGGTAATATAGTTTTAATTAAAATAATAATATTTATTAAAAGGCCCAAGAACCTGACCAAAACTTATTTTTAGTATATATATAAACCATAACCATCCAATTGAATAATTGTTGACCATTTGGAGCCTTATAAAAGCGATTATGACACTTATATTATTTTATTTTAAATGATGTCAAAGTTGTCACCTTCATAATTTAATAAATATAACAATTTAAATGTTGTGATTTTAAGATGATAAATTCTAGTAAATGTATTATTTTAAAATATATTAGATTTATAATCATCATAGTATTTTATTTTTACTTTTTATGCAACTAATAAGTACATTAAATGATTATACAAAAATGATGTAGTAAATGTTTTATTAAGAGAAATATCAAATAAATGGTTTTATAAATATTAAAATAAATATTATATAAACTAATTAATGTTCTCCACAAATTTTCTAGATGAATATTACATTTTAGGAATCTATTAACCATTTTTTTATTATATCCTCTGTGTGGATTTTATTTAAATTCAAATAAATGAATAGTGTCAAAATTAACACTATTGTTATTTTATAAAAATAACATATTATTAAATTGTTTAAAAATCACAAAAATATTTAAAAATTATAAATTTATATTTATATTGTCTAAAATTTCATAAATTATCCAATTATGGATAATTCACAACACATACGTAATTATTTATAACAATTTCAAATTTATAATATTATTACCACAAATACAATTAAATAAATTAAATAAGGATAAATCAAGTTTATAAGGTTTAAAATAAATTTCCAACATGTATAAATTTAATTGTTTTATGATATTACAACCCTATCTCATATAATATTCATATTTGAGTCATTTTTAAAGTTTTTAAGTGTGGTTTGAATTTATATTAAATTAATATTTTTGAGGTTTCCAAAGGTGCCCCTCACCTCCCTTATAAAAGGGCACCTCCTCCCTTTTCTCTTCACAGCAATTTGAGCCTCCAAGATCAGAACAAAACTTCTCATTTAACTTATAAACTTCCATATAAACCTACTAGAGGTCCTGGTATTCTATAAAGACCAACTTTAGTGCCCTAAGTGGAGGTTAAGAGAAGGCGCGTCGAAGAAGAGGTAAACTCTTCTACCGATTCTTCCAAGTTTCTTTATTATTCTACTTCCTCTTCATTGGTTGTTTCATTATAAAGTAATAACATCAGTATAAATAATATACTGATATTTTATTATAAATATGAAATAACCACATTTCACCTTCTATCCATCCTATGGAAAACAAAATCACTGTGCGTGCATACGTACGAAATACCATCTCCACGCCGTGGTGTAATCTGTCTTTCCACCACAACCTTACTTGGATGGGTATAATGGTGTAAAGAATAACTATATATGGTTATTATAACATCATACAGATTCTGAGATATTATATCATCCACTACAATTCCATTCAATAATTATGGGAATGATATCATCGCTCGTGCGTATGAACGGATTACCGTCTCCACGGCGCGATGAGATTCATTCTCCATGTTAACCATTCAAGTATAACTATAAAGTATATACAATGAATAATAATGATATATATGACATAATAATGCTACTAGATTTATTTATATATATATATTTCATCTACTTACTTCCATTCAAGTCAATAAGGAAAGGAAAACAATGTTCATGCGTACGTACGGCCTACCGTCTCCATGAATGGTGTCTTTCATTTCATTTATATATATATATTATATATATATATACTGAATATATATGATATATAAATAAATTTTTACATTATTTAAGTAAGTAAATCATGATATAAGTAATAATAATATCAAGAACAACAAGTCCAAACATGTACGATAAATGAAACAATTTTACCCAAAAAACTGCTTTAACATGGAATTGACAAAAGAACAGGTAATATAAAGTCATAAGTGAATCATATATGATATCATAAATATTATTATGGTTCTATTACAAGTTAATAATATGTTTAAACCCACTATACAATAGTTTTTTACACGTATGGAAGAAATTGGACCTAAGGTAAGGGATAATTATTCTAATCTCATTCTTATCCGAGATTGTTTATTCATAAGTATTTACGAGGGTTATTGTTATCATCCATGTCCATGTTTTCTAAAAATATGTTCATGTATGTTTAAAGTCCTTTTTTACCCATTTTTTTCTTTTAACACAAGTTATGGAAGGAATATTTCTTTTGTTTACCATATGATGAACTTTTCGACTTTTTCGGAAAAAGTACGAGGAGAATGATTTTTTAACTTATATGGTGTGAATGGATTTTTACAGTTTCATAACGCCTAATTTTCATGAAGCTTCATCTACAAGATTTCATGATTATTTTCAACAAAATCCTTTTCTTTTAAAATTGCATGGTATTTTCTGAAAAGAAAATGATTTTGAAGAATAAAGGATATTTTCCTCAAGAATTCATTTCAAGTGTTTTTTCATCACTATTTTCTATCTGAGATGACATTATTTAGTATGATTATGTTTCAAGTATAACATCTCTATTATTTACATGGTTTGATTTTTCTTATGATGAAATGATATCCATTTGTTTTTTATGGATTATGTTATGTTTGGATGATGTTTATGAAAACCATTTTATTATTTGGGTTATGATGAATGATTTATGATTGTTTTATGGCACACGTAAGAATGATTTCAATATGAGATGGGTGGGACCTATATCGCACTCCAATGAATTGGGTAAAGATTTATATCTCATGAGATAGACATGGCTGGAACATAAAGTGAATCAGGTTCAGTAATACAGGGCTGAAACGGCAAGTAAACTCGGTTCAGTAATAGACTTTGTCCACTATGATGGTCTTTGCAGCAATACCTTGGCTATTATGGAAATCATAACATGTGCATAATGGTTTTCCAAAATTAAATGTGTTATTCCATTACTATTTTATCATGATTAATGTGTTTTATGATCTATGTCTTACGCGCTTCCAAGATTTATTTCACAACTCAAAATTTTGAGGTCTAAACATTATGATCATGTTTTTAAGTTCAAGTGTAAATGGTTTGTTTTATTTTCTCCATGCTTACCCTTACTGAGCATTTGAGCTCACCCTTTTTATGTTTTCTTTTCCCTAGGATATAAATAAAGTTTTTAGGTAAGAAAAAAAAAGGAAAGATCTTTATGGGAGATGTTGAAGATCTTTCACTATGATTAGAAGATTGTGTTCCAAGTTTCCAAAGACACTAAACTATTACGATCCTTGGGTTTCTGTTTTTTTTATGTCTTAATTATTCTGAAAAAGTAATATAATGTCCATGTACGTCAAACTTTGGGTATCTACAGTTGGTATTAGAGAAAAGGTGGTAGGAATGAATCCAATCCTTGGGAACTCTCACGTGTGAGCGTTGGACGAAGCATGACTCTCCGCCCAAGGCATTCATGAGGACATGGAAGCCACTGGGGATGGTGGTGCGTCCCACCCAGGGGTTGTAGCCGCCCATGGATTGCTCTGATAGGTATCAATTCTAGTCCACTGGAAATAATTCCAGACTACTACAGTTGGTATCAGAGCAAAGGTTTAGTTAACCTTTGGAAACTAGGATGTGAAAACTTTAGTGAGATCCCTAGAGATATTTCTAAGGTATGTCTAGGGATGTACCTAAGGTTAAGTATAAGTGTATGTTATAGTCCTAGAATTACGGTAACGATATTAGAATTTAACCTAAGATGTTAGATATTGAAGGTACTCCCTCTTTATTATGTTGGTTTCCTAGTATGATTTTTTCCTCTCACACTATTCTTTTTAGGTTATAGAAAATGGCTGGAAACAGGAAGATTCACGATAATGGAAGATATGATGGACAATAGAATGATATTCTTCATGAGAAACCAAATAAAATGGGATTTGGAAGTCCAAGCATAATTATTATGCCTAATCAGCAATCTCATAATATGATCAATAATCTCAACTTTGGTAAGTTTCTCGACTCAGCTAATAAGAGAAAGATGTAGTTTCATGATGATCATAGAGGAAAGAAAGTTCAATTTCCCTCATGTAAATCATGTGGGAAGAGGCATCAGGGAGAATGTTTCAAAGGAACTGGAAGATGCTTTGGCTATGGAAAAAAAGGACACAATGCCAGTAATTGCAAAGGAAAAGGTTCAGTTAACACCATGAACAAGGATAATGGTATTGCTAATACATAAACAATGGTTTAAAGTTTTAAATGTGGAATTTATGGGCATTATTCAAACCAATTCCCTAAGGGAAAGTCTCATGAAGATAATCATCATGTTCGTATGGGTAGTATTTATGTTGATTATGATGAAGAGACTACAAATGATATGTGAGATGAAAGAATTGTTGAAACTTGGCCAATGGTTTAATAAGGTAGTGGAATTATTTATTTTTATCAAGAGTTATGTTATATAGGTAATGGTACTATGGAATAAAGACACATCTAAGGATTTTTACACTATTGTTTTTCCTAAATCATTTGAAAGTATATGATGAATGGTACCGATAACCATGAATGGTTATTTATATATTTTTAGAAAGAATATGATATGCTCATAAGGAAGTGATACCAAGAAAATGATAGTATTAGGAATCTCATGGCTGATATAAGTACAAAGTGATATCATAGTTTGTGTATATAAAAATTTTGGAATTTTGGTATGTGGAAAGAGTTGACTTTTGGTAGTATTCATGTTTTCACAAAGATTATATGGTAATTCATGTTTCAATAGAATACATGATTAAGGTATTCACATTTTTGGAATGTCAACAACAAGATATATCTTATGATATACGGGGGATAAATGATGGTATTCACATTCATGGTTGATAACATTTCTAGTAATCATTTTCATTGTACTATGAGCTTGGATATAAGTATTTTGGATAAGTCTAAAGATTTGAAATGGATTATGTTGGACAAAAGATAATATTGTTTAAGGATAGAACCTTTTTTGATATTATTTCTGGAATGTTATAATAGTGTAGAAAAAGGACAACTTGCTGTACGGGCGACAACCCATCGCGTTGGATAGGGTTATGGGAATTGAACCCACAACCAAAGTGTGACATGCCTTCATCACCTACCACTGGTCTATAGGAAGTCTCTGTTTAGTAGAAATTATTTTAATTGGTATGATATATAAAGTATAAGTCCATTTTTTGGAACCATATACGATTAATCTCACCATATATGGACTTATGTATATAACTATTGCTAACCTTATGTATGGGATAGATGGAATGACCTATCATTCTATCTCATGATCCGATAACACTTCACGGAAGACAAATTCAACTTCATGTCTTTAAGAGATGAAGTGGAAATTATTCAAGACACGAACAACAGTGATATTGTACCAAAATCAAGTAAGTATTTCTTTTAATTCAAAAATTCTTCAACATTAGGGAAATGATCTTGAAAACCAAGAATGTTGTCCTATTACCTTCATATCTAATGATTCAGATGATACCTTAGATCATCACAAATTTATGGCATTGTGATTATTGGATTTTTCATAGCCATGTTCTCTACCACTCTCCATCAGAACTTGATGGTTAGATTTCTCTTCCATGTCCATATTTTCACCAATGTTCTCCTATGTGGAAACCCAGTGATGAGTTAATTTGGGTAACCGTTACATTTCATACTCTAGTTTTTAAAGTTAAGTTTTAGTATTCCTTTTTACAATGTGGGTTTCTATGAAAGAAACTTTCATGTAGTAACCCATTTATAACCCCGACGAATTTTGAGGGCGAAATTCATTTTAAGGGGGGTAGAATGTAACACCCTGATATTTTTTGAAAAATATTCTTTTAATTTCATTGATGTATTGTGTTGTATGCCACACCAAAATTAGATTCTACTATACTCAACACCATAATAGCTTGTATTATACGCAAACACTATTCTTGGCTTGTAGTGCACCCAAGAGCAACCTTCCTCAAAAATGTGTGTTTTACGCAATACTGAGTTTCACTAAACAATGATATACTATTATAATATTATTATGAACTAGCCGTTATGAATAGTAGAAACTAAATTTTAAATTTTATGACATTATAATTCATCTTACACATTTTATAGAACATGGTATGATAACAAAATAAAATTTTTGGGTAAAATAAGTATTTTTCAAAAAATGCAGTTTTGTCGCTTTTTGATGGCACACCCACTTTAAATCTAGTTCCTGACATGTTTATAAGTTCAATTTGACAAAATAAAATTCTTCTTTGGAATCAGGATATAAAAATTTACTTTGGATAAATTTTTCATATTATTCTGAAAACTTTCATATTTTAATGAATAGGGAAAACGCGCTATATTTTAATTAAAAACACTTTTTTTCATCGTAATAATTTATATGGTTAAATTATAATATTTAATGGTTTTAAAGTAAAAATATAATATATTTTTACCATTTAATATAATGTATTTCATTATCGTTGATTTTACATTGAATTCATAGGTAAAATCATTTCAATCTTTTGTAATGTTTTAACTTTTAAAACTCGTTTTCTTAACAACATGATTAATTTTAAATTAATTTTTGCAACTTATATGACTTGAATTTGAAAAAATGGATTCCATATTTGGAATCCGTAGGTCCAAATTATGTTAATAGGCTACTTTTTAGTTTTGGGTACTATGAATAGTAACTACGGTAAATTTTATTTACCATAGTTAAGGGTAAATCGGGTAATTAAGGGTAAATATAATATTATAAAATTACCCCAAAACTTGTATTAATATAATTGAATGATTATATTTCGTCCTAAGGCATATTTGGGTCGAAATGGAATCCATTGGAACACACTTGGATGTGTTTAAGACCTTTAATTTATTTTATTTTAAAGAAAGTGAAATATGTCTCACTCAAACTTTAATAAGTAAAGTATTTTTAATATAAGGTTATACAGAATATAACTTCTATTATAAATAATAATTTGGAATATAAAATGGTTTTATTTGTTATTAAAATTTATTTGTAATTTTTAAGAGTTATTTAATTACCTTAATAGCTTATACATTAATGATGCAGAAATTATTTTTTTAGTGAAAGATCTGTAATATAGTTTTAATTAAAATAATAATACCCATTAAAAGGCCCAAAAACCATACCAAAAATTATTTTTCATATATATATATAAACCATAACAATCCAATTTTCTAATTTTTTACCATTTGGAGCCTTATAAAAGGGATTATGACACTTATATTATTTTATTTTAAATGATGTCAAAGTTGTCACCTTCATTATTTAATAAATATAACAATTTAAATGTTGTTATTTTAAGATGATAAATTTTAGTAAATGTATTATTTTGAAATATATTAGATTTATCATAATCATAGTATTTTATTTTTAATTTTTATGCTACTAATAAGTATATTAAATGATTATACAAAAATGATGTAGTAATTGTTTTATTAAGAGAAATATCAAATAAATGGTGTTATAAATATTAAAATAAATATTATATGAACTAATTAATGTTCTCCACAAAATTTATTGATGAATATGACATGTTATTAATCTATTAACCATTTTTTTTCAAATATATCCTTTATGTGGATTTTATTTAAATTCAAATAAATGAATAGTTTCAAAATTAACACTATTGTTATTTTATGAAAATAACATATTATTAAATTGTTTAAAAATCACAAAAATATTTAAAAATTATAAATTTATATTTATATGTTCTAAAATTTTATAAATTACCCAATTATGTATAATTTACAACACATAAGTAAATTTAAAATTTATAATATTATTACCACAAATAAAATTAAATAAATTAAATAAGGATAAATCATGTTGATAAGGTTTAAAATAAATTTACAACATGTCAAAATTTTATTGGTTGATGAGATTACAACCCTATCTCATCTAATCTTCAGATTTGATTCATTTTGGAAGTTTTTAAGTGTGGTTTGAATTTATATTAAATTAATATTTTTGAGGTTTCCAAAGGTTCCCCTCTCCTCCCTTATAAAAGGGCACATCCTCCCTCTTCTCTTCACACAAATTTGAGCCTTCAAGCTCGGACAAACGCTTCCCATTTCACTTTTCAACTTCCATAGAAACCTAATTTAGGTCCTGGTCTTCTTCAAATACCAACTTTAGTGCCCTAAGAGGAGGTTAAGGCAAGACGCGTCGAAGAAGAGGTAATCTCTTCAACCGATTCTTCCAAGTTTCATTATACTTATACTTTCTCTTCTTTAGTTGTTTCATTATAAAGTAATAACATAAGTATAAATAATATACTGATATGTTATTATAAATATGAAACAGCCACATTTCACCTTCTATCCATCCTATAGAAAATGAAATCATCGTGCATGCGTACGTACGGAATATCGTCTCCATGTCGTGGTGTAATCTATTTTTCCACCACCGCCTTACTTGGATGGGTATAATGGTGTAAAGAATAACTATATATGGTTATTATAACATCATACTGATTATGAGATATTATATCATCTACTAAAATTCCATTCAATAATTATGGGAACGATATCATCGCTCGTGCGTACAAACGGATTACCGTCTCTACGACGCGATAAGATTCATTCTCCATGTTAACCATTCAAGTATAATTATAAAGTATATATAATGAAAAATAATGATATATATGACATAATAATTCTACTGTATTTATGTATATATATATTTCATCTACTTACTTCCACTCAAGTCAATAAGGAAAGGAAAACAGCGTTCATGCGTACGTACGGCCTACCGTCTCCATGAATGGTGTGTTTCATTTCATTTATCTATATATATTATATATATATATATATATACTGAATATATATGATATATAAATCATGTTTTAAATTCTGGAATTAAGTAAATCATGATATAAGTAATAATAATTTCAAGAACAACAAGTCCAAACATGTATGATAAATGAAACAATTTTACCCAAAATGTTGCTTTAACATGGAATTGACAAAAGAACGGGTAATATAAAGTCATAAGTGAATAATATATGATATCATAAATATTATTATGGTTCTATTACAAGTTAATAATATTTTTAAACCCACTATACAAGAGTTTTGGACACATATAGAAGAAATTAGACCTAAGGTAAGGGATAATTATTCCAATCTCATTCTTATCTGGGATTGTTTATTCGTAAGTATTTACTGGGGTTATTGTTATCATCCATGTCCATGTTTTCTAAAAATGTTTTCATGTTTTTTTAAAGTCCATTTTTACCCATTATTGTCTTTTACCACATGTTATGGAATGAATCTTTACTTTGTTTACCATATGAGGAACTTTTTGACTTTTTTAGCAAAAGTACGAGGAGAATGTTTTTTTTAACTTATACGACGTGAACGGATTTTTACGGTTTCATAACGCCTAATTTTCATGAAGATTAATCTACAATATTTCATGATTATTTTCAAAAAAATCATTTTCTTTTAAAATTGCATTTCATTTCATAAGAATAAAATGATTTTGAAGAAGAAAGGATATTTTCCTCAATAATTTATTTCAAGTGTTTTGTCAAAACTATTTTCCATATGAGATGAAATTATTTAGTATGATTATGTTTCAAGTATAATGTATCTATTATTTACAAGGTTTTATTTTTCTTATGATGAAATGATATCCATTTGTTTTATATGGATTATGTTATGATGGGATGAAGTTTATGAAACCCATTTTATTCTTTGGGTTATGATGAATGATTTATTATTTTTTTGTGGCACACGCATGAATGATTTCAATATGAGATGGGTGGGACCTATATCTACCTCCAATGCATTGGGTAAAAATTTATATCTCATGAGATAGACATGTTTTGAATGGAAAGTGAATCTGGTTCAGTAATACAGGGTTGGAACGGCAAGTAAACCCGGCTCAGTAATGGACTTTGTCCACTATGATGGTCTTGGCAGCAATGCCTTGGCTACTATGGAAATCATAACATGTGCTTAATGGTTGGCCACAATTACAAGTTTCATTCCCTTAGTATTTTATCATGATTAATGTTTTTTATGATCTATGCCTTACATGTTGCCAAGATTTATTTCACAACTCAAAATTTTGAGGTCTAAACATTATGATCATGTTTTTAAGTTCAAATGTATATTGTTTGTTTTATTTTCTCCATGCTTACCATTACTGAGCATTTGAGATCACCCTTTTTATGTTTTCTTTTCCCCAGGATATAAAGACAGGTTTTAGGTAAGAAAAAAAAAGGGAAAGATCTTTATAGGAGATGTTGAAGATCTTTCACCATGATTAGAAGATTGTTTTCCAAGTTTCAAAAGACACTAAACTATTATGGTCCTTCTGTGTCTTTTTTTGTTATGTATTAAGTATTTCTCAAAAGTAATGTAATGTACATGTACGTCAAGCTTTAGGTCTCTACAAAGAGCCCAGGCGCGAACGGTTTCATTCCTAGTGGTTGCTTTAAATACAAATTTGGAACACTTCTATTCTAGTGAATTCTTCTATAAAATTCGAAAATTTTCTTTATACATTATAATTTAGTTTTTTCTATATTTATTTTAAATATGTTTGATATTTTATATCTATTTTATAATTTTGAATTATGTAAAGACTTGTTTGACTCTATAAAAAGTGATCTTTTTGTAAGAAATTAAGATAAATTTCTTAGATTGAATTACTTATTTAAACAGATCAAAATTGTTTAAATTTTTTTATAATTTTATTTTTTGATCTATTTTTCTATAAAATATTAATTTAATTTCTTAAATTGGGGGAAGTATGTTCTTTAAATCATAAATAAAAATGTCTTGTCATTTTTTTGGTAAATGGTATGTAAGAAGAATAAATTTTTTATTTGTTCGTATAATCATGAAATCCTTTTTATTTAATGATATAATTTATATTAAATGACTATTTTGGTTAAAAATTAGATAATTTTTTAGAGATTTAAATTTTTTTCATTTTGATAAATTTATAAAAGAGGGAGAAAATTTGAGTTTTAAAATAAAAAGTTTAGTTTTTCACTTTAAAAAAGGAGATATGATTAGTGTTATGAATTTAAATCATATTTTAATTATTTTTATAAATTGAAAAACCCATTTCAATATCATTTTATTATTCCATATGAATAATTTCCTTTTAAATATCATTTGTAATTAAATCCATTCATTTAAATATATATATTTAAATATCATTTAATTGTTCCCTATAAATAATTATTTTTTAATGTTTCAATTCTTATTTAATAATTTTTAGTATTTATAATTCTTGGTTCACAAATTTTTTTTATTGGATTTCAATTTTAATTCCTTATTATTTTTGTTTTATTAAATTTCAATTACCTCACATTTTTTATATACTAGTAAAAAAAATTAATGATTATCATGCTAGTAATTTATTAACATATATTATAATGATTTTTGAATTTCATTCATAAACATGGTAATTTTTTTAAAAAAGTTTGTAACTTTATAATTTTCACATACATATTTTCTATCTTGTTTATCTATTTTAAATATATATATATCAATATATATAAATATATCATGTGTAATTTTTTTATTTTTTTAGTATCTTTTGTGTGTAAATATTTTTAATATGTTTGATCATTTTTTAAATAATTATATATTCATATATATATATATATATATATTAACTCATATAAAAATATACAATGCATTGTTCATTATCTTCTCTGAAAACTCACACCAATGCAAGTGACGCCACAACTTAACCAGTTTCACAATAACACACTAGTGCATAATCTTCTCCATGTTTCAACTATACTTGCTTGTAAAGCATTGAAACTCCTCAACTATTTTATCTTCATCATAGAAGTTGGTTATTAAACCAGTTCTCTATTCATTTGTTTCAATCCTCATCAATACATTTACATAGAAATCTCATCTATCCTAGTTTCATGGAACCTTATCTCAATTCTGTCGGCCATCTTAGAAAATACCAACTTCATCACCTGATATTATTGGTTTATGTGCATTGTGATATCTATTTTTCGGCTCCTTTAGGTAATGAAACTTCAGAATCAACCATCCACACCATCACCCAATAGTTTGATAGTCACCAACAGTGAGCTCCTTCATCTGAGTTTTACTACCATGTAGCATGACACCAGAACCTAGCACGTCAGATATAATATCTTGACCTGGGTGCCACTAAAATGGTACCCCAATACAATCAAATACTAGGCCTCAAGCTCTCCTTCCCATATTCCATCAGTTTCTGACTAGCAGTGAGGGTGTAAAAGAGGTATTTTGGGGAGACTATACCCTCTAGATCATTTAAAAATACATAGGAAAAAATAATAACTAAAGGTAGCAGAATATAGTAACAATTGACATTCAATAATAAATGAATGATAATCACGCATAAACATGCTATAATGTACGGAATGTAATACAACCACAAAGTGGGTAAATAAATATATAAAAGACTCAGAATATATTCTCAATGGCATCATGATAACCATCGTTGTCCTCTTCTTATATAATCCATCCTAATCTATAAGGACAAAAATAAGCCATTATAATCCTCGAATGTGATCTTGCAATCATTTGATCTGTTCGGGTACCCCAGTGCAATGACGACCTGAATAGAGTGTGAGATAAACTTAGTATGCCACCAACTATGGTGTATAAATCTATCCATTCCATGAATATATAATATGTATTTTGTACATATATCAAGAGTAAGTCATTACTGTAATAATAAATATAAACAAGTCAGGCTTAGGTTCCTCAAGGACACCAGACCGACTATATCTACTTTGGCCTAAGCCGGGATATCTCTGAACATGTCACCCTATATATGTATGTATATATAAGTGTGTATTTATTTATTTTTACTCTATACATAAAATCATATATATCCATATATATATACATGTCGTACTAATTAGGACCCAAGGAATAACTTAGGCATCCTTATATAATCATAAGAATGTAATACTATGTCAAGGGTGTCATTCCTGTAATTGATCAATGAGTGAATAAGGAAATTATGTCCAATTGTCTCATAGGAAAATTAATAATAATAAATCAGTTTTTTATAGTAAATGTCTCATAATCCCAATATCTGAGAACAGTATGTGGAACTCATGTTTGTCATCCTTCTCAATGAGGAGGCGTGAGATGTCATTCTAAATAACCCAAGAAATGTGAGATATCATTACCATCATCCTAGACCTAGGGGTATGAGACATCATGCTCAATGATCATAATGAAGTTCCCTCCATAATGATTCAATGTGAGTTAATCCCGCTTTCCTTATAATCCCTAAGCTAAGACATTCTATAAAGAAGAATCCAGCATCACTCAAGGCATAGTGGACCTTTACTACTATATCCATTTATAATATAACAATGGGTATGAGATTATTCATTATATAATCAATTACATTTATAAATCTAGTCTGTATCATATATAATCAATAATAAGGTCATGGGAGGCACCCATGTCATAATTCAAATCACTATACTCAACATCAATCAATTCACCTTTTTTATATAAGTAAGTTCACCCCAAATGGTGGTTTTATTAGAAAACATGATTTGTTCATCAAAAAAATCATTTAAATCACTTTAAACATCTCATTCAAGTGGAATAATTTAACACACCAAGACGTGGTGATTTTAAAATCAATCCAAACATGAACAGTTCATTATAAGCAAAACCATTTTAACTAACACATCCTAAGGGTGGATTATTCATAAAGAAACTATAATTATTATGTGTGTATAAGAAAACCCATCCTATGGGGTGGTTTAGGTTGTGTTCATAACCACCAACCATATCAACGGTGGTCTAAAACACAATACAAGGTGGTCTAAGCATTTAATTTAAGAAATTTAATAATTTCGAATTGACACTCGAAAATTCCAATGCACAATAAAATAAATATATCATATAAACGATGTGACTATAAGTCAAATACATATATACTGAAGTAACATTGTGATAAATTGTTTTAATAATGTTTTTTTATTTTTTGACAATGAACCTTTTTGTATAAGAATTCTTTGTTTTCTAGGAATCAGATCCATCTCCAACGTATCTAGACCATCATATCAAAAATAATCGGAGGTAGAATTTATTGTTTTTTAGAATATTATCTTTGATGTATCATAAAAATAATGAAGCTGATAAAGGGTTTTGAAATAAGATTGTGAGGTCAAGAGATAAAAAGTTTTCATAATTTCTAAAATAAAATTAAATAATGATTTACTAATCAAGAAGTTCTCATAAGATATGAAAGAATTAGTGATAAAATATTTTGAAGAATTAGTGAAGTGGTTTGATGAATTTTAGAGTAGAAAAATAGATTTTTGTAATCAGATTTTCTTAATTAGATTTTTGTAATCAGATTTTCATAATCAGAGAATCGTAATCATCATTCTGAGGAGAATCATAACCAGCATTCTGAGAGAATCATAACCACTATTATAGAGAGAATAATAACCTAAATTTTGGTAGATTTATAACCATAATTCTAAGAGAATCATAACCATCATTCTATATAGAATCATAACTAACATTCTGTGAAAATCGTAACCAGAATTCTGTAAAAATTGGAACTAGATAGAAAGAGGAAGGGATACTGACAATTATATATAGGCTAATAAAAATATTTTTATGGGATGAGAAAGAAATATATTGTAATAGTTTGAAAAGGAATTTGTATTCAATTTTTCAAAAAAACATAGAGAAATCTAAGGTGGATTGAAGAAGTAAAATATGATGTTTAAATGCAAGAGATTTTTAGATTTTTGAGATTTGAGGAAGTGGGAAAGATTTCATGTTTCCCACATATGTTTCCTAATTTTCAAATAAATACTTCCTTAGATCCTTAGTTCAATGTCAAATTTTCTATACACTTGTGAAAGGCATAGCACTAGTGAAATTGAAGTTGAAGTTCTCATCTGATTAAAGGAGAATTGTTTTGATCAATCTAGAAGAGTTTGAGTTTTTTATAACTTGAGTTTGAGTTCATTATTTTGAAAGAAATCATGTCCAGATTCAAACATCATTGTATTGAAAGAAATTGGATCCATATTACAAAATCTATTTACTAAAAGAAATTGGATCTAGAATATATCATCATTGTATTGAAAGAAATCAGATTCAGAATACAACATCATTGTATTTAAAGAAATAGGATCTAGAATAAAACATCATTGTATTGAAAGAATCAGATCTAGAATCCAACATAATTATATTGAAAGAAATAGGATCCATAATCTAGCATCATTTTATTGAGAAAATCAGGATCCAACATCATAATATCGATATAACCAAATCTAGCCAAATCGGATTGAGGATTTACACTGAGTATTTTTGGAGCAGTTTAAATAAAGACTTTATTTCTTTTATTGGATCAATTTTTTTAAAATCAAACATTTTAAACATACAGTAGTTAGTATAATAATTTCTATTAGTATATATAATGTGTCTAATGGGGTTTGTAACAAGTTTTATTCACTTATTCATAATAGTGTATTTCTATAGACCCATAGGAGTAGCTATAGAGAAGGTGTAGGTTCTCACACTGAGGATGAACCTTGTAACTATTGTTTTATTTTCTTTCATACCTTTTTTTGAATGCATGAGTATTAAATAAATGTTGATAAGGATATAAAATTTAATAGTTTGTAGGGGTTAAGTTTCTAAAATCTTTGAAACTTATAAAAATTTAATAATTGATTCACCCCCAATCTCAGTTGTTATTCAATCCTTGGAAATTAAATTGGTATCAGAGGAGGTTCTCTTGTTGAATCCTTATAATGGATAACATAAATTCTGTCAACAATAGAGGAATTCCAACATTAGATGAAAATAATTATTATGGATGTAAAAATATGATGATCTATTATCTCATATCTCTTGGCTCAAGGGTTGTTTATGCTTCTACTATTGGTTTTCTGCCTATTGGGAAAGATACATCCATGACATTTTCTGATAAGAGAAACATATAAGTTGATGGAAATTATATAAATTCAATCCTTATGTTCTTATCAGGAAATGTTTATAAAAAGTTGATTGGTTAAAAGACTTAAAAAAGTTTATGGGATAAGTTGTAAAGTGTTTTTGAAGTGAATAAAAAATTCAAGGAAGCAAAGGTATAAATCTAGGGTAGTAAGTATGAAGACATCAGAATGAGATATGATGAAACAATTTTTGAATAATTTACCTAATTAAATTAAATTGTCTCTAATATCGGAAGATTCAGATAAATCCTAGAAGATTTTACAATTGTAAAGAAAGTCTTGAGAATCTTTCCAAACAGGTTCAATTCTAAAATTTATGATTCAGAAGATAAGGATGATTTATATCTTAACGAGTTTCAAAACTTTATTATTGCTTATGAAATGAGGAAAGCTCCAATATTTAAAAAGAATATGAAATATGAAATTTGTTTTGAAGCTATGAGATGAAAATCCAAGATGTTGAGGAAGTTTATCCCTATTATTCTGATCATAAGGAAGAATATGAGTTGAATTAAAAAATATCATGTCTCTCATATCCAAGAACCGTCGACAATAAAGAGGAAAGTTTGGAGGAAATATTCCTATTAAATTTTTTAAGTGTGGTGGAATCGGACACGTTTCTATAAATTTCCAAAAGAAGAAATATGGAGAATATTGAGATGATTCTAATGAAAACCCCTATTGGATGAAGTGGAACAAAAATGATAAAAAAGAGAAATCCTCCAACAAATTCAAGAAGAAGTTTTTTATAAACAAAATAAGTATGTTGAGTAAGAAGTTTGAATTAGACTCAACCAAAAATGATTCTTATGAGGATGAAGGTTCATAAAAATTTAGAACCTTCATTCCAAAAGTTGAGAAAACAAGAGATTCCTCAGAGAGTGAAGAAGGTGGTCAAGAATCTTATAGATAGTATTAGCTCAGAACCGAACTTGTTGCATGTATTGAGTAAACAAACTCTTAAGAAAGAAATTTGATAAATGAAGAGAGATTGTGAAGAATTTTATGATGGAAGAAAATATGTCATTAATAATGAGGATGAATATATTTAGGAGATTTTAAGTTACAAACATAGAATTTCTGAATTGGGAAAGATGATTGAAGATCTTAGAAAGAATCTAGAAGCTAAAAAATAATATATGAACAAGTTGTAATCAAAACTTACTGAGTCTAAAATTACCTTTGTAAATTTGAATAAAAAAATCATCAATGATACTTAAGTAAAAGCCTAGGCTTCTAAAGTTACTGAGAAAGCTCATTATGATAATTAGGTAAAATCTTATCTTACCAAAAATAATATTTCATCTGATTCTTTATACATTTTAGGTTCTGACAAAGGCATTGGGAAATCTTTGGTGGAGAAAGTAATTGATAAATCTATCAATTATAAAAAGGTAAAAAACTCACTCAAATTAAAATATGGTCCACATCCTAAGTATGTTAGAGCTGAAATAAGTTACCAACCTCAAAAAAGTTTCTATAGAGAAAGATCTTTCTTGATTAGAAAATCATGATTTGAAGGATATTTTTGGTGTTGTAGAATATATGGGAATAAGGATTATAAGTTTTAGCACAACTTAATTCTACCCAGAAGAAGGATTTAGAAAAGTGGAAGAAATAATGAAATAATAATGCGTAAATTTTCTAAATCACAGAAAGTTGAAAAGGTGAATTCTCAAGATGTCGAAAAAATTCCAAAAAAGAATCAATTTTAATGTATAAAAATGTTTTTGGAAGATGTGATCACTATGTTCATCATGAAAAAATATGTATGATACTCTTATAAAAACAATTTTCTTATGATATAAAAGAAAAAAAATCTGAAAAGAAGAAGATTGAGGAAAGATATTTCGTTATTCAGAAATCTTTGAAAGAAAGTAAGAGGAACAAACCCTAGATTCTTGATAGTGGTTATTATTCACATATGATAGGTGATATAAAAATATTTAAATATGTTTAAAGTCATAATAGAGGAGAAGTTACTTTTTTAAATGATATTTCTTTAAAAATTGGAGGAATCAGAATGGTAATGATTAAAGCAGATAAATTGAAATATAAGGAAGTTTTACTTGTTGATGGGATAAAACATAACTTACATAGTGTAATTCAACTTTGTGATAATGTAAAAGAATAAATATTCAAAAGTATTCTTGTATCATCAAATGTGTAAAATATGGAAAATCCATTACAAAAGGAGAAAAAACCAATGATAATCACTTTTAAATATAAGAATTCAATAACTCTCTTTACTTGAGTGTTGAAGACGAAAACAAGTTGTGGTAATGAATACTTGGATACCTTGGGCAGAAAAACATGAATAAACTTTCTAAAGTTTATGTTTTTTGGAATTTTCCATAATTTAAAATAACATATGAATATGTTTTTATTTCTTTCAAGAAATAAAAGATGACTATAAAAAGTCATAAAAGAGTTCAGATTCAATCTAGAAGACCACTTGAGCTTATTCATTTGATCTATATGGGTCGACGAGACATCCATAAACAAAAGGGGACTTATACTTTATCACTTTTATTGATGATTTCACTCAGATAAAAAACATCAAGTTCATGAAGCACAAGTCAGAGGCTATTGAAATGTTCAAATTATTTAGGAAATATATTGAGAAAGAATTGGGGGTTTCTACAAAGAAGATGAGAACAGGTAATGGTACTGAATTCATAAATAATTATTTTAAAACATATCTAAGAAATCATGGCATCAAACATAAATATAGTGCTCCCTATACTCCCCAACAAAATGAAGTAGTGGAAAGGAAGAATAGAATCTTAGTGGAATTGAGAAGAAGTATGTTAGTAGAATACAGACATCCAAAATTCTTTTGGAGAGAAGATATTAGCACTCATGTAAATGTTCAAAATAGATTCTTGTTAAGACTGGAAACCAACATCACTCCTTATAAAATGTGGTATAAAAAACCTTCATTGAAATACTTTAGAGAATTTTGATGTCTATTTTTTCTAAAAATCAAAATTTTGAATTTGGGAAAGTTTAATGATAAAGTTAAGGAAGGAACTTTAATGTGTTATTCACCAAATGGGAGAAGTTAAAAATGATGGAGTAAACATTTACACAAGTTGGTGGACTCATATGAAGTCAAGGTTATTGAAAATAAAATTTCTTTTAAAAATGTTTTTGAGAATGTTGAGGAGGATACATTGGATAATTCCATAATTTGTGAATGTTATCAAAACAATCCTTACCAATATTCATATGAGTCATGTGATGGGGAAATTTTATCTAGGAAAGAAACATTGAAATTTCATACCTTACAAAAACATGTTAAATCTGAAAACATTATTGGGAATCAGAAGGCTTTGGTTCAGACTATAATGAAATTGATATTAGAGAATCAGATTTCACTTATCTGAAAAGTTGAACCAGAATCAGTTTCAGAGGCTATTCAACATAAATAATCGGTTGATGATATGAATGAAGAGTTGTATCAGATTGAGAATAATGAAACATGGGAAATTGTTCTAAGGCCATCCAATAAAAATTTTATCAAAAAAAAATTGGGTTTGTAGAAAAAAATTGAATGAGCATGGAAATGTATTAAGAAACAAAGAAATACTTATTTTTAATGAACGTGAATAGGTGGAAGGTTTGGATTTTAATGAAACATTTTCCCCCATTTCATGGATAGAAACTATTATGATGTTTCTTATAGTTGTTTCTCATTATAATTACAAAGTTTATCATATGGATGTAAAGTAATATTTATTAAATGGTGATATTTAGGAATAAGTTTACATTAGTCAACCTTGTGGGTTTCTACTTGATGAGGATGAAAATAAATTCAATAAATTGAAAAAATCTATATTTGGGCTGAAACATTATCAATGAACTTGGTATTCGAAGCCTGAAAATTTCTTGATAATGATAAACTTTTCTAAAGTAAATGTTTATAGCATCTTGTATGTGAAATATGTTGACTTTAGAACTTTAATTGTAATTGTTTATGTGGATGATATAATTTTTTTTGGGGATGAAGAAAATATTTGTGAAGAGTTTTATGAAGAAATGAAGAGGAATTTTGAAATGTCAATGTTGGGAGAATTAACTTTCTTCCTTGAATTAAAAGTTCAAAAAAAGGAAAAATACATCTTCTTATCTCAACAAAGACATGATAGGGAATTTTTAAATAGGTTTGGGATGGATTAATCCAAAAAAGTTTCAACTCCTATTTTAGTGAGTACAATGTTGAGAAAATATGAATCCAAAATAAGTTTGAATCAGAAAGACTTTCAAAAGTTGATATGAAGTCTTCTTTACCATATAGCTTCAAGTCTTGATATTTTTTATGTTGTGAATTTGTGTGCCAGGTATCAAAGTAATCCAAAAAAATCATATATGCTGGAAGCAAAAAAAGTTATTAGATATATCAAAGGAAAAACTTCACATTGTCTGTTATACAGAAGAAATTATGAGATGACGTTTCATGGTTATACTGATGTCCATTAGGCCGAAGATTATAATAATAGAAAATTAACCTCAAGAGGAACATTTTTCTTCGGTGAATGTTGTGTGAGTTGGAATAGTAAGAAACAAAGTTCAGAAAAATTGAGCACAACTGAATCTAAATATATTACAGCTACTCAGGCTTGTACTCAAATGTTGTGGATAAAAGTTCAGTTGGATACTTTTAAAGTGAATGTTTCTAAACCATTGAAGATAATTTGTGATAATCAAAGTGAAATTGATCCTTTTAAGAATCATGTTTTACATTAAAGATCAAAACATATTGATATACAGTTCTACTTTATAAAAGAGAAATTTTTTACTGGAGATGTTTTACTAGAATACATTTCAACAAAGTATCATATTGCTAATATCTTTTCAAAAGTGATGCTGAAAGAAAGGTTTGTGTAATTGAGTCTACAACTACATGTTCATCCTCCTCCTATATCTTCATAAATCTCATAAGTAAATCCCATGTTGTGCTTTGGATTATGTTGACAATGGGGGAGATAAAGTAAAAAAATATATCTTTATTTTATGAATATGAAGTTTTGGTTATCATATAATGGGGGAGAGTGAAAATAAAAGTGAGAGAAAAAGAAAAGTTAAAGAAAACGAAAGTGAGAAAATAAATAATGGGTTAGAGAAAAAGGATGTAAGAAAATAAAAGTTAGGAGAGTTTATCTTTACATGGCCAAAAAATTCATACCACCGAGGGATGGAATTCCTTCAAAAATATTACTTTATCCATTAGTGTTGTTTCAATACACTCTCTTTCAAGAAATGTTATGTTTTGATAAAATTCAAAAACAATGATTTGTGAAAACTTTTGAGAGTTGAAAAGTTTTTAAAAGGGTTATCAACAAATAAAAAGGGGGAGATTGTAGTACCTTTTTGATAAATTGTTTTAACAAAGTTTTTTTATTTGTTGAAAACTAACCTTTTTGTATTAGAATTCTTTGTTTTCTATCAATCGGGTCCATATGGATCATATTCATACCATCAGATCCAAAATAATTTGAGGTAGAATTTATTGTTTTATGTATGACTATCTTTGATGTAATTAGAGAAAGAACGAAGATGCTAAAGTGTTTTTAAAGAATAATGTGAAGTCAGAAGATATAAAGTTTACATACTTTCTAAAAAAATCAAAAATATTCTTTGTTGATCAAGAAGTTATCATAAGTCATGAAAATTTTCATGATAAAATATTTTGAAGAAATGCTGAAGATATTTGAAGAATTTTAAAGCTAAAAAAGTATTTTTGTAAAGATATTTTCATAATTAGATTTTCATAATCAGATTTTTATAATTATATTTCCATAATCAAATAATCGTAATCAATTATACAAAAGAAGAAAACTCACTCAGGATGTGGACCATCTTATCATTAGGGATATAGAAGGTGTCCAATGGTAGTTAGAACAACCAGTAATACTCAGGTGAAATATTCTATTACTAAAAAAATATTTCATCTGATTCTTTTTATATTTAAGGTTCGGGAAAAGATATTGGGATAGATTGGGTGGAGAAAGGAAGTGATAAATCTATCAATTATAAAAAGGTATAAAAGTCACTCAAAATATAATATGGTCTACATCCTGAGTTTGTTAGATCTGAAAGAAGTTACCAACCTCAACAAACTTTCTATAGAGAAATATATTTATTTAATAGAAAATCATGATTTGAAGGCTATTATTGGTGTGTGGAATCTTTGGGCATAGGGTTTATAATTTTTGGCGCAACAAATCTCTACCCAAAAGAAGGTTTGAGCAAAGTGGAATAAATAGTGAAAGAAGAATGAGTAGCTTTTCTAACTCACACAAAGTTGAAAAGGTGAATTCTCAAGATGTCAGAAACATTCCGAAAAAGAATCAATTTGAATGTCTAGAAGAAGTTTTTAGATGATTGTATCAATATAGTCATCATGCCAAAATATATATGACACTCCTTACAGAACAAGTTTCTTATGATAGAAAAGAAAATAAATCTAAAAAGAAGAAGGTTTAGGAAAGAGATTTTGTTATTGAGGCAGCTTAGAAATAAAATAAGAGGAAAAAACCATGGATTCTTGATAGAGGTTATTCTTCACATATGACAAATGATATGAAAATATTGAAACATTTTGAAAGTCATAATGGAGGATCAGTTACATTTGGAAATGATAGTTCCTTAAAAATCATAGGAATCATAACGGTAAAGATTGAAGCAGCGAATTTGAAATCGAAGGAGGTTTTACTTGTTAATGGGATAGAACATAACTTTATTAGTGTAAGTCATCTTTGTGATGATTGAAAATAAGTAATCTTTTTAAAGTATTCTTGTATCATCAAAAGTGTAAAATATGGAAACTTCATTACAAGAGGAGAAAGAACCAGTGGGAATCTCTTTCAAATAATAGAATTCAATAAATCCTACTACCTGAGTGAAGAAGATGAAAACAAGTTTTGGCACGGAATACTTATCCACCTTGGGTAGAAAACATGAATAAACTTTCTAATGTTGATGTTATTCTTAATTTCATGGAATTAAAAAGAAGATATAAAGATATTTGTATTACTTACCAGAAAAGAAAGAAGACTAAAAAAAGTCATAAAAGAGTTGAGATTCAATCTAGAAGACCACTTAATCTTATTCATTCTGATATGTGTGGGCCAATGAGTTATCAATAAAAAAAGGATTTATACTTTATAACTTTGATTGATGTTTTCACTCGAATGAAAAACATCATTTTCAGGAAGCATAAGTTAGAGGCTATTGAAATGTTCAAATTCTTTGGAAAATATGTTGAGAAATAATTGGGCATTTCCATAAAGAATATGAGAATATATAATGGTACCAAATTCACAAAAAATGATTTTTAAATATAAATGAGAAATCATGGTATCAAACATCATTATAGTTCTACCTATACTCCGCAACAAAATGGAGTAGCGGAAAGGAAGAATAGAAGCTTGGTGAAAATGGGAAGAAGCATGTTATCATAATACAAACATTCAAAATTATTTTTGAGAGAATCTATTTGTACTGTTGTACATGTTCAAAATAGATGTTTTTTGAGACTGGAAACCAACATGAGTTATTATGAAATGTGGTATAACAAAAAACCTTCATTAAAATACTTTAATGTTTTTTGAATTCCTTGTTTTCTAAAAATCAAAAATCCAAATTTTGGGAAGTTTGATGAGAAAGTATATGAAATAACTTTCATGGGTTATTCACCAAATGGGAGAAGTTACAAATTTTGGAACAAACATTTACAAAAGTTAGTGGACACATATGATGTGAAGGTTATCGAAAATCAAAGTTCCATTACAAAAATTTTTTATAATGTTGAGGAGGATACATTGGATAATTTCAAAATTAGTGAATGTTATCCAAAATATCCTTATCAAGAATCAGATGAGTCATGTGATGCGTAAATTTCATATAGGAAATAATATTTGAAATTTCTTACCTTATAAAAACATGTTGAATGCGAAAACATTATTGGGAATCAGAAGGCACTGTTTCAGACTAGAAGGAAATTGATATTAAAGAATCAGACTTCACTTATCTCAAAAGTTAAACCAGAATCAGTTTCAGAGGCTATTAAACATAAATAATGGGTATATTTTTTGAATTAAGAGTTGTATAATATTGAGAAAAATGAAACATGGGAACTTTTTCTATGTCCATCCAATAAAAAAGTAATTGGGACAAAGTGGAGTTATAGAAACAAATTGAATGAGCATGGAAAAGTTTCAAGAAACAAATAATGACTTGTTTGTTAAAAATATACATAGGTGGAAGGTGTGTATTTTGATGAAAACGTTTCCCTTATTGCAAGGATATAAACTATTCAGATGTTTCTTGCATTAGATGCTCATCAAAATTAAAAAAATCTTATGGATGTAAAGTTATCTTTCTTAAATGGTGAGATTGAGGAAAAAGTTTACATTGATAAACATTTTGGGTTTCTACTTAATGAGGTTGAAAACATAGTTTTTAAATTGAAGAAATCTTTGTATGGGTTGAAACAAGCTCCACATGCTTGGAATTAGAAGATTGACATTTTCTTGATAATGATGAACTTTTCTAATGGAAAATTTAATAGAAACTTTTATGTGAAAGATGTTGACTCAGGAACATTAATTGTAGTTGTTTATGTGGATGATATAATTTTTTAGGGGGTGAAGAAAAGGTTTGTGTAGAGTTTTTGGAAGAAATGAAGAATAATTTTTAAATTTCAATGATGGGAGAATTAACTTTATTCCTTGGATTACAAGTTCAACAAAAGGAAAAATACATCTTCTTATCTTATGAAAAATATGCCAGGTAATTGTTAAAGAAGTTTGGGATGGTTGAATCCAATGAAGTTTCAAATCCTATTTCAGTGAGCACAAAGTTGAGAAAAGATGAATCCAGAATATGTGTGAATCAAAAAGACATTTGAAAGATGATAGGAAGTCTTCTTTACCTTACTTCTTCATGGCTGGATATTGTTTATATTGTGACATTGTGTGCCAAGTATTAAAGTAATCCAAAGGAATCACATTTGTTGACAGTAAAAATAATTTTGAGATATGTCAGAGGATCAATGTTACATGGATTTTTATGAAATAGAAAGTGTGAGATGATATTTTATGGTTATACTGATGCTTTTTGGGTTGGAGATTGTAATGATAGAAAATAAACCTTAGGAGGAACATTTTTTTTGGTGAATTTTGTGTGAGTTGGCATAGTAAGAAACAATGTTCAGTAACGTTGAGCATAGACAAATCCAAATATTGCAGCTACTTAGGAATATACATAAATGTTGTGGTTGAAATTTCATATGGAATATTTGAAAGTTAAATTTTTTAAACCATTAGTTTAATTTTGTGTGAGTTGGCATAGTAAGAAACAATTTTCAGTAACGTTGAGCACAGCTAAATCCAAAAATTGCATCTACTCAGGAATATACTTAAATGTTGTGGTTGAAATTTCATATGTAATATTTGAATGTTAAAGTTTCTAAACCATTGAAGATACTTTTTTTTAATAAAAGTTCAATTGATCTTTCTAAAAATCATGTCCGACATTCAAGATCAAAACACACTGATATAAAGTTTCACATTATAAAATAGAAATTTCATTCTAGAGTTGTTTTACTAGAATATATTTCAACAAAGTATCAGATTACTGATATCTTTACAAAAGTGGTTCTGAAATAAAGGTTTGGGGGATTGAGGCTGCAACTACATATTTATCCTCCTCTTGCATCTTCCTAAATCTCATAAGTAAATCCCCCACTCTGATTTGTATTATGTTGACAATGGAGAGAAGAAAGTAAAAAACTTATCTTTATTTTAAGAATATGAAGTTGTGGTTATCATATAATGGGGGAGAGTGAAATGAAAATTTATAGTAAAATAAAAGTGAAATAAAAAAAGTTATAAAAGAAAGAATTGGGGAGAGAAAAAGGATGTATGAAAAGAATAGTGAGGAGGGTTTATCTTTACATGGACACAAACTTTTCTTGCCACCAAGGGATGGATTTCTTCAAAAACATTACTTTATATAGTATTGTGGTTTCAATACACTCTCTTTTGAGTAAGGCTTTGTTTTGATAAAATTTAAAAAATATGAGTTGTGAAAAATTATATGGGTTGAAAAGTTGTTTCGGGGGTTATTAACAAATCCAAAGGGGATAATGAAGTAATTTTGTGATAAATTGTTTTAACAAGTTTTTTTATTTTTTTAAAACTAACCTTTTGTAATAGAATGCTTTGTTATCCATGAATTAGATTCATCTACATTGTATTAAAACCCTTAGATCCAAAATAATCAGAGGTAAAATTTACTATTTTTTGGAATACTATCATTGTAGTAATCAGAAAAAGAATGAAGCTGCTAAAAGGTTTTGAAAGAAGAGTGTGAATTCATGAGATATAATATTTTCATTCTTTCTAAAAAAATCATATGATGCTTTGATGATCAAGAAGTTCTCATAAGTCATGAAAAATTTCATGATTAAATCTTTTTATAAAATATTTAATAGGATTCGAGAAATTCAGAGTTGAAAATGGATTTTATTAATCTAATTTTCCTAATCAGATTTTTTAATCAAATATTTGTAATCAGATTTTCAGAATCATATTTTTGTAATTAGAGAATCGTAATCAGCATTCAGAGAGAATTATAACTGGTATTCTACAGATAATCATAACCTTCATTATGATAGAATCATAACCAACATTTTAAAAGAATCACAACCTGCATTCTGCATAGAATCATAACCAGCATTCTGAGATAATTATAACCAGCATTCTGTGAAAATTTTAACCAGCATTCTGTGAAAATCATAACTAGATGGAAAAATTAACTGATACTGACAATTTTATCTAGGCTAATCAAAATATTTTAATGGGATGATAAATAAATATATTGTAATAGGCTGAAAAATAATTATTAATAAGCTGATTATGAAAACTAATTAATGTTTTCAAACATGACATTCACTTTTTCAAAAATCTCTAAGAAATATAAGGAGGTTTGATGAATTCAAAGATGAAGTTTAATTGCAATAGATTTTTAGAGTTTTAAGATTTGAGGAAGTGTGAATGATTTCAATTTTCCCACTACTATTTCCTGATTTTTCTATAAATACTTACTCAGATCATTAGTTCATTGTCTAATTTTCTATACACACATAAATAGAAGAGAGTTGGAGAAATTGAAGTTGAAGTTCTCATCTGACTAAAGGAGAATTGTTTTGAGCATTCCAGAAGAGTTATAGTTTTTTACATATTGAGTTTGATTTTATTATTTTGAAAGAAATAGTATCTAGATTACATGAGCATTGTATTGAAAGAAATAAGATCCAGAATATAGCATCATTATATTGAAATAAATCGGATTCAGAATACTTAATCATTAAATTGAAAGAAATCAGATCTAGAATACAACATCATTGTATTGAAAGAAATCAGATCCAAAATCCAGCATCATTGTATTGAAATAAATAGGATCCAAAATCCAGCATCATTGTATTTAGAAAATCAAGATCCAGTATCATTGGATTGAGAGAATCAAATCCATCCAAATCAGAATGAGGATTTGCACTAAGTATTTGTGGAGTACCTTCAACAAATACTTTATTCTATTAATTAGCTCAATTGTTTTTAAAATTAAACATTGTATACTGATGAGGGTCAGTATAATCATTTCTATTAGGAGATAGAAGGTGTCTAAGGGGATTTAGCACAAGCTGCATTCACATCTTCATAATAGTGGATTTTCATAGTCCCACAAGAATGGATATGGAAAGGATGTAGGTCCTCATACTAAGTCCAAACCTTGTAAATCTTGTGTTCTTTTCTTTCATACCTTCTTTTCCATGCATAAGTATTTAATAAAAGTTCATTAGGATATAAATTTTAATAGGTTATAGGGGTTAAGTTTCTAAAAGTTTTAAAACTTATAAAATATAAAAAACTGATTCAACCCCCCCCCCCCCCATCAGTTGTATTCAATTTTTATAACTTCATATACCACATACCTCAAACTTAGGATGATCCACTTATCTAATATCAACATTTGGTTTGATTTGGAAGAATTTTTTTCTTACCAATATGATTCCAACACACCTGGTGGAGGTTGATTTAGAGGTTATATGTTGAAGATCTCCTAAATATTAGGAGGGGGGAGAGTAGATCTCCCACATGAGGATGGGTTCTATGCATGACTCATAAGAAAAAGGAGGAGATCCCTTTTAATAAAGGAAGTGGAAGATAGTCATTTCAATCTTTTTTAAGGGAGTTAAAATTTTCTCGTACAGTTTGGCCACATGGTTTGGAAAACCATGCACCAAATTTGTAGCCTCCTCTACCTAAGATCCACACCTTGCATGGTTAGGTCACATGGTTTGATATCACCATGTGCCAACCATGCGAATATATTGGTTAAGAGGCACTAAAGGTGTCGTATAGGCGCACAGTTTGGGTAATCCATGAACAATCCATGTGGGTTAGTTATACACACCTACAGAAAGGTTCACAGATATCCCTGGGAGATTGAAAGGATTAAATAAACTACCGCTTAAGAAAATGGGTTGCACGGTTGAACCGTATGGTTAAACTAAACATACTCCAACCTTGTACCTCATTCTGATTATCCTAAAACTGATGCTTTCTGAGCCCAATGATTATGGAACTCAAGAAAACTTCTGATGCACCTCTCAAGGATCAAAACTAATCCAAAAACATCACTTTTAAGTGGTCCAATATTCACATACTTACACTTTGAGTCTCATTTTAAGATTTGGATCACCCACTAAACAAGAAACGATCAAATTCAAATGGAATTTTCAACCGATCCAAAACACTCAACTTACTCAAGTCATGAAGTTTCACTCAATAGCTTCTTTTCATTCTAAAAAACCAATGAAACTCTAAAAGTCACTTTAAGAAAATTGTCCTTTAACCGCTTAAACTCGACCAATGCTCATAAGCAGTGCCCCGAGCCGATTAGTCACTAGTCCTCAAACACGCCTCCTCATACACTAGAGTATGATGACTAGTAGTGAGGGTGAAAAGAAGTTACATTGTGGAGACTATACACTCTATATTAGTAATAAATACAATAGAATAAATAATAACTAAAGGTAGAAGATAATAGTCACAACTGAAAATCAATAGCAAATGAATGGTAATCACGCTTGAACATGATATAATGTAAAACAAGTAACACAACCACATAGAAGGTAAATAAATAAATAAAATAATTGGAAGATATCACCAATGGTATCACGACCACCATCTCGATACTATACTCATGTACTCTATCCTATTCCATTAGGACAACAGTAATCTAGTAAAATTTGGTACCCAGATCTTACAATCATGAGATCTATTTGGGTACCCCAGTGTAATAGAATCCCGAACAGGGTGTGATATATACTCATTAGGCTACCACCAATGGTGTCTAAGGCTATCATATCCCTAAATATAAAATAATCAATATTCATGTATATCAAAATTAAGGTAGTTCTATAACAATAAATTTAAACATGTTAGCCTTAGGTTCCTCAAGGACATCAGGCCGACTATACATGCTTCAGCCTAATCCAAGATATCACTGAACATGTCACACTAAATATGTATATATATATAATTTTGTATTTATATATGTACTCTATATGTATAATTTTATATAGACATATATATATATATATATATATATATCGTAATAGTCAGGACCTGAGGCGTAACTCAAGCATCCTTGTTATAACAACCCAAACTTTTATTATTGAAAAATTCCTCTTGATCTAATTAAATTTCATATTATATAAAATGGTTATATAAAATATGAACTTACTTGGTTTTATATTTTTGAATTTTAAAGTACCGTTAATAAATTTTACCATTTCTAATATATTCATTGAACAATGACCACATGATTTGTATAAATATAAGACTTTAATAAATCCAATTTACTCAGACAAAAGAAGCGATGGCCTCATCCAGTAGAATTTCTCCATACGAATCCAATTTTTCAGACCTCAGAAAGGAGGTGGAATCACTAGGCTTGGATCTTGACCCAGACTAAACTGATCTTCAACATGTTAATCTTGAACAGAACCACTTATGGGATAAGTGGAAGTTAATAGAGATTACCACCTAAGCGGTGTTATCTGAGTATCCCTAAGATTCTGCCTCCATCGCACACCTTAACCTTAGGTCTTATGCATGTGTTATAAGGGGTTATTTAACAAGACCCTAGCACTATAATTATGTGAATTATTTTTTTATAATAAAGAATATATATTCATTTTATTATTGTTACTTTGTAAATAGTTTTTAAAGCACAAATAGTATTTTTAGTTAATATTCAATTAAGAAATATAATTTTATGAATTATTGGATTTTTGAATTAAATAATATTTTAATAAAAATATTATTACTAAATTAATTTTTATTAAATATAAATGATCATATAATTTTTCTGAATACAATTTTAATTTTTGTTAAGGTTTGAAAGTCATTTTTGTCAAGACCGATGAATTTTCAATAAATGCCATTTTTTATTTTAAAATTAAAAATTTACACAATGAGAAAAAAAAATTAGATAAAATGAATACTATTTTTGGAATCATGATGTCAAAATTTTCCAATGGTGAATTTTTCCTAATTTTTTGAGACAGTTGGATTTTTGGGTAAAAATTAAATACCGTTTAAATATATAATTTGTTTTATTACATAATAATGACCCAATAGTGATGTAATAAAATACTATAAAATTTATTTTCAGAAAATATATGTTTTATCTATAAAATAAAATGATTTTAGATTTTTTTGTTGATTTTATGGTTCCTTAGTGGACCATCCAAGACATATAAAACATCTTAAATTTTGAAATGATTTCCTTGAGAGTGTGACTCACCTCCACACAAGAAATCCTAATATTTTTATAACTTCTGACATTGTACTTATAAAATAATGTTTTCTACTCCCATTTGGAAAAAACCATGGGCAAAAACCATGGGTTGGTTTGTGATCTTGATTAGTTTAATAAGTAGTGTCCAAAACCTAAATAATAAAAAATTCCCTCTTTTTTCCAATATAAACCCACCGAAGATCCCACTTCTCTTCACTAAAAACCATTAGATCACGTCCCTACCCTATCCTCCTTTCTTTAAAATACTCCCAAGGTGCACCAATCTCCCAAGAAGCCTCTCTTAATCCCCTCCCAAGTCTTTGGGATCACACTTCCAAGTAAGGGATTTCTTCCTTTCTCATTCTTGTCCAAATTTCTTCATGTTTCTATACACATATATTTTCAATTAAAAATGTTGGGGTATTATTTCTCACCTCCCCCATACTACCCTCATTATTTTTTAATGATGAGATACCTCTTTATCTCTCATTGATTCCTTCTATGTACACCTGTTACCATGTCAAAATTCTGTAAATAATTTCTCTCTTCTCATTTGAATTGAAATAATTCTTCTATATTATGCATCTAAATTCCATTATTTATGTTGGGAAATTTACCTATATGACCACATTAATATAAATTTCTTGTATATATGATGATATACCCCTTTATCTCTCATCAACCATTTTTTATAAATTCTTATGTCATGTCGTTATGCTGCGGAAATTGCACCGCAATTCTCCAAGGCAAAGTCATCATGTAGTGAATAATATGTTCATTTCTCTATCAATGGTATTTGCCTTTATGCATATTTAATTATTGATTATATAGTTTAATTTATTAATTCCACATTTCTTTATTGTGGAATAAATGATGATGTTTAATGAATCTATGTTGTATGATCTAGGTGGAACACTTATGCATGAAATGAAATGATTAAGAAGGGCGCACCCTGATAGTGCTCCAATGCATTGGGTAAATATTGGTATCATGATAAATCAAGTGCATTGAGGGTTTACTCATGTTAATTCAAGTGAAATGAGGTTTTACTCAAACTTTTTGTGAAATTATCCTTCGCTCATGCTAATATCATGTTAAATGTTGTTGTCACATTTCCATTTTATGATAATCATGCTATATCATTTTTTTATGTTCATATTTATCTTATGATCCATTGATATGGATATTTCCTAACATGTACTGTATTTTTCAAGTTATTCCATGTTTAATCCCTTAATGGGACTTATATCTCACCCTCTTCTTATGCATGTCCTGAGGTTATCTCATCCAATGCTAAGTATAAATGAATGTGTGTGTCATGTAAAAGATGTTTTCAATAAATATCTGTATTTCATGTTTTAAGTTGTTATGTAATGTTCCTAATCCCCAAACACTATACCTCTCAATATTCTATAATGTATCAAGTGGGTATTTTTTATAATAAATTATGTTTAAGTGTGAAATAAAGAGAAAGGTTGTTATAGTAGGTAGAGGCGGCTCTAAAATAGATGTATCTAGGGGTAAACCCCAAAAACACCACTTTGATCTAGACTCGAACGGGAACTGGTGCACGACAATGGGATTTGATTCAATCTTGGTTATGAAACTCCTAGGGTATATGCTTTGGTAAATTCATAATCTTAGTATGAACCATTATTAAGGGAATAAAAAATCCCCTAAGAATATATGCTCAGAATTAGATCATGGATAACATAGATTGAAGCTTATAAATTCATAAGTTAAGGAAATAAAAGCAATTTATAAGTCATTAGTTTTTGTATTTTTATGACCCTTTATGTGTCACCCCTAAAAAAATTATTTCAGCCAGTGGCTGATAATAGGAGGACTCAGGATAACAATCGATACGAAGATCAATGTGATTACTATTCTAATGAGATGCCTAATCCGATGGGAGTGGGAATCATAAACTTTGTCATGATACTATCTCAGTTAACTCAAGTTTTTAATAGAAACATGGTTCTAGAGGAATTGTTCAAGCCCCTCTAAGAAATAACAAGTCGTAATCGAGAGCTTCATGAGACAAATGCCTCCTACTTGTAATGGATCATTCGATCCCTCAATCGCTGAAAAATGGATCAACTTCATTGGGAAGATCTTCTCCATCCTTCAATGTTCTAAACAAGAGAAGGTTCTTATGGATTCTTATCATATGGAGGGTGAAGCTGATCAATGGTGGACATTGATCAAAAATACAAATCCTAATGCAAAGATCGAGGTATTTCAATTGAAGGATTTCTTGAAAACAATTGATAAATATTTTCCTCACACCCTCCGACTTAAGATGGAAAGGGACTTCCATTCCCTCAAGAAAAAATAAGACAATTTCATTAGAGAATACACAAAAAACTTCACCAAGCTTGCATGATATACATTTGTCTTTTTCGTTTCCCCTAAATGAAAGTTTGTCTGCTTCTTTGGTGGGAAAAAACCCAGTCCACAAAAATCTCTAAAAATCCATGACATAGAGAGCTATGGGGAAATTATCTGATATTCCCTAAAAGTCAAAATGGAGATTAGTGAATCTCAGGGGTATCATGGGAATAAAAATATTAAGGTGGATTTTAATTCTGGAAGTCTAATGGATAAATCCAACGGTGCTAAGAAAATCCCACACCTTACTTTCCAAAGATGCGGAAAGAAGCACCATGTAAATTTCTTAAAGGGAACAAGGAAATGCTTTATGTGTGTAAGAGAAGGACACCTATCCATTAACTACTGATAATAAAAACCCACGGTTGTGACAGAGGTGAATAATAGTCCGTTCGACCCGCAACTCATTGTTCATTGCTTCAACTGCAAATAACCAAGGTACTTTCCAAACCAGTTCCCTAATCCAAGGGTATTAGGAGGAAACCAACAACCTCCAAGGTATCAAGGGAGATATTTTTCCATCACTACTGCCAAAATGAACCCCAGTAATGAAGTGGTGATAGGTACGCTAGTTATTCATTCAAGAATAGTGAACATACTTTTTGATTCTGGTTCTACGCATTCTTTTATATCCTGAAAGTTTAGAAGAACAATACCAACACCACCACAAATCATCGAAGTAAATATGTTAGTGAGAATAAAAAATGGGGAAATCATTGAATCCCATGAATATAACTCCCCCACTATCATAATTTGTGGATTTAACTTCCCATCGAACCTTATCATACTCCCTCTAGTGGAATTTGATGCAATTCTTGGCATGGATTAACTTTCCTTATATAGAGCCAACATAAATTTCCATGAGAGGGAAATCACACTCCATATAGAGAATCGATCCCCAATTATGTATAAGTGAAAGGAGGAGGATGAATCTTATTTAGTACCACCATATTGAGTGTGGATATTTCTACCCTATGATCATGCATATCTTGCTCAGATGATTGAGTCTAAGGAAGAAACCATCCTTGAAGACATGTCTATTGTGAGGGAATTCGCTGAAGTGTTTCCCGAGGAATTGTATGGTCTTCCTCCTAGAAGAGATGTTGAATTCTCAATTGATCTTATACCTGGGTCATTTCTAATATCAAAGACTCTATATAGAATGGTTTTTGAGGATTTTGAGGAGATAAATAAGAAACTACAGGGGAACCTAGATAAAGGGTTTATACGCCCAAGTGCTTTAGCATGGGGTGCACCAGTCCTCTTTGTCAAGAAGAAGGATGGGTCGATGCGGCTTTGCATTGATTATCATGAGCTCAAAAAATCACAATAAGGAACAAGTATCATGTTCCACGAATTGATTACTTGTTTAATCTGATACGTGGAGAACAATACTTCTCTAACGTGGATCTATGGTCAGGATATTACCAAGTAAGGGTGAAGAAAAATGATATCCTCAAGACTTCTTTTTGTACAAGATATTGGCATAATGAGTTCATAGTAATGCCTTTCAGACTCACTAATTCTCTAGAAAACTTCATGAACATGATGAATAGAGTCTTTAGTGATAACCTCAACAAATTTGTGGAAGTATTTATAGAAGATATTCTAATATACTCAAAAACCAAGGGGCAGCATGAGGAGCATCTAAGAACTATACCAGAGACCTTGCAAAAGGAGAAGCCCTATACAAATTATAGAAAGTGTGAGTTTTGGTTGAAGTAGGTCTCACTATTGGGTCATATCATCACAATAAATGGGATATATGTGGATCCATCCATTATAGATGCAATTGAGGGATGGTCGAGGCCAACATCGGTAATGAATATCAATAGCTTCCTGGGATTAGTTGGATATTATCGTCAATTTTTGAAAATTTTCTCATGATTGTCTAACCCTCTTGCAAAGGTAGCTCGAAAGGGGGTAGTCTTTTCTTGGAGTGATGAATGCAAAGAGAGCTTCAAGGAGTTTAAAAGGAGGATTATCACTATGCATGTGATCACACTACCCACAAGTGCAGAACTTTTTGTGGTATTCAGTGATGATTTAAAGAAGGGCCTAGGATGTGTATTTATGTAAAATGACAAAGTCGTTGCCTATGATTCAATGAAATTTAAATTACAAGAGAAAAACTATCCAACACATGATCTGGAGTTGGTTGCAGTAATCTTCACTTTAAAAATTTGGCGACATTACCTCTTTGGGGAGAAGTGTGAAATATATACGGATCACAAAATCCTCAAGTATATATTCTCACAGAAAGAGTTGAACATGTACCAATGAATATGGTTAAAGCTGACCAAAGACTATGAGTTCTCAATCCATTACCACCCTATGAAATAGAACAAGGTGTCATACACTCTAAGTAGAAAGGACCCATAAATTCTATCATTGGTGAGAATTAAAAATGATCCAATCTTCTTTATTTTGATAAAGATGGACAAGGAAATAAGAAAGAATGGAACATCATCAATCCTTTCACAAATTATTTCTCAACCATATCTTTTGGAAAGGATAAAGGATGCTCAAAAGGATGATGTGGGAATACAGAAGAATGTGGAAACTATCAAAAACGTTAAATCCTCATAGTTCAATGTTAATAAAGAAGGAATTGTGAGATTTGGGAAAAGACTATGTGTTCCATCAAGTTCGGAGTTAAATAAAGAACTTTGGATGATGCACATAGTTAAGATTTCTCTATTCACCCAGGAAAAAAAAAGATATATCGAGATCTCCGAGAGCAGTATTGGTGTGATAACATAAAGAAGGAGATCTTTGAGTATACATCAAAGTTCCTGTCATGTCAGCAAGTGAAGGCAGAGAGGTAGAAGTCTAAGGGGATGATGCAACTATTACCCATACCAACATAGAAATGGGAGAACATCACCATGGACTTTGTCACTGTACTTATAAATACATCCAAAGGAAACAATTATATTTGGGTTTTTGTGGATCTTCTTACAAATATTTCACACTTCATTGTAATTTGATAGGATTTCTCATTGGATCAACTGGTGCAGATATATATATCAGAGAAGTGGTAAGTTTGTATGGAGTGCCACTATCTATTTTATCCGATCGAGATCCAATATTCACCTATAAGTTCTAGAAGAGTCTTCAACATGCTCTGAATACTGAGAAAAACTTTAGTAAAGCTTATCATCCTCAAAATGATGGCCAATCTGAGAAAACTATCCAAACACTTGAGGATATGTTGAGATTATACTCAATGGACTTCAAATGAGGATGGTATCAATATCTTCCTCTGGTTGAGTTCTCTTCTAATAACAGTTTCCACTCAATCATCCAAAGGGATCTTTATGAAGCCATGTATGAGAAGAGGTGAAGAACACCGACATGTTGGGATGAAGTTGGGGAGAAAAAACTCCAAAGTCCAGAAATGGTCTAAGAAATGGTGGAGAAGGTTAAGAATATCCAGAAACACATTAAATATGCTCAGAGTAGAAAAAATATCTATGATTATAATCATCAACGAGACCTAGTGTTTGATTTTAGAGACATGGTATTCCTCCACATATCACCATGGAAGATAATTATGAGATTTGGGACGAAGGGAAAGCTTAGTCCAAGGTACATTGGCCCTTTTGAGATCCTTGATCGCATTAGAGCAGTCACCTTTTGACTAGCACTCCCACTGAACCTATCTCAAGTACATGATGTATTCCGTGTATCACTCTTGATGAAATACATACCTGACCCATCACATGTACTCAATCGATAGGCGGTACCATTGGAAAATGACCTCTTCTATAAAGATAAGCCAGTGAAGATCTTATATCATAGGGAAACATTTCTACAAAATAAGAAAAATCCCCCTCATGAATGTGTTGTGGAGAAATCACAAGTTTGAAGAAGAAACATGGGAACCAGAGGAAGTGATGAGGTGGAGTTACCCACATCTGTTTTAGTGTGGGGAAATGAAATTTTGAGGGTGAAATTTCTTAAGGGTGGAAGATTGTAATGACCAAATATTTATAAATGAAACTTCTTCTTGATCTAATTAAATGTATTATTATGTAAAATGGTTATATAAAATACGCACTTTCTTTATTTGATGTTTTTGGATTTTAAAGTACCATAAAGAAATGTTACCATTGCTAATATAGTTTCTGAATAGTAACCACATGATTAGTATAAATATAGGGCTTTAATAAATCCAATTTACTTAGATAAAGGAAGAGATGGACTTATCCAGTAGAATTTCTCCATACAAAGCACATTTTTTAAATCTCATAAAGGAGGTGGCGTCATTGGGATTCACACTTGACCAATCCCAAGCTGAACTTCAACACATTAACCTTGAATGGAACTCCATATGGGAGAAGGGGAAATTAATAGACATTACCACCCGAACGATATATTCTGAGACTCCCCAAGAGTATGTCACCATTGCACACCTTACTCTTAGGTCTTATGTAGGTGTTATAAGGGGTTATGTAACAATATTATAGTATTATGATTATGTGAATTATTGTTTTATAGAATAAATAATATACATTCATTTTATTATTGTTACTTTGTAAATAGTTTTTAAAGGACAAATAATATTTTTTATTTAATATTTAATTAAGAAATATATTTTTAAGAATTAATGGATTTTTGAATAAAATAATATTTTGATAAAATACTATTCATAAAATACATTTTATAAAATCTAAATGATTGTATAATTTTTATAAATACAATTGTAATTTTTATTATGGTTTGAAATTCGTTTTTGTCAAAATATAAGAATTTTCAATAAATATCCATTCTTAAATTTGAAATAAAAATTAAAATATTTAGAAAATTATTTAGATAAAATTAATATTATTTTGGGAATCAGGATGTCGAAATTATCCAAAGGTGTATTTTTTATAATTTTCTAAGATGGTCGAATTTTTGGGTAAAAATAAAAAAAACGTTTAAATATATAATGTGTTTGATGACATCATAATGAATCAACAGTGATATAATAAAATAATATAAAATTTATTTTCGGCCAATATATGTTTTACCTTTAAAATAATGCAATTTTACCATTATTTGATTAATTGTAAGGTGCCTTAGTGGACCATCTGTGACTTATAAAACATTTTAACTTTTAAAATGATTTCCTTGAGAGTGTGACTCACCTCCACATAAGAAAGCCTAATATTTTAATATTTCATCCATTTTACTTATAAAATAATTATTTTCACTCAACTTTGGCAAAAACCATGGGCAAAAAAATGGGTTTGTTTTTGTTTTTGATTAGTTTAATGTGTAGTGTCCAAAACCTAAATAATAAAGAATTCCCTCTCTTTTATTATATAAATCCACCCAAGCTCTCACTTCCCTTAACTCAAAACCCTTAGATCACATCCCTACCCTACCCTACCCTAATCTCTCTAAACTCCTACCAAGGTTCCCCAAGCTCCAAATAAGCCTCTCTCAATCCCCTAACAATCCTTTGGGATCACACTTCCAAGTAAGGGATTTCTTCCTTTCTCGTTCTTGTCCAAATTTATTTAAGTTGTTATGCCCATTTATTTTCAATTAAAAATGTTGAGGTATGATTTCAAACCTCCCCCATACTACCCTCCAAAATTTTCAATGATGAGATACAAATTTATCTCTCATCAATTCCTCCCATGTACACCTGTTACCATGCCAAAATTTTATAAGGAATTTCTCTCTTCTCATTTTCATTCAAATAATTATTTTATATTATGCATCTAAATTCAACTTTTTATATTGGTAAATTTACTTATATGACCCCAATACTGTCCATTTTATGTGCATATGACGAGATACTCCTTTCTCTCTCACCAATAATTTTTTATCAATTCTTATGTGATGTTGTTATGCTGTCGAAATTGCACCGCGATTCTCCAAGCCAAAGTCATTGTGAAGTGAATACCATGCCCATTTATCTATCAAGGGTATTCACTTTTATGAACATTTACTTATTGATTATATAGTTTCATGTATTAATTACACATTATTTTATCGTGGAATAAATGATGATGTTTAAGGAATCTATGTTGTATGATCTATGTGGCAAACTTATGCATGAATTGTAATGATTAAGAACGGTGAACCCTAATAGCACTCCAATGCATTGGGTAAAGATTGGTATCATAATACATCAAGTGCGATTAGGGTTTACTCAAGCTAATTAAAGTGAAATGAGGGTTAACTCATGCTTTATGTGCAATGAGCCTTAGCTTATGCTAATATCATGTTAAATTTTGTTGTCACATTTCCATGTTATGATAATCATGCTACATCATGTCTTTATGTTCATGTTTCGCTTATGCTCCATTAATATGCCTATTGCCTAACATGTATTGTATTATTTATGTTATGCCTTGTATACTCCATTATTGGGCTTTATAGCTCACCCTCTTCTTATGCATGTCTCGAGGTTATCTCATCCAATGCCAAGTACGAAGGAATGTGTGTGGTCATGTAAAAGAAGCTTTCAAAAAAATGTGCGTATTTCATGTTTTAAATTGTTATGTAATGGTCCTAATCCCCAAATACACTAGACCTATCGAACTTATATTTTGTATGAAGTGAATATTTTATGTAATAAATTGTGTTTAAGTGTGAAATAAATAGCAGGGTCGTTATAGTTGGTATTAGAGGATAGGTTTAGTTATTTTTGGGATTAGGACAAGAAAACCCTAGTGAAAGCCTTATGAATAAGGCTAAGCAAAATAAAAAACATCCCTAAATTTTTTTGAGTATTGAGTAAGTGTTTTATAAAGAAAATAAATCTCTATCTGGATACCTGAAGGTAGAGGCAGCTCTAAAACAGATGTATCTTGGGGTAAAACCTGAAAACACCACTTTTAGCTAGACTCGAATGGGAACTGGTGCATGACAATGGGATTTATTGAACTCTTGGTTATGACACTCTTATGGGAAATACCTTGTTAAATTCATAAGCTTATTACAAACCATTATTAAGGGAATAAAAAATCCCCCTAAGAATATATGTTCAGAAGTAGATCATGGATAACATAGATTGAAGCCTATAAATTCATAAGTTAAGGAAATAAAAGTAATTTATAAGTCATATATTTTTGTTTTTGGATTACCCTTTATGCATTACCTCTATATTTCCTTTTATTCCATCCAATATTTGGTAATAGGAGTACTCGATCTAACAATCAATGCGAAGATCAATGTGATGAATGTTCTGATGAGATGTCCAATCTGATGGGAGTGGGAATTACAATATTTATCACTATAATCTCTCAGTTAACTCATGTTTTGAAAAGAAACATGGTTCCAAAGGAATTTTCAATCCCCACTAATAAATAACAAGTCACAATCGAGAGCTTTATGGGATAAATGCCTCCTACTTGTAATGGATCATTCGATCCCTCAATCACCGAACAATGGATCAACTCCATTGAGAAGATCTTCTCCATCCTTCAATATTCCAAACATGAGAAGGTTCTTATGGATACTTATCATATGGAGGGTGAAGCTGATCAATGGAAGACATTGATCAAAAATACTAAGCCTAAAAAGGAGATAGAGACATTGGGATTGAATTATTTCTAGAAAATGTTTTTTGGAAAAATACTTTCCACACACCCTCTAACTTAAGATTGAAAGAGACTTCCTTTCCCTCAAGAAAAAAGATGAAAAATCCATCAGAGCGTATGAGAAAAACTTCACAAGGATTGCATGATATGCCTTCAGATTTATTTTTACCCCTGAATGCAAGGTTGATCTCTTCTTTGGTGGGATAAAACTTGTCCTATGGAAATCCATATCGATCTGTGACTTCGAGAGCTATGAGGAAATTTTCTGATGTGTTGTCAAAGTTGAAATGGATATAAGTGAATCTCAAGGGTATCATGGGGATAAGAAGCGTAAGGTGTACTTTAATTATGGTAGTATGATGGATAAATCCAATGGTTCTAAGAAAATCCCTCACCCCACTTTCCAAATGTGTGGAAATAAGTACCTTGGAATTAGCTTGAAGGGGATGAGGAAATTCGTTAGGTTTGGAATTTTTGGTTTTGATTAGTTTAATCTATAGTGTCCAAAACATAAATAATAAATAATTCCCTCTATTTTCTTATATAAACCCACTCAAGATCCCACTTCTCTTCACTCAAAACCCATGGAGCACGCCCCTACCCTATCCTCCTCTCTCTAAAATTCTCTCAAGGCGCCCCATTCTCCCAAGAATCCCCTTTCAATCCCCTCCCAAACATTTGGGATCACACTTCCAAGTAAATTATTTCTTCCTTTCTCATTATTTTCCAAATTTATTTATGTTTTTATACCCATTTATTTTCAATTAAAAATGTTGGGGTATTATTTCACACCTACTCATACTACCCTATTTATTTTTTAATAATGAGATACCTATTTGTCTCTCATCAATTCCTACCATATACACCTATTCCCATGCTGAAATTATGTAAGGAATTTCTCTCTTCTCATTTTCATTCAAATAATTATTTTATATTATGAATATAAATTCCATTACATATGTTGGGACATTTAACTATACGACCCCATTACTGTACATTTCATGTATATATGATAAGATACCCCTTTCTATCTCATTAATCATTTTTTATGAATTCTTATGTGACGTCGTTATGCTGCTGAAATTGCACTGCAATTCCCCAAGCCAAAGCCATTGCGTAGTGAATACCATGTCAATTTTGTTATCAAGGGTATTCACCTTTATACACATTTACTTATTGATTATAGAGTTTCATGTATGAATTCCACATTCCATTATCACAGAATAAATGTTGATGTTTAATGAATTTATGTTGTATGGTCTGTGAGGCACACTTATGCATGAAATGAAATGATTAAGAAGGGTTCTCCCTAATAGCGCTCCAATGTATTGGTTAAAGATTGGTATCATGATACATCAAGTGCAATAAGGGTTTACTAATTCCAATTCAAGTAAAATGAGATTTTACTCATGATTTATATGAAATGATCCTTGGATCATGCTAATATCATGTAAAATGTTGTCACATTTTCATGTTATGATAATCATGTTATATAATGTATTTATGTCCATGTTTCTCTTATGCACCATTGATATGGATATTAACTAACATGTATTGTATTATTCATGTTATGACTTATTTACTCCCTTATTGGGATTTATATCTCACCCTATTCTTATGCATGTCCTGATATTATCTCATCCAATGCTAAGTACGAAGGAATATGTGGTGTAATGTAAAAGAAGTTTTCAATAAATATGTGTATTTCATGTTTTTAGTTGTTATGTAATGTTCCTAATACCCAAAGACACTATACCTATCAATATTCTATGTTTCATCAAGTGAATATTTTATGTAATAAATTATGTAAGTGTGAAATAAATAGCAAGGTCATTATAGTTGGTATCAGAGAATAGGTTTAGTTATTTTTGGTATTAGTATTAGAAAACCCTAGTGAAAGCCTTAGGAATAAGACTAAGAATAGTAAAAAACATCCCTAAATTTTTGTGAGTCTTTGGTAATTGGTTTATCAATAAAATACATCCTTTTTTGGATACGATCAGGTAGAGGCGGCTCTAAAACAGATGTATCTAGTAGTAAAACCTGAAAACATGGCTTGGAGCTAGACTCGAATGGGAACTGGTGCATGATGATGGGATTTGTTGCACCCCTAGTTACAAAACTCCTGGGTGATATGCTTTCATAAATTCATAAGCTTAGTTCAAACCATTATTAAGGGAATAAAAAAACCCCCCTAAGAATATATGTTTGGAAGTATATCATGGATAACATAGATTGAAGCCTATAAATTCATATGTTAAGAAAATAAAAGTAATTTATAAGTCATCTGTTTTCCCTTTGGATTACCCTTTATGTGTTAACCCTAACATTACTTTTATTCCATCCAATGGATGGTAATAGGAGTACATGGGATAACAATCGATGTGAAGATCAATGTGATTACTGTTCTAATAATATTCCCAATCTGATGGGAGTGGGAATCACAAAATTTGTCATGATACTCTCTCAGTTAACTCAAGTTTTAAATAGAAACATGGGTCCGAAGGAATTTTCAAGCCCCATAATAAATAACAAGTTGCAATCAAGATATTCATGAGACAAAGGCCTCCTACTTGTAATGGATCATTTGATCCCTCAATCGTCGAACAATGGATCAACTCTATTGAGAAGATCTTCTCCATCCATTAATGTTCTTAACAATATATGGTTACTCTGGCTGATTATCATATGTAAGGTGAAGATGATCAATGGTGTACATTGATCAGAAAATATAAAGCCTGAGGAGGAGATATAGTCGTTGTAATTGAAGGATTTCTAGAAAAAAATTGATAAATATTTTCCATACACCCTCTGACTTAAGATGGAAAGAGACTTATTTTCCATCCAGCAAAAAGATAAAAAATCCATTTGATTTTACATGGAAAACTTCACCAAGATTGCACGATATTTCTCTTTCTTTTTCGTTACCCCTGAATGCAAGGTTCACCACTTCTTTGGTGGGCTAAAACCTAGCCTACAAAAATACCTAGAAATATGTGACTTTGAGAGCTATGAGGAAATTTCTTGATGTTCCCTCAAAGTATAAATGGATATAGAAGAATATCAGGGGTATCAAATTGATAAGAAGTATAAGGTGGATTTTAATTCTGGCTATCCAATGGATAAATCCAATGGTGCTATGAAAATTCAACACCCTACTTTCCAAAAGTGTATAAAGAAGCACCTTGTAAATTTCATAAAGAGGGAAAGGAAATTCTTTAGGTGTGGAAGAGAAAGACACCTAGCCATTAACTTCTGAGATAAAAAACTTGTGATTGTGACAAAGAAGTGGAATAATCCATTAGACCCTCAACGCATTGTTCATTACTTCAACTGCAAAGAACCAGGCACTTTGAAAACTAGTACACTAAGCCAAGGGTATTCAGATGCAACCAAAATCCTCCAAGGTAGAAAGGTTTTTTTTATCACTACTTCCAAAGTGAACCCCAAAAATTAAGTGTTGAGAGGTATGCTAGTTATTCATTCTATAATAGCAAACATGATGTTTGATTCTAGTTCTACACATTCTTTTATATCTTAAAGGTTTATTAGAAAAATCCCAACACCACTATAAATCATGTAAGTAAAGATGTTAGTGAGAACCAAAAATGGGAAAATCATTGAATCCCATGAATACAACTCCTTCCCAATCATAATTTGTATATTGAACTTCCCATTGAACCTCATCATACTCCCATTGGTGGAATTTGATGCAATTATTGGCAAGGATTGTCTTTTCTTATATAGATCCAACATAAATTTCTGTGAGAGGGAAATCACTCTCCATATGGAGAATCAATCCCTGATTCTGTACAAGTGAAAGGAAAAGGGTGAATATTTTTTGGCACCATCATCTCAAGAATGGATATTTCCACACTATGAGCAGGTGTATCTTGCTTAGATGATTGATTCTAAGGAAGAACACATCCTTTAATACATTTCTATTGTGATGGAATTCGCTGAAGTGTTTCTGGAAGAATTTCCTAGTATTCCTGCTAGAAGATATGTTGAATTCTCAATTGATCATATACCTGGGTCATTTCCAATATCCAAGAATCCATATAGAATATTTTTTTTGGAGCTTTAGGAGATGAATAAGTAACTACAGGAAAACCAGTCCTCTTTGTCAAGAAAAAGGATAGATTGATGCACCTTTACATCGATAATAATGAGCTCAAAAAAATCACGATAAATAACAAGTATCCTCTGCCACTAATTGATGACTTGTTTGATTAGCTATGTGGAGCACAATACTTCTCCAAGGTGGATCTGTGGTCAGCATACTACCAAGTAAGGGTGAAGAAGGATGATATACCCAAGACTTCTTTTTGTTCTAGATATGGGCACTATGAATTCATAGTAATTCTTTTCGGACTCACTAATGCTCTGTAAATATTCATGGAATTAATGAATAAAGACTTTAGATATTACCTAGACAAATTTTTCATAGTTTTTATAAATGATATTCTAATATAATCTAAAACCACGGAGGAGTATGAGGATCATATAAGAACTGTACTACAGACCCTATGAAAGAAAAGCTCTATGTAAGGTACTGAAAGTGTGAGTTTTGGTTGAAGGAGGTCTCATTCTTCGGTCATATCGTCACAAGAAATGGGATATATGTGGATCCCTCCAAGATAGTTACAATTGAGGGATGGACAATTCCAATATCGGTAATGGATATCTGTAGATTTTTGGGCTTAAGCTAGATATTATCATCAATTTGTGAGAAATTTCTCATGATTGTCCAACCCTCTTACCAAGCTAACTCTGAAGGGATTAAAGTTTTCTTGGAGTGATGAATGTGAAGAGAGATTTAATGAGTTGAAAAGGAGGCTTATCACTGCGCCCGTGATCACACTACCCATAAGTGAAAAACTTTCTGTGGTATTCAGTGATGCTTTGAAGAAGGTACTGGGATGTATGTTGATGAAAAATGAAAACTTCATTGCCTATGATTCAAGGAAATTAAAAGTTAATGAGAAAAACTATCCAACACATGATATGTATTTGGTTGCAGTAATATTTGATTTAAAAATTTGGTGACATTACTTCTTTGTGGAGAAGTGTGAAATATATGCAGATAAAAAAATCCTCACATATATATTCCCACAAAAATAGTTGAACATGCACCAATGAAGATGGTTAGAGCTGATCAAATACTATGATTGATCAATCCATTACCACCTTAGGAAAGAGAACAAGGTGTAAAATGATCTAAGTAGATAGGACCCATCAATTCTATAATTGATGAGAATTTAAAAGGATCCAATCTTCTTAGATTTTATGAAGATGGACATGGGAATCATAATGAAGGGAACATCATCAATCATTTCACAAATTATTTCTCAACCATATCTTTTTGAAAGGTTAAAGGATACTTAAAAGGATGATGTGGGAATTCAGAAGAAAGTAGAAACTATCAGAAAAGGGAAATCCTCATAGTTCAATGTTAATGAAGAATGAATTGTGAGATTTGGGGAAAGACTATGTGTTCTATCAAGTATAGAGTTAAAGAAAGAACTTATGGATGATGCACATTATTAAAATTTCTCTAGTCACCCATGAAACACAAAGATGTATCGAGATCTACAAGAGCATTATTGGTGGGATAACATGAAGAATGAGATCTATGAGTATACAACAAAGTTCCTAGTGTGTCAGCAAGTGAAGGCTGAGAGATTGAAGTTTAAGGGGGTGATGCAACCATTACCCATACCAACATGGAAATGGGAGAACATCACCATGGAATTTTTCACTGGACTTCTGAAGACATCCAAAGGAAATCCTTAAATTGAAATGCCTCAATATCCTCCTCAGGATGAATGGAGTACCACTATCTATTATATTTGATCGAGATCTAAGATTCACCTATAATTTTTGGAAGAGTATTCATCATGCTCTGAATACTGATATAAACATCAGTATGTCTTATCATCCTCAAACAAATGTCTAATCTAAGTGGACTATCCAAACACTTGAGGAAATTTTGAGAGCATTCTCAATGGACTTTAAAGGAGGATGGGATCAACATCTTCTTCTGGTTGATCTCTCTTAAAATAACAGTTTCCATGCAAGAATCCAAATGGATCCTTATAATTCCCTTTATGGGAAGAGGTGTAGAACACCAGCATATTGGGATGAAGCTGGGGAGTGAAAACTCCTAAGTCTAGAAATGGTTGAATAAATGGTGGAGAAGGTTAAGACCATCCAGCAGCACATTAAAGCTGCTCAGAGTTGAAAAAAGAGTTATGCTGATAATCGTCAACGAGACCTAGAGTTTGATTTTGGAGGCATGGTATTCCTCTAGATATCTCCATGGAAGAGAATTGTGAGATTTGGGAAGAAGGGAAAGCTTAGTTGAAGGTACATCAGACCTTTTGAGATCCTTAGTCGCATTGGAGCAGTCACCTTTCGACTATAACTCCCTCCAAACCTATCTAAAGAACATGATGTATTAAATGTATCACTCTGGAGGAAATACATACTTAACCCATCTCAAGTACTCAATCCAGAGTTGGTACCTTTGGAAAATGAACTCTCTTATGAAGAGAAGCTAGTAAATATCTTATATCATAGGGAAAATTTTCAATAAAATAAGACAATGCCCCATGTGAAAGTGTTGTGGAGAAATCACAAGTTTGAATAAGCAATGTGGGAACTGGAGGAAGTGATGAGTTGGAGTTACCCAACTCTGTTTTAGTATGGGAAAACGGATTTTTTAGGGTAAAATTTCTTAAGGGGGAAGATTTTAATGACCCGAAATTTTATAAATGAAAATTCATATGGATATAAATAAATGTCTTATTATATAAAACGGTTATATAAAATATTATGTTCCTTGATTTTATGTTTTTGGATTTTAAAGTACTGATAAGAAATGTTATCATTTCTAATATAGTCACTTAACAGTGACCACATTATTAGTATAAATATAGGGCTTTAACAAATCCAATTTAGTCAGAAAAATGAAGCGATGGACTTATAAAGTAGAATTGCTCCATACAAAGCCCATTTTTTGGAGCTCAGAAAGGAGGTGGAATCATTTGGATTCACTCTTGACCAATCCCAAGTTGTGATTAAACACCGTAATCTTGAACAGAACTTCCTATGGGAGAAGTGGAAGTTAATAGAGATTACCACCTGAGCGATATTATCTGAGCCTCCCCAAGAGTCTGTCACCACCGCACACCTTACTCTTAGGTCTTATGTGGGTGTTATAAGGGTTTATGTAACAAGACACTAGCACTATGATTATGTGTATTATTTTTTCATTGAATAAATAATATACATTCATTTTATTATTGTTACTTTGTAAATAGTTTTTAAAGAACAAATAGTATTTTTTTAGTTAATATTCAATTAAGAAATCTCTTTTGAAGAATTAATGGATTACTGAATAAAATAATATTTTGATAAAATATTATTACTAAATTAATTTTTATTAAATATAAATGATTGTATAATTTTTATTAATATAATTTTAATTTTTATTAAGGTTTGAAAGATGTTTTTTGTCAAAACCCAAGAATTTTCAATAAATATCGATTTTTATTTTAGAAGTAAAAATTCACATATTTAGAAAATTATTTAGATAAAATGAATATTATTTTTGGAATCAGGATGTCAAAATTATCTAATGGTAAATTTTTCATAATTTTCTTTGATAGTTGGATTTTTGGGAAAAAATTAAATACCATTTAAATATATAATGTGCTTTATGACATCATAATGACCGCATAGTGATGTAATAAAATAATATAAAATGTATGTTCGTAAATTATATGTTTTACCTTTAAAATAATGTGATTTCAGAGTTTTTTGATTAATTTTATGGTGCCTTAGTGGACCCTCCCACACTTATAAAACATTTTAACTTTTAAAATGTTTCCTTGAAAGTGTGACTCACCTCCACATAGGAAAGAGTAATATTTTAATATTTAGTACATTGAACTTATAAAATAATGTTTTCCACTCCCATTTAAAAAAAATAAATGGAAAAAACCATGGTTTGGTTTGTGATTTTGATTAATTCAATGTGTAGTGTCCAAAACCTAAATAATAAAGAATTCGCTCTCTTTTCTTATATAAATCCACCCAAGATCCCACTTATCTTTACTAAAAACACTTGTATCGCCTTTTTACTCAACCCTAACCTCTCTAAAATCCCCACAAGGCACCCCAATCTCCCAAGAAGCCTCTCACAAGCCCCTCCCAAGCCTTTGGGATCACACTTCCAAGTAAGGGATTTCTTCTTTTCTCATTCGTGTCCAAATTTATTTATATTTTATACCCATATATTTTCAATTAAAAATGTTGGGGTATAATTTCACACCTCACCCACACTACCCTACTTATTTTTTCATTACTATATACTTATTTATGTATCATTAATTCCTCCCATGTATACTCGTTACCATGCCGAAATTTCGTAAGGAATTTCTCTCTTCTCATTTTCATTCAAAAAATTATTTTATATTATTCATCTAAATTCTACTACGTATATTAGGAAATTTACATATATAATATCATTACTGTTTATTTCATTATCGTATTATTATATACAAATTTATCTCCCATAAACCATTTTTTATGAATTCTTATGTCACCTCGCTATGTTGCCGAAATTGCACCGCGACTCTCCAAGCCAAAGTCATTATGTAGTGAATACCATGCCCATTTCTCTATAAAGAGTATGCACCTTTATGAACTTTTAAAAATTGACTATATAGATTCATGTATGAATTACACATTCTATTGTCATGGAATAAATTATGATGTCTAATGAATCTATATTGTATGATCTATGTGGCACACTTATGCATGAAATGAAATGATTAAGAAGGGAGTGCCCTGAAAGTGCTATAATGCATTGGGTAATGATTGGTATCATGATACATCAAGTTTAATGAGGGATTAATCATGATAATTCAAGTGAAATAATGGTTTACTCATAATTTATGTGCAATGAGCCTTGGATCATCCTAATATCATGTTAAATGTTGTTGTCACATTTCCATTTTATGATAATCATGTGTATCATGTATTTATATTCAGGTTTCTCTTATTATCCATTGATATTCTTGTTTCCTAACATTTATTGTATTCTTGGTGTTATTCCTTGTTTACTCCCTTATGGGTCTTTATAGCTCACCCTCTTCTTATTCATGTCTTGAGGTTATCTCATCCAATGCTAAGTACGAAGTAATGTGTGTGGTCATGTAAAATAACTTTTCAATAAATATGTGTATTTAATGTTTTAAGTTGTTATGTAATGTTCCTAATCCCCAAATACACTAGACCTCTATATATTTTATGTTGTATCAAGTGAATATTTTATGTAATTAATTATGTTTAAGTGTGAAATAAATACCAAGGTCATTATAGTTGGTATCAGAGGATCAGTTTCATTATTTTTGGGATTCGGATTAGAAAACCCAAGTGAAAGCCTTAGGAATAATACTAAGAATAATAAAAAAACATCCCTAAATTATTGTGAGTATTGAGTTAGTGGTTTATCAATAAAATGCATCCCTATTTGGATACGAGCAGGTAGAGGCGGCTCTAAAACAGTTGTATCTTGGGGTAAAACCCGAAAACGCCACTTTGAGCAATACTTGAATGGGAACTTGTGCTAGACAATGGGATTTGTTGCACTCTTGGTTATGACACTCCTGGGGGATATTCTTTGGTAAATTCATAAGCTTAGTACGAACCGTTAATGAAGGGAAAAATTACCCTAATGATATATATTCGGAAGTATATCATGGATAACATAGATTGAGGCCAATAAATTCATAAGTTAAGGAAATAAAATTAATTTATAAGTCATGTATTTTTCTCTCTAGATTTCCCTTTATGTGTTACCCCAAACTTACCTTTTATTCCATCCAATGGCTGGTAATAGGAGGACTTAAGCTGAAAACTTATAAGAAGATCAATGTGATGAATATTCTAATGAGATTCCCAATCCAATGGGAGGGGGAATCACAAACTTTGTCATGATACTTTCTCAGTTAAATCAGGATATGAATAGAAACATCGGTCCAGATGAATGTTCAAGCCCCCTAGGAAAGGAAAATTTGCAATCAAGAGCTTCATGAGACAAAGGCCTCCTACTTGTAATGGATCATTCAATCCCTCAATCGCCAAACAATGGATCAACTCCATTGAGAAGATCTTCTCCATCCTTCAATGATTCAAACAAGAGAAGGTTCTTCTAGATGCTTATCATATGGAGGGTGAAGCTGATCAATGGTGTAATTTGACCAAAAATATGAAGATTGAGGAGGATATTGAGGATTTGTAATTGAACGTCTTCCATAAAATGTTTTTGGATGAATATTTTCCGTGCACCCTCCGACTTAAGATAGAAAGCGACTTCCTTGACCTCAAGTAAAAAGACAATGAATCCATTGGAGCGTATGAGGAAAACTTTACAAGGTTTGCATTATATGCCTTCGTCTTTGTCGTTACCCCCAAATGCAAGGTTGATCGCTTCTTTGGTAGGATAAATCCTAGCCTATGGAAATCCCTAGTGATCCGTGACATCGAGATCTATGACGAAATTTTCTGATATGCTGTCAAAGTAGAAATAACGATCGGTGAATCTTAGGGGTATCATGGAGATAAGAAGCATAAGGTGGACATTAATTACGGTGGTCCAATGTATAAATCCAAGGGTGATAAGAAAATCCAGAACCACACTTTACAAAGGTGTGAAAATATGCACCTCAAAAATTGCCTGAAGGGGATTAGGAAATGCTTTAGGTGTGGAATATGTGGTTTTGATTAGTTTAATGTTTGGTGTCTAAAACCTAAATAATAAATAATTCCCTCTATTTTCCTATATAAACCCACCCAAGATCCCACTTCTATTCACTCAAAACCCTTGGATCACGACCCTACCCTACCATCCTCTCTCTAAAATCCTTCTAAGGTTCCCCAATATCCCAAGAAGCCTCTCTCAATCCCCTCTCAATAATTTGAGATCACACTTCCAAGTAAGGGATTTCTTACTTTCTCATTCTTGTCCAAATTTCTTTATGTTGTTATACCCATTTATTTTGAATTAAAAATATTGGGATATGATTTTGCACCTCCCCCATACTACCCTCCTTATTTTTAAATGACGAGAGACATTTTTATCTCTCATCAATTCCTCCCATGTACACTTGTTACCATGCCTAAATTCTATAAGGAATTTTTCTATTCTCTTTTTCATTCAAATAATTCTTTTATATTATGAATCTATATTCCATTACGTATGTTGGGACATTTGCATATATGACCCAATTATTTTCCATTTCCTATATATATGATGAGATACCCCTTTCTCTCTCATCAACCATTTTTTATTAATTCTTATGTCACACTATTATGCTGCCGAAATTGCACTGCGAATCTCCAAGCCAAAGTCATTGTGTAGTGAATACCATGCTCATTTCTCTATCAAGGGTATTCACCTTTATGCACATTTACTTATTGATTATAGTGTTTTGTATATTAATTCCACATTCCTTTATTGTGGAATAAATAATGGTATTTAATGAATCCATGTTGTATGATCTATTTGGCACACTTATGAATGAAATGAAATGATTAAGAAGGGTGTGTCCTGATAGCACTCCAATGAATTGGGTAAAGATGAGTATCATGATACATCAAGTGAAATTATTTTTTACTCATGATAATTCAAGTTCAATGATGTTTTACTCATTCTCCATATGCAATGATCCTTGGATCATGATAATATCATGTCAAATGTTTTTTCCACATTTCCATGTTATGATAATCATGATATATCATTCCTTTATGTTAATGTTTCTCTTATGCTCCATTTTAATTCATATTTCCTAAAATGTATTGTATTCTTCATGTTGTGCCTTTTTTACTCCCATATTGGGATTTATAGCTCACTCTATTCTTATTCATGTCCTCAGGTTATCCCATGCAATTCTAAGTATGAAGGAATGTGTGTGGTCATGTAAAATAAGATTTTAATAAAGATGTGTATTTCATATTTTAAGTTGTTATGTAATGTTCCTATCCCCAAAGACATTATACATATCGATATTCTATGTTGTATCAAGTGAATATTTTATGTGATAAATTATGTTTTAGTGTGAAATAAAGATAAGGGTTTTTATACTATATAATCATAAGAGTGTCATACTATGTAAGGGAAATCATGACCATAACATCTAAATGAGTGAATAAGGACATCACATCCAATAGTTTTAGTGGGAATTAAAAATAATAAATTAGTTTTTATAGAAAATGGGTCATAATCCTAATATCTGAAAATGGGATACGGGTTTCATGTCTATCATCATGCTCATGGATGTGAATGTCATGCTCAACATCTTAATCAAGGGGGAATGAGATGCCATTCCTTATAACCCAAGATATGTGAGACACCATTCCCATAATCCTAAACCTAGGGCTGTGGAACTTTATACTCAATAAACCAAACCAAGGTCCCTACACAATGATCTAATGCAAGGTAATTCCACTTTCCCTATAAGCCCTTATCCTAGACATTCCATAAAGATGAATCCAACATCACACAAGGTGTAGTGGACCATTACTACTGGATCCATTTATCCTTAAAAAATGGGTAGGATATTATCCATTCCATAATAAATTACATTTATAAAACTATTTTGTATTATATATAATCAATAATAAGTCTATGTGAGTCAGCCATTCCATAATTCAAATCAATATACATATCCTAAATCAATTCAACTTTTTGATTCATAATATAGTGAAACTAAAAAGGGTATTTTATTGTAAAACATGATTCTTTAATCAATCGATTCATTTAAATCACTTTACACATATCATTCAAGTGTAATAATTTAATACACCAAAATGAGGTGATTTAGAAAGCAATCAAAACCCTGGTAGTTAATTATAAGCATAAGAATTTTAATTATCACACCCTGAGGTTGGTTTATTCCTAAAGAAACCATAATTATTATTTGTGTTTAAGAGAACCCACCCTAATCGGTATTTTAGGTTGAGTTTATAATCTCGGAACATATCAAAGGGAGTCTAAAACACAATACAAGGTGGTATAGACATTTAATTTAAGTAATTTCATAATTTAGAAGCGACACCCATAAGTCCATCATGTGGCACAATGGATATATCATATAAATAATTAAACTATAAGGAAAACTCATATTAACAACCTAAATCATGATTAGGATGGTAAAATTATCTAATTTAATGCCTTTTTTATAAAAAAAACAGATGAAATTGGAATAATCAACAAACACCCTAAAAATTAGGAAAAATAGCTCACATAAATTTAGCATTATGTATAGTGAGTAAAATGAATAAGAGAAGAATGAGGAGTTAAGATCTTATAGATAAGATTCTAATGCACCTCGAAGATCTTGATTTGAAGTTCATATGAGAAGGTTCTTCCAAATCCTAAGAGGGAGGAGAGGAGAGCTCCCACATGAGGGAGAGGTGTTGTGCATGGATGGGATGAAAAAGGTGGAGACCCATTTTAATAAAGGTTGTAAAAATGGTCATTTCTATTAAGAGTTTCAATATTTGGTCAAATGGTTTGGAAAACGTGTAACAACTGCGCATCCTCCTCTTCCTAGGATCCACACCCCATACGATTAGGATGCACGGTTTGATCTAACCATGTTCCAACCATGAATAGATACTGTTTAAGTGGAACTAAGGGTGTGGTATATGTATAAGGTTTGTAAAAACCATGAGTAGCGCATATAGGTCACCTCTACACACCTAAAATAAGGAACACAGTTACCCCTATGAGTTTCTATAGTTTAAAAAAACCATGCCCCATAAGAAAAGGGGTTTCAAGGTTAACCAACACTGTTAAACTAACCATGAACCAACCATTTTCCTCACTCCAATTCTCAAAAAACAAATGAATTCAAAGAATGATACTTCTGAAACTCAACCAAACTTCTTTAGCGCCTAACAAGGCCTAAACCTAATCTATAAACGTCAATTTTAAGTGATCCAACACTAAGATTAACATTATGAGTATCATTCTAAGATCTGGCTTATCCACTAAACAAGAAAAGTTTAAATTCACATGGAATTTTCAACTGGTCCAAAACACGGGACATTACAATCCCCCACCTTATAACTTCTCATCCCCAATAATCCTTGGGGAACAAGAAAAATAACACCCAACGTACTCAGGTCATAAATTTTTTATCAACGGTCGCATTTTATTTCCAAACACCAAATCCACATCCATGAGTCACTTTAAGAAAATAGTACTTTAGCCACTTAGACTCATCCAATGACCATAAGAAAATTTGAGATGCACAAAAAGATATTAGTTGATCCCATATATCTTGAGACATGATTTTTTTTGTCGTCTTCTTTAACATGTGGCCTAAGTTATTCCCTACCTTAGGTCTTAATGTTTGAATGGACGATTCTCATTCATATAACTCAAACAATAGTAATTTCCTACCAAATCACATATGTAGTGTTTTAATGATTATTCCTACATGTTTCTCAACATGATACATCTGATTATTGGTGAGGAAACTTCTCATGTCCCTCACTCCAATATCAACAGTCAATTTTTATTGACCAGTTCAAAATTGGTCGCTTAGGATTCCATTGAAAATCCCAAATGATCCTTCCCTGGCACTAGAATATACCCACAATGTACACAAAATGGTTCAACAACAACCAAATAACTCCCTTATAAAGATCTCTATTCGAAACACTTGTATCCTACTATTCTCAAAAACACTCATCTAAAAAAGTTGGAACATTTTAAATGATATATCACAAAGCCTTTAAGTAGAGGCATCCTGAGATTACATCAAGCACATTAACTGAATCCCACAACTTACTTTCAGTGATCTCTCCTAGTTTAACCATTAATGATTTTTTTTATTAAATAATATACTGGTGCCAAAATTATTGCCCAATTACCAGTCCCACATTATCATAACCCTTCCCTCAATAGGTTCATATGATAACTACCTATGGAGGTATCTACACCACAATTATTTCTCTTAACCACTCCTTGAGTGAACTTACAATTAGTTAATCCATTAAAATAGAAAAGGGATTTTATTTCTTAAGATCAATTTATAACTAACTCTTTATCAGCGTACTCAGAATGAAATAAATTTAGGGGTCATGATCTCTACTAAACTATGACAACAATGATATTTACTAATATGCATGTATAGATCACTATGATTCACACTCACATCATTAGGACACACCTTCCTTTTCAATGACTAACACCATGTCTCATGGACATGTGTGTCTAGGTCAATTCTAGTTTACCCCTAATGCTTGAAACTTTCTTCAAATTTATGAAAACTCTGGGCTTCCATTCCTATAAGTGTTGTATTTGAAACCATCAGTCCTTAACACTCACTCAACCTCTCACTGATGTTCATATCTAAATAGTTTCTGCATGCATCATGTGTGAACTAAGGTTACTATACACAATGGTTGTACATTATTTACCACCTAGTTCAAACCCGACCCATGATACTAGGATTCGTTCACCAATAAGTTTAAATTGACCATGATACTCAGCATGATAGTATTTGTATACACAAAAAGTTCCCTTGGAACTAACCTTAAAAAATAGGCATCCACAAGTTCCATTATGAATCCAATCCCAAACTGACCATTTTTTAATCATACCTTATGATCATGTTCCTTGGAAGGAAACACTTCTTACAACTAACATGACAATCCCCTCCTTAGGAGTGTCTTAGTCGTCAAGTTACTGAGAATGGAAAACATTAAATGAAACACATTCCATCCCCACTGAACCTAGTTCCATGGAATTTCCAAAAATATTTCAGCTAACGGATCATAAGAAGATAGGATATCTAGCCAATCATAAGCATACTAGATCAAATTCACCATTAAACATACACATGATACTCCACTTGAGTCAAGTCTGCATGCATCATCAGAATCAAGCATGAACACTAAAACTAATAAGGATCATCTATGACATAAAACATGATCCCTTATATAACATCATCCTGAATCAGTCGGAAAACTTAAGTGTTGATTTCTATCTTAATGGTAAAATGCATACAGTGAGCTCCCAATGCCCAGGTCACTCTACGATAAAGATGACCTGAAAACATAGCCTTTATGAACCTATAACCCTCTACCCAAGCATCTAGGTAAATATACAGTTAAGCTATCACGAGATCTTGTTACTCAAACAAAATATGATTCAACACATCACTTTTACTCAATGAGAACCATGCGTAACAACATGTTCTATAGAGATAGAAAATTATTATATCAGGAACTAAGAATTCCTTGCATGATATTACCCATAGAAAATAAGAAAGGACACATGACCAATGAATTGGTCAATCATTCTTAAGGTATGTCTAATCTACTTAACTAGAACATTACACAATACTAGCACCTTTTACAAGGCTTAAATTTCCAAATGATCACCCATTTACTTGGCATGTTGCTTCTAATTAGGAAAAATAGCAGCTGAATATCACCTCTTGTCTAAAAAATTATCACGAGTATATAGAAATGCTTAAAGGTTCTGAGGGTACTACCTCTATTAAGATATCCCCATTTTTTGACATAAAGAATCAATCTAGAAACTATATTCACAACAAGAAATGATTCCACTATTCCACACTAGATAATATCTTGGTCCAACACAACCTAGGAAAAGATAACTGAGATTTATGGGCAACGTCAATGTTCATATTCCAAACATCTAACAAAGAAAATGTAAAGTTAACCCTTACACAAGGTTAAATCTAAAGAAACCTCTAAAGGTTTGCATTAAGTAATTTACCCAATATTCATTTCTTATGAAATTTTAAATAGTTCATATAAAATTATAATAGACATCAGTTTTAAGGCATATTTACTTATCATTTCTCCTGGTTGATGTTATGCAACCACGGGCAATCTATCACATAATTTATTTTTTATCCAATTATTTGATTTAATATTTTTTATAACTAGATCGATTAAATAAAATTTCAATCTAAAATATATAAAGGAAAAAATTCTTTATTTTTTAATCGGAATTTTAATTAACTGGAACCTCATAATGAATAATCTCAAAAGCAGATAATAATGATTTTATTAATTAAGGGAACTGGTCAAGTAATATGCCACCATATTTTTAAATGTAACACCATATAAGCAGCTATTTAAACTTTAAATAACCACCCCATTTAAGTGAAACCCATAACAGTTTATATTATTAAAAATTTAAAACACCCTTACTAGGTTCATCTTATAAGAAAACTTCCAAGACCAACCTACGTGGGTCGAGTCCAAATTATCTCATGAGAAACATTCCCCAACTGACCTACTTGGTTTCAATCGTGCATTTAATAATTTATACATATGGGTCTTCATGCCCAAATTTATAAGGATAAGAACTTATAAATTTCAATTTACCAAATGTTAACTGATGTTAACAAGAACTTATTTAAATTTTTCAAAACAAATTTAACTTCTATACAATTTAAGGGCCCAATAAGTAAACTCATCAACCATCCATTGCGGTCCATTATCCAAGATTCCTTGTTTCACAAAATGGTCCAATAATATGAATCGATACTCCCTAATTATAGAGGTGCATTCCTTTATAATTTACAATTGGAATTCATGTAACTACAACCTAACTAGAACTTTTAGTCTCAAAATATAAAAAACTCATATATGATGGTTTGATTATATGGGTTATAATTATGAATTTATAAGGTCCCATACTACTTTTAGATTGAAATTTTGTAATCCATTTAATCATAACAATCAATGTTCCATCCCATGAAACCAATGGTTTATGGATGAAACATAAAATAGTCATTTTATTAAACATAATGTCATTATCAAGCTATGTGGGAAAACATCGTTGGCATGTAATCATAAGAAATAACATAGTTAAGAATGAAAAAAACGAGGAAAGTCACTACATAAGTAGGAAACACTCATGTATGGAATATAAAGATAGTCATGTTAAAAACTACCTAACATGGTGTACAAATAACTATTCAAAACAATCACTAAGAAGGGCATACAAATCATCATGCATTAGGAAAACTACAATCCAATCTACATGGAAGGAATATACATTGAATGTGAATTCATATGTGCCTAAAATTATGCATGTAACACACCACCATGCTATATCAGAATAAGGTTATAATCCATCAAATCCATAAATCAAAAACCAACAGAATTTAAATAATCACGTAAGGTGAAATAATGATCAGTTGTAATAACAAACTGCATGAACAACAGTCCCATCCTAAGAAACTTTATCTTTCCCTCATGTGTGGGTTGGAAAAAACCCAAAAAAAAAATTAAAAAGTTTTGACACATTTCTAGTCTCTTTTATACCAATTCCAAAATAATTAAATGATGTAAAATAAACCTCAGATACCATTTGTAACATCCTGACATGGGTGTCACTAAAATGGTTCGTCGATTCGGTCAATCACTAGGCCTCAAGCATGCCTCCTTGTTTGCCAAAGGCTACCGACTAGTAGTGAGTGTGTAAAGGAGGTATAATGGGGATACTATACCCTCTATATTAGTAAGAAATACAAAATAATAAATAATAACTAAATGTAGTGGATTATAGTGACAACTGAAATTCAATAATAAATGAATGATAATCTTGCATGAACATTCTATAATGTACTATAAGTAATAAATCCATATAGTAGGTAAATAAATAAATAAAATAATAATTATTTATCCCAAATGAAATCATGATCACTATATCAGTACTTTACTCTTGTAATCTATCCTAGTTTAGAAGGACAACAACAATCCAATATAATCTGGGAATTTGTTCCTACAATCATGAGATCAGTTCGGGTCACTAGTGCAATGGAATCCTGAACAGGGTGTGAGATATACTTAGTAGGACACCAAAAATGGTTTATAAATCTATCAATTCCATGAATATAAAATAATTAGTCTATAGGTATATCAAAATTATGGAAGTTCTATAATGGTACATGTAAACTAGTTGTGCTCATGTTCCTCAAGGACACCTGGCTGACTATACCTATTTCTGCCTAAGATGTGATATCTATAAACATCTCACCTTGTATATGTACACATATATAAGTGTTTAATTGTATATATATTTACATGTAAAATAGTATATATAGATATATATATATAGATACATATTACTAGTCAAGACCTAACGATTAACTCAAACATCCATATATAATCATATGTAATACTCTGTAAGGTATTTCATGCCTGTAACAGATCATTGAGTGAATAAGGACATCCATTCCAATAGTAAGATGTAGAAATTAATAATAATAAGGAATGTTTTATAGTAAATATTTAATAATACCAATATCAAAAAATGGTATATGGAAGTCATGTCTGTCATCCTACTCATGGATGTGATCGTCATGCTCAACATCCTAATCGAGGGGGAGTGAGGTTCCATTCCCAAAAAACCAACTAATTTGAGACATCATGACCATCATTCTTGACCTATGGGTGTGAGAATTCATGATCAATGACCCTAACCAAGGTCCCTCCATAATGATTCAATTTGAGCTAATTCCAATTGATCTATAAGCCCTTATCCTAGACATTCTATAAAGAGTAATTCAGTATCACTCAAGGCATAGTGGACCTTTACTACTGGATCCATTTATCATTTAAAAGGGGAAGTATATTATCCATTACATAATTAGTTCCATATATAAAACTAGGCTATATCATATATAATTAGTAATAAGGCCATGATAGGCACCCATGCCATAATTCAAATCACTATATACATCATCAATCAACTCACCTTTTTGATTTATAAGAAAACACACCTCAAAAGAAGATTTTATTATAAAACATGGTGTTTTAATCAATAAATTCATTTAAATCACTTTACAAATCTCATTAAAGTGGAATAATTTAATACACTAAACTAGGGTGATTTAGAAAGAAATCCAAACATGAGTAGTTCATTATAAGCATAACCATATTAATTAACACACACCAAGGGTGGTTCAGTCATAAATAAACCATAATTATTATCTGTTTTTAAGATAAAACACCCTAAGGGGTGGTTCTAGTTGAGTTCATAACTTCAACCATATCAAAGAGGGTGAAAACACAATACATGGTGGTCCGGGCATTTAATTTAAGGTATTTCATAATTTAGAAGTGACGCCCAGAAATTATTCCCCACATCATAACATATATATCATATAGATGATGTGAATATAAGGTAAAATAATATATACCACCTACCTCATGCTTAGGATGGCCTAATTATCCAATATTGGGCTTTGGTTTGATCCAGAGTGGAGGAAATTATAAGAATCGTCAAAAGCCCCGAAAATAGGTAAAATATCTCACATAGATTTAGCATTATGTATGGAAAGGTGAAAGAATAATAAAAGCATGAGGATTCAAGATCTTATCATTATGATTCCAACTCACCTGGAAGCACCTGATTATAAGTTCATATGAGAAACATTTCCTAAATCCTAGGAGGGAGGAGAGGATATATCCCACATGAGGGGGAGGTGTTGTGTGTAGTTGGGAAGAAAAAGGAAGAGACCCCCTTTAATAAAGGTATGGGAAATTTTTCATTTCTAGATATTTTAATATCCTCATGGTTTGGATGATGTTTTTGGAAAACCATGTTCCAATCATGAAACCTCCTCTCCCTAGGAGCCACACCTCACATGGTTAGGTAACATAGCTTGATCTAACCTTGTGCCAACCATGTGTAGCTACTGGTTAAGTGGCACTAAGATTGTGTGCTAGGTGTGTGGTTTGGCCAAACCATGCACAGTTTGTATAAGTTACCTCTACAAACCTAAAACAAGGTACACAATTACCCTTGGGAGGTTGCACAGTTTAAAAAAATTGTTCCCTTTAAGAAAAGGGGTCACATGGTTGACCCATATGGTAAAACTGACCATGTGTCAACCATTCAACTCATTCTAATTCTCCAAAAAATATTTCATTCAGATCCTGAAACTAATGAAACTCAATAAAACTTCTTAAGAACCTCCTAGAACTTAAACCTCGACCAAAAACATCAATTTTAAGTGATCCAACACTCAGATTTACATTTCTAGGCTCAGGTTAATATTTGGCTCATCCACTAAATAAGAAAAGTTCAAATTCACATGGAATTTCCAATCGGTCCAAAACACATGAAGTAACATTATCTATCCATGAAAGAATCTTCATGAAGTGAATTTGAACTTACCACATGTGTATATACTTAACATGAATTATCCTAGTTTATAGTTATTATGAAGAGGGGAATAGTTACTGTGATGATTGGAATTACCAACTTACTATGAAGAAGTTTTATAGTTACCATGAATATGGGTTTCATCAACCAACCACATGTTTTAAGTAAATATAGTAAGATTAACTATACATGTTAACACAAAGGTAAAATGAAACTTTTATGAAGGGGAACATGAACCAAACATGAGATACCAATTGTAAGTGATGTTTTATAGTTATCTGAAAGGAAAAATAAATTGTTTTAATGAGTTTAATATAGTAATTAAAGATGGTAAATATTTTTATTTAATATGCATGATGTATTAATAAGGAATAATATATTTAAATATTTTTAACCAAAGTATGGTGGTGATCAGTTTAGAAAACTCTCATGTGAAGAGAATGAAGATTATAATTGATTATTATTTGATAAATAGATACCAACTAATGTAGTGTGAACAATAGTTAATGAGTTTTTTAATACTGAATGAATTTTTTATTTCTAGATGACAAAAATGATTTTATTAATACTTTATGATTTTGTTACTAGAATAATATACATTTTTTTATCATGGAGAAACTTTTGAGTTCAATTCATTACTATAGAAGTGGTCAAATATCATCAAACTAAATCATCTTCAACATATCTGATCTTAGTTAGATTTAATTGATTTCTATTTTTCTCCATATTATTTTTATTTCATCTGTTTTTAATTTTTATCATTAGTTTATGATTTTCATAATCAAAAGTAATTCATTCTTGGTTATTCTACCAACCAAAAGGTAGGTTCTTCAGTTGTGACTCTAGAACAAATTTTGGGTTCTTGGGTTTTGACTCCCAAACAAAATTTAGGCTCTTGGATTGTGACTCCCAAATAAAGTTAGGTTAGGATAGGTTGTTAATATTATAAAAAATTAAAGGTTATGGCAATGGGTATTGAAAAATGAAGAGTCTGTAAACAGATCATCACTCCTTTAACAGCGAGGTTTCTTTAGTGGGTACCTATCTTCTCTGCGAGTAAAGAATATTGAAGTGTGAACTAGGATCTTGGTGATCCAAACCACTATAAAAATACTGTGTTCACATTTTAATTTCTACTACACTAAATCTTAAACACTTCACCACACTTTTGATTATTTAAAAATATTACTCTTATTGATTATTTATATTAATTTTATTTAAATGAATGTTCACCCCCCTCTAGTCATTATTTTCATCAATCTCAATTTAAAAGATAACACCTTCCTGAGTGACCAAAATTGACAACTACCTTAGAAAACCTCCACATGAACCATATAATAAGAGTTTTTATATAATAAGTTCACCCAAAAATATACAATGGACATTCCATACTGAATTTCAAACTCCAGTAGATAGGTCTACACTAAGGATTTCCATTGCAATGTTTAATATGACCACCGAGGGATGGCCATTATCCTCCTAGAAAAGTGGATGGTATGATCCTAAACTTTAGTAAAACACATTAAAACTTCTAGCTAACAATGTGCAGTCACTCAATATCACAAAAATGAAATCACCATCATGGGATATCACACACAAGGAAAGTGGGGGGGGACACCACCATCGATTACAGGTGTGAAATGTCTCTCTTTTCAAGAAATATTCAACTACTCAGAAGCTAGATACCCATGTGCATCATCCATCATTAGAACACTTATTACTCTACCATAAGAGTCATACACCACACCACTAATAAATCACCAAGATTTCATCAACTACTATGGAGACCAATTCTACACTAATAATCATGATCCCATACAATGAGGGTTTACAACACAATTTTCACTCTCATAGTAAAATAAGGGGAAATTTTCTCGAACACCCAAAAATATCCTCTATGAAATGATACTAGGAAGCATTTGGTACACATGCCCCAAAAAATACACAAGGTTTCTCATCATTCCACTTAACAACACATAAATAATATCTATATAATACAATAAGATTATTACATTGGTCTTTCATTGAGGGTCAAGTTTGGGTCGCCCTTCAAAATCATTCATGTAATCTACCACATTTATAGTGAATGGATTTCTCATCCATACACCTAGCACATTAAACCATCCATATCATCTGATGGGTATCCAAATTCATCTTCAAGAGGGGTTGGTTCTTCTTTCCACACTCATAGGGAGTAAATTCTCACTAGAAAATTCAACGACCACTTCTCATCAAATAAATTAAAAGAATCTACGATCTAATCAAGTTTGATATTTAAAAATTGAATAAAATGTGACCTGCTAGCCCTGTATCTAAATATGATAATCTCACTTAACTATAAGGGGTCAATAGAAGATGGCAACCATCGATGGAAACACTCTAGATGACAAGGTCTTGGCTTGAGGATCCATTGGAACCTCCAAATCTCAAACATCTTATGTGGAAAGAATAATTTTCATTTGTATAATCCGGTATGAGGGTCCTTGAAGGAAGGAAACAAATTGAACCCTGAACTACACCTACTAGTAGCTGACTATATCCATCTATTAGGTGAAACTTCTCATAGCCTTGACTATCATCAATATGTTCCTAATAAGAACTAGACAAAGGTGTTGTTCATGGGATTGGATCACTGCATAACCTATATTTGACTCCTTTAGCACCGCTAGATCTTCAACCATACTTATTACTATAAGGAAACTAGGCTTGTAACAGAGAGTTCTCAAATTTCAATGCCATCTCCTGCATCAAGGAACAACAATGACACCACTCTGGCTATCTTTACAACAAATAATGTTGTTATTAACAATGATGCGATAGTGTAAATAATAGTGTTATTAATTAATATTATTATTATTAAGTAATATATTAATAACTATGACTTCATAAATTTAATATATTAATTATATTTATAATTATTAATAAGTATAAAATACTAATTATTTTTTATAATTAATTAATTATATTATTATTATTATGTCATGTATTATTATTAATAAATAATATTTTATACTTATTAGTGTTATGAAATTATTTTCATTTTCATTTATTTTATATGTTCTAAGTTCATGTCTTAAATTTCATTTAGAATCTTACTATAATTTATATTTTATAAGATTTTAGAGTTGTCTACTTACTTTAAAGTCCAAATGTTATGTTTTTAAACTATATTGTTTGGTATCATTAATATTAAAGTCTATTTATTATTTTGAAGAAAATATTTTTATTTTTAATTATTTTTTATGTTTTTATTCTATGTTTTAAATTTAATTTTTATTGTATTTATAGTTTATCTTTTATAACCTTTCAAAGTTTCCTACTTGAAACACAACAAAACCTATTATGTTTTAAGTAGGTAACTTTGAAAACCTATAAAATATAAGTTAGAAGTACAATATAAATGAAACTTAAAACATGTATCGAAAATATAAAATATTAGAAAATAAAAATATTTTATAAATATAATTAACCAAAATTAATTTACACGACACAAACATTATTCATTAAAAATTTAACATTTATGCTTTTAATCAATAATTTATGTATCATGTAAATAAATTTTTATTTATTATATTTATGAATAATTATTATTTTTATTGTTATTATTATTATTATTAATTAAATATGGTTACATGTACATGTAGTTATAATGAAAATACATGTATCTGGAAACGTGATTGCACATAATAAATCCTAGATAATAAATTCATGATAATAAGAAATTAATGATAATGAAGTCATTATAATAAATTCATGATATTATTAATAAATATAGAATAATAAATTAGTGATAATTATATATTATTAAATCCATGATAATAATAATAATAATGTTAAATTTTTTTTGAAAATTATATTTTTTATTTTTATTTTTTTCAAAATTTATTTTATTTTAAATTAATTTTTTTTTTACAATCAATGTATTAAACTAAATTTAGATTTTATTTATACTGTATTTTATGTTCATGAATTTTTTAAATTGTAAATGTTATGTTTTTAATCAATAATTTTTTTGTTAGTTAAATTAGTTTCTATTTATTATATTTATGAAATCACTTTTATTTCGGTTATTCTTTATATGTTTAGTCAGTTTGTAAAATTTTATTTTGATTGTATTTATAATTTTTAATTTAGATACTATAAATACCCCAACCCTTGTGGCCTAGAGTTGGTGGTTACTTTATTATGTTTTCATTTTTTACAAGGAAACACATCCCAAAGGACCGAACAGTTTAGTATTTTTGGGAAAACTATATACATACTTGAATATTATATTATGACTAAGAATATAAAATACAACATATAAACTGCATTGAAAACACCATTAATCTCCTAAATTTACCCTACATATCAGTCAAAATATATATCTTGGCATCCTGGGAAAAATAAAACATAATAAATGGGTGAGATCATATGATCAATATGGGTATATATATAGTGGATGATAGGAAATAACAATTATATAAAGGTAAATAACTAAAACATGATCCATTTAATCAATAATGTGATCATAATATGGCTGGTATAAAAGATGATCGAATAATTCCATATAAACAATGTCATTTTCTAGATAACTTATCCATATAAATTATACTAACAAAATAATCACGTAGAAATCAATAATGAATCTCATAATGATGGAATTCATAATTATTTACATCAAAAATATATCATTTAGGCCTCAACTAGAACATATGAAGATAAATGGGAAAGGCCTCAGCCAAAATCCCAATATGGTTTGTCTCATGATACCTATCGATACATATAGGGGCTATAGTGGGTCCTTTTCATAATTTACTAAGTCAAATTCATTTCTCGTATGAATTAGGTGAAACATAAACAATATATATATACAAAATATAAATAACATTCCCCAATTAGAAAACATAATCCCAAATCATTCTAAGTAATATGGTGAACGGTATTAAAATAGCACATCTGCAGTCAAAATGATCATAAACCAAATAATAAAATATGGTAGATGATATCATAATATATCAACCTCAATAAATCATAAAATTCAATAAATAAAGTTGACATAGATGAAAATACTCTAATAAAATCATTTTAAATTATTTAGATAAATACCCCTTTTTTACTATAAAATCATTTATTTAAAAGGCCTTGCAATTCAAAAAATAATAATTTCATTGAAAATAACATTTAAACTTTTAAAAAAAGATTCAATACATTAAGGCACCATAATGGTAGATAAATCCTCTCATGATGCAAAAGTTAAAAAACATTCCTTCTGTATGTTTTTCAAAAAATTCATAAAGTACCTCTTTTGAAAAATGATAAAAAGACCATTTTATAAACATTTTAATATGGGTAAAAAGGCATTAAATTTTTTTTATAATGATAGTAAAATACCATTTGAATTTTTTTTATAAAAAAGATACATGGAATAAAAATATTCCCCAATGGGGACTAAAATAGAATCAATCTTGATTAATGATGAGGTTGTCAACTAAACCCTTGCCAATTTGTTTTCATCTGAATCGTATTCCCCATATATTCAAATGTAACTTTTAATACCTTAAATACATGTATATTAATTATATTATATTAAAGGGGTAGTATATACACTATAGAAATAAAAAAGTGGTAAATAAGGTGTGTATCCCACTGAAATAAAAGTGAGATAAAAATCTCTTACCTTAGGTTTGATTTCTTATGTACATTTTTGAAAATCCACTATAATAATTTTAAAAATATTATTAACTTATAAAATGATATTAATAATTTTTATTCTATCATATATTATCCCCTTATAAAATTTTACCAATCGTTTATTAATAATATTTTATTCATTTCACTGTTTCAGGTGTTAATTTCCTTATTTTCTCATGCTTGTTTTGTATTGAAATCCCTGGTTCTATTAGCATATAATATAGTTAAGTCATATATAGAATGATATTATGGTCACATATTTTATATTTATTCCTTACATATATTCATAGAATCATTCTTGAATTTTTAACATGGAAAATGAATCCCATTGCATCGTGGAGACGGAAGGTCGTATGTAAGCATGAGCGATGGTATAATTCCCTTAATATTGAAAGGGTAAGGAATTGGATGGGATATTAATTTTTCTAGATATTTTATCATGAAATAATTATCATATATATTCACTATTTCCATCATTATACCCATCTAAATAAAGTGGTGATGGGAAATAGATTACACCACGGTGTGGAGATAGTAAGTCGTACATACGCATGCGTTGTGTTTTCATTATTTATGGGATGGATAAATGGTAGAATATGGTTGTACTATAATAATAATAGCATATAATTATATATTTGATACAATATTTATTAATTTATCATGGAAACAACACATGAATATTTAGTAGAATAATAAACGAACTTGGATGAGTAGGTAAAAATGATAACCTCTTCTTCGATGGTCTTCCATTAAATCTCTTCTTAATATATATAGGGTTGGTCTTTGTGGAATACCAGGAACTAAAAAACATGGATAATTATGTTTATAAGATAAATGGGTTGGTTTTGTTTTATCTATAAGTTTCAATTTGTTGTAATGAAGTGAGGTAGGAGGTTCCCTTTTATAATTGAGGTGAAGTTCACTTTTGGAAAATCCAAAAATATTAAATTAATATAAATTAATATTCAATTAAAAATGGATAAAAAAATATTTATTTATAATATAATATAATTAATGGTCTAAATACTCTCAACCAATAATTTTTATACAAGTTTAGGCCACAATCTTACCCTTGTCTTTTGGCTTTAACCCTTATTTAATCCATTTAACTCTTACCATCACAACATGTATTTTTACTCCTTAAAGGATAATATAGTTACTATAAAATTCCAAAATAACTATAAATGGATCATTAATGAAATTTTATACTTTATCCCAATAATTTTTCTGAATTTTATATTTTTATTAATTTTATATCATTTAATAAAATATTATTTATTTTAAAATATTAATAATGTCAATTTTAATACTATTTATTACTTGACTTTTTTTAAAAATCCTAACAACATTATATCTTTAAAAAAACTCTTTTAAAACATCACTAAAATTTAAAATTAATCTATAAAATTAATTTATGGAATTAATTATATCAAATTCTATTTATTTGGATATTTTTAATATCATTTATTTGATATTTCTATTAATTAAACAATTACTCTATCATCATTGTACAAGCCTTTAAGTTAATTATTTATTTCACAAAAAATAAAATAAGTTAACATTAATAATGTAAAAAATTTATATTTACAAATACTTTATATAGTCAAATATATCCCCTAGGTAACCCCATATTAAAATGTTTAGCTTGTTAAAAGGAAAAGTATAACATCTTTGAATTTTCTTTAAAATAAAGTACTATAAACAAATTAAAGTCATCGAAGTGGCTCTAGGAGCTAAAAAAATATTCCTAAGGATGATTTATGTCTACATAATACAATAAAATTTGTAAAATTTTAGGTTAATTTTCTAATATTTATAATATTAGTTGTACCCTTAATTACCTGATTTACCCTCAACCATGGTAATTAAAATTACCAAAGTTACTATTCATATCAGCCAAAAATAAAAGGGACATATTTAATTAATTTAGACATTATGATTCCAAATATTGAATCTATTTTTTAAACATAAAAACACATTATTTTCAAAAATTAATTTAAAACTAATCTTGTTGTTAGGGTGAGAAGATGGGTTATTAAAATGAAAACATTCAAAAGATTGAAATGTTTTATATCCAAATTCAATTTGAAATTGATTTCAATCACCAATAATGGATTAAATTATATAAAATTTATCTTATCATACTTTAAAACCAATAAAAAATATATTTTGACACTATAAATTATTTAGATAAAAAAAACTATTTTCAATTAAAATTCAGTATTTTTTACTATTCATCAAAATATGAAACTTATCATAAAAATAATAAAAACTAAAAAAAATTAAACATTAAGGATAATATTTCAAGAATTAAGTTTATTTTGTCAAATATAATTTATAAAAGTGTCAAAATTTAGTTTTAAAACAACTACTCTATCAAAAGGGTGCAAAACTACTTTTAGAAAAATATAGCTTTTATACATAAAAGTGGATTTATTTTTATATCATTCCTAGAAATCACAAAATATGAATTATATTGAAAATATAATATATAAACTTTATAATATGGTTAATACTATTTATTTTCTTCAATTTAAAGGCTAGGTTATAATAATATTTCATTGTACGGTTAAGCTGGGTGTTGTATGAAACATAAGCTATCTAAAAGATTAAATTTAAAAAGATAAATACCATAAAATCTTGGGGGGTTACATTCTATCCTGGTTCAATAAATTGTATCCTCATAATTATAAATTTCACTTCAAAAATTATTTTCCTAGATTTGAGGTATTATTTTACTATATAGAGAACCACTTACTTGATTTCTTTCGATGTCATTAGCATAATATCATCCTTTAGTTGTGCTTCTGTCTAACTTCATACCTTACACTTGGAAATGAATCTTTAAAATAAATTTTTCATGACTTAAGAACATTTATAAATCATAATAACTGAGAGTCATTCCTTCATATTTTAAATTTTTAATTAAACCAAAAATGTTAGCACATTTTATCAACCAACAATAATTTCCAAATTTTAACTTAATACATTCCACTAGTAGTTAATATTAATACTCATCAAAATCATGTATTTCCACATTCAATGACCAAAAAACTTAACTCAAGGTCATTAAATTTCCAAAATCAACTTAAAATTAGATTCTTAAAACATAATATATCTCTTAATCCCGCATACCAAATATATGAATACCTTGATCGCCTTTAAACATTAATGAAAACATGCATGCTTCCAAATCCATAAAGAAGATGTACTATAGTAAAATCTGTATATATCTCATAATTATTATAACTATAATATCATAACATTATTATTGAATCTTTAAACATAAATACTTTAATTATTTTACTTTGATTATAGTAACAACATAAATTTAAACTTGATCCCTTTACTTATTATGAGATATATTTCTTTAAAACATGGGAGATTCATTTGTGTAATTCTCCATCTTCTTATAGTTGAAACATTGAACTTTTACAAATTATTTATTTTCCTTATAATCATGATCTTGTTGACCTTTCTCTCCAAAATTGTAACAAACTCTCATTCCCTTTAGGAAATTATTGTGGTGTTTCTTCCCAAAATTATCATATATGGTAAAATCCTTCTTTCCCTTTTTCATTTTGTCCATTTATTTTTCCATTATTCTATTCTTATCCGGATTTCTTTTAAAGTCATAAGACATAGATAGTTATTTATTTGTCTTGATAGTACATGATATTATATCTTCATATTATGAGAAATTTTGGAAAAACCTATTCCTTTTATAGTAATGGCTTTAACCCATCAAATTAAAGATTATTCTTACTTCTTGGGTTACGTATGTAGTCTAAAGTATTCCTTAATAACCTTTCAAAGTTGTATACTTATTTACCAACATTATCATCCTATTTTTGTCTTAGATTCAAATAATGTTCTCTCTATATCTGATCTTTGTTCATAAGGAAAATATTTTTCAATGGAAAGTTTCCTTAAAATACATCCATTCCATGTTTTATATTTCCTCAACCTATTTAGTATTTTGATACAATGATCACCATTATTCCGCATCTCCATAGAGATGATAAATTATCATTAAAACCTTCTCCCTTTCCTTACATCCCAAAGTGAAAAATATATTATCTATGAAACATATCCATTACTCAGCAAAAAATGAATTTGTAGTTTCATTGAATGATATAAGTTATTGTCTCATGAAGAATTCTAAAATTGTTCCTCTGTGTTGTGGATTAGGATGATCTATATGAGTAAGGTAATTGTTCATAACCTGAGTCATTTGTCCCAGTATAGTTATAAGTTGTTCTAATCCAGTTGAAACTCCAGTTCTGACATCACTATTTTTATAGGATTCAAGTCCCTACATGAATTATTTTCATTGATATAGTTTAAATTCATTCCATTGGGTGCCATTTCTAAACAATGGAATACAGTGGAATAGATCAAAACATTATGAAACATAATTTATAATCTCAAAACTAGGGAATCACATAACCTAAACTGAACATTTACATATAACTAATCTTTATATCACATGTTTTTTTTGGAATATTTAAAAATTTATCATAGGGTTTTGTTCTTTAATCTATTTTTTTCTAAATCTAGTTTCCAAGGTTTATACTAAACTTCCTCTAATACCAACTATAAAGACCCCAACCCTAATAGCCCAAATTTGGTGGTTAATTTATTACATTAGAACATTATACAATGAATTGCATCCCAAAGGACCGAACAATTTAGTATTTCTTGGAAAAACTAGATACATACTTGTATCTTACATTATGACTGAAAATATAAAATAAAACATTGAAACTAAATTTTAAACACCATTTGTATCCTAGATTTACCCTGAATATTAGCCATAACATATATCATGGCATACTATGAAAAATAAAACATAAGAAAGGGGTGATATCAGATGCTCGGTAAGGGTAAATATATAGTGGAAGCTAAGAAATTAAAATTATGGCAAGGTAAATAACTGAAACACATTACAATTAATAAATAAATTGATCATAATATAGTTGGTATAAAATATTATCAAATAATTCCATATAAACAATCCCATGAGCTAGAAAAATTATCCATGGAAATTATACTAACCAAATAATCACATGGAAATCAATAAATAATCTCATAATCATGGAATACATAATGTTGTACATGTGAAATATATCATCGATCCCTTGACCAAAACATCTGAAAATAAATGTGTAAGACATCATCCAAAATCCCAATTTGGTTTGTCTCATTAGACCTACTAATGCATCTTGGGGATATAGTGGTCCGTGACATTCACTTACGTTGTCCAATTCCTTCCTCATATGAATTTGGTGAAACATAAACAACACATAATGTGAAATGTAAATAATTAACCTGAATTAGTAAACACAATCACAAACCATTTTAAGTAATATAGTGAATAGTATCAAAATAGCACATCCACAATCAAAAAAATCAAAAACCATTTAATAAAATATGGTAAATAATATCATAAAATATAAACCTCATTTAATCATAAAATTCAATAAATTATGTTGACATAAATAAAAATAATCTAACAAAATCATTGAAAATTATTCAGAGAAATACTATTTTTACATTGAAATCATTTATTTAAAAGGTCGCACAATTTTAAAATAAAAAATATTAATTGAAAAGAATATTGAAAACTTTTAAAGTGAACTTCAAAAAATTAAGGGATTGTTATGGTGGTAAATCCCCTCTTTCCACATAAGTTAAAAACATTTCAACCATATTTTTTTCAAAAAAATCATAAAGTGCCTCATTTGGAAAAAAAACAAAAAGATTCATTTCAAACCATTTTATAAAACATTGAACATGGGTAAAGATAATTTAAATTTTTTTAGGATAATAGTAAAATAATGTTTGAAAATATTTTTAGAAAACATGGATATGGAATAAAAATATTCCCATTGGAGACTTAAACAGAAACAATCTCGATTAATGATGAGATTGTGAATTAAACCCTTATAAATTTGTAATCTGTTTAATCGTATTCCCCGTAGATTAAAATGAAAATTTAAATACCATGAATATATAGAGATTAATTATATTATATTAAATAATAACTATATACACCACATAAATAAATAAGTGTTGAATAAGGCTTGTATCCCACAAAAATAAAAGTAAGACGAAATTCCCTTACCTTTGGTCAGATTTCCGTCTTATGTGTTTGAAACTCTTGTATAGAGGTTTTAAACATGTTATTAAATTATAAAAGAGTCATTATAATATTTATGATATCATTTATTATCCCCTTATATTATTTTACCACTCGTTTATTAATTATATTTTATTCATTTCACTGTTTCTGGTGTTAATTTCCATGTTTTCTCATGCTTGTTCAGTCTTGAAAATATTGGTCCTATTAGCATGGGATATAGTTATTTCATCTAAAAAATGATATTAAGGTCATAAATAACATATTTATTCATTATGTACATTATTATAATAATTATTTAATGGTTTACATGGAAAATTATTTACATCACTTCGTGGAGATGGTAGGTCATATATACGCACGAGCGACAGTATCATTCATGTAATGGTGAAAGGGAAAGAAATTGGACGGTATATTGATTTTTATAGAATAATTATAATGTCTTAATTATCATATATATCCATTATTTTCATTATTATACCCATCCAAGTAAATGTTTGATGAAAAAAATATTACACCACAGTGTAGAGACGGTAAGTTGTATGTACTCACGTGTGGTGTTTTCATTTTTCATATGACTGATAAAAGGTGGAATATGGTTGTCCCATAATCATACTAACATATAATTATATACATTATACTATATTTATTAATGTATCATATAAAAAACACATTAATATGATGTAGAATAATAAATTAACTTGGATGAGTAGGTAAAAACGATTACCTCTTCTTCGGCAGACTTCCTTTGGAGATCTTCTTAAGGGTTCTAGGGTTGGTCTTTTTGGAAGAATAAGATATCCAAAACTTGTTTAAGGATTTTTATAGTATAAATTATCTGTATTTTATTGATCTATATGGCTCAAGGTTTTGTGATCAAGTGAGGGAGGAGATTCCCTTTTATAATCGAGGTGAGGGGCACTTTTGAAAACTCTATAAATATTAAATTAATATTAATTATTTTTCAATTAAAAATAGATCCAAAGTGAGTTATTTAGAAGATAATATGAGTATAGATCTACATCTTCTCAACTAATAATCTTTATACAATTTTAGGTCACGTTCTTACCCTTATCTTTTGGTATTAACCCTTATTTGATCCCTTTAACTCTTACTCTCACAACATATGTTTTTACTTCTTAAGTGTTAATATAGTTACTATAAAATGAAAAAAAACAATAAATATATCATTGATAAAATTTTAAAACTTATCCCAATCAATTTGATGAATTTTATTTTTTCATTAATTTTATATCATTTAATAAAATATTATTTATTTTAAAATTTCATTAATGTCAATTTTGATACTATTAATTACTTGACTTATAAAAAATACCATAAAAGCATGAAATATTTGAAATCACTCATTTAAAACATCAATAAATTTTAAAATTAACATATAAAATTAATTTATGATATTAATTCTATAAAATTATATTTATTTTAATATTTTTAATATATTTTATATGATATTTTCATTAATTAAATAATTACTCCATCATGATTGTGCAAGCTTTTAAGTTAATTACTTTTTTAATAAAAATTAAAAATAAATTACCATTATTTATATAAAAATTTATCTTTACAATTACTATTTATATTTGAATATATCCCCAAGGTAACCCCATGTTAAATTATTTAAATTTTTAAAAACAAAAATTTGACATATTTGACAATTTATTAAAATGAAATACTGTAAATTGATTAAAGTCATCCAAGTGGCTCCAAGCTCTCCAAAAATATGAAAAGAATGATTTTGGTTTAAATTAACTCATCAAATAAAATTAATACAAGTGTTATGGTAATTTTCTAATATTTATAATATTATTTTTACCCTTAATTAATCGATTTACCCTTAACTATGGTAATTAAAATTACTAAAGTTACTATTCATATTGACCAAAAATAAAAGGGAAATATTTACTTAATTTATACCTTATGATTCCAAATATGGAATCCATTTTTCAAAATTTATAAAACATAATTTGTTAAAATAAATTTAAAATTAATCTCATTGAAGGGTTGAGAAGATGGATTATTAAAGTGAAAACGTTCAAAATATTGAAATGTATTTTTATCCAAATTCAAGGTAAAATTTATTCAAATAACTTAAATTAGATTAAATTATATAAAAGTGATCTAAATTTACCTTAAAACCAATAAAAAATATAATTAAACACTATAAATTATTTATAAAAAATCTTTTTTCAATTAAAATTCTATATTTTTCACTATTTTAAAAATATGAAACTTATCAGAAAAAAACAAAAACTCAACCAAAGTAAATTTTGATGTTCTTATTTCAAAAACTAAGTTTATTTTATCGAATAAAATTTATCAAAGTTTAAAAATTTATTTTTAAAAAAAGTGCATCGTCAAAAGGCGGCAAAACTGCCTTTAGAAAATATAGCTTTTTATACGTAAAAGTGGATTTATTTTTATATCATGTCTACAAATATCAAATTATGAATTAAATTAAATATATAATATAGAAATTTCAAAAAAAATTAATAACACTAATTCCTACCAATTTAATGGCTTGGTTATAATAATATTTTATTTTATGGTTAAGATGGTTATTTCCTCCAATGTAAGCTACTAAAAAGAAAAAAAAATAAAAAAGAGGTATACCATAAAATATTGGGGTGTTAGAGACGCCTTAAAATCTCATAGTTGAAATATAAGAATGGTTCAAGTAGTTGAATTTCAAATCCAGTAAATTATAAAGTATAAATACAATATAAATGATATTTTTTATACTGACTTAACAAATAAAAAAAATTCGGCGCATCAATCTGACATACAATGTGCTTGAACTGACTAAATAAGAGATTGTTAGAAAATGATGGCCTTTAAAGACATGAATCATGAAGTAAAAAACTAGAAAAATGAGCTCTAATTACTATTAAATCACAAGGTAACAACTACATATTTATTTTAGAAATATAGAAACTAACAACGTGTAAAACTAAGGTGTTATTTTCCTAAGATAACCAGAAATAATTTTTCAGTAATTTAAAACACTAAAACATGAATTTAATGGTTAAAACCATATAAAACGATCTCTAAATGATGAAAATTATTATGAAAACTATATTGTAATTATTTTTCATGTGTGTAATCATACATCACATGAATCTGACATGTGATGTGCATTAAATAACTAGATAATGATTTCATAGAAAATAATTATCTTTAAAAACATGCGCCACCAAGTGAAAACCAAGAAAATTGGTTTCTATTACTATGAAATCATAGGAAAACAACTGTATATTTAATTTTTAAATATAGGAATTTATGGTGCATCAAATTGAGGAGAATTTATCTCGAGATTACCAAAAACACATTTTTAGTAATTTAAAATTGTAAAACATGAATTTAAAGGTTAAAACCATTCAAAACAAACTCTAATTGACATGAAATATTATAAAAGTTGTGTTAGAATTATTTTTGACATGTGCGGGCATATAGTTCATCAATATGACATGTGATGTTTTTGAACTAAGTAAATATTGAGTTCTTATAAAATAGAAGTCTTTAAAAACATGTGTTATAGATTCAAAACCAAAAAAAATGAGATATAATTACTATGAAGTAATAGGAAAAAACAATATATTTAATTTTGAAATATAGAAACTAACATCCCATAAAACCAAAAAAATTTCCCAACATGACTGAAAATTATTTTTCAATAATTTAAAATAATAAAACAAGTGTTTGATGGTACAAACCATATAAAAAATCTCCAATTAAAATAAAATCTTATGAAATATCTTTTAAAATTATTTTAGAAGTTTGAAAGCACATTGTGTGCTAATCCAACATGTTATGTGCTCGAACTGACCAAATAAAGTGTTCTTAAATAATTACATTCCTTAAAAACATTCATCATGGAGTGAAAACCATAAAAATGAGCTCATATTTCTATGAAATCATAGGAAAACAAATATATATTTATTTTTTAAATATGGTAACTGATGGAACATTAAAATGAGGTGTTGTTTTCCTGATATGACCAAAAATTATTTTCACTAATTTAAAACACTAAAACATGTGTTTCGTGATTAAAACACTAGAAAAAGATCTAAAATTGACATGAAATATTATGAAAGTTGTATTATAAATATTTTATTTGTGTATGAGTAGATGATGCATCAATCTGGCATTCGATGTACTCTAACTAACTAAATAAGTAGTCCTCATAAAATAAAGCCCATTAAAAATATACACCATGGAGTGAAAACCATTCAAACGAGCTCATATTTCTTTGAAATCATGGGAAAATAATAATATATTAATTTTTGAAATATAAGAAATGACATAAAATCAAACTAAGGTGTCGTTTTTCTAATATGACTGAAAATGAAGTTTAAATATTTTAAAACACTAAAACATGAGTTTTATGGCTAAAACCATAGAACAATATATCCAATTGAGGTAAAATATTATGAAAATTGTATTTTAATTATTTTTCACATGTTTGAGTGTAAAATTCATCAATAAAACATGTTATGTTCTAAAACTAATTAAATAAATATCTCTCATAAGATGAAGGTATTTAAAATCATGCACCACATAGTGAAAAATAGCAAAATGAGCTTATATTAATGTTAAATAACATGAAAATAACCATATATTGATTTTTTAAATATAGGAACTAATGGAGCATCAAACTGAGGTGTCATTTTCCAGAGATTATTGAACAATATGTTTTAGTAATTTAAAGCACTAAAACATGTTTTTGATGATTAAAACCATATAAAATGATATCCAATTAATGTGAAATATTATGATAGATGTATTAGAATTATTTTTTATGTGTTTTAGTGGACTATGAAACAATCTGATATGTGACATGCTCGAACTAACTAAATAAATGGTTCTTAAAGAAATAAAATCTTTAAAAACATGTTCCATAGAGAGAAAAATGTCCAAATGAGCTTGGATTATTAGGACATCATTAGACAAAAATCATATATTCATTTTTGAAATATAGGAACTGATATTATGTCAAATTGAGTTGTCGTTTTTTTTATATGACTAAAAATGAATTTTTGGTAATTTAAAATACTAAAATGTGTATTTGATGATTAAAATCATAGAAAAATATATCCCATGAAATATTATAAAAGTTGTCTTAGTATTATTTTTGATGTTTTTGAGTAGACAGTGTGTCAATTTGGCATGTGATGTGCTCAAACTAACTAAATAAAGAGTTGTTAAACAATGAAATTCTGTGTATTGATTTCTTAAATAACAAATATCACCAATTATTATTGAAATATATATATTATTATACATAATTAAAAATTTTAATTCAATTAAATTTAAAATTAATACATAATTGATGTCTATGTGTACATAAGTGTCCTCCAGACCCGAAACTCGTCTCTCTGATAATACACCCATATCAAGTAGGTTGTTCGGTAGGTTCTAACTATAGGTCCAATTATCCTTAGTAGTGGTTCAAATAGTATAACTATAATCATACACTTATCCACTAGAGTGTTTTATGGGAAACAATAATCTAGCTAGATGGGGGAAAGGAAAATCACTAACTGTAAGCCCCCAACTGATGCCCCAAACCAAGTAATGTTGCACTACAAGATTTTCATATAGAATAGGGTTTGCAATATCAAACTCAGTGTCATAACTAGTTCCTCGATATAATAAATTATGTGTGGGAAATGTCTCTTATAACACCATGTATGAGGAGGAATGTCCAATCAGTGGTTGTATATTGGTGCCCCACTGTAAGGAAGGGTGTGTGGAGAATATCTCTGATGATGCCATGTATGATGAGGAATGTTCAATCGGTGGATGTGTAGTGGTATCTGGAGCTATATAAGAAGTAAACAACATGAACGAAGTCATATTGAAGGTTTTTCCTCATCAATGTATGATGGATTGAGTGAAAACTAAGGTGTAATGTGATGATGGCAAGGAGCACGCTCTAACTGCAGAGTGATGCTCTCAACATTGTGCAACACACCTTTCATCAACTCAATAACTGAATTCAACTCATTAATATTAAATATATCATGTCTCGGATTTGATCATATCATGGACTCTACTGATCCCATCATCTTGAACAGAAAAACATTAAATAATATTTTATCAAATTAATAATAAATAATCAAGAAGTTTGGTGAAATTAAATTTTCAAGGTATAATATTACCCTTCAATCTGAGCGATAAATAACCTGCTCACTCGCATATACCTGAGCATGTGCTAAGTGTGGGGGTCATGATGAATATGTCCTCTAACATATCCAGTGTCACAATACTTCTTAGTGAATACTATATGGATATGTATGGCTCATGGATAATACACCAATCCTAATCATGTTTTCTTGTATGTTTAATACCATGAACCTCTGTAATCTAACTTGGTGGCCCCAAAATAGGTCATCGATATCCAAAATTCCTCATGACTCTATCGGGTTGGTGTCAATCACCAATACAAAAATGGATTAGTGGCACTATAGCAGTAGAATGATGCAACCTCATCATACAATAATCTAGAAGATATCACAAAATCTCACTTGCATACTGTATCTAATGAATCTACATAGAGAGAGAGAGACAAATCTAATCATTCATTAAGAAAATAACACACAACTATATCAACAGTGATTTATGGATACCTCTTTAATGGAAAAATGATCAAATAGAAGATGTTAATATGAAATGGAATATATAGGGACATATAAATATGTATTCAATTAGCTCCACCTATGAATTTAAAGTAACCAAATTTTAAAAATTATATAATTATTAAATTATATTGGAAGAAAAGTATGTATAAAAATTTTAAAGTACCTACAAGAAAATGGGATCATATGAAATGCATCAACTGGTAAGTTAGAGTCAACCCAAGGTGCAAGTGTGGGGAATTATATCCATGCCCACACCTATAATAACAGACAATAATCACTGATCTCCTTCCCCATCGTATGAGATGCTCTACACAGCTCTCTATACAAATGTGCAAGGCATGCTGAACACCAACTATACCGCCCATCACGCTCAAAATCTGCAAGCAGAAGTAGGCACATTAGATGAACATATGATCCATAGTGATCAAGAAATAAATAAACTCCAATAAATCATAAAATTTATAGTCAGTCATATCTTTATAAAGTCAACTCATACACATCTAGATCAATAGGTATGAAATGAGTGTCTAGTCAACACAACTATAACCTACCTATTTTAAGTGTCCATGTTGCGTCTGTTAATTTTAAGTCTATGTATTTCTATAAAATTTAATCCCAGATATATATCATCGAACCAGTAACAGTATCCTCATCCATAGGAAGACCCAATAATATAGATACATCATGTAATGTAATCATCATCTCCCCCTGAGGCATATGAAATATATGTATCTCTGGTATCCATCGCTCAACCATAGTAGAAATGAGTAAATAATCAATGGGTATATACGAACACATGACCAACCCATATAACCTAGACTAACATAAATAAGGTATAATAGGGTTTTTTGGGCTCTCATAGTTAAAGTGAAGGTCCCTGTAGACTTTTAGTCTCCTCTCTTCAAAACTATATCATAAATTTTGTGATATGTGCTCACTCTGTGTAGTAAAAAGAGATGGATCCTCGAGGCCGGGATGTAGCTGTGTAGATGTCATCTATGTAAATGGATAAAGATATAATAAACATATAAATCTTTTAGATAATATATATTTTGAGTGAAAAAAATAATAATATAATGAAATTATTCATTTGATAAACCATTATACATGGAAAGAAAAAAATACAATAATCAACCCATAGTAAAAAAAATAAAGTAGGTTATGCTGATACACCCTTCTTGATATCATTATAAGAAACTTTTATGTGATTATTCCCCTCTTCCATACAATTTCCACATCATTGATTCATCCATTTCTCCTGAGGCTATTCCATTTCATTTGTCATATGTGTTGATTTTGGACAACCATTTCCACACCACCATTATGGATTCAGAATATAAATTTGTAGATGAAAAGGGTTATTTAATATTGATACATCTCTAATTGGGATCCAATATTTTTTGTAACAATTTTGAAACTTGTTGAGTCTATATACTATATCAATATAACTCTCCCATTAAATGTGAAGATGATCACATCCTACAAGTACATGTGAGAAAGAAATATTTTAACCTTGGAAGTAACCACATTCATAGGTATGGTTCTCAAGAAAATGGTCGTCACCTAACCAGAAACACTAGTTAGTGGATCCTAGTCCTCTTTAAATTCAATCCAACTTCTTGTCCAGTTAAAAAAATGCACCTAGTATGATGTGTCATGGTTTTAATTAACTAAAATATCCTTTTTAAAACTTTTCTAGTATCGATTACCCTTCAATGGTTCTTTATCCACATCCTATGATCTATCAACAAATTATATTATGCAACTATAAAATGTATGAGAAAAAATAACCATGATGAGTAATTTTTTAACCCCTATGAATACTCTATTGATGCATTCAATAATGTATGTATTCATTTTCCCTTATCTCTTCCCTTCATCAAATTTCAATGACTATTTTTTATTTGGGTTGTGCACCATATATTTTTAAACATTCTCATTTATTCCTCTTATTTATTCTAGTATTTGAATAAAAACATGTTGTCTTGGTTCATATGATTTAAAGGTTTATAATAATAATTAAAAAAAGTTTTAATTTATATAAAATAAGTATAAGTTCCAAATATACAAAAAATGTGATCCAATATCTAATTTGATGATTTCTTTTTAAACATTTTCATCGTGAAATTTTATCTGTACATTGGTGGAAATACATATCCTGCAGTAATGATGGTAGGAATGAGGAGGTATCCAAATAGAATCCTCAATGTTTAGTGCTTCATTGATAGTATGATGAAGATTAGAAATAAGGCATATCACATTCCTATTAGTAACAATAATATATAGAAAATACAGAAAACAACACCATGAATCTAGATTCTACTTATTTTTTATTGAAAATTCTAGTGGAACGGGTTATCAATTTCCTTTTTGAGTGGTAGAAATCAAGATAAATCCATTATAATTTCCATATATAAAAGTTTCATCCACTTTTATGAATTTTTTATAGTGACAGGATGTTGTGATTCATGTAAGGAATGCCTAGAATATCCAATGAAATTGTACCTTTTCTGTAATGACATGATTGTTCACCACATTATCCACTATTTCCAATTGATAAACAACCTAACTAGTTTAAACCAATCACTCAATACAATAATGAAACACTGGAATTGATGGTTCTCAATATCTTTAAAACTTCTCAATATCTTTCTTCTTTACAAGACATTCCTTCTTGTATGAAATTTTAGGTTCATACTCACTCTGCATCTATTCCTGTATTAACTCGATATGAATATCCTGATTAACTCTGATCATACCAATAATAACAGATCATATGAATGTCCAGTTGAGGGGTGTATGACTTTAAGTCATCCTTTAATTAAAACAACTGTGTGAACCTGAAAATTTTGTAAATTTCTAATGAGTACAATTTTTAGAAAGGGTATCTTGTAGACACATATTGCATATATCCCCAAAATATTGACATTTTGTAGAAACTTTTGATCACATATACTCATATACGAGATAACTATAATGTATCTTCACATGGTAATATTTTATAACTATTTCTAATTCCTCTTTTATATCAAATTTTCTTCCAATGGACAATTCATCATCAATCCTTCCAACATTTATTTGTTCGAAAATATCTGGGAACTCGTTTATTAGTTTCACTACATCCAAATCAAACTCGAGAAACACCATTGTAACATCATTTTATGTTTTCACCATCCATTAATATTGAATTTTTGGATCATTGGCTTGAATAATCTCATCTTATCTATTATATATTTCTTCATACTCCAAATGACCATCATAGGATCATTGATTATAACCATATGTGGATCATCTACAATGAAAAATGTTGTAGGAACATCTACATCTACTATCATTTGAAATATTAGTTATGCTCTACATGTATTTTCTTCACCTGATCCACCTTGAATAACCAGCTCATATGTAAATATATTCCACTTAATAAATAAACTTCCATTTGATATGTTTTTTTCAATTTTAGTGGTTTCTTAAATTTTACTAACATCAATATATAATATCATTACACAAAGCCTTACATGCTCTTGATATGTATCTTAATAAAGCCTTAAATCGTCATCATCAACCAAATTATGTTGCATGTAATATATATCTTACTGAGTTTGAGGAAATCTATAAACAACAGATGATATGCATTGATTCCCATAAATCTTTAATCGATCCTGAATTTTAATGTTGTAATAATTAATTGAAATTAAGTTTCAGGTTAAATATGTACATCAACATTTCTTCAAATAAAACTCAAACCACCAAACCTTAAATATTAATTTTTCGATTACAATTCCTCTAATCAATAGAGAATAGATGAAGCTAACAGTGATAATGGGTAGCTGTGATGAAATACATAATGGTATAATATTATATTAATTATAATGCAATAATATATTAATATATTACTTACAAAGCAATAATATTTTATTTATAATGTATTGTGTGTGTGTGTATATATATAACATAAAATGTAACAATATATATATACATATATAAATATATTATATAATGCAATAATTATCAATTGAAAGTTACTTATAAATAAAAAAAATTTAATAAAATTTTAAATTAATTTTTATTTTCTTTTTAAAAATATTTAATTTATTATCAACAATAAAATGGAATTATTTGATATTATTTTTTATTAAATAAAAATAATCACAAAATATCTAATTTACCTAACTTAAAATATTAACTTATTATTAACATACTAATTAATATAAATTCTTTATAGTGAAATAATATATAAATTATAAAATTAATAATAAATTGAAAAATATTATATTTTATACAATGTGATAATATATATATATATTATAATGTACTAATATGTTGATTAAAATGAAATAATATATTAATATATTAATATATATATATATATGTAGCGTCCTCACCAAGAAGCCTAGAGCCAGTGCGTTATTTTATTATATTGGCATGATTACAAGGAAACAATCTTGAAGGAATGATTAGTTTAGTAGTCTGGAAAATATAAATTACATGCATGATTCCAATAATACATTTGGAAAATAGGAAACACAAAAATTGAAACATAATAAAATAAATAAAATGCATCGATGAAAGCTTATTCAAATATTTCTTCTTCATAACATGGGGAAATGAAATATAATAATGGTGAGTTCAAATGATCACTAAGGGTAAGTATAGTTTAATCAATAATGAATTAGTGAAAATAAATTAAAACGACAAGTTAAATAACTATTAACACATTCCATTCAAATAACTAGATAAGGAAAAATCAATATTACAAGGTAAGAAACTAAAACACATGCCATTTAATCAATGAACTGAAATGAAATGTATCCATAGATATATCTAGGAAAAATCTCATTGATGAAAAATAAATGAAACTAAATGAGGTAAATTATATATTAATGGACATAATGTCTAAGTAACATGAAAACCTATACCTTCAAGACCTTTTACAAGACGTTTTAAAACTATGGATATAAACTTGTTTAATTTGTGCAACTTATTAGTCTCATGAGAACATGTCGATACATCAAGGAGCTATATAAAGTTTGGGTTCCACATTTCATTGCAGGTCCAAATAATTCCTTATAATGAATAATAAAAAAATATTCCTTATCAAATAACCATATTAAATAAGAAATATAGATTTATCAATAATTCCCCAATTAAACAAATAACTCTCAAAGTAAACATGGTATGTAAGATGGTATATAGTTTAGGAAATACTAATATCCATTATATGAGAATATGTATATTCAAGTAAATTTCCAATGAATAATTATTACAATAAAGTTATTGTTTCAATATAAAGTTAACAATCAAAAAAATAATTGTGATTGCAAAGATAATCATTAATAACATTCTTTAGGTGAATAACTTTAATCATTCCAAAGTATCAAATACCACATTGAAACATTTAAATCATAATCCCCATGAAGGTGTAACATTAAATGAAACTTATACTATAATTAGAATAAGTGTATTCATGATATAAAATGTCAAAATCTATTAAATTCATCTAATAAAAGTATATTGGCACATAATAAAAAATAAGTTTCAATGGAATGTAAATTGAGATGAAATTCCCTTACCACTGTGGAAATATATGAATTGGAAAACCCAAAGGTAGTAATAATAAAATGAAAAATTTAAATACCATAAACATAATATTAATCATTATATTACATGTAAATGTGGAATTACATCCACTATATATAAGAAATTAGGTTCAAAAAAATTATGTATGTCTCACGGGATGAAAATGAGACAAGAATCTCTTACCTTGTGTTTACTTTTGGGTGAAAGTCCTTTAAATTCATGTAGAATAAACTTATGATAATTTTATAATTAATTAATATCCTTTTTAATGTTTATCATTAATTTTATTTCACTTATTACCATGTTGTGTAAAACTATATAAACAATTAAGTTTATATCGGGTGTTTTGACTGAATTTAGTTTATGTGTCAAAAAGGACTTTGGAAGGTCACTATGGTCAAAGGGGTCATTATATAACATATATAGAATAATAATCATGACATAGTTATTATATTTATATAATAATTATACTTTTAAAATCAATCATTAAATACGGTTATGAAAAATGAATCAATGTTGCAATTATGGAGACGGTAGGTCGTACGTATGCATGAGTAATGTTCCCATCTTTCAATTATTGTTATGGAAAGAAGTTAAGTAACACTTTATCTTTACATAATGATAATTATATCATAAATTCAATTTAATTCAGTCATATATACTTATGTATTTTATTCTTGTGGTGTAAAAGGAACCAAATCATGTCAATGAGGCGGTAGTCCACATGTCCACGAATGACGTTATCACTTTTTATGTGTGTGAAAGGGTAATTAAAAAAATATTATATTTACATAATTTCAATTATTTCATTAATATAATATATGTGTTTTATATTTAACATATTTTTAATTTAAACTATCTTTTATACATTCCATTTATCTTGTGAACTAATCACATCGCTTTGAAGGGGAGGTAGTCTACACTTCCAAAAACAATGTTATCGTTTTTAGAAAAAATTGAATGTATAAATATATGTGTTGAAAAATAATTAAAAAATACTAAATACATAATAAATATCATATATAACATATATAAACATATTTTACATGATAATGGTCACCATGAGAGGTGGTAAATAAAAATTGAACAATCGTTATTTAGTGAGGCGGTAGTCTGCCATACACGTAAATAGTATGTTCGTTACCCCTTAGATAGAAGTGTGTGTAAGTGTTGGTAAAACAAATATCATAAAAATATAATATTATATTGAGGATTCTGTTTTTTTATACAACCGTGGAATAATAATATTTGATGGAGTGCAGAATGGAAATAAAATTAAAGAGACTTAGGAATGTCGTTACCACTTAATTAGGTAACTCCTTTGGGTTTTCACCAAAATAATTACTTGGATTAATTTCTTACCAAAGGGATGATTAAATGATGATGGTAGGGATTTGGTGGAGTTAAATGGGTAGATCTTTGACAAACCTAAGTTTCTCGTGTGGTGTGAGGAAGTGGGTGTAAAGGAGGCCTTTTATAATGGAGGAGTGGCACTCTTGTGATATTTTAAAAGAAAGGAACCCCACCAATGTTTTTTCCATTTTAAGTGGATAAATAATGGTAAAAATTCAATAACATAGATTATAGGGTCTAAATATGTTCATAAAGTAGATTTTTTACAAGTTTAAAGGTCTTTTTAGGCATTATGTTTAAGGTTAAGATCCTTATTAAGCTTAATTTTACCTTAATCATTGTAATTAATTTTAATTACATTCACTAATATTTTTGTTCATAAACTAAGATGAAATTATTAAAAATTATAAATTATTTTTATTAGAAAATTTTAATTCCTTTTTTTAAATTCCATTCATATAATTGGCATAAATTAATTTGAATTTAATCCCGTAGACAGGATAACAATACCGGTTTTTTAAGTAAAAAAACATCCAAAAGATTGCTATGTTTTTATAGTCAATTTCAAAGTGAAATTGATTAAAATGACATAAATTGGATTAATTGATAAAAATATTATCAAATTAAAATTTAAAACCAATATAAAACATGATTTAACCTTATAAATAAATTAGATGAAAAATTACTTTTGAATTAAATATCAGTATTTTTCGCTAATCATTAAAAATGGAATCTTCTCAGAAAAATACCAAAGATTTACTCTAAGGAATTTTTTATGTTTTTATTTCAAATATTATGTTTATTTGGACATATAAGATTTATAAAAGTGTCAAAAATTTTATTTAAAATAGGCCCTCTATTAAAAGGCAGAAAATTCTCCTTAATAAAAATATAGGTTTTTTACGTGTAATAATGAGTATATTCATATATTATGTTTATTGAATATATTGGTTGATTATAAAAAAAATTATTTAATATATATCATATATATTTCATTAATATCATTAACTAATTTGAATTAATTTAATTTATTAAGAAAAAACACCTTTGTGAGCATAAAAATAATAATATTTCATTTACATTCAAATGGTTTATATTTTCATTTCTTATAAATTGGTAACTAATTAATTAATTTTATATTTTTGTAAACTATATATTTTCATAACTTAGTTAATACTATTCATAACCACAAATTTTAATGTCTAGGTTATGTATTATTATATTAAATAATGATATTTTAATAATATAGTGTTATTTAGGAAAACTCGGTCTTACATGTAACTCAAGCCATTAAAGGTGGTCTCTCTTGTGTGTAATGCACACTAACTTGGTGTTCCATGAATTTCAATCTATAAAATATATTTAATTTTTTAAAATATTAAATATATTATAAATAATCAGGGTATTCTATTCCTTTACACGCTTGGTGTTGCATGTCATACATGCAATTAAAGACAATGTTCCTACTTTAGATTTTCATAGCATTGCAATATACATATGCTTATTTCATATAATACAGTAATATATACACACACAAACACTAATAAAATTAAAAAAATAACGAATAAAAGGTATATATAAATTAAAAAAATTATTTATCAATATTTAAATTAACTTTCACTTTAAATTTTATTTTTAAAAATATTTAAATTTATATAAAATATAAAATTGAATTATTTGATATAATGTTTTTTTTAATTTAATTAATTAAAAAAAGTTAATTTAGATTAATTAAAATATTAACTTATTAGTAACAGATTAATTAATATATATTTTTCAAGATATCCACTTCCTAGAAAAAAATATGGAAATAAATTCTCAAATATGGGAATTACAGATTTTGTTTTTAAATTATTATTATTATATATGGAATACTACCACAAATTATTAAATGAACCAAACTAAAAAATACCACATAAAAATATTGCACAATTTTAATCAATCAAACTTCAATAAGGTTTTTTAAATCCTAGTATTTGATGGAAAATAAACAATATAACCCATAAAAATTAATAAAAACTAATATCTAATTTATAATAAATATTAAATAGAAAACAAAATCAAAATAAAAAATAAACCAAACCTATTAGGGGTTTGGGAACTAAGGGACCTTTTCAAACTTGGAGGGCCTTCGAAAAGGGGGTGCTTCCTAAAATCTGATAGGGATTCGTGAACAGCCAGACCTCATGAACTACATGAGGTGCATCACAAATAGTGGGGGGATTTACGAATGGGAAAAATAGGGGGATTCATGCAACCCTATGCTTGCACAAGAATCGTGATGAACTAGTCTCATAGATACAATAAGACTTCATGTCGATCAGTCCTATGATTAGAGAATATGATCTCTAAATTGGAGTTATGGCTAGTTCAAGAGATTCAATGTTCCCTAAATGAATGAATTAATTAATTTAGGATTTCCTTTTTTAAAACAATTTATTTCGCCAACAATGACCAAACCACAAGAACCCTGATGTGAATGGAATTTATACCACTCCTAAGTTAAATATCATGTTCCAAACATAAAATTGATCTTTTATTTCCCATCCAAGGATCCATTTTTGAGATATATGCAATTCATCACAAATATACATGTGCGTGCTAAAAATAATATTTTATATAATTAATATATTTTTAATGAGGCATTTCCAATCCCATAATTCCACATTGACTCTACCCCAGGGTAAAAACTGCACCTCATAATCAACATAACCACTGGATAATTTTTTCTAGTTCTTATGTTGGGTTAAATTTACCATTTTACCCCCAAGATGTTTCTAAGACTCTGAAACTCAAAATTAATCTAAATAGCGATTTGTAAAACCCAATTATATATAGATAGTTTGGAGGAATAACATCATAAGTGAGTTCTTGGGTGTTGTTAGATTAATTCTACAATAGAAAGGGGATCACATCATAAGAAATGGTAGTCACTACATGACAAGTGTTTATTTTTTTAAGGATGGATAGGGGAAGGAAGTCATTGTATGGTGAAGGGAAACCACTATGGTTTAGAATGAGAAGATGGATAAGTCTTATACATAAGGTTCAAATATTATGTATGGTCATAAAATGGTGGAAGGTCACCATCACACAACGATTGAGTGTTATGGAGGGCCATGAATGGCAGTGGAAGGGGTCACACTAGGAGACCCCTATTGGATGGTCTATCGTGTCTTGAAAAAGGTGTTGGAAACATTTTTTTAGAGGTGTTTTTTTGTAAATTTTCATGAGGTTATATTTAGACCCCCCTAGGCTCCTTCAAAGGACCCCACTTCAAGATCCTTTGGTTCCAGTTTAATAGAAGAAGAGGGAGATACCTATTTGGGTAATCCATTATTCCACCTTTAACTCACTTTGATCTAGGTCATGTATGATAGTTCTATCACACATATTCAAGTTAAGGTTTCTATACTCCTTCTATTTGTTCTTCACACTTGTTTCCTCCAACCTTGGTTTCCCCTATTAGGGTTTTGGGGAGACAATTCCACCCAAGTACAGTGTAATAATCCCTCTTCATTGGGATATGGTGTGTGGATTATAAAGGAGGTCCTAGGAGGAGATGTTCATGTCATCATTTCATATTTAAATTGAGGTATATTTCCTCATGGGTATATTTTGGGTTTTTTGTAAAATTGGGTTTAATTAACCATTAATTTTGGTAAATGATTTTGGGATTTTATTTGTCTTAATTATGGGTGTGTGTTAAGAGTGTTCCACAGAACATTTATCTTGGTTTTGGCATAGGGATTTCACCCAGTGAGTTTTGTATCAATTATTCCAATTTTGGTTTTGGGATTTAAATTCTCTATTTATTAAGATAATGGTGTTTATTTATGAGATATGTGCTCTTAGAATTGAAGGTGGTCAGTATAAGCTTTGAATTATTTATGGATCACTAGTTAAGGTATATTTCATTAACATTACCATGTCTTCTACTCATTTGGTGATTTTTTGTTCATGTGTGAGCATTAATATTATTTTTCTTTACATTTTTCATAATTGTGTGGTTTCACCACATAAATTGGTGTGGGCTCATGTTGTCCTAATAGTCAACAAGTACCATAAAGATTGATAAATGTTTCATTGGTGGAACATTGTTCAAATGAGTTTCAGTGGCCCATTTTGTGATTTGTTAGTGTGTGATTTGGATTTTAAAGAGTAAGAGGTTTAATTTTTTAAAAATGTTATTATAAAAATGGATTTGATTTAAATGGAATTTTAAGGGATACAGTATGATTTCAAGAATGTTTATTTAAATGTTATTTCAAAATGAGTGCGGGATTTTTCTAAAGAAATTTTTTGATGGAATTTTAGCTAGGGACATACTATGAGTAAAATAGCATGTGAATCCTTTAATATAGGTTCCGGGAATTGTGGAAGCGTCATTTAATGCTATGAGAAACACATATCTTAGTATTAATTTACAAATAAGCATTATATCGCATGATTAAAATGTCATGTATAATGAAAAACATATATTAATTGAAAAAATGTAAAATGAAAAAAACTGGAAAATTAGGGTATTCACATGTAATTTATAATTAATTTATGATAAAATATATAATTACCTCAACTTGTAATGCCTCTTTTTTTGATGATCTAGTTGACAAGATCTCATCGTTCTATCCTTACATTGTAGGATATAAGTGTAGAATACCTATATTGGTGATCCACATGTTCACTGAAACCTTATAACATTGTCATAAAATCTCTGAGTGCTAGTATGGAAGATCCTAATCACTTCTGTTGTTTGTGGTTGATCATAGCTCAATCCTTCTCAAAGGAGAAATAAATCTTGATGTTCACTCGATGGATTGAGAGATGAAGAAGACAGAGTGTTTTTCTATATATCTTGATCTATATCTAAGGATTGAGAGAGTCTATCTCTATCATTTGTGTACACAAAACATTATTTGAGATAGTGTTATGAATAAATATTTATTATGGAAGGTCTAGGGTTGGAAAATTGCACACAAGCCCTTTCCCTGCTTAAAAATTCTTAGTTGACCCCTTGTCTAATAATAATAATAAAATTATTAATATTATATTGTCATATATAATGAATTAATAATATAAATAAATATTATTTATACCATTTTTAATCAGACCATTAAGCTCGGTCTACTTTCCTTAGTCGACATTTACAGATCCTCGAATAATAACTATTTAATAATTAAATTCCACTTCATTATTCTATAATAAATATTAAATTTACCAAAGATGAAAATATATATTTGTAATTATTATTTAATTCAATTATTATGTTGAATATTTTTTATTAAAATATGTAAATCAACCAAACTGAATAAATATTATTTATTCTAACATTTTAAATTCAATATTTGTATTTAACTGAGATTGCATATATACTTAGTGTGTGACCCTCTAGGCCTATTTATCAATGGAATTAAGAATAAACCCAAAAAGTATGTGGTTAGAATCTAGTTACATGTTGAGGCTCCCATAGATAAATAATCTAATGTCATCGTGCCATCTAACCTCCTACAAACATTTATTGTGTAATATAATACTTTATCACGATATCTCCAATAAAACAAGTTTTATGCTGGTGACATAAAAATATATACTCGATGTCTATTTCTTTGAATTTTCAAAAAATAAACTCACCCATCAAACACCATGGCCATGAATTTCTATAGAAATTTCCATTCCCATCAAAGATCTTAAGATATCAGCTTTTTTTCAAGGTACATAAGGGTCAAATCCTTTCTTGCATTATCTATTAATGAAATATAACTCATGATGCACCCAACATATCCTAACTCACTGTGAGCATATATCATCACATTTTTTGTCAATACATCAAATTATGTGGTTCATGATATCCATTAATGATAATCTTAAAATATAAGGATCAGTACACATGTTTTTATATAGGAACATCCAATGACACATGAAAATATAGATTTACTATTAATGATTTTATTCTCATAACCTCTTATATTGGAGATTACCAAGGGAAAACATCATGGGAAGGTGTATTAATGTCTTATAAGACTCCTTCCCCTAGTGCATTGTATTTTATTTGTCCCATTAGACAATATCCTCGGGCAATGTAACTATATTCAAGAATAATGTTGTGGAACCTTCTAGTTCTCTTCCTGGTAGGGAACTACCATGACCTTTTAGTGTGATGTATATTTTAAGGGCATTATCACATAAAAATTTCATGAAAAGTAAAAAATCATGATGTGATAATAAACTTCATTAATAAACACATAATCAAGTACTAAAAAGTTGGTTTTGGGTCACCAACTCCAACAAACTCCCAATTAAACTAGATTGAATTGATAAAAACTCACATCCCACTAATTATCACATGATACTCATTCCTCTCCTAATATAAATACTTGGTAAAGTGGTCTACCATGTTTTTCTTCATTAATAATCTACTCACCTCAACTTCACCTCATTGATAAAAACCCCTCAAGAGATGAAACTTCTTATGTATGTTCTTTTCCCTTTAGTATGACCTCGGTTCTTTAGAGAGATACACCACTACAGTGTTATCATAGTAATCTATGATGGAATCTTTAATGCTAGTAACCACATCAAGATTTTGGAAAACTTTATGAATCTAAGCTTCTTCCTTGGCTACATCTTAAACCACACTGTACTCAGACTTCTCTGTATCAGTGAAAACTGGTTGCTTTAAAATTTTCATATCTCTCCTCCATTGAGATAAAAGATATATCTATAGTATTAATTTTGATCATTCTAATCTATCTAAAATATAGAATCTATATATCCCCTAATGACTAGATCTACATCTTCTATATACATAATGAATATATCTTTAGTTCACCATAGATACTAAATGGTAGCCTTAACAATAGTATAATGTTTTTCACCTAGATCTTATTGATATCAACCTTCCATGCTCAAAGTATATGAAACATAAATCCTCATACATAACATAGAATATATGATAAATCCTATCACATAATCACATGATATCATACTCATTATCTCCCTTTTTTATTGTTTCTAAGGACACATTTTCTTGGAAATATGTATACCAAGTGACACTAAAACTAATCCCCTATTATATTGTTCCATATGAACCTATTAAATATCTAGACAATGATTGTAATTTTACTTAGTCCAAGTAGCCTCTTTGATCTATAATGCATGATATTTAACCCTAGAATATAGGCTGCATCACCTAATATTGGGACCACTTTTTGTCTGAAGATTGTATTTGTTTTAAACAGTTGTCAATTTCGATCAAAATGAATAAGGATACGATGAAGGCCTCTAATGTTAATGGATATTGTATGAAGTGAGGATGCCTGGAGAATTGTTCTGAAATCATAGCATTGAATGTCATACTTGGGAAATTCTCTATGAAGCTGATTCAGATGATTGTTGAGTTGATCATAAGTTCAAAGAACATGTATCAAAGGTGATACATTGTCTACAACAATGAATAATGGTGATGAAATCAGTCGATTATTTGTTGATATGTATTTCAGAAATATCATAAGTTAATAGAACTTATTATGCAAGCCTTATGAAGGAAAGGGTGAGAAATGATGATGCCAGTCATATACAGTTTTGATTGGAAGGAATGATACTTCTGGAAGACAAGGAAGTTTAAGTACATCCCATTGTAATTCTCATGATGCCAAATCTCATCTATCAAAGTATATATATCATGATAGTGGAGTTCGTGATAAAAGAGGAACAATTTTATAGGAATCAGTAAAGAGAGAAATGACAAGGAAATGGACAATCTGGAGGCGGCACAAATGCACAGTTTAAGGTGGTGCCATTTTCCAGTGTTTTCCAAATTTTAGGGCCTAAAAATCGAGAGATGAAGAAATGTGTTTTTGGAAATGGATGTTGCGCACAAGATTGAAGATGGTTTAGATTTTTGTGTGAAAGGTATGATTTTAGGTCAGAATATTGAAAAATGACAAAGGCAAGCAGTACGTGGAAATTTAGGCAAGTTTCGCGAAAAACCAGTGCTGCGTGAAAAAGAAGAGTTGTGTGAAATATTTTTTCACACCAAAAAGGTTTTTTTATGCGCAAGAATTGAATTTTTCATGCAATCTATCTATAAGGCTCCGTGAAAAATTTGGGGTCTTCACACTTATTCAGCTGTGCATATGGGAGCTTCTACCAGCTTCTGGGTATGAAAGTGAAGAGTGGGCGAAAAGCCTTTTTCATGCCAAATGGTGTTTTTGTATGAAAGTGTCTTGTGAAGAAGGAAGTACGGTGAACCATTCAGTATCATCAAGAGAAGTAGAACCGCACTCACATGACTGGTGTTTAAAACTCTCGTTGTGCTTTGTGAAGTGAAGAAGAACTAGACGTGCAACTAAATTCATATCTACACGAAGGAAGAAGGTAGTATACTAATACACTCCTATGTTGGTATTGAGAATTGAATAAAGAGATTAAGATACTACAGTACTGTTATACTGTGTTAAAGAGAAAGAAGAGAAGAAGAAGAAAAACAGAGTATTCCCAACTGAAGGCTAACAATTATTCAGGGTAGTTTAATTCAGATGATGCCAAGTGAATAGATCTTCACTTCCTAAATAATCACATTGGTGTATGTGATTCTAGCCAAGAAGAGAGAAGAAGTTTTAGGGATGTTGGTTGTTGCACTAAGAATAAGAAAGAATAATCCTAGTGCAGTTGGTGTTGCACAAGAAAATAAGAGAAGGGAAAAAGGGAGAATTGTTTGCCTACTACTTTGCAATTAATCAAGTGAAGATCATTAAAGAAGACCAAGAGCAGAACCTGCCTTTTGAATAATGAAGAAGACTGTCTCCATAGGCAGTATAAATAACCAGCTAGAGGCTGCAAGTTGGGCTAGGTCGTCACTAGTCTAGGGAAGAGGATTGTTTCCCACCCCCCTCTAAAGTGTAGGGACTCACACTGGCTAGAGGATAGTTTTCCAAGCCACTCCACTGTAATTTCATATCACATCATAGTGGAGAATCCATGCACTGGTCATATCCAGGCATGGAAAGGACGTAGCTACTCTTATTGAGTGGTGAACCTTGTAAAAATATCATGTGCATATTTTTACTTATTTCTATTATTGCATGCGACAGAGAAAATAGAATAATAGAATCAAGATCCTAACAGGTCAAGAGATATAGAGATAAAAGTTAGAATTAGTTTAAAAATTCCCCAACACCGATTCACCCCCCCCCCCCCTCTCAGTGTTAGGTTTATCCCAAACTGGTCCTCTCACCTAAGTCATTCATGGATAATAACTTACCCAACCATGCCTTAACCTCTTGTAACGATGGTATCACTTTTTCAATTAGTAATATATCATCAAAATATACTACTATGAAAACAACTATAATCACACTAAACAACTTATAAACACATGTATTATATTTGTTCTTAATGAAACCAAATTCTTTTATGGATCCACCGAATCATATTTTCCATGACTTAGATGATTTATTTAATCCATATACGGATATCTATAACTTGAATAACTTTTTGGAATTAACTAGAGTCAAAAAAACACATTAGGTTGTTTCATATACACATCCTCTTGAAGTTTCCCATTAATAAAATTAGTTTTGACAACCATTTTCCAAATCTCATTGTCATGGTAAACTATTATGGAATGAAAAATTATGATGGATTTAAACATAGAAATAGGATAAAATGTTTCATCATAGTAAATTCTTTGACGTTTTCTAAACCCCTTATACAATAGTCATTATTTATAGATATTTACATTACATTACATGTATAGATTTCTCTTGAATACACATGTACACCCAATAGGCTTTATATCAAATAGAGGATCGATCAGAACCCAATTTTTTTTTATACATGGAATCCATTTTATAATTCTTGGATTCTTTCCATCTTGCATCTTGTAATCATAATATTAACTCCTTATAGTAGATATGACCATTATTTTAAACCAAAAAATGTGTCACCATCATTGATGACTAGAAAACCTTATCTCTTTGGTTCTATTACCTATCTATCTCTCTTATATAGTACTTATGTTTCAAGAATAACTTATTCCCTAGGGATATATGGAATAAATTCCTATACCAACTCTTATTTATCTTGACCATTAACTTCATTGAAGTCAATATTTCTCCCACTATCCTCCTTGAGGATGTTCTCCCTCTCAAGAAATACAATCTATCTTGTAATGGTTACAATATTGTCTAAAGGATTGTATAGATAGTATCCCCTTGTTTCCTCTGGGATACCATATAAATATGCACTTCATGTATTAGGGTTCTAGTTTGTTTCTTGATCTTTCCTTAAGAAATTCCTTGCAACCCCATGCATGAACATGTGAAGAAAAGAGTTTCCTTCCACTCCACAACTCAAAGGGAATAATTTTTTCTACTTTATTTGGTACTCAATTTAGTAAGTATGATGTCATATATGATTTATATCTCCAAAAGGATAATGGAATGTTTTCATGAGTCATCATCAAGCTTAACATGTCCAGTAGTCTACAGTTCCTCATTTCACTGACACCATTCCGCTATGGTTTATAAGGTGGAGTTAGTTGAGATAAAATTCCCTTCTACCATATAAATTTGATAAATTCTTGGTTAATATATTCACCACCTCAATATAATAAAAGTTTATTTATCTTCTTACCAATATGATTCTAAACCTCATTATTAAACACTTTGAACTTATCAAAGGATTAAAACTTATACCTCATCAAGTTGATATAACCATAAAGACTCAAGTTGTCGATAATAGTAATAAAGTATGAGAATACACTACTTGATTATAATTTAAAAGGCCCACATGCATCATTGTGTACTAAATATAGAAGATATTTGGTCCTTTAACCTTGACCACTGAATGGTGGTTTGGTTATAATACCATGTAAAAAAGCCTGACATTATTTAAGTTTCTTAAGATTAAAAAAGTCTAAGTAACTATCTTGATATAGATTTTTGAAATGATTGTCATTTATGTGACCATGGTGGTGATTCCACAACTGGGTGTTATATGAGTCATGTGTAATTGTTTCATTTTCAATTGCCAATAATTGGTTTCCATAATTTAATATATAAATTTTTTATTTAATTTTTTCAAACCATAACATATGTTATCTTTATAAAATTAGGAACCCTTATTCCTAAACCTAAAAATAAATACATCCACATCTAAAAATAAATGGAAATAATGTTCTTGGTAACATTGGGAACATAAAAACAAATATTTAAGACCAAAATCAATCATATCAACAATGTGATAAGGTAGTATCTAATAGATAGAGTATCCAAACTTACTCTATTGGTAGCCAATAGATCTATCTCATCTCTGGAAGCCATCCTAAATCTACTCAGTTCATGTATTTGAATACAAATACGAGATTTAAATGCAATATATAATACTCAAATTCTAGATATGGAAAGATTACACTCAATAAAAAACACACCTAAAGCTTCCCTTTCTTTTTTTACTATGTGAAATTACACTTCCATTGTAATTTCATACCATATAAAAAACATACCACATATTACTCATTTTTTCCTTTAGATATTCTTCTTCTTGGAAAGAACTTTCTCTATATCCATATAACTGGAATGAGTCTTTATCCCTTTTTCCTTATTCTTCTTCTGCTTAGTAATTATAAGGACTGTAGGTTAGTCAGTCCCCATTCCATTATCAACTTAGAAAATAAGAGTAATAAGTTATTAAATCTTCTTCTCTCCATTTCTCATAATATATTTCACAATAAAACTGGATAAATTTTTTGTTAGTGAGTACAAAATGAGATCTATAGGTGTTGACGCTCCTTTTAGTCACATTGTCTAAAGGAATGCAAAGGGAAATGACTTAGCACAAATTGATTCAGCCTTTGAAGAAAACATCAAAAATCGACAAAGGCATGAACAAGGCTTCAAATGCACATGCACCGTGCAAGTTCCCTCACTGTCACACAAGTATATTTGCGCGCTGCCTAATGGTCACACAAGTGACTTGCGCGCCCTCTTTGAAAACCACCCGGGGTCCTCTCCAGCCTATAAATACCCCCAGTGGGCCCCCTATTTCGGGAGGAATTTTTCCAGAATTTAGATACAGAGCTTTGGACGCCCAAGTCTCTTCTTCAAGTCTTCCGAACACTTCTAAGGTAATTATTTACCTAGAATGAAAGGTATAAATAGGAGGAATAAGGTCTAAGTGTTAGAAATCACTAACACTTGCACGCCTAAGTGTTTCTTCCCTTAAGGGAAATGGACACACTTGCGCGCCTCTTTACCTACTCATTGAAACATGTGCGCCACTCTTCTAGTAGTACCTCGGGATAATTCTAAAGGCTTTTATCAAGGATCACCCAAGTATTACCCTACTCGTTATTAATCGTGCAAGTACCCATGTGTCGCGCAGGTATATCTACGCGACCAATACTTGCGTGCCCACGCAGTACCTGCGCGCCTACATGGACTTGCGCGCCCTTATATTTTTTGGGTTCCCTTCTTACCCAATTAACCCCTCTTATGTCATTACACCTCTCCTATTAAAGATTCAGTATTCAGTACACTCTTCAAATCCATTTATGGCATGTTTTCTTGATTGACATCCTTATCTGAAAGGAATTCTGTGGAACATCTCTCAAAACCTAGTGATTTATACATATTTATGTCACTAAAGTTAGAGAGTTCATTCATTCAACCTCATCATTTAAGATGAGAGAATCCTTAACCTGGGCCTCCTTTTCATGAGTAATCCCCAGCCCAAGTCCTCATTAATTTGGGCATCCTCTTTAGGAGTAATCCCTAAGTCCCCTAATCTGGGCATCCTCCTTAGGAGTAAGCCCCAGTCTTAAAATTCCCAAACTTGGGTTTCATTTTCAGGAGTAAGCCCCAGTCTCAAATATAGTCATCCTCCTCAGGAGTAATCCCCAAACCATAATTCCCTTAACCTGGGTTTCCTTTTCAGGAGTAAGTCCCAGTCTCAAATATGGGCATCCCATTTAGGAGTAAGCCCCAAGTCCCTTAATTTTCAAATCCCTTTAACATGGGCCTCCTCCTTAGGAGTTAAGCCCCAGTATCAAATTTGGGAATCCTCTTTAGGAGTAAGCCCCAAGTCCCTTAATTTTCAAATCCCTTTAACATGGGCCTCCTCCTTAGGAGTTAATCCCCAGTCTTAATTTCTCTTAACCAGTCTTAATTTACTTTTGATCTGGGCTTCCTTCTCATGAGTAAAACTCAATCATAATTCCCCTTCTAACTTAGGCATCTTACTTAAGAGTAAGCCCTAAGATTAGAGTATCCAAATCTCAATGAAGCATATATACCTTTATGGACCCTGTTCATGGATTTATTCCCTGAAGTAAATCTTAATCCTCATCTATTTGGGAAGTTATACATACATAAGCCCCACATCATTGCATATTTCATGGCACAATTGTATGGTTTCACCAATACCTCTTGTTTCTCACACCGAGCATGACTTATGTGAGATTAGAGTGTAAAAGTAGTCATGAAAACTTTCTTTGAGCCATCAATTATACATAAACATCATACTCCCTTACTCGAACTACGTGGGTTCTGATTCCATTTCCAAAACAAAGGATATGTAGGTAGCCCATCAGCGGGTATGATCCCAACTCTGAAATAATCCATGTCCTTCTGAATGACAACAAACTTCAAGTGCCTCACTGAGTCGACTTAAAACCAGTATGGTCATCATAATGACCAAGAGACTTTTATGTATTGAAGGATACCATTGACTAAGAATATATAACAAATATAGATGATTCTCTATTGATGAAGAACCTCTAATACATATAAAATATTCTCTAAATTTCCTACATATTCAATCATTGATTGTCAGATCTAAAGGAAAGCTCATTTTATACTTGGTGATGTAATAAGGATTCACGAACATAACTTAAATCTATAAACAGAGTCTTGGAGTAGACAATAATTCCCCTCAAAAAGGTGTGATGAGTCCGACCTCTCATCCTCTCGACCAATGAAAATTCCTAAGCCTCATTAGTCCACAAATAATGAGCACCTACCTTTGGAAAGTAGGTCCAAATGGATATGGAATCATTGGATGTTTTTGGTTCTTTGAAGAAACCCGTTAGAAACCGATTGGAATGCTTGAACCTTCAATCAACGAGGTCATCCCCAATTCTAGAGGAAACAATAGGTTGGTCATTTGGTATCTTAAAACCAAATATATTGAGGTGCTCAATGTAGCCAATCATCTTGACTACATATTCCCCAGCTAGCACTAACACTCCAATCATTCATGTGAACAATGAATTGGAGATCCCATGTCTTCCATATCTAACCTTCTTTTGATAGAGATGTATAACATGAGAAATGATTCTATTTGATTCTATATCCTCATATTTCTTTTCAATCTTGTTTGAAATGTAGGATAGCATGAAAATTTGGACATCCATTTCATCACCCCCAGGAATAAAATAGATTGATACTTCTTCTTCACTATCCTCTTGGGAATGTGACTTAGGAAGTGGGGTTTCCAGTATATATAATTTTTTTGTAGCATAGTATAATGAATAAGCCATGTATCATTCCTAGGAATTCACGCCAGTGATAAGGTTGTCTTTATCTTGTATAGATCACATTGATATTTGTTGATTTTTTTATTTTACATTTCTAAAAATTAGTATAATATAATTAATACTTGATTTATTACAAAAAAATATATTAATAAATATAAAACCAATCCTAAAATATTATTTTAAATATTTCCTCAACACTTGAATCTTAGTTACACCAAGTCCTTATTTGGAATTAAACCCATGATGTGAACTAATTTAATTCATCCCAAAACATAAAGCTTAAAGTTCTACAATAATTGACATCACCCCAACATGGGTTGGATAAGAACTTTGAACTATGATGTCAATTATAACATAAGAAGTGGAATTTTATACAAACTTAACATTTTAGTTGAGGTATTTTTATCCTTATGAGTAAATCTCATTTTATCTTTTTATATTCCCTGTTAATATTATATGGATTTTACTTATGTGATAAACCATGTCTAATAAAACATTCACACATAATCTAGTTATATTTTATTCCATCTTGAATTCTTGTTAATATATTTAATAGGTGATCTTACAGCATCAAAAAACATAAATAATTAACCAAGAAATTGATAGAAATAAAATATAAGTGGTGTGATCATGAGATTCACTAATGGTTATTTTATCTAGAATATGATAAACTAACCCTCAACCCTAGGGGAAAAACCTTGAACTATATCTTGGTTCATGTTGTAGTATTCCACCTTGGATCCTATGTATTTTCTTGATTGGTTTTTCCTCATCTCCTTGACTCATATCACCTCCTCTCACTTAGGACCTCTATCCTTACATAATATTTTACTCATATGTTGGTGTAGGGATCAAATGGATTGGATAAATAGTGTTTACATAAATGAAACCAGGGGCATGCAAACCCTTACATAATAAGGGGAGGATATGACATGCAGGACATCAAATTTAATTTAATAATAATAAATTAAATGGAACCAATCACATGAAAATGGATGTTCTAATCTCTTTATCACCCACACATCAATAAATATGTATACATTTTCAATCTAGTTATCAATTACTTAAATTTTTACTGTAATTAAGATAATTCACATTGAATTAATACAATTGATTCAATTTATCTTAATTCCATAAAAGAATCCTTTACTCACCATCATACATAATTTTAAAAAAATTAATTCATTTAAAATTAATTTAGTACACAAGTTTACTTAGAGGAAATTGGGTGTGCTTATCCAAAATCTTAACACAGTAATTGATTTAACATATAACTATCAAACCTATGATATTGAATATACTATAAAATAAATGACACACAGAACACATGTGAATTTTTTTAATTATATGTTTAATTGTTCTCAACAAAATAAATTGGGTACACCGTCTACAATAGAGTACATGACATACATTATAGTATATATCATGTATTATCTTTTTCCCATGTATTCACCATACACCTTAGGATAGGGTGTGTTGTTTTTCACTAACGATATTGTGGTACATGATGTGTACTAGGAATACAGGGTGTGTGGTCTTAGAGTTTCATGGATTGTTAATCCTCATGTTGTGTTTTTGACATATGGAATGATGGTACACCCTATGTTCTCATCCATGAGAAAATGGGTACTACACTTTGTGTATAGTAGTTATACAGAATTTAGTTCTTCAAGTAATGTTTTAGTATGTCTGAATCTACATGTCGATCTGATTTTGTCAGATATAACTAACATGATCATGATATGTAGATGAGAAAACAATCATATATACCATGTATGCAGGAAGTATACACCATGTACTTTGGTTTTTTCTAGGAAAATCCTACGGTGCCTCATATAGTGTTCTTTACATGTTTCTTCGTTTTTTAATCTTAAAAATTTAAATAGTGTGTTAGTGAGAACAAATAAAGTTAAGTAAAAATGTTTTTGGATATTAAAATAAATCAATATGAGTAAAATAAATTGTAAAATCATAAAAACAATAAATAAATAATAAATAACTATTAATTAAACATGCATCCCCTATGATAGCACTTGTCGGTTCCGAATACAGCGGAAGCGTCCTTTAATGGTATGAACAACATGAATTTTAGTCTTAATTTATGTGTAATAATTTATACATATGATAAAAATTTCAAGTCCAACGAAAAAAATAGTTTACTTAACTAGATTAAAATGCGAGAACCAAAATAGAAGGATCTCCACATATAATTTTTAATTAAGTTATGAGTAGATATAGAATTACCGCAACTTGTAATTCCACTTTATTTGATGATATGGTTGAATAGATTAATTATAATATAATTTTTTCTAGGATAAAAGTGTGGAATCTCTCTATAATTGATCCACACATTCACCAAAATCTCTAAATGTTGTCATAGGATTTTTGGGTGATATCACAACTAATCCTAATCGCTTACATTGTTCATGGTTGATTGTAGCTTAATGCTTCTCGAAAGAGGAAAAAGTATTTTTTTCCTTGATGGAATGAGATAGGAGGAATTTAGAGTGTTTTCTAAATCTTCATATCTCTCTTAATGGATTGATATATTCTCTCTCTAACTATTTTTCACACAAAAGTGATTTAGGAAAGTGTTATAATTAGATATTTATTATGAAAGGTTTAGGGCTGGAAAATTGCACCAAATATCTTTACCTAATTAACAATTCTTAGTAAATCCCATTTACAATAATAATATTATTATTATTATGAATCAATTTAGATTTAAAACATATTATAAATATAAATAAATATCATTTATACCATTTAAAATGGTACAATTAAGCTCGGTCTACATTCCTTTATTGGTATTTAACGATCCTTGAATAATGACTATTTGATAAATAAATGTCACATCATTATTATATTATGAATATAATAAATATTATATTAAATAAACTTGAAAATAAATATTAATTATTATTATTTAACTCACATATTATTATTAATAACTTGTGATTAAATTATGGTGATCAATCAAACTGAATAAATATTATTAATTCTAACTTGTCAAATTCAATACTTTAATTTAATTGAGATCATGAATATACTTAGTGTGTGACCCTCTAGGACTCTTTATCCATAACATTAGGCATAAATTTATAAATTCCAAGGTTAGAATCTATCAACATGTGAAGGTTACCATATAGAAAGAAGTAAATTTTACAATGGCATCCAACCTTTTAAGAATTTTTACTTTGTAATATAGTCCTTTATTATGATATGTCTCACCAAGAAAGTTTCATATTGGTGTCATCAATGCAAATACTCAATGTATCTTTCATTAAATTTTTGGAAATGAACTCTCCCATTAAAGACTATGTCCATGGATTTATGCATGCATTTACATTCCCATCAAAGGGTCTAAGATGTCAACTTTTATCAAGGGATAGAAGGGATAAATTCTTTCTCACATTATCCATTAATACAATATCACTCATGCCACACCCAACATATCATACGTCACTATTTTCCTATGTTCTCAAAATTTTCATCAATACATAAAATTGCATGAGTCATTATATCCATTAATGATAATTTTAATATCTAAGGATCAATACAAACATCTTCATATAGGAACATCCAATGAAACATGGAAATGTGGATTTCCAATTAATGGGTCTATTCTCATAGCCTCATATCTTGTATATTAACAAGGGTGTACACCATGAGAAGGTGTATTAATATCTTATAATCCTTCTATCCATGATTTCCTATATTTTCTATGTCTCATTAAATAATACCGTCCATCCATAGACCTATATTCAATAATAATGTCATGAAACCTTCTGGTTATCATCATCATGGGGAACTTCAATGACCTTTTATTGTGACATATATTCTTAGGAAATTATCACATGAAAATTTAATGAAAAATAAAATTCATGTTTGATAAGAAACTTCATTAATATAGCGCATAATCAAGTACTATATAATTCAGTTCTAGGGCACCAACTCTAGCATTTTATAAATGGTTTAAGAATGTAATTTGATTATTTTTAAGGAAAGTAGGAAGGCCTAGGTTATAAATTGTTTTGGTCTATTTGACCTCATGTGGATGATGCCCTATTTTATGAATCATGGTTGGTTGGGAATGTGCATCTCTATTTTGATTATATAGATGGTTATTTGTTTCATGATGACACATGATTTCATGTGTTGTCCAATGATGTTATGTTTCAGTGTCAAAGTTCTCAAGTTGGTATGTATTGACATAATTTTCCCCTTATAGGGTAGATATTGGTGAAGTAACTTAGGTTTTATGTATAAATGTCCATTTTCATTAAGTTAGGAGGGTTTTTCCTCTTGGGTAAAAAAGGACTAGGTTCGGCTATTGGACTCGACTAAGGTTTTGGAGACCTAGTGGTCTGGCGCATGAGTTTGAGTAATGAGTTCCTTCACTAATTGAGGTGTTGAGTGTTAAAACATTGTTATGTTAGAAAATAACGGAGGTTGGTGAGTGGGTATCCAAGGGATATCCCCATAGTACCGTGTACTTGGGATATTCATTGGGTTAGTGGTTGAACATTGTAATTTAGCTTGTTATTTTATGAACATGTTGTTTATTTATTTATATATTGAGGCTAGTGGTTCTAACCTTACCTCAAGTGATAGGGTGGTGGATGTATAAGACCCTACCTTGAGTGACAAGGTAGTTTTTAGGATTTTTTGAGCTATATTTAGGAAAATATTATATCCAAAGATGTCTCAAAAAAGGTTACCATGGTTTGATATGAGACAGAACATGATCATGGATATTATGACCTTCCATTAGTAAAAAGGCATGGTCAACCACGTCCTAAGGGAGGGAATGATAATTTGATATGATATGGAATTTGATAATGGATGTTGTGACCAAAATTTAGTGATAAGGTATGGTCGATCATATACCAAGCAAGGGGAATGTGTTTTATATAAAAATATGTGGTTATAGATGTATCATCACTTTGAGTGAGAAGGTGCTAGCAGGGGCCTCCCTTGAGTGAGAAGGGATGGTTTAGGAATTGATGTGATACCTCCCTTGAGTGAGAATAAATAGTCCAAAACTTGGTGTATTACCTACCTTTAATGAGAATAGATAGTTTGGGACTTGATTTGATACCTACCCAGAGTCTTTGATTATAGGTAGGGTTTGATAAGACATTATGTCGTGCATCTTTGAGTAGAGGTCAGATATTGGTTAGGTACCCTAACCAGAATCTTTGGGTATAGTTCAGGCTTGGTATAGCTGAAAGGAATATTCACTTGAATATTATTTATCATATATTATGATTGGATTCTATGTAGTATGATACACTAGTGGAAATAGACTAAAATATAGACTATGGGCGTATCATATTCAATAATATAGGGATATTGTATACACTGTTTATGAATTTCTAAGGACTCATATTTTACGAATAAGAGTGGATCATAGTTCCATTGATCATAGGGTATGATTCATTTAGATCTAATTCTATATATCAAAAGGTAATGAATCTCCCTATACTATAGTTATTTTTATTTATGCATAGGAGAGTTATGATTTTTGGTTACTTGGAATGTAACCAAAGCTATTACTAACACATTTATAAAGAATACGAGTAATGGAATGATGTAGATGCATGGATCAGACAGTGTACCTATAGATTATATAATGGATACCAAGACCATGGAAATGTGTGAGGCCCTACTTTTGATCTCCTGACAGAAACTCTCTCCTCCTGGAATCTCTCTCTTCCTTTCTATATTATCACTAAGTTCCTAGTAGAAATTTTTGGAGTTGTAAGATCCCACCCAAATTTTTTTGGTTGGGTGATTCAGATATTACCATAGATACACCTCCGAGTGAATAACCATTTGGTTTTTCCTTGGTGATCATTATTAAAAACTGGAGTGAAAGAATCAATTAAAGGTTAAAAGATATGCAAGTTCTTGATTTCTTGTTTTATGTTTTTCATTTTCAAATGAATGGATATTATTTATATTGAATATTTCTATGTTCTTACACCATTATATTAAGTGTTGATATATATATAGATCTCTATCAGTGGTATCAAAGAAAATCCTTGCAAGTTTATTCATAAAAACTTTGATAAATGAAGTTTTTTCTAATTGTATAACATATTATATTTAAGTATTTAAATATGATATGTTATATTCTATCACTAGTTTAGTTTCACAGAATATTATATACAATATTTTAAGTTTTAACAAAGTTTAAACCTTAGTATTTTTTCATATTAATATCCTATGATGCCTTGGTATGTTTTTATGATTTCTATGTTGATTTTTCAGTAAATAGAGTATCATACCACTCTTACGATGTCTCGGTTAGTCTTAAAATGTAAAAAGCATGTCATAGAAGAAGAAATGGATTTCAATAATGATATAAAACTATATATCATTTAATTATTGGGATATATATCATAAAATAAGATAAATTACAAGTAATAGATTATGCATTGAATGGAATCAATCTTCTCCCACAATTGAACTATAATCATTAAATGAGATATATTGAAGAAGAATTTATTTTTCTTAAACTCAATTATGAATTTTTTTTACTCTTTATAATTTTTTTATAAATAATGGAAAATTATAAAATATTTATAAATTTATAACAGTGTTTTATAAATCAATTAATTATAATTTTTTATGATTAATTAATTAATTTTTTTTAAAACATTTATCATAAATATTCTATTAATATTAACTATTAATATTAAAAATATGTTTTTCAAAATTATATAGAATACATTATTTTAAATATAATGTTTTTATATTGAAAATTATAATAGTATTTTATAAAGAGTTTATAAATTACAAAATAAGGCGTAATACAAAGTGTTTATGTTTAATAAAATTATAGAATGTTTATAATGATTGATTATAAATTTTTAAATTAAGGACACTTATTTAGAAATTATTTTAACCTTATCAAAATAATTTTGATTACTTGATATGATAAATGGTTTGAAAAATATTAATATATGATATTTAAATTATGTAAAATGATTACATAATAGAAAATTGAAATATAAAATATTTATATTCTATATAATTAATATGAATGAGTTAATATTAGAAATAAATGTAGTTTTTTTACATTTATCTTATTATGTAATGAATTACAAAATGATTATAATCATTGTTTTATGATTTGATCATAATATTATCTCATTTTTAAATATTTTAAATTTTAATTTATTTAAATTTTATTCCCTAATTTATTTATGGTTATAAATTTTTTATATTATGAATATGTATATGCTTTAGTTTAAATTTTTTAAACTATTTCTTATAAATTGTTAAAGCCTTGCATTAAATGTTAGGTGTGATTATATAAGATTTAGTTTTCATCTATGTTGACTGAGGTTTGTAGTTAAAGTTATTATCTGGAATTTAGTTATTGAATGTATTTTATACATATTAAGTGTTAGAGTTATTATGGATTGGATTATTTATTGATTAATATATCCCCGAGTAGAGGGAATTTGGGTCAGACTTCCCACTATCTTGGAGTCTTATGGCTTGTTCTATAAAGGTGGGAGTTGGATATCTATGGCTCTGGTCTTACTCTTGTGGGGATTTTTAATGTCATATAATTATAAACCCTTACATAAATAGTTCATGTATCTTATAGATGTGATTATTTTGGATATGTGTAAATATGTTAGGAATCTATTTGTGGGTGAGTAACACAAACTATGGGTTATGTAAAAGAGTTACACATTAATATGGTTTGAACATATTAATTTAGTGTTTGGAATATAATTTCAAAGCTAAATTATTATAATCCCACATAAATATAGGGAATAACATAAGATAATATTGTGAGATTAAATCCCCTTCTAAATACTAAGTGTAAGATTCCTTCAAAATAAAACACATGTCAATACCTTGATCATTTATCCAGGTTGTTTCTACTATAGCAGGGTTCCCATGGATTATCTTGTGTAAGGAATGGTGGAAATAGTTATTCCAAAATGTTAGGTGACCAAATACCACTATAATATTTATGTGACACTTAAATGGGGAACCCTAAATTTTAGGATGCCAGAGGAATGGAGTTGGATTATTCCACTTGATGGACTGTATAAATAGTTGTTCACTCAACTATACAAGATTCATATATGATATTATTATGATGATTCCATACTTATATGGCTTAGTATTGATATGAACACTAAATTGGACTCATTTATTAGTGAAATATGGATCGTATTCCACTAATGGATATGAAAAATTCAAATGGTTTCATCATTTTAGTGGGATTCCAATTAATAAAATATCTTATTAAGTGATAATAATACTTGGTATTCATCTGATAAAATATTCTATTTTAGATAATAGTATCATCACTAAAAAAATTAACATCGAGTTCAATCCTATAGGTTAGAGAATATTAATATAATAGACTTCTAAGACTGGTAACTTATGAAATTATTTTGAGTAAATAGAAGTTATATGTGTTAAACAAATAACTTATTGAGTATCAGTGTTTTGAAGTTGTTCAACATGTGAAAATATATTCTTTTGAGAAACATTTAATGATTCACTTAGGTTTTGAAGGCATTAGATTTAAAATGACCTAATGAATTTTATTCTCCACTAATATACTCAATATGAATGAGTATAATAATGACTTGTTTAGACTTGGGGTTTCATTAATTCATATTCTGATTATAGAATTCAATTTGTTGTTATCTATGGAAGTGTTCTGAAAATATAAATAAATTCAAGAAATGTTTACTTGATATTATTAGTTATTGAGAATAGATGAACTAGGCATTTGATTTCTAGGTTCTTATGATATTTAGATACTACAAGTAGGTAAAGGTTCAAAACAGAATAAGAAAAGTTAATTTTAAGGTCAAACAATTCTTCTTCAAGTATTCATTCAAGGTCATTTAATCCTAGGTGTTTTCAAGAAGGAGGTGTAATGATTCTATATGATGGGATTGTTTGAGATTCCTGAAAGGGTTTTTGAAACTCTATAAAATTTCCATTTCAATTTTTATTATTATATAAATCAATTATTTTATTTTGAAGAGTGTATGATTCCAAATGTATACTTTAAAAATGTTATAGATGTACATGAGTTCAAAATAAATAAAATAATTGATAGAGTCTGTAGATTTCATTCAAGTGATGAAGTAAATAGTTTATAAATTAGATATTTGAATGTGAAAGAATATATCATGCTTTGATAGATCTTCAAAGGATGGTTATATTTATCTCATTTCTCTTATATTATAAGAGAAGTTGTTTGTGGCCTATGTCATGGTCGATTAGTACTCATTGTTGGCCTCCACATCCTAGAGACTAGGGTTTGAATCTTGGAAGCCCCTTGGAGGGATTTATGATAAAGTAAGTGATGCAGGTGATGACACTCATAGGAATTGATACAGTTGGTGATGTAGGAGTGACACGGGATGGGGTTAATACAGGTTATGACATTCATGTAGGGACTTGGTCACCTAATATTTTGAGATTTTCATTAAATATTTAATTCTAGGATTTTAGAAATTTAATTAAAAATAAATAAATATATTTTTTATATTAATCATATTAATATAACCATAAGATAAAGTTTTGGGTTTTTATAAAAAGATTTATTTTTTAGGTGGATAGTTCAATATATCGTTTTTATTAATGTTGTGACTTTTTTGAAATTATTAGTATATAAGTATGAATTATAAATTTATAAAACCTTTTTATTGATAAAATATGTATTTTATAATTTAAATTAAACACTTTATAATATTAATTATATTTTAAAAACCTATATTTTATGTTTTAAAACTCAATTAATATTTTTCTCAAAAAATGTTTTTATACATTTTACATTTTTTATATAAAAATTAATTTTTAAATTTTTTTGAAATTTAATCAGAATAAATGGTTATAAAATTTATAATAATTGGGTCCAAAATATATAATAATTACCGTTTTATTTTCTTTTCATAAATATTAAGTTTCCTTAGGTAAACAATTTGACACCACTTTGAAATGGTAAATTTTCAAAGAATAATACTTTTATAAATATTGTGTATTTTTAATTTAAACAGATACATGTACAATTAATATTCAAATATGATTTTTAAATATGTGTGTATATATATATACAGATAAATTAACACTTATTTAATTGACAATCATAGTTAAATAAGATTAATAATACATAAAAATTAAAACATCATCTTTCTACAGAAGATGGTTTTTTAACACATTGTATGTTTCGATTTAAAAGTCAATTTTTTCCTATTTAGAAATTTAATTAGGATAAATTTAGCCTAAATTAGGATTAATCATGTAAAAATTGAGTATAAATGGTAATAATATATTTTTAGTAATAAAATAATTACCAAAATTAGTTTTTAATCAAGATTAATAAGGGTGAAAATGGGTAAATAAAGTATCTAAGAGTTTTAACAATTAAAAGTTCACTTGCATATTTTGAAAATAGTTTTTTGATATTAAATTCATACCCATATTACTCACCTACCATTTCTAAATCTAATTCACCGAACTCACCAATCCTACCTAACACCCCTGGGAATCTATTATTATCCCTAACCTATCTCAATTTTTTCCTGAAAAATATCCTTTTTCACCTATAAAAGAAGCTCAATCAAACCCATTAACTCATAAATCTATAAAAAAAAATAAATTTTATCACTAATGTCTCTTCCCTATACTTCTAAAAATCCATACAAAGGAGTTACTAAGGTTCTAATCAGTCCTCCCAATATTTAAGAAGCCACTTAGCAAGGTAAGGGTCTCTAATCCGTCTCTTACCTTTTTAATTGAAATTATTTTATTATAATACCATTTACACACATTTTCATGATTTTTATTTCATGTTATTATATCCCATTTTATATGTTTTAAATATATTACTACTTATCCCCCCTCAATATATCCTTTTTCTTATGTTGTTATTATATTGTGTAACGATTCTCCTCCTTTTTATTCAAGTGCCTTCTTTATAATCCCTTTTTATTTCCATATGATTGTGATTCCATGTATTTATAATCAATCCTTTTAAATAAAAATAATTTTCTAATGATGATTTATTACCCTTATCTCTCATTAAACCAATTCCGGTGTACCTTGTGTATAGTCTTCCTATTACCAAAATCACTCGTTGATTCTCTCCCTCCTATTTTCAATTCAAGCACTACCTTTATTATAAAAATTTTAATTTCCATTTTATTATGATTCAAAATATTCATAATAAATAATTTAATATAATAATTATGACCTATTTATGAGATATTATTTTATATCTCATTAATCTATTTTTATAATCCTTTTTTATAGATTTCATGCTACCAAAATCACTCCTTGATTTTCCATGAAATATTTTCAAGTTGTAAAGGGTTTTCTTAACTCAAATATTTTTATTGAGTCATAATCACTCCAATTAAATTTAAATATTTAATAATTGAATTATCCAACCTTATTATGATTTTATGTTTTATTTTCATATTCTTTTATATGGAAGTCAAGTTTTACACTGAATCATTCATCCTTGATGAATCCATATTTCATAAAAAGTGTAATTTTGTTAAGAAAAAATATAATCTATTTTAATAAAAATTTCTTTCTTGAACATTATTTCCTTACATAAAATGTTATACTATATATTTTTTAATATAATATATATTTTTTTCTATTATTATTGTAATTATATTACCCCTTTTCAAAATGAAAATTTATTACTCTTTTTATGATGTGACTTTTCAAACAAGTGTATTTCAAAATATTTTTACATCCTTTAAAAATAAAATGTTTTATCTTACACTCCAATTTTTTCAATAAAATGTATTCCTTTCAAGTATATTTTTTTATTAATCATTTTAATAATGTTTTCAAAATTATTCTCTTTCCCTTATATTTTTTTAAAGTAATTTTCACTTCGTCTTTTATAATAATGTTAAATGGTTTTAGGAGAAAAAATCACTTATATTTTCTTCCATGGTTTAACAATAATGAAGTGATGTTTTAATCATACTATATATTTTATTATGATATGATTCCTTTTGTAAAATGAAATTTTTGATAACCTATGGTCTTTTAAATTTATTTTATGTGATGTTTTTTTGGAAAGTTTAATAAACCCATTTTTCCCATGGGTTCATTAAGATATTTTTATGATTTATTTTAAGTGGAACTAATATGTATAGATGGTGATAGGTGGGGTCCAATATTCCCCTCCAATTTATTTTTTATGGCATTATATCACATGAGATAATGAAATATTCCATGAATGAGATGTGATTTTTTTCACAACTTTTTTTGTGTGAATTAGATGTGGGAAGTTTCATTAACAAGTTTTTTATGTGAATAATATTCCACAAGTTTGTTGTGTGAATGAGATACAAGAATATTTCCTCGCAAGTTTATTTTTCAAATGAGATGCAGAAATACTTGTTCATAATTTTCTTATGTGAATGAGATGTATGAAGCTTTGTTCACAAGATTTTATGTCAACGTGATGTGGAAAGTTTTGTTCATAATATTTTTTATGACTATGTTTGTGTCATATTTATTTGTTATACTATGATTAAATAAAATTTTATATTTCTATATGCATATGATTATTCTCCTTGGATCATGTTTAACGTCTCATGATTCTAAACACTTTTTTATGTTATATGTTTATTCATTTGAGATTACATGTCTTTAAATAATGACTTATGTACATCTCATATTGTTCCATTTTCTTTTAATAATAAATTTTTCCCCTAGCCATGTTTTCTCATATTCTTATAATCTAAACCTTTATTACATGTTGATCATATTTCCCTTATTGAATGTTTGAGCTTGCCCCTTTCTTATATTTTCCTTTCCCCAGGTCATGAAGATAAGTATAAATTTTGTAAAGTCTAAAAGGGATTCTAAAGAAGTTAAATTATGGAGAACTGGTTGTATATTAAGATACTTATGTAGATAATCACCAAGACACTAAACCTTTTAGTTATTGGTTTGTGTGACCATTTGTGTGATGTATTATCTAAATCATGAAATTAATGTATTATTTAAGTTATGATTAACTTGTGCCACTTTAGGTGATTATGTTGGGTTTTGTTATGTATTCTTCAAATATTTTTAATAATATAAAATGTATCATATTAAAGGAAATATTCAATTTATCATATTTACATTGGTTGTATATATCTATATGTAGATATAATTTTTTTGAAATATAATGATGATTGACCTCTAAAAAAATGACTTTGATCTATTCCTAAATGATGTTCATCATTGAGTATTATATGTTATGATGAAATGTTAAGGTTAGGATGAGTAGTATTCTTGTATGAGATACAAAATATGATCATGAGGCACAAAAAGTATTTTCATGATTTGGATAACCCACTAGGTATACTTCATGGAGTTTCATACACTAGGTATTTTGTATACTAGGGGTTCATGTATTATATATAAATCCATATTACTTTAGTTTGGTGAGATACAAATCATGAGAACCTTCATAATTTGATACATTTACTATGAAATCCATTTCATCTTAGCTAATCAGTGGGTGGTTGTGTATTTTTTTCATCATTTCATTGAATGGATATCAACCAAGATGGGATTTTTCCTCTCATATAATGATTGTGACATATAATCCCTTGATTGAGATAGACTGGTGAGTGTATAGCCACACCTAGAAAGTATATATGATATTATTATCTATTAAAATGTGGTTCATGTGGTTTACTCATCCATAAAAATTAATGACATGTGATGTATTCATAGAATGTTTTTTCAATACAAGGATAATCAAGAGTTTATGATTTTGATACATGCGATTAACATATTTCATGTCTCATGTTCACTTCATGTCTTATACAAATGGAATTTAAGATAATACATGCTAGCATGATATGTGACTAGTGTAGATGGTAATATAGATACATGTGTTTGATGTAGATCATGTCTGATCCCTTAGTATATTGAGTAACATTGGTGATTTTCTAGAGGATTCTCTTTTCTTACATCTAAGGGTCTGGTGATTTATATTTCTTCTAAAATTATAAAGTCCCATGGGGGAACACTTCATGGTTGACTGAATGGGGATTTATTTTGACTCAGATAGGTACTATAAAAGTGTTACAGATGAGGGATTTTAGGGATATGAAGATGGTAAATCTGATCCATTAGATCGAGGCCTTATGGGGGTAGGAAGACAAACATCGATCATCGTATCAAGGGATTCTGAGGATAGGAATATAGTGCTTATTTTGATCATAATATTGAGGGATTTATTGGTAAGGAAATTCAGAATTTATAGTAAGTATAAAACTATGGATACCTTTATTAAAGGTTATTTACTATGTTTACACTTAAAGTTAAAATATTTAAATCTTTTCATATTGCTTGCAAGTCATTCTTACTTTTACTAGCTATTATATTGCTTGTTATTATAATTCTTTTTGGCCGTGCATGTAAAATAAAGTTATAATTTAGAAATATATTTATATACTATTTATTTTATTAGTGTATCTGTAAATGTGATAAGAACATACTTTGATTTAATTGGATCAACCATGTTTATGGTTCCTTCACTCTGATCATCGGATGAATTTTGATTCTGATACATTTACTTTTAAGAGGTTTTGTGTTTTGTTTAGTTTAAATTTTTTAAATTAAAATTCACCCCCCTATTATAATTATAACCATCAAAGAAACTCTTAAAAGCCTATAATTTCTATCTGAGAAGGTTTCTAATGATTATATACTTGCTGAGTTTTTACTTTATACTGCAAGTTTTTTAAGTTTTGTTATAAACTTTTTGTTTATAAAAACTTTGTTACACTAACAGGTAGTTAGAGAAAATAGTTTTTTAATATGGAAGGTATGAATAATAGATCGCTTTATAATCTGAATCTCAGTAGACAACCTATCTTTTATGGGAATGACTATGAATATTGAAGTGATAGAATGAAAATTTTTGTTATGAGCACTGGAGTTGATAACTTCTTAATGTTTACAATAAAATACAAGATTTCTGATAAGTCTGTTCTTTTACTAATGTTGAGAAATTAGAATATAATTTTAACTATAAAGTCATAAGTACTTTATTGTGTTCTATGATGAGGAATATGTATATTTAGATATCATCTTGTGAAGTTTAAAATAGTATTTTTAGTAAATTGGAAGTAAAACATTTTGGTACATCCAAAGTTATTGAAACCATAAGAACTATGATTAGAGTTGATTATCAGGCCTTTTATTTTCTACCTAGTGATATAGTTTCCAAGATGCACCAAATTTTTATGAAAATTATAAATAGTTTACAGTATCTTAGAGAAAAAAAATTATTATGAAACTTTGGTCGAAAAAATTATATACATAATTCCCAATGAGTGGGAATCAAAAATAACAGTTGTGGATGATAAAAGAAAGCTTATTAATTTTACTTTAGATGATCTGATTGGTACCCTCATATAGTTAGAGGGAAGATTAAAAAGTGATTCTAAAAAATAAAAAAAAAATAGTGGAGTTGTTTTTATTACAACATCTATTGTACCTTCTAAATTTCGGTTAGTAGAGAATGTATTGAAATCTTTAAGAAAGAAGAAAGTTGTTGTTGAATCCAATTAAAGTTCATTTCCACCTTAAAAAATGATTTACCAAACCTATAAATAATTTTGAACATGATTTTTGGAAAGAAATTCTTTAAATACAAAAATAAGAATATTCTTAAGGATAAAGGTTAAAAGAAGGATTCTGAGGTGACTTGTTATGAATGTAAGAAAAAAGGACATATTCTAATTGATTATCCAAAGTTGAAAAGGATAGAAAATAAGGAAATAAATTTAGACAAAAATGATAATAAATATTATAATTATAAATTTAGGAATGTTTTGAATGATTTTGACACATGGAGTTTCAGTGGTGGAGATTCTTCTGAAAATTATTATAATAATGAAAGTTTCTAGACAAATGAATATTGGAATTTTTTGAAAAAGTACCTATTGTAAAACAATGTATAATAGAAAAGGTACACACTGCTGAATCCAAAAATAATATTTATTTAAATTCAAATTATCCTAATCAATAAAAATTCTGTATCTTTTAATGAATAATCTTTCTCTGTAGAAGATAATGGTTTTTTTAGTTATAATTCAATTTCTAGATTTTCAAAACTATTAGAAAATGAAAATTGTAAGATTTGTAAAAACCTTGATAACACTAAAGATAAACTTTCTAAGGAAGATTCAATAATAACTCTTTTATCTAATTTAATATCTTATCTTTATAAATATATTGATAAGATAAATTTTTAAAAAGATACTATTTTAAAATATTTTGAAAAAAATATAATAAAATTTGTTTACAAACTAATTTTGAAAAACATATTTCCAAAATTATTACCAATAACGATAATAATTTAGTTGTGAAACTAAAATATGAAATTTATAGCTTAAATAAACTTTTATAAAATTTTACCACTTGTTAGGAAAACATTGATAGAATTTATAAATAAATTATTCCTTATAGTGATAATACCATAATGGGTTTTACTAATAAAAAAATTGTTTTTATTAACAATTACTTTGTTCATAAAAGTGAACCTTTTTAACCAAGGGTCAAAGTGGTGGACACTGGAAGAAAAATTATTCTTTGAATAGATTAAAGTAATTAAGATTTCATAAGGATTATTTTTCAAAACCAAGGACATTTTCTCAATAAAGTAAGTTTTGAAAAATGTGGGTACCCAAAAAATTATTTTTTTAAAACACCAGACACAATAAGGTTTGTGTTCTAAAAAACTAATCTTTTTTTTAGGAAAATAAAGAAAGTACCAATAGAAAAAATTGGTACATGGATAGTGGTTGTTCCCAGAACATGACTAAAAATAAATATTTCTTTAAGAATATAATCAAAATGAAATGTGGAAAAGTAACTTTCAGAGATAATGCTCAAGGATAGATTATCGGAATAGGTAACACTATTATTATTAGAAAATATCCTATTTTAAATGTCTTACTTGTTGTAGGACTTAATAACAACTGTATAAGCATAATTCAGTTATGTGAGGAAATTTACCATGTGAAATTTAGGTATTATAAATGTATTGTACATAGTTCTAAGGATGAATTTATTCTTTCTACCAATTAGAATTAGAATGTTTACACACTAAACTTGGAAAACCTTAGGATCCAAGTCTTACATTGACTTAGTGAAATGGAAGGTCAATCTTGTTTATGGAATAGAAGTTTAGGACACTGTAACCATAGAAACTTATCTTAGATGGCTAATAAATGACTTTTTAAGGATCTCCCAGAACTTAGGTTTGATACATCAAAAGTTTGTGACCCTTATCAATATGGTAAAAAATATAAGTCATTTTTTAAATTTATTAGTGATATACCAACTTCTGATTCTTTATAATAAGTTCACAAGGACTTTTTTGGACCTAAAATAACAGAAAGTATTGTTGGAAAATACTATTCATATTTCTTAGTTGATGATTACAATATACACAATTAGGTATATTTTCTTACAAATAAATTTTAAGCCTTTAGTTATTTTAAAACTATTGTATCTAGAGTAAAAAATGAGAAAAAAATCTCCTTAATAATTATATTTAGTGATCATGGTGGATAATTTTAAAATTCTTATTTTGAAAATATTTATAGTAAGAAAGGTATCAAAAATAACTTTTCAGCACTTAGAAATCCCAAGAAAATAGTGTAGTTTAAATAAGACGTAGAATTATTTAAGAAACAATTATAACCATGCTGAGTGAATACTCAGTTTCTAAAAAAATTTGTTTTAAAGTGGTTATTATTTATTTATATACAATAAATTGAGTTTTAATTAGAAATTTTTTTAATAAAAAATTTTATAATTTGTGGATAGGAATAAACCCAAAAGTTTCTTACTTAAAATTATTTTTTTGGAAAGTATTCATTCAGAATACTAAAAATAATCTACATAAGTTTGCACCAAAATTTGAGGAAGGATTATTTTTAGGATATTTCACTATTTCTAAGGCTTATAGAGTTTTTAATAAAAAAAATCATGTATTTTTGGGGAAACAATACATGTTAAGTTTGATGAAACTAGTCCCTTTTTTTAAACAACACCAACTTGCATCCTCAGATGTTATTTCTAAAACTGATTTTTAAACATTATTAGAAATATCTTCTCATAAGTAAATAACTCAAGAATTATTTTCTAAAGTTATTACTCTGGAATATATTCTACCTATTATTGAAGAATAGCATTTTGAAAACCCAAGAAGTTAGTTTTTTCTTAGTAATAATCCAAGTGAAACTATCACTTGTGATGTAGATCAATCGGTTAGGAATAGAAGATATTTTATAAATGAAATTGAACATCTAGAATTTTTATCTCAATATGAACCTAATAATACTAATGAGTATTTAGGTGATGATGATTGGATAAAATCAATGCAAGAAGAACTCAGTTATTTAAAAAGGAACAAAGCCTCGACTTTAGTTGAACAGCCTAAAGAAAATTCTATAATTGGAGTAAAATTGGTTTTTAGGAATAAATGTGATAAAAATGGAATGATAGTTAAAAATAAATCTAGACCTATTTCTGAAGGTTATAACCAACAAGAGGGGATATATTATAATGAATCTTATGCTCTGGTTCCAAGACTTGAAGTTATTCAAATACTTCTAGACTTTGTAGCATTCTTTAATTTCAAACTATTTCAAATGGATGTGAAGTGTTATTTTCTCAAAGGATATGTTAATTTGGGAGTTTATTTTGGACAACCACTTCATTTTGAAAATAAAAAATATCTAAAACATGTTTCTTAACATACCAAAACACTATATTGACATAGAAAATCCCCTAGATCTTTGTATGATAAGTTAATTGTATTTTCGTTACAAAACAATTTTGTTAAGGGAGTTGTGGATACAACTATTTTTATAAAATAATTTAACAAAAACATTATGATTATAAAAAATTATGTTGATTAAATTATATTTGTATCAACTCAAAAATATTTAATATATTCCTTTGTAGATCTTTTTAAATTAGAATTTTAAATGAGTATGATAGGTGAGTTAACATATTTTATTAGTTTTCAAATTTCACAAAAACCAAAAAAAAATTATATCTCAAAAAACATATATAAAATATCTTCTTAAGAAATTTGGATACTAAAATAATAAAATTATTAGTACTCCGATTGGTACATTTGATACTTTAGATCTTAATGAGGTTGGGAAACTAGTTGATCAAAAGATTTTTAGAGGTATGATTGAAGCTTACTTTACTTAAATACCACCCATCCCAATTTATTGTTTTCAGTATTATTATGTGAAAGATACCAATCCAATCCAAAATAATCCCATAATAAATATGTAAAATTAATTTATTTATCTTAAGGTAATTTTGGATTTAGGACTATTTTATTCTTATGGAAATGTTTTTGAACTAAAAAGTTTTTCGGGTGTGGAATTTGGTGGATGTATAATGGATAGAAAAAGTACATATAGAACTTTTCATTTCTTTGATTATTCTTTAGTTTCTTGGTCCTATAATAAATATTACTTGGTATCACTTCCCACTTATAAATCCTAATATGTGGTAGCTGGAATTTTTTTTTTAATTTATTGTGGATGCAAGACACACTCACTCACTATAGCAAGAGTTTTATTAAAACTCAAATATTTTATGATAATAGAAGTTCCATTTATTTAAGTAAAAACCCATAACATAAATCTTGTGTTAGGAACATATATATAAGACACCATTTCCTTTAGGATCACACACTTAAAGAAGATATAATTTTAAAATTCATCGAGACACAAGAACAACTTGCGGATATTTTTACAAAAACTCTTAGTTCTAATAGATTTGAATATATTAAAAAGAATTTAGGAATGATAAATTTTAAGTGATCATTCATATCTACTTCATATTTACCCATCTCCTTAAATTAATATACTTATTTCCATAGGGGGAGTACATATGGTTTTATTTTTCAAATATTTTTACTTTTTCTAAAAACTTTTAGCTTTATAGATTGTTAGTTTTTCTAAAAGGCTAGCATCGTAATGAGTTTTATGAACTCAAAATTTTATAAAACATTTAGAGGTTGAATTCTCAAATTGCTTTCTAGACTCAGAAATTGTTATAAAATTTCTAGACTCAACACTTTTTACAATATTTTCTCAATTATTAAGTTACTTTATGATAAATTTTGTCATACTAAAACTATCATAATCAATTTTTTGTAAAAAAATTATCATAATAATTTTTTCATAATAAAACTATCATAACCATTCTTTATTAAAAAAACTATCATAATTAGTTTATTTCACTAAATCCCAGAAGAATAGTTTAATCACACTGATTAAACTTTCCACTCTAAAAGGTACTCTTCTATTATTTTAGTTTTTTCACCTTTTCATTGGTTTAGTTTATAATTTTTTTTTATAATTTTTGAAAACATTTTTTTTCAAAACATAAAAAGTTTTTTTAGTCAGAATGATTATCAATCTGATAAATGTTTTCAAAACCTTAAGAATTCAAATAAATTTAAAACTTCCTTTGATTAAATCTTGTTGATCAAGTCATAAAGGTTTTAATATCAACTATTTTGTTTAATATAGAAGATTAATCATCACCTCTAGCTCCTATGTAAGGGTGGGTCACCCCATTGACCCACATCAAATTCATTAGTTTTTTCTCTTTATTTTTCACACCCTTCAAAGTCATCGGTCCAATTCTTTTCCTTTTTGTCTGATCACCGGTATCAATTTCCATTAAGATGAAAACAAAAAACGTATTATGCAAACTGTTATGTCTTTATGGAACTACTTATTGAATGATCTTGGTTATATAAGTTCGATACAACCATCAAAATCTTAATTTCCTTTCAAATATGGGATACTTTTTGTGTAGAAAAGTTAGATAAAGATTTTGATCTTTATTTTCTTAAGATAGTTACAAAATTTTATACATATTTTTAGTTTAAAAAATAATATGGTAAGGGTAAATTTTCCTTCACCATTATTGGAAATAGATACAATATTTCATTAAAAAGAGTAGCAGACTTTGTTGGTGTTTCTTTTGATGGAGAAGCATATTTAACTTCTCACAAGTTACCAAATAGTCTTGGAACTTTCAAGAAAAATAAAGCTGAAGATTATTTATTCTCATTTTATGTGAAAGTAATAAATGTTTCTTATATGTCACTAAACAATAGAGTTATTTCGTTTTTGATGAAAGGATATATTTTACCTAGGAAAGCCCATAGGGATACATTGAAAGTTTATGATGCTTTTGTTCTTGACTATATTTTCAACATAATGAAGATAGATTTGGTAAATTTTATCTTTATTATTGTGGAAAATATAAAAATTGATTTTATTTAGTCAAAGATAATAATGTTTCTAGGATTCATCAGCAAGATGATAGTGAAATGTATAGAGATATTTAAGTTTGAGAATAAATTATACCTAGTCAAAGAGGATATTTCCTTCATAAGTGAATATACAATGTCAATGATAAAGTTGGTTTTTGATTAAAAATCAAATAAGTCTATTGAAAAGGTTGATGGTGTTATACCGAAGGCATACCCATCAAGGAAACCTAAGGAAGTTAAAAAAAGGAGAAAGGATGAAACTTCTCCTCTGGTAAAAAAAAATAGAATGAATGATGATGTATTTCAGAAGATGATGTTATATAAAGATCAAAATAAATTGGTGGATCCAAATTTTGGTCTACATCCTACTGAGGAAAAGGCTCTAGAAATTTTTACTATAGATAATTTAGAAGAATAAGAGAAAATAAAGAGTCAGATAAAAATATTAACTGATGCAAGAATTATAGAAATTTTGTTGAAAGAAGTTGAGAGAGATTTTTAGAATCTATTCCTTCATATTTCTCAAAGAAATAAATTCATTTTGGAAGTTGGACTATTTTTTTAAGAATATTTAGTTGTTCCTGCTAATATCCCTTTAATACCTAACAAGGTAAAGTAAAATTTAGTTATTGAAGAATTGGTTCCTAATTTACCAGAGAAAAATCAGAACCAAAATTATCTAGAAAAGGATATTTTAGAACATCAATAAAATTAGAGGAATAATTTTATAAGGAAGTTAAAGTAGAATATGAATAATAATTTGAAGAAGTATAAGAATAATAATATGAAGTGGAAGTTAAAGAAGAAGAGGAGGAAAATAAAGAAAAGGAAAAATATAGTGATGAATAAATCCAAACAGATGAAGGTTAAAAATAAAAAGATTAATCTAATTATATATCTTCCTAAATAAATTTACCTTTATAGTCTCGTAATAATGATGACTTATAAAAGTTTTCAAGAATTATATTCATTAGAAAAGAAATAAAATGTTTCCTTTAAGGAAGAAGAACTAAACCAAAATTCAAATAATAGAGTCAATGAAAAGGTGGTGTCTAAGAAAATTATTGACATTGTGAATGTTTTAGAAGAAATAAATTTTACACAGAATGTTTAAAATAAGGTTAAAAAGAAAGGAAAATAAGTTGATGTCTGAACGATCAAACCAAAACCACCTCAAGTTGAGCCCAATGAATCAGACATAGAAGCCAAAATTTCTCAAAAGGGTTTTGATTTTATTTTCCTAACCTTGAAAATGTTGACTAAAAAATCTATATTTACCAAACATTGAATCAAGTTGTAAGATTCTTCAATAATCTATGAATGAAAAATGAAAATCACTCAAACTATTGACTGAAACATTAATCAATATAGAGACAGATTTGAAAGTTTTTCAAGAAAAGTTCAAAACTCAAAAGTCATTATAAAATTTGATGGTGAAGTGGTATAACCAAATATATATTGATGTTCATGAGCATGATGATCGATTACTTGAATTAAAGAAACTCTTTCTTTAAATAATTGAATCTTTCAACAAGTTATTCATTGATATGTCTGAAAGATTAAATTTTTTAGAATATTTCAGATATAGTAAATATGACCGGACATAGGATGTGAATTTTTAGAAATAAAAGACGTGTTACATGGATTAAAAAATGAGTAAACTTGGATCAAGTTAAAATTTACTCATCATTATGGGTGAATAAAATAAAGAGTTTTCTACGAAGTTAAAACACCCAAGGATGATGTTTGGAGGCATGCTTCTTTGGAAGAAAATATTGTAATGCTAGAGAATGATCAACATGAGTTCAAAAAGATGAATGCCTTTTTAGAGACCCTTATAAGGAAATATTAAGTTTTTCTTTTGAAATTTCAATGTATTTTTATCAAGAATTTGAATATTTAATGAATTTAATTATATTTTTAGCTAAAACCTTTATACTCGAATGTTTTCCAATTACTATTGTATATATGTTCTTTCATATTATTCATGGATGATTAGTTAGTTTGATATTGTTTTGTATGTTATTTTTATAACTTTTTAGAAAACTTATAATTCTTTCCCATTCTATTTTTAAAATCACAAAGGGGGGGAATATTTTATAAAAGGGGAGAATGTTTTATAAAATGGGAGAAGGATTTATAAAAAGGATGAGAATATATTATAAAGGTAGAGATTTTATACTTAGGGGGAGAAGTATTATTTAAAGGGTAGAATTATTTAAAGGGGGTGATGTTAAATAGTTTCCATCGTATTGACAAGGAATTATAAACTCAGGGGGAGTTGTAAATAATATCTTTAATGTTCTTAAAATAATTATGGGTTGTAATTATTTCAAGTTATATTTTTTTTAAGTGTATGTGGTTTTTTCTTTTCAAAAAGAGGATTATTGAATCAGAATTTGTACTTCTAAATTTTTCATTACTTTAGTTTTGGAAATCACAAACACTCTCTTAAAACATTTTTTACTAAATTTCTATATCATAAGTATTTTAGTATGTTTTTGTAGAAAAAATTAATTTCTACCATACCTAGAAAAGTTCTAATATATTGTGAATATAAACGTTAAATTCTTCAATATGATCCATCTGTTTGAGTATGCATCCAATTAATCAGACATTACATTATTCAGATCAGTAGTTAGACTTTTGTTTTGCCTTTTGTACTGAAAACATTCATGACTATCAGACTGATTCTTGTAAAGATACATCAAAATAACTCTCATAAGGATTACCATATTGATAATAAATAAGTAATTCCATTTTACTGACTAAATTTTATAATCAAAAGAACATAAGAATTTTTTCTATCATAAGGAATACTTTTAGAGTTGTAATGATGCTAAAACAAAATATCATCATACATGCAGTTATGCTAGAACATTGTGAGCTGTCAAAGAGCCATATTTCCAAATACATTACAAAAAACTTGGAAATATGACCTTTGGAGATTCTTTAATAAATATCCAAACATTTCAAGAGTTGGGAGCTGATTACATTTTCAAATCAATATGTCTAAATTTTTCTTCATATTAACATATCATTCCAAATTCTTTGTAATAAATTAGAGATTTTTAGTTCTAAGGAATATTTGTTGGATTTGTTTCCTTTAGAATATATTTTCTTTTGTAATCACATGTCCAATAATTTTTTTGATTAAGGGATTACTAGGATACGAATATGGTTAATATGATCCATCAAATCAAGTCCTACTGGAGATAGGAATACAGGTGTTGATCATCATATCTAGGGTTTTTAAGGATAGGAATACTGATCTTATTCTAATCATTATATCGAGGTATTTCTTGGTAAGGAGATATTTACTTTACTATAAATATAAAATTGTGGATACCTTTAGTAATGGTTATTGAATACCTCTACTCTTAAGGTTAAAAGAGTTAAATATTTTAATATAGCTTGTAAGACATTCTTAATTTTACTAGCTATTATATTTCTTTTTATTACAAGTATTTTTCACTATGAATGTAATATAAAGTTATTATTCACACTTATCTTTATATACTATTTGTTTTATCAGTGTATATGTTAATATGATAAGAACAAACTTTGATTTAATTAGATCAACCATCTTTCTGATTCCTTCACTCTGATCATCATACAAAGTCTGAGTCTGATACTATTACTTTAATAGGTATTTTGTTTCTTTTTTTTAAACTTTTTAAACTAAAATTCACCCCCCACCCCCCTCTCCATATAAGTATATCCATCTAATCTACTCTTATGATCCTACATAGTGGTGGCTATTGGTTATATAGGATGTAACCAAATCCAATACTCATGTATTTATGAAATCTATGAGTAATGGAATGACACATATACATGGATCTGATATCATACCCATAGCCTATATAAATGAAAATAATCCCATTTTCATGACTGTGACTCTCCTTGTGATTTCTATTTTAAACTCTCCCCTATCAAAATATATCTCTTCCTTTATACTTTGTTATTGAATTATTATCTAAATTTGTAGAAGTTAGAATATCCCACCCAAAGTTTTTTAGGTGATTTTGTGTATCCCATGGATATTTATTAGAGGGAAGAAATGTTTTTTTTGTTCCGTTGTGATCATTTAAATCACTTAAGTGGCATAAGAAATCGAAGTTTAAAAGATGTGCATGTTCTTTATTTCTGGTTTAACATTTTTCAATTTCTAACACTTGGATATTATTGTGATTAAATATTTCTATATGATTCCTCAATTAGATTACATTTTATTATATTCATATATGTCTATTAATATTTCTTTTACTAGATTCTTTGGTTATGGGTCAAGATTTGAGGTATGAGGTGACTCTCTTCTTTTCGGTATTTGACGAAGTATGTTAGGTCACATGTCATGGTGTCTTGTTTATCACAGGATAACCCAACATGTATACTTATATATGAATTTTTTTCTATGTTTCTAGGTGGGTTTAGTAAATGATAATAACTTACACACTTATATATGTACTACATGTGCATCCACTTGATCATAGTATCACTTAGTATTATTGAGGCATTGGGGATTCTTACTATGTTGTTCGAATCACCCCCTACCATCATATATGGAATGGGTTTTGATGTAAATGGGTAGACCTTCATGTTTTCTTATAGGGAATAGGTACTTTTTGGATATAGACACACGGTTCAGTCTAGTAGGTTGCGGAGGCTGAAGATTTGGTAGGTTGGATTTTGTAATTTGGGTCGGAGTACATTATAGTTTAATGTTTTGTTATTATTCAACATATGTATCATCCAATGTGTCGATGTTTATTTGTATGATGACTTTCCTTACTTGTTTTATGTTTTTAGTTCTTTTTTATGTTTTGATTCATCAAATCGATAGGTTTACTACTTTATATCCTATATTGTGGGGCCATCTTGGCTCCCTTTTATATTTTTAGGAATTTTGATATATTTTTATACATACGGGTCATGATGAATTTTCAATTTATTCAAGAAAGACCCTATGGATTTATTTTTTATGTCATGGTATAACCATATATTTTTAGGCCATTGGCTATACTTGGTAGCATGCATCATACATGGATTCATTCCATTAGTCATGTTCTGTACCCACTCGGTTTCTATTTGGGCGATCTCGAATGGGGCATAATAAAATGGTATCAAATCATATTTTGGGATGGGGAAATGTTAGTTAGTTGTGGAGATAGGTTGTTTTGACTCATGAGGTAGATTGAGTGTATTATTAGCCAACATGACATTAGTATAAACTGAAGTTTTCAAGGGTTGTCAAATATTGGGATTAGTTACTTTAGGATGAGAGATGTGTTGGACCAAGAATCCCAACATAGGATGGATGATACTTTGGATGGGTTGTAAGGATCATATGGGATCCAATGAGTTTTTCATGAATCTTGATAGTGGAATTCATAAGTCATTATACACATGCCAATATATGGTGTTGTTTGACATGTTACCTCTTTGAAATATGTTATTAATTAAATCAACATATAATATAATCAAATTTTTATCAAATATAAAATAAGGAGTGATTAGATTAATATGAATCCAAGGGGATTATAATTATAATTGTTTGACATCCATAGGGAAATTATTATAGAGCTGTTTAGTTTTTGAGTAAAACATTATTTTAAAAAAATAAACCCCATGTGGTTGTGTGAGGTTTGCATGAAATAGTTTTTATAATTTGGTTTTTCTTGAAATGGATCATGGAGCTGGTGATTTTAAAATGGGTTGGGATTTTCTAGTTTTGAGAAAATATTAGGAAAATGTTTTTTGAAATTAATTTTCGAAATGAATTTTGAAAATGAGATTCATTTTCAAGAAAGATACTATCTAGGATGGGGATTTTTATATTTTAGTTTTGATGAAAAAACCCTTGGATTCAAATGGGTGTTTTGGAAACTAATGTGAGTTTTAGATATTTTATTTTATTTGAATAAGAAACTAGTACCAATTTAAATAATTATTCTTTAACTGAGATTATTTACTCAAGAGTTACATATATCATAGAATTTTGGGTTTTTATAGTGTCCCACATTTGTTCCGAAAGTGAAAAATGTGGTAGGTGGGTGTGGACCAATTTTGTCTAGTGATTGGAAAAATTAATTGATGCCTACGTGGTTTGGGTTTTTTTGATTTTTAGTGGTGATCCATGGCTGAACCCAAGTATTGATTGTGAATTTTGTGGGTATTAAAAGGATATTTTTTGATATTTTTGTGTTTTAGGCTAATCATATTAATTATGATGTTAGGACTGAGTAGTTTAGAAAGTTTTGATGGTCCGAAATTTGAATCAATTGATCTGGGTTTTGGTGGGTGATTTTTATGATGGGGAGAACCATTAGTCATAATTTACCTTTATGAATGGAGCCTTATAATAGGGAGAACCATAATTCTATAGATTAATATTTTTTTGATACTTCAATGGTTTTGGATTGATGGGTGTGGTTTAGAATTGTATTGGTGTTTAGTGATTAGTGTTTCTTGTTGGAACTCAGGTATTAGAAGGGTTGTCATGTTGAGTTATTATGCATGGTAATAGACATGACCTGGGTTTTGGGAATTAGATGATTATTTTAGTGAGGATAATCCTGTAGTGGGTAACATCAATCGATCATGGATGTAGGAACCTCATGTTTGTTAGGATTATGGATGTAATGGAATCTAAGGGTGAATTGGATTGGAAATGTGTTTGAAATCATGGGTGGAGTATGAAGAAATATTTTCTTGGTAGAGGATCCAACTATGAAATTATATTAGGTGTTGTGTTCTGAATTTATTCTAGGTGTTTGGATGATTTTTTGATCCCTTTAGGAATTAGGGCATTGTGATCAGTAGACATGGAGATGTATAAGTAGGTGAGGATGGTAATGTTCAAGGAAATTAATCAAGAGAAGAACCAACTGGTGATGTTGTTTAAAAGTAGATTTGGTGTGTTGGAAACTAAATCATGAGAATTTATGGTCAACACAGAGTGAAATGATTCCAAATATGTGATGGAGGTCATATATAGGGTCGTGGGAAGCTCAGTGATTGGGTATCTCAGCCTTTGGTGAATGATGTACCTCAGTGTTTGGAGTTTCATAGTGGAAACACATTTTTTATTTGATGATAAGACTTAGTGAGTTAGTAGTGAATGGATGGATGGGGTAAGTTTGGATATATAGTTGGAGAACCATCGTGTCTTCTCTAGGATGATAAGTATTTTAGTGCTGAGTTTTTAATGACCTGTATCATTGTGGGGTGGTGAGAATCAAGGTAAAATTTAATTTTTTGTCTTAGTGTGAGGGATGAGAGTTTTTATCATATTTTAAATGATTTATGGTATATTTTGGCAGTGTAAGTTTAAGATAAGAACATATAAATAAATTTTTCAAGTGTTTTGGGGGGAATTATGTTATAGTTAGGGCATCCTAGTGTGATGAATGGGAGTTATGGCATGATGGGTGGCTAGTTTTGTGATGGTTGGATAAGGGAAGGAGGTCACAAAATGGTATAGGGGAACCGCCACATAAATTTTTGGGTGGTGAAGATATCTAAGTCTCATATGTAATAGTAAACCCTTATGTATTGTCATTATGTGGTGAAAGGGAACTCTAGCATTATGGTATGTTTTTTTGGAGTCTCATGAGTGGTAGTTAAAGGAGACACATTGTGAGACCCCTACAAAATATACCATCAAGATGTCAACACCCAAGTCACACCATGATGGTGTATTTTTAGGGGATCAGGCCTTTTATCTAGGGATGGATGTGTCATTCCCTAGATATTCCAAACCATGATGGTGGAATATTGGGTAGAATCCTCTACCTGGGGGAAATATATCAGGCTGTGACCCACAAGGTCCACATCATGATGGGTCTTGGGTGATGAGGCATCATGGAGTTACCACCATGGTCACACCATTACCAAGGTGTTGGAAAGTTTTTTTAGAAGGGAATTTTGGTAATATTTAGGGGCACTATTTTTAACCCCCTCAATATCCTTAGGTTTTAATCTAATTGAAGAAGTGGGAAATACCTATTTGGATCTCTCATTTATCCACCTTTTCCTATATTAATTCTATATGGTTAGGTAGTGTTTTTCATGTGGATTCATGGTAAGGTTTCTCTCCTCCTTCCCTTTGTTATTCCCCATTGTTTTCCTCTAACCTGAGTTCACCCGATTGGGGTTTCTAGGAGATGATTCCATTAGAGTATGGTTGAATCATCTCTCTTCGTGGTTCTTTAGTGTTCAACTTGTAGTGAAGGTCTTGTGAGAATATATTGATGTTTTTTCATCATTTAACTTTATGAATGTTTCCCCATGTATTTATTTTAGATTTTTAATGAAATTGGGTTTAATTATCCATTGATATGGGTAAATAATTTAGGGAATTTGTGTGTATTAAGTCTAGGTTTATGTTAAGAGTGGAATATTCTCTATTTATCATGATTTTATTATTTTGATACCACTTTATTAGTTTTATATCAGTTATGGAATTTTTTTTGTTTTAAATGTTAAGTTTATTAATTTTGTGGTGTTATTGATGAGATAGGTTCTTGTTGACTTAGATGAGGTCTGTACAATCTAGATATTGATTTAAAGATTCTTGGTTGAGGTATGTGTACTTAAAATTATAGAGACTCTTTATTATTTTTTGATTTTAATTTTGTTTTTGATAATTATTATTATTCTACATGACATGTTTCAAGACTTGTGTGGTTTCACCCCAAATATTATGACAGGATCACATGGGTCTAATAATTAAAAAGGATCACATGGCTTTCCAAATGATTTATTGGTGGATCCTGAATGTTGATGTACCTATTTTTGGTTTCTTGGTTCTGTGATTTATATTTCAAAGAGAAATATGATTCCTTTTTAAAATGTGATTTGAAGAAGGAGCTTGATTTAAATGTGATTTTAAATTAAATAGTATGGTTTTAATAATGGGTTTTGAAATGTAATTTCAAAAAAATAGAGTTTTCTAAAGAATGATTTGATAGAATTTTTTACAAGGAACTAGCATGACTATGACTGCATGTAATGCCTTTTCTTAACTATTTAAGAAGGCTATTTGACTTAGTTTTTAAAGGAAAACAAGAAGGGTTTGGTTTGAGATTGTTTTGGTCTATTCAACCTCATATTGGTAATTCCAAATTTTAAAAATAATGGTTTATTTTGAATTTTTTGTTTCATTATGATTATCTAGAGGTTTTTTTCATGATGGTTCATGATTTCATACATTGCTAATGATTTTTTTTGTATCAAAGTGTCCAAGTTGATATGTATTGATATAATTTACCCCTTATAGGGTATAGATTGGTGGATTGTATTATATTCAATGGAACCATTTCCAGATTCATAAAGTGAGGAGGGAATTTCCTCTTGTGAAAAAGGAACTATAAGGTGATTCATTTGGCTCAATTAAGGCTTAGGAGATCTAGTGGTCTCACACATGAGTTTGGATAATTATTTCCTTCACTCATTGAGTTTTTTAATATGTAAACTTAGTTATGTGAGAAACCTATAGTGGTTTGTGAGGGAGGATCCAAGGGATATCAATATGGTACTATGTTCTTGGTATGTTCATTGGGTAAGTGGTAGGACCTTGTGATTTTTAATTTTATTTAATGCACAAATTGATTGTTTATTTTCTTATTGAGGTTGATGGATTTAGAATTGTCCTCATTGAGAAGGATATGGATGTATAAAACTCTAACTTGGGTGATAAGTTATTATTTAAGACGTTTGGACCTATGTTGAGTGAGAAGGTATAGTAAACCATGTCTTGATTAAGGGGGTGGTGGGTTGATATGAGATGGAACATGATTGAGGATGTTATGACCTAACTTTAGTAAAAAGGTATGGTTGACCACATCTTGATAGAGTACATGGTAGATTATTATGATATGGAACATGATTTTGGATATTGTGACCAACCTTGGGAGGTAAGGTATGGTCAAGAACATATTGAGTGAGGGTATGTAGGTCTTTATATGAAAAATTGAGGTCATGGATATAGCCTCGCCATAAGTGAGAAGGTGTTGGTAGGGGCCTCTGTTGAGTGAGAAGTGATGGTATGGGACTTGATGTGTGACCTACCTTGATTGAGAATGGATGGTTAGACACTTGGTGTATGAACTCCCTTGAGTGAGAAGGGATGGTTCATGACATTTTGGAGCCCTACCTAGAATATTTAAGTATTGATAGGGTCTGATAAGACACCATACCCTACATATTTAGGTAGGGGTTGGGACTTGGTAAGGCATCCTACGTTGCATATTTGATTATGGATTGGTCTTGGCATAGCTGAGAGGAAAATACCCTAGAAGTTTATTTATCATATAGTATGATTTTATGTCATAAAGCATGAAACATTATTGGTAGTAGATGGTTGTTGGTTACATGCAATGTAATTGAAGCTATTACTCGTATGTTTATGAAATGTATGAGTAATGGAATATCATATATGTATGGATCAGGGAGAATCTCTATATCCTAACTAAATGAGACCAAGCCTATGGGAATGTGGACTACCCTCCTTATGATCTTCTAACTGAAAATCTTTCATCATAAAAGCTCTATCTTGCTTCCTATTTTGTCACAAAGTTACTACCAGAATATGTAGGAGTTGGAAGATCCCACCCAAAGTTGTTTGGGTGATTCAGTGCTTATCAAGGATACATCCTGGAGGGTATAACCATTTGTTTTTTACTTGGTGATCATTATAAAGAACTAAAGTTACATAATCAATAAAAGGTTAAAATATATTCATGTTCTTAATTTATGGTTTTATGTTTTTCAGTTTCAGACGCATGAATATTCTTAGGATTAATGATTTATATGTGTGTACACCATTATATTAAGTGTTAATCTATGTATATATCTATATTAATTGTATTTAATCCTTATAAATTATATTTTATTTATAACAAAATTTGATAAATGATTTTTTTTACAATCATATAACATATCTTATGTAAGTCTTTAAATATGATACTTTATATTATATCATTTGTTCAGTTTCATAAAATATGATATATAATAATGTAATCCATGACATGGTTTAAACCTTCAATTTTTTTCATAGTAATGGACTATGATTCCCTGGTATTATTGATTTTGATTTCTATGCTGAGTTTTAAGAAAACAAAATATCATACCTTTCTTATGATATGTCAGATAGTTGTAGAATACGAAAAACATATCATCGTAAATGATATTGTTTTCAATCATGATATACAACTATATATTTCATTTTAAAATTGGACTATTTGTTATAAAATAATATAGATAATATGTAAAATATTTATTCATTATAAGGTATCAATCTTATCCTGTAATTGAACTAAAATAATTAAATATGATATATTGAAGAAGAATTTATTTTTCTTAAACTCAATTATGAATTAGATTTTATTATTGATAAATTATATATAAATAATGGAAAAAATATATTTTGGAATGTTTATAAATTTATAAAAGTTATTTATAAATCAATTAATTATAAAAAAATTATGCTTAATTAATTAAATATTTTAAAACATTTATTATAAATATTTCATTAATATTAAGTATTAATATTAAAAAATTATTTCCAAAATTTATATTTCATAACTTATAGTTTAAATATAAAGTGTTTATATAAAAAATATAAGATTAATTTATAAATAATTTATAAATTAAAAAACGATCCATAATAGAAAGTGTTTATATTCAGGAAAATTATGAAATGTTCATAATATGTGGTCATATATGTGGCCTCATCTTGAATGAGAAGGTGATGATATGGGCCTCCCTTAAGAGATAAGGGATGGTCCAGAACATAATTTTCAACCTCCCTTGAGTGAGAATATATGGTCCAAAACTTGGTGTTTGACCTCCCCTAAGTGAGAACGGATGGTTCATGAGTGGATGTGAGACCCACCCAAAGTCTTTAGGTATGAGTTGAGTTTGAAAAGACACTTTACACTATATATTTGGGAAAAATTAAAGACTTGGTAATCCACCCAACCCTAAATTTTTAGGTATGGTTTGAACATGGTATAGCCCCTACCCAAAGTCTTCTAGTAGGGGTTAGGGTTTTTGGTATGAGGTGACTCTCATCCTTTCATAATTGGCCAAAACAATTGAGGTATGGTGTAATAGTGTCTTGGTTATCACATTATAACCGAACATGTATTCTTTTATACACATTGTATGTTATGTTTCTGGGTTGGTGTGTCATAAAAATCATGAATTACACTCTTTTATATATACTACATGCACATCCACTTTATTCCAACGACACTCAGTATTTTTGTGGAATCGGCGATTCATACTGATTCATTGGACTCAACCCCTACCCCTGTATATGGAATGGGTTTTGATGTACATGTGTAAAACTTCATTTTTTTTCTTCCAAGACATGGTTACTTTGTAGAGTTTGACACTTGGTTCAGTCTCGCAAGTTGTATAGGCTGAGGATTCGGAAGGTTACATTATGTGAGTTAGGTTAGAGGCCATTATAGTTTACTTTTCAGTTATTTTTTAGCATATATATTATCCAGTGTATAATTATTTATTTATATGATGCTTGTTTATACTTGTTATCTATTACTACTATGTTATGTTTTGATGCATCATGTAATAGTTTTATTTCCTTATATACTAGACTGTGGGGGGACTATTAGATCCCTTTAATATCTGAGGGTATTTTAGGATGTATTATATATGGACAATTCATGATGAATTTTTTATAGATTTAGGCATGAACCAATAGTCTTATTTTTTTATGGAATAGTATTCCCACAACTATGTTAGGTCCTCTCTATAATTCAGCATCCTCTAGCTTATGGGGAGTCATGCTTGAGGTCATGTAGCATCCCCACTCAGGTGTTTTTAGGGTGTCACATAATAATTCACCCTATTTACATGGTTTGGAGATAACCAAGGTAATAGGATTAGAATATGGGGTCCTATAGTCATGGTTTTGAGAATCATGTCAATAAGCCCCCTATTACCACAGTCTTTCTATATCATGCCTACAAACCATGGAAATAGATCCATTTTCCAGTAGTTATTCCTAACCATAGTTTATTTAACTGCAATGTAATAAAAAAATTGTTTAGGTTTATATATAGTCTTTGGGTAAATACTAAGAATCGTAAAATTATTATATATGTATTCAATTTTTCAAGTGTATTCATTATGTAGTTGGGATTTTTATGTTTTCTGCATATGATTCAAAAAATATGTTTGCACTACTTTTTTCATATTATTTTTATATACACAATTGTCAATATTCATTAATTTTATACATATCTATATATTTTTATCATTGCCTTATAATTATTAAAATTTTAAATATGTATAAAATTGTGTAAATTTACTCTCTGTATACAATTCTAGAAAGGGGTTTTATTGGAAAAAATATCTCAAGGTGATGTTTTGTATTTTTTAGGGTTTTTTTGTTGAATAATCATGTTGAAAAAAAATTATGGCTATGAATACATTTTATCATTCATAAAGTATTTTTTAATAAAAAACTTAAAGGTGTTCAGGAAGTTGTATAGGAAAATTATCAAAGAAAGGATTTTCACAAAAGAACAAAATTTTCACAAAGGAATAGTTCGCAAAAAAATCATAAAGAAGGGTTTATAAAAAAATGTATTACAAAAAGGAATGTATTGTAAAAATAAATGGTTTCATCAAAAATAAAGAATCTCATAAAGTGGTCATGTAAAGAAAAAAATTCACAATGGGGAAGATGTTTGCAAAGGAAATTGTTTGTGAAGTTACTCTGAGAAATAATTTTGTAAAAGAATTATATGGTGTCCTTTTCACTTTAAATAGAGAATAAATTTTTCTTGAGGGATAAAAAATAAAAATTTATGTGGAGTGTGTTTATGTGAAGAGAGAAAGACTAATATTTTTCTAAATGTATTTTTAAGGGACCCCACTAGTGTAAAAATCCCTTTTAACGTCGGTTTTTTTACATCTCTTTATAGACTCCATTATTAATGGTGATGTTATAAATATTTTCTTTAACACCTTTATCTAAATCATTTTTCAAGTCCATTGTTAAATAACCGATGTAAAATATTATATATTACATCGGTTTTTTTATAACTGATATAAAAAAACCTTCAGATGAAGATTTTTTATATCTGTTTTTTACGTCTTTTATTTAATAACCAACATAAAAAAAACCTTCATCTGAAGTGTTTTTAACATCTGTTATTAAATAACCGATGTAATATATAGTATTTTATATTAGTAATTTAATAACTGGCGTTAAAAATGCTTTTAATGAAGTTTTTTAACATTTTTATTAAATAACTGACATAAAAATTATTTTAAAAAATAATATTTCATGTTACCCTTTCTCTCCACTGCTGACCAAACCAGAAGCAAGTAGAACCAGAAGCATAGTATAAGTAAAATTCAAGATTAAGAAACAAGAAAAACCAACAGTAGAACTAGTAGAAAAATTTCACATTCACATTTCACAGTTACAACATTAAGAAATTACAATATTAACTAAAAAATCTAAATCCAACCAAAACAACTTCCAACCACACATTTACAATTACAACACTCAAAATTACAATATTCACTAAAAAGAAACTAAAATCCAATCAAACCTGTAAAATAATTTTAACATTCCACTTGTAAGTGTGTGAAATCTTGTCCACTATAAGGTTTAGGTTCATTAAATAGATACAAATTAAAAGGAAAGTATTTAACATTTATAATTAATAAAACAAATGAAATATTAAGGAATAGTTTATAAGAAAATATAACCTTATTAAACTTCATTATTGTCCTAGTTGTAAATATTTCATACATAAATCCTAACACATAATATCAGAATTCAGTGATGCCTTTGTGTGTATGAAAATTCTATTTAAATGATTTTGTCAATTAAAAATATCATTTTTATTTAATACATCCAAAATGTACTAATTATAAATGGATATTCACGTTTACTTTTACATATTTGATCTTGGAACTCTTTTTATTTGTGGATTTTCACAAGAAATCCCATCTCTATTAGAAAATAATATGAATTAAAAAATTTAAATTTCATTATAATATAAACTATTAAGAAATTAAAACTTATGTTTCCAACATGTTCTTAAAATTTTCTTGCACATCACCACATATAGATCATATCTGGTAAAGTTTCTTCTCCCTTGTAAAAAAACACCTAACATCCAATGTTCACTGATATAATATAAAATTTAATTTTAGTGGTTATTATGTAAAAATATAAATAACACTTTATGAGATATATGTTTCATACCGCTCAAAATAAGGAAACATCCATCACTGCATAATTACATTCTGTTTTCAGCAATATAAATTGTTCTTTATTCCTCAGTCAATGTGTGCACTTCCGGTGAAATCAATTGTAGGTCCATCAATTCATATACATTTGTCTTTTCATTCTTCTCACATATTTTATAAATATACCTAATACAAAATATACATAATTATAAATTTTCAAAAAATTTAACACAGGGAAAGATTTATGTTAAAACTTACATGGAAAAAAACTTAACTCCCGTTGATTCCCAATTTATCTCTAGTAACAATATCCATGATATCATTTTTTATAATCCACACATCTATTGAATTCCCACAAACATGATCTTCTATTGGAAATGTATAATGACCTACCAACAAATTTGAATATCTTCACAATCTATCAAGACTATAAGAATTTGTATCTGATGTCATGGCCCTTTATCTTTGTTGTTTCCTGTACAATATTTATTTACCTTTAAATTATTCCTAAAAATAAATAGATAAATATATTAACTTTAAATTTTTAAAAAAAATTAATAAAAAAATAAAATAAAAGATATAATATACACATACCTCTATGTTAATGTGTCATATAAGTTTATATGTCCAAAATAAAAAGTGGTTGATACTTTTTCCAACTGTCCTCACCTCATATATAGGTAATGGAACTCTAGATGATGTATCATTAATATCATGTATAGTGACCCTATGCTACTCTACCTCTAACTGTTGATGATGAATTTTATCTCCTATATGATATATCAACCCTTATGCAACTATATAATAGTGAGGATCATCAACATACAACTCATAATAACTAAAAAGCTATGGAGGAGGGGGTTTAGGATTATGATAAAAAATGGGGTCTTTAGGTGGAGGTGGGGGAGTGGGAGCTACTGGCGGAGGTGGAGGAGTGGGAGTTGCAGTTTGGAATTGTCTTTTTATGTCTGAAAACATAGATTGTACCAATGCTCTGATATTTTCCTCCATCATCTCATTAATATTTTGAACTTCAACCTACAAAGATTATATTTTTTCATAAAACCCCACTACGGAAGATGCTGAAGAACACGGTAACAATTTTCTCACTAATACACCTTCCGGGTATCCTCATACATGACCCGGGTGTTCGGGCTTTCCCAATGTTACAGATAAAATATCTTACATCGCATAACCTTTAAATACCCCATGTGTGCACTACTCCTCAAGTGAATCCTATATGAATTATTTCAAAAAGTCTATAATATTATGATTTAAATTATATAAAGAATTGAATTAACTTAAATAAATAAAATAAACATCTTACAGTACTCTCAGTTACAACCCTAAATTCTTCTATAAATTATTTTCCCTTTTTGCTCATCCGATCCCTCTTTCATTTTTCATGTCTAGATGGAGGGGATAGAGGGGAAACCTCTCCAGAGCTTAAAGACTTAGCTCTATGTTTTTATAATATTTCAGCCATCATGTTTTCTTCCGATAAAGTATACCCTCCCCAAGATAAACTATGAGGGTATACATTTCTAGATTGGATCTTCTGATGAGATCTCCTATATTACTATAAATTAAGAATAATAAATCATTAAGAATTCATTAATAAGATCATTAATATAAGAAAACTTCTAAAATTTTACATTTCACTTCCCAAAAATTATTCATTTCTTCTACTTTCAAAAAACAAATCCATGTGTCTTCATCTATAAAATGATATATATGACATGCGTTTTCATATTGCCTATGCCCAAAAATTAAATCATATGTGAGGGTTTATTTTAAATCCCTCTATCTCTTAGAAGCCATCAATAAACATTTCCTTCTAACTCTTATAGTGTCAGGTATATCAAATTTCATCTAATAAAGAATAGGGAAAACATATTATACTATAAATATTTCAAGATTAGTCAATAAATAGCAATAGATCTTACTAAAATGATCTACCACAACTGAACTAGTGTTATTTTGTCAACACTTTTGTAATTATTAAAGAAAATGTGGACTTTTCTTTTACCTTGATTTGATACAAAACCCTTGTATTGTTTTCCATTAGGACCTCTTGGAATATCATTCTTATCAAATTATACCACTATTCTCTGGTCATGGCTACGAGCAAGATATAATTTTATTAAAAGTGTGCAGCCATGTTTACCAACCCTCGAACTCTTCTTTTTTTTGTGGGAGTACATTAATAATATTGAGGAACATCCATAATATCATGTGGAAGTACCTCCCTAGAGGTATGATCATGAAGCTCATCTCTAAAAGTATGTAGTTGATCAACTAACTGATAGTCATTATCCTTAAAATCAAAGAAACAATCATTTATTTCACAAATATACAAATTCACATATTACAATTCTAATGTAAACAAAAAATGAAAAATTATGAAACACAAAATTAAACTAAAACTTAACACATTATTATTCATATTTTTTATAGTTAACTAAAATTATAATAACTCTAATAATATATAAAATTTTATGTAAATAAATGAAAAAAAAATCCCAAATTAGTGTATGAATATTTAAAATGGTCCAACTTAATAAATTTTTTTTTATATAAAAAATAATAGTTTTTAACATATTAAAATTAAAATAATTATCTTTCTACAAAATCAATAAATATATAAGTTACATAATGGTAAACATGATAAAATAAACAAAACTAAACTAAAATAAACAAACATTTATATTTGTTAGTTTTAATATGTGTTTTAATAAATAAAAAAAATTAAAATATCTAAAATTTTATGAAATTAATAAAAGTAAATGAGAAATAAAAATATGTTACCTGAAATATTAGGAATGTACTAATGGATTTTTTTTTCCAAGTTCATTCCCCATGATCGTTCCTTATGGAACAAACCATGTCTACAACATGATCATCATTATTATCTATTAATATTTTAATGGAAGAAGGGATCTCACATAAATCAACATCTTCATCAAGTTGATCATCACCAACATATTTTTTTTTCTTGTAAAATAAAATAAAAATACATATCAGATAGATCAAGAATATACAAAATTTGTTTTTCATGTGTTTCCATTATAAAAGAATTAGTTGTGTCTTCCAATCTATTCAGATTAATAAGTTTCATTCCAAATTCATTGTGTCTAACTCTGTTGTTATCGATTTACCATTTGCAATTAAACACTGGAACTTTAATTTTAATGAAATCAGTCTCCCATATTTCTTCAATGACTCCATAATATGCACATGATGTTGAAATTGGATTGTTTGACTTTAAAACTAAAAAAAATGCATTCCTTCTACAAACACCAATACACTACTATTCTGAACTCCACTTATGTTGTCCAGAGATATTATATAAAATGTATAGCCATTTTTGTCATACCCAGACCATATTATCACATTTAAACTTTGACCACCCACTAACCATCTTAATTTCTCTGATGCATCTGATCTACCAATCACCGTCTTTTTAAACCATGGAAAAAAAGTTTTGTTTTGCATATTCAAAATCCACATTTCTATCATATTTGGATTACATTGTTTCAACTCATTAATATGTAATGTTATATATGGTTGATTATTAACTATACTATTCAAGATGTATAAATATACCTTCTTTATATTTTCACCTGACAATGATTTGACTTTCAAACCATGAATCCCCTTTCCCCCGTTATTAACTCATTCATGGAGAGATGGAGGAAAACCAATGTACTCCACTATAGACAAGTAGTTAGTACAAAACTCTAGAACCTCCTTAGAAATATACTTTTCAACAATGGAGGCTTCAGGTCGATATTTATTCTTAACATACCCCTTCAATATCTTCATATACCTTTCAAAATCATACATCCAACTTAGATATATATGTCTACAAAGCATTATTTCTCAATCCAGATGAAGCATTAAATGCACAATTATATCTAAAATAATATGGAGGCAAATAGGTTTCCAATTGAAAAAGTATATAAATTTATTCATTTTCCAAAATATATAAAGTATCTAGATCAATCGCCTTATTAAAAATTTAATTGAAAAAATAACACACATTCATGATATTCTTTCTAAAATGGATGAGTAATATTCCATGCAATGCAACTAGTATATGTCATTGCATCATGACATCACAATCATGAGATTTCATACCTGTCAACTTCAAATCCTTCAAAGAGATAAAAAAAATTACATTTGAAGAATAACCCTACAACACTTTGATATCATGAATACGCATAAAAAATATAATTTTCTCCCTCTTGGAAAATGTATGGAAAGCTGGGGGAAGAAATGTCACCTTCTATCAGGAATGGGATCTAACTTTAAACATATTCCCATTGATAGTAAGTATACTCTTTCATTCAACCCATATTTAATATTTCCTTTAATATAAAATAATTTTCCAAGAAAATTGTAATCGATATTCTTCTCAATGTGTATGAAATCAATGTTATGTTTCACAAATAATTAGTGTGGAGGAATTATTTATGATGGTGGAAAACGAGAAGGAACTCCTGGTCCTCAATGGGGATCGGGCTGACCTAAACCATACAAGAGGTTTAAATATATTCACCTATGATTCTCAACAACACTTAGTTTCTCAATCTTCCAATGTTTCATTGAAGGAACATATTTTTGATGATCATCGAAATTGATTTTCCTCTGGTATTCCGATGGGTTCATTCATATTCCTGAAAAAATCGTATTTCTCTGCACATTGTCATAAAAGGAACTACAACACATGTATCTGCTTCAGAGGGAGTTATTTTGGAATTCTTAGATCTCCATAAGAAGTTTTTTATTTCCTAGATCTCATTATCTAAATGTACACAACCTTAGAAAATTTTTGATTTAGTCGCTCGTCTAGATTCTATTTGGGTATTTCATGACTTCAAATGAATTTCATTAGGAAGAGGGTTTTTTCACTTGTTGTTTCCCTCTGCTGAATTTAAGGGTAAATCATGGAGCTTTGGTTCTATAAATTTGAAGCTAGGAACCATTAGTATCCTTGAATGGAAGCAAAATTTTAGTCTCTATGACTTTAAATACACTTTTTCCCAGGTTTAGATTAATATTTATGGTTTAAGTTGGGTTTTGTGGCATTCTGAAATTCTATATTACATCACCTCTACGATAGGCATTCCAATTTGGATAGACTTGGCTACTGTAAATGTTATCTATTGTCATTTTTCCAGAATTTTAGTTGAGATATATTTAAGTGCTACCATGGTTGATAAGTTAGTTTTATCCACCCCATAGGATAAAATTAATCATCGTATTGTGTATTAAAAGATGCCTTTGTATTGTGAAGTTTGTTGTATGATTGGACACTCGAGGTTCAACTGTCGTTCAAACATTTTTTGTACTAGATTCATGTTAAAGGGACATGATGAGGCTCATTGAATAAGGAAGGAATATAATAAATTTCCCCAAGGGACTGATGTCCAATATTCTGAACAAGCTACAAATGAGATTTCTCATGGATCTCCCAATAGACTCTTAATCTCTGAAAATATTTATGCAGAGATGATATCTCATACTGATCACCTAATCAATGATCATAGTAAAATCCCCAAATTAGACTCCACCTATGTCATACTGAAGGATGAATAACCTCCTAATTTTCAATTAAATGATAGACCCAATGTCACTTGGGGTGATTTAGTAGAAGAAAGCGACTCACCTGAAGTGGGTATATCTTTCCAAGATATACTAATTAAAGACGCGGAGAAAGATCCAAATGAGACAGAATCTTTGGACAGTCAAATAGAGATATATCTTCTAGCACAATAAAAGGCTGATGAAAGAATTAGGTAGGAGAAATTTACATTTTCTTCAAAATGAAAAAAAGGGAAAACCATGTTAGAGACTATGACCTAGAGTAAGGTCAAGAATAAAAACACAAACAATTAATCCATGTAAGTGACTCTTAACAATAGAAATGAAAAGGTGTCCTGCCCTACCAAGTCCAAACTGGTGTCCATCACTCACTCTAAAAGTACTCTCACTGAAACTTCCATAGAATTTCATGGCATGACTGTTCATCCCACTTGTGTGGCATCCAAGTAGCCCATCGATGGGAAGTTACTAGAGAAGGCTGAGATACCCAACATAAGGGAAGGGGTGATTTCTACCCAAAGTAATCCATCTCAGAGTGGAAAGAAATTGAGGTTCAGAATCCAGCCCGACTCTGTTATTATGAAAGAGTTAACTCCTACTTGAGATGAGGATAATTTTGCACTAAAAAGGTTTACCTATCAGACTCCATTTCTATTTTGGGTGTTTCTAATCCAATTGGACAAGAACACAATAAAAGGGTGTCACCTGCAACGCCTCCTCCAGCAAGAGAGAAACATACACCTATGAAGAATGCTGAACTGGTGAGATCAAAGGCTTCTACCTCTCTAACAAGTAGCACCCCTCCTCAAGCATCGAAGACCCGGACAAAAATAAATGTTGGTACTCATAACACTTTTGAAATACTTTCATCTCTTAGTAGTGATGATGATGCAAATAAAAGTGATGGAGTGAATAATGATGAAACCATAAATACTGATGTTGTTGTTGATAACCCTGATGATGCTGATATTAAAGGTCTATAGATGAAATACAGCACCTGGAGGAGAGTTCATAACTCATGCAGAAGGTGTGTAAGATTCTCTTTTCATAGTATTAATACCCACTCTAAAATGGGTTGATGTCTTTTTAAGTGTTATTTCTTGTTTTTCCTCTAAACTTTCTTCTTTTTCTTTATAATTTAAATAAATAGGCCTTTGTGCCTTTTAAAAAAATCAATGTTATGTTTCACTTCATGATATCTCTAATATTGTAGCTCAAAAAATATTGATCGTTTCTTATAAATATGTCTATCATTATAGGATTTATGGGTCTTTCCCAATGTCACATCACAGTTTTTCACCCTCTCAAAATAATCATCATTGGATAAAGGTTTTGGAGAAATATAAAATTCTTGTGAGCCATTGAATTCCTTTTTTAATCTTCTATAAGATTGATCCATAGTAAATAAAACTTTGATGAGACATGTATATTGTCTTCCACCCATGATGAAATTGACAATATGGAGTTTTTTGTTTCCAAACAGGAAACCCTTTATGCCCCTTAACACAATATCCAGAAAAATATCCATACATTGGGAAGTCATTTATAGTGTACATAATCAATGCATGCAGTTGAAAATATTCTTTTTTATAAGAATCATACACCCTAATACCATCCTCCCATAAGAGTTTCAAGTCATCAATTAATGGTGACAAGAAAATATCAATATCATTTTTGGGTTTCTTTGGTCCAGAGATCATTAAACTCAACATGATAAATTTATTCTTCATACAAAATTTAGGAGATAGGTTTTAAATTACCAATAAAATAGGCCATGAACTATGTGTGTTACTAAGGCTTCGATATAGATTCATTCCATCAATACCCAACCCCCAAGTCTGGTATTTCTAACTTTATTTATGAACGTAGGATACTACTCATCAATTTTCTTCAACTATAGACAATCAGTTGGATGATGTTTTTTTTTCATAACATATCCACTCATCAACATGACATATTAACCTTTTTATATCATGCTAATTAGAAAATAAACATTTCAAATTAGGAGTTATAGGAAGATACCAAAATACCTTGGCAGGGATCACTGTAATCTCTGCATCAGTCTGTGATTTTTTATTTCAACTTATACTATGATGTTTCACCTTTAGGACACTCTGATATAAATGTATATTCCTTTCTATATATCACACAGACATTTGTATAGAAATTTATTTTCTTGTATCCTAATCCCATCGGGCATAATATTTTATTGGACTTATAATGTAAATCAATAAGATCATTTTCTTTAGGAATAATGTCTTTCAATAATTGTAGCATCTCTATAAAACTTTTGTCACTCCATCCATGTTTTTCCTTTAGGTTAATCAATCTTAACACCGAAAATAAAACCGAAAAATCCATACAACTAGGATATAATGGTTTTCAGCATCACCATATAGATGCTCAATTTTCTGTTCTTTATCAATTTTTTCTACTTCAATATCTTGAATCATTTCTTCAAATTCATTAGATTTACCATATTGTAAAGCATTATCATCAGTAGATCTAAAATTATTCCTAATTTCACCATTCCAAATACAAGGGTTGTAACTCAAATTAAAACCATGAAAAATTATTTGATCTTTGATCTCCCTAATTTTCAACTTCTTCATATTTAAAAATTCCAGGCATGGACAGAAAAACATGTCGTTGTTAGGAACATTTTGTTTAGAAAATTTCAAAAAAGCATCAACACCTTCTTTATATTCATCACTCATTCGATGTACCGTAATCCATTTTTGACTCATTATTACCTATAAAAAATAACAAAATTGTACATCTTGTTATGATAAGTCAATTTCATATTTATATTAAATATGTCATAATTTGAAAGTAACCCAATTTTGAAATATAAAACAAATATATGCATATTTGAAAAAGATATGCATGGAAATAATTTTAAAATAAAAATATATTTAGATAAGACAATTTTATATTTATATGAAATATTCCATAATTTGAAACTAACACAATTTTAAAATATAATAAAAAAATTATATGCATATTTTTAAAATTATAATGATATTGTTTTTTAGAAATGAGATATAAAACCGCTATATAAAAATAAAGCAGCATCCACTAGTGTGATGTATTATTAACTCATCACAGAATGAGTTTTATTACTTAATTTTTTATCCTAATTATCTAAAATATTAACCTAAGAGTTTTTAGGATTGTATTGAATTGAAATATTTTCATTATTTCATGTAATTTTGATGGTAAATTTTAGGAGTTTTAACATTATTATTGATTTTTTGTGGAAAATGGCATTGTGTACAGTCAAAAATTGATTTGAGTGGTAAGTTGATAGTTTTAGGTCCTGAGACACTTTTTGAAATGGATTTATATTAGACTCAAAGTATAGGCGTTAAGAGGAACCTAGATTGTCCTGAAAAGGGAGTAAAAATATCCTATTCAGGGTATTTTGAGAGGTTTTTTGGGGGATATTTAGAAAATAATAAATAGTTAACCAATGCAGTGCTAAATAAATAAGCAACCATGCATCAAAATACTATGTTATAATACTAGCAGTCTGCATAAAATATGTACTACATATAACTTGACTATAAAAGAAAATAATTAAATGAAAAAATGGCCTAACTCCTATAGGAAGACTAAGTACATATTCATCACCAAACCTGTAGAAAATTATAACTTATTTTTTTCAAATCTTGAATAACTAAAAATTTAATGTGTTATATAAATTAACAAGGGATCTATGGTATATAACTAATGTATCCATGACCAGGGATATCCAAATGCGGATTTCATATTTAAATAAGTAAGAATCTAACCAAAGTAACATGAAGCTTCATGCCAAATGATTTCTGATCAAAGATAATAAAAACCATGGCCAATAATGATAACATAAGGAAATTAAACAAGATATTTCAATATTTTAAAAAACATAATCTAAAAACATAAATGTAGGGAATCCACAAAAAAGAACAACCAAAATTGAGGTGTGTGATTCTTACTAGAGTGTTGTGAGTCAATCAGATAGATGCAGTGATAAAAAAAATATGATGAACGACGCTGGAAAAATGAGGTTAGATTCCATTAATTCAAAGAATAATTTCTAGGGTTTCCACATGACAGGGAAGAGTTATTGTCGCCCAATCGAAAAATACCACAATGACCAAATACGGGGCTTCATAAAATTTTTAAATAATTTATCACATCATTTATTTTGTTAATGACATGATAAAGTGTTTTTATTACATTTATAATGTTGGTAATAAAATAATTGATGTGATAAACCAATTTTTTTATGTTGGTTATAAAACAACTAACGTGATAAAACCATTTTTTACATCCGTTATATAATAACTGATGTTATAAAGAAATGAAATTTCCTTTATCACATTGGTTATATAATAATCGATGTAAAAAATAGTCTTTATCACATTGGTTATTTTATAACTAATGTGATAAAGCAATATATTTAATTTATCATGTCGGTTATAATATAACTGACGTGATAAATCAATATAATGCATTTTTATGTTGGTAATAATATAACTGATGGGATAAATCAATTTTTACAGCTTTTCACTTAGGTTATTTATAAATGACATAAAAAATGACGATGTGGTAAATAATTTTTGTACTAGTGCATTTTCCTACATAAAGTCCCTTATTCACTTCATTAATATGAAAACAAGACATTATAAAAGTGCTTAGTGTGAATAAATGACATTATTTTTTATGAAGTGGGATTCCATAAAGAAATTACATAGAAAGTAGAATTCATTAAATAATCCTCATGTAATGAATTTTGTGAATTGTTTACATGGAAAATAATATACCATGAAGGACTTTGTGGTGAGATATAGTTCCTAAAATATTGTAGTTCACAAAGAACTTACGCGATGTGTAGGAGTTTGCAATGAACTTACATGGAGGGAAGTTCCTGAAGGATTTACATGGTCAATTATATGCAAATTATATATTAGTAAAACTAGAATTTTATAATAATTAAATATAACATGATTTAGATAATTTGAAGATTAATATATAAGGGTAATTCATTCAATTCAGCTGATATACTAGTGAGTTCTCAATTATAATTAATTATAAACTAGGGGTTAGTGAATACTGTTTCAACATTGAAAATAAGTAGTGTGTTTTTTGTTTTTTTTTACATTGATGAATTTTCATTATATGCTACTTTTTTTAGTTCAGTGTTGGTGAACCAAGTAAAATTTATTGTGTCCCTTTTTATTTTCTTTTTGTGAGAGAATGGGGTATTCCTATTAATAGTGGAAAAGATTGTTTGTAAGGGTTATTTACAAAAGAAATAAACATACCCTAGTTCACCCCTCCCTATTAAGATATTTAACCTACTCGTAGGGATAATAAGTGATATCATATATAAATGTTCAAGTTAGTGGGACTCTTCTCATAAGTGAAATTAATGGAAGAAATAAATCACAAAGGGATTTTGATCTTTAATGGAAATAATTTTCAACTCTAGAAGAATCAGATGTATCACTATTTTTGATCTTTAGGTATGGATTTTTATATACCTTTTATTCATGTAATTTAATTCAATATGGATATAGGATATTTATCATAAGGATATTATAAATAATTGGATACTAACACCAAAGGAATTTATACTTTAGGAGATCCATGTCTAATATAATATACATAAAGGTGATGTCATCTAATTCCTTACATTCTATGTGTTAAAATATACTTAATAAATATAATGGTAACTCAAAGGTATGAGATTATAAATTTTAGGTTATATGGAACAAGTATAATGACTTGAGTATTCATCTTAATGAATCTATTGATGTATTCTTTGGTGAAGTAAATGTTATTGTGTAGGATATGCATGGTCTCCTAGAAACCATCAATGATGTGGAGATATTCAAACACATATTGAGAATTTTTTCACCTCAATTTAATCCAAAAGACTTTACGCTTGAGGATAAAGATATAAAGGATCTAGCATTTTATATTATCCATATTACTCTAATCGCATATGTGATGAGTAATAATGATAATGAGCTTGTCAAAAAGGGGAAGTCTATGGAGGTGGAATTAAAGGAAATAAATAATCACACCATATAAGATTATCAGAAATAAGAATAGGTTAATGAATTCATTCCATTAATTTCCTCAAATATATAAATGGGGAAAAGGAAATTTTGAATAGAAATTTCCACTAGCATGATTCTGTGTGGAATGGTTGAGAACCTTGTAGTAGAGGGTCCCAAGAAGTTTTAAGATGATGAAAAGGATGATAATGTTCCCATGAATAAGCCTTTAACTAATGTGAAAGGTGTGAGGGGTAGAAATTAAAAAAATAAATAAGAAATAACCAATTTCATAAGAGGATAATATCTTTTAAGAAACTAAAGTGGAAGAAATTAAGGACAATAAATATCTCAAAGTATATGTTCTTGTGGATATTATAGACAAGTAAAAAATAAGGGAGGAAAAAATTAATAAAGAAGGATATTTATAAGGGGGATTTGATATCCAAAGATAATTATAGGCTACACTTGATGAGTTATATGTTTAGAGATCTAAAACAAAGAAATATAATAGAGTGGTTTATGATTCTAAACTTTACATGTAATAGTAGGAAGAAGAGAAGTATAAGTTGAGGGATGAAATTGAAAATATAAAACCTAAAAATCCAAAATTCTTCGAAACGTTTTTTGAGTACAAAATCAAGATCAAAGACAATACCTAGATCATCAATGTTTTTGACTAATATGGTAAAAGATCAAGTAAAACGTATCAAAGATCTTGGGAGATAATTTTTTGGTCAATGAAGATAAATAGAAGATCATGAGAGACTCTTAAATCCAAGTATGACATTAGAATATAAAATTTAATAGGATAAAAAATAAATTTAAAGAATCATTGAGGTAAAAAAATAGTTATAGGTTTATATATATAAGTAAAAGACACATTAAAATGTAAATGATGGTATGGGGATTGATTACAAGCATAAGGCAGTGTTGGTTGAGGCCAAACCACAAGCACCCACTCGAAATTTGAAGTTTTATTTCAGATTATCTCAGAATAAAAATACCTGATGAACCTAATAGACCACTAGTGTTGTATAAAGGACACACAAGAGTGTTCATATGGTGGATCTTGAACCATTAGATGAATTTGGGATAACTAATAGTAGTCGGTACTAAACACCATTATAGTAGATATGACCGAAGACACTGATAGTAGTATTGTGGTGCGATGGGATTTAAAATTATTACTATAGTATATCTTGTTGGAGTTAGTGGCCCAGAACCAACTACTTTTTACTTTATTCATTAATAAATACCTTATCACATCTTGATTATTCTTATGCATGACAATTCATGTGATAATGTCCTAAGGATTGTTGTTGCACTAAAAGGTCATAGCAGATCCCTACTATGATGAGAACCCAGAAGTTCCATAACAGTGTTATTGAATATATGTTCTATATCCAGAAGATGTTATTTTAGGGACACAAATAATATAATACATTAGGGGTGAGAACTCATAAAACTTTGAGGCACCTTCTCATGGTGTGCACCCTTGGTAATATTCAGGAGGATATTATGAGAACGAGACCTGCCAGTAGGAAATCCATATTTCATAGTGTCATTGGATGTTTCTATCTGTGGATGTGTGTATTGGTCCTTAGACTTTAATATTATTATTAATGGGTATTATAACTCACGAACTTAGATATATTAAAAAAAACTGTGATGACACACTATTCACAGCGAGGTAGGATATGTTTGGTGCGTCATGAGTAATACTACATTAATAGATAATGCGATAAAGGATTTGTCCATTATATTCCATAATGGAAGTAGATATCTAAGTCCCTTTGAGGGAATTGATATAGCCTAAATAAATCCATACCCATGGTAAGGAATGGGAAATTTTAATTCTGGGAATTCAAAGAAAGAATAATCGAGCACATGGGTTGATAGCACCAGCATGCAACCTGGATGATTCTAGATATTGAGAAAAAGGTATTACATTACACGGTAAGAATTCGTAGGAGGTGACACATCATTTCAGCGTTAACTTCTTTCTATATGGGTGCCTTGGCATGTTGCTAGACTCTAACCTTAGACTTCAGGTAGGCTCTACCTAATGCCACTGAGAAAGATTCTTGTAGGGTTACACACTAAGTGTGTCCAAGTATCTCAGTTAAATATTAATTTAATAACTTGGATAAATATTATTCCTGATTGTGGTTTAATAATTATTCAAGTATTCCTGATCTCATTTCTTTGAACACTTGTTATTAGAGAGATTATATTATGGGTGGAATAATATATTTATTAGAGAGTAATGCAGTAATATTTATTTTATAAATAAATACCCATTATTAAAGGTCTAATAAATGTGGTGGATGAAATAAAAAAATGGAAAAACAAAAGTACACGCCATGTATATGAATATACACATCGTGTAATTTTTGTAGGGATTTTTAAGAAATAATAATATTTATTTAATTAAGTAATATTAGGTGTAGTTTTATAGGTGAATGTCAAGTAATAATAATAGTAAACTGTTATTATTAGACATAGAGTCTTAATAAGAATTAAATGAAATAAATAAATGATTTTGGGTAATTAATTCATTTTATTATTAAAATTTCAAATATATAATTATCATTACGGTATCCATTTTTGGAATTTGTGAACAAAAGATCTAGATAAATCTCTACAGCCAAGAGAAAATTATTTTCTTCCAAGAATTCTCTCAAGGTACAAGAGAGATTCTCCTCTACTGGATCAAGGAGAGCACTTTGCAAGTAGCTCTCAAGGTGATTGAAGTTGGAAATTACAAGGGAAGGATATTCTACGCTAGCACCCATAGATCCCTTTGGTGACATCCATAGATATGTGGAGCACTTATGGATCACTGCTAGAGGAATCCTACACTTGGATTCTATGACGCAATGACGAATCACATCGGATCGTGATCGGACACATCAATGGAGAGAGAATTCCATCAAGGTAATTATTTTCTTTTAATTAAATTAATTATAACCAACATATGATAATCTTCTTTATGGTTCTAGGACTCCCTTCTTCTCTTTTTTTATTTGTTCTATTCCAAATATCTTGTGTTTTATTATTGTGACAGATCTCGGATTGATCGTTGTTAATGGAAAAATTGAAGTTGGGTACACCCACCCACGTGCTTCTGCAATGCTCAGAACCTACAAGTTGTATCGGAGGTGTCATATAGTTTATTATAATTATTTAGTTTTTAGTTTGTGATTTACACTTTCAATAATTTATTTGTTTCAATTCAAGTTAATCATTCTATAAATCTGAATCTCAAGATCTATTCCTCCTATTTCATTTCACATTCACCTTACAAAAATGATTTTTTCTTTTAATTTTTATTAAAATAAAATAAAGGATCTCATCTGTAGGTTCCAAAACTTCCTGTCCATACAACACCAGAACACATGGCATGTACTAGTTAGTACACACCGTGTAGTATAGGTTCCATGCACCGGGACGGTCCGCCAAACCAGGTTGTGTTAATGGATTCTATCTAAGTCTTTAAGACTTCATGTATTGACCAAGAACAGGTGGCACACGGTTTCCAGATTACATGCCTTATGTCCCATTGAACACGGTGTGTAGTCCCTTTGGTTTAGGGTTAGACCGTGTACCCTGTACATGGCTTGTTCGGCTAGAAACTGTGTAATGCGGATACTACACAGCGTGTGTCCCACTGAACACACCATGTACTCTAAAGATTTCTAAAGTACATCTACACATCATATCCCTGGGTGTGTACTTTGGATGGATGGTGAAAAAAATTACACGTCATGTAGTCTAAACTACACACTGTGTACTCATCCAAATTATGAAAATTTATTAAAATTTATTATTATATTATAAAAACCCATTAGATGTGTACCATAGTGCGGGCGTAAAGGTGAGTCACAACACGTGATTGGTGTTTTATATAAATGTGTTTAATTTAACATATGTGTAATGTTCATTTATACTCATTGGTTAGTTATGAATGAGAATTCACCAGGTTTCCTCCAAGGTACAAGTTACATACAAATATAATTTTAAATTAATTTGTTTGTTTAAAATTATAATGGATGAAAATATGAAGGAAATTTTGAAAAAGGGTTTAATATAAAAGGATTGATTAATTAAATACAATTAATTAATTCAATCATGATTTATCTTAAACAAGAACGATTAAAGAATTGAATGCTAGTTTTATTTATTTGTTAATATCATTCCATGTATGGATGATCATGAGCTAGACCAAGACCTTTGTAAGTGAATGTTTTCCTTTTAATTTATTTAATTAAATTAAATTTGTTTTTTTGTGAGCCTTCTCCTTATTAATATATAGGGCCTGTGTGCCCAAAGTTTCTTTTATGTAAAACCCAATTTTACCCCTCACCTACAAGTGAGATAAAATCATATGTAATGGATGGAGCTCCCAAGCTAGTATAGGGGGCACAGGTTCGGATCCAAGGTGAAACCAATCCAAGGAGATACAAAGGTAGACATGTGGAAAGATGTAAACACAAACCCCAAAGGTTCAAGGTGTTTCTTCCCTAGGTCTTGAGTTAGTTTATCAACCACTAGATAAACTAACCAATAGAACAAGATCAAGATCATTCCATTTATTTTATTTCTGTCAGCTGTGTGGTTTATTTATTGTGGGTGTGTTATCACGATCACACAGTTAATGAATTAAACAAGCATGCAAGATGGAACTAAAATAAAACTGGCGTATGCGTAAATATTATCTTATACATGGTTAATCGCTTGAGTATATCCCAATTAATATTAACAATCATGTAATAAATGGTTATAAAATGAAAATTTATGTATAAGGATAAAATCCCTCAAAGAAATATTAAGTCGGTGTAACCTTACATAATCTTGTTTATAATCAAAACATAGTTCAAAGTCCTTCACTAACCCTAGTTGGTGTGCTTTCAATTATCTGGGAATTCTAATTCAAGGTTTTGGGTTAACTTGGCTTGGTTCACATCAAGGGTTGACTACCACTGTAGGACTTGGTGTGACCAAGAGGTAAAGGATGAGGAAATTCAAAATAAAAGGATTTTAGGATTGGGGAGTCCACTCAGCGGATCAAGGAGCTGAGATTTAATGCAGTTGGCATTTGGAATGCCTACCTAAAACCCTTCAAGTTTCCTGACCAACCTTATTTGGGTTAATGAGAAGTTAAATATGGATCCTTTCCACTAGAATATTCAGGCAATAGAATATTCTGAAGTCAATGGTGAGGGCTATTGTATTTAGATAAAATAGTGGGAGACTAATAAGTATTAATTTATTTATTTGTATCTATTTTACCATAATAATGTATTAAACCTTTGATAATATTAATTTTAGAAATGTAAAGAAAAATGACTTAAAACATATCATTGTGAACCATACTCTAGAAGGAAAACCTTCTCAAAAACACCAATTTCCAGAAATGAAGAAGGCATTTACGCGTCATCCTTCACTACGAGAGGAAATTGTATATGCTGGAAGAGGATGTTCCAATTGTGCCTGTAAAAGAGGCTAGTGATGAGGAACTATCTCTCTATATGAAACTTAATAATGATTCCATAGATTTCCAATGTTTCATGCTATCATCTAGGTATAATGATCTCTTAAAGCAACGGTTTCCCTCAGAATTTGGGGATGACCGCCTTGATGGGAGTTTCAAACATTCCGATCGGTTTCTAACAGGTTTCTTCGTAGAACCGAAAACATCCAATGATTCCACATCCATTCGGACCTACTTTCCAAAGGTAGGTGCTCATTAGTTTGTGGACTGATGAGGCTTAGGAATTTTCATTGGTCGAGAGGATGGGAGGTCGGACTCATCACACCTTTTTTAGGGGAATTATTGTCTACTCCAGGACTCTCTTTGTAGATTTAAGTTATGTTCGTGAATCCTTATTACATTACCAAGTATAAAATGATCTTTCCTTCAGATCTGAAAATCAATGATTAAATATGTAGGAAATTTAGAGAATCTTTTGTATGTATTCTAGGTTCTTCATTGATAGAGAATCATCTATATTTATTAGACATTCTTGGTCAATGGTACCCTTAGACACATTTATACAGAAGTTTCTTGGTTGTTATGATGACCATGCTGGTTTTAAAGCCACTCAGTGGGGCACTTGAATTTTATTGTCATTTAGAAGTACATGGATTATTTTAGAGTTGGGATCGAACCCGTAGACGGGCTACCTATGTATCCTTTGTTTAGAAAAGGAATCAGAACCCACGTAGTTCGAGTAAGGGAGTATGATGTTTATGATTGATGGCTCAAAGAAGGATGTCACAATTACTTTTACACTCTAAGATTACGTGAGTCATGATCGGTGTAAGAAACGAGAGGTATTGGTAAAAATTAGACAACTGTGCCATGAAAGATGCAATCATAAGAAATAATGTGGGGATTATGTATGTATGACTGCCCAGATAAATGAAGGTTTAGGATTTACTTTAGAGAAGAAATCTAGGAACAGGGTCCATAAAGGTATATGTGCTTCATGGAGATTTTGAATACTCTAACTTTGGGCTTACTCCTGAAAAGGAGTCCCAAATTAGGAGAAGACTTATGATTGGGTTTTACTCCTGAAAAGGAATCCCAGATCAAAGGTAAATTAGGACTGGTTAAGAGGATTATGACTGGGGCTTATTTCTGAAAAGGAGGCCCAGGTTTGAGAGTGGGGCTTACTCCTAAAAAGGAGGCCCAGGTTAAGGATTAAGTTTTGGGGCTTACTCCTAAGGAGGATGCCTAGATTTGGGAATTTTAAGAATTGGGGCTTACTCCTAAGGAAGATTCCCAAGCTTGAGACTGGGGCTTACTCCTGAAAAAGGAAGCCCAGGTTAGGGGATCTGGGGCTTACTCCTAAGAGGATGACCAAAAATTAAGGGACTTGCGGCTTAATCCTAAATAGGATGCCCATATTAGAGGACTTATGACTGGGGATTATTCCTGAAAAGGAGACCCAGGTTAAGGATTCTCTCATCTTAAAGGATGAGGTTTAATGAATGAAATCTCAATCTTTAGTGACATAAAGATGTGTAAATCACTAGGTTTTGAGAGATATTCCACAAAATTCCTATCAGATAAGGAAGTCAAATCAAGAAATCATGCCATAAAATGTCTTTGAAGAGTGTCTTGAAGAATGAATCTTTAATAGGAAAGGTGTAATGGCTTAAGAGGGGTGAATGGGCAAGAAAAGAACCAAAAAAGGCAGGGGCGCGCAAGTCCTGGTAGGCGCGCAGGTACTGTGTGGGCGCGCAAGTCCTGGTCGCGCAGGTATGCCTGCGTGACACATGGTGTACTTGCGTGATGGTTAACCAGCATGGTAATACTTGAGCGACTCTTCATTAAAGCCTTTAGAATCCTCTTGAGGTTTTTCCAGAAGAAGGGCGCGCAAGATCTAATGAAGGAGTAAGGCGGCGCGCAAGGGTGGCCCTTTTCCCTTAAGGGATGGCCACTCAGGCGTGCAAGTGTTGATGAGTTTCAACACTTAATCCTTCTTCCCCCTCTTTAGATCTTCCGTTCTAGGAAAGAAATTACCTTAGAAGTGTTCCGGAAGCTTTGAGAAGAGACTAGGGTGCCGGGAGCTCAAATATGGGTTTTTTGAAAAAAAAATCCTCTTGAATGGGGGGCCCACAGGGTCTATTTATAGGCAGGAGAAGACCCCGAGCGGTTACCGTGCGGTTATCACTTAGGTCGCACAAGTCACTTGCGCAACCATAATGCATCGTGCAAGTGGAATTGCGCGACAGTGATAGAACTTGTGCGGAATATGTGCTTTTGATCCCTTGTTCATGCCTTTGTCGATTTTTTGATATTTTTCTTCAAAGGTTGAATCACTTTTAGCTCAGATATTCTCCTTTTCCGATCTTTAGATTCTGTGACAAAAGGATCGTCAACAAAAGTCCCCCCTCAGAGTTGGATCCGAAAGAAATGAGGATTTGACTCTGAGGAAATCGAATACATCCAAAGAAAAGGTGGCGTGCAAGTCTTGATGGCGCAGAGGGCGGCGCACAAGTACACATCGCGCAGGGATTGGGCACACTTGGTGTAGGTTCGCAAGGTCCCGGCCGCGTCTATAAATAGAGGGCCTCACTTCCGTACAAGCATCTATATTTCCGGACTTCATACCTTCGAGCTCTCGTCATGCAGGTCACCTTAGTCGTGCAGGTTTCTCTGTTTTCTGGTGTTTTCCTTGATGTCGTGCTACTGTATAGGTATTTGTACTTACGCGGTTTAGACTTGCATGGTAAAAACTAGCGCGGCATAGGAACACTTGCACGCCAAGTTTTAGACTTGCACGCCTTAGTGCCTTTGCCATTTTTTCGGATTTCTTCACAAAGTTTATGAAAAATCAATCCATTTAAGAATTTAATTTATTCAGTTTTTGTGCAAAATCAATGTCTCTTAGACCCGGAATAGTTGATGAACTGGCTATCAAGCGGATAGATGATATGATGGACATCATTGGCCATGATTACTATGATATCTGCGACAGCACTCTCCCAGATTTGGCTAAGTACTTGAAGAAATATCATCTTAATTTCCCATAGAGCATCTACCTGCCTCTATATGGTCATGGTCATCTGCAAGGAGTCAATATTCCAGATGCAAAGAACTATACACCTGAAATGCAGCTGCACTGCTACTCCTTCATTTCGGTTATGTTGTGCATTAAGAGCAACAACAATGGTGTGAACTTTAAAATTCTTCCTCCATGTCATTTCCTTGCAGATATGAAAATGGAAAACCCATGGGCTGAAAAGTTTTCCACTGCCGGTTGGTGGAGAGAAGACAAACATGGTATTAGAGCAATATCTGAAAAGAGTACTCTCTCCAAATGGCACTTTACTTCCAATGCTCTATTCTCAAATCCATGTATCCATCTTCCAAGTCTATTGGACAGAAACAGAGTCACTGTTTGATCAGCAGAAAATTTTCTCAAACTGCACTCAAGAACATCCTTTTACAATTGTTCCAAGAAGAGCTGGTATCACTGCATCTCTTATTTTATTCAGTTGAATGAAATGAATTCCAAGTGATTGCTGATGAAGCTCGGGGTGTCGTAAATCAAATGAAGAGTTATGTTGAAAGCCTCTTGTAATTATTGAAAAAGATAAGAGACTCCAGTCTGTGGATGTCCTTCTAACTCTTATGTATCAATGAAAAATAATTTTACCTTCACTCATTTGTACCTGCATTCTCTTTTACTACATGATTTATATTTTACCTAAGCCAATAGTTCTAGTAAGCATAGTTTGATTTTTACTAGGATTAATGTAAATAACCCTACAAACTTCAAACCTTTTAATTTCTCAATGTTACCTAAATCATACAAAATGTATGTTTAGTGAGCTGGGAACTTGACTTTTATTCAGAGTTCCCTTGTCTTTTGTGGGAAGTTTAAAGTCATGCACATCAGACATAAAAAGTCTAATGTTTAAGGTCTAAATAGCTTTGATTGGAATGGATTACAATTGACTCAATTCCTTGACAACTCATCTGAAAACATAGTACTATAATCAAGTATGAGGGAAAATATGTAAACTATGACTTAAGGATATTTGAATCTGGGGAATGATATAAAAAAGTGCTAAAAGGCATTAGAAGAAGTATTTTCCAAGAATGAAGTTACCATTATTTAACAAACCTGTTAGGGGGTTGAATTATGCAGGGCCACCTAAGGGAATTGGCTGCATAGTTAAATAAAATAGTATCTTTTGGCTAACGAATATGTTATGTAGACTGTTTATGCAAGGCCACCTATGGGCACATGCTGCATAGTTAGGCAAAAGAACTCTCAGAAATTTACTTTCTTAGTGCTAAAAGTCAGTGAAAGTTTACGGAGATTCAAATCTTCCAAAGTATAGAGTTTGCTATATGGAAAGAGGTACTTGAATATGGAAAAGATATTTCCAAACAAGATTATCGAAGAACTGGATGAATATTACTCCTACGAAGGTCTGACCCAAACATAGGGAAGGAGAATATAAGCCATAGACTTGAATACTTTCAGATCATGAAAAAGGATATGGGACAAGTATGTTAAGGATGAATATTTTGTGGATCCCTATAAACTGTCATTTAAGACAAATAAGGACAAAAGAGGCATTCTTCCCAAGAATGAAGTTACCACTATCCGAAAAACCTATTAGGGGGTTGAATTATGCAGGGCCACCTAAGGGCATTGGCTGCATAGTCAAATAATAGTATCTTTTGGCTAACAAGTCTATTATGTAGACTGTTTATGCAAGGCCGCCTATGGGCACGTGCTGTATAGTCAGGAAAAATAATTCTCAGAAATTTGACATTTTTGTGACTAGAAGTCATGAAAAGGGTTATGAGGATCTGAAAATATTTAAGGTTAGGATTATGAAACATAAATATGGGTATTGTTCAATGTATACAAAGATACACAGATCAATGATAACCATAATCATGTTATGGTTGGGTCCTGGATTGAAATGTTGGACTTCACTACGTATCCCATAAGGATGAGAATCAAGTCATATGTAGTTCTTAAACTACAGTTTAACGTCGTGTGGGACTAAAGTATTAGAGATCTTAGTTTAGGGTCATAGAGCTTGGACTATTGTAAGAAATACACAGTGTGTGTTTTCATGGGGACCTTTCAGCCAAGGGACTGAAAGTGGAATTTGGGGTTAGGCCCAAAGACTTGGGGCTGGATTAGAGGGACACTCAAATGTTCCTACGTATCCCATAAGGATGGGAATCAATCCCACGTAGTTCTAGAAATACCCTTTGTACAAATTTAGTTCGTACATATGAAGGGTGAAAGGGGACTTTAGTACAATGATGGTTTAACCCAAGATAAAAGGTTTGGGCGTTTCCATGTATGCATGTAGTCTTTGAGATGAAACATGATTGTAAAATCAATGTAAATAATGGTTCCCTCTCAGGTGAAGGTATCAAAGAATATTTTAGTTTATTATCATACTGGACAAAAGTGTTGTATAGTTTAACATCTTATAATAAGGACGAATGTGAACCAATGTAAAGATATTGATTCTAGGGGTGGTTTCACAAATCAACATCGTATGAGATGTAGGTGAACCAATGTGAAGAGATTGGTTTTGGGCTTTTCCATGTAAGGTTGCCTACATACCCAGCCTAGAAGGCAAGGATCAAAGTCCGTGTAGTTAAATTAAAGAATGAATTAATGATCAAGTTGTTCTTGGGGACAACGACCTAAAAAAATGTTGTTGGGACTTACACATGGTTAGCGGCCCATAGAGAGTGTTATGGTTGAGGTTTTCTCTAAGATCGCGTGAGTCATACTCGGTGTGAGAAACAAGAGGTAGCAACAACCTTAATGATACACAGTTTAACGTCATGTAGGACGTATGAAGGGACTATGTAGTTTAAAGTCTTGCAGTTAGGACTATTGGTGCTGCACAGTTTAGTGTCATGTAGCAGGGACAAAGTACAGTTTAATGTCATGTAGGACATATCACGAACTTTCTGTACAGTTTAGCATCATGTAGTTAGGATGATGGGGACAATAGAGTTTAACGTCATGTTGGACGAAAAGGGGGGACTGTGCAGTTTAATGTCATGTAGTGAGGACAAAAGAATGCACCATTTTAACATCATGTTGGATGCATTGGGGATTTTTTCCACAGTTTAACGTCATGTTAGATGAAAAAGGGACGACACAGTTTAGTGTCATGTTGGACAAAAGTGTGAATAGTTTAAGGTCATATGCATAGACCGTGGATGGTGCAGTTTAAGGTCATACAGGACCTTTGATGCTTATGTAGTTTAACGTCTTTCCAGATGTAATGTAATTTTATACAGTTTAGCATCATGTAGTTAGGACGTCACAATTTAACATCTTTCTGGACGTAAGGGACTTGCAAACAGTTTAGGGTCATATGCATGGACTGTTGAAGATGCAGTTTAAGGTCATACAGGACCTAGTTGCAGTTTAAGGTCATACTGGACCATTTAGGGACTTTTTTCATAGTTTAACGTCGTGTGGGATGAGGTTACAGTTTAAGGTCATATTGGACCATTTCTGTATATTTTAACGTCATATATCAAGGACGAACTGGTGCCGCACAGTTTAGTGTCATGTTGCAGGGACAAAGTGGTGAATAGTTTAAGGTCATACTGGACCAAGGAGGAGTTTAAGGTCATACTAGACCATTGCTGTATAGTTTAACGTCATATAGCAAGGAAGAACTGGTGCCGCACAATTTAGTGTCATTTTTCAGGGACAAAGTGGTGAATTTGCAGTTTATACAAAATACTTCTTCAAAAATCTGGCATTGGTTGGAGTAGTGATGATTCCTCCATCCATTGAGATTAATGAATAATCTCCATTGGAGTAGACCCTATGTATTGAATAAGTTTCTTCCCATTTTGGCTCAAGCTTGGGAGGTTTCTTTCCTGGTATCATTGGAGTTCTAAGAACTAATACCAATTCTCCCTGAGTGAATGAACGAAGACAAACTTTTTTGTTAAAAGCTCGTGCTATTCGATTCTGATAGACTTCCAAGTGGTGCAAAGTGCACAATCTTTCCTCATCTAACCATTCCAATTCATTCAATCGCTTTTGAGATTGTTCATCTGTAGATGATTGATCACAAATGGAAACTATGAGAGAGGGTAGTTGAACTTTAATGGGCAAGACAGCTTCCGTTCCATATACCAATGAATATGGAGTTGACCGAGTTGCAATGTGGGTGGTAGTCCGATAAGCCCATAAAGCATGAAAGAGTTTATCAATCCATGACCTCTTATATTTATCCACCATATTTTGCAATATATTTGAAAGATTCTTGTTAAAGGCTTCTATCTGGATGTTGGCCGCTGCATGATCTCGAGATGAATGGTTGGATTTGATGTTGTATTCTTTATACAACTTCTTCATCTCAGATGAATAGAAATCGGTGCCATTGTCTGTCAATATGGTATGAGGGACACCAAATATGGTAATGATGTTAGACTTGATGAAGCTAAAAATGCATTTAGAACTGACTTCCTTGAGAGGTATTGCCTCTGCCCATTTGGAAAAGAAGTCAGTAGCAGTAAGAATATACTTAAACTGCTTAGCCGTAGCTGAAGGGTAAGGTCCCACCACATCCATTCCCCATGTGGAAAATGGCCATGAGTATTTAGTTGTATGAAGCAACTCTGGAGGATGATGAATGAAGTTGGCATGTATTTGGAATGAATGACACTTCTTTGTGAAATCGACACAATCTCGTATCATTGAAGGTAAAAAGTATCCAAGCCTTTGAACCTGATCAGATAGTCTATGTCCAGACAGGTGGGCACCACAGACTCCTGTGTGAACTTCTTTCATAACAGCCATTGTCTCTTCACCATCAATGCATCTGAAGATAACTCCATCAAAACCACATTTGTAGAGAATTTTGTCTAGGTGATCTGGGCTATCATAAAGAGTAAAATTGACCACACGTCGCCGGATTTGTTCTTTCTCGGCTCTATCAGGTGGAAGTGTTCCATTTTGAAGGTATTCCCTGATAGGTGACCTCTATCCTGTAGTATGACCATACGGTTCAGGAATGGGACTAATTTTATTAATTTCCTCTATTCTGATTCGAACACAAGGTGAAATTGCATGAAGGTGGGCAATATTGATGGTTGTCTCGTCCCGATTTGGATCTGCCAGAGCTGTGGCTACATTAGCCAGTGCATCAGCTTGAGCATTTTGTGATCTTGGGACATAAGAAAATGTCAGTTCTATTGAGAATTCCACCATTAACTCTCTGACGTAATCATACAAAGGGATTAATTCTTCTTTTCAGATGGCATAATCCCCATTGACTTGTTTGATTACCAGGTCTGAATCACCTTTCACCTTTAAGTGATTCACTTGTGCTTGAAGTGCTAATTCCAAACCTATGATGAGAGCTTGGTATTCTACTTCATTATTGGTACCACCTTCTCACAATAAGAAGGAATAAGGTAACACTTCCTTTTCTAGAGAAATGAGTACAATTCCTAAGCCAACTTTTTTGAATTTAAGATTTTCCATTTTCTTCCCTATTGGACTTCTGGAAGCACCATCAAAATACATTTCCCATGCTTGAGGACTTTCTTGAATAGAGAATACTTCCTCATCAGGGAGTTCAATATTTGAAGATGTGTCTTCTACTAAAGGGTGTTCAGCCAGGAAATCAGCCAGATCTTGGCCTGTTATCGCCTTTTGAGACACATACTAAATGTCGAATTGCTGTAAAATAACTGCCCACCTTGCTAGACATCCTGTAAGCATTGGACGACTAAGGATGAATTTGAGCGAGTTATTGCGAGATACCAATTGGACCTCGTGATGTTGCAGGTAATGTCTCAACTTCTGAACTACAAAGATTAATGCCAGGCATCACTTCTCAATACTTGAATACCGGGTTTCTACTTCAAGCATAGTTCGACTGAGATAGTAGAGGCTGTTTTCATTCCCAGCATCATTCTTTTGAGCAAGAAAGGCACCCAATGATCGCTCTAGAGCTGTCACGTAGAGGATAAGTGGTCTTCCTTCAATAGGTGGCATGAGTACCGGTGGACTCGAGAGGTATTTCTTAAGAATATCGAATTCTTCTTGACATTATTTATTCCACTGGTAGGTGACTCCCTTCTTCATCAATTTGGTAAAGGGTAAACTTTTGCCTGCCAAATTGGCGATGAAACGCTGAATATAGGCTAAGTGTCCTTGAAGTCCTCTTAATTCTTTCAAATTTTGAGGAGGTGACATACCAAGGATTGACTTGGTCTTCTCAAGATCGACTTCAATACCACGATGGCATACAACAAAGCCGAGAAAGCTTCCTAAGGTTACCCCAAAATCACATTTTAAGGGGTTCATCTTCAAATTATATTGTCAAAGATTGTAGAATATGACTTCCAAATCATCCAAGTGATTAGAACGTTGTTTGGATTTAACCACCAAATATTCTACATAGCATTCAACAAATTTCCCTAAGAAGGGTTTGAAGATATGATGCATGGCACGCTGATATGTTGCACCTGCATTCTTTAAGATAAAGGGCATTACCCGGTAACAAAACACACCCTGAGGGGCTCTGAAGGCTGTGAATTCCTCATCTTCTGGGGCCATTTGGATCTGATTATATCCAGAATATCCATCCATGAAGGAAAGTGCTTCATAGCCAGCTGTTTCGTCAATTAGAAGTTCTATAATCGGAATTGGGAAATCATCCTTAGGACAATGCCGATTAAGATCTATGAAATCGATACAAACTCTAATTTTTCCGTTCTTCTTCTTTACAGGGACTATATTAGCCAAACACTTGGGATACTGAACTTCTCTAATGAATTTAGATTTGATATGCTTATCCACATTTGCTTCAATTTTAGAAGCATAAGTTGGGTGTGTTCTTCTCACGGCTTGCTTAAATCCTCGATGTTCTTCTGGTAAACCCAAATGATGGGTAGCAACATCAGGATCAAGCCCGGGAATTTCTATATAGTTCCAAGAAAAAATATCTCTATTTCTCTTTAGAAAAGAAATATATATCTCTTGCTCTTCAAGGGTCATGGCCGCACTGATTAAAGTGGGGCGTGGATCTTCCTTTGTACCCAGATTTATTTCTCTGAGTTCATCCATAGTGGTAGAGATACCCTCTTCAAATGCTGGAGGAGCATCTCTGAGATCTTCCTCTTCTTCTTCATCATGTGTTATTTCTTCCATTTCTACTTGCATAGTAGATGAAAAAGCAGAATTTTCATGATCAGAAGAGATGTCAAAATTTGCACATTTTGAAGAAGAAGCTTCCATTTCCAACTCGATTGATGATGAAGGGTCTTCTTTGGGTAATAAAGAGGAAATGATGGATTGAGAATCGACATCGTTGTTCACCTTTGATGTTGCTATAACTTCTTCTGGCCTAATTGGTGAAGCATAGACTTGTTGGATTTCAGCATATGAAATGAATACATCACCATTTGTGCTTTCATCACTGCTTGGTAGATTACCAGTTTCTCCCATGTTGTCTGACTCGATTTCCATAATTGACATTATGGATCTTTCCATAAGAGCATTTTGATTTGGGTCTATCTTGTCAATTTGACTGATAGGCAACACATAATCTGTACTCACATGTGTAAATGGATTTACTAGAATTTTTTCCAAACCATATAGAGCATTAAATTTGGTAATCTCCTTTGTTATGGATTTCTCCTTTTGCTTCATGTGATAGAATTCTTCCTCAATGTATTGAGACTCACATGTCTTGAATGGGGCCTTATCACCATAAACGTCCCAACTTGACCATTGAAACAATATTTGAGACATTGATGGTATGAATAAGGGATAGCTGCATGTTGATGTAACCAGGGTCTTCCAAGAAAAATCTTGAAGGCTGAGTCTTGATCAACAACCATGAAATCTGAATTGGATACAAGATCTCCAAACAGAGTTCTGAGTGTAACTTAACCCAGTGGTTCTTGTTCATTTTTATCATATCCCTGTAGCATCATGGTGGAGGGAGATAAATCAGATTCTGTGAGGCCCAATCGACGAAGTGTACGAATGGGCATGAGGTTGACTCCTGAACCATTGTCAATGAAAACTCTTCGAACATCTACGCCATTGACTTTTCCAGACAAGTACAATGGTCTAATATGTCCATGCACAACATCATCTTCATCTTCATTAGTAAAGGATATTATTTCATGGCATTCTGCAGGATTATTCTCTATGTGGTAGACTTCAGCTGCAGCAATTTCAGTTTCAAACTCCTGAGGACTTGATAAAGCCTCGATGAGTGCTTCCTGAAGATCTTTTGATAGATTCAAAGCATCCAGAATTGATAACTTGGCTGGTACTTGGGCCAAGTGTTTCAATATATCATACTTTTGATCCAGAGGTCTGCGTTTCCCAATAGGAATATGTGGTTTAGCAGGTACCTTGGAAGCAGATGCTTTAGAAGTTGATGCATCTTGTATAGGAGTTGGCAATATTCTTGGTTTTAAAATATTAGACCGATTAGATCCATTTACCTACTGAGAGGAAGAAGATGGAACCTTCAACCGGTCTTCCAAAATAACTGTGCCAGGACTGAATTCGCTATTGGTAGAAGAAGTTTCTTGTTCTTGCTGAGCTCGCTGAAGGGATCTACCACGAGTTTCTGCTGCGTACACAGTTCTAGAAGGGGTAGAATTGGAATAGTGGCTTCTGAAAGATCTACGTCTTCCCCTGTATCCTGAGCCCCTAGAACTTCCTCTGATTCCTCTGTTTGATACAGGGAATTCAGTCTCATTGAAATAGAAACTGCGACTGGCATATGGATCTGTTAATTGAATCATATTAACAGAACTAAAGATTAACTCTTTGTCTGATGAAGACTCTGCCTGATTAGCCTTTTTAGGTTGTGCCGTTTGGTGGGGCGGTGTCCGTGGCTTTGAAGTAGATGGCATGAATTTCGCCAAAGTCAGAGACAATTTAGGCTTTGACACATACTCGTCTTCTTCTGATTCTTTTTCTTTTTTGAATCATGCCGTTTCTTTGAGGACTTTCCCTTTGACGAAGAGGGTTTTGCCGCAACATTCATGGAAAAAGACACAATTGGTTTCCTTAATTGTGTTCACAAAATAACATGAGTTCGATTGATTTTCTTTCTGACCATCCAATCATCATACTTTTGTGCATTTTTTCTTTTGAATTCCTGCCATTCATCTTCCTCCTATGGAACTGTAGTAGTGACACATGCTACCTGGGCTGAGGAGCCTTTCAATGTGACCTGTCCCAAGTCGACCATCTTTTGCAGGAGGTCTTTGAAGAAAAAACACTCCTGGATGGGATGCCCCAACATTTGATGAAAAGAGAAATAATTAGGATGATCTTCATCTCCTTTCTTGTTTGGCCTCTTGGGTATTGTCAATTGAACCAAATTTTTTTCCAGAGTCGAAATAAAATAACCAGAAACTTGTTCATTTCGGAAAGAGTATTTTTTTTCTCTTCAAATCCTCAAATTGTTTTCGTCTTTGATCTTTTTGATCATATGGACGAAAAGGCATTTATTGTTGGCGCTCAGAAGGTGGAGCCCTTTGAGAAGATGAAGGTTTTGAGGTAGAAATAGGTACAGGTGCTTGTTTAAGAATAACTGTAGCAGTTTCTCCTTTACCCATTCTCCTTCCTGGAGCTGATGGAATTACACGAGATTTAGCCTTATCCTGTATAAGGGAATCTTCAATCTGATGAGCGATTGAATTAAGGTCTCGAAACCCTCCTGTGTATTTCACAGGGATTAACGGCATGCGTAATTCGTCACGCAGATTTTCCACACATATTGGCAACAATTCTTCTTGAGGGAGTGCTAAACTCAAGGAATATGTTAATCCCTTCCAACGAGCAATGAAATCAGAGACCCTTTCATTCTCCCTTTGCTTACAGTTTGTAAGATCGAAAACTGTTGTCTTTGGAAAAGTTGAGCTGAACTGAAGGAGGAATTTTTGGCGAAGATCCTCCCATCCGGTAATTGACCGGGATTGCAAGCTTGTATACCAAACAAAAGTTGGTCCTTGCAAGGTTCGCACGAAGCATATGAGTTTCACTGCTTCTTGCTGCTCCGAAGTTCCCATCAGAGGATCACAACAAGACACGTAATGCGTCAAATGTTGTTCTGGATCACCTGATCCATTGAAAATAGGGAATACAGGGTTCCCAAAACTGTATGGAGGAGAAATTGAATCTACCCATTCAGGGTAAACTTTCTTTTCTGGTTGAACTTGCGCACACTTCCCTTCCATAGTTTCTAACTGAGCTGTTAATGACTCAATAGTAGTTATTAACTTTTGAGAAACATCTAGTTGAACTTGGATTTGGGTAGGTGCAGTGACTGGAGCTTGGACAGATGTGGCGATTGGTGCTGCAACTGATGGTAGTACTGCCAAATGTTGTTGCACTTGACCCGTAGGATTAAACCTGTGAGGGTGTACTGATAGAGAAGGATATTCTTGATCCATCTCAGTAGTTTCAACAAATTCCTTTGGCTGACTGACTCCAACATGCTTAAGAAAAAGACTACTCTGAAGTAGTTCTGCATTGAACCTTCTTAATTCCTTCATTTCTTCCTCCTGTTGTGCAAACCTCTGCTCTAGTGAGAGCGATTGACCGTCTCCAGAGGAAGGATATGTAACCTGGTTCTTTCCCTTCCCTTTTTTGGATCCTTTTTGGAGAGGGGGAAGTGGGTTACTCGAAGGATTACTTAAGTTCTGAGTAATCCTTTGACTTCGTGTACGCATACCTTCTTCATTTGTGTCGGTGCGTACATCTTCTTGGGCAGGAACCTCTTCATCTGAGTCCCTTGAGTGAGCCTCATCTGGTGGATCAGCAAAAACGGCATTGATGACATTAATCGATGCATAAATCATTGCATCCCTTCTATCGACATTTCTGTGATATTGTCTTCTCCCATGTCTTTGATGATACATTGCCTTTTGTTGATTCAATCCCTTAGGAACTTCTTGATGAACCGTAATTTGGAGGGAACCTCCTGATAATTTGGCTCTTTGTTCCTCTTGAGGTTTCTTCCCCAATCGAGAAAAGACCAACTTTCTCTGAGGAGGGGATTGATGATTTGAAAAAGTCCCCGGTCCAGTGGACTGGGGCTGTTCCTGCTGTTCTCTCTCAACTCCTTGGAACCTATTTGTTGATTCTGAGGGTTGGTTTAAAGGATTCCTCAGTCTGGCAAGCTGGGGTGGTTCTTGACATGCTATGTCTTATAATTTCTTGAAAGTCCTCCTGATCTTGTGAACCTTAGTCTGGAAATTAGCTGGATGCATTAATCTGTATCCTCTTTTATCACCCGGTTCAAAAGACCGTTGGATGATTTCCGATACTTCTGTCATTTGGTGATGTGCTTTCTCCAAACGAAAGGCCTGTTAAATATTCTTGTTTGCTTGATGTAGGAGTAATTCAACAACTTTTTCTCTGTATTCTTGATTTTGAGAGGAACTAGTTGAAGCCTGTCCTTGGGCAAGCTTTTTATTACAAACAAAGCCCATTGACTGTGGCCGGCCATGGGCAATAACATTGCATGAGACCATTTTCGACGGTCTTTGTTGACTGGAGAGCACCATGAAATGCAGTGCTCCATTAACACCCCATCCTCTGACACGAATACCAGATGGGGCATTGGCAATTAACTAATGCAATCTTCTTAGTGCGCCAAAGCATGAACGTTGAAGGGCTCTCTACTGCTTTTCATCCTTCGGATATCGAGAGACTGATAGAGACGCCAAATCAATCTGACGTTGTAACCCTTCTATTATCTTAAGATGATTTTCATATTCATCATAATATAATACTTTCTTTTTCAATTGATAAAGAGTTTTCCATATGTTGAGATGAATATCATGAATTTCATCTTTCGTCAACATTTCTGGAATATTATACTCAGATTCAGACAGAGGCCAAAACATAACTGGCACCTCACCTTTCGCGAGTTGTTTTCTCATGTTTAGCATTTCCTCTTTATCATTTGATGAAGATTATTCTACCTGATTTGACCAGATTTGGTGTTTTCTTGTTGCTTCATTAGATTCAATAGGATTGGAAGAGAAATAATTGATCAAACTAGAAGATGCATGACTTAGGGGTGGTTCGGAGAATGACCTACACCCTGGGCTATCTTCTAATTGAGAAAGTATTTCACCTGCTAGCGATGAAGTTTCAGACATGACTGGTTTCGCATTTTCAAGTGCCTCAAGATAAGAGGGCTTTCTCGGCACTACATTGTCCACTGGAGCATTTTCTGGGCAATGTGCATCACTACTGCAGAGAGGACTTTCGCAGCGAAATTCATCATCATGGGGAGGACCACCATAATGGGTTACAGTAAAAGATGAGATCTCTTTCTCCTTGGTCTCCTGACCACACAGAGGGTTCATGTGGCTCTCATCTGAAGATGAAACTTCAAGATCGACCGAATTGTCATAAAGAAATCCTTTATGAGGAAGTTTCTGTTGAAGACCTTCAGAATTAATGTTCTCACTATTGGGAACTGAGGGAGTAGAATCTTGAATTCCAACAGATAATTGTCTGAGGGATTCAAGAACTCCAGCATCGAGCAAGGCCTTGTTACAGATTGGAACTTGATCTCCTGACTGTACTGGGCGGGTCTTTTTCTTAGATGCCTTCTTACTCGCCTTGGAAACCACTTGTTGACTAAAGTGGCTACTCTGAGCAGGTGTATGTGCCTGATCATGAAAGATGGATAGGTTAGGATGATGATCTCCTCTCAAATCAGGTGTATGTGCCTGACTTGGTCGTCCATGTGATATGGGGGAGTATGCCCCATAACCCTCTTGGACTGGAACAGATGTGTGTGTCTGTTCCGGAGTGAATTGTTGATGTATCACTCCACTGGTAGGGATAGATTTATGTGTCTTTCCCTGAGATGCCACTGAAGTTGTTATAATATCCTGGAAGGCATCCAGAATATGAGTAGGGATTTGCTTCTGCTCTTTCACCATTGATAGAATATTCTTGGTGACTTCAGCTGCTGGAACGGGAATATATGTCCATTTCGGGCTTGGAGCAGGTGTATGTGCCTGCTCGTGTCCTCCTTTTCCTGTCAGTGAATCCTGACAGTACTCAAGTGTGAGGGCAGAGTGTAACACCCCAAGTAAATAAAGAATATGACATTTTTATATTTATCCATATTTTTGAATAAAATACTGATATGACTTTAAAGGGGACGCTATGCTCGATGGCGTACCCAACACGCAACAACGAGTTTCTTGGGAATCTTACGTTGCACTTTAATAATAAAATAATATTATTTTAAATGGTAGTTAACATGTAGTCGTTGTAATGGATGGAATGGATATAAATAACTAAAATATGATTATATATGTTTTTAAATGTTTTTACATTTATCCAATAAAAGATAAAGGCTTAAAATACGGAAAGAATTCAATTTTAGGCGTATATGCCCTAGTTTTCGCTAAAGGTTCACTTATCGCCTTTTGATGGCGAACCATCATTAAATATAGTTTTGTTCACTCTTATACATTCTATTAGACCAAATAAAACTCTTCTTTAGAATCAGGACATCAAAATTTACTTTGTGTAAATTTTTGGTATCTTTCCGATAAAGTTCATTTTTTTTAATGAATAGTGTAAAATGTTGTATTTTAATTCAAAACCTCTTTTTAATCTAATTTATTTATATGATTAGATTATCTTTTGAATTGGTTTTAAAGTTAAATTAGAATATATTTTTACCATTAAATCCAATAGTGGTCGTTGGAATTAATTTCACTTTGAAATCAGACTTAAACCAGTGTCAATCTTTTGATACTTACTGTTTCATAAAAACACGCTATTTGCTCTGACAGCGGGAATTAATTATTAAATTAATTAATGTGAATTATATGTTTTGAATTTTTTAAAATAGACTTCATTTTTTAATTCGGAATATCAAATATATCTTAGGCTGAATTTTTGGGATTTTTCTGAAAAACATCAATTTTTGATGAATAGTGACACCACTAAGTGGTACTTATAAAAACTGATTTTTCCGTTTAAATGAAATTTTTTCATCTTTGTGTTTTGAATTTCAAAAATCCGACATACATGGTTTTCATTAAGAAGTAAAATGTGGTTCAATGGGATAAAAATAATTTTTTGGTGAATAGTAACTTATTAAGTTTTTAATCGCGATTAGAGGTAATTAGTGTAGTTTAAGGTAAAAATAATGTTTTAATAATATGAAATGAACTTTACACATGTCCTAACCTCATTGGATGTGTAATGGCCGACCAAGACAATCAATGGGTCAACTTGGGGACCCCATGGAGCCACTTTGGTTGGGAAATGACATAAATAACTTTTTATTTAATGTAAAAGTAAAAGTGACACAAACATGATATGTTTTACTAAAACAATTTTTAAGTGGGGTTATACAAGTCATATTTTTTATTATAAATTGTCATTGTAAAGATAAAAAGATTTCCTACATCATGATAGTTTTTTTATAATTTTTAGACACTAAATAAATTAAATTATTTATGACATCATGATGATGCAGCGATGACCTCATTATTTAACGATTTAAATAAAATGGAAAGATAATCTAAAATCTAAGTCCTACACATGTCCAAAACCAATTGGATGGGTGGATTTCGAAACCTTATCACCTTATCCTAGAATTATATCAATGTGGGACCCTTTAAATCCAAAAATCATTTTCAAATAAAGTAATATTTCTTTACTTTCCAAAAGTGACCCTCCTCTCCTCTTATAAAAGGCCCCCACCTCTACCTCATTACCCACACTCACAAAGCCTTTGGCTCGGCCAACCCCTGCCCATTTAATCTCTCCACATCACTCTCCTCATCCTATAGGATTACCTTTGGGTATAATCCTTTCAAAGGAAGCCTTTAGGCACAAATCAAAAGGAGATACACTTTTAAAGGTAATTCATTCTCTCATGTTAATTTGTTTTATTTTTGATTCTCCAACCCCTAAACTCTTTTTATTTACTTCTTTTGTAACAACACCAGTATCTTCAATATACTAGGATGTTTTTATAAGATTTATTCGAGCTAAACTCTCACACAACTACATCAAATGGTTAATGAACATACGGTTTCCGTGGATGGCGAAATTCTGCCTCCCAAAACGATGATTGTTCAATACTCATTTAACACCTTCAAAGGTGGATATTATGATGTAACTATTTTTATATATGATATATAATATGTTTATGTTTTCCTTAAGATTCGGTTTTTTTTCATTTTGGGCATACCTTTATGGTTTCCATTATGGGTAAACGCGATATCTTCATTTAAGGAAGTGCGGACTATCGCCCCCTCAAAGTGATTTGATTCGTTAAATACCATATGTGGGACGTATAAAGGATGTAACTATGATATTATATATTATATTATACTGGAATTATAATATACCTTTATATCATTATTATTCCATTCTATAAAATATGAAATAGAAATGAAAGTAGCGTTCATGCGTACGTACGGCTTACCGTCTCCATGAACGGTGCATTTCATTTCTTACCTCTAAATGATTATGTAATATTATAAATGCATGAATTTACTGGATATATATGACATATATGATATCTACATCATGAATAAAATTCTGGATATAATAAACATTTGGCCACACGAACAACATGTAATTGTAAGAAGTCCACTTTCGACTTAAGAACCAAATATCGGAAAAACAAATATTATTAACTTAAATGATTACATAATGTTTATGACATGGTAATAAGTGATATAAAAGGAATAATTAACTTGAAAAGGGTTCTTAAGGAAGTATAAATTAACTCAAGTTTATTATTCAGGATATTAAAGAACGATCGAGTCAAGTCGGACCCGAGGTAAGGGATCCTACTCCTCTCTTTCTTTTTAAGTACACTCTTTTATGTCATTCCTTCTAAGCTCATATTTCTTGTTATTGGGATGTTATTTTATATCAATATTACTGTAATTTTTATGTTCATATGATGAGAGACCCTATTCTCTCTCATCAATCCATTTTGGAAGTTTCGAGTGGCGTCGTTAGGCTGCTGAATTTTCGTAAGAGATCTAACCTCTCTCTTTCTCTTTAAGTACTCCCCTTTATGTCACTTCTTTTAAGCTCCTATTTGTTATGATGGGGGATGTTCTTTCATATTCCTATTTCTGTACATTTTTTTGAAATGTGATGAGATACCCTATTTGCTCTCATCAATCCATTTTTGGAAGTTTTATGTGGCGTCGTTAGGCTGCCGAGTTTTCGTAAGGGATTTTTTCATCTCACATTTATTCCCATGAGATTTATGCTACATTTGCCACAATTTCCTTTGAGTGGTGTATGTACTGACATTATTCTACTCTTTGTGTAATATAATTTCCTTTATGATAATTTACATCAATGATTTATTGTCCTTCTTTCATGGGGTGTATGTTTTGAAAGATACCCAAGTCGGTAAGGGAACCTTTCACCCTCCTCTTTTTTTAAAAGACTTCTTTTGTTGGGTATTTTAATTTACATATTGTTATGTTGGGATATGTTCTCATATATCCTTATTGATGTAAATTTTATGTCCAAGTAATGATATACACTTTTTTTATCTCTCATCAACTCATTTTGATGTGATGTCGTTAGGCTGTCAAGGGAACTTTTTAACCCAATTTCGATTTCTTTGGGTTCAACATGTAGTCATTGAATATGTCATCCATTGAATATGTGTGAATGACCTTTTATTGTTTTAAACTTAATATCCACTTATATTGTGTGTATTTATATTTTTCACACATATTTTTGAGATTGATTTGTCCTTAATTTAAGGATACCTTCTTTATAAGGGATTTCATCACATTTGACATTTCTATTGAGAGTTCATTGTTGTTATGCACCAATTCACTCTTATATGGTGTATATACTGTCCTTTGGAATATTATATCATGAATCCATTTATTCTCATGATATTATAAAGTTCTGATTAAATGTTATTCCTCAATTATTGTATTCAAGTGTCTCTAATTTTGGTAAAAACCCTTTGACCAAAATATCGTTTTAAATGTTTTAATGACTTGTTCTTATTAATATCCATGTTTTCAAAATGGTTTTAAGGATTTATTTATATGGATATTAATAGTTTAAAATGTTAAAAGCTTCAAGGTGGTATGGGACACTTTGATTCAAAATTCTCTTTATTAAATGTTTTAAATGGTTTTGGAAATGGTTTCTTTTTGTATGGATTCATTATTTCAAAATACTAAAATGTTATATTGTGATTGAAATGTGGAAATGTGTTTTTCCTTTATGCATGTTTTATGGGATACGTTTATGTTATGGTTCTTGGGCATTGTTATGAAAACGGGTGGTTCCGTGATAAACTAAGGGCGGGTGAGCCCGATATAGCTCTCCAATGCATTGGGTAACGTGAATTAGTGAAACGTTAAGGTTTCTCCGAAGAGATTTAGGGAATATACTGTGATGGGTATTCCAAATGTAACCAATAGGGTTACTCCCTACGTAAGAATGTTATGAATGCCTCAAGTTACTTTTATGTCTTATGATTTCTATGATTTATTCATGATTTGATATGCCTATGTTTTATGGGTAAAGTATGATTTCATTCTAAGGTATATATGAACTCATGTTTACTTTCCATATTTTTATAACCCTTACTGAGCTTTTTTATGCTCATCCCAAGTTTTTGAAATGTTTTTCACAGGTCAAGGGAAAGGTACATGATGTGATGATAGTGTCAAGGATGTGTCATGAAAGAATCCATGTTTTATTTTAAATATGTTTCCATTGATGGGAAGAATGAAGACTGTCTTTTATGTAACCACTTTGTTTTAAATGTGGAATGTAATGCAAGTTTCATGATCTAATTCTCTAAAACTCTAAACCTGAAAAGATCCTCAATGTGTAATCTTGTAATAACTCAAGATTAAGTAAGGTTTAGGGCTGGGGCCTTATAGTTGGTATCAAAGGTCGGTTTAGATAACTTTAGAGGTTAGGGTATTCTTTAAGCATAAGTGACATTACCATAATGGTTAGGATTTCATAAAGAGTCCTAGTTTTAGATAAAGTGAATGAGTAAGTATATCTTAGTGTTTATCTTACTCATTAGTACATGATGGTTTTGTTTATATACTCACACTGACCTTTTTGGTTTTAGTAAATGGCTGGATCTAGAAGGCACCAAAGTAACAGTGGATGTGAAGGAAACTGTGATAGTTTTTTGAGAAAGCAACTGAATGATATGGGAGCTGCAATGAGAACTCTTGTGATTATCCTCAACCAACTATCTGGAGTCATGATTGACCACCTAAACCTTGGAGATTTCTCTAAGGCATCATATATGCAAGAAAAAAATCCCTACGGAAGTACAGGTAATAATCATAAAGGTAAGTGTGTTCAAAAACCTATGTGTCAAAGATGTGGAATGAAACACCTAGGAAAATTTTTCAAAGGGACAGAAATATGCTATAGATGTGGAAATGAAGGTTATAAACCAAGAACCTTCCATGGAAAAAGGAAGCATCCAGTTGACTCGAGGAAAGGGAAAGAAGTTATTTCTGAGGGATCAATTGAATGTTTTAAATGTGGTGTGCATGGTCATTATGCAAACACATGTCCTATGAAGAAGTTTCGTGAATGGGGTCACCAAGAGCGTACCAATATTCGGTTACCAATACCTAATGCCATTCCGATTGAGGATGTAGAAACTGACAATGACCAATCAAAGGTATGTACTATTTCATGACTATTGTTTTCCTATTTTGGAATCTTAGGATATGATTCATGATTTTGTTTGTAGGAAAGAGGTATTTCGGAATAAGTTGGAAAGGAATGGATAATGGATCATGAAGAATGTTTAATGAGTAAGATTTCAACATATAAGGGCTTCAAGAGTTATGGTGAAATTCTTAAGAGTATTAAGTCTCTTTTAATGATGAGGTTACATTAGAAGACTTTTTATATTATGTGTAACCCTGATGTTTAATATAGGAAAATTTTATTCAAGTAATAGTTATCTTTTCTTTTGTGGACATAGTTATAAAGAACCATTTGGGTCTATATGATCCTTACTTTTTAGGTAATTATGGGTTACTCTATGATATGATGGAAAATGAAAGGAATGAGATAAACTTGAGGTTAAAATATGTTATGATTATTTTTGAAGTTTTTATCCCTTTTTGGGGAATGATTTGAGAATTATATAGTTTTGGAAAAAGGACAACACGTAGACCGTGTGACTACCCGTCGCATCGGACAAAGCTGCGGGAATCGAACCCACAACCAAAGTGCGACTGGTATTTATCGCCTACCACTGGACTACGTGAAGTCCCTGGTTAGTTTGACTGATTATTTTTGTTTGTATGATTTTATGAATTAAGAGTAAGTTGATTTTGGGTTATTTATGAAAATGATTAACCTATCATGGAGGATATGTGATTAGGTTAATTACTTTTAATATGAGACTTTAGGAGAAACTGATGTTGTTTAGAGATAAATGTTACGATTTAACTTGGAGGACTATGTGACTAAATCCTTCAAATATTTGGGTTTCAATCTTAGATTGGTTTACTTTGAAGAATTTTATGGACAAATTGGTTATCGAATGGTCCTCGTTGAAATTTGGGTTTTGTTGGACAAATTTTGGAGATTAAGCATAGATTTTCTTTTTAAAGGGTTATCCTTTTCTGGATTATCTGACCTTGTACTAACCTTTTTGTTTTTTGTTTTGGTTAAAGCCTAAAGACATGGGATGTATATAGTTATCTTTGGTGGATTAGGTGATTCTCTAGAAGTTTATTATAGTACTCTTAATGTGAACAATTCTTCCTAAATACTCGTCTTTTGGAGAAAATATGAGTTTGTGTAAGGAATCTAATAAAAGTTGAAAGTCAATATGATAAGTGATTTTGTTACCTTATAAATAAATTCCCCAATAAAAATTATCTTAAAACAAAAATGTTGTCTATTAACTTTTCCTACTGGGGAATCGAATACCGTTTAACCCATCACAAGTTTGTGATTTTCTCGTGGTTAACTTTCTCCTAAACATGTTTTCTATCACTCTCCGTCAGAACATGACCCTTTGTTTTTTCCTCCATGTCCATATTTTCATACTTGGAATCCTAGTATGGGTTAACTTGGGTGACCTCTGTGCTTATATTTCTTTATTTTAAAGTGATTGTTTTACCGACTCTTGTTCCGATGTGGGACTTTCAAGGATGTTTCCAAGATCAATTTTAAAAATTGCGAGGACGCAATTCCCAAAAGGGGGGAAGGATGTAACACCCCAGGTAAATAAAGAATATGACATTTTCATATTTATCCATATTTGTGAATAAAATATTGATATGACTTTAAAGGGGATGCTATGCTCGATGGCGTACCCAACACGCAACAACGAGTTTCTTGGGAATCTTACGTTGCACTCTAATAATAAAATAATATTATTTTAAATGGTAGTTAACATGTAGCTATTGTAATGGTGGGAATGGATATAAATAACTAAAATAGGATTATATATGTTTTTAAATGTTTTTACATTTATCCAATAAAAGATAAAGGCTTAAAATACGGAAAGAATTCAATTTTAGGCGTATATGCCCTAGTTTTCACTAAAGCTTCACTTATCGCCTTTTGATGGAGAACCGTCATTAAATATAGTTTTGTTCAATCTTATACATTCTATTAGACCAAATAAAACACTTCTTTAGAATCTGGACATCAAAATTTACTTTGTGTAAATTTTTGGTATCTTTCCGATAAAGTTCATTTTTTTTAATGAATAGTGTAAAATGTTGTATTTTAATTCAAAACCTCTTTTTAATCTAATTTATTTATATGATTATATTATCTTTTGAATTGGTTTTAAAGTGAAATTAGAATATATTTTTACCATTAAATCCAATAGTGGTCGTTGGAATTAATTTCACTTTGAAATCAGACTTAAACCAGTGTCAATCTTTTGATACTTATTGTTTCATAAAAACACGTTATTTGCTCTGACAGCGGGAATTACTTATTAAATTAATTAATGTGAATTATATGTTTTGAATTTTGTAAAATAGACTTCATTTTTGAATTCGGAATATCAAATATAGCTTAGGGTGAATTTTTGGGATTTTTCTGAAAAACATCAATTTTTGATGAATAGTGACACCACTAAGTGGTACTTATAAAAACTGATTTTTCCGTTTAAATGAAATTTTTCCATATTTGTGTTTTTAATTTCAAAAATCCGACATAAATGGTTTTCATTAAGAAGTAAAATGTGGTTCAATGGGATAAAAATAATTTTTTGGTGAATAGTAACTTATTAAGTTTTTAATCGCGATTAGAGGTAATTAGTGTAGTTTAAGGTAAAAATAATGTTTTAATAATATGAAATGAACTTGACACATGTCCTAACCTCATTGTATGTGTAATGGACGACCAAGACAAGCCATGGGTCAACTTGGGGACCCCATGGAGCCACTTTGGTTGGGAAATTACATAAATAACTTTTTATTTAATGTAAAAGTAAAAATGACACAAACATGAAATGTTTTACTAAAACAATTTTTAAGTGGGGTTATACAAGTCTGATTTTTTATTATAAATAGTCATTGGAAATCTAAAACGATTTCCTACATCATGATAGTTTTTTTATAATTTTTAGACACTAAATAAATTAAATTATTTATGACATCATGATGATGCAGCGATGACCTCATTATTTAATGATTTAAATAAAATGGAAAGATAATTTAAAATCTAAAACCTACACATGTCCAAAACCAATTGGATGGGTGGATTTATAAACCTTATCACCTTATCCTATAATTATATCAATGTGGGACCCTTTAAATCCGAAACTCATTTTCAAATAAAGTAATATTTCTTTACTTTCCAAAAGTGCCCCTCCTCTCCTCTTATAAAAGGCCCCCACCTCTACCTCATTACCCACACTCCCAATGCCTTTTTCTAGGCCAACCCCTGCCCATTTACTCTCTCAACATCCCTCTCCTCATCCTAGAGGATTCCCTTTGGGCAGAATCCTTTCAAAGGAAGCCTTTAGGCTCAAATCAAAAGGAGATACACTTTTAAAGGTAATTCATTCTCTCATGTTAATTTGTTTTATTTTTGCTTCTCCAACCCCTTAAACTCTTTTTATTTACTTATTTTGTAACAACACCAGTATCTTAAATAAACTAGGATGTTTTTATAAGATTTATTCGAGCTAAACTCTCACAAAACTACATCAAATGGTTAATGAACATACGGTTTCCGTAGATGACGAATTCTGCCTCCCGAAACGATGATTGTTCAATACTCATTTAACACCTTCAAAGGTGGACATTATGATGTCACTATTAATATATATGATATATAATATGTTTATTTTTTCCTTAATATTCTGTTTTTTTTTCATTTTGGGCATACCTTTATGGTTTCCATTATGGGTAAACGCGATATCTTCATTTAAGAAAGTGCGGACTACCGCCCCCTCAAAGTGATTTGATTCGTTAAATACCATATGTGGGATGTATAAAGGATGGAACTATGATATTATATATGATATTATACTGGAATTATAATATACCTTTATATCATTATTATTCTATTCTATAAAATATGAAATAGAAATGAAAGAAGCATTCATGCGTACGTATGGCTTACCGTCTCCATGAACGGTGCATTTCATTTCTTACCTCTAAATGATAATGTAATGTTATAAATTCATGAATGTACTGGATATATATGACATATATGATATATAAATTATGAATACAATTCTGGATATAATAAACATTTGGCCACACGAACAACACGTAATTGTAAGAAGTCCACTTTCGACTTAAGAACCAAATATCGGCAAAACAAATATTATTAACTTAAATGATTACATAATGTTTATGACATGGTAATAAGTGATATAAAAAGAATAATGAACTTGAAAAATGTTCTTAAGGAAGTAGAAATTAACTCAAGTTTATTATTCAGGAGATTAAATAACGATCGAGTCAAGTCGGACCCGAGGTAAGGGATCCTACACCTCTCTTTCTTTTTAAGTACACTCTTTTATGTCATTCCTTCTAAGCTCATCTTTCTTATTATTGGGATGTTCTTTTATATCACTCTTACTGTAATTTTTATGTTCATATGATTAGAGACCCTATTCTCTCTCATCAATCCATTTTGGAAGTTTCGAGTGGCGCCATTAGGCTGCTGAATTTTCGTAAGAGAACTAACCTCTCTCTTTCTCTTTAAGTACTCCCCTTTATGTCACTTATTTTAAGCTCCTATTTGTTATGATGGGGGGTGTTATTTCATATTCCTCTTGCTGAAAATTTTGTTTTAATGTTATGAGATACCCTATTTGATCTCATCAATCTATTTTTGGAAGTTTTATGTGGCGCTGTTAGGCTGCCGAGTTTTCGTAAGGTATTTTTTCATCTCACATTTATTCCCGTGAGATTTATGCTACATTTGCCACAATTTCCTTTGAGTGGTGTATGTACTGCCATTATTCTACTCTTTGTTTAATATAATTTCTTTTATGAGTATTTACATCAATGATTTATTGTCCTTCTTTCATGGGGTGTATGTTTTGAAAGATACCCAAGTCAGTAAGGGAACCTTTCACCCTCCTCTTTTTTTAAAAGACTTCTTTTGTTGGGTCTTTTAATTTACATATTGTTATGTTGGGATATGTTCTCATATATCCTTATTGATGTAAATTTTATGTCCAAGTTATGAGATACACTTTTTTTATCTCTCATCAACTCATTTTGATGTGATGCCGTTAGGCTGTCAAGGGAACTTTTTAACCCAATTTCGATTTCTTTGGGTTCAACATATAGTCATTGAATATGTCATCCATTGAATATGTGTGAATGACCTTTTATTGTTTTACACTTAATATCCACTTATATTGGGTGTATTTATATTTGTCACACATATTTTTGAGATTGATTTGTCCTTAATTTAAGGATACCTTCTTTATAAGGGATTTCATCACATTTGACATTTCTATTGAGAGTTCATTGTTGTTATGAACCAATTCACTCTTATATGGTGTATATACTGTCCTTTGGAATATTATATCATGAATCCATTTATTCTCATGATATTATAAAGTTCTGATTAAATGTTATTCCTCAATTATTGTATTCAAGTGTCTCTAATTTTGGTAAGAACCCTTTGACCAAAATATCGTTTTAAATGTTTTAATGACTTGTTATTATTAATATCCATGTTTTCAAAATGGTTTTAAGGATTTATTTATATGGATATTATTGGTTTAAAATTTTAAAAGCTTCAAGGTGGTATGGGACACTTTGATTCAAAATTCTCCTTATTAAATGTTTTAAATGGTTTTGGAAATGGTTTCTTTTTGTATGGATTCATTATTTCAAAATACTAAAATGTTATATTGTGATTGAAATGTGGAAATGTTTTTTTCCTTTATGCATGTTTTATGTGATACGTTTATGTTATGGTTCTTTGGAATTTTTATGAAAACGGGTGGTTCCGTGATAAACTAAGGGCGGGTGAGCCCGATATAGCTCTCCAATGCATTGGGTAACGTGAAGGAGTGAAACGTTAAGGTTTCTCCGAAGAGATTTAGGGAATATACTGTGATGGGTATTCCAAACGTAACCAAGAGGGTTACTCCCTACGTAAGAATGTTATGAATTCCTCAAGTTACTTTTATGTCTTATGATTTCTATGATTTATTCATGATTTGATATGCCTATGTTTTATGGGTAAAGTATGATTTCATTCTAAGGTATATATGAACTCATGTTTACTTTCCATATTTTTATAACCCTTACTGAGCTTTTTTATGCTCATCCCAAGTTTTTGAAATGTTTTTCACAGGTCAAGGGAAAGGTACATGATGTGATTATAGTGTCAAGGATGTGTCAAGAAAGAATCCATGTTTTATTTTAAATATGTTTCCATTGATGGGAAGAATGAAGACTGTCTTTTATGTACGCACTTTTTTTTAAATGTGGAATGTAATGCAAGTTTCATGATCTAATTCTCTAAAACTCTAAACCTAAAAAGATCCTCAATGTGTAATCTTGTAATAACTCAAGATTAAGTAAGGTTTAGGGTTGGGGCCTTATACAGAGAGTTGAGTCTGCCTCCTATTTGTTGTCGGGGCTTTCCGACTAACTTTTCTGAATGCTACCAAGTGAGACTGTTGGTAGGCTTGATTAAAACTAGCAGGTGTATGTGCCTGCTTATTGCACTTCGCCAAACGTGGTTGACGAGATCCATCATATGTAGTCAGATGAGCCTGTTGACTAGATGATGATGTATAAACAGGTGTATGTTCCTTCCTATAGTACTCCGCCGGAATTGCATGGCGGGATTGGCGTGATGCTTCCAGATGAGTCTGCTGGACAGCGGAATTAAAACGGGTAGGTGTATGTGCCTGCTCATTTCTTGCCACCAAGTTAGGTTGGTGGACTTCTCCGGATATGGCAGAGATGAGAACATGCTCACTATTGACCGGATTCTGCCTCTGGTGGTTCGTCTTTCTTTCTCGGGTTCGAGGAACCTGATCCGAACGCCTGGAGTTGGTACCCTCATCATGTTGAGGGCGCACTTCCGCATGAGTCTGGCAGCGATTGTTGGTGGGATCCCTCAGGAAGGACTCCTGTATATTTTAATTAAGGTCCTGAGGGACCTGCTCATTCACCTCCCCATAATAAGGGAGTGAATGGTGATTGCGTTCCGGGGATAACGACCTGAAACGATTGGAGACGGTAGTCAGCACCGCCTGTTTCTTGATCACTGGTCATCGTTGTCCGGACGACCGATGTGAGTTATTTACTTGGAGGTCTTGTCGGGCAGCCTCCATAATTGGGATGGTACCATGTTGACGGTACTCCTTAACCAGTGCATTTGATACCCAGCGTTGAAGATGCTGAGTAGGTGATATCGTTCTAAGAGCAGACGACGATCCAGCAGGAGTAGCAGCAGTGGAATTTGCAGCAGCAGTATTCACAGGTGTGAACTTGAGAGAATCCATTCTAGAAATGCAGAAGATCTTGGAAAAAGAGTGTTTGTTTGATATAATAGACGTAATCAAGATAAATTCATCCACTAAATCTTTTGGATGAGAACATATGTCAATGATTATTTTTGTTGGCCCTCTCATTGAGTTTTAAATAGGGGCCTAAAAAATAGGTAAAACATCATTTTAACTAGGTTAAGGATTCACGTCGGGTTCACCAGTTTTTGTTTCCCTCGGAATCCAGGGATGACCGCCTTGATGGGAGGTTCAAACATTCTGATCGGTTTCTAACGGGTTTCTTCGTAGAACCGGAAACATCCAATGATTCCACATCCATTCGAACCTAATTTCCAAAGGTAAGTGCTCATTAGTTTGTGGACTGATGAGGCTTAGGAATTTTCATTGGTCGAGAGGATGGGAGGTCGGACTCATCACAACTTTTTTAGGGGAATTATTGTCTACTTCGGGACTCTCTTTGTAGATTTAAGTTATGTTCATGAATACTTATTACATTACCAAGTATAAAATGATATTTCCTTCAGATCTGACAATCAATGATTAAATATGTAGGAAATTTAGAGAATCTTTTGTATGTATTTGAGGTTCTTCATCGATAGAGAATCATCTGTATTTATTAGAGATTCTTGGTCAATGGTACCCTTCGACACATTTATACAGAAGTTTCTTGGTCGTTATGATGACCATGATGGTTTTAAAGCCACTCAGTTGGGAACTTGAAGTTTATTTTCATTTAGAAGGACATGGATTATTTTAGAGTTGGGATCAAACCCTTAGACGGGCTACCTATGTATCCTTTGTTTAGAAAAGTAATCAGAACCCACATAGTTCGAGTAAGGGAGTATGATGTTTATGATTGATGGCTCAAAGAAGGATTTCACAATTACTTTTACACTCTAAGCTTACGTGAGTTATGATCAGTGTAAGAAACACGAGGTATTGGTAAAAATTAGACAATTATGCCATGAAAGATGCAATCATAAGAAATAATGTGGGGCTTATGTATGTATGACTGCCCAGAAAAATGAAAGTTTAGGATTTACTTTAGAGAAGAAATCCAGGAACAGGGTCCATAAAGGTATATGTGCTTCATGGAGATTTTGAATACTCTAACTTGGGGCTTACTCCTGAAAAGGAGGCCCAAATTAGAAGAAGACTTATGATTGGGTTTTACTCCTAAAAAGGAATCCCAGATCAAAGGTAAATTAGGACTGGTTAAGAGGATTATGACTGGGGATTATTCCTGAAAAGGAGGCCCAGGTTTGAGACTGGGCCTTACTCCTGAAAAGGAGGCCTAGGTTAAGGATTAAGGTTTGGGGCTTACTCCTAAGGAGGATGCCCAGATTTGGGAATTTTAAGAATTGGGGCTTACTCCTAAGGAAGATTCCCAAGCTTGAGACTGGGGATTACTCCTGAAAAAGGAAGCCCAGGTTAGGGGATCTGGGGATTACTCCTAAGAGGATGCCCAAAAATTAAGGGACTTGGGGCTTACTCCTAAAGAGGATTCCCATATTAGAGGACTTATGACTGGGGATTATTCCTGAAAAAAAGACCTAGGTTAAGTATTCTCTCATCTTAAAGGATGAGGTTGAATGAATGAAATCTCAATCTTTAGTGACATAAAGATGTGTAAATCACTAGGTTTTGAGAGATATTCCACAAAATTCCTTTCAGATAAGGAAGTCAAATCAAGAAATCATGCCATAAAATGGCTTTGAAGAGTGTCTTAAAGACTGAATATTGAATAGGAAAGTTGTAATGGCTTAAGAGGGGTGAAATGGGCAAGAAAAGCACCAAAAAAGGTAGGGGCGCGCAAGTCCTGGTAGGCACGCAGGTACTGCGTGGGCGCGCAAGTCCTGGTCGCATTGGTCCTGGTCACGCAGGTATGTCTGCGCGGCACATGGTGTACTTGCGCAATGGTTAACCAGCACGGTAATACTTGAGCGACTCTTCATTAAAGCCTTTAGTATCCTCTTGAGGTTTTTCCAGAAGAAGGTCGCGCAAGATCTAATGAAGGAGTAAGGTGGCGCACAAGGGTGGCCATTTTCCCTTAAGGGATGGACACTCAGGCGCGTAAGTGTTGATGATTTTCAACACTTAAGCCTTCCTCCCCCTCTTTAGATCTTCCATTCTAGGTAAGAAATTACCTTAGAAGTGTTCCGGAAGCTTTGAGAAGAGACTAGGGCGCCGGGAGCTCAAATATGGGTTTCTGGAAAAAAAAATACTCCCGAATGGGGCGCCCATAGGGTCTATTTATAGGCAGGAGAAGACCCCGGGTGGTTATCACTTAGGTCGCGCAAGTCACTTGCACAACCATAATGCATTGCGCAAGTGGACTTGCGCGACAGTGATAGAACTTGCACGACATATGTGCTTTTGATCCCTTGTTCATGCCTTTGTTGATTTTTTGATATTTTTCTTCAAAGGTTGAATCAATTTTAGCTCAGATATTCCCCTTTTCCGATCTTTAGATTCTGTGATGAATGGAGCGTCAACAGCAACATGAAAACATGGACGTGTATAGCATGATGTCTCACCTTAAGGATTTCTCTCAAGAGAAGGCGATAAAGGAGAGATATGAGATATCCAATTCTTTTTTTACAACTAAGCATGGAGAGTCTATGTCATCTAGGCCTCATGTATTCAAGCTTATTGGCTACATTGAATGCCTAAACATCTTAGGGATTAAGTTCTCAGATGATTTTCATACAGATATCATCTTATCATCACTTCCCCAGAGATTCTCTAGATTTATTGTCAACTAAAACATGAGAAAAAATGAGAAGAATCTATCAGAACTTTTGACCTTAATTTTCTAGGTAGATAAGGACATGGGGCGTGACAAAACTATATTCCTTATGGTGAATAAGAAAAGGAAGGACAAGGAAAAGGGTCCAAGTATTCATAAATGGTATGAATCCCCTGAGCATCGTCCCTCCAAGAAGGGGAAGATCCAGAGGCAGTGCAAGGAACGGGAGGTGGTATGTTTTTCATGTGAAAATCTAGGCCACTGGAAGAAGAAATGCACCCAGAAACATGGGTACACTAAAGTTGAATTCATTATCGAGTGTAATCTTTCAATTTCTACACATTGGTTTTTAGATAAAGCTTTTGGGTATCACATCTATATTCAAATTTAGGAACCAAGTATATTTAGAAATATTTCCATAGGAGAGGTGGATCTTTGAGCTGCCAATGGTGTGAGGCTGACTGCATTGGCCATTGGAAATTACCATATCTCATTGCCAACTGGGATGCTTTTGGTTTTACATAACTATTATTATATTCCTAGTGTTACCAAGAACATAATTTTTGTATCATGTTTGGATATAGATGGATTTATTTTCAATTTTGGAAATAAGGGTTGTTTCTTTTATAAAAACAATGTATGTTATGGTATAGTGCATTTAAATAACAGTTTTTTTGTATTAAATTATGGAAACTAAGTGTTGTAAATCGATAAAAAAACAAACTCACAAGACTCGTACACCACCCAGTAGTGGAATCACTGTCTCGGTCATGTAAATGAGAAGTGCTTGAAAACACTCTCCAAGATGGTTATTTAGACTCTACTAGGATAAAACCACTTGATAGATGTCTTGATTGTTTACAAGGTAAAATGACCAAGTATCCATTCGGTGGATAGGGTGAAAGGGCCACAGAGATTCTAGGATTAGTGTACAAGGATGTGTGTGGACCATTTCTAGTAGAATATAGAGGTAGATATTCTTACTTCATTACTTTTACTAATGATTTGAGTAGATATGGATATGTCTAGTTAGTGAGGTATAAGTCAGATTACTTAGACAAATTTAAGGAATTCAAGAATGAATTAGAGAATCATCTTGGTAATAAGATAAAGAAAATTCTATTGAATATAGGTAGAGAATATCTGAACCAAGAATTCATTGATATTCTACAGAAGTTTGGGATTCTATCTCAGCTCACTCCTCTTTATACACCACAGTGGAATGGTGTTAGTGAAAGGAGGAACTACACCTTGTTAGACATGGTGAGTTCGATGATGATTCATATCGATATTCCATTATCCTTTTGGGGATATTCATTACAAACTATAACATATACATTAAACCGAGTACCAACTGAGGCGGAAAATGGAATTACCTCTGAGTTATGGAATGGAAAGAAGCCCATTTGGTCGCACACATGTGTATGGGGATGTGAGGCATTTGTTAATACCTTTTTAGGTAACAAACTAGCACCCCGGTGCACAAGGTGTATCTTTATAGGATATCCCAAGGAAAATAAAGGATATTACCTATATAACCATTCATACAAGAAAGTGATTTTTTCCAGACAAGTCATATTTCTTTAGGGGGAGAACATTTTCAAAAATGATAGTGGGAGAAAGATTAACTTTGACGAATTTGATGCTCAAGATACACAGAAGTTGGTAGAGGAACAAGTTCCATGGGTCCTCGTGGAAGAGGTTCCAGAAACACAAGTACTGCATAGGAGCTCAAGAGATGTAAGGGAACCATGGAGATTTGGTTTATTAGTCACTGAGGATGGTGAAACATTATTGTTGGACAATGATGAACCTCTCTCCTATAAGTAATTAGTTGAAATCTCAGAAACTACATGATGTCTAGAAGCTATGAATTCTGAGATGGATTCCATGTATCAGAACCAAGTCTGGGTTCTAGTCGATGAGCCAATTTATGTAAATCTTGTTGGATGAAAATTAGTATTCAAGAGAAATTTGGACATGGAAGGTAAAGTTAGAACCTATAAAGAAAGGCTAGTAGATAAAAGATTTAGACAGTATCAACGAATTGACTATGATGAAACATTCTCTCCGGTTAAAATGCTTAAATCCATAAGAATCATACTTGTCATAGTAGCTTACCATGACTACAATATTTGGTAGATGGATGTCAAAATAGCATTCCATAATGGGAACCTTCATAAAGATGTCTATATGACACAACTAGAAGGTTTTGTGACACCAGGTGAAGCCAAATGGGTTTACAAGTTTCAAAACTCCATTTATGGATTAAATAAAGAATCCATTTCATGGAACATTCAATTTGATGAATCCATAAAGGAATTTGGTTTCATTAAGAATGAATGTGATACATGTGTTTATGACTAGTTTAATGCGAATGTGGTTGTTATCCTAGTACTATATGTTGATGAAATATTGTTTATTGGAAATGATGTACCAATCTTACAGTCAGTTAAGGAATGGTTGAACAAGTGTTTCTCTATGAAGTACTTGGGTGAAGTAGCCTTATTCTAGGGATCAAGATCATTTGTGAAATATCCAAGAGGTTTCTTGGAAAAAGTTAGGGTACATACATTGACCAAATACTAGATTCTTAGACTAATTTAGGGTATATACATTGACTAGATACTAAAGAGATTTAGTATGGAACAATCCAAAAGGGGATTGGTTCAAGTGTCACATGGACTACAACTTTCTAAGAAAATGTGTCCTTAGACACAATAGGAGAAAGATATAATGAGTAATATCCCATACGCTTCGGCTATAGGATCTATTAGGTATGCCATGTTACGTACTAGTCTTGATGTTGCCTATGAACTGAGCATGGTAGGTAGATATCAAGAAGATCTAGGAGAACAACATTGGACTGCTGTTAAGATTACCCTTAAGTATCTAAGAAGAACTAAGGATATGTTCCTGGTGTATGGAGGAGATGAGGATCTTGTCATCAGAGGGTATGATGATGCTAGTTTTTAGAAAGATCATAATGATTTGAATTCACAATTTGGATATGTTTTCTATCTCAATGGAGGAGCTATGAGCTAGAAGAGTTCAAAGAAACCAGTTTTTGTCGATTCTACAGCAGATCCAAAATATATAGTGGCTTCTGATGTATCCAAGGAAGTCATCTAAATTCATAACTTTGTCCAGGAGCTTAATGTGGTGCCTAGTATTAAAGAACCTATCACATTGTATTTTGATAATACTTTAGCAGTGGCTCTTTCAAAAGAACCAAGGTCACATCAATGGACAAAGCAAATACTTCAGAATTATCACATCTTGAGGGATTTCTATAAAATGGGTGAAGTTGTAGTGATCATAGTGTCCACAAAAGAGAACATGGTAGACCCCATGACTAAAGGCCTATCTCAGCAGAAGCATGAATATCATGTGACAACTAGCGGGTTAAAGGTTGTTAGCAGTTGACTCTAGTCCAAGAGGGAGTATGTTGGAGTTGTTGGCCTAGAACCAACTACTTTATACTTCATTCATTAATAAATACCTTATCATATCTTTATTGTTCTTATTCATGAAAATTCTTGTGATAATGTCTTAAGGATAACTGTTTCACTAAAAGGTCATAGTGGATCCCTGCTATTATGAGAACTCGAAAGTGTCATAACACTGTTCTTGAATATATACTCTATGGCCAGATGATGTTATTTGAGGGACACAAATAATATAGGCCATTAGGGGTGAGTACTCATAAAACTTTGAGTCATCTTCTCATGGTTTGTACCCTTGGTAATATCCAGGAGGATATTATGATAATGATACCCACCAGTAAGAAATCCACATTTAATAGTGTCATTAGATGTTCCTATCTACGAACGTGTGTATTGGTCCTTAGACCTTAAGATTATTATTAATGGGTAATAAAACTTATGAACTTAGATGTATTGATGAAAACTATGATGCAACATTGTTCGCAATGAGGTAGGATATGTTGGGTGCATCATGAGTAATACTGCATTAATAGATAATGAAAGAAATGATTTGTCCCTTATATTCCATAACAGAAGTAGATATCTCAGGCCCTTTGATGGAATTGATATAGCCTAAATAAATCCAGGGCCATGGTAAGGAATGGGAAAGTTCCATTCCGGGAATTCAAAGAAAGAATAATCGATCACATGGGTTGATGGCACCAGCATGCAACCCGGTTGATTCAAGATATTGAGACAAAGGGATTACATTACATGGTAAGCATTCGTAGGAGGTGACACGTCATTGCAGCATTAACTTATTTCTCTATGGGTGCCTTGGCGTGTTTCTAGAAGCTAACCCTGGGCTTTAGGTAGGCTCCACCTAATGCCACTGAGAAAGAGGCCTATAGGGTCACACACTAAGTGTGTCCAAGTATCTCAGTTAAATATTAATTTAACAAGTTGGATAAAGATTATTCCCGATTGTGGTTTAATAATTATTCAAGGATTCCTGATCACATTTATTTCAACACTAGTTATTCGAGAGAATATATTGTGGGAAAAATAATATATTTATTTGTGAGTAATGTAGTGATATTTATTTGAGAAATAAATATCCATTATTCAAGGTCTAATAAATGCAATGGAGGAAATAAAGAAAATGGAAAAACAAAAATACACATTGTGTATATTAATATACATGCCATGTAATTTTTCTAGAGATTTGCGAGAAATAATATTATTTATTTAATTAAATAATATTATGTGTAATTATCTAGGGGCATGTCAAGTAATAATAATAGTCAACTTTTATTATTAGAAATGGGGTCTTACTAAGAATTAAATGAAATGAATAAATGTTTTCAGGTAATTAATTCATTTTATTATTAAAAACACAATTATATAATTATCATTAGCCTAGCCATTTTTCAAAGTTGTACACAATGGATATAGAGAAATTTATCAAGAAAATAGATAATTATTTTCTTCCAAGAACTCTCTCAAGGTACAAGAGGTATCCTCCTCCACCAGATCAAGGAGAGCGCTTTGTAAGTATCACCCAAGGAAATCGAAGGAGGACATCCCAAACAAAGTCTCTTCCGCGCTAGCACCCATAGATCTATTTAAAGAAGTCCATATATACATGGAGAACATGTAGATCACCGCTAGAGAAATCCTACACTTTGATTCTACAACGCAATGATGGATCACATCGGATCGTGACCGGAAACATAAACGGAGAGAAAATTACATCAATTTAATTCTTGTTTTTAATTAAATTAATTATAACCAACATATGATGATCCTATCTATAGTTCCGGGACTCCATTATTTCTTTTTTTCTTCATTCTATTTCGAATATCCAGCGTTTTATTATTGTGACAGATCTCAGATTGATATTTGTTAATAGAAAAATTAAAGTTGGGTACACTCACCCACGTGCTTCCACTGCGCTCGGAACCTACATATCTAACTGTTAAAACTAATAGAATATTGTAGGTCTATGTACTTACTAACACTATTAATTTATAAAATTATAACAACTATATGGATTTATAATTATAAAAACATAGTTTACTATAGTACCTTGTTTATTTATGATCTCATTTTGACCTAGAGTTTATAGACTATATTTTTCCTGTGTAATTGAATCCTTTCCATAGTGATTTTTTTTCTATATATATGTGGATATAGGGATTATTCCCAAACCACATAAATCATGTGTTCTTGTTATTTTTCTTTATTATTTCTTTTTGTCTCATTTACTCTTATTCTAAGATCAACTATCATTAGTGCTCTCAGTGTTTCCATAACAACTATTATCAAATCCTGAGTTTAGAAGATAAATTTCATATTTCTAAAATTGAATGATAGATATGGGAGAAGGAAATATAAAGATAAAACATTTTTATGGACCTAATGTAAATTACTAAATAATTCATATTGGATATTTTATTTATTAAAAAAAGAAGAAATTTCTGCTTTTGACTATTAAATATGCATATATGGAGAAGACTAAGTGGGAGTTAATGGATCAGAAATTTCTGGGATTTTTGAGAGTTATGTTGTCCAAAAACGTAGCATTCAACATCTTAGAGGATAATATGATGGATAGGTTAATGAAATATCTCACAAATATGTATGAGAAGGCATATAATTTGAACAAAGTGTAATTGATGTGATGTTTATCCAATCTAAATATGATTAAATGGAATATTATTTCCAATCATGTCAATGAATTCAACATTATCATAATTTAGTTGACATAAATGTGAATTTTTTTGGATTATTAGGTATGTATGTTTGACATATTGTCTTCATTACCTAATAGTTAGGATTATACTATAATAATTGTGAGTAGTTCCTTGGGGAATACAAAGTTTAATTTGATCAATGTTTGATATTCGATCCTTAGTGAGGATATTCGGAGAAGGGAGTCAGGAAAATTCTATAGTTTTTCTTTGCACATGGAATGAATAAATAGATACATGTAGAAATATAATCATATAGGATGATAAAAATCAAGAGGAAAGAGTTGAGACAAGGCTAAGGGGATTGATCCTACCTGCTGGAGTTCTGGGAAGAATTGAAATGTCAAGAAGTTGTGAAGAGATAAACGAAAGTCACCTAAAACCAATACAGTAAAAAAACTTAAGGAACTGATGATGTGTTTTTTTTTTGAGATTTGATATACCTATTGAGTCTTATATTTTTTTCTTAGGTATATCCTTACATTCCACATTATATAAGGGTTTCCAAAATAATTATGTTTCTAAAAATTTTGGCAGGGTACATTTTTTTATGATAAACCCTTTCAAATTATGTGAAAAAGTGTTGCATTAATAAAAAATAATAGTGATATTTTTCTCATTATATATAATTTTTTATATATAATTTGGATGAGAAGAAATATTATTTCTATAATACAGTTTGATGATACAGGATTTAGAACCGTATTCAATGGAGGGGCATGGAAGATTACCAAGGGAGCTATGATCATAGCTCATAGAGTAAAGAATAAAACCCTATAAAATATTATAAAAAATTACATGGACATTATCACAAAAATATATATATATTGGATTAAAAACAATGGTATTATAGGTTAAGAAGCATGAGTGATAAGGGGTTTAACTTTCTAGAAAAAAAAAAGGAATTCTACTAGATATGTAGTCGGTGGAAGTTCGATTATGATAAGATTGTATATATGAAAAGTATAAGAAGGTATCTTTTTTAAAATGAGGTAGAACATTGAAGGTGAGGAATCTAGATTTGTTTAACACTAATGTTTAGGTTCTTTCACCATTATATTCCCTTGGAGGTTCACTATATTATGTGATATTTATTGACAACTCTTCAAGGAAGGTATAGGTTTACTTCCTTAAAAGAAAATATGATGTATTTATAATGTTTTAGAAGTGGAAAATTTAATGGAGAGTGATTTGGTATAAGAATGAAATTATTGAGGTATAAAAATATAGTTGAGTATGACAGTAAAGAGTTAAAGGAATTCTATGATAATAATGAAATTTTATGGGATAAGACTCTTCAAGGTATATCACAATATAATTGTGTGGCTGAAAAGATAAATATGAAATTTAATTAACATTCTAGGAGTATGAGGTTTCACTATAGGTTACCCATGACCTTTTAGGTAGAGGAAGTGAATATGGAAACATATATCATCAATAAGAATCCATTTTTACCAAACGGAGAATGATTACTCAAGGAGATATGATCAATAAAGGAGGTAAGTCTCTCTCATGTATAATTCTTTGGTTGTTTGTAATATGTGTGTAAATATGTTTATGCTAAGTCCAAATTATGTATCTTTATTGGATATGATGCAAAGGATATTTTATATCACTTTATGGATGATATAAAAAATAAGATCATCAGAAGATAGAATGTGATATTTAATTAAGGTTTTATATATAAGGATCATCATGAAATTAAATCTCACGGTGGAAATAAATCATTTGGGTATCAGGAGTAAGTTGATATTGAAGGAGTACTTGACCATGTGATTCCTGAACCAGTAGATCATACTCCTCAAGTAGAGTTTAGGAGATCAAAAAGGGTGAGAAGACATGTGGATGGGTATTCATCATCCTTAAATAGTTTTTTATTTACCAGTGATGGAGAACCGAAATGCTTTAAAGAGGAAATGTAGTTAATGAAGTTGAGAAAGTGGGATCTAGATATGAAGGAGGATATCACTTTATTTCATGATAAAAAAATTGGGAGATGAATCATTTACTATAATAAAATAAATCATTGTAGAAAAAATGGGTATACCAGGTCATGGAAGAACATGATTGTAAGAGGATATACAAGGAAAGGCTTATAGTGAAAAAAAAATAGTAGAAGGAATCTATGGATTTTATTGAAATTTTCTAATATTTAGTTAATATTTCTTCTATCTAGGTAGTTCTTATTATTATTTCATAAAATGATTTACATATTGATCATATTTATTTAAATACTACTTTTCTTCATAAAGATTTGGATAAGGATATTTATATTGAAAAATCTAAATGGCTTGTTGAGTTAGGAAAGGAATTCCTAGTATGTAAACTCTAAAATAATTATATGGGTTAAACCATGAAACTAGGAAGTGGAATAATAAATTTGATGTATTAATGAGTAAAAATTCATAAAAATAGTGTTTCATGGATCAATACATTTATTTCAAGTCTTTTATAGATAGATACATTATATTTATTCTATATATGGATGAAATTCTCAATACAAGATCATGTATGTATTGGATTATTGAGTTTAGAGGGAACTTGGATGAGAATTTTGAGATGAAAGATCATAGAGAAGCTGGTAATATTTTGGGGATGAATATTATAGGATAAAAAACAAATGGAAACATTATATTATCTCAATCTGGCAACATTAGAAAGGTTTTGAGCAGATTTAGTATACTAGAAGTAAAGTGAGTTCCTATTTCCATGTAAATCCATTTTAAATTATCAAATGAGCAAAAACTAAATACAATAAGATAGTTTTAATATAGGGAAAAGGTCTTTAATTCATATTCATTTGGAATCTTGATGTATTCCATGGTCCGTACTTGATCTGATATTTCTCATATAGTGGGAGTTATGTCTAGGTACATGGTTATTCATGGAAAGAAAAATTGGGAAGTTGTTAAATATATAATTTGGTATTTAAAGGGAATAAAGGAAGTAACGATGTGCTTTAGGAAAGAAAATTCATTATAGGGGTATGTGGATGCTGGCCTTGTAGGTGATTTTGACAACAGGAGGAGTACCACAAGTTATGTGTTTACTTGTGGAGGAACTGTAGTGAGTTAGATATCCCAATTACATAAGGTGGTAATATTATCTAACATAGAGGAAAAGTGCACTATTTTAATATAATAAAAGAAGGATATTGTTTGGATAAATAAATTCTTGGAGGAGTTGGATAGAAATCAAGAACAAAATATATTACACTATAATAATTAAAGTTTTATACATATTGAAAAGAACTTAGTGTTTCATTCTTGGATAAAGCATATTTAATTGAAGTACTAGTTTATTATAAGATTAATATATGAACATATTTTGATATTTAAAAATGTATTTGGAACTAATAATTTGACATATATACTGAAAAATTCAATATTGATTGATAATCTAAGGCACTATTGTGCCTCTATTGGTCTTTATTGATGAATAGAGGATGAGAGTAAAAATATGTAATAATACTATGGGGGAATGTAATAAAAATAATATATTACTTCATGAATTATCCTCTTAAAATTTAATCTTTGATAGTAAATCACAAATTAGTGAGTGAGGAATAGGAGGATCATAGATTAAATAAGTTGTTCAAATATTGAACCAATGAAGGTGGATAATTTTTTAGATTGAGCTCCAATTGGGAGATTATTAGAATGGTGGAGCCTAATACGTCAGATGAATATGGTCTAACTACCATTGGTCCATACTATACATCACTATTTAAAATCTAACCAGTAACATGATAGTTGTACTGTAGAAATGTGTACTTTGACATAGTTACTATAGAAAATCTAATTTGGGACATTTATAGGGTACTGCAACTCTACAAAAATACTACCACATTTACTGTAACATATTGTACTAAATGTATGGATTTATAATTTTAGAAATGTGGGTTACTATAACACCATGTTACTTTATGATCTCATTTCAAGATAAGATTTATAGACTCTATTTTTCCCCCGTAATTCCCTCCCTAACATGGTGAATTTTTTCTAACTATTTGTGAACATAGGTATTATTCCCAAACCATATCAATATTGTGTTCTTATTCTTCTTATTAATTATTTCTTTTTCTCCATTTTTATTCTTTTTTGAAATCAATTATCATTATTGAAACCAATATTTCTATAGAAACTAGTACACTACAAATCAAGTTTTACTATTCTAAAAATATTGGACACTCTTAAAATATGTGTTCTATAGGAAATAGGTAATGGATGAAACAAGATAAATGAATGTAGCTAAGTATATTTTGGAATTATAGGAATTCCTTCAATGGTAACTACATATATTGTAGTAGATATAGTCATATAGTCATGTATTACTCATAAAAAATGTGGAGAATTTTTCCCAGGAATACATGATGAGGTCATACAGAGCATCTCAAAGAATAATCAAGTGGGATGAAAATGAGAAATAATCATTGTAAAATTAATTTAGTATATCATATTACAAAAAAGATCAAGCATCCTAATCATAATTTGGTTTGAATTCAAATACATGGATCAATAATAAAATAGTTGAGAAGGTAGTGGTTATGAATATTACATTGAAAGAAACATATTGAGTCAGAGTATGGACTCTAAATAGTGGATTAACTTCCTATATGATTGGAAATAATGATCTTTTCATTGGAATAAAGTATGTTAAGGAGACTTGGGGTTTTCTAAAAATTAAGGCTTAAATATCATTGGCTTTAGGATGATAAAATTTGAGGAAAATACATGATACACATAGATGTCTTGGTTATTTGAGGACTTGTAATAGCCTTCTAATTGTAATTCAACTATGGGAATTAATTTTACCAATAATTTTTGTATCATAAATTGGAAGGATAGTCCATTTATGATGCAAGGAAAGAACATAGAGGGTAATCTATTCCTTATCTTTGGAAAAGAAGGCATATGTTTTCTATCCAAGGAAGATGAAAATAGGTTATGGTACAAAATTATTGGCCACTTGATCCAACAATCCTTGGAATTTATAGTGAATAATGATAAATATCATTATATCCTTAAACTATCGCATGATCATACAAACACATGAAATTTTTGTTAAAAAGGTAAGATTATTCAAAAGTCATACAATTTGAAAAAACAAAGGACAATGAGGTTTCTTGAATTGGTGAATTTTTATGTGTGTAGACTTATATTACCAAAAATCCATTTATGGGAAGATATATTATGTAATTTTAATTGATGATTATAGTAGGATTGAATGTTTAATGGTTATCACTCACATGTATGGGGTGTTAAGTTACATTACCCAGTATCGGTGGAAGGTTAAAAATATGGTTGGGAAGAAAATTATAAAATTATAGACCAGTAATTTCATAGAGTTTAACAATAATCATGTGAAACCCAATGGGATTGGGTATTCTATATTTTTGATGTTTAAGATTTGTTACTTTGTGTCCCAATAGTTTTGGAGGTAATTTGGAGTTTTCCTTCAATTTTATATGGGAAAGAACTGTGGAGTGTATCAATTATGGTGTGGAGTGGGATCACTATGGAGTGGACCAATGGGATGGGATGTATTTCCTTAGAGGGATAATTTCAATGCCTCTACCAATTCATAAATGGTTATGGCATAGGGATTTGGCTACGGCCTAGAGCATGGGATGAAGACTTTGGGGCTACTACCAATTCTCGCATAGTTACACCTTGGAGAAAGGGCTACTACATAGTCCCCCTACTCGATTAATCCTTAAAGAATAGTGGTAGTGGATATGGTGTGGAGGTCCATGTGGATGAGTTTTATGGTTCTAACATTTTGGGGTATCTTTAGTTTTGTGTATCGTTTATTTCATAGCCTTGTCTTAAGAGAATAGGATATGGGTTAGGTCTGCATCATGGTTTCCAGAGACCAATTGTTTGGGGGTGATTGTGGTATAGACATGGGATATATAGATTGATCTTATTACTCTATGGCGTTGTTTAGGAGGATTTTTTATGGTATTTTAGCTACCAAACTACATATAAATTTTCAAAGCCTCTCATTTTCAAACGATATTCCACCTTTCTCCATCTCTCAAACTCTTGTTACCCAAGAGATTATTTCAGATTCCTTCAAACCCTTTTTTGATTGGAATCAACCTTGGGATTTGGTAGATCAATTCTTGGTATTTCTTCTCCATTCTTGAAGTAGGTGTCTCTATAAAAAGATTTTAATTCTTGAATAACTTGATTTTCTTGTTCAATTTCTTGGTTTGTGTTATTAAAATTATTTATTTAATATCAAGGTGTATTTTCTTCATGAGATATATGTTTTTAAATTATTTTCTTTAAAAATAGTTATGGATACACTATGTGTGGATAAAATTCCTTAAATGTGGTTTTTATTACAAATGGGTTTATAAGCATTGAAGTGGAGATGATTCACTATGGAAAATGGTTTATAAAAATGTGAGCAAGGTTTTCAAATGACTTTGAAAATAATAGAAAATTGGGAACCATGGGTGCATTGGGAAATGGAAATGTCACTTTAGTGGGTGTAATGCTACTAGATGTGATTATATTAGTAGATTTTGGATGGATTCGATATTAGTTGGATTTACTTTATGTATGGATTAGTGATTTCTTTTTATAGATGGTACGTATCCTTATATGATCAATCACATGTCTTATGATTTGTCATTTATGCTTGGTTTGACATATGATGTTGTATTTCATGGTTGGTTTCCCACATATTTGTCTATTAATGTATCCATAGATAGTTATAATTATACTCACCTATCTTTTTTCATATAATTTTCATACTCCTGGATTATGTGAATATGAAATGATTTTATGAAAAATCAAAGTATGATTTACAAAATTCTTTTATCTTATAAAAATTATCTATAAACTATATTTGTTTTAAACCTATATATAATATTTTCATGATGTTATAATTTTTATAGATTCTTTGGTGAAATCATATTGGGTTTTGTGATCACACCATAATATTTTCTTTAGGTGTTTGAATATGTGTTTTTGCATGACTCGGGTAAAGGTAATGGCATTATATAGCTTTACAACTTTTCTTAGTGGTCATTTCCTTTGTAGAGAGATGGTTTGGTGGTAAATATTGGTCACAAAGAGACTCATCCTAGAGATTTTTTGGGTTTTTTCATGATTATCCCCTTAGTATTAATGTTTTATATCTCATGGATATTTTAATTGTTTTTATTTCTACTCTTTTGGTTCACCTATTTATGGTTATGCATGATACTTTGTGTTTGTTTTGTTGATACTCACTTTGTGGGACCTTCTTGGGTGAATTGTCTTATTGAATCGGGCTGGTTATTTAAAAAATGGTATCAAATCCATTTCCTAACCAGAATTGTTTTGAAACTGCTTGGGATTGGTTTAGGGTCTTTGGTAGATAGAACCATCGAAATTCAGGTAGTAAGTGAGGGAGGGTGCCTAGATAGATCACTTCTGTGTATAAACTCGAGTTACCATGGGTGGTCTGGAGGTTTTTCTAATCTTGGGACTTGGTGTTTGAGGTTATTTGAATGAACTAGATAAGGGGTTTATTTAAATGGTATTTTTCCTTCTTAAAGTGTTTTTATTCATTTATAAGATCCATAATTTCTTTAAATTGTTATTTTTTAAAGTAACTGATATGGATTCTGGAAGTTGGTATTATGATTTTAGAATTTTCTATTAATCTAATTGGTTATTGTATTGTGTTTATTAGAAAATTTATACTACAAGAGATCTTCTAAATTTGGGTGAGGAATCTACAAAATAAGTTTCATATGCAAATCCTCTTGTGGATACTTCTCTAGTAGAAGTTGTAATCTACACTATTTAGACTTTGGGTTAGGAAAGTATTGGACACAAATGATGAGCAATGGATCATGGATTGTAATTTACTAATCAGAATAAACCCATATTCCAAGGTGATAAAGGACCCCAAGAATCTGAGGATGGATTGAGTTCATTGAAAGGATATTCCATTTTTTTAACTCTTGAGGACTCTAAGGTAAGTTTTACCATGTATATTCTTGAATTATTAGGAAGGAGATGGTGGGACTTCATCATTTAAGTGAATTTGTATAAATATCTCACAGCGAAATATTTCAAGAAAATATTCAATTAATAGTTTTATCCTAAAACATTGAATGTGGATAATACCCAAAACTTTCTGACCTTAGAGTAAGGTAGTGTGCAGTTTCAGATTATTCACCCTATTTTACTAAGTTAGTTCACCTAACACCCAAGCTTTTTACAAATTATTACCTTAAGGCTCAGAGGTTTGAGATGGTTTGGGGGGATGATATTTAATCGATGCTAATTCTCTTATTACTTTAGACCTTTGTAGAGGTAGTAGAAAAAGTGGCTATATATAAAGAATAAATAGCATAGAAAATGGTGTTGAGTATATATTTGTTATTTATAGTTGTTATACAGGGTGTTTATTTTGGACCGAAAAGGAAACCCCAAGGTGATCAGTTTTATTCAAGACCAGTTTCAGGGTCTTTGTCGGGGTAGTAGTAGGTTCTTTTCTATTAGTGTGGAAGGTAGGGTCTTACAAAGCCTAATTATATAAAATCACCCCAAACTTTTTGTCTTTTTGAACAACCTAGTCATCTTATACATTTTTTTGGAAGGATATATCAAGTAAGTGAGGCTAGATTCACTCTCACCGAGGGTTCACAGGTTAATACAAATGCTTTCGAGGGTGGTGGGTTTTATCCACATGCCTAAGGGTATGTTCATACAACTATGAAATATTAGGGAGGAACTGATACCAAATTTATTTATATAGTGGATTATGTTCTAGAGGAATCTAATTTAGGTCCATTTATTATTAGAGGTATGGTGTTTATTTCTCCCTATATATTTTTAGCTTTGTTACATACAGGTGCTACTCATTATTTTATATCATCAAATTTGGTTGACGTGTTGGGATTATGTTTAGATATTATTTCATTATTGTTGGATATTTCCACACCTTTTGAAAGAGGCCCAAGCTAGGTTTTAAATGACCCATGTTTTGGGTTATAATAGTTGACTTTGAAGTGGTGTGGTAATTTCTCAATCTCTATATTTACATCTTTAACCCGATTATTGGCATGTATTGTATTATTTGTGTTAAATCCTATATTGAATGTTACCATCATAGAGTCCATTTTCTAACTTCTGATGGGTTCACTCATGTCTTTCAAGGTGAGTGGAACTCTAGATTAAAAAATGTGGGGCCTATTGATCCTTATGTCGTAGTAATATCATGTTTGTTTTTAGAGATATTCTAGGATACTGATGGATCTCATTTGGTAAGTCCACTTATTGTTGTGGTATGTGCGTACCCTAAGGTCTTTCCAAATTATTTTTCTAGGTTAACACTATAGAGGGAGATCAAATTTACTATAGACAAGATTCCTGGTATGATTCTCATTCCTAATCCACCTTATCACATAGAACCTTCTAAGTTAGAGTTACTTAAGGTCCATCTTGTGGACCTTGAGGAAAAGGGAATTATTCATCCTACCATGTCACCAAGGGATTTTTTGCTTCTCTTTACTAAGAAATAATATATAATCCTTAGAATTTTTATTGATTACAAAAATTTAAATCAAGTTATTGTTAAGAACAAGTATCGCTTGACCATAATTGATGATATATTTAACAAACTTAGAGTGGTTCATTAGTTTTAAAATATTTATCTTTGTTTGGGGTACCACCAGTTGAGAGTTTAAGAAGAGGATATATCCAGGATAGCATTTAAAATTCTATATGGTCATTTTGAGTTCCTAATTGTGTCATTCATTCACACCAATTCTCATGTGTAATTTATGGTGTTGATGAACATGATATTTTATTGGTTCTTAGAATCATTTCAGTCATGTTTTTGGATGATGTTTTTGAGTAATCCAAGTCAAAGGAAGAACACATTGATCATTTGGATATCATCCTTGGAATCTTGAGAGAACACTGCTTGTATGGTAATCTTTCCAAGTTTAAATTGTAGATCCAGTAAGTGAAGCTTCTAGAGCATGCCATATTTTAGAGGGGAGTGGATCCTAAAATGATACATGAATTTATATCCTAGGAGTATCCCATAATTGTGTTTTAAATATAAATTTTCTTGGGTATATCTAGTTATTACAGGTTTCTTGTTCAGGATTTTTCAAATATTTCATCTCTGATGACAACTTTGACCCACAAGTTTGTAAAGTTTGAGTGGAATGAAAAATGGTAGAGATCTTTTTAGGAACTAAATTTGATATTGAATTCGAATATAATTAATATTCTTTTAGAATTGGTTTTAGTTTATGATGTTTATATGTTGATTTAGGTTTGGTATTGGGGTGTGTCTTGATGTAGGGGAAGTAGGCGGTAGCCTATGTATCTCATAGATTACACCCTAATTAGAAGAACAACCCTACCCATGGTCTTGAGTTGGAAGAAGTTATACATGCACTCAAAACATGGTATTTCTATATATTTGCGGAGTGTTTTATGGTATATTCTGATCATAAGAGACTGAAGTATATTTTTATTCAAAAGGATCTTAACTTTAAATAGATACACGGGGTTGAGTGTCTCCAGACGTTTAATTTTGATATTTTTTTATACTCTCAGGAAAGGGAATGTGGTTACTGATGCATTGAGAATTAAACTAAAAACTCAATCCTTAAAGTAATTAGTGAAGGAGTGGTCTCTGATGATTTTATTCAATGAGTGATGATGGTAATGGAAGTGGTTGGTGGGTAGGTTTTCATAGATTTAATAAAGTATAACACATTGTTTGATTAGTGGGTTTGGATCAATCAAGTGTCTCTATGTTCCAAGAATAGAGGAAGCATTAGATAGGTCATTCATAACTTTACTTTTTTTCATGGTTGATGATTAATCTGATATTTACATAACAATAATCACTTTGATCAAGTTAATTGAATCAAATATTATAGATAATGAATAAATGATGGAATAAAATCATAGGATCATCACATATTATTTATAATTAATTTAAGAAATTAAAGAATTATCATATGAGAAATTATTTCTTCATTGATGGATCTAAAATAGATCTATGTTATTTCATCATTGCATTGTAGGAATCAAAAATATATTCCCTCTATCAAGGATCCACATGTGTTCCATGAATCTATGAATGTCACCATAAGAATCTTCAAGTTCTATAATGATAGATCATATCACTTGTGTCTTCCACATTTGATCACCCATAAAATCACTTCTAAAGGATCCTCATTATTCTCTCTCTATAATCGAGAGTATAAGGTGGAGGAAGATCTCTCCCCATTATTGTGAGTTTTCTAAGAGAGGGAGATCTCTAGGGATTGTTAGTATTTTCTCCAGGTGTCATTGTGCACAACACAAAATGAATTGTCTTACCTAATAAAATAATATAATTGGGTTTATATATTGATGGGGTTAGAATAAATAATTACACAAGTGACCTTTATTATTTATTCAATCCTCGTGGAACCCAATGTCTATAATAATATTATTATTATTATTTCTTGACATGTGGTAAACTTATGATTTAAAATTAAATATTATTTATTCAAATAATATTCAAAATTTATTATTTATTATCAGACCATTAAACCTGGCCTTCTATTCCTCTACAATATTTATACAGCCTTGAGTAATGACTATATATTTAATAAATAAATATCACTTCATTATTCACCAATAAATAAATAAATATTATATCCACTAAATAAAAAATAAATAGTTATCAAATATTAATATCACATAATATTCTCTCAAATAACTTGTGATGGAATATATGTGATCAATAAAACATGAATAATTATTAAACCATGTGTGGGAATAATATTTATTCAACTTGTTAAATAATAAATAATAATATATTATTTAACTGAGATTCTGGATACACTTAGTGTGTGACCCTCTAGGCCTCCTTATCAATAGACTTAGGAGAAGCAGCCTAAAGTACAAGGTTAGCATCTAGTAACATTCCCAGAAACCCATAGAGAAAGAAGTTAATTCCTTCATGACATAATACCTCATACATTTTCTTACAATGTAATATAATCCATTTATCATGATATCTCTAATTAATTAGGTTGCATGCTGGTGACATCAACCTATTCGCTTGATGTCTCTTTATTTAACTTTTGAATAATAGAATTTTTCGATAGAACACCATAAGTATGGATTTATTTTGACTATATCATTTTCATCAAAGGGAATGAGATATAAACATTCATTAAATAATATTAGGGGAAAATCCTTTCTGAAATTATTCATTAATGAAATATTATTCATGATGCACCCAACATATCCTACCTTGTGGTGAACACATGTTGTCATGGTTTTCAACAATACATCAAAGCATGTGACTTATAACACTCATCAATAATAATATTAAAGTATAAGGATCAATACACGTGTTTTTAGATATGAACATCCAATGATACATATAAATGTGTATATCCTACTAGTGGGTCTCATTATCATAATATTCTACATTGAATATTAACAAGGGAATACACTATAAAAAGGTACCTCAAAGTCCTAAGTCTCCACCCCTAATAGCCTGTATCATTTGTGTCCCTCAAATTATTTCATCTGACTATAGAATATATATTTAAGAATAATGTTGTGGAAATTCTGGGTTCCCATCACAGTGGGGAACTGTTATAACCTTTCAGTGCGATAGTCACACTTAGTATATTATCACATACTATGTTACATAGAATAAAAATCATGATGTGATAAGGAGTTTATTATTATTCAAAACAATGAATAAAAGTTATCATAAAGTATATATAAGTTAGTTTTAGGGAACCAACTCCAACGGACTCCCACTTTCACTAAATCTAACTACTAACAACCTTCAGTATGCTAACTCAAACATGATACTCATTCCTCTTATATGATAGGAATTTAGTCAAGGGTCCCAACACATTTTCTTCAATGGTAGCTCTTATTACTACAACTTCACCCCTCTAAGAAAAATCCATCAAGAGGTGATACTTCTGGAGTATGTTCTTTATCTATTGGTGTGACCCTAACTCTTTTTCAAGAGATGTTGTTGTAGTATTATCTCAATACAATTTTATAGGTTCTTTACTACTAGGTGCCAAATAAATATCCTAGACAAATTTTTGTAACCAAATGGATTCCTTGGTTGCATCATAAGACATTATATACTTCAAATTCACTATAGAATCAATGATAACTATCTTCTTTGAACTCATCCAACTCATAGCTCCACTATTGAGATAGAAAACATACCCTAACTAGGACTTCAGATCATTATGATCTATTTGAAAACTAGAATCAGTATAACCCTTAATGACTAACATCGCATCTCCTCCATAAACTAGTAACATATACTTATTTCTTCTTAGATTCTTTAGGATAGCCTTAACAATATACCAATGTTATTCTCCTAGATCATATTGATATCTACCTACCATGATCAATTCATATAAAATATCAAGTCATGTGAATAAAATGGCATAAATTATTGATCTTATATCTAAATTATATAGGATCTTACTCATTATCTCTTTCTCTTACAGTATCTGAGGAAACATTTTATTAGAAAGATATATACCATCTGACACTGGGAAAAATCCCCTCTTAGATTGTTCTATACTAAATCTATTTATTATCTAGTCAATTTATATACTTTGACTTAGTCTAATAAGCCTCTTGGATCTATCACAAATGGACTCGATCCCTAGAATATAGGCTAATTCACCAAATTACTTCATATATAAACACTTTTTTAGCCAATCCTTAACAGACTGTAAGACTGGTATATCATTTCTAATAAGTAATATGTTATCAAAATATAATACTAGGATAATGAAAACATTCCCAGTAAACATATTAAAAACACATGGCTCAAATTTATTCTTAGTGAAACCAAATTATTTTATGGTTTCATATAATTGAATGTTCCATGACCTAGATACTTTCTTCAATCCATAAATGGATCTCTGCTAATTATAGATTGTTTTGGAATCACTTGGAGCCAAAACTACTTCTAGTTTTTTCATATAGAAATCTTCTTGAAGTTTCCCATTAAAGAAATATATTTTGACATCCATCTTCCAAATCTCATAGTCACGGTAAGCTGCTATATTAAGTATAATTTTGATGGATTTAAACATGGAAACTAGTGAAAAGGTCGTATTGTAGTTAATTACTTGACGTTGTTTAAACCCTTTATCCACTAGACTTATTTTATAAGTATTTATGTTACCTTTAATTTCTAGTTTTCTATTGAATTCCCATTTTCACGCTAGAGTATTTAAATAAACTATAACATCGATCATAACCCAATATTGGTTTTTATACATGAAATCCATTTCATAATTCATGGCTTCTTTCCATATTATAGCATCTAAGATCTATGTTGCCTCTTTGTAGGATATAAGCTCATCATTTTCAACCAATAATGAGTCTCCATATTCTATGACTAGAAAACCATATCTCTCTGGTTCTCTTATCTCTATAGTGCTCCTACATAGTACTTGTGTTTCAAGAACTACTTATTCCATGGGTACATGAGGAATTTTTTCCTGTACCAACTCTTGTGTATCTTGAGCATCAACTTCATTGAAGTCAATCTTGCTCCCACTATCCTTTTTTAGGATGTGATCCCTCTCAATAAAGTCATATTGTCTAGCAAAAATCACTTTCTTGTCTGAGGGGTTGTATAGGTAGTTTTCCTTTGTTTCCTTAGGATACCCTATAAAGATAAAAAAAATCCTAGGGTGTTATTTTATGTCCTAAGAAGGAATTAAAAAATGCCTCACAACCCCATACATGTGTATGAAACAAAATGGGTTTGTTTAAACTCTATAACTCAAAGGTAATTATGTTTTCCTATTTAGTTGGTACTCATTTTAGTGTGTATGTCATAGTTTTTAATTCATATCTCTGAAAGGATAATGGAATATCTATATGAATCATCGTCAACATTACCGTTTCTAACAAGGTATGGTTACTCCTTTCACTAACACCATTCCACTGTTTTGTGTAAGGAATATTTATTTGAGATAGAATTATTAACTTTTTTAGAAATTTGATGAACACTTATTTAAGATATTCACCACCTCAATATGATTGAAGCTTCTTTATCTTCTTTTCAAGTTTATTATCTACATCATTATTGAATTATTTTAATTTCTTAAAGTACTTGGAATTATACCTCATTAAGTATACATATCCATATCTACTCAAATCATCAGTAAAAGTTATTAAGTAAGAATATCCATCTCTAGATTCTATTGTAAATGTTCCACACACATCAGTGCATATTAATCCTATCAGCTTTGTGGACCTTTCAACCTGTCCACTGAATAGAGGTTTTATTATTTTTCTCATAAACAAGCATGACATCATCCAAGTGTTTTTAGTTTTTAAGAGTCTAAATAACCTTCTTGATAGAGATTTTTCAAATTCTTCTCATTTACAGGACAAAGATGGAGATTTCATAGTTGGGTCTTATATGATTCATGTGAACATAATTATTTATCTATTTCCAATACTGAACTTTTGTAATTTAAAACGTAAATACCATTATTTAAATGTTCCATGAAAAAACATATGTTGTCTTTATAAAATAAATAAATTTTATTCGCAAACTTGAAAATAAAACCATTTTCATCTAGTCATGATATAGAAATTATGTTCTTGGTAACATTTGGTACATAATAAAAATCTTTTAAAACTAATATAATTCATGTTGTAAATGAAAAGTGGAAGTATCCAATGGATATAATAACTTTCCTCTCACCATTGGTAGCTCGTAAGTCCACCCCTCCTATATAAATCTTTCATAATCTACTTGGTTCCCGCATTTGGATATATATATGTGAGCACTACAAACTATATCTAATACCTAATGTGTAGATATTGAAATATACACTAGATAACAAATGCACCTTTAAATTCCCCTTGCTTCTGGGTGCAGTTATTCTTATAATGGTCTTGTTTTCCACATGCAAAACATACTAGTTCCTTTTCCTTTCCTTACCTCTAGATCTTTCTCTTCTTAGAAAGATGGTGCTTGGGAGCTTTAGACTTGTTATAAGTCTTGGGCCCCTTATCCTTGTTCTTACTTTTCTTATTCACTATAAGGACCATCGGTTTTTCACACCCCATGTCCTTATCCACTAGGTGAATCATAGTAAGAAGTTATGAAAGACATTTCTCATTAATTCTAGTGTTATAATTAATAATAAAACTGGATAATGTCTTGGGTAGTGAGGAAAGTATGAGATCTGTGCGCAACTCATCTGAGAATTTAATCCCTAAGATGTATAAGAATTCAATGTAGCCAATAATATTGAATACATGAGTCCAAAATGATGTATAATCTTCGGGATTAGTTGTAGACATTGTATTGGATATCTTGTATCACTCTTGTCTTGACTTCTCTTGATAGATATCCTGAAGTTCATACATCAGGTTATACACATCTATATCTCATGTTGCTTCAAAATCTCATTGGTCATGGATGATAACATGAAACACTGATCATTTTTAGCATTTCTCAATTTTTTCTCATATATATTCAGCTCTAAATCACTAGCTTCATTACAAGGAACCTCAATAATATGTTCTTCTAGCACATAAAATTTCCTTTCATGGCATAGGATAACACATAAGCACCTTTTCCACTCTTGTAAGTTAGTGTCAGTGAGAAGGTTATCCTTATCAAGTATTGATCATAGTGATTTGTTTGAAGTAATTTTTATTATTGATTCTAAAAATAAGATGAGTAGAGTTTAGTAATTTATCTGATAAAATTTAGGAAAATAAATATTACATTTATTAATCTCCCATTATTTTATCAAAACCCAATAGCCCTCGCCATTAGCTTTAGAATCATGTTACTTTGACATTCTAGTGGTAAGGATCCAAATTGTAACACCCCAAGGATTTACAAATAAATTTAATATATAATGTAATGCATACAACACTGGGTATCTACAAAACAACACTTCATTATTATAATTATTTAAAGAAGATAGTTATAACATAACCATTAAACATAGTCATATTAATAATAATAACTACTATTAAATGTTATTTATAATTTTTTAACATAAATAAAACATATTTATAATGAAATATATAATTTTTGGTAAAATAAAAAACAATTTTTCAAAATTGACTTGGGGTGAATTTTTAGTATTTTTTTGAGAAGTTTCATTTTTTGATGAATACTGAAAAATACTGCATTTTAGTTAAAAACTATGTTTTATGTTTAAATAATTATTATAAATTAAATTTATTTTTATAGTCACAATAGATTAATTATATATATATTAATCCAATATAGATAATTGGAATCATTTTTATATTGAAATTAGATATAAAGACTTATAGAACTTTTTAACGTTCTTTTTACCCGTCTTCTCACCACACTTATAGGATTAGCATTAAACATAATTTTGTTGCTTCTGTGAATTGAATTTTGAAAAAATTACATACACAGTTTCAATTATTAATATATTAAGATTCTAATATGATCAACTTAATTGTTTGGTAAATAGTAACCTGGCCCTTTGGAATAGTAATATTGCCCTTATGAATATTAATATGTTCATATGAATAGTAACCTTACCAATGAAAGCATAAATAAAATTTAATCATATTATAAATGAAGGTATGATATAATTATATCATAGTATAATTAAGTGAATATTTTAAAAATTAATAATTAAGTATTGGTATTTTTTAAAGTCATAATTATTTAATTATAAGTTTATAATTAATAAAATTATTTAAAAAGAATTATTTTAATAAAATATATATATAAATTAATATTTTTTATTATGATTTTAGAGTAATTTTATGAGACCTTATTTTATTTTTCAAAGTGTTATAAAATCAGTTATAATTTTAAAATCTGTATTTTTCAACTAAATGTTGATTTTAATTAAAAATTAAATATATCATATTTAGGAAATTATTTTCATAAAATGGAGTTCATTTATGAATTATAAATGTCAAAAAATAGTTAGGGTTAATTTTTTGGGATTTTTCAAAAATACTTGAATTTTTGTGAATAGTAAAATACGGTAATTTACGGTATAAATATATTACAAGTTAAATACACTATTTATTGAGTTATGAATGATGTAAACACTATAATCTAGAACTTCCCTTAATTATTTTAATATATTTGTTTATAATTATTAAAATATTCCTAGTCTTGATCCAAAATAATAAACAAATGAATTAAATATTCAAAAATCACTCCTCTCCTCCACTATAAATACCACCCATTCTCCTCACACCTTCAAAGCATTGGTTTTGGTCAAATTTATGCCCAATTCCTCTTCCCAAGTCCCTCCCCCACTTCTAGGAAATCTTGGTATCATCAAAAGACCAAAACCAAGGTCCCTTAAGAAGTTTCTCAAAGAGGAGAATTCCAGAGGACATTAAGGTCAAGTGAAGAACACATTCGGACATAATGTAAGGGGTTTCTCATATCACTTTTATTTCCATGATATTTATACTATTCAATATTTATTTATTTTATGTGGTGTATGAATAATTAAATTTGATATATAATATCATGAATCTATTTATATTCATGGTATTAAATGATTCAGTGGATGATTATTAATTTTTGGACATATGATTTGATTGATTACAAAGTGGTAAGGATTTCTTCCCGAACCTCCATTTTTCATTCGGGATATGCTATCTCCCTATTTAACTAAATGTAATTCTTCGTTATTTTTATATAATTATTTTATATTATTTTTATATGTTCCAAAATCATATATCCATATCATTTTATCTTTCTTTTATGGGATAATACATGATTTAATATGGTTCCATTCTAAATTATTCCTAATAAGAAATCCTGATTGAAGGGAACTTCTCAAATTCTTACCCATTTTCAAGTGAAATATATATTATGTTTTAAGCCATCAATATTTTTCTAAAATTACACATTTTATCATGAAAAAACTATTTTTGTTCATTTATAATTTTATGAAAACAAAAAATCCTCTCTACTTTAAAATATCTTTAATATTTTCCTTAAACCACACTAAATTGTTTTATTTCTAAAGTTTCTTAAAAACTCTTTTTACATGATTTCACTTCAGTGGGACATAATTTATGCCTCAAATATAATTTAAATGTCCTTCCCTTTTCTTTTATGGGATATACATGTTAACAATATGATTTTATGAAAAATATAAATGATTTTCCAAAAGAACTGTTCTTTCCAAAGTAAAAATAGGTTTTCTCATCTCACTTTTACTTCTCTGAGATATATGACTTTTTCACCACTATTTACTTGTGTGTGGTGTATATAGTATCCTTTGATATATTATATCATGGATTCTATTATTCTAATGATATTCTAAGTTTCATTTAATGTTTAAAGGGATTATGATTTTAAATTTTTCAAGGTTGTATGGGACACTTTGGAATATTTAAAGACTAGTTTCCTCAAGAATTTATTAATGATTTTATTATAGTAATTTTATATATGATACTTAAAAGTGGTATGGAACACTTTTATTTAAATATGTAATTCTATTTGACATATTATAAATTCATTGGACTTAGTATGTGATGGTTATGGCCCACTATATCCCCTCGATGCATCGGTAGATCTCATGAGACAAACTAGAACAGGTTTTGGATGATGCCTTACCCATTTATATATACTTCTTAGACAAGGCCTTTATGTTATATTTATGATGTCTAGAATATGAATTCCCTCTTTATGATATTATAAATTTATAATCCATTTAATTATTCAACTAGTATAATATTCATGATTATGTTTTATTATGGAATTATTTAATCATCTTTTATTCCTACCATATTATGATCAAGATTATGTTTTAATAGAATGTGTAATTTTATTTATTCACCATGACTTATTATTTATGTTTTCTCTATATTCCTTACCCTTACTAAGCATCTGATCTCACCCATTTCTTATGTTTTATTTTTCCCCAGGATGCGAAGATGTTTATGATGAATGACTTGCAGGGATAATCTAGGAGTTATGGGAGTTTCTAATGGATTTTTTGTGTTATTTTTTCTTTCAAGTTGTAATGAAAATTTTGTGTATGTATTACGGATTCCAAAAATACTAAACTAAATAGTCCTTTGGGTTTCGAGACGTGTATCTATGCCAATGTAATAAAGTAAGGCACCGGCTCTGGGAAACTGGGGTCAAGTTCTTTACACAAATTCCACCTCTCATCACCCTGACTTTAGCCAGTCAAGAAATTTGAAGGGTTTTAGGTATTAATTCCAAATTCCAATTTCATTAACTCATAGTTCCTTGATCTGTTGAGTGGAAACCCCAATCTTAAAATCCTTAAATTGTAACATGGTGAATACCAGTTCAAACTACCCAATGTGTATTATACTTATATACTATTTACTCTTGTGACATGTGGAATACATGACTTATCATGTAATTTAAAGTCATGTGTTTTCAACTTAATGACCATATAGAACACATGGTATTTACATAGTTTGTAATGATTCAATGCATGTAGAGTGATAACTGTAATATGTCTTATACATGATATGTTGATCTGAACATTACACATAAATTAATTAGACATTTATATATATAAAACCCATCACATGGTGTGTACTATAAACTTAATGACCACAAATAACACATGTTGATAAGGTTTTCACAATATATTAGATTAATTTTAAATTCTTTAAAATTTGGTAAAAGTTCACATCATGTAAATTAGAGCAACATGTCATGTATTTTTTATCACCATATATCTGCAGCACACGCCAACGGACTCGGTGTGTAACCATTCCATAGAAAATGTTGGAGTACATGATGTGTAGATGGGATACACAGTGTGTGGTATCTGTGTTACATGACCACCATTCATGTAGGTATTGTAATAGAATACACATCTTGTCTATGACTAAGGGACTACACATCATGTACTGAAGTTACACGGTGTGTACTCCAGATGAATCTGCGCTAGGCTAGCCCAGTCAATATGCAGTGTATAATTAAATTGACAGTTTTTAATAAATTCACATGACTAAAATTAATTTTGAATTAATTATTACTAAATTAAACACTAATATATGGCATGTACCTCTAAGATGCACAGCATGTACACTTGTGTTGTTTGGATAGACTCCTTGTCACCTCCGGATGATATCTTCTAATTTATTTCATTTATAAAATTAATCAATTTGATTATATTTATTATAGATGAATAGGAATAAAATAGATATTTAAGTTTGGGTTAAATAATTATTAAACTATAATTGAAAACCAATAATAAATATGTAAATCAATCAATGATATTTAAATAATTATAAATAATTATACAACCACTCTATTACAACTTATAGGTTTTGGGTGCAGCAAAAGTATTGGATAGGTCGTGCCCAACTTTACTTTTTTCATGATAAATGATTAATATGATATTTACATGATGATAAACACCATGATCAATGGAATTGAATCAAAGAATATAAAAAATGAATAAATGCTAGAACCAAAGCATAGGATCTTTACATATTATTTATAATTAATTTAAGTAATTAAAGAATTACATTGAGAGAAATTATTTATTCGTTGATGGATATGACAACAGATATACATCATACCATTTTTGTATTGTAGGAATCAAGAATAAATTCCCTCTATCAGTGATCCACATGTGTTCCATGAAACTCTAGGAATATTTGGGTGCTAGAACGGTAGATCCTATCACTTTTGTTTTCCACCTTTGATCACCCTGAGAATCGCTTCCAAAGGATTCTCCTTGAACTATCTCTAGACTCGAGAGTGGAAGGTGGAGGAAGATTTGTCTCTATTCTTAAGAGCATTCTGGGAGAGGGAGCTCTCTATGTCTTGAGAGGATTATCTCTGGATGTCATTGTGCACAACACAAAATGAATTTTCTCTCTTAAAAAATAATATAATTGGGTTTATATACCACTAGGGTTAGAAAAAATAATTAAACAAGTTTCATTTATTATTTATTTAATATTTATGGAACCACATGTCTATAATAATATTATTATTATTTATTGACATGCACTAAAATTTTGTATTAAAATTAAATATTATTTATTCATATAATATTTAACATATATTATTTCTCATTGGACCATTAAAATCAGTCCTCCATTCCTCTGAAATATTTATCAGGCCTTGAATAATGACTATTTATTTAATAAATAAATATCAATGCCTTATTCACCAATAAAGAAATAAATATTATATCCACTAAGTAATGAATAAATATTTAATAAATATTATGCTCACTTAATATTCTCTCGAATAATTGGTGATGGAATATATGAAATCAAGCAAACATGAATAATTTTTAAACCACATGCGGGAATAATATTTATTCAACGTATTAAATAATAAATAACAATATATTATTTAACTGAGATTTGGGACATACTTAGTGTGTGAACCTCTAAGCATCTTTCTCAGGGGAATTAGGTGAAGTGGCCTAAAGTCCAAGGTTAACATCTAGAACCATGTCAAGGAACCCATAGAGAAATAATTTAATGTTGCAATGACATAATACCTCATATGGATGCTTACTGTGTAATACAATCCCTTTATCATTATATCTCTAATCAATCAAGTTGCATGTTGGTTCCATCAACCTATCTGCTCGATGTCTCTTTCTTTGAATTTCTAGAAATTGAACTTACCTATAGAACACCATGGTCATTAATTTATTTAGGCTATATCTTTCCAAAAATGTCCTAAGATATCAACTTTTGTTAAAGAGTTTAAGGGAAAATACTTTATCACATTATTCATTAATTAAATATTACTCATGACGCACTCAATATATCCTTCCTTAGTGTGAACATATATCATCATAGTTTTCATCAATACATCAAATCGCGTGACTTATAAAAATCATTAATAATAATAATTAATTATAAGGATAAATACACACATCCATAGATAGGAACATCTAAAAAAACATATAAATTTGGATTTCCTATTGGTAGGTCTCATTCTCATAATATCCTGCACTTGTTATTACTAAGGCCACACACCATGAGAAGATGTCTCAATGTCCTATGAGTATCCACCCATGATATATTGTATCATTTGTGTCCCTCAAAATATTTCTTCTCACTGTATAACATATATTTAAGAATAATATAATGGAACATTTGGGTACACATCATAGCAAGGAACTGTTATGACCTTTCAGTGTGACAAATATTATTAGGACATTATCACATAGTATGTTAAGGAGAATAATAATTATGATGTGATAAGAAGTTTATGAATATTCAAAATAATAAATACAGGTTATCCTAAAGTACATAGAAGTTGGTTCTAGTTAACCAACTCCAATAGTTTCAAACACCAATTTCTAGGGCTTGAGTAAAATCTTAAATGGTGGGGAGACCTCAGGTGAGTGGTCTCGATCTCCCGTTGGTGATTTTTGTTTATGAAGTAGGTTGGTTGTTCCTATATCTCTGAAGAAGGAATTTATCGATGATGGACATAGTTATTTATGGTTTTTACACCCTGGGACTACCAAGATGTATCGTGATATGAGACATCGGTATTGGTGTCCGGGAATGAGGTGGTTGATTGCAGATTTTGTGTCATGATTCCTGACTTGTCAGAGGATTAAGGTGGAACACTAGATTCTCGTGGTTTTGTTGTGATCTTTTACCATTATAGTGTGTAAGTGGGGTAGTATTTCCATATAATTCATCATTATTTTTCCATAGACCCCTAGTGGGAGGGGTGTGATTTGGGGGGTCATTGATCTACTTACACAATCAACTTATTTTCTCCCTATAAAGGAGATGATGAAGGTAGAATGGGTCAAGCACTTTTATGTTTGAAAGGTTTTAAGACTTCATGGAGTTACTTATGTGATTATTTTTAATGGGGGCCCATGGTTCACATCCAAGTTTTGGAAAGTTTTTCAAGATACGATGGGTTAGCAATTGAAATTAAGCACTGCATATCATCCAAAGATGGATGGGAAGGAAAAGAGATATTTATAGGTTCTTGAGGATATGATTTTATTATGTGTTCTTGATTTCATTGGTTCTTAGGAAAATAATTTTCCTCTAGTAAAATTTTCATATAAAAATATTCTTCAGGAATCAATTAAGATGAAACCCTTAAGAGTGTTTTATGGTCATGCATGTAGGTATCCCTTGTGCTAGGTAGAGTTGGAAGAGTGGTCATTGGTTCAAACAATCCTTATTCAGGAGATGATAGAAAAGGTGCAGTTAATCCAAAAGATATTGTTCATATAATAGAGTCATTAGAAATATTATACAAACCATATTCATCAGCCACTAGAGTTATAGGTTAGTGATCGGGTCTTTCTTCAAGTTCCCCCTCTCTTGGGAAACCATCGGTTAGCTGTGTAGTGTAAGTTGGCACCAAGGTTTGTTGGCCCCTTTGAGATATTTGAATAAATTAGAAAGGTGGAATATCAATTTGAATTTTAATCTCACTTGAAATCGATTCATGATGTATTTTATGTTTCCCAACTGAGGAGGTATCAACCATACCCATCCCATGTGATCGCTTTCTAGGGATAGAAATCTTTTAGGGTGGGTAGAATTGTGACATCCTCCAGGTTTGGGTACGCTCTCCGTTTGATGTTTAAGAGTTGTTACATTTATTCCTAGAATTTTTGGAGGTAATTTGGACTTTTCCTATAATTTTATAGGGGACTACACCATGGAGTGTATCGGTTGTGGAGTGGAATGGGGTCACTACAGCATGGACCATTGGGTTGTGGCGTAGTGCCCTAGAGGGATAATTTCAATGCCTCTTCCAATTAGAACATGGTTTTAGAATAGGTAATAAGCTATGTAATGGATCCCAATATGGGTATTTTTTATCTAATTCCAATTCTGGCATAGTTGCACCGTGGAGAAGAGGCTATGGAATAGGCATTATGATCGGTTGATCCCTACAGCATGGAGTTCCACATGGGTGAGTTTTATAGTTCTTCCATTTTTCAGGTAGTTATGTCATGGTGAATGGGATACACCATATCCTTGTCCTGGGATAATAGGATTTGGGTGGGGTATATGCCATGGTTTTTTTTGGATAGTTGTCTGGGGGTGACTACAAAGTGGAAAGGGGCTCTGTGGTGTGATATAGTGGTTATGCAGTGTAGTTTAGGAGCCTACGTCATTGTCTCTTAACTTCCATACTATAAATAAATGTTCAAAGCCCCTTAGTTTCAACCAATATTCCACCTTTATCTCTCTCAAACTATTATAACCCAAGAGATTATTTTAAAGTCATTTAAACTCATTTTTGATTGGAATCAACCAAAAGCATTGAGAGATCAATTATTAGTGTTTCCTCTCAATTCTTTAGGTAGGTGTCTCTATAAAAAGGTTATTATTCTTTAATAACTTGATGTTATTATTTAATTACTTGGTTTGTGTTATTAAAATGTTTTATTTTATATCAAGGTGTAATTTCATCATGATATATATGCTTTTAAATGGATTTTATTTAAAAACGGTTTGGGACACACTATGTGTGGATGAAATGCCTTAAAGGCAGTTTTGATTACAAATGGGGTTTTAATAATAGAAGAGAAGATTATTCACTATGTAAAATATTTTATAAAAATGTGATCAAGTTTTTAAAATGGTTTTGAAAAGCATATCGCATCAGGAACGTTAGGTTCTTCGAGAAATAGACATGTTACTTTAGTGGGTGTAACACCACTAGAGGTGTTGATATCAACAAACTGTGGTAAAAATTGACATCAGTTGGATTTACTTTATACATTACTTAGTGATTTATTTTTATATCTATTGAATATTATTATAGGTTGGATCCTATATCTTTGGGTTTTTCATTTATACTTGCTTTGGAAAATGATGGTGTATTTCATGGTTGGTTTCACACATGTTCATCCATGGATGGTTTTTATTATACTCACTTACCTTCTTTCATGTACTTATTATACTCATATATTATGTGAATATGAATAGATTTTATGAAAAAACAAAGTATTTTTTACAAAATGGTTTTATCTTATAAAAAATCATTATAAACTATATTTTTTAAAAGCTAGAGATAACATTTTCATGACATTAGACTTTATATAGATTCATTGGTGAAATCCTACTAGGCTATGTGCTCACACCCTACTTTTTCATTTTGGAATTTGTAGAAGTGGTTTTTTATGACTCAAGTAAAGGGAATGGAATTATATAGCTTGTTATATTCTCTTGGTGGTCATTTCCTTCATAGAGGGATGGTTTGGTGGTGAAAGTTGGTCACACGGTGACTCTTCTTATGGATTGTCTGGTTTTGTTTTCAGGATTATCCCTTTAGAATTGTTGTTGTATATCATATGGATATTTCTTTTATTCTAATTAATACTCTATTGTTTTACCTCGTTATGGTTATATATGAGACTGTTTGGTTGTTTTCTTGATACTCACCTTATGACAGACCTTCTTGGGTGACATGTCTAGTTGACTTGGGTTGGTTCATTATAAGTTAGGTAGAGGATTATCTTGAGAATCATGGGATAAGGAACCAAGTCTCAATAGTGAAAAATCTTGTACAAAATTTTTTGATCGAGAGGATAGATTGGTGTTAGTATTTGAAATTGGGTTTTAATATTTTAAAAGTTTTCTTTATTTTGATAAATTACTATTTCATCCCATTTAATTAAATTCAATATGTTTAATATTTTATTGTTTAATAATAATATTTAATAAATGATAATTTGTTTAAATTGTTTTATAGTAATTACAAGAGTACATGTGTTAATATGCATTGTATTATTTAATGTGATATTTTATTACTCATTTTTTAATATTAAAAATATAATATTTATCACTTACATATATAGATATATATCATTACTTTATTAACATATCTGTCTATTAAAGTTGTTTAATTTCTATTTTTTATTGTTGTAGTTTTGATAATATATTTGTTTATAATCTTTTTATAAATAGATATAAACATATTTAATATATATATATATATACCCATATATCATTTTATATAATATTATATATATATATATGTATGTGTTTATATTGTTCATCACCTTCAAGATATAGTGCATCTCTTTCCTTATCCGACTCTTTCCTTCTAGATTTAGAGAATCTCCACTGTTTATAATGGGTAGCTCGATTCTTCCCAATACCATAGTGTTTATTTAACCAATTCAGTGAGGACTTCTGACCAGAAGTGATGCATTTGACTTCTCTATTTACGCTATGTTATTGCAGTGTTGCAACATCGGTCCATCTTTGACTCCCGGATCGACTTCGATGCGAAAGTAGCTCGAATTAGGTGTGTCTATGAGACACGATAAGTAACCTTACCATGAATTACCTTACCATGAGTAATGAGTGATACGGTAAGATACCTTACTATGAAGAGGAGGTCACATTTCCACTCATATTTTTTTCCTATCGTGATTCTTTTAAATTTTTTATTTATCACTATTTTTTTCTACTTAAACTTTTTTGTCATGTTATATTTTATATTAATTGAAAATGATTTTTTTTATACTGACCACATGTAAAAATTGATAGCATGGTCAGTAGACCGACCGCATGACCATTTGGATCACACGATCAGTATACCAAATATGCTGGCAAGGTAAGTGTACTTACCAAAAGTGAGCGCATGATGAGCATACCAACCATGAGTCTTCTTCCTCACATAGTGAGTATAATACTTAGTTTATTTTTTAGTAAAACTAAATGTTTTTATGACACTTTTTTAGTGTTATTTTAGTAAAAATGCTTACTGCAAATTTATTCAAAAAAAATTAACTATTTGATTTATTTTTAAAATCAATAAATATTATAATAAATTTATTATAATATGTTGCATTAAAATTATCATAAAAATTATCATGAAATTAATAATTTTATGATTATTCATTTTATGATCTGTTTTTACTATATTTGAATTATTGTTTTACTATAAGTTTATGGAGGCAGTTTTATTTATTATAATTAGTTGAAATAGTCTCATTTTTTATCAATTATATTATAAATTGTTTTAATTAGTTTAATATAGAAATGAAAGCATGTTAATGTTATTATTGATCACATGTGAGGTATTAATAGTTAATGATGTATTTTATTATTTGAATATTTCTAACCATTGAATGGTGGTGATAAACTTAGGGGGCCCTGCATAAAGAAAACAAAAATGATTGTTGGTGTTTCACTGATAAAAAGAGATCAAGGCATACAGTGCAAACATTTTTTACTTCTTCTTTCAATCTCAATGAATTTTTTATTTCTTACAACAAGACCACTCTTCTTGATAAGCGACAAAGTTCTTCGATCACTTATATTTTCCCTGTTAAGATCATGAACACACTTCAACTATACAATCCTCCATTGATATTTTGATCTACATCCTCAAACTACATCATCCGCATCCATTTGGTCATCTGGTGGTTTATTTTTATTTTTTTTCTTCGTGTTATCTTTTATTTCTTATTTTTTTTATTTGTTCAAGTATGGTTTGTGATTTTCCCAATAAAAATAAAGTCTTGAGTTATCTAGTTATTCCACCACCAGAAAGGAAGTTTGGGTTGTGAATCCCAATAAAAAGTTAGGTTATAGGCTAAGTTTAGTGTCCTGTAAAAATACTAGGTTGTGCCTCTAGGTTTTTTTTAAAGTACGATTCTATAATATGTTCTTACACCTTTAAAAGTGTAGTTATTAGTGGGTACCAACCTTCTCAATGAGTAGAGAAGGTTGAGGAGTGGACTAGTATCTTGGTGATCTAAACCACTATAAATATTTGTGTTCTGCCTTTTTATTTCCACTACACTTCATTTCAAGAACACAACACTCACTATAAATCTTATTTTATAAACACTGGGTGATTTTTGATAAAAACAATTAAATGACTATACACCTTCCCCCCCCCCCCCTCTAATCATTATTGTCATCACTATCAATCCAAAAACTAGTTTCATAGGGTAGGAGCTTACTAAAAGGATAGTTAGCCTCTATGATTATTTTAATCTGATACCAAACAATTGGTATCAGAGGATATTATTTCTTAAAAGGATATTTAGAGTCTCTATTTGTTTATTTTTTTATTCTTAAATTTTTTACTAACTTGATATACAAGAATTAATAGTCTATTTAATAAAAGAAAAGGTTTCTTTAAAGACATAATGTGTAAATACAAATGATTGATGGATTCCACAAAAAACCTCAATTCTTTGATGGAAGTGACTAAGGCTACTGGAAATACAAAATTGAAGCCTACTTGAATAGTTAAGTGTGGATCACTAGACTATCATGGATAATTTAGATGATCTACCAAAAGTTGATCCGTAGAAAATTGTAGGTAATGACATGGTAAAATATGTTTTGAATTATAAAGTTAAAAACATGTTTTAATATTCTATAAGTATAAGTGTCTATAGCCATGTTTTATTTTGTAATACAACCCACGATATATGGAGAATACTTCAAGTGGATCACTATTAGACTATAAAATCTCAATAGAACCAAGATAGGAATGCATCGATCAGAATAACAAGACTTAAAAATGGGAGATGAAGAGTCGGTAAACCATATTTTTCATCAGTTTCAAGTATTGAAAATGGTATGAGTGCTCTTGGAGAATGTTTTGACAAAATATCTCAAGTGTAAAGAGTACCGAGAGATCTTCCAAAAATATGTAATCAAAATAAGGTGTCCATCGGTGAGAGTAAAAATTTTAAAGAGTATACCTTAGATGAATGTATATTCTCTTTATTAAAGTATGAATTAGAGTTAAAAAAACATTGTTGATGAAATAAAAGGTATTTCATTTAAATATAATGTTATTGATTCCTCTAATGCCTCAAAATCTTAGTTCCATGAAAGTGATAAGAAGATAGATCACTTTAGTAATAAGTTTTCCAAGTTCATTAAAAAACAAATTTGGAAAGAAGTGGTTCAATAGGAAGTTTGGAAAGGACTATAAGAAAGGTAATACCATTAAAAATAATGATGTTTAAAAATTAACATGTTATGAGTGTAGGAATAAATGTCACGTAAGGACTGACTAACCTAAACTCAAACATCCAAAGAATGAAAATGGGAAAGGATAAAATAAAAGTATGCTTTGTTTAGTGGTTGGGATTTCTCAAACAGTTTTGAATCAAGTAGTAATTCTGTAAGTGAATATGAGATAAGGAATCTTGACTTGATGGGTATACAGTGTGAGGTAAATGATTCAATATTTACTCGATTAATAACTCCTGAAAATATTGATCATAATGTTATGTCTGAAAATGAAAATGAAATTAATTATGATTCAGGTACTGATTCTGATTCTATGAATTCCAAAATTAAATAATTTCTTAAAGTAAATCAATAATTAAGAAATAATGGTGTTAGGATAATTTAAAGGTTTACTAAAATAAAATTTAAAAATAATAAGTTAATTAAAGAAAACGATAAAATAAAAAAGTGAATGTGATAATATGAAAATCATAGTTTCCCAGAATGATAGATCTAAATAGAATTATGAATATGATTTGTTAAAACTAAAATAATAAAATAAAAAGGTTAAAAACTTTTTGGTAGTAAATGATAAAATCAAAAAATAAAATTTAATTTAGTTATCGATGATTTAACTAAAGTTGAAAATAATTATAGTAAACTTAAAGAAGACAATAAGATATTAAAAAACAAAGCTTATGGATCTAATGATAGAGTTTGTATAGATTTAAAGATTATTAAAAAAGAGAGTTTGAATTTGAAAAATGAAGTTTTAAATCTTAAAGATAATTTATCTACATTTGTTAAAGGTAAATAACAATATGATAAAATGATGTCTTTGATGAAACTGAACCCAAATAAGAATGGTTTTGGTTTAACAGTTTATCATCATGTTTAAATAATACTAAATTTCTTAAAATCTCAAAAGTAATTATTTTCAGTGTCATTTATTTTAAATTTAGAATGAAAGTTAATTACGCCAATGAGTGTTCAATGAGATTTACACAATCATTTGGACATTCTATAAATTTTAGTGTTATATATTTATTTTCTAAAAAACCTAATAATAAATTCTTTAAATTAATTTGGGTTACAAAATTGTTTGTTTTTAATCTAGTTGGACCCAAGTTAAGTACCAAAACAGTATATTTGAATTGTTTAATTTAAGGAAATCTTCCTTAAAAGTATAAAATACTCTTGGTATTTAAAAATAGGCTACTCTAGACATGTGACATGTGATATTTCAAAATTTCTATCTTTCAATTCATATGGTAGTGGCCCTGTCATGTTTGGAGACAACTCTAAAGGTCATACAAAATGTATTAGTGAAGTTGTTTTTTCTAATCAGTTATTATTTAAAAATTATTATATGTATATGGTTTAAAAAATAATCTAATAAGTATATCGCAATTATGTGATGATGGATTAAATTTTATTTTTGATGATGATAAATGTATTATTCTAAAAACTAAATCTATTTTATTTTATGCAAATTGAAAATAGAATTTTTACACTATTTATTTCTCTGATCTAACCAAGAAAAAGGTTAAATGTTTGAATATTATTTAAGTAGATGAAATTTTGTGGCATTGGAGGCTTGGTAATTAAAATTTGAAACTATTTAATAAACTTTTAGCACAAGAACAAGTTCTACAATTACCAAAATTACATACAAGTAAGTGCTTTGTGTGTGATTCTTGTTTAAAAGGTAAGAAACACAAGGAGATATTTAAATATATAAATTATATGAGTATTGCTAGATGTTTAGAACTATTACATATTAACTTGTTTGGAGCTATAAAACCTATTAGTTTTGGTGGTAAGAAGTATGTATTTGTAATTGTAGATGATTACAATAGATTCTTGTAGATTTATTTCTTATCCCATAGAAATGAAATTTTAACCAAATTTTGTGCCTTCTATAAGATTATTCAAAACTTCAAAAATCTATCAATTATTTTTATTAGAATTTATAGAGGTGGTTAATTTTTTTAATATATAATTTGGTAAATTTTTTAAATAAAATGGTTATAAACATTATTTTGTATCCCCTATAACACCACAACATAATGGTGTGGTAGAAATAAAGAATAGATCTATTCAAGAAATGGTTAGGTATATGCTAATGTAATTTAGTGAACCTAAATATTTTTGGGAAGAATCTATTAATACCATTTACCATGTTTTAAATAGATTTTCTATTAGACCATTTTTAAATAAGACCCCTTATGAACTTTTTAAAGGGTTTAAACCTAAAGTTGGATATATTAGGGTATTTGGTTGTAAAGTATATATCTTAAATAAAAATATAATTTAGATAAATTCAATTCTAAATATAATGAAGGGATATTTTTAGTATATTCCAATTCTATTGAAGATTATAGTGTTTTAATTAAGATAAATTTAGTTGTTAAAGATTATGTGCATGTTAAGTTTAATGGAAACAATTCAAACAAGCAGGATTCTGATTTAAACAAAGACAATGATGAATTCAAGGAATCAAATTTTGGTGATGATAATGACTGAGATAATGATAATTCATTATTTAAATGGGAGATTACATCTTCTCAAAATGATCCTAAATAATAGAAAACTCTTAAAGTTCATCCAATTTTAAAATTAATTGGTAATGTAGAATTTGGTATAAAACCCAGAAAATTTATTTTACTTTACTATGAAAACTCTTATTTTGTTGCTAATTTTGTTCCTATAAATATTGATAATGATTTAATTGATTCAAATAATATTAATTTAATTCATTATGAGTTAAATAAATTTGAAAGAAATAAGGTGTGTAATTTAGTTGAATTTCCAAAATATAAACCTATAATATAAACTAAATGGATTTTTTGTAATAAGCTTGATGAATTTGAAAACATAGTTAAAAATAAAGAAATACTGGTAGCTCAAGGTTATTACCAAGAAGATATAATTAAATTTAAATATTCTTTTGATCCTATTTATAGTATGAAAGTGATTAGAATTTTATTATATTATTCTTGTTATAAAAACATCTAATTATTTCAAAAATGGATGTAAAAAGAGATTTTTTAAATGGAATAATTTCACTGGAAGTCTATGTTAGAAAACCACTAGGATTTGAAAATAAAAAGATTTTAAAATCATATTTTTAAACTTAATAAAGATTTATATGGTATTAATAAAGATCCAAGATCTTGGTATGAAATACTAACATAATTTTTATTACAAAATAATTTTTTTAAAGGTAAGGTTGATCTAAACTTGTTTATTAAGAGAGTTTTAAATAATATAATGATTATATTGATTTATGTTGAGGATATAATATTTTGTTCAATAAATTATTTATTGTGTAATAATTTTTCTAAACCCATGAAAAGTGAATTCAACATGATCTTAATGGGAGAACTAAAATTTTTCCTTGGTCTACAAATTAATCAAAGAAAATATGGTATTTTCTTAAAAAATTCTAAGTATGATAAAGAACTTATAAAAAGTTTTGGTCTTGATTATAGTAAGACTATAAAAACACCAATGATTACTAATTACAAATTGGATTTAGATGAATCTAGAAATATAGATGGTATTAAACTATATTGAGTCATGATAGGCAGCTTATTGTATCTCACTACATCCAAACCTGACATAGTGTTCTATGTTTTTTTCTGTTTAAGATTTTAGTCAACCTCTAAATAAAGTCATCTTAAATCTATTAAGATTTATTTTTAAAATCAATAAATATTATAATTACATTATTATGATATTTTGAATTAAAATTATCATAGAAATTCCCATGAAATTAATAATTTTATGATTATTCATTTCATGATATATTTTTACTATATTTGAATTATTCATCTAATATATGTTTATGGTATCAATTTTATTTGTTTTAATTTCTTTAAATACACTCATTTATTTTATAAATTGTATTAGAAATTTTTTTTAATCGTTTTAATGCAGAAATGAAAGTTATTCAATGTTATTATTGATCACGCGTGAGGTATTAATAAGTAATGGAGTGTTTTATTATTTAAATATTTCTAACCATTAAATATATGTGATGATATTAGGAAGCACCCACATGAAGAAAACAAAAATTATCATTGGTGTTTCATTGAAAAAAAAGAGATCAAGGAATACATTGAAAACATTTTTGACTTATTCTTTAATTCACAATGAATTTTTGATTTCTTACGAAAAGACTAATCTTCTCGATAAGAGACAAAGTTCTTTTGTGACTTATATATTACCTTATGATATCATGAAAAAACTTCAACTATATTATCCTCCTTTTTTATTGTGATCAAGATCATTAAACTATGTTGTCCTCATCTATTTGATCATCTACTGGTTTCTTTGTATTTTTTTTCTTTGACTTATCTTTTATTTATTATTTTTTATTTGTTCAAGTATAGTTTATGATTTTCCCAATCAAAATAAATTATTTAATTTTCTGATTATTCCACCACCAAAAAAGAAGTTTGGATCATGACTCTCTATCAAAATTCACATCACATACTAGGTTTAGTCTCCTATAAAAATACTAGGTTGTGCCTCTAAGTTTTTTTTAAAAGGCGTAGTCTATAACAAGTTCTCACACATTTAAAATTGAGGATCTTAGTGGGTACTAATCTTATCAAGGAGTTGAGAATTTTGAGGAGTGAACTAGGATCTTGGTGATCTGAACCACTATAAATCTTTGTGTTTGGTATTTTTATTTCTTATATACATTATTTCAAGAATAAAACACTCAGTGTAGATCTTATTTTATAAAATCTGATAGATTTATGATAAAAAAAAATTAAACTACTATTCACCCCCCCCCCCTCTAGTCATTATCAACCCAAAAATTGGATTAAAAATAACATGGCTAAAATGATGCTTATTGGAAATGTCCTACCATAGAATTTTTGGATGGAGGTTTCATGAAATCGTTGCATATTTCTAACAGATCTTTATTGTGTCCATGGGAAGAAAAGTCTCTATACAATATGTGGAATGAGAATAATCATATGTTGAAGTAATTTCTAATCATCAAAATAAGTGTTTTATTCTTAATAAGTAGAGACACATTAAGTTTGAGTCTTATAGATATAAAGGAATTTTCCTTGGATACTCATCAAAAAAAAGAATATAAGTGTTTCAATGAACGTTTTGGAAAGATAATTGAAAACTGGGATGTGGCTATAGTATACATTGAGAATAATATTCAACAAATCATTGAGTTGATTCTGGAAGATTGTGATGAGGAGTTAAGAAGTTCAAGTGGATCGCAAGGAGATAATTCTCATTCTGAAGAATACACTAGTGATGAGAATATTGAATTTAGACTGGTATCTGCACATAAGTTGAAAATAAGGGCTAAAATTGATGAGTAAGATATCATCAGTGACCAGATAGCACCAATGAAAATGAGGAGAATGAAGTTTCTACAAAAAAAAATTAACTCTTGTATCATGTAGAGCCTATGTGTTTTGAAGAAGTTTTTAAATATGATAATTGGGTCTAAGATATGCATGAATATCTTGATAAAATTAGAAATAATTGGGTGTGAGATATTATTTTGAGGTCGGTGGATAATAACATCATCATGAACAAATGGTTTTTCCATAAAAAAATGAATAAATATGGCATGGTGATTCAAAAAATATCATGAATTATGTGCAAGGGGTTCTCCCAAATTAAATTTATTGATGTATATGAGATATTTTCTCTTATGTATGGGATAGAAACAATTTGATTCTTCTTGGTCATAGAAGTGAAAAGAAGATTCAAATTATTCCATATGGAAGTCAAATAAGTATTTCTAAATGGATTACTTAAAGAATAGTTATACATCAAATAACCATATGGTTTTCTTTTCCATAAAGATAAGAACAAATTTTTTCGTATGAAGAGGGTGTTTTATGGGATAAATCAATCACCAAGAGCATGATATTCTTGACTTTATCAATACTTTAAAGAACTCAAATTCTAGCACGGTGAAGTTGATGATGATATATATATCAAGAATTAAAGTTATCAAAGGATGACGGTGCTCATATATGTTGATGATATAATATTTGATGGATTGAATGAGGCATAATGAAATAAGTTTTCAAAATTCATGAGGTATGAGTTCGAAATGCTGATGATTGGAGAGTTGTAATTTTTCTTTGGTTTATAGGTAACATAAGGAAGGCATGGGACATTCATCTCTCAATAAAAATATGCTAAAGAGGTTCTGAAAATATTTATACTAGAGTATTCTAAAGTAATTATAACACTGGTTTCTAAATTGATGAATTTTTCATGGGATGGTGATGGAAAAGAGGTCAATGTCATAGAACACAAGTAGATCATTGGGAGCCTTCTGTACTTAATAGTGACAAAATCCAACATTTTGTTTTCCACTTGTCAATCCTTTAGGTACTAGAGTACTCCCAAGAAAAGATACCTTTTAGACCAAAAGATAATACTATGATATACCAATGGGACAGTGGATTTCAATTTTTTTACATTTCAATATCAGAGTAGGAGTTATCAGGATATATAGATATAGATTGGGCAAGTTCAATAGATGATAGAAAGTCAACATCGTGTGGTACATTTTATCTTGTAGGATTGTGTATTTCTTAGCTAAGAAAGAAATAGAATTTCATCTCACTAAGAACTAAATAGTTTGAGTATATTACAACCATTCAAGTTTGCACACAACTGTTATGGATGAAGAAAAAACCTAAAGATATGGTAGTTAAAGTGAAGTCTCTTACAAGAATTAATTGTGACAATTCAAGTGTTATCAATCTTAGAAAAAATCTTGTTCATCACTCAAGAATGAATCACACTGAAATCAAGTATCACTTCATAAAGGAGAAATTTAATAATGGGTTAGTGAAATTGGAGTATGTTCCTATCTACTTCAATTCATAAATATTAAAACAAATACTTCACCCAAGGAGGCGTTTGAGAGACATAAACTAACTCTTAGAGTCCAGTAGACCCCCCACACTTAGATAGTGTGGATATGGGACCCTAAATCCCTAAGGTATGTTGTAACACCCCAAGTTTTTAAAAAATAAATGAAATGCATGAAACTTTGTTTAAAGTAGATATTTATAACTATCCTTTAAACATAATTTTGTTTCTTTTAGGTTTTGAATTTTGAAAAACGGACATCTGCAATTGTGTTTAGTAAGTTATTTAGAGTTTGATGGAAACAACTTGTTTTTTTGGTGAACAGTAACTTACCCTAATTAATAGTAATACGACCCTAATGAATTGTAGATTTTATTATTATTTTATTTTCTTAAGGCTTTAAGATAATTACATCTTGGTTAATTTTTCAATGTGACATAAAAGCAGTTATAGAATTAAAATTGTTAATTTTTGAATTAAGTATGATTTTATTTAAAAGTTAAATTAATAATATTTAGAAAATTATTTTTAAAAAATTGAGTTAATTTTTTAATTCTACATGTCAAAAAATGCATAGGGTTAATTTTTTGGATTTTTATGAAACAGATGAATTTTCAGTGAATAGTAGAATACAGTTTTGAATTTCGGTGTGTTTAATGACATCATTAAGGATGTGATAATTCTGGTAGACTTATGTACACTAAAATAATATATGAGGTGTCCCAAGTGGCTAATATGATGTGAAAATGCTATGGGAAAGCTCATGGTTTTGCAAATACCACTAATGAGGTGTCCCTTGGAAATTATTAAAATACTCCCTCACTTTTTCTATAAATACCAACCCATTACTTCATTCCATTAATTCCAAATTCCTCCTCAAAGAATATCTGGAATTATTACCTCCCTAGTATCCCTCCCAAGGTGTACTCAAGCCCCCAAGGTCCCAACCTTCATGTATTATGAGTTACACTACAAGGTAAGAAAATTCTCAACTTCTTTCTTTTTCTATGCAAGTTCTCTTTTATGTGGTATAGAATTAAAGAATCAATACCATGTTCTTATTTTCATTTTATTCTATCTATATACTATTTTTTGATTCATTTATGGATGGTTGAACCCTTTCCCCTTTCTTTTTAATTTTTTCTAAAACCTTGTTCCATAGCCGTTATGTTGTAGAATTTTCATCTCAAAATATCTCCCTTTTTCAAGAACTATTATTATATTATTATATTTTAATTTCAATTCGATTATGTTGGGATATGTCATTACATATCCCCTTTAATTTCTATATTATTTATTAATTATGAGATTCCCCTTTTCTCTCATAAAAATATTTTATGAAATTTTAAGCAACGTCGTTAGGCTTCCAAATATTCGTAAGGGATTTCTCAACTTTTCTTTTATTTCGAGATTCCATTATTTTATTTTTATGTCTTCACCTCCCCTTATCAAAGTGGAATGAATGATCTATTTTCTTACATATTCTATATTTCATCATTTTTATGGAATAATCACCATTATATTTCTTCTCCTCTACCACTTATTCAAGAAATTAAAACACCATTCGTGATGTGTCGATTTTCCAACATCATGGACGATGTGATTTCAGTTTCTTTTACTTATTTAAAGTCTGGTAATGAAACCATTTTTGTTGTTAAACTAGATTATAATTTATGTATTATATCTTATATAAGGTTCTGGAATCTTTTTGTACACATTTGATTAATTTATAATACAAAATGAGTTCATTACGATTGAAGAATCACCAAAATGACCTAAACAAATATCAATAATGTTTTAACTTAAGAATAATCCTAATTTCATAATTAAAAATGATAAATTTTATAATTTATTTTTATATAAATATTTAAATACCATTCCATTCCAATTCTGTATTTTCACTTTCAATCTACAAGAATATTAATCCTGAACCGATCATGGAAACCATGTAAAGAACACACCCGACAAAATGTAAATAACAAAATATTACTAATAAATGTGTCAAATGATGTTGTAAAATGATAATATTAGGTGTTATAAACATTAATATTTTTTATTAAGATATTAATAACACTCTTTTAACAATTATAAAGGATTTTTAAACACTTTTCAAGTAAGAAGAACCCAAGGTAATGGAATTCTTAACCCAATTTCTATTCTTTGCATTAACCTTCTTCTTTATTCATTTTGTGGTATTAATATTATTGGTGTGATGATTTTTTGTTTATAATATGTTGAACTATGTGTTTTTATAGTGTATACACATATCCAATCCATTATATTAATTCTTTCTCCAATTATATTTTAAGGGACTTTCTTTTTAAAATCCTTTTAAAACTCTCTTTAAAATTTTCAAAAAGGATTGTTTTTTTATATGCATATTGAATGAGTGGTTTGTTATGATTTTAAAGATACTTTATTACCATTATATGTTACATGGACATTATTTATGTTTGGTTGATCCCATTATAGCTCACGATATGTTGGGTTGAGCCCATTATAGCTCAAGATATGACAGGTGAGCCCCATTATAGTTCTCCAATGTATTGGGTACTCCGAAGATAGAAGTTGACCAAAAGGTTATTCCATGTGTAAGGTTGAATGTAAGAGTGATATGGTAAATATGTCCCAAGGAAACTATATTATGTTTCTATTCATATTCATTTTTATGATTATGGGTTTTATTGGTTTTTATGTCATCACTTGACTAACACATTCTTTCTTTATATCCCTTACTGAGTTTTATACTCATCCCAAGTTTTTTTAAATGTTTTTCACATGATATAAGGATGTATAAGATACATAAGGGATTTGTGATGTTTGATATGGAGTTTTATTAAAGAAATCATGTTTTAAGTTTTAATGTTTTATATTTTGACATAAATGGATACTATTTTAGTAGTATCCTCTTGTATGAATGTGGTATGTCATGTATGTAAGATATACTAATTATTTAAAACTATAAACCCTAAAAGATCCTAAATGTGTAATAATGTTTGGACTTGTAAAAAAATAAAGATTAAGTAATGTTTTAAGGTCAGGTCCTTATAGTTGGTATCAGAGGATGGTTTAGATAACTATAGGGTTTGGGATGATATTTAAAGAATACCATAACTGATTTTTACTCTATTGTAACTTGAAATGTTATAGTATTTAAGGATTACCATGTTTCTTCATATAAGTTATGTTTTTATAGAATGGTTTTTCATATAATAAATAGGGAATCTAAAGTAGGAAGGCACCAAGAGATTGATGTATTTCTGAATCTGCAGCCCGAAATGTTGGGAATCAGAACCGAGAAGTTTGTGAAAGAAATTGCTCAGTTGACTCAATAAATAAATAGGGGTGGTATTCATACTATATAGGAACATGATCTACCAAGAAGAAACATGTATTTTTTAGATCATTTTATGTGGCAACATCCTCTAGCATTTAGTGGAACCGTAGATCTAGTGATAGCCAAGGATGGATCAATGCTCTAGAAAAGATATTTGATTTCATGGGATGTTTGAAACGTCAAAAGGTAATACTAGAAATTTATCATTTAGAAGGTAAATCTAATAAATGGTGGTCTTCAGTTAAGAATATGATAGAAATAGATGATCTTGACAGTCTGGAATGCGATGATTTTAAGAGTCTTTTATGGAAAAATATTTTCCCAAAACTATTCGACTCAGAATGGAGAAATAATTATTGGAACTGAAGCAAAAAGATGATGATTATGTGGAAACATATGAATCTAATTTTACAAGACTGTCCTTCTATGTACCATATTTTAATTGGGATTCTGAAAGTAAAATTAATAGATTTTACATTGGTTTGAAACCATTTTTGCAAATATCTTTGGCTTCAGGAGAGTTTAAAAACTATGAGAAGCTTGTTCATTGTGTTGAAAAAGTTGAGATTTAGTTTTTTAACACATATGTGCCTCGTGATGAAAATAATAATAATCGGTCATGTTGGAAGGCAATGGGGAAGAACTCGCCAAACAAGTATGAAGGTAAGAAAATGAATTTCCCTTCCTGTGAAATGTGTGGTAGAAGGCATCCTGGTGAATGTATTGTAAATTCTGGGAAATGTTTTCGATGTGGAAAGTTTGAAAACATGTATTGTGAGTGCAAGGAAGATGATCCAAAAATTAATGATAAGCTGATGGTGAGATGATTTAACTGTAAGTAATTGGGTCATTTTGATAATTTTTGTCTGAATCTAGTTATTCAAACAGGGAATCAGCAAGATTGGAAGCAGAAGGGTTTGGTAAAATCTTTTGTAACCACTTTAGTAGATATTGAGCCATAAAATTATGTGGTATCAATTATATTTCTTTTTTTTTATAGATTTTCCAAATGTGTTGTTTAATTCAGGGTCTACACATTCCTTCATTTCTGAGAAATTTGTGAAAAAATTGGGAATTCAACCTCATGAAATGAAACCAGATATCATGGTAAAAACACATGGAGGAAATATTATAGAAAAAATAAATTATAAGAATCTACCTATCCTTTTCTGTGGAAAGAGTTTACCTTCAAACCTTGTTGTTTTTCCTCAAGTAGAGTTTGATATTATTTTGGGTATGGAATGGATTTCTTTTTATCATGTTAAGATAGATTGTAGAGAAAAATAAGTTTTTTTTAGAAATAATTTCAGTTTGTATACAAGAATGAACGCATACCATTCATAACATATTAATAAGCTATGAAACTGATAAAGGATAGAAATAAAAGTTATCTTACTCATAATTTTGAATATAAGGAAACTATCAAGATTAATTATGTACCAGTGGTAAATGAATACCTAGATGTTTTTCCTGGTGATTTTTCTGGTGTTATTCTTAATTGAGAGGTTTAGTTTAGTATTAACTTAGTTCTTGATGATAATCTAATTTCTAAACCCCCTTATCGAATGTCCCAAAGGGAACTTTTTCAATTAAAAAGGTAATAGCATGAATTATTAGATAAAGGCTTCATCTAACCTAGAACTTCACTGTGGGGCACTCATGTCTTGTTTCTTAAGAAAAAAGATTGTTTAATGAGACTTTGCATTGATTATAGAGCCTTAAATAACATTACAGTTAAAAACAAGTATCTTTTACCTCATATTTATGATTTGTTTGATCATCTCTAGGGAGTGTTGTATTTTTCGAATGTCGGCCTCAGATCAGGGTACCATCCGTTGAAAGTAAAGGATGAATACATCCCAAAGAATACACTCCATACTAGATATGGTCATTATGAATTGTTGGTTATGCCTTTTCAGTTAACTAATGAACCTGTTGTATTCATGGATCTTATAAATAGAATATTTCATTAGTTCTTGGATAAGTTTGTGGTTGTGTTTATTGATGACATTCTGGTATATTCTATAAGTAAAGAGGATCATGAAAAATATATAAGGGTTGTTTTGAAAACATTAAAAGAAAAGAAAATGCATGGAAAATTCATCAAGTGTAATTTTTAGTTGCAATAGATTTATTTTCTTGTGCACATTATAAGTAAGGATGGAATAACATTTAATCTTGCCAAAACAAAAGTGGTTGATGAATATCCAAGACCTATAAATGTCACAGATGTTTATAGTTTTCTTTGATTAGCAGGTTATTACTGAAGGTTTGTTAAAAACATTGCATGGTTATCTATCCCACTAACTAAGTTAACACAAAAAGGGGTTAAATTTGTTTAAATAGAATAATGTAATGTTTGTTTTTAGGAACTGAAGAAGAGATTGGTGAATGCTCCAGTTTTGGCCTTGTCTTCCCAAAATTATGATTTTTTCATCTACAGTAATGCTTCATTGAAGATACTTGGTTGTGTTCTGAATCAGAATGATTAGGTAATTTCATATGCTTTAAGACAACTAAAACCTCATGAGTTAAATTATCTCACACATGATTTGAATTAGCAGCTGTGGTTTTTTCTTTGAAAATTTGGAGGCATCATTTATACAGAGCCAAATGTAAAATATATACTGACCATAATAATCTAAAGTATATATTTACTTAAAAGGAATTAAACATGAGTAAGATAAGATGGATTAAACTAATAAATTATTATGATTTCATGATCAATTACCATCCAGGAAAATCAAACAAAGTGGTGGATGCCTTGAGTCAAAAACATCATGCATAATTAACCATGTTATGTTTGGAACATAATCCCTTGATTAATGATTTAATAAATCTTGGCTTAGAAGTTGTCATTGCAGAGAATACATCCGTTTTGTTTCATATTTCAGTGCATTCATCGTTATCAAACAGAATTAAGCAATCGTATAAGGAAGACCATGAGCTACAGAAAAAGTTAGAAATGGTTCACATGGGTAAGTTTCCAGAATTTGACCTTGATAAAGATTGTGTTTTAAGATTTGGAAAAAGGTTGTCTGTGCCTTGTGATTCCCAATTAAAGAAATATTTTTTGTGTGAAGCTAATAGTTCTCCATTTTAAGTTCATCCTGGAAGTACTAAAATGTACAGAGACCTTTGGGAGAATTACTAGTGGAATGGAATGAAAAGGGATATTGTATAATTTACTGTAAAATGTTTGACATATCAACAGGTTAAAGCAGAGCGGAAGTTACTGAAGGGGATGATTTAGCCTTTTCTGGTGGTAGAGTGGAAATGGAAGAATATATCCATGGACTTCGTGGTGGTACTACCTAAGAATTCTCAAGGTAACAATGCGATTTGGGATATTGTTGACCGACTCATTAAATTTGAACATTTTATTCTATTCGAGATACAATGTCTTTGGATCGGCTTTCTCGAGTATACCTCAATGATATTTTCAGGTTACATGTAGTTCCTCTTTCCATTATATTTGTCTGGGATCCTAGGTTCACTTATAACTTTTGGAAGGGCCTACAAAAGCTGTTGGGAACAGAATTAAATTTCAGTATATCTTTTCATCCTCAATCAGATGGGCAGTTATTATGAACGATTCAGATTTTAGAGGATATGCTTCAAGCTTGTTCAATGGACTAATAGGGAATTTGGGGTCAACGTCTTTTTTTATTTGAGTTTTCTTATAATAATAGTTTTCATTCCAGTATACAGATATCACCTTTTGAGGCATTGTATAGTAAGCGATGTCAAACTTTATATTTTTAGGATGAAGTTGGGGAAAGTAAGTTGATCAGACCAAAATTAGTAGAGGAAGTGGCTGAGAAAGTTAAGATGATCCAGCAGCACATGAGTACAGCTCAGTGCAGGCAGAAAAGTTATGCAGAAAACAGAAGTAAAGAATTCTCTTTCGAGGTAGGTGTCCATGTTTTCCATAAAATATCTCCTTGTAAAATTGTTACGCATTTTGGTAATAAAGGAAAGCTAAGTCTATGATTAATTTATCCTTTTGAAATCAGGGATAAAGTTGGAACAATTTCATACCGAGTAGATTTTCCTTTGAGTTTATCTCAGGTACACAATGTTTTTCATGTTTTAATTTTGAGAAAGTATGTGCCAGATTTATCTCATGTCTTGATCCCAAAGGAGGTTTAGCTGGAAGATAATCTTTCTTATGAAGAGAAACCAGTTCATATTCTTGATCGAATGGAATGGGTATTGCATAATAAAGTAATCCACCGAGTAAAGGTTTTGTGGAGAAACTACATGGTTGAAGAAGCAACATGGGAGTCTGAATATGCTATGAGGGAAAGGTACCCTCACTTATTCAATGAGTAAATAAAATTACGAGGATGCAATTTCTAGAAGGTGGGGATAATGTAACACCCCAATGTTTTAAAATATAAATTAAATTCATGAAACTTTTTTTAATTGGATATTATAATTAGCCTTTAAATATAATTTTGTTGATTCTATGTTTTGAATTTCAAAAAATGGTCATCTAAAATTGTGTTCAGTAAGTTATTTGGAGTCTGATGGAACCAACTTGTTTTTTTGTGAATATTAACATACCCTTATGAATATTAATATGAACCTAATGAATATTAAATTGTATTATTGTTTTATTTTCTTAAGTCTTTAATATAATGACATCTTGGTTAATTTTTCAATGTGATATAAAATCAGTTATAGAATTAAAATTGTTAATTTTTTATTTAAGTATGATTTTATTTAAAAATTAAATTAACAATATTTAGAAAATTATTTTCAAAAAAATGGAGTTCATTTTTGAATTCTTTATGTCGAAAAATAGTTAGGGTGAATTTTTTGGATTTTTCTAAACAGTTGAATTTTCAGTGTAAAGTAAAAATACAGTTTTGAGTTTCGGTGCGTTTAATGATATCATTAATCATGTAATAATGATGTAATAATTATGGTTGAATTTTTTATAGTAAAATAATATATGAGTTTTCCCAAGTGGCTAATACCATGGAAAAATACCATGTGCAAGCCCATGGTTTTGCAAATACCACTAATGAGGTGTCCCTTGGAAATTATTAAAATATTCTCTCATTGTTGCTATAAATACCAACCCATTATTTCATTACATTAATTCCAATTTCCTCCTCAACAAATGTTTGGCCTTCTTACATCCCAATTATTCCTCATAAGTTTTCCTCAATCCCCCAATTTCCCAAACGTTAAGTATTAGGAGTTACTCTACAAGGTAAGATAATTCTCAACTTCTTTCGTTTTCCATTAAAGTTATCTTTTATGTGGTATAGCATTCAAGAATTTATACCATTTTCTTATTTTCATTTTATTTTGTCTCTATACTATTTTATTATTCATATATGGATGGGTTACCCATGTCCCCTCTCTTTTTAATGTTTTCTAAAACCTTGTTGCATAGTCGTTATGCTGCATAATTTTCGTCTCAAAATATCTCTCTTTTTCAAGAACTCTTATTAAGTTATTATATTTTAATTTAAATTGGATTATATTGGAATATTTCATTTAATAGCCCCCTTAATATCTGTATTATTTATTAATTATGAGAGTCCCCTTTTCTCTCATCAAAATACTTTATGAAATTTTAAGTGACGTCGTTAGGCTGCCAAATTTTCATAAGGGGTTTCTCAACTTTTCTTTTATTTCAAGATTACCTTCATTTCTTTATCTTTCCTCACCTAACATTATCCAATAGGCATGAATGATAAATTATCTTAAATATTCTTGATTTTATCTTGTTTATGTAATAATCACCATTATATTTCTTCTCCTCTCCCACTTATTCAAAAAATTAAAACATCGTCCATGATGTGTCGATTTACCGACATCATAGACGATGTGATTTCAATTAATTTTAATTATTTCAAGGCTAGTCATAAAACCATTTTTATGGTTGAACTAGATTATAATTTATTTATTATATCTTATATAAGGTTATGAAATCTTTTTTTACACATGTGATTAATTTATAGTACAAAATGAGTTCATTACGATCGAAGAATCGCCAAAATGACCTAAACAAATATCGATAATGTTTTAACTTATGAATCATCCTCATTTTATAATTCAAAATGATAAAGGGTATAATTTATGGTTCTCTAAATATTTAACTACTATTCCATTCTAATTTTTGAGTTTCACTTCCAATCGACAAGAATATCCATCATGAACCGATAATGGAAACCATGTAAGGAACGCACCTGACACAATGTAAATAAAAATATATTACTAATAAATATGTTGAATGATGTTGTAAAATGATCATATAAGGTCTTATAAACATTAATATATTTATTTAAGATATTATTAACACTCTTTTAACTGTTATACAGGAGGTTTAAACACTTTTGATGTAAGAAGAACCCAAGGTAAGGGAATTCTTAACCCAATTTACATTCTTTGGGTTAACCTTCTTCTTTATTCATTATATGGTATTAATATTATTGGTGTGATGATTTTTTGTTTATATTATGTTTAACTATGTTTATTTATATTTTATACACATATCCAATCCATTCTATTAATTCTAACTCTAATTATATTTTAAGGTACTTTATTTTTAAAATCCTTTTAAAACTCTCTTTAAAAAATTTCAAAATGATTGTTTTTTTATTTGTATATGGAATGAGTGGTTTATTCTGATTTTAAAGATACTTTATTGCCATGATATCTTCCTTAGAAATTATTTATGTTGTTTTAATCTCATTATTTCTCAAGATATGTTGGGTTTAGCCCATTATAGCTCAAGATATGACAGGTGATCCCCATTATAGCTCTCAAATGCATTGGGTACTCTGGAGATGGAAGTTGAACAAAAGGTTATTCCATGTGTAAGGGTGAATGTAAGAGTGATATGGTAAATATTTACCAAGTAAAATACATGATGATTATATTCATATTAGTTTTTATGATTATGAGTTTTATTGGTTTGTATGTTATCACTTGACTAATGCTTTCTTTCTTTATATCCCTTACAGAGTTTTATAATCATCCCAAGTTTTTTTAAAATGTTTTTAATAGGATATAAGTATGGGTAATAGAAATAAGGGGGTCGTGATGTTTGATATGGAGTGTTATTAAAGAAATCATGTTTTAAGTTTTAGTGTTTTATATTTTGACAGAAATGGATACTATTTTAGTAGTATCCTCTTGTATGAATGTGGTATGTCATGTATGTAAGATATCCTAATTCTTTAAAAATATAAACCCGAAAAACCTCAATGTGTAATAATGTATGGTATTGTGTAAAATTAAATATTAAGTAATGTTTTAAGGTTGGGTCCTTATAGTTGTTATCAGAGGATGGTTTAGATAACTTTAGGGGTTGGGATGATATTTAAAGAATATCATAAATGATTTTTACTCTATGGTAATTTTAAATATTATATAATTTAAGGATTACCATGTTGATTCATCTAAGTTATGTTTGTATAGAATGGTTTTTTGTAAAAGAAACAGGGAAGATGAAGTAGAAAGGCACCAAGAGGTTGATGTCTTTCTGAATCTGCAGCCAGAAATGGTGGGAATCGAAACCGAACAGTTTGTAACAGAAATGGATTAGTTGAATAAAGAAGTAAATGGGGGTGGTATCCATGTTAGAGAGGAACATGATATACCATGAAGAAATGTGTGTTTTTTGGATCATTTTATGAGGAAACATCCTTCAGCATTCATTGGAACCGCAGATCCAGAGATAGCTGAAGGATGGATCAATGCTCTAGAAAATATATTTGATGTCATGGGATGTTCAAAATGTCAAAAGGTAATACTATCCATTTATAATTTGGAAGGTGAATATGATCAATGTTGGTCTCTGGTTAATAATGCGAGATAAAGAGATGATCTTGACAGTCTGGAATGGGATGATTTTAAGAGTCTTTTTTTAGAAAAATATTTTCCCAAAACTATTTGACTCATAATGTAGAAACAATTATTGGAACTGAAACAGAAATATTATGATTGTGTGGCAACATATGAATCCAATTTTAAAATATTTTCTAGGTATGAACTGGATTTTACTCAAGATTTTTCAAGTAAAATTAATAGATTTTACTCTAATTTGAAACCATTTTTGCGAAGAGATATTACTTCACAAGAGTTTAAAAGCTATTAGAAGCTTGTTTTTTATGTTTAAAAAGTTGAGATAGAGTTTTCTGACACATATGTTCCTTGTGATGATAAGAATAAGAAGTGTTCAGGTTGTTGGGAAATGGGGAATAACTCGTTAAAGAAGTCTGGAGGTAAGAAAATGAATTCCCCTTCTTGTGAAAAGTTTGGTAAAAGGCATCCTGGTGAATGTCTTGTAAATTTTGGGAAATGCTACTGATGTGTAATGTTTGCACACATATCTCATGATTGTAAGGAAAATTATCTAAAAATTAATTAGAATATAATGGTGAGATTATTTAACTGTAATAAATTAGTTTATTTTGCTAATGTTTGTCCAAATCTAGTTACTCAAGTAGGGAATCAACAAGATTGGAAGCAGAAGGGTTTGGTAAAATATTTTTCAACCACTTTAGTAGATGTTGAGCCATCAAATGAGGTGGTATAATGTAAATTTATTTTTTTTTTATAGATTTTGAAAATGTGTTGTTTGATTCAGGTTCTACACATTCCTTTATTTATGAGAAATTTGCTGAAAAATTGGGAATTCAACCTCATGAAATGAAAACAGGTCTCATGGTAAAAACACCTAGAAGAAATTTTTTGGAAAAAAGAAATTATAAGAATCTGCCTATCCTTTTATGTGGAAAGATTTTACCTGAAAACCTTGTTATTTTTCCTCTAGTAGAGTTTAATGTTATTCTAAGTATGGATTGGCTTTCTTTTTATCATGCTAAGATATATTGTAGAGAAAAATAAGTTTTTTTTCAGAAATAATTTTAGTTTGCATAAAAGAATGAACTCATACCATTAATAGAATATTAGGAAGCTAAGAAATTGATAAAGGATGGAAATAAAAGTTATCTTACTCATATTTTTGAAGATAAGGGAACTATCTAGATTAATGATGTACTGGTGGTAAATGAATACCTGTATGTTTTTTTTGATGATTTTCCTAGTGTAATTTCTAATCAAGAGGTTGAGTTTACTATTGACTTAGTTCTTGGTGTTAAGCCAATTTATAAACCCCCTTATCGAATGTCCCAAATGGAACTTCTGGAATTAAAAAGGCAATTGTAGGAATTATTAGATAAAGGCTTCATCCGACCTATCACTTCACAATGGGGTGCTCCTGTCATTTTTGTTAAGAAAAAATATGGTTCAATGAGACTTTGCATCGATTATAGAGCCTTGAATAACATTACTATTAAAAAAAGTATCATTTACCTCATATCGATGAATTATTTGATCAGCTCTAGGGAGCATAGTATTTTTCAAAGGTTGACCTGAGGTCAGGGTACCATCAGTTGAAAGTAAAGGATGAAGACATCTCAAAGACTATATTCCATACTAGATATGATCATTATAAATTTTTAGTTATTCCTTTTTGGTTAACTAATGAACCTTTTGTATTCATGGATTTTATGAATAGAATATTTCATGAGTTCCTCCATAAGTTAGTGGTTGTGTTTATTGATGGCATTCTGGTATATTCTAGAAGTAAATAAGAGCTTGAAAAACATCTAAGGGTTGTTTTAAAAACTTTAAAAGAAAAGAAATTGTATAGAAAATTCATAAAGTTTAATTTTTGGATGCAACAGATTTCTTTTCTTAGGCACATTGTAAATAAGGATGGAATGACAGTTGATCCTACCAAAACAAAACTGGCTTATGAATGGAAAAAACCTACAAATGTTACAGATATTCATAGTTTTCTTGGATTATCATTTTATTAACAAAGGTTTGTTAAAACATTGCATGGTTATCTCGCCCACTAACTAAGTTAACACGAAAAGGGGTTAAATTTATTTTGAAATAAGAATGTGATGTTTTTTTAAGAATTGAAGAAGAGATTCGTGAATGCTCCAGTTTTGGCCTTTTCTTCCCAAAATGGTGATTTTTTCATCTATAGCGATGCTTCATTAAAGGGAATTGGTTGTGTTCTGATGTAGAATGATATGGAATTTTCTTATTCTTCAAGAAAACTAAAACCTCCTGAGTTAAATTATCCCACACAAGATTTCGAATTGGCAGTTGTGGTTTTTTATTTGAAAATATAGAGGCAATATTTATACAGATCGAAATTTAAAATATATACTCACAATAAAAGTATAAAGTATATATTCACTCATAAGGAATTAAACATGAGGCAAAGAAGATGGATTAAACTGATAAAGTGTTATGATTTCAGGATCAATTACCATCCAGGAAAATCAAACAAAATGGTGGATGCCTTGATTTGAAAATATCATGCATCATTAACCATGTTATGTTTCGAACATGATCCCTTGATTAATGATTTGATGAATTTTATCTTAGAAGTTATCGATGAAGGGAATACATCTTTTTTGTTTCATATTTCAGTACAGTCATTATTATCAGACAGAATTAAGAAATCACAAAAGGAAGACCATGAGCTACAGAAAAAGGTAGAATTGGTTAAAATGGGTAAGTTACCAGAATTTAACCTTGATAAAGATTATATTTTAAGATTTAATAAAATTTTGTGTGTGTCTTGTGGTTCCCAGTTAAAGAAAGATTTTTTGTGTGAATCTCATAGTTCTCTATTTTCGGTTCATCCTAGAAGTACTATGATGCAAAGAGACCTTAGGGAGTATTGCTGGTGGGATGGAATGAAAAGCGATATTGCAGAATTTACTATGAAATGTTTGACATGTCGACAGGTTAAAGTAGAGCGGCAACTACCGAAGGGTGTGCTTCAGCCTTTTCCAGTTCCAGAGTGGAAATGGGAGAATATATACATGGACTTAATGGTGAGACTACCTAATAATTCTTGAGGTAACAAAGAGATTTGGGTTATTGTTGACCGACATACTAAATCTGCACATTTTATTTCTATTCAAGATATAATGTATTTGGATCAGCTTTCTCAACTGTACCTCAAAGAGATTGTCAGGATACATGGAGTTCCTCTTTCCATTGTATCTGACTGGGATCCAAGGTTCACTTATAACTTTTGTAAGGGCCTACAGAAGTCTTTGGGCACAGAATTAAATTTCCATATAGCTTTTCATCCTCAATTAGATGGGCAGTCAGAATGAACGATTCAAACTTTGGAGGATATGATTCGAGCTTGTTCAATAGACTACCAGGGAAGTTGGGATCATTATCTTTCTTTAGTTGAGTTTTCTTATAATAACGGTTTTCATTCCAGTATACAGAAGTCACCTTTTGAGGCATTTTATGGGAAGTAGTGTCGAACTCTATCTTTTTGGTATGAAGTCAGGGAAAGGAAGTTAATGGGACAAGAAATATTAGAGGAAGTGGCTGAGAATTTGAAGATGGTCCAACAGCACATGAGGACAGCTCAGAGTAGGCAGAAAAGTTATGAAAATAACATAAGGAAAGACTTCTCTTTCAAGGTAGGTGACCATGTTTTCCTTAAAATATCTTCTTGGAAAAGTGTTATGCATTTTGGTAATAAAGGAAAGATAAGTCTGCGATTCATCGGTCCTTTTAAAATCCTAAATAAAGTTGGACCAGTTGCATATTGAGTAGCTTTGCCTCTGATTTTATCTCAGGTACAAATTTTTTTTCATGTTTCAATGTTGAGAAAGTGTGTGCCAGATTCATCTCATGCCTTGAGCCTAGAAGCAGTTCAACTAGAAGAGAATCTTTCTTATGAATAGAAACCAGTTCAAATTTTTGATCTAAGGGAACAGGTATTGAGGAATAAGTTAATCCACCAGGTAAAGGTTTTTTGGAGAAATCACATGGTTGAAGAAGAAACATGGGAGTCTGAAAATTCTATGAGGGAAAGGTACCCTCACTTGTTCAATGAGTATATAAAATTGTGAGGATGCAATTTCTAAAGGTGGGGATAATGAAACACCCCAGGGTTTAAAAAAATAAATGAAATGCATGAAACTTTTTTTAAATTATATATTTATAACTAGCCTTTAAAAATAATTTTTTTGCTTCTATATTTTTAATTTCAAAAAATGGCCATCTCCAATTGTGTTCAGTAAGTTATTTAGAGTCTGATGGAACCAACTTGTTTTTTTGGTGAATAGTAACTTACCCTTATGAATAGTAATATAACCCTAATAAATAGTAAATTGTATTATTATTTTATTTTCTTAAGGATTTAAGATAATGACATCTTGGTTAATTTTTCAATGTGATATAAAAGCAGTTATAGAATTATAATTGTTAATTTTTGAATTAAGTATGATTTTATTTAAAAATTAAAATTAATAATATTTAAAAAAATATTTTCAACAAATGGAGTTCATTTTTAAATTCTACATGTTGAAAAAAATTTAGGGTGAATTTTTTTGATTTTTCTGAAATAGTTGAATTTTTAGTTAATAGTAAAAATGCAGTTTTGAGTTTCTGTGTGTTTAATGACATCATTAATGATGTAATAATGATGAAACAATTCTGGTAGACTTGTGTACATGAAAATAAGATATGAGGTTTCCCAAGTGGCTAATACCATAGGAAAATACCATGTGAAAGCCCATGGCTTTGTAAATACAACTAATGAGGTGTCCCTTGGAAATTATTAAAATATTCCCTCACTTTTTCTATAAATATCAACCCATTCCTTCATTCCATTCATTCCAAAATATTTCTCAATGAAGATATGGCCTTATTACCTCCATATTAGTCCCCCCAAGTTTTCCTAAAACCCCCAAGGTCCCAACCTTCATGTCTTTGCAGATACTCTACAAAGTAATAGAATTCTCAACATCTTTCTTTTTTCCATTCAAGTTATTTTTTATGTGGTATAGCATTCAAGAATTCATACCATGTTCTTATTTTCATTTTATTATTTCTATTTACTTTTTTATGATTCATTTAGGAATGGGTTACCCCTTTCCCCTCTCTTTTTAATGTTTTCTAAAACCTTGTTTCATAGCTGTTATGCTGCAAAATTTTCATCTCAAAATCTCTCTCTTTTTCAAGAACTCTTATTATGTTATTATCTTTTAATTGAAATTGTCTTATGTTGGGATATTTCATTAAATATCCCCCTTAATTTTCATATTATGTATGAATTATTATAGTCCCCTTTTCTCTCATTAAAATATTTTTTGAAATTTTAAGCGACGTCGTTAAGCTACCAAATTTTCGAAAGGGATTTATCAACTTTACTTTTATTTCAAAATTCCCTTATTTTATTTTTCTTTACTCACCTACCATTATCCTAGAGGATTGAATGATCCAGTATCTTACATATTCTAGATTTCATCATGTTTATGGAATACTCTCTATTATATTTCTTCTCCTCTCCCACTTATTCAAGAAATTAAAACATCGTCTGTGATGTGTCGATTTACCGACATCGTGGATGATGTGATTTCAATTTATTTTACTTATTTCAAGGATAGTAATGAAATGATTTTTATAGTTTAAACAGATTATAATTTATGTATTATATCTTATATAAGGTTCTGGAATCTTTTTGTATATATGTGATTAATGTATAATACAAAACGAGTTCATTGCGCTCAAAGAATCACCAAAATGACCTAAACAAATATCAATAATGTTTTAACTTATGAATCATCCTCATTTCAGAAATTAAAATGATAAATGGTATAATTTATGGTTCTATAAATATTTAAATACCATTCCATTCCAATTCTATAGTTTCACTTCAGATCGACAAGAATATCCTTCATGAACCGATCAGGAAAACCATGTAAAGAACGCACCTGACACAATGTAAATAACAAAATATTGCTAATAAATGTGTTGAATGATGTTGTAAAATGATCATATAAGGTGTTATAAACATTAATATGATTCATTAAGATATTAATAACACTATTTTAACCATTATAAATGAGGTTTAAACACTTTTTAAGTAATAAGAACCCAAGGTAAGGGAATTCTTAACCCAATTTTCATTCTTTGGGTTAAAATTATTCTTTATTCATTATGTGGTATTAAGATTATTGGTATGATGATTTTTTGTTTATATTATGTTGAAATATGTGTATTTACATTGTATACATATATCCAATCCATTATATTAATTTTCACTCTAATTATATTTTAAGGGACTTTCTTTTCAAAATCTATTTAAAACTCTCTTTAAAAAGTTTAAAAAGGATTGATTTTTTATATGTATATGGCATGAGTGGTTTCTTCTGATTTTAAGGATACTTTATTACCATGATATGTTCCTTGGAAATTATTTATCTTAGATTGATCCCATTATAGCTCAAGATATGTTGGGTTGATCCCATTATAGCTCAAGATATGACGGGTGAGTCCCATTATAGCTCTCCAATGCGTTGGGTACTCCGTTGATGGAAGTTGAGAAAAAGGTTATTCCATGTGTAAGGGTGAATGTAAGAGTGATATGGTAAATATTTCCCAAGGAAACTACATAATGTTTTTATGCATATGAGTTTTTATGATTACAGGTTTTATTGGTTTTTATGATTACAGGTTTTATTGGTTTTTATGTTATCACTTGACTGACGCTTTCTTTCTTTATATCCCTTACTGAGTTTTATACTCATCCCAAGTTTTTTTTAAAAAATCAAAGGATATAAGTATGGGTAAGAGAAATAAAGGAGTTATGATGTTTTATATGGAGTGTTATTAATTAAATCATGTTTTAATTTTTAATGTTTTATGTTTTTAAAGAAATGGATGTTGTTTTAGTAGTATCCTCTTGTATGAATGTGGTATGTCATGTATGTAAGATATCCTAATTCCTTAAAACTCTAAAACTGAAAATATCATCAATGTTTAATAATGTATGGTCTTATAAAATTTAAGATTAAGTAATGTTTTATGGTCGGGTCCTTATAGTTGGTATTCGAGGATCGTTTAGATAACTTTAAGGGTTGGGATGATATTTAAAGAATATCATAACTAATTTTTAATCTTTGGTAATTTGAAATGTTATATAATTTAAGGATTACCATGTTTCTTCATCTATTTTATGTTTGTACAGAATGGTTTTTCGCAGAAGAAACAGGGAATCTGAAGTAGTAAGGCACCAAGAGGTTGATGTATTTCCGAATCTGCACCCCAAAATGGTGGGAATCAGAACCGATCAGTTTGTGAAAGTAATGGCCCAGTTGACTCAATAATTAAATGGGGGTGGTATCCATGATAGAGAGGAACATGATCTACCATGAAGAAACATGTCTTTTTTGGAGCATTTTATGAGGCAACATCCTTCATCATTTAATGGAACCACAGATCCAGTGCTAGTTGAAGGATGGATCAATGCTCTAGAAAATATATTTTATGTCATGGGATGTTCGGAACATCAAAAGGTAATACTAGATAGTTATCATTTGGAAGGTGAAGCCTATCAATGGTGGTCTCTGGTTAAGAATACGAGAGAAAGAGATGATCTTGACAGTCTAGAATGGGATGATTTTATGAGTCTTTTTCTGGAAAAATATTTTCCCAAAACTGTTCGAATCAGAATGGAGAAACGATTATTGGAACTGAAACAGAAAGATGATGATTCAGTGGAAACATATAAATCCAATTTTACAAGACTGTCCAGGTACATACTGGATTTTACATGGGATTTTGAATGTAAAATTAATAGATTTTACTCTGGTTTGAAACCATTTTTGTGAAGATCTTTGGCTTCACGAGAGTTTAATAGCTATGAGAATACTGTTAGTTGTGATGAAAAAGTTGAGATGGATTTTTTTGACACATATTTGCCTCATGATGATAAGAATAAGAAGCATTCATATTGGTAGGAAATGGGGAAGAACTTGTCAAAGAAGTTTGGAGGTAAAAAAATGAATTTCCCTTCCTGTGAAAAGTGTAGTAAAAGGAATCCTAGTGAATGTCTTGTAAATTCTGGGAAATGATTCTAATGTGGAAATTTTGGACACATGTCTCGTGATTGCAAGAAAAATTATCTGAAAATTAATGAGAAACTGATGGTGAGATTCTCTAACTGTAAGGAATTGGGTCATTTGGCTAATGTTTGTCTAAAGCTAGTTACTCATGTAGCACCCCAAACACTTCATGGTATGTTTCTCTTAAATACATTCTATTTATAGCCTATATTTCATGAATCACTGAGCCTCTATGGAACAAAATTTGGTTACTTATAGGAGATATCCATAACCTATCCAATTAAACCTTTTTTTTCACTTCTATGATGTGAATTTCCAAAATCTCACATACATGGTTGCGATCAGTAAGTTATTTAGAGTCTGATAGAATTAACATAATTTTAGTTGAATAGTAACCTACCCTTATGAATAGTAACTTACCATTATGAATAGTAATATTACTCTTATGAATGGTATCCATACCATTGAGTGTATAAATGAATTTAGGCACCTTAAAAATGAAGATGAAAATTTTAGGTGTTTATATTTTTCGATTAAATAATGATTTTAATTAAATATTTAATTAATCATATTTAGAAAATTATTTTTGAAAAATGAACTTCATTTTTAGATTCTACATGTTGAAAAATGGTTATGATGAATTTTTGGGATTTTTCTGAAATACTTGATTTTTTTATGAATAGTAAAATCTGATAATTCACAATAAATGCTAAATAATGGATTAATTGAGTCATTGATGATGATATGCTTATGTAAGCCCAATTGGTTCTAAGTCACATGCATATATTAACGTTCTTGGTCATGTAATACTCACTATTGGTTGTCTTGAGAGGAAATAATAAATTAATGATTATAATATTAAGAAAACTTCCCTCCCTCCACTATATAAACCACCCCTCACCCCCTCTTCCTCCTACACCACTCAAGCTTCAATCCTTGCCTAAATTCTGAAAAATACTCTTCCCAAGACATCTCCCCACTTCCAAGACCTTCTGGTCTCACCAAAATTCCAAAAATAAATGCCTTAATGAGATTCTCAAGGAGGAGTATCAAGAGGTGAACCTTCCTTCTCTTTTCTTTCAATTTCTTTTACAAAGTTCCATTATTTTGTTCTCTCTTCTCACCTCCCCTCATTCAAATGCCATGATAATTATAGTACCTTACATGTACTGTATTTTCATTTTTCTAATGGAATATTTCATCATAATCTATCTTTTTCCCTCCTTTTATACAATAAATGCAAACACTGTCCGAGATGTGTAAATTTATCACACTCAAGGAAGACGGGTTTTCAATTTGCATTACTATCTTAAATACTGGTCATGAAACCTTTTAAATGGTTTAACCAGGTCATAATATATGTTTTTATCTTGATTAATATTCTGTAATATTTACACATTCATAATATGTAATAATAATACAAAACAAGTTTATTGTGCACAAAACCACCAAGCCAAATCCAAGCGTTTATTTTAACTCATCGAATGAGTCATCCTCATGGTATATAATCAGAATAATTATAATATCATTTATATCTATTTAATTTCACTAATAATTTATATTAATAATTCTTGATGTGTATCTACAATTCAAATGAACTTCCATTAATGAATACAAGTAAACAAATCATGAAACCAAGTAAGAAAATGCTTCCAAAACAATAAAATTGAATCTCTTAAACCCATAAAAAAGGCCATTAATTAACTTAATAAGGTTATAACATATCAATTAAATTTTTATGAGATTATGTACTTATTAATTAATGAAGCTAAATTTTATTATTTAGGTCGTTAAGAACAAACAAGAACACCTTCGAGCGTAATGTAAGGGATCCTCTCTCTCACTTTTGTTCAAGAATCTCCCCTATGCTGTGCCCTTTTATTTTTAATTCCTAATGATGGGGTATGTTTTTGAACCTCCCCCATAATTTACTTGTGACATATAAATAATGTAATACCCATTTACCTCTCATTAATCCCTCTCAATAACACTCGTTACCATACCGAAATGTTTGTAAGGGGTTTCTCATCTCACTTTCATTTTTGTGAGATTTTAATTGTTCGCCACTTATTTCTTGTATGTGGTATATGTGTACTTTCATTTGATATATAATAAAATGATTCTATTCATATTCATGTTATTAAATGATTCATTTGAGGGTTATTAAGTTCTGTTCATATGATTCGACCGATTACATTGTGGTAAGAGACCTTGTCTCAACTACTATTTTTGTTGTGACTTGCTTAGTATTGTGCACCTACTCTTTCTTATGTGGTGTACCTACTGCCCATTTGAAATAAATTTTCAATTGAAATTATATTCCATTTAAATTCTCATATTCTCATAACATTTATATGATTATTGTCTAAGTCGTATACCACTTTACATACGGTATTTATTTTGAATGTTGTTTTGACTATGGAATTATTGATGAATCTGTATCCTCTATTCTATATGGATAATGTAAAGTCATATTTCTCTTATTTTGAATCTATGTATAAATAATTCTTTGGATGTAGAGGTGGGTGGGTCCCACTACATCCCCTCGATGCATCGGTAGGTCTCATGAGACAAATCAGTTGGCAACAAACCCTTCGAGTTTATTTCCAAAAATTAGACGGGTTTCTACCCATAGAACTAAACCATTTTAATGGTATTATGGTTTCATGTGCCAGATATATGATGTACAAATAATAATAATTTTCTTTATTCATTATCAGTTATTACTATCCATGAGGTTTTTACTATGACAAAATATATGGATGCAGTTTCATTCTCAGTTTATTAATGGTGTGAGTTTTTCATCTATTCGCCATGTCATATTTATTATGTCAGATTGATTATGATTCACTTATTATTGTATTCATGATTATACAATTTTTAACCCTTACTAAGCATTTTAGATCACCCCTTTTATTGTTTACCTTCAACAGGTGATGAAGAGAATGTCATTTATTGAGTTCATTTGGTTGTAGTTTTTAGTTTTGTTATGTATTGTATCTTGTAACATTTTTCAATGTAATTTGTGTTACATCTATGTATGTAGTTTCTTCAAGACTACTAAACTGATCGTTCCTTCAGGATTTTTCTTTCCTTATAACCATGCCAATATCACAAGTAATGCATAGTCTCTAGTTTAGAGGGGCTGAGGTGTTACAACTCAAGCATAGAATCAGTAAGATTGGAAGTAAAAGGGTTTGGTAGAATCATTTTCAACTATTTCAGTAGATATTGATCCATAAAATGAGGTGGTATCAGGTAAATTTCTTGTTTTTACATATTTTGAAAATGTATTGTTTGATTTAGGTTCTACACATTCCTTCATTTCTGAGAAATTTACGAAAAAATTAGAAATTCAACCTCATGAAATGAAACTAGATCTCATTGTAAAAACACATGGAGGAAATATTGTGGAAAAAATAAATTATAAGAATCTGAATATCCTTGTATGTGGAAAGATTTTACCTATAAGCCTTGTTGTTTTTCCTCTAGTATAGTTTGATGTTATTCTGGGTATGGATTGGATTTCTTTTTATCATGCTAAGATAGATTGTAGAGAAAAAAAGTTGTTTTTTAGAAATAATTTCAGTTTGTGTACAAGAATGAACCTATACCATTAATAACATATCAGGAAGCTAACAAACTGATAAAGGATGTAAATGAAATTTATCTTACTCATATTTTTTAAGATATGGGAATTATCTAGATTAATGATGTACCAGTGGTAAATGAATACCTGGATGTTTTTCCTGATGATTTTTTTGGTGTTATTCCTAATCGAGAGGTTGATTTTACTATTGAATTAGTTCTTGATGTTAAGACAATTTCTAAACCCCCTTATCGAATGGACCAAATGTAACTTATGTAATTAAAAAGGTGGTTGCGGGAATTATTAGATAAAGGCTTCATATGACCTAGCACTTCATCATGGGGTGATCCTATCTTTCTTATTAAGAAAAAAGATGGTTCAATGAGACTTTTCATTGATTATAGATCCTTGAATAACATTACTGTTAAAAACAATTATCCTTTGCCTCATATCAATTATTTGTTTGATCAGCTCCAGGGAGCATAGAATTTTCTGAAGTTTGACCTGAGGTCTGGGTACCATCAGTTGAAAGTAAAGGTTGAATACATCCCAAAGGTTGTGTTCTATACTAGATATGGTCATTATGAATTTGTAGTTATGAATTTTAGGTTAACTAATTCACTTGTTGTATTCATGGATCTTATGAATAGAATATTTCATGAGTTCTTGGATAAGTTTTTTATTATGTTTATTGATGACATTCTGGTATATTCTATAAGTAAAGAGGAGCATGAAAAACATTTAAGGGTTGTTTTTAAAACCTTAAAAGAAAATAAATTGTATGTAAAATTCAGAAATTGTGATTTCTGGTTGCAAAAGATTTCTTTTCTTGGGCACATTATAAATAAGGATGGAATAATAGTTGATCCTTCCAAATCAAAAGTGGATGATGAATGGAAAATACCTAAAAATGTTACAAATATTCATAGTTTTCTTGGATTAGCAGGTTATTACTGAATTTTTGTTAAAAACTTTTCATGGTTATCTATCCCGCTAACTAAGTTAACACGAAAAGGGATTAAATTTGTTTGGATAGAATAATGTGATGTTTGTTTTCAGGAACTGAAAAAGAGATTGGTGAATGCTCTAGTTTTGGCCTTGCCTTCCCAAAATGGTGAGTTTGTAATATACAGTGACGTTTCATTGAAGGGACTTGGTTATGTTCTGATGCATAATGATTGGGTAATTGGTTATGCTTCAAAACAACAAAAACCTCATGAGTTAAATTATCCCACAAATGATTTGGAATTGGAAGCTGTGGTTTTTTCTTTGAAAATTTGGAGGCTTAATTTATACGGAGCCAAATGTCAAATATATACTGACTATAAAAGTCTAAAGTATATATTCACTTAGAAGGAATTAAACATGAGGTAGAAAAGATGGATTGAACTGATAAATGATTATTATTTTACAATCAATTACCGTCAAGGAAAATAAAACAGAGTGGCAGATGCCTTGAGTCAAAAACATCATGCATCATTATCCATGTTACATTTGGAACATAATCCCTTGATTAATGATTTGATGAATTTTGGCTTAGAAGTTGTCGGTATAGGAAATAAATCTATTTTGTTTCAGGTTTCAGTGCAGTCATTGTTATCAGAAAGAATTAAGAAATTGTAGAAGGAAGACCATGATCTATAGAAGAAGGTAGAATTGGTTAAAATGGGTAAGTTATTAGAATTTGACCTTGATAAATATTGTGTTTTAAGATTTGAAGAAAGGTTATGTGTGCCTTGTGATTACCAGTTAAAGAAATATTTGTTGTGTGAAGCTCATAGTTCTGTATTTTCAGTTCATCTTAGCAGTACTAAGATGTATAGAGACCTTAGGGAGTATTGATAGTGGGATGGAATGAAAAGGGATATTACAAAATTTATTATGAAATTTTTGACATGTTAGTAGGTTAAAGCAGAGTGGAATCTACCCAAGGGGATTCTTTATCCTTTTCCAGTGCCAGAGTGGAATTGGGATAATATATCTATGGACTTTGTGGTGGGACTACCTAAGACTTCTTGAGGTAACAAAGAAATTTGGGTTATTGTTGACCAACTGACTAAATCTGCACATTTTCTTTCTATTCAAGGTACAATGTCTTTGGATCATCATTCTTGAATGTACCTCAATTAGATTTTCAGGTTACATGGAGTTCCTCTTTCCATTGTATATAACCGGGATCCGAGGTTCACTTCTAACATTTGGAAGGGACAACATGTAACATCCCAGGTAAATAAAGAATAATACATTTTCATATTTATTAATATTTGTGAATTAAATATTAATTTTACTTTAAAGAGGATACTATGTTCGATGTCTTACCCGATACGCAACAACGAGTTTCTTTGAAATCTTACATTGTGCACTAATAATATAATAATATTATTTTAAATAGTAGTTAATTCCTAGTCGTTGTATTGGCAGGAATGAATAGAACTAACTGAAATATGATTATACATGTTTGTTAAATGTTTTTAAATTTATCCAATAAAATTTAGAGGCTTAAAATGTGAATGAATCCAATTTTAAGCACGAATACTATAATATTCTTTAAAAAGGTTGATTTACCACCTTTTAATGGAGAACCCTCTTTAAATTTAGTTTTTTTCACTTTTATATATTCTATTTGAAAAAATAATATTATTTTTTATAATCAGGACATCAAAATTTACTTTGGATGAAATTTTGGTATTTTTTTGATAATGTTCATTTTTTAATGAATAGTGGAAATACTGTGTTTTAATTGAAAACTTCCTTTTAATCTAATTTATTTATAAGTTTAGATTATTTTTTTAATTGGTTTTAAAGTGTAATTATATTATATTTTTATCATTTAATGTAAAGACTCAGATATTTCCATGTAATTTTTTTTAATTAAATGGAAATATTACAAATCTGCGAAAATTTATGGTGCATAATTCTGAGGCCTGGTGTGCCCGGAATGAATTTTTGAACATTTTAATATGTACATTCAGTAAACGTGTGAGTGAGTTTTTGTAACTTTTGAACCAGTGCTCGGAATTGAAATCTGAGGACATCATTGAACTCACAACACTGATATTCGCTTAAGGAGACCTTCACCTCGACCACAGTAGGTCGAGGGTGGAAATTAGTTTTTGGACTTTTCGTGGTAGAAAATAAAATAAACATGCTGTATTTAATTTTTGAAATTGAAACCTCCCATTTTGAATTTGGTGGTGGGTACCACCTGAACCTCATTTAATTTGAGTAAACCATTGGAATTCTCCCAATTTAATGATTCAACTTATTTAATTTAATGTGCCAACCTTAATTGAATAACCTCAATTAAATTTGCCTCATAACTTCTTTGTTATGAATCATCGGAAAAGGAGGGCTTGGGAGAACCTTTGGAGAAATATTCTCCAAAGAAGAACAACTCTTCGGATCAAGAACTTTGATGTTAGAGTGTGGTTCAGAAGCGAGTTGCAGGAGTGACGAACGTCGGTGCCCCTTCATCGACTTCATCTCTTTCCTCGCCACACCTCCAATGAACATCAAGGTAGAGGATTTACTTTGAATTATTATTGAATTTATTTGATAATTCTTCATATTCTGGATTCACAACGATGATGTCCAAACTAACATGGTCATCATCCTGTACATATACCTTTCCCCTTTATCTTTTGTTCTTCATGTGTTCTTCATGCGTTCATCAATGCCAAATAATTAATGATGCTAGAAAGGCAAAGTTTTGTTGAGCGCGACATATGGACGCAGATCCCTCAACCTGGGGATCGCGAATATGCGTTCTTCATATTTTTCGGGCTTGGAACGAAGTCGCGATGGCTCGCAGAAGAAGGTGGCGGCCGGTACCCGACCAGCCGTAAGGAAGGGGGGCAGCGTGCGTCCACACCGCTGGTTGAATAGGAGGTCGCGGCCCGTCAGCCGCAGTAGAGTAGGGTGGGGTCTGGTATCCGGCTGGTCACGTGGTGGAGCGGCGGCACGCGTCCGCACCGCCGGTGGAGCAGGAAGCCATGGCTGCTAGGCTGCGGCAGAGGCCGAAGGTCGGCCGGCACCCGGCCGGCCACTGGGAGAAGGGGGGACGACCGGCCATGGCACACCAAGAAGGACCCGCTCTGGCGGGTCCTGCTTCCAAAAACTGAACGGCCCTTTGGCCGTTCGGGTGACCTGGGAGGCGCCTCCCTCCTGGGCGTCGGCTAGGGAAAACCCCACCACGGCGGTCCACCGGACTGCGGGCCGCACCACAGGCCTCCCCAGCAGGTCGTGCCACTGGGTCATGCCCAGCAGGCGGGCCGGGCCGTGCCCTTCGTGGGCTGGGTCGGGTCAGGCCCTTCGTGGGCTGGGTTGGGCCGTGCCCTTCGTGGGCCGGGCCAGACCATGGCCTAGCGGGTTAGACCCACCGCGACCCAGGCTAACCGGTCTATACCTAGACCGAGTCGGGTCGACCCGAGTCGGGTCGGGTCGGGTAGGTCCGACCGTGTCGGACCGGTCCCGGTCCCCTCTAGACCCATATACACCCTTGTGGCCATATCTTGAGAACTGAGAATCCATTTGACGAACCATCTATGGAACCATAATCATGGGATTGAGAAGGTCCTTTTGGTATACTCCAATTAAGTTTTGGATAAAATTGGAGTACGGTCGGGTTGGATCGAACCCCGAATCCAACCGGGCCCTCGGAGCGGAAACGCTAATAACTAACAGACTGGGCGTCTGATTGACGTGCCATCTATTGCGTTGGGTCCCTTATGATGTGACGGGCCTTTGGGTTACTTCTTTTTGGATCTTAGTGGAGGAATAGGAACAACTGATATCTCAAGGGACATATTCTATGGAACTCGAGCGCACCGGGTGAGAGGAATCCAGTGGCTGGCAGTGTGGGGGAGGTTGGAGATGGATCATATGGAGGTTAGTTACCTATCGAATCTGGGCAGTTCAGATTCTATGTGGGTCATTTTAGGGGTTAGTACCTATCGATCCTGTGTGGTTCAGCGCTTAGAGATCTTGTGTAGGTCAGCGCATACCGATCCTATGTGGGTCAGATCCTGTGTGGGTCAGTGCTCAGCGATCCTGTGTGGGTCACCGCATATTGATCCTGTGTGGGTCAGATCCTATGTGGGTCATTGTGGGGGTTAGTACCTATCGATCCTATGTGGGTCAGACTCTGTATAATCATTAGTAGTGCCTCTTTATCAAATAAGATGATCTAGCTTGTGACTAGTCATTTGAACTTCTATACTTCACTTATACTTGTGTGAGTTGAGTCTTCGGCCTTCGTGGTGTTACATGTGTGGTACTTCTACCTTCGTGGTGTTACCTTTTTATATCTTGACAACCTAGGTATTTTTATGGGCATATACCTAAGTAGTGTTTATAAATATTGCTTCGTGATTTGTGGTTTTTCCTTGGTGGAACTCTAGGAGACATACAAGGGTCTCGGGGTCCCTACTGAGTATCGTTATACTCACACCTGCATGGGCTACACCCGCACCTTGTTGTGTCTTGTGCAGACGATGGGCAGCGCTGATTGAGGTTGAGGGTACTAGACTGGAGGATGATCGGAGGTGGAAATTAGATGATATGATCCGCAGGGATGATCGTTCGAGATCTGTACCTACCATTCAGGCAGGGTCCTTGGTGGGTGTTCACATGTGCTGTTCTTTTTCAGTTTTACTTACACTTTTCAGTTGGGCTTGTATTCTGGCCCCTTTACTTTCTATATACACCATGTTTACTATATAGTTTAATTTTTACTTGTATCTTTTTGTGTGCTTGGTTTGGGTGAGTTTACAGGTTTAGAGGCAATACCTTACCGGTTTCAGGGATAAGCCTTTCCGGTGCTAGTCGCCAGCCCCTGTCCTATGGAAGACGGGCTTGGGGTAGTCACAACATGGGCCCCGGGGGACGGGTCATGAAAAATTGGTATCAGAGGAGTTCTATTCTACCGAAGAAATAGAACTCTGATCTTTTCTGTGTGGAGCAAAAATGTTAAGTATTTTGAGTGTGGTTTTCAGTTTGGGGAGTCCAGTGTTGGTGCGGAGGCCGACGTATCCATACACCAGGACCCTGACTTATGATTTCCAACTCAGTGCCTGAAAACACTGATTGCGTATGTGTTTTTGAAAAGTTTTCTTTGTGATCTCTTTGAGTCATCTCACTATGTATAAACTTAATGACTGTGGCACACCTGCTTCTTTTCAAGATGCCTCCACATAGACAGCCGGCCAGGGTTCCAGGTAGAGTACATGATAGCCCACCGAGCGTCGAGGCTTCGGTGCAGGGCCCCTTACGGCAGTTGTACCATCGGGTGGTGTACCATCAGCACCACTACTCATTGGGCAGCTGATACCACCAGCCCCAGCAGTAGAGGGTGCACGCTAATTGAACGCATTGCACAAGTTCCAGCGTGAAAGGCCACTGAGGTTCCGGGGCGAGATGGATCCACAGGCAGCTGATGATTGGCTGGAGGCCGTGGTTAGAGTCTTCTGACTAGTAGGGACACCAGCTGATCTCATGGTGATCCTTTTTGCTGGTCTTCTTCAGGAAACAGCGGATAGATGGTAGATCTTGATGCTCCAGGTTCACGACGAGGTGACTCTAATCTGGGCAGACTTCGAGAGCCTTTTTAGGGTAGAGTTCGTCCTAGCGACCTTATGCTCAGTGTGTATACAGGAGCTTCTCCACTTACAGTAGGGTAGCATTATCGTGGCTTAGTATTCAGTGAGGTTCACCAACCTCTTATGCTACTCCACTAACATGGTGCGGGACCCTTTCTTCAAGGCCCGAAACTTCGAGCAGGGGCTCAGACAGAAGATTAGATCATTGATGGTTTCTCTCAGTATTCTGACATAAGAGAGGGTGTTAGAGCGAGCACTCTTAGTGGTGAGCTTCCTTGTTGGGCAGTCACCAGCAACAAGACCCACCATCGGATGACACGTAGCAGAGTCATCGGCAGCTGGCAGTAGATAGATGACTCAGAGGTCCAAGAGGACCAGACCTACAGGTGGATGACCGCAGGATACAAGGTCAGTGGTGCGAGGCTCTCGATACAGAGCAAGACCGGTGAGAAACAAACAGTGTTATTCATGCGGCGAGTAGGGTCAAATGGCTCACGACTGCCCGACCCGACGTACAAATGATCAGTAGAAAATCGAAGGACCACCTCAGCATAGGAAAATATTCGATTAAGGAGGTCCATAGGCAGGAGGCGGACGTGGCAGAGGAGCAGGCCATGCAGCAGACGGTGGGTGGTGATTCTAGGTTCTACCGCCACCACCACTAGATAGTCCACCCCGACCACAAGGAGCAGGTGGACAGAAATGATCTTAGCATCAGGAAGATGAGGCTGATGACCACGGTGCTCCGGAGATGATTCAAGGTACAATCTATGTCTACTCAACCTTGGTTGTTGTACTTATAGACACAGGTTCCAGTCATTATTTTATTTCCACGACCCTCATTTGGAGCTCAAAGATACTGGTGGAGATGTTAGCTCGATCCTTACGGCTACAGACTCCTATGGGAGTGGATTCGATGATTACACATTGGTGTCGATAGTGTGATCTTACTCTAAGAGGTGAGAGCTTCAGCTGGGATCATCTAGTAGCGGCATCGAGGCCTTACGAAGTCATCTTGGGTATGGATTGGTTATCCACAATCCATCTTCAGATTGAATATAGTAGGAAAAAATTGTGGTGTGTCCACACAAACGGGATCAGGTTTTTCTTCACCAGTGAGAATGGAACCTTTACAGCACATGATGGACTTACCCAAAGGAGGGTGCAGCCGATCACACATCAGTTGGCTAGTCTTACCCTCGGAGCGGTTGATGTTTAGAGTTTGAGATATCCTATAGTGGTGGACCAGTATGCTGATGTTTTCCCTGTTGATGTTTTGGGTCTACCACCTCGCAGAAAGATGGAATTTTACATCAACTTGTACCCTGGGACAGCACTGATATCTACACCATCATATCGGATGGCTCCCATAGAGCTTTGAGAGCTACGAGTATAGTTGGAGGACTTGTAGATCAAAGGATTCATTAGGCCCGGTGTTTCTCCTTGGGCATCCCCGATTTTGTTCGCCAAGAAGGTGGATGGGAGTTTGAGACTCTATGTGGACTATCGGCACCTGAAGTAGATGACCGTGAAGAACAAGTACCCACTTCAGAGGACTGATGATCTCTTTGATCAGCTGAAGGGATCACGGTGGTTTTCGAAGATAGAACTTAGATCAGGCTATCACCATCTCAAGGTACGAGATGAGGATGTTCATAAGATGGCCTTCAGATGTCGGTATGGCCACTATGAGTTCTTGGTTATGCCATTTGGCATGACCAATGCCCAAGTAGTGTTCATGGGACTCATGAAAAGTATCTTCCATACATACCTTGATCGCTTTGTGGTAGTCTTCATTGATGATATCCTGATATACTCAACGATGTAGGAGGAGAATGCATATCATCTACAAATAGTTCTGGAAACACTCCGAGAGCACCAGCTTTATGGTAATATCTTAAAGTGCCAGTTCTGGATACGATAGGTCCACTTCCTGGGACACGTCATCTCAGAGGCTGGAGTTGCGGTGGATCCAGCAAAGATCGAGGATGTGCTTTCTTGGGATCCACACAAGAGTATGACAGAAGTGTAGAGTTTCTTGGGTTTGGACGGTCACTATCGGAGGTTTGTGACTGAATTTTCTAGAGTTTTGGCACCCTTATTAGCATTGACGAAGAAGGAGAAACCCTTCATGCGGTCAGAGAGATGCCAGTGGAGTTTCCAAGAGCTGAGGAAGAGACTAATGAGTGACCCCATCTTGAGGCTACCGGAGGAGGGAGTTGGGTACGTAGTCTAATATGACACATCAGGGACCAGTCTTGGATGTTTCTTGATTCAGGATCGAGCAATGATCTCCTATGGTTATCAATAGCTGAGACAGCATGAGCATAACTATGCTACCCATGACCTGGAGTTAGTATCAGTGGTTTTTGCCTTGAAGATGTGGCGACATTACTTGATGGGTGAGTGTTTTACAGTCTACTTTAGTCACAAGAGTCTCAATTATATCTTCTCTCAGAAGGACCTGAACCTGAGACAGTGACATTGTCTTGAGTTCCTCCAGGACTATGACTTTGAGATAGTCTATACTCCTAGGAAGGGGAATGTAGTGGCAGATGCACACAACAGGAGATCTGGTATAAAGTTGCTGAGTGAGGTGATGGAGCAGTTAACTACCTTGTGGATATCCTATGTGGATCAAGATGGAGCATCTTTTCTTCAGTCTCTGACAGTCACTCCCCTACTCCTTCAGCGAGTCAGGGAGGTATAACTTGGGGAAACTGACTACAAGGCTCGACGTGCTCAGATATCCATAGGACAAGCACCTGATAGATTTTATAAAGGTGGGGATCACTTCATCCTCTTTAGAGGACATACTATGGTACCAGTGGTGCTACAAAATGAATTGTTGAGGTAGTTCCATAAATCCCCTCTAGCGGTATATCCACGAGTGGAAAAGATATACCAGGACCTTCAGTGTCAGCACTAGTGGCCAGGAATAAAGAAAATAGTGGAAAAGTTTGTCTCTCAGTGCCTCACTTTTTAGCAAGTAAAGGCAGAGCATTAGGTTCCAACAGGCTTAGTTCAGCCACTAGATGTGCTAGAGTGGAAGTGGGATGGAATTTCCATGGAATTCATGATAGGACTTCCATGTGAGTCTAGGGGTCATGATTCTATCTAGGTGATTGTTGACCGACTCACCAAGTCAGCCCACTTCTTACTTATCAAAGATCAGGGATCAGTAGAGAGCTTGGGGTGACTCTACATGAAAAATATTTTATGGCTTCATGTAGTACCATCTACAATTATCTCCAATCATGATGCACGTTTTACTTCCCGGCTATGGAAGGGGTTGTAGGAGGCGTTCTGGACACAGCTTCAGTTCAGCACTGCCTTCCATCCTCAGAAAGATGGTTCGACAGAGCAGACCATTCAGACCTTTGAGGACATGTTGTGTGATTGCATCCTAGATTTCAGCCGCAGCTGGGAGGATCACTTACCTTTGGTGGATTTCGCGTATAAAAATAGCTATCATTACACTATCGGAATGGAAAAATTTGAGTCATTTTACGGTCGAACTTGCAAATCACCTCTGTGTTGAAATGACCCAGGGGAGTCAGCACTTGCGAGACCAGAGATGGTATGGGCTACCATGGAGAAGGTGCAGATCATCCAGGAGAAGATGAAGACTGCACAGAGCAGGCATAAATCATATGTTGATAGGATACGGAGACCTCTGGAGTTCGAGTATTGGGACCATGTCTTCCTACGGGTCTCACCTCGACAAGGTTTGCGAAGATTTGGTTGGGGCGGAAAATTATCTCTGAGGTTCATCAGACCCTTTCAGGTCCTCATCAGAGTTGGCGAGGTGGATTACCACTTATCTCTTCCCCCTCAGTTGCACCAGGTTCACGACATTTTCCATGTATCCCAGCTAAGGAGATATGTGCATGATCCTTCACACATCATTGACAGGGGCGAGCTGAACATCGATGATGGGGTGATGTTTTCAGAGGTTCCAGTAGAGATTGAGGATCGATAGGAGTGGGTCCTTAGTGGGTGGTCGATACCTCTGAAGCATGTACGCTGGCAGCATAGGAACCTCCAAGATAGCACATGGGAGTGGGAGGCTCAGATTTGTGCTCAGTACCCCCTCTTGTTTCCCTAGTTTGTTTTGTGGCTTTCGAGGACCCAAATCCCTGAGGTGGGGAGAATGTAAAGACCCATATTTTTCCATGTAATATTTTTTTAATTAAATGGAAATATTATGAGTCCATGAAAATTTACGGTGCATGATTCTAAGGCCCGGTGTGCCCGGAATGAATTTATGAACATTTTTTTAAGTACGTTCAGTAAACGTACGAGCAGGTTTTTGTAACTTTAGAACTGGTGCTCGGAATTGAAATATGAGGACACCGTTGAACTCGCATAACCAATATTCACTTAAGGAGACCTTTACCTCGACTGCAGTAGGTCGAGGGTGGAAATTATTTTTTGGACTTTTTGTGGGAGAAAATAAAATAAACATGCTTTATTTAATTTTTGAAATTGAAACCTCCCATTTTGAATTTGGTGGTGGGGACCACCCTAACCCCATTTAATGTGAGGAAACCATTGGAATTATCCCAATTTAATGAGACAACTTATTTGATTAAATGTGACAACCTTAATGTGACAAATTTAATTGAATTAACTCAATTAAAGTTGGTTCCTCACTTCTTTGTTGGGAATCATTGGAAAAGGAGGGCTTGGGAGAACCTTTGGAAAAATATTCTCCAACGAAGAATAACTCTTCGGATCAGGAATTTTGATGTTAGAGTGTGGTTCGGAAGTGAGTTGCAGGAGTGACGAATGTCGGTGCCCCTTCATCAAATTCATCTCCTTCCTCACGACACCTCCATTAAACGTCAAGGTAGGGGATTTACTTTGAATTATGATTGGATTTATTTGATAATTATTCATATTCTGGATTCACAAAGATGATGGCCAAACTAACATGGCCATCATCCCACACATATACCTTGTCCCTTTATCTTTTGTTCTTCATGCGTTCTTCATGTGTTCATCGACGCCAAATAATTAATGAAGCTGGAAACACAAAGTTTTGTTGAGCGCGGCATATGGACGCAGAGCCCTTGACTCGAGGATCGCGAATATGCAGTCATTATATTTTTTGGGCTTGGAATGAAGTTGTGATGGCTCGTGGAAGAAGGTGGCGGTTGGCACCCGGCCGACCGCAATGAACTGGGGGGTCACGCGCATTTGTGCCACTGGTTGAGAAGGAGGCTGCAGCCCATCGGTCGCGGCGGAGCAAGATGGCGGCTGGCATCTAGATGGTCGCGTGGCGGAGTGGTAGTGCGCGTCCGCACTGCCGGTGGAGCAGGAGGCTGCGACCGCTTGGCCACGGAGGAGGATGAAGGGCGGTCGACACCCGGCTGGTGAACCGGCTGGCCATGGCGCACCGAGAAGGACCCACTCCGGTGGGTCCTGCTTCTAAAAACCAAATTTCCCTTTGGCCATTTGGGTGACCTGGGACGTACCTCCCTCTCGGGCATCGGCTAGGACGGACCCCACCACGGATTTCTACCCGACCGCGGGCCGCGCCCAGCGGGCCGAGCAGGGCTGCCCCCTTCGCGGGCCCGTCCCGCCACAACCCAGGACAACTGGGCTGAACCCTGACCAATTCGGGTCGACTCGAATCGGGTCAGGTCGGGCTGGGTCGAACCGGACTCAGGCCCCTCTAGACCCAGATACGCCTTTGTGGCCCTATCTTGAGAACCGGACATTCGTTTGATGAATCATCTATGGCACCAGAATCCAGGGATAGAGACGGTCCTTTTGGTATACTCCACTTGAGTTTTGGATAAATTTGGAGTATGGACAGGTTGGATCGAACCCCAAATCCAACTGGGCCCTCGAAGAAGAAACGCAAATAACTTACAGACCGGGCGTCCGATTGACATGCCATCTATTTTGTTGGGTCCCACATGATGTGACGAACCTTTGGGTTACTCCTTTCTGGAGATTACTAGTGTAAGAGGTACAACTGATATCTCAAGAGACAGATTCTACACAACTCGAGCGCACCAGGTGCGAGGAATCCGGTGGCTGGCAGTGAGGCGGAGGATGGAGATGGATCATACGGAGGTTAGTTACCTATCGACTCTGGTTGGGTCAGATCTTGTGTGGTTCATTGTGGGGGTTAGTACCTATCGATCATGTGTGGTTCAATGCTTAGAGATCCTGTTTGGGTTAGCACATACTGATCCTGTGTGGGTCAGATCCTGTGTGGGTCAGCGCTCAGTGATCCTGTGTCGGTCAGCACATACCGATCCTGTGTGGGTTAGATCCTATGTGGGTCAGTGCTCAGTGATCCTGTATGGGTCAGCGCATACCAAACCTGTGTGGTTCAGATCCTGTGTGGTTCATTGCGAGGGTTAGTACCTATCGATCCTGTGTGGGTCAGACTCTGTATAATCAGTAGCAGTGCCTCTTGATGGAATAAGATGATCTAGCTTCGCGACTAATAATTTGTACTTATATACTTCACTTATACATATGTAAGCTGAGTCTTATACCTTTGTGGGGTTACCTGTGTGGTACTTATACCTTCATGGTGTTATCTTTGTATATCTTGACAACCTAGGTATATGTATGGGCATATACCTAAGTAGTGTTGATGACTGTTGCTTCGTGCTTTTGTGGTTTTTCCTTTGTGTAACTCTAGGAGACCTATGAGGGTATCGGGGTCCCTACTAAGTATTGTTATATTCTCCCCTGCATGGGTTATGCATGCACCTTATTTTGTCTTTTGTAGACAACGGGCAGCGTTGATCGAGGTTGAGGGTACCAGACTGGAGGCTGATCGGAGGTGGACATTAGATGAGACGATCCACAGGGATGACTGTTCGAGAGTTGTACCTACCCTTCATGTAGGGTCCTTGGCGGGTGTTCTCAGGAGCTGTTCTTTTTTAGTTTTACTTCTACTTTCCAGTTGGGATTGTATTCTGGCCCCTTTACTTTCTGTATACACCCTGTTTACTATATATTTTACTTTGTGCTTGTATCTTGTTGTGTGATTGGTTTGGGTGAGTTTACAGGTTTAGAGGCAATGTCTTCCCAGTTTTAGGGATATGCCTTTCTAGTGCTATTCGTCAGCCCCTGGCCTATGGAAGGCGGGCTTGGGGTAGTCACAGGATGAGCCCCGGGGGACGGGTCCTGAAATTTAATCCAATTTTGGTCATTGGAATTAATTTCACTTTGAAATTGGACATAAACAAGTGTCAATCTTCTGATAGTTATTATTTCTTAAAAACATTCTGTTTGTTTTAATAGCTGGAATTAATTTTAAATTAATTTCTACCACTTATGTGTTTTGAATTTGGAAAAATGGATTTAATATTTGGAATTAGGAGGTCCAAATTGTGTAAATAGGTAAGTTTTATTTTTAGTCATTATGAATATTTACTTCAGTAAACATTTTATTTACCATGGTTAAAGGATAAATCTGGTAAATAAGGGTAAAAAATATCATTATAATAATATAAAATTACCCTAACATGTGTCATAATCCTATTGGTTGATATATATCCGACCATGGGCATCCTTGAGTCGATTTTGGGACCTCATGGAGCCACATGGGAGTGATAATGACACTTTATTTTAATTAACTTAAAGTAAAGGCAAAAATGACATAAACAAATATATTTTAGTAAATCAATTTGTACATGGGGTTATATAAGTTATCTCCTTGACTATAAATATTCATTTTAAATATAAAAATATTTTCTACATCATGGTATTTGTTTTATAATTTTTAGACATCAAATAAATAAAATTAGTTATGACACAATAATGATGTAGTGTTGACCTCATTAATGAATGATTTAAATAAATAAGATTATAAATACTAAAACAATATCCAAAACCTATCCAATTATTATTGGATGATTCTATTTAAAACATGAGTCATCTTATATTATACTTTAATGATCTTTTGACCTTTTGAAACTGAAGATAATTTTATAATAAAATAATTTTTTCAAACTTTCCTAAAGAGACCCTCCTCCCCCTTATAAAAGGACACCACTTCTAACCAATTCCTCACACCTCTCAAGCCCCTTGGCTCATCTAAAATCTGACTAAATAAGCTCCCCACTTCCCTCTACTCCTCCTAAAATCCTTACCTTAGTAATAAGGCACTTCAATTAAACCTTTTGGTTCAAACCAAAGGGAGATACGTGATTTATAGGTAACGTCTTATTTTAAGTTATTTTCCTTTATTTTACTTCTACAACCCCCTAAAATATTATATTCATTTATTTTATAAAAACACCAGTATCCTCAATATACTAGGTTGTTTTTATAATAAATATTCGAACTACACTTACACACACCTCCATCAAATGGGTAAAGAACATACTGTTTCTCTGGACGGCAAACTACTGTCTCACGAAACGATGATTGTTCAATTATCTCCAACCGCCTCTCATGGTGGTCATTATGATGGAAATGTATTTATATGTGATATATATTATATTTATATCATCTCTATGATTCTATATTTTACATTTATATCATACATTTATGGTTTTAATTATGGATAAATGTAATAATTTTATGTGAGGAAGTGCGGACTACCGCCCCCTCAAAGTGATATGACTCGTTCATGCCTTATGTGGGACGTATAAAGGGTGGAGCTAATAAAATTATATTTGATGTTATAATATAATTATAATATAACTATTTATAATTGTGTTTTCATTCCATTAAAATACAAAATAGAAATTAAAGTAGCGTTCATGCGTACGTACGTCTTACCGTCTCCAGGAACAGTGCATTTCATTTCTTATCTCCAAATGTTATTTACTATTATAAATACATATATATACTATATATATATGATATATATGATATATAAATCATGAATATCATTCTGGAGATAATGGAACTTCGACCACATGAACAATTTATAATTAAAACAAATTAATTTTAACTCAAGTTCCGAACATCGACAAAATGTCCGATATGAACTCAAATAATTAACTAATTTTTATAGAAAGTTAATAAGTGATATAAAAGGAATAATAAACTTTAAAACGGTTCTTAATCAAGTATAAATTAACTTAAGTTTATTATTTGGTAAATTAAATAATGGAGGGGTTATGTCGGACTGAGGTAAGGGAACTTCTTAACCTAATTTCTGTTCTTTGGGTTGATCATCTCTTTCTTGTTTATGTCATTCTTTGATTATGTGAGAAATGAATTTTTATATATTATCATGTATTTATACTTTATTTATGTGTTTTTATATTTAATATACATAATAGATCTATTTTATTTAAAAAATGATCTTGATTCTCGCTCAAATTTACCCAAAAGAAGATGGTAGAGCGGTCCTTGTAGTCTAGCTTGGGTTGTCGAATCCACAGAGATCTAAGAAGTAACCTATATACTTGCACATTCAAAGGACTATTTTTGGATATGAAGTGGCCAACTTTGAGTTGATTTTAAATGGGTTTAAGTTAACACTAAAAGTCTTAAGTTAATTAAAATTATGAGAAGGGTTGATCCTAGGTTATTACAAGGGGTGGATTGGACGTATTTCCTTTTCAATGATTTCAATTTCTTATATTTGAGATGGGTTCATTTAAGAAGATAAAACAACATCATTACTTACTGGTTTAATGACTACACCCTTTAATACTAATCACCTTTACACTTTAATGATCAAAGTTTTGATCACTTCAAGGTAAAGGATCGTATTAGCACATGAAGTGTGTGGCTTTAAATTCAACAAGGACGATGGAGTTTAAAAATCATCAAAAAAATCTCAATTAAAGAAGTGATTATACATTAATGGGGTGATAAATAACATTCAATCTATCCACTTTATAATCCCTTTTATCAACCCATAAGTGTGTTAGCCCTCCATTGATGCTATGGTTTCAATGGAATCGGGAAGTAGAATCATGAGGGAGGAAATGGAGAAGTAAAAAAAACAATGAAAAGAAAATGATCACTCCACCGTTGTGTGAATAATTTCACAAGGTTTGGTGTGAATAAATTCACACATTGAACCAAAAGTATAAAAGTGATATTAATAACAACAGAATAAGAGTAAAATAAGATCTTTTATTAAGAAACTAATGTGAATTGAACAACTTACATGTGAAAGACAAACTTGAGACAACAAAATCGCAGCATAACATTACAATTGAACAAAGCACCAAAGATTATCAACTCCTCTACCACCACTACCTTAAATAGTAATTTTTGAATCCTTGGGTCGAGCCTCCAATAGTACAAAGCATCCCAATTGATTATGGTAGGCCTAGGGTGGTGGAAAGCTTGTGGAACTTGGACTTTTCCACATTTGACCTGAGGTGGCATCCAACTTTCATCCACCAAACAGACACACTTGTAAGACCTTCTAGATGGCCGAATCAGAGTGGTCTATAGAAGAAACAAATGGATCCCCGGATTTTTCCTAACCTCCTGTAAAAGTTGGGCCTATTTTTAGTTGTAGATTCGGAAATATTATTATATTAGTAGTCTATTTTTCTGGGACACAAAATCTGGACCATAATTTTATCTCTAAAGTGGGCCTCTTAAATGACCACAATGGAGGCCTAATTATCACTGTCTCCTGAAGAATTATTTGTTCCTCTATATGTCTTATATCTATCCACCAAATTTGGGATTCATTGGGTTTGTAATGTGGGTCCCACAGTCTCATCAGTGGGATAGTGTCCAATCTGACTTCTCCAGAATTGTTTTCATTCATCTCCAAATATCTCCATCATCCTTTAAGAATCCTCCACTTATACCTGAATGAAAAATGTTCATATTTAAGTTTAGATACAGTTCTAAAAATATCAAATTAAAATATGGATAATTACATTCTTTAAAATCAGATGAATCATTGGGTACTTTAAATGATGTTCAAAAATGTACCACATAATAGTGAATTTTAAAAAGGTATTACAATCATGATGTGAAATGATGTTCAAAGTGTAAAATGCACTAAAATTATGTTTATGAATAATAAAGAACATGAATATTATATATATTAACAATGAATATTATCCTCATTTAGTGGCTAATCACACCCCCCAACTTGAGTTTTGCTAGTCCCGAGCAAAATATATCTCAGCAATATGAAATTTGAATTCCCTTTTCCAAAAACATTTTAATACACAATGATCACCAAAAAAACCTTATACCAAATAATCATGAAACCCATAAAAATAATTTAATACAAGATATTTTCATAAGCAGATCCCAATCCCAAGCCCATTCCTTCATTCAAATTCATTGTCATATTTCATCCAATATCAATTAAGTATGAGGATATGTTGTGCATCACAATAGACATGGGGGGTCATCTTTATTCAAGGGGGAAATGACAGAAGCTCTAGGTGGAATCACATTTCAATATTAAGATGAGTATTCAATTTTTTTTGTATCATATTTTTTTGTTTTTGTTTTTGTTTTTTTTTTTGTTTTTTTTTTGTTTTTTTTTCAATTTTGCCATGGTAATTAAAATTGCACTCAAAAGAGTCAACCTCTGTAGAGAGACTTTGCCGATGACTCCCAGGCTCAAATACCTTAAGGCACCAAGTGAATCCCACATACTTAGGCACCATCTCAAGTTAAATCAGTCAAAAACAAATTCAAATTACCAAAAATAGAGATAAAATTACTAACTATGGGACAGAAAACTATGGAGTCACGATCCCCAAGTGTCGAAAGTCACGCATTAGGTCATTTCATTTCTCTACGCGCAAATTTATTATTATTATTTTTATTTTTTTATTGAATACTTATATTAAAACTAAAATTATCACCAAACCTATGCTATTTATTTGGAGGACCCCATGAACTCAAACTAATACCCCAATATCCAAAGGACTTGAATTGTGATCTTTTTTTATTTGGATGAAAATATAAACGATGAAATATCACATTGGACAGCCACACTTTCCAAAATCTATGCTCATGAAATTATACAAGGATTAAAATCAGAATCAGTTCATGCTAAATTATTTGATATTCAGTTTCAAAGTGTGCAATGTGTATTACCATGTTCAAAGTTAAAGGAATTTTTCCTTCCATTTACACTTTTTTTTAAATCATTTTTTTACACGAAAGCATTTTTTATTTTATCTCCCCCACCCAACTTAAAATAACATTATCCCCAGTGTTTAAATAAAAGAAAATTTAGAAGGGGGTAGAGGTATAGAATGAAAGTTCAAAAAGGAAATTGAAAATTAGGATCATGGAATGAAGTCACCTGGTGGTTGAAGTTGAAATTATTGTTTCTCCCTTTTAATCCTTTGATATCCATGTCACTTGCAGTGTTCCCTAGTAGAAAAAGGAAAAACAAAACAAACAAAACAAAACAAACAATATATATTTATTTATTTATATAACAAAGAAAGTAAAATATAATTATATATATAAAAATTATAGAATAAGTAAGCACATTAATCTATAGGTCAGTGGTAAGTGTGCGCCCCTGTCTCCCTTCGGTCCTGGGTTCGAATCCCCGCGGCTTCGCCGGTTGTGACGGGGTTTGACCCACGACCCACGAAGTGTCCCTTTTTATTACTATTATATTATTATTATTATTATTTTGTATTTTTATTTTAATCCTAAAAAAAATATTAAAATAAAACAAACTGATGATACATTGTCTTCTTTTTAAATTTCTGGGTAAGGCATTACTCAAGGATCACACCACGTGACACGGATGAATATGGTGCTCCCCTTTCATACCCATCCATACTCATAATAGAAGAAAAGGTAAACAATCTATATTTTTTTAAAATATAAAAATGATTAATTAAAATATAAATTTTATTAAAACAACAAAATGATAGGAAAATTGAAAACCATGGGTTACCTCCCATGCAGCACTTTGTTTAATGTCGTTAGCTCAACTTGAACCCCACAACTTACCCAATACCAACTTTCAATATTTTAAGAACCACATTTTTTACCAATTCTACTAGGTTGAGATTGAGTCTATTTTTATAATTTGTTTCATGCACAAACCTATGTTCTAAAAAGAGTGGTAAAATACAAGGAATATCAAAAATGGTTGATCTAGTTTCCTCTATAGTCTTTCCTAAGACATCAATGATCATTCCAACTTTTTTGGTTTCAAGATAAGAAATTGTGAAAATTGGAAATTTTTGGCTATCCCCAATGAATGGAAACTTGAGGGTGGATGGAAAGTCCTTTCGTTCAAGTTCGGGTAGGCTAACACTTTCAGACATAGGTTGGAACTTTGAATCAAACTCAATTTCATTTTTCAAAATTTCTCAATAGAATTGGTTCCTTTTGAATAGAATATTAAACCAAAAATTGGAAAGATCAATTTTAGGAATGGGTATGGACTCAATGTTTGTGATTTCTCTCAATGGTTCAATGGTTGGTGTTTCTGAAAAATCATCAATGGAGTTATATTCATGAGACTCAATCTATGATGTAAAATTTTACTCTTGTGAATACAAAAAATCATTTTCCTCTTGACTTAAACACCCATCAACAATTCCTTGATCCGCTTCATCTTCCCCAAATCCAAATGTTTTTTCTTCAGTAAATTCATGAGAGTTTTGTGGGAAACTAGACACTTCACATAAGGTTATGGAAGGGACAATTTGTGTAGGGATGGGTTACTCACAATTTTTAATGCTTTGTAGTTCTAACCTCAATGATGAAACCTCAAAATTCATTATATCCATTTGTTTAAACATTTTTTCAAGTAATTGATGTGGATTAGGATGGATAAGGGGTTGAGATAGATGGTTTATTCCAGGAGGATAACTATGTTGTTGTAATTCCATTGGAGGATGTTTAGATTGGATTTGTGGGGATTGAAACTCATTATATGTTGGAATGTTTTGTGGATAATAGGAGTTAAAACATTGTGTCTTAATTGGTTGTTGGTTATCCCACCAGTCGAAATTAGGATGGTCATTGTACATCACACATTAGGTTGGGTGATCAAAGTATGGATAGGTTTCCCATGTTTGGACTTGTTCAAAATTGATTTCCATAGGAGTGAGGGGGTGAGAAAAGAGAAGAGGGATGATAGTGTCTAAGATAACTTACTTAGGTCCCCGTCAATGGTACCAAAATTTGATTCTCACTCAAATTTACCCAAAATAAGAAGGTAGAACAGTCCTTGTAGTCTAGCTTGGGTTGTCGAATCCACAGAGACCTAAGAAGTAACCTATAGACACGCACATTCTAAGGACTGTTTTTTGCTATGAAGTGGCCAAATTTGAGTTGATTTTAGATGGGTTTAAGTTAACACTAAAAGTATTAATTGAATTAAAATTATGATAAGGGTTGATCCTAGGTTATTACAAGGGGGGATTGGACGTATTTCCTTTTCAATGATTTCAATTTCTTATATTTGAGATGGGTTCATTTAAGAAGATAAAACAACATCATCACATACTGGTTTAATGGATACACCCTTTAATACTAATCACCTATACACTTGAAGGATCAAAGTTTTGAGCACTTCAAGGTAAAGGATTGTATTAGCACATGAAGTGTGTGGATTTAAATTCAACAAGGACGATGGAGTTTAAAAATCATCAAATAAAAATCTCAATTAAAGAAGTGATTATACATTAATGGGGTGATAAATAAAATCCAATCTAGACCCTTTCACACATTGAACCAATAGTATCAAATTAATATGAATAAAAATAGAATAAGAGTAAAATAAGAGCTTTTATTAAGAAACTAATGTGAATTGAACAACTTACATGTGAAAGAAAAACTTGAGACAACAAAATCGCAGCATAACATTACAATTGAACAAAGCACCAAATATTATCAACTCCTCCACCACCACTACCTTAAATATTCATTTTTGAATCCTTGGGTCTATCCTCCAACAGTATAAAGCATCCCACTTTATTATGGTAGGCCTAGGGTGGTAGAAAGCTTGTGGAACTTGGACTTTTCCACATTTGACCCGAGGTGGCATCCAACTTTCATCCACTGAATAGACGCGCTTGTAAGACCTTCTAGATGGACGGATCAGAGTGGTCCATAGAATAAATAAATGGATCCCCAGATGTCTTCTAACCTCCTGTAAAATTTGGGCCCATTTGGAGTTGTATATTCGGAGATATGATTAGATTAGTAGTCTGTTTTTCTGAGCTGCAGAATCTGGCGCATAATTTTATCTCTAATTTGGGCCTCTTAAATGACCACAATGGAGGCCGAATTAGCACTATATCTTGAATAAATATTTGTTCCTATATATGTCTTATATCCTGCCACCAAATTTGGGCTTCATTGGGTTTGTAATGTGGGTCCCACAGTCTCATCATTGGGCTGGTGTCCAATATGACTTCTCCAGAATTGTTTCCATTCATCTCCAAATATCTCCATCATCCTTTATGAATCCTCCATTGATACCTGAATGAAAAATGTTTATATTTAAGTGTAGATACAGTTCCCAAAATATCAAATTAAAATATGGATAATTACATTCCTTAAAATCAGATGAATCATTGGGTACTTTAAATGATGTTCAAAAATGTACCACATAATAGTGCATTTTTAGAAGGTATTACAATCATGATGTAAAATGATGTTCAAAGTGTAAAATTCACTAAAATGGTGTTTATAAATAATAAATAACATGAATATTCTATATATTAACAATGAATATTATCCTTGTTTAGTGGATAATCAGATCTTTGTAAGGGATTTCATCTCAATCTCCTTTCATTGAGACATATTTTGTTTTATACACGACTTTATTTTATATGATATATAAACACCTTTGACTTTTCATTTCATTTCATTCAAAGGGAATCTTTTTATACAAGGAATTTTACTAAACAAAAAAATAGTGTTTTAACATAAGCGGTGACAATGACTTTTTCTATCTCCGTGAGTATTATTTGATCTTTGGCTTCCTTAATAAGTCATAATGTTTTTAAAAGGAAAATAAATACCATATACTCTTTTATGTATTTTAGTATTGAAAATGGTTTTTATAATGAATTTTTTTTATGTCAATATATTTAAATGATATATTGTGATTGAAATGTGGAAATGTTATCTTTCCTTTATATTTGTTTTATGTGTTATGATTTTATAATGGTACTTGGACATTTGATGGGTGGTTACGTGATAAACCAAATGACGGGTGGTTCTATGATAAACTAGGAAGGGTGGTTACGTTATAACCTCCAATGCATTGGGTGTGTAAGTCGCTCGTATGGCTATTCCATTTAGTGATATGTGTGAAAGTTGACTATATGGTTATTCCATTTAAGTACGTTTATGTCCCGCGTTACTTTTATATGTTATATGTTCTTTCTATGGGTTTTATGGTAATCTTTTGGTTACAAAATGGTAAGAAATGATCTTTTATTTATTGAAGAGTATTTACTACTTAATAAAGGTGAAAAGTATCACTTATTATAGGGTATTCATGGTTTACTTGTTGTTTTCAAAAACTAACAGTTTTCCTTCTTTGTGCATCCCTTACTAAGATCTTTATGCTCATCCCAAGTTTTTGAAATGTTTTTCATAGGACATAAATTGGAATAGGGTCAAGGATGGGATCAAGGAAAAGTCATACTGTCTAAAACATGGAACTAGACATAACTTTTTTTCAAAGAGTTTTTATTTTATGAAAAAAATGGAAAGTGGGTAGAAGTGTATAATTTTTAATTTTTGAGATGAAATGTAATAGTTATGGCCAAACTCTCTAAAACTCTAAACCTGAAAAAATCCTCAATCTGAATTATTCATTTAATTCAAGATTATGTAATGTTATAAGGCTGGGTCCTTATAGTTGGTATCAGATGTCATTTTAGACAACTTTAGGAGTTAGGATATTGTTAAATTAATTTATGGTAAGATTAAAATGATATAGAATTTACAGATTACCATGTTTCTTCGCCTAAGATATTTCTATATTCAGAATGGTTTTCCACATAGGAAACAGAGCAGCTATGATGGGACGAAATCAAGAGGAAGACAACCTTCTAAATCAGCAACCTAAGATGGTCGGAATCAGAATTGAACATTTTTTTTGCAGTGATGGAACAGTTGACTCAGGATATAAATGGTGGTGGTATCTATGCACGAGATCATCCAGAACAACTAAAAAGTAACATGTCAGTAGTGGATCATTTCATGAGGCAACGTCTCTCATCATTTAGAGGATCATATGACCATATGCTAGCTAAAGGGTGGATTAAAGCACTGGAGAATATTTTTGATGTCATGGGGTGTTCAGAGAATCAAAAGGTTAGACTCGTTGTTTACCATTTTGAAGGTTAATTTAATCAGTGGTGGTCAATGGTGAAAAATATTAGGTATAGTGAGGAGATTGATACTCTTGATTAGAATGAATTCAAAGGTATGTTTCTTGAGAAATATTTTCCTAAGGTGGTCCATCTTAGGATGGGAAAACAATTCTTGGAATTGAGGAAGGAGGATGACTCAGTGGCTTCTTATGAAGAAAAATTCACTCGACTAGAAAGGTATGCTCCAAATATCATATGAGATCTTGACAGTAAGATAAATCGATTTTACTCAGGACTGAAGTTGCGATATCGAAGAGAATTAGCCTCTCATGAATTCAAAATCTATGAAAAACTTGTCAGATGTGCTGATAAGGTAGAAATGGATTTTTCTAATGATCAGGTGTTCCAAGAGAGCAAACAAAAGAAGGGGTCCATTTAGTAGGCAAAGGGAAAGAATTCATCAAATAATCCTAGAGGTAAGAAAATTAAATATCCATCTTGTGAGAAGTGTGGTAAAAAGAATCCAGGAGAATTTTTTTCAAAGTCTGGAAAGTGCTTCCCATGTAGTAAGTCGGGTCATATTGCTTATAACTATAAGGAAGATGATCAAGCAGGAAATGAAAACCCAATAGTAAGATGTTTTAAGTGCAATGAAATGGTTCATTATGCAAATAAGTTTCCAACGAATATCTCAAATAAGGGAAAGTAGTCGGACTACAAGCAGAAAGGGGTGGTGAAATCCTTTGCAACTACTTCAGTAGATGTTGGGACATCGAATTAAGTACTATCAGGTACACTGTTTATTTGTTTAGATTATTCCAATGTGTTATTTGATTCAGGGTCTACACATTCTTTAATTTCTGAGAATTTTTCTAGTAAATTGAGATTTCCATATCAAGATATGAATCCTGAAATTATGGTAAAAACACATGGAGGAAATGTGGAGACAAAAAGAAAACATAAGAACCTTATTATCCTTGTGTGTGGAAATAATCTACCTTCAGACCTTATTATTTTACCTCTAGTAGAGTTTGATGTTATTTTGGATATAAATTAGCTTTCTGTTTATCATGCTAAGATTGATTGTAGAGCTAAAGAAGTTTCTTTTCAGAAATAATTTCAGTTTGTGTAAAATAATGAACACTTACTTTTGATAACATATTAGGAAGATGATAAAGTAGTAAAAGATGGAACTGAATGTTACCTTACACATATTATTGAAAATAAAGGAACTTTCTATATTAATAATGTGCCAATTGTAAATGAGTATCTCGATGTTTTTTTTTTTTTTGATGAGTTTTCTGGTATTATACCTGATTAGAAAGTTGAATTTACTGTTGACTTAGTTCCTGATGCTAAGAAAATTTTAAAAACCCCTTATCGAATGGCTCAAATTTAACTTTTAGAGTTAAAGAAGAAATTGTAGGAGTTATTAGATAAAGGTTTCATTTGACCTAGAACATCACCATGGGGTGCTCTTGTCTTGCTTCTTAAAAATAAATATGGTTCAATGAGACTTTTCATTGATTATAGAATACTGAATAACATCACTATTAAGGACAAGTATCCTTTTCCTCATATCGATGATTTGTTTGATCAACTCCAGGGAGCTCAGTATTTTTCGAAGATTGGCTTGAGGTCAGGGTACCATCAGTTGAAAGTAAAGGAATAAGATATTCTGAAGACCGCTTTTCGTACTAGATATGGCCATTATGAATTTTTATTTATGCCTTTTGGGTTAACAAATGCACCTACTGTATTCATGGATCTTATGAATAGAATTTTCCGTGAGTTTTTGGATAAGTTTGTGGTTGTTTTTATTGATGATATTTTGATTTATTCCAAAAGTAAAGAGGAACATTAAAGTCATTTAAGGGTTGTCTTGAAAACTTTAAAAGAAAATAAAGTGTTTGGGAAATTCAGAAAGTGTGAGTTTTGGTTACAAAAAATTTCATTCCTTGGTCACATTGTTTTAAAAAATGGCATAAATGTTGATCCTTCTAAAACAAAAGTTGTTGAATAATGGCCAAGACCCACAAATATAACTGATATTCGTAGTTTTCTTGGATTAGAGGGTTATTACCAGATGTTTGTTGATAATTTTTCACGTTTATCTAGTCTAATAACTAAGTTAACTTGAAAAGGTGTTAAGTTCATCTGGACAAAATAATGTGATGATTGTTTTCAGGAATTGAAAAGAAGATTGGTGAATGCTCCAGTTTTGGAACTACCTTCCAGAGATGGTGAATTTTTTATCTACAGTGATACTTCATTGAAAAGACTTGGTTGTGTCCTTATGCAGAATGATCTAGTAATTTCTTATTCTTCGCATCAGTTGAAACCTCATGAGTTAAATTACCCTACACATGATTTGGAATTAGATGCTATTGTTTTTTATTTAAAAATTTGGAGGCATCATTTGTATGGAGTAAAATGTGAAATATACATTGACCACAAAAGTTTGAGGTATATATTCACTCAGAAAGAATTGAACATGAGACCGAGGAGATGGATAGAATTAATCAAGTATTATGATTTCACGATCCTTTACCATCTGAGAAAGGAAAATAAAGTGGTTGATGCTTTGAGTCTAAAAAGTAATGCTACATTAACCATGCTATGTTTGGAACAAGATCCTTTGGTTTTTGATTTGATGAACTCTGTCGTAGAAGTTGTTGGTACAGAAAATTCCTTTGTTTTGTTTCAGGTGTCAGTGAAATAATCTTTATCAGACATAATAAAGAAAGCACAAAAAGAAGACAGTGAGTTGCAGAAAAAGGTAGAGTTGGTTTTGAAGGATAATTTACCTGAATTTAACATTGATAATGATTGTGTTTTGAGGTTTGGGAAAATATTATGTGTGCCTTGTGATTCATAGTTATAAAATGAGTTGTTATGTGAAGCTCATTGTTCTCCATTTTCAGTTCATCCTGGCAGTACTAAGATGTATAGATATCTTCGGGAGTATTACTGGTGGGACGGAATTAAGAGAGATATTGCTGACTTTACTATAAAGTGTTTGAATTGTCAATAGGTTAAAGCAGAGTGGTAGTTACTGAAAGGAATGCTTCAGTCTTTATCAGTTCTAGAGTGGAAATGGGAAAATATATCCACGTAATTTATTGTGGGATTATCGAAGACATCTCAAGGTAATAATTCAATTTGGGTTATTGTTGATTGGTTTACTAAATCTACTCATTTAATTCCTATTTTAGATACTTTATCTCTAGATCAACTTTCTCAGTTGTATGTTAAAGAGATAGTTAGGTTGCATGGAGTTCCTCTCTCCATTGTATCTGATCGTGATCCCAGGTTTACTTATAACTTTTGGAAAGGATTTCAGAAGTCATTGGGTACTGAATTAAATTTTAGTACATCTTTTCATCTGTAATCAGATGGGCAGTCAGAACAAATAATTCAGACCTTGGAGGATATGCTACATTCTTGTTCAATGGATTACCAGGGGAGTTGGGACCAACATCTTCCTTTGGTTGAATTTTCATATAATAACAGTTTTCATTCTAGTATACAGATAGATCCATTTGAGGAATTATATGGGAAGTGATGTCGAACTCCAACTTATTGGGATGAAGTAGGTGAAAGAAAACTGATGGGACCAGAATTGGTAGAAGAGATGACAGAAAAAGTTCAGTTGATTCAGAAGAACATGAGAACAGCTCAGAGCAGGTAGAAAAGTTATACAGATAATCAGAGGAAGGATCTTTCTTTTGAGGTATGTGATCATGTCTTTCTCAGAGGTTCTCTATGGTAAAGTGTGATTCATTTTGGAAAGAAGGGAAAGATGAGTCTGAGGTTCATTGGGCCCTATAAAATCCTAGAGAAGGTTGGATGAGTTTCCTACAGAGTGGATTTACCTCCAAGTTTATCCAAGGTCTACAATATATTTCATGTTTCAATGTTGAGAAAGTATATTCCAGATCCATCTTATGTTTTGAGTCCATAGGTGGTTCAGTTGGAAGATAATCTCTCTTATGAGGAACAACCAGTTCAGATTATTGACCAAAGAGAGCAAGTGTTGTGGAATAAGGTAATTCATCAGGTAAAGGTTTTGTGGAAAAACCATATGGTTAAAGAGGCAACGTGGGAATCTGAAAATGTTATGAGGAATAAATACCCCCACTTATTTGATAAGTGAATAAAAATTTCGAGAACACAATTTCCAAAAGGGGGGAAGGATGTAGCATCCCAGGTAAATAAAGAATGATATATTTTCATATTTATTAATATTTGTGAATTAAATATTAATTTTACTTTAAAGAGGACTCTATGTTCTATGGCTTACATGATATGCAACAATGGGTTTCTTTGAAATCTTACATTGTGCACTAATAATATAATAATATTATTTTAAATGGTAGTTAACGCCTAGACGTTGTATTGGTGGGAATGAATAAAACTAACTAAAATATGATTATACATGTTTGTTAAATGTTTTTACATTTATCCAATAAAAGTTAGAGGCTTAAAATGTGAATGAGTCCAATTTTAAGCACAAATACACTAATATTCTTTAAAAAAGTTGATTTACCGCCTTTTAATGATGAACCCTCATTAAATTTAGTTTTTGTCACTTTTATATATTCTATTTGACAAAATAATATTCTTATTTATAATCGGGACAACAAAATTTACTTTGTATGAAATTTTGGTATTTTTCTGATAATGTTCATTTTTTAATGAATAGTGAAAATACTGTATTTTAATTCAAAACTGCCATTTAATCTAATTTATTTACAAGGTTATATTATATTTTTAATTGTTTTTAAAGTATAATAATATTATTTTTTTACCATTTAATCTAATTTTGGTCATTGTAAGTAATTTCACTTTGAAATTGGACATAAATAAGTGTCAATTTTTTTATAGTTATTATTTATTAAAAACACGCTTTTTGTTTTGACAGTGGGAATTAATTTTAAATTAATTTATTTCACTTCTGTGTTTTGAATTTGGAAAAATGGACTTCATATTTGGAATCATGAGGTCCAAATTTTGTAAATAGGTAACTTTTATTTTCATACATTATGAATATTTACTTCAGTAAATATTTTATTTATCATGGTTAAAGGACGAATATGGTAAATAAGGGTAAAAAAATATTATTATAATAATATAAAATTACCCTAACATGTGTCCTAATCCTATTGGTTGATACATATCCAACCATGGGCATCCTTGGGTCAATTTTGGGACCCCATGGAGCCACTTGGGAGTGATAATGACACTTTATTTTAATTAACTTAAAGTAAAGGCAAAATGACATAAACAAATATCTTTTAGAAAATCAATTTTTAAATGAGGTTATATAAGTTATATCTTCGACTATAAAAATTCATTTAAAATATAAAAATATTTCCTACATCATGGTATTTTTTTATAATTTTTATACTTCAAATAAATAAAATTAGTTATGACACAATAATGATGCAGTGTTGACCTCATTAATGAATGATTTAAATAAATAAGATTATAAATACTAAAAAAATATCCAAAACCTGTCCAATTATTACTGTATGATTTTATTTATAACATGATTCATATTATATTATAATTTAATGATTTTTGGACCTTTTGAAACCAAAGATAAGTTTATAATAAAATAATTATTCCAAACTTTACTGAAGAGCCCCTCCTCCCCCTTATAAAATGACACCAATTATAACCCACTCCTCACACATATCAAGCCCATTTTCTCATCCAAAATATACCTAAATAAGCTCCCCAAGTCCCCATAATCCTCCTCTAAGCCTTACCTTAGGCATAAGGCACTTCAAGTAATCCTTTTGGTTCAAACCAAAGGGAGATACCCGATTTAAAGGTAACATCTTCTTTTAAGTTATTTTATTTTATTTTACTTCTTCAACCCCCTAAACTCTTTATATTCATTTATTTTATAAAAACACTAGTATCCTCAATATACTAGGTTGTTTTTATGAGAATTATTCAAACTACACTTACACACACCTCCATCTAATGGGTAAACAACATAATGTTTCTGTGGACGGAGAACTACTACCTCACGAAATGATGATTGTTCAATTATCTCCAATAGCCTCTCATGGTGGCCATTATGACGACACTATATTTATATGTGATATATATTATATTTATATTGTCTTTATGTTTCTATATTTTTCATTTATATCATACTTTTATGGTTTCCATTATGGGTATACGCGATAATTTCATTTGAGGAAGTGCGGACTACCGCCCCCTCAAAGTGATATGACTCATTCATGCCTTATGTGGGACGTATAAAGGATGGAGTTAGTGAAATTATATATGATATTATACTATAATTATAATATAAATATTTATAAATATGTTTTCATTCCATTAAATTATGAAATAGAAATGAAAGTAGCATTCATGCGTACGTACGACTTACCGTCCCCATGAACTGTGCATTTCATTTCTTATCTCCAAATGTTATGTACTATTATAAATACATATATATAATGGATATATATGATATATATTATATCTAAATTATGAATATAATTCTTTATATAATGTAACTTCAACCATATGAACAATTTATAATTATAACAAATTCATTTTAACTCAAGTTCCGAACATCGACAAAATGTCCGATATGAACTCAAATAATTAACTAATTGTTATAGAAAGGTAATAAGTGATATAAAAGGAATAATAAACTTTAAAATTTTTCTTAATCAAATATAAATTAACTTATGTTTATTATTTAGGAAATTAAAGAATAAAGGGGTCAAGTCGGACACGAGGTAAGGGAACTTCTTAACCTAATTTCCATTCTTTGGGTTGATCTTCTCTTTCTTGTTTATGTCATTATTTGATTATGTGAGAAATTAATTTTTATATCTTATCGTGTATTTATACTTTCATTATGTTTTCTTATATTGAATACCCATAATCGATCTATTTTATTTATGAAATGATCTTTCTAAGGGACTTCATCTCAATCTCCTTTCATTGAGGCATATTTTGTTTTATACATGTCTTTATTTTATACGGTATATAAACACCTTTGAATTTTCATTTCATTCAAAGGGAATATTTTTTTATGAGGCATTTTACTAAATGAAAAAAAAAAGAATGTTTTAACGTAAGTAGTGATAACGACCTTTTCCGCTGCTGTGAGTATTATTTGATCTTTGGATTCCTTAATAAGTCGTAATGTTTTTAAAAGGAAAATAAATACCATATACTCTTTTACGTATTTTGGTATTGAAAATGGTTTTGATAATGGATTTTTTTATGTCAATATATTTAAATGATATATTGTGATTGAAATGTGGAAATTTTATCTTTCCTTTATATTTGTTTTATATGTTATGATTTTATAATGGTAATTGGACATTTGACAGGTGGTTATGTGATAAACCAAATGACGGGTGGTGTCGTGATAAACCAGGACGAGTGGTTACATTATAACCTCCAATGCATTGGGTATGGAATTCGGCCGTATGGCTATTTCATTTAGTGATATGTGTGGAAGTCGATCGTATAGTTATTCCATTTAAGTATGTTTATGTCACAAGTTTCCTTTATATGTTATATGTTCTTTATATGGGTTTTATGGTAATTGTTTGGTTACAAAATAATAAGCAATGATATTTTATTTAGTGAAGTGTATTTACTACTTTATAAAGGTAAAATGTATTACTTATGATAGGGTATTCATGGTTTACTTGTTGTTTTGAAAAACTAACAGTTTTCCTTCTTTGTGCATCCCTTACTGAGATTTTTATGTTCATCCCAAGTTTTTGAAATGTTTTTCACAAGACATAAAGTGGAATAGGGTCAAGTATGGGATCAAGGGAAAGTCATATTGTCTAAAACATGTAACTAGACATGATTTTTTTTTCAAAGAGTTTTTATTTTATGAAAAAAATAAAAACTGAGTAGAAGTGTATACTTTGTAATTTTTGAGATGAAATGTAATAGTTATGGCCTAACTATATAAAAATATAAACCTAAAAAGATCCTCAATGTGAATTATTTATTTAATTAAAGATTATGTAATTTTATAAGGTTGGGTCCTTACACTATTGAAGTCATTGGGCACAGAATTAAATTTCAGTACATCTTTTCATCCTTAATCAGATGGGCAGTCATAACGAATGATTCATACTTTGGAGGATATGCTTCGATCTTGTTCAATGGACTACTAGGGAAGTTGGGATCATCATCTTTCTTTAGTTGAGTTTTCTTATAATAACAGTTTCTATTCTAGTATACAGATGGCACCTTTTGAGGCATTGTATGGGAAGCGGTTTCGAACTCTAGCTTTTTGGGATGAAGTCGAGGAAAGGAAGTTGATGGGACCAGAATTAGTAGAGGGAGTGGATGAGAAAGTGAATATGATCTAGAAACAAATGAGGAAAGCTCAGAGCAGGCAGAAAAGTTCTACAAATAATAGAAGGAAAGACTTCTCTTACGAGGTAGGTGACCATGTTTCCTTAAAATCTCACCTTGGAAAAGTGTTATGCATTTTGATAAGAAAGGAAATCCAAGTCCATGATTCATCAGTCCTTTTAAATTCCTGGAGAAAGTTGGACCAGTTTCATACCGAGTAGATTTTCCTCTGAGTTTATCTCAGGTACACAATGTTTTTCTTGTTTCAATGTTGAGAAATTATGTGCCAGATTCATCCTCTGTCTTGATCCCAAAAGCAGTTCAGCTGGAAGAGAATCATTCTTATGAAGAGAAACTGGTTCAGATTCTTTATTGAAGGGAACAAGTATTGTGGAATAAGGTAATCCACAAGGTAAAGGTTTTGTGGAGAAACCACATGGTTGAAGAAGCAACATGGAAGTCTGAAAATGTTATGAGGGAAAGGTACCCTCACTTGTTTAATGAGTAAATAAAATTGTGAGGACATAATTTCTAGAAGGTGGGGATAATGTAACACCCCAAGATTTTAAATAATAAATGAAATGCATGAAACTTTGTTTTAAGTAGATATTTATAACTAGCCTTTAAACATAATTTTTCTACTTCTATGTTTTGAATTTTAAAAAACGGTCATCTGCAATTGTGTTCAATAAGTTATTTGGAGTCTGACGAAACCAACTTGTTTTTTTAGTGACTAGTAACATACCCTTATGAATAGTGATATGACCCTAATTAATAGTAAATTGTATTATTATTTTATTTTCTTAAGGCTTTAAGATAATAACATCTTGGTTAATTTTTCAATGTGATATAAAAGCAGTTATAGAATTAAAATTGTTAATTTTTGAATTAAGTATGATTTTATTTAAAAATTAAAATTAATAATATTTAGAAAATTATTTTCAAAAAATGGAGTTCATTTTTGAATTATACATGTTGAAAAATGGTTACGGTGAATTTTTGGAATTTTCTGAAATAGTTGAATTTTCAGTGAATAGTAAAAATACAGTTTTGAGTTTCGGTGTGTTTAATGACATCATTAATGATGTAATAATGATGTAATAATTCTGGTAGACATGTGTACAGTAAAATAAGATATGATGTGTCCAAATTGTATAATACCATGGGAAAATACCATGGGAAAGCTCATGGTTTTGCAAATACCACTAATGAGGTGCCCCTTGGAAATTATTAAAATATTCTCTCACTTTTGCTATAAATACCAACTCATTCCTTCATTACATTCATTCCAAATTCATCATAAATGAATCTCTGGCCTTATTAACTCCCTATTATTCCTCCAAATGTGTCCTAAATCCCCCAAGGTCCCAACCTTCAAGTCTTAGGAGTTACTCTACAAGGTAAGAGAATTGTCAACTTCTTTCTTTTTCCATTCAAGTTCTCTTTTATGTGGTATAGCATTCAAGAATCCATACCATGTTCTTATTTTCATTTTATTCTATCTATATAATGTTTTATTATTCATTTATTTATGGGTGACCCCTTTCCCCTCTCTTTTTAATGTTTTCTAAAACCTTGCTGCATAGCCATTATGTTGCAGAATTTTCATCTCAAAATCACTCTCTTTTTCAAGAACCCTTATTATGTTATTATATTTTAATTTAAATTGGTTTATTTTGGGATATGTCATCCATATCCACCTTACCTTCCATATTATGTATGAATTATTAGAGTCCCCTTTTCTCTCATCAAAATATTTTATGAAATTTTAAGCGACGTCGTTAGGCTGCCAAATTTTCATAAGGGATTTCTCAACTTTTCTTTTATTTTGAGATTCCCTTCTTTTCTTTTTCTTTACTCACCTCCCCTTATCCAAGAGTAATTAATGATCCAGTATATTACATATTCTGTATTTCATCATGTTTATGTAATACTCACCATTATATTTCTTCTCTTCTCCCGCTTATTCAAGAAATTAAAACACCGTTCGTGATGTGTCGATTTACCGACATCAGGGACGATGTGATTTCAATTTCTTTTACCTATTTCAAGGATGGTCATGAAACCATTTTTATGGTTGAACCAGATTATAATTTATATATTATATCTTATATAAGGTTTTAGAATCTTTTTTTACACATGTGATTAATTCATAATACAAAATGAGTTCATTGCGATCGAAGAAACGCCAAAATGACTTAAACAAATATCAATAATGTTTTAACTTATGAATCACCCTCATTTCAGAATTCAAAATGATAAATGGTATAATTTTTTGTTCTAAAAATATTTAAATACCATTCCATTTCAATTCTGGAGTTTCCCTTCCGATCAACAAGAATATCCATCATGAACCGATCATGGAAACCATGTAAAGAACGCACCCGACACAATGTAAATAACAAAATATTACTAATAAATGTGTCGAATGATGTTGAAAAATGATCATATAAGGTGTTATAAACATTAATATGTTTCATTAAGATATTAATAACACTCTTTTAACCATTATATAGGAGTTTTAAACACTTTTTAAGAAAGAAGAACCCAAGGTAAGAGAATTCTTAACCCAATTTCCATTCTTTGGGTTAACCTTCTTCTTTATTCATTATGTGGTATTAAGATTATTGGTGTGATGATTTTTTTTATATTTTGTTGTAATATGTGTATTTATATTGTATAAAAATATTCATCCCATTCTATTAATTCTCACTCCAATTATATTTTAAGGGACTTTCTTTTTAAAATCCTTTTAAAACTCTCTTTAAAAAAATTCAAAAGGATTGTTTTTTTATATGTATATGGAATGAGTGGTTTATTCTGATTTTCAAGATACTTTATTACCATGATATGTTCTTTGGACATTATTTATATTGGTTTGATCCCATTATAGATCAATATATGTTTGGTTGAGACCATTGTAGATCAAGATATGACGGGTGAGCCCCGTTATAGTTCTCCAATGCATTGGGTACTCCGGAGGTGGAAGTTGACCAAAAGGTTATTCTATGTGTAAGGGTGAATGTAAGAGTTATATGGTAAATATGTCCCAAATAAACTACATGATGTTTCTATGCATATGAGTTTTTATAATTATGGGTTTTTATTGGTTTTTATTGGTTTTTATTGGTTTTTATGTTATCACTTGACTAACACTTTCTTTCTTTATATCCCTTACTCAATTTTATACTCATCCCAAGTTTTTTTAAAATGTTTTTCACAAGATATAAGGATGGGTAAGAGAAAGAAGGGAGTTTTGATATTTGATATGGAGTGTTATTAAAGAAATCATGCTTTAAGTTTTAATGTTTTATATTTTGAAAGAAATGGATAATGTTTTAATAGTATCCTCTTGTATGAATGTGGTATGTCATGTATGTAAGATATCCTAAATCTTTAAAACTCTAAACTCGAAAAGATCCTCAATGCGTAATAGTGTATGGTCTTGTGTAAAATTCAAGATTAAGTAACGTTTTAAGGTCGGGTCCTTATATATGTTATGGATTTCCATGTGTGTTGATAAGTGTTATTTCTATTTTTCAGCCTATAAAGGAGTGGCCTTTAGGTTCGTTGAAAAAAGGGGAGTGATATTATTCATCAAAGGGGGAGAGACTTCTTAAACCCTCTAAGGGGTGATTAGATCCAATAAATGGGGAGAGATCTTTAGTGTTAAATATGGGGGAGAAAAGAGTTGAATTGAGTGATTCATTAATAAGATTTGTATGTAACTCTTGTTTCACACATCAATCTTGACTAATGCGAGCTTAGAGTATGTGTTGAGTGAGTCATTGGTCATTATTTGGAGTTGCAGAGGGTGTGTGGTGTTTATAGTATAAAATGCACAAGATTTTTCAACGGGGTGGATAAGGAGTTTAAGAAACTGTCAACAAACCCAAAGGGGGGATTATTGGGAAAAAAACCTCAAGGTGATGTCTCAGAGTTTTTGGAGTTGTGTTTGTTGGAAAAGCATGTTGGCAAAGTTTGAGGACCATGAAGACCTTACAACAATCATGGAGGATTGATTTTGAAGGCACTTGAAAGTGTTCAGGAAGTTATGTAGGAAAAATTAGCAAAAGGAGGATTTTTGTGAAGGAATAGACTTTTCACATATGAATGGTTTGCGCAAAGGAATTTTGTAAAGGAGGGTTTGCAAAAAAAGGAATGTCTTGCATAGGGGAATGGCTTGCACAAAGAAAGGGTTTTGTGAAGGAGAAGGAATCTCGTGAAGAAATATCATAAAGGAAAACATTTTGCAAAGGGGGAAATGTTCACAAAGGAAATCGTTTGTGAAGGTACTCCATGAAGAAATCTCATTAAGGAATTACATGGTGTCATTGTCATTTGCGAAAGAGAAGCGGTGATTTCTAAGGGCTGCAAAAGGAAAATATTATACATAGGGTGTTTATACAACGAGCGAAAGAATAGTATTTTGCTAAGTGTATTTTTCGGGGACCTTTACCTAAATAAAGGCCTGTAATCACTTCATTTTGAAAAGAAAGCAATAGAAAAATTCTTAGAGTAAAGAAATCTCATTGTTTGCATAGAAGGGGGGTTCTGCAAAGCAATTACATGTAAAGAAGGATCCCGTGAAGAATCCTCACAGATGACAATTTGCAAACAGTTTAGGCGGATAACAGTATACCATAAAGGATTTACATTGTGAGCAAGAATTTACAAATGATGGCATTTCACAAAGACTTACGTGGTGTGTATGAGTTCATGAAGAACTTATGCGAAGGGCAGTTCGCGAAGGAGTCTCTCATGAAGGATTTACGCTATTAGTTTTACATGAAGCATATTTTACATGGAGGAGGATTTTCAAAGAGAAAATCATATGTGATTCGTATCATTTTGTGATTCTTCTAGAGAAGTAGTGTGTTCACTTCAGTTGAGAGAACAATGAGTTCTCAATTGCACTTGGTTGTAAACCAGAGGCAGTGAGTCCGCTCAGAACATTGTAAACAAGCAGTGTGCTTAGTGTTTTTGGTACATTAGTGCATTGTTGTTGTATGCTTCTTGAATTAGCCCAATGTGGGTGAACCAAGTAAAATTGCTTGTAAATGTGTGTTAATTAATGAAAAACTATATATGTATACAAATGTACATATGTATTACTTGATATAATTCTCTATATGTATACGATTGTGCATATGGATACAATTGTTCATATGTATATAATTATGCATATATAATTAGTCATACAATTTTGCATATGTGTAGAATTCTATATATATATTCATTAATACAATTACAATATTTCAACTATGTTTTCATATTAATCAACACAATTATGCATATTTATTTGATTATGCAATATTCATTTTCTATTATGCACATTTCAGTTAGCAATATCAACATCTTCATTTGAATGTTGTAAATATGATTTTCATTCATATATTTAATATCTTAGCATTTGCTCTTACTATTCATATTCAACAAACATATAATACCATCATGTTATGCAACTTTTCTCAAATTATTTAAATTCGTCAATTTCCATTTATTCATTGTTTTGCTAGTGTGATTGGACATCTTCCTAAATATAAAGTTATCATGCCTTGGGGAAATAATTGTGAGTAAGGATGACAATGGGTACTTTATAACCGAGTATCCGGTTCTATCCAACTATATTAAATCAAGTTTGAGTGCATTTTAATCAGATTTGGGTAGGGTTCAGGTTTCATAGTTAATAGCCGATTATTAATCAGATATCAGACATAGGATACCCAAATACCCTAACCTATTTAATTTTAATATAAATACTAATCTATTTTTAATACTACTAAAATCTGAAAGAGGGTGCAAGATGTAGAGGCGGTACAGTCGAAGGAGGCCGCAAAGGCAAACGACTCAAGGTGGAGTTGATCGACAGGGTAGTAGCACGCAAAAGCTTATAATGCCCTGCGTGCCGCATGCAAGTTCTGATGCGGGACATTGCACAATGTCATGTGTCCTACATCATAACTTGCATGCGGCACGAGCGACTTTATAAGCCCTCATGTGCTACTACCCTATTGACCGACTGCCCCCTCCCGAGTCGACTGCCTACCCGACCTCCTCCAACCATCCCAGTGTCGTACATCTCACACCTTTTCCCATTTCAATATTATTAAAAAAATAAGTATTGGAATTAAAAGGGCTCGGATATTGAACAAGTACCGTTTCGTTAATCATGTTCAAGTTACGGTAAAAACTAAACAGGTATAAGCGTGTTCGGATAGGGTTCATGACCCTAAAACATAATCAGGTTCAGGTTCAGATAGCAAAAAATTAACGAGTACCGACCCATTAACTCTAATTATGATTAGTGTTGATATAATCATAAGTAAAAAAAAAAGATATTTACCATTATTTATAGGGATCTTCTCAATAATAAATAAAATAAAAAACAATTATATCCATTTTTCCTAGAAATGACATTCCATCCAAATTTAGAAGTAGGGAAATTGACATCGCAAAACCAAAACTGACAGCTGATTACAGTTTGAACAAAAAACATGATAAAATCCATTCAAATACCAAAAAGATTACGATTTTTTAAATGAAATGAGATTTAACTTCGATCCAAAAATATGCAGGTTATTAACAGGAATTAAGGGCCTCTTTTGGTCCTCAAATGTCATTGCCCCGAATGCGCTGTATGTTCTTCATTTCCAGGGTCTTATGGTATCAAACATATGTATGGGTAGGGGAAGATTAATCATGTTTCCTGACTTTGATCCCTAGGTGCAAACTCTGTTTGCAGTACAAAATTCTGTATCTTGCTATCCAATTCTGCACTGTATATTAGACATGAAAGGTCAAGAACATGAATTGAGGGTAACTCACGCAATCACAATTATCACAGATTAGCAAAATCCACAAAACGATCAAATTGGGAGTCAGAAAAACGAACAGTCACCCACACCCACCGAACCAGTCAAATTTCTTTCCATCGACGGCCCCACTTGAAACCCTACAAGGCTTGAGGCTGTTACATCTGCATCGTAGGAAATGAAGCGAGGTCCACGGTATGAATGAGGTATGTCAGCACCAGAGCCACCATCATCAGCACATACGCAATCCCCTGATCTATCGCAATCCCTGCAAATAACCACACACCACATAACGTATCCAATCCTTGGAATAGATGATCACATCTGTAAAACTAGATTCAGAAATCATCCTCCATGCCCGATCCTTGGAATAGATGATTACATTTGCAAAACTAGTTTCAGAAATCATCATCCATGCCCGATCCTTGGAATTAGATCAGCACATTTGCAAAACTGGTTTCAAAAATCAGTGGTGGCAAGGAGAAGGGAGGGAACTCACCGTCGCTGGTAGTGGCAGGCGCAGGGGCGGGGGCGACATGTCCCCGAACCGCAGGCAGAGCAATGGCGAAGACTAGAGCCGCGATTGCCGTCGCGCTGAAAGAAACCTTCGAAACGGCCATCTCTGGCTCCCCTGAAACGCTTGTGATCTTCAAATCGTTCGGTTTCTCGCAGCCTGTGCCGGTCCCACTATTCGTGTGATGATGCCTCTCTGCGTCCCGTCTCTGGTTCCTTGGCAATGGATCCGGAGAGGTGCGCAGAGAGGGCGGAGGATGGACGAAGGGCGCGACGGAGAGGGATGGAGAGACGAGGGATGTTGATGAATGCGTTCGAGGAATCTTTCAAAAGCGAATGAAGGTGGGGCGGGGAAGGCGCCGAGGCGGGTGGGGACGTGGACGCGTGGAGTTGCTTGATTGGACGGTTTTTTTAGAAAATTTGAACGTACGGTGAGGGCCGAAGTGGGTGATGGAGGGGCTGTGTAGGGCCACGTAGATGAATGTGGGAGCGAACTCAAAGCATCTCCTGTTTATTCATCCTTTGGGGAAAAGGTTTTTCCATGATGTGTGTGAATAGTGAAATATACTCTAATCTAATTACTTTATTGGTCACACTTTTTATTTTTGAATATATCACTTTATACATTTTTTATTATTACTTTTATTTAACATATTAAATTAAAAATAATTGAATTTTTATAAAATAATCAAATACAATATATTTTGATATTTAATAATATTAATTATTATATTATGTTATATTATATCTTGTGACTTAATAATATACAAATAAAATAAATTAATTCGACTTTATTAAAATAAAGTGAAAACATATAAAAAAATTAGTAAGATAAATATGAATGCATAATTTGATTAATTATATTTAATTATACACACATGTATATTCAAAATATATTTATATTTATATATATACACATACATATATATTAAAAATTAATAAATAATATGAATGTATAATTTGATTAATTAATTTAAAACATGTTATATATATATATATATATTTGAAACGGTATATATATAGATATATTGATACATACATACACATAAATATTCAAACTATTTTAATTCTTGCTTTATTTTTATAAATCATTGATACAATTTATTATACTTTTTATTTTATTTTAATACAATGTATCATTAAAAAATATTTTATGATTATTATTATACGAATTTATTTATATATATACATATTTAAAACTAATAAAATAAAATAATTATTAATACACAACTCATTTAATTAATTATTTTTTTAAAAAAATAAGATGGGGTAATTTTTATTTTTTATATATTAAAAAACATTAATTATATAGTTAAATCTAACAAATAAAAAAATATAATAATATATAAAATTATGTGTATAATTAATAGCAAAATTTAAAAAATCCAAAAAAAAATCCAAAATGTCGCTTCTACAATGCAACACCAAATTTGGCGTTGTACTATAGCAAAATGTCAATTTAGCGCTTGGAATTGTATATGTTGGAGCAACATTTTCATGCCAAAATAGCGTTTTCATGTCATTTTGCCATGCGTTGGAGATGGTATTATATGTTTAATGGGTTGGGGTGGGACAATTTTTTTTGGGGGGGGGGTGAATTGATCTACGGAATAGCTTACACGATTATAAACTCATTTTGTAAAATAAACTATGAGGGTTCTTCAATGGAATAAATTCTATGTATTGGTCATATGATGTATTTTACCTAAGGTTTTATAGATCAGGTCTTAAAAACAGTCATTCCATTTAGATATGTAGTTAATGTGAGCTCAAAAAATTGAACCCAGTTCAATTCATATTTTAAGTGGACTAGTTCATGGGATGATCCACATTTTAATTTCATATCAAAAAATTTAGATTGATTTTTTTAAACCAAAAAATACTTATTATTAAATGATATTAAATATTAAACATGTATAATTATCATACAAATGTGATATGTGTGTGTGTGTGTGTCATAAACAAATGCCATATTAAATTGATATGAAATTAAGAGGAAAAAAAAAAGAAAATTCATTATCTATACTAAAACTCATGCCTCAAACAACACGTGTCTCCACCACAGTTTTATTCACGTACGTGTCGCCTCCTCCCAAGCCGATATGTTCCCTCAGCGTCTATTTTAATATTCATTTGCTCCCAATCGCCACCCGCCCAGCAACGTTCCACTCGTGAAACCCACCCTCTGATCCCCTCCTTCTGATCCCCTCCTCGTCGTCCTCGCCTCCCTGACTTTGGCACTTTCTCCACCTTCAACAAGGGTTTTGACTTTGGCACTTTCTCCACCTTCAACAAGGGTTTTGTCTACCTCCAATCCCCTACATTCCTCCCCCATTATCAACTCGCGATAGCCTCTTTCATTACTTAATCTCCCATGTCTCCTCGCATTGACATTTGATTTATCACATTAGGTAGTGCTTCTTTGATTTTGGATCCATAACCACCTTGCTCTATTTATGATACATAACCTCTATGTCAGGTAGGGTTTCTTCGATCCACCTCTTCCTTTTTCCATATTCCCTCAATTGTGCAAATTACCTAATCAAGTCATCGCCTCCTCTCTAACTATCAAACCATCCCCAACCATGTAGTTTTGATTCTTCTCTTCCACATTCCATGTCTCTCCTCAAGAACTTAATGGTTTTTAAGAGATTATAGGCACCTCTTGGCTTTGTTCTTGAATGTTATTTCACAACTTTGTATAGAACTTCATGGTTATCCATATTAGGTTTGTTCTTGAATGATATATCACTACTATACAGAGAGGTATGTTATTGAATTTCATAGTTTTCTAGATTAGAATTCATTCAATGTTTTATTCTTCACTATTGTCGTTTTGGCTAGCAAGTTGGTGATTCAAAGATGCTGAAATGTTGTTCATTCGTGTTATGGCATGTTCTGTTCATGCCATTTAAGCAGTGTTCAACATATCTATATGACCAATAATGAAATGGGCGTTGTTACATCATTGTGGATTTTTATTGAAGTTGTTTCACATATCTATTTTTTTATATTTATTTTCCATACAGATTCATATTCTACTTCTTTGTTCATATCTATTCATATTTGTTAACTGAAATATATCGGTTCTTATTTGTTAACAATATTTGTTAATTTTTTAACTATAATCATTTCTAATGTATAGGTCTGTAAATATGAAAGTTTGAATATTTTTTCTAACTTATATATATCTGGAACGAGTGTAATAACAATAATTTTTTACCTAATGCTAATTTTTACTTGCATAAACTTAATACTAATTTCTACTTATATGTGTTATACATACAAGCCAAATTTAATTGTTTTCCACCTCATTATACTTTTACATCAATATGTATTTATTTTATTATTTATCAATTATAGTCCACTTAAGTATTGGTGACACCATCCACCTCTGAAGATATTGCGGTGTGCATTTATGGTTCGATGAAAGAATTGTGAAATGGTGCAGAAAACACAACCCACATTTTTAATTGTTCCAGCATTATGTTTTCTTAAAAATTCTATATTCACTTAAATATATAGGTTCATATTTTTTCCTTATTGTATAACAGTAATTTTATGCTATCAACCATTTTTATATAGGTTCATATTTGTTCACAAAAGGTTCATATTTTTTCATATGCTGATTCATATTCTAATTATTTTTTTATTGTCAATTCATATCTATTAACTAAAATATATAGGTTCATATTTGTTTATACAAGTTTATATTTGTTAACAATAATTATTCATTTTTTAACAATAATTTTTTCTAATATACAGGTTTGTAAATGTACATGTTATAATATTTTCTTAGTAAATTTCCACTTGCAGAAACAATTGATGACTTGTACAATTCACATCTTTTGGTATATAGAGAATATACAGGTAATAATTCATATTAAACATGTTATACAATTGAGCCAAATTTAAATGTTTTTTACACCAACTCATCCTTTTGCATCAGCATGTACTTATTTTTCTTTATTATCAATTGCAGTTCACTTAGATATCGATGATCTCACCCACCTCTAAATATATTGCGGTGTGTATTTATGGTTCAATGAAATAATTAGGAAATATGGTGGTAAACACAACCCACACTTTTTATTATTGTGTTTCATCATTATGTTTCTATATGAATTCTATATTCACTTAATTTTTAAAAAATTATCTTGTTTATTAAATATTAAATACAGGTGTTTTTGTCCAGTAATGTGTTTATGAAAGTATATGGAGTGTTATTTACTAGATTTGTGAAAATTATAAGCATTACATATTCTGAAATTTAATATACAATAACTATACATTACTGATTTTGTTTATTAAACCCAACAGACATTAACTACCATACACTATACACACTGTCTGTATATACTCACTTTGTATGACTATTATGTATTGCATTAAAAAAATATATATGATAGGTATATAACCAATCCATGATAGGCACTTTATATTTGTTTTTTCATTATTAAATCTTTTATCAGTATTCATTTTATATTTCTATAAAATACTTGCATACATTTTGTATTGCATATATTCTATATTTTAAACATTTGTATACATGCATTCATTCTGTTCATGTTTTTGGAGGATATTTATAGACATCTTCATCACTGTGAAGAAATGCAACGTTGAGGGTATTCCAATTGGAGGCTGGAAGTTGTACTACCAGATAAAAGGATATGTTGTACATGTTTTTATATATTCTGATATGTATGTATGTATGTATGTATGTATTCTTATATATATATATATATATATCTGTATACATATATGTATATATATTTTGCTATATAATCATACACATGTATTCTGATATATATATTTATTAATTTGCACACACATATATTAATTGCAATATTTATTAATTTGCACACACATATATTAATTGCAATATTTTTATTTAAATGTGATTTTAAGATCGTCTAATGTTGTAATTCACTTAAAACTTGTATTTCATTTTTTATTATAGTATTTCATGTTGTTGGCATCCATATACATAACTCTACTTCAATTTAATATTATTGTATTTCATTATACTATCTACGAGATCTCATGTGGACACATGAGTGGAATAATATTTCATTAAAATATTTGAACCCATTTTTAACTACCAAATTATAAATTCAAGAATTCAGCCTAGTATTGTTTTAGTATATGTTAAAATAATCATCCAAATCCAAATACGACTTAATAATTATGAGTAGGGATGACAATGGGTACCTGATAACCGAGTATCTAGTTCTATCCGACTATATTAAATCAAATTCGAGTGCCTTTTAATCGGATTCCGATACGGTTCAGGTTTCATAGTTAATACCCGATTATTAATCAGATATCAGACATAGGATACACGAATACCCTAACCTATTTAATTTTAATATAAATACTAATCTATTTCTAATACTACTAAAAATAACTATGAGGGTTATTCAATGGAATAAATTCTATGTATTGGTCATATGATGTATTTTACTTGAGGTTTTATAGACCAGGTCTTAAAAATAGTCATTCCATTTAGATATGTATTTAATGTGAGCTCAAAAAATTAAACCCAGTTCGATTCATATTTTAAGTGGACTAGTTCATGGGATGATCCACATTTTAATTTCATATCAAAAAATTTAGATTGATTTTTTTAAACCAAAAAATACCTATTATTAACTTATATTAAATATTAAACATGTATAATTATCATACAAATGTGATATATATATATATATATATTTCATAAACAAATGCCATATTAAATTGATATGAAATTAAAAGAAAAAAAAGAAAATTCATTATCTATACTAAAACTCGTGCCTCAAACAACACGTGTCTCCACCACAGCTTTATTCCCGTACGTGTCACCTCCTCCAAAGCTGAAATGTTCCCTCAACATCTATTTCAATATTCATTTGCTCCCAACCCCCACCCGCCAAACAACGTTCCACTCGTGAAACCGACCCTCTGCTTCGCTGCCTCTGCCTCATCATCTTTGCCTCTTGTTGCCGCCTTCGGTTGCCATCTCCACCTCCTTATGATCCCCTCCTCGTCGTCCTCGCCTCCCCAACTTTGGCACTTTCTCCACCTTCAACAAGGGTTTTGTCTACCTCCAATCCCCTACACTCCTCCCCCATTATCAACTCACGATAACCTCTTTCATTGCTTAATCGCCCATGTCTCCTCGCATCAGCATTTGATTTATCACATTAGGTAGAGCTTCTTTGATTTTGGATCCATAACCTCCTTGCCCTATTTCTGATACATAACCTCCATGTCAGGTAGGGTTTCTTCGATCCATCTCTTCCTTTTTCCATATTCCCTCAATTTTGCAAATTACCTAATCAAGTCATCGCCTCCTCTCCAACTATCAAACCTTCCCTGACCATGTAGTTTTGATTCTTCTCTTCCACATTCCATATCTCTCCTCAAAAAATTAATGGTTTTTAAGAGATTATAAGCGCCTCTTAACTTTTTTCTTGAATGTTATTTCACTACTTTGTATATAACTCCATGGTTATCCATATTAGGTTTGTTCTTGAATGATATATCACTACTATACAGAGAGGTATGTTATTGAATTTCATAGTTTTCTAGATTAGAATTCATTCAATGTTTTATTCTTAACTATTTTCATTTTGGTCAGCAAGTTGGTGATTCAAAGATGTTGAAATGTTGTTCATTTGTGTTATGACATGTTCTCCTCATGCCATTTAAGCATTGTTCAACATATCTATTTGACCAGTAATGAAATAGGTGTTGTTACATCATTGTGGATTTTTATTGAAGTTGTTTCACATATCTATTTGTTCATATTTATTTTCCACACAGATTCATATTCTACTTATTTGTTCATATCTATTCGTATTTGTTAACTGAAATATATCGGTTCATATTTTTTAACAATATTTGTTTATTTTTTAACTATAATCATTTCTAATGTATAGGTATGTAAATATGTAGGTTTGAATATTTTTTGTAACTTATATGTATCTAGAACTAGTGTAATAACAATAATTTTTTTACCTAATGCCAATTTCTACTTGCATAAACTTAATACTAATTTTTATTTATATGTGTTATACATACAAGTCAAATTTAATTGTTTTCCACCTCATTATACTTTTACATCAATATGTATTTATTTTATTATTTATCAATTATAGTTCACTTAAGTATTGGTGACACCATCCACCTCTGAAGATATTGCAGTGTGCATTTATAGTTCGATGAAAGAATTGTGAAATGGTGCAGAAAACACAACCCACATTTTTAATTGTTTCAGCATTATGTTTCCTTAAAAATTATATATTCACTTAAATATATAGGTTCATATTTTTCCCATATTGTATAATAGTAATTTTATGCTATCAACAATTTTTATACAGATTCATATTTGTTAACAAAAAGTTCACATTTTTTTAATATGCTGATTCATATTCTAATTATATTGTTCTTGTCTATTCATATCTATTAACTAAAATATATAGGTTCATATTTGTTCATACAAGTTTATATTTGTTAACAATAATTATTCATTTTTTTAATTGTAATTTTTTCTAATATACAGGTTTGTAAATGTACATGTTATAATATTTTCTTAGTAAATTTCTACTTGAAGAAACAATTGATGACTTGTACAATGCACATCTTTTGGTATATAGAGAATATACAAGTAATAATTCATATTAAACGTGTTATACAATTGATCCAAATTTAAATGTTTTTTACACCAACTCATCCTTTTGCTCAACATGTACTTATTTTTCTTTATTATCAATTGCAATTCACTTAGATATCGATGATCCCACCCACCTCTGAAGATACTGTGGTGTGTATTTATGGTTCAATGAATGAATTAGGAAATATGGTGGTAAACACAACCCACACTTTTTATTATTGTGTTTAATCATTATGTTTCTATATGAATTCTATATTCACTTAATTTTTAAAAAATTATCTTGTTTATTAATTATTAAATACATGTGTTTTTTTCCAGTAATGGGTTTATGAAAGTATGTGGAGTGATATTTACTAGATTTGTGAAAATTATAAGCATTACGTATTATGCAATTTAATATACAATAACTATATGTTACCGATTTTGTTTATTAAACCCAACAAACATTAACTACCATACACTATACACACTTTCTATATATACTCACTTTGTATGACTATATTATTTATTACATTAAACAAATATATATGATAGGTATATTACCATTCCATGATAGACACTTTATATTTGTTTTTCCATTATTGAATCTTTTATCTGTATTCATTTTATATTTTTATAAAATACTTGCATACATTTTTTATTTCATATATTCTATATTTTAAACATTTGTATACATGCATTCGTTCAGTTCATGTTTTTGGAGGATATTTATAGACATTTTCATCACTGTGAAGAAATGAAATGTTGAGGGTATTCCAATAGGAGGCTGGAAGTTGTACTACCAGATAAAAGGATTTGTTGTACATGTTTTTATATATTCTAATATGTATGTATGTATGTATGTATGTATTTATGTATGTATGTATGTATGTATTTTTATATATATATATATATATATATAAATATCTGTATACATATATGTATATATATTTTGATATATAATCATACACATGTACTCCAATATATATATTTATGTAAAAAACATCTCTTATATGTAGGGAAAATATACACAGACATGAAGTCGTTGATCATATTAGTTTTAGATGGGTGCAATGCTTGCATCATTGCTAATGAGTAGAAAAGGTCAACAAAGACTTACACAATGGTAATAATTATAATTATATTTAGTTGGTTTTGATAAATTTCCCAGAACTAAACAAAAAATCCCTCAGTTGGTTTTGTTTCTTTAATGAATATTAAACATTAATTGCCAACACATTATTTGATTTTAGAGTAATAGTGTTCAATACGAGTTATGCATTTTAATTTTCTAGTTGTGGAAAATTTTAGAAACATAAAGGAACATGTGCTTAGAAACTGATTAGTACACATAACATTCCACTTCATTATATAAATTATTTGAATATTCAAATCCTTTACTTCTTAGTATGAACACCTATATCAACACACAAAAGAATCTTTTCATAGTAACTTCAAATGATTTCATATTACAATCATTTCAAGTACCCCACTCGTGCAAAGCAAGGGTTAGTATGGTGTTATTTTTTTGGCATCATTTGTTTGTTCTCCATTTTTTTATCCTAAGGATTTGATGTTAGATTGTAAATTGCATATGATGGCACCAAACATATCAGAGCCTCATGTAGAAGTTTAATGTAATTACATTTCAGTATTATTTCCATTCATACTATTTATGAATTACTTCCTAAGTCTGTGAAAGTTTTCTTACTTTAAACATAATTGTTAATTACTTTTACACATGGCTGACCATTAATCCTTGAGCTATATAAAATGGGAAGTATTTAGTTCTCCAATTTATCTATGATCTAACAGTGTCACGAACCGAATCTGGTCGCTACTATTAACAACACCAAACCCGGCCCATGGCAAGGCCCGAAGGGCGTTCCCTATCCTCACGGGCTGGTACAAGTGCCTGGGTATCATTTATCTTGGTTTGTGAACAATTTACTCGAATATATATACATAAAACATCAAAAATATTTGATAAAATGAATCTGAAAAATTCATACCAGCAAGGTTTATACAAAAATACAGAACTAAATACATAAGTTCAAATGAAATAAAAAAGTTCCAAAGACACAATGAAACAACAACAAAACAGCCCCATGGACTCCACATGACAAGGGGTTATCACCCCCAAGCCGTCTCCACAACTCCGTCCCAAGGATGGGGACTAACACCCTGAACCGCCATCACCCTTGGACTTTCCTTTACCTGAGTCAAACATAACCAAGTCTACTTACACCCAAGGGGTGTAAGTAGGGTGTGAACCTAATCCCAATAGGATACCACCCAATGATTCCAAATAGAATGCAATATAATGTGAAAAAGCAAGCAGTTTTAATACGCAAATAAAAGTAGTGATAAAATCCAAGAAATGCAACTTTCAATTGATAACAGTTTTCAAGGTAAAATTTTCAGAATGTTCACAAATTTAAATAGACATGTGAGATACTATAAAGTTCTTAAAAAAACACCCCAATACAAGGGTAAATACCACAAATCCAATGAGCACCAAAACTGGGAACACCCCTAGGCAAATAGATAGTCTCGGGCCCTATGTACCTCGTACCTCGATATAAAGTATCCAAGTCACAATCCTTTCCCATGCACGGGCCACTAGTAGGGAACATACCCATAACCTAGTGGTCCTCAAATATCATCCACATAATTTATTTAGAGTTTTCTTTATCTATTTTCTTAGTGAAATAGGGACACAACCCATCCGGTTCACTAGTCGTACTAGTACATATCTGCCCACCTAAGTACCCGGGATTCCCCTTTTTGTGCTCAAAAAATTTCAGAAAACAAAACACATCCTTTTGCATATTAAAAACCACTACTGGTCACAAAAAAACAATACAGTATCTATACACACTTTATACCATTTAAAGCACACAACAAAACATTTTGATTTTCAATAAAACAACCTCTCAAAATATCCCATTGTTTTGCACCCAAAGCTCTTTGAAATATCTACTTTGTACACTATGTGAACAATTTTAAGTCACCAAAACAAAATGGCAGTTCGATAACCTTTAATGAAACCAACAATTTAGTTTTGGGGTAGCCCCATGTGAACTAAGAAGTTATATCTTTTTAAAAACCCCATTTTCACACAAACATGGCACTTAAAGCACATTTGCTTCCCAAACACCATTTAAACAAACTTTCGCAGCAACAAACAAAAATAATAAACATTAAAAACAAGATTTTCAGTCCTAATACAGTTCAATAAAATCCACTAAGTAATTATTGGTCAACCCCAAATGAACCAATAAAATATTTGTATGAAAACCGCCCAATTTCACAAAAAATTGGAACTTAAAATTCATTTGCTTTATAAATGAAACTAAAACCAATTTTTTGTAGAAACATTAAAATTAAATAAACATGAAAATACCATGAAAACATCAAGCTAAGTCACAAAAATTTCATGCACAATGGAATCACCTACCAAATTAAGGAAAACCCTTGAATCACCGTGCGAAAATTAATTCGCACCACCGCCGCACCAATAAGGACCTAGAACAAACATAAAACCACAAGAATTGGAAAATAAAACCCAAGGTTAAACCTTAGGTTCTAAACCCTACCCCCTAGTAATTTGGGACTACAAGGAAGAGGGAATAAACCCTAATAAAAACAAATGAAACCCTAAGCAATTTGAAAGAGGAAAGAAATGGACTCACTTGCTTGAAGTATCTTGAATTAATCACTCTAAAACAACAGTAGCTGAAATTTAAAACAACAAAAATTCAGGGGTTGTTAGAACAAGATTTAGGAGGTCATTTAGGAACTAGAATGGAGGTAAAAGAGTAAGAATTGAGAGAGTTAAGAAGGTATGAAGTTTCCTCTTCAATTCTGGCCGATTTGAGACACCCTATGAAGTTCTGCCCTAATTAACGATTTCAAAGAGCTCCAAGGAGGGGGGGGGGGGAGGAAATGGGAGTGCGCCTAGTATTCTTAGGGTCTAAAGGGAGGTGGAATCACCGAAAAAATCATTATAATGAATAAGATATTAACAAATTAAAGAAACAATTTAAAACTGGAAAATGGGCTTTTGGGTTGGCCCAATTCTTAAATAAAAACCCAAATACCCCATTGTTATGGATTCCTAAGGGGTAAAAATTTCATTTTTGGTGTTAAAAGGCCAGTATAGGATATTTTGGAAGTTTAATGGGTGAAAAATATTTAAAAATGAAATAGTTATAATATAATCAAAATCGATTTTTAAATTTGGAAATGGGCTCTCGATTTGGCCCAAATCATGAAAACTCGCCCTTTCCTCCATAAATGAATGGGAAACCCCTAAAACAAAGAATTAATGGAAATTAAATGAAATTTAACTTTAAAATAAGTTATTTATGTGACAAATCTCCCCACCATGAAAGACTTTCTGCCTCGGAAAGTCAACATGAAGCTTGATTTGAAAACAAGAATGAGTACTCTTCCTCGACCCATGACTTCCACTCCCATGTCTCATGAGTATCACTACCATGCTGATAATGAACCCGGACTAGGGGAATGTACTTCCCTTGAAGAACCTTATCTTGGGAGTCCACTATTTGAACCGGCCACTCTACAACAGACAAGTCAGGCTCTATCTCCAATTCTTCCCAACTCAACACATGGGACGGATCCAGGTTGTATTTATTCAACTGAGAGACGTGGAAGACATCATGGATGGACGTCAACTGAGAAGGTAAGTCCAAACTATATGCCACCTTTCCAATATGCTCATTGATCTCAAATGGCCTGACATACCGTGACATCAGCTTACCTTGCTTCCCCAATCGACGATGGCCCAGACGAGGGGCCACTTTCAAGAATACCCTGTCACCCACAGAAAACTCTAGGTCTCGACACCTCCGGTCAGCATAAGGTTTATGATGACTCTGAGCTGTCAATAAGCACTTCCTGATCAACTTGACCTTCTCAGAAGTCTCCTGCACAAGGCTCGACCCCAACAGTGAATTCTCTCCTACCTCATCCCAAAATAGGGGGGACCGACATGGCCGACCATAGAGTGCCTAAAAAGGGGCCATTAGAATCAAGGATTGGTAACTATTATTATAAGAAAACTTGACCAATACCAAATGGCTATCCCAAGAACCTCCAAAGTCTAGGACACATACACGAAGCATGTCCTCCAAAATCTGATTCGACCGCTCTGTCTGACCATCTGTTTGAGGGTGGTATGCCGTGATCATCTTAATCTGAGACCCCAAGGCCTTCTGAAGGCCTTCCCAAAATCAAGAAGTGAAGTGGGGGTCTCTATCTGAGACAACTACTGATGGTATGCCATGGAGTCTCACCACTTCCTGAAGATACAAATGGCCCAACTCATCCACTTTAGTTGTATCTTTTATCAGAATGAAGTGGGATGATTTGGTCAGACGATCAATCACCACCCAAATGGCATTCTTACCCCGAGTGTAAGAGGTAAGCCAACAATGAAGTCCATGGAGACCTCGTACAACTTCCAGGTAGGAATGGGTAGTGGTTGGAGCAAACCAAAAGGCCTTTAGTGCTCTGCTTTCACCTGCTGGCATGTGTAGCATCTCGAAACAAATTTCGCTATGTCCCGTCTCATACCAGGCCACCAAAACTGCCGAAGGAAATCATAATAAATCTTAGTGGAACCCAGATGGATAGCCCACTGAGATTGGTGGCTATCCTGCATCACCACCTTCCACAGAGACAACGACACTACTGAACGGCCCTTGAAGCACAAGATGCCCTCAAAAGATGACGACCAATCAGAGGATGTCTCCCCACCATGAAGAAACTGCTTCGACCACTAACAAAGCTCATCACTGGTCTGTTCCTGCTGAATCAACTCCAATAGAGAAGGATTCAACTAGACGCTTGCCAAGAATTCCCCTCCACTGTGTTCCCTATTCTCCACATGCATCTGAGAAAATAGCCCCATTAATGTCAACTCATCACTAGACTTCCTCAAAGCTTGTACTGGAACTCTTCTGATTAAAGCGTTGGCCACCACATTACCCTTGCCTGGGGTATAGACAATGTCAAAGTCGAACCCCTGCAAGTACTCGATCCAGTGACGCTGCCTCAAGTTGAGGTCCTTTTGTGAGAAGATATAGGCCAACATTTTGTGATCAGAGTAGACCACAAACTTCTCTCAAAAGAGGAAGTGATTCCAAGTCTTCAAAGAATGCATCACCACTGCCAACTCCAAGTCATGGGTTGGGTAGTTCTTTTCGTGTGGTTGGAGTTGGTGAGATCCATACGCCACCACGTGATCATCCTGCATAAGCACACACCCAAGACCCATACCTGAAGCATCACAATAAACCACATACCCCTTCCCAGCCTCAGGCAAAATCAGCACGGGGGCGGTAGTCAACCGCCTATTCAGCTCCACAAATGATGCCTGACATTCTGGACCCCATAAAAAATTCACCCCTTTCTGGGTGAGTGTAGTCATCAGTGATGCAAGCTGAGAGAAATCCCGAATGAATCGCCTGTAATAACCATCCAGGCCAAGGAAACTCCTGATCTCGAACACATTCTTTGGCTGCTCTCATGACATAACCACACTAATCTTCTCGGGGTCCACTGAAACCCCCTTCTCAGAGATCACATAAACCAGAAATCTCACTTCCCTGATCCAAAAAGTGCACTTTGACAACTTTTCATAGAGGCAGTGATCCCATAAAGTACCCAAAACGATCCTCAAGTGATGTTCATGTTCCTCCTCAGAGATAGAGTATACCAGAATGTCATCCATGAACACCACAACAAAGGAATTGAGGTACCGATGAAACACCCTATTCATGAGTTCCATAAAGACTGCTGGAGCATTGGTCAATCCGAAGGGCATGACCAAATACTCAAAGTGGCCGTACTTGCTTCGAAAGGCTGTCTTTGGGATATCTGACTCTTTCACCCGAAGTTGATGATACCCCGAACGCAGGTCTATCTTTGAGAACCACTTTGACCCCTTTAACTAATCGAACAAATCATCTATTCTAGGCAAAGGGTATTTATTCTTAATCATTACTTTATTCAACTTCTGGTAGTCAATGCACAACCGGAGGGATCCATCAGTATTTTTCGCGAACAACACTGGAACAACCCAAGGAGATACGCTTGGTCAAATAAATCCTTTGGATTCTAAGTCATCCAGCTGTATCTTTAATTCCATCATCTTGGTGGGGGCTATACGATAAGAGGGAAGAGATATCGGCTGTGTTCCCGACACCAGATCAATCGAAAACTCCACATCCCGCTCTAGGGGAAAACCTGAAAAATCATCCGGGAATAACTCCGGAAACTCATTCACCACATGAGGTAGTGCACCTTCATGGGAAAGACCATACTATATCATGATTGAAGATAACTGGAAGATAACACTTCCTAAATCTGGGAGTGGAGGCCCGGTGCGACCTGACTGAGGATCCCATTCTCTACGAAAAACCTGACGACTCCCATCAGGTGCCGTGAAACTCACATGCTATCTATAGCAATCGATGTGTGCCTGGAAGTTTACTAGCCAATCCATGAAAATTATTATGTCAAATAGTTCCATATTTAGAACCATAAGGTCCCACTCCATCTCAACCCCTGACACGGAAAGTGCACACAAGGGGCACCTGAGGCCCTGCTCCATCTTCTTTCCTAGCGGTGTCACCAAATCCATCATAAAAGAAATCAACTCAGTTGGAAAATTCAGAATGTCCACAAAATTATATCAGAGGAGGTTAAAGTTTTTGGGTTATATTGCTATTTTGGGATGAGTCGGGATAGACAGGAGCTAGGACTGTTGGGGCTCAGGGTTTTGGTTGTGAGTAGGGTGCCTGACTCGAACCTCTCATGGAATACCTTGAGTCACCAGGGAATGTTGGAATTTATGGATTGACTTCACTTCCAGGTGAGACGTGTGGGCTGCAGACCACATGTGGACATCAGGCGGATGTGGAGTCTTTGTTTCTTTTATTACTGAAATGTGTTTAGTTTATTTATATTTGATGTATTTGATTATAATTTTCAGAATTGTGGTATTGACTATTATTTTGTAACTGTTTCATTTTATGGAAACATGCCTCCCCAAAAATCTCCCATGCGCCCACAGAAGGAAGCTGGAGAGAGTTCTCCCACACCGATTGATCAGAGGCTCATGGAGGCTGTGGTTCAGGCTATCCAAGCTTTGGGACAGGGACCAAATCCTTCTTCTATTCCTGTTAGGAAAGAAGAGAGAGGTCCTAAAAAAGATAAAGTACAAGAGTTTATGAAAAAAAAGTCTCTTACCTTTCGAGGTAGCTCATAACCCCAGGAAGCAGAAGAATGGATCGAGAAGATCGAGCGTATGTTTGAGTTCCTGGAAACACCTAAGGAGATCATGGTGAAGTGTGCCTCCTTTCTGTTGAAGGGTCCCAGCCATAAGTGGTGGGAGTCAGTGCTTCAGGCTGGGAAGAATGAACAGATGCACTGGGGAGATTTCAAGGCTATCTTCAATGAAAAATACTGCCCTGAGGTGTTGGCTTATTCTAGGTCTAGAGAGTTCATGGAACTTGTTCAGGGGAATCTATCCATGATGGAGTATGCCAACCGTTTCGCTGAGTTGGTTCAGTATTCTCTAGAAATTGTCTCTAATGAGCAGGAGAATGCCCAGAGGTTTGAGAAAGGCTTGCAACCAGAGATATACTCCCAGGTGTTCTTGTTTAAGCTGAGGACCTATGCTGAGGTCGTTGATCGGGTGTGCATGATGGAGATTGATAGGAAAGGTAGGGATGGTTTCTATGGTTCAGTATCAGCAGTGGAAAGTGTCAGCTCCTCATAGAAGAAAAGGAAGCGGGAGGATCATGTGAAGAAAGGAGGTGGCAGTTCAGGCCACTCTTCTAGGTAGTTTTCTTCTGCGACTTCTAATGCGAGATCGGTCGTGTGCCAATAATGTGGGAAGCCAGGGCATATCCGACCATCATGTCCACTTCCTTTGAAGCCTTATTACCAGTGTGGAGGTATGTGGAATTTACAGCGCTTCTGCAGTGTGGTACGTCCACTCCGAAGTGGGGTAGGGTCAGTGGCTTCAAGAGGAGTGCCAACACAGTCCGAGCCGTCGAGGACTGGGGGATCTCGATTTGGCGGTCGTGGTGGTAGGGGTGGATCATCTTCTGGGCAGAGACAGTTCAGGGCACAACCATAGACTAGCGGTCGTCCTCAAGCAGATACTGGACATCTCCAGGCAATGGATCAGACACCAGCAGGATCAGAGGTGGGACCATTGATAGTTCGAGGTACCGTTCTGATCGCATCTTATATAGCTACTGCTCTTTTTGATACTGGCGCCTCTGTTAAAAACTGATTTTGATTATTTTATAACTATTTAATTTTTAAATATTTTTCACCCATTCCACTTCCAAAATATTCTCCATTGACCTTTTAACACCAAAAATGAAATTTTTACCCCTTAGGAATCCATAACAATGGGGTATTTGGGTTTTTATTTAAGAATTGGGCCAACCTGAAATCCCATTTTCTAGTTTTAAATTTTTTCTTAATATTTTAATATCTTATTAATTATAATGATTTTTTGGTGATTCCACATCCCTTTAGACCCTAAGAATCCCAGGCGTGCTCCCATTGCCTTTCACCCCTCCTTGGATCTCTTTGAAATCATGAATTAGGGCAGAACTTCATAGGGTGTCTCAAATCGGCCAGAATTGAAGAGGTAAATTCATCCCTTCTTAACTCTATCAATTATTACTCTTTTCCCTCCATTATAGTTCCAAAATGACCTCCTAAATCTTGTTCGAACAACCCCTGAATTTTTTCTATTTTAAATTTCATCTACTGTTGTTTTGGAGTGATTACTTCAAGATACTTCAAGTAAGTGAGTCCATTTCTTTCCTCTTTCAAATTGCTTAGGGTTTCATTTGTTTTTATTAGGGTTTATTACCTCTTCCTTGAAGTCCCAAATTACCATGGGGTAGGGTTTAGAACCTAAGGTTTAACCTTGGGTTTTATTTTCCAATTATTGTGGTTTTAGGTTTGTTCTAGGTCCTTATTGGTGTGGTGGTGGTGCGGATTAATTTTCGTACGGTGATTCAAGGGTTTTTCTTAATTTGGTAGGTGATTCCATTGTGCATGAAATTTTTGTGACTTAGATTTCTGTGTTCATGGTATTTTCATGTTTATTTCATTTTAATGTTTCTGCAAAAATTGGTTTTAGTTGTATTTATAAAGAAAATGAATTTTAAGTTCCAATTTTTGGTGAAATTGGGCGGTTTTCATACAAATCTTTTATTGGTTCATTTGGGTCTGACCAATAATTACTTATTGGACCTTATTGAAATGTATTAGGACTGAAAATCATGTTTTGAATGTTTATTCTTTTTGTTTTTTTCTGTGAAAGTTTGTTTAAATGGTGTTTGGGAAGCAAATGGGATTTAAGTGCCATGTTTGTGTGAAAATGGGGTTTTTTAAAAGATATAACTTCTTAGATCACATGGGGCTACCCAAAAACTGAATTGTTGGTTTAATTAAAGGTTATTGAACTACCATTTTGTTTTTGTGACTTAAAAGTGTGCAAATAGTGTGCAAAGTGGATATTTCAAAGAGCTTTGGGTGTAAAACAATGGGATATTTTGAGAGGTTGTTTTAATGAAAATCAAAATGTGTTGTTGTGTGTTTTAAATGGTATAAAGTGTGTATAGCTACTGTATTGTTTGTTTGTGACCAGTAGTGGTGTTTTATATGTAAAAGTATGTGTTTTTTTTGCTGAAATTGTTTGATCACAAAAGAGGAATCCCAGGTACTTAGGTGGGCGGATATGTACTAGTACGACTAGTGAACCGGATGAGTTGTGTCTCTGTTTCACTGAGCAAATGGATAACGACAACTCTAAATAAACTATGTGGATGATATTTTGGTACCACTAGGTTATGGGTATGTTCCATACTAGTGGATCGTGCATGAGAAAGGATTTTGACTTGGATACTTTACACCGCGGTACGAGGTACATAGGGCCCGTAACTATCTAGTTTCCTAGGGGTGTTCCCAGTTTTGGTGATCATTGGATTTATGGTATTTAACCTTGTATTGGTGTGTTTTTGGAAGTAATTTATAGTATCTCACATGTCTATTTAAATGTGTGAACATTCTGAAAATTTTAGCTTGAAAACTGTTATCAATTGAAAGTTGCATTTCTTGGATTTTATCACTGCTTTTCTTTGCGTATTAAAAATGCTTGTTTTTTCACATTGTATTGCATTCTATTTGGAATCATTGGGTGGTATCCTATTGGGATTAGGTTCACACCCTACTTACACTCCTTGGGTGTATTTAGACTTGGTTATGTTTGACTCAGGTAAAGGAAAGGCCAAGGGTGATGGCAGTTTAGGGTGTTAGTCCCCATCCTTGGGACGGAGTTGTAGAGACGGCTTGGGGGTGATGGCCCCTTGTCATGTGGAGTCCATGGGGCTGTTTTGTTGTTGTTTCATTTTGTCTATGGACCTTTTTTATTTCATTTGAACTTATGTATTCAGTTCTGGATTTTTGTATAAACCTTGTTGGTATGAATTTTTCAGATTCATTTTATCAAATATTTTTGATGTTTTATGTATACATATTCGGGTAAATCATTCCCAAACCAAGATAAATGACACCCGGGCACTTGTTCTAGCCCGTAGGGATAGGGAAATCCCTTCGGGCCTTGCCATGGGCCAGGTTTGGTGCCGTAAATGGTGGCGACCAGATTCGGTTCGTGACAAACATCATGTTATTGCACTGGACAAAATTAGTGGTGTTGAATTGTTTTTATAACTACAAGTATAAAAACTACATTTACCAAATATGTTTAAAATTGCATTTAATATTTTCAATATCATTTTATCTATTCTTTAGTTTCTTTAACTTATTTGGGAATGATTTTCTAATTCATTACCTATCGGAATTCTAATTTCTTACGGTAATTACTCACATGATAACTGTTTTCAATAAAGAAAAAAGAAAAAATAATCCTAAGAAATTCATTTTTTCATTTTTTTCCTGTTATATCATTGATTTTTTTATCCAAACATGCATATAATAGACTACTATATTTGTTTACCATATAGTTTTTCAATAAAATTTTTTATATGTTAAACATTTAGCATATATTTTAAGAGAAAATTGGGTCATACCCGCCACTTAATTTAAAGAAATAAAATAGTTCTCTATTTAAAATGAAAAAAAGTAGGATTAAAAGAAGAGTAACTTAAAGTTTGGGGTGAGGGAGAGTATCCACAAGTTGGAATTCATAATTTTTTATATTTTCACATATTTTATTATTTAGTTTTTTAAAATATACATGTATTGAACTTTTTTTAGTATCTATCAGAATTATAGGTGTAAATTTTAGAGAAGGAAATTCACTATAATCGTGGAAGGTCATGCTACCTAAATCTATTCTAAATATGGAAGGTAACTATTGGTTAAGGCTTGAGGCCAATAAATCCAATTTCAAAAAGATGATGAAAATCATTTATTAAACATGATTCATGCAGTACTATAGGGGAGTTTTTATTTTACTTAATTTTAGTTAGAAACTGAATTATATATGTTTATTAAACTTGACATGATATATATATTTTGTGTAATTAATAATTGTGTATATAATTTTCTAGTAGGGTTTTTATCCTTTAAAAACATGTTTTATATTAAAAAATGTATACTTAATAAAAAATTATCATGAAAGAAACTTTCTCCTCCCAAAATTTACTTGATTTTTTGTTATCTGTATTCTTATTTTCAATTTTTTTGGGTAGTGGTTTCTGAAATATAAATCATTTTTTATTCATTAGGGTGAATCCTTTTCTGATTTTCAAGGAATTAAATGTATACTACAATATAAATTCTTTTAATAGATACTTCAAGAGGATTAACCCTATACATCGATGTAGAATGATTGATGACATTTAATGGAATTAATTTTTTTTGCACTGTACTCCCTAAAAATTATCATTCACTACATTCAATCCTCTATATTATGGGGTGATACTTTGTAGATTGTTTTTCATTTTCTAGAATCCTCCATTATTAGAGTTCATGGAAAATGATTTTTCATTATCATTATTTTTTTTCTATATATTCAATTCAAAAAATTTATGAATCATCTATTATCTCATGCACCCTATCATTATTTTCCCTTTTCATTAAATTTTATAATACTTGAATAATTAAAATAATGTATAGTAAATTTGATTATGTTTTTTCATTTTGATAATGCTTATTGATTTTAGTTTCCATGCTATTCAATTCTCTATATGGATATAAGTTGACAATACCACCCTTATCACAATAAAACATGTTGCGGATCATTCTTTGTGTAGAAGAGGTTCATTTTCATTTTTTACAAATTATGTGATAGTTATTTAAGTTGGACCCAAAAAATCAGATTTCATAATTGATAAATAATATTATTTATTATAATATGTATTTATAGAATTTAACACCCTCTTCAATTTATGGTATCTTTAACTGAAACTTCAAGTTGGTCTAGTATCAATCTATATTCTACCAGATACCGAGTGCAACTACTAATCAGTGATAATGATAGATCTATCTCAATTTTCCTCTTTGAAAAATAGGTTATGGAACTTATACAAAAAAAAACTTAAGAGTTAAGAGATCTAATGATATAGGTAATTGACTGATATTTTTTTATTGCTTTTATTTGAATGTACAAATTGTAATAAAAGAATTTCTATAAAATTTAGGAGAATGATGAGTTTGGATATACTATAGAGCTACATGTATTCAAATTAAAAATTATTATTTTCAGTGTTGAAATATCCAAATTCAATATATGAAACAAAAATCGACCATTAGAACATAATTCATTCAAAGTTGTCTTCATAACAGAATGAAAAACAAATCAAATATTTCGATAACTAACTCAAAATACATCCTTAACACCTATTTCGCACAACATATACAGTTATTTTTTAATCTAACTTCTTTACTCTTCATTTCTTTATAGGTTGTGTTTTCTGATGTAACCTCTAAGTGAACTATATTAAGTACTACAAAATTTAATTTTCACACCCAATGGTATTTAATAATTTATTTCTTATATGTTGAAGTTTTATATTAAAAACACATTTACATATACACCCTTCACCATTCATTTCTATTTATAAATATACTTTCAAAGAACAATACTATTGTTAGGTTAAACTGTTTTTTTAAAAATTGTATATTATTTTAAAAAATAAGAATATTACATTCAAAACGTTCATAATATTTTTAACCTCAACATTTTTCAAATGAAAACATAGGAATAAAACATCAATACTTTATATAAATAAAAAAGAGAGATCTCTCAGACCATATTTTAAAATAAGTGATTCAATAATCATTATGATAGATTACGTATAATAAACTGACCATAGAACTAACCTCTATAAGAAAATACCCAATCAAAATTGAATATAGAAGTACCAATAAACTGCACAAAATAAGAGAAATAAATCTAAAGACACACTACTGCTACAAACATCCTCAAATATGAAGGATAAAATAAAACTGAAGAGGGGGGGTGAAATCACCATGTGTAGTACCCCCAGTTTAAGGTATGTAGCCTTTTTATGTGCTTAAAGTGCATGGGATGAGTTGAGAAGAGGTTGGGAGAGTTTGGAATGGTTTTGGATAAGTGTGGAGGCTTTTCTTAGGGAGCACAATTTGAGTATGGTTAGGGGAAACCGTGTGGGTTCTCCAGGAAACCATGTAGGGGGAGACAGTAGGCTTCGCACGACCTGCGCACGATTTGCAAAACCGTGCGAGGCAACCGTGTGGACCCTTGCTCTCGAGGTAGTAGCGTGTGCACAGTTAGTGCATGACCAAACCATGCGAGCTAACCATGCGACCACTTAAAAGTAGGGTTTTTAAATCCGGGCTCCCTTAGGGTTGCCTCATTTCTCTCCAAATTCTCTCCCACTCAATCCTCACTTGGGATTTTGGGTTCTTAGAGGTTGAGGGTGATATCCCACTCATTTTGGAAGCGTTTTGAAGAGTTTTGTTGGTGGATTGAAGGTGGTTTCTGTAACATCCCAAGTAAGTAATGAATAATAGATATTTTTATCCATGTCTATTAATGATTAAGATAGTGTTTTAGAGGCTTAAAATGAAAATAAATACAATCTTATGCATGGAATAGACTAATATTCTTAAAAGATTGTTTTACTACCTTTTGATGGAAAAACATTTTTGAATCTATCTTTTGACAATTTTATAAACTATGTTTGTCAAAATAAACTTATTCTTTATGATTGGGACATCAAAATTTACCTTGTGTGAATTTTTGGTATTTTTCTGACAATGTTCATTTTTTAATGAATAGTGAAAAATACTGCATTTTACATCAAAACTGCTTTTTAATCTAATTTATTTATATGATTAGATTATGTTTTGAATTGGTTTTGAAGTGAAATTAGAATATATTTTTACCATTTTATCCAATGGTGGTCATTGGAATCAATTTCACTTTGAAATTAGACTTAAACTGGTGTCAATCTTTTGATACTTATTGTTTTGTAAAAACACGCTATTTGCTCTGGCAGCGGAAATTAATTATTAAATTAATTAATGTGACTTATATGATTTGAATTTTGTAAAATAGACTTCATTTTTGAATTCGTAATATCAAATATAGCTTAGGGTGAATTTTTGGTAATTTTCTAAAAAACTTCAATTTTTGATGAATAGTGAAACCACTAAGTGGTAATCAAGCAAACTGATTTTTCAGTTAAATGAAAGTTTACCACTAATGTGTATTGAATTTTGAAAATCCGACATACATGGTTGTCATTAAGAAGTAAAATGTGGTTCAATGGGATTAAAATATTTTTTTGGTGAATAGTAACTTATTAAGTTTTTAATCGCGATTAGTGGTAATTAGGGTAGTTTAAGGTATAAATAATGCTTTAATAATATGAAATGACCTAGACACATGTCTCAACCTTATTGGTTGTGTCATGGCCGACCAAGACAATCCATGGGTCAACTTGGGGACCCCATGGAGACATTTTGGTTGGGAAATGACATAAATAACTTTTTATTTAATGTAAAAGTAAAAATGAAAAAAACATAATATGTTTTACGAAAACAATTTTTACATGGGGTTATAAAGATCCGATTTTTGATTATAAATATTCATTGGAAAGATAAAAAGATTTACTACATCATAGTATTTTTTTATGATTTTTAGACATTAAATAAATTAAATTATTTATGACATAATAATGATGCAGTGATGACATCATTATTTGACGATTTAAATAAAATGGAAAGATAATGTAAAATCTATGAACTACACATGTCCAAAACTAATTGGATGAGTGGATTTAGAACCCTTATCACCTTATCCACGAATTATATCAATGTGGGACCTTTTAAAACCGAAACACATTTTCAAATAAAGTAATATTTCTTTACTTTCCAAAAGTGCCCCTCCTCTCCTCTTATAAAAGGCCCCCACCTCTACCTCATTTCACACACTCCTCAAGCCTTTGGCTCGGCCAACCCCTGCCCATTTACTCTCTCCACATCCCTCTTCTCATCCTAGAGGATTCCCTTTGGGCATAATCCTTTCAAAGGAAGCCTTTAGGCTCAAATCAAAAGGAGTTACACTTTTAAAGGTAATTCATTCTCTCATGTTCATTTGTTTTATTTTGCTTCTCCAACCCCCTAAACTCTTTTTATTTACTTCTTTTGTAACAACACCAGTATCTTAAATGTACTAGGACGTTGTTATAAGATTTATTTGAGCTACACTCTCACACAACTACATCAAATGGTTAAAGAACATACGGTTTCCGTGGATGGCGAAATTCTGCCTCCCGAAACGATGATTGTTCAATACTCATTTAACACCTTCAAAGGTGGCCATTATGATGTCACTATTTTTATATATGATATATAATATGTTTATTTTTTCCTTAAGCTTCTGTTTTTTTTTCATTTTGGGCATACCTTTATGGTTCCCATTATGGGTAAACACGATATCTTCATTTTAGGAAGTGCGGACTACCGCCCCCTGAAAGTGATTTGATTCGTTAATACCATATGTGGGATGTGTAAAGGATAAAGTTAATGATATTATATATGTTATTATACTGGAATTATAATATACTCTTATATCATTATGATTCCATTCCAGAAAATATGAAATAGAAATGGAAGTAGCGTTCATGCGTACGTACGGCTTACCGTCTCCATGAACGGTGCATTTCATTTCTTACCTCTAAATGTGATGTAATATTATAAATACATGTATATGATGAATATATATGATATATATGTTATCCAAATCATTAATATCATTCTGGATATAACGAACCTATGACCAAATTAACAACATGTAAGTGTAAGAAGTCTATTTTTGACTTAAGAACCAAATACCGACAAAATGAACATTATTAACTTAACTGATTACATGATGTTCATAACATGGTATAAAAGGAATAATGAACTTGAAAAAGATTCATAAGAAAGTAGAGATTAACTCAAGTTTATTATTCAGGAGATTAAAGAACGGTCGGGTCAAGTCGGATACGAGGTATGGGACTTCGTCTCAATCTCCTTTCATTGAGGCATATTTTATTTTATACACAACTTTATTTTATACGGTGTATAAACCCCTTTGACTTTTACGTTTATTAAAAAGGAATCTTTTTTATACGAAGAGTTTACTAAACGACAAAAGGGAATGTTTTTGTCGTACGTATGCAGCGACAACGACTTCCCCGCCGCCGTGACCGTTATTTGAGTTTCAGCTTCCTCTACAAGTAATACCCTTTTTTTAAATGAAAAATAAATACCATGTTTTACTTTGGTATTAAAAATGGTTTTCATAACGTTTTTATTATATCGATGTGTTGTATTGATATCTTTTGATTGAAATGTGGAAATGTTATGTTTCCTTTATGCATGTTTTATGTGATATGATTATGTTATGGTTCTTGGGCATTATTATGAAGACGGGTGGTTCCGTGATAAACTAAGGGCGGGTGAGCCCGATATAGCTCTCCAATGCATTGGGTAACGCGAAGGAGTGAAACGTTAAGGTTTCTCCGAAGAGATTTAGGGAATATACTGTGATGGGTATTCCAAACGTAACCAAGAGGGTTACTCCCTACGTAAGAATGTTATGAATGCCTCAAGTTACCTTTATGTCTTATGATTTCTATGATTTATTCATGATTTTATGAGGTATGTTAAAGTGCCTATGTTTTATGGGTAAAGTATTATTTCAGTCTTATGTATATATGAACTCATGTTTCCTTTCCATGTTTTTATAACCCATACTGAGATTTTTATTCTCATCCCAAGTTTTTTTGAAATGTTTTTCACAGGTCAAGGGAAAGGTACATGATATGATGATAGTGTCAAGGAAGTGTCAAGAAATAATCCATGTTTTATTTTAAATGTGTTTCCATTGATGGGAATGAAGAATAATATCTTTATGTAACCACTTTGTTTATATGTGGAATGTAATGCAAGTTTTATGATCTAATTCTCTAAAACTCTAAACCCGAAAATATCCTCAATGTGTAATCTTGTAATAACCCAAGATTAAGTAAGGTTTAAGGCTGGGGCCTTATAGTTGGTATCAGAGGTCGGTTTAGATAACTTTAGGAGTTAGAATTCTATTAAATGATTATCCAAAAATATTTTTTTCGAAATGATATAGCATTTAAAGATTACCATGTTGCTTCATCTAAGACATGTTTGTTCAGAATGGTTTTCCGCAGAGGAAACAGGGAAGCAGTGCTAGGAAGGCATACAGAAGGAAATAACCTTCCGAATCAGCATCCAGAAATGGTCGGAATTGGAACTGAACAGTTTGTTGCAGTAATGGCGCAGTTGACTCAAGCGATAAATGGCGGTGGTATCCATACACGAGATCAGCCAGACCAACTGCAGAGGAACATGTCAGTGGTGGAACATTTCATGAGGCAACATCCACCATCATTCAGAGGATCATCTGACCCTGTGCTAGCTGAAGGGTGGATTAAAGCACTGGAGAAGATTTTTGATGTCATGGGGTGTTCAGACAATCAAAAGGTTAGTCTTGCTATTTACCGTTTGGAGGGTGAAGCAGATCAGTGGTGGTCTATGGTTAAAAATATCAGGGACGCCGATGAGATTGATGCTCTTGACTGGGATGAATTCAAAGGTATGTTTCTTGAGAAGTATTTTCCTAAGGCTGTTCGACTTAGGATGGAAAAGCAATTCTTGGAATTGAGGCAAGAGGAAGACTCAGTGGCTGCCTATGAAGAAAGGTTCACTCGATTGGAAAGGTATGCTCCAAATTTTATCCGGGACCTTGATAGTAAAATCAATCGTTTTTACTCAGGATTAAAGCCAAAATATTGAAGGGCATTAGCTTCTCGTGAGTTTAAAAGTTATGAAAAGCTTGTTCGATGTGCTGAGAAGGTGGAAATGGAGTTTGCCGATGACCAAGTTTTCTATAACAACCAGCAGAAGAAGAGACCGAGGTGGCAGGAGAAAGGTAAGAATTCTTCACAAAAGTCTGATGGTAAGAGAACTAAGTTTCCAGTTTGTGATAAATGTGGCAAAAGGCATGCTGGGGAATGTCTTCTGAATTCTGGGAAGTGCTACCGATGTGGTAAGATGGGACATAAGGCTCGTGATTGCACTGAAAAGGATCAAGGTGAAGGTAAGAACAAATTTGATTTACAGTTAGTGAAATGTTATAAGTGCAATGAGATGGGTCACTATGCAAATGAGTGTCCGACAAGGAGCTTGAGTGATGAGAATCAGTTAGACTACAAGCAGAAAGGGGTGGTGAAATCCTTTGCAACTACTTCAGCAGATGTCGGGCCATCAAATGAAGTTGTATCAGGTACTTTGTTTGTTTTTTCAGATTATGCCAGTGTGTTGTTTGATTCGGGGTCTACACATTCTTTCATCTCTGAAACCTTTTCTAGTAAAATGGGAATACCATCTCAAGAAATGACTCCTGAACTTTTGGTAAAAACACCTGGGGGAAATGTTGAGGTAAAAAGAATTTATAAGAATCTTCCTATCCTTATCTGTGGAAAGAACCTACTTGCAAACCTTATTGTTCTACCTCTAGTAGAGTTTGATGTTATCCTGGGTATGGATTGGCTCTCTATTTACCATGCTAAGATTGACTGTAGAGTTAAAGAAGTTTCTTTTCAGAAAGACTTTCAGTTTGTTTACAAGAATGAACCCTTACTTTTGATAACATATCAAGAGGCCGAGAAACTTGTAAAAGATGGAAATGAATGTTACCTTTCACACGTCGTTGAAAATAAAGGAACTATTCAGATTAATGATGTGCCAGTGGTAAATGAGTATCCTGATGTTTTTCCTGATGAGTTGCCTGGAATAATACCAGATCAGGAAGTTGAGTTTTCTGTTGACTTAGTTCCTGATGCTAAGCCAATTTCAAAACCCCCTAATAGAATGGCACAAATTGAACTTTTAGAGTTGAAGGAGCAATTGCAAGATTTATTAGAGAAAGGTTTCATTAGACCTAGCACATCACCATGGGGTGCTCCTGTTTTATTTGTTAAAAAGAAAGATGGTTCTATGAGACTTTGCATTGATTATAGAGCCTTGAATAATATCACTGTTAAGAACAAATATCCTTTGCCTCATATCGATGATTTGTTTGATCAGCTCCAGGGAGCTCAGTTTTTTTCAAAGATTGACTTGAGATCGGGGTACCATCAGCTGAAGGTAAAGGAGGCAGATATTCTGAAGACCGCGTTCTGTACGAGATATGGCCATTATGAATTTGTAGTAATGCCTTTTGGGCTAACCAATGCACCTGCTGTATTCATGGACTTAATGAATAGAATTTTCCATGAGTTCTTGGATAAGTTTGTGGTGGTTTTCATTGATGATATTTTGGTGTTTTCTAAAAGTAAAGAGGAGCATGAAAAACATTTAAGGGTTATCTTGCAAACCTTAAAAGAAAAGAAACTGTATGGGAAATTCAGTAAGTGTGAGTTTTGGTTGCAACAAATTTCTTTCCTTGGTCACATTGTTTCTAAAGATGGAATAACTATTGATCCTGCAAAAACAAAAGTTGTGGAAGAATGGCCAAGAACCACAAATGTAACCGAGATTCGTAGCTTCCTTGGTTTGGCGGGCTATTACCGAAGGTTTGTTAGAAATTTTTCACGGTTATCTAGTCCAATGACTAAGCTAACTCGGAAGGGTGTTAAGTTTATCTGGACAAAAGAATGTGATGATTGTTTTCAGGAATTGAAAAGAAGATTGGTGAATGCTCCAGTTTTGGCACTACCTTCCAGGAATGGTGAGTTTGTTATATACAGTGATGCTTCATTGAAAGGACTTGGTTGCGTCCTAATGCAGAATGATCAGGTAATTGCTTATGCTTCACGACAGTTGAAAACTCATGAGGTAAATTACCCTACACATGATTTGGAACTAGCTGCTGTTGTTTTTGCTTTAAAAATTTGGAGGCATCATCTGTATGGAGTAAAGTGTGAAATATATACCGATCACAAAAGTTTAAAGTATATATTCACTCAGAAAGAGTTAAACATGAGACAAAGGAGATGGCTGGAATTAATCAAGGATTATGATTGTACAATTCATTACCATCCGGGAAAAGCAAATAAAGTGGCTGATGCTTTGAGTCGAAAAAGTAATGCTTCATTAACAATGTTGCGGTTGGAACGTGATCCTTTGGTTAACGATTTGATGAACTTTGGAATAGAAGTTGTTGGTGCAGGAAGTCCTTCTGTTTTGTTTCAGGTATCAGTGAGATCTTCTCTATCAGATAGAATCAAGCAAGCACAGAAGCAAGATAATGAGTTGCAGAAAAAGGTAGAGCTGGTTCAGAAAGGTAAGTTGCCTGAATTCAACATTGATAATGATTGCGTTTTGAGATTTGGGAAGAGATTGTGTGTGCCTTGTGATTCACAGTTGAAGAGAGAGTTGTTATGTGAAGCTCATAGTTCTCCGTTTTCAGTTCATCCGGGCAGTACTAAGATGTATAGAGATCTGCGGGAGTATTACTGGTGGGATGGAATGAAAAGAGATATTGCTGATTTTACTGTGAAGTGTTTGACTTGTCAGCAGGTTAAAGCAGAGCGGCAGTTACCAAAAGGGATGCTTCAACCTTTACCAGTGCCAGAGTGGAAATGGGAGAATATATTCATGGACTTTGTTGTTGGATTACCGAAGACATCTCGAGGTAATAATGCAATCTGGGTTATTGTTGATCGCTTGACCAAATCTGCTCATTTCCTTGCTATACGAGATACTTTCTCTCTTGATCAACTTTCCCGTTTGTATCTTAAAGAGATAGTCAGGTTACATGGAGTTCCTCTCTCTGTTGTATCGGATCGTGATCCCAGGTTTACTTCTAACTTTTGGAAAGGCCTTCAGAAGTCGTTGGGTACTGAATTAAATTTTAGTACAGCTTTTCATCCTCAATCAGATGGGCAGTCAGAACGAACAATTCAGACATTGGAGGATATGCTACGTGCTTGTTCTATGGATTATCAGGGAATTTGGGACCAACATCTTTCTTTGGTTGAATTTTCATATAATAACAGTTTTCATTCCAGTATACAGATGACACCATTTCAGGAATTATATGGGAAGCGGTGTCGAAATCCAGCTTTCTGGGATGAAGTGGGTGAAAGGAAGTTGATGGGACCAGAATTGGTAGAAGAGATGGCAGAAAAAGTTCAGCTGATTCAGAAACACATGAGAACAGCTCAGAGCAGGCAGAAGAGTTATGCGGATAACCGGAGGAAGGATCTATCTTTCGAGGTAGGTGATCATGTTTTTCTCAAGGTTTCTCCTTGGAAAAGTGTGATGAGATTTGGTAAGAAAGGAAAGTTGAGTCCAAGGTTCATTGGACCATACGAAATTCTAGAGAGAGTTGGATCAGTTGCATACCGAGTGGATTTACCTCCGAGTTTATCGCAGGTACACAATGTTTTTCACATTTCAATGTTGAGAAAGTATATGCCAGATCCATCTCATGTTTTGAGGCCAGAGGTAGTTCAGCTGGAAGAGAACCTATCTTATGAGGAACAACCGGTCCAGATTCTTGACCAGAGGGAGCAAGTGTTACGGAATAAGGTGATTAAACAGGTAAAGGTTTTGTGAAAAAACCACATGATTGAAGAGGCAACATGGGAATCTGAAAATGCAATGAGGGATAAGTACCCCCATTTATTCGATAAGTAAATAAATTGTGGGGACGCAATTTTCTAAAGGGGGGAAGGATGTAACATCCCAAGTAAGTAATGAATAATAGATATTTTTATCCATGTCTATTAATGATTAAGATAGTGTTTTAGAGGCTTAAAATGAAAATAAATACAATCTTATGCATGGAATAAACTAATATTCTTAAAAGATTGTTTTACTGCCTTTTGATGGCAAACCATTTTTGAATCTATCTTTTGACAATTTGATAAACTATGTTTGTCAAAATAAACTTATTCTTTATGATTGGGACATCAAAATTTACCTTGTGTGAATTTTTGGTATTTTTCTGACAATGTTCATTTTTTAATGAATAGTGAAAAATACTGCATTTTACATCAAAACTGCTTTTTAATCTAATTTATTTATATGATTAGATTATGTTTTGAATTGGTTTTGAAGTGAAATTAGAATATATTTTTACCATTTTATCCAATGGTGGTCATTGGAATCAATTTCACTTTGAAATTAGACTTAAACCGGTGTCAATCTTTTGATCCTTATTGTTTTGTAAAAACACGCTATTTGCTCTGGCAGCGGGAATTAATTATTAAATTAATTAATGTGACTTATATGATTTGAATTTTGTAAAATAGACTTCATTTTTGAATTCGGAATATCAAATATAGCTTAGGGTGAATTTTTGGTAATTTTCTAAAAAACTTCAATTTTTGATGAATAGTGAAACCACTAAGTGGTAATCAAGCAAACTGATTTTTCAGTTAAATGAAAGTTTACCACTAATGTGTATTGAATTTTGAAAATCCGACATACATGGTTGTCATTAAGAAGTAAAATGTGGTTCAATGGGATTAAAATATTTTTTTGGTGAATAGTAACTTATTAAGTTTTTAATCGCGATTAGTGGTAATTAGGGTAGTTTAAGGTATAAATAATGCTTTAATAATATGAAATGACCTAGACACATGTCTCAACCTTATTGGTTGTGTCATGGTCGACCAAGACAATCCATGGTTCAACTTGGGGACCCCATGGAGACATTTTGGTTGGGAAATGACATAAATAACTTTTTATTTAATGTAAAAGTAAAAATGACACAAACATAATATGTTTTACGAAAACAATTTTTACATGGGGTTATAAAGATCATAGTTTTTATTATAAATAGTCATTGGAAAGATAAAAAGATTTCCTACATCATAGTATTTTTTTTATGATTTTTAGACATTAAATAAATTAAATTATTTATGACATAATAATGATGCAGCGATGACATCATTATTTGACGATTTAAATAAAATGGAAAGATAATGTAAAATATATGAACTACACATGTCCAAAACTAATTGGATGAGTGGATTTCGAACCCTTATCACCTTATCCACGAATTATATCAATGTGGGACCTTTTAAAATCGAAACACATTTTCAAATAAAGTAATATTTCTTTACTTTCCAAAACTGCCCCTCCTCTCCTCTTATAAAAGGCCCCCTCCTCTACCTCATTTCACACACTCCTCAAGCCTTTGGCTCGGCCAACCCATGCCCATTTACTCTCTCCACATCCCTCTTCTCATCCTAGAGGATTCCCTTTGGGCATAATCCTTTCAAAGGAAGCCTTTAGGCTCAAATCAAAAGGAGTTACACTTTTAAAGGTACTTCATTCTCTCATGTTCATTTGTTTTATTTTGCTTCTCCAACCCCCTAAACTCTTTTTATTTACTTCTTTTGTAACAACACCAGTATCTTCAATGTACTAGGATGTTGTTATAAGATTTATTTGAGCTACACTCTCACACAACTACATCAAATGGTTAAAGAACATACGGTTTCCGTGGATGGCGAAATTCTGCCTCCCGAAACGATGATTTTTCAATACTCATTTAACACCTTCAAAGGTGGCCATTATGATGTCACTATTTTTATATATGATATATAATATGTTTATGTTTTCCTTAAGATTCTGTTTTTTTTTCATTTTGGGCATACCTTTATGGTTCCCATTATGGGTAAACACGATATCTTCATTTTAGGAAGTGCGGACTACCGCCCCCTGAAAGTGATTTGATTCGTTAATACCATATGTGGGATGTGTAAAGGATAAAGTTAATTATATTATATATGTTATTATACTGGAATTATAATATACTCTTATATCATTATGATTCCATTCCAGAAAATATGAAATAGAAATGGAAGTAGCGTTCATGCGTACGTACGGCTTACCGTCTCCATGAACGGTGCATTTCATTTATTACCTCTAAATGTGATGTAATATTATAAATACATGTATATGATGAATATATATGATATATATGTTATCCAAATCATTAATATCATTCTGGATATAACGAACCTATGACCAAATTAACAACATGTAAGTGTAAGAAGTCTATTTTTGACTTAAGAACCAAATACCGACAAAATGAACATTATTAACTTAACTGATTACATGATGTTCATAACATGGTATAAAAAGAATAATGAACTTGAAAAATATTCATAAGAAAGTAGAGATTAACTCAAGTTTATTATTCAGGAGATTAAAGAACGGTCGGGTCAAGTCGGATACGAGGTATGGGACTTCGTCTCAATCTCCTTTCATTGAGGCATATTTTATTTTATACACAACTTTCTTTTATATGGTGTATAAACCACTTTGAATTTTACGTTTATTTAAAAGGAATCTTTTTTATACGAAGAGTTTACTAAACTACAAAAGGGAATGTTTTTGTCGTACGTATGTGGCGACAACGACTTCTCCGCCGTCGTGACCGTTATTTGAGTTTCAGCTTCCTCTACAAGTCATACCCTTTTTTTTAAATGAAAAATAAATACCATGTTTTACTTTGGTATTAAAAATGGTTTTCATAACGTTTTTATTATATCGATGTGTTGTATTGATATCTTGTGATTGAAATGTGGAAATGTTATGTTTCCTTTATGCATGTTTTATGTGATACGATTATGTTATGGTTCTTGGGAATTATTATGAAGACGGGTGGTTCTGTGATAAACTAAGGGCGGGTGAGCCCGATATAGCTCTCCAATGCATTGGGTAACGCGAAGGAGTGAAACGTTAAGGTTTCTCCGAAGAGATTTAGGGAATATACTGTGATGGGTATATCAAACGTAACCAAGAGGGTTACTCCCTACGTAAGAATGTTATGAATGCCTCAAGTTACCTTTATGTCTTATGATTTCTATGATTTATTCATGATTTTATGAGGTATGTTAAAGTGCCTATGTTTTATGGGTAAAGTATGATTTCAGTCTTATGTATATATGAACTCATGTTTCCTTTCCATGTTTTTATAACCCATACTGAGCTTTTTATGCTCATCCCATGTTTTTTTGAAATGTTTTTCACTGGTCAAGGGAAAGGTACATGATATGATGATAGTGTCAAGGAAGTGTCAAGAAATAATCCATGTTTTATTTTAAATGTGTTTCCATTGATGGGAATGAAGAATACTATCTTTATGTAACCACTTTGTTTATATGTGGAATGTAATGCAAGTTTTATGATCTAATTCTCTAAAACTCTAAACCCGAAAAGATCCTCAATGTGTAATCTTGTAATAACCCAAGATTAAGTAAGGTTTAAGGTTGGGTCCTTATAGTTTCTCCCACGTAAGTCTCTCCTCTTGGGTTCCTTGTGTTTTCCTCTAGATCTACATCTCCCTCTCTTTCAGTTTTCTAGATCTACACCCATTGTGTGTAGATATAGGGTTGTGGTTTCCTTGGATGTTAATTTTAAGGCATGTGGATGTTAGGGAATAATATATAGAGTGGCTTTAATGGTGAATTCTCTAGTTTTGAGGAGTAGTTGCCTATGGTTTGATTTCTCAGGAACCCTAAAGGTAGGTGGATTCTCTCTCAACTCCACTTGGTTAGAGTTAATGGGATTGGTTACAATTAATTTGGTTGTCTTGAAATTAATTGTGTTTTGATCTTTTAAAATGGTTAGAAATCCCTTGGGTGATGTTTTGGGGATTTTTAGGAAAAATTGGGTTTTGTGGTGAAGTGTTTCTTGTTGTGGATTTTAAAATGGGTTGCTGAGTTTTATTTGTGAAAATGGTTGATGAGAAATAGTTTTCAATAAAAATTTTGTTTTATTGAAATGTTGTTTGGAATGGAAAATGGTTAAATGGTGTTTTCAATAAATATGTGATTTATTGAAGTGGTAGATATGTAATGGGAATGGTTGATTGCATGTTTTTGTGGCCTTGGTGTGCAATTCTTGGTTATGGATTGATTTGGAATGTTGTGTGGAAGTGGGCGGGAAGTTCCACTATAAAAAGGGGATGGATAGTGGATGGAAGGGCCACCATCAAAAGATAATTGGTCGGGAAGTACTGCTAGTTTTGAATGGGTGAACGGGTTGGACGGAAGTTGCACCGTTATGGTTTCTTTGTGTGCATTGTTTTGTAAGATGGAAATTATTATGCTAATGTGTAAATGATGAAATGGCTTGTGGCATGTTTGTTTGGATTTCCCTTGGTTGTTTGGTTTTGGGTGAGATGGATTGGTAAGGGTGTGTTTGGCTTATGGTAATGGATTCACTTGTGATTATTTTATATAAACTATTTTATATAAATGTGCTAATGGTTTTATCCTAGTGGCGTGTGTAGGGAAGTCATTTGGGGAAATCCTACTGAGTAGTTGTACTCACCCCCTGATTTGGCACGTTGGTGTCTCTGCAGATGTTGTGTATCATGATGTAGGAAAAGGTAAGGCATCACCCTCCTTTAGTGGTGCATTGTGATGTCTTGGTGGAGCTTGGAGGTTGGAGCTTGGTATAGAGCTGTGGTGGTTTCATGGCTTGTGGTGTTGTGTGGTTTAGTCTTCCACATAGTACTCTGATATCGTGTTGGATTGTATTGGTTTTGGCATGTGGGATCATTATGGATTAACTGGTTGTCTTTTGGGTAATGGATGAGTTTGGTTGTTTTATTAACATGCATCATATAGTGGTTGATAGTGGATAGTTTGGTTGGTTTTGTCTTAAAGGAAAACCATTCACCAATTTTTTCTTGAATCCCTCGGTATTTATTTCCAGCCTTTGGTGCCTTGGGAACGTTGATTAAGGCCAAGTAACCCACACCGCCTCCTCAAGACAATGAGGTAGGGGCAGGGTGTTACAAGTGGTATCAGCTTGTTCGGTCCTTTGGAGTTGATTCTCAGATTTGGAGTTGACATTAGTTGTGATATATTTCTTGATTCGGGATGGTAGCAAGGCATATGAATGTCGGAACTTGGAATTTATAGCATAAAATGACATAGCTAACCCTTTATGCTGAATTTCAAGTTACCAAGGAGTTGGGTACATAAGTGTTTAGAAGACACTTATAGACATTGGATATCTCATTGTCGTGGGTGTAGCCAATGAGATGATCATGGCATGCATGGTAGAAATGACTTACCTCTAGGATGCATATTTCATTGGGGTATAATGATTTATGTTGTGATATGAATGTGTGGATTTTGAAAAATCTGAATTGGGTTTCAAAACGGTAGGATTTGAAACATGGAAACTGGTGGTATTTTGAAAATGGTTTGATTTTCAAAAATGGTGAAACATGGAAAATGTGAAAAACATGGAAAGCCTCATTGTAATAGTGTTGTGTAATGAAATTTGAAATGGGAATTCATGATATCTATGAAAGTGAGACTCATGGTTGTTTGTTTTCTGTTTATAGAAATGGCACCGGATATGTGTCGTAGAGACCAATCGGAAGTGGCCGATGAGAATGTGGTTGCACCTGAGCCCCTGGTGAACCAGTAGTTAGTCCAAAGTATAGTGAAAGCTTTCCAAGCCGTGGAAAGTGGAAATAAAGTGGATGAACCAAGGCATGTGGATCATGTGGTTCAGTTTCAAAAGAAAAATCCACCTATCTTCAGGGGTGATTCATAGCCAGAGAGGGAAGAGGCATGGATGTCCAGATGGAACAGAATTTTCAAATTCTTGGGAATACCGGTAGAGCTAAAAGTAAAGCTAGCGATGTATAAACTAGAGGATTTTTCCCTTCAGTGGTGGGAGTTGGTAGTCCAAGCTGGAACGGACTAGTAAATTATATGGGAAGGCTTTGAGGAATTGTTTAATAAACAATTCTACCCACATACGTTCAGAATTTAGCGCACAATTGATTTCTTTAGTCTGAAGAAAAAGAATATGTCTATGACGGAGTATGCAGCTAAGTTTACGAGCTTAGTGTGGTTTGCACTTGAGGTGGCGGGTAGCACGTCGTTGAAGGCAATGATCTTCGAAGCGAGGTTAAGGCAAGAGATCCATTAAAAAATAGCAGTGCTGTGAATTGGTGATTACACAGATATGGTGAGTCGAGAATCGGTGGCTGAGTGGGATCTGTTGGGAGCTCTAGGCGGAGGAAGCATGGTGGTACCCATGGGGAATAGTGGGAACTCTAACGCTGGGTTCAAGCTAAGGAGGGAAACTTATTCCCAAGCCAGAAGTATGGCACATAATCCAACGACAGGATCGGTAAATCTTCCTCTGAAGCCCTAGAGCAAGCCAGGATGTTTTCAGTGTGGTTCTATGAACCACATTAAGCAGTAATGTATGACACAACCTCGAGCATGTCACAATTGTAAGAAGATGGGGAATCTGCAGCGTTATTGTCAGAATGCTCCAAGTTTGGGTGCGCGTGACACTCCTCAGGGATCACAGACGTCGTATGCATCGACGGAATGAGGACATCAACATACCCCTCATCAACAGAGCAAAGTCAGTTATGGTGATTCTCAGAACACCACAACTCCTTAGCAGGGAAATAAAGAGCTGAGTGTGGCAACCAAGCCGTTGTTCGGAGCAGAGAAGGTTGTGGTGGATGATTAGTTGGGACCATCCATAGTGCGAGGTACTATTCTTTTAAATTCTACCTTGATGCAAGTGCTGTTTGATATGGGTGCCTCACACTCTTTTATTACTGCACATGTGGTTGAGTTGCTGGGTTTAAGGGTAGAAATGGTGCCCTTGGTTTTGAAACTTCAAACCCCTCTAGGTCAAAGAGAGGGTCGAGCCTTCTTGTGTAGAGAATGTTGTATCGTTGTGGGAAAGGTTGAGCTAATGTGGAATTTCTTAGTGCTTGAGATGGATGGGTATGATATAATCCTGGGAATGTATTGACTGGTGGCGTTTAAGGCCCACATCGATTGTAATTCATGGACATTGGCTTTTACAACACACAATGACGTTAGATATCTCTTTAGAGAAGAGAGGCATGAAAGGAAGGGTGTAACGGGTTTGTTGGCACCAGAAATGGGCACATTATCATATCAGTTGGCGGTGTTTTTGTTGGAATCAGTAGAGGGTTTTGAGCAGAGTGTTCTTCTGGAAGTGGTGGATCAATTCATGGATGTTTTTCCTGAAGAATTCTTTGGGTTACCTCCCGTAAGAGAAGTAGAGTTTACGATTGATCTCCTTCCTAGGACCAATCCTATCTCACTTCCATCTTACCGGATGACACCTACTAAATTGAGGGAATTGAAAGTCTAGTTGGAAGACTTAGAAAACAAAGGGTTTATCCAGCCTAGCACGTCTCCATGGGTAGCACCAGTGTTGTTTGTGAAAAAGGCAGATGGAACTTTGAGACTCTGTGTTGATTATCGTTGACTTAACCAAGTTACGATAAAGAACAGATATCCACTTCCACGAATTGATGATTTATTCAACCAGTTGAGGGGAGCCCAGTGGTTCTCCAAGATCGACCTGAGGTCAGGATATCATCAATTGAAGGTGAGGAAGAACGATATTACTAAAACACATTTCATAAGTAGATATGGTCATTATGAATATGTGGTTATGCCCTTTTGTCTAATGAATGCGCTAGTGGTATTCATGGAATTGATGAATCAGATATTTTAGAGATATCTGGATTCATTTGTGGTGGTGTTTGTAGACGATATTATGGTGTATTCAAAGACAAGGGTGGAGCATGAGCAACACTTGGAGATAGTGCTAGGGATCTTGAGGGATAATCTGTTGTGTATGAAAAATTGTCAAAGTGTGACTTTTGAATACAGGAAGTCCATTTTCTCGGCCATGTGATTTCTAAAAGGGGCATTTCAGTGGATCCAGAAAATATAGAGGCTGTTATCTCATGGAAACCGCCAAAGAATGTGTTTGAAGTATGAAGTTTCCTCGGTCTAGCTGGGTATTATCAGCTTTTTGTTCGTGATTTTTCACGTTTGGCTTCACCGATGATAGATTTGACAAGAAAGAATGTTCCATTCCAGTAGAATGAACAATTTCAGTAGTGTTTCGAAGATCTAAAGGGTCACCTTACATCAACACCAATCTTGGTTTTCCCAGAACCAGGAAGAGGGTACGTGGTGTATTGCGATGCATCGGGATCAGTGTTGGGGTGCGCACGGTTAGCGCATGATTAGCGCACAGTTTTCCAAACCGTGGGGGATAACCATGCAGCCACTTAAAAGTAGGGTTTTTAAATCCAGGCTCCCTCGAGGTTGCCTCATTTCTCTCCAAATTCTCTCCCACTCGAGCCTCACTCAGGATTTCGGGTTCTCAGAGGTTGAGGGTGATCTCCCACTCATTTTGGAAGCGTTTTGAAGAGGTTTCTGGTGGATTGAAGGTGGTTTCTCCCAGGTAAGTCTCTCCTCTTGGGTTCCTTGTGTTTTCCTCTAGTTCTACATCTCCCTCTCTCTTGGTTTTATAGATTTACACCCATTGTGTGTAGATCTAGGGTTGTGGTTGCCTTGAATATTAATTTTAAGGCTTGTGGATATTAGGTAAGGAGATCTAGAGAGGCTTCGGTGGTGCGTTCACCAGTTTTGAGGAGTAGTTGCATGTGGGTCAATTTCTCGGGAACCCTAAAGGTAGGTGGATTCTCTCTCGACTCCACTTGGTTAGAGATAATGGTTTTGGTTACAATTAATTTGGTTGTCTTGAAATTAATTGTGCTTGGATGTGTGAAAATGCTTATAAATCCCTTGGGTGATGTTTTGGGGTTTTTTGGGAAAAATTGGGTTTTGTGGTGAAGTGTTTCTTGTTGTGGATTTTAAAATGGAGATTTTAAAATGGTTTGCTGAGTTTGATTTGTGAAAATGGTTGATGAGAATTTTTTTTCAATAAAACGGTTGTTTTATTGAAATTTTGTTTGGCATGGAAAATGGTTAAAGGGTGTTTTCAATAAATGGGTGATTTATTGAAGTGGTAGACATGTAATGGGAATGATTGATTGCATTTTGGTGTGGCCTTGGTGTGCAATTATTGGTTATGGCTTGATTTGGAATGTTGTGTGGAAGTGGGCGGGAAGTACCACTATAAAAATGGGATGGATGGAATATCTTCAGATGTTTGATTTTGACTTGATGTACACATCGGGTAAGGTAAATTCAGTGGCGGATGCATTAAGTAGAAAATCATATGTTCAAGTGGTGAAACAAGCATCAGACCAGTGGCAGTTGATGTCGGTTATAGCTGACATGCGGTTGGAATGTGAGGACCAGGGTGATAGAGCGGTCTTCTTTCTAGTCTTGTTGATTCCTGACTTGGTTAGCCTGATTAAAGAGGTGCAGATATCCGATTCTCAGTGTGTGACCATGAGGTCGAAACTCAATGGTGGGGAGACCATTGAGGGTTGGAAACTGAATGAAGATTCAGTTTTGTGTTTTCAGAATTAGATGGTGGTTCTAGTTAATTGTTAGGAGTATCTTCTCAGGGTGTATCATCATTCCAGATGGGCTGTTCATCATGGAATTCAAAAAATGTATAAATCATTGAAAGCAAAGTTCTGGTGGGCTGGTATGAAAAGAAGTGTGGCTGAGTTTGTTTCGAGATCTTGACTTATCAGCAATTCAAGGTAGAGAATCAGAGGCCAGTGGGAATGTTGCAGTCTTTACCAATCCCTGTTTGGAATTGGGAGAAAATAGTGATGGATTTTGTCACAGGTCTCCCAAGAACGATCAGGAAGCACAGTGCCATTTGGGTGATAGTGGATCGGCTAACGAAGTCGGCCCATTTCATTCCGATTCGTGAATCTCATACGGTGGATAATCTGTCCAAAATATATATCCGGGGGGTGGTAAAGAGGCATGGCATTCCAGTTTCGATTGTATCATATAGAGATCTAAGGTTTATATCTCATTTTTGGAAATCCTTACAGCAAGTCCTTGGGACACTGTTGACTATGAGCACGACGTATCACCCTCAGATGTATGGTCAATCCGAGAGGATGATACAAATTTTGGAGGATATATTTCGGGCTTGTGTCATGGATTTTGTTGGCTCGTGGGAGGATCACTTGTCATTGGTTGAGTTCTCATACAATAACAGTTATCAGGCATCTATACATATGACTCCGTTTAAATCGTTGTATGGGCGTCCATGTTGTTCCCCACTATGCTGGGTGGAAACGGGTGAGTCCTTGATGGTTAGACCGAGCCTTGTCCAGGAGACTACAGAGAAGATCAGGTTAATCAGGAAGATAATGGAGATTTCTCAGAGTCATTATAAATCTTATGTAGATCATCGTCGACGACTGTTGTTGTTCGAGGTGAGTGATCATGTTTTCTTGAGGATCTCTCCTAGGTTGGGACATCATCGGTTTGGGAAGTAGGGAAAGTTATCTCCGAGGTATATTGGATCTTTTGAGATTCTTGAGCGGGTTGGTGAGGTGGATTATCATTTGGATTTTCCACCTAGGTTCAGTGTGGTGCACAATGTGTTTCATGTGTCGCAGTTGAAAAAGTATCAGTCGGATCATGTCCATGTGATTCGATGGGATCATGTTGAGCTAGAGCTGGAGGCTTCGTTGGTGCACATGCCAGTGCGGGTTGTGGATAGACAAGAGAAAGTCTTGCGTGGTAAAAGAATCGGTTTAGTTCGTGTTTTGTGGAAGCATGGTCAGATTCAAAAGGAGACTTGGGAGCGGGAGAAAGAAATGGTCGAGCAGTGGCCCGAGCTATTTCGACAAAGGGCGGGTTCACTACATTCTGAGGTCATAAATTCCAATGGTGGGGAGAATTTAGTACCCCCAGTTTGAGGTATGTAGCCTTTTTTATGCCTTTTTATGTGTTTAAAGTGCATGGGATGAGTTGAGAAGAGGTTGGGAGAGTTTGGAATGGTTTTGGATAAGTGTGAAGGCTTTTCTTAGGGAGCACGGTTTGAGCACGGTTAGGGGAAACCATGCGGGTTCTCCAGGAAACCGTTCTGGGGGAGATAGTAGGCTTCACACTGCATACACATGGTTTTCAAAACCGTGCAAGGAAACCGTGCAGACCCTTGCTCTCGAGGCAGTAGCGTGCGCACTGTTAGCGCACGGTTTTCCAAACCGTGCGGGCTAACCATGCAGCCACTTAAAAGTAGGGTTTTTAAATTTGGGCTCACATGAGATTGCCTCATTTCTCTCCAAATTCTCTCCCACTTGAGCCACACTCGGGATTTCGGTTTCTCAGAGGCTTAGGGCGATCTCACACTCATTTTGGAAGCGTTTTGAAGAGGTTTCTTGGTGGATTGAAGGTGGTTTCTCCCGAGTAAGTCTCTCCTCTTTGGTTCCTTGTGTTTTCCTCTAGATCTACATCTCCCTCTCTCTCATATTTCTAGATCCACACCCATTGTGTGTAGATATAGCATTTTGGTTTCGTTGGATGTTAATTTTAAGGCTTGTGGATGTTAGTGAAGGAGATCAAGAGAGGCTTCGGTGGTGCATTCGCCGGTTTTGAGTAGTAGTTGCTTGTGGGTCGATTTCTCGGGAACCCTAAAGGTAGGTGGCTTCTCTCTCAGATCCACTTGGTTATAGATAATGGTTTTGGTTATAATTAATTTGGTTGGATTGAAATTAATTGTGTTTTGATGTGCGAAAATGGTTAGAAATCCCTTGGGTGATGTTTTGGGGATTTTTGGGAAAAATTGGGTTTTTTGGTGAAGTGTTTCTTGTTGTGTATTTTAAAATAGAGATTTTAAAATGGGCTGATGAGTTTGATTTGTGAAAATGGTTGATGAGAAATGGTTTTCAATAAAAAGACTATTTTATTGAAATATTGTTTGGCATGGAAAATGGTTAAAGGGTGTTTTCAATAAATGGGTGATTTATTGAAGTGGTAGACATGTAATGGGAATGGTTGATTGCATGTTGTTATGGCCTTGGTGTGAAATGCATGGTTATGGCTTTATTTGGAATGTTGTGTAGAAGTGGGCGGGAAGTACCACTATAAAAAGGGAATGGATAGTGGAAGGAAGGGCCACCATCAAAAGATAAGTGGCCAGGAAGTACCGCTAGTTGTGAATGGATGAACGGGTTGGACAGTAGTTCCACCATTATGGTTTCTTTGTGTGCATTGTTTTGCAAGATGGAAATTGTTGTGATAATGTGTAAATGATGAAATGGCTTGTGGGATGTTTGTTTGGATTTCCCTTGGTTGTTTGGTTTGGGTGAGATGGCTTGGTAAGGGTGTGTTTGGCTTATGGTAATGGATGCACTTGTGATTATTTTATATAAACTGTTTTATATAAATGTGCTAACGGTTTTATCCTAGTGGCGTGTGTAGGGAAGTCATTTGGGGAAATCCTACTGAGTAGTTGTACTCACCCCCTGATTTGGCACATTGGTGTCTTTATAGATGTTGTGTATCGTGACGTGGGAAAAGGTAAGGCACCACCCTCCTTTAGTGGTGCATTGTGATGTCTTGGTGAAGCTTGAAGCTTGGAGCTTGGTGTGGATCTGTGGTGGTGTCATGGATTGTGGTGTTGTGTGGTTTAGTCTTCCAAATAGTACTCTGATATCGTGTTGGATTGTATTAGTTTTGGCATGTGGGATCATTATGGATTAACTGGTTGTCTTTTAGGTAATGGATGAGTTTGGTTGTTTTGTTAACATGCATCATATAGTGGTTGATAGTGGATGGTTTGGTTGTTTTTTTCTTAAGGTAAAACTGTTCCTCGATTTGTTCTCGAAGACCTCGACATTTATTACCAGCCTTTGGCGCCTTGGGAATGTCACTTAAGTCCAAGTAACCCTCACTGCCTCCTCAATCCAATGAGGTAGGGGCGAGGTGTTACACCATGGATCACATAAATTTGACCTCTAGAAACCAAGGATCAATTCTATAATCTAAGCATAATATGAACTAACAAAATTAGATGGATTCCCCCAACTATTGTAGTAATTATGTAAATACGAAAAATAGGCTAGGGGAAAAGCCCCTTTTATTAATGAAAAGTAAAATAAGAACTAGGAGAAAATATGGAAGGGGTCAGATGAAAACCAATTTTATAACTAGGCTGGAAGAATACATTGTCACAACATGACAAGCCTATGTAACATCACAAAATTACACACTAACATATTAAATAAAAAACATATTGATTATCTCAGTTATTCTTATCATAGTGAAAAAAATCTAATAAAACAATAGGCAAACCACACTATGAAAATGGCCTCATAACATGATGACTTCCAAACTAGAAGACCTCCTAGAACAGACCTACCAACTCTCATGTCATGATGTCCATAGTTGTATTGTCACCAGAGAAGTAATAAAAATAATTTGAATATTGAAGAGAGTAACTTTTCACAATAAAACAATGATAGTTCAATAACATATAGGTGGATAGAATCTAAAATTTAAACCTTAGGTCTCTATGGAATGTCATCCCTGACCGCACAGTGAAGGAAGGACACCCTTTCTCTAGTCTTATTGATGACACATATGTCAAATTTTGAGATTTTTATTCTAATAATCTCTGTATTATTGTGTTTTTGTTTTTATACCATTTATAAGTATGTGGCAATTTAACACTCAATACAACATTTGAATAGAGAAACCTATGTCTGTTGATTGTTTTACCCCCTCAATCCATACCTCATTTTGTTGATAATTTAAGTATTTTTTAATTAAGTAGTTTATATTTTTTGTCAATTTTTTCAGAAGCTGACCGAAACGGTTGATGTACGTTTTCAATTCTATCAAATTCTCATGTAAATTTGCAACAACAATGCTAAGTGGATTTATTTTCTTATCTTAGGCTTGAATTTTTTTCACTATAATTATTTTTCTTTGATGATGAGCATGTTTACATGAAATTTGGGATTATACTTGATATTATGTTTAATGGTTCTAGATCATCTTTTATATTATGTATATTGTATGTATATGTTATAAAATATTTTTCAATTACAATATGGGTGTATATTGACATGTTAAATTACATATTATCTGTAGATTTGTTTATAACATGATTTCAATCAAGAAAGATCTGATGCGTTAGACAAAGTCACATTAATTTCACCAAAGATGATTCAACTTCGAAGTATCTTAGAAAGTAGTTCAAATGAAAAATTAAATAGACTGGACTACTTTCATTTGATATGTTCACATTTTTTCTAATGTAATGAATCAATATTAAAATATATGATTCTATTTTGTTTCATGTATTAAATATTATTTACTTTTTTATTTCTTTCTCTTCATATATTGCATATCTATAGGTTTTATTAGGTGAATCTAAGTTTTAATTAATTTACTTGCTATATGTACCATGAAATTGCATGGGTGGGGTACTAGTTATATTTTTAGATTTTAGACTGGTACACAAAAGTCGAGGTTGGTCCAATCAAACCCACTTGATTTTTTTTCATGATATATTTAAACCTTTTAAAAATAAAAAATGTTTTATTTTTTACTTTTTTGATCCAACCAATCTCATAAATATGATTTGATCTGCTTGACACTATTACAGGATCATGGAAAATAAGTGATGAATTTTATTAGTACTTCTTATAAGTGCTTATAAAAGTCTAATTTTATCTGTTCTAAAAACAAGTGCTAATAAAATATGATTTTTATGAGTTCTTATTTTAACACCGATCAGGTATGTCTTTATCTACATTTTATTTAACTCCGATAAAATATTTCTATATTTACTTAATTTTTAATATTTATATATTTTGATTGCAATAAAAGATATGTAACTTTAATGTTTAATATAAATTAATTTAACTTTTAAAATTTGATAAATTTTTATATGAATTTTTATATATTATTGATATTATTATATACATATGTCATGTTTATATATAAAAATAAATAATTTTATTCTAAAGTAATTAATATAATCTAACATAGAAATTATAATAAAATTAATATTATGTGCATATTGTATATATATACATATACATGTGTGTTGGTCACCAATTACACTTATATGTCCTTCACACACACATATGTATTAATATAGATGTACAATCATATATATAAATCAGTAATTGATTCAATCAAATGAATTTATACAATAAACACAACTTTCATAATTAAATTTCTATATATACTATTCAAATGTAATTAATATTATTTTTTATAAAAATTCTAACATAAATATTATATATATATATATATATTTATAAATTATGTAATTAGTGATATATTTTTAAAATATGTAATATTATTCATATAACTATAATATTAATTTTTATTACATATATAATTAAAAACATTTTAAAAATATAAATAATAAATTAAATATAAATAATAATGAATAGTATATATTTTTTTTTCAATACAACTCATAATAAATTTAATCAATAAGTATATTTAAATAATTAGTAATATGTACTTTAAATATTAATCTGCAAATATAATTTTTTTAATATCATTATACATTTATATAATTAATGATATATTTTAAAAAATATTAATTCATTTATATAAATAATAATATTTTCAATATCATTTTAAGTTTTAAATATAAATAGAAATTAGTATTAAGAGTGCCTTACTAGGAACACTGGACTCGAAGGAGGAGACGACTGAAAAATATGATCTCTCCAGGAATCTTGAAGACATGGTTTTCATTAATGCTTCATAACATCAAGGAGGTGATCCTTTGAGTGTAAACAAGGATGATGGGTTGACCCCATATAAGGTGCTCATCCTAGTTGTAACTTCCAATTCCTTTGAATCACTTGATATTCATGAGGATGAGAAAATTGGTTCTGGATACCTCGACTCAAGACAGGATAGTGCCATTTTGGAGAAGACTATATGCCAGAATATGGTTCATAAAAATTCCTTCAAGGAAGCTGATTTAAAATCCATTTAGGAAGAGAACTTTAGGGAGAAGGATAGGTTAAATGAGAACAAGGAAGATGGAACTGATGATTCAAGTAGTGATGATGGTTCTTAGCAACATGTGAAGACTTGGAGACAAGGTAGGCATCCTAGGGATCGAGGCTGTGGGCATAGTTAGATTAATTGGGGGGATTATAACAATGATACTCTCCACTCTCAGGCTGAGGTTATGAAAAATCTCAGGTTGTGATTACTTTTTGATGCGGATAATCTTGCCATGTTTTATCGTAACCTTTCAATTTTATATTCTAATTTTTAATAAAGGGACTCTTAGCCCAACTCATTTCTAAATATAATTAGTAATTACTATAAATATGATTGTTGTATACAATTAATAATATTACTATATTTAATTATATAATCATACAATAAATTATATATATATTCTAAAAAAATATTTTATATATTTAGTAATATTTTTTAAATATAATTAATAATAGTAAAACATAATTAATAATTTCTAGTTTTAAAAAAATTAAAAATTATTATATATATATACACATTTAGCGATGAAAAATCTATTTATATACAATTATAAAAAAAATTCACTTTTAATTTCACCCTTTTTTATAATTAATAACATGTTGTGAAAAACATTTATGCATTTATATTTTTCATGGAATTGATTGAAAACATTATATTATTAAATATGTATTATATATATTTTAAAAGAATTGTATTATTCTAAACACAATTGATATTAAATTAAATACTTATATTTACTTAGTAATATATTGAAAATAATCCTTTGTAAATTGGAATATAATTAAATATTTATTTATTTATATAATTAATAAAAGTTTATAAATATTATCAAAAATATTTTAAAATATTTAATAATTATTAATATTATAGTTATATAATTAATATTATATACATTTATATAATTAGTAATTTATTGAAAAAGTTTTGTATTTAAATGTATTTTTTAGAATTTTTATATTTATTTATATATTTATATAATTAATAATATATTGTAAAAAATATTTACACCATTATATAATTAATAATATATTTTAAATGAAATTAATAATATTGAAATATAATTATTAATTATTAATGTTTTTATATAATTAATAATATATACATGTTTTGATTTTTTTCTCTCTGCTTTATCAACATTAATAATAACATTGTTAAAGGTTCATGTAAGATTAAATGGATCTTAGGAGAATTTGATGTAAGATTAAAATGACACTTTGGGAAGTTACATAAGATTAAACTAAATTTTATCAGTACTAAAATTAGTACTGATAAAATTTACCTTTATGAATGCCAAAATTAATGTTTATAAAATATCACTTTATTATCCCTTATAAAAGAGATTTTTATCATTGTTTTTTTGGAAGTGCTGATAAAGGTTTAGGGTTATTTTTAAAATAAACCTAATCACACCGCCACTCGACCCTATTCCTCAAGCCTTAGCTGAAGTCGGTCTCTGCTAATCAGTCTGCCCAACATTTTCATCAATTTGAGTTAAAAAACATAAAGTATGCAATTCAAAAAAAAAAAAAAATGATTGCCAAGTCATTCATGTTTTCATTGTTTTTTTGTTTTTATCAAAATTTCACAGCACCGACCATTCTATATTGATAATTATTCCTTAATATGGTGAAGATCTTTTTTTATGACTTTAGAACTATATTTTTTAAGGTATTTGACTTTAGGCATTGAATCTGATGATTTTTCAACTGATTGTGCATTGTTTATTCAATGGGTTTTATTATTGTTATCCATGTAATCATCTATAATTCTGATCCCCGATTCTTTGATTTTTTGGTTGTTCTTCGCATAATCGTATGCATATATTTGCACGTACGCACACACACACACATAAATGTGAATGTTTCATCACTTTTTACATGTATAAATATTTATATATTTCTTTGTTTGTGTGTGTGTATTTAGATATGTGTATGTATTTAAATATATAAATTTATATATTTTTATATAAATAAACACATATACAATTTATAGTAAGTATTTTCATTAAATTTATATGTATGTTTTGTATACTTCATTTATGTAAATATCATAATTTTCAAGAATATTCGTTAAATTTATAGTTTATACACACACACACACACATATATATTTATACATGTATATTTATATATTCACACACACACACATACATAATTATACATTTACACACAAATATTTAATTCGTTGACATATCTATGTTTGTGTATATATATAATATAAAATTATATTTATATATACCAATTTTATTATACGCACATATTTTGAAATGTAATATAAGATATAAGCTTTATATCTATTATTTTATATACTTTATAAATTTTTTATTATAATTTATAAATATATTTGTTAAATTTATAATTTATATAATGTACGCATGTAAAAAATGACACATTATATGAATATATTCTATGTATTTTTTTGTTAAATACGAACCATTGAACCAAATAGGAGGACTATGAATCAGAAATGGATGAATGATAATTGCATGAAAAAAGAGTATGGAATGAGGTTAAAGAGTACGTTAAGTTTACAATAGAGCATGGAAATTATCCTTCTCAAATCATTTTTTTGTGTTTATGTTATTATTATTCAAGAATAATTTTCCCAGATGAGTTCAAAGAAAGCTTGATCTACCACAAAATAGATCAAAGTTATTAATGTTTTACTAAACACGGGAAAGAACTAAATGTAGCATGTGACTAAGATAATAATAAGGTTTATGGATCTTCTAATTTGATTACAACTATAAATGATGAATATCATATCAAGGAAATGACAATGGTAGTTAAAGATGACCTTCATGATCATCTGAATCTATTTGAGAAGTTATAGAGTAGTGAAAATATATCACCGTATGTTGGTTATCCTAAATAGAAAACACTATCAGCCATACTAAAGCCATATAATTTAAAATATGGATACATATGGAGAGACACAAAATTTTCAAAACTAATTTCACTCTTGATTGATATGTTACCAGAAGATAATGAAATTCTGTTTAAAAAATATTATTCTAAATAAATGCTATGTTTAATGGGTATGATCTCTGAAAGAATACATGTATGTTTAAATGACTATGTTTTGTTAAACAAGGACAATGAATCACTTAAAAAATTCCCTAAGTGCAGTGAAGATCAACACAATAAAGGTGAATTGAGTCCTTCATAATTTATGTTGTAATTTCAAATCATTACAAGGTTTAGATGGCTACATAGAAGTGAGGATACTGTATAGTAATTGACATGACATGTTGATACAAGAATTCAATATGAGAAACTTCATCACCCAAAAAACTCTTCTAAGTGGATGAAAGTTTATCATGAGTATCCTGAATTTGGAAATGAGTTGAGAAACCTTTATCTTGTGCTATCTATAAATGATAAGAATAATTTTGGTGTATAAAGAATCACTCATAGTACATGACCGATTATGTTGATAAATTATAACCTTCCATCATGGTTATGAATAAAGTGTTAGTAAATTATATTGTTTCTCCTTATTTTAGGACCAAAACAACCTTGTAATGATAATTATGCTTGTTTGTCTCCATTTATTGAAGATATGAAATTTTTGTGGGAAAAGGGTGTTATGTTGTATGATTATTATAGAAGTGAATAGTTCACATTGAGAGTTACGTAGTTCATGATAATAAATAAAATTTATTCTTATGGGAATTTTTCAAGATATAGAATTAAAATAATTTTTGGGTGTCCAATTTGTGAATAAGGTGCACACTAATTTAGGTTTAAACATTCTTTGATGACAATGTTTCTAGTACATCATAAATTTTTACCCCAATGGCATAAATACCAATCTTGGACAACATTATTCAATGGAAATTTAGAAGAAGGTACAACACCTTATCCATTAATAGGTGATGAAAAATTTGATAAAGTAAATGATATTATCACTATTTTTGGTAAATAATTTTCAAAAAATCTTATAAAAAGAGGTTGGAAAAAGAGATCAATTTTTTTATTTCAAATTTCTATATCAGAATTGTTTGTACATCAAAAATTTTCTTGATGTCATGTATGTGGAAAAAATTTTATGTGATAACATCATTGAGATATTGAAGAACCCATAGAATTATTAAGGCTATGTTGTATTTGTTATTAACCACTTATAAGAATCAATGGGAAGTTTTTGAGGTTTCATTTGAGGTGTTTATAATGTTATTGATTTGATTTAAGAGAGTTGAATGTGTTTGAAATTGATTTTAGAACCTTGTAAGAAGTTCTGAAATTTATAGTTTAATTGAGTATTGAAAAATCACGTAATACATAATATATTTGTGTTTTCCTCAAAATAGAATAAATTGTAAAAGGCATAAATGCACTCCTTGCATACGTAAGATATTTTCTAGATCTCATCGAAAATTGCTTGTGTTGAGTTTCCCTCTATATGTAAGGTTCTTAAGGTGATATGTAAGAATTTTTTAGAAGAACATCATGGAAATAAACAAAATAAAATATCTTACACTAATACATAAGTGATTACAAAATCATGCATAATATATTTACTAAGTCTTAAGTGGAAATGTAGTTAATTTAAAAACCTTACAGAATACGTAAGATTTTATTAAATCTTGCATCAGATATTTTTATCCCATAGGAAATTTTATTTCTTTTATAAGATTTAATAGTTAGTAAAATTTGTGAATCTTAAAGATATTCCAGAAGATACTTCTGAAATTTAACACTAACGATGTTGTACCAAATTTATATTCTCTATTATCACCAACTGATGATTAAGATATGATTAAAGCTAAATAACTGAGAAGTTGTTCTTATTTTCATGGATTAATAGACACCACTGGAAAATGAGGCTAAGAACACACCTCTATACCAATGGTTTTAATAAACTATTGGTATAGAGTAACTATACCAATGGTTTTTAACAATTCATTGGTATAAAATACCCAATTTACCCCACCAGTATGACCTCCTCTACCCCATTCCTATATATATCTTGATTACTCCCCAGGTGACATATCCCTGCTCTTCCCCACCTTCGACTATCTCTCTTCATTTAGTTTTTTGATTCTGTTATTCTCTAATATCTAATTGGTGAGTTCCAAATCCATCATATCTACTTCCAAGAATAGTTTTCATTCTTATCTAGGTATCAAACACTAACCTTGATTCTATTAGGTCAGGTTTCTTCCTAATTTATTGAATAAGGGTTCATTTTGGTCCATTAATATTAAGGGGCCTTTGGGCTATCCAATTTTGGTCCCACGAGCCGTTAATGTATGAATAAATAGGTATGAATGGGTGAGTTATCCCTTGGGGGGGGGGGGGGGGTTGTGACCTACCTTTCCAGCCTATGTGTGTGTGTTTAAACATAATTTTACCCCCAGAGAACCTAATATATATTTATATATTTTATAGTTGGTATCATAATCTATAGATGAGACAATCTCATATTTTTTATAAACAAAATGAAAGGAGTGGTACAAATAATTTGATATTTTATTGGTTTCTATTTTTGAATAATCACATGAAAGATAACATGTTAATGCAATAAGACAATGATAACAATACACATGAGAAAAATAATGAAAATTATTATGTTCAAAGAGTGCAAAAATTAATGGATGATGCTAGGACTCTTGTCTATCAAAAATATATTGAAATGAAAAAGTTGGAATTTTTAATGTGATTATATCATAGAAAAACTATGTAAGGAATTTCCAATACATCTATTTATTATTTTATTACCTTTTTAATGACTTACTTCCTGATAATGCAGATATTCCTTCAAATAATTATATAGAATATAATTTAATTAACTAAATTGAATTTTATACTAATAAAATTCATGCTTTCCTAAAATATTACAGCTTATCCTAGGAGTAAACAACATGCCTAAATGATTGTGAAGAATGCGGTATATCTATATGGAATCCAAATATAGATGTAACACCATCTAATGTATTGCATAAATTCATGTGGCACTTTCCATTGATTCAAAGGCTTCAAAATATATTCATGTTCACTAAAATATAAAAAAACATGTGATTTCATGATGTTGAGAGAATTAGAGATAATAATGATTTAGTTCATCTTAAATAGGGATTAACATGGTAGACATTTGATACATGACATCCTGATTTTGTAGATGAGGTGCGTAATGTTATATTGGGTCTGTTCTATGATGGTTTTAATCCGTTTGGTTAGATGATTACTTCTCACAACACATGGAAAATTTTTGTTCATCTTTATAATCTTAATCCATGGATGTGTATAAGAAAAAAATTCACTTTCTTGAGTATACACATATATTGACCTTCTGATCCTAAAAATGATATAGATATCTACTTGAAACCATTAATAAAAGAGTTGAAGCAACTTTGGGATGTGGGTGTGCATGAATTCAATTCTTCTTCAAAAAATATATTTCATATGCATGTTACACTTCTGTGGACTATAAATGATTCCCATGATTATACAATTATGTATGGTTGGAGCACAAAGGTAAAACTATCTTGTTCTATTTGTATGAATAATACACAATCTAGAAGACTTAAATATAATCATAATTTTAGTTTCATGGGGTATAGATGATTATTTCAAATTGATCATCCACATAGGATGAATCATTAGAGGTTTGATAATAATGCTAACACTAAAAATACACCTTAATTCATGTTAGTAACTGATGTGCTTAGTGAACTAAAAAATGTTAGTTTTTTGTTAGTGAAATTTTAAATAAAATCCAAAAAAGGAGTAATATTTTAATTGAATCCACTAATAATTAGAAAAATAAAATATCTTCTTTTGATTTGACATATTGGTTAGACAATTTGTTACATCATTGTTTATACATAATTCACATTGAGAAAACTAAATGTGAAATGATTTATTCAATTATTTTAAATATCATGTTGATGAAGAAAGATGACTTACGATCTCAATGTGACTTGTTGGATTGGGGTATTAGACCAGAACTGCATCATATGTGTATCAGTGAAAATAAGTGGAATGTTCCCTATGATTCTTATATGATGATACCTTTAGAGAAAAATCAATTTATGGAATTATTGAAGAATATCAAGGATCCTGATTGTTATTCATGAAATATATCTAAACGATTCAACATAAAAGGGATGAAACTAAAATCCCTAAAAACTTATGATTATCATATCCTTTTTCATGAATTGATTGAAATAAAAATCCATCATTTACTATCCAATAATGTAAGGGTAATGGTGATTTGATTTTTTCTATTTTTATAGAGACCTATTTACTTAAAGGTTATCTAAGTCTTTCTTGAAAAAAATGTAGGAAGAGGAACCATTAATTTTGTGTGAGTTAGAGAAAATTTTTCCTCCATCATTTTCACTTGCATGCTGCATCTAATAATCCATATTCCAACTAAAATACCTCTTGGGGGACCCATTGGTTTTATGTGGATGTATCCTAAAAAAACTTATGTGCACAATGAAGTCTCATATCCAGAATAAGAATCATCCTAAAGGTTTCATTGTGAGAGGTTATCAAGATCATGAATATATGGATTTTTATTCAATATATTTGTATGATGTGAGTATAATATGTAACCAACCAATAATAAATTAAGATGATAAGTATGGGTAAATTTAGCCCTTATTTCCACCTATTCCCCAAACTAGGGTAATTTTTAGGACTTATATATTAGTAGTATTGTGCCTTGAAGAGTAGGGTATGACACATCGAATAGTCTTGTTTAACTGTGATATATCCGATGACTATATTAAGTAATTTTAATATGTATATGTTATCTCATAATATGTAATTTCACATATACCTTAAGCATTTATTATCATTTAATATAGGGAATATAAACAAATTACAATTAGAGTTAATTATTCTATGACTATGATAAGGAGAGAGACTTTGCATATCGAAGATTTTTCTACTTGGTTAAAACCAGAGATATGTCCATTACATTAATCAAATTAAAATATAAATATTTATTTAATTTTATTATTCATATATATTTTCTATATTAAGTTTTCCTATTGACTCTATCTCTCAAGAATTAAGAGAATTGGATTTTGGTACCAATTCTTTGGTTCATAAATCCAAATCATTAACAATAAATGGGTATAAATTTTGTACAACTGATCAAACTGTGAACATAAGAAAAAAAATATGAAAAAATTACGTTAAATCCAATAACAGACTATTATGCCAGTGTATCATATAGTATGCCTCAATATAAAAATGTGTCTAATTATGGAGTTTTTGAGAAAATAATGTTATTGAAATACTACTCTCATGTTAGAATCACTATGATAAAATAAAAATGGTTTAATTTAATGACGTGAAAAGGTACATTTATTGATATAGTAGATTTAGATTTATTAACATGACTCAGTTCCTGGTTATCAATGAACCATATATTTTGGATTTAATGAAAAAACGAGTGTTTTATGTGAAAGATCATCTGAGACCTGATTACAATGTCATTACTGAAGTAATCCTAAGAAATATTTTTGATGATGGTGGGGATGAAATTAACACCACTGATACCCCCATTGGTGCTGACCAAAATATTTCATTTGGTGAATCAAATCGTTTAATTATCAGAATTGATGTTAAACCTAGAATAGTGGTGGGTAATATATAGAAGCAACCATTTATGCTCGTAGTTTATTCAGTTTATCTTCACATGGGTTTCTTAGGTTAGTACCATTGTAATTAATTTAATTTTTTTAGTTTATAATGGTGTGTTTTTTTAGTTTTGTTTTTTTTATTTTATTTAATTATATTTATTCTAATTAAAACTATTTTTAAAAACATGTATAACTTGATTTTAAACAAAATTTTCCAAGACATGTTCTTAAATAATCATCATTAATATAGTATTTTAAAACTAGTTTAAAACACTTATTAAAAAATGGTTTTTTAAAACACTATTTTAATTTTTTTTAAAATGGGTTTAATGTTTTTGAAAACTAGTTTTAAAACTATTTTAAAATTATTCAAAACTAGATTTCAAACTGTTTAAAATTGTTCTATATTGGTTTTAAATAGTTTTTAAACCATTTAAAAATGGTTTTAAATCAGTTAAAAATTGGTTTATAACGTTTTTAAAAATAGGTTTAAAATGAGGTGTTAAAACAGTTTTAAAATTTGTTTAAAAACTGGTTAAGATTAGGTTTAAAACTATTTCAAAATTGGTTTACAATTATTTTAAAACAGATTTAAAACCATTTTTTAAAACTATTTTAAACTGGGCGTATACGATAGGATGTTATGACATCATTGATATCTTGGTTGACTTCAAATTTTTACGTATAATATTTAAAAATAGTTTAAAAAATCTACATTTGATTATTATATACAATATGAAAGATATTAAAGAAGTTTGATGTAAGAGATTGTTTGAAAATGATCAATGACTATAGAACCTAGAGCCATGTCCTCTGGTTCCCTTAGTGAGTATAAAAAATGTAATATTTTTCTTCTACATTACATTTAATGTCATGTTCTTATTATTTATCAAATTTATTTTAGGGAAATTCATTTGAACCAAAATTATGTTGAGCATGTGTTGATTCAACAATTTTTTTAATTTATTTTTGATTTTGATGCTCACAAACACCCATATTTATGTTGCTAATGAAGTTACTTTAAGTTAATTTCAGGATAATAATTTCTGTAATAATTATATTTTATTTTGGAAGCATATTCCATCTTTAACCCATGGAAGGATTTTTGATTTCTCAAAGTATAAGTAGGTTTTCTTGTCTTTTACCTTTGAACAGATAAAGGACTATATTTTCAAGTTTTCTAGATTCACCATTAAAGAGCTAGTGTTTTTATATCTATTTTCTTTCTCTAACCTAAAAAGAAAATGATATTTTTGGTAAATTGTCTACCATTAAATATAAGGGACTAATACAATAAATCCTCAAAGGATTGAGGTGATAGTTGTAGGTGCACCTTTGAGTACTATTTTTGATCTGCCTTACCAAATATGATGTCCTATTTTCTTTTGGAAATTAAATTTATTTATCATTTTCAATTATTCATTTCATAATTTGTTTAATCCAACTCATACAATTAATTGATTTATTCTCAAATTTCTCATTAATTTATTCTTTCCCTTTTATTACTATATTTATTTATATTGTTGTGTTTTCAATTCTTTGATTCTTTTATTTTATTTAAAATGTTTTAATTTATTTAATATTTTTTAAAAGGATTTTCTAAACATGGATTGTTTTCCTTTAATTTTTTTAAAAGGTAAATTCACCCTTATCTTTCCATTTATCTCCAATCTCCAACCTACATTTGTTAGGAGAGGTTCAATTTGTACTTATTTCAAAAAATCTTTTTGAAAATAATTTTATCATGATACCATCATTTGGTATAAAATGGATTTTGATTTTTTTTAAATTTATTTGTTATCAAATTATTTCAAAGTTTTTATTTTCAAAACCTTTAACCAATTTTTAAAATAGAAACATCTTTTAAAAAAATGATTTTTCAAACAAACATGGTGGTCATGAAGGACAATCACTAGGTATTTATCTATTTTTTGATGTTACAAATTAAGATTATTGGAAATATAGAATGTTTAATTTTTCTATATCTATAGGTTGTCATATTTATAAAACTTTTATTCATGGATATACTCTTTCAACTAATAAATAAGTTAAATGAACCCCTGATGATATTCATACTTTTAAATTATATGGTAAATCTATGAATGCATTAAATTATAGTTTAGATGTTAATGAGTTTAATAGGGTTTCTTCATGTACAAATGCACATGAAATCTAGAAATTATTATAAGTTATGAATGCAGGTACAAATAAAGTTAAGGATAATAGGCTTGATATGTATTGGTAATATTTTTAGAGATTCTCTATACATTATAATGAATCTATAACTATTATGTTTACAAGATTTACTAACATTTGTAATGGATGAAAATCACTTGGTGAAACTCTTTCTATAAAAAATTTGGTCTAAAAAATCCTTTGGGGTTTACCAATCAGTTAATCTCCAAAAGCCACAACAATCTAAGAGGATAAAGATGTAAAAAACATTACTGTTGAGGAAATAATATGTTCTCTCATGATTTATGATATAATCAAGAAGGGACAATCTGAAATGGAGGCTAAATATGTCAAGGAAATTAAAACAACAATTTCTTTCAAGGAAAATAATGATGAATCATTCAAGAGAGACTCCTACATTACTAAATTTACCAAGATTATGGAAAAGTACACAAAAAAGAAGAAATCCACTTGATAATTTAAAAAAAATGAATAATTTGCGGTAACTTGTTTCGGATTCAAAAAGTAGGGCCACATCAAACCTGATTATTCCTTAAATAATAAAAATTCAAAAGACAAGAAAAACGGTAGGAAAGCTTCAAAGGTCTTAACTTGGAGTGCTAGTGAGGACTCAATTTTTACATATTAATCAAGTGAAAAAAGTCCCAAGTATCTAATGACACATGTTAAAGATGGAGTTGAGGTTAGTTCTAATATTTATCTTTCTCCTTCTCATTACTTAGTCTAACCCTTATTTAACTTAAAAAGATCTTCTCAATGCTAAAAATGAACTTCAAAATGGTTTTTGTTATCTTATTTAAAAATTGAAAATCATAAAAAGAAACACAATCTTGTTATTTTCAAAAAATAAACTTTTAAAAGAAAAAGTGGATTCTCTTTTAAAATTAAAAGATCAACTAAATGTAAAATATTTGGAATTTTAAATTAAAGATATTAAAAATAACTTTTTCATTTTTCCCAAGGAGAAGAAAATTTAAATAAAATTTTGGGTTCTAAAAAACCTAATAATAATAACAATGGTTTTGTTTTTTCAAAACAATACACTTTTCCCAATCATTCTATAAAGATTACTTTTATGAATAGAATTTATCAAAATAAATTCTTTAATTATTGAATAAAAGTTGGTTGTCTAGTTTATTATTGAAATAATAAAAATTATAGATATTATAGACCTAAAAGAATTCATATTTAGTCTCAATTTTCTAAAATAATTTTTAATTTTAAACAAAATTGGATTCCAAAATCCTTATAATCCAATCTTAGTGGTCCCAAAAGTGTTTATCCATATTAATGATTATTATCTAACACTATTAGACCCAAACTATGAGTACCAAAAGGTAAATTCTTTTGACATATATAGGGTGATTCCATAAAAACTCATTAAAATATTTTTTAGTGGCTATTCAATAAAGGAAATGGATGATCTAACTCCAAAGTAGTTTGTTTTGAAAATGATAAGTCCATGGAGTTAAGATAAAAAATAAATTCCAAGAATTATTTTTAAAAAATTTATAAAATTTAATTATTTTATTTAGGGTTTTAATGATCCATATTTTATTCTATCACATATATCCAAGCATCTTGAAAATAAAATCTAAGCATGTTTTAGATGTTTAAAATTTTTAATTTTTAATTTCCTTTGAAATTTATTTTTTTATTTCAATTTTTATTTTTTAATTTAATTTTAATTTATTTTAAATTTCCTTTTATTTTTTTAATTTCCTTTTTAAATTTCCCATTTTAATTTATTTTTTTATTTTTTATTTTAATTTTTTTTAAAATTTTCTTTTAAAATTTATTTTTAAGTTTATTTTTAAATTATTCTAAAAATATCTTTCACACCTTGAGATTTATATTTATACTCCATGTGATGGGGAGCCTAGATCTTTCTATTTTAGGGATTCTTTGAACACCAACCTTGATTTTCCTAAGAATAATGTTCTTATTTATTTTTTATTTTAAGTTTTATCTTGATTTTGATTTTTAAAATCTCTTCTCTCATATTTTATTTATTTGTCAAAAATAATAGGACATATTTTCAATTTGTTTTCTTTTTTCAAATTTTTCTGATTTTATTTGATTGTTTAACATTCCACTATCTCTATAATTATTATATAATTTGGGGAGTTATGGAAATTAAAAGTTATCTATTTTAAAATTTTATTTTCTTATTTAGTTCAAAATTTTCTTGTCATATCAATTCTAAATTTTTTTCATTTCTTATATATTTTAAAATTTTCTTTTATTATCTCCAACCATTGGAATTACCCACCAAAACACATTCTTAGTGGTCTTAGGGAACACTTAGCATGGTTCTTGACACACCACATACCAACACACTTGAGGGAACCAATCAAACTTAAGTACCAACTCTCACATTCTATTTCCAAACCAAAAGAGACATGCCTAAACCATCTATATATAACAAAAAACACTAAATTTTCCTTAAAAATGCTCAATAAAGTCCTAATATGTGCCTGTCATATCCAAAATGATGCACTTGATGTGGTTTATGCCTCACCACATCTAATCACATGAAAATCCACCATTCAGAACTTATTTGGCCAACCTGCCTAAAAAACGCTTGGCTTTAGGCACCGATTCACTTACAAATTACCCAATCATGACACCTTTATTCCCAGAGGCATCAAATGATTGTTCAAATTCACCCACCAAAGTCTATACCAAAATTTCGATGAGATTTCCTTACTGAAATACAAACTGGCCAAATATACTATCACACTCACACCCCATCACTAATTCATTCCTGATCCAATATGTTTGGATCATATTAAACCATCCTGAGTTTGACACCTACACTTAGATTCTACCCACTATCACATCCAAATTTACACTTGGAATTCATAGAGAATATAGCTAAATTTCGATCCATTTACTCACTAGTATTTAAATGATAAAATGGCCATCCAACGGTCGATTACACACACTCCTGATCCCTCTCATGTAAGGGTCATATCACCATGACCAAAATCCCACTCCCCACCATTATATTGTCTTTTCCAAAATGTCACTAAATCAAAATACTAATCTCCAATGACTGTATCCCATTCATCACTAAATTCAATGGTTGGATGTGACCAAACCTACTCATACCTGAGTGCCATTACAAATGTAATTATCACTGATTCCCAGGCCATGAAAATGTAATCTGAGGAATATACTGAGATCACATTCAAAATAAGGATCATATCCTCAAGACCTTATGGTGTACTTCCCACCATCCAGCCCACCTTATACCACTCCTCAAGTTCAAACTCAATAGGTATCCCTCATCAAGTACACATTGATCCCCCCAAGCCATGATCGTCTATTGACAACCCTTAACACTATGCCTCTATAATAATACATTTAAAGGACCACACCTGGATTAACCATCCCATGAGATATGGTCTATATTAATGTATCCTCTACCATGAAGTAGAATTTATGACCACCATCAAACCTCAGGAAAGAAAACCCTCCATCATAACATTAGACTTCTTCTGTCCTAAGATCGCACACATTCACTCACCGATTCACCATTCAATAACATCACACGTATCCAACACATACTATCTCAAAAACCATTCAAATATAACGAGAATAAGTATATGTACCACTTGATTTAATGAACCTCTATGGAACACCCTTTCTATTGAGTCCTCACAAAAACTCAATGGGTACACATTCTCATGAAACCCAATCATAAACCCAAATCTCACTCCCATGATTTTCACACTACTTAACTCGGATCACATTTAAAAACACTGACCATGCTACTTAACATGTTATTTTCATCATTCTAGGAGATCCCTTGGCACTCTTCTTCAAAATCAAGATTATCTCATATTCCAAGTCCGAACACATGCTTAGCCACTATCTAAATCCATTCTAAAACATGAGAATATAATTGTTTTCTAACCATGCTCTAAAACGAATCTAAAAAACATAAGGATATGCTTTTGAATGATCCTTCACATTGAAACCAACCTCGATTCCAAGTCACATTCTCTCAAGGTGTTTTCCTTAAAAAATACCAAGTCATCCTATGTGAATATCCTCAAAATCCTTATAAGGGAATTCCATCATCTTGTAAACTCATTCATAATCTAAGAACCTACCCATGATTCTCATCTATGAGAGAAGCAAATCTTGAGGTGACCCTTATCATGGGTTTTCCTCTTAAAAACAACTATTCACAAACTCACAAAAACATTGAGTTTAATTACAAGGTCATTAGGTCCTCCCACTTATCCCATAAACAAAAACTCACAAGGTTATATGCTAGGGAAAATCACATATGATCATAAATTATAGGATTTATTACTTTCCCCCATATTGAAAAAACCATGACATTAAATTTACCCAACCACACACTCATGGGTCTCATATGTGTATAACCAACATCACATGACAAAAATCATTAGCCCACGAGGCATCAATACTCAATGTGCATCCAACCATGAGACTGATCCCTAGATAATCACAATCTCATCTGTCATCAAACAAACACACACACACAAAATCATATCTCTAGATGATCTCTGCTGAGTAACTATAAACTTGAGGTTCAGTTAGATATAATTCCATTCCAAGTTATACGGGAAAACTCCATATAGTTTTTTTACTGGAACTTTAAAACACTGAACTTAAAATAAAATCACCCACATGTGGTGTAAAACTAAATCATCATGTTGCTGTGATGACCAACTCGGGTCACCATGAATCCCTTATATTGAGGTATCATATCATCAACATACTCATAATCAATCATCTTACCATAGACTCACATAACCTTCCATAAAATAAAATACTACATATAAAAGGTAGTCTAGATGATTATAATTCCACTAAGAACTTATATGAGAAAACTCTGTATGAGCTGTTGTTATAACTTTAAATAGTCAAGCCTCTGTTATAAATGATAAAAATCACACTAGCTTTCCCATATATGTCATGTGAATACTATGTGTCTAGTCATGATGCATGAGACACCTATTGAATTTATGTTTAAGATCCAAAATCCAATAACTGTATTTTTACCAATAGGAAAGGAGGAAAAAGTCCAGAAGAAATTATAAACCATAAACATCACGTGTGTCACACAAAGTGAAAATCAAATAACTATAACATCACATACTAAGAAAAACAATATCGAGCACCTGGTAACATGGAATTCCTACTAGAATAGGTTCCCATGATGTTCTAGCCCTGTATCCATCACAGGATCTGACAAATTCCTATATCTCATGGCTACCATATCCCAAATAGTAAAATAAAATAAAATAATTTATATTAATTTATAATTTACCTCCACTACAGAACACTAATTGGTGCATGTATCTATAGTTGTTACTATACCCTTGGTATGACTTCTCATTTACCATAGGGTTTTGATTAGAAATAGGGGTTTAGGGTGGCACTGTGAGGAGAATATACCCCCTATATCAGGGAGAACAATAACATATAAAATAACTAATATCTTGAAGAAACCATAACCATCATAGTATGAATATAAATAAATATTAAACAATTATAATATGAGGTGTAGAAGAATAAATATAGTTATACAGTGATGATCTCCTACTAAACCGATCATGTACACAAAATGAACATAAAAATTAAAACACAAAATTATCCACTATAACTCTAAGCCACACCTTGTCCTGATCTCTATGCACACTCTCAAGTTTTCCCGCTCAATAAATCTATAGATTTAACCCAACATGAACTTGTAACAAGTGAATGATTCTTGGGAACCCAAGTGTAATGGTGGGCTAAATATGGGGTGAGTATATAACTTAGTAGGGAACCAATAAAGTAGTCTCGTATGATATTGATAATACGGTGATATGTGTATGTGACTTGTTGAAAATAAATAAACTATTGAACAAAATAAATAATCTACCAATAATACCTACTTTTACCAATACCAAAATGTCTCTAAGAAGCTCATAGGGATCACTCTAACCCATAGTACCAAAACCACTCCAAGGACATATACATATAACCCAGGCCACACCCAAAAAACCTATTTAATCTTTGATTCCATGATCTTGATCAACTATACCTAATTCGACCGGTATTGGAAGGTCTATGAGCAAATCATGATGAATGTTCCAACTAATAAACATGCCAAGTCTTCCTGATATATATAATAAGTATTAAGGACCTCCCCTATGGGAGTTTTATTATCCAAAGCATAAGCCCACAAGTAACACATGCCTCCCCTAAAAGTGTTTTCTAATCTAAGAAATAAGATCATAACTAACATGGACCTCCCATATGGGAGTTTTCTTATACAATGAATAATACCACAAGTAATACAAACCTCCCCTTGATATTTTTCTCATCCATGGTATAATCACACAAGTAACACGAACCACCCCTATGATATTTTTCTCAACAAGTATCCAAGACCTCACGATGGAAATTTTACATACTTAATAAAATACTACCCCTATGGGAATCTTCTAATACATAAATAAAAGACCACCCCTATGGTAACTTTCCACACATAATAAATTACCTCTATTATGAGTGTTTTCTATTTCATAGCATCAGGCTCACATGCCATATTCTAGGAAGAACAAATGGGTAACCAAAAAGATCTAAAATGGGAAACTATATAAAGATAATAAAACAAGTTGGTTGAATGACCAAGATCATCACCAATATCCACATCCAAGCACACCCTCTCACTAGAGTAAATATATCTCAGGGACACCCACTCGGGTCCCCTAAGTTAAAACAAATAAAATCTACCCACATGGTTTTCCAGGTCAGCACCAAACATGTCACCCTACTTGGGTCCTTCGAGTCACATCACAACAAAGGAACCCGACATGATTCCTTTCTTAATCTAAACCCTACCTAAGTTCAACCCATCAATTAGGGTAGCACAATCCCCAACCCAATATTAGAAGATTAACGACTCTACGGTATCTTAAAGTCCCTCACAAGTTCTACCTCGCCTGTTCCACTCAAGTTATGCCACGCCTCCACATAGTGGTGGGAAGAGGTTCCTACAGAAGGGACACTTGGTCATACTTAACCCAGTCACACCCCTTAAGAGGTCCGGATATCATTGTACATTACTATAATGGTCATGACCCTAGACATTGGTGACTGAGGAAAATAAGCTTGTGGTCAAGGGTTCATTGTGGCCCTTGGGATTTTACTTAGTCCAAGTCTTTGTATACATTAATAGTTTAATTTCAAATTAAATCATTTAATTTAATATAAAAAATTCAATTTATTTAAGAGGATCACTCCCTTAGAAGGGAGAGTTCACACATGATACACAAAAATAATAAAATCATGAATACCATGGGAAATGAAAAGGACCACCTAACTAATTTGATATTTTCCCTGTTTTAATTATTTATCTGGAAGCTCCTGTAGAGACTCATCCAAATTCACCTAGCCATAACCTATCATCATAAGGACCTAACTCACATCGTAATAATCAAAAATTCATTATAAAACAATTATAATTTTTTATTCAATTTAATCATAATAATTTATAATTTATTTAAATTTAATTTAATTAGGAATAAGTGTTAAATATATCACTAGTAGTGTTTTCACACTATAATGAAAACCAAATGCATTCGAGTGGTCCATGGTGGACTCCTGGTACCATCCTAGTCCAAATCCCTAACATGAAACACCACAAAATTTTATTAATTTAAACTAAATTTAAGGTAAATCCTTAAATAAATCCATAACATGATGTACCTTTGATGAAATGATAAACAATGATGAGCAGATGTCATCACAAGATTTCCTCTTATTAGGCTATATGAGAGCCCTATAAAAAACCCATGATTTTACTATTCTTTGGAGTAATCAAAATAAAAACCTAAACCAGATAATATACAATTATAATAAAAGGGGGGAAAGATCACTAGAGGACATCAAATTTTAATACATAACTTAAATCGATGAAAAAAGTCCTTTGAAACACCCCCTTAAAGAATATTGAATAGGAGAAGAAGGGGGGAGATCTACCTGGGTGCATGAGTGAAACAAAGGGTTATAAGAGGCTGAAAACCATTAAAAATTCAAGGGAGAAAATAATAATTTTCCCATTTTAATTCCAATAGATTTTTTGTGATCCCAATAGGATAGAAAGTGGCTACCTGGTGGCGGTAGACTACAACCACCCTATAGGCTAGCCACCTTGGTCTACCTTCGATGCTTCCCAAACCATTTAGGTTATCTCCTGAGCCCCATTCCATGTCTAAAAACACTTTTTTGTGGTGAAAAAACTCTCAAAATTCCATTCCAAATCTCAATTCAAAATTCATCCTGTACTCTAATTGAACATTCAATTTACTTTTGGAAATTTCAACCTGTACAAACACATGATATTATAATGGAGGTAAGTACAATAGAAGACAATTATAGAATTTTTTTCAATAGAAGGGGATCAAAATGGAAAATATAGTGCCCATGTAATGACTTGAACTTTTATAAATGAAATAATGTTTTTGAATGAATAACCACCTTATTAATTAATGTAATTATAGAAAAAACATACACTACTTTGGTTATTTTGGACCATTATAAAATATAGCTAGTTAGATTTAAAATAATATTAAGAATCATAATCATTGATAATATATCCATTGTATAATGACCATTAATATTAGTATATATTAAGGATTATGAAAATTTATAATTAACACAAATGGAATAAGTGATGACCTTTACTAGCAGGACCATACCCTATAAAGCCTATTTATCAGAGCTTTCAAGATAATCACTAGGCTTTTCCCTTGACCAATACCAAGCTGAGATTGATCAACAAAATCTCTAGATAAACCATTTTAATAATATTTAAAACTTGAAAAGGTCACAACCCAAATCCTGTTTTCCAAACCACCCCAAGAAAGCACCACCATCACACACCTTATCCTTAGGGTGCATGTTGCTGTAAAAAGGGGTTATGTTTCTAGAACATAGTAGTATGATTTTTTATGTTTTCTTTATAATAAAATAATGATTTTTATCTATTTTCATTATTAATTTATATATAAAAATATATATGATTTGATGAAAATTAGATATTTATATGAGGAAATCAAAATTGTATTTTTGGAAAATATTTGATTTTAACACTCTTTTTGACAAATTAATGATTTTTTAAATAAATATTACTTTAATATAATAATATTATTAAATAATATTTATTTATATATAATTAGAGGGTATGAAATTTTATAATGGTACCAGGCCTGTGCATCTCTGCATAGGATAACTAGTCAGTCATCCATGCAAAGGTGGAGAGGTAATCACGATGCAGATGTTGGGGAGGGGCAGCTTCAAGTGGTTATAGTCTGGGATGTTTCCTTTAAGACCTTCAGTTCCTATAATTTCATGAATCCTATGGGAAATTTAATTTAAGGGTTCCCCTTAAAAAGAGGGATTATCAAAAATGAATAAAAAATAAAGGCCTTCGGTCTATTGAGTCAGTAATCTTTATATGGGTTAGAAAATTTTATTATTGTAAACACAAGTATTTTCCTGTAAATAAGGATTATTATTTAAAAGTATAAGTTATAATATTTATAGAATTATTTTTATAAAATTAATATTATTTTTTAAATCATCATGTCAAAATTATCCAATGTTTATTTTTTCATAATTTTCGGAGACAGTTGAATTTTTGAGTAAAACTTACATACAACTTAAATATATGGTTTGCATTCTGACATCATAATGACCCAAAAGTGATGAAATAAATTCTATAAAAGGCATATACAACCGAATTTATATTTTTTTACTTTAAACTAATATTATTTTTAAGTTATTTTTTTTTAATTTTATAGATCTTTAATGAGTCAACCAAAACCTATATTATATTTTAAGGTTTTAAAATCAATTCTTTATGAACATGACTCACTTACTCATCACCAATGGAATTATTTTAATATGTATGGTTATTTTCCTTTTAAAAAATTTAAAACCACTCCTTTTTTTAGAAATAATTAGAAAAAAACTATGGGAAGGATTGTGGTTTTGATTATTTTATCATATATAGTCCAAAACCCAAGTACATAAATTAATAAAGAATTCCCCTCTTTTTTGCTATAGATACCTGCCCATCCTTCCACACATATTCACTCAAAACCATTGATAAATAATTCAATCCCCATATACCTCATTAAAACCATATCAAGTTGTTACAAAAATCTTAATAATCTCATCTCATTTGTTTAGAAGCACCCTCTCAAGGTAAGGGGATTCTCTCCTCGTTATTCAAGCAATTTATTTGGATTATGAATTTTTTATTTAGAATTTTTAATATTGTAATATGTTTATACACATAAATTTACTACCATTATTATAACATCTTGAGTTTTTAAAATACAATACTATGTTTGATAGCATAAAGATATGAAACACCAAGCTTAAACGAACAACAAAATATTATTATTTAAATGTGACTGTTATAACCTTGCAAATAAATTGGTGGGAATGAATATTATTAATGAAATTATGAAATATATAATGAACATAATAATTTTTAAGGTATTAATTAATTATTTATAAATAATTACTATATTTTTAGTAAAGTTATTTTATTCATAAAAAACATATTTTCTTCAAAAATGATTTTTATTACTTTTTATGTACAAATAATATAATTAATTTATAGAGATTTTAGAAAAAGTATTTGATAAAATTAACTTAATTTTTGAGATAATTTTATCAAAATTTTCCTATGTTAAAATTTTGATAAATTTTTTAAAAGTTTGATTTTTCAATGAATAGTGAAAAATACCGATTTTTATTTAAATTTATTTTTTTCAAGTATTTAAAAGTTGAAATTATGTTTTAGACTAGTTTTAAATTTTAACTTGTTCAAATTTAATTAAAATAATACAAATATCAAATTTTAAATCGATTTTATCCTTGAATTTATTATAAAAACATTTTAGGTTTAAAAAGGGCATTTTCCGAAAAAGCTGTTTTTCATTGCGTTTTACCAGTTTAATTTTAAATTAAATTTTGAATATTCTATGATTATAATTTTTAAAAATGAATTATATATTTTTAATCATAATTTCGAAATTTATTAAATATGTACCTTTTATTTTTGTTCAATATGAATAGTAAACTTAGTAATTTTTATTACCACGACTAAGGGTAAATCAGGTAATTAAGGGTAAAAATAATTATGATAAGGATTAGAAAATTACCTTAACACCTATCCTAATTTTATTTTATGAGTGAGAGTAAACCAAAACCATACTTTTGATGAATTTATAACCTTTATAAACCATTTGGAAGAGAGAATGACATTTATAATATTTTATTTAAAGAAAAGTCAAATATGTTATACCCATATTTTTAATAACTATATCATTTTTAATATAAGATTATTTAGAATATATATTTGAATATAAATATTAATTTGATATATAAAATATTTATCTACATCATGGTAATTTTTTTTATTTTTTAGTGATGAAATAATTACCTTAAATGATGAAACAATACTGATACAGTAATTATTCAATTAATGAAAAATCAAATAAACGATATTAAAAATATTAAAATCAATATTACTTCAGATAATTATTTTCATTAACTAATTTTATATATTAATTTGATATGTTATGTATGTATTAAAATATTTGGTTCTAATATTTCTTATTTTTTTGATATTTTTAAAAGTCAAAGTAACGAATAGTGTCAAAATTGACATTAATGATATTTTAAAATAAATAATATTTTATTAAATTATATAAAATTTATAAAAATCATATATTCATAAAAAAATTATTATAAGGTTGAAAATTTCATCAATTATTCATTTATGGGTCTTTTGAAATTTTATAGTAACTATATTAACCCTCAAACTGTACAAATACATGTTGTCACAGTAAGAGTTAAATGAGTTAAATAAGGGTTAAAATAAAAAAGAAAAGGATTAAAAAATAGTCAAAACTTATCTAATTTTATTTGAATTAAGGTTTTGTGACCCATAATAATCCTATATTATAAATAAAATATTTTGGATCCATTTATATTTGAAAATTAATTTAAATTAATTTAATATTTTGAGAAATTCCAAGAGTGCCCCTCCCCTCTCTTATAAAAGAAAACCTATTATTATCTTTTGGTAAAAATTAAAAACCTATTTATTTCTAACAATATATTCCCAAATACCTTCATATAATACCATTACACATTCTAGAGGCCTTATTTTAGGTATAACACCCCCTTAGTGGTCTTAAGGTGTTAATCAACAAAGGATTTCTAAAGAAGAGGTATCATTTTTAATCAAGTGTTTCTATTTTATTTATTCTTCCACCTCATTAAAATCTTATTAAACCATGATAAAATAATAAATAAAATATATTCCATATAATTATATGTTATTATTTTCATTTAATGACCCATATCCCTCTCCATTTCCATCAAATGGGAAAAGAAGTTATCATTCGTGTGTACGACGAACTACTGCCTCATGAACCGATGAAATTTTCTTTCCATCATCGCATCTAAAGACTGGTTATAATTATGTAATAAATTATTATATATTATATTAATTAAATATTTTTAATTATTAACAGATAATATATCATTTACATTCTTTCCTTTCCATGCACAAAAAAATGATAACGTTGTTTGCACATACGTGTGAATTATCACCTCTATGAAGCGACATGATTCGTCTTCATCACCACATCACATGAATGATATATATAAATATATTTATAGAATTAATATTATATTTATGATATTATTATCATTATGGAAAGATAAAATTATACTCACCTTCTTTCCATAATGATCATTAAAAAATGGAAATGTTACTCATGTGTACGTACGATCTACCGTCTCTATGATTGTAATGTAGTTCATTTTTCATATAGATATTTAATGGATTGATTTAAAAGAATAATTTATGTATAAAAATTATAATTATTTCATTAATATTATTCTAGATATGGTTTAATAATGACCACTTTGACTATAGGAATCATACCAAAGTCATTTTGGACATAAGTACCAAATATCATCAAAACATCCAACATGAACTTAAATAATTAAGTAATTTTTATAAGATGGTAAATACTAAAATAAAATAAATAATAAACTTAAAATTTTTTCTAAATAAATTAAATAATTTTTCTAAAATTATTATTGAAGAAGATAAATAACATACATGACGATTCAGACTCAAGGTAAGAAACTCTTTAACCAAAACAACATTTTACATGTTTTAAAGATTTATTTTCTAACTCTTTATCTTACATGTAAATATTTTTAAAATGATTTTTATGAATGTATTTATATGTATATTAATGTTTTAAAATTTTAATTTATCTCAATTTTTTTCAAAAAGGGATCTTTTTAAGTACATTATTTTAAAAATATTCTTTTAAAGTTCCTTTTCAACTCTATTTACAAAGGTCAGAAGGAATGATTTTTTACATATATGGCATGAACAGAATTTCTTTATTTCATACAAAATTAATGATTTAATATTTAATTTATAAATTTTCACATTTATTTTCAAATAAAATGGTTTCATTTTTATGTGCACAGTTTTTATATTTTAAAATTGATTTTTATGAGAAAAAGGTATTTTGATATTTAAAAGTGTTTTACACATGAGTTTAAAAGATCTTCCAAGGGTTTTATTCATGATTTGGTACTTGAACATTATTTATGATGGTTCTTACCAAATATCACTAGGTGAGTCTGTTATAGCTTTGTGTGCACCCAGATAGCACTCCAATGCCTTGGGTAATGATTTTATTCTCTGAAGAATTATATTGGAATTCAGTCATATGGTTATACCAATTTGTAAGGGTTTTGTAAGGGTTTTATAATGATGATGTCCCAAGGAATCTACATGAGTTTTTTATGATGACTTATGAGTCTTCATGAAAATAATGGATTTCAAAAGGTAAGCTAAATATCATTTTTTAAAATAATGATTATAACCTTTAGGGTTAAAAAGTATGTTTTTAAGTAATTGTTTTTAATGAGATTTCATGTTTTTACTAGACTAAAAGTTTCCTTTATTTTATGTCCCTTACTAATAATTTTTTTCTCATCCCATGTTTTAAAATGTTTTTGATAGGTCTTAAATATTGGCAAGGATAAAGAAGCAATCATGATGAATGTTTTCAAGATGTGTCATGAAAAGAAATCATGTTTTATTTTAAAAGGGTTTCCTTTGGTGAAAAATGGATACTAGGTATATGTTTCCAGTTTTAATGTATGGGTTTGACATGTATGATTTAGTACTAATTATCTAAAACACTAAACCAAAAGGATCCTCATAATTTTAAAATTGTGAATTCTAGTTCAGAAAACACTAAAATATGTAATGTTTAAGGTTGAGTCCTTACAGTTGGTATCAGAGGATGATTTTAAAAACTGTACATATTAGGATGTTTTCTTAAGAGTTTGGGATATCATTATGGGTTTATAATTTCAAATTTTATTATAATTATAATTTCTTAGAAACCCCCTTTGAGGCTTAAAGTTATGAAATTTTAAGGTGACTAACGGTATTTTTGGAGACATCTATTTTTGAGGTAATTATGGTTTATTACATTTTAAAATAAAAATGAAAGGTATGAGATAGATTTTGGGGTTAAAACATATTAAGGTTATTTTTTAGGATTTTATAATATTTTTTTGGGATTTTATAATAATTATATATATTTAGAAAAATGATAACCTGTAGACCATGTGATAACTCGTCGCATCTGGAAAGACTTCAGGAATTGAACCCATAACTGAAGGGAGACAGGGGTGAATCACCTACCAATGGTCTATGTGATATCCTAGTTAGTATGATTTTTTCTATCCAAAGGATAAATTTTGAGTTAATTTTAGGGAAATATGTTTTATCATATTGATAACCATGGGATTTTAAATTGATTTGGTAATTAAGTGATTAATTTTATTTTTGAATACATTCACCATTTTGGACAAATTAATGTTTTTGACATTATTTAATGTTGTCTATAGGACTATCAGTAGACAATTTGAGGTATGTGCACATGGTGAGATCTTCATGCATGATGGACCTCGAAGTATAAAAGAATTACCAACTGGATCATTTAAAGAGATGAGCAATACAGTGAAAAGTAAAAAAAGGAACATAAGAACTAAAAACTCCTACAACACTCAAGATTTCTTCAAAATACCAAGAATTAAAATAAAGAACATACATGGACATCAATAAGACAAGAAAAACCTGCTAAGATGCACTGAACATCTTCCAAACAAGGAGCTGAACACTTCACTTCTGAAAGCCATACCACAGAGACCACGATACTCTTTTTTGGATACGAATTTTAGAAGAGGACTCAAAATCCATCTTCTCTACATCAAATGAGTACAGTGCATCACTACATAGCACATAGAGACTTCTAAACCTTATTCTATATATTTAGATCTGTTGCGTTCTTTTTTTTATATTCTTTGAGAAGTGTGTGTATCTGTCTGTTACAAACACACTAACTCTAGTTCATAACTGGAGGATACTTGATATCCTCAAACTCTCTCTAATTTTATTTCTTATATCCCATGTAGAATAGTAAAAGAGGTCAAGTGTGACCTGTATGCTGGTTTCCCATGAATAACTGTGGTAGAGGTCAAGTGTGACCTGGATAGCCTTGTGTGCTGTTGTAAACCCCGATCCAGGGTTTGGATCAAACTGTTTATTAATTTAAACTGCATGGTGGCAGGTGATCACCAAGTGAAGAGGACTAAGTCTCAGCTTGATACTGAACCTTTTGTTTATATCCATTGTGCTTTTACATTTTATTTTTTACTCTCTGTGTATTAAATTTTCATACAACAAAATTGAACTTTGATAGTTAGTTTAGAAAGTGTTTATAACTATTTTGAACCAGTAGGTTAGTTTCAAAAGTTATACTAATATTTAGATTGGTATAGCTAAGAACTAATCAATCTTCTGAGAAATTAATTGAACATTCGTGACTTTTATAAATTCACTACAAACTGACTTTGATTATATTGTTAATTATGAAAAATTTTCAAAGAAACAATTTTTAACAATTTTTTTATAGATACTCAATTAACCCCCTCTTGAATAATCTACTCAGACCAACAAAAAGGATCTTATACTTGAATTTATTATAAAAACATTATATGTTTAAAAAGGAAATTTTTGAGAAAAGATTTTTTCATTGTGTTTTACCGGTTTAATTTTAAATTAAATTCTGAAACTTCTGTGATTTGAATTTTAAAAAATGGATTACATATTTAGAATCAAAATTTAAAAATTTAGTAAATTGGTACCTTTTATTTTTGGCCAATCTGAATAGTAAACTTAATAATTTTTATTAACACAGTTAAGGGTAAATCGGGTAATTAATGGTAAAAATAATTATGATAAGGATTAGAAAATTACCCTAACAGTTGTATAGATTTTTTTGTATGAGTTAATGTCGATCAAAATAATTTTTAGGATGAATTTATAACCTTTGAAAACCACTTGGATGAGAGTATGACATTTATAATATTTTATTTAAGGAAAATTAAAAGATTCCATACTCATATTTTTAATAAATATATCATTTTTAATATATAGTAATTCAGAAGATATATTCAACTATAAATAAGAATTTAAAATATAAAATATTTACCTACATCATGGTAATTTATTTATAAATCTAATGATGAGGTAATTACCTTAAATGATAACCCAATATTGATTTAGTAATTATGAAATTAATGGAAAAATAAAATAAATGATATTAAAGTATTAAAATAAATATAAATTGAGATAATTATTGTCATAAAAGAATTTTATAGTTTAATTTGATATTTAAGGGATGTATTAAAATAAATATTTTTAATTTATCTTGTATTTTTAATATTTTTAAAAGTCAAAGTAACGAATAGTGTCAAAATTCACATTAATGATATTTTAAAATAAATAATATTTTATTAAATGATATAAAATTCATAAAAATATCATATTCATAAAATGATTGGTTTAAGGTTTAAAATGTAATAAATTATTCATTTATGGTTAATTTTACATTTTATATAAACTATATTAACCCTCAAAGTGTAAAAATACATGTTGTCATAGTAAGAGTTAAGGGGGTTAAATAAAGGTTAAAACCAAAATGATAAGGATTAAAAAAGAGAAAAAACTTGTATAATTTTAATTTGATAAAGGTATTTAGAACCATAATTATCCTATTTGGTTATAACATAATATACCCATATAACTTACTATAATATCTCCCACATTCTAGAGGAATTATTTTAGGCATAAAATTACCCTTAGTGGTCTTAAGGTGTTAAGAAATAGAGGATTTTAGAAAAAGAGGTATCGTTTTTAATCAAATGCATCTTTTTTATTTCTTCTTCTAACTCCTTAAAATCTTATTCAAATATGATAAAATAATAAATCTAGTATAACACATATAATTATATGATATTATTTTTGTGTCATAACCCATATCTATCTCCACTTTTATCAAATTGGAAAATAAGTTATTGTTCATGTGTACGGCAGACCACCACCTCGCGAACTGAAGAAATTTGTTTTCCATCAACATCTAACAAGAATGGTTATAATGATAGAATTAATTCTTATATATATGATATTAATGAAATATATATCCTTATTAAATATAATATACCATTTAAATTCTTACCTATCTATGAATAGAAAAATGATAACGTCGTTCGTGCGTACGTGTGAATTATCACCTCCACGAAGCGATGTGATTTATTTTCATTACCACATATCATGGATGATATATATAATTATATTTAGAGAATTAATATTATATTTATGATATTATTATAAATTTATAATTATAAAATTATAATTACCTTCTTTCTATAACAATCATTGAAAAATGGAAACGTTACCTATGCGTATGTACGACCTACCATCTGCATGATTGTAACATAGTTCATTTTTCATATCCATATTTAATGGATGAATTTAAAAGTATAATTGATGCAAAAAAATTATAATTATTTTATGAATATTATACTATAGATGATTTACCAATGTCCACTTTGACTATAGACATCATACCGATGTCATTTTGGACATAAGTACCGAATATTGTCAAAATGTACGATGTGAACTTAAATAATTAAGTAATTTTTATAATATGGTAATAAGTGAAATAAAAGGAATAATAAACTTGAAATTTTTTCTAAATAAATTAAATAATTAACCTAATTTTATTATTTAGTTAGATAAAGATCATACGTGACGAGTCATACTCAAGGTAAGGGACTCTTTAACGAAAATACTATTTTAAATGTTTTAAATATTTATTTTCTAAATATTTCTATTTCATTTCAATGTTTTTAAATTTTTTTATTAATTTATTTATATGGATATGAATGTTTTAAAAATGTAATTTCTCTCAAATATTTTAAAAATGTGATTTTTTAAGGATATTCTTTTAAAAATCATATTAAAGTTACTTTTTCAACTCTATTTACAAAGGTCAAAAGGAATGTTTTTTTTTACATATACGACATGAAATTTTTTTTTCTTCCTTTATAATTATTTAATGATTGAATTTTTACTTTATAAATTTTCACATTTATTTTCAAATAAAATTGTTTCATTTTTATGTGCACTTTTTTATATTTTAAAAGTGTCTTTTATGAGAAAATGGTATTTTGATATCCAAAAGTTTTTTACACATGGGTTTAAAATAGTTTTCAATTATTTTATTCATGATTTTCCCCTTGGACATTATTTATGATGGATTAACCCAGATAGCACTGAGTGACCCCATTATAGATTTAGGTGGGCCCAAATAGCACCCCAATGTGTTGGGTAATAATTTTATTCTCTAGTGAATTATATTGTAATTCTACTATATGGTTATTCTAATTTGTAAGGGATATTATTGTGGTTTTTAAGGGTTTTATGATGATGCTGTCCCAAGGAACCTATAGGAGTTTTCTATACTGACTTATGAGTTTTCATTAAAATCATTGATTTCAAAATGTAAGATAAATATCTTTTTTTATAAAATAATGATTATTCTATTTTATGGTGAAATAGTATGTTTTTAAGTTAAAGTTTTTAATGGGATTTCATTTTTTTCAATGGACTAAGGGTTTCCTTTCTTTTTTTCCCTTATTGATTTTTTATGATCATCCCAAGTTTTAAAATGTTTTTTATAGGTCTTAAAGATTTGTAAGAACAAACAAGATGTCATGATGAATGTTTTAAAGATGTTTCATGAAAATAAATCATGTTTTATTTTAAAAGGGTTTCATTTAGTGAAAAAATGGATATTGTGTATATGCGTCCACCTATAATGTATGGTTTTACCATATATGATTTAGTATTGTTCTCTAAAACTCTAAATCAAAAAGATTATTGGATTTTTTAGAATGTGAATTATAGTTCAAAATGACTAGAATATGTAATGTTTAAGGTCTGGTCCTTACACTTATGATTCTTAAGTAATGAGAGACCACCTTTCACTCTCATTAAACCCTTCCATAAAACTTTATTCACACCTGTTATGCTATCAAAATCATCCCATGATTTTCCATGCCAAACATTTGTGTTTTGTTTATCCATCCCTATATCCAATCAATGGTATTCAACTAGATGTACCTATACTTAATTTATTGAGGACTCCCATGTATTTTACCCAAACTCCTTAATCATGGGATTAAAAGTGATGAAATATACCCTTATGTCGTATGATCTATGTGGAACACAAATGAATGTACATGATATGAATGTGATGGGTAAGAACAAAATTATATACACCTCCAGTGCATTGGGTAATGTTTTTATCTCATTCGATTCTATATACGGTGTATAAGAGGTTATCCTATGAACACTATGTTGTGATGTCTTAGTGGTTATCCATGAATTATGCTTATGATGTCATGTTTTATGTCATTTCCATATTTCTATGATGGGTTCATGTCATCATCTTATATCATTCTTTGATATTCAAGTTTATGATTCTCATCCCTTTTATGTCACCTTGATATTCCTCTTGAATCACATGTAGTACTTTCATTATGTAATTATTTGAGTATTACCTTACCAGTATTTATAGTTCACCCATTTATTAAGTATATATCTAGGTTATCCTGTACAACATTAGAATATTGATGGAATATAAGACCATGTTTTAGTGTTTTTAAATATTTTTTTTGTTCCCATGTTTCAAGTTATTGTTCTATGTATCTAATTACCCAAATACACTAGGAATCACAATATTTTGGGAATTTATTAAGTGTATCTTTATGTAATAAATCATGAATTAAGGAATATTAAAGATATGTGTTGTCATATCCCATAACTCCATAATAGAATATAATGGAAGGAGGGATGAACCAAACATTAATAGAGAAATAAATAGGCATGATGTTGCATTTTGGAATGGCCAAGTCAATTTGGGAGGAAGCAGCAAACATAATGATTTATCTTGTCAGTATAATTCTAACTTTATTGGTTGCATAAGAAATTTCATAGCAGCTCTATTCTAATAAATTATTGGAATTTAGTCACCTCATAGTCTTTAAAAGTTTTTAATACACCCATGTTAATGAAAATAAAAGAGATAATATTGATTCCAAATCCAATAATTGTTTTATTATAGGGTATGGAAATGAATAATTACGTTTTTTACTATGTAATTATGATCAATGAAAGATAATCAACAGTCTTTATGTTTTATTTTTAAATAAGAGGGTTTTATGGAAGGACTGGAACTTTGATGAGAAATAATTTGAGGAACAAACTATTAAAGTACAATTTAATATGTATGGGATAATAATAAATTCACACACTTTAGTGGATTCAAATGAAAGCACTGAAAGTATGATGGTTTGATGAGCTGATTATGTGCCAAAATTATTAAGGAAAACTAAATCTTATAGAATAACTATAGACATTGCAGAATTAGAATATGGAACATTAGGAGTTAGAGCATTGGAAATTGTTGTACTAGAAAGTTTAGAGCAGAAAGATTATTTAATTAGATCTTCTAGATTTAGATGTTCAGTTCAGAGGTTTGGTTTTGATATAAACTTCCTATATCTAAAAGATGGAATAGAGACCAAATGTATGAAGATATAACATATATTAGTTACTCGGAATAGTAATACTCGATAATGAAAGGATAAATTACTTCCTTAATGTGCAACAGAACTTGGGACTTGACTGAGTTACCAGAAGGAAAAAAACTCTAGAGAATAAATGGGTCTTCTATTTGAAGGAATAATAAGAAGAATATAGAATATACAATCCATTAATGATGGTGAAGTCATTATAATATAAATAAGGTATAAACTTCTCTAAATTTTTCTTAGTGGTAGTGAAACATAATACCATTCATATGGATCCCTCCATTGTTTCTTATGAAAATCTATATCTCGAATAGATGTATGTAAAGACTTCATTTATTCATGAATATTTAGAGAAATTGATTTACATGAAGTATCTAATGATTTTTTTTTGATAAATAGAAAAAGAACTTGGTATGAAAGAAAAAGTGATTTTTTATATTTAAGTAGGTACCAAGGAAGTGGAATCATAAATTTGATACATTCATGGATGATGAGGGTTTTAATAAATATAATGGTGATAATTATTGCTATAAATAATAATAGGAGTATGGAAGTTTTTTGATACTTATACTATATATTGATGATATTTTGATTTATGAGCTAAAATTTGAAAGAATCTAGAAGTTTAATTACGATTTATCTGAAATATTTGAAACAAATGATCTTGGTCAAGAAAAGAAGATATTAGGAATAAAGATTGAAAGAGATAAGGAATTTGGGACATTGTTATTATTTAATAAGGATTATATATAGAATACCATTGAATGGTTTAGAATGAAAGGAAGTAAACTTTTTTCAACACCTTGTTCTGTAAACTTCAATCTATCAAAAGATCAATAAAATAAATGGGAGAAGTGGTTTAGTATAAGGTTGTAGTTCCATTTTAATTATTTATAGTAATTTTGATAGATGAAATGATATTTACTAGACCATCCATTAGTTTTTTAGTTGGTGTTATGAGTTAATTCTTATTGAATCTCTAAAGTGAAAACCCAGAGGTAATGAAATGGATCATACAATACCTAAAGATATAAAAAATATATCCTTTTACTTCAATGAGGAAGTTCCATTACAAGGATTCATAGATAATTTTTTATATATTTAGATACCCATAAGTGAATGATTGGTTTTTTTTCACTTATGGAGGAACAATAGTAAGATAGATGTCTAGACTACAATAGATAGTTACCTTATCCACAACTAAGGTGGAGTAAGTGGTGAACTTCTAGTGGGAAATCTTCCTGTGTATTATTGAAGTTTCTTACTTCTGATGATCATAGTTTTGTGATTCTACCAACAATTTGGTTGTGTTGAAAAGATACATTATAGGATATTGAAGAAAGGGAACACTCACTATTTTTTAAGGTCAATGATATAACACACCATATATGATAATATTGGATAGAATTAAATATGATATCATTATATGATGGAAGAGTGAAGGAAAAAACCATAAATGTTTTCATTGTATGATGATAGATTTGGGACTAAGATAAAGGGATGTTTCCACATGTTTTAAAAACATTGAATATGAGGAAGTGAACTCCATATGAATTTTAAGTAATGAACACTTTCCTTGTTTTGTTTATACATAATATTACTCTGATACTGATTATAAAAGTAGAAACTATGAATCTATAATCCTCAGATTAAAATTTTCACAATGAATAAAGTGAGCCACATAAAGCTAAAACTTATCATTGAAATGAAAATGATCAATAAAGAAGTTATTATTTAAGGAGATCAATCTATTGGATACAAGACACATAGAAATAACACATACTAATTGTTTAATGTTTTTAATCCCAAGAATAAAATTATATATTTTCCATCACACTTCATGTTTAAAGGATATTTGTGTCCAAAATTCACCATTTGATCAATAGATTTCATACACATCTTTGTTAAAGTATTCTTATTCATTTAATTTACTTATATTTATTTTAAATTTATTTTATTTTAGTTGTAACACTCAATTATAATTATTTATAAGTCAAAACACTTGGTTATTATTACTTGATAATAATAAAAGTATATAGGTTGTGCGTCATATAGTTAAAAGGCACTATATGGTTTATTGTTACCATTTAAACAATGTAGGGGGAGTGGTTTATTCTTACCATTTAAACAAATCATATGGGGTTGTACCTCTATGAGTAAAAAATAAGGATCATAAAGGGATATTACTCCCTTAAAAAATCTAGCTATAGTACAAATCCACAACTTTTTATGTTTGAGAGTTTAAAGAGTGGAGTTTAATTTTTTGATATGAACCACTATAAAATCCTTGTAAACTATTTTTTCTTTATACTCATGATTCTATTATTATACTACCTACATGACATGCCCTATTTAACAACATAGGTTTTAGTATGTATTATATTTTCATAAATTATACATTTATCTCTATAAAATTTTATAAAATTTTATAATAATATTATTAAAAAACACAACATTAAATATAATGAGTATAATTATAATAGGACAATAATAGTAAATATACAAAATAACTACAAGGCTAAAATGAGAATCGTTTTGATCTATGATAAAGATGACGCCACTAAAGATAATTATATAAAGGAGAAAAATAAATATAAAAATGGAAGACATTTATGACAAAACCAAAGAATAATATATATGGTTATTTACAAGAAAAAAATGACTGTTGTTGGGAGTAGCCATTGAGGTTAGTTGTTATGAGATCCTTGAAAAAAAGTTATGATTTTTTATTTTGAATAAATTATTATTATGATAAATTAATAATTATATTAAAAATTTATTTTAGGGTGTTGTACCCTTTGGAGTTTAGAGATTATATTTAATCTCAATAAGTGATGTGTCTATGGTGATGTGAAAATGTCAATATGTGATGAGATAAATATGTTTTGGTGATGCTTGAAAAAAAGAGTTAGTTGCTTCCATAATCATTAGAAAATGATGATATATTTCTATTTCCATGAAGAGATTAGATAGATTTAAATAGAAATTCCTAATATTCTATGATTTATGTTTTGTTATCAATGGTAGAGAAAAGTTCTAAGCTAATAGTATCATCCAAAATAGATTATAATAAGGGGGAGATATTGAGAAAGACTCTAAATATTTGGAGAGTTTCTAGTTCATTTGAGTTCAATCAGTAGTTTTTGAGATAAAGTATGAAAATGGATAAAGCATGAAACTTCCATATGCATAAAAGGTTAATAGTGAGGATAGAAGGACATTATTCAAAAAAATGTTAAAAAATATCTTAGAAGGATAACAATGATGTTTTGTAAGGATTAAATTATTCTCAAAAGGTAAAATTGTATATTGAAAGGTAAAAGTCTATTTTTAAAAGTCTAACCATCAGTGAAAAAGGTTAAAGTGAACACATAAAAGGGGAACCCATACATAGAAGGTGAACCTATGCATGATAAAGGTGAACCTATTCATAGAAGGTGAACCTGTTTATTGAAGGTTAAAGTATATAGAAGGTTATAACTACTCATAAGGTTAACTTATCTAACCTTATAAAATGAATATGAGTATTCAATTTTGAATAATGTAGGTAACATACCCAGATGATTATAAGGATCAATTATATTAAATAATTTAAGCATTATTTCAAATTAAATTCTGAAAAATGAGAATTAAATGAGATGATGATACATGTTCTTCTTCATAGAATTAAATATCATGATTAAACAATATTATTATGTTTAATATTAATTTTAATGAATCAAACCCAAGGGATATTCTGATAATTGAAGGGCTATTGTGACATGAATAAGAGATCCACACCATAAATACTCATGAATGAAAATTTTCATGCTATCAAGGATGTATTCAAGATAATTTTAGATTTTTTAGAGTTGTTTATGAACAAAAATATCTTGAATCGTATAGGAATTTAAATGAGATAGATGACTATGATTTATAAATTAGTTTTAATAAGGATTTAATATAGATTATTATATTGATTGATTTAAATCATATAAAGATCAAACAAAAAAATAATTGTGGAATATTTATATATTTAAAATATACAAATAATATTCTCAATTTATTTCTGAGAATATAAGAAGCTTAAATAAGGATGAGAAGATATACTAAAAATAAATAAGAATCCAATACACTGCAACATTAAAGATAGAAGAAGTGAGGTCAAAGTTAGGAACTTTTTAGAAAGGACAAGACATAAAGTTCCCAAGTATTTGAGAAGTTGAGAGAACCATGTCATTGAATATCTAAATATTCTAATCAATATTGGTGTTTTGATCATGAATATTAGACATTAATGTTCTCTAAGAAGTGAAGATGCATATAACTACTGATCCAAGAGGCTTGATGATGAAGATCTATTCTAGGTAGTGTAGGAGAAACCTAAGGTGACCCAAGATAAATAAACACACGTACTCCATTATTTTACACGAATAATCATTTCATATCACATATAGTTTCAAAACACTTAGAATCAAATGTTTAGTGTCTTATAATATTATCTACAAAAACAACATATTTTACAACAATTATGAACATTCCTCTATAATATTTCCCCTCAAGACACCCTTATAGACTTCTCATAATTTATACTCATCTTCATAACTTGGGGAATGAAACAAAATAAAGGTGTAAACTCAAATGATTAGTAAGGGTAAAACTTATCAATATGTCATCAAGCGTTAGGCCATAATAATGTAAGAAAACATCATAATAGAATAAATATCATATTAAAAGAACATGTAACCATAATATTTGACTATAAGTTAGGAAATAAGGAAATCTAATCTCAAATTAACAATAAAGTACCATGGATTAAGAGTGTGAGATAATAAACAACTTCAATGAATCATAACCATAGGTATATGACATAAAAATGTGGTATTTCATGGAAACATAACATATTAAGGAACCATGGTACAAAAAATAATCACATGGAATCATCAAATTATGAGAATATCCAAGAAGTACCACCCTTTAATTTGTGAGCTTGTCCAATAAGGCCAATCCTTTATGTTGTGAAAAAATACAAGTATGTTCATACTTCATTATCCCATGAGATATAAAACCACAATCAATGAATTTTAGGGTGATATAGGACTGCACACATTATTATCCATACTTATGTGTGTGATATAAACTCAATTATTCATCATATTATAAAAAACCCATGGAAATAAAATGGATTTGGTAATATTTTCAAATGGTATTTCACAAAATTACTTCAAGAATTAGATTAATTGATAGCAAAAATTAAATTTCCAAAAAAGATAATTTCATAAAGGAGTTTATAGGTTGATTCATAAAACATGAATCCATATTAGATAGATCTTTTATAAAATAAATATAGAAAAGGAAGTCAAATCATAAAAGGAGTTTTGGTTATTTTTTTGACAATGTCAAAAAAGACAAATCTATGAGTCAATTTCAAAAGAAACTTTTGAGAAGTTGACATGAATAATTTTTCAAAAATTATTTAATAATAAATATCAACAAAGAATCTTTGAAAAATATGAAAATTTCTTCCAAAGGAAATGTGGAGTGAATGATACTATATATATGATTGTGGAAGGAAAAACCTTTTCAATATTAAGACTACCTTTATTGAAACCCACATTGTAAAAAGAGTGATAAGTATTCCATTTGAAAATAGGTAAAGATTGTAACACCCCGAGATTTTATAAGATATATTATTTTTAATTTATTTGATGTCTTATATTATACACTTCACCAAGATTATCTTGTACTATATGCAACACCATATTATCTTGCAGTATACGCAACACTATTCTTGGCTCGTGTTACACACAATTTCAAGTTCGTTTTGTAGAAATTATTCTATACAACATTAAGTATAGATTTTGTTTAATGTATAAATGAAATAAGTTTTGATTATGTTATACGTAGCACCAAACGGATCTTTCACAACATGCAACCCTGACTTGGCTTGCATTACACGCAATCAAGACCTTCTTCGATAGTGTGTGTAGTACGCAATACCAAGTTTCACTAAATGAGATATTATTATAATATTATTATGAACTAGCTGTTATGAATTGTAATACCCACTTTTTGAAATTTTATAAATTTTATCTTTCAAAATGGAATTCATTTTTCGATTTGGAATATCAAAATTAGCCTAGGGTGAAGTTTTGGTATTTTCATGAAAACTTTCAATTTTTGATGAATAGTGAAAACACTGGGTTACTATTTAAAAACCGACTTTTTATTTAAATAATTATTTATTTTATTTAAATTTATTTTAGGTAAAAATTGATAAATAATACCTATATAAGTTCAATGTAATTCATTTGAGTCATTTTATAATAATTTTAGATATATAAAATTTTTATTGAACTTTTCACCGTCTTTTACCCACCTCCTAGGAGAATTTGAAAATTTACATAAAACTTAATTTTACCACTTCTGTGAGTTGAATTTCGAAAATCTGAGAGACACAGTTAATATCAAGGAGTAAAATGTGGTTCAATAAGATAAAAATAATTTTTTGCTGAATTGTAACTTTTTACTTTTATTTACAACAGTTAAAAGTAAATAGGGTAATTAAGGGTAAAAATGATATTATTATTGACCAAAAACATATCCTAATTCTATTGGATAAGTTTAATTCGACCAAAAACAACATTAGGAATAAAATATTACCCTTTAGGTCCACTTGGATTAGATTAGGACACTTATTATTATTTTATTTAAAGAAGAGTTAAAATAGTTAAAATCAAAGTTTAATAACTAAAACATTTTTAATATAGGGTTATACATAAGATAAATTCTACTATAAATATTAATTAGAAAGATAAAAATATTTCCTACATAATTGTATTTTATTTATAAATTTTAGACATTAAATAATTTAATTTATTTATGACACAATGATGATGCATCAATTACCTTATTAATGAAATATTAACATAATTGATGTTATAAATACCCAAAAAATGTAATTTGAGACTTTTTATGAATTACACTAATTTTTTAGGTTAATATGACATTTTATGATTGATTCAATTAAATTTTTTAGAACTAATCATGTTGTTATTATTTTCACAAAAATCAATTACCAAATAGTGTTAAAATTGACATAAAATAGTTTTTAAAACAAATATTATATTATTAATTTTTATTATATTCATAAAAATATAAGGTTTGGAAAAATGACTTAGATAAGGTTATATATATTAATAATTAACCACTTTGGGTTTTTTTGTCTTGTTATAGTAAGTTTATTAACCATAATGTAAGAAATCAAGAAGACACGGTAAAAGTTAAATTATTTAACTTGGAGTTAAATCTAAATGATAAGGTTAAAATAGTAACACAAACTTGTATAAAACCTATTGTTTAAGATTATTTAGACCCATCCCCACTCTAGATTAAAAATAAATCAATTTTAAGCTATTATAAACTGAATATGACTTTATTATAAAATAATATTTTATGTTTTTCCAAAGGTGCCCCTCTCCTCCCTTATAAAAGGGCACCTCCTCCCTCTTCTATTTACACAATTTTTAGCTTTCAAGGTCAGAAAAACCCTGCCCATTTACCTTCTCAACTTCCCTAGAAACATTATAGAGGTTATTTTCTCCTCAAAAGACCAACTCTAGTGCCTTAAGAGGAAGCTTAAAAGGGGTGCGTCGAAGAAGAGGTAATCTCTTCTACCGATTCTTTCAAGTTTCTTTCTCCTTCAACTTATTCTTATTTATTTGTATCATCATAAATTAATAACATCAGTATCATTCATATACTAATAGGTTATTATAAATATGAAACAACCCTATTTCACTTTCTATCCATCCTACGAAAAATGAAATCACCGCACGTGCGTACGTACGGAATACCGTCTCCACGCCGTGGTGTAATCTGTTTTTCCACCACCACCTTAATTAGATGGGTATAATGGTGTAAAGAATAACTATATATAGTTATTATAACATAATAAAGATTCTGAAATATTATATCATCCACTCCAATTCCATTCAATAATTATGGGAACGATATCATCGCTCATGCGTACGTACGGATTACCGTCCCCACAACGCGATGAGATTCATTCTCCAGGATAACCATTCAAGAATGATTATAAAGTATATATAATGAATAATAATAAAATACATGACATAATGAAGCTACTAGATTTATCTATACATACATATATATATATTTCATCTACTTACTTCCATTCAAGTCAATAAGGAAAGGAAAACAACATTCATGCGTACGTACGACCTACCGTCTCCATGAACGGTGTATTTCATTTCATTTATCTATCTATTATATATATATATATATAATGAATATATATGATATATACATCATTATTTACATTCTGTAAGTAATTAAATCATTATATAAGTAATAATAATATCAAGAATAATAAGTCCAAACACATACAATAAATAAAACGATTTTACCCAAAACACTGCTTTAACATGGAATTTACAAAAGAACGGGTAATATAAAGTCATAAGTGAACCATATATGATATAATAACAATGAATATGATTATTTAATAAGTCAATGACATTATTTAAATTATTATACAGGAGTTTCAGATATGTACAAAGCATATCGAACCTAAGGTAAGGGATAACTATTCAATCTCGTTCTTATCCGAGATTGTTTATTCATAAGTATTTACTAGGGTTATATTTTTCATCCATTTCCATAAAAAAATGTTTTTCATAAAGTGTTTAATATTCTTACATGTATGTTTAAAGTCATTTTTACCCCTCTTTGACTTTTACTTTGTGTTATGGAAGGAATTTTTCTTTTATTTACCATATGTGTTACTTTTTGAATTTTCCGTTAAAAGTATGAGGATAACGTTTTTTTAACTTATACGACATGAACGAATTTTTATGGTTTCATAACACCTTATTTTCATGAATATTACTCTAAAAGATTTCATTAATATTTTCAACAAAATCCTATTCTTTTAAAATTGCATGGCATTTTGTGAAAAGAAAATGATTTTGAATAAGAAAGGATATTTTCCTCAAGAATTTATTTCAAGTGTTTTATCAAAACCATTTTACATATAAGATGACATTATTTCATATGTGTATGTTTCAAGTATAATTTCTCTATGATTTACATGGTTTCACTTATCTTATGATGAAACAATATCCATTTGTTTTATATGGATTATGTTATGATGGGATGATGTTTATAAAACCCATTTTATTCTTTGGGTTATGATGAATGATTTATGTTTATGTTGTGGTACACATAAGAATGATTTTATTATGAGATGGGTGGGACCTATATCTACCTCCAACTAATTGGGTAAATATTTATATCTCATGAGATAGACATGGCTTGAATGGTAAGTTAATCCAGTTTAGTGTTACAGGACTGAAACGAGGAGTGAACTCAATTCAGAAAGGGACTTTGTCCACTAAGATGGTCTTGGAAGCAATGACTTGGCTAATATGGAAATAATATCATGTGATTAATGGTTTTACTCAATTAAATGTTTTATTCCCATGCTGTTTTATCATGATTAATGTTCCTTTATGACCTATTCCTTACGTACTGCCAAGATTTATTTCACAACTCAAGATTTTGATGTGTAAACTTTATGTTCATGTTTTGAAGTTCAAATGTATATGGTTTGTTTTATTTTCTCCATTATTACCCTTACTGTGAATTTAATTTCACCCTTTATATGTTTTATTTTTCCCAGGATATAAAGAAAGGTTTTAGGTAAGAAAACAAAAGGAGAAGATCTTTATGGGGGATGTTGAAGATCTTTCCCCATGATTAGAAGATTATGTTCCGAGTTTCCTAAGACACTAAACTATTACGATCCTTGAGTGTTGTTTTTTGTTATGTATTAAGTATTACACAAAAGTAATGTAATGTCCATTTACACAAATATTTGGGTCTCTATAGTTGGTATCAGAGGAAAGTTTTAGTTAACCTTTGGAAACCAGGATGTGAAGAATTTAGTGAAATCCCTAGAGATATTTCTAAGGTATGTCTAGGGATGTCCTTAAAGATAAGTATACATATAGGTTATAGTCCTAGAATTATGGTAACAATATTATAATTAAATCTAATATGTTATATATTGAAAGTAATCCCCCTTTATTATGTTGTTTCCCTAGCATGATTTTTTCCTCTCACACTGTTCTTTTTGGGTTTTAGACGATGGATGGAACCCGAAGGAACCATGTTGATCAATGTAATAGATAATGCAATGATTGTCCTCCTGAACAAACCAATTTTATGGGAGATGGAGTGAAAAATCTTATTTCTATAGTTACACAAGATATGAATCATTCTAGACTTCCAAATGAGGAGAGAAAGGAACAATATTCCATTGAGTCCTTCATGAGGCAATGTCCACATTCTTTCAATGGGTCTTCTGATCCACTTGTTGCTGAACAATGGATTAGTACCATTGAAAATATATTTTTGATAATTCGATGTTCAGAACATGAAAAATTAATTTTGGATATTTACCGGTTAGAAGGTGAAGCAGACCAGTGGTGGACTCTAATTAAGAATAAAAGGCCCCAAGATGAAATTGAATCCATGGAATGGAATGAGTTTAGTAACTTGTTTTTCAATAAGTACTTCCCTCGTATTCTTCAAACAAAGATGGAGAAGGAGTTCCTTGAGCTTAAGCAAAAGGATGATGAATCTGTTGGTATATACGAAGTGAATTTTACAAGGCTTTCAAGGTATGCATCTGGATTTATCATCCAACCTGAAAGTAAAGTTGATCGATTCTTTAGTGGCTTAAAACCAAGTCTTCGAAGGGCATTAGCTATAAGAGACTTCAGTAGCTATGAAGAAATTGTGCATTGTGCTATCAAGGTAGAAATGGATGTTGGTTTTACATATCCATATCATGGTTTTTACAAGAAACAAAAGATGGAGTTCAAGGATAAATCTCAGAATAATGGTGAAAATAAGATGAATGTTTCATTATGCTCAAAGTGTGGAAAGAAGCATGGTGGAGATTGTCTTAAAGGGACTAGAAAATGTTTTAAGTGTGGAAAAGAAGGTCATCGAGCAGCTGAGTGTTGAAGTAAAGGAAAAAGGATTGCTAATGATGTGAATAAAGAAAAGACTGCAGAGAATGCACCACCAACACTTCAATGCTTCAAGTGCAAGGAAATGGGGCATTATGATAATCAATGCCATAATCCAAGGGTTAATGATGATCGACGTGAGCAACCTCTTAAGGTAAAGGACAAAGGGAAGTCACATGCGATCACTGTTTGTGATGTTGAGTATGAAAATGATGTTGTGGAATGATTACTTGTTTATGTAATGGGATTTCAAAATAGTATCGTGGAATCTCATTTATAGTATTGTGGAATTTTGGAATATCTACGTATTGTTTTTCAATAATTGTATGGTACCGGTAACCATGAAAAGTGATTGAAATATTTTTGGAAAGAGGATGATATGCGCATAATGAAGGGATAAGAAGAAAATGAAATGTTTGATAGTATTCATGAGCTCATGACTGATATAAGGACAAAGAGATATCATGGTTTGAGTATATAGAAATTTTGGGATTTTGGAAAGAGTTAACTTTTGACAGCACTCATGTTTTCACTAAGGTTCTATGATAATAAATTATTAAGGTATTCACATGTTTGGAATGTGACCAATAATATATATCTTATGATATATGGGGGATAAATGATGGTATTCATGTGATTATTATGTGACCTTTCAAGTAATCATTTTCTTTATACTATTTTGGATAAGCCTAAAGATTGGAATGGATTATGTTAGACATCAGATAATATTGTTTAAGGATAGATCTTTTTTTTCGATATTATTTTTGGAATGTTATAATAGTGTAGTTTTAGAAAAAGGGACAACCTGCAGGACGGGCGACAACCCGTCGCGTCAGACAAGGTTGTGGAAATCGAACCCACAACCGAAGTGCGACATGCCTTTATCACCTACCACTGGCCTACAGGAAGTCCCTGGTTAGTATAAACTAGTTTTATTATATTAAGTGGTATGATATATGAAGTATAAGTCCATTTTAGGAACCATATATGATTAATCTCACTATAGATGGACTTATGTATATTTAATAACTTTTCTATCCTTTTGTTTGAGACAGATGGAATGACCTATCATTCTATCGCATGATCTTCTAACACTTCACAGAAGACAAATTAAACTTCATTTCTTTAAGAGATGAAGTGGAAATTGTTCAAGGCACAAACAACAGTAATATTGTACCAAAATCAAGTAAGTATTTATTTTAATTCAAAAATTATTCAACTTTAGGGAAATGATCTTGAAAACAAAAAAACTGTTGTCCTAGTGTCCTTATATCCAATGAATTATATGGTAACTTAAATCATCACAAATTTATGGCTTTGTGATTTATGGATTTTTTATAGCCATGTTCTCTACCACTCTCCATCAGAACTTGATGGTTAGATTTCTCTTCCATATCCATATTTTCACCTATGTTGTCCTATGTGGAAACCCAGTACTGAGTTACTTTGGGTGACCGTTATGATTCTAACTTCCCTTTTTAAAATGAAGTTTTAGTATTCCTTTTTACAATGTGAATTTCTATGAAGGAAAATTTCAAGTAGTAAACCATTTATAATCCCGAAGAATTTTGAGGGTGAAATTCATTTTAAGGGGGGTAGAATGTAACACCCAAAGATTTTTTGAGATATATTATTTTTAATTTCTTTGATGTATTCTATTATACAATACACCAATATTAGCTTGTACTATACATAACACCGTATTAGCTTGCAGTATACACAACACTATTCTTGCCTCGTGTTACACACAATTTCAAGTTCGTTTTGTGGAAATTATTCTACACAACATTAAGTATAGATTTTATTTAATGTATAAATGAAATAAGTTTTGATTATGTTATACACAAAACCAAACGGAGATTTCACTACACGCAGCCCTGACTTGGCTTGAATTACACGCAATCAAGACCTTCTTCGATAGTGTGTGTAGTACACAATACCAAGTTTCACTAAACGAGATATTATTATAATATTATTATGAACTAGCCGTTATGAATAGTAATACCTACCTTTTAAAATTTTATAAATTTTATCTTTCAAAATGGACTTCATTTTTGGATTTAGAATATCAAAATTAGCCCAGGGTGATTTTTTGGTATTTTTCTGAAAACTTTCAATTTTTGATGAATAGTGAAAACACTTGGTTACTATTTAAAAACCGACTTTTTATTTAAATAATTATTTATTTTATTTAAATTTATTTTAGGTAAAAATTGATACATAATACCTATATAAGTTCAATGTAATTCATTTGAGTCATTTTATAATAATTTTAGATATATAAAAATTTTATTGAACTTTTCACCGTCTTTTACCCACCATCTAGGAGAATTTGAAAATTTACATAAAATTTTACCACTTCTGTGAGTGGAATTTCGAAAATCCGAGAGACATGGTTAATATCAAGGAGTAAAATGTGGTTCAATAAGATAAAAATATTTTTTGGTGAATAGTAACTGTTTACTTTTATTTACCACGGTTAAACGTAAATAGGGTAATTAAGGGTAAAAATGATATTATTATTACCCTAACACATGTACTAATTCTATTGGATAAGTGTAATTCGACCAAAAACAACCTTAGGAATAAAATATTACCCTTTAGGTCCACTTGGATTAGATTAGGACACTTATTATTTTATTTAAAGAAGAGTTAAAATAATTAAAATCAAAGTTTAATAACTAAACCATTTTTAATATAGGGTTATACATAAGATAAATTCAACTATAAATATTAATTAGAAAGATAAAAATATTTCTTAAATAATGGTATTTTATTTATAATTTTTAGACATTAAATAATGTTATTTATGACATAATGATGATGCAGTAATTACCTTATTAATGAAATATTAACATAATTGATGTTATAAATACCCAAAAAAAATGAAATTTGAGACTTTTTATGAATTACAATAATTTTTTAGGTAAATATGACATGTTATTATTGATTCAATTAACTTTTTTCAAACAAATCATGTTATTATTTTCACAAAAATCAATTACCAAATAGTGTCAAAATTGACATAAAATAGTTTTTAAAACAAATGTTATATTATTAATTGTTATTATATTCCTAAAAATCTATTTTTCTTCCAAATGACTTAGATAAGGTTATATATATTAATAATGAACCACTTGGGGTTCGTTTGTCTTGTTATAGTAAGTTTATTAACCATATAGTGTAAGAAAACAAGAAGACACGGTAAAAGTTAAATTATTTAACTTATAGTTAAATCTAAATGATAAGGTTAAAATAGTAACCTAAACTTGTCTAAAACCTATTGGTTGAGAGGATTTCGACCCATCCACACTTTCTCTTAGAAATAAATAAATTTGGAGATATTATAAATCGAATATGACTTTATTATAAAATAATAGTTTATGTTTTTCCAAAGGTGCCCCTCTCCTCCCTTATAAAAGGGCACCTCCTCACTCTTCTCTTTACACAATTTTGAGCTTTCAAGCTCGAACCACCCCTGACCATTTACCTTATAAACTTCAATAGAAACATTATAGAGGTTATGGTCTCCTAAAAATACCAACTCTAGTGCCTTAAGAGGAATCTTAAAAGGGGTGCGTCGAAGAAGAGGTAATCTCTTTTAACGATTCATTCAAGTTTCTTTCTTCTTAAACTTCTTCTTGTTTATTTTTTTCATCATAAATTAATAACATCAGTATAAATAATATACTTATATGTTATTATAAATATTAAAAAACCCTATTTTACCTTCTATCCATCCTACGAAAAATGAAATCACCGCGCATGCGTACGTACGGAATATCGTCTCCACGCCATGGTGTAATCTGTTTTTCCACCACCACCTTAATTGGATGGGTATAATGGTGTAAAGAATAAATATATATAATTATTATAAAATCATAATGATTATTAAATATTATATTATCCATTCCAATTCCATTCAATAATTATGGGAATGATATCATCACTCGTGCATACGTACAGATTACCGTCTCCACAACGCGATGAGATTCATTCTCCATGACAACCATTCAAGAATGATTATAAAGTATATATAATGAATAATAATGAAATATATGACATAATTAATCTAATATATTTATGTATATATATATATATGTTATCTACTTACTTCCATTCAAGTCAATAATGAAAGGAAAACAACGTTCATGCGTACGTACGACCTACCGTCTCCATGAATGGTGTATTTCATTTCATTTATCTATCTATTATATATATATATATATATACTGAATATATATGATATATACGTAATTATTTACATTCTGGAAGTAAGTAAATCATGATATAAGTAATAATAATATCAAGAACAACAAGTCTAAACACGTACGATAAATAAAATGATTTTACCCAAAACGCTGCTTTAACATGGAATTTACAAAAGAACGGGTAATATAAATTCCTAAGTGAACCATATATGATATAATAACAATGAATATGATTCTATAATAAGTCAATGACATTATTTAAATCATTATACAGGAGGTTTGGATACGTACGAAGCATATCGGGCCTAAGGTAAGGGATAACTATTCCAATCTCGTTCTTATCCAAGATTGTTTATTCGTAAGTATTTACTGGGGTTATATTTTTCATCCATGTACATAATTTTTTTTCATAAAGTGTTTAATATTCTTCCATGTATGTTTAAAGTCATGTTTACCCCTCTTTGACATTTACTTTGTGTTATGGAAGGAATCTTTCTTTTTTTTACCATATGTGGTACTTTTTTACTTTTCCATTAAAAGTACGAGGAGAATGTTTTTTAACTTATACGACATGAATGGATTTTTATGGTTTTATAACTCCTTATTTTCATGAATATTACTCTACAAGATTCCGTGAATATTTTCAACAAAATCCTATTCTTTTAAAATTTCATGGCATTTTGTGAAAAGAAAATGATTTTGAATAATAAAGGATATTTTCCTCAAGAATTTATTTCAAGTGTTTTATCAAAACCATTTTCCATCTAAGATGAAATTATTTCATATGTGTATGTTTCAAGTATAATGTCTCTATGATTTACATGGTTTCACTTATCTTATGATGTAATGATATCCATTTTTTTTATATGGATTATGTTATGATGGGATGATGTTTATGAAACCCATTTTATTCTTTGGGTTATGATGAATGATTTATGCTTATGTTGTGGCACACATAAGAATGATTTCATTATGACATGGTTGGGACATATATCTACCTCCAATGCATTGGGTAAAGATTTATATCTCATGATATAGACATGACTAGAATGGTAAGTTAATCCGGTTCAGTGTTACAGGACTGAAACAAGGAGTGAACTCGATTCAGAAAGGGAATTTGTCCACTAAGATGGTCTTGGCAGGAATACCTTGGCTACTATGGAAATCATATCATGTGCTTAATGGTTTTCCATAATTAAATGTTTTATTACCATGCTATTTTATCATGATTAATGTTCCTTTATGACCTATGACTTACGTACTGCCAAGATTTATTTCACAACTCAAGATTTTGATGTGTAAAATTTATGTTCATGTTTTGAAGTTCAAATATATATGGTTTGTTTTATTTTCTCTATGCTTACCCTTACTGAGAATTTGAGCTCACCATTTATATGTTTTATTTTCCCCAGGATATAAATAAAGGTTTTAGGTAAGAAAAAAAGGGGAAGATCATTATGGGAGATGTTGAAGATCTTTCACCATGATTAGAAGATTATGTTCCGAGTTTCCAAAGACACTAAACTATTATGATCCTTGAGTGTTGGTTTTTGTTATGTATTAAGTATTCCAAAAAGTAATGTAATGTCCATGTACGCCAAGATTTTGGTCTCTACAAAGATAAATTTGAATATCTATAGAAATAATAAATATTTTATTTTAAAAATAAAAATTAGAACATTTTTTTAGAAGAGAGAATATGGATATGGAAGAAAAAGAGATTATTTGGAGAGGATGTGAATTATTCTTAACATCATCAAATTTTATGAAGAAAGAAATCCATTAAAGTAGGTGTATTTGATGTTAAAATATAATTCATTATAAAAGAAGGATGAAAATAAATATAATATGATCATATGATAAAATAAAATAATATTTTAAAACCATAGTCAAATAGGAACCATTATGACTCAAGAAATTAAATTGAGTGAAGAAAACCCCTAACCTTATATTCTTAACTTCCATGAAAGCTATTTAACCATATTTATAATAAATGTAAACATATTAATAACCTATTTAATAAACTTATTCAATTATAATACCCTATATACTCTATAATTTTAATCATTTATTATATATTTATTACTTAGTTATAATTTATTCTCATCATTGAATGTTAGGGATTTTGATTATTTCACGCATTTTTTAAAATGTCGATGTTGATTATGGTTATTTGATAAATTTAATTATTCTTATATTATCCAATTTACTAGAATAGTTTATTTATAAATATTTATAATGTATTAGTTTTATTATTTTAGAATATTAGTCATTATTCGTGAAGACGAAATCAGCGCCAATCTTGTTTTGCTAATTTTTGATGAATAATAGTCAGTATATTAATAATGAATTAAATATTAATATAAACTTTAAAAACCTTAATAATTTCATAAAAAGTATTTTAATCAATTATATAAATTTTATGAATCATTCAATTTGGGTGGTGATAAAAAAATACTTCGTTCCATGGAGGGGGTGGTCCGCACATGCACATATAAGACATTTTTATTTTCTATAAAATGAGAGAAAGGTAGAAAATGGTTTATCATTAAGAATAATAAAAATATTATAAATAAAATATTTATTAATTAAATACCTATTTTTAATCCTTAATGTAATGAAGTTTTGAGAAACAAAATATGTTTCTTCGTGAAGGTGGTAGTCCACACGTATGCACGAATGATGTTCTTATTTTTCTAAGGATGGAGAAGTGATAGATAATTATTATAAAATTAACATTATTGAATTTTAGTAAATTAATAATATTGATTTTATTATATTATAATTATTAAAATATATTTTGAGGATAATTATGGAGAAGAAAAAATGTTAAGAATTGATTAATACTCATGTTGAGAATTTGAACCTTCTTTTAGAGAACCACTTCAAAATGGAGGATTTAGGGATTTCTTTGTCAATCAATGGGCTAAAAAGCATGGGATGGGGATCTAGGAAAATTAAAAAGGGAATATGTTCAATATTAATTCTAATTTTTAGTGTGTATGTAAAGAGGAGATGGAAGTCACCTTTTATAAGTGAGGGGAGTGGCTTTTTTGTAATAATATAAAAGGTTTGTCACTATTCAAGGTACATGAATCTAAAATTTGATGATAATGGAGGTTTTATGGGTATTGGGTCAAGAAAATACTTCACAGAAAAAATTTAGATAAGGTTTGAGGTATTTTTTTGACTTCTCTCCTTAGTTTTAACATTTACCATTATTTACTTTTACCGCAGTAACTCATTTTTTATCAGTAATTTATTTTGATGAAAAAAAATTAAAATTAAAATTATTTATTAATTTTTGAACATTATGATTTCAAATATGAAAATAATTTTATAAAATAAAAATTTCAAGGGTGTGATAAATTAATTTTAATATTAGTGTACATAACGCATAAAAGCTGTTTTTTAGAAAATGTGTATTTTTAAGCATAAAAATTATGTTTTGGATAAAATTATCATTTTTTTGGATTTTCATAACATTAATTATTTTATTAAAACAAAAATAATATTTACATTAATTTTAAATAAATCCAAAACCAAAATCCACCTTGTGAATATTTAACTAAAATAAAATACAAAAAATAGTTTCTATTATTTTAAATATATATTTTAAATATTAAACATACTATTTTTAAATGAATAATTTCATTCCCAAAATAAAAAATTGGTTTAAAAAAATGTTTTATAAATTTTTAAGTTATTTTTACATTATTATAGAGTCATAAACATTTTGGTTTTGGTAAAAATAGATTTTTTTCACTATTCACATAAAAAATAAAACTTTTCCAAAAAATACCAAAAATTAATCCAAAGATAATATTTTTTAGTTGAGTCTAAAAATTAATTTTATTATTTAAAATTATAATTCTAAACTTTTTGTATTTAAATTTTAAATGGAAACATAAAATATAATTATAACTCTTTTTATAGGAAAATATTTTTTTGAAAATATTAAATGTTCTTATATAATTTCCTATAAATTTTAATCAAATTAGTGTTAATATATTATTAATATACACAATATATTTTATCATAATTTAGACATAATTTATTTTTTTTTAAAATCAAAATGCATAGTGAATAAAAATCCAATTTAATAAAAAAAAATACATTTTTAAGCTTAAAATGATCTTATTAGATGTTTTTCAATACTAATTTAATTTCATTAGATACTTAGTGTTAAAATGACATTTTTTTATTTATCCATATATTTCATAATGACGTTCTATATATTTATACCTTCCAATTCAATATCTCCTTTAGAACTATTATATTTATCTTAAAAAAATATGTTGTGGTTCTTTTTGGTTTGGTGTTGCATGTGAAACACGTTATTTGAAACATTTTTTATTTAAGGAGAAATATTCAATAAAATCATGGGTTGTTACATTCTAACTCCCTTAAATAGAATTTTATTCTTGAAATTTTGTTACTAGGATGAAAATGAGTGAGGATATTTTTGTCTCATAATATCCCCGGGTTCCCAGATAGCTTTCTCAAACTTGTGATTCCATTAAGAAACTTTAACTAGGTAAGTTGCATTATTTCACAATACTTTATCTATTTGATCTAAAATCACCACCGGTTGTTCCTAATATGATAGATCATGTTCCAATTGAAAAAATAACAAGTTCAGCACATGGTAATGGTTCGGTATGTACTTCTAAAAAAGAGATACATCGAATAAACCATGTACTTGGGAGAGGTCTGGAGGGAGTGAAAAGTGATAATCTATAGCCCTGACATGATTAAGGATCTTAAAGGGACCTATATATTTAGGGCTCAACTTTGATTTATTCCCAAATCTCATAACCTAATTTCAAAGAGATATCTGAAGGAACACCTTATCACCAACTTCAAATTATAGATCTCATTGACGGTTATCTATGTAATTTTTCTATCAACTTTGTGCCACTTTCATATACTACTGAATGGTTTGAACCTTATCTTTAGTTTCTTAGAAAAGGTTTTTTCCCATCATTTACCTCTCTCCAACTTCATCCCAACATGTTGGAGTCCTGGACCTCTTTCCATACAAATCGTCATATGGCGCTATCAAAATTATAGAATAGAAACAATAATTATATGAGAAGTTGACTGGGGGAATTGTTGATACTAACACAATTGAAAATCCATTTAATATGATCTCAACATATCCTTAAGATTTTAATGGTCCTTTAAGACTAACCATTTGTCTGAGGGTGATAATCATTGTTGAATCTCATCATTATCTCTAATGTTCACTTAATAATTCTCCAAAACCTCAAGATAAACCTCAGATTTTGATTATATATAATGGTGAGTGGAACTCCATGAAGCCTTACCATTTCCATTATGTATATCCTGGAATGTTTGTTAAGTAATAAATCTTATTTTATGGAAATAAAATGCATTGACTTTGTAAGTAAATCAACCATAAACCAAATGGTATTATGGCCTTTAGATATCTTAACAATTCCTATAGAAAATCCATGGTTATATTTTCCCATTTCTATACTGGTTTAGGTAATGGCTGTATCAACCCCTTAAAATTATTTCATTTATCCATAAATTTTTGGTATACCAAGCATTGTGATACATATTATACAATATCTCTTTTCATGTTTTATCACCATAGGTTTTGTTTTAGATCTATATGCATCATCATGCTTCATGAATGAACATATAATGATGATCTATGAACATCATCCAATAATTCCATATACAATTCTTATTTTTCTGGAACACATATCTAGGTTCCAAAACTTATAACTCCATATTTATCAAGGATGATCTCCAGAATATTCACTATATATTTTTAGCTCCACATTATCTTTCTGAGTTTCTTTTATTTTAACGTGGATGGGTGGTTGATCCAACATTCTCCATTATGAATTCATGCTTCATCCTTTGAAAATCTATGAGTATTGGGTCTTTTTCAACCCTATCATGGATAAGGCAGCATGATCATTCCTACTCAAAGCATCAATCACCTTGTTTTCCTTTCCTGGGTGGTAGTGTATTGATCATCATATTATTTGATCTATTTTAACCATCCCATTTGGATCATTTTTAAATCCTTATATATGAATATATATTTCAAGATGTTGTGGTCAATATAGATATGTCGCTTATCACTATTGAGATAATAATTTCAAAATTTTAATGAAAATATTGTTTACATTGGAATTAAATCATGCATCGAGTATTTTTTATCATGAGTTTTTAATTAACACATGGAATAATAAATTATGTTATTATTCTATGTGAGAAAAAATACCAAACCCTTAATTGAATATTAACTATATATTATAAACCCTTCTCCACTATAGAGTAATGTAAGAATAGGTGCGGTGAATGATATCTTCTTAAGATCTTTGAATATTTCCTCACATTCTTCTATATAGAGGAATATCATTCCCTTCCATATTAACTAGGTTAAAGGATTACACAATCATGATAAATTTATAACAAATCATTGGTAGTATCAAGCTAGTCCAAGAAAATATCAGTTTTTATCACAGTGGTTGGTATTGACCATTCTTCAATAACTTCTATCTTTGATGAATCCACAAATACACCTTATATTATAATTACATGACTTAAAAAGGATAATTTTTTCATCCATAATTCACACTTTCAAAACACAACATATAATTTCTCATTTTGTAGGATCTTTATAACAATCCTAAAATTCTCTGCATGTTCTTCCTTATTCTTAAAATATATGATCATATCATCAATAAAGGATACCATAATTTTTTTACGATAATATCTAAATACTATATTCATCATATTTATGAAGATATAATGGAAATTTATAAGTCTGAATGGAATTACTATGAATTCAAAGTGTCCATTAATTGGGTAGAAGGATGTATCAGGTATATCTTCCCTTATCACCCTTAATTAATAAATTCCAAATAGAAGTTCAATATTTTATAAATATTGAGTTACTCATAACTAATCAAACATATCATTAATACAAGGTAGATGATATTTTTTTCTTGATTATGATATTATTAAGAATATGACAATCAATTCATAGATGCATTTATCCATAATTATTCTTAAAAAAGAGGATTGGTGAACCTATTGGTGAAGCACTCAAGAATATAAAACCTATATCCATATTTTCTGGAGTTTTTTATTTAATTCCTAAAATTCAACCATAGCCATTCTCTAAGTATTCTTTCATATAAGTATAGAAACATGTATGAGTTCAACAAAAAAATCAACCTCACAATCTGGGGGAGGAATAGGAAATTACTTAGGAAATATATCAACATATTCCTATAAAATACTCATATATCTAATTTTATGTTCTTATACAACCATTTGAGCTAAATACCCCTCATTTTTTGGTATAAAGACCCATATAATGGACATATTTTCCATAGTATGTTATAGTCAGACTTCCATTGATAGATGATCACAAGATGATTTAAGATATTAAATGTGAATTTCCTATTTTATCAATTAATATGGGATCCATATAAATAGAGATAATTTATGCCTAAAATCACCTCAAATTCAACTAAATGAATAACTATAAGTTTTACAGGGAGAACATTCCCACAAAATTCTATTGGAGAGGATTGGTAGACTTGAGATGCAATTATCTTTACATTGGGAGTTCACACCAATAATTCAATATCTAATCATTAGGGTGGTTATTTTATATCATTATAAAAAGTTAAATATATAAAGGAGTGGGTAGAACTAGAATCAAATAAAACATTCATATTTCTAGAGTATATGGTAAGTGTACCTTTCACTACATTTTTTCATGACCAACTTCCATAGTTATGATAGCATATGATTTCCCTTGTTCCCTTGGATTAAGAGGTAGGTAATATTGATTATTTATATTAACCCTTTGATTGGGGCACTGATTATCATAATGTTAAAATTCCTTGATTTTGAATCATTGGAGTGTGGGGGGGGGGTATTAATAGGGACTATCTTTTCCTCTATTTCATTGACTGGTCTCTTTTCCCCTAAATGATAATTATGATATTTATTCCCATCCTTACCATAATTAAAACATTTTATCTCTCTTTTTAATCAATTTATTTGGAGACTCCTCTTGTAGTTTTTCCATATTGGTGATTACAATTTATCTAATCCATGATATTTATCATATGAGTTTCCATGTAACTCTATTTTACTTCTCCTATCTTAAGATCCATGGGAAGGATGAGAGTCTATAGTTTACATATCCACCTTAAGTTTACATCAAACAATTTTTTCATAGCTACTGAAGTATCTTATGGATAATTCCCTTTGAAGACTTGGTTTTAGGACACTAAAGAATTGATTTATCCTAATTTTAGTGTCAGTAATAAAATTTTAGGCACACATTGGTAGTCTCATGAAGTTATCCTCATAAGTTCAAAAGGGTTAATTCTCCCATTATTTTTGCTCTAGGAATTCTCACACCATTTTCATGCAACGGGTTCTGGGAAAATATTTCATGAAGTGTATTTTATTACACTAATAAAATCCTATAGTGTCAAATTATACCATCTTCATAATATTATTAATGAGAGTCCACCATTGGATTACCTCACCATCCAAATGATAAACATCTAAGGAAAACTTCTCATGGTTCGAGCACTATTGAACAGAAAATATCTTCTCTATAACATTGATCCTTTTATCAACAATTAGTGGGTTGGAAGACCCACTAAAAGAGGGTAGATGTTGCCATAGAAAGGACCCTATATCATGTTTCTCCTTATTTTTTGAGTTTTGGAGCTCAACATGATTTGAGTTATTATTCATAGCTTGGGAGAGTTGAGTGAGAATCCCCATAGGATTTTGTACTCTTACTCCCATCCCATTTTGTTTCTCATTGGGACAATCATCACATTCCCATATCACCCATTATTAACTCAATTTATTATTTATCTAACCATTTAATATATAAATGAATGTTAAAGATAAGAATTAAATAACCTTATAAAAAGGAAAACTATTAACTTAAAAGGAATAAATCTTAAATTATACATGTAACCTAACTTATAAAATTCCAGTTTTCAATCTAGTTCATTTATTGTATACTTTTTATTAGGATCCCTAACCATACCATAAAAATGTGCATAAATATTTCATAATAACTCATAAATAGAAAGTGAATTAAAAAAATAACATCCTTTAGGAATGTATGTTAACACTCCATTCATGCAAAGGTGAAAATACACAAGGAAATCTCTGGGTGATTTAGTGAAAGCATGCACTAATGAATTGTCACGACCCGTCCTCGGGGCCCGTGCCGTGACTACCCCAAGCCCGCCTTCCATAGGCCAGGGGCTGGCGACTAGCACCAAGGCGTAAATCCCGGTAAAAAGGGAAGGCATTGCCTTTGTAAAGTAAACAAGCACCACAGAGTAAGCAAGCGGAAAAGTAAACACTAAGTAAAAACAGAGTATAACTGAAAGTGCGGAAAAGTAAATGGGCCAGTATACAAACCCAAAACTAAAAGTAAAGTACAACTTGAAAGGGAAAACAAAAACTGTAAAGTAAAAGCCGCTACACCGAGCTGTCCAATGGAAATCCCACATGAAGGGTGGGTACAGATAGCTCCACTGCTCCTCGGGTCCCGCCGTCCACTCCGAGCACGTCCCGCCCAGTGGTCCACCTCCAGGTACCGTCCTGCTCTGCAAGCCTCAACCACAATCCATGCTGTCCGTCGTCTGCAACCAACATAACGTAGTGCGGGCATAGCCCGTGTAGGGGTGAGTATAAGCTACTCAATAGGGACCCTGAGACCCCCGAAGGTCTCCCAAAATCCACAAAGGATAAACCACAAAGGAAAGATACAAACACAAAGTAACAACCAACACTACTTAGGTATATGCCCATACATGTACCTAAGTCATCAATTCCAATATGCTCCAACCTCCGAGCCCAAGTACAACTCAGTCCACACAGGAAATTATACGTATTCCACACAGGAAAGCAAAACGTAATCCACACAGGATAGTACAACACAATCCACTCAGGAAAGCAAACAGGATTCAGCTCAGACAGGTATACATCTTCGAGGACGATAGAGATGATCACTGATCCATCTAAGTCGTCGGACCCACAAAGGATCGATAGGTACTAACCCCCGCAAAGGCCCACATGAACCCTAACTCCTCAACTCCCCTTTAAACTCCCAATAACTCCACTCAATTTAATTTTGACAACTTGAGTTTTAATTGAGATGAGTTATTGTTTTTCAAACTTTTGAAATTCAAAGAGGTGAAGTTGTGTAAATAAAATAAGGCTTAAGCTTATTTTATTTTGGTTAGTTTTCTCTTGCCACCTTGAGAGAATTTGGGAAGCATTCTTCATCTTCTTCAACCACGACGAAGAACACGAAGAACACTTAGGCTACGACGAAGAACGCTGTCACCATAAGAAGAGAAAGACGTGCTGTCTCTTCTCTTCTTCGTAGCTGGTGTGTTTCCGAAGATCGACGACGCCACTTCTTTCGATCTTCTTCTCGTGTCAACGAAAGGAGATGCCGCTTCCTCCTCTGACTTTCTTTGTCAGCTTATGAAGCTTCTCCAGCGACGATACATCTTCGGACGCACCTTGACGTCAACGGAATCGACGTTCGATTACCGCGACGCCCGACCTCCGCGACGCTTGTCTTCCGCGGCTTGTTGGCGTGCTCCTCTCTTGAAACCGAGGTAGGGGAATTTTTTTATTTATTTAATTATTCCGTTCTTGATTCTAGCATCTCGAACTTCGTGGATAATCGAATAAATGCTATAATTTAACGAGAGGGGGCCGGACCGCACAAACACGGCCGACCCCCCCTCCTTTGTTCATGATTGTTTCTTGCGGATGGAACGAGATGGCGTGGTGCCGTCGCACCACGCGGGTATCCTACGGCAAGTATTACGCGGCGCCGTCGCGCCACGCCATGGAAAGAAATCCAAGAACGCGACGCCATCGCGTCGCGTCGAAGGAAGTCGAAGGTGCCGCGGACAGAGCAGGGCCGCAGCGAAGGGGAGAGGTGCCGTCGCACCGCGCCAGACGATATAGGCCGCGGCCGGTTCCGGGCCGCGGCGGAACAAGGTGACCGGCGGCCAGCCGGGCCGCCGGTGTCGGAAGCCGGAAGGGGACTAGCCCTTGCCGGTCCCGTTGAGGAGGAGCCGGCCGGCCAGGTCGGGCCATCTGGAAATGGGGAAGCCGGGGGAATTAAATTCCCCCAGCCAGCACAAAACGGCCCCCCATAATGAGGGGGGGCACAGTTTCACAAAGGGGGGCAGGCAGCCCCCGTTTTCTCAATCAGCTCGGCCGAAGGCCGAGCTGGCAGCGCGCCCAGCGCGCTGCCTTGAGTCGAACCGGCGCCTGGCCGGTCCGCCAGGCCGGGCCGTAACGAGCCGGGCCGACCCTGTCCGAGGTGGGTCGACCCGGTTGGGGCCAGCCGGGGGGGGGGGGGGGGTCTCGGGCCGGGTCGGCCCGGGCCCGAAACCCCCGATACCGAACTGTTTAGGTTCAAATGCTCATAACTCAGGCTACGAACCTCCAAATGACGCGCAGTCAGTGGAGATGCGATCATTGGATCGAGACGGTCGTTTAGGTATATCGCACTCAAGGTTTCAGATTACTTTGAGTTCGGACGGGTTGGTTCGTACATGAAACCCACCTCAGGGATTTACGTCCCCGTAAAGATACATCAAAACTAGGGAAAAAAATGAGGGTACTGATCACGCATCTGAGCCTCTCGCTCCCAAGTGCTCTCCTGGAGATTCCCGTGCTTCCATCTGATGCGCACTAGAGGAATCGACCATCCACGTAGGACCCGCTCCTGTCGATCCTCGATCTCCACCAGGACCTCCTTAAAAGTCACCCCATCGTCAACATCAAGCTCCCCATGGCCAATGATGTGCGTCGGGTCGTGCACGTATCTCCTCAGCTGAGACACATAGAAGACGTCGTGCACCTGGTGCAACTGAGGTGGTAGAGCCAGGCAATAAGCCACCTCGCCAATCCTGCTGAGGACCTGGAAGGGTCTGATGAAGTGTGGAGATAACTTGCCGCCTCGGCCAAATCTCCGTATACCACATCGAGGTGAGACCCACAAGAAGACGTGGTCGCCATCCTCGAACTCTAGTGGCCTCCGCCTCCTGTCATCGTATGACTTCTACCGGCTCTGAGGTGTCCTCATCCGCTCCTGGATGACCTGGACCTTCTCTGTCGTGGCCTGGACCATCTCTGGTCCCACAAGTGCTGACTCCCCAGGGTCTGTCCAGCACAAAGGAGATCTACAAGGTCATCCGTACAACGCCTCGTACGGTGCCATCCCGATGGTGGAGTGGTAGCTGTTGTTGTACGCAAACTCCACCAAGGGTAGGTGGTCCTCCCAGCTATGACCAAAGTCGAGGACACATGCGTGGAGCATGTCCTCGAGAGTCTGAATGGTCCTCTCCGTCTAACCATCCGTCTGAGGGTGAAAGGCTGTGCTCAGACGCAGCTGCGTCCCGAACGCCTCCTGCAACCCCTTCCAAAGCCGGGAAGTAAAGCGAGCATCTCGATCGGAGACAATAGAAGATGGAACACCGTGAAGCCGTACAATCTCCTAAACATAAAGTCATCCCAAGATCTCCACTGAGCCCTGCTCTCTGATGGGTAAGAAGTGAGCCGACTTGGTGAGTCGGTCGACAATCACCCAGATGGAGTCGTGACCTCTGGAAGTGCGTGGAAGTCCAGTCACGAAGTCCATAGATATGCCATCCCACTTCCACTCTGGAACCTCCAAGGGCTGTACCAAGCCTGCTGGTACCTGGTGCTCATCCTTCACCTGCTGGCAGGTGAGGCATCGAGAAACGAACTCTACCACAACCTTCTTCATGCTCGGCCACCAGTGCTGTCGTCTGAGGTCCTGGTACATCTTCACCAATCCAGGATGTACCGCCAAAGGATAAGTGTGAAACTCTCTCAGCACCTCCTCCCGTAAAGCGACTGGTACCAAGGTACGTCCTCTGAAAAGGATGTCGTGCTCTGCTCCAAAGGAGAAACCATCAGGTGCCTATCCTGAGGATATCTGTGCACGCCGCGTATCACAGTCAGCGTCCCCACGCTATGCCTCTATGACTCACTGCAGTAGTGAAGGAGTGACTGTGAGAGACTGAAGGAAGGCTGCTCCATCTCTATCCACAAAGGATATCTGCAGAGAGGCTAGCTGCTTCGTCGCCTCCTCGAGTAGCTGAATGCCCGTCCTCCTGCTGAGGGCATCGGCTACTACGTTCCCCTTCCCAGGAGTATAGACTATCTCAAATTCATAGTCCTTGAGGAACTCGAGCCATTGCCGCTGTCTCAGGTTCAGGTCCTTCTGTGAGAAGATATACCTGAGACTCTGATGGTCAGAAAAGACTGTAAAGCGCTCGCCCATCAGATAGTGTCGCCATGTCTTCAGAGCGAAGACCACTGCTGCTAACTCCAGGTTATGGGTAGCGTAGTTCTGCTCATGCGGCCTCAACTGACGTGATCCATAGGCGATCACTGCCCGCTCTTGCATCAGTATACATCCAAGTCCGGTCCTGGATGCATCGCAGTAGACTACGTACCCTACTCCCTCCTCAGGCAACCTCAAGATAGGGGTGCTGGTCAATCTCTGTCTCATCTCCTGGAAGCTCTACTGACATCTGTCTGACCACACAAAGGGTTTCCCCTTCTTCGTCAAAGCTGAGAGTGGTGCCGCAACTCTAGAGAAGTCTGGCACGAATCTCCGATAGTATCCGGCTAGTCCCAAGAAACTCCGAACCTCCGTCACGCTCCTGGGTGGCTCCCAAGCTAACACTGCCTCGATCTTCGCAGGATCCACTGCAACTCCCACCTCAGAGATGACGTGTCCCAAGAAGTGGACCTCACGTATCCAGAACTGGCACTTCGAGAGCTTACCATAAAGCTGGTGCTCTCAGAGTGTGTCTAGTACAACCCGTAAGTGGTAGGTGTGCTCCTCCTCAGTCATCGAGTATATCAAAATGTCGTCGATGAAGACCACGAAAAATCGATCGAGTTATGGCTGAAATATCCTATTCATGAGGGCCATGAACACTGCTGGAGCATTGGTTACACCGAAGGGAATAACCAAGAACTCATAGTGGCCATACCGACATCTGAAGACCGTCTTCTGCACGTCCTCGTCTCTAACTCTGAGCTGATGATAGCCTGACCTGAGGTCTATATTCGAGAACCACCGTGCTCCCTTAAGCTGATAAAAGAGGCCATCAATCCTCGGTAGCGGATACTTGTTCCTCACTGTCACCTGGTTCTGGCGACGATAGTCAACACAAAGTCGCAAGCTCCCGTCCGCCTTCTTGGCGAACAATATTGGGGAAGCCTAGGGTGAAACACTGGGTCGGATGAACCCCTTGCCCTGCAAGTCCTCCAACTGTACCCGTAGCTCTCGAAGCTCGGCGGGGGCCATCCGATATGATGGAGTCGATATCAGGGCTGTCCCGGGGTACAGGTCAATATAAAAGTCTACCTCCCTGCGAGGAGGTAACCCTGGGACGTCGTCAGGAAAACGTACGCAAACTGATCCACCACTGCAGGAAATCCAGGAATCCGTACGTCAACTGCTCCTAGGATGAGGCTAGCCAACTGATGAGTGATGGGATGTCCTCTCCTCTGCGAGATTCCATCCTGTGCCGCAAAGGCTCCCTTCTCGCCGGTGAAGGTGAACCTGCTCCCGTCAGTGCGTACACATCGCACCTTGTGCCTAAAACAGTCAACCTGTGCATGGACCGTAGATAACCAATCCATGCCCAAGATGACGTCGTAAGGCCTCGACGTTGCTACAAGAAGATCCCAGCCGAAGCTCTCGCCTCCTAGAGTAAGCTCACACTGCCAGCACCAGTGCGTAATCGTCGAGTCTGCTCCCGTAGGAGTCTCTAGCCGTAAGGATCGAGCCAACGGCTCTGTCGGAATCTCCGAGCTCCGAACAAGGGCAGCGGCTATGAAAGAGTGACTCGCTCTTGTGTCTATAAGAACTGCAGCAAGGGTGGAATATACAGAGATAGTACCTCGAATCATCTCGGGCGCGCCGTGGTCATAGGCCTCTGCTGCCTGGAGATGTGCCTATCTCTACCCGCCAGCTCCCTGTGGTCGGGGTGGACCTCCTGGTGGTGGTGGTGGTACAGCCTCAAAGCGTCGCCCACCACCTGTTGATCGGCCAGCTCCTCTGCCTCGTCCGCCTCCTCCCTGCAGACCGCCACGGTCGACCCTCTACCTCGGCCTCGGTGGTCCCTCAATAGTCTGTTGCTCCTCGGCACGGCGGGTCGGGCAGTCACGAGCCATGTGGACCTGCCCACCGCACGAGTAGCACTGTCTGCCTCTCGAAAGACTGGCTCCGCGCTGTGTGCCCCGCACTGCTGAGCCAGTGTCCTGAGGTCATCTGCCTGAAGGTCTGGTCTGCCTGGACCCCTGAGTCATCCGTCGACTGCCAGCTGCAGAAGACTCTGCCACATGCCGCCCTGCGGTGGGTCTCGGCGCTGGTGTAGACTCAGCAAGAAAGCTCTCGATCAAAAGGGCCCACTCCAGTACTCCCGTCTGAGTCGGTATGCCGAGGGAGATCAGCGATGCCCTGATCTCATGTCTCAAACCCTGCTCGAAGGTCCGGGCCCGGAAGAATGGGTCCCGTACCATGTCGGTCGAGTAGCGCGAGAGATCGGTAAATCTCACCGAGTACTGTGCGACCGTTAAGCTGCACTGCTGCAGCTGAAGAAGCTCCTGAATGCGCACCGCACGGAGGGTGGCTGGGACGAACTCCGAGCGGAAGAGGCTCTCAAAGTCCATCCAAAGTAGAGATGCCTCATCATGCACCTGGAGCATCAAGCTCCACCATCGTCCTGCTGCTTCCTGCAGTAGGCTCGCCGCGAGGATCACCATGAGGTCTGCTGGTGTCCTCACTAGCCTAAAAACTCATATGACTGCCTCCAGCCAGTCCTCGGCTGCTTGGGGGTCTGTCTCTCCACGAAACCTAGGCGGTCGCTGGAGATGAAACTCATGCAGTGCGCTAAGGCGACGTGCATCGTCAGCGGCTGGTGCTGGAAGTATCGGTGGCTCGGCGGGTAGTGCTACTGCCAGTGCCACTACTGACAAAGGGCCCTGCACCGAGGCCTCGTCGCTCGGTGGGCTGTCATCACGCTCAACTCTCGGAACCCTAGCTGGCTGTCGTCGTGGGGCCATCCTAAAAAGGAAACAGGTGTGCCACGGTCAGAACAGTATACCTGGTGAGCTGATACAAAGTAATCATAAGAAAACTTGAAACACACACGCAATCTATGTTTTCGTGCATTAAGTCGGAAATCAAAAGTCAGGGTCCTGGTGTACGGATATGTTGGCCACCACACCAACACTGGACTCCCTGGACTGACAACCACACTCAATACGCTAAACATTATTGCTTCACATAGAAAAGATCAGAGTTCGTGGTAGAACCGAACTCCTTTGATACCAATTTGTCACGACCCGTCCTCGGGGCCCGTGCCGTGACTACCCCACGCCCGCCTTCCATAGGCCAGGGGCTGACGACTAGCACCAAGGCGTAAATCCTGGTAAAAAGGGAAGGCATTGCCTTTGTAAAGTAAACAAGCACCGCATAGTAAGAAAGCGGAAAAGTAAACACTAAGTAAAAACAGAGTATAACCGAAAGTGCGGAAAAGTAAATGGGCCAGTATACAAACCCAAAACTGAAAGTAAAGTACAACAACAGCTACCACTCCACCATCGGGATGGCACCGTACGAGGCGTTGTACGACCGACCTTGTAGATCTCCTTTGTGCTGGACAGACCCTGGGGAGTCAGCACTTGTGGGACCGGAGATGGTCCAGGCCACGACAGAGAAGGTCCAGGTCATCCAAGAGCGGATGAGGACAGCTTAGAGCCGGCAGAAGTCATACGCCGACAGGAGGCGGAGGCCACTAGAGTTCGAGGATGGCAACCACGTCTTCTTGCGGGTCTCACCTCGACGTGGTATACGGGGATTTGGCCGAGGCGGCAAGTTATCTCCGCGCTTCATCGGACCCTTCCAGGTCCTCAGCAGGATTGGCGAGGTGGCTTATCGCCTGGCTCTACCACCTCAGTTGCACCGGGTGCACGAAGTCTTCCACGTGTCTCAGCTGAGGAGATACGTGCACGACCCGACGCACATCATTGACCATGGGAAGCTTGACGTTGACGATGGGGCGACTTTTACGGAGGTCCCGGTGGAGATCGAGGATCGACAGGAGCGGGTCCTATGTAGACGGTCGATTCCTCTAGTGCGCATCAGATGGCAGAATGGGAATCTCCAGGAGAGCACTTGGGAGCGGGAGGCTCAGATGCGTGCTCAGTACCCTCATTTGTTTCCCTAGTTTTGATGTATCTTTACGGGGACATAAAGCCTTGAGGTGGGAGTAATGTTAAACCCATAAAATTCAAGGGAAATTTTTTCTTAATTTTCTTTAGAATTTTACAAGAGTGCGGTTTCTGACGGCACCTGATTCTGAGGCCCGGTGTGCCTGGAATTAATTTCCGAAGTTTGGCTCGGGTACATTCAGTGAACGAACGAGCGGGAATTTCTAACTTTTGAACCGGTGCCCAGAATCGAATTCCGAGGGCACCGATGAACTCGCAGCGCCGTTTTTCGCTTAAGGAGACCTTTTCCGAGGTAGCGTTTTATCCGGGTTGAGAGTTAGTTTTGGGGGAATTTAAATGAAGTTAAATAAATTGTGGAAACACAATTTATTTTAAATCATGTTGGTTATATCCTCCCAAAGGGAGTTAGAGGTGGGACCCACATCCACTTAACCTCCCTTGAGAGGATTAAGTGTGGTGGGGCCCACACGAACCCTAACTCCTCAACTCCCCTTTAAACTCCCAATAACTCCACTCAATTTAATTTTGACAACTTGAGTTTTAATTGAGATGAGTTATTGTTTTTCAAACTTTTGAAATTCAAAGAGGTGAAGTTGTGTTAATAAAATAAGGCTTAAGCTTATTTTATTTTGGTTAGTTTTCTCTTGCCACCTTGAGAGAATTTGGGAAGCATTCTTCATCTTCTTCAACCACGACGAAGAACACGAAGAACACTAAGGCTCCGACGAAGAACGCCATCACTATAAGAAGAGAAAGACATGCCGTCTCTTCTCTTCTTCGTAGCCAGTGTGTTTCTGAAGATCGACGACGCCGCTTCTTTCGATCTTCTTCCCGTGTCAACGAAAGGAGACGCCACTTCCTCCTCGTACTTTCTTCGTCAGCTTACGAAGCTTCTCCAGTGACGATACCTCTTCGGATGCACCTTGACGTCAACGAAATCGACGTTCGATTACCGCGACGCCCGACCTCCACGACGCTTGTCTTCCGCGGCTTGTTGGCGTGCTCCGCTCTTGAAACCGAGGTAGGGGAATTTATTTATTTATTTAATTATTCCGTTCTTGATTCTAGCATGTCGAACTTCGTGGATAATCGAATAAATGCTATCATTTAACGAGAGAGGGCCGGACCGCACAAACACGGCCGAACCCCCCATCCTTTGTTCATGATTGTTTCTTGCGGATGGAACGAGATGGCGTGGTGCCGTCGCACCACGCGGGTCTCCTATGGCAAGTATTGCGCGGCGTCGTCGCGCCACGCCGTGTAAAGAAATCCAAGAACGCGACGCCGTCGCGTCGCGTCGAAGGAAGTCGAAGGCGCCGCGGCTGGAGCGGGGCCGCGGCGGAGGGGAGCAGTGCCGTCGCACCGCGCCGGACGACATAGGCCGCGGCCGGTTCCGGGCCGCGGCGGAACAAGGTGACCGGCGGCCAGCCGGGCCGCCGGTGTCGGAAGCCGGAAGGGGACCGGCCCTTGCCGGTCCCGTTGAGGAGGAGCCGGCCGGCCAGGTCGGGCCGGCCGGAAATGGGGAAGCTGGGGGAATTAAATTTCACCGGCCAGCACAAAACGGCCCCCCATAATGAGGTGTGGGGGGCGCAGTTTCACAAAGGGGGGAAGGCGCCCCCCGTTTTCTCAATCAGCTCGGCTGAAGGCCGAGCTGGCAGCGCGCGCAGCGCGCTGCCTTGAGCCGGACCGACGCCTGGCCGGTCCGCCAGGCCGGGCCGGGCCGGGCCACGCCCAGCCGGGCCGGGCCGTGCCAGGCCGGTCCGACCCTTTCTGGGGAGGGTCGACCCGGTTCGGGCCAGCCGGGGGGGGGGGGGGGGGGGTCTCGGGCCGGGTAGGCCCGGGCCCGAAACCCCCGATACTGAACTGTTTAGGTTCAAATGCCCATAACTCGGGCTACAGACCTCCAAACAACGCGCCGTCAGCGGCGATGCGATCCTTGGATCGAGACGGTCGTTTTGGTAAATTGCACTCAAGGTTTCGGATTACTTTGTGTTCGGCCGGGTTGGTTCGTACACGAAACCAACCGGGCCCTCAGAACGGAAACACTCATATCTTGAGTTACAGGCGTCCGATTGATGCGCCGTCAAATTTGTTGAGTTCCTCTTAGTGAGACAGATCTTTTGGCATACTCCACCCGAGGTTTGGACACAGGTGGAGTACGGTCGGGTTGGTTTTGCCTTAAAAACCGACCGGGCCCCTGGAACGAAAAAGCCAATAAATCTCAGACCGGGCGTCCGATTGACGCGCCGTCTGTTGCGTTGAGTTCCTGTTGACGATACGGAACTTTTGGATACATCAACTCTAGACTATGTGACAGTTGATGTATCAGCCTCTCGGCTCGTGGAGCGGACCCTCCCGAACGAGCTTGCTGTGTGCGGGAACCCTAGAGCTGGCTGCGACTGCTACTGTGATGCGACGACGACTGTGCAGAGATCCTTAGTGGATTCGATGATGACGACTACAGCACTCAGCGATCCTGTGTGGATCAGTGCTAACGATCCTGTGTGGGTCCGATCCTATGTGGGTCAGCGCTCAGCGGTCCTGTGTGAACCAGCACCTACAGATCCTGTGTGGGTCCGATCCTGTGTGGGTCTTTGCGGGGGTTAGTACCTATTGATCCTTTGTGGGTCCGACGACTTAGATGGATCAGTGATCATCTCTATCGTCCTCGAAGAAGTATACCTGTGTGAGCTAAATCCTGTTTTCTTTCCTGAGTGGATTGTGTTGTACTATCCTGTGTGGATTACGTTTTGCTTTCATGTGTGGAATACGTATACTTTCCTATGTGGACTGAGTTGTACTTGGGCTCGGAGGTTGGAACGTATTGGAATTGATGACTTAGGTATATGTATGGGCATATACCTAAGCAGTGTCGGTTGTTACTTCGTGTTTGTATCTTTCCTTTGTGGTTTATCCTTTGTGGATTTTGTGAGACCTTCGGGGGTCTCGGGGTCCCTACTGAGTAGCTTATACTCACCCCTACACGGGCTATGCCCGCACTACGTTGTGTTGGTTGCAGACGACGGACAGCGTTGATCGTGGTTGAGGCTTGTAGAGCAGGACGGTACCTGGAGGTGGACCACTGGGCGGGACGTGCTCGGAGTGGACGGCGGGACCCAAGGAGCAGTGGAGCTATCTGTACCCACCCTTCAGGTGGGATTTCCAGTGGACAGCTCGGTGTAGCGGCTTTTACTTTACAGTTGCTGTTTTCCCTTTCGAGTTGTACTTTACTTTCAGTTTTGGGTTTGTATACTGGCCCATTTAAAAGTTGTTATGTAAGACATTCCACCAGGCATCCCACAATGTTCTCAATACTCCAATTTCTTGTTCAAGATCCTCACACTAATACCCTTACAACAATCCTGTGATTCCATGTTCATTTTTCTCATTTTAAGCCCACATCGGCCCCTTGAGTGCACTAGATCATGTGATCATTGTCTTCCTGTGTTGACCGCTCAATCCCACCAATTGAGAACCACCCATATATCATTATTCCATTGGTGTTTGTTCATAAATAATACCCATGGGGGTATTTATGATAATGTTTTTCTGAAAGAGGGAGTGGCACAACATGCTCTATTATCTATAGAGTTTGACCCCCCTCCTGTTAGCTTAGCCTAAACTTAAATCACTTTAGGGAACTAACTAAGATAGAGGGGGTGGAGGATTTATCTAAGGGTCTAAACATCTAAAGGTCCTTTTTTATATACCACATAAACCCTAGTTTTATAACTATAGGGAATATGACCTCTCTATTATCATACTATATGGATCCCATAAACTCTAGCCTCTCCCTAGGGTGTCTTTCATGTACCCTAGTGTGACTATTCAACCACCCATTAATTAAAGAAATTACTCACCCTAACCTCTCAATAGGGTGTTTCCCATTTTCCCTAGGGGTCCATTCTCCTTAAAACATAATAACTTGGGCATAACTGCTAAGGTTCCCTAGTATCATCTAAGATAAAACACTATTCAAACTTTTGTTAGGGAAATCCATCCTTTTCCACTCCCTCACTAAGGCAAAATGGGTGTCTTATATTCATTGGTAGAGTATTAATTTTCCCATGTATCCTAAAGGGGACTCAAATTATCAAGACCCCCTCTAAGGACACCTATTATATATGATTAGGGTATGCACATTATCATGAACCCCTTAGATTGTGGATTTAATTGATAAAAGTAGGTTTAATAATTAGCATCCTAGATAGGTAGAACCTTGGGGGGGGGTTCACAATTATAGATCCCATTAATAATGAGGGTCCCTATCAAGAGGAAAAAATTGATATTTACTTTCCCAAAAATAGATTTATTCTCTAATAAGTGAGTTAGGCTATATAGGGAATCCCTCTTGGAGTAATCCCCTATCCTTTATTATAGGTCATCTCATTCCTCCTGCCTTCACATCCCATACCCCACCTTAGCCTAGAAATAAAGGGAAAATGGTAGGATGAGATTCCTTGTTTGGTATAATACCCAATATGGTTCCCATCAATGAACTAATTGGAAATATAAGGATCCCCACATAGGTTCACCTTAGTGTGTAATCCCCACTGAACTCTAGATATTCTTGCTCTTATAAAGTGTCTGATATTCCCTTATATCTTGTTTCTCACATCGAGTATGAGTCATATAGTCTTAGAGATCTGATTTTATCATTCCATTAACACAATTGAGTAACTCCACCAATGGCCCTCCTAATAGGTGTAATTCCCACATCCTCTATGCCTTCACCAAAGATCTATTTTGGGTTAGGAATCCTAGGGAAGCCTCATATGCGTAAGCCCTGGTCGATCCTTTGTTATTTATCCTTTATGATGAAATATTACTTGCATGATGACATTAAATTACATGGAAAATTTCCACATGACATGACATTTAACTATATGACAAACATCCAAGTCATACAATGTAAAAATTATCACCAACATCCTTACCATATAACATAAAATTTCACAGCATGATCCTATCACACAACCTTAAACTATACATCCCGAACTACATGGGAGTTTTTTTAAAAGTTGGGATCAAAGACTCTATTTATTACGAAAGAAAATACATCAATCCTATACAGGTACATGGATACCCATTAAATAGCTTATAGGCCCAAGGAAAAGTGTCCTATGAACATGGACCGAAGGCCCTGGGGCTTGAAATCCCTAATTCTAAAACATGTGTATGGGTTACACTCGACTCTTAGTGAGGGGACCCAACCAAGACCATAGTCTTCCATATGTTACCCAATAATGAAATGTCTTTGAATCTCCCTATATGCAATATGCACAATGTCTAAGTCCAGAAAGACTAGATCCTGTGCCAATTCTCATGGAGAGTGAGGGGTTCAAATAGTAGGTACCAGTCAACTAACACCCCATGGGATCTGAACTACATGATATTTTATTCTAATTCAAATAAGATACATAGGATGCCTCATTCAGGTTCAAACCTAACATATAAAGTAACAATATATATGAGGCTATATTCCTTATAGGATTATTTATGTCCTTATCCATCGGGTCATACTCCCTTTTAGTCCTTTAAACCAATTAATTAGGTCCATATTCCCTATGGATTATCCTACTTATCATGTTATATTATTGATTGGGTTCCCCCATCCCAGAGGGCCAAATTTCCTTAAAATTCAACCATATATTCTTTCATCAAGAAATATTCCCCACAAAGTTCATCCTTATAGGGTCACATTCCCTCTGAGGTTAATTAACAAGGGATACTCATAAGTAATTCCCACATTGATCATTTTGGGAAATCTTCAGCCTAGACATCCTTATAACATGATGCTAAACAACATGGATTGGTCCTTGTAACACTACATGATTATATATATATATACATACATACTATCTTCAGTTCATGTTTTTGATCAAATTGTTACCCCATATTTATCTAATCTCATCCTGGGGATTTGGGAAGGATCCAAAAACTTGATTTAAATCTACAAGAGAGTCCTAAATTATGAAATAATTTCCCCCCAATAGGTTGTGATAATACTAATATCTCATCCTATTGATAAATTTGAGTTTATAAGTATCATTGGTAAGGAACCTTAGTGACCATATACTATTGGAATGTATGTATATAAAGACATCACTTTTCAAAAATTTGGGAGTTTTTGGGTGTTTTAGGTTTTGAAAATATCTCCCAATGGAAACCTTATGAAATAAGGATCATGACCTGATGTGAAGATTGTACAACCACATTAAACCTCTCATATCTAATCAGTGGGTAAACCTCATTTTAGGTCATAACAAAAATGGTGAACCTGATGTGAATTATTTAATAACAAAAAATAAAATAAAAATAAAAATGAGTTACTCAATGTAACAAATGATTGGTTGAACATACACTTACCAATGATGCCACACAGATTAGTGTTCTTTTTTGTGCTGTTCTAGTTTCCAAGTGTAGTCTCTTCAAAGATCTCTTTGATCTAATGTAATGATATCATCATCAATAAAGTGCTATCACACTTAAGACACCAAAGGAGTTGTAACCTCAAAAATTGAGAGAACTACATCACCTATTTAGTATCTTTATAACCTAGTGGAGAACATGATGATAAGGGAGTACCATAATCATAATACTATCCTGACCCTGTAGGCTTCATGTGAGAGTCTATAAGTACTAAATCCTATAAGCTCCTTCTATCATGGTAAAACTACAAAAAATATAGTGAAACCTTTCATCACCACCAACCACTTTGGTAGCCTATCACCAAAGAATGATAATCAAATTCTTCCATATCCTAGGATGGTGGATCAAGAGGCCAACCATGACCTCATTTCAGCTCAAGGGTTAAGCTTAAGGGCTCCTAACATTCTCCACCATTGCAAGTACCATGTGGATACCATTCCTCAACAGTCGGTTGAAGACGCCACCTGACAGATCTCATCCCTGACCATTCAAGCCTGTGAATCTAGGAGGTATCACTAGGTGTGGTTAGTGAAAAAACATAGGGATAAATACTATATTACCACTTCCCCAGAAGAATCCTACACATACAACATGGTGAAAACTAGCTGGTAGGCTCATATCCATGTTCTCTCACATCAAGAATTCTAGTATATTCCAGATGAAACATGGGGGTAGGAACATATTCCCACCCCAATCATGAAGACCATTAGCATATCCCAATGTAAAATAGAGAACAAGAGTAGGTGTGAATTCCTTCCCCCACTATAGAACTTCCACACATTCCCCTTCTAACTACAGATGCCCATTAATGTATTTTTGTGGTAATAGATGTATAAACCTATATCCCTACCCATGTCCTAAATAGTTTTCTTCAAATTATGGTAGAATAAAAAGACATTAGTAATTTATATATTTAGAAAACCACCAAAATGAGGTCCTACATTCCCATCCTTCTTAATATTGAAGAGGCTCAGTATAACATCCCAATAATCACACAAGAGTGGAATCATATCCCTACTTCCCTCCAGGAGGATGGTCAATATATTCTGATGGGATATCAAGAGTAGATTCATTATCCTAGACCCATCTTGAAGGCCTTCTAGTATGTACTAATAGAAGATTAGAAGCATACATAAATTTCTACTACCATTAATCTTGAAAAGACCAACATCACAACTTAGTGTATATTGAAAGGTGAGCACATATACCCTCCCTGTCTTAAGGGATACATTGGAATATTTGGTGGAAAACAAGAGACATGATCATATTCCTATCTAGTCCCAAGGGGCCTATAAACTATATCCACCGATGGCACATGATTCATCCAAGGAGACTGCCATCCAAGATAGTATTAAGTCTTCCCCAAGGAGAGAATCTAGAAGTTGATATCACCAAGGGAAGGTGAATACCCAAGAATATGCACATACCCCTACACTAACAAGTAATGAAGTACTTGAGGTCTTATAACAATTACCCATGGTGGCCTAAGATTCCACAAAATCCTCATTAGAATGTGGGAGAATATTCATCCATGGAGGACCTCCCTGTGATAATCTAATCATTAGATCTGAAGGTCCTCCCAAGAACATAGGATATGAAGGTCCTCCCCTTATCAAACAGATATTGATAGCACCCTCATACTAAAAATCACTCAGATGTTCAAGGTCAACCTCACTAATAGCCTCAACTACCACTTGTTGTATGTCATCAACATCAATGGATAGAAACCCTCCCCTTTAAGATATAGAACATAGAAAACAACCATGGTGGTTGTATTATGTGTAATTTATATCCTCATGAGATAATGAGGATGACATATATATATGGAAATAATTGTCCAAGGAAGTCCTCCAGACTATGTTCTGGCCCATCATTACTCCCTATTTTGACATGCTAGAGTTTTTAGAGGAGGAATTACTTGATTAATTACACTAGAACTTATGGGAAAACCTAAATCATATAAAGGACATTAACTTATCATATTAGGGGTATGTTGGTCATCTATAGGTGGTGACCAATATTTGCTACTAAGTCAACTTTGATACTTTGGATGTGTCTTAGAATACAAAGTTAGATAAACACTATGAGAAATTCTAATATTCTTGTGTCTATAGTCTAATGGAATTATGAAAAATCATCTCCAACACCCAAAATGATGTGTGTATATAAGGATAAAGAATGTATGGAACATTGAAATTCACATATCCCCTAATAAATTAGAGTATCCCAAAGAAGGTATCCTAAAATTTCATTACTGTAGTGGAAGTCACAGAACAAAATAACATGTGTTTCAGCTGGTAAATCCAAAAAACCCTCCCACCTATAAGCATAAAAGTAACATGACTGGAAAGATTAGGCCATCAAGATGCTATATATTTAACCCTCTCAAAAAGCCTCACAAGCATCCCTACCGAGAAAGGTAAAGCCCCCAGTTGTAAGAAAAATTACTATGATGAAGCGCTCACCTTTTGAGTAGCCATTACACCGGGATCATTATCAAGATAAATTATTCCAAATAAAGAAGATCATATTGGGAGAAATTATTGCAGCCATTTAGGAACAACCCCGGTATGTAGGGATGGGGACATTTTTACCACCAATGCTACCCCTGGGATCATCAAATCCTCAATGGGTATAAGTTTAAAAAATGGCAGAACAAAGTCAATTCCATCCTTAGTTTTGGGGGAATTTTTACCATATCCTCCAAGAAGGTTATTCTTTTCCAGGTTGAGCAGTGACTTCCAAAAATCATCACCCACACCATTCCTACCACCATGTAGAACACCACTATCATTTATGGAACATTCAACAATGATGGTTGGGGACTCCCTCATGACCACTATCCACAAATCAATGACAGGAAAACATTTGATAAAGAGAATAAAACCCTGTAGAGGTCAAAAACCAAAATTCTCTATTAATAAAGAAGATATGGAGGAGGAATTTGATATAACCTTTGAAGAGGGATTAAGGAATAAAGGAACACTTCTTTACTCAGTCGTTGATGAAGTGATCCCTATTTCACAATATTTGTCATTAAACATTTTCTCTATTAATATTATAGATAATAAAAGTAGATAGGTAGATACCAATGCATGGGATGAATAAATAATTTCCTAAGATATTACATTTATCAAAATAGACGTGGATAGTTTACACACCTATAGTAAGAGGAAGACCCAAAAATTTCTAGTTTCGACATATCAATTTCTACCCCTCAATGACCTTCTGTTAAAGACAAAGGGAAGGGTGTGGTTATACTTAATATTCCAGCTGAAGTGGTTGAATTTCTCTTCAATGAAGAGAAAATGGTGTAGTTTAATGCTGAGATCAACAAAAAGAAATAACTCAATGAAATAATACTCAGGGAAATATTCCCACTGAGTATAATATTCAAATAGAAATAAATGTTTCTACTTACACTCACTAGGCGGGGGTTACTCAACATATGAGATAAGAGTCTGAGCACCAAGGGTTATAACCCCCTCTAAATATATTAGCAGTGGTTGTGAGAAACCACCTCTAAACAGGTCTCCAAATCTTAATAACAATGGGTTTTTTAATTGATAAATATTAGACATGGCTTAAACCCCTTCTAAATTTTTGAGTAGAACAACCGCCGATAATAAGTGTGGTGACATATAAATTTTATGAAAAATTTAAGGTAGTTTACACTAATCCCTCTCCTTTGTGTAGACCATGTATCCCATGTCTGACCCTCCTTACCTATTTTCCCCACATATCCCATGCTACCCTCATTCCTTATTCTCCACAAACGCATCAAGAAAGAAAAATCCCATTCCTAGGGTTTGAACTGAGGTAACTAGGTATATGAGTGAGGTGCCCCACCACTACAATGAATGATTTTTTTTAATTTTATGAACATGGTTTTATTTATATATATATTTTTATGTTTTTACAAAAAATGTTATTTTCATACTATAGTTAAACACATTTAAATATATAACCTATATATACATTTATATAAATTAATGCATTCATATTTATATTATGTATTTATGTATTTATATTCTAATAAGTTGATGTTGTATTATGTTTATACATTTATATAAACTATATATTTATAGGTATACATTTTGTATTAATAAATACACAAATATAAATATGGTATATATTTAAATACACATATATAAATATAAATATAAATATAAACATAAATATAAATATAAATATAAATATATATAAATAAATATATAAATATATAAATATAAATATATATGTGTAATATATATATGTATATATATATTTTCTTCATAACCCTATAAATTAGATATTTACATATATTTAAATAAAATTATTTATACATATATTTATAAATACATTTATATAAAACAGACACACAAACACAAAAGTGTATATATATATATTTAAATATTTATACTTATTTTCATACACGTATATATTAAAACTGACCATAGACTAGGAATAAATATGAAGAAAAAAACATACGCACCATAGTAGGCTCTAAATACACAAATATCTTAGTATTTATCCCCAACAAGAGTAGCCATTTGATCTTTGAGCGAAGAGTCTACATGAAAATCTGTAGACACCATTTATACCATTAAAATAAATGAGTGGGTTCCAGGAATCCATATTCATGGAACATTTTCTAGTAGACTATATTTATAGGACCATGGAAAAATCTTGGTTTATGACCACAACTATGGGGAAATTTTTTGGTAAATAATAAACCACCACTATTACACTTTAACTAGTACCAATATCCCCAAATCTAAAAATTAATATTTAAATCACCCCATGATTCATACAGAGTGATAGAAACAATATAACTATCCTCACATTAAGGTAGATAAATATCATGGTCACCCATGATATAAGGAACAAAATAACAAATCTTATTCCTTTCAGAAAAATATATTTTTAATTACTTCATCACAACCATGGGAAAAAATCTCCTTAAGATTCCTGAGTCCAGGAGACCTGATGAATTTGACCTCTATGATTACCTTAACTATTTACATAACCATCAGATATCCATACATACCATTAAATCCTATTTCATCTTTAAATTCATCCTATATAAAATAGTCAACTCCATATATGTGGCATTTGGAAAATCTCCTTCACAAGTGGCCCATGTAATTGCTGTCCAACCTGAGGAGGAATGTGAGTGCGAGGAAATCCTAATTAGATGCTGATAAAAGTTCAATAACTAGATTAACTGAAGGATAGTCGATTAGTCCCATTCTATCCTTAGGGATCAACTTAATTATCCAGTTGTATCCCAACACCTATCACATCATCCATAGGGAAAACATCTAATCTATCCCCTAGATGTAGATGTAACTAATGGAAGTAGAACATGGAGTGGAAAGATGGGGCATGAAAAAATTCCAAATCATTCTGAATACTTATTAATTCCTTCCCAGATCATTCAAAAATATGGGAACCACCCTGAAAAATGGAACCCCCATCACATGAAGTTTTTTTTCAATTTTTTTTAATTTCTTCCACTTAATTGACCCCCTATGACGAAGAATATACATGTGAAATCTATTTCCCCATACCTAAATGGGGATATATAGGCATAGGTTATAGAAGACAAGGGAACTGAGGTTGGAATGGTCATGGTAACATTCTTACTACCCCCCGCTTGAGGCTATATATGCAGTCGAAACCCAAGGGAAATCACTTCAGTGAGACCAACAAGAGCATCGAGATACCCATGAATCCTTTAGGGGTTATCAAAGTATATTTTTCTTGGAATACCTATTGGTAGGTGTATAATTGTATAAATAACCTTGATTAGTGGGAATGATAGCTTAGATTGACCCACTAATAACAAAAAAGTTATCAACTACTATCATGGAACCAGATACATCTATATCATGCACCTCGTTCTCTTAGAAACATGCCAAAGAGACAACCCATATTGGGAAGCATCAACATATGATGAAAATTTATGACATTTTGAAATAGTTATCTATTATTACATCCAAGTTTCAATACCATATTCCCTTCACATATCGAAAGAACTCTGAGGAGCACTTGTAGAGGCTCTTCAAAGATGCTAAGAATTTGATATGGAATCCACTACCTCCAAGTAATATCGTGTGGAAATTCCATCAATGGAATGTTATGAAACTATCTCATTCAAAGAGAAAGATCATAATTCCACTATATAGGGACACACCCGGCTCCTATACTTCTCAAGAAATATTAAAAATGTTAACATCCATTGATCTTTGATAGATAAAGACCATGGGATCAATATCAAACCAGTATAGACTATCTGATGCTTGGGGTATGGTAAAAATGATTTGTTTCAATGACCCAAGATTCTTACACATATCATTTTATGATTTTTATCATAAAAATACAATAAACAAAACCATATAACCCATAGGTCTAGTTCCTTTAGAAGACTAGGTACATAAAACATCAACATGAAACAAAAAATAAAAAATATTTATTTTAATATCTATAGTGAGTTGATAAATAACTTTTAGATTCTAAAATGTCATAAGAAAACTTAGGAAATACATAAACCAAAGTAGAAATATATAAATCCCTATAAAGTAATAATAATGATAAAGGAGCATATCATATGAGTAAATTAGCATAACATGATATAATAATGGATGAGGTACATGAATAATGTCATAGAGGCATTAAATAAATAATATGAAAACATAGAATCATGAAATTATAGTAATTTTTGAATAGAATAAAACATGACATAAGTATAAGTGAAGGCTCACTGCAAAGACACCATAACATGGTGGACAAAGTCCCATAATGGATTGGGTTTACTCCTTAATCACACATATTTAATATGATGAGATATAATCATTATCCAATTTATTGGAGTGCTATATGGGAATACCCATCATAACATGTATATTCATATGTGTTCCACATAATGAAAGAATTCATAAATAATAAGTATAAGGAAAAACCCATGAAAAAGGAAATGGGTTACATAATCTTGTCTTGTAGCATAATATTATGACATATCATAAATATTCTTATGAAATAAGGGATTAAATCATTTTTTGGACCTTTATGAGGAAGTAATAAAGTAAGGTTAATGAAAATAAAGTCCTAGTTAAGTGAATATATAAAAAAGTGGATAAATAGATTTTGCAAAGGACTTATTAACAGAGGTTTTAAGAAAAAAGGTAATGAAACTTTCAAAAGGATAAGAGTATAATAATTTACATAAAAAAGAACCAAAATGGGTTTCCATAAAAAATGAGTTTTTCATAAACAATGTAAGTTTAAAAAAATTTCATTGTGTGCCATTTGAAATTAGTTAAGAAAACAAAGTAGTTTCATTTAATCATCTTTGATTAATGAATGAAATTGAGAAGGGAACCATTAAAACACATATATACCCATCAAGGAATGGTGAATTAATATAGGTATATATTTATGGAAAAAATATATAGAATATATAAGAAATAAACAAAAGTAATTGAGAGATAAAGTGAGCTAAAGAGAGAGAAATCCTGACCTAAAGAAAATATGGCGGTTCAGAGAGATCTCTTACATCAGATCCGAATTTGATATGCACTTTCACTTAACCTCCTTAGTAAAAAAATTAGATTGATTAAAAACATGATTTATAACCTTATTCAAATATTATTGATATATTATCAATATTTTGTGTTATTTTTAAGTTATTTAATTGAGATAACATTTCTTTTTCTACTATCTGAAGGTTGTTCGTGTTATGCATCCAAGGTCACATTAGTTGTGGATGATTATGAGAGTTATTTATGAAAGGGATACATAACTATAAGAGTTTAATGGTATGTATTTAATGTGTTTAAGTTAGTCTAAAATTTTATTATTATCCAATATTATTAATAAACAATCAATATTTATATAGAATAATCATTATATTCTTAGTTTATTTAGGTTTGTTTTTTTCGATCAGGATTAACTTATTGCATTTCCTTGGATACATATTCATTCTAGAATATGAAAAAATTATAATATAAATATTTAGTTCATTTTTAACCATTATAATATTATTTAAACCATCTATTAATGTGCTAATGTAAAATAGAGCACATTTTCCATAGAGGTGGTGAACCGACCATAATATGAACAATGTTTTCATTTTTAGAATAAAAGAAGAGAGGAAGTTAGATAATGATTAGTAAATAAATAAAATATAAAATAATTATATTTAAAATAATTATGTTATCACAATATCATGGTAGAAATATATATGGGAAGGTAGAATAAGAAATAATCGAAAGATAATCTGGTTAAAAATATTAGCTCTTTGGATGTCGTCTCTTAGGCTTCCCATTAAGGCACCTTGGATTGGTATTTTGATGAGAAAAAAGATGATAGGGGTGTTTTAGGAGATATAGGGAGATACTTTTGTAGATATTTGAGAATTTAAGGAGGTTATAATGTGTGACAAGAAGGGGAGGTGGTGGGTGGTGCTTATAAGGGGAGGAAAGGGACATTTTTGAATATAATAATCATTTGTTAATTATTTTATCTGAAGATTATTAATAGTATTGATTATTATTAATTAATATATAAATTTATGGATTTTAGGATGATATAATCTCCAATTATATCATCCATGACTCACTTCCACATGTATTTTTCTTATAATGCAATTTGCCGTATTTTTCCGTATTTTACTATTCCCCAAAAATTAAACTATTTTAGAAAAATACCAAAAATTAACCCTAACCATTTTTTGATTAGTAGATTCCAAAAATGAAATCCATTATATGAAAATAAGTTTCTAAATATTATAAATTTAATTTCAAAAAATCATTATTTATTTAAAAAATATAAACTTTAATATTATGATCATTTTTCCAACACTTTGAAAAATTATTTTTGGTCTTATAAAATTATATTACCATTATAATAAAACTTAATATTATTTTATAAAACCATTTTAGGAAAATAAAATTTGTTTTAAAATTTTAAAATTATCATAAAAATGTTAATAAGACATACGTGTTTTACAAAAATTTAAAGACTTATTTTACATTTTTTTAAAACATATATTTATTTGTATCACGATATAAATTTTCTATATTTTCATTTTATAAGATAAATAGACATTATTTTATAATTAAATAGGTATGGATAATATTATAATGGCTAGGTTACTATTATTAATGGTCATATTACCAATCCAATGATTAGATTACTATTCTAATGATCATATTTGTAAGAGTCATATGAGTTATTTATTTTCTATAAATTTATTATATTTCATTCATTATTAATTCACTTCTATTTTATATAATCATTATATATTTTCATTTTCAAAACGGATGATTCATTACTAATATTTTATTTCATTTCTACATTTTTTTTTCATGAGTATGATCATTCTAGGAGACCGACCAAATTTAAATTTTTATATTATAGTTATATTATTTTCTATTTTTTATCCCATTGTAATGTTTTTCATTTTAATGATTATATTTATATTAAAAATTTAATATTAAAATCAATGTAATAAAATGTTTTTGGTTATATAATGTAGTGCATGCGATTTATATAAAACTACAAAACTAAATATGAAACATTTATATAATCATAAAAGAAGTTACATTGATAAAATTATGGGTTATTATATTCTCCCCTACTTAAGAAATTTAACCCTCAAAATTTCATTTCACCCAGTAAGTTGAAAATAAATAAGGATGGTTTTATTTTTTTTATTAATCCATTTCTCATGTCACATCTTCATACTTATGGTTTATCCACAATATTTTGACTAATTAAGTAGTCTTGTTGCATAGAAATTTGTTTCTATGGTCAAATATCTTTATAGGTTTATCCTAATAAGAGAGATCATACTACAACTATAACACCTCTAGATTAAGTACATGTGAGGGATATGATATCTACTTCCTCAATATGGATACATGGAACACATAATTAACTTGATACATGGTTTTTAGGAGTGCTAGTCGATAGTCCAAAACTCCGATGCGATCAATAATCTCAAAGGGGATGCTGTATTTGAGACTTAGATTTCCATTCTTGCCAAATCTCACGACTCACTTCCATGGATACATGTAAAGGAATAATTTATCTCTAACCTAAAACTCCAAGTCACTCCAATGGTTGTCAATATAGTTTTTTTATTTATTCTTAGTTTACTTGATGTGACACTAAATTGTCTTCACTTTTTATATAATTGCTTCATCCATTTTAGGACCCAGTAGCTTGTGTTCACCAACTTCATCCCAACATATACATGTTTTACATGTCTTCTCTTAAAGGGATTCATATGGATCCATTTAGACATGTGAATGGAAGCTATTATTATATAAGAACTTTACTAGAGGAAGATCTTGATCCCATACCCCCTTGTAATTTATGGAGTAAGTTATCAAAATGTCATAAAGTTTCTAAATAGTCTCCTCAAATTGGAAATCATTTTGGAGGTGATAATTCGTTCTGATGTTTATATTAGTGTATAGATAATGATAAAGTATTTTTCAAAACATGGGGGTAAACCTTGGATCATGTTCAGATACAATCAATAATAGTGTTTCATCTAGCCTCACCACTTCCCTGATATATATCCTTGCAAGTTGATCGAGTAAGAAGTCCTCTCAAGTTACAATGAATTAATTAGTCATTGTATTATGATCCACTATAACCCATATGGAATTATTTAATCTGTATGTCCTTATATGAACCATGAAAAATTCCATAGTGATGTTTTTCTATTTCAATGTAGGTATGGGTAAAGGTTACTACACCCACTTCGACTATTGACTCTCCAACTTTAATTTTTGACATAATAAGAACTTTGATTTATATTTTGTAATCTATTTCTTCATATCATACAAAAAATTGTGATATGATAGATCTTGATGCATCTTCATGCTCCTTGGGTAGATGGAGAATGTTGAGCTATGAGAATCATTAAATAGATCCTTATTTATATAATGATTTGATGAAACACATATCTGTGACCCAAATCTTATCACTCCTTAATAAATTTTTAACTCAGAGGGTTTTCCTTTTCTTATAGGTTCCACCTCCTTAGGTATTTTCACATCATCTTTTTGAGCTTTCATTATCTTATCCAGAATGGATGGTTGAGAAATTATTTTATCTAGGTATGATGGTCTTACTTCCTTTATAACTTATATGTAAATCCTTTGAAAGTCTAAGAAGATTGGATCCTTCTCAAATCTCATCATTGATAAGGTTGTAGGATCCTCTCTTCTTAGAGAATCTTACACTTTATTTTCCTTCCCAGTATAATAATGGATTCATTTGTCATAGTCCTTGATTAGATTTAACCATCTTCACTAATGCATATTAATCTCTTTATATGTGAATATATATTTGAGGAACTTCTGATCAATATATATCTCACACATCTCTACATAGAGATAATTCCATCAAATATTCAATACGAAGATCACTATTGCCAACTATAGATCATTTGTTAGATTGTTTTTTCTCATGAACATTAAAATTTATTGAGTCATAGGCTATCAATTTATCATTATTCAATAGTACATGTCCCAATCCATTATTTTAAGTACTTCCATATACCCAAAAAATATCATAACTTAAGGGTAGTGTGAGTACTGATGTAGTGATAAGCCTTATTTTCAATTATTTGAAGATATCTTTTCACTCATCGGTCCAAAAAAATACACCCCCTTCCAAGTAAGCTTGGTCCATGGATTTAACGACCATGATAATTTCCTAAAAAATCATTGATAGTATCCAACTAGTCCATGGAAACTTTGGATTTTCATTATAGATGTTAGTGAGGAACACTCCTCAATAGAATTTATCTTAGAAGGGTCCATTTATTTCCATTTTATGTCAATAAAATGAACCAAGAATGAATCTATTAGAACAAAGGGTTTTTACATCTAGAAAAGTATTGTATTTTTTTATGTTTTTTTAAATGGGTTGATCAAATAGTTTTAAATCTAAGTGATCTTATGGTGTAGGTGGATTCTGTATTGTAGGTGGCATAATTCTCTAGTGTTTGAAAAATTTTTGCCCCTAAAAATCCCAAGAAAAGGAAAAGTTTTTTCAAAAGTAAAGTTTTCATAATTAAAAAAAGTGATCAAGTCTCAAAGAAATAATTTCATGAAATTTTGGAGTTTTATGAAAAATAAAGTTTCACAAGATCACAAAAGATAGGTTTACATTACCAAATCTAGGTGACATGTTTTCTAGGCATGATAGAGTTTCATTAATGTTTTGTTTTTCATAAAATCCATGTAGTTTCATGAAAACCACCAAGTTTTTAAAAAGGGTAACCCTCACCTCTAAATAGGCAGCCTCTCATCATATGAGTATCAATTTCTTTTGAAGGAGGACTTATTGCTCAGATTTCATAAAGGTTTTACATAAATGTAATTATTACACAAATGAGGAACTTTACACAAACAAAAATTTTGTGAAAATAATGGTTCATAACTAATTGAATCTAAGGAATTTCAGTTAAGGAGTTTCAAAGAATTTGGTAATTTCATAAAAGTGGGTAGTTTCACGAAAATGACATTTCTTTGAGATAAAAAGGTGGTTTTGTGAAAATGGTGTTTGGTGAAAGATACCTACTTGAGTATAATTTAACTTGGGAAAAATATTTTGAAATGTATTGAAGAATCATAAGTGGATATACATTATGAAAAAAAATCATTTTTATGTGCTCTGATATGGAAGTGACCTTCATGTCTCTAAACTGAGAAAGACTACACCCAAAGCAGTGAGTAGGGGGGGTCGATGAAAGTGATCAGATAGAGGTAATGTTCTATTCCTAAAATTATTATAAAGGAAGTGTTCCTAGAATTTAGTGACCATGTGTGATCAATATTAGTGAATGTTAGTGGATTTAGGTATGAACGACACACTATCAGTGTATGCTCCTTGGACTAGCCCTTATTGGTGGTCCTAGTGAAACTATTATGTTGTATTTTTATTTATTCATAAGGGTGCTTGGTAATTGCATGATTTCAAGAGATAGTTTTAATAAGTTCTTACCAACATGGGGATAAGATCTATCTTATTCAAAAAAAATTAAGTCACCCTGATTCACCCATACCTTCTTAGGGTGTTCTGAGCTATAACAAGTGTCATCAGAGACCAAGTTGTGGTTGTTAAATATATATTCTATTTTGTTTTTATGTAGAATTCACTGAACATTATGGGAATTCCAACTTTTTTTGGAAGAAACATCCAAATTTAGAATAATATAAAGAGATATCATCTATGATATCTTGGGATGGAAGTTCTCTATACCATAGTCAAAGGGATTCATGTTAGTGATGCAATAAGACCTTCTATGACTGAAACACATAGGAAAATTCTTGGTGTATATTCAAAAGCTTAAAATGATCTTACTATATCAATAAATTATCAAATATATTTTAAGGTGACGAGTTTCACTACAACCATGGCCATGTGGGAGAAACTAAAAAATATATACATAGGTGATAATATAGTGAAGGAGGTAGAACTTTAAGTTTAACACAATAAGATTGAAGATCTGAAAATACATCTAGATGAAAATACATCTAAATAAAAATACAGATAGTTTCATTAATTGAATTACTGAAATTTTTGGATAAATTTGAGGTATTAGTGAAGAAATTAAGTATATTATCATTGTAAATAAAATATTGAGAATTATTCCACCTCTGTATAATTGAAAAGTGTTAACCCTAGAGGAAATGGATTTTTCTAAGACTTATTTGGATGGTCTTCTAATAATTCTAGTGTATTATGAAATGAGAGTAAAACTTGGAGAAACAAAAATTTGAGAAATCAATGAAATGAAAATTAAATCCATGTAAAAACTTGATATGGCCAAAGGTAGTGTTGATTGAAATAATGTGGATGATGAATTTATTTCTCTTATTGCCAAAAAATTCAAGATAGGAAAAGGAAGATTTGAAGGCAAGATTCCTTTGAATTGTTTTATGAGTGGTAAAGTGGGTAACATTGCTTCTTGATGCTCTTTTCTTGGTGTATTATTTTATACACTTGTGGACGGGATGAGGGCCGCAGGGCGGGTGTCGGATTTCGGTGAAGATGGAAACTAGGGTTTCCTCATGGCAATTCCTCACTTCCTCGGATTTGATCTCCTTCCTCCCAGTGGAAGCTCGGCTAATCGCTCTGACTTGCGGTGTGTTGACGGAGACAAGGCCTGCTCTACCTCGCGGTGCCACGGCGGTTCGGCCTCGGCACCGTCGGGACCCGGTTTCTCCTCGGCCTCAACTGTTCATGGATCTGGTGTCGCGGAGAGATCCCATTCCACTGCAGAACAAATACCCCTTGTTGGATCGGTTGTTTCAGCAAATCAAAATCTTTCGGCTCCTGCATTTCCGGTGAGATCGGATGTTGCGGGATCTGGAAAAATCGGAACCTCATCCCTTGGCGGCTCTCGTTTTTCTGGACAGAATGTGTTGCCTAGTGGAATTTTAGCTTCAACTGGTGGTAATGTTTTTCCTTCATTGTCTTACGCTACTGCTTTAAAGAATTCAAATTCCGCTTCGCTGCTTCACGGAACTCAGCCTTTGGCTCGGTTCAAGGATCCATGTCCTGGTAGAATCATTCGGAAAGGTTTATGTGCGCATATTGAAGCCAATCATGCAGCCCTTTCAGAGAGAATGATGCTTGGTAAAAATTATCTGATTGCACGTATTGTTCTCTCTAAGGGTGAGAAACCATGGAAGATTAATGATTTGTTTCACAGAACCTCAATGTTATGGGGTTTTTCTAACTGGAAATGTGTCTCACTTGGTCGCGGATTCTTTCATTGTTTGTTCCCCTCTGAGGAGTTGAAGCTGCAAGCATGGAGCAATGGAACAATGCTTTTGAAACCTGGATGGCTTCACCTACATGAGTGGTCTATGGACTTTAATGTCTTTGGTTGATGCAGAGAAATCTATCTCACAATTTCCTCTTAAAGACAAAGAAAAGCTAGTGGATGTGTCCCCCACAAAAGACTTTAGTGGTCCTTCTTGTGTAAATTTGAACCAAATACAGTCATCTGAGATTTCTTTACCTGTGCTGGATGCAGGGCAACAGGTTGATGATCGACATGAACCCCGTATTGGTAAATGGGGGGATGTTTCCGATGTTGAGGGAGATAAGGCTAGATTCACTACTCCGAATAGTGGTGGATCTCTCTCCTTCAAGGATAATGTCATGGATGGGGAGGTAAGGATGACTGATGGTGAGGATTTTACTTCTGTTCCTACAAAGAGAAGACAACGCAAGGATTACTCTCATATTCCTAAGACGGTGTCGACTAGATCAGCTTCAAAGGTCTCAAAAAAATTTGATGACAATTATTGGAAGGCCTTTAACCAAGATAAGTCTCAGTCTGAATGGGAGCCTGCTGGAGACTCTGATTATGGGAATGACATATCATATTATGATTTTTAGTTTTTGAGAATGAGGGCATTACTGATTGTGTGACCCCTTTCTCCTCCTACCTTTTTTCTTTTTCTTTAGTGAATAAAGGGTCAGAAGCTTTTGCTTCTGACTTGACCTTTAAAAAAAATGCAGAGGACTCAGAGAAGGTTTAAAAAAAGCATACTTCAAAATAAAAATAAATTATAGAGAAACAGTTTCATTTTGAAAGAGCAACAAGATCATAAAGAATTTTCACAAGATATAGAACCAATGTTTTAATTAGATGTTTAAGATTACATGATGGCTATTGTTGAAATGATAAAACCTAAAAAAGAGGAAGATAATAAGTTAGATAGTGTAGTCAATAGTAAGGTGGAACTTGAGGGTGATCTTGATGATATTAAAATTCAAAGAAAGAAAAAAAGAAATATTGTAGCTTTGTTAAAAGAGTCATCAAATTATGTGAATCAACTTGAAGTAGAGATTTATAAATTGTAAGGAGAGTAAGAAGAAAATTTGAAAACTCTAGAAATATTAAAATGAAACAAAGTAAGGGTAACTGAATAAGAAATTATAGTTTGTAAGGTTCTTAGATAAAGAGCTTTTGGAAAGAGTAAAATATGGTTTTAAAGAAGTAGAGAAACATTTTTGTGACCAGGGACCTAAATTTATGAGTATAAGTGGAATTGGATTCGATAAGGAATCATCGAAAGATGGAAACGAGCTAAGAAAAAAAGGTAAGTAGAAAATTGGTCACATCAGAAAGGTTCCTGATGCTCTAACAGAGATAGATTTAAATCAAACATAGAAAAGAGTTAAAAAAATACTCAATTTTCAAGTGATAATCTTTGACCAAAGGCTTATAAAAAATCATGGTACATGTGAGGTAATGGAAGTGTGAAGATATTTCCAGTTATGAAATGTCAATTTTGTGGCTTTCTAGGGAACAACATGTCTTACTATGAAGAGGCAAGGAGATATCTAAATGGATAACCACCTGGAAGTCAACAAAGTAAAATGATACCATATAATTCATCATATAGAAGAAATAATTTATTTTGATATTGTGTTCATTATTCCAACTATGTCCATAAATCTATTCATTCTAGGTAGAGAGAATGTGGTAACCAGAACTACAAAACTATGAGATAAGTAAATATTGACCAACCAATAAAAATTATGCTTTAAAATAGGTATTATACTTTGGAAAATGAACATGAGTACAATTCGACCACAAAATTTTTAAAGAGATTAGGGAGGCCATCTCATTCTCCCACTCAATTAGGTATCTTGTAGAAGGAAAATAATGAGATTGAGAAAGAAAAATTGGTATAGATTTCTCTCAAATCTACAAAGAATAGTAGCACCTAGATTCTTTATAGTGGATTCTAATACCACATGATAGAAAATACAAATTTTTTTAATTTTTTTGGGAAAGAGTTGATGGAATAATGATATTAAATAATTATGGTTCCTTAAAGATCAATGGTAGTGAAAACACACAATTTTTAAATGATGAGCTAATGAAAATGGAAGTGCTCTATGTGGAAAACTTGTTTCACAATCTCCTAAGTGTGAGTCAACTCTGTGACAAGAGACTGGTGGGGAAATTTAATTAAAAAGGGTGCACCATCAAAGGAAATATTGATAATTATATCATGAAATACTAGAGGGAAATGGTAATTTATTCAAAGTAGATAGTAAATAAAAACTTGTTTTTTAATAATTGAAGAGGAAAACAACTTTTGGAATTGGAGGTTGGGTCACATTAATCATTATAGAATTGAAAACATTTTCAAGATAAAGGCTATTGTAGACATTCCTAATATGAAGCATGATCAAGAAAATAAATGTGATGATTACATGTGAGGAAATATGGTTTAGAATTCTTATCAACCATGGAACAAAAGGGAATAAAATATGATTGATCTAGTACAAACATATGTGTGTGGTATAATGAATGTGGATGTTACATATATAGATAGGTACTTCATTATTTTTATTTATGATTATAGTAGAATGAATGTGTTATTTTTATGAAGAGTAAACAATAAGTGATTGAATGCATGAAGAGATATCTCCAAAGAGTTGAGAAAAAAATTATCCACACAATCAATATATTACGATCTCATAATGGAAGAGAATACACATCCATTGAGTTTGAAAATCACCTAAAAAAACTTGTGATTAAGTATGAGGTGTCCTAATTGAGAACACCTCAATTAATTGGGTTCATTGAACACAGAAATTGACAAGTGAATAATTTGGCCAAAACTATGCTGATTGAGAGTAGTGTTTATCATAAATACTAGAAAGTGGCATTTCAGTATCCAGTATACACTTAAAATCGAATAGGGATAATTCTAGTAGAGGAAATGAAACTATATGAGATATGGTGTGGAAGTAATCCCTCATTAAAGTATTTTCATTTTTTTGGAAGTAATTGTTTCATACAAAATAAATATGATAATCAAGGAAAGTATGGTGATACTACATATGAGGGAATATTACTTGGATAAGCAATGAAGAGTAAATCCTAAAAATGCCACAATAATTATCTTGAAAATATTTTAGAGAGAAATGTTGTCAAGATAATTGAGGATAAAATTATGAATAACCTGAGGATATTATATATTTATATGAGTGAAGATGAAGAAGAAAATGGAAAAGGTATAGATTCAAATATATAAATTGTGGAAGGATTTCTTAACATTCAGGGTTCTCTAAATGACGATGATTTAGAATTAGAATTAGAAGAAGAAACCATTGATGAAGAAACTCATCTGGAACATATTAGGAGAAATATAAGAGAAGAATTTTATTAATCCCACATCATTGGGGAGTCTACCAAACCTAAATAGATAAGGAGAATGAGGAATAAAGAACATTTTACTCTCCTATCAATTTTGGAAACAACCTCATTTTAAGAAACAATGAAGGATGAATCATGGGTTAAGCCATGAATGAATAACTAGATCAAGTTGAAAAAACCAGATCTAGGATCTTATTAAAAGGTGATAAAATCACAATGTGATTGGAACAAAGTGGATATTTAAAAAAATTGATGAGAAAGGAAATGTGATCAGAAATAAGGCATGATTAGTGTGTTAAGTCTATGAACATATTGAAGGAATTTATGTTTAAGAAACAATTTCTCTAGTAGCTTAACTAGAGTCTATTAGGATCTTCCTATCCATGATGATTCAAATAGGGTGAAAAGTTTGTTGGAAGGATGTAAAAAAAATTCTTAAATGTTGTTCTTGAAAAAGAATGATATATTAAAAAACTAATGGGATTTATGACTGTAAATGATGAAAAAAGGTTTTTAGATTGAATAAGGCTCTTTATGGTCCAAATTAGGCACCAAGAGAATTGTATTAATGACTATATTCTTGTATGAAGAAGCTATAATTTAAAAGAGGAGGTGTTGATCATAATATATATTTGAAGAATTATTATGAAGATTAATTTATGGTCCTTGTGTATGTGGATAATATTATATTTGGTTTAATTAGGCATGGATTAGTGGGATAATTTTCTAGTCACATGTAATCAAAATTTGAAATATCTATGATTGGTGAAATAATATAATTTGTGGGGCTACAGGTGATTTGAAAGAAGGAATACACCTTAATTTCTTAGGAAAAGTATGAAAGTGAGATTATGAATAAATTAAATATGCATGAATCCAAACCAATATGGTCTCCAATTGTGGTTAAAAAAAAACTCAGAAAGCATAAGGATATGTTATTTTTGGATCCCACCTTGTACATGAGGATCATTAAAATATTGTTTTACTTGACTACAACACATATAGATATCATCTAGGGCATGTTTGTAGTGGATTTCTTCCAAAGTAATCCAAATGAAGATAATTTTTTATAATTTAAAATAATCATGAGCTGTATTAAAGGTACTCTCAACTTTGGATTATACTTTGCAGTAGGAAGTAATTACGAATTGTTGAATTTTTTTGATGTTGACTATGCCAAATATGTGGTGGATCAAAATTCCATAAGTGGAGGTGAATTATTAATTTTCAACAAATGTGTGGGATGGTTGAGAAAGAAACAAGAAATAAATTCTCTTAGTATAGATGAAGTATAGTATATATCTATGAAAAAGGCATGGAATCATCTATTGTGGATGAAGAAATGAATTTCTAACATTGGTGATGATGTGAAACAACTGATGGTGATACTATGGGAAAACAACAGTGGGATCAATCTCATAAAAAATATGATTCAATACTCTCATACCAAACATATTGATATTAGATATCATTTCATAAAATAAAAATATAAACGAGGTGTGATTAAAATAGATCATTCTAGAATTAATGATCAAGTGGATGACATCCCAACTAATCCTTTGACAACACCAAAGTTTGAGAAACATTGGTTAAACCTCGGTGTTCATCCACCTCCCATTGCATGAGGAGGTTTTGGTTTATCCCCTATCCCCATTTTTGTTATATATTTTAATCTTTTTATAGATGTGATGAAGGTATCCGGGGGATATACGATCCAGGGGTGTTTATTTTAAGAACTAAGTGACAAATATATTTTCTTTGGGTTTATTACCAAAGGGGGAGAATGGTAGAATTCAATGGAATATAGGATTTCTAGATATTTTTTCAGAATGGTGAGATTAAATGCAATGTAGGTATATAGGGTAGGTTTGTAGGACATGTCGACGATCTCTCAAGACATGAAATTCTCTCATCATACTCTTTTTTTCTACATTGATCTTTTCTCATGAAGACTTAGAGTGATGTATGAGTTATTTCACTATAATCAGGTTTTTTTGAGGATAGTGCTTTACTAAATTTCTATAAAGATTTCCAAAATATACAAAGTGAGAGATTTATGGAACCAAGGGTTTTCATAGATATTAATATATTTTTGTGTGTGTTTATTTTCAATCAACACTGGGTCGATAAAGGAGTTTTTAATCCAAGTTATCTTACATTATAGGTGGCTTCAGTGTTAATGATGGCGCAGTTCTCTAGTGTATTCCAAATATTTGGTCCTATAAAGGATTTTTTTCTAAAATTAATGTTTTTATAATAAAAAAGTAGTTAAGTATCAAAGGAATAATTTCAAAAAAGTTTGGAGTTTCATAAAAAATCATGTTTTGTGATCTGGCAAAAGCAGGTTGACATTGGCTAATCAGGGCGACATGTGTTCCGAGAGTGATAGAGTTTTGTGAAAGATGAGTTTTTTCACAAAAGACATGGAATTTTTTGAAAACTATAGGGTCTTTTAAAAGGGTAACCCGCACCTATAACTAGTAAGACACTTATCATATGATTATCAAAAAGTTTTTGTAAGATGTCTTTTCACTCTGATTTTGTGAAGGTTTTACACAAATGTAATTCTTATGTGAATCAGTAACTGTACATGAACACAAGTTTTGTGAAAATAATTTTTGATACATAATTGATTATAAGGAATTTAAGTGAATGAGTTTATCAAAATTTGTGAATTTTGTGAATGTGGGTAGTTTCTTAAAAGATTAAAGTTCTTTGAAACAAAATGGGGTATCATGAAAAAGGGCGTTTCATGAAAGATACTTACACAAGCATAATTTAACTTAGGAAAGATATATGGAATGTATTATATAATCATAGTAAAACCTAAATGATGCAAAAAATCATATTCATGTGCTGTGATATGAAGTTAACCTTCAATTCAATAAACGAAGAATGACTTTATCCAAAGCAGTGTGCAAGGGAGAGTTGAAGAATGTGATCTAATGGAGGTAGTGTTCCATCCATAAAATTCTTATTAAGGAAGTGTTCCTGGAATGGAGTGCACATTTCTGATAAACTATAATAAAAAAACTAGCAATTATTATTAGATTTAGGTACTATAAACCTTTTATTTATTGTGATCTTGTTGAGTTCATGATAATCAATGCATTGGAACATTGACCCATAATTATTCTTAATGAAGTGGACTGATGTAGCCCACACCGAAGCACTCAGGTCTATATAAAAATTCTCTAGATTCTTTTATAACTTTTTATTTTTCTCTTCTAACTCAATAGTGTCTATTATATAGGGATTAAACAATATGGATAGATATACAAGTATAATTTCAATTTAGAATTCAACCTCTTGGTTAGGAGGATGACATCAAAACTCTTCAGGGAATATATGAGTATAGTGGCTTATAATGGGCATGTATTTAAGTATGATTCTCTCCATTGTATCAATCATTTGAGCTATATATTCTTACTCATAAAGAAATAATATCCATACTTGAGATGAATATTATAAAGGAGATTCCTCCTCCTCCTTTCAATTATATATAATCAGAGGATTACTCGAGATATGGAGAGTGATTTCCCTATCCTAGAATTTGATGTTGGATTTTTATTAAAAAACAATCCATTCCTAGCATTGAATAAAATTCCACTAAAGGAATTATGAAAATATTTTTTTGGAGATTCATCCCACAACCATTGACTAACGAGGATTTAGATACTTGGGATGAAATAATTACCCCATTTTCTATTCTCATAGATAACTCAACCTATATGTTTTGAGGTGGTGTTACAATAATTATACTAAACCTTCACGATATGAAAAAAATAGAACTAAAATAATATAGTAAATTTTTAGTTCATTCATGAATCATGAGTGTACATTCACTATTTGATTCTAGTTCTAGTCACTTACTATATCCAAAATAAATGTTGGCATGAGAATACTCAAACTAATAATCATATAAATATGGAAACTATGAACTTATAAGTAAAAAATTATAAATGAAATGTATATCCTAACTTATGGTTATTTAGGTTTCAATATATATTATCCATGGTAATTTTCCAATTATTTTTTCTAACTTTAAAATCAATTCCCATCCTTCATAATGGCTTGTAAAGAGAATGTGAATTTTCCAATGCATATCGTTTGAGAGTGTCAAATTAGGTGTGCAAAAAGACCTATTTATTATGAACCAAGTATTAGTTGAGTTAATATTAAATGATAATTTTTGAGGTTACTACCCCTAGGTAAATCTGTGATAGATCCAAATCCACTTGTATAATCCATAAGTGGATTTCATTTCTCGGAAACCACTTGATCTAAACTTATGAAAACTTCAATATGTTTTACAATAATTTGAATTAACCATATGGGTTTTAATGATTTATTCATGTCATAATCCCTAAAAAAAACCAAACCTGGTTATGATACCAATTATAGTGACCTAAGACTCTGACACATATTATTATATGATTTTTAATATAAAAATCCAATAAAAACAACCCTAGAATCGAAAGGCCTAATGCCTTTGGAAGACTAGATACATAAAACATCAATAAGAAAATAAAATAAAAAATCATTATTTCAATCTACACAGTGAGATATTAAATCCATTTGACCTTCTAAAACTACATAGAATAACCTGGGGAATATATAAACAAAAGGGGTGAGATATAAATCCCTATAAGGGAATACACATGTTAAATGAGTATAACATATGATTCAAGTGGAATTACATAATATCATTATAAAAACACTGATCTTTATTTCATATTTAAACATGATTTATCACATAGATTTGAACTTAATACAACTCAGAAGATTGAAAGGTCTAGTGTCTTGGGAAATTAGGAACACTACGCAACAAATTAAAACATGAAATATAACATCTTTATTGAAAAATTCTTTTACAGAACCACAACATTCCTTTTTTACTTAACACTGCATGGGATAACCTAAGGACATACATAAAAAAGGGGTGAGCTTTAAAGCCCAGTAAGGGAATAAACATGGAATAACATGAGGAAAAAGATACATGTTAGTCAATAGGTATATCAATGGAGTGAAAAATAAACATGAACATAAAGGCATGATATAACATGAAATTCATAACATGGAAATGTGGCAACAACATACAATATTATATGAGCATGATCCAAGGCTTATTACACATGGATTAGAATGAGTAAACCCTCATTGAACATGAATTATAATGAGTAAAACTTAATTTCACATGAATTATCATGAGTAAACCCTCATTTCACATAGCCTATCATGATACTAAACATTACCCAATGCATTGGAGCGCTATCAGGGAACACCCTTTATAATCATTTCGTTTTCATGTATAAATGTGCCACATAGATCATACAACACAGATTCATTAAACATATTTATTTTATGAACAAGGAATATGGAATACATAAATGTAAGTCCCAAATCAATAAGTACATGATTATGAAGGTGAATACCCTTGATAGAGGAATGAGTATGGTATCCACTACATGATGATTTTGGCATGGAAAATCATAGTGCAATTTCAGCAGCATAATAACATTAAATAGAAATTCGTAAAATGGGTTGATGAGAGAAAAAAAGGGTATATAGTAATTTATACATGAAATGGAAATTAAGGGGATCATGGAACATAATATCCCAACATATGAAATTGAATTTAAATGCATAATATAAAGGAAATTCTTGAATGGAAATGTTAAGAGAGAAATCCATTATGAAATTTCAGCATGGTAACGGGTGTACAGAAAAGGGATTAACGAGAGGGAAATGAGTCTCGCATCATTCAAATAAAATAAAGTAATTATGGGGGAGGATAAAAAACATACTCCACCATTTTTAATTTAAAATAAAAGGATGTAACAATATAAAGAAACTTGGAAAAAAATTGAGAAAGGAAGGAACCCTTACGGAATTTTGGCTTACTAACGAGTGGGATTAAGGGATCACAGGGGGGATTAATGGGTGTGAAAGGAATATCCCATCATGTATACGTAAAATTTACAATAATTATGTATGTAATAACACATCCCAAATCAAGAAAATGGAAATTAAAATGCATGACATAAGAGAGGTGCTAGAAGAAAAAGGAGAGAGGGAGATCCCTTACTTGGAAGTGTGATTCCAAAGGATTGGGAGAGGCTTCTTAGAAGCTTGGGGGAACCTTTGTAGGGATATAGGGATCAGGTGTCAGAGGTTGGTCTAACTTTAAAGAGATTTAGTGAAGATAAATGGGATCATGGGTGGGTTAATGTAGGAAAGGAGGGGGATTTATTTATTATTTTGGTTCTGGACACCAGACAATTAAACATTCAAAACCACAAATCATCCTATGGATTATGAAAAAGGGTATTGGTATACATTATTTTATAATCCAAAGTTCCTAACATAATAAAATATTTCCCTTGGTTATGTGGAGGTCAGTCACACACTCAAGGAAATTATTTTAAAATCATAAAATATTGTATAATTCTTGGAGGATTCACTAAGGCTTTATAAAATAAATCAAAAAAATCACATTATTTTAATGGTAAAACATATATTTATCCGAATATTCCTTTTATATTATTTTATTACATCAAAATTGGGTCATTATGATGTCATAAAACACATTATATATTTATATGATATTTAATTTTTACCCAAAAATTTGACAGTCTAAGAAAATTATGAAAAAAATAACTGTTTGATAATTTTGACATTATAATTGCAAAATTAATATTAATTTTATCTAAATAATTTTACAAATATTTAAATTTTCAATTTTAAAATAAAAACTGACATTTATTGAAAATTGATGGGTTTTGACAAAAATAATTTCGAACCTTAATAAAAACTACATTTAATTCAGAAAAATTGTATGATCATTTATATTAAATAAAAATTATTTGATAATAATATTTTATTAAAATATTACTCATTAAAAAAATTCATTAATTCATTAAAATAAATTCTTTAATTGAAATTAAAAATAAAATTTCTGTTTTATCTTATAAAAATATAATTTTTATCGAACTGATTACTTAATCATTTATAGATTAAAAATAATAAGAAATAGATATAATCATCATTTATAATTAAAAATAGTGTTTTTATAACACTATTTAATTATAATAACATTATTAATAAAAACTTAGTTTAATGTACTAATTTATATATTTCTAGAAAGTACCATTTTACTTGAAAAATCAATTTATCAAATTCATCATATTTTTAAGAATGAATATTCTCAGAATAGATTTGATGAAATAATAATTTTATTTATAAAAAGATATTAGAAAATAAGTAACCAATAACTTGTTCTATAAACCCTTATAACATCCGCATATGACCTAAGGGTAAGGTGTGTGATGGTGATAGACTCTTGGGGAAACTCTGATAACATTGTGTGAGTGGTGATTTCCACAAACTTGAACTTCTCTAGTAGGCTATTTTATTAAAGTTTAACATATTGAAGATCAGATTGTGCTTGGTCCAAAGTGAAGCCTAGTGATTCTACATCCTTCCCGAGCTCTAACAAATGGACTTCATATGGAAAAATTCTTCTGGTAGAGGACATCAACACTTCTTTCTAAATTAATTTTCCATTGTCATTTCTATTTATAAACTTAATTATAATGTTAAATTTATTATTATTTCGAATGGTCTAATTGATCATTAGTCATAATTTACCAAAATTTATATAACAGTCAGAAACTGATAGTTTTATTTCAATTTACACTTGTATAGTTTTAATGAACGTGACACAATAAAACATACATTTTCATGAAACAAAATATTATCCAAAATTTGACTTGTTACATTCTTCCCCCCTTAAGAAATTTCATCCCTGAAATATCATTTTACATACTAAGGTTAAAATAGGTGAGGGCACTTCTCCTTCATCTTTTCAATGAGGTCTTTTGTCTTTCCTATTAGAATTTCCTTTAAGTATAAAGGGTTCATGAAACACAATGGAACCTTATGATATTTTCAAAATCATATACTTCCTTTACCCAAAAACACCTTAAGAGTCTTGGATTATATCAATGGAAGAAATGATAAGTAATTAAAAGGTATTTCTTATATATAATTTTGAAACATCTTCTTGAACTCGTTTTTTATAAAAAGGTATTACTCATTCATATTCGAATATTTCAAAATAATATTTTGGAATATCAGTTTTGGTATTTAGCCAAAGAGAAAAATCTATAATTTGATACATATAGGTTTCTTGGAGGTCTCACTTTTTTTAGCATCTAAGAAATAATTTAGTTCTTGATCGTTTTGAAATAAAGAGAATAATTTAAAAATACCCTGATAGTACTTTCCATACTTAGTGTGGTAATTTTTTTGAAAGAATAAGATTCTTCAATAGACGATACTTGATCCTTGAAATAATCATGCAATTATAAAGGTATTGGATGCCTCATAAAGTTGTTTTCATGTATCTTGGATATTTGAAAAGCTTTTAAAGTCATCTGAGCACGACTTTAGGATAATCTTTCCAAGTATTTCTTCAGGAAGATAAAGAAGAGTTGTTCGTGATCTTCCTCCTTCGATATTTTAACTAAGAAAAAGAAAATAAAATTATGGGGTTTTAATAATTAGATAATAATAATGTAAACATAAAAAATTAATCATATAAGGATAAACTTGTATATGAACACTATATCATAACTTGTGATACCCTAAGTTTCAATCTAGGTTATCCATGATCTATTTCATAATGTATATTCTTATAGATTTTTTTTGTTTCCTTTATAATGGTTCATACTAAAATTATGAATTTACCAAATCATATCCTCTAGGAGTGTCGAACCAAGAGTATAGAGAAGCCTATTTTTGTGCACCAGTTACTATTTGATTCTATCTCAAAGTGGTTTTTTCAGGTTTTACCGCTAGATACATCTGTTCCAGAGCCACCTCTACTTTTTCATATCCCGAGAAGGACTTATTTTCTTGATAAACCACTTACTATATACTCACCAAAAATTAGGGATTATTATATTATACTTAGTCTTATCCCTAAGGCTTTCACTATAGTTTTCTTATCTAAATCCTAACATAACTAAACCTATAATTTAATACCAACTTTAATAACACTGCTCTTTATTTCATATTTAAAAATGATTTATTACATAGATTTACAATTAATAAAACTCAAAAAATCAAGGGTCTAATGTCTTGGGAAATTAGGAACATTACATAACAAATTAAAACATGAAATAAAAAATCTTTATTGAAAATTTATTTTACATGAGCACAACATTCCTTTGTACTGAACTCTGCATGGGATAACCTAAGGACATACATAAGAAAGGGGTGATATATAAAGACCAGTATGGGAATAATCATGGAATAACATGATGAAGATAATATATTTTAGTCAATAGGTATATAAGTGGAGTAAAAAATAACATAAACATAAAGGAATGATATAGCATGATATTCATAACATGGAAATGTGGAAACAACATACAACATGATATTATCATGAGCCAAGGCTAATTGCACATTGATTAACATGAGTAAAAACCAATTGAAAATGAATTAAAATGTGTAAAATCTCATTGAACATGAATTATCATGAGTAAACCCTCATTTAATAGGGAGTATCATGATACTAAACATTAGCCGATGCATTGGAGCGCTATCAGGGAACACCCTTCATAATCATTTCATTTTCATGTATAAGTGGGCCACATAGATCATACAACATGGATTCATTAAACATCATAATTTATTACATGAACAAGGAATGTGTAATATATGAATGTAAGTCCCCAATCAATATGTAGATGATTATAAAGTTGAATACTCTTGATAGAGTAATGGGTATGGTATTCACTACATAATGATTTTGGAATGGAAAATCATGGTACAATTTCAGCAACATAACGACATCAAATAATTTTTTTAAAAATGGGTTGATGAGAGAGAAAGGTTTATATCATCATTTATACATGAAATGGATAGTTAGGGGATCATGGATCATAATATACCAACAATTGAAATGGAATTTAGATATATAATATAAAATAAATTTCTAAATGGAAATGAGAAGAGAGAAATCCCTTATGGAATTTAGGCATGGTAATAGGTGTACACGGTAGGGATTAGTGAGAGATAAAGGGGTCTATCATCATTAAAATATAATAATGGAAGTATGGGGGAGGTGAAAAGACATACCCCATCATCTTTAATTTAAAATAAAAGGATATAACAATATAAGGAAACTTAGACAAAAATTGAGAAAGGAAGGAACCCTTATAGAATTTTGGCTTAGTAACACGGGGGATTAAGGGATCATAGGGGGATTAATGAGAGTTAAAGGAGGATAAAATAATGTATACATAAAATTTACAATAGTTATTTATATAAGAACAGATCCAAAATCAATAAAATTTAAATTAAATGGCATGACATAAAATAGGATCTTGAAGAAAAAGGAGTTAGGGAGATCCCTTACTTGGATGTGTGATTCCAAAGGCTTAGAAGAGGCTTATTGGGAGCTTTGGGGAGCCTTGAGAGGGATTTAGGAAGTATAGTTAAGAGGGTGGTTTATCTTAAAATATCTCAAGTGAAGAGAAATTGGAGAATGAGTGAGTTAATATAGATAAATAAGGGGATTTCTTTATTATTTTGGTTTTGGACACTACATAATAAAATATTTAAAACCACAAACCATACCATAGTTTTTGCCCATGGTTTCTGGAAAAGGGGAGTGGTATAAATTAATTTATAATTTCAGGGGCTGAAATTAATAAAATATTTCCCCTTCTTATGTGGTGGTGAGTCAAACTCTTAAGGAAATTATTTTAAACTCTTAAAATATTGTACAAGTCTTGAGGGATTCACCAAGGATTTATAAAATAAAGAAACAAAAATCTAAAATCACATTATTTTAAAGTTAAAAATATATTTTAAAAAATATCCCTTTTATATTATTTTGTTATATCACAATTGGGTCATTATGATGTCATAATACACATTATATATTTATACAATATTTAATTTTGACCCAAAAATTCGACAGTCTTAGAAAATTATGAAAAATTCACCCTTGGATAATTTTGATTTTCTGATTCCAAAAATAATATTCATTTTATATAAATAATTTTATAAATATTTTAATTTTCAATTTTAAAATAATAACCTACATTTATTGAAAATTGACGGGTTTTGACAAAAACATTTTTTAAACCTTAATAAAAACAAAATTCAACTTCATAAAAATTATATGATCATTTATATTTAATAAAAATTATTTCATAATAATATTTTATTAAAATATTTTTAATTCTAAGAAATTTATTAATTCATCAAAATAAATTCTTTAATTGAAATTAGAAATACAATTTCTATTTTATCATATAAAATATAATTATTATCAAACTGATTACTTAATCATTTATAGATAAAAAATAATAAAAAATAGATATAATCATCATTTATAATTAAAATTAGTGTTTTTATAACAATATTTAATTATAATAACATTATTAATAAAACCTTAGTTTAATAAAATAATTTATATATTTCTAAAAAGTACCATTTTACCTAAAAAATCAATTTATCAAATTTAACATATTTTAAAGAAAGACTATTCTCAAAACAAAATTGATGGAATAATAATTTTATTTATAGAAAGGGATTACACAATAAGTAACTAATAACTTGTTACATAACCCCTTATAATACCTGTATATGACCTAAGGGTACGGTGTGCGATGGTGATAAACTCTTAGGGTGGTTCTGATAACATCGTCTGAGTGGTGATTTCCCCAAACTTGAACTTATCCTGTAGGTGATTTTGTTCAAGCTTAACATGTTTAAGATCATCTTAGGATTGGTACAAAGGGAAGACAAGTGACTCTACCTCCTTCCTGAGCTCTGACAAATGGGCTTCATATCGCACACTTCTTCTGGTAGTGGCTATCAAATCTTCTTTCTGAATTAATTTTCCATTGCCATTTAAATTTATAAAAAATAATTATAATGTTAAATTTATTATTGTTTCCAATGTTCATACTAATAATCATTCATAATTTACTAATAGTCACATAACACTAAAAAATATTTAGTCACATTTTAATTTATACTTGTGTAGTTTTAATGAATGTGACACAGTAAAACATACATTTTCAGGAAAAAAAATATTATTTAAAAGTTTGGGTCATTACAGTCATACTGGACAAGGTACATGAATGATCACATGAAGGCATGAAATAAATAAGATTGAATCATATGATCATGTAATCATAGTAATGTGGAAACAACATTGAACATGACATAAACATAAGTCAAGGCTCCCTGCCAATACAATATAACATGGTGGACATGGTCCCATTATGGATTAAGTTTACTCCTTAATCCCATAAATATCATATCATGAGATATAAACATTAAAAAATGAATTAAAAGTAAATATTGGTGCACCCATCATAACATATATATGAAAATGTATTCCACATAAGGAAACCATTCATAAGACATAATATTAATAAAAAACCCATGAAAAAGTAAATGGGTTACATAATATTATCTAAGAGAATAAAAATATGGAATATCATAGATATTCAAATTAAATAAGGTATTAAAGAATTTTATGGATGTTAGTTTTGGATTATATAAGTTTAGGTCATGAAAATATATTCCATGTTAAGTGAATACATAAAAAAGAGTGGAAAAATAGGTTTTGTAATAAAGTTCTTAAGTGGGGTCTTAAAAAAAGGGCAATGTGTCTTTAAAGAGGGTAAGAGCATAATAATTTCAATAAAACCATAATTGAACCAAAAGGGGTTTCTATATAAAACTGTGTGTTTTTAGAAACTATGTAAGTTTAAAAACATTTCATTTAGTTTTACTTGAAATGTAGTAATAAAACAAAGAAGTTCCCTTTAATTGGATCTGCTTAAGGAATTAAATTGGGAAGGTAACATTTAAAACATGTATATTTCCATAAATGAAACGTGAATTAAACTAGGTATATATGTGAAGAAAATATTTATGGAATACAGAATTAATAAATAAGAAGAATAGAGATATAAAGTTAGGTAAAGAGAGAGAAATCATAACCCAAATAAAATAGGGTGGTTTGGGGAGATCCCTTACCTTAGGTCCAGATTCACTACACACTTTCACTTAAACTCATGAATAAAAAATATAGTTATATTAAATACATGATTTTTAACCTTCATAAATATACCTTATTCAATATCAATATTTTGGGTTATTTTATAATTATTTGATTGAGATGTCATTTCTATTTATACTATCCCAAGGTCGTTCATGCCATGCATCCAAAGTCGCATTAGTTTTGGATGATTATAGGAGTTCTTTATGAAATTATACCATAAATATACAAGTATAATGGTATTGATTTAATCTGATTACAAAAGTTTAAAATGTTCTTATTATCCAATATTATTCATAAATAATCATGATTTATAAAGTATAATCATTATACACTTATGTCATTTAGGTAAGTTTTCTGGTTATGTTAAACTTATTACATTCCCATTAATATTATGGATATATATTAATTATATAACATGAATTAATATAGAATATATATAGGTAACTTTTAACCATTATAAGTGTATTTCAACTAGCAATGAATGTGATAATGGAAAACACAAAACATCATCCATGGAGGCGGTGAGTCGACTATAATATGGATAATATATATTTTTTAGAATAAAATAAGAGAAGAAGTTAGATAATGGGAATTCCATAAATATAATAACAATTTAGTATATTTAAAATAATGATGATATCATACTATCATGGAATAAATAGATATAAGAAATTAGAATAAGAATGATTTGAAACATAGAGAATGTTCTCTCTTATAACCCCCCTCAAGGCACCTTGGATTTCTATTTTGATGATACTAAGGATTCTAGGGTTATAGGGGAGATATTCATGGAGAATTTGGTAGATATTTGGTAAGTCAAAGAAGTTATATTGTTTGAGGAGAAGGGTATGTGAGGGGTAGTATTTATAAGGGGATGAGAGAGGTGTTTTGGAATATAATAATCATTTGTTTATTATTTTATCTCAATAATATCAATAATATTTATTATAGTGACTAAATATAGTAATTTATACATGTGAGGATTATCCAATGGTCACTTACATCATCCATAACCCATTTCTACAATTATTTTTCTTATAAAGAAAATTATAATATTTTACTATCCACAAAAATTCAACTAATTTAGAAAAATAAAAAATATTCACCCTAACCATTTTTCTATGTTTACAATACAAAAAATAAATCCATTTTATAAAAATAATTTTCTAAATATGATAAATTTAAATTTTAAATAAAATTATTATTTACTTGAAAAATACTAATTTAAATATTATAATCATTTTTCTGATAGTTTGAAACATTATTTATGGTAACATAAAATTATATTATCATTAGAATAAAACTTAATATTATTTTATAAAACTATTTATTAGAATAAAATCAATTTCAAATTTTTATACTTATCATAAAAATTAAAATAAAACACATGTGTTTTACAAAAATCCAAACAATTATTTTATCTTTTTTAAACCATTTATTTATTTGTATCATGTTATAAATTTGATAAATTTTCATTTTATAAGATAACTAAATATTAATATGTAATTAAATAGGAAAGAATACTATTCTATCAATTAGGATATTATTCCTCAGTGTCATATTATTATTCCAATAACCAGATTACTATTGTAATGGTCAAATTTGTAATTGTAATATGGGTCCCCACTTTTTATAAATATAATATTTCATTCATTCTTAATTAACTTATATTTTATTTTAAGGTTATATAAATTTTCATTTTCAAAATAAATGTTTCATTACTAATATTCTTTTTTATTTCAACAATGTTCTTCGTGACTAAGATCATTCTAGGGGATCGATCAAATCCAAATTTTCATATTATACCCCCCGAATGGCCTGAAGGCCTTATTTTTATTTTGTTTTGTATAATACAACTTTTTAAGGGTTGAAGGGGAACCCTTACATTACCAGTAGGCCTAAGGCACCAGACCTATACGTGACCCAATACATGACCTTAAAGGCCCAAAACCTAACACACTTGAAACAATCCCTCCCCAACATCTACATCTTAAAGGCACATAGCTCCCCACATTTTATGGCTAATCAGATAGCATTTCTCCATGGAGAGCTGCATAGTTCTTGGTCCCGATGGTAGTTTTCATAACCTCTCATTCTTCCAATCCAGTTTTCTCTTCTCTGGTGGTTGCTATTTTTTGCTCTGAATGCTCGTTTGGGCCTTCTTCTATGTGGTTTTCCATTTTTAGTCTTTTCTATGGCCCAAAGACCATTAGTGTCCTGAATTTTATACATCTCTAAGGCCCTATGGGATGAAGGCCAAATTTTTATATTATAGTTATCTTATTATTTTTATTTTTTTCTTTATCTAATGCTTTGAATTTTAATGAATATATATATTCTAAATGTAATGTTCAAATTAATATAATAAAATGTTGTTGGTTTTATCATGTGGTTTATGTGAATTATATTATACTACATTAATAAATATGAAATTAATAAATATGACACATTTTAATGACCTAGACATTATAAGTGACATCCTTTCCCGAATAAATGTGTGTTATATTATATATTATTATACACATATAACACGTAGAAAAATAAACAACACTTTATTTCATTAATGCATATCATTATATTATTCAACAACCAGAACCATGATAATTAAAAATACTATAATGAGAAAAAAATAAAAAATAATAAAATATGAATGGGAAAATTTGTATCATTCTAATCATCTAGAATCATTAGTCCCATGAACAAAACTTTGAAAAAAACAAAATATTATGAAACCAATCGACATCTTAGAAAAAGAAAATATAGAACCTTAAGAGGAATTTAATAAACATTAAATTAAAGAATAAAGTGGTATTTATATAAGGTAATATGACCAATGGAATAGTAATGTGACCATTTAAATATTAACTAGACCACTAGGAATAGAAATAGGACTATTAGGAATAACAACCTGACTGTTGGTAATAGTAACCTAATTGTTAGAATAGTAATTTGACCTAAAAATAACAAAATGTAATATAAATAATATCTATCATTATTAATTTAATAAAATATACATATTATAATACCAAAAAATTAATATCAATATTAAAAACTCAAAGAAACTATAAGCACATTTTTAATAAACTATATTTTAATGAATTTCATTAAAACCATATTTTTTATATTTAAAATGAAAATTACTTTTGTTAGAAAATTATTTGAAAAAATTAATTTTATTTTTAGAATCAGCACATTGAAATTTTATAAGGTTTATTTTTATGTTATTTTTCTGAAATACTTCAATTTTTAGGTGAATAGTAAAAATGCAATTTTTTTACAACCATTGTATTTTAAATCACATCATCTAGGATGTAATAATGAACTAATAAATTATATAAATGTTGGATCAACCAAAATAATATTTAACATAATAAATGAGTCATTTAAATACAATAAAATTATTTTCCAAACTTAAAAAATATTTTCTAATGTCTAAAGTCTAAAGTATCCCATTAAAATAATAATTTCTCATTTTCCACATTCCTTTTTAATAAAATAAGGAATTTAATTTTATAAAGACTTAAATGTCCTAAAATAATTTTATCTAATTCAAACATGAATTAAAATTTCAATAATATCACCATTATAATGTTTACCATGGAAATTATATTTCATTCAATATTTTTTCTTAAGAATACCCCTCTCCTAAAGTATAAATACCTCCTATCCCATCCCTTGGAAAACCACTCCAATTCAAATTATCTTCCTCATTTATTATATCCATTAAAAAAATCTTATAAGATTATCTAAGTAGTATTTTAATAATATATTAATGATTTTAACCTAATGTAATAATTATATTTATGAAATATTTGTATGTCATTCTTTTCTTTTCCTCTTTTTTGGAAATGTATCATCAATGGTCAGTCAACTACCCACGAGGACATTACCAACTATATAATTATCAAAACCATTATGGATGATTATAATAAATTTTTTATAATATATATATATATATATTTATAATATGTTGGAGTTAATTTTAATAATTTATAAATATTAGTAAATCAATATTATGAAATTGAAGAAAGATGAGATATTTTAAATAAAATATGACATCAAAATATTTCTACTTTAGAAAAGGGAATTCAGGAATTGAATTCAATAAATATAATTAATAAATAGTAAAAAAATGTACATAATTCAATTTTGGTTCCATTTTTTTAGTAAACATAATTTTGTTATTTAGGAGGTCTAAAAGAAACAAAATTAAGGAGGATTTAAGGTAATGGGATTCTCAATTCCAACTCCTTATTTTAGGTTATCTTATATTTCACATTTTTTAGTATGCATATTCCTGTAATATCCTTAAAATTTACTTTATATATTATTCCCCTACTCTTTCGAAGAAGATATATGTTTTCACCTAATCAAAATAATTTCTAAAAAAAATACAAATATTTTTCAAGGAGAATTTGTCTTCTAAAACACAATATTGGTGCCTCTTAATATATTTCTCCTCCACTCAAGAATGATGATTTTTAAGCCAAAATATAATTTCCCTGATTCATTTATGAACCCAAAGGTAATTCATGATAATATTTTTTATAAAGCCTTTATAAAACCCATTACTTTCCATGGTTTTACTTCATGACTAATATTTTTATAAGTTTCTTTTTCCAAGTGGCATGTATGATTATGAATATTTGATAATGTGGTAGGTGAGCCATAAATTACATATACCTCTAATTAATTGAGTAATGTGATATATCTCATGATATTATGAGTATTATGCATGAAAATGTTGCTATATTGTCTTTTATAAATATGATTTTATGATTTATACACATATATTGTGCAGGAACATGATGCTATCTTTTTTCACAACTATGTGTGGTATTTGAAAACTATGATATGATGTTTCATTATTATGAATATTCCATATTTCATGCCTTTATCAAATATTTACCTCATAATTGTGATGATGATCCTATGATTATGATATAAGTATGTTGATTATGATCACCCATGTACTATTGATTCATTTCCATTATTCAACCCATGTTATTACTCCCCTTACTGTACTTTTCGATCACCCCTTTCTTTGACGCATATCCTCAGGTTAGTACATGTACTATAGAAAATGTGAGTGATTTTAGGAATATAAAGAAGAATTATTTAAATAATGATTAAGTTTTATTATTTACAAGCGATGTGTAATCATAATTTTCCCAAGTTAGTAAAACTTTGGATCCTAGATTATACCACTATTATGTTATTTATCATAAAAATGATATAACAACCATGTATGAAAATTTTGTGTTGTTATAGTTGTAATTAGATCATTTTTTAGTAAATTTGGGAATTAATATTAGAAAATGTTAGTGAAAACCATATGTATAAGTCTAAATCTAGGCAAACATCTTAAGTTTTGGTAAAGTATAAGAGCATGTGGTTTTAGAGAAATGAATTCCCTATCTGGATACTACAAGTGGATATGGATCTGACAAAAATTTATCTAGGGGTAATATACAAAAAAGAGAGGAATGAGTATTAACTTGATCTTCACCTGGTGAATGATAATGAGACCTTTCTACACACATAGTCTAATACTCTCAAGGTATATTCTTCGATTAATAAAAAACTCTATACAATCCTTTATAAAGTATATATAACTAAAGTAACTATTAATCTTAATATTAGTAAATTATTAAAGTACTTGATCCTAGAATCATAATTTTAGAAAAAATTATAAACATTAGGATCCCATAAGATACGAATTTAAAATTAATTTTCATATAAGAATAAATTGTTTATTCAATCTTGGTTAACTAATGTTTTGTTCAAACCTTTTATATTTTAAAAAATGGTGGGAACCATGAGTAGCTACACCAAAAAAACATGTGAGGGATAGTGAAATGATTTTCAAAATTAAATTCTTAATGAAATGTGAGGTAGATATCAAAACTTCATGGAAATTATTATCAATCTCTCTTAGGATATAAACAATAACCTGAACAATTTGGAACATCCACCTTCACCCAAGGAGAAACGATCCATCGATTCCTTTATGAAACAAAAACCACGAATTTTTAACAGATATTATGATATAATTATTAAATAAAAATGGGTTAATTAAATATAGAAGATATTTTCTATGATTTAGAATTTTGATAAGGAGAAATTTTCCTTGTATATACATTAATAAGATGGAGAGGCCGATCAATGCTGGGTTTCGATAAAGAGTGTAAAGATGGTGGATGAAATGGAAGAAATGGAGTGGGAATAATTTAAGAACATATTTCTTGAAAAGTATTACCCTTGAAATCTTTGAAAAAATATGGTTTGATAATGTCTAGATATTAAGAAAAAGTATTGTGAATTAATCATGACTTATGGGGCAAATTTTACAAGGATTACAAGATATTACTAAGGTTTTTTATAAAAAATGATAAAAAATAGATATATTATATGTGGTTTAAAACCGTACCTTTTAAATCCTATATAAATCCCAAACATTAATAGTTATGAAGAATTAGTTTTATGTGATCTCAAAGTAGATATAGATTTTATATAATGGCCCCATAGACTTGGATATAAGAAGAGAATAATGTACTTTCAAGACATAAGATCAAATATTAGTGGTGAAATAAATAACCAACCAACCCATGTCAAAAATGCAAGAAGAATAATACTAGGAATTTACTCAAAGGGATATATAAATTATTTAAGTATGGGAAAGAAGGAAACCAATATCAGGAATTTCAAAGAGAGTTAAATAAGCTGACCAACATGATAGAGGAAAGGAAGGTACATCCCAATGCACCTACCATAGTAAAATGATTCAAATATATGGAGAAAGGGAATTATGAAAGTTAGTGATCTAAAACATAGGCCATTGAAGGTAATCAATGTTATTAACCACCAAAGATGAAGGAGAAAGGGAAATCTTATTACATCATTACCCTAAGGTGGAAAATGAAAATTAATTCATATAAGGTATACATTCTATTCACTAAATAATAGAATTTTTTTTCTTTGTTTATATTTCTACACATTAATTTACATCCTATAAATTTTCTAGAACTTTTTAATCACAAACCTAATACCTTAATGTATAGATATCCATAAAAACACTCAGTATTGTGATCAATGCAAACCAAGTGTTGGACTCTTCTCCTATTAATACTCACACCAACTATTGGGAAACTGGAATATGTTTCTACACTCTGAACCACCCCATGCTCCTGTAAAAATTAAATGAAGACCATGAATCTTCTTTTTAAAATCCCTAAATGGTATCGGTGTTGATATCCAATGAAGAAATAAACATTTCCCAAAAATTTTAGTTGAAGGAATGTATCGACCTTAAAAAAATTCCCACTATAAGGGAATATAATGGTGTATTTCCTGAAGAGATACCCAAAATTACGTCATATCATGAGGTGGATTTTTCAATAGATCTTATAACTGGATCCACTTGTATCTCTAAATTCCCCAATATAATGGCACCAATTAAACTTGAGGAGTTAAATAAGTAGCTGTAAGAGCATTTGGACAAAGGTTTCATCTGACCTAGTGCATCACCTTGGGGTGCGCCAATGCTCTTTATCAAGAAAAAGGATAGATAAATGTCGTTGTGTATCAATTATTTTGAGATAAATATGATCACCATAAAGATAAAGTGTCCCATTACAAGGATTGATGAATTTTTAGATAAAATTCAAGGAGATAAATACCTATCAAAGGTGGATATTCACTCTTTATATCATCAATTAAAAGTGAATAATGAATATATTCAAAAGATAAACTTCTATATAAGGTACAAACACTATAAGTTTATATTTTTTCCCTTAGGGATTAATAATTCTCTTGAAATATTCCTATATTTTATAAATATAGCCTTTATAGGCTACCTTGATAAATTTATGGTAGTGTTTACTAACAATATTATAATTTACTCCAAGAGTAAGGAGGAAAATTAAGAGCATATAAGTATTATGATGGTGAAATTAATAAAAGATAAAATGTATGACAATTTTATTATAGTTTGATTTTTGGATTCCTAAAGTCACATTATTGGGGAACATGACCATAAGTGAGGGAATTTATATAGACCCTTCAATGAAAAAGGTAATTTAGGAATGGACTAGATCCTCAAGTGTTATGGAAATATATAGTTTTCTTGGAATAATTGGGTACTACTGACATTTTTTGAGAAATATCTCACAACTATCAAGGCTTATAACTAAGTTAACATGGAAAAGGGTAAAGTATGTATGGATGTAATAATATGAAGAAAGCTTTATGGAGCTCAATAATAGCATCATAACTTTTTCTATAATCACACTACCCTTAAGTGGAGAAGGGTTTGTGATATACAATAATGATTCCAAGAAAGGATTAGGTTGTGTACTCATGTATAATGGTAAAGTGATATCCTGTGACTCATGATAGTTGAAGATCCATGAGAATAATAACCCAAAACATGATCTCGAGTTAGAAATAGTGATATTCTCTTTAAATATTTTGAGAGACTACCTATATGGTAAGAACTGTGACAAATATATAGATCATAATAGTCTAAAGTATATATTCACATATAAAGATATGAACATGCATCAACAAATATGGTTAGAACTGATAAAGAAATACAATTTTCTATTCACTACCATTTTGTAAAGGAGAATAAGGTATTTGATTCTCTTTGTAGAAAAGAACCTACTACACTATCCATGATGTGGAATGAGAAGAAATATATCTTTATAGAATGGAATATATGGATATGGAAATCATAATAGTAGTAAATAAATCCTACATTAACTAAATTATTGTCCAATATTCTATCTAATAGAATATTAAGGAGGCACAAATGAATGATTTGGAGCTTCAAAATAAGTTTAAATTATTAAAGGAAGGGTACTTCATGAATTACACATTGACGAATATGGTTTCATTTGATTTGGAACTATACTTTATGTGCCTATATCAAATTATATAAATAATGATATATTGGATATGGAACATAACTCATATTTATCTATCCATTCAAGAAGTACCAAGATGTACCGTGATATTCAAGATCACTTTCGGTGGGACAACATAAAGAAGGAGATCACTGAGTACACCTCAAAGTCTTTGGAATGTCATCAAGTTCAATTAGTGTGATATAATTCTAAAGGGATGATAAAACCATTTACCATACACACATGGAAATGGGATAATATCCCCATATAATTTTTCAATGCTCTCTTAAATAAATCCAAAGTAAGCAATGCGTTATGGGTTGTGGTGGATCAAATCACTAAGACTTCCCACTTCACTTTTATTTGGGAAGATTTTTTGCTCCAAAACTTTATAATATATACATAAAAAATCGGTGATGCTGTATGGTGCACCACTTTTTATATTCTCAAATTGTGATCCAAGGTTTACTTTTAAATTTTCTGGAAGTATCCAAGATGATCTAAATACTGAATTGAATTTCATTATAGATTATCACCCTCAAACTGATGACCAATCTAATGGACCTTTTAGACTCTCGATGACATGATAAGAGGTTACTCAATGAAATTTATAGGAGGATTTAAACAAAATATCCCATTGGTTGAGTTCTCATACAACAATAGATTCCACTCGAGTATTTAAATGGCCCCATATAGAGCTTTGTATGTGAAGATATTTGGAACTCTTAATTGTTGGTATGAAGTTTGTGAATAAATAATACATAGACCTGATCTTGTGCAAGATATGAAGGATAAAGTTTAATCCATCCAACTGTTGAAGGGACTTGGGGTTTGATGTTGGAGATAAATATTTCCTTCCAATATCACTAGGGAATAGGGTCATGAAATTTGGAAAGAATGGAAAGTTTATTCCTAGGTACATTGTCCCCTTGAGATCATTGATTTCATAAGAGCATTGACCTATTAGTTATAACTTCCACCAAACATTTCTCAAGTTCATTATGTGTTCCATGTATCTTTATTTAGGATGTACACACCCGATCCCTTACATGAATTGAATCCCGATGTAGTAAAATTAGAGAATGACCTCTCTTATGTAGAGTAGTCGCTGATGATCTTATATTGTGGAGAAAATTTTCTACACAGCAATACAAATAATATTGTAAAATTGTTGCGGTGGAACCATAAATATGAATAGGTGACATGAGAACTAGAGGAAATAATGAAACAGAAGTACCCACATCTATTCTCAACCAAGAATATGAGTTGAAATTTTAGGGATAAAATTTATAAAGGGGGGAAGAATGTAATGACATGGAGTTTATAAGTAATATTTTTTTCCTAAATAAACATGTTTTATATTATATAGTATTATACATATACAATATATAGAAAAATTAGCAAAACTTTATTTCATTAATGGAAGATCATTAAAATAGTCACCAAATGAACCCATTAAAATACCAATATTATAATGGGAAAAAATATAAAATAAGAAAAGTATAGTGGGATAATTTGGATCGTTCCAGTCTGCTTGAATCAACCCCCCCATAAACAACACTATGAAAAAGAATCAAAATACTAGTAAACCAATCAAAATATTAGAAAAGGGAAATATAGAACCTTGAGAAGAATTGTAGTGAATTTTAATCTAAGGAATGAATTGGTTTTTATAAAATGAAATATGACTATTATAATAGTAATGTGACGATTATAATAGTAACTTAACCATTAGGAATAGTAACCCGATCATAGGGAATAGTAACATGACTGGTGGGAATAGTAACTTAGCCGTTAGAATAGTAATTTGACTTAAAAATAATAAAATGTAATATAAATAACACTTATAATAATAAATTTAAGAAAATATAAATATTATAATGTTATAAAATAAATATCTATATTAAAAACTCAAAGAAACTATAAGCACATTTTTAATAAATTGTATTTTAACGTATTTTATAAAAATCATATCCTTTATATTAAAAATAAAAATTTCTTACAGTAGAAAATTATTTTGATAAAATGAATTTCATTTTTATAATCATCATGTAAAAATTTTCTAAGGGTGATTTTTTGGTAAATTTATAAAATACTTCAATTTTTAGGTGAATAGTAAAAATTTTGTTTTTTTGTAACTGATGTATTTTAATACATGTCATTCATGATGTAATAATGACATAATAATTTATACAAATGTAATATTTTATAAAAAATATTTAATAAAATAAATTATTACTTTAAACACAATAAACATGTTTTCCAAACCTAAAAATTATTTTCTAATGTATAAAGTCTAAAGTATTCCATTAAAATATTTTTTTTTCATTTTACAATTTCCTTTTTAACAAAACAATTAATTCAGTTTTTGAAAGCCTTAAATTTCATAAAATAATTTTATTTAATTAAAAAATGACTTAAAATTTCAAGAATATCACTATTACTAGTTTTACCATGGAAATTATATTCTATTCAATACTTTATCCTTAAAATACCCCTCTCCTCAACTATAAATACCCGATCTCACTCCCCTTGGAAAACCACTTCAATTACACTTAAAAAATCCAAATATCTAAAAAAATAATCTCTTTTAATCCCATTATAATTTGTAGGTATGTTCTGGTGTCACTCATCTCCAAGTATTCAAGTAGTTTAGTGCCATAGAAAATAATCCAAACCAAGAAGAGGGAAGGTTTTCATCAACTATTTCTCTCATTTTCATCTTTTATGCCTATTTTTCTCTATCCCATTCAAACCAAAATCTTATAATATCAATTGAATAGTATTTTAACATTATATTAATGATTTAAACCTACCATAATAATTATTTTTATGATGTAGTTATATTTCACACTTCTCTTTCTTCCTTTTTTTGACAAAGTCCTATCAACACTCAGTTAACCACCCATGATGACTTTTCCAACTATATAATTATCCAAAACATTATATATTATAATAATTATTTATTTATAATGTATAAATGTATGAATAGATGTATTTATAATATTCTATAGTTAATCATAATAATTTATAAATACCAATAAAGAAATATCATTAAATTGAAACAAGAGAGGAAATTTTAAGGAAAATATGATATAAAAATGTTTCATATTTAACAAAGGGAATTAAAGAATATAATACAATGATTATAATTAATAGAGATTAAAAAAATGAACATATTTAAATTCTGTATTTATTTTTTAATAAACCTATGTTTATTATTCTTGAGGAATAAATTTGATGAAATAAAGCAGGATTTAAGGCAATGAGATTCTCAAACCCAACTCCTTCTTTTGGGTTATATCCTATTTCATATTTCTTTCAGTATGTATATCCATTTTTTGTCTTAAAAATTTTCTTTTAATATTATTTCCCTTATATGTTTTTGAATAAAAATGTTTTAGCCTTGTAAAAATAGTTTTTAATACAAATATAAAATATTTTTCAATGAGAGTTTGTTTTCCAAAACACTGCATTGACTCCACTTAATCTATTTATCTTACACTAATTAATGATTATGTTTTATTCAAAAATATGTTTTCAATTATTCATTTTGGAACCCCAAAGGTTATTCATGAAATTATTCTTTACAAATCCTTTATGAAACCCATTCATTTTCATGGATTTATTTCATGACTATGATTATTATATGTTTTTTTCCATGCAACATGCATTATTATGAACATTTTATGATATGACAGGTGGTCATAAAATTTCATTTCCCTCCCATGTACTGGGTAATGAGATTTGTGTCATGATATACTGTGTATTATTCATGAACAAAATTCTATATTTTTTCATAATTATGATATTATGATTATGTGCATATGTTATGTGTGGATATGGTGCTAGCTTTGTTCACAACCATCTGTGGAATTTGACCAATATGCTATAATGTTTCATTATTATTCATTTGATACATTCAATGATTTTATAAAACTTTTCCTTCATGACTATGATGATGAACCCATGCTTATGATATGATGATGTTGATTATTCTCACCCATGTACTATTGATTCATATCCCTTACTCCTTCCATGTTATTCCTCCCCTTATTGGGATTTAGCTCACCCCTTTCTTTGATGTATATCCTCAGGTGGTAAAATATACTAGGGATAAAATTATATCTTTTATGAGGATAAATAATAAGGATTTAAATAATGTTTAAGTTTTATTATATATAAGTTATGAATGACCCTACAATTCCCATGATACTAAACCATTGGATCCTAGACTGTATCAATATTATGTTGTTTATATTAAAAATGATGTAATATTAATATATATATTTTTGGATTGATATAAACACATATAAATAGATTTAAAATTCCATTGATAAAATTATAGGCTGTTACATTTTTCTCTCTTGAAGTTGATCGTTCAAGGGTACAACAAGAGAAATAAAAAACCCCTAGGAAGGGTCAAGATGAAAGCCCAGTCTGAAGATGTTTTCTCTGATTCCAAGTTCATAGTGATATATAAAGGCTTGTAATTTAATGTATTGTTAGAAATACCTTGGCTTTATATCCACACAATATCACCATCATCATACCATTAATGCTTAAAGTACCCTATCAATGAAAATGTTGGAGTGATTTGTGGTGAAGTCACCCCATTAAATATTATAAATCCCATTATGCTACAATGGGTTTCTATAAGAGGGAAGGTAATAAGATGATGAAGGAAAAATATTTATAGGTCAATTCTTCTAGTGGTTTGGAAACTTCCCCAGTAAACCCTTAGAGCATATTTAATAATGATTATGTATCTCCCCGCAATTTGATAGAGGTGATAGATCTATCTATAGAGATATACAACCATTAAAAGGCATCACTAGACCCTATATACACAGTAAAAACTATTTCATCTATGAAATCCCACAAATTAGAGGTCAGGTCACACTTGGGGAGATTGACACCATAAATGATGATGTTCTAGACAAGAAGAGTTCCTCTTTGGCCTAAAAAATCTAAGAGGTTCTTGCACCACCATCTAGATTAGAAAAATATCCTGCCTTATCGAATACAATTGAAAATTATCATATGAAATCATCCAAGTCTAATGATTATGGAAATCCTTCTACACTTTAGAACTGTAATATCCATGAATCTTCGATGATAGGTAAAACGTAACAATTGCTACACACATTTTATTTTTTCAAAAGAGATTTTACTCATGATTTTATTTAAAAATTAAATTTATAGATTTTATAATTTTAATTTGATTAAATAGAAAAATTTTTGTAATAAAAAAATTATAATTTACTTAGGATATTTTTTTTGGGATTTTTCAAAAACAGTTGATTTTTAGGTGAATACTAAAAAATACCGATTGTTCAAATACAATCACTTTCATGACATCATCACAATATAATATTGACATTAATTTTTTTTGAAACCTTTTTCCAAATAAAATATATATTTAAAAACTTATATCATTCAATTAAAAATAAATTATTTAATTTTTAAATTCATGATTTACATTTTGGAAATCTAAGTAATGTTTTTATTCAAATAAAAAATGTTTTTGTTCTCTTCTTGTAATCAAGAATTCAAAATTTTTTTGGTTTTGGCGTGGTTTAAAAGTAAAATTAATATCATCTTATTGAATATAATTCAATTAATTACATGGGAATCAAAATTTTACATGATTTTGGTATAAAATCATTTTTATGCTTAAAAAATATTTAAAAAAAAATGGGTTTTCACTGTGCTACACTTAATTTTATTTAAATTTATATATTAAAACTTATATAAATTTAATCATAGAAAATGGATTTAATATTTATAATAAATATTTTCAATTTTTTTAATGATGTAAATTTCATTTTTATTCATAACGAATAGTAACTATATTAAAACTTTATCACTACGGTAATGGATTATAATGTTAACAAGGGGGTTAAAACTAAGAGATAAGGTTTGTAATATCATAAAATATGGTTCAAATTTGATTGGATGAGTAGATTTAGATTCCAGATCATCTTATATTCAAAATATATCAATTTAGTTCCACTTTCATGTGAGTAAGGAATTATATTATTTTAAAGTTATAGATATTTATATGTGTGCCACTCCACTTATTTATAAAATAGAACCTATTATTATCACATGTTTACACCATTTTGATCCACTTAGATAAATAAATACCTAAAAATATCACTCCTAAACTATCCTATACACATCCTATATGTCTTGGTCTGACTAAAAGACAAACCTAAGAAGAATTGGGGTTTAAGGAAAATGTGGTTTTCCAATGAATATTTATAACTCTTAATGAATTATTTCATGTTTATTTATTCTTATACCACATTAAGACTTAACATAATCACAATGATATTATAAAATAAATATATCTAGTATAATGGTATTTTATTATGTTTAGGGTACAACCTTTTTTCATCTCATTTTCCATATGTTGAAAAATGATTATGTGTCTTGTCCGTACGTGTGGAATACTGCCTCCATGAAGCCATTTGATTTGACTTTAATTTATTCTTTACATGGATGATAATAAGGAAGAGTTTATTTAATAAATATGATATTTATATTATTATTATTATTATTAAAAAATATTAAAGATTTATCTATTTCAATTTCTATTCATCCATTAGAAAAATTAAAATTTTGTTTATGCGTACGTATGAAATACCGTCTCCATGAAGTGACATGTTTCATTTTTCTTGATATAATTTCATGGTTAGTTATTAAATTATATATAATTTATAAAAAATATAAATATTTCATGAATAATATTTCTGATATAATAGGGAAATGACCTGTTTGATCATGGTCAACCAATCGAAGTTATTTTGTGATTATGAACTGAACTTACTCAAACCATCCAACATGAACTTAACCGATTTAATAACTTAATAAGATAAAAAAATAAATTAAATAAAAGGGTTTATGATGATATAATGAAAATAAAAAAATGTTATTAATAAAGTAAATAATTAATATAATCTTATTATACAAGATGTCAGAACACGTTTGACCAAACGAAAATCTAAGGTAAGGGTTTATTCTGCAATCTCATTTTTATTTGGGATTTTTTATGTTTAAATTCCCATTTGTATAATTTTATGGTATTTTTATTTTAAACTCAATATATTTTATTCTCCTTTGGTTATATATGGAATTTACATGTTTTCCTTTCATTTTTATCTCCGTGCTACTTAAAATGACTGAGAAAATGTTTTTAAAGAAAACCAACCCTATCTCCTTCTGACTAGGAATATTTCTCCTCTATATCCATGTTCTAAATAATATTTTCAAGAATGTTTTTTCTAAAATCCAATGATTTTTTAAAATTATTTTCAACTATATTTTAATTTCTTTACAAAGTATTAAAAGAATTTTTTTTATCATTTTCTGAATAAGGTACTTTTGACTTATTACCACAAGCGTGAAAGGAATATTTGTTTTAATGTTTACCGAATGAATGAAATTTCCCACCATTATAACTATTATTTTCTTTTAAGTTTCCTTTAAAATTTTCATGTTTATTTTCAAAGAAGGGAATTTTCTCAATATTTTATAATTTTTTTTTTTTGAAATTTTATCAAAATAAAAGGACATTTTCTCATGTTTCTAAAGAAGGGTTCAAATTTTATTTTAAAGGTATTTTCATCTATGTAAAAATACTTTAAGGTTTTTTATTATTAACTGGGGATATTATATAATGATAAAATCAACTTTATTTCTTTGGATAGACTATGATCATATTTTTATAGTTATTTATTGGGGAAAATATTAACATTTCATATGCTAGTTTTTCAATATGAATGTTTATGTTGATTATTTATTATGTTGTTATTAATTTACTTTATATAATGAATGCATTGAATTATTAAGTTATGAAATAGTCCTGTTATAACCCATAGATGCATCATTATGTCTCATGAAATAAACTAGTTTGGGTATTCGGTGTATGCCTTACTTATTTATGTATGATGTCTTGGAACAAGGCCTTGATAGTAATATTATAAAATCTGGAAATATGAATTATATCATTATAAAATTAGTTATTAACCATGTAAATATTTATGTTTCCGTGTCATCCATATATATATTTACCTTTCATGATATTTTTTATATGAAATATTTGATTATTTTTTGTCACTTACATATTATTCATGTTTTATGAATTTTATGATAGCTTTCACTATACACTTTCCCTTACTAACCATCTAAGATCACCCTTTATTATACTTTTCTTTCCCCAAAGTTCTAAGAAGTGAACTTTGAATGATTTAAGGTATGTAATAAAAGAAATAATGAAGTTCTCATAGTGAATTTATGTCTCATTTTATAAGGCCCCAGCTTTAAACCTTACTTAATCTTGAGTTATTACAAGATTACACATTGAGGATCTTTTCAGGTTTAGAGTTTTAGAGAATTAGATCATAAAACTTGCATTACATTCCACATTTAAACAAAGTTCTTACATAAAAGATAGTATTCATTTTTCCCATCAACAGAAACATATTTAAAATAAAACATGGATTCTTTCTTGACACTTCCTTGACACTATCATCATATCATGTACCATCCCCTTGACCTATGAAAAACATTTCAAAAACTTAGGATGATCATAAAAATCTCAGTAAGGGATATAAAAATATGGAAAGGAAACATGAGTACATGTATACATAAGAATGAAATCATACTTTACCCATAAAACATAAGTAATTTAACATACCTCATAAAATCATGAATAAATCATAGAAATCATAAGACATAAAGGTAACTTGAGGCATTCATAACATTCTTACGTAGGGAGTAACCCTCTTGGTTATGTTTGGAATACCCATCACAGTATATTCCCTAAATCTCTTTGGATAAACCTTAACGTTTAACCCCTTCGCGTTACCCAATGCATTGGAGAGCTATATCGGGCTCACCCGCACTTAGTTTATCACGAAACCACCCGTCTTCATAATAATTCCCAAGAACCATAACATAATCGTATCACATAAAACATGCATAAAGGAAACATAACATTTCCACTTTTCAATCACAAGATTTCAATACAACACATTGATATAAAAACATTATGAAAACCATTTTTAAAACCAAAATAAAATAAAAGTAAAACATGGTATTTATTTTTCTTCTTAAAAAAAGTATGGCTTGTAGAGGAAGCCGAAACTCAAATAATGGTCACGGCGGTGGAGAAGTCGTTGTCGCCGCATACGTACGACAAAAACATTCCCTTTTGTCATTTAGTAAAATGATTTATATAAAAAATATTCCTTTCAGATAAACGTAAAAGTCAAAGGGGTTTATACATCGTATAAAAGAAGGTTGTGTATAAAAAAAAAATATGCCTCAATGAAAGGAGATTGAGACGAAGTCCCATACAAAGAAGATATCCTTGGATTAAGGATAAATCAATTACATAATTATGTGTGAAAAACTAATACACAAAATATAAGTGGATATTAAGTGTAAAACAATCAGAGGTTATTCACACATATTCATAGAATGACATATTGAAGGAGTACCAGCTTATCCCAAAAGAATCAAAATTGGGTTAAGAAGTTCCCTTGCAAAAATTTGACAGCCAAACGGCGTCACTACAAAATTCAGAAAATGAGTTGATGAGAGATAAAAAGGGTATCTAATCACTTGGACATAAAATTTAAATCACTAAGGATATAGAAGAACATATCCCAACATAATGTTATGTGAATTAAAAGACATAACAAAAGAAGTCTTTTAAAAAGAGGAGGGTGAAAGGTTCCCTTACCGACATGGGTATCTTTTGAAAGATACACCCCATGAAAGAAGGACAATACAACATTGATGTAAATACTCATAAATGAAAGTATATTACACAATGAGTAAAATAATGGTCAGTACATACACCACTCAAAGGAAATTGTTTCAAATGTAGCATAAATCTCACGGGAATAAAAGTGAGATGAAAAATCCCTTACGAAAACTCGGCAGCCTAACGACGCCACTTAAAACTTCCAAAAATGGATTGATGAGATCAAATAGGGTCTATAATAATATTACAATAAAATTTACATCAAGAGTAATATAAAAGAACATCCCCTATCATAACAAATAGGAGCTTAAAAGAAGTGACATAAAGGAGAATACTTAAAAAGAAAGAGAGAGGTTAGATCTCTTACGAAAATTCGGCAGCTTAATGGCGCCACTCAAAACTTCCAAAATGGATTGATGAGCTAGAATAGGGTCTCTCATCATATGAACATAAAAATTACAGTAAGAGTAATATAAAATAACATCCCAATCACAAGAAATATGAGATTAAAAGTAATGACATAAAAGAGTGTACTTAAAAAGAAAGAGAGGAGTAGGATCCCTTACCTCGGGTCCGACTTGACTCGATCGTTCTTTAACGTCCTGAATAATAAACTTGAGTTAATTTATACTTTCTTAAGAACCTTTTTCAAGTTCATTATTCCTTTTATATCACTTATTTCCATGTTATAAACATTATATAATCATTTAAGTTAATAATGTTTGTTTTGTCGATATTTGGTTCTTAAGTCGAAAGTGGACTTCTTACAATTACATGTTGTTCGTGTGGTCAAAGGTTCATTATATCCAGAATGATATTCATGATTTGTATATCATATATATCATATATATCCAGAATATACATGTATTTATAATATTACATAATCATTTAGAGGTAAGAAATGAAATGCACCGTTCATGGAGACGGTAAGCCGTACGTACGCATGAACGCTACTTTCATTTCAATGTCATATTAATGGAATTAAAACTAAATGAGAGGTATGTATATTTTAATTCCAGAATTATATTCATCATTTATATGTAACATACATCATATATAATAACTTTAAATACATCCTTTATACATCCCACATATGGCATTAACGAATCAAATCACTTTAAGGGGGTGGTAGTCCGCACTTCCTAAAATGAAATTATCGTGTTTACCCACAATGGAAACCATAAAGTTGATAAGTGGACCTTTAGTGAAAATTAGAGTATATATGCCTAAAATTAGAGTATATATGCCTGAAATTGAATTCTTTTCGTATTTTAAGCCTTTATCCTTTATTGGATAAATGTAAAAACATTTAACAAACATATATAATCATATTTTAGTTATTTATATTCATTCCTACCAATACAATGGCTACGTGTTAACAAACATTTAAAATAATTTTATTTTATTATTAGAGTGCAATGTAAGATTTCAAAGGAACTCGTTGTTGCGTATTGGGTAAGCCATCAAGCATATCGTTACCTTTAAATTAATATTAACATTTTATTAAAAAAATGGATTAATATAAAAATGTCATATTCTTTATTTACCTGGGGTGTTACACATTTCATATTTTAACTCATACCTTAGAATCATGTATGAATCTAGTCTATCAAGACTAAAAAACTATTCGATCCTATAGGATGAGACCTCAATTATTTTATGCCAATATAGAAAATTAAACACTAAATCTAGGTTAATAGAGTTAGTTTTGTTACAATGAAAGTAAATAAAGGGGAGAGTGTTCCCAGAATGCTCCTAGTAAGGATGTCCACACATTCACACTCCTCATACTTGGAAATGCTTACCGATCTTTCATAAATAATAAAGATGTTATTGGGTTATATTCTATCTATGATACATAAAATCATCACCCCCTTCCACCAACATTGAGATTGAATAAGACGAGGATGAACATATATATTCGCCTCTAGTATTTGAGGAAAGAATTTCCATTACAATCAATGATATCAAAAAAGTAAACCTAAATACATAGGAGGACCATGATCTACATTGATCAATGCCGCTATGCCTCTTGAAGAGAAAGAAACATACATCACCTTATTCATGTATCATCACTATGTGTTTACTTGAAATTAAATAGATATAATTATCCTAGACATAGATGTGGCTACCCATCGTCTTGGCATTCGAGATGATCATCTTGATTTCAGATAGGCAACCAAGAGGATTCATCCATCCCACTTACTAAGGTCAAAATATAAATTAATGGGATCATTAAATAAAAAATCATCTGGGAAGTTTCATACCTAAAGTGTTTTACCAATATATTTCCCATTAAGAAAAATAATTATTTGATCTATGTTTATTTCGATTTTATGGATCTTAATCAGCACTACTCAAAAGAATGCTTCTCAGTCTTGATCATATAACTCATGATCGACACGACAACAGGTTTGCAATACCTTTTTTTCATGTATTACTACTCATAGTACAATCAAATTGATATGGACCTTGATGAAAAGGAGGAAAGTAATTTTAGATCACCCAAAGTGATATTCGATTACAATTTCATGTCTTTTGGTTTAAAGAATGTCTATGACACCTATTAGTGCACCATACACCGCATCTTCAATCCCTTCTTATGAAATATCACATAATGCTATGTAAAAAATATTATTGTTAAATCTAATTAATGTCATGAGCATTTTTCTAACCTTAAAACTATTTTTTGAAAGTTTCAATACCATAACTTGAAAATAAGGGTGATATAAGGAAATTTACTTGGATTTTTGGTACACCGATATGACATCGAGGTTGACCCTAAGAAGGTTAGCCTGATCCACAAAATACTGCCTCCTAAAAACATTAAGGAATTGAGATTGATTTATTTATACCTCAACTATATCATACATTTCATGGACAATATGGAAAAAAATTCCTCCCCTTCATGAATTTGATGAAGAATGGACTCGCTTACTGATAAGACAAAGACTATCAAGAATATTTTAAAAATATCAAGTGATATCTAATTCACCCACCAAGTCTAATGCTCCCAATTGGAGAGAACCCACCATTCATATATGTTTCCACCATTGAGTGATCTTTCAGTTTCATCCTCACATTTAAAAATGATTTAGGGAGAGAAAAAAGTCTTTATTATCCCAAAAAACAATGTTAGATACTGAGAATTGATATTCCTATGTTGAGAAGAATTATCTTGCAATGAATTTTTCAATATAAAATATATGGCCTTACTTACCACACAAATATTTATATTTGTTCTCTCAAATAAATTTTCTAAAATAAATTCTCAAATATTTTATGTTGATAATACTTATAACTTTATGGGACGTAATCTTAAAATAGCATGATATACAATTTATATCACATAAGTTAGTCAAAGGGAAAACACAAGACAATTTTATCACAATAATTCTTACAAAAAAACACTAGTGAATATAAATCTCGTAGATGAAGAGTTTTTATATGCCCATGTTGCTCTCAACACATTGGAGATATTTTTTTTCACCTCCTGAATTCCAACTGGAAAAGGATAGAAGACCCGAAGCTCAATCAAGTTGGTTTGGGGATTATATTTTCCTCCCTAGCAATGTGGTTATACCTTATTCTATCCTATTATATAAAGGTTGTACCAATAACTAGGATGAATTAAAATACCTCATTACAAGATTTATGTTGGATATGAAACTCCAATATTCCTATTTAAATGTTAAAGGTGACTTAGGGTTAGTGATTAAATAGATTAATGGTGAATATTCCATTAAAAAAGGGTCGGATCCACTTCTTGGTTATATGAGGAGAATGATGGAATAATTACACTTTGATACAACAATGAATCAAATACCTCATTCACAAAATTCACAAGTATATTTTTTTGGTTAAAATATCCATGACCCTAGCAGATCTTGACTAGGATTAGATAGTTTTCAACCTTGTGCACTGGATGGTGGTTTCCCCAATTATCATCTATAAAATATAGGGAATTAATTAAATCAAGTTTATTCAAATCTTTATGAGATGATAATATTTCAAGATGATTCTATTGATAGATTGATACTCGTTATAATGTACTATCTACAAAGGGGAATCCTCCTGTCAGATTGAGCTAAGAAGGAGAAGATCTGAAACTGGGTATCAAACGTCATCCTTTGTGACTGCCCAAATTAACAACGAGTCCCCTATAAGAGATATTTTGATGGAGTCCTCCTTATATTAATTGAATGATGAAAAAACCTCTCCATCATATAGGAAGTACATAAAGGGTATTGCGACACACATCATTCATGAACTAGTCTCTCTGAACAAGTAAAGGGAATTATCTATTTTTGGAAAAAAATTATTAAAGATTGTGGGGAGTTCAACAAAAATTTCCATACTTTTAAAATACATTCCAACTTCATCTATCATACCATATATTTGTTTCATACTTCCAAATAATATTTACCATTTTCCATGTGGGGAATGGATTTCATGGGGCTACAAACCCCATCTATAGCTAGACAGTTCAAGTAAATTCTTACTTTAATTGACTTATTTTTCAAATGGAATGAGGTTATACACATCAATGAAGTAGGAACAAATAGAATCATAAACCTTTTGAAATTTCACATCATTACCATATTTTCTTTACCTCACATAATATTTATAGAAAAATACACCAATTTTGGTTTATATGAGTTGAGAAGGCTATATTAGGAGTATAAAATTGAGTCTAACTACTCATCCTGCTACCATGCAATGAAAAATAGATAGATAAAATACTTAAATAGGAATCTATTAAATATACTCTAGAAGATATTGGATAAGGATAAAAAATCATAACTAGACATGTTTTTTCATGCCTTGTGGGATTACTAAACCAGAACTCATAATACCATATAAATGACCCCATATTCACTTATCTATGGAATAGAGGGAGTGATACCATAAAATTTTAATTTAATTCATTGTAAATTTCTATTTTAGGTATCTATCAGATGAAAAACAATATCAGAAGCATCTATATGAGTTAGAGACACTCAATTTCAGAATGTTATGTACAATTCATGAACTAAAAGTCCACTATAATCGAATCACACGAGATTTAAATAAAAAAGTTAACCCCCACTCATTCATCCAAGGAGAGATGGTACTGGTTCTTAGAACCCTGGTGATACTAAGTAATAAACCACTGATGCTTGAACCAAAATGGGAGGGACCTTAAATTTTACATAAAATATACCCCAATGAGGATTATTATTTGATCATGATGGATATAAAATATAGAATCCTTAATTTTAATTCAATATTTTTTAAGAAATAATTTTCATAATCCACACATCAGGTCATCAACATTATAACGGCATGATGTAAAATTTCCTGACAAATTATTAGTCACATGATTCAAAATAGAATGACCACATACAAGTCTCATGACATAAAACAAAATGACAACATCCTAGGTTCATGATGTAAAACATCATTGAAATTTACTAATCAGATAATGTAAAACTACATGACAACTTCCTAGAAAATAATGAAAAACTGCAGCACACTATGGGTCCAATCTCTAAGACAATAATCTATAAAGTTCCAAGGGTCTTCTTCTCATGACCTAAAACAATAGTATAGGCTGGTTAAAGCATTATAACCCTAAAATGACTCATATATTTCCATTATGCATGAAATTAAACTACTTTGAGTGGTCCAATCCCTATATACCACATTCCCATACAGGATAGTTCAATCTATGTATGTTTCACTTTGTGTGTGGTATAATCCTTTTATCAGCCTACACCAAGTCCAATCCATGAATTCTAGTGTATAATATCAATATACATAAGAAACCATATATGAACTATTTATTCCTTGATTCTCATTCCATTGATATGTGTAGTGATGTTCATATCTCCTATCCCTGGTCCCAACCACAAATTAAAAAAAATACTCTATTCCCTATGTATAATTCAGATCTGTGTAGGGAATATCTCTTTTCGAGAACTATATATAGATTGATTACCATTACATTGGGATGTGTATTGATGCTTGGACATCCTATCCTAAGCCAAACTAAAAATTTAAAAATGAAAAAATGTCCCCCTCTCTACATATAAGTTAGATCTATTTAGATAATTTTATCTTCAAGAACTTTGTACGACTTGATTCCCAACCCTATAGGATACATAGTTATTCCCAAATAATCTACTATAGTATTAATAAAAAAATATCCAAAATAAAATTTCCTCTTTTCCCAAACCTATAATATATACCTATAAGAATTATTTGAGCTTTTATGATGGTCTAATATTAGTATGAAATCCAATTCCCTATCCATGAGTTTGAAATGTACAGAAGAGGAATCACAAGAGTAATGAGTGGCCTAATAAAATTAGCTCTACCATATTAATGAGATAGATCTATATAAAACTATTTGGATCTAGTTTGAGAATGAATATATGACTATGAAACTATGCTACTAATGAGGTTTGGGTAACCACATCTTTATTGATTTCAAATAGTAAAAAGTTCCCTCGGGCACCGATCATTCCATTTGGAACACCCAGGTTTCTTCCCTTATTCGGCATGCCATAAGGAAGACACACCTTTCTACTTAAATGAGAGTTATATATCTATAATAGTTCTAACACTAGTTTCATCCCTAACCTATAAATATTATTAAGAGTAAAGTTCCCCTCTTTTTCTTCTCCGCATGACATTAAATATCACATGGACCATCACCCGTACATAAGATCTGGATCTGTGTAGAGCCTCTTTTTCCACATCAAGATGTAGATTCCCCTCATATATTCCTTATCATGAACTATTAAATGACTCAAAAAATCCCTAAATGTTTTCTTGTTTATAATATAAAGCATGATTCACATGATCTTAGAGGACCCAAAAATTTAGTTTTATCGATACAAATCAGGTTATCTAAAGAAAAAAAAGATACCCAAGTCCTTGTTTCATGATTTTAAACTGAACGATTCCCAAGTAATTATCACATGATCTTAAACTACAATATTACCAAGTCCTTATTACATGATGTTAAACCATATGACCCCAAGTCCTTATCACATGATGATAAATTTCACGATACCCAATTACTTGCCACACAATGTTAAACCACACAATACCCGAGTCTTTGTAGTATAATGTTAAACTACACAAAACATTATCAGTATACAATCCTTTTTTTGAAGTGTCATGATTGCATAATCATGGATAACTAAGGTTTGGGGTGACTCTACCACCTTATTTGAACACCCCTTTTCAAAAATCATTATTCATCCTCAAGAATATAGGATTATCAAGAAACCTTATTGGATAATGGTAATGAGCATATCTAGATTCAAGGGACACCTATAATTGGGTATTCATACATGCCCTAATTTGACTCCCAAATATTTTCCCCCAATCTAGCCTTCCAACAAGAGGCATTTTCATTATGAGAAAAAGGATCACTAATATCTATATACCTTATAAGATTCATATAGGAATTTTTCATTAAAATATGTTTAGTGGTCATTCCTTGTGTATCTATCTTATATCATCACCCCTAATACAAGGAAATTCAAGAATATTTTACAATTCCATTATCTTATGATCAATAGGGGGTTGGAGTATTCTTGGACTTGGAATCCAAATTGGGTTGTTGTACCACATTATTTTTTTATTTTATTTTCTTCATAAATTTGTTATGAATTTAAACTATTTACAATTTGGGCAAATTTTTTTGAACTTAAAACTTTAATCATTGATGGTCCATATCACAATAACCCAAGATATTTGTGAAAAAGGAATAAAAATTATTAAGTTACAAATCTTTGAAGAGTGAACTAAGAAAAATACAAGTACTACCTGCTAAGACTTCCTCATTCAAGGATTTGAAAAAAGTTATGGTGAGAAAGGAAAAGACATAATTCTTGTGGGTCTATGATATGACTATAATAAAATTAAAGGTATTATTTCTAGACCACTTTTCATGGAAAAAATTAGAGCACTCAGGTCTTCCTACCTCCCTGTAATAATAGTATAGGTAACCTATATAAAAATTATAAAGGTATAGATTCAGTGTGCCAAATACCCTTTACACATCAGAACCCTCATTCAAATATTTATTTTTCTTTGTGTATATCTTCCTACTAAGTTAATTCATTCATCTAAATAGACAAGATCTAGTGTTATAGTGATTATATTTGTGCCTATTGTAAGTGTTGGTGTCCTGAGAACCAACTATTTTGTACTTTGATTACATGAATGTTCACTTATCATATATTGTTCATTGTTCTGCATGAATATAATATAATAATGTCCGGGAATATTTGTTGCATTGATAAGGTCATGGCAGATCCCCGCTGTGATGAGAACCTTGAAATGCTATAACAATATTCTTAAATAAAGTTATATGGTTGGATGACATACTATGATAGGACACATAGTATACAGACCGTCATGTGTGAGTACTCATAAGAAGACGAGACTCTCTCTCATGGAGTTTTCACTTGGTAATCTCCAAGATGGGAGATTATGAGAACATACCAACCAGTAGAAATTCCGCATGTCTTGGTGTCATCAGACATTTCTATCTACGAGCATGTGTAATGGTCCTTAGACTGGAAGATTATCATTAACTCATGTCATGACTCGCACACTTAGATTTACTGACGAAAACCGTCACGCAGACAGTTGGCAGGAAGTAGGGTACATTGGGTGCATCACGAGTGACATGTTGTTAATGGATAAGTTAAGGAAGGATTTGTCCCTTACATTTATGGAAGTTGATATCTCGGCCCTTTGATTGAAATAGAACTATCGCATTAAATTCCATGGCCATGGTGTGAATGACGAGTTTATTTCAAGTAGTCAAAGAATGACGGATCAAGAATATAGGTTTATGACACTACCATGAAACCTGCTTGATGAGATATCAAGACAAAGGGATTAAATTACACAGTAAGTGTTTGTATGAGGTGATACATCAATGCGGCGTCAAATTATTTCTCTTGTGTAAAGACCCGTAAAATTCAAGGGAAATTTTTTCTTAATTTTCTTTGGAATTTTACAAGAGCGTGGTTTCTGACGGCACCTGATTCCAAGGCCCGGTGTTCCCGGAATCAATTTCCGAAGTTTGGCTCGGGTACGTTCAGTGAACGAACGAGCGGGAATTTCTAACTTTTGAACCAGTGCCCGGAATCGAATTCCCAAGGCACCGATGAACTCGCAGCACCGATATTCGCTTAAGGAGACCTTTTCCAAGGTTGCGTTTTATGCGGAATGAAAGTTAGTTTTGGAAAAGTTAAATGAGGTTAAATAAAATGCGGAAACACAATTTTTTAACCATGTTGGTTATGTCCTCCCAAAGGGAGTTAGGGGTGGGACCCACATCCACTTAACCTCCCTTGAGAGGATTAAGTGTGGTGGGGCCCACACGAACCCTAACACTTCATCTCCCATTTAAACTCCCAATAACTCCTCTCTAATTAATCTTGACAACTTGGGTTATTAATTGATATGAGTTATTGTTTTTCAAACTTTTGAAATTCAAGTGGTTTAGTTGTGTAAATAAAATAAGCCTTAGTCTTATTTTATTTTGGTTAGATTTCTCTTGCCACCTTGAGATAATTTGGGAGATTTCTTCTTCTTCTTCAAACCTTGACGAAGAACATGAAGAACACTTAAGCTCCGATGAAGAACGCCACATCTCTTCTTTGTAGCTGTTGTGTTTCTGAAGATCGACGACGCTGCTTCTTTCGATCTTCTTCCCGTGTCAACGAAAGGAGACACCGATTTCTCCTCAGACTTTCTTCGTCAGCTTACGAAGCTTCACCAGCGACGTACCTCTTCGGACGCACATCGACGTCAACAGAATCGACATACGATTACCGCGACGCCCGACCTCTGCGACGCTTGTCTTCTGCGGTTTGTTGACGTGGTCCGCTCTTGAAACCGAGGTAGGGGATTGTTGTTATATTTATTTAATTATTCCCGTTCTTGATTCTAGCATGATGAACTTCGAGGATAAACGATTAAATGTTATCGTTTAACGAGAGGGGGGCCGGACCACACAAACACGGCTGAACCCCCCTCCTTTGTTCATGTTTGATATATTTGCGAATGGAATGGGATGGCGTGGTGCCGTCACACCATGCGGGAATCGCAAGGCAAGTATTGCACGGCGCCGTCGCGCCGCGCCGTGGAAAGGAATTCAATAACGCGACGCCGTCGCGCCGCGTCAAAGGAAATCGAAGGCGCCGCGGAAGGAGCGGGGCCGCGGCGGAGGGGCGCTGTGCCGTCGCACCGCGCTGGATGACAAGGACCACGGCCGGTTCCGAGCCGCGGCAGAACAAGGTGACCAGCGGCCAGCCGGGCCGCCGGTGTCGGAAGCCAGAAGAGGACCGGCCTTTGCTGGTCCTGTTGAGAAGGAACCGGCCGGCCAGGTCGGGCCGGCCGGAATGGAGGAAAAACGGGGGAAATAAATTCCCCCGGCCAGCAGTTGAACGACCCCCCAATTAAGAGGGGGGCCGCGGTTACAAGGGGGGGGGGGGGCAGGCGCCCCCGTTTCTTCAATCAGCTCGGCCGAAGCCGAGCTAGCAGTGTGCCCAGCGCGCTGCGTCCAGCCGGACCGGCGCCTTGACGGGCCACGCCGGGCCGGGCCGCGCCCAGCCAGGCCGGGCCGTGCTGGGCCAGTCCGACCTTGTCCGGGGCGGGTCGACCCGGTTCGGGCCAACCGAGGGGTCTCGGGCCGGGTCGGCCCGGGCCCGAAACCCCCGATACCGAACTATTTCGGTTCAAATGCCCATAACTTGGGCTACGGACCTCCAAACGATGCGCCGTCAGTGGAGATGCGATCCTTGGATTGAGACGGTAGTTTCGGTATATCGCACTCAAGGTTTTGGAATACTTTGAGTTCGTCCGGGTTGGTTCGTACACGAAACTAACCGGGCCCTCGGAGCGGAAACACTCATATCTTGAACTACGGACGTCCGATTGACGTGCCGTCAGCTTTGTTGAGTTCCTCTTAGTGAGAAGGATCTTTTGGCATACTCCGCCCGAGGTTTGGACGCAGGTGGAGTACGGTCGGATTGGTTTTTCCTTAAAAACCAACCGGGCCCCTAGAACGAAAAAGCCAATAACTCTCAGACCGGGCGTCCGATTGATGCGCCGTCTGTTGCGTTGAGTTCCGGTTGGCGATACGGAACTTTTGGATACATCAACTCTGGACTATGTGACAGTTGATGTATCAGCCTCTCGGCTCGTGGAGCGGACCCTCCCGAACGAGCTTGCTGTGTGCGGGAACCCTAGAGCTGGTTGTGACTGCTACTGTGACTGATATTGCGACTGCTACTGTGACTGCGACGACGACTGTGCAGAGATCCTTAGTGGATTCGACGACGATGACTACAACACTCATTGATCCTTTGTGGATCAGTGCTACCGATCCTGTGTGGGTCCGATCCTATGTGGGTCAGCGCTCAGCGGTCCTGTGTGAACCAGCGCCTACAGATCTTGTGTGGGTCCGATCTTGTGTGGGTCTTTGCAGGGGTTAGTACTTATTGATCCTTTCTGGGTCTGACGACTTAGATGGATCAGTGATCATCTCTATCATCTTTCGAAGAAGTATACCTGTGTGAGCTGAATCCTATTGCTTTCCTGTGTGGTTTGTGTTGTGCTATCCTGTGTGGATTACGTTTTGCTTTCCTGTGTGGAATACGTTTACTTTCCTGTGTGGACTGAGTTGTACTTGGGCTCGGAGGTTGGAGCGTATTGGAATTGATGACTTAGGTATATGTATGGGCATATACCTAAGTAGTGTCGGTTGTTACTTCGTGATTATATCTTTCCTTTGTGGTTTATCCTTTGTGGATTTTGTGAGACCTTCGGGGGTCTCGTGGTCCCTACTGAGTAGCTTATACTCACCCCTGCACGGGCTATGCCCGCACTACGTTGTGTTGGTTGCAGACGACGGACAGCGTTGATCGTGGTTGAGGATTGCTGAGCAGAACAGTGCCTGGAGGTGGACTACTGGGCGGGACGTGCTCGGAGCGGACAGCGGAACCCGAGGAGCAGTGGACCTATCTGTACCCACCCTTCAGGTGGGATTTCCAGTGGACAGCTCGGTGTAGCGGCTTTTACTTTACAGTTGCTGTTTTCCCTTTCGAGTTGTACTTTACTTTCATTTTGGGTTTGTATACTGGCCCATTTACTTTTCCGCACTTTCAGTTGTACTCTGTTTTTACTTAGTGTTTACTTTTTCGCTTGCTTACTCTATGGTTCTTGTTTACTTTACAAAGGCAATGCCTTCCCTTTTTACCAGGATTTACGCCTTGGTGATAGTCGCCAGCCCCTGGCCTATGGAAGGTGGGCTTGGGGTAGTCACGGCACGGGCCCCGAGGACGGGTCGTGACAAATTGGTATCAGAGGATTTCGGTTCTACCGCGAACTCTGATCTTTTCTATGTGAAGCAATAGTGTTTAGCATGTTGAGTGTGGTTATCAGTCCAGGGAGTCCAGTGTTGGTGCGGCGGCCGACGTATCCGTACACCAGGACCCTGACTTCTGATTTCCGACTTAATGCACGAAAACATTGATTGCCTGTGTGTTTGAAAGTTTTCTTTGTGATTACTTTATATCAGCTCACCAGGTATACTGTTCTGACTGTGGCGCACCTGTTTCCTTTTCAAGATGGTCCCACGATAGCAGCCAACTAGGGTTCCAAGAGTCGAGCGTGACGACAACCCACCGAGCGACGATGCCTCGGTGCAGGGCCCTTTGTCAGCAGTGGCACCGGTGGTAGCTTTACCCGCCGAGCCCCCGATACTTCTAGCACCAGCCGCTGACGATGCACGTCACCTCAGCGCACTGCATGAGTTTCAGCGTCTGCGACCGCCCAGGTTTCGTGGGGAGACAGACCCCCAGGCAGCCGAGGACTGGCTGGAGGCAGTCGTATGAGTTTTCAGGCTAGTGAGGACACCAGCAGACCTCATGGTAATCCTCGCTGCAAGCCTACTGCACGCAGCAGCGGGCCGATGGTGGAGCTTGATGCTCCAGGTGCACGATGAGGCATCACTACTTTGGATGGACTTTGAGAGCCTCTTTCGCTCGGAGTTCGTCCCAGCCACCCTCCGTGCGGTGCGCATTTAGGAGCTTCTTCAGCTGCGGCAGGGCAGCATGACAGTCGCTCAGTACTCGGCGAGATTTACCGATCTCTCACGCTACTCGAACGACATGGTACGGGACCCATTCTTTCGGGCCCGGACCTTTGAGCAGGGTTTGAGACATGAGATCAGGGCATCACTGATCTCCCTCAGCATAACGACTCAGACAGGAGTACTGGAGTGGGCCCTTTTGATCGAGAGCTTTCTTGCTGAGTCTACACTAGCGCCGAGACCCACCGCAGGGCGGCACGTGGCGAAGTCTTCTGCAGCAGGCAGTCGACGGATGACTCAGGGGTCCAGGAAGACCAGACCCTCAGGAAGACGACCTCAGGACACTGGCTCAGCAGTGCGGGGCACACAGCGCAGAGCCAGTCTTTCGAGAGGCAGACAGTGCTACTCGTGCGGCGGGCAGGGCCACATGGCTCGTGACTGCCCGACCCGCCGTGCCGAGGAGCAGCAGACGGTTGAGGGACCACCGAGGCAGAGGCAGAGGGTCGACTGTGGCGGTCCGCAGGGAGGAGGCTGACGAGGCAGGGGAGCTGGCCGAGCAGCAGGTGGTGGGCGACGCTTTGAGGCTCTACCACCACCACCACCAGGAGGTCCACCCCGACCACAGGGAGCTAGCGGGCAGAGACAGGCACAGCTCCAGGCAGCAGAGGCCTACGACCACGGCGCGCCCGAGATGATTCGAGGTACTATCTGTGTCTATTCCACCCTTACTGCAGTACTTATAGACACAGGAGCGAGTCACTCTTTCATAGCCGTTGCCCTTTTTCAGAGCTCGGAGATTCTGACAGAGCCGTTGGCTCGATCCTTACGGCTAGAGACTCCTACGGGAGCAGACTCGACGATTACGCACTAGTGCCGGTAGTGTGAGCTTACTCTAGGAGGCGAGAGCTTCGGCTGGGATCTTCTTGTAGCAGCGTCAAGGCCTTACGACATCATCTTGGGTATGGATTGGTTATCTACGGTCCATGCACAGATTGACTGTTTTAGGCGCAAGGTGCGATGTGTACGCACCGACGGGAGCAGGTTTACCTTCACCGGCGAGAAGAGAGCCTTTGCAGCACAGGATGGACTTCCGCGGAGTAGAGGACAACCCATCACTCATTAGTTGGCTAGCCTCATCCTAGGAGCAGTTGACGTGCGGAGTCCTGGTTTTCCTGCAGTGGTGGATCAGTTTTCTGACGTTTTTCCCGATGACGTTCCAGGGTTACCTCCTCGCAGAGAGGTAGACTTTTATATTGACCTGTATCCCAGGACAACCCCGATATCGACTCCAGAATATCGGATGGCCCCCGCCGAGCTTCAAGAGCTACGGGTATAGTTGGAGGGCTTGCAGGGCAAGGGGTTCATCCGACCCAGTGTTTCACCCTAGGCTTCCCCGATTTTGTTCGCCAAGAAGGCGGATAGGAGCTTGTGACTTTGCGTTGACTATCATCGCCTGAACCAGGTGACAGTGAGGAACAAGTATCCGCTACCAATGATTGATTACCTCTTTTATCAGCTCAAGGGATCACGGTGGTTCTCAAAGATAGACCTTAGGTCAGGCTATCATCAACTCAGAGTTAGAGACGAGGACGTGCAGAAGACGACCTTCAGATGTTGGTATGGCCACTATGAGTTCTTGGTTATGCCATTTGGCGTAACCAATGCTCCAGCAATGTTCATGGCCCTCATGAACAAGATATTTTAGCCATACCTCGATCGATTTGTCGTGGTCTTCATCGACGACATTTTGATTTACTCGATGACTGAGGAGGAGAACACCTACCACTTACGGGTTGTACTAGACACACTCCGAGAGCACCAGCTTTATGGTAAGCTCTCGAAGTGTCAGTTCTGGATACGTGAGGTCCACGTCTTGGGACACGTCATCTCTGAGGCAGGAGTTGCAGTGGATCCTGTGAAGATCGAGGCAGTGTTAGCTTGGGAGCCACCCAGGAGCATGACGAAGGTTCAGAGTTTCTTGGGATTAGCTGGATACTATCAGAGATTCGTGCCAGACTTCTCTAGAGTTGCGGCACCACTCTCAGCTTTGACAAAGAAGGGTAAACCCTTCGTGTGGTCAAACAGATGTCAGTAGAGTTTCTAGGAGCTGAGGCAGAGATTGACCAGCACACCTATCTTGAGGTTGCCTGAGGAGGGAGTAGGGTACGTAGTCTACTGCGATGCATCAGGGACCGAAATCGGTTGTGTCCTGATGCAGGAGCGGGCAGTGATGGCCTATGGATCACGTCAGTTGAGGCCGCATGAGCAGAACTACGCTACCCATGACCTGGAGTTAGCAGCAGTGGTCTTTGCTCTGAAGACATGGCGACACTATCTGATGGGCGAATGCTTTATAGTCTTTTCTGACCATCAGAGTCTCAGGTATATCTTCTCGCAGAAGGACCTGAACCTGAGACAACGGCGATGGCTCAAGTTCCTACAGGACTATAACTTTGAGATAGTCTATACTCCTGGGAAGGGGAACGTAGTAGCCGATGCCCTCAGCAGGAGGACGGGCATTCAGCTACTTGAGGAGGCAACGGAGCAGCTAGCCTCTTTGCAGATATCCTTTTTGGATAGAGATGGAGCAGCCTTCCTTCAGTCTCTCACACTCACTCCTCCACTACTGCAGCGAGTCAGAGAGCCACAGCGTGGGGACGCTGACTGTGAGACACAGTGTGCACAGATATCCTCAGGACAGGCACCTGATGATTTCTCCTTTGGAGCAGAGCACGACATCCTTTTTCAGAGGACGTACCATGGTACCAGATGCTTTACGGGAGGAGGTGCTGAGAGAGTTTCACACTTCTCCCTTGGCGGTACATCCCGGAGTGGCGAAGATGTACCAGGATCTCAGACGACAGCACTGGTGGCCAGGCATGAAGAAGGCTATAGCAGAGTTCGTTTCTCGATGCCTTACCTGCCAGCAGGTGAAGGTTGAGCACCAGGTACCAGCGGGCTTGGTACAGCCCTTGGAGGTCCCGGAGTGGAAGTGGGACAGGATATTTATGGACTTCGTGACTGGACTTCCACGCACTTCCAGAGGTCACGACTCCATTTGGGTGATTGTTGACCGACTCACCAAGTCGGCACACTTCTTACCCATCAGAGAGCAGGGCTCAGTGGAGAGCTTGGGACGTCTTTACGTTTAGGAGATTGTTCGGCTTCACGGTGTGCCATCATCTATCGTCTCTGATCGAGATGCTCGATTTACTTCCTGGCTTTGGAAGGGGTTGCAGGAGGCGTTTGGGACACAGCTATGTTTGAGCACAGCCTTTCATCCTCAGACGGATGGTCATATGGAGAGGACCATTCAGACTCTCGAGGACATGCTCCGCGCATGTGTCCTCGACTTTGGTCGTAGCTGGGAGGACCACCTAACCTTGGTGGAGTTTGCGTACAACAACAGCTACCACTCCACCATCGGGATGGCACCGTACGAGGCGTTGTACGGCCGACCTTGTAGATCTCCTTTGTGCTGGACAGACCCTGGGGAGTCAGCACTTGTGGGACCAGAGATGGTCCAGGCCACGACAGAGAAGGTCCATGTCATCCAGGAGCGGATGAGGACAGCTCAGAGCCGGCAGAAGTCATACACTGACAGGAGGCAGAGGCCACTAGAGTTCGAGGATGGCGACCACTTCTTCTTGCGGGTCTCACCTCGACGTGGTATACAGAGATTTGGCCGAGGCGGCAAGTTATCTCCGCGCTTCATCGGACCCTTCCAGGTCCTCAACAGGATAGGCGAGGTGGCTTATCGCCTGGCTCTACCACCTCAGTTGCACCGGGTGCACGACGTCTTCCACATGTCTCAGCTGAGGAGATACGTGCACGACCCGACGCACATCATTGACCATGGGGAGCTTGACGTTGACGATGGGGCGACTTTTACGGAGGTTCTGGTGGAGATCGAGGATCGACAGGATTGGGTCCTACATGGACGGTCGATTCCCCTAGTGCGCATCAGATGGCAGCACAGGAATCTCCAGGAGAGCACTTGGGAGCGGGAGGCTCAGATGGGTGCTCAGTACCCTCATTTGTTTCCCTAGTTTTGATGTATCTTTACGGGGATGTAAAGCCCTGAGGTGGGAGTAATGTAAAGACCCATAAAATTCAAGGGAAATTTTTTCTTAATTTTCTTTGAAATTTTACAAGAGCGCGGTTTCTGACAGCACCTGATTCCGAGGCCCGGTGTGCCCGGAATCAATTTCTGAAGTTTGGCTTGGGTACGTTCAGTGAACGAATGAGCGGGAATTTCTAACTTTTGAACCGGTGCCCGGAATCGAATTCTGAGGGAACCGATGAACTCGCAGTGCCGATATTCGCTTAAGGAGACCTTTTCCGAGGTTGCGTTTTATGCGGAATGAAAGTTTGTTTTGGGGAAGCTAAATGAAGTTAAATAAAATGTGGAAACACAATTTTTTTAACCATGTTGGTTATGTCCTCCCAAAGGGAGTTAGGGGTGGGACCCACATCCACTTAATCTCCCTTGAGAGGATTAAGTGTGGTGGGGCCCACATGAACCCTAACACTTCATCTCCCCTTTAAACTCCCAATAACTCCTCTCTAATTAATCTTGACAACTTGGGTTATTAATTGAGATGATTTATTGTTTTTCAAACTTTTGAAATTCAAGTGGTTTATTTGTGTAAATAAAATAAGCCTTAGTCTTATTTTATTTTGGTTAGATTTATCTTGCCACCTTGAGAGAATTGGGGAGCTTTCTTCTTCTTCTTCAAACCTTGACGAAGAACACGAAGAACACTTAAGCTCCGACGAAGAACGCCGCATCTCTTCTTCATAGTCGTTGTGTTTCCGAAGATCGACGACGCCGCTTCTTTCGATCTTCTTCCCGTGTCAACAAAAGGAGACGCCGCTTTCTCCTCAGACTTTCTTCATCAGCTTACGAAGCTTCACCAGCGACGTACCTCTTCGGATGCACCTCGACGTCAACGGAATCAACGTATGATTACCGCGACGCCCGACCTCCGCGATGCTTGTCTTCCGCGGTTTGTTGACGTGGTCCGCTCTTGAAACCGAGGTAGGGGATTGTTTTTATTTTTATTTAATTATTCCCATTCTTGATTCTAGCATGATGAACTTCGAGGATAAACGATTAAATGTTATCGTTTAACGAGAGGGGGGCCAGACCGCACAAACACGGCCGAACCCCCCTCCTTTGTTCATGTTTGATTTCTTTGCGAATGGAATGGGATGGAGTGGTGCCGTCGCACCACGCCGGAATCGCACGGCAAGTATTGCGTGGCGCCGTGGAAAGGAATTCAAGAACGCGACACCGTCGCACCGCATCAAAGGAAATCGAAGGCGCCGCGGCCAGAGCTGGGCCGAGGCAGAGGGGCGCGGTGCCGTCGCACCGCACATGACGACAAGGACCGCGTTCGGTTCTGGGCTGCGGCGGAACAAGGTGACCAGCGGCCAGCCGGGCTGCCGGTGTCGGAAGCCGGAAGAGGACCGGCCTTTGCCGGTCCTGTTGAGAAGGAACCGGCCGGCCAGGTCGGGCCGGCCGGAATGGAGGAAAACCGGGGGAAATAAATTCCCCCGGCCATCAGTTGAACAACCCCCCAATTAAGAGGGGGGGGGGGGGGGGTTACAAAGGGGGGGGGGCAGGTGCCCCCCATTTCTTCAATCAGCTCGGCCGAAGCCGAGGTGGCAGCGCGCCCAGCGCGCTGCGTCCAGCCGGACTAGCGCTTGGCCGGTCCTCCGGGCCGGGCCAGGCCGTGCCGGGCCGGGCCGACCCTGTTTGGGGTGGGTCGACCCGGTTCGGGCCAACCGGGGGGTCTTGGGCCGGGTCGGCCCGGGCCCGAAACCCCCGATACCGAACTGTTTCAATTCAAATGCCCATAACTTGGGCTACATACCTCCAAACGACGCGCCGTTAGCGGCGATGCGATCCTTGGATCGAGACGGTCATTTCGGTATATCGCACTCAAGGTTTCGGAATACTTTGAGTTCGGCCGGGTTGGTTCGTACACGAAACCAACCGGGCCCTCGGAGCGGAAACACTCATATCTTGAGCTACAGACGTTCGATTGACGTGCCGTCAGCTTTGTTGAGTTCCTCTTAGTGAGACGGATCTTTTGGCATACTTTGCCCGAGGTTTGGACACAGGTGGAGTACAGTCGGATTGGTTTTTCCTTAAAAACCAACCGGGCCCCTGGAACGAAAAAGCCAATAACTCTCAGACCGGGCGTCCAATTGACGCGCCGTCTGTTGCGTTGAGTTCCTGTTGGCGATACGGAACTTTTGGATACATCAACTCTAGACTATGTGACAGTTGATGTATCAGCCTCTCGGCTCGTGGAGCGGACCCTCCTGAACGAGCTTGCTGTGTGCGGGAACCCTAGAGCTGGCTGTGACTGCTACTGTGACTACTACTGCGACTGCTACTGTGACTGCGACGACGACTGTGCAGAGATCCTCAGTGGATTCGACGACGACGACTACAGCACTCAGCGATCCTGTGTGGATCAGTGCTACTGATCCTGTGTGGGTCCGATCCTGTGTGGGTCAGCGCTCAGTGGTCCTGTGTGAACCAGCGCCTACAGATCTTGTGTGGGTCCGATCCTGTGTGGGTCTTTGCGAGGGTTAGTACCTATCGATCCTTTGTGGGTCCGACGACTTAGATGGATCAGTGATCATCTCTATCGTCTTTCGAAGAAGTATACTTGTGTGAGCTGAATCCTATTGCTTTCGTGTGTGGTTTGTGTTGTGCTATCCTGTGTGGATTACGTTTTGCTTTCCTGTGTGGAATACGTTTACTTTCCTGTGTGGACTGAGTTGTACTTGGGCTCGGAGGTTGGAGCGTATTTGAATTGATGACTTAGGTATATGTATGGTAATATACCTAAGAAGTGTTGGTTGTTACTTCATGATTATATCTTTCCTTTGTGGTTTATCCTTTGTGGATTTTGTGAGACCTTCGGGGGTCTCGGGGTCCCTACTGAGTAGCTTATACTCACCCCTGCACGGGCTATGCCCGCACTATGTTGTGTTGGTTGCAGACGACAGACAACGTTGATCGTGGTTGAGGCTTGCTGAGCAGGACGGTGCCTGGAGGTGGAAAACTGGGCGGGACATGCTCGGAGCGGACGACGGAACCCGAGGAGCAGTGGACCTATCTGTACCCACCCTTCAGGTGGGATTTCCAGTGGACAGCTCGGTGTAGCGACTTTTACTTTACAGTTGCTGTTTTCCCTTTCGAGTTGTACTTTACTTTCAGTTTGGGTTTGTATACTGGCCCATTTACTTTTCCGCACTTTCAGTTGTACTCTGTTTTTACTTAGTGTTTACTTTTCTGCTTGCTTACTCTGTGGTGCTTTTTTACTTTACAAAGGCAATGCCTTCCCTTTTTACCGGGATTTACGCCTTGGTGCTAGTCGCCAGCCCCTGGCCTATGGAAGGCGGGCTTGGGGTAGTCACAACATGGGCCCCAAGGACGGGTCGTGACATCTTGGGAGCCTTGACCCATTGCTAGACAGTAATCTTGGACTTTAGGCAAGCTCACCTAATGCCAACGAGAAAGAGGCCTATTGGGTCACACACTAAGTGTATTCAAGTATCTCAAGTAGAATAAAGATTATTCTCGTACGTGGTTTAATAATTATTCAAGGAAGCCTAAATCGTTTTAATGATGGAGGAAGAAGAAAATGAAAACAAGATATACACGTCGTGTATTAAAGATTACACGCCGTGTAGTTTTCATGGAAAACAAGTACATGCCATGTATTAATAATTACACGCTGTGTAGTTTTCTTTATGGAAAGGAAATGAATAAATGAAAACAAGATATACACAGCATGTACATTGAATGTACACGCCATGTAGTTTTCAATGAAAAACAAGTACACGCCGTGTATTTATTAATACACACCGTGTAGTTTTTCCAGTCAGGATTTTGAGGATATAATATTGTTTTAAATGATATTTATTATAATCAGCATGGGCGCATGTCAAGGAATTTATTATTCGACATGGGGGTTTTAAATATGGGTCAATGAAATAAATAAAATGCGTAATGTGTTTATTTATTGTCATAACTCTACAACCTCAAAACTGATTATAAATATCCTCATAACCCCAACTCATTTCCTACACACAACAACACAAGAGAATCATTGTGCACAACAACCCTGGAGAATTATTTCAAGGTGAAAGAACCTCTTCCTCCAAGAACACTCTCAATACCGAGAGAGATCTTCTTCCATCAGATCAAGACAATCTAAGGTAGACAACGCAAGCAAAGGTTTCTCCACGCTAGCACCCAGAGACTCCTTTGGCGACGTCCAGAGATACGAGGTGCACGTGTGGATCACCGATAGAGGAAGTCTACACTTGGATTCTGTGACGGAATGACGAATCACATCAGAATGTGATCAAAAAAATCAATGAAGAAAGAATACCACAAAAGGTATTTATTTTCAATTAATTAAATTAATTATAATCAACCTGTAATGATCCTACTTTGTGGTTCCAGGACTTTATATTTATTTTGTCTATTTCTGTGATTCGATCCATGGAGACTGGAATTTATTGTTGTATTGATCCAGGATTGATCATTGCTAATGACAAAAATCCAAGTGGGCACATCCACCCACGCACTTCCACTACGCCCAGAACCTTCAAATGGTATAAGAGCGAGGATACAACGTTGATTATAGTTATTTAATTTTCGTTGATAATTTACGCATTTATATTTGATTCAATTTGAAATAAATTGTTCTATAAATCTGAATAAACGAGATCTGTTCTTCCTCCTTTGTTTCTCAATTGACATCACAGAAATGACCTTTTAATTTTAATTTTGATTAAAATAAAAATGAGGAACCCATTCGGAGGAGTCGCTCTTTCTGTCTGTACAACACGGGATTACACGGTGTGTAATTAAAACTACACGCTGTGTACTTAGGTTCAATGAACTGACACTGGTCCGCCAAACCATGCCGTATGAATTGAATATGCCTAAGTATTAATCATGCCGTGTTGACCAGAACTGATCGGCACGTGGAAATCGGAATACACGATGTGTATGTTGGAGCAACACGCCGTGTAGTCCGTTCCGGCCCAGGTGAAACCGTGTACAAGGATAATCCGCGTACTATGTACACAAGATCGCCAGGCTGGTTACCACGTAACAAGGCAGTACATGTCGTGTATGATTTATCTACACGCCGTGTACTCCAAAATTTCCATAGTACTGAAAAACACGCCAAAGCCCCGAAGTTTACTTTGGATAAAGAGTGAAAAGAAATACACGCCATGTAATTATAAACTACACGCTATGTACTTTCTAGAAATGGAATTTCACCAAGTTTCCTTCAATGTACAAAGACCCGTACAAGGAATATGGATGAGAAGAATCTCAAGGAAATTCAGAAATGAATTTAAGATAAATAATTTATTAATTATAAGATCATAATTAATTGAATTCAAGCACGACTTATCTTAAATGAAATAATGATTAAAAGAATTTGAATTCTAAATTTGCGTAAATGTCGTTGCATGCTATGGATGATCATGAGCTAGACCAAATACCCTTTGTATGTGTATGGTTTCATTTAAATTTATTTAATTTAAATTTGTTAGCCTGCGAGCCTTCTTCCAATAAAATGTAGGGCCTGCGTGCCCATGGTTTCTTTAATGTAAACCCATGTAAAGGAGGATCTCCCCAAGCCAGAGGAGACAGTTCAAATCCTGAAGCCGAGGTAAAACCGACGCAAGAAGATACAAAGGTGGATAGGTGGGAGCTACAAAACACGAATCATCAGGTTCAAGGTGTTTTCCCTAGGTCAGGGTTAGATTATCAAAACCTCTAGATAAGCTAACCAATAGAATCTCATGATCATGCCATATTATTTTATTTCTGTCTAAATTGCATGGTTTATTTATTATGTATGTGCTGTCGTGATCACATAGTTAATAAAATGAACAAGCATGCAAAGATGGAATAAAATAAAAACCAGACTATGCGTAAACATTATCAGAATATAGTTAATCACTTAAGCAAGCATCACTTAGTATTAACAAGCATGTGATAATGCAAAACTACACATAAAGAATAAAACCCCTCAAATACCATATTAAGTCAGACCAGGCCTTCCATTACTTGATTAAGGGAAAGACTCAATAAAACTATGTGTTTGACCAACCCTTGTTGGGACACTTACTTTTATAAAGGAATACCTTATGAAAGGTTTTGGGTTGACTTAACCATATTAAATCAAGAGGAGTAGCCCTTTCTAGACTTGATGTAATATTGGAGACAAGAGTTGAGGAAATCCAAGTTAGGATTTCAGGATTGGGGAGTCAACTCAACAGATCAAGGAACTGTAAGCTCACAGTTGGAAAAGACCTGCCTACCTAAATACCTTCAAATAGCTTGACCAACCCTTGTTGGGGTTATGCGAAGGGGAATATAGATCCTTGCCACTAGAATGTCAAAGAAACTGGACATTCTGAGTTCAATGGTGAGGGCCATTGGGACTTGATAAAATAGTTGGAGAATTAATTAATTAATTTGTTATTTCTCATAAAAATGCAATCAAGAAAGTACTGATAAATCTGCTCTTTTAATTTGTAGAATTGAAATGACAAACACATCAAACACATTTTCTCTACGATCAATTCTGGATAAAGACTACATCCTCATCGGCAGTAACTTTCATGAATGGTTTAGGCGCCTTAAGGTTATCCTACGCGATGAACGAAAGTTTTACATGCTGGAGCCCTCACTTCTTGATTTCCCTACCCCAGGGGCGAGTGATGAAGATTTCCTGGTCTATGATCAACATTTGAACGACGCTCTCAACGTTCAATGTTTGATGCTATCATCGATGTCTAGTGAGATCATGAAGTCTCATGAAGACATGGATTCCTATAGCATGCTCGAGCACCTCCATGGTCTATACCTGTAGAGAGAAAGATAAGAAAGTTTTGAGATCTCCAAGGCTCTATTTCAGAGCATGCTTGGAGAGGGTGCCCCAGTTGGGCCTCATGTAGTCAAGTTCATTGGCTACATTGAGCGCTTGGAGGTTCTAGGGTTTAAACTCCCCAAAGAACTGGGCACCGATCTCATTCTTGCATCACTCCCCCAGAGCTTCTCAAAATTTGTTGTTAATTTCAACATGAACCACATTGAGAAGTCTCTATCTGATATCCTCATCCTTATTCTCCAAGTAGATAATGACATGAAGCGTGAAAAGCCTTATGTCCTTATGGTGAATAAAAGGAAAGGAAAGGTGAAGATCTTTAAGCCCAAATCTTCTTCAAGGCCTTCCAAGAAAAGGAAGATCAAAGGGGAGGCAAAGGAACAGGATGTTGTTTGTTTCGCATGTGGCAAGAAGGACCACTGGAAGAAAAATTTCACCCAGCCAAGGAAGCAAGGGGAAGCTTCAGGTGCATTTGTTATCGAATGCAATCTATCTATTTCTACTAGTTGGGTATTAGATACTGCTTGTGGTGATCACATCTGTACCAAATATAGGAACCAAGTAGATTTAGGAAGATTGATCGAGGGGAGGTAGATCTACGAGCTGCCAATGGAGCCAGACTTGCTGCTGTAGCTGTCAGGGACTACCACCTCACATTGCCAACTAGAATGATATTGGTGTTAAAGGGTTGTTATTATGTTCCTTCTATTACTAAAAATATTATTTCAGTATCCAGATTAGATACTGATGGATTCATGTTCAAGTTTGGAAATGAATGATGCTACTTTTATAAATATAGCATTTGTTTTGGTAGGGCACATTTATATAATGGCCTTTATGTGTTAGACTACACAAACCAAGTAATGGAAATCTATGAAAAATTAAATTCACATGACTCATACCACACCCAACTTTGGCATCACCGGCTAGGTCATATCAATGAGACACGTTTGAAAAAATTACATCAAGATGGGTATTTAGATTCTTTCAAACTAAAACCACTTGGTGCATGTCATGCATGTCTACAAGGCAAAATGACCAAAGCCCCATTTAGTGGGAAAGGTTAAAGAGCTAAAAAGCTTCTAGAATTAGTTCACACAGATGTGTGTGAACCATTTCCAGTTGAAGCAAGGGGTGGGTTCTCATACTTCATAACTTTTACTGATGATTTTAGTAGATATGGATATATCTACTTAATGAGGTATAAGTCAAATTATTTTGATCGGTTGAAAGAATACAAGAATGAATTTGAGAACCATCTTGGAAAGAAGATTAAGAAACTCTGCTTAGATAGAGGAGTAGAATATCTTAAACAGGACTTCATTGATTTCTTACAGGAGTTTGGGATTCTATCTCAACTCACTCCTCCTTACACACCTCAGTGGAATGGTGTAAGTGAAAGGAGGAACTGCACCCTGTTGGACATGGTGAGATCAATGATGAGTCATGTGAGTCTTCTATTATCCTTTTGGGGATATGCATTACAAACAGAAGCACATATACTAAACCAAGTACCAACTAAATCGATAAATGGTATTCCATATGAGTTATGGAGTGGACGCAAAGCCATGTTACTGAATTTACATGTGTGGGGTAGGGAAACATTTGTTAAGGCCTCTTCAGGTAACAAACTTGCACCCCGAGTCAAAAAGTGTATCTTTATAGGATATCACAAGGAAACAAGAGGATATTACTTATACAACCCCTCAGACAAAAAGGTTATAGTGGAAAGACATGCCATATTCCTTAAGAGGGATAACATCTCCAAAAGAGATAGTGGGAGTGAGATAGACTTTGATGAAGTCTAGGCTCAAGATACACAAGAGTTGGTATGAGAACAGATTCCACAAAGCCCCGTGGAAGAACAATCTATTCCAGAGACACAAGAACTGCGTAGGAGCACGAGAGAGGTGAGAGAACCAGAACGATATGGTTTTCTTGTCACCAAGGATGGTGACTCATTATTGGTTGACATTGATGATCCTCTTACCTACAAGGAAGCAGTTGAAGGCACAGACGTTGCCAAGTGGAAAGAAGCCATGAATTCTGAAATGGATTCCATGTACCAAAACCAAGTCTGGATTTTGGTAGATCCTCCAGTTGATGTAAAGCATATTGGTAATAAATGGGTATTCAAGAAGAAACTGGACATGGAGGGGAAAGTCAGCACCTATAAGGCACGACTGGTTGCAAAAGGTTTTAGACAACATCAAGGAATTGACTATGATGAAACTTTTTCACTGGTTGCGATGCTGAAATCCATCAGAATCCTATTAGACATTCCCGTTTACCATGACTTTGAAATTTGGAAAATGGATGTCAAAACATCATTCCTTAACGGGAACCTCCAGGAAGATGTCTACATGACACAACCTGAAGGGTTTGTGACTCCAAAGGATGCCAACAAGGTATTCAAGTTGCAGAAATCCATTTATGGATTAAAGAAAGCCTCAAGGTCATGGAACATTCATTTTGATGAAGCTGTAATGAAATTTGGCTTTGTTAAGAATGAATGTGAGCCTTGTGTCTACAAGAGGTTTAGTGTAAGTGCAGTCGTTTTCCTAATAGTATATGTTGATGACATATTACTAATTGGAAAGGAAGTACCTGTCTTACAGTTAGTTAAGGCATGGTTGCATAAATGCTTCTCCATGAAAGACTTGGGCGAGGCAACATATATTCTTGGGATCAAGATCCATCGTGATAGATCTAAGAGAATGCTGGGCCTGAGTCAAAGTACATACATTGATAAGATACTGAAGATATTCAGTATGGAACAGTCCAAGATGGGATTGTTTCCAGTGTCACATGGCATTCATCTTTCCAAGAAAATGTGTCCTCAGACACATGAGGAAAGAAAGATAATGGCAAGGATCCCTTAAGTATCCACGATTGGGTTAGTCATGTATGCTATGCTATGTACGAGGCTAGATGTTGCTTATGCATTAAGTGCGGTAGGCAGATATCAAGCTGATCCAGGAGACCGCCATTGGATGACAGTCAAGACGATCCTTAAGTATCTGAGGTGTACTAAGAATATGTTCCTGGTTTATTGAGGAGATAAGGAACTAGTCATCAGAGGACATGTAGATGCTAGTTTCTAGACTGATCAAGATGACATGAAGTCGCAGACTGGATACATCTTCACTTTGAATGGAGGTGCAATGAGCTGGAAGAGCTCAAAGCAAAGTGTGGTGGAAGATTCTATAGTAGAGTCTGAGTATATAGCAGCTTCTGAGGCATCCAAAGAAGTAGTATGGATGCGAAGCTTCGTCCAAGAGCTGGATGTAGTACCAAGCAGTAAAGATCCTATCACACTCTATTGTGATAATACTACAGCGGTGGCACTTGAAAAAGAGCCAAGGTCACATCAGAAAACAAAGCACATACTTCAGAAGTATCATCTCTTGAGGGATTTTTCTCAGAGAGGTGAAGTTGCAGTTAGCAGCATTTCCATGGAAGACAACGTGGCAGACCCCTTGACTAAAGACTTGACTCAGCAGAAACATGATCATCATGTGAGGTCTAGTGGACTAAAAGTCATAGGTAGTTGGCTCTAGTCCAAGTGGGAGTTTGTAAGGGTTGGTGTCCTGAGAACCAACTATTTTGTACTTTTATTACATGAATGTTCACTTATTATATATTATTTATTGTTCTGCATGACTATAATATAATAATTTCCTGGAATATTTGTTGCATTGATAAGTTCATGGAAGATCCCCGCTTTGATGAGAACCTTGAAATGCTATAACAATATTCTTAAATAAAGTTCTATGGTTGGATGACATACTATGATAGGAAACATAGTATACAGACCTTCATGTGTGAGTACTCATAAGAAGACGTGACTCTCTCTCATGGAGTTTGCACTTGGTAATCTCCAAGATGGGACATTATGAGAACAGACCCGCCGGTAGCAATTCCGCATGTCTTGGTGTCATTTGACATTGCTATCTACGAGCGTGTGTAATAGTCCTTAGACTGGAAGATTATCATTAACTCATTTCATGACTCACGCACTTAGATTTACTGACGAAAACCATCACGCAGACAGTTGGTGGGAAGTAGGGTATGTTTGGTGTGTCATGAGTGACATGTTGTTAATGGATAAGTCGAGGAAGGATTTGTCCCTTCCATTTATGGAAGTTGATATCTCAGCCCTTTGATTTAAATAGAACTGTCGCATTAAATTCCATGGCCATGGTGTGAATGATGAGTTTATTTCAGGTAGTCAAAGAATGACGGATCAAGTATATAGGTTTATGACACTACCATGAAACCTGATTGATCAGATATCGAGACAAAGGGATTAAATTACACAGTAAGTGTTCGTATGAGGTGATATGTCAATGCGGCGTCATCTTCTTTCTCTTGGGTGCCTTGACCCGTTGCTAGACAATAATCTTGGACTTTAGGAAAGCTCGCCTAATGCCAATGAGAAAGAGGCCTAAAGGGTCACACAGTAAGTGTATTGAAGTATCTCAAGTAGAATAAAGATTATTCCCGTATGTGATTTAATAATCATTCAAGGAAGCCTAAATCGTTTTAATGATGGAGGAAGAAGAAAATTAAAACAAGATATACACACTGTGTATTAAAGATTACACGTCGTGTAGTTTTAATGTAAAACAAGTACACACCGCGTATTAATAATTACATGCCATGTAGTTTTCTTTATGGAAAGGAAATGAATAAATGAAAAAAAGATATACACGCCGTGTACGTTGAATGTACACTCCGTGTAGTTTTCAATGAAAAACATGTACATGCTGTGTATTTATTAATACACGCCGTGTAGTTTTTCCAGTCGGGATTTTGAGGATATAATATTATTTTAAATGATATTTATTATAATCAGCGTGGGCGCATGTCAAGGAATTAATTATTCTACATGGGGGTTTTAAATAAGAGTCAATGAAATAAATAAAATGCGCAACACGTTTATTTATTGTCATAACTCTATAACCTCAAACCTGATTATAAATATACTCACAACCCCAACTCATTTCCTACACACAACAACACAAGAGAATCGTTGTGCACAACAACTATGGAGAATTCTTTAAGGCCGAAAGAACCTCTTCCTCCAAGAACGCTCTCAAGACCGAGAGAGATCTTCTTCCATCGGATCAAGATGATCTAAGGCGGAAAGCGCAAGAAAAGGTTTCTCCATGATAGCACCCGAAGACTCCTTTGGTGACGTTCAGAGATACGAGGTGCACATGTGGATCACCGCTAGAGGAAGTCTACACTTGGATTCTGCGACGCAACGACGAATCACATCGAAACGTGATAAAAAACATCAATGAAGAAAGAACACCGCAAAAGGTATTTCTTTTCAATAAATAAAATTAATTATAATCAACCTGTAACGATCCTACTTTGTGGTTCTGGGACTTTCTATTTCTTTTGTCTATTTCTGTGATTCGATCAGTGGAGACTGGAATTTATCATCATATTGATCCCAGATTGATCATTTCTAATGACAAAAAGCCAAGTGGGCACATCCACCCACGCGCTTCCGCTGTGCCCGAAACCTTCACCTATATCTATCCATGATCCATGCCATGTAGGAGATCATTCATCCAAATGGACCAAATCTAGGGTTACACTAATGGTATTTGTGAAGATATCCATACATGATCCATTCCAAAGAGGATATCGTTTAACCAAATGGACTAAATCTAGTGTTAAATTGATGGTATTGGTGCCTATATCCATATGTGATCCATGCCTAGGAGGAGACCATTAATCCAAATGGACATACTCTAATGTTATAGTGATGATATTTTTGCCTATATCTATCCCTAATCCATGAATGGGAGGAGATCATTCATCCAAATAGACCAAATCTAGTGTTACGTTCATGGTATTTATGCCTATATCCATCTAAAATCCATGAAAATTTTGAGATAATTCATCCAATTATACCAAATATAGTTTTACAATTATTTTATTTTTTTCTATACCCCTCAATGAACCATGACTAGATATGTATAATTCATCCAAATGATTGTTAGAATGGAGTAAGAAACCAAAAAATGGATAATTATTGGACATAGATTTCATTGTTATTCATTTCAACTAAAGGATTATAAAAGAATATACAAGTCCAATACACTCTTTATAAAATTAGGTTATTGTAGAGAGGCCTCCATAAAAACATGAAGCTACTCAATAGACTGTTGTGCTTCTTGGATGATATGATGAAACTCGTCTAGTTTGGTGGTCTCAACTTCCTCATTATGTAGAATACCTACTACCTTAGATAATTCCTTTTCCATATCAACCTAGGAATTATTGAGTAGATTTTAGTAAGCCTCCCATCTTCACTTAGCCGATTTTAACACTTAGTTTAGGTGGATTATGTGAGAAGCCTCTTTATTAGAGAGGTGTTGCTACTCTAACTCTATTTCCATGTAATTGGATTCACATTAAACCACTGCAACTCATATTTTTATGGATTTAAAAAAAATTACACCTCTTTCAGACACCATTTAACTTCTCTTACACACTCTCAATCTTAGATAATCACTTTCCCGGTAGCCTAGATATGATGATAATTAAAGCCCCACTTCCTAGAAGAATAAAATAGCACTAAATATGATGAATATTCACACTTATCTCATAACTTGGAGTATAATAAATTAAGTTACATATTCTATTATAATAATGTTGTTGTTCATTTTAGTGAAATTTTAGGCCCACTTGGTCTAATTCAGAGTTTATCCTCAAAATATGAATGTAGTCCATGTCAGTGTATCTTATGGAGGGGACTTGGATGCCGCCCTATGAGTCCATCAATTATGAATGTATATGGAATTTTTTTAGAAATATTGATAAAATTCATTATATGTAAAATATTATCCTGATGTAGGATAATCATAATAATCACTTTGTTGGGTCAATGTGGTGGATTCTAAAATTGGAATCACCCTATTTGGTTAGACCATCTAGACATATTATTCGTCTGGTATTTTTGTTTCGATAAAAAAAATAGAATAAATTATTATTATGTTCACATATACAAAAACTATGGGTAAATTCTCATCCCTTATCATATCCTTACCACCCAGGGTTAATTGAATATTCCTTCTAAAAACTGTCTCCTTGATGTATGGACCAAGGAATTGTGAGCGGGATAAATTTCCTAGAATAAATTCATGCCTCGTATAATCCAAAAATGATTCCTTGTTACTTTCCTCAGGCTACAAAAGATATGTAATATATGGAATCTATGATATTATACATCATATATAAATAATAATAATGAAAAAGTGGTTTTTTCATAATAATGAATGTTAGAAATTATGATATAACATCATAATGATGTTTGGTTGTCATATTAGATTCATATTCCTCCCTATTGGTAGAAGTGGGTGGGGTGACTATCATTGATGTTACTTACACTACTCATTCACCCTCCATTATTGGTTCCCATACCACCGAAGGAACATGCATCTTAGTAGCAGATACCCGAGTCTCACTCAGGGTTTATTTGTTGGTACTATCTATATTTTCCTTATGAGTCCTTAAGGTAAGAGATATTATGATTGGAAAATCTTAAAGGTGTCACTCAAAGGTGCACACATGAATATACTAAAATGGATATGATCTAGTCAGCAAAATAAACTCCCCAATTTTAAAGGATGCAATGAGATAATTAATTCAACCTTCTTCGTTATATAATAATAGTGGAAGGGTTTGGATTCACTCTCATGAATACTAGAATAGGTAGAGGGAGTATTTGAGGGAGTTTTCTCCCATATCCCTAGGTATTTCTTACCGAACTTGATACAACCACCCTTATTACAAAATAACTGGTCTCTCAGTATCTACTAGGGAGCTAATGAAAAAATATTTGGGAGATTTTATTAGTAGTGATATCAACTCTATTACATATAAATAAATAAGGTATGGACTATTAAAATCAACTATTTGTGTAAATATGGGTGAGATAAAGGAGTTTACATATTCTGGGTCAACAGGGCCATCCCATTCTTCATCCAAGGACTAAGAAAGTATCCCTTCAATAGAGCCTCTTTCAATCATACCCTGAACCCTCTTTATGGGTAGGACCCGAACATCAGTATCTAAGATTAGTATTTCTAACACACGAATATAATTCCCCACCTTTATGGGATTTATATCAAAATATAAGTCCCTAGGGGCCCTTATATTATTGATTTGGATAATCCAAATGCTAGTTCAGAGGATTTCCCATAGGTCCCAGTTACTTGAAATAGACAACCCACTCCACCATAATTGAACAACCTCTAGATAGATATCCTATAAATTGAAACTGAATTTTCCTTTTCCTTTCCTCAATGAGATCTTAGAATATTTCATTCTTAGTTTTTTGCTAGGCCTCTGGTGTTTGAAAGGTACTTTATTCTGTTATCGATGGCTGAACATCCTTTTCCCAACTCATGGCCATGCTAGATCCTTAGCCTTTGATTTCTGGAAAACCAAGGTTAATGGTGGAATTGGTAACTCAGTCACTCATCTCTTCATTCATCTCTGGTGAACCTTCTCGATCACCATTTTTGTGATTCTCACATTATTAAGTTTTAATAATCACAAACAATCTTTAAAGAATCTAATGATTTCATTTATTATTGAAGGTTCATGAAAAAATCGTGTTAAAATATTTAAATATGCTTAAATAATACTTGTTTAATTAATGATATATTTATTTAACAGATGGAGTGAAGTTCCCAGACCAATTAAAGGATATTTAAGGAAGTGTAGGAGGAACATGTTGAAGCTCATTATAGCAAGCAACACCAGCTTACTAGTGTAGACCCACCGACCAACTAGTGGTGAAGAAAGTAGCTCTACTTTGTAACAACCTTGGTAATGTTAAGATAAATAATTTTCATGGATTATTATCATTAATTAATTATATTTTATATATTTATATTCATTATAATAATATTAGGTAATTTTTTAGTTAAAAGAAAAAATCTTTATTTTTGACCAAATTGGGATATCATGCAATATATCATTTTATTTAAAATATTGATTTCCAAATTATAGAATTTTAATTTTAAAAAATTAACTTCATTCTTGAATTCATGATTTCAAAATTATCTTATTTTTAATTATTGATGATTTTCTAAAAAGTTTGATTCTTCAATGTATTGTGAAAAATATAGATTTTTATTGGAAAATGTATATTCTTTTCAAACATTTACAAAGTCAAATTATATTTTAGATTAGTTTTAAAATTTAAATAATTCATTTTGATTAAAAAAATTCAATTATTGTCTTTTTAATGAATTCTATAGTTTAATTTGGTGTAAACACATTTTTATACTTAAAAGGCGTTTTTCAAAAAAACCATTTTATCACGTATTGTAGGTTTAATTTTAAATTTAATTTGGATATTTCTAGAAGATTTATATTGAAAAATGTTTCCTATATTTTCAAACTAGTTTGAAAAATTTGGTAAATAGGTCACTTTTATTTTATTCACAATGAATAGTAAAAACTTTAAAAATTTGTTACCTTGATTAAGGTTAAAACATGTTTAATGGGGCATTAAACTAAAGAGATAAGGTTTAAAATTAAATAATTTTTTTTATAAATTCTATTTTATTGACATATTTGATCCATATATCATATAATATTAGTAAATGGTCTATTTTTTAGTCTTTTTCTTGTGGAATACATTAATATATTTTAATCCTCTTAAACATTCCAAGTGTGTCCTCGTCTCCACTTATAAAAAGACATCACTCTCATTTACTATCCACAATTCAAGATATTTTTTATTTGAGAAATACCTAACTAAATACCTTTATTACATCCCTAAACACATTCTAGAGGCTTTGGTTTGATCATAAAACCAATATATGAAGGATTTAGGTATAAACTTAAAGTGGTTGTTTGAATAAGAGGTATAGTTCTTAGCCGAACATTTTTGTTTTATTTCATTTTATACCTCCTTAAAATCTTACTAAACCATGATGAAATAAAAAAAGTATCTTTAATATACAAAGATGTTTTTATGATAATGTGAAAAATAATTTCTATCTCCTCTACTATAAAATTGAAGATGAATCCATCATCTCTTGTAGGCAGACTACCGCCTCAAAAACTGATGTAAATCGCTTTCCATCACTACCTCTCATGGATGGTTATAATTATAGATTTAATGTATATATTTTATATTAATTAAATATTTATGATTATTTAAATATGATATATCATCTATTTTCTTACATTTCTATCCATTGTAAAATGATAATGTTGTTCGTGTGTATGTATGGATTACCACCTCCACAAAGCAATGTGATTGGGTTTGCATGACCACATCACATGGATACTATATATAAGTTTATTTAAAGAAATAATATTATATTTATGATATAATTATCATTATGGAAATATAAAATAATACTTACCTTGTTTCAATTATGTTCATTGAAAAATGGAAATATTACTCATGCGTACGCATGACATACCGTGTCAATGATTGTAACATAGTAAATTTCTCATAACCATATTTAATGAATGGATTAAAAATAAAAAATTAATTTATAAAAATGAAAATTATGAAATTATTATTATTCTATATATTATTTAATAATGAAATCTTTTACCATAGTCAACCCATTGAAGTCATTTTGGGCATAAAATCCGAATATCATCAAAACATCGGATGCGAACTTAATTGATTAAGTAATTAAATATGACATGGTTTAAATAAAATAAAATGAATAATTAACTAGAAAATTTTTATTACGAAATTAAATAATTAACATATGTTTTTTTATTTAATAAGATAAATAATGTATGAGATGATTCAGGATCGATGTAAGATACACTTTACTTTAAAAACCCCATTTTAAATGTTTTAAAGATTCATTTTCAAAACATTTTTATTCCATGTACATATTCTAAAAATTATTTTATGGATGAATTTATATATAAATAAATGAACTATAAACGAAATTTTATGTCTATTTTAAATTTATTTCAATGTTTTTCAAATGGAATATTTTTATGTATATTATACGGAACGTTTTAACTTTCTTTACAAAAAGGAAAAAGAAATGATTTATTTTAAAAAATATGGTGACATAGGATTTTATTTCCACCAAAACCATTATTTGATGTAGGGATTATTTTACAAGATTCCATGTTTCCATCAAAGAAAAATCCTCATTCCCTTTGTTCTAGGTATTATAGTTCTAAAAAAGGTGTTTAAAAAAAGGATATATCAATATTTGAAAACCATTTAATTATGGGTTTAAAAGGATATTTTTATGATTTTGGTGATGAAAATGAATGATTAAATGTATTTCATGCATGTTATGGTCCTTGGGAATTTTTTATTATTAGGTGATCCCGATATAGTTCTCAATTTCATTGGGTAATGATTATGTTCCTTGGGGAATTTTATTGTAATTTGATCGTGTTGGTTATTCCAATTGTAAGGTTTCTTATAAGGGTTATAGAAAACATGATTTACCAAGGATCCTACATATATTTTATATTATTTATAATTAGTTTTCATGTAAATCATATTATTTCAAAAGATAAGATAATGATATTTTTCTAAAGGATGGATTATTCTATTTTAGGGTAAAAAGGTATGTTTTTAAGAAAAAATGTTGCATGGGTTCTCATGTTTTCTAAGAAACCCTCATTATTATAATTTTGCCTTTATGTTTTCTTATAAATTGTTTTATAAAAATACTTGGGTAGTAAAACTGATTTCAGGTGTAAGTGAACAATTATTTTATCTTGAAGTTTATTATGTTAAATGAAAAATCTCTTTTATGATCTCATGATTTTAAAATGAACTAACTAGTTTCTTTCTTATATTTTATATCCCTTACTAAATTTTTTGTGCTAATCCCACATTTTAAAATGTTTTTTCCTAGGTTTTTATGATGAGTAGGAACAAGGAAGGAGTCAAGTTTAAAATAATAATGATTTTTTAGGAAAATAAATTATGTTTTATTTCAAAAGTATTGTATTGTGAAAAAATGGACACTAAGAGAAGGTTTCCAAATTTTAATGTTTGGGTTTATTATGTAAGAGTTATGTCCTAATTATTAAAAAATCTAAACCTTAAAAAAATATTTAAGAATATAGGAAAATGAATTTTTATTGAAAAAATGAGATTATGTATTAAATAAAGGTTGTGGCCTTATATTTGGTACCAGAGAAATGGTTTATATATTTTTAGAGGTCAGGATAATAGAAGTAAATATGTTTAAGATATTATAATTTATTTTTATCATGATATAGAATTTTAGTATTACCATATTTCTTAATTTTAACTTTACCTATTTATAATGGTCTTCCAGAGATGAAACAAGGAATATGAAGTAGAAAGGAACTAAGAAGATAATAACCTTTAAAATTAATAAGTTGGAATGGTTGGAATTTGAACAGAGTAGTTTGTTACTGTGATGGATCAGATGACATAAGTTATAAATGGTGATGGTATCCATGTGATATAGTAACAACATTCACTATATAAGAACATTTCTATAGCGGAACCTTTCATGAAATATCACCCTCCACCATTCAATGGATCATCTTACCTTGTGATTTATAAAGGATGGGTTAATTCCTTGGAGAAGATATTAAAATTCATGGGAACTATTTCTATTGATCATTTTGAAGGCGAACCGGATCAATAGTGGTCAATGGTTAGGAATACTAAAGAAAGATAAGAGATTAACACTATGAAATGTGACACATTTAAGGATATTTTTCTTGGTAAATATTTTCCTAATATTGTTCAACAAGGTTTTGAAAATAAATTATTGGAATTGAGGCCAAAGGAGAAATATTTAGTGGATGTATATAAAGAAAACTTCACTTAGTTGTCAAGGCACACATCAATTTTTTTCAGGATCTTGATAGAAAAATTAATCAGTTTTACTTAGGATTGAATCCAAGTTATCAAATTGAATTGGATTCCATTGGACTCAAAAGTTATGAAAAACTTATTTGATGTGCTGAGAAGGTAGAAATAAAGTTTTATGATGATCATGTATTCCGTGAAAATAAGTAGAAGAGAAGGTCAATATTGTGTGAAATGGGTAAGAATCCATCAATGAAATCCAAAGGTGAGAAAATCAAGTTTCCATTTTACAATAAGTGTGAAGAAAAAACGATGGAAAATTATTTATAAAATTTCATAACTTTTTTCAATGTGGAAAATATATGCATTTAGATCATGAGTACAATGAAAATGATCAGAAAAATATTGAAAATTGAATTGTAAGATGCTTTAATTGTAATTAGATGGGTCATTATGTGAGTACTTGTCCAAAAATATGAATTAAGGATGAAAATCATCAATAACCCAAATAGAAAGGTGTAGATAAATCATTTATGACTACTTTAGTAGATGTTGGACCATCCAATGATGTGGTATCAGGTATATTAATTTTTTATTCAGATTATGCCAATGTATTGTTTGATTTGGGGTTTAAACACTCTTACATTTATAGGAAATTTATTGATAAATTATAAATTTCACCTCAATAAATAAAGCTAGAATTTTTGGTAAAAACACCCGCGGGTAGTGTAAAGGCAAAAATAAATTATAAAAATGTTCTTATTATTGTCTATGGAAAGGGTTTACCTTCAATTGTTTTTTTTCTTTCCCCTTGTAGAGTTTGATGTTATTTTTGATATGGATTTAATTTTAGTTTATTAGGAATAATTAAATTATAGACACAAATAAGTTATTTTCAAAAATATGTTTTATTTTTATATATGAATGAACTAATATTGTTGATAAAATACCAATAAGTTAATATAATATTAAAAGATGGAAATGAATTTTATCTTGGACATATTGTTGAGAAGAGGGAGACTATTCATATTATTGATATCCCTAGAGTGAATGAGTATCTAAATGTATTTTCTAATGATTTGACTAGTATAATACATGACCAAGATGTTTATTTTACTAATTACTTACTGAATGATGCTAAGCTAATTTTAAAACCCCATTATCAAATGTCACAATTAGAACTTTTGGAATTGAAACATAAATTATAGTATTTTATATATAAATGTTTCATTCATCTTATAACTTCTCTAGGGGTGATCTAATTTTATTTTTTAAAAGGAAACATGGTTTAATAATACTTTTAATTGATTTTAGATCCTCGAATAACATAACTGTTAAGAATAATTATCCTTTTCCTTATATCGATGGTTTTTTTAACAATCTCTAAGGGGAATAATATTTTTTTTAAGATTGATCTCAACTCAAGATACCATCAACTGAAAGTTAAAGGGGTTAATATTCCAAATACAATGTTTCATATTAGATACAAGAGTTACAAGTGTGTAGTTATACCATTTGGGTTTTCTAATGCACCATATTTACTCATGGATATTATAAATAATTTTTTTCATGAATATATAGATTAGTTTGTAGTTTTTTTATTAGTGATATATTGGAATATTATAAAAGTAATGAGGATCATGAAATACACCTAAGGTTTTTTTAAAAACCTTTAAATAAAAGAAGTTATATGGAAAATTTAGTAAGTGTGAAATTTGGTTGGAACATATTTATTTCATCAAGAATACTATTTTTAAAGATGTAATAACTATTTACCTTACTAAAACTAATGTTTATGAATATTTTTCAAGGCCTATAGATTTCACATATATTCATATTTTTCTTGGATTAACAAGTTAATACTAGATGTTTTTTGAAAACTTTACTCGGTTATCTAGACCACTGACTAATTTAACTCAAAAATTAGTTAAATTCATCTAGATAAAAGAGTTCCATGGTTGTTTCTATGAATATAAATGAAGATTAGTTAATGCTCAGTTTTTACCTACCCTCTAGAAATGGTGATTTTTTCATCAATAGTGATTCTACATTGAAGGGAATTTGTTTCTTTCTAATGAAAATGATCACTTAATTTTTTATACTTCATGTAAACTAAAACATTATGATCTAAATTATGCAACACATGATCTATAATTATCTTATGTAATTTTTTCATTAAAAATTTTAGGTATCAATTATATAGAGTAAAGTGTGAAATGTGTACTAATTAAAAAAGTTTAAATTATATATTCACTCAGAAAGATTTGAACATGAGGCAAAAAAGATGGCTATCTGATTAATAATTATGAAAACATGATTCATTACCATCCATAAAAAGAAAAAAAGTGTATTATGATTTGAATCATAATGATAATGCTATATTAACCATGTTATGTTTGGAACATAACCCTTTGGTTAATGATTTGATTAATTTTTCTGTAAAAATTATGCATATAGGAAATGTTTTTGTTTTGTTTCACATGTCATTAAAATTTTCTATATTAGGAAGAATTAAATAATCTCATAATTAGGATCATGTTTTTTAGGAAAAGGTAGAATCTATTAAGAAGAATAAGTTTTGAGTGTTTAATATTAATGAAGAAGGTGTTATCATATTTGGAAAGAGATTATATATGCCTTGTGATTCTCAGTTGAAGATAGAATTTTTGAGTGAATCTCATAGTTCCCAATTTGTTTTTTATCCTAGAAGCACTAAATTGTATAGATATCCTCAAGAGTATTACTGGTGGGATGGATTGAAAAGATATATTGTATACTTTACTAGGAAATGTTGTACTTGTCCACAGGTTAAAGCAGAATGAAACAATTGAAGGTGATGATTCCCCATTTTCCAGTGCTAGAATAGAAATGGGAGAATATATACATGGATTTAATGGTGGTATTTACAAATAAATATTGATTTAATAATTTGATTTTGGTTATTTTTGATCGACTAACTAAATATGCACATTTAATTCCAATTTGGGATACTATGTATTTAGATCATATTTCTAGATTGTAACTCAATTGAATAGTAACTTTACATGGAGTTACTATCTCCATTGTATCTTATCATGATCATAGGTTTAGTTTTAATTTTTGGAAAGGACTTCAAAATTCATTGGGTACTGAATAAAATATTAGTACATATTTTCATCATCATTCCGATGGATAGTTTGGGTGAAAGATTTAGGCCTTGTAGGACATCATTCTAGATTATTAAATGGATTACTAGGGAAGTTGGGATCAATATCTTCCATTACATTAATTTTTTATAATAATAGTTTTCATTCTAGTATATAGATGGAACCTTTTGATGAATTATATTTAAAGAGATGTCAGAATCCAACTATTTGGGATAAAGTAAATGAAAGAATGTTTTTGGGACCATAATTGGTAGAAGGAATAGTTAAGAATGTGAAGATGATCCAACAAAATATAAGGATAGTTCAAAGTAGGCTGAAAATTTATATAGATAACTAGAGGTAATATCATCCATTCAAGGTAGGCAATCATGTTTTTCATAAAGTATCACTATCGAAAAGTTTCATGTGTTTTAGTAAAAAATTATAGTTAAGTCCCTAATTCATTAGAATTTTTAAAATCCGAGAGAAGGTTGTATAATTTTCTTACTAAGTTACCTTTATTTTTTATTTTATCTCAGTTACATGATTTATTTCATGTATCATTGTTAAGAAAATAGGTACTAGATTCATTTCATGTTTTTGAGCCCTAAAGTAGTTCGGTTGGAAGAAAAACTTTCATATGGGTAACAACCTATTAAAATTATTGACCACATAAAGAAGATTTTATGGACTAAGGTGATTCACCTGGTTAAGGTTTTGTGAAAAAACCATATTATTAAGGAAGCAACATGGGAATCAAAAAATTCTATATGGGAAATAAATCCCTACTTATTTATATAATTAATAAAATTATGAGGACATAATTTCCAAATGGGTGGAAGAATGTAAAAACCTAGGTAATGTTATGATAAATTATTTTTATCTCTAATTAACATTAATTAAATATATTTTATTGAGTTATATTCATTATAAGAATATTATGTTATTTTTAGTCAAAAGGGAAAACATTATTTTTAACCAAATTGGACCTCCATGAATTATATGGTTTTATTTAAAAGATAAATCTCAAAATTATATAATTTTAATTTGAAAAAATTGGACTTATTTTTTGAATTAATCTTGTCAAAATTATCTTAAGGTGAGTTTTTTATAATTTTTTGAAAAGTTTTATTTTTCAATAAATAGTGAAAAATAGTGATTTCTATTGAAAACTGTATTTTCTTTTCAAGTATTAATATAGAAAAATTATATTTTTATTAGTTTTAAAATTTTATTAGTCAGTTTTTATTATAAAAAACAATTATGGTCTTTTTAATGAATTTTAAATTTTAATTTGGTATAAAAACATTTTTATACTTGAAAATGCATCTATCTTAAAATCCATGTTTGTTGTGTTTTACGGGTTTAATTTTAAATTAAATTCTAACAATTCTAGAAAGTGAATCTTGAAAAATGATTTCTATTTTTTAAATTATGATTTAAAAATTTTGTAAGTAGTTCAATTTTATTTTCAGTCATAATGAATAACAAAAATAGTATTTTTTTTACCTTGGTTAAGGTTAAACATGTTTACTGGGAGTTAAATAAAATAGATAATGGTTAAAATGAACTAAAAAATTGTCTAAATTCTATTTATAAAGATATTTAAAACCAATAACCTCTAAAATTATTAAATTATCCATTTTGGTTCTATTTGGATTATGTACTATGTAAATATATTTTAATCTTTTGAAAGAGTCTAAGTGTAATGTCTCCCACACTTATAAAAGGAAACCACTCTCCCCTATCCACACTTTAGAAGCATTTTTTTCCAATAACTACTCAAATAATTTAATTATATCCCTCCAAAATTCCTATAGTCAATTTTTTATCATGAAACAAACCTTGGAATGCTTTAGTTATAAACCTAAATAGGTTCGCTGAAGAATAGGTATAGTTTGTAACCTAGTGTATTTATTTTACTTAATTTTTTAACTACTTAAAATATTATTAAACCATGATGAAATAATAAAAAATATATTCCATATATTTATAAATTATTATGTTAATTTCATAATGTATATCAATCTACAGTTCTATAAAATGTGAAATAAAACCATCATTTGTGTGTAAGGAAAACTACCACCTCACGAACCAATGTAATTCATTTTCCATCACCACCTCACCCAGATGGTTATAATGATAAATTTAATATATATATGTGATATTCATGAAATATTTATCATTATTTAAAGATAATATATAATCTATTTTTTATATTTCTATCTATTTAAAAATAATTATGTTGTTTGTGTGTATGTATCAATTACCACCTTTACGAAGCGATGTGATTCATTTTTCATGATGAAATCACATGGATTCTATATATAAGTATATTTAAAGAAATAATATGATATTTTTTTGTAGAATAATAATTCTGTAATGATAATATAATAATTATTTTATTTCCATCATGTTTGTTGAGAAATAGGAACATTAGTCATGCTTACGTACAACCTACCATCTCTATGGTTGTAACATGGTTCATTTTTCATAACCATATTTTTTGAATGGTTTTAAAATTAAAAATAATATATATAAATGATAATTATTTCATTATTATTATTTTTGAGATTATGGAATAATGACATCTTTGACCATAATAAACCTACCCAAGTCATTTTGGACATATAAGCTGAATATCATCAAAGTGCCTAATGTGAAATTAATTAATTAATTAATTAAATATTATATGATAATAAATAAAATAAAGGAATAATAAACATGGGAAAAAGATATTAATAAATTAAATAATGAACATAATTTTATTATTTAGTAAGATAAAAAACATACATGTTGAGTCGGACTCCAGGTAAGACACACTTTACTTTAAAAACATATTTTTAAATGTTTTAAAGATCATTTCTAAATTATTTTATTCCATGTTAATATTCATAAAATTATATTATTTATGTATTTATATATATAAATTAATTAAAAATAAAATTTTATGTCCCTTTTTTAATTTATTTCAAAGGTTTTCAAAAGGAATATTTTTATGTTTTTTTATACAGAACATTTTTTCATTCTATAAAACAAGGAAAAAAGAATGTTTTATTTTAACATATACGGTGGGAAATTATTTTTCCACCAACATAATCATTATTCTATATAAGGATTATTTTACAATATTAAAAGTTTTAATCAAAGAAAACCCCCTTCTCTTTGTTTTATGTATTTCATTTTTGAAAATATATTTTTAAAGAAAAGGGATATATTAATATATGTAAATGTTTTACTCATAGGTTCCAAAGGATATTTTTAAGAGTTTTATGATGGGAATTCAATATTTAATGTGATTAATTCATGTTATAGTACTTTTATATTATTTATGATTGGGTGATATTAGTATAGATCTTCAGTGCATTATGTAATGATTATGTTCTTCATAGAATTATGTTGAAAGTTGGCCGTATCAGTCATTCCACTTATAATAGTTCTTGTAAGTGTTCTATGAATATGCTGTCACATGGAACGCAGATGAATTTTATATACTTGTTAATTTATTTTCATTGAAATATTTTTATTTCAAAAGGTAAGCTGATGTACCTTTTTTAAAGAAATTATTATGACCTTTAAGGTAAAAAGGTATTTTTTTACCAAACCATATTTCTTGGTTTACCATGTTTTCAAAGAAACCATAATGATTATGTTTTTTTCCTTTAAGTTTTCATATAACATGTTTTATAGATTGAAAAAGGGATGGGTATTTATACACTTTGTTTAGGATTCCATATGAAAAACGGCGGAGGAGCACCGACTATCGAAGGGAGGAATACCGAATAGCTTGTCACAAACCCCTCCCTCCAAAGATACCCCTCATTAGCTGGCAAGGAAGAAAGGGAGATAATGAACCCCCCCAAGTTCCGCCTCCAATGGGCCCCAGGTTGGAAACTAGATCCAAGGGTATAAAAATATCATAATATGAGATGCATTACCCTTTTTAAGAATACAATATTTGGAGATAAGATGAACCATACAAAAAAAAAATCCCTGACATAAATAAAAAGAATCCGAAAGCCATCCCCATGTGCATATTTAAAATAAAATGTATAAAATAGAAAAGTATCCAAAATAAAATACCAAAGGTTTATCTAAAAAATGACACAACAACTATCAAGATCTGAGATAGTAAGGTCCTTCTCGGTCCACATAATCCTCCTAGAAACCTGAAAGAAATATATATACATAGGGTGAGGATACAGGTATACTCAGTAGGAAAACCAAAGTCTCCCATTCACATGTGAAAGAGGAATACTAATGCATATGTGAGAAACCATAAAAACAAAATAGAACCTAAGAAGTTATACTAACCACCCAACCTCACCAATGTATACTCACCAAGTAACAAAAGTGAAGTAATATAATATAAATAACATCATTGATAGGGTCTCTGCACCACTTTCCCACTGATTAACCACTCTCACACCACAATGAAAAACATCTTAGAGCTCCCACCTCTTCCGAATATACCACATCACTTCCCACCCACACATGCCTAGGCCTCACAACACATCTCACCCGCACACATGTAGGCATCACAACACATCCCTTCCTCACACATCTGGGCCTTACAACATATCCCATCTCATCTCGAAGACACATGGTAAAGAAGATCATAGATCATCCCGAAGACACTTGGGAAACAAACCTCCTTGCCTATAGACACCTGGGCTACCATATCTCACCACATATTACCTGAAGAAACTTGGTCCATCATCACCAGAAAGAGGGAGCAGATAAGAGAAGGTGTCCAACCATCCATCCTTCCATCAGGATGTTGGGAAAGACACCCCCCTGTATGACTATGCGGGTTTTCGACACATAATGCTCAATGCGGGTGGGGTGTATACAAAAAACACAAGGAAAATACAAGTATAGAAATATATGGTACCAAATACTCATTCCCAACTTATGGTAACTCATACAAACCACCAAATCACAACACTTTTCACCTTTACTGTTACCTCTAAATACCCAACACCACTCATCAAACCACAAAACCCATTTCACATTCCCAATAACTTTCATTTAACCATTTTAATTCCATTAATAAAAACAACTAATCCATTCCAAACGTTTATTAACAAATATTATTTACTTCCATCACTACATGAGAAACTAATCAACACAAAAACAGGAAACGCAAAAACCATCACTTCAGAAAGTGAAGATCCTTGATAAATGAAGACGAATTCACATTAAAGACACATCATACCACAACCTCTAGATACATGGTGAATCTTTATACATGTTATTAATGGAGAAACACCCATACTGACCACTACTATCATTTTTCAAATTCATTCTGCCCAAAAAACTAAACCAACAAAAAAAAACCCGAACTCACCACCACATGCAACAACACATTAAAGCACACCTAGGACTGAAACCCTACTGTACAACCATTCCCACCACCACATCACCATACCAAACAAAGAAAAAAAATATTTGAGTTTTAACAAGTCATCCATTATTTAATTCCACTTGTTAACTTAGAGGTTATCATATAAATAGTATGATCTCAGGGAATCCATTTATTAACTGAGTGAACGTGGTTTAATATTTTTCATATAAAAGTGTTCAATGAAAACAAAATAAATTTATTCCATAAAATATCCCTTGAAAAAAAGGACCTCCAATAGCCTTGATTTTAAGTGGGTAGTTATCCCATATAGATCATAATATTAATAGAACAATAACACAGTAGAAACATGCATCACTTTTCCCATCACTCTAAGTATTGATTTAAAATCAGTTTAATTATATTTATTAATTTGAATTAAACTATCCTCGTAAAGGAAACATCCATACAACCACTACACATGATGCCCAAATAAGAGAGATGAAATAAATCCTACTTGGAAGAAGAGACGATCGAAACTTCCTTGTTGAACTAGGCGTGCATGCACTAGGAAAGCCTTTAGGAAAACTTTAATAAACTGCTATACCCTAGCCGCACAACTCCTATGGAAAGTAGAACTCTAGGTGTCCTGTATCAAGAGCGACTAAGGAAGAATAACAAAGGGGAATGGTATCTCATATTTGAAAAAATATATAAACCGAGTCACGAGTTTAGATAAATATTTGATTTTCCTATAAAGGTAGATATAGTCAAGATAAAAAACTTTGACCATTTAAAAGCCCCCTAAACCACAGGTAAATAAATATAGGAATTCCTAACTTCGAATAATCCTTAAAATCTTTAAAAAAACTGCTTTAAATGTGTTTAACCTCAAATAATACATCAAAAGGGGAAAAATAGAAGAGGATGGAGACACTATACATGAGACACCATTATACGACTCACCATTCGATGTGGAACTACTCACAAGCCACCATTAGACGAAGCACTACTCGATGAGGTACCACTCCTGAGTGACCGTTAGATGAAGCACCTCTCAGTGAGGCACTGCTCGTGAGTGACTGTTAGATGAGGCACCACTCGACGATCGACCATGAGATGAACCACTTGACACACTTAGTGAGTTACTACAAGGAAAGAAACCACTGGATGATGTACTATTGGTCGATCGATCGCCAGTGAGTCACTTCCATCGAGTGATTGCCAACGAGTCACGACTAGTGAGATCACTGTTCTATCGACCTCTAACGAGTGACCATCAGCGAGTCACTTCTAGTGATTTATATCCAAAGAGTCACTGCTAGTGAGTGATCGTTAGAAAATCTGGAAAACTGGGGAATCTTGAAAAGTGTTTACATGAGACACCTTGTAACGACCCAGACCCGAACAGCCACCCGAAAAGTGCTAAATGGGTTAGGTGCTTCTACCTTAGACGCACCTCCCTGGCGCCAAAGGCTTCCGACTAGCAACGAGGGTCTGTTAGGTATAGTGGGGAGGCTATACCCTCTTAGAGGATAATAATCACGGTACTGGTCTAAGTATAACAGTACAGATGCAGTGAAATAAAAGACTCAACAGACTCAAACCAGACCCACAGAGTGGTAGCATAATCAATACAGATAAACAGAGGAATTAGTAAATATAACAACTGCAGTAGAAAGTAAACAAAATAGAATGATAATCACTAGTAACTACTAAACAAACCAAACATGCATCCATAACAAGTCACTAAACAAAATGGGAACCAATGGCTAACCAACAGTAGCTACAAACAAGTAAGCATGCTGATACAGGTAAAGAAAAAAAAATAGAGTAACCCCAGCTAGGTAAGACCTCAAGGTCCTTACCATCTCCATGCAATAACTAACACAGCCCAGCTCCTAAAGCTGGCCTCTTTCCTATACGTAAATCCATAAAGTCTGCACGTGTCCCGGAGGGCCCGTGCAGGGTGTGAGACAAATCTCAGTAGGATACCACCCAATGGTGCATACCGAATATAAGTGTTTAAGCAGACATTCATTTATAAGGAAAATAGTAAAAATAACAATGCACAAATAAACAGTAACTCCACTAGGGCTCATCTGCCACCATGGAGTGTCACCTACTTCGGCCAATGCCAGAATCTATTTCATGTAACCCGGAACCATGTTCCCCTGACACCACATGTCTTAAGTACTGACATCCTGAAGGCACACCCAAGAAGTAATGTGGAGGAACAATGAAGCTTGTCCTCAAATAATAATCGGAGGGACAACGATGTCTGCCCTCAAATAAATAGCCGGAGGGACAACGATGTCTTCCCTCAAACAAAGTATCCGGAGGGACAATGATATCTACCCTCAAATAACGGAGATCCTCATCCCCCATCCTGATAGCCTCAACGCTATCCCCTGAAGGCTCCTCACCTCCTAAGTGGCTTCCTACGGTAAGCACCCCTAAAACAATAGTACCTAAACCGCAACTAACAGGGGCCTCTACCCACATGAGTGGTCAAAACAACCTCATCATGAAGTATCTCTGTGTGTACACTACTCAAAGTTCTAGGTGAGTGGTAATCACCAAAATAGTACCTAAGCCACCAACCCATCTGACACCTCGTGTCCCTGCAACCATGCCGCTCAAGTCTGATGGTCTTTCCATCCAAGTAACCCAGGCCATGCCCAACCTGATAGTCGTACTGCCTCAAGCCGACATCCATGACACCCAATCCCATGGTCAAAACCACCCTAAGTAACCCGAGCCAAGCCCAACAGCACCCCAAAGGTCCAACATATGAAATTCAGCACTTGTATGTATATCAAATTTAAAAAAAACACATAATCAGTAAAGATAACCTAAACAGTTGATTTGCACTATGCACGGTGTTGTCCCATACCAGCACTAAGGTCTTGAATGCCTCTAACAATTTATATCAGCCTTAATAAATTATACTCAACAGTTTATAGCAGTATAAATCAAAAATAACCATTTTGGCATTCCCTGACCAAAATGACCCGATGAGATACGACCTCTCGCTCGACCCCGCTCAAGAATAATAGGTAACAGGGAATACCCAAAGGCATACCATAGGTCCAAAAATCAATTCAATGTGAAACAAAAGATAAAACAAGTCCTGCTCAAAATACCAAAAAATGTGCTGAAGGCCGCTTTACCCAAATGACCACGAAAAAACGAAAAGATTATGCAACACCTACCTGATACTCATACGATGGTACTCCTCTGGTAACAGCCTCCAATTCGGTCTAAAACATGGTAGATCTAAAAAATAATCCAAACCTTTCAAACCCCTATAACTCATTCTAGAACAAAAATCAATCAAAACGGAACAAGAGGAATCAAGTCATTACTGAGGGGGTTCCAATGCATCAATCAGTGTTCAAATCGGGTCTCGGACAGACAATTGGGAGAAGAAAGAAGCTTCGGCCGACTTGGTTCATGAAACCGGGCGACACAATTGAGTTCTTCCTCAAAAATGAGGCTACTGTCTGTTTTAGCAGAAAAAATAAACTAAACGGCGTGTACTTTAGGACTACATGTTGTTTATGTCATTTAACTGTTCATTTGGTGGCTGGAATTCCGCCGACTTACTTTCCAGAACCTACCGACATGAGTACACAGTGTGTACCTAGGGGAACACAACGTGTACTTGGTTTAAACAACTCAACCTGGCCAACAGGCCTACACGACATGTGTGGCCTCCACATGGTCAAGGGTACACGATGTGTCAAAAACTACATGCCGTGTAGTAAGAAATTTTCTACACGGCCATCACATGACATGTACTCAGTGAGAACACGGTCAGTAATTGATTAATATATACGCGGTGTGTACTTAAAGTACAAAGCGTGTAGTCTGGAAATTTCCAGATTCTTCCTATTTTATCTACTTTCCTCGGAAACAAGTCAAAATTCAAACAGGTTCTGGATTTTGACCCGTTCCAAAAACCCAGGTTTTTACAATCTCCCCACCTTAACATAGCTCGTCCCCGAGCTATCAAACGAAACCCGAAGATGGTACCAAACATACCACCTCGTTTAAAGTAACCTGAACTTCCCCAGTCTCAAAGGTCCTGGCGAAATTCCTCAAGGGCTCCCCACCTTAGGATTTTCCTAACTCGGTCTCAACCCAACAAAACTCAAGCAAAACAAGGTTTACTAACCTATTTTCCAGATTCATATTCCTTCCATGATGCATCGTCACCCCTATACCTCATTGGGGCTCCTGTGTCACTTCCAACACCCAACATATCCCGCACCGCATCGTTGTCCGCCTCCATGAGGTCCTGGTGCCTAGAACCTCAAGTAACCCGCATCCTCAATGCCTTTATGCCTACGAAACCTCAAGTAACCCGCATCCTCGATGCCCTGATGCTACTCATCTCATATATATATATATATTGAATATATTAAGAACCTGATATGGTGCCAATCCCACTGACTAGATTCTAGTCAGTCCACATAGATCATGTACACCACATGCACTCAAAACAGACATGCCTCTACAGGTCATGCCAAAAAGGAAACATGGTGATCACGACCACACCACGATGTACCTCTAACCATCGTTGTCTCACCAGCCTGCTCAGCCTCTGGCAGCTCCACGGCGTGCACCTAGCCTGAAGTACGACTGCCTGATGCCTGAACTCCCTACGGTGTTGCTCCAGTCACCAGCCACTAACCCCTCAGCTGGATCCCGCTGTCTCTGTCATGTCCTCCACATGCAGCTGAACCTCGGCTACCCTCTCCTGGTACCAAACCCAATCCAACTCTGGATACCACTGTCTGTCCTGGTCCCTGCCTACCATCTATTTGAGAAGGATGCCTGCAAAACCTCCCCAGATTCCTGACTTATCCACATGCTTGGAACTCCTTTGGAGGCCTATCGCACTGAGTCTGAAAATGTCCCGGCTGTCCACACTGAAATAAAATCAATGAAGAACTACCGCGAGATGGTCTAGCTAAATCCTTGGCCTGACTTCCCTACTAGAAATCATCCCGTTCTCGCTTACTGCTATCTGAACCGTCACCTGAAGCTGTTTCCTGGCCAACCTGGGACCTATCCCTCTGGTTGCCCTCTGCTATAAGAGCCTGGTTCACTACCTCGAAGTAGAAACCCAGCCTGAAGTTGTTCACCTAGACCTGAATGGCATGTCGTAAGCCATCCTCGAAGCGCCTCACCCTTTCCATGTCATCGCTTAGCATACCAGCTGCAAAGCGAGACATCTCTGTGAAGGTAGCTGCATAGTCCATGATGAACATGTCTCCCTGTTGAAGACTCAAGAACTCCCAATCTCTCTATGACCTCAGTGTATCTAGGTAAAAGTGCTTAATGAACCTGTCCTTGATGTCCTTCCTTGTCAGTCCCTCATGCATACGAGCCTGAACCTGTACATCCCACCAATGCTTCTCTGGTCCTCTTAGCATGTACGTCACCATCTTCACCCTCTGCCCTGAAGGGGTCTCGAGATGCTCGAAGATCATCTGCATACTTTCTATCCAGTTCTCAGCTACCTGAGGACCACCGTCACCCTAAAAAAGTGGCGGGTGCTACGACTGGAACTCCCGCTTCAGATACGCCATAGATGGTTCTATACCCTACATGCCTCTGTCGATCCCATACAAGACGTGTACCAGGCTCGCTTGGAGCTGCTCATCGAGCCACGACCCAAACGATGCCAAACTTGGCTGCTAACCTACCTGCACTTGATCCTGAACCTGCTCTAGTCCCTGAGCCTGTACCAACGGCTCATGCTCTGCCTGCACCAAATCCTGAACTTGATCCTGCACCTGCGGCACTGTATCCTCACTCGCCTGACGCTCCATCTGAGTTGGAAAAAAGGAACCCGCTGAATACCATAAATAGTCAGACAACCCACACATATATATAACAATATATATTCTATGCATATAAGGAAAGCAGTAAAAGGTAGTGTATAACTACTACCATTACTCCCCCTCACTAAAACCCATTCCCACAGCATCCCGGCCTCATTGCCTCCTTACCCGCCCTTAACAGAGCTAAGTATCAAAAGTACCCCAGGCCATGCCCATCCTAAAAACTCACGTTGCCTCAAACCGACGACCGAGTCGCCCAATAATAGTGATAAAAATCACCTCAACTGATAGTACCTGCCTGCTCTCATAAGAGTCAGACCCAAAAACCTTGTCACATGCAATTATACAACATAAAGCATAGAATACACATTGCAAAAATAAGAAATTATATCAGGAATTTCCCCTTTTACATGTCAAAGCATACAAGCATGACAATTGATTTTATTCACATGGTATTATCACTTCACAAAGCATACGTGCAGTTATGAAATTGAAATACCCTAACAATGTGCCTATCAAAAGACAAGAAAAAAAGCCTTGCCATACTGGGCCAATGTCCAATTCTCCCTTACCACACCGGGTAAAGGGTCACATATAACAATCAATAACATCACACACCATGTGAGCCACTAAGGTGGAAATCATATAAACTATAATCTGAGCAAAATGAAAACAGCAATTCCCACCCATGGCAACTTGGTCCATCCCTTGTACCTGGGGCTGCAGGAACCCAAGCACAAGCTAGAAACCCAGTTCCAGTAACAAATTATCTCAAGTATACCATATCCCAAATACTAAAACCATTATAAATAAAAAATAATCCTCAATATCATTAGTAGCCAGCACAACACTGCTACTAAATCCCTCTCAAGAACTCCTCTGATACCACTTTGTAACGACCCGGACCCGAACAACCACCGAACAGTGCTAAACGGGCCAAGTGCTATGACCTTAGGCGCACCTAGCCAGACGCCAAAGGCTAACAACTAGCAGCGAGGGTCTTTTAGGTATAGTGGGGAGGCTATACCCTCTCGGAGGATAACAATCACGGTACTGGTCCAAGTATAATAGTACAGATGTAGTGGAATAAAAGACTGGGCAGACTCGAACCAGACCCTCAGAGCGGAAGCATAATCAATACAGATAAATAGCAGAAGTAGTAAATATAACAACAACAACGGAAAGTAAACACAAGAGAATTCTAATCACTAGTAACTACTAAACAAACCCAACATGCATCCATATCAAGTAACTAAACAAAAGGGGTGCCAATGGATAACCAATAGTAGCTACAAACAAGTAAGCATGATGATACAAGTAAATAAAGAAAAACAAAATAGAGTAACCCTAGCTAGGTAACACCACAAAGTCCTTACCATCTCCATGCAACAACTAACGCAACCCAACTACTGAAGCTGGCCTCTTTTTTACATGTAAATCTATAAAGTCTGCACGCATCCCAGAGGGCCTGTGTAGGGTGTGAGACAAATATCAGTAGGATACCAACCAATGGTGCGTACCTAATATAAGTGTTTAAGCAGGAATGAATTTATAAGGAAAGCAGTAAAAAGAACAATACACAAATAAACACTAACTCCACTGGTGCTCAGCAGCCACCATGGAGTGTCACCTGCTTCGGACAACGCCGGAATATCCGTCATGTAACCCGACACTATGTTCCCCTAACACCACATGTCTCAAGTACCGATGTCCCGAAGGCACACCCAAGAAGTAACCCATAGGAAAAATGAAGCCTATCCTCAAATAATAACCGGAGGGACAACGATGTCTTCCCACATATAAATAGCCAGAGGGACATCGATGTCTGCCCCCAAACAAAGTATCCGGAGGGACAGCCATATCTGCCCTCAAATAACAGCGAGCCTCGGCCCCCATCCCAATAGCCTCAATGATATCCCCTGAAGGCTCATTACCTCCCACGTGGCTTCCTATAGTAAGAACCCCCAAACCAATAGTACCTAAACTGAAACTATCAGGGGCCTCTACCTACACGAGTGGTCACAACTACCTCATCACAGAGTATCTCTGTGTGCACACTACTCAAAGTTACAGGTGAATGGTAATCACCAAAATAGTACCTAAGCCACCAACCCATTTGACACCTCGTGTCCCTGCGACCATGCCGCTCAAGTCTGATGGCCTTGCCATCTAAGTAACCCGGGCCATTCGCAACCTGACAGTCATACTGCCTCAAGCCGACGTCCATGACACCCAATCCCATGGTCAAAACCACCCTAAGTAACCCGAGCCAAGCCCAACACCACCCCAAACGTCCAACATGTGAAATTTAGCACTTGAATATATATCAAATTTAAACAGAACACATAATCAGGAAAGAAAACATAAACAGTTGATTTGCACTATGCACGGTGTTGTCCCATACCAACACTGAGGTCTTGAATGCCTCTAACAATTTATATCAGGCTTAATAAATTAAACTCAACAGTTTATAGTAGTATAAATAAAAAATAACCATTTTGGAATTCCCCAGCCAAAATGCCCTGATGAGCTACAACCTCTCGCCCGACCTCGCTCAAGAAAAACAGGTAACAGGGAATACCCAAATGCATCCCATAGGTCCAACAATCAATTCAATATGAAACAACAGATAAAAGTGGTCCTGCTCAAAATACTTGAAAATGCGCTGAAGGACGCATTAACCAAATGGCCAAGAAAACACAAAAAGAAGTATGTACCACCTACCTGAGACTCATACGATGCTACTCCTTCGGTAAAAACCTCCAATTATTTCAAAAACAAGATAGATCTACAAAAGAATCCAAATCCTTCAAACCCCTATAACTCGTTCTAGAATAGAAATCAATCAAAATGGATCAAGAGGAATCGAGGCCTTACCGAGGGGGTTCCAACACATCAATCAGTGTTCGAATCGGGTCTCAAATGGACAATCGGGAGAAGAAAGAAGCTTCGACCAGCTTGGTTCGTGAAACCGGGCGACACAATTGTGTTCTGCCTCAAAAATGAGGCTACTTCCGGTTTTAGTGAAAAAAATAAACTACACGCTGTGTACATTAGGACTACAGACCGTGTATGTCATTTAACTATTCATTTGGTGGCTGGAATTCTGCCGACTTACTTTCTAAAACCAACCGACGTGAGTACACATCATGTACCTAGGGGAACACGATGTGTACTTTGTTTAAACAACTCTACCCTACCAATAGGACTACTCGCCACGTGTGGCCTTCACATGGTCAAGGGTACACGTCTTGTCAAAAACTACATGCCGTGTAGTAATAAATTTTCTACACAGTCATCTCACGACATGTACTCGGAGAGCACACGACCAGTACTCGCTTAACATATACACGACGTGTACTTAAAGTAAACGACGTGTTGTCTGGAAATTTCCAAAAACCGCCCATTTTATCCAGTTTCCTCAGAAACAAGTCAAAATTCAAACAGGGTTAGGATTTTGATCCGTTCCAAAAACCCGGTTTCTTACACACCTTGACCTCCTAGGACACCTCAAACACAAGATTCTCACAAAGGAATGGACCAGAGAGGTCTAGGCCAATAAATTAGATACCTCTTAGACTATTATAGCCCTTGAGAGTTAAATACCAACCAGTAAGAAAAAGATAAGGTTCTATACAAAAATCCCTTGAGATACCTCTCAAGTACCCCACTACACTCGAGACAATGCTTATCAACTAAACCCATAAATGTTCAATGATAAACCAAATTATTTTTTTTCGAAAGATGGAATGAAAACCTCAATATACAAGAAAAAATCGTCCAACATATACAACCTAGGCATTAACACATCAACCCAAACAACCAAAAAACACACCACACAAGTACAATAACCACGACTTCCCATACAGAAAAATTAGGTAATTATTTCCTCTATGTCAATATACTATCCACTATGGGCGGAATTGACTCTCCCACATGAGTTTAATTGCATCGTAGTTAATTCATATCAATTAGAAATCTGGCCCTTTGATTTTTTCATATTAGGAATCTATCACACATAATTCCACACACATCACAAAACAGGGGAAAACAAATCATCTCATACAAAATTGGGTTCAAAAATTACATCCTAAATCAAAACAGAGAAAGGAAAAACTCAAAAAAACTCCGTGTATTGGACACACATCTTTATCTCTCACTCCCAAGTACTTTCCTCTTGGACACCATGCCTCCAAAACAAAACAACCAAAGAAATGTTCCATCCATGCAGAACCTTTTCCTAATGATCCTTGATCTCTACTGGCCTCTCCCCAAACGTCACATCATCCTCGATATCCAACTCTCCCCATTCAATGGCATGGGATTCATCATGAAGATAGCAAAGAAGCTGGGATACATGAAAGACATTATTGATCCTCTCTTATCATGGTGGAAACTCTAACTATTATGCCACCTCACCAACTCCCCCATCACCTCAAAGGGTCTAATGAACCTCAGAGAAATCTTACTCCCTTTGCCAAACCTCTGCTGACCACATAGAAGGGAGACCTTATAAAACATGTTTTCCTCAACATCAAAATCTAAGGGTCTCCGTCTACAACTTAAATAAGATTTCTACCATTATTCCACTACTTTCATCCTCTCACGAACAAGATAATTTTTTTGTCGTTCTCTGCTCCACATAGGGTCCAAGAATAGCTATCTACCCAGCCTCCATCCAGCATAATGGAGAATGACATAGTATTTGGTACAAATCCTAAAACAGATTCATACTAATGGATGAGTGATAACAATTATTATAGGCTAACTCCACCATAATAAGGTTTCATATCCAAGATCCACTAAAATCCATGACGCACACTCACAATATATCCTCCAATGTCTCAATAGTTCATTCTGACTGCCCATATGCATGAGGGTAAGAAGTAGTGCTGAGGTGTAACTAGGTTCCAAACTCATGATGCAATCCCATCTAGACTCGTGAGATAAACCACATATCCCTATATGATACAATAGAACTCAGAAATCCATGCAACCACACCACCTCATCCACATACCTCCTTTCCAAGGCATCCACTATGCCCGACTCCTTGATTGCTAAGAAGTGGACTGATTTCTTCAACTGAAGCACTATCACCCAAATAGCATCACAAAATCCATGATCTCTAGGTAACCTTGTGACAAAATTCATTAACATATCATCCCATTTCCACTCAAGAACATCTAAGGGTAAAAAAAACCACCTAGAACATGATGCTCGACCTTCACCTGCTGGAAAACCAAGAAATTCACCACAAACTCTGAAACTTACCTTTCAACTAATACCACCGAAAATTCATCTTTAAGCCATGATACATCCTGAAAATTTTTAGGTGTACCAACAAAGGTGAGTTATGAAACTCATGAAGGACACCACTGTGCATCACCACCAAACAAACAACTTCCCATGAAACAACAATTGGTTTAGATCATACTTCAGAAGTAGTAAATAACAACACATAAGGAATACAAGCATTAGATGATGAGAATGACATTGTATGGACACATCTATAGTAAGAAGAGACCCCCATGAGACTAATGGGGTCCCATAATCAGTCAACATCCCCGACACAAATCATACAAGATAGTCTGGCCTCCAAATAGTGTACTGAAAAATGAGGGAATGGGAAGCGTCTTTACGTTTAGTCCTAGAGTGTGGGATAGAGTGGGTGCAACAAAGGAGTTACAAGCTCTTGAATCAAACAAATCTCAATGAAGGATACTAAAAAATATGATCATACCTCTGATGATATCTAGCCCCTCTAGAACCACTACATCCATTGCATGAAACTAACCACACCCATCTCTTTTGCATCTCTGCTGATAACCACCTTTGTGGCCATGATAGGGTCATGGTAACTGATCATGAGTAACATCCTAAGGCCATCCTCTACCTACTCCATCTCCCATTGGTGGAGCAATGGTCTACTGCCCCTATTGCTGAAACTGTCTCACCGACAGCTACTGCTGAGGTTGATGCTGAGCCTATCCACCTCCACCACACTAAGTTTGGGTTGCCACTGGGAAATAGTTATGAAGATGGTTGAAAACCCCATAGATAAAACAAATAGGCCCAAATCCCATAATAAAGGTATAGAGACCACTGTCATAAGATGTCTAGAAATAATGTTGCTTGGGTCGTCTCCCCACCGGTCGAAACCTTGAAGGTCCTGGCACCTGAGACCTTACGCTGACAACTCTGCCTCTTGAAGAACTATACTGGCTCCCCTCTCATGGAAGAAATCTTTGCAAATTCATCCATTCAATCACCTATTCATTCTTCTGAACCTCCAGATACATTATCAACATAAAAGGAGTAACAACATACTAGATTGAAGGATGGAGTTCCTCCTCAAGAAGTCTCACATGAGACTCCTCATATGGGAATAGATCCGGAAAAAAATGAAGAGTTTCGTTGAACTTGATCCCAAGTTTCCGCACTGACATAATCCACTGCTGAAGGGAGAGTAGATCCCGCCTCTTCTCAACCTTCATGATTGACGAGAGGAACTCTACTTGGAGCTCCTTCTAGAAGCCAACCGACAAAAAGTCATACTCCTTCCACTCGCCTAGATATAGCATACACCACTAATGTCCAACAACCCACATTTGGATCACTACCAAAGGGACCCAATACCCTATCAGGGCCCAGATCAAACTGAAGGTGATCTCAATATCCTCTATCCAACCTTCTATCTCTACATCAAAAACACAAACATCATACTTTCCCAAAGTCTGCCACTTGAAATCATGCAACGTCTTCTACCACTGATCATCCTCCTCAGTTGGATCAACCCTATAGAGATCCACCAGATCAGCCTGCTGTAACCCCACTACCTGAACCACATGCAGACAATGATGAGGAGGCCTAGATAAAAGGTAAACAATGATTTTTTTAAACTCATTAGTATGTACTTTTATTAAGGTTCATTTTCAATTTATCTCATTTATTAAGTTTAAACTTCCCAAAACAACCCAATTCAAACAAGAACACAAGTAATTATGATGAATGTACCTACCTTAGGTCTCTACCATATAAGTAGGTCAGTATTACTTGGCCATTCAATAAGCCTAGACTTTGTGCACTCGATCACAGGGGGCCCTAAAATCCCATGTCTTAGCTGGTCTCCTTGGCCTACGTCATGCACCAAGGTCAATTGGAATAGTTGTCATACCATACCATGTGAACCTCACTATGCTTAATTCCAAACTCCATCCAATCTCTCAACTATCACATTTGATACCACTCTATAATGACCCCTTCCCTCCAAATATACCCCTCATGGGATGACAATAAAGGGAGGAAATGACCCCTGAGTTTCACCTTCAGTAGGCCCCGGGTTAGAGACTAGAACCAAGGGTGTAAAAATATCATAAATATATGAGACATTACCCTTTTTAAGAAAACAATATTATGATATAAGATGAACCATCCAGAAAAACTCCAATACATAAATAAAAATCATCCAAAATCCATCCCCATGCGCATATATAAAATAGAACTGATACATTAAAAAATTTTCCAAAGTAAAATACCAAAGGAAAAGATAAGAAGAGAAACATAAAATATTAATATCTAATCTAGTAAGGTCTAGCACGGTCCACATAATCCTCTTGGAAACTTGAAAGCAATTTATATACATAGGGTTAGAATACATGTATACTCAGCAGGAAATCCAAAGTCTCCCATCTACATGTGAAAGAGTCATACAAGTGAAACCATGAGAAAAAATCCAAACAAAATAACACCTAAGTAAGAAAACTAACCACCCAACCACACCAAGGCATGATCACAAAGTTACAAAAGTTAAGTAATATAATATAAAGAACATTGATGATTGGGTACCCCACAGAACTTCCCCACTGATTATCCACTCTCACACCCCAATGAAAAATGTCATGGATCTCCCATCTATTCTGAATATACCACATCACGTCCTATTTGAACACACCAAGGGAACAAAACAAATCCTGCTCACACAAACCTAGGACTCACAACACATCTCGCCCGCATACAACTGGGCCTCACAACACATCACATCTCATCCTGAAGACACCTGGGAAAGAAAATCACAACTCATCTTTAAGAAACCTTGGAAATGAACCACCTTGACCATAGAAACCCATGCTACCATATCTCACCACATACTTCCTGAAGAAACATGGGCCATAATTTCCAGAAATAGGGAGCAGGGAAGGGCGGGTGGCCAACTATCCGTCCTCCCACCAAGATGTTGGAAAAGACATCCCCATGTGACTATTCGGGTGTTCAAAACATAGTGATCAACATGGGTGGATTGTGTATAGAAAACACAAGGAAAATACAAGTATATACATATATGATACCAAAAACTCAAGTTAAACCTATGGGTCCTCGGAAAAATCACCAACTGACAACACTTGTCACCTTTTCTTCTACTTCTAAATTCACAAAACCACTCATCTAACCACAAAACCCATATCACATTCCCAATCAATTTCATTTAACTATTTCTATTCTGTTAATCAAACAAACCTAAGAAATTCCAAACTTTTAGTAAAAAATATTCATTACTTCCATCACTACCTGAGAAACTAAGCAACACAAAAACATGAAACATAAAAACCACCACTTCAGAAAGTGAAGAGCCTTGATAAATAAAGACAACTTCACATTAAAGACACATCATACCACAACCTTTAGATATAGGGTGAACATTTCTACATGTTATAAATGGATAGTCACCCATACCAACCACTACCATCCTTATTCAAATTAATCCTACCCAAACCACTATACCAACCAAAACAAACCCCCAACTCACCACCACATCCAACAACACATTAAACCACACCCATGCCCATATCCCTACTGCATAACCGTGCCCACCACTACATCACCATACCAAAAAAATGAATAAATATTTTAGTTTTAACATGTAATACCTTATTTAATTAAACTTGTCAACTTAGGGGTTATCACAGAAAAAATATGACCTTAGGGAATCCATTTATTCGCTGAGTATACATGTTTAAAAAATTTTATATAAAAGTGTTCTATGAAATCAAACAAAATTTATTCCATAAACTATATTTTTTCAAAAAAGGATCACCAATGGACAAAATATTTAGTGGGTGGTTAGCCCATATAGATCACAATATCAATAGAACAATAACACAATAGAAACATGAATCAATTTTCCTAGTCCCATATTTATTGATTTGAAACTGATTAAATTATATTTATGAATCTAAATTCAAATATCATCATAAAACAAACATCTATACACCCACCCCTAATGATGAAAAATTAAGATATATGAAGGAAAAAATACTCAGAAGAAGAGAAAATTGGCACTTCCTGGTTTCCCCAAAATAGGGGTGCATATGCACCAAGAAAACCTTCAGAAAAACTTGAACCAACTGATACACCCTGGCTGCATGAATACTATAGAAAGAATAAATCTAGGTGTCTCATATCAAGAGAAACCAAGGAAGAAGGACAAGGGGGACGGGTGTATTGGCTTTGAAAAAATATCTACCCTGAGTCACGAGTTTAGATACATTTTTGATTTTCCAATAAAGGAAAATCTGGTCAAGATAACACGCTTTGACCATTTAAAATCCCCCTTAACCATTGGAAAATAAAGATAGGATTTTATGACTTCTAATAATCCTTAAAATCTTTTAAAAAATGATTTAAATTCATTTTACGTCAAAAAAGACATAAAAATAGAAAAACTAGAAGAAGCTAGAAACACTATACACGAGCCACCATTGGACGACTCACCGCTCAGTGAGGCACTACTCACGATCCACCATTAGACAAAGCACCACTCGGTGAGGCACCACTAATGAGGGACCATTTTAAGATAGAATTATTTTAGAGTCACCACTCTCAAGAAAACATTAGACGAGGCACCACTCAGTGAGTGACCATTAGATGAAATGCCTGCCACCATCAATGAGTAACTACGAGGTGGGACACTACTGGATGGGGCACCACTGGTCGACCAAACGCCAACAAGTCACCACTAGAGATACCATTGGTTGAGAGACCTCTAGTGAGTCACCACCATTGAGTGACTACCAGCGATTCATCACCAACGAGTGACCACCAGAGACTCACCACCAGTGAGTCACTGTTAGAAAACCTAGAAAACTGGGAAATCTAGAAACGTGTTGAAATGAGACACCTTGATCTCCTAAGATACCTAAAAAACTAGATTCTCACAAAGGAATGGAATGGAGAGGTCTGGCCCATTACATAGCAAATGGAAGTGGACTGAACCTAGACAACCCCAAGTGTATCATCATCTAGCTAGTCGGTGGCTATGATAAAAAACCTTCATTGGTGTATTAAATATTTGTTAAAAAGTGTATAATCAGCTCCTTAAATCCACAGCTTGACTAAATACTTATCAATCACCAATGGAGGCTATAATAGAGACATTGGGAGGCTTGGAAAATCACCTTTAAATATTTTTATCCTATTAACAATGCCAAAGTGCTATGATCTTCAAATTACTCCCAACCTCTAAAGTTATATCCTTTTTAAATCTATAATGTGATCATATTTTAAATATTTTGATCACCCTCCTATATCATTCTCATTCTCTCATAGTGATTCATCTCATCTATTTGAGAGAATCAAGACCACGCCTAAATGATATTTCTTCTAGTAATCCTCTATTTCTTTTTTTCCTTCATCTTTCTTTGCTCTCTACCTTTTGAATTTAGGGAATAAAGATTCTTTCCAAAACCACTATAAGTAAATGGATTACATGTATTTGAGGTTTCTAGATAAAACCATTGAAAATTTTGGTCTAATTTAATTCTAGTTCCTTTATATAACCTATTTAAAAAAGGGCATTTTGGTATCTTATCTACCTTTATATCCAAGCTACTAATACAATAAACCCTCAAGAAATTGGGCTAAGAGATATAGGGGTTCATCAAAGAACATTATTAGAACTCCCTTATCAAATCAGGTTATTTATTTAATGCTTTATCTATTTATCTTTTTATTAATGTCGTGCTTAAACTTTCATACTGTAATTTTCTAAACTGTTCAATTTATGAATTTCTTATTTTCATATTCTTTCTCTTTTATAATCATTTAGAATTTTTATATTATGATAAATCATTTAATTTTCTTGTATCATTTGTTGGTTTTATAGTCCTAAAAGTTTTTAAGTATCATCAATATTTCAAAATAAGTTTTTTTCTTTAAGAATTTTAATTATTTCTTTTTTAAGGAAATTTACCCCCTCTTTCTTTTTTATCCTACTCTGACCTACAATTGGTATATGAGGGGATCTTGAATTTTATTTTATTTATTACTTTGTTTTTAAAATATTTTAAATATTAATTTGTTTTCAAAATCCTTTATAGGTTTTTGAAGACTCATTTCTTTTCAAAATGAATTTTCACACCCATAGTATTCCCATAAGACACTATATGGGAAATGATCCTTTTTTTTGGAAGTATAAATAATGGTTATCAAAAGAAACATATGTGTATGTTTATTATATCAAATTTTTATCCTATATTAAAGATAATTATTCATGGTTATATTCATACTATAAAGAAATAATAAAAATGTAATTCAGATGATATTTCTTATTTTAAATTAGATGGTAAAGATATGAATGCATTTCATTATGATTTATATCAAACCAAATTTAATCAAATTTCTACATGAAAAATGGATCATGAAATATGTAAAATCTTAGAAGTATATATTGAATGAATTAATAAATTCATAGATACTAGATTAGATATGTTTATAAAATACTTTGAAAGTTTTTCTATGCATCAAATTGAATCTATTATAAAAATATCTACTAGCATCACTGAAATATGTAATTATTGAAACAATCATAGAGATATTTTTTATATAGAGACTTTATTTAAGAAAATATTTTGGGTTTTATGAAGCCATTGGGTACCCAAAGTCATTGTGATTCAAGAAGATAAATTCATAAATAATATTGTGGTAGAGAAGCTCATTAGACGTCTCATGGAATATGAGATAACTATGAAAATACAATATGAAAAGGAGGAAAAGTATGTTAATGAGAATAAAAATAAAAATTATTTCAAGGAAATAAATAGAGACACATCTAGAAAAAATATTGAGATTTCTCATCTTAATATGATAATGAACAAGTAAATAAAAAAGAAAGGATTTTTTCAGTGATTCAAAAAAACAATCATGAGATATATGTTACTTTATTTGTTTTAATGAAGTAGGGTCACATCAATCCAAATTATCCCTTGAAAAAGAAAAAGTCTAAATACATGAAGAAAAGTAATAAATCACTAAAGTTTTAACTTGGAGTGCTATAAAGGATTTATTTTCATCATTTTAATCACGCAACAAAAGTCCTAAGTTCCTCATGGATGATATCAAGGTATGAAATGAAGTAAATTAGGAATTATATACTTCTTTATATTACACTTATTTAACATCATATTTAAGTTAAGAAAATATAATTTTTGATCTAGATCAACTTAATATTGTTTTTTTGACTATATTTAAAATTCAAATATCTTAAAAATAAATAAAACCTAGTTGTTTTTGCAAAAGATCAAATTTTTAAAGAAAATTATGATTTACTTTTAAAACTAAAGAGTAAACAAATACTGAGAATCTATGATATAAAATTAAGGATCTTAAAAATTCTATTTATCGATTCAACTATGATTATTAATATCTTAATATGATTTTGGGATCTCAAAGAGATGATAAAAGTAATTAGGGAATTGGTTTTTCAAATTATATAATTTTCTAAAAAATTCTATAAAGGCTTATTTTCTAAAAGGAACTTCCCAAAATAATTTTTTGTAATTATGATAATAAATTTGGGAATATTATATATGAATTAAATTTAAAAAATTATAGATATGTTAGACTAAAAATCATTTATCTATCATGTAACATTTCTAAAGGAAATATCTGTTCTAAACAATTTTGGATTCCAATGTCTTTATTAACTTAATTAAATAGACCCAATTTATGTGTAACAATAGCATTATTCTCTTAATATTTTTTAGGATAAGGATCACGCTAGAAAAAACATACCTATAATTTTTATGTAGATAGCAGGTTCCTGAGGCACATGTGTGGTGATCCCTTTGAATTCAATTATCTTAAATACTTTAATGGAGTGAATGTCACATTTAGAGATGATTCAAAAATTAAAATCACTAGTATTTTTATGATTGGTTTACATAGCTATACTTTAATTAATGATGTTTTATTTGTTAATGTATTGAAGAATAATTTACTAAGTTTAATTAAATTATCTTATAGTGGTTTTATACATTCTTTTGAAAATTATTTTTGTAAAGATTTTAGTTCTAAAGTAAAATGTTTATTTACAGAATATCATTTTAAAAATGATTTTATTATAGATTAGAATTATCTTATAAGTAAAAATGTCAAGTGTATAAGTGAAAATGATAATGAATCTTTTATTTGGAATTGATCCAGATGTTTTTATAATATTCAATATCTTTTTAGGATCAAACATAAATGACTAGTACAATATTTACCATTGTTTTTTTCAAAGATAACCAAGTTTTTGAAACTTGTCTACTTGTAAAGAAACAAAAATATTCCTTCAAATCGTGAAGTACCATTTCCTCCTATAAATCCTTGGAATAAGTACACCTTGAACTTTTTATACCAACTCAATTTAGTTGTATCATAAGAAAATCAAAGAAATTTTTAATTATCAATTATTATACAATATTTATATGGGTTTTCTTCTTAGATAATAAAAAATTGGCTTGTAAAGTCTTTATCATATTTTCCAAGAAAGTTAAAAATAAAAAAGGCTAAAAGATCTTTTCCATTAAAAGTGACCATTGTGGATAATTTGATAACAAATACTTTGATGAAATTTCTAATTCTCATGGTTATCATCATTCTTTATCCACACATATAAAACTAAAAAAATGGGGTTGTTGAAAGATGATATAGAACTGTAACATCCCAATATTTTGTGAAATATATATTTCAAATAAAATAATTTATTTCAATAATTTTCATTATACTCAAAAAAAAATTAGATTATGTCACACCCAAAATTTATTTTATATTTCATTGCATACAAAACTTATTTTGGCTTATGTTACATGAAACCCGGAGTTTAAACAAAACACAACACACTAATTAGATATTATTATTTAACATGATAGTTATTTTCCAGCCATTAAAATGGAAAGTGTGAATTGGATAAAATAAATTATGAAAATATATGGTTCCTAAATTTATATAAAATTACTTCTTTTGGGACAAATTAATTATAAAATAAAAATTATTTCAATATAAAGGAAATATTTTTCTCGAAAACTATTTTTATGCACACAAATGCATTTTACCTCAATAAATTAGAAAAAAATAAATTTTAATAAATTATTTCAATGAAATTTATATATTATATATTAAATAAAATTTTTAAGATTCATCTTATGTGTTCTTATGGAAAGAGATATGAATAAATCCATTTTTCACTATAGAATTGTATTTTTCTAAAAACTAGTTTTGTAACCTTTTGAGAACTTATTTTAAAATTAATTTTTACAATTTTATAACATTTATTTGAAAAAATAAACTTAATTTTTGAAATATTCATTTTAAAATTATTTTAGGGTGTTTTTTTATAATTTTATAAAAAACTAAATTTTTGGACGAATAATGAAAAATACTAGTTTTTATTAAGAATTGTCATTTTTTAAAGGACTATTTTTTAAAAAAATATGTGGTTTTAAAAGTAAAATTGATTCAATTATATTGATATTATTCGAATTTAGGTAATTTTAATCAATTTTATATTGAATTTTTATACAAAAATATTTTAAACATTTGAAACTTTTCCATTTGGAAAACCATTTTTTGTCGCATATACATGATCACTTTTAAATTAAAATTTTCCACTTAAGTGAATGGAATTTAAAAAAAATGGATTAAATATTTGGAACAAGAATAATTTACATTTTTAATAGGGTAAAATTAAATTTTAACCTATATTAATTGTAAAAGGACTAAATATTAATTACCATAGTTAAGGTGAAAATGGATATACCTGAGGGTTAAACTAAAATGATAATGGTTAAAAATGATGCAAAACATGTCAAAACCCATATTAATGTCATATTGAGTCCTTATAACCTCTGATATTCTAGAATAACCTATTTTGGGGATTTTTTATATAAAAAACGTGGGCACACTTTATTCTTTTCAAAAATACCATGTGTATCCTCTCCCCCACTTAGAAAAATCTACCCCTTCTCCTCTCCTTTTAATACTTCGAAAGCTATTTGGTTTATAAAATAACTGGAAAAATACCTTAAATAATTCCATACTTTCACCCTATAATAATTATTTGGATAATAAATCTAACCTAGAAAGTGTTTTTGTGAAAACCCAAGGAGGTTGCCTGAAGAATAGGTAATGTTTTTCAATGAGCGCTTTTATTGTATTTCTTTCTACACCTTCTTAAAATATTGTTAATCCATGATAATATATTAACCTAAGTATCTTAAATATAATTATATATTATTATATTATGGTAATGGCCTATATAAATCTCATATTTCATCAAATGGGAAAAGATAATGTCGCTCATGTGTATGGGGGACTACCACATCGCGAACCGATGTGACACATTTTCTATAAAAACCTACCATGATTGGGTATTATAATGGATATAATGTATATATATGACATGTGTAACATAAATTTACTTTTGGAAATATGATATCACATATACCTTCTTAATTTCCATTCCATGGAGAATACGGTAATGTCATTTTTGTGTACGGTGGGCTACCGCCTCACGAAGCGATGTGATTTGTTTTTTACAAACACTTTACAAGGAATGTAATATAGAAAAACATAATGAATATATGTGATATATATGAAATAAAATTATTATATAAAGTTAATATATTATTTACATTTCTTTCATTTTATCCATTGGAAAAATGGAAACAATGTTTATGCGTATATACGACCTACCGTCTCCATAAATTTAGTGTTTCTGTTTATATATCTAATTTTTATGGATTAATATAAATAAATATATAATGAATATATATTATATTTATATCATGTTTAATATTATATATATTATTTAACCATGATCACTGTAAGAGGTATGAAAATTCTAAACCAAAACATACGTGAAAAACGAAGTAGTTATTACACAAAATGTAATTTTAACAAGGAATTGTTAACAAAAGAGTCATAAAAAGTAATAATTAAATATTATATGGTATGAAAAAAATTATTAAGATTATATAGTATTTGAATAATAAACTTATATTTATTATACATTAGGTTTTAACATGTATGAAATAAATCAATAATTAAGGTAATGGATTTCCGTCTCACTTTTTACTTCTATGAGGCACCTGTGATATTCACCACCTATTTCTTTTATGTAGTGTACATAATACCCATGAATTTATTTATTCATGATTCTACTGAAAATAATTTGGATTTAAAAATCCATTTTAACATCTCTCTTTCATGGGGTTTATAGTTGAAAAGTTACCAAAGCAGTAAGGGATTTTGGTCTTAATTTGTTTTCTTTGAGACATGCATTATATGATGAACCTATATTATTTTATGAGGTGAATATAAATAAAATTTTACATGTAATATCGTGAATTTATTTATTATAGTGATAATATAAGTTTCATTTAATGTTATTCTGTCATGGGTCTTACAATTCAATGTTTCCAAAGTTGTAAGGGTTTTTTCATATAGTCTCATAATTTATTAGGATTGTTTATGTTTATACTTCCAATGATGAAATATTATGATCCATATCTCAAGAAACTCATAATTTTACTTATCCTCTAGTTATGTCATGATAATAAATTTTTACTATCATTTTTATTTCTTTATTTACTAAAGAGTTTAAAATAATGTTTTTAATAAAAATATTCTTTATTTCTCTCTTCTATAGAAAAATATTTTTCCTTCATATCAATGTTTTAAAAAAATGTTTTAAAAAATGTTTTAAAATACCACAGAGTATTTATTAAATACATTTTCCCCATGTTTTAATTTTTATTTTTTTTAAATTAATCTCCATGTTGTTATCCTAACAAGGGTCATTTGGATTTTACTGAAAACGTGAAAGAATTTTTTTAACATATACAACATGAACATAATTTCAAGACATCATGAACATTATTTTATTTGAAGATTTAGTTATAATTATTCTGGGTTATTTTCAAGGCAAAGGATTATGAAAATGATTTATGTTTTAAAATGTTTTTTTTTCAAATTGGAAAGGTTATTTTCATTAATAAATGTTTAAATGATTTTAAAAGCTTACTTGATATGTTTCTAAGTTTATTATAAAATAAAATGGTTTTAAAAATATTTTATTTTTTAAAAATTGTTTTTTCATTGTGGAAAGGATATTTTACTCAATATGATTTCCTAGTGATCTTTCAAAATCATTTTCCATCTATATGACATACTTAGATATTAATTATTATTTACTAGGGATATAATCCAAGGATACCATTATTATTCTTTATCTTAGTGGTTTATATTTATGATGAAATGATGTTTATTAAACTTGTTTCTATTACATGGTTTATAAAATGATAAAATTATTATGAAACCCGTTTCATTTTCTAATGTTTATTCTAGGATGAAATTATGAAATGATTATGAAACCTATTTATTTTCCACAAGTTACGCTATGGTGAAATTTTTACAGAACTCATTTCTTTTCATGGGTCATGATATGATGAATGTTTTATAATATTGTGTCACACATATGTATGATTTTAATTATGTTATGGGTGGGACCTATATATCCCCATAATGCATTAAGTAAATATTGATACCACATGAGATAAATAGGACTAGAATGGGGTGTGGACCTATTCCAGTAAGGGAATTTTCCACTATGATAGTCTTGGGAGTGAACCTTGACTAATATGATGGTTTAGGGAGTAAACCCATTCACTTATAACAGTTTTGTAAATTATCCTTGATTACTAAATAAATTATTTCCTATGCTTATGTTTATGCCATAAATATTTGTCTTATGTTAATGTTATATTCTCATGGATTATATACGTTGATTCCATTATGATTCCTATCTTGTGAATTCCCATGATTTATTCCATGACTGAAGTTTATGATCTATGATATGTAGGGTTTGGTTTTAAAATTTTATTATCGTGTTCTCATATCCTTATACTCATGATATGTTGGTATCTCTCTTATTTACCCTTAATAATCATCCAATATCACCTTTTATTATGTTTCATTTCTCGATATTATAATGAAAGGTATTATGTATGATATGTTTAATAAGGGTGATAGTTATAAATAATATAGTGGGAGGTGATGCAACTCACTTATGGACTAGTTGTTTATGTACCCAAGTTTTCTATGGCACTAGAACTAATTTTTTTGGTATGAATCATTATATTATGTAATGAATATTTATCTATTAATATGTAATATTTACATATGAGAGGTTTGGGTATTTGAATTTGGTATCAGAGAAAGGTATATTTAAACTTTTGAAAATACGATGGGAAAACATTAGTGTGATCTCTAAGGATATTTATAAGGATAATTCTAATAATGATTCAACATATAAGAAGATGTAATGGAATTTTGGTAAAGGATAGAGTGAGTGGTTTCCAAGAAATTTCCTCCCTACATAGATACTATAAGTGGATGTGGCTCTAGAATATAGGTAGCTAGTGGTAATATCTCTATAAAGGTCCTATTAATCTGGACTCTATCATTACCTGGTTCATGGAAATATCCTTTCGGAACATGTGGTTTGACACTACCAGGGGATATTATTTGGTTAATTCAAATTTTCTTTACGAACCATTATGAAGGATTTAAATAGATGATGAATATAAATGAATAAGGATAAACATAATATTTCATTGATTAAAAATAAGGTTTCAAGGTTAGACAACCTATAAATTATTTTTCATGATTATGTGGTTTCCCACTATGAATATTTTTACTCATGCTCTGTTTTTTGCATTTAGTCAATGGTGGAAACCAAAAGGAATTGGGTTAATGTTTAATGTGATAGAAAAATTGTTGATGAGAAACCAAATGGGGTGATTAATAGAGTGAATAAAATTATTATTATTCCTAATTAGATATCATGATATATGATTTAGAAATTGCACCTCAAACAACTCTCATATTTACTAAAGAAGAGAAGGATAGAGTTCACCGAGATCTTGGCTGGTGGAGACCATAAAGGAAAGAAGATTTAGTTTCCTATACGTTGATAATACGGGAAAAGGAATTCAAGTTAATGTCATAAATTGATGATATGATGTTTTATATATGGGGAAGAAGGGCACATATAAAGTAATTTATGATTAAAAATGAAAATTTATATTAATGCAAAAGATTGGAATATTGGTCTCCCTAAGGTATTATCAACAGATGAATGTTTTAACTATGAAAAGTATAAGAATTATAAAAATATATTTTCTTGGGGGAAATCTCAAAACAAGGATCATCAATGTGGTACAAGTAAAGGTTTTCTTATTGATGACGAAGAGACTACAAATGACACATGAAAGGAAGGAGGTATTAAGGAATAAGATGGAAAAACCTAGTTAATGGTTTAAGAATTAAGTGTAATGATTGAATTTTTTATGTCTTGGAATTCAATAATTATATAATATAAATCATTAAGTATATAAGTATTGTTCAATATAATTTTTTCATTAAATATTTTCAAGAATATGTTGAATAATACCATTGACCTAGAAAAGTGATTTAGTGGAAAGGTGATATTTCATGGAAAACACATGATTAAGGGAAAAATTAAACATAATATATTATTGATGTCGAGATAATTATGTTAGGATAAATAAATGATAAATATAGATAAATTAAATTGTATAGTGCTTATTACCTCATAACTGATTAATGATTTGATGACAAAGTGTTTTATGCTATCATTGATAAAGTTTACAACATTTTTTAGATTTATATAATATATGAAATAATATATGTTTTATTTAAGGAATAAGGAAGAATGTATGTTTTCAATAAGGTTTTATAGAAATTCAGGTTATTACCATGTTTCAAGGGAATAAATGATAAAGTTATTCACATGTTTAGTATGTGAAAATTAAGATCTACTTAATGATATTTTGGGGATTAATGTTACGTTGATTTTGAGAAATTTATTAAACTTTATTATAATTTTTGAATTTTGGAAGGTGAATAAGTTTACTCATTTATGGAATGGTTTATATTGAACTTTGGAATAAATTTTAGAGTTTAAATTATTATTTCATCATTTAAATATTTATTCATATTGGATAACATATGATAAAATTTTTGTTTTTGATAATAACTAGAGATAAGAGGAATGCCTTATCATTATTTTATAGATATTTTATCTGTTTGTGATTCAGGAATAAAAAATTATTCTTTATTTATTAGATTAATAAATGAAGTAGAAATTAAATGAATCAAAAACAAAGGATTTAAGTTTTCTTATGATATAAAGGAAAGATAATCCCTAGGTATATTGGTCACTTTGAAATTATTGATCATATCAGAAAGGAATTCTATCGATTGGAGCTTCAATAAAACCTCTATCAATTACATGATGTGTTCTATGTATATTGTATGAGGAAGTACACACATGAATATTCACATGTACTAAACTCAGAGATCGTACTGCGGGATCATGATCTTTCACTAGTACAAAAAGTATTTACCATGTTGGAATTTTTTACATCGGCTATAAGTAACCAATGTGAAAAGCCTAAAAATTGATTTATCATGTCGGTTATACCATAACCAACTTAAAAATGAATTTTATATATTTATCAGGTAGGTTATTTTATAATCAATGTGATAAATCAAATATCTATATTTATCACATTAGTTATAAAATAACCGACGTTATTAAACCAATTTATGTCAACAGTTATATAATAACCATTATGATAAATCACTTTATCATAAAAGTTATATAATAACTTACATTATAAATAATTTTATCATGTAGGTTATAAAATAACTGATGTGATAAAAGTAAAAAAAAAAACTCTTTATCACGACTGTTATATAATAACTGACATGATAAATCTTTTAAAAATTTTATGAAGTCCAATTTTTTGTCATTCTGCTATTTTTATTTTGAGCAACAATGACTCTATATCCATTGCACAGAAATACTACATTCTAATAATTGATCTCATGGACTCCAAAATCATTTTTAAAGCTTCATTCATCGTTTTTTATGGTGCCTTTATCTGCCTGACTTGCAACTCTCAAGCGGATTCTTAAGGTCAATCTTCTATTTCTTCTTTTTCATCATCTATAATCTACCATACACCCATTTATTCTTGGTATGTACATCTATATAAACCATAGTGGCTATGTGTAATAGAATATGGTTTAGGTATGGTTCTAATTTGGGTATTTTTTGGTGTTTTGAAATTATATAGGGCTCTTATTTGATTTATAGGAGACCTTCAATATCTTTATTTCTGCTTGATATAGGTATGGGTTTTGGTATAATTCCTTTAATATTTATTTCATTTAATAATATATATTTTATAATTATATTCTTTTCAAATTAAATCTATATGTGATAGTCCAAATTAATTTTATCATATTTTTTCAATTTTGTCACTTGGTATAATCAAATTTTCATGATTTTCTAGTTTCTATAGAGATGTTTCAAATGCCAAGTGTTTGTAAAAATGTCAAAAATGTTTTTTCTAAATGAGATTTATGTTTTGAATAGTTCAAACTCATTTTGGTCATTGGAATAGAATAGGTGTAGTTTTCATGGATTTTTTTTAAAAGAAGAAAATGGATGGATTTTAAAAATGATTTAATATTAAAATTGTTTATGCTTTAAATGGTTTCATATGTGGTTTACCATGGATTTGTTTTAGTTGAAAATTTAAATTTTTTATCTTAAATGGTTGGAATGAATTGAAATTCTGAGATCATTTTGGTAAAGGCTCATTTTGAACTTTATAAGATAGTTTTTATATTGAAGATGGGACCCTTTGATGGCCCTCTTAATTTTTTTATACTTGATATGAATTGTGGTCCCTAAGGGGGATATAGTTTATTATAAATTGTGACATGGTTGATTTGAAAATGGGTTAGTAAGGCTATTATTGGTGATATGATAATTATGTATATGAAATTATTTTTATTTGATATGCTAATCTAATGATTCATTATTTTCACATAACCACTTTGTTTATATTCATTGGAACCCTAGGAACTAAGATAGAGGTACAGATTTATTGTATAGTAGTTCAGTGTAGAAAAGTTCTAGTGTCCCTAGTTATGTGATACCAGGGCTGGGGGGGGGATTATGCTAGTGTGGACTAGAAGGATAATTTGTGTTTCATTTCAGACACATAATAACCAACATTTTTTCTATTTTATTTTTAATTTATATGAAAATTGCACCTTAGGTTATATTAAGTTTACATTAATACTTAGTGTAACACCCCGACCCCAATTACCCAGATTCAATGAATTATTTTAATAAATTGGCATGATTACAAGGAATCAAGTCCTGAAAGACCGATCTGTTTAGAAGTCTTGGAAAATAGATTACATACATAAACATTACATTAAACATTATAAAATTAAACACAACATAAATTATCCTTTTGGAACACCATTAATCCCCTAGATTAACCCTGATTATCAATCATAATAAAGTTCTTGGAATCTTGGGAAAATAAAACTTAAGAAAGGGGTGAGCTCAGATTCTTAGTAAGGAGAAAAATATAGCAAAAACTTTCATAAATAAGAATAAAGATTTAAGGCAATGTATAAGACTAAAATATAATCCTTTTAAAAATAAACTTCTATATAATATGTCCAATGTAAATCAAATACTAGCATTTACTTATTCACATGGATATTATACTAGTCGAATAATCACATGCAATATCAATAGCCAATTTTATAATGATTGAATGTATAATTCCAGACTTTATAACCACATAGTCAAGGCATTATGCCAAGACTAGAAATAATATTTTTTCAAGGTCTTGTGCCAAGACACTATTTTGTCTCATGAGACCAATCGATGTATTGATGAGCTATATCAGGCTCCACCCGTCACTTATTAAATCTAATGCATTCCTCATATGAAAAGGTTTAAACATAACATAAACATTTGTATTAAAACTAGAATATGAAATGTCAATACATTAATGGTATAAAAATAATAGATCCATATTCAAACATATCACCAAACCTTCAATACAATATGGAAGATTTGTATCATAATAAATCAACTTTAAACAAGTTTAAATTCCATCAAAGGATATTGACAAAGACGAAAATGTTTTGTAAAACACTTAGAGAGAAATATCCTTTTTTCCTGAAAACATTTAAAAGTCACACAATTTAGAAAGCAATAAATTTAAAGACATTTATGAATCAAAGTGTCCCATACCACTTTCAAACTTTTGAAATGAATTAACATTTTAAAAACATTCATGTCCATATAGATAAATACTTAAAAACCATTTTGAAAACATGAAAATTCATGAGAATGATTTAGAAGAATAAATATTTAGACCATTTAAAACGATGATCTTGTTAAAGTTTCACTTCCATAAAACCTTAAAATATTCCTTTTGAAAATAGTTTTATGAAACACGGATGTGGATGATAAAGAGGTCCCAGTAGATACTCACGTAAAAAAACCTCAGATAATAATGAGATTATGAAATTAACCCTTACCTTGTACATATATTTGGTCGAGGGTACGTTAAACTCATGTATAATAATTAAATCATTATTTATTAAATTATACAAGAACCATATATGTAAATATGATATCATATATGATCTTCTAATATTACTTTGTTAATAATATTTTAGTAGTATCATCGTTTTAGGTGTTAACTGATTGTTTTTCCTTTATATGATTGGTTACGTAAGCCATGTTTGTTATGAATAAGATGTATTTTATTCATATATAGAATTATATTATGTTCATAAACATTATTTTGAATCATTAAAGGAAAATTATTCTTGAATGATTACGATGGGGAATGAATCTCATCGCGTTCGTGGAGACGGTAATCCGTACGTATCCACAAGGGACAATATCATTAAATTAATAGAGAAATCATATATAATTGGATGTTATACCATATATACAGAATAATTAACATGCTATATTTATTATTTACATCATTTATACTCATTATTATACCCATCCATATAATGGAGTGTTTGAATAACAAACGACACCACGATGTCGAGACGGTAAGCCGTACGTACGCACGTATGGTGACTTTGTCATTCATATGATGGATAAAATAATGAATACGTTTGTACCATTTTTATAATAACATCATAGTATATAGAATATACTGGAGTTATTATTTTAGAATGGAAAAAAAAGAGGACGTGGAAGAAGAAAGAAACTTTAAAGTGGTGGTGAAATATTTACCTCTTTTCCAGGTTCTTCATTTTGATTTGATTAAAAGGGATCTTTAGGTTTGATTTTTGACCAAAGGAAGGTCTATAGGATGAAGGGAGGAAAGTTGGGAGTATATTTGTTCTGGGTTTGGCCGAGCCAAATGGCTTTGGAGATGTGAAATTGAGAGAAGGGGAAGTACCCTTTTATAAGAGAGGTGAGGGTCACTTTAGGAAATGCTTGAAATATTATTTTATAATAAATTTATTTTCGGTTTATAAGGGTTAAAAAATAAATTCTTTTGATGATAAGGTGAGGATGGGTCAAAAACCTCTCAACTAATAGGTTTTAGACAGGTTTAGGTCATCATATTGACCTTATCTTTTAGATTTAACTCTTAGTTAAATAGTTTGACATTTACCATGTCTCTTTGTATTTTTATATTATATGGTTAATAAAATTACTATAACAAGATAAGATAACCCCATGTAGTTCATTATTAATATATATAACCTTATATAAGTTCTTTATCTGAACCTAATATTTTTAAGAATATTATATCAATTAATAATATAGTATTTGTTTTAAAAACTCAATTTTGTCAATTCTGACACTATTTAATATTTGATTTTTTTGAAAGCCGTAAAAACATTATCACTTAGAATAAAATTTATTTAACCAACCCTAACATGTCATATTAACCTATAAAATTAGTTTAATTCATCATAAGTCTAAATTTATATTTATTTGGATATTTATAATATCAATTATTCTAATATTTCATTAATAAGGTTGTTATTGCATCATCATTGTGTCATAAATAAATTAAATTATTTAATGTCTAAAAATTATAAGTAAAATACCATTATATAGGAAATCGTTTTATATTTCTAATGAATATTTATAGTCGAATATATATTGCGTGTAACCCTATAATAAAAATGGTTTAGTTATTAAACTTTAAATTTAACTCTTCTTTAAATAAAATAATAATAAATGTTTTAATCTAATCCAAGTAGACCAAAGAGGATCATATTTTATTCATAAGGTTATTTTAGGTCAAATTATACTTATCCAATAGAATTATGACATGTGTTAGGGTAATTATGATATCATTTTTACCTTTAATTACCCTATTTACTTTTAACCGTGGTAAATAAAAGTCAAAAGTAACTATTCACCAAAAATTATTTCCATCTTATTGAATAAAATTTTACTTAATAATTTAAATTTTTTCTCCCAAATTTTTTGAACTCAACACACAGAAGTGGTAAAATTTAGTTTTATGCTAATTTGCTAACTTGCATAGAAGGTGGGTAAAAGAGGTTAAAAAGTTCAATAAACTTTTGTACATATAATTTTATTATAAAATGACTCAAATTAATTAAATTGAACTTATATAGGTATTATATATCTATTTTTACTTAACATAAATTTAAATAAAATATATAATTATTTAAATAAAAAGTCGTTTTTAAATAATAACGCTGTGTTTTTCCCTATTTATCAAAAATTGAACGTTTTCAGAAAAATTCCAAAAATTTACCCTAAGATAATTTTGATATTCCAAATTCGAAAATGAATTATATTTTACCAAATTAAAAACATAGAAGTTTCATTTATTAATTTAAATATAATTTCCGTCGTCAAAAACAAAAAGCAGGTTTTTAATAAATAAAAACTATCAAAAGATTGACACGTGTTTATGTCAAATTTAAATGGGAAATTACTTTTAATGACATAAATTGTATTAAATGATAAAATAATAATCTAATTATACTTTAAAACCTTTAAATTTTTTAATTTAACACTATAAATTATTTCGATTAAAAAAGTTGTTTTCAATTAAAACACATTATTTTTCACTATTCGTCAAAATATGAAAGTTATCATAAAAGTACCAAATATTTATCCAAACTAAATTTTTATGTCCCTATTATAACGAAGAATTTAATTTTGTTAAATTGAATATATAAAATTGTCAAATATTGGTTTTAAAAAGGGTTCACCCTTAAAAGGCGATAAAATTGCATTTTTTAAAAAATACTTCTTTTATTTGAAAAAATGAATTTGTTCTTATATTATGTCTAAGAAACACATAATATGGATGTTAAAATTATATAGAGTATATAAGATTCAAAATGTAGTCAATACTATTCATAATCGCTTTTTGAACGGCTATTTGGTGAGTTGTGGTGCACTAGAACTCGGTGATGCGTGTAGCACAAGCTATTGAATTAATTTAATGAGGAAACATACTATGAAATCTTGGGGTGTTACATTCTCCCCTCCTTAAATAAATTGTGTCCTCATAATTTGAAATTTTTCTTCAAAAATAAAAGGTTAAAAATAGAAAAATGTATTTTTGGAAAACCCAAATCGGAAATTGGGTTAATAAAATTTAGTTTTAATAAGAGGGAAATGGAATGAAAAAGTCACCACAAAATTATGATCTCGATTAGGAGAACATTAGTGGAAATTAGAGACACATAATTTTAGGAAAAAACGTAAATATTTATAGGGAGTGATTGAGGTCATCAATCACAAAAAAGTGTAAAATTGAGGGCCTCAAAGCCATCAATCTATGATGATTTAAAATATAATTGGTTTTATAAAACATAAGGTATTAGGATAACACATTTTTGGTTTTAATATCCCTTCCTTAAATTTAAAGAAATAATTTATTCATATAATAAGAGAAAAAAATATACTTGACAAGTAGAGTTTTATCCTTAAACTAATTCCTACCACAAACTCATCTTTCATTCCAGAAGATAAGAGAATTCAGAAAAATTATATTTATCTAAATTGTATAGGGTTTTAATAATAATGAATTTATAATTAATTTTTCAGACTATTTAAAAAAACTACATTATACAAACTAGGACATCACATATTCTAGTGGTAGGTGATCCACCCTTGTCGCCCTTCAGTTGCGGGTTCAAGTCTCACGGCTTTGCCAGATGCGGCCGGTTGTCGCCCGACCTCTGGGTTGTCCTTTTTATAAAAATCCAAAAATAATCTTAAGAAATGATTTAACCTTAATTATAGTATCCAACATCATACTTAATCCATTCCAACCTTTAGACTTATCCAAAATAATTCTGTCCAAACTCACAGTCCAAAATTTATAAGGAAGGTAAACACAATGAAGATTCTTTTTTCCATGTAATAACATGTGAATACCTTCATCATGTATTCTTTTAAAACAATGTGACACCTTGAATTACCATAAAAACTTATTGATTACCTTCATGCTCCCTTATTTCTTATATAATAATGGATATAATCCTTCTATACAAAAACGTTGTAAACTCCAACAATGATGGAATATACAAATCATTAATCAGTTTCAAGGTAGTCAAGAATATCCAATATAATTTATCCAAATAAATCATATATTATTCCAAAATCACTACCTCAATAACAGAACCATATTATGATTTATATTTCTTTCAACCATATATTTTCCAAAAAATATAACCTGCTATTGAGTCACTTTTCTTGGTTCCACACAATCTCAAATCTTTAATGAAATATTACTATAGTACAATATTTTTATACTCTATAATTCTTATTACATGTACATCATTAATACAATACTCAAATGACATAATAATTTAATAAAAAATTATAAATATAATAACTTCTCTTCATCTTCGGTAGTATCATAACTTGATTATTATCCAATAACATCATTTGGGGTATACTCTGATGATTTGGACATTACTTCAAGTAGTGTCCCAACTCATTAAAGATGAAGAATTATACATTTGAAACCTTTTTCTTAACCTTGAAATCATGTACTTGGTGTCATTTTTCTCTACAATAATAACAAACTCCCATTCCCTTCAAACATTTAATAAGGTGATTATTTCCACAGTTATCTCATATGAGAAAATAATTCTTTTCCCTCTTCCCTTTATCCATATTTTTTTCTTCCATCCTTTTCTTCTCTAGCTTCCCTTCAAATCCATAGTACTCTGAGAATTATTTACTTATCTTATTAACACATGGTACTATTTATTCATCCGATGAGAATACGTAAGGGACTATTTCCCTTTTAAATTTTGGCTTAATACCATGAAAGATATGATACTTCTTAATCTTTCGATCGTGCGTATTGTTGGAATTTTCATTACTTCTACTAGGCACCATTTCTAAACAATGTCATACACTAGGTTAGTTTATGAATTGCAATGCATAATTCCAAAATTGTAAAATACCTAAATTAAATTCAAAAGATTATGCATATAATCTATAATCATAAAATGTTTTCTTTGAGGAAGTATTTACTCTTAAATCCTTCATAATGGATTCTAAGAAAATGTGGATTATCCTAAGCATATCCCCTGGGAGAGTTGTAAAAAAGAGTGAAACAAGGCCCGTTGTCATGTACCAGGATACCCCTAGTCAAGCCTGAAACTCCTTGTCAGAATTTTAACTCCTAGGTACATTTGTTTTAGAGCCGTTTCTACCTACTCATATCCATACAGGGATGTATTTTTTGGAAAATTCACAAAATCTCTACATTTCCAAAATTCTAGGAAGTTCTTCTATACTAATTCACAAAGTCTATATGAGGGTAATGTGCTCTAATAATATTTTATCTAAATCTCGTTTCCAAGGTTTGTACTAAACTTCCTCCGATACGAACTGTAACACCCCAACCCCAGTTACCTAGAGTCGGTGCATTATTTTAATACATTGGAATGATTACAAAGAATCAAGTCCTAAAAGACCGATCAGTATAGCAGAATTGGAAAATAAATTACATACATAAACATTACATTACACATTAGAAAATTAAACACAACATAAGTTATCCTCTGAGAATGCCATTAATCCCCTAGCTTAACGCTTCTTATCAATCATTATAAACTTCTTGGAATCCAGGAAAAATAAAACATAAGAAATAGGTGAGCTCAGATGCTCAGTAAGGACAACAATATAGCCGAAACATTCATAAATAAGCATAAATATTTAAGGAAATGTATAAGACTAAAAAATAATCCTTTTAAACATAAACTTATGTATAATATGGCCAATGTAAATCAAATAATTCAATTTACTTATTTACATGGATGTTCTACTAGTCAAATAATCACATGCAATATCAATAACCAATTTCATAATGATGGAATGCATACTTCCAGACTTCATAATCACATAGTCTCAGCCTTATTCCAAGACTAAAAATAAGATTTTTTCAAGGCCTTGTGCCAAGACACTATTTTGTCTCATGAGACCTACCGATGCATCGAGGAGCTATAGCGGGCTCCACCCATCACTTACTAATTCCAATGCATTCCTCATATGAAAAGGTTTAAACATAACATAGAAATTTGTATTAAAACTAGCATATGAAATGTCAATAATTTATCAATAAACCATGAATGGTGTTAAAATAACACATCCATAGTCAAACATATCACTAAACCTTCAATACAATATGGAACATTTGTATCATAATAAATCCTCTTCAAACAAGTTTAAAATCCATAAAAGGATGTTGATATAGATGAAAATGATTTGTAAAACTCTTGGAGGCAAATATCCATTTTTCCTAAAAAAATTTAAAAGTCACAAAAATTATAAAGGAATAAATTTAAATAAATTTTTGAATCAAAGTGTCCCATAAGACTTTGAAACTTTTTAAAGGAATTAAAATTTTAAAATCATTCATGTTTATATAAATAAATACTTAAAAACCCATTTTGAAAACGTGGAAATTAATGAGAATAATTTAGAAGAATAAATATTTAAACCATTTAAAATGATGATATAGTTAAAGAGTCACTTCCATAAAACCTTAAAATATTCCTTTTGAAAATATTTTTATGAAACACGGATGTGGATGATAAAGAGGTCCCAGTAGATACTCACGTAAAAACAACATTGGATAATAATGAGATTGTGAAATTAACCCTTACCTTGTACTTTTCCTTGGTCTAGGGTACGCTAAACTCCTATATAATTGTTAAATAATTGTTTATTAAATTATAAAAGAATGATATACATAAATATGATATCATATAGGATCTTCTAATATTACTTTTTTAATAATATTTTAGTAGTATCATCGTTTTGGGTGTTAACTGATTTGTTTTCCTTTATATGATTGATTACGTAAGACATGTTTGTTTTGAATAGGATGTATTTGATTCATATACAAAATGATATTATGTTTAAAAACCTTATTTTTAATCATAAAATGAAAATTATTCTTGAATGATTATGATGGGGAATGAATCTCATCGCATTCGTGGAGACGGTAATCCGTACGTACGCATGAGCGACAATATCATTATATTAATGGAAAAATTGTATGTAATTGGATGGTATATCATATATACAGAATAATTAACAAGTTATATTTATTATTTACATCATTTATACTCATTAATATACCCATTCAAATAATGAAGTGTTTGAATAACAAACTACACCACGACGTGGAGACGGTAAACCGTACGTACGCATATATGATAACATTTTCATTCATATGATGGATAGAATAATGAATATGGTTGTACAGTTTTTATAATAGCATCATAGTATATAGAAGATACCAGATTTATTATTTTATAATGGAAGCAACAAATAAATAAGAAGTGGAAGAAGAAAAGAACTTGAAAGGGGTGATGAAATATTTACCTCTTCTTTGGGTTCTTCCTTTTGATTTGATCAAAAGGGCTCCATAGGTTGGATTTATGACCAAATAAAGGCCTCTAGGATTAAGTTTGGAGAGTTGGGAGGATATTTGGGTAGGTGTTGGCTGAATTAAATGGCTTTGTAGGTGTGAAATTAAGAGAATGGAAAGTAACCTTTTATAAGAGAGGTGATGGTCACTTTAGTAAAATATTGAAATATTATTTTATAATAAAATCATTTTCGAGTTCTAATGGCTAAAAAATGAATTATTTAGAGGATAAGGTGGGGATGGGTCGAAAAACTCCCAACCAATAGGTTTTAAATAGGTTTATTTCATCATATTAACCATATCTTTTAGATTTAACTCTTAGTTAAATAGTTTGGGATTCACCATGTCTCTTTGTATTTTTTTTATTATATAGTTAATAAACTTACTATAACAAGACAAGAGAACCCCATGTGGTTAATTTTTAATATATATAACTTTATATAAGTCCTTTGACCGTGCCTTAATTTTTTAGAAATATTATATCAATTAATAATATAGTATTTGTTAAAATAACTCAATTCTATCAATTTTAACACTATATAGTATTTGATTTTTTTTAAAATCCATAAAAAGTTTATCACTTAGAATAAAATTTATTTAACCAACCCTAAAATTTTATATTAACCTATAAAATTATTTTAATTCATCATAAGTCCCAATTTACATTTATTTTGATATTTATAATATCAATTATTCTAATATTTCATTAATACGGTCATTACTGCATCATCATTGTGTCATAAATAAATTAATTTTTTTAGTGTCTAAAAATTATAAGTAAAATAAAATTATTTAGGAAATATTTTTGTCTTTCTAATGAATATTTATAGTTGAATTTATATTGTTTGTAACCCTATATTAAAAATGGTTTTGTTATAAAACATTGAATTTTACTCTTTTAACTATTCTTTAAATAAAATAATAATAAATTTCCTAATCTAATACAAGTGGACCAAAGAGGATAATATTTTATTATTAAGGGGTTTTTGGTCGAATTATACTTATCCAATATAATTAGGACATGTGTTAGGGTAATTATGATATCATTTTTATCTTTATTTACCCTATTTACTTTTAACCGTGGTAAATAAAAGTCAAAAGTTACTATTCAAAAAAAATATTTTCATCTTATTGAATCAAATTTTACTTAATGATGTCAATCAATTCTCTAAGATATTTGAAATTCAACTAACAAAGGCGGTAAAATTATGTTTTATGCAAATTTGCTAACGTGCCTTGGAGGTGGGTAAAAGAGGTTAAAAAGTTCAATAAACTTTTATACATCTAATTTTATTATAAAATGACTCCAATAAATTAAATTGAACCTATATAGGTATTATATATCTATTTTGACTTAAAATAAATTTAAATAAAATAAATAATTATTTAAATAAAAAGTCGGTTTTAAATAATAATGTTGTGTTTTTCACTATTCATAAAATATTGAATGTTCTCAAAAAATACCAAAAATTCATCCTAAGGTAATTTTGATATTAAAAATTCAAAAATGAATTCTATTTTACCAAATTAAAAACATATAAGTTTCATTTATTAATTTAAAATTAATTCCCATTGTCAAAAACAAAAAGCTGGTTTTTAAAAAGTAAAAACTATCAAAAGTTTGACATATGGTTATGTTAAATATAAATGTGAAATTACTTATAATGACCTAAATTGTATGAAATAATAAAAATATAATCTAATTATACTTCAAAACCTTCTAAATTAATAATTTAACACTATAAATTATTTCGATTAAAAAAGTTTTTTTGAATTAAAACATAGTATTTTTCACTATTCTTCAAAATATGAAAGTTATCAGAAAAGTACCAAAAATTTATCCAAAATAAATTTTTATGTCCCCCAACTAAATAAGAATTTAATTTCGTTAAATTGAATATATAAAAGTGTCAAATATTGGTTTTAAAAAGCGTTCCCCATTAAAAGGTAGTGAAATTGCGTTTTTTTTGAAAAATACTTCTTTTATCTAAAAAAATGAATTTGTTCTTATATTAATATGGATTTTAAAATTATATAGAGTATATAAGATTTAAAATACAGTTAATAATATTTATAACCGCCTTTTGAATGGCTATTTTAGTAATTTGTGGTGCGCTAGAACTCGGTGTTGCGTGTACCACAAGCTATTGAATTACTTTAATGAGACGAAATACTATGAAATCTTGAGGTGTTACATTCTACCATCCTTCAATAAATTTCATCCTTGAAATTTGAAATTGTTCTTTGAAAATAAAAGGCTAAAAATAGAAAAATATATTTTTGGAAAACCCACATCAGAAATTGGGTTAATAAAATTTAGTTTTAATAAGTGGGAAAGGGAATGAAAAAGTCACCACTAAATTATGATCTCGATTAAAAGAACATTTGTGGAAATTATAGAAACATAATTTTATGAAAAAGTAAATATTTATAGGGAGTGATCGAGGTTATCAATCACAAACAAGTGTAAAATTGAGGGCCTCAAAGCCATCAATCCATAATGATTTAAAATATCGTTGGTTCAAAAAAACATAAGGTATTAGCATAAGAAATTTTTGGTTTTAAGATCCCTTCCCTAAAGTTTAAGAATTAATGTATTCATAGAATAAAAGGAAAAAATATACTTGACAAGTAGAGTTTCATGCTTCAACTAATTCCTACCACAAACTCATCTTTCACTCCAAAAGATAACAGAATTCAAAAATATTCTATTTATCATAATCGTATAGGGTTATAATAATAATGAATTTATAATTCATTTGTCAGAATATTTAAAAAAAATACATTAAAAAAACAAGGAAATCACGTATGCTAGTGGTAGGTGATCCACCATTGTCTCCCTTCGGTTGCGGGTTCAAGTCTCACGACCTTGCCGAACGCGACAAGTTGTCACCCGACCTCTCGGTTGTACTTTTTATAACAATCCAAAAATAATCTTAAGAAATGATTTAACCTTAATAATATTATCCAATTTCAAACTTAATCCATTTCGGCCTTTAGACTTATCCAAAGTACTTCTATCCAAACCCACAATCCAAAATTTATAAGGAAGGTAAATACAATGAAGATTCTTTTTTCCAGGTAATAACATGTGAATACCTTGATCATGCATTCTTTTGAAACTATGTAACACCCTGAATTACCATAAAACCTTATTTATTACATTCATGATCCCTTATTCCTTATAGAATTATGGATATACTCCTTCTATCCAAAAATGTTGTTAACTCCAACAATGATGGAATATACAAATCATTAATCAATTTCAAGGCAGTCCAGAATATCCAATATAATATATCCAAACCAATCATATATTATTCCAAAATCACTACCTCAACATTAGAATCATATTATGGTTTATCTTTATCTCAACCATATATCTTCTAAAAAATTTAACCTGGTATTGAGTCACTTTTCTTGGTTCCACACAATCTCAAATCCTTAATGAAATAGTACTACAATACAATTCTTTTATACTCTATAATTATTATAAAATGTACGCCATTAATACAATACTCAAATGACACATAACTTTAATAAGAACATAATAAATCTAATCCTTCCTCTTTATCTTCAGTAGTATCATAACTTGATTATTATCTAATAGCAGCATTTGGATATACTCTGATGATTTGGACATTGCTTCGCGTAGTTCCCCAACTCCTTGTAGATGAAGCATTGTACATGTGAAACCTTTTTCTTACCCTTGGAATCATGTACTTGGTGTCCTTTTTCTTCACACTTATAACAAACTCCCATTCCCTTCAAGAATTTTACAAGGTGATTCTTTCCACAGTTATCACATATGGGAAAATCCTTCTTTCCCCTCTTCCCTTTATCCATATTTCTGTCTTCCATCCTTTTATCCTCTTACTTCCCTTCAAAGCCATTGTACTCAAAGAATTATTTACTTATCTTATTAACACATGATACTATTTATTCATATAATGAGAATATGTGGGAGACTATTTCCCTTTAAAATGTTGGCTAAATACCATGAAAGATATGATCCTTCTTAATATTTCGATCATGCGTATTTTTGGAATTCTCATTCCTTCTACTAGGCTCCATTTCTAAACAATGGAATACACTAGGTTAGTTTATGAATCACAATGCATAATTACAAACTTGTAAAATACCTAACGTAAATTCAAAATATTATGAATATAATCAATAATCATAAAATGTTTTCATTGAGGAATTATTTACTCCTAAATCCTTCATAATGGCTTATAAAGAAAATGTGAATTATCCTAAGCATATCCCCCAGGAGTGTCGTAACCAAGAGTGCAGCATGACTCGTTGTCATGTACCAGGATACCCCGGGTCAAGCTCAAAAGTCCTTATCGGAGTTTTCACTCCTAGGTATATCTGTGCTAGAGCCACCTCTACCTGCTCATATCCATAGAGGGATGTATTTCTTGGAAAATTCACAAAATCTATACATTACCAAAATTCTAGTAAGTTCTTCTATACTAATCCTCAAAGTCTATCTTAGGGCAATGTGATCTTATACAATTTTATCTAAATATATTATCCAAGGTTTGTACTAAAGTTCCTCTGATAGCAACTGTAACTCCCCGACCCCAGTTACCCAGAGTCAGTGTATTATTTTAATACATTGGCATGATTACAAAGAATCAAGTCCCGAAATACTGATCAGTTTAGTAGTCTTGTAATATAGATTACATACATGAATGTTATATGACACATTAGAAAATTAAAAACAACATAAATTATCCTTTGAAAACGCAATTAATCCCCTAGCTTAAGCGTCCTTATCAATCATAATACACTTCTTGCAATCCTGGGAAAATAAAACATAAGAAAGGGGTGAGCTCAGATACTCAGTAAGGATAATAATATAGTGTAAACTTTCATAAATAAGCATAAATATTTAAGGAAATTTATAAGACTAAAAAATAATCCTTTTAAACATAACATTCTGCTTAATATGGCCAATGTAAATCAAATAATTCCATTTACTAATTCACATGGATATTCTACTAGTCGAATAATCACATGCAATATCAATAGCTAATTTCATAATGATGAAGTGCATAATGCCAGACTTAATAACCACATAGTCAAGGCCTTGTGCCAAAACTACAAAAAAGATTTTTTCAAGTCCTTGTGCCAAGACACTAGTTTGTCTCATGAGACCTACCAATGCATCGAGGAGCTATAACGGGTTCCACTCGTCACTTACTAAGTCCAATGCATTCCTCATATAAAAAGGTCTAAACATAACATAAACATTCGTATTAAAAATAACATACAAAATGTCTATAATTTATCCATAAACCATGAATGGTATAAAAATAATACATCCACAGTCAAAAATTTCACAAAACCTTCAATACAATATGGAATATTTGTATCATAATAAATCATCTTCAAACAAGTTTAAAATATATCAAAGGATGTTAACATAAAAGAAAATGATTTGTAAAAATCTTTGAGATAAATATCCCTTTTTCCTAAAAAAATTTAAAAGTCACACAATTTAGATAGGAATAAATTTAAAGAAATTTTTGAATCAAATTGTCCCATAAAACTTTGAAACTTTTTAGAGGAATTAACATTTTAAAAACATTCATGTCCATATAAATAAATACTTAAAAACCTTATTTAAAACATGAATATTAATGAGAATCATTTAGAAGAATAAATATTTAAACCATTTAAAATGATGATATAGTTAAAGAGTCCCTTCCATAAAACATTAAAATATGCCTTTTGAAAATATTTTTATTAAACATGGATGTGTATGATAAAGAGGTCCCAGTAGATACTCACGTAAAAATAACCTCGGATAATAATGAGATTGTGAAATTAACCCTTACCTTATTATTTTCCTTGGTCTAGGGTATGTTAAACTCTTGTTTAATAGTTAAATAATTTTTTATTAAATTATATAAGAACTATATACAAAAATATTATATCATATATGATCTTCTAATATTGATTTGTTATTAATATTTTAGTAGTATCATCGTTTTGGGTGTTAACTGATTGGTTTTTCATTATATGCTTGGTTAAGTAATCCATGTTTTTTATTAATAGGATGTATTTGATTCATATACAGAATGATATTATCTTCATAAACATTATTTTGAATCATAAAATGAAAATTATTCTTGAATGATTACGATGGGGAATTAATCTCATCACGTTCGTGGAGACGGTAATCCGTACGTACGCACGAGCGAAAATATCATTATATTGATGGCGAAATATTTTGTAATTGGATGTTATATCATATATAAAGAATCATTAACAAGTTATATTTATTATTTACATTAGTTATACTCATTATTATACCCATACAAATAATTAAGTGTTTGAATAACAAACTACACCACGACGTGGAGACGGTAAGCCGTATGTACACATGTATGGTGACTTTTTTATTCATATGGTGGATAAAATAATGAATATGGTTGTACCATTTTTATAATAAAATCACAGTATATAGAAGATACTAGAGTTATTATTTTTTAATGGAAACAACAAAGAAAGAGGAAGTGGAATAATAAAAGAATTTGAAAGGGGTGATGAAATATTTACATCTTCTTCGGGTTCTTCCTTTGGATTTGATTAAAAGGGCTTCTTAGGTTGACTTTCTGACCAAAGGAAGGCCTCTAGGATGAAGGGAGAAAAGTTGGGAGTATATATGGTATGGGTTTGGCCGAGCCAAATGGCTTTGTAGGTGTGAAATTAAGAGAATGGGAAGTACCCTTTTATAAGAGAGGTGAGGGTCACTTTAGGAAAATCTTGAAATATTATTTTATAATAAAATAATTTTCGGTTTCTAATTGATAAAAAATAAATTATTTAGATTCTAATGTGGGGATGGGTCTAAAACCTCTCAACAAATAGGTTTTAGGTAGGTTTAGGTCATCATATTAACCTTATCTTTTAGATTTAATTATTAGTTAAATAGTTTGACATTTACCGTGTCTCTTTGTATTTTTATATTATATGGTTAATAAACTTACTATAACAAGCCAAGATAACCCCATGTGGTTCATTATTAATATATATAACCTTATCTAATTCCTTTGGATTATCCTTATATTTTTAGAAATATTATATCAATTAATAATATGGTATTTGTTCTAAAAACTCAATTATGTCAATTTTGACACTATTTAGTATTCAATTTTTTTGAAAGCCATAAAAACTTTATCACTTAGAATAAAATTTATTTATACAACCCTAACATGTCTTAGTAACCTGAAAAATTAGTGTAATTCATCATAAGTCTCAATTTACATTTATTTGGATATTTATAATATCTATTATTCTAATATTTCATTAATAAGGTCATTACTACATCATCATTGTGTCATAAATAAATTAAATTATTTAATGTCTAAAAATTATAAGTAAAATACCATTATGTATTAAATTGTTTTATATTTTTAATGAATATTTATAGTTGAATTTTTATTGTGTGTAACCCTATATTAAAAATGGTTTAGTTATTAAACTTTGAATTTAACTCATTTAACTCTTCTTTAAATAAAATAATAATAAATGACCTAATATAATACAAGTGGACCAAAGAGGATGAAGTTTTTTTCCTAATGTTTTTTTGGTCGAACTATACTTATCCAATAGAATTAGGACATGTTTCAGGCTAATTATGATATCATTTTTACATTAAATTACCCTATTTATTTTTAACCGTGGTAAATAAAAGTCAAAAGTTACTATTAATCCAAAATTATTTTCATCTTATTGAATCAAATTTTAATTACAAATGTAAATAATGTCTCTAGGATTTTTCAAATTCAACTCGCATAAGTGGTCAAATTAAGTTTTATGAAAATTTGCTAACGTGCCTAGAAGGTGGGTAAAAGAGGTTAAAAAGTTCAATAAAATTTTACACATCTAATTTTATTATAAAATGACTCTAATTAATTACATTGAAATTATAAAGGTATTATTTATCTATTTTTACTTAAATAAAATTTAAATAAAATAAATAATTATTTAAATAAAAAATCGGTTTTAAATAATAACGTCATTTTTTTTCACTATTCATTAAAAAATGAATGTTTTTAGAAAAATACCAAAAAATTTCCCTAAGATAATTTTGATATCCAAAATTAAAAAATGAATTCTATTTTACCAAATTCAAAACATAGAAGTTGCATTTATTAATTTAAAATTAATTCCCGTTGTCAAAAACAAAAAGCGGGTTTTTGGAAAGTAAAAATTATCAAAAGATTGACATGTGTTTATGTCAAATTTAAATGTGAAATTACTTATAATAACATAAATTTTATTAAATGATAAAAATATAATCTAATTATACTTTAAAAACTTTAAAATGCATAATTATACACTATAAATTATTTCGATTAAAAAAGTTGTTTTCAATTAAAACATAACATTTTTCACTATTCGTCAAAATATGAAAGTTATTAGAAAAGTACCAAATAATTTTACAAACTAATTTTTTATATCCCGATTTTAAAGAAGAATTTAATTTCATTAAATTGAATATATAAAAGTGTTAAATATTTGTTTTAAAAAGGGTTCTCCATTAAAAGGTGATAAAATTGCATTTTTTGAAAAATACTTATTTTATATGTAAAAATGAATTTGTTCTTATATTATGTACAATAAACAAATAATATGGATGTTAAAATTATATAGAGTTTATAATATTCAAAATGCAGTTAATATTATTCATACCGGCTTTTTGAATGGCTTGTTTAGTAAGTTGTGGTGTGCTAGAACTCAGTGTTCTGTGTAGCACAAGCTATTGAATTACTTTAATGAGACAAAATACTTTGAAATCTTGGGGTGTTACACTTAGTAATGGTTGATGAAATTATTGGGGATTAAAATCATTGATTTTATCAAATTCCCTAGTTTTATTGGCTTGTGTGGAACCTTGTATGTTGTTTCTTTCCTTTATTACATTGATTCTATGGTTCCTTGTTGTGTTTCATTTTTTTCTTTTAATTTGATTTCATTTTTCTTAAAGAAATTTAATGATGAATTTTGAAGAAGTATGTTTTTAAAAATAAAATGATTGGTTTTTTTTCTATATTTGGGTTTTTAGAAAGGTTGGGTTTTAAGAAGGTTTTTTATTTTATAAAAATACTCAAAATTATCTCAAATGTTTTCAAAGTGTGTGTTTATTTGAATAAAGATAATAAAAATGGTTTATGGTATGATGTTTTTATTAACCCCATATTGGTCCCATGTGCAAGATCAGACCCATCCATCATGTTATAAATCATTTTTCATCCACAGATTCCTTAAATCTATGTTTTTCGATTTTGTTCATTGTGTATTTCACTATTAATTTTTTATGGCGGTTTATTATCATGATATTGTTTTATCATTGATATCATGGAATTTTTATTCAATGATGTTTTCCCTTTAGTTACTTACCTTATTTCCAATGAGTATTTTAGGGAGATAAAATTAAATATGGATTTTCATTTAAATATGCATACCATGTCACCCAATCTACATTTTGATGTATCATGATGTGTTATAAATGGATGAGATGATCATTGAGATAATATATGACACTTGTACATCTTGATAATGAAGTCATTAGAACTTATTATGGTTATGGTATATTTGCACCACCTTCCCAAGACATTCTAGGTTCTTTTCAAGGCCTGTACAGAAATAACTTTTTCCACAATACTATTTACCACAAAAAATTCATTAAGAATGTTAAAACCCATAAATTTGACCATAAAATTACATGAAATAAAGAAAATATTTCAGGTCAATACAATCTTAAGACCTGTTAGGTTAATATTTTAGATAATTAGGATAAACAATTAAGTGAAAAAACTCATGTTGTGATGGGTTAATAATATATCATAGTACTGGATGGTGTTTTTTTCTTCAATTTAGTGGTTTTATATTTTATTTATCAAAAAAATATCATTATAATTTTCAAATAATCATATATCTATTTAATATTTCAAAATTGGGTAAATTTTAAATTATGGAATACTTCAAATAAATATAAAATCTAACAATATTTTATTTTCAATATTATTTTCATGCATATATTTTTATGATTTGGCATTTATATTTAAACTTATCTTCCATTATTGTGTTGAATTTTTAATTATATTTTTCAAATATGCGTATGTTTTTTTTATATTTCAAAAATGTGTAACTTTCAAATTATTACATATTTTGTATAAATATAAAATTGGATTATCTTAACAAGATGTACAATTTTGATATTTGTAATAGGTAATAATGAGTCTAAGTAGGATTATGGAACATCGAATGAGTGATGAATATGAGGAAGGTGTTGATGATTTTCTGGAATTTCCTAAGCAAAATGTTCCAAAAAATGACACATTTTTCTATCCATTCCTAAAATGTTTAAATACGAAGAAATTGAAAAGTAGAGAGATAAAAGATCATTTAATTTGTTATGGTTTTAATCCAACTCATAGCCCTTGGATTTGGCATGGTGAAACTGGGTATAAGTTCTGATCTACTAATGATGATGCTTTGCAAGATGATAAATTTAAAGAAATTGAGAAAATGATTTTTGATATTGAAGAAATTTTTTTGATAAAGAACAGACAATTGAGTGTCTATATGGTGATGCTGAAAAAACATTGTATACTACTTGTATGAATTTTATGGTTTTATCATTGGTGTTATGATTGATTAGCCTCAAGGAGAAGCATGAATGTAGTGATAAAGTTTTACAGAGCTACTAGAATTATTGAAAGACATTCTTCCTGATGACAATAATCTTCCACATTCACATTATTAGGCCATGAAAATATTATGATCGATGAAATTGGGATACAAGAAAATACATGCACATCCAAATGGCTGTGTGATGTTTAGGAAAGAATATAGATTTTTGTCAGTGTCCTAAATATGGAACATCATGGTATAAGTTGAAAGAAAAATCACATGCTAATGTAGTGATTACATAGATCCCTGCCAGTGTATTTCGGTATCTTCCTATAATTCTTCATTTGAAATGTTTATTTGATAATTCAAATGATGCAAGAAATGTTAAGATGGCATGCTGAGGGGATGATATGTGATGGAAAAATACGTCATCCAACAGATTTTCTATAGTGGAAGAAAATTGATGAGAATCATCCTACATTTGGAAATGAAGTTAGAAATATCAGAATTGGGTCGTGCATGGATGGAATGGATCCATATTGAAGTCTCAGTAGCACAAATAGTTCATGGAATGTTTTATTGGTTATTTACAACCTACCTCTTGAATTTTCAATGAATCATAAATATGTCATGTTGATTTTAATTATCTCTAGACCATAGAAACCTCAAAATGATATTGATGTTTTCCTATCACCATTAATTGATGATTTGAAACTCTTATGGGAGGATGGTATTAGGGTGTATGATTCTTATAAAATAGAATATTTTCAACTACATGTAGTGATTATGTTCACTATAAATGACTTCCCAATGTATGAATTTTTTTTGGATATAGTGTTAAGGGGCATAAAGTGTGTCCAATTTTCAAACATAATACTTAATATTTTCAATTGCATCATGGGAAGAAAACTATATACATGGTTCATCAGAAGTTTTTTCCTATATATCACTATTATAAAAAATTAAAAAAGGAATTCATTGGCTCACAAGAATTTTATATTTCTACAAAACCAATATCCACTGATGAGTATTTTTATTGGGTTCCAAACCTTGATGTGACATTGGGAAAGGCACATAAATCTAGAAATGATAGAAATATTTGGAAGAAATAGTCAATATTTTTTGAGCTACCATATTAGAGATATCATAAAGTGAAACATAATATTGATGTCATGCACGTGGAGAAGAATATATGTGATATTTTGATTGGAACATTTCTATATATTAAAGGAAAGAATAAAGATGGGTTGAATGCAAGATTAGACATACTATAAATGGGAATATGTTTGGCGTTAGCTCCCACTTCTGATGGAAGATGAACATTTCTTCCCGTGGTTTGTCATAAATTATCCAAGAAGGAGAAAATAATATTTTGTCAGTGTCTTCATGATATCAATGTTTTGTAGGGTTATTCTTCAAATATAAATTTTTTTGTCTCTTTAAAGTATTTGAAGTTGACAGGTATGAAATCTAATGATTGTCACGTCATGATGCAACAACATTTTCCAGTTGCATTGCATTGAATATTTCCCATCTGTTTTAGAAGGACTATCACATGGGTGTGTTATTTTTTCTATTCAATTTTTAATAAGGTGATTGATCTGGATGACATGACCATTTTGGAAAATAAAGCAATTTATATACTTTCTCAAATGGAAATTTATTTTCCTCCATATTTTTTTTGATATAATGGTGCATTTAATGGTTTATCCGGTTCGAGAAACAAAGTGTTATGGACCTGTATATCTACATTTTATGTATACTTTTGAAAGGTATATGAAGATATTGAAGGGGTATGTTAATAATCCATATAGACCTGAAGCCTCTATTTTTGAAATGTATATTTTGTAGGAGGTTGCGGAGTTTTTTATGAGCTACTTGCCTATAGTAGAGCACATTTTTTTGCCTCTATCTCTCCATGAATGAGTTAATAATGAGGGAAAGAGGATTCATGGCTTAAAATTAAAATCATTTTTAGGTGAATAGATGAAGAAGTTAAATATACATATCTTTAATAAAATGGCTAATGCCCAACCATATATAAGATTGCATATTAATGTGTTTAAACAATGTCATCCAAAGAAGAAAAATACTATGGATTTTGAATAAGCATAACAATTTTTTTCCATGATTTAAAAATACCATGCTTGGTAGATCAGATGCATAAGATACATTAAGATGGTTAGTGAGTGGTCCAATTTTAAGGGATATAAATTTTATATGAAAGATCAGGATAATAGAAGTGCAGTTTAGAATAGTGGTGTATTGGTGATTGTAGAAGCAATGATTTTTTTGAGTTCTAAAGACAAAAACCCCAATTATACATCAAGTGAATATTATGGAGTCATCGAAGAAATATGGGAGGTTTATTACATTAAAATTAAAGTTCTTATGTTTAATTGAAAATGGTTTATCAGTAATTATAGTGTCAAAAATGATGAATTTGGAATGAAACTTGTTAATATGAATAGATTGGAAGACACAACTAATTATTTCATAATGGAAACACACGAAAAACAAATTTTCTTTGTTCTTGATCAATTCTATATATAGTGGTCTATTGTTTTATAATAAAAAAAATATATTGTTGATGATCAACTTGATGAAGATGATGATTTATGTGAGATCCCTACTTCTATAGAAAAATTAACAAATAATAATGATGATTTTGTTATAGACATGTTTTGTGCCATAAGGATCGATCATGACAAAATAATTTGGGAAAACATCCATTGGTACATTCATAATATTATAGGTAACATATTTTTATTTCTTGTTTACTTTTATTAATTTCATAAAATTTTAGATATTGTATTTTGTTTCTTTATTAAAACATGTATTAAAATGAATCAATAGAAATGTTTATTTATTTTGGTTTAGTTTTGTTTAGTCTACCATTTTTACTATTACATAACTTATATATTTATTGATTTTTTTGAAAAATAATTATTTTAAATCTATATGTGAAAAAGTATTATTTTTTGTGTAAAAAATTGATTTATTAGGTTGGACCATTTTTAATATCCCCACACCAATTTTGGATTTGTTTTCATTTATTTATATGACATTTCATATATCATTATTATTGTCATAATTTTAGTTACCTATAAAAAATATGAATAATAATGTGATAAGGTTTAGTTTACTTTTCTGTTTCATAATTTTTCTTTTTTTATTTACATTAGTATTATAATATGTGAATTGGTATATTTTGTGTACTAAATGTTTGTTTCTTTGATATGAAAGATAATAACAGATCAATAAGATAATAAACCAAAAACTTCAAGAGATAAGAATCATGATCATACCCTTGGGGAGAAACTTCCACGTGCATCTCCTGATGTTCTTCAATCTTATTCATGTGCTCCCACAATAACAAAGAAGAGTTTGAGGGTTGGTAAATGTGGCGTCACAAGTTTACCAAAATTATCACTTGCATTTAGTTAGGACTAGAGGATAGTTGTATACTTTTATGAGAATGATGTTCCAATAGGTCCTAATGAAAAATAGTTTAATAGTTTTTGTATCAACTCAGTGTAAAAGCAAAGCCATCATTTTGTTTAATAATTGGAGAAGTGTTGAAAAAAAAACACTATCTCGGTTGTGGGAGACCATTTTGGTAATATATTTTTCTATTTTTGGACTAATCTTGATATATGTATCATATAATATGTTTTATTTCTTCTTTATCAGATGAAATTTGATATTCCTGACACTTTAGGAGTTAAGAGGAAATGTTTATCAATAGATTATAGGATATCGAGGGATTTAAAATAAACCCTCACATCTGATTTCATTTTTGATGATTGTAAACATAACATTCCATGTCATATATATATCCTTTTATAGATGAAGAAACAAGGAAAAAATTTGTCAAAAGTAGAAGAAAAGATGAATTTTTAGTATGTGCAATGTAAAATTTTAGAATTTTTGTTATATTAATTACTTCTTAATTATATCTTATTATTATTTTATAGGAATCAAGGATAGCCCATCAATAGATCCAATAGAGAAATTTATACCCTTAAACTTTATCTTAGGGAGGGTATACTTTATTGGAATAAAAAATGACAGCTAAAAAATTAAAAAAAATTAGAGCTGAGACTTTCAGCTTTGGAAAGGGTTCCCCTCCATCCCCTCTATCTAGACATAAAAAATGGAAGAGGGATCAGATGAGAAGAAAATTAAATATCATACAAAATAATCAAGGGTCATAGTTGAGAGGATTTTAAAGTGTTTATTTTATTTATTTAAGTCAATTCAATTCTTTATATACATTGAATCATTAAATAATTTTCCAAATAATTCATACATGATTCTATTGAGGAGCAGAGCACACATGGGGTATTTAAAGTTGATGGGATTCTTGATATTTTATTTTCTATATTGGGAAATCCCAAACACCCATGTCGTGTATGACGATACTCGGTGGGTGTATCAATAAGAAAAGTGTCACCACATTCTTAAGATTATTCCATGGAGGGTATATATCAAAAAAAATCATCTTTGGATGTAGAAGTTCACAACATTAATGCAACGATGGAGGAAAAGATCAGAGAATTGGTACAGTCTATGATTGCAGACATACAAAGACAATTTCAAACTGCAGCTCCTACTCTACCTCTGCCAGCCACTCCAACTCCCCTACCTCCACCTGAAAACCCCATTATTTATCCCCCACCTCTACCAACAAAACCCATTATTTATCCTCCACCTCCTCCTACAGACCCCATTTTTTATCCCACTCCCAAACCCCCTCCTCCATAGCTTCATAGTTATTTTGAGTTGTATGTTTATGATCCTCACTATTATATAGTTGTATATGGGATGATATATTATATAAGATAAACAATTCATCATCAAAAGTTAGAGGTAGGGCAGGATAGGGTCACTGTACATGATATTATTGATATATTAGCTAGAGTACCATTACCTACAAATGAGTTGATGATAGTTGGACAAAGTATCAATAAATTTTTAGTTTGGCCATCTAGACTTCTATGACCCATTATCATAGCAGTATGTGTATATTATATATTTTATTTTATTTTTATATTAAATTTATTTTAACATTTTAAAGTTAATATATTTATCTATTTATTTACAAGAATACTTTAAAGGTAAAAAATACTTTGTATCCAACAACAAAGACAAAGCTCTATGACATTATATTCAGATTCTAGTAGTCTTGACATATTTTCAAGATATTAAAATTTATTGGTGGGTCATTATATGTTTCCAATGAAATCTCATGTTTTTGGGCGTGCAATAGATGTGGGGATTTTGAAAACTGATATCATGGAGCTTGTTACTGAAGATAAGTTGGGCATCAACATGGTCCACATTTTTTACATGTACATCTTTACATAAATATTTCCCTACATTAAATTTATTGAAAATTTATGCTTATCTATTTTGTATTAGGTATCTTTTTAAAATGTGTGAGAATAATGAGTAGACATATGTATACAGGTTGATGGACCAACAATTTATTTCACCTAAAGAGCATGAATTGAATGAGGAACAAAAAACAATTTATATTGCAGAAATATTTCAACAGAATATAATTTCACAGTGTTGGAAGTTTCCTTATGTTGAGAGGTATGAAACTTATGTCTCACAAATTGTTATTTATCTTTTAACATAATCACTAACATTAAATTTTCTTTTACATCTATGACCATTTGATGTTAGGTGTTTTTTTCCAAGGGAGAAAACACTTTATTGGATATGCTCTATCCATGGTGATGTGCAGGAAATTTTAAGAACATTTTGGAAAAGCAAGTTTTAATTTCTTAGTATCTGTTTATATTAAAATGAATTTTAAACTTATTTCATTTATACTATTTTCTAACAGGGGATGAAATTTATTTCAAATATCCAAAAAGTAAAAGGGTTCCAAGATCAAATATATAAAAGTAAAGGGGAATATCTATTTATAATTAGGATATTTTGGATTACATAAAAATGATATTTTGAATTGAAAAACTCATTTAAACATAATTTTCATAAACAACCAGGCATCATCGAATGTGGATATTTTATGTTAAGATTTATGTATGAAATAATTACAACATTAATAGCTACAAAGTTCGACCATGTTATATTTTCTTATAAATTATTCATTAACATTTCATTTGTTTTATTCATTATACATGTTAACTACTTTATTTTTAATTTGTAGCTGTTTGATGACCCTCAACCTTATTGTGCCCAAGTGGTCAAACACTTACAAGTGGAATGGTAATATTATTTTACAGGTTTGATTAGATTTCATTTTTTTAGTTAATATTTTAATTTTCAATGTGGTAATTATAAATATGTGTTTGTAATTGTTTGGGTTTGATTTAGGTTTCTTTTTAGCTAATATTAGAAATTTTGAATATTGTAAATGTGATCGTGTAATTTTTCTACTGGTTTTACTTGTTTTTGGTTTGTTTTTTCTTGTTTATGGTATGGTTTCTGCTCTAGTTTTCATTATTTCAGGTCTGGTTCTGAAGTGAAGAGGAAGAGTTTCATAAATTATTTAAAAAAAATTAATTTTTTAGGTTGGTTATTTATTAACCGATGTTAAAACGTAAACAAAATCAGTTTTCCACGTTGGTTTGTTTAAAACCAACCTGGTATATAGTTTTTTACGCTGTTTATTTAATAAACGATGTGGAAAACATATTTTTGACGTCTATTATTTACTAATCGACATGAAAAATACATCAGGAACGAATTTTTCCACATATTTTTATATAACTGACATGAAAAACCATTGCCGAAGTGGGTTTCACATCGTTTATTAAATAACTAATGCAAAAATCCTCCAAAATAATATTTTTTTAACCTTGGTTAATATAATAAATAAACAAAATAGGATTTTTAATGTCACCTGTAAAAACATCTCCATAAAAACAATGTGAAAAACCTAAAAGAACTAACGTAAAAAATGTTTTTCACTAGTTTCTTATAAGGAATAACCAGTGGAGATTATGGATCATGTAGAGAAAGTGTTATGAAAAAAGACCAATCACCGAGTCATAGTGTTTTTAAAAATTAAAATCATAAGGATGCTATGTCAGAAACTTAGTGTAACAGCCCAAGATTTTATGAAAAATATTCTTTTTAATTTTATTAATGTCTTGTGTTGTACGCTACACCAAAAGGAGCTTACACAACACACATCCTTGACTTGCCTTTCATTACACGCAATCACGACCTTCCTCGATAGCGTGTGTAGTACACAATACCGAGTAACGATATGCTATTAAAATATTATTATAACTAGCCGTTATGAATAGTAATAACCACCTTTTAAAATTTTAGAAATTTTAGCTCTCAAAATGGACTTCATTTTTGGATTCGGAGTATCGAATTTAGCTTAAGGTGAAATTTTGGTACTTTTCGGATAACTTTCATATTCTGATGAATAGTGAAAATTACTAAATTATAATTAAAAACAACTTTTTTAATAGAAATAATTAATAGTGATAAATTATTAATTTGAGTGGTTTTAAAGTATATTTAGAATATATTTTTACAGTTCAATATAATGTTGGTCATTGAATGTAATTTCACATTTACACCAGATATAAACAAGTGTTAATCTTTTGATAGTTATTATCTCTTAAAAACACGCTATTTGTTGTGAAAGCGAAAATTAATTATAAAATTAATTAACACAACTTATATGTTGGGAATTTTGTAAAATAGAAATAATTTTTGAATTCGGAATATCAATTATAGCTTAGGGTGAAGTTTTGGCATTTTTCTGAAAAACTTCAATTTTTGATGAATAGTGAAACTACTAGGTGGTAGTTAAAAAATTAATTTTTTCATAAATCTTAATTTTACCGCTTCTGTGAATGGAATTTCAAAAATCCGAGAGACACGGTTGATTTCAGTATGTAAAATGTGGTTCAATGAGATGAAAATAATTTTTGGTGAATAGTAACTTTTTACTTTTATTTACCACGGTTAAAAGTAAATAGGGTAATTAAGGGTAAAAATGATATTAATATTACCCTAACACATGTCCTAATCCTATTGGACAAGTGTATCTCGACCACAAACAACCTTATGTGTAAAATACTATCATTTAGGCCCACTTGGATTAGATTAGGACATTTATTATTATTTAATTCAAAGAAGAGTTAAAAGAGTTAAAATCAAAGTTTATTTAATAAAACATTTTTAATATAGGGTTATACATAAGATAAATTCGACTATAAATATTCATTAGAAATCTAAAAAGCTTTCCTACATAATGGTATTTTATTTGTAATTTTTAGACATTAAATAATTTAATTTATTTATGACACAACGATGATGCAGTAATTATCTTATTAATGAAATATTGACATAATTGATGTTATAAATACCTAAATAAATATAATTTGAGCCTTTTTATGAATTCCACTACTTTTCTAGGTTAATATGACATGGTATTATTTATTTAAGTAACTTTTTTCGAACTTATCATTCTGTTATGATTTTCACAAAAATCAATTACTAAATAGTGTGAAAATTGACATAAAATTGTTTTTAAAACAAATATTATATTATTAATTGTTATTTTATTCCTAAAAATCTAATGTTTGGCGAAATGACTTAGATAAGGTTATATATATTAATACTAAACAATTTGGGGTTCTTTTGGCTTCTTATAGTAAGTTTATTAACCTTATAGTGTAAGAACACAAGAAGACACGGTAAAAGTAAAATTATTTAACTTAATGTTAAATCTAAATGATAAGGTTAAAATAGGAACCTAAACTTGTATAAATTATATTGGATGAGATTATTTCGACCCATACCCACCTTATCTTAGAAATAAATCAATTTGGAGCTATTTAACACCGAACTTGGCTTTATAATAAAATAATATTTTTAGTTATTCCAAAGGTGCCCCTCTCCTCCCTTATAAAAGGGCACCTCCTCCCCCTCCTCCTCACACCAATTTGAGCACTCAAGCTCGGCCAACCCCTGCCAAAATCCCTTCTCCACTTCCCTAGAATAATCCTAGAGGTCCTGGTCTTCTTCAAAGACCAATCTTAGTTCCCTAAGTGGAGGATTCAAAGAGGCGTTTCAAAGAAGAGGTAATATCGATTACCGATCTTTTCAATTTCTTTCTTCTTCAACTTCTTCTTCTTTAGTTGTTTCATGATAAAGTAATAACATCAGTATTACTTACATACTGATATGTTATTATAAATATGAAACAACCCTAATTCACCTTCTATCCATCCTATGGAAAAATGAAATCACCGCGCGTGCGTACGTACCGAATACCGTCTCCACGCCGTGGTGTAAGCTATTTTCCGCCACCACCTTAATAGGATGGGTATAATGGTGTAATGAGTAACTATATATGATTATTATAAAGTTATATTGATACTGAAGTAGTATAAATACACTTAAATACAATTCCACGATCATGGGAACAATATCATCGCTCGTGCGTACGTACGGAATACCGTCTCCACGACGCGATGAGATTCATTATCCATGTTAACCATTCCAGAATGATTATAAAGTATATATAATGAATAATAATGGAATATATGACATGGTAAATCTACTGGATTTATGTATATATATATATATGTCATCTACTTACTTCCATTCAAGACAATAAGGAAAGGAAAGCAGCGTTCATGCGTACGTACGGACTACCGTCTCTATGAACGGTGTGTTTCCTTTCATTTATCTATCTATTATATATATATATATATTGAATATATATGATACATAAATCATACTTTATATTCTGGAATTATGTAAATCATGATATAATTAATAATAATGTCAAGAACAACATGTCCAAACACCTACGATAAATGAGACGATTTTACCCAAAACGCTACTTTAACATGAATTTACAAAAGAACGGGTAATATAAAGTCATAAGTGGACCATATATGATATAATAACAATGAAAATGATTCTGGAATAAGTCAATAACATGATTTAAATCATTATACAGGAGGTCCGGACACGTACAAAGCAAGTTGGACTTAAGGTAAGGGAAATATCACAATCTCATTTTTATCCGAGATTGTTTATACTTTGGTATTTACTGGGGTGTATTTTATCATCCACATCCATGTTTCCTCAATATGTAATATTATTTACATCCATCTACAATTGTTAAAATCCAATTTTACCCTTCAGTGAGTGTTTAGTAAAAGATATGAAAGGAATATTTTGTCGTTTTTTGTACGAGGTACTTTTTGACTTTTCCGACAAAAGTACGAGAAGAATGTTTTTTTAACTTATACGGCATGAATGGATTTTTAAAACATCATTTACAAGAAGCTTCCTTTACAAGTTTTCAAGTTTATTTTTTATCAACTTCTTTTAGTTTAAAGTTTTATGACATGTTAAGAAAGGAAAAATGTTTTTAAAGAAGAAAGGATATTTTCCTCAAGAATTCATTTCAAGTGTTTTTTTTTTCAAAACTATTTTCCATCTAAGATGACGTTATTTGATATGTATGTTTCAAGTAAAATGTCTCTATGATTTAAATGGTTTCAATTTTCTTATGATTAAATGATATCAATTTTTTTATGGATTATGATGGCATGATGTCTAAGAATCCCATTTTTATTACATGGTTTATGTAATGATGTATGATTTATGATTTTGTGGCACACATAAGAATGGTATCATTATGAGATGGGTGGGACCTATATCTCCCTCCAATGCATTGGGTAAAGATTTTATATCTCATGAGATAGACATGGCTGGAATGGTAGGTTATACCGGTTCAGTGAAACAGGACTGAAATGAGGGTGACTCGGTTCAGAAAGGGACTTTGTCCACTAAGATAGTCTTGTCAATGAGTCTTGACTAACAAGAAATGATTCTCTATGATTATGTGTGTATTCCACAAAGTTTAATGTTTTAAGTTATGATTATTGTGATTACATTTCACTGCCATTAGTTATCCCAGGTTATGAAATTATGATCTCTTTTACAGGTTAAGATTTCCAAAAGTTATGTGCTTATGTATATGATGTGATTGATATTTCTTTTGTTTACCCTTACTGAGCATTTGAGCTCACCCTTTTATGTTTTCTTTTCACCAGGATATAAAGAAAGGTTTTAGGTATAAAAAAAGAAGATCTTTGTGGGAGATGTTGAAGATCTTTCACCAGGATTATAATATTATATTTCGAGTTTCCAAAGACACTAAACTATTACGATCCTTGTGTGTGTGTTTTTGTTATGTACTAAGTATTCCGAAAATGTAATGTAATGTCAATTTACGTCAAGATACGGGTCTCTACAATTAGGATGTAATGAGGCATAATTATCCTCATTTTTTTTGTACTAAAGTGCAGAGTTTTGAGGGAGAAATTCATTTTAAGGGGTGTAGAATGCAACACTATGAGATGTTGTGAAATATATATTTTCAAATAAATTTATTTTTTTTAAAAAATTTCATTCCATGTAACACAATGTTTATATTGAATTATACATAACACTAATTTTATCTTACATTACATAAAACATTGATTTTAGCTTTTGTTACATGTAATACCATGTTTAAATGAAACATGAAATACTATTAAAAAAATTATTATTTAATATGATAGTTATCACTTAGATATTAGAACGGTGGGTATGAATAAGATTAAATAAATTATGAAAATATATGGTTTAAACATGTATATAAAATTAATTCATTTATGACCAAATAATTATAAATTAAAATAAAAACTATTTTTTAAAAAATTAAATCTTTTTTGGAAAAACTATTTTATGCACAAAAACACATTTTACCTCAATAAATTTAAAACATAAATTTTGGTAATTATTTTAATGAAATTTATATATTATATAATAAAAAAATGTTCAAAATTTATCTTATGTGTTTTATATAAAATATATAAGAATAAATTTAATTTTATGCTTTCAAAATGTATTTTTTTAAGAAAACAGTTTTTTTCAATTTTTACACACTTATTTTGAATTTTTTCCCAGTTTTAGAATTTTATTTAGAAAATAAAATTCATTTTTGAAATAATAATTTCTAAATTATCTAGTATTTAATTTTTGATAAATTTCTGAAACCTTTAATTTTTCAACAAATAGTGAAAAATACTAGTTTTTACTAAGAAATGTCATTTATATTAATGATTTTAAAAACATAAAAATTATTTTAATACCAGTATAAAAGTAAATTTTTTTCAATTATATATCTAATAATACAATTTAGTTCATTTTAATAAATTTTTATTTTAATTTTGATTTAAAAACTTTTTAAACTTTTGAAACCCTTCTTTTTGGAAAATCACCTTTTCATCGCGTTTGAGGGATTAATTTTAAATTAAAATTTACCACTTTTTGTATGGAATTCGGAAAAATTTATTAAATGTTACGAATAATAATAAATTATGTATTATATTAATTTCAACTTAATTCTTTACCATTATGAAAAGTAAATTAGTAAAAATTAATTACCACGATTAATATAAAAATGAGTTTACTATGGGGTTAAGCTATAAATATAAGGGTGAAAAATCACCCAAAAACTTTTATAAAACTGATTGAATGGAAATATTTTGATCTTGTCACCTATAATGTTTTATAATGACCCATTTTGGATCTTTTTGGAGTATTAAAAATATGGGCACACTTTATTCTTTTCAAAAATACCAATTTTGTCCTCTCCCCAACTTATAAAAGGCCAACTCTTTCCTCTCTTCTTCACACTTCCAAAACCATTGGGATAGGAAAAAAAACAAAAATACCTTCCTTAATTCCTTTATATAATCATATAATCCATTTTTTCATCATAAATCTAACCAAGAAGGAGTTTTGTGTAAACCCAAGGAGGTGACCTGAAGAAGACATAATGTTCTTCAATGAGTGTTTTTATTTTATTTCTAACCCCACCTACTTACAATATAATTAAACCATGATAATATAATAACATTAGTATATTAAATATAGTTATATGTTAATATACTATGGGAATGACCTACATACATCTATTCTTACCTCAAATGGGAAATGATTTGGTCGCTTCTGTGTACGGCAGAATACTGCCTCATGAACTGATGAGACACGTTTTCCATCAACACCTCTCACAGTTTAGCATGATGAAATATATCATATATATATATATATATGATATTTTTAACATAATATAATTATGTAATTATGATATCATATATACCTTCTTAGTTTCCATTCTGTATAGAATACGATAACACTGTTCATGTGTGTGACGAACTACCACCATACGAAGTGATACAATTCATTTTTCACTAGTTTTTTTAATGTAAGGTAATAAGGGTAAATTTAATTAATATATGCAATATATATGAAATAAAAATTATTATTTAAAGGTAATATATTATTTTAATTTATTTAATTTCTTCCATTGAGAAAATAGAAACAACATTCATGCGTTTGTACGACCTACCATTTGCATGAATGATGTATTGAACTTTATATATATAATTTTGATAGATTAATAAAAATAAAAATATAATGAATATATATTATATTGATACCATGTTTAAAATTCTGGATATTATCTAACCATAACCAAAGTAAGAATACAAAAAATACCAAACCAAAAAATGCGTGAAAAACGAAGTAATTATTACCCGTAACCTAATTTTAATAAGGAATTGTTAATAAAAGGGTAAGGAAAAGATATAAGTAAATATTATATGGTATTATAAGTGTGATTATGATTCTTTATGAGTTTCATAATGAACTTATATTTATTATACAAGAGTTTTTAATGTGTACAAAGGAATTTGAGACTTAATGTAATGGATTTCCATATCAGTTATTACTTCTATGAGACACATTCCATATTCACCACATTTTTATGTGGTGTATATCTTAAAATTGAATTTATTTTATGATGATTATCCTAAAAATTATTGTATTTACATATCCATTTTAGGATCTCTATTTCATGTGGTTTATAGTAAAAAATTTTCCAATGTGGTAAGGAATTTTAGTCTCAATTTGTTTTCTTTAGGACATACATTATGTGATGCACATATCTTCTTTTAGATAGTGTATAAAAAACACCTTTGAAATTTAATATCATAAAAATTTATTTATTCTCATGATATTATACGTTTTATTTAATGTAATTATTTCATTGGGAATATTATTCAATGTTACTAAAGTGGTATGGGTTTATGATATAATCTCATTGATTATCAGGATTGTTTATTATTATACTTCTTATGATAAAATATTATGATCTATATCTCAAGAAACTCATGAATTTTATTCTCATTAGTTTATTTCATGAGAATAAGTGTTTTTGATTAATTTTCTTCTCTTTATGTACTCAATAGTTCAAAATAATATTTTTAAGAAAAATAATATTTATTTCTCTCTTCGTTCTAAAACCCATTTACGTTCATATTTATGTTTTCTAAAAATATTTTTAAAAATGTTTTTAAATTACCCAAATTATTTATTAAATAAAATTTTCCACATGTTTCACTTTTTACAAATATTTTTAAAATAAATATTTATCTTGTTTTCCAAATATGGACCATTTTTATTTTATCAAAAATATGAAAGGAATATTTTCTTTAACATGTACAACATGAAAAGAATTTCCCACCATCATAACCACTATTCTCTTAGAAGTTTCAATTATAATATTTTATGGTTTTTTCAAAGAAAAGTATTTTTAAAATGTTTTATGTTTTAAAATATGTTTTTCAATGTTTAAATGGTATTTTACTAAATAATTTTTTAAATTATTTTTAAATATTCCTTTATAAGCTTCTAAGTTTTTTATAAAAGAAAAATATTTTTAAAATGTTTTATGTTTTAAAAATTATTTGTTAAAGTAGAAAGGCTATTTTCCTCAAGAAATGTTTCAATTGATATTTTAAAATCATTTTCTATCTATGATTAAATCCTTCAATGTTACCTATGATTTACTAGGGATATGATCCAAGGATACTATTATTATTATTTCTCTGATTGATTTATGTTTATTATGACAAGATGTTTATGAAACTTTTTTCTCTTCCACGGGTTATAACATGAAAACATTCTTATGAAACCCAATTATTTATCCATGGGTAATTATATAATGAAATGTTGAAATGATTATGAAACATATTTCTCTTCCATCAGTAATTATATGTTAATTTGTTTATAAAACCGATTTTTCTTGGATTATGATATGATAAATGTTTTATGGTCTTGTATCACACGTATGTATGATTTTATTTAAGTGAGGGGTGGGACCTATATCTACCACCAATTAATTGGGTTGATATTTTTATACCATGATATAAATAGGTTTGGAATATGGAGTAAACCCCATTCAGTAAGATATGTTTTCCACTATAATATTCTTGGGTATGAATCTTGACCACTATAATAGTATGGGGAGTGAATCCCTTCCATTATGATGGTTTTTTTTCAGCGATCCTTGACTACTATAGAAATGGTTTTCTATGATTATGTGTATACCAAAAATCTATATATTATTCCAATGTTATGTTGTCTTGGATTATGTAATTTTATTCCATTATGATTCATGTCTTGTGAACTACCATGATTTATGCCATGAATCAAGTTTCTGATCTATGATATATAGGGTATTCTTTTCAAATGGTATTATCATGTTCTCTTATCCTTATTCTCAGGATATTTTGATATCTTCCTTATTTACCTTTACTAAGCATATTATATAACCATTTATTATGTTTCTTTCCCTATGTTATGATTAAAGGTATTATGTATGATATGTTTAAGAAGGGTTTGAGTTGTGTAGAATATAGCATGCGATGGCGTAGCACACTTATGGACCATTTTTTTATGTGTCCATGTTTCCAAAGGAACTATACCTAAATGATTCTGGTGTTGATTGTTTTTTTATTTAATGAATATTTTTCTATTAAGATGTAGTGTTGATCTATGAGAAGTTTCGGTATTTATAAGAACCCTACAAGAAATTTATAGGAATCAATTGAATGATTTTAACCTCCCTCAATACTTTTGGGACAAGGTGGACAACACTTCTTGCTATATCCCTAACCATGTTATCATAATAACCATCTTTCAAAAAACACCTTATGAACTTTGGAAAGGTAAAATTCCTAAATTTGGATACTTTAATGTTTTTGATTGTAAATTCCTCATCCTTAATACCAATTAAAATATAGGATGTTTGACCCCAAATCTGATGAATGAAACTTTATTGGGTACTCAAACTCATGTAAAGCCCAATGAGCCTTTAATACAAGTACAAAGACCTTATAAGAATATATTCACAACAAATTTGATAAAAATATTCCTAAAACTCATCCTCAAATTGATGATAATGTTGAGAACGCTAGTTTAACATAACATAAATCTCTATATTCTTAATAAATTGAATATATTAAAGAACCCCCTTTCACTCCTTTACCCAAATAATGGGTTTAATAAAAATATTTTCCTCTTGAGAATATTATTGATTAATTATAATCCAGAACTCATACTATAAGGTTAGTCTTAAATGAGGTTGAAAATCATGCTTTTATCTCTCACATAGAACCTCATTCCTTTGATAATTATATTAATTATGTGAATTGGATAATTTCTATTCAAGAGTATCTAAACTAATATCAAAGTAAAAATGCTTGGACCCTCATGGAATTCTTGGACCCTTAATCTTAAATATTTCAGGTATCCTTGATGTTTTTTAGTTCTTGAACCCGTATTGATAACAATAATTTTTTTAACATTTAATGAATCAATGATTAAAAATGGAAGACCACCCTTAATAAGGAATTACTTTTTGATAAAATCTAAAATCAAGAATAATGTATAAATTATAGTAAAACCTTTTCACCCATTACATGGATAGAATGAGAAAGGTATATAATAGTGATGAAAATACTCTTAATATGATCACACCCTTTATTATAAAATTATTTAAAAATGGAGATCATATTATAAATATTTTCATCATTATCCTATACCTTTCTCATTCTGTCATAGTTCTTCTTCTCATACATTTTAGAGAATCGAGGTAATTCTTAAATTACATTTCTTCTAGAAATCCTTTCTTTATTTCATTCTTATTCTATTTTGTTTCTCACTACATTTTAAAGTTAGAGATTTAAGTTTCTAACCAAAACCACTTAAAATAATGTTATTAATTCTCTTTGAGGTTTCTAGATACAATTATTAGAAAGATAGGGTTGATTATATATCAATTTTTTGTTATAACCTGTTATAAAGAAAATGAGTTTGGTATCTTGGTTGCTGTTAAATCAAAGTTAATAATAGAATAAACCCTTAAGAATTTGGGATAGGATATATAGGGGTTCATCAAATAAATTTAGGTGAATTCATTTGTCAAATAATGTTCATTATTTTATTCTTTATTTATTTTATCTTTTTATTGACATTGTTCTTATACTTTCATGCATAAATTCAATCAATTGTTAAATTTAAAAATTTATTATTTCTATATTCTTATGTATTTATAATATTTTATAATTATTCCATTATGATTACTCCTTTTATTAAATTGTATCATTTTTTTTATTTTAAAGTATTTAAATTTTTTTAAGTATCATAAATATTTAAAAAGATTTTTTTAGTCCTTTTGAGTTTTAATTATTTCTTTGTTATTTAAAATGAAATTCACCACCTCTTTCCATTTTACCCTACTCTAACCTAAAAACACCTTCCCTTTCTCTATGGTAGTAGAAGCTACGATAACAGGGACACTGGTCATCAAAATCCCAATGGGATACATGGATATCCATGATTGAGCATATCTTTGAAGCAACCCAAGAGGAGTATTTTGGGAAGGAAGCTAAATGGTGACCTAAATATTCTCTTTATAAATTATGATCCACAACTACCTCACCACAATATGGTGTTTCTTTATATGAACATTAGTTAATGGAAAAATCATTTTGTTTTGTATGCACAAAAATTGATAAGTAAAGATATATGAGGTTTATGATTTTAAAATGATGCTAAGATAAACTTGAGACATTGGTACGTAATCTCATATGTCCATTATATAAGACTAAGTTTTATTTACAACTTTATTTTCATCAATAATCTCACTATATAGAGATGAAACTTATGAAAAAATTTAAATTATGAATTTATGGTAAATGTTTTTCATAATTCTATAATCCATCAATGATAAGGGTCTAATCTCAAATACATCTTGGATGTATATCTTGAATATTTCTTAGGTAACCTCCACCATGTTGAAAATTTAATATAAAATAAAATGGTATACCAACCAGCCCCATAAAACCTAAAATGTTCCTCAGAGATAGAAGGGATTTGTTCCCTTGTATATATGAAAAAACACTAATAAATAATTTTATATATGGGAACTTCCAAACCTATGTTATCTTATTGTAAAGGATTGGAAACCATTGTAAAAGTTATTGGTTGAACACTATTACGATAAATATATATGTGTATAATATGTTTTATCAACCACATGTCTAGAAATGCTTCAAGTTTGGTCTAGGTAGGGATTATGAGATTGATTTCATAACCCAAATCCTTATACTAGACACTTTGCAACTTAAGTCTATAGGTGCCTGAAACTCCTCTTTTATATTTCTTAGGGTGCCCTATGGGTCATTTTTAAGATCCATATCACCCTTATTATTAAGGAAGAAACTTATTCAGTCATTGAAATTAAATTTAGTTCATGGTTAAGGATCCACCTTTGTAATGTCAACAACCATATTTAATAAGGAGCGAGACAATTCAGGTATACATCAATGGTATCCCCATGAAGCTTTGTGATTAATTTTTTTGTACATGGATACAAAAATTATCATCCCAGAGACACTGTAAATGTCACAAATATTTATCCACACTTCCCCATGAGCTATATGGAAGGTGTTCACATTTAGACCCAATGGATGATTAGTTTATGGAGAAATTCAGTATTTCTATAAACATATGTATGTTTAATCCATAAATCTTCATAGATAGATACTACTTTCAGCTCTATATCAAACTGAACACCTATCTAGTAGAACTAGATTTCCCATATCAAATAAATCTTTACACCTCCTCCAAGGTGTATGTCCCAACATTTTACCCATAATTTTCATTGATCCATTATGTATTGTTAGAAGATTGAGGAATAAAAATCTGTTTTTTTGTTCAGATATATAATCTCATATTTTATGAGTAGCTATGATATGATAAATAATTTAAATAGGGGACACCCCCCCTCAATGATGTATTCCCCCTTTTTAGAAATTTTAATACTTCCTAAGGGAGAATAGTATGAAATTGAGGAATGTGGAAGATCGGTGTCTGGCCATGGAATTTACACATATGATAGGGAACCATGACCATACAAGGGGATAAACACTAAGGATGGATATTATTGGTGGTGATTTTTATGGTTTTATCTATAGATTACATATATATTCTGTATAGGGAATCATCTCTACTATCCTCTATCATCTTCAGAATACTTGCAGTGGTGTTAGTGTTAGGAATGATGCTCAAAGTCCCAACCATTAAAATTCTACATGGAATAAAAGAGGATAAGAGTCATCATAAGGTGATAAGGAATCACAATGGAGTATATAATAATGAGATATCAAAGAAAATAGGGCTTGAGAAACATCCATAAGGGATTTCACCCTAGTGTTGTACCCTGAAGCCTTCTCTCTAGCACTGCACAATAATATTTTACCCCAATGCTTTTACCCAATGCTTCACCCTGGGAAATCACCCTATAACTCCACCAAAATATTTTATCCTTATACTTCATAGAAGCGATAAAAACAATGTTATATAAATATAGGTAAAACACATTCTCACCTTTATTAAAGTGGTAAACCAAATAGAATAGGGATCACAAAGTTTTAGGGATCTCTCAAGTGAAAATAATAATACAAAAAAATAAAGATTCCATATAGTATTTATAGACAAAAATCCTCAAAAGAAGGATATCACATATAAAATTACCAGACATAATAGGAAGCATGTGTTTCATGATCTAAACTGATTCATCCCTCGGTTGGAGAAAAAATAGAAATTATATAAGATTCTAGAATTACCCAACAAAATTTTAGACATCCATAAAAAATCAAATATGCAAAAATAAATAAATCCAAAAAAAATAATAATCACTTTAATCACACCCAATAAAGTTTAGTTTTTTCTTTACTTATGGGATGGTAGGTGTTAGGGTGTTCCCTAGAATCGGGTTTCAATAGTTAATGATTGAGTTCAGCTTGCCTTTTTTTTGTGTAGCCTATTTTATTAGGACTTTTTAGGGGAATAAAGTGTAATGGTAGGGATAATTGTCACACCCCTTCCATTATTATTATTATTATTATATTTAATTTTTTATTTTTGGTTTTAGTGATGAGTTTTTAGAGGGATCCACTTAAAAACTATAAAGTTTTAGAATTCAGTGTAAGGCACACAGTTATCTTGCATGGCTAGTATAATAGTGCAGAAACCATGTGAGAGACCTACTATTTTTTATAAATCCATTTTTCAGGGTTAGTGGATGGTTTGTTTAACCATGAGGACCAACTGTGCAAGTGACATATTATGCCTTGTGATGGATGCACATTTGTATCATGTTTAGTGTGAACCATGTGACAATATTTCATGTCACCCATTTTTGAAAGAAAATTAAAATTAAAATTAAAATTAAAGTTAACATTGAAATTAAAATTAAAATTAAAATTACTAAAACCTAAATATATCCCTTAGACCTCTACCCTATCATATGCAATACACACTAGGATCCCAAGCCATTACCATTCATGCAACCTCCCCTCCTCCTATGACCATGGATTTCAAAAACTTTTACCTTTGATTACAAGAGTGATTCATTTCAGGTTATAATCCATCCTCTCCTTTCCACTCTTCTTTTTTTATTTTCAGTTTTTCTTCACCCTTTTTGCATATCCCTAGATAAAAACATAGTTGGGGTTTGGATTCTTATTTTATTCTAACATATGATCATAGAGTACGCAATTGTTATATTGGGTCTTGATTCTTCTGAAAGTAAGGGTTTCAATGTTGCCACACCCGATTGAGGTAGGTTTCCCCATACATAGCCTTTAGATCATGAATAATTGACTACTTGGGTTTTATAATGATGTTTTAAGTTTAAAATTAATATATGTTGTATGTTGATGCCATGTTTTGAAAAAGAAAACATATTTCCATTTGATTTACATTGTATGAAATGTGTTTTTGAAATACATATATATAATGATGGTGTTTATCTCATTTAAACACCAAATTCTTGATTAAATGTCCAAATGGTTTCAAAAGGTTTTTTATAACTTAAATTGGTGTTTTGGGTTTTTAACATGACCCTCAGGGTTCTATTTTAAATGTTTTGTCCCTTTTTTGAACTTCTTAAATATAAATTGATTTTTTATATGGGATAAAAGTGAGTATTAAACATGCAATCCACTTTTTATTACTTTTACACATATACATAGGTATATATATAGATATAATTATGTAAATATTCACACAAGTATGTTTGAACATGTATAATGAGATGAGTAATATATATATATATATATGAATATGTGTGTAACTAAAAATTATGATATGGAAACTCAAATAACATTGGTTAAAATTAGGTTTTCAAAAGAAAAACATTTCATTATAAATTTTGATTCTTTGTTGGAACCTTAAAAGTAGTTAGTTTCAAGACATTCCAAAACTTGTTAAATTAAAATTTTCTCAATATAGTGTTTATATGTTACCTAAATTGTTTTTTGGGTGGAAAATAGTGTTTCAAGGGATTTCTATGGGTGTTTGATTACTTGTGAAATACCTATCTATTTTATTCAAGTGAAACATGGTTTTATAGGAAGAGAAAAATACATGGGAACCTCAGGTACCTAGGTGGGTAGACTAGGACAAGTACACTAGGAAATAATACACACTCCCTAACTTTTGGGCTGCTCTACAACACCGACTAAAACATGTGATGATATGGATTTTTTAACATTGGTAATTTGGTTTTGAATTCCTCAGTGGATCATAGACAAGGTTAATTTTAAGTAGTTTGATCATTGAGTGTATAGGGATCCTAGGATAAGGCCTAACTGTAGTACGTTAAGACTTCCCATTGTGCTGGAAATTTTTTCTTTATAGTTATTATTTTATTTTAAAAGAAAAGGAATATGGTTCTAGAATTTTGTTCATATGTTCATTTTAGGGGAGGGATAATGGGGTGGTTTGGGGTATTAATTACCTATCTTAATTAATTAATTAATTTATAAATATCTGATTTCTCACAAAAGTCCGATGTACAAGAGGGTCATGAATTTTTTTATTTAATTTAATTTAATTTATTTATAATCATTTAATTTGAGAAATCATTCCCATATAGTTCACTTAGATGCTCGACACTAGTTTCCATCCTATGGGGATTGGGAATGACCCTCAGGCCTTATCACAGTCTGATTCAGGAATCTGATGGAGGGATGACTCAAGTTGGTTTGTGATAGCACATATATATCTATGAACCTATATTTTTACTAACACAAGACAGGTTCTTCCCTGACTATCTAGAGACATAGAGAATTTTCAAAAGAATATTCCACATGAAGGTCATGTTTACCTTTTAACATGATCCTCTTTGTTCCAACCTGGATGAAATTATGGGGGGGGGGGGGGGTGGGATTTTTTTGAAACTCCATTCATAAAAAGGTAAAATATATAAGGAAATATCTAATAGATTTTGTGAAATCATGCATTAAGAAATTTCCATCCAAGATACCATGCTTTTTGAGTGGTCTAATAATTTTATGTATTGAAAAGTGGTTATACAAGCTTTCTACATATTACAACCACCATGTGATCAAGCCTCTTGTTTCTCACCTTGTTGCCTCATGCTATAACCCTTGTGAAAATTCTAGTAATCTGTGTTTAGGTCACTCACATGAGCCTCACATTGGTTTCCTGAGTGCACTTGCATGTGTGCTTCTTGCATACCTATGTCATCTTCTTAAGGCCACTAAGAACACACTACCTCCCACTCATAATAGAATTGATTTTTTTCCTATAAATAATACCCATGGGGGTCCTAATTATAATAATTTTTAGTATTAGGAAGAGGAACTTCATGATCTATCCACCCTAGTCTATGACTCCCCCTAGTTTATTTAGACTAAACTTAAAGCATCTAAGGGAACTAACTAAGAGTGTGTGTGTAAGAGTTATCTGAGGATCTGAACATCCAAATGGACTTAGAGAGAGACTACCTTAACACTAAAATCATAACTCTATGGTTAATGACCTCTATATAAGAGTAACTTAGGGAAAAAATATTCCCCAGCCTCTCCTTAGGGTGTCTTTCATCTACCCTAGGGAGACTATTGACCCTACCCATTAATTTTGGAAACCAATCACCCTGGCCTCTTGGTTGGGGGTTTTCCTATTATTCCTAGGGTGACCATTAACCCTATCCCTCAATCACTTAGAAAAAAACCTCTTATATTCCCAAATATATTTTTGGATAAAACCCTATTTAAACCTTTATTAGGGGAATCCATACTTTTCCACTCTCACATAAATAAATAATGGAAAACTTGGCCTCAATGGTGGAGAATTAATTTTCCCAAGTCTACTATAGGGGAATGAAATTATTAAGGACCCCTCCAAGGACACTTGATATGTATGATTAGGGCATGTAAATCAGTGTTCACCTCTTCAATTATGGATTCTGTTAATAATATAAGTCATTAAAATTACCATTCTAGATAAGTCAAACCCTTAGGGGGATAAAAATTGTGGATCCCCTTGATAATGAGGGTCCTGATCAGGAGGATGCTAAAGTGATCAGTCCTAAATAAATGACAGATTTCTTATCCACTCAGAGGACCATTCCTGATAGGGTATAACTCCTAGAGTAATCCATCAACCTTTATTATTGGAAACTTATTCCTTCAAAATTCATATCCTGTATCCCAACCTAGACTATAAATAAGTAGGACGATAGGAGGATGTGATTTCTTCTTAAGATTTCGACCAATGATGGTTCATATCAATGGAATCATAAAAAATCTAGGGATCCCAACATAGGGCTACCTCAGTGCATATTTCCTACTCAACTCAATATTTTCATGCCCTTATGAAGTGTTTGATACTCAATTATCTATTATTTATTACATCAATTTTTACTCCCATGGTATTAGAGATATAAGTTGATATTTCCATTTTCACAGTTGAGTTCCTAAACCAATGGGATTACTACTATGTTTAATCTATAAAACCTCTATTCCTTCAACTAATATCTATTTTAGGTTAGGAATACTAGGGTAGAATCATATGAATAATCCCATATTGATCATTTATTATCACTCATTTTTGATGTAAAAATCCACAAAAAATAACATTAAATTCATGGAAAAAATCCCCATGAAATTAAGTTAAACTGCAAGGAAAATTTCCCAGTTGAATGATGTAAAAATGCATGATGAAATCTTTAACACATGATATAAAACTGTATGACATGGTCCTATCACATGACCTTAAACGGTATATCTCAAATTAAGTGGGATTTGATGCATATTCAAATAGGACACATAGGATTCTTCTTTAAGGTTCAAATATGACATGTACAGTATTCATCTATATGGGGAAATATTCCTCATAAGATAATTTACTTCCTTATCCATTGGGCCATATTACCTTCAAGTACATTACCATAATTCTTCAGGACCATATTACCTATGGATTATGCTATTTATTAGGCCATATTCATGGTAGGTTTCCCCCAAACTAGAGGGACACATTCCCTTAAGATGTTATCATACCTTCTTACACCTATAAATATTATATATGGTGTTTATACTCATTAGGATACATTCTAATGACATTAATTATTAAGGGATTCTCTTGTGTAAGAATCATGCTGATCATTTCTAGCAATATTCCACCTAAAAATCTTTAATGCATGATGATAAACTACATGGATTGATCCCTTTCACATAAAATTAAAAGGCATTATGTGTCCCATTAAGTTGCACCAAATTATATGGGTTATCGTTCCTTTGACAAGTATATATATAAATACTCACTTATTGGACCAGTCCCAACACCACTAATGAATGCACCTCCTTAGATGATAATAAACTCTGGAGTTTCAAGATGCATTACTTTAACCCTAACATCTAAAACGAAGACTCAAAAATTTATAAATTAAAGATAAATAACCATTAATATATATAGTTGTTCTCATCAATACACAGTTTCAATGAAATTATTAACATGAAAGTAACCAATCTCATCCTGAGGATTTGAGAAGGATCTATTAACATGACTATAATTTATAAGATTGGTCTAAATTAGGAAATAATTTCCCCTCAATATGGTGTGATGATCCTAACCACACATCCTATTGACCAATGTGAGTTCTTAAGTGTCATTGGCAAGGAACCCTAGTGACATGCTACCTTTGTAAAAAAGGTCCATAGAGACATCACTTTTCATGGATAAGAGAGTCATTGTGTGTTTTTAGTTCCATGGATAAACTTTGTTGTAAACCAACTAAAATAATAATAGTGACATGACATGAAGATTGGGAAACCACATTCAACCTCTAACAACTAAGCACTGAAGCAACCCCATTTTGTGTTGAAATAGTGTATAAATATTTGTACACTTATGGCTCATTGTCATGAACTGGGTGAATATTTAATTAATACCCAACCAACATTTTCAAGGTTATTACTCATAGGTTCATCTATTCTAGTTCCTACATCCACTTATTTATATTGAGATATGTATTTAATTTTTATGAAACCACACAATCTCTATGTTACCAGAACTTAAAGATGTTTTATTATACATAAAATTATCCCTAGTGTTTTTATTAAATTTATCTCATCCAAATATCTGAAAAAATAACTAAACTAATTCCAAAAAATAAATAAACCCTAGTCTGATACCAACTGAAGAAACCCAAACAAATAAACACACTAATTATATTATTTTACTTGAATAATAATTCCATCCCACCCATAGTCATGAAAATTAAAGAATTGAAGCTTTAGTGTCTTTGAAAATTAGCTATAGAAATAACTTATTTTATAACACTTGTGAACATTACTCTATAATTGTACCCCTCAAGACACACTTGTATACTTCTGATAAGTTATAACCATATTACTAATATGGAGAATGTAATCATAATAAAGGGGAGATATCAGTTTATTAGAAATTTTAAACCACATAAACATGTCTTCAAGTGTTAGATCATAAGCAAGTGGGAAAACATGATCATGGTAGAAATAAATTATTGAAAGAACATGGAATAAGAAAAGTTTTCCATAATTCAAGATAGGAGGACATGTAATATCAAATGAAAAAACACATTCCAAGTCATAAGAGTGTGAGATAAAAAACATGAGTTCTAGAGAATAATCAAAGGAATATAATGAAAATAATGTGGAATTTCAAGGAAATATAGAATAATAAAGAACTATGGAAAAAAATATAATCACAAGGAATGATCACACAGTGAGCATGTCCAAGAAGACCCACCCTTTAAGTTATGAGCATATCAAATAAGGCATGTCCTTCAAGTTGTAAACTAAACCAAGCATATCCACGATTTATTATTCCATGAGATATAAAAACTTAACCGACACATTAGAGTGTTATATAAGACACAATCCAATATAATCAATACGTAAGTGCTCTATATGAACTTAATCATTCATCATATCATAAAGAACCCATGAAAAAAAAATGGTTTTGGTAACATCTCCAAATGGTATTATATAATCACTTAAAAAATTAGATCAATTAATACAAAAACTTCAATCACCCAATAAAATTATTTAATAAAGGATTTTTTAGTGTGATTCATAAAATATTACTCTATAGGATTTATATACTTTTAAAATCAAGAGGAAAAAGAAAGTGAAACTATAGAAGGAGTTTTTGTACAAAATTTATTAATAATGTTGTAAAAGAAAAAGTTATATGTTGATTTCAAAAGTTACTTTTTGAGAATTTGACATGAAAACCCTTTCAAATATTATTTAACAAGAAATATATTTTTTGAGAAATATGTAAATTTTTTCTTATGTAAATGTCTATAGGTCGATAATATATATTACCATGAAAGAAAAAACATTTTCAATATTAAAAATACATTTATTGAAACCCAAATCATAAAAGGAGTGATAAATCCTCCATTTGAAAAGAGGTAAACAGAAATTTTAATATCAATAAAAATAACAAATATTTGGATTTCAAAATAATAAAGGAGAATATTTGTGGGATGAGTGAATATGGATATAGAATAAAAAGAGCTCATTTATAGAGAATGTGAATTATTCTTAACATTATAAAATTTTATGAAGAAATAAATTCATCATAGAAGATGAATTTTATGTGAAAATAAAATTCAACACAAAATAAACATTAGAGGAGATATAATATCAAAATATTAAAAAAGAAAATAATATTCTAAAACTATAGTCAAAGTGAAATCATTATGACTCAAAAAAGAAATTAAGTCAAGAAAACCCATTACCTTTTACTCATAACTTTGATGAAAGATCCTTAAAATTATATATTATAATAAAACTATATTAATAACCCATTTCATAACCTTATTAATATCTATTACCCTATATAATATTTAATTATAATAAACTATTATACATTTATTAGTTAGATATAGTTTATTTCCATCATCATATGCTAATAATTTTGATTATTTTATGCATGCTTTAAAATGCTGATATTGATTACCATTCATTAATAACATGTTTATAAATCCTATAAAATACAAGATACTGTATTCAATTATTTTTAATTATTTATAATTCTATAATTTCATTCCATGATAATTCTAATAAAAATTCATGAATATCAAATTAGTGTTGAGCTGGTTTCAATAAATTTTTATGAACAATAGTTATTATATTAATAATTATTTAGTTATTAATATACCCATTTTAGAACCTTAAGAATTCCATGAACATCATTTTAATTCATTATTTGAATTCTTAGAATTAGGCAACATGAGAATTTTAGACATAAATATTACATAATTTTAGATGAATATTCTATGCATCTCGAAATAATAAATTCCCCAAAACTATAAAGTTTTAGAGTCTTTAGATATTTCATAACTAATAATATTATTTTATGAAAGATATTCAACTTATCTAAAAAATAAATTCTCACATAGTACACTTCTTATACATACCTTACTTAAAACCTTTATTCTTAACATAGGGAAGGGGAACATAAGAATAGGTGATCTTAGATGCTTAGTAAGAGTAAACACAAGAGATATCAATCAATAATCATAAGTGAGAATAAGATAATAATAAATAATTAGACAAAGATAATTATTCATAAATCATGTCATATGTATTTTTTCATAATGAAATACAAATGTTATAAGTGTGTGTAATCATAAATAATTAGTCATGATCCATGAGAAATTATTATTAGCATAAAATATATGTTTTTAGAATACACATAAATAGATAAAATAATTTTCTTAGTAAAGGAACACTATAAACGCAATCATAGTGGATTAGGTTCACTCCACATTACATCATTTACTTATTCAAGGTCCACTCCCATGACTATAATAATGTACAAAGTCCCTTACTGAACTGGGTTCACTCCTAAATCCAGTCCTGATTATATCTTCAGATATCTTTATTTACGTAATGCATTATAAGAATGTATAATTCCAATTACACCAGTCACAAAATTAAAACTATATATATATATGTGTGTGTGTGTGTGTGTGTGTGTGTGTGTGTGTGTGCGTGTGTGCTCTTCAAGATTATAAAACAATCACCATATCATCAAAGCATAAACCATGGAAAATAATTGGGTTTTGTAAAAATATCATTATCAGAATAATAGACCATATAGAGAAATAATTAATATGGTATCATTAGATCATATAAATATTAAAGTAAAATAATATTTAAATGATTATGAGGTAGATAAAAAATAGTTTTAAATGATTATTCAAATATTTCTTTAGAAACATGAGAAAATATCCTTTTCCTTCATAAAAATGTCAACTAAAAATTACTAGAATATTGAGAAAATAAATTTATTTGTAAATAAACAAGGAATATTATAAATTAATATTCAAAGAAAATAATGTTAATGAAAATAGGTAAATATGTTCAATATGTATATGTTTAAAGAAAACATTCTTTTCACACTTGTGTAAAAAGTAAAAAAATAACTGTTCTGATTTTTTTTCGAAATATTCCCTTTTAAAATAATTATAAATAATTCCAAATTTTGTTAAAATTATCTTCATATTAAATTTTATGGATAGGTAAGAAATTTTAAAATTTGTTTTTTAAGTGTATGGACATGGAATAAAATGTTAGTCAACCAAAGAGAAAACAGAGTTGAATTTTATTTAAAAACAATTTCTTGATAATTGCACGTAAAAAAGAGGAAAAAATGGAACTACTAATTAAAAACTATATTAATAACCATATTATAATAAAATATATTTTATTAGAGTTTAAAATACATATTATTTATCTCAACATAAATTTAGCATAGATAATCTCGAAAGGAAATGAGATAGTAACATAAACCCTCGACCTCAAGTTCTGGCTTTCTTTGTATGCATTCAAATCACCTGTATAATAAATATAATTTTATTATAAATATATTAAAAACAATATTAATACATTAATTATTATTTATATTTCCTTTATAATTTCTTGTTATACTTTTATTAACAATTTCTTAATTAAAATAAATATTTGTGTGAGAACTAGCCCATTTTCCATGCATGTTCCAGATTAACAGTTCTAGAAACTGCAACTTGGTCTAGGTTTTATCATCTTAAAAATATTAATAATGAAATAATTATCATATTTATTTATTATATAAACTTTTTTAATTATTCATATAAATCCATGATGAAATATGAATCACATCGTTGTGTGGATGTGGTAGTCCACACGTACACACAGGCGACATTATCATTTTCCAAAAAATTAAATGTAAGAAAGTAGTAAGAATAATATAATTCTAGAATAATAATTAACTCATAAATATAATATATAAACATTAAATCCATCATAATAACAAACGATGAATTACAGGGATGTAAAATTACTTATATTTCTACAAGGAGCTGTTAGTCCACATGTACACAGAGTCGATAATTTCATTTCCCATTTGATGGAAAGAATGGAAAAAATGGTTGATCAATCCTCATAAAAACAATTAAAAATATTTCATATATAGTATTAATTAATTTATAATGAATACCATATATTTTTCGGAGGTAGAAGAATATATAAATTTGAAAGTACTCGGTGAAGGCTTATACCTCTTCATTGAGAAACCTCCTTTGGATTACACATTAAGACTTAAAAGGATGGTATTATGATCAAAACAATAACTATAAGACATGGATAGGGATGTTATAAAATTATTTCAGTAATTATTTTGTGGGATAAAAGGCTTATGAAGTGAGAAGAATAGAGGATAGGCGGTGTCCTTTTATAAGGTAGGGTGAGGACACACTTGGAATTTTTCAGAAGACTAAAATATATTAATATATTACTCAAGTAAAGTGGATATAAAATGATAAATATTCTAATATAATAAAGATATGGCCAAAATTAAATTAATAAATCAAATTAAATTCATCTTTTTTTTGTGATATTTTAAACCTTATCTATTAGGTGAACCCCCAATAAACCTGTTTTCACCTTAACTGTTGTAAAATTCTATTTATTTATTACTATTCATTATGAACAAAAATTAAGTTGAATTTATTAAATAATATTAATAGTTCCATTTATAAATTTTTAATTCATTTTATAAAATTCAATTTCTATAATTGGTGGAAATTACTTTTAAAATTAACCCATAATATGCGACGAAAAATTGTTTTCTAGAAAAATTTACTTTTATATATAAAAATGTTTTTATACCAAAATTAAGAATAATATTGATTCAAATGAAATTAATTAGATTATTTTTTTAAATGAAATAATTACATGTGAAAATCATCCCAAAACAAAATGGTACTTTATAAATACTTGAATAGAAAAGACAGTTTACTATAAAATCATTATTTTTTTACTATTATATGAAAAATTAAGCTTTTCAGAATTATCCCAAAATTTTACCTTAAGCTAATTTTGATATTATGATTTTAAAAACTATAAATTCTTTATAAAATAATATTTTTAAAAGTATTAATTTTTTTATAATATTTGTGCAAAATATTTAATAAAAACCATTTTTGAATAAAATATATTTTTGAATCATTAAATGAATTTATTTAAAACTGAACACTTATTTATTATAAGTCAATCAATAAATTTGAATTCTATAAAAACTTTACAAATATTTCTTATAATTTAGTTATTCATATTCATAACATGAATTTAATGGCTTGATTATGATGATATACTATATCATAGTTTATTTAGACTCGGGGATGTTTCTATAACAACCTATCAAAGAAATTAAATTTAGATAATGAGAAATATATCATAAAATGTAAGATCATTATATTATACCCCCTTATAAGAAACTTTAGCTTATAATTCCTTCACTCCAATATAGAAATCTGAAGATACTTCTTCCTCATCACATTCCTAGGTTTCTATCTAACTTCTTCATATTTATGACTTCACCTCTAGACATTGAATGACTGAGTGGTATTGTTATTCAACACTTTCTCTCTTCAAACCATAATCTATACTAGTTGGTAATCCTAAGTAAGATAATTATCCAATGTCATGACCTCTAATTTTAGTACATGTGAAGGATCTAGTATATACTCTCTTAAGATAGATATGTAGAACACATCATGAAGTTGAGAGATATTTAGTGGAAGCTCATAATGATAAGAAACTATCCTGATATGATCATGAATTTCAAAGGGACCAATATATATAGGGTAAAAATTTAAATTTTTTATAAATCTCATAAAAATTATTCCAAGGAGATATTCATAGGAATACTTTTTCACTAACATCAAACTCTAGATCTTGTTGAAAATTATCTTCATAATTATTCCATTAACTCTAAGCTTCCCTAATTTCTTATTGAATGGATTTAATATTATCTACCATTTCATTATATATCTCATGTCCCAATATATTTATTCAACTAACTTCATCATAGTGCAATGGATTTCTTCACTTTCTATAAAAGAGGGATTCATAAGGATTCATATGAATTATTGAGTGAAAGATATTTTTTAAAGAGATTTTAATAATAGGAAGGTGTTGATCCCAAACACCATTGAAATCCAGATAATAGGATCTCAAAATATCCTCCAGGGTTTGAATGGTCCTCTCAGACTAACCATCTATCAAAGGATTATATTCAGTGATAAAGTTACACACTATATTCAATGACTACTGAAGAATACTCCAAAACATTAAAGTAAAATTTAGACCCAAATCAGATATAATAAAATGTGATTCTCCATGAAATATTACCAATTCCTTGATTTATATCCTGAAAATATGATCAAGAGATAAATTTTCTCTAATATTAATGAAATTTGATGGGTCCATAAGGTGGTCAACATAAACCCCAAGAGAATTATGGACTTTTAATATTTAGGGGAGTCCAATGATGAAATACTTTATGATTCTTTACCATTTACATTCTGGTATGAGTAATATTTTTAATATCCCCTTAGGCTTCTGTCTCTCACCCAAAACTTGATGAAATACTATGCATCAAGATATATACTATGAAATATCATTTTTTAATCTATCGAACTAGAAATTATCTTTTAGATCTCTATACATATTTATACTTTCGGGATGAATAAAGAATGATTAGCTATGAGATTAATCTAACTGCTCCTTCATGTATGGTATTTATGGGACACATACTAGATTCTCGAACCTTACCATTCCATCATATTCAATTTTTAACTCAGGAACATTTATCACCTTATTCTATAGTTTAACATCCTCCTTATACACCTCTTCAATCCTTGATTTTGATTATTTCACCGGGGTGCGCCACTACTACATGTTGACTCGTGGTTGAATTGAATTTGTGTTATCCCACATTCCAACTTTCCAAAGGTAAGAAATATCTTTCTATTTCAATAGCGATGTCTTATCCTTGATCAAAATGGGATGATAAGATGTCTATTTCTCCTTTCGTGGATTCCTCCTTGGAACTTTTCTCTTAGTCTGGGTCTTCATCATAGAGTTAATTCATGTTCATGGAACTCATTCCTAGAGCCATATAATTGTGGATTCCAATTAATTAAATTGATTTTGTTTGGAAATTCTAAAGGGTTTTGACAGGGTCAAAACCATTGGTTGGGTGAGTAGTCATGCTGGGCATCCCTGGCAAGTCTGGACGCTAGGAAAATCGGTCATCTGTATTCTTCCTCATAGGAGGAAATCTCATGGAGGCATCTTAGGTGTAAAACCCAAGGCATCCATATTGATCATGAGGTATCTAATGTTGAAGGCACATATATTCCAAGTCTTTCACCTTAGTCATACCATGTTTAGCATGCGGTAGCTGATGTCTTAGGAAAATACCTTCCAAGGTTTTCAGCTCAGGCATCCGATGTTTGGTATGAGGTAGCTATTTGGAGTTACAAGTTTAACGTCTTATGGAGATGGAGTTGATCAATCAAGAAACACCATGGAGGAAGATTATAATAATTTTTCCTTATAAGGGAACACCAGAAAGGTTTACTGATGGATGGATTAGAACACTGATGTAGGCAGATCTAGGAGGTGGGTCCCATAAAGGGAAGATATAACACCATAAGGGTACATCCATAGAATGGAGAACCTGGGTTAACCATTGGTTGGGATTTGAGCTTAGAGAGGCATCATATATACCCTATTTAGAAAACAAGGATAAAAAACTATGTAGTTTGATTCCGCATTTTAAGGCCATGTGTTAGAAATGGTCTGTGCAGTTTAACATCATGCAGTAAGGGTGTTCGCATCACAAAAGGAGTTTAAATGAGGGGTTTTGTGGTTCTTACCCATGGAAGATTCCCTTCACAAGAGGATTTCTCTTGGTTGGATTGGTGAGGGGGATTACGCATTGAGCCTCCCAAGTGCTTCTATGAGAAACAATTATGTGGATGGGGCTTAAGCGTGAAAGTGACCCAAAGGTACCTAAAGCTGATATGGTTTCTAGGTAAGGGAATAATCTCACCGGGATGTGGTGGCTTGAGGAAAATATAGATAGATGTTGATGGAGTGTTTGGTGCTAGTTTTGGACCTCAGGGAGGCTTCCTACATATCCCAGTCAGTTGGGAATCAAAGCCCATATAGTTTGAAAGGGTTGGGGCTTACACATGAGGATGAGGCCCATTTTAGGGGACATGATTGGGGCTTATGCATAGGAGTGGCCCATGGAACTTGTATGGTTGGGGAATATGCATATAAGATGCCCATTGAATGGTGGATACCAAGGATTAATCTAGGTGGGATGCGCATTTTCCTAGAGGTTGGATTTAATGGTCACTATTAACCTCTAGTCCCACATGATTCATGATTAGTGTGAGAAATAAGAGGTAGCATTAGACCTGATACTCATGTTGTGAAAGGTAGTCCAATGAGAGGTAGTGTGGGGATTATTCATGTAATATTACCTATAAGGATGTCATTACATGTGGGTAGGTTCTAATTCTATGTGAGGAGGATCTCATTCCCTACGAGTCATACATAGAACATCCTATTCTTGTGGAATAAGGTGTGTGGGGATTATTCATGGAAACTTCCTGGTATGTGAGAATAATCCCATGGTGGGGAATAATGTTTCATCCAATGATGATTCTACATGGGGAATAATGTGCTTATCACACATGGTAAGACTATAGTTTTACATCAAGTTATGAGGAAGTTGGTGCTAGGAGGTTTTACGTCATACAGTAAGGATGTGGGGGTCACTCTTTACCCCTTGGGATCACATAGCTATAACTCATGCACCCTTGGGTGGGGCATGGATTCAAAATTCTAGGATACAATCGTGTGGAGGAGTGGTCGATCATGAGGTCCATGTTAGTGTTCCTATGATAAGAATAAAAAAACCTTAGTATACCAATACTGAGAATAATAAGGTATGGAAGCACATGCTCTAGGGGTATAGGGTACATCTTGCGAGGGACCATGAAATCACTGTGTGCAATCTTGGAGGGATGTATGCTAGTGGTGTGCAAAAGTCACGGGGGTTTCATTAAATGAGTGCTCAAACATGGTTTTCTAATATAGGGGCTTCCCATGGATCTTCAATGAAGGGGTACATGCAATATTGGAGGCTCATGTTCTAGGTCGAGGGTCCAAGAAAAATTAGGGATTGTTCGCAAGGTCAAGGGTGCATTCAAGAAGAGGATTTGTGAGCATAAGACTTAGATTGAAAGAAGATGGGTGAGGATTACACAACTATGGGCCCCCTTAAAGGAGGAACCATAGGGAACCTCTTTTGAAAGATCTCTACCTTTAATGTTCCATACTTTCATGATGTCGTGATATATTGGTCTTATGAATAGTAGAGTGAAGGTTAAACTTTGAATGGATCAACCTAAACATGGAGGGGGGGGGTTCTATATATAGCTGAAATCTTTAGTGATGGAGTGAAGCATTCTAATCATGGAAGACATCTTCTGCATTTCTCTTTCCATTTTTGTGGTAAATGTGCAAGAAAGGGACAATTTAACTTTGTATTTGGAATGTAAGAGTGTTTGGTAGTTCCTTTAAATGTGTTTTATAGTTTTAAGAATCACTATTTCGAGGCGGTTTCCATTTGATTTATTTATGGAACCGAAAAATTCCAACAGTTCTTTATCCAAAGGGGACCTAATTTCCAAAGGCATACGTTCGTTAATTTTGAACTTTACAATACTCAAGAACGTGCATTGATTTAGAGGATGAGAGGTAGGAATCATCACACCATTTTGAGGGGAATTATTGTCTACTTCGAGACTCTGTTTGTAAATTTAAGATATTTTTGTGAATCCTTATTAATTAACCAAGTATATCATAAGTATCCCTTGGAATTTAAAATCAATTATTAACATGTCTAAAATTTAGAATTATCATTATTCATTCAAGGTTCTTAATTAATGGAAATATCCATATGTATTCGAGGTTTTCCATCAATGGTATCGTCTAATATACTGATTAGAGATTCTTTTAATCATTGTTGTGACGATACTGGTTTTTAAGCCACTCAGTGGGGCACTCTGGAATTTATTGTCATCTTGGGAGATGAAGGTTTGTTTTGATCTTGAGATCATGACCATAAAATGGGCTACCTACGTATCCTTGTGAAAGGAATTAGAACCCTCTTAGTTCAGTGCTTCTTACAAGGACACATCATACCTTTTAAGGTTATGTTATAAGGACCTCTAGGTGGAAGGTTCTTGGTCAAAACTTAGTGTGGGAATTATGCTAAAGTAGCCCAAAGAACTTGGGAAGGATATGGTTTTCCAATTAAGACCAGACACTATTGGGAATATGACTTGAGGAGAATAGGGTTGATTTAAGGTACTGGTCCTGAACCTCAAGGAGGTTTCCTACATATACCATATGGGTGGGAATCAAATCCCACGTAGTTCGATAAGTCTCATAGGATAGTATGGTTTTTTGAGAGAGGTGAGTTTGGGATTACTTCCTTAAAAGGATGCCTTGATGATTTGGGGTTTAATTTGGGGATTATTCCTAAGTAGGATGCCTAGATTAAGGGAATTAGGGTTGGATTCATGAGGAGGATATCTAGTGAGCTCCTGAAGAGGCTTCCTACGTATCCTAGTTTGAATAGGAATCAGAGTTCTCATAGTTCATTCGATTATGCAAATGTGGTGACCATGACAAATCTCTAAACCCACGTAAGTCATGCTAGCTGTGAGAAACAAGAGGATGTCAAAGATTCAACAAAGGTATTCACACTTTAAAATTTTCCCCCTCTAATGGTGGAAGAGGACGCACCTATGGTGTCCAAGGTGAACGAGGTCGAGGAAATCCTAGAAGAGGGTGAGGCAACGAGCCTTCCCTCTATTTTCTTCACATTGGAAAAGGGTCCAATGGAAGGAAGAAATGATAAAGGTTAGGGGCTTACACGAGGATGGATAACCATGGCAACAACGTGCAACGGGAGAGGGAAAGGTCAATGAAAGTTCCTATGCCCATCTCCCCTTTGATCTTTGGAACCGAAGAATAGAGGAGGATCAATGATGCCACCTCCTACAAGAAAAGCTAGGGGTTTATGTCAATATGGTTACCCTAAAATTGATCATGGTAGGGTAGGGAGACTACTCCTTTATCTTTAGAAGGAAAAGTAGATATGAACCGTATCTCCCCCCACCAGTGACCTGAGGTTCCAAGTCATCTCATCGAAAAAGGAGAGGCTAGGACCCAACCCTCCTCTATACTGGGAACTTCCCAACACTGTTTCTAGGAGAAAGATCCATGTTACTGTGGATATACAAACCCAAAGACACTCCATGAATCCTAACCCCATTACAAATCAAATATGGGAAAGCTATGACTGTGGAAATACAAACCCAAAATAGAAGAAATGCTGATGCGACTTTACAAAAGGATTGATAAGTCATGAGGTTTTGGTGGAGGTCTCAACAGAATCCTTTTCAGAAAAGGGATCCAATGAAGAAGAAACCTTTACATGAATGGATTTGATGAAGGCTTGATGCCTTGTATACTGAAGAGAGTGAAGAAAGTAAGTGAATCAAGGAGGGGCGCCCAAGCAGAGAAGGGCATGCAAGTATAGGTGTACCAATAGTTAAGGGTGCGCAAGTAAGGGCATGAAAGTAGGTTTGGGAGACCTGATGTTCACTTAGGCGTCGAAAAACCTGTATGGTAATACTTGGGTGATACCTAGCTCAATACTTCAAGAGTATTCACAGGTGATCCAAGAAGTGGGGCACTGAAGTTCTTGTGAGTGGAATGGGCGGCACACAATTATTTCTGACTCTGGGAGGTTAGGTGCTTTAGGCGTGCAAGTGTTATGGTTTTCAAACACTAAAAGGACTTACATCCAATGACCCTTTCTTAAATCCTCCACTCAAGGTGTTGAATAACTACCTTGAAAGTTTTAGATGACTGGGGAGAAGTACTAGGGTGACCAGAGTAGCAATTGGGCTTCAAGGAAATTCATCCGTACAAATGAGGGCCCCAACGGTCTATTTATAAGCAAATATATAACCCTGGACGAATGTAGTTTGGGCATGCAAGTAGGTTGTGCGACATATTGGTGCGCACAAGTAGGTTGGGTGAAAAAATTGTGGCGTGCAAGTACCTTGTGCATTGATGGTGTTTTAGCTAGACGGGGGTGCCACTTTGAAGACTTAGTAAAAATTAATAGTTTCATTCTTCTTAAGCATGAAAAAATGTAGAGTCGCACCATGAACGTTTTGAGCCTGTTTGAGGTCATTTTGAGTCGCGGTACATCGAAATACATCTTCAATTGTGGAGAAGTGCATGCAACATGTTTCATGGAGTCTACAATGAGGTTTTTGCATATATTGAGATGATTGTGAAAAAAATCACCATCTTTTTCATTCTTGAGTTGGTTATTTGAGGACCCTTTGAGGAAGATTAGATGGTTTCCATTATCTTCAACATGCAAGACTCTTGCGTGTGGATTTTACTATTGTGTGCTGGTACAAAAACTTCTATGCACCACCCATTGTGTTCTCAAAAGGCTTCCCTGAGTCAGATGATGGCTTTGGTTTTCCAAAATTTTTCCATATGTAGATTTGGGTGGAATTTGGTGAAAACCAATTCCCCCCTCAGAATATGAGATAAAAGATGACCAGAAGGTTGAGTTCTGAGGAAAAAACTGAAGAAAGGTGTTGATTCTCATGGGTGTGAAAAAAACTCACTAGTTAGTGTGTAAGGAACTTATTCATGTGAAGGACTTGGTACACACCTATAAATAAGAATATGGGGCCCCTATGTACAACACTTATAATTTTTGCGTGATAAGAAATTTTACTCTCATGTGTGTAAGTTCGAACCTTATATGTGAAAAACCAACACTCGACCACTTATTTTTCAAATATTCTCCTTATTTCTTGAATTTTACTTTACTATTATACTAAAATCTTGCTATCCTACTGCCAGAATTTCCTACACCACTCTTTCATGCCAATTCTCCCTTCCTTATCACACTTAGCTTAGAATTTTCAGCCTTATCTGAAATAGACAACCAATAGAATATTATTGAGATTAATGTTTCTATTTTTACTCAAAGAGATGAAATGAATGTAAATCCTAAGATCCCTCAAGATAGGAGGTCCATTTTAGACAATAAAATGTTTCTGGTCATTCTAATAGAGTCACAGAAAGATTATCCTCTAAGCGACTTCCTCCCATTATGGAACTTTGGGATTCTAGATGAAGTGATCATCCCAACCTTCGGGGTTAACGCACTATGATCATGGTTCACATGTGAAGATGAACTCAACCATTGGAGCATCACCATTCATGACCATTCTACTAGATATTATACAACCATCGATGTTTACATACTGAATGAGTGGACAAGTATGGGCACATGGGATCCGCTAGAGGTAGAAGAGTTGCCTACCCAATATGACACTATCTTACAAAGCAGTATGAGGGACAACAACCTAGGTTGGAATAATGAATGTGATTTGTGATCTGGTGGAAATTTAACCAGAAAATGGGCATGGGTGTATTGGTTACTCTACATGTACCAGGAGTATAGGGCAGAGTTTCACAACATTGGGTGTGGTGTGGATGCCGCAACTCCACTTTTACCATCAAAAGGAGCTGGTTCAAGATCTCCTTGGATGTTGGTCCCTGGACCTAAATATGTTCCATATGCCTCATGGGGAAGTGTAAATTAGTTTATGGGACATCCAATTATTTGGTGTAATTACACTAGAGGTATTCAAGTATGATGAGTTCCTTCTATGAGAGAATAATTGGAATAATAGGTAGAGAACTCCACTCCCAGCGCAACATCTCCTAGAGGTGCTAAAGAAAAAGATGAAACACACACATATTTTTCACAAGGATATTATTTTCCAAGCAATTTTTGACATGTTTCTCAAGAAGGACTTGAGAGTGAGGATGTCAGGTTAGGGGAAACAATGTCCAAAAACATCGCATAGGAGAAATTTGGGATCATACTAGTTGATCCTAGAAGAAGGAAAATATAATATGTGGGTGTATAACATGGTTGGAGGTTAGGATCCACTAGTATACTACACTACTTTCCCCAACACATTTCTAAGTGGGTGGATACTACCACTCATATATACGTAGGTGGGAGTACACCCATGGACATTAATGATGGAGGTAATCCTAGTAGTTGGAAATAGGGTCAAATTATGATTACCTATGATGGCCTGTATCTATAGCATATTGGGTCACATTGTATGGGGAAACACACGAAGAATGATCTATGCATCATTATAGTTCTTACATGGCTAGATCACTATGCACCTCAGTGTCTATGAATTCCTAAATGTCATCATCCCCTGAAACACTAATTTGTAGCCATATCTGCCGAATACCATTGGGTTCCAGCCAGTGAAACTTGAAGAGGCCAGGATCATAATTCAAATTGGAAACCATGAAAAATTCAACTTCCACCCCTTCGTGACTCCGGTTCATTCAATAGTGGAAATATTTCAGGGTTCATGGGAGTAGAGGGAATACCTACAAAGTTTCAGGGGTGGAGTGCTAGTGGATTGGATCAATGGTCATATTTACAATGAGCCATACACGCTATCCCTCTTTTCCAGGTAGTTAAAATTTCTCCAGTGAGTGGAAAAGAGAGTCCACATGGGGGTCTGTGAAGAATGAAACCCTTGTATCCTTCGCCAACTATGGTGCATGATGGTGAATGAGGGATTTGACAAGGCTATTGTGCTGACTCCAATCCATATTATTGTTGGTATGTCAATGGAATATGATAGAAATTGGGCGGAATCATATCCAGAGGTAATCCTGTGGAACTGTATTCGGGTGACTAAACTAGAGAGTGAGCATCCAGAGCAGCGAGGAAGTAGTAGAGATTCTCCCTGAGAGGAAGGCCAAGCAATCGATGTGGATCAAGGTGGAACCTTGGTGGCGGGGATGTCACATGGTGCGGCCGCACCCCCGCCTTCTAGTGGGGAAGGGTCTCCAAAGGGGCCTTGGGGGCCAAAAAGAAAGGCTCCTTGGATAAAGTTTAAGTAAATTCTACAAGCAGGTTCCAATGCTATATTTTGTTTACCTAGATGGTGTTGTATATGTCAATGTCGACAGAGGGCCGATGGTGAAAATTGATTTGAAACGAGGTTGAGTTTCTAGAGGTTGGGCTAGAATGGATCACAAAAAAGGTGGAATCCCAAGGGAGGCATGTGTACTTAACTGCCATGGATGAATTTGAATGCTAATAAGGGGAATCCATCTTGCCTTCCAACCCAGTGTGGGTGATTTTTGGTGGTGATATGGGGTTTTTAGAGACACCATGAGTTGATGATTCAAGTGATTAGGAATCATATTATGAGAAAGAACAATGGTATTATGATAAGGAATCCCAGGGGATGACCACTCATCAAGGGATTCCCTAGGAAAGTGGTGATATTGAGGCCTCTGAAAAAGACTTGATTGAGTACCATGAGGTGAAACTTAATTCACCCATACCCTTATTTGATCCTTTACACTATCCATATTCTATAACATAAACTTTTCCTATACACGATAATCTCAATAATGTGAAAGAGGCCCCAACTAAAGATAGGGAAGGTGCATTAGTGAGTGCAGGGGCACATGTTTATGTACCCACACCTGTGGTTGAGGAAGGTTGTGGGATGGACAAGGAAGTCAGGGTGGAAACCTCAGAACCGCAGGTCCTCTACATTATCTATGGGGGTCCCCATCCTGACAATAAAATGGTGTCACCCACAACTAGAGAGTTAGTGCACCCAATATGGACCATCATAACAATTTATCCACCTCAAGTTAAGAGCATATCTCGATCCATTCGACCATAACCAGTTATCAAGAACCCTTTATGTCCACATGTTTTTATGTTCCACACAACCTTTTACCCACCAACACCAGAGGGATCAGTGCCAATCATTAAAATAAAAACCATCATTGAGGGGTCTCCAGTGGTGGAAATCCCCACTCAGACTCAGGGACTTAATCTGTCGATTCTCAGCTCTCATAATTCCTCAACCATCACATGACCTTAACTGATCATCTATTGATCTAGTTTACTAATACACTCTATTAATAAATAATACTTGAGATATTGCATGGTTAGAAAGTAGAAAATGTTAAAACATATATGGGTACTTTTATGTTGGATATGTTTGTTTATGTGGATCCGGTCATCCAAGATGATCCGAACTCAGTCCTAGGTGAACATTTTGGCTACGGTTGTGAGTGACACCATTAGTGGGGTAGAACTAAGGGATATCAGAGATAAAGTTGTTAAGGTAGGGTCAAGTGATGATGACTGACCTAATGATCTATATACCAACCCATCTAAGATTATTTCATAGGAATACCCTGTTGATGAACTTCTTATGGGTTTTCCTGAGTATGAGTCGGCACTGCATGAGGTGCTGGAAGATTCTATCCCTAATGTGGCCAAAGAGAATCACGTCATCTTGAATACGGTGTGGAAGTTCATACAATGTTTCATAAACAAGACTCCAGAGTCTAAAATAGTGGTATTTATGGGGTATATTATGCATTGGATGCGTAGCATGTGTTCTAGAGGGGTGAAATATCACAGTCTTCATGTGCTGGTTCAGAAATTTCTTGCTGAGCAGATGCATGAAGTAATCCAACATCTGTATGTTTCCTAGAGTTAGGATAAGTCTTACAATAATAAAAATCTACAAGAATTAATCAAAGATATCCATATTCTAGAGCATCAAATGAATTAGAATACTTCATTCATTGACACTCATTTAGAAACCATCTAAAGACTAAGAGATAAGATGGAGGAGTCCAAGAGGTAGATGAGGTGGGCGACAATTCAAGTATCTGGTCTCAAGGATGAGAAGGATTGAGCACATATCAGGGTTGAAAAACTCCACCCAATGTATGGAGATGAGGAAATAGAGATTATAAGGCAGTAGAGGACCTTTTATTCCACACTCTAGAGGTTGGTGGAGCTGCAGTACTCAAGCACCTGAGTAGAGCCATAGAGGTAAGATGTTCTAGGAATTAGGAGAGGATCCAACATTTGGATGAGCCTTTCTTATGACAAAACTTTATTTTTTTATTTTGAAACTTTTTTTTGCATGCATGTACACATTCCTTTTCCTTCTTTAATTACCGCACTTCGACCATATTTTTGAAATAACCATAGAACAATCCATAATATCACATGATTCTTGCTTAATGTGAGAAACAAGGGAGGACCATATGATTGATCATTTGTATGAGAGTGTCATATAATCATCAAAAACTTATGGTATACTATTGTTGACTAACCAATAAGGGTGTTAAGGCTAAGAGAGGTTGTGGCTCGAGAACATGACTCTTAGAATAGCCAACTTTCTCTTCCTGCGTGCACTAGTACATGAACGGGATAACACCAACGATATTAAATTCTATCTAAACAAAGGGGAATGGGGAGTGTGAATCACTATGACAAAAAAATTTAATATAAGGAGAGTGGAACATCGATAATGGATAACTACTGACCTTGTTCAAAACATAGTATCTACACTGTTAGCCTAAAATGGGGAGAAACAACTGAGGTTTGATCACTGAACATGTTCAAAACATGGAACCTGTCTCAAAATGTCATCTAAAATCTTTCAGGATGTTGGCCCAAAGTAGTAGGTGATCAAAAACCACATGAGACCAAGCCGTTAGGGGGTACATTTATACATGTAAGAGGAATGTGATCCAAATAAGGGGCACATGAAGCATGGGAATAGAGTGGTGTAATGTTCGAATGGATTCCAACACTCTTGGAACTATGTCATTACGTCTTAGAGCATATTGGTTTAAGCATATTGGTATAAAAAAATATAAGAACCATATTTTGGGGGAGTTCCATATTAGATGTCATGAAGGGGATAAAGGAACAAGAGTGATGTGGTTGATGATTGTCACAAAAGGAAGGGGTCTCAGTCTTGGGCCTAAGATACCGTTTAGTTTAATGTTATGAAAAAAGGATAATTGATACATAGTTTTACATAATATAGCGAGGAATTTGGACATGTATTTTAACACTATATGGTAAGGAAGGAGAATTGTAGAATTTATCATCAGGTGATTAGGACACATATCACAGTTTTATATCATGTGATCAAGATGTTGCACAAATTTTAAGTTTGTATGACCTGGACCATGGGTTTAATATCCCAGATGGACATGTGTAGTGTGACAGAGTGAAAAAACCAACATGAATGAGGGAAAAGGAGGAACAAACTCAACACAATGCACCTTTGGGAAGAAGACCCTCATATATTTTAAGGTCATGATTCTTGGATCTAAACCCCAAGTTTAATGTCGTGGAGTTTGGACCAAGGGATCATTTTTGAAGCTTGAAAACATCGGTACACATCCTAACAGAACTCTTAATCCCACATGAGTCATGATCGATATGGGAAACAAGGAATGATAAGGAATTATCTAGACATTGGATGTTCACATTAGAAGTAACACCAAGGGTTTGTAATTCCACTAAGATACATGGAAGGGTAAAGGAGGTAAATTGATAATTTCATGTCATGGATAATGGGGAAACTTGTAAGTAGGGGTCGAATGTTAACTATGTTTAAAACATAGGGGGACAACCCTATTAGTAAAAAAATGGGGCAAACAAATATATGATCAAGCATTGATAGGATCCATTACTTGCTACTAAAGATATATTAGGTTGTTTCCCCGGGATGGGAGGTGAACCAAAAATGGATTGAGACCATCACCATTTGGGGGTTCATCTATATTTGAAAGTTGATAAAAATCCAAACTGAGGAAGAGTCGAAGTGTGTAATGGGGAATATCAAAAGGTGGGATTCAAACACAATTTTTCCAAATACTTTAATTTCATATTTCATAGACCACCTGGAAGGTAACACACGTAGTTTAATTTCATATATTTTGGACCATAACTGGGTCCAAGGATCTGAAAGGTTAATAAACATTAGGATGGGCTCAGAGATGAGAAATATGGGAATCTGTACATATCCCATGAGGATTGTAATCAAGGCACACATAGTTCTATAACACCGTGTGGTAGAAAACTAACTACAGTGAAGATGAACCTCTATGATGAGGGAAAAGGGGTGGAATCATAGTTTAACGTCATGTGTTGAGGATATTGAAATATTTAGTTTAAATTCATACAACTTGGAATATAGGACCTCAACTTAAGGTCATGAATTTAGGACCAAATAAGAGTTTCAAAAATGGATATGTGTAGTGCAGTGTTATGATAAACCTGACATTGATAAAGGAAAATGAAACCCAACACCACACAACACATTGTCAAATAGACTCACATACATTTTAAAGTCATGATGCTTAGACTTGTTGTAAATTGTTTATGGTCTTGTTTCATGGACCATAGGATCTTAGTTTAAGTCAAAGAGTTTGGACAATAAAGGGAATTTTTTTGAAAGGTATGGGTGTATGTTGGTGGCATAATAAACCATATGTGAATGAGGGATTAGGATTCCTAACACCATATACAAACCTCGATATGGATTGAATATTGTTTAATGTCAAGTTCCTAGACCATGGAAAAGATAGAAATTCAAGGATTCTTTTATGGAGAATGGGTTAAAACCTGATATGAGTGAGCCTAGGGAGATCTACACCACATGAATAAATCTTGATTCTAATCATATAAAATTTATGTTCGTAATTCTTGGAAAATAACTAAGGACAATGGGTCAAAAGTTTGGTAAATTTGTGGTTAGGACCAAAGATAAAATGTTTGATTATTTCTACATATCCTATAATGATGGGAATCAAACCACTTGTAGTTCTGTAACATAGTGTGGTGAGAGACTGACACTGGTGGGTGAAATCCTCTCTGGAGAGGGAACTGAGGCATCCCATGATTATTGTGAGGCACCCTGAACTTTTTTAGAGTAGTATTGCAGTTTAACATTGTGTGTTAAGGATATTAGCTCATAGTTTATGGTCGTATAGTTTAGAACATAAGGGGGAATTTCACAAATGGATATGTGTAGTGTGATGATGTGAATGAGGAACAAGTAGTCCCATTCCACATGACACATTCCTAGGGAGATTCCTACATATAGTTTTAAGTTGTGATACTTAGACATGGGCTTCAAGTTTAAGGTCATAGAGTTTTGGATACTTGAAAATAGTTTAAAGTCTTGTTGCATGGACCATAGGATGAATATTAGTATATAACCATGAAGCTTGGACCATGGGGTAAGCACTCCACAAGGGATACACATAGTGCGGTAACATAAAAAACCTGACATGAATGTAGACTAATGAGGCCCACAAACCATATATGCATTACTGATAGGCTTGTATATACATAAAAGTTTTGATTCTTGGACTATTCTAAGGCCAAGTGGACGAAGGGTAAATAAAACTATAGTTGGTACCAAATTTGAGAAGTCAAGGGTGTCACTACGTATCCTACGAGGGAAAGAATCAAGCCATATATAGTTCTTGATAGAAGTCTCCCTGCATAGGTCTGACCCATGCATAGGGAGGGGGAATTTTATTTGGGTGGCTATACCAGGATATAAAATCCAGGTGTTTCTAGATATCATGTTTGGATAGGAATAAATTCATATGTAGTTCTTTCATATAGCATGGTAGATGACTGATGTTGAGGGAGACATCCTCTTGGGTGAGAACCTTATGGAGCTACATAGTTTATCATCGTGCGGCTATGATGATAGTTGCAATGGAGTTTATTGTCATTCAACTAGGACATTGGAGGGTAAAATGATCATAAAGGAATGTGCATGGAGTATAAACTATAACCTGCTGTGAATGAGGACCAAGGAGGCCCATGTCTTGCAATACAATCCCAAGGAAGACCTACACACAGTTTGAAGTTATGATGCTTGGACTTGAACCTATAGTTTAAGATCATAGATCTCGGACTAGGTGTCTAGTTTACATCATGTTCCTGGTATACTAAATCCTTTTGATAAGTAATTCTTGAGGAAATTGACGTTTTTTGGATGTGTAATATGATCTATGTTCATATTAATCGAAGAATACACACTATTAGAATAGACCATGTGAATTATGTAAGGTCCTTCCCACTTGGGATCCAACTTTGGTGGCTTCCTTTTGAGTATCATCAGGGTTATGAGAGTCATAAATGAGTCTCCCTAGAAGAAAGATAAGAGGAAAACCTTATTATTGAATTCTCTTTAAATATTATTATGGTTCCTCTCTAGAATATGCAAGGTTGGAAGCTTTTTATCTTTGAAGGATTCTAGCTCAACTACATGAAGTTATCCCATCGTATCTGAAATATTCTAATTACAGAAAGATGTTTAGAGTGATGAAAATTGAATCTCGATTGTTAGGACTACCTCTTTTATATACACTAGGGAATATTGAGTTACCTGGGTTGAATTTCAGTTTTTCATCTGATAGTCTTATAGAGATTTGGGGAGCTTGTTCGGCTAAGTCTTATTATTATATCCCAAGATGTTCTGCAATATGTTAGATATGGTTTTGTTGAATGCCTTGATATATACATTTACCTAGGAATAATAGTGAGAAGTATGGTAGGAATAGATTCTATACTTGGCGAACAACTTCTTTAGATCAGCAGCCCAGAAGTTCATGCAGTTGTCCTTGATAATCACATGAGGAACTTTGAATTGGTGGATTATTTGGGACCTCATGAATTAGACCACTAATCAGTCACTGAATTCCTTAATTGGAATATATTCTTCCCACTTGGAAAAGAAATCTGTCACGGTCAGAAGGAAACTATATTGGTGTGCTGCTGATGGTGGATACGGTCCCACGACATTGAGTCCATAGACTGCAAAGGGCCAAGAATACTTGGTAATATGAAGGGGATATGGAGGTAAATGGAAGAATTTGGAATGTATTTGACACACGTGACACCTCTTGGTGAAATAGATATAGTTACGAACCATAGTGGGCCAGAAGTAGCCCAACCTTCAAATCTGGTGGGAGAACATCAACCCTACCTAATGAGTGCCACATGAACCAACATGAACTTCCTACATAACTTATGGAATCTCATATACTTGGATGAAATAGAGGATAATTCCATAAAACCCATGTATGTAGTGAGCCTTATCAAGTCTAAACCCACTTTGAAGGGTGAACTGCACTGAATGCTGAAGGATTCTCTCATGTTTATCTCTGTCTGGTGGGAGGGTGCCATACATGAGGTACTCGATGAAATGAGTTGTCAAATCAAAAGTTTCTTCTTCTATGGGGGGGGATCCGGAGGTCCCAATGTGGATGAATCATCAGTCAGCTGGTTTACCTGTGGGATTTCATCATCTCTTGAAATGAATAGAGCCACAAAATTCTAATGTGACACATTAATGAACAGATCATACTAGCCAGGATATACAAGAGATGAATCTAAACCAGACAATGCATCGACCCAACCATTCTATGACTGAGGAACATGAGTCACCTCTGCATGATGTGGGAGCTGATCCATCAACCGATGAGTGTGATACAACAAGGTAATGAGATCTAGATTTTTGATGATATAATCACAATTTATTTTCTTGATGACTAACTCAGAGTCTCCCTTCACATATAAGCAGGTAACATCAATATAAAGATCTTTTTTTGAGACTAGAAATAATCCCATGATATTATGCCTCGTTGTTGGTGTATCCTTCTAATAGAAAGAATGAATAGGGAAGAACAACCTTCCCATGGGTGATGAATATGATCCCCAAACCTATTATACTAAGGTTGGGATCATTGAATATTATATCGTTTGGGATCTAAGAGGCACCATAGAAATGAATATGATAACATTAAATATCCTGATCCACTAAAACGATGGCCTATTCTGGGATGTTGAAATATAGTGGCATTTCTTCAGGATTTAGATAAGTAGCTAGAAAGTCTTACAACTCTTGACCCTCGACATCCTTCTGTCAAATGAACATGATGTCGAACTGCTGAAGGGTCACTACCTAACATGAAAACCACTCTATCAACATTGGGAGATATAGGATATACTTTATCAAACCCACATGGGAACCAGTTTTATCTCATAATTATTCAAATGATGCCTCAAATTATATATTTAAAAAAGAAGCGCAATGCATAATTTCGTGATAGGAGAGTATCTTGCCTCTGTATCAAGAAGAATGAAACTGAGATTGTTTAAACTGTTCTATATGACCTATTTGTTCTTAAAATTGATAAGGGTGTCGAGGGAACATTCCAGGGTGGTCACATATAGGACCAACGACTTCCCTGAGATGAGTGGAATCAAAACTAGAGGTTGTAGATGATACTAATTGAACTCCTCAAATGTGGTCTGACACTCTTCATCCCACTTATAGATGGAACCCTTCTTTATGATCCTGGAAAATGGATTACACTTTTTTTCTAGATTCAAAATGAATCATACTATGTTGGCTACGTTTCCTTGGAGGCCTTGGAGCTCTTGGAGGTTTCTCTAGGAGTAGAGGAAGCCGAACACTTTCTCAAGATCTCGGAGATGATCTTGACATTGGTGGGATTTTACCACCAAATCATCCACATAGCATTCCACTATCATCCAAAGGATCAGTTTGAATATGTGGTGCATGGATCACTGATAAGTGGATCCTACATTATTAATACCAAAGAGAGATACATGATAGCAGAAGGTCCCTTGCGGTGCTATGAATGTGTTAGAATACTCATCCTTGGGGGCCATCTAGGTCTGATTGTATGTGGAGTATCCATCCATGATAGAGAGATTATATAACCCAAATATGGAATCAATCAACAAATATATCACCGAAATGCGAGAATCATCTTTCAGATAGCGGTATTTGTGGTCCCTTAAGTCAATACAGACTCTAAATCGCCCGTTCTTCTTCCTATCTAGAACGATGCTGGATAGATACTTGGAATAATAAAATTCTTTGATGTAGCTGGATTTAATATTCTTGTCCACCTTATCCTAAAAAATAACACCATGATAATGATTCATTATCCTGAGTGACTTCTTGAACCTGTGATGACCCATGGGAATCCCAAGATGGTGGAAGGGAACCTGAGGGTCTAGTATTGACATCTCATCATTACTCTAAGAAAATAAATCATGTGTTTTCTTTATGAAATCCACAAACTACTCCTATTCCTCTTAATGAATGGATGCACTAATTATCATTGGAATCAGATATTCCTCAGTACCAAGATTCACCCAAATTAGATCATCGATAGTGGTAAAGATTCCCTCTTAAAATTTAGGAGGAGCATCTTCAAAATCCTCTTCGTCACTCGATACACGAGAATCTGTGGGAGCAGATAGTTCATACAGGCTGAATAATTCAGGGGTAATGATGGTTCCTAATTGGTAAGACATAATATTATTTTTTGATAGCTCCTACTATGATGAGACAATTGCGACATAGGTTGTCGTTTTAATATCATTAGTCTTTAGACCACAGGGTCTGTGCTTGATGTCAATGCAATGGTGGTAGGTTTAAACCAACATGGTGAAATAGTCAAGTATGAAATAGAATTATATCCATGGGGTGAACATCTCAGTACATTATAGGGGTAGGGATTTATGGTATCACCCAATCCTTGTCTGTGAAGGAGTATGAGGTAATCTTTCAATGTTACTTGTACTTTGGATTTTCGAGGATGTAAAGACTTAAGGTGGGGAGAATGTAATGACTCAGATTTTTTTCAGTTCTATTTATAGATAATTATTGGGAAATGTATGTGGCTAAGTGCTAAGACTGTGAGCGATTTCGAGTACCGGAGTGCCTGAAATGATCAGTCAAAAAATGATATGTTTTTAATAGTGTGTGTGAGTAGTTTTCCTAAAAAGGTTAAATAACTCCTTAATGGGTTCTTGGATCAGAAATACAAGGGAAGTGTTGCATTTAGAATGACGATTTTACCCTAAGAGCAACCTAACTATAGTCAGCGTGGGTCTCCAATGGGAAATCCCAAAAACGGAATATCCTTAAATAAAATAATTAAATAAAATTATTTTATATTTCAAATTCTTATAACTCATAAACGGTAACTCCGATTGGAAATCTGAGAGTACCTTAAAGCTAGTGAGGGTGTGCTTTCCTTAGGAGTAGCCTAACATTGGACAACACGGGTCAACTATGGAAATTACTTTTTGGGACATGACCGTAAATAAAATAATTAAATAAAGATTATTTTATTTTCAAATCCCTGTAACCCATTAACAATATCTCGGATTGGAAATATGAGAGTACCTTTGAGCTCCTGATGATTTTATTTTCTTAGGAAAAGCCTATCCTTGACCGGCATAGGTTGAGGATGAAATTTAATTTTTGGACTTTTTAAAGGAGAATAAAAATAACTTAAAAAAGTTTATTTTATTTTCATTTATCATTTTATACCTTGAAGATGATGTAACATGAAGATGGAGGAACCCATTCTCCATTCATAGATGAAGTAGCATGGTGACACTATTTCAAAGAGAAATAGTAATACTGAAATGCTTAAACATGTTACCGCATTTCCTCCATTAATTGAGTAGAGGGTCTAGAGTTAGAATTAATAACATTGGAGAATTTCTTTGGATTTTCCCTATTTTAAGGAGGAGGAGAGTCTCTCACTAGTAACAATAGATTGAAGGTCAAGATTCAATCAACTAGTGAGAAATTAATAAACACTGATGGAAGAAGGATCGACATGGTGACATGACTTCAATATACGTCTACTAGATATCCAACTTGATGTAGGAGTCATTATTATTTAAATAATATCCTTTCCCCATTCTTGATATTCCACGATGGACTAGAACTAATTAAAAAACAAATTTTCCCACAGATTGATCCTTGTTGAGGGATGGGATTACTCTTGTAGGGTTTTAACAAGAGACTTTCATAGTGATTCTTGGTTAACTGTTATAATGGAAACGAACACCAATCGACCTGAACATCGATCAATGTCCATTAATCTTTTTTAATTCGTGATTTTCTCCATCCATCCTTTGTTTTTTGTGGTAGTTCTTCATTTGTCCTGGGAGTTTATATTTGGAGATCGATCGATCTTTTTGCAACCGATCCTTGGCATAGTGATCTTATATAATGAATTTGAGATGGACTTGGGGCCATGTAAGTTCCAAGACAACGGTGGAAAATGGATCAATTCGGTGTGGGAGATATCTCACGTGAACGGCTTCACACTAGAAGGAGATCGAGGTGTGATTTTGAACCCCTGGTGATGAAGAACATAACCTGAAGACTCTGGAATGTCTTCTGGATTGAAGAATGGACCATTGGAGCATGTCTGGTGGCCCGAGGAAGACCCCACCAGTGTGAGGGTGCCGGTTGCGGCAGCTACGTATGTGAGGTGGTATGTTGCAGTGGCGAAGGAGGCCCGCGACATCCATCACCGGAGGTGATCAAAGGCCATCGTAATTTCCTATGGTGGTTCTAAAGACGTGGTAGGTGAGCCGCATCACACAGCTGGTGGCCACGGTCTAGCTAAACCATGGTGGAGACCCACGATAATGGTCATGGGTGGGATGCGATGCCAACTACATACATGACAAAGAATACTGACCCACTCTAGCGGGCCGGCCTCGAGCCCACCCTAGAGCCTTGGGCTGGGTTAGACCCTCGTCAGGTTGGCAGATCCCAGGTTGGGTCAGCGGATCCCGGGCCAGGTTCGGTCGGGTCTATCCGACCGGGTCAGACATGTATCAGACCCAACTGACCCCTTTTTACTAAAACACCCATATATTTTAAATTGTCAGTCTGATTGATGAGCCATCCATGGCGTTGGGACCCTTTGGATGAGGTAATACTTCTGAGATAGATTAATGAGACCTTAGTGAGGGACATTTTAGGTGCGGAGGTTTTCCCCTTAGTTATTTCCTTGAGGGTTTGGTATGACATTTCCTGTCAATCCCCTTGAGAGACAGAGTCCCAAATAGAGTTATAGAATCCTCCTTGGGACTTGAATGATAATCTATCACCCCTGATGGAGTTCGTTGGGTATTGAGGTGACCTTTGAGTGAAGGGAGTTAATCATCCATCTAGTAGGCCGAATCACTAGGGTTCTTGGTATTCATTGGAATCCCCTACAATATGATTTACATCAGTAATGCTCGTGGTATTCTCACAGAATCCCCTACATTATAGGGTAATACAGATTGGGTATGTGGTATTCTATAAGAGAATCCCTTCTCTAAATAACATAATCTTGACTAGAGTTTTCTCTTTGGGTGTGGACCAAATTGGAGGGAACTCTTGTAAGAGTTCTCATTGACTTCATAGGTCAAGGAGTGAGTTCTCTCGGAATTAGTGTACCGTGAGTAGAATCATGTGTGCAAGGATTAGTTGTGATATCAAGACTCCTTGTCTTAATGAAACAAGACGTATTAGGTAATATTTGTGACGTATCGAGACCAGATATTCTTTTGGATAATCTTGGTAGACTTGTTCCACGTGGTTACTATCAGATAGCTCAATGAGTGGGATCTCCCAGAATCAAGCGTGGTATGATCGAAACCATATGGCTAGCAGCAGATGAGATTTTACATATTGGAATCCTTTACGAGTATACCTAGATGTTCTTGTTTTATTTTTTCTTGAAATATCACTTTTTTGAGATGATTGTACCTTGTTGGGTGTGTTTCCTTTTTGGTCTTTTATGTTTTGTTTATGGGTCCCCCTACTAAGTATTATTTTACTCACCCTGCACAGGATTTTAACACATGTGTCGTGTCTTGTGCAGATGACCGATACTTTGGTGTAGTCCTAGGCGGAGCAGGACTAGGACCTGTATCAGACGAGGCTATGTGAGATCAGAAAATTCGAGGTGTTTCTGAAATCTTCCTATAATAGATTTATTGCCCTTGTTTACTGGTAATACATTACAACTGTCTTATATTTTAGTGGATTTTTTATTCGAGCCTGGTTTCACTTTATTCTCTTTTTCTCTATTGTACACTTTTATTGGGTTGTAGTGGTATGCATCTACTTTTCCATAGTGTTTTTACTCTTCAGACACTATGGCTTGGAGTTGGGTGAAAGTGTACACATTCTTATGAAAATGCCTCCCATTTTTGGGATACGCCTACTCAAAACTAGTCACCAGCCCCTGGCCTATTGGAGGAAGTCTTGGGGTTGTTACGGCATGGGCCTAAGTGGATGGGTGTCAAGTTTCATATTGAAATTCAATGAACTTATTATTACAAATACACTAGTTCTCTAGATCCTTTTGTTGTATTTAATGGAATATTTATGTTAATCATCATGTAATAATATGTGTACAATAATTGTGTAGCTATAGGTCCTATAGAATAGACTAAATGATAGATGATGACTACTGAACACTGGTTAGAACCATAGCCGAGTCATCCTAATGAATATCCAGATGAAACTAAGAAAAAAACCCATAACATTCAACTCCTCTTTTGATTCTAGAATAGCTTGATATGGGTATATAATACTAAGATAATCTGTGAAGATATTCCCATTCTCTAGGATGCAGGTTATTTCAAATTCAAACCTCTGGAGGTATTACACCCAAATAATTTTTTAGAGATTCTAGTAATTCTGAGAAAAGATGTAACTCAAACTATTGTGATTATAAAAGACTATAAACCTTTCCCCAAAGAGATAGTGTCTCCAACGTTTAAGAATATTCATAATATTTAAGAGATCCAAATCATGAGTGGAATATCCAGTTTGACAAATCCATAAAAATTATAGAGCCATTAGTTTGTACAAATGACATTAAAAAATATCCATAATGGATTTACCTTCTCTTGAGAGAAGTTTTCAGGATATATGACTGCTGAACTCTGAGCTTGTGATACACTAACCAAAAGATTTATTTTAAAAAACCTCTTCACCCTATTTAACTAATAAAACAGATCATCAACATATTAAAAACATATTTATTCTTAACAGTCACCCCATTTAACTTTTGTTAGTCAATATAGATAAGAAAAGAACCATAATATTTCTTGGAAAGGGGGATGGAGGCTGCACATAGTGAAACACTATGATGCCAAAATAACTTATCAAGGAAATCATCCAACTAGATCTTGAAATCTTTCTTCTTTATAGGTTTCATATCATTATAGGTTATAGAAATCGATTGTATAACAAAAACTAAATTGATTGAAAACTCTATGTCCCTTTATGAAGGAAGACTGAAGAAATATTTAGCTAAAACATCGGGAAAGTCCTAAGTGTGTAAGGGAAGATTAAGAAAATATGGATCATCATTGGGATCAAGTATATTAATAGCCAAAAAATCCTAAACTCTAGGAAATAAGGTTCAATATGATTGGACCTCAGATCACACTATCCCTAGAATACTTGAGAGAACCCATCATTATCAATGAATGTTGGATTCCAATAATAACAGTCCATATTAGATTATTTTCAGAAAATACAATCCATCCCAATGATGAAATAAAAAGTATCTTGGTTAAAAACTATGAAATCCCAAACTAAATTTGTATCACCTATTGAAATAGAACTAGATGTACATAAAATTTCCTTCTCTTTCCTCTTTACAAGAGGCATCACCATCTTTAAAACAAAGGACCTAAGTATAAAACCTTGAGATTTTTTGAAATGTATTCTTTTCAACTAAATTTAATCTTTTCAATATTTTGTGTTACAATCAACACGAATTTTAGCTTCCATTACATGAAAAATTATTTTAGCTTTTGTTACATGAAAAACTGAGTTTAGCTTGTGTTTTAAGTAACACATAGTTTAAACAAAACAAGACATACTATTAAATATTATTATTTAATATGATAGTTATATCCTAGCCATTGGAATTGTGGGTATGAATAGGATTAACTAAATAATGAAAAATATGGTTTAAACCTATATATAAAATGAATTATTTTATTTCCGATTAATTATAAATGAATATAAAAACCATCCTAAAAAATGGAAATCATCTTCTGAAAAAATATTTTTATGCGCAAAAACATGGTTTATCTTATTAAATTAAATAAATCACTTTTTTAATGATATTATTTAAATTTAAATATTATATATTCAACACAACATTTAATTTTGATCATATGTGTTTTCTAGACAAGAGACAAGAATAAATCCTATTGTACGCTTAAAAATTATATTTCTTGAAAAAACAGTTTTGTCCTATTCTGCACACTTATTTTAAAATTATTTTTTCCTATTTTAGATTTTTTTATTAAAAATTGAAGTTAATTTTTGAAATAATAATTTAAAAATTATATTTGGTTCATGTTTTGATAATGTTATGAGAAGATACATTTTTTGATGAATAGTGAAAATAGTGGGTTTTATTAAGAATTTTCATTTCTTTTAAAGTAATTAAAAACATAAAAATTATTTTAAGATGGTTCCAAAAGAAAACATAGTTCAATTATATATATATATATATATTTATTATAAAAATTTATATCAATATAATCAATTTCATATTGAATTTTTATATAATTGTTTTTCAAACTTTTGACCATTTTCTCTTTGGAAAGCTGGTTTCTCATCGCATACGCAGGTATAATTTTAAATAAACATTTTACACTTATGTGAATGTAATTTTGAAAAATTGATTCCATATTTGGAATCAAAATAATTTATATTATATAATAAGATCAACTAAATTATCTTTCAAAATTAATAGTAAAAATAATAAAAATTAATTAACATAGGTAAGGTAAAAACGAGTTTACCATGGGGTTAAACATATAATATAATGGTTATAATGAAATAAACATGTCCAAAACGCATTTTATGAACTTAATGTGGCCCTATAATCCTTATGGTTTGATAATTAAGAATATTCGAGTCTCTTCTAATGTGAAAAACATTGGAGCACCTTTTTCTGGTCAAGAATTACAAGTGCGTCACTCACCTCATTTATAAAAGGCCACTCACTATCCTATCCTCTTTACACTTACAAAACCAGTTAGTTCATAAAAAAATCTATAAATATACACTCTTTAAATCCTTTCCAATATCATATAATCCTTAGTGAGATTATAAATTAAATCTAGGAAATATTTTGGTTAAACTTAAAGGGGTTTTGCAAAGAAGAGGTAATGTTTTTCAGTATGAATTTTTATATTACTTATTATTATAACTCATTAAAATATTATTAAATTATGATGATATAATAAAAAAATTATTCCATATAATTATATGTTATTATTTTTAAATACCCTAAAATCCATTTTTTTAATTATATGGAATATTACAAGACCGTGAAAATTGATGGTGTGTGATTCCGAGGCCCGGAGTTCCCAGAATGAGTTTATGATCTCTTTTGGGTTTGATCTGTAAAAGTGAGAGTGGGTTCTTATTACTTTTAAACGTCTTCTTGAAATTGAAATATGAGGACACTGTTAAACTCGCAATGCTGGTATTCGCTTAATGAGACCTTCACCTCAACAGAAATTGGTCGAGGGTGAAAGTTACTTTTCATGTTTTTAGTGGAAGTAAAAATAAAATAAAGAATAGATTTTATTTTATTTTTCATTAACCTCCCAATTTAATTCTTGGTTGTGGGGAACACCAGAGATAAAAAACCCCCCAATTCAAATCCATGGTGGTGGGAACCACCCAAACCCCTCTTAATGGGGTGAAAACCTCTCAACTCCCCATTAATTTATTCTCACATTTAATTGAGCCAATTAATTATGCCCACAAATTAAATTGTTAAAACTTAATTTAATTTAAATTTGATCCCCTCCAATTTTGAGAGGATTGGTTGGAGAAGTGTTGGAAAAGAGGTGAATTGGGAGAAAGCTATGTAGAAACCCTTCCTCTCCAACGAAGAACGCCTCTCCAATGAAGAATGAAGAACCAACCTGATCTCGGATCGGGAGCACCTTGCGGAGGCAATGAACGCCGAAGTTCTCCAATGACTTCGACTTCTTCCTCATGAAATCCTCCAAAAAACGACAAGGTAGGGGTTTTGTTTTTTTTCGTTGTTTGAGATGAATGAATACTCTTGATCCGCCAACTACCGAACTAATGCGGAGGGTACGGTCCAAACAAACATGACCTGATCCCTCTGCTGTTATTCATCATTGCTGTATTCTTTGTAGTAGAGAAAGGTGGAGAATGTCTCCCAGGAAAGACGCATGGAACCGGGTCGGTGCACGCCCATGCCGCCGGTAGAGGAATATGGCGCGCGGAGGCCGGAGGGTGGCTGGCTATTGTCGGCTGCGACGGTGGATAGAGGGCGACCGATGCTTCGACCGACCGTGGAAGAACGTGCGGCGCGACAGCACGCTACTGTCTGAATAAGAGGTTGCGGCCTGGATGGACGTGATGGATAGTGTAAGGAGGCTGTCGTTCAGGCACCCACGGAGGGGGGGCTCATGACACGCCGCTGAGAGGATCAAGGGGCCTACCGTTTCGGCCGACCAAGTTGTACCGAGCGGGACCCACGACGGGTCCCGCGTGCTACCTGGGAACCGAACGGGTTTTCCCGTTTGGTGATTGTGTGTGGGTGGCACACGAATCCCCACGCATGTGGCTAGGTCAGGCCGCCCGACGTGGGTCGGGCCGGACCCAGCGGGCCAGGACCAACTTCGACCCATTTTTACTCTTTGGGCCAAATCTTGAGCTAAAGATGTCCTTTTGATGAACCGTCAACGATGTCGAAGACCTTGGAGTGAGATGGACCTTTTTTTTACCACCCTTGAGTTTTGGATAAAGTTGTGGTATGGCCGGGTTGGATCGAATGTGAATCCAATTGGGCCCTCGGGACTAAAAGGCCAATAACTTACAGAAAGGACGTCCGATTGACCTACCATCTGTTGGGTTGAGACTCCTTTTACATGGAAGTCCTTTGGGATACTACTTCATTGGAATTTGTGTCAGTTGAAGTATCGTTTTGTGTCTTCAAGAAAGGATCCTCCCAGAATCAAGTGAGCATAGTGCGGGACCCCGGTAGCAGGCTATAACATGAGCTTAGATCCTTTGTGGGTCTGTATCCGAGAGTCTCACTTGGATCCGCTCTAGGAATCTACATGGGACTACTCTAGGATCATGTGTGGGTCTGCTGTACTAGGATCTTGTGTGGGTCTGATGATGTACTGGGATCCTATGTGGGTCTGCTGTACTAGGATCCATTGTGGGTATGTTGATGTAATAGAATCCTGTGTGGGTCTGATGGTTTTGGATCATACATGGATCTACCTCTTAACAGAGTAAGAAGATTCATTGGTTACATCTAATCATCTCTTATATTGTACCTTTGTTATACATGGTGTGAGCTGAGTCTTTACCTTTTTGGTATTCTTCTGTGTGGCGTACCTCAGTGGAACTTACCTTCGTGGTGATACCTTTGTGGTATTCTTCTATGGGGATTACTTGTGTGGTACTTACCTTCATGGTAATATTTCTTTTATGGAACAGTTGTAATTTGGATAGGAGTTGGGCCTTGTGTTCTTCCTGAATGAGATGGGTAATATTTTATAACTTATGTATATGTATGGTCATATACCTAAGTAAGATTTTCACTAGTTTACATGCTTTGTGGTTTATCCTTTGTGGATTTTTTGAGACTTTGAGGGTCTCGAGGTCTCTACTGAGTATCATTATACTCACCCCTGCATGGGCTTTGACCACACCTTGTTGTGTCTGGTGTAGACGATGGACAACACTGATCGAGGCTGAGGGTACCAGGATGGGATGGTGCCCGGAGGTGGACCACACGGCGTGTCGGTACATAGAGGAGATGGGCGGATGTGGAGTGATGAGGATGTGATCTCTACCTACCCTTCAGGTAGGAACCCCGGAGGATGACCTAGTAGTTGTCTACATCTTCATTCAGTTGTATTGTATTTCCAGTTTTACTATTACTTTTATTGTTGGGCTTGTATTCCGACCCCTTTTACTTTCAGCACTTTTTTTCTATACAGTTTACCTGTGTTTGTATCTTGATCTGAGGTTGGTTTGGTGTGTTTATAGGATATAAAGTCAATGCCTTCCCAGTTTTAGGGAATACACCTTTCGGTGCAAGTCGCCTGCCCCTGTCCTATGGAAGGTGGGATTTGGGTAGTCACGACACAGGCCACGGGGAACGGGTCGTGACAAATTGGTATCATAGGAGTTGATTCTATCGTAGAACATTGGACTCTAATATTTTTAACAGAAATAGTGTTATGTGTAGTGAGTGGTTTTATCAGTTTAGGGAATCCAGTGTTGGTGCGGCGGACAACGTATCCATACACCATGACCCTGACTTCTGATTTTCCGACTTAGTTCACGAAAAACACTAATTTCATGTGTGTTTTCAAGAGTTTTCTTTGTGATCTATTTGAGTAAGCTCACCAGGAATAACTTATTGACTAGGGAACACCTGTTTCTTTTCAGGATGCCACCACAAAGATAACCAGCTAGGGTTCTGGGTATAGTACGCACTGATAGCCCCCCGAACGATAATGCCTCGGTGTAGGGACCTTTTTTAGTAGCGGCACCAGTAGAGGCACCAGCGGTACCATTACCCATTGGGCCACCGATGCCACTAGCCCCAGTAGTAGAGGGTGTAAACCGCTTGAGTGCATTGCATGAGTTCTAGTGCCAGAGGACACCTAGGTTCAGGGGAGAGATGGACCCATAGGTGGCTGAGAATTGGCTGGAGGTTGTGGTGAGAGTCTTCAGACTAGTAGGGACACCAGCTGATCTCATTGTGATCTATGCCACCAGTCTTCTATAGGCAGCAGCAGGAAGATGGTAGAGATTGATGCTATAGGTTCAAAAAGAGGTGACACTTCTCTAGGCAGACTTCGACAGCCTATTTTGGGCAGAGATTTTCCCAACGACTCTTCACACATGGCGCATTTAGGAGCTTCTTCATCTGCAGCAGGGCAGCATGACTGTGGCTTAGTACTTAGCGAGGTTCACCTACCTCTCATGACACTCCACTGATATGGTTCAGGACCCATTCTTCGGGGCCGGTAACTTCGATTAGGGACTCAAGTGAGAGATCAGGGCTTCGATGATTTCTCTCAGCATCCTGACGCAGGCGAGGGTGTTAGATAGAGCCCTCTTAGTGGAGAGTTTTCTACGCTGAGGAGTCACCATCTGCGAGAACCACCACCAATCATCACGTAGTAGAGTATTCTATAGATGGTAGTAAACCGATGTCACAGAGGTCTAGGAGGGCCAGAACTACAGGTGGATGACCCCAGGATTCAGGGTCGGTTGTGCAGGGCACCAGAGATAGAGCCAGTCATGTGAGGAGCAGGCAGTGTTTCACATGCGGCAGGCAGGGTCACATGGATTGTGACTGCCCGACCCACCGTAAGGATGATCATAAGATGGTCAAAGGACCGCCTAGACAGAGACAGAGGTTAGACCGAGGATGTTTGTAGTGAGCAGACAGACGTGGAAGAGGAGCAGTCCATGCAGCTGGCGGTGGGTGGCGATTCGAGATGTTACTGCCACCACCACCAGGTGGTCCACCTTGACCATAAAAAGTAGGTGGACATGGGTGAGCTCAGTTCCAGCGAGTTGATACCTATAACCATGGTTCTTTGGAGATGATACGAGGTATGATCTGTGTCTACTCCACTTTAGCAGTAGTACTTATAGACACAAGTTCTAGTCATTCTTTTATTTCCACTGCCCTTTTCAAAGCTCAGAGATTCCAATGGAGCTGTTGCCATGATCCTTATAGTTAGAGACTCATACGGGAGGGGATTTTATTATTACACACTAGTTATGGCAGTGTGAGCTTACTCTAGGAGGTGAGAGCTTCATCTGGGATCTCCTAGTAGCAGCATCGAGGCCTTACGAAGTCATCTTGGGTGTGGAATAGTTATCTACAGTTCATGCTCATATTGACTATATTAGGCACGATGTGTGGTGTGTGTGCACATATGGGACTAGGTTTACCTTCACCAGTAGGAAGGGAGCCTTTGTAGCACATGATGGACTTACCCATAGGAGAGTGCAGCCGATCACTAATCAGTTGGCTAGCCTTACCCTTGGAGTGGTAGATGTGGAGAGTCCGAGCCATTTTATAGTGGTGGACCAGTACACAGATTTCTTCCACGATGATGTTCCAGGTCCACCTCCTCATAGAGTGGTGGAATTTTACATTGATTTGTACTGCAGGACAACACCGATATCTGCACCAGTGTATCGATTGGTTCCCACGGAGCTTTGGGTGTTTTGGGTACAGCTGGAGGACTAATCGGGGAAAGGGTTCGTCCGGCCCAATGTTTCTCCTTTGGAATCCCTGATTTTGTTCTCCAAGAAGGTGGATGGGAGCTTGAGACTTTGTGTTTACTATCGGTTCCAGAACTAGGTGACCTTGAAGAACAAGTATCCACTCCCTAGGATTGATGACCTCCTTGATCAGCTGAAGGGAGCATGGTGGTTCTCAAAGATAGACCTTAGGTTAGGCTATCACTAGCTCAGAGTACGAGATGAGGATGTGCATAAGATGACTTCCATATGTTGGTATGACCATTATGAGTTTTTTGTCATGCCATTCAGTGTGACCAAGGCTCTAGCAGTGTTCATGGGACTCGTGAATAGGTTCTTCTCGCCATATCTTGATCGCTTTGTGGAGGTATTCATTGATGGCATTCTGATCTACTCGTCTACTAAGGAGGAGCATGCCTATCACTAGCAAGTAGTTTTGGACACACTCTGAGAGCACCAAATTTTATGTAAGCTCCCAATGTTCCATTTATGGATCTGAGAGGTTCACTTTCTAGGACATGTCATCTTGGAGGCCGGAGTTGCAGTGGATCCAGAGAAGATCGAGGTACTACTTACTTGGGAGCCACCCAGGAGTGTTACAGAGGTGCAGAGATTCCTAGGTTTGGCCGGATACTACCGAAGGTTTGTGAAAGATTTATACAGAGTTGCAACACCTTTATCAACATTGATGAAGAAGGGACAACCCTTCATGTGGACTGAGAGATGTCAGTGGAGTTTTCATGAGCTGAGGCAGAGGATGACTAGTGCCCCCGTCATGAGGCTTCTGAAGAAGGGCATTGGGTACGTAGTCTACTACGATGCATCAAGGACCAGAATCAGATGTGTCCTGATGAAGGAGAAAGCAGTGATCACATATGGTTCTTGATAGCTGAGACAACATGAAAATAACTACGCTACCCATGACCTGGAGATATCAGTATTAGTCTTCACCTTGAAGATGTGGAAACATTACTTTATGGGTGAATGCTTTACAGTCTACTCTGATCATAAGAGTCTTAGGAATATCTTCTCTCAAAAGGACCTGAACCTGAGACAATGGCATTGGCTTGAGTTCCTCTAGGACTATGACTTCGAGATAGTCTATACTGCTGGAAAGGGGAACGTTGTAGCAGATGAACTCAGTAGGAGATCTGGTATACAACTACTAGGTGAGGCAACAGAGCAGTTGGCCGCTTTGTAGATATCATTTGTGGATTGAGATGGAGAAGCTTTTAATTAGTCTCTTACAGCCACTTTCCCACTTCTTTAGTAAGTTAGGGAGGCGCAATAAGGGGAAAATAAGTGCGAGGCTCGACATGCTCATATATCCACAAGACAAGCACCTAATATATTTTCTGAAGGTAGGAAGCATGCCATCCTCTTTAGAGGAAATAGTATGGTACCAGTGTCACTTCGAAAGGAGGTATTGAGGGAGTTCCACACATCCCCTCTAGTGGTACATCCAGGAGAGGAGAATATGTACCAGGATCTCCAACGACAACATTGGTGGTTGGGAATGAAGAAACAAGTAGCATAGTTTTTCTCCTGATGCCTCACTTGTTAGCAAGTGAAGGTAGAACATCAGGTACCAGCTGGCTTAGTTCAGCCTTTTGAGGTCCTGGAGTGGAAGTGGGACAGGATATCCATGGACTTCATGACAGGACTTCCACGTACATCCAGAGTTCATGATTCAATCTGGGTGATCATTGAATGACTCCCCAAGTTAGCCCACTTCCTACCGATCAGAGAGTAGGGTTCAGTAGAGAGATTGGGACTCCTATATGTGAAAGATATTGCGATGCTACATGAAGTACCATCGAAGATTTTCTCAAATCATGATACAAGTTTCACTTCTTTTCTACGGAAGGGGTTGTAGGAGGCTTTCGGGAAACATCTTCGTTGGAGCACTGCCTTCCATCCTAAGATGGATGGCTAGACTGAGTAGACCATTCATACCCTCGAGGACATGCTGCGTACTTGCATCCTCGACTTCGGTCACAGCTGGGAGTAACACATTCCCTTAGTGGAGTTTTCATACAACAACATCTATCACTCCTCCATTGGGATGAAACCTTTCGAGGCTCTGAATGGCCGACCTTCCAGAATGCCTTTGTGCTAGACTGAACTAGGGGAGTCCGCACTAGTGGGTCCAGAGATGGTACGGGCTACCATGGAGAAGGTGAAAATCATCTAGGAGCAGATGAAGACTTCACAGAGTAGGCATAAGTCTTATGCTGATAGGAGACAGAGACCTCTAGAGTTCGAGGATGGTGACCAAATCTTCCTACGGGTCTCACCCTGACGAGGTTTGTGGAGGTTTGGCTGGGGAAACAAGTTATCTTTGAGGTTCATCGGACCCTTTCATGTCCTTAACAGAGTTGGCGAGGTGGCTTACCGCTTAGATATTCCACCTCAGTTGCATTGGGTGCATGATGTCTTCTATATATCCTAGCTGAGGAGATAAGTGAATGACTCATCTCACGTCATCAACCACGGTGAGCTGCACATCGATGATGGGGCGACGTTTACATAGGTTATAGTAGTGAGTAATGATCAATAGGAGCGGGTCCTTTGTGGGCGGTCGATACCTTCGGTGCGTGTTTTCTGGCAGCATGAGAAATTCCAGGAGAGAACATGGGAGCAGGAGGCCCATATTCGTTCTTAGTACCCCCACTTGTTTTCTTAGTTTTTGTGATGTGGATTTTGGGGAGGCAAAGACCTCAGATGGGGAGAATATAAAGACCCAGAAATCTCATGTAATTCTTTTTAATTATATGGAATATTATAAGATCATGAAAATTGACAGAGCATGATTCTAAAGCCCAGAGTGCCCGAAATGAATTTATGAACTTTTTTTGGGTACGTTCAGTAAACATGCGAGAGAGTTTTTGAAACTTTTAAACTGCTGATCGGAATTGAAATCTGAGGAAACTTTTTTACTCGTAGCACTGATATTCACTTAAGGATACCTTCACCTCAACCGCAGTTGGTCGAGGGTGAAAGTTAGTTTTCGTGTTTTTCGTGGAATTAAAAATAAAAGAACGAATAACTTTTATTTTATTTTTCATTAACCTCCCAATTGAATTCTCGGTGGTGGGGTCCACCTGAGCTAGAAAAATCCCAAATTCAAATCCATGCTGGTGGGAACCACCCAAAATCCTCTTAATAGGGGGAAAACCTCTCATATACCCATTAATTTATTCTCCCATTTAATTGAACCAATTAATTGTGCAAAAAAATTAATTTTTAAAACTTAATTTAATTTATATTGGATCCCCTGCAATTTTGATAGGATTGGTTGGAGAAGTGTTGGAAAAGAGGAGAATTGGGAGAAAGCTTTGGGGAAACCCTTCCCTTCCAACGAAGAACGCCTATCCAACGAAGAATGAGGAACCGGCCCGAGCCCGGATCTGGAGCACCTTGCGGAGGCAACGAATGCCGACGTTCTCTATGTACTTCGACTTATTCCTCATGACATCCTCCAACAAATGAAAAAGTAGGGGTTTTGTTGTTTTTCGTGGTTTGATTTGATTGAATCATCTTAATCCACCGAACTAATGTGGAGGGTGTGGGCCAAATGAACACGGCCTGATCCCTCCACCATTCTTCATGGTTGTTGTATTCTTATCGGCAGAAAAAGGTGGCGACTGCCTCCCGGGATAGCCACAAAGAACCGGGGCAGTGCGTGCCCGAGCCACCAGTAGAAGAAGTGTGAATGCGGAGGCCAGAAGGTGGCCAGATATTGTCGGCCGCAGAGGTGGGCAGAGGGTGGCCGGTGCTTCGGCCTGCCGTGGAAGCACAGGCTGTGCAACTGCGCGCCACCATCAGAACAGGTGGTTGTGCCCCCATGGCCGCGATAGATGGTGTAAGGAGGCTGACATTCAGCCGGCCCCAGAGGGGTGGTGCATGATGCGCTACCGGGAGGAGAAATGGTCCAGCTGTTTCCGCTGGCTAAGCTATATCTAGCGGGACCCACTGTAGGTCTCGCGTGCTACCTAGCAACTGAACGGCTTCAACTGTTCAGTGATTGAGGGCGGGGGGGGGGGGGGGGGGGGGAGGGGGGGACATTCCCCCACATGCAGCCAGGCCGGGCCTTCCAGCGTAGGCTAGGTCAACATGAACCAGGTTGGATCGGCCAAGACCAGGTGGGGTCGGGTCGTCCCGACCGGGTAGGACCAGACCCAGACCAATTTCGACCCATTTTCACTTTTTTGCCATATCTTGAGCTACATGAGTCCGTTTGATGAACTGTCAGTGGTACCAGAAACCTTAGAGTGAGATAGACCTTTTGGTATAGTCCACATGAGTTTTGGATAACATTGGGGTACTTCCCGGTTAGAGCGAACACAAATCCAACTGGGCCCTCAAGACTAAAAGTCCAATAAATTACAAACCGAACATCTGATTGACTTACCATCTGTTGCGTTGTGTAACGCCCCAACCCCAGTTACCTAGAGTCGGTGAATTATTGCGTAACATTGGCATGATCACAAAAGATCATTTCTCGAAAGACCGGTTATTTTACTAGCCTTGGAAACACTAGATACATTCATAAATGTTACATTACATCATAAAGTGAAAAACTACAATAACATAGTCTCCATTTTCCACACTCAGATCCCCTTCAGACTATCCCTGCAGGTCATTCCTAAAATACTTCTTCACATCCTGGAAAAATTAAAACATCGAAAGGGGTGAGATCAGTTGCTCAGTAAGGATAAAAATATAGCGGAAGCTTTCATAAATAAACATTAACATTTAAGGCAATGTATAACTAAAACAAAAGCCTTTTAAACTTGAACTTCAGTATAATATGGAAAAAATAAAATGAAATAATGCTATTTACTTATTCACATGGATATTATACTAGTTGAATAATCACATGCAATATCAATAACCACTTTCATAATGGTGGAATTCATAATTCCAGACTATTATAACCACATAGCCAAGGCCTCGTGCCGAGACCACAAATAATATTTTGTCAAGGCCTCGTGCCAAGACACTAGTTTGTCTCATGAGACCTACCGATGCAATTTTTTTAGAAGATAATTACATTTAAAATTGATCAAATATACTCTAGTGTTTTTCTGAAAACATTATGCAAGATTCTGAAAACAAAATAACTAATTCTGAGACTGCTCGACTAATTACAGGCCATGATGAGTCCATGCCCAATCCATTCCTATCTACCTTACTCGAGAGTCATGTTTTCTGAAAACACTTTTAAGCTTCCGTTAAATACATATACATTTTCACTAGGTTTTCATATATTAAAACTCATAAACAATGTTTCATACATACCATTTTCAATACCAAAATAAAAGAAAAGTAAAACATAGTATTTTTTTCCTTTAAAAAAAGTTATGGCTTGTAGAGGAAGCCGAAACTCAAATAATGGTAACGACAGCGGAGAAGTCGTTGTCACCACATACGTATGAAAAAAAAACATTCATTTTGGTCGTTTAGTAAAACACTTCATATAAAAAGATTCCTTTTGAATAAATGTAAAAGTCAAAGGGGTTTATACACCGAATAAAATAAATTTGTGTATAAAACAAAATATGCCTCTATGAATGGAGATTGAGACGAAGTCCCTTAAAAAGATAATCTTTTAAATAAAATAGATCTATTATGTGTATTCACTATATGTAAAAATAAATAAAGTATAAATACAAGATAGGACATAATAATATCATGACATAATCTTAAAGTAGGAGATTAACCCAAAGAATGGAAATTGGGTTAAGAAGTTCCCTTACCTCGTGTCCGACTTGACTCGACCGCTCTTTAACCTCCTGAATAATAAACTAGAGTTAATCTATAATTGCTTAAGAAACTTTTTCAAGTTCATCATCTCTTTTATATCACTTATTACAATGTTACGAAAATTATGTAGTCATTTAAGTTAATAACAGTCGTTTTGTCGATCTTTGGTACTTGAGTCAACAATAAACTTCTTATAATTACAAGTTGTTTATGTGGAAGAATATCCATTATCTCCAGAATTATATTCATGATTTAGATATAATATATATCCTATATATCCAGTATATACATGCATTTATAATATTACATAACATTTAGAGGCAAGAAATGAAATGCACCGTTCATGGAGACGGTAAGCCGTACGTACGCATGAATGCTACTTTCATTTCTAGTTCGTATTTAATGGAATGAAGTTATAATTATATAAAGGTATAATATAATTCCAGTATAATATAATGTATAATACCATTTAATCCATCCTTTATACATCCTACATATGGCATTAACAATTCAAATCACTTTAAGGGGGCAGTAGTCCACACTTCCTAAAATGAAAATATCACGTTTACGCATAATGGAAACCATAAAGGTATGCCAAAAATTAAAAATACAGAAGCTAAAACATAAACATATTATATATCATATATAAATATAGTGACATCTTAATGTACACCTTTTAAGGTGTTATATGAGTGTTGAACAATCATCGTTTCGTGAGGCAGAAATTCTCCATCCACAGAAACAATATTTTCTTTAACCATTGGATGTAGGTGTGTGTCAGTGAAGCTAGAATACTTATTATAAAAACATCCTAGTATATTGAGGATACAGGTTTTGTTAGAAAAGAAATGAATAAAAAGAGTTTAGGGGGCTGGAGAAGAAAAATAATCCATAATAACACAAGAGAAAACACTACCTTAAAAACGGGTAAATCTGTTTGATTTGAGCTCAATGGCTCCCTTGGGAAGACTTCTTCCCAAAGTGAGGCTTCTAGGAGTAAGAGTGGGATGTGGAGAGACAAAATGGGCCAGGGGTGGCCGAGCCAAAGGCTTGTAAGGTGTGAATAAGGTGGTAGTGGTGGGAGCATTTTATAAGAGGAGAGGAGGGGCACTCTTGGAAAGATTGAAATGTTACATTATTATGAAATTATTTTCGGATTCTAAAGGTCCCACAATGATATATTTTGAGGATAAGGTGATAAGTTTCGAAATAGGCCCATAGAAGAGGTTTTTTTACAAGTGTAAGCCTTATATTTTACATTATCTTTTCATTTTATTTAAAATCGTTAATTAATGAGGTAATCGCTGCATCATCATGGTGTCATTAACAATTTAATTTATTTAATGTATAAAAATTATAAAAAAATTACCATGATGTAGGAAATATTTTTATCTTTATAATTAATATTTATAGTAAAAATGATTACTTTTATAACCCCATTTAAAAATTGTTTTAGTAAAACAACTCATGTTTGTGACATTTTTATTTTAACATTAAATAAAAAGTTTTTAATGTCATTTTCCTACCAAAGTGGCTCCATGGGGTCCCAAGTTGACCCATGGATGGTCTTGGTCGGACATGATTCATACAATATGGGTATGACATGTTTCAAGGTCATTTAATATTATTATAACATTATCTTTACCTTAAATTACACTAATTACCTTTAATCGCGATTAATTAAACTTAAAAGTTATTAATCACCAAAAATGATTTTAATCCCATTGAACCACATTTTACATCCTAATGACAACCATGTATGTAGGATTTTGGAAAATCAAATCACATAAATGGTAATTTTTCATTTAAACGAAAAATCTGTTTTTTAACTACCACTTAGTGGTTTCACTATTCATCAAAAATTGATGTTTTTCAGAACAATGCCAAACTTTCACCATAAGCTATAATTGATATTCCAAATTAAAAAATGATGTCTATTTTACAAAATTAAAAACATATAAGTTTCATTAATTAATTTTATAATTAATTCCCGCTGTCACAACAAATAGCGTGTTTTAAAGAAACAATATATATCAAAAGATTGACAATTGTTTATGTCCAATTTCAAAGTGAAATTAATTATAACGAACAACATTGGATAAAATGGTAAAAATATATTCTAATTATACTTTAAAACAACTCAATAGTATAATTTATCACTATAATTTATTTTGATTGAAAAAGTTGTTTTTAAGTATTTTTCACTATTCATAAAAAAATTGGAAGTTCTCAGAAAATTACAAAAAATTTCACTTAGGATAATTTCAATATTCTGAATATAAAAATGAAGTCCATTTTGAAATATAAAATTTCTATAATTTTAAAAAGTGGTTATTACTATTCATAACGGCTACTTTGATTGGTCGCGGTGTGTTTGAACTCGAGGTTGCATACAACACACGCTGATCAATTATTCAAATAGAAGCGTACCATGGAAGCTTGGGTTGTTACATTCTCCCATCCTTAAATAAATTGCATCCTCGTAATTTGAAATTTTTATTTGAATATAAAAGGTTGAAAATAGAAAATACCTTTGTGGAAAACCCACATCAGAAATAAGGTTAATAAAAATATATCTTTAAAAGAAAGAAAGAGAAGTACAAAGGTCACCCGAGATAGCCCATACTAGGATTCTATGAAAATATGGATATAGAGGAAAAACAAACCATCAAGGTCTGATGGAGAGTTGTATAAAACATGATTAGGAGAAAGTTAACTACAAAAAAAGCACAAACATGTGATTGGTTAAACGGTCATTGAATCCCCATTTGTAAAAGTTAACCGGAAACGTTTTTGTTTTAAGTTACCTTTTATAAAGTTGAGGAATTTATTTAGGATATTTACTAAGAACATAAGGAAATATACTTACTTGTCATGTATACTTTCATTCTTTAATAAATTTTTACCACAAACCCATCATTCACTCCAACAGGTAATAGAACTCAAAAATATTCTATTTATCCTAATTGTATTAGGTTCCAAATATTAACACATACCATTTAGATTAGGAAAACTTTTTTGTAATAACCAGGGACTTCCTGTAGGCTAGTGGTAGGTAACAAAGGCCTGTCTCACTATGGTTGTGGGTTCGATTCCTGTAACTTTGTCCGACGCGACGGGTTATCCCCCAACCGACAGGTTGTCCATTTCCTAAAAATATAGTATTATAATATTCCAAAAGTAATATTCAGAAATTTTTTACCCTTAAACAATACTATCCAAAGTTCAACTTAATCCATTCCAACCTTTATAGTTATCCAAAATACATCTGTCCAGACTTTCTCTAAAAGGTCTCTAAATTCCAAAATCAATTGTAACATCAAATTCCTCAAACAAAGTAAAGTTTCTCTTATTGTCACATACTAAAATATTATTACCTTCATCATATTAAAACCTTAATGAAATCAAAAATTACTGCAGTACAATCCTCATATATATCACATTATTCTTATAACCAGAATATAATCCTTGAGTCCAAAAGCACCAATACATTAATTATTCCACTTCAACTGTAGTAATAGCATAAGATTGGCCTTGATCCCTTGGCCTTTTCTGAGGTATGTTTCTCTGATGCTTAGGACATTCATTTTCATAATTCCCCATTTCCCTACAATTGTAGCATTCAACATTGATAGCCTCTTTCTTTCCCTTGCAATCACGATCCTGGTGACCTTTTTCTCCACATTTATAAGAAACTCCCCGTCCTTTTAGGCATGTACTTGGGTGATTCTTCCCACAATTATCACATAATGGAAAATCCTCCTTTCCCTTTTTCCCTTTATCTGTCTCTTGTTCCACCGTTCTCTTTTTCTCTTGCTTTACTTTGTTTTCATAAGACTTAGAGAATTATTTTTCTGTCTTGATAGCACAGGAGACTATATCTTCGTATGATGAGAAATATTGTGATACTAAAGCTCGACGGAGAAATGGTTTTAACCCATCAAAGAAATGGTAAATCTTACCTCTTGGGTTACGTATATAATCTACAACATGCCTCACTAACCTTGTAAAGTTAGCCTCATACTTTGCGACATTCTCATCCTCCTTTTGTCCCAGACTCAGAAATTTCCTTTCCATATCTTCTCAATGGTCACGAGGGAAGTATTTTTCTAATAAAACTCATTGAACTCCCTCCATTCCATATTTGATACTTGATCATCTTCATTTGAATTTTGAATCAACGACCACCATTGATCAACATCTCGAGTGAGGCGGTAAATTGCCATGACAACCTTCTCCCTTTCGCTACTCCCCAAGGCATGGAATATTTTCTCTAAGGAGTTTAACCATTGCTCAGCTAATAATGGATTTGTACCCCCCATTAAATGTTGGCTGTTTTTTCTTCATGAAGCGGTCTAACATTGATCCTACACATTGCGGATTAGGGTGCTCTATACGAGTAAGGTTATTATTCATAGCCTGAGTGAGTTGTCCCAGTATGGTGATAAGCTGATCAGCACCAGTTGTATCACCAGCTCCATTATAATTATCCTGAGAAGGAGGGAAATCCCTACATGGAGTGCGTGCATTGATACGGTTTCCACCCCTTCCACTAGGCGCCATTTCTAAACAATGGCATAAACTATATCAGTTTATGAATAAAAATACATAATTCCGTACTTGTAAAACACTTAACATAAATTGAACAGTTTATGGATATAATCGATATTAATAAAAAGAAATGTTTAATTTGAGGAAGTATATACTCATAAACCCTTCATAATGGTTTGTAAAGAAAATGAGAATTATCCTAAGCATATCCCTCGGGAGTGTCGTAACGAAGAGTGCAGCAAGGCCCATTGTCGTGCACCTGTTCCCATTTGATTCTAGCTCAAAGCAGTGTTTTCAGGTTTTACCTCTAGGTACATCTGTACCAGAGCCGCCTCTACCTGCTTGTATCCAGACATGGATTTATTGCTCGAAAAACTCACAAAATCTCTATAATACCAAAATTCTAGGAAGTTCTTATATACTAATCCTCAAAGTCTATTTTAGGGCTATGTGCTCTAATCAGAGTTTATCTAAATGTAGCTTCCAATGTTAGTACTAAACTGCCTCTGATACCAACTGTAACGCCCCGATCCCAGTTACCCAGAGTCGGTGAATTATTGCGTAACATTGGCATGATCACAAAAGATCAAGTCTCGAAAGACCGATTAGTTTAGTAGCCTTGGAAACACTAGATACATTCATAAATGTTACATTACATCATAAAGTAAAAAACCACAATAACATAGTCTCCATTTTCCACACTCATATCCCCTTTAGACTATCCCTGCAGGTCATTCCTAAAATACTTATTCACATCCTGGAAAAATTAAAACATCGAAAGGGGTGACCTCAGATGTTTAGTATGGATAGCAATATAGCAGAAGCTTTCATAAATAAACATTAACATTTAAGGCAATGTATAACTAAAACAAAAGCCTTTTAAACATGAACTTCAGCATAATATGGAAAAAATAAATTGAAATAATTCCATTTACTTATATACATGGGTATTCTACTAGTCGAATAATCACATGCAATATCAATAACCTCTTTCATAATGATGGAATGCATAATTCCATACTATCATAACCACGTAGCCAAGGCCTTGTGCCAAGACCACAAATAAAATTTTGTCAAGGCCTCGTGCCAAGACACTAGTTTGTCTCATGAGACCTACCGATGCAATTTTTTTAGAAGATACTTACTTTTAAAATTGCTCAAATATACTCCAGTGTTTTTCTGAAAACATTATGCAAGCTTCTGAAAACAAAATAACTAATTGTGAGACTGCTCGACTAATTACAGGCCATGATGGGTCCACCCCCAATCCCTTCCTGTCTACCTCACTCGAGATTCATGTTTTTTGAAAACACTTTTAAGATTGCGTCAAATACATATACATTTTCACCGGGTTTTCATATATTAAAACTCGTAAATAACGTTTGATACATAGCATTTTCAATACCAAAATAAAAGAAAAGTAAAACATGGTATTTGTTTTTCCTTTAAAAAAGTTATGGCTTGTAGAGGAAGCTGAAACTCAAATAATGGTCACGGCGGTGGAGAAGTTGTTGTCGCCGCATACGTACGACAAAAAAACATTCCTTTCTTTCTGTTTAGTAAAACACTTCATATAAAAAGATTCCTTTTGAATAAACTTAAAATTCAAAGGGTTTTATACACCGTATAAATGAAATTTGTGTATAAAATAAAATATGCCTCAATGAATGGAGATTGAGACGAAGTCCCTTACAAAGATCATTTTTTAAATAAAATAAATCTATTATGTGTATTCACTATATATAAACATAAATAATGTATAAATACAATATAGTACATAATAATATCATGACATAATTTTAAAGTAGGAGATTAACCCAAAGAATGGAAATTGGGTTAAGAAGATCCCTTACCTCATGTCCGACTTGACTCGACCGCTCTTTAACCTCATGAATAATAAACTAGAGTTAATCTCTACTTTCTTAAGAACCTTTTTCAAGTTCATCATACCTTTTATATCACTTATTACAATGTTACGAAAATTATGTAGTCATTTATGTTAATAACGGTCGTTTTGTCGATCTTTGGTACTTGAGTCAATAATAAACTTCTTATAATTACATGTTGTTTATGTGGTAGAATATAAATTATCTCCAGAATTATATTAATGATGTAGATATCATATATATCCTATATATCCATTATATACATGCATTTATAAAATTACATAACATTTAGAGGTAAGAAATGAAATGCACCGTTCATGGAGACGATAAGCCGTACGTACGCATGAACACTACTTTCATTTCTATTTCATATTTAATGGAATGAAGTTATAATTATATAAAAGTATAATATAATTCCAGTATAATATAATGTATAATACCATTTAATCCATCCTTTATACATCCCACATATGGCATTAACGATTCACATCACTTTGAGGGGGCGGTAGTCCGCACTTCCTAAAATGAAAATATCGTGTTTACCCGTAATGGAAACCATAAAGGTATGCCATAAATTAAAAATACAGAAGCTTAAGTAAAACATAAACATATTATATATCATATATAAATATAGTGACATCTTAATGTCCACCTTTGAAGGTGTTATATGAGTGTTGAACAATCATCATTTCATGAGGCAGAAATTCTCCATCCACATAAACAGTATGTTCTTTAACCATTATATGTAGGTGTGTGTAATTGTAGCTCAAATAATTCTTATAAAAACATCCTAGTATATTGGGGATACTGGTGTTGTTACAAAAGAAATGAATAAAAAGAGTTTAGGGGGTTGGAGAAGCAAAATAAAACATAAGAACACAAGAGAAAACACTACCTTTAAAACGAGTAACTCTTTTTGTTTTGAGCTCAAAGGCTTCCTTGAGAAGACTTATGACCAAAGTGAGGCTTCTAGGAGTAAGAGTGGGATGTGGAGATACAAAATGGGCAGGGTTTGGCCGAGACAAAGGCTTGTAAGGTTTGAATAAGGTGGTAGTGGTGGGGGCATTTTATAAGAGGAGAGGAGGGGCACTCTTGGAAAGGTTGAAATGTTACATTATTTTGAAATGCTTTTCGGATTATAAAGGTCCCAAAATGATATATTTCGAGTATAAGGTGATAAAGGTTCTAAATATTCTCATCCAATAGGTTTTTGACAACTGTAAGCCTTATATTTTACATTATCATTTCATTTTATTTAAAATTGTTAATTAATGAGGTAATCGCTGCATCATCAGGGTGTCATTAAAAATTTAATTTATTTAATGTCTAAAAATTATAAAAAAATTACCATGATGGAGTAAATAATTTTATATTTCTAATTAATATTAATAGTAAAAAATATTACCTGTATAACCCCATTTAAAATTTTGTTTAGTTAAACAACTCATGTTTGTGACATTTTTATTTTAACATTAAATAAAACGTTTTTAATGTCATTTTCCTACCAAAGTGGCTCCATGGGGTCCCCAAGTTGACCCATGGATTTTCTTGGTCTTCCATGAATCATACAATATGGGTATGAAATGTGTTAAGGTCATTTAATATTATTATAACATTATCTTTACCTTAAATTACAGTAATTACCTTTATTTGTGATTAATTAAACTTAAAAGTTACTATTAACCAAAAATTATTTTAATCCCATTTAACCACATTTTACTTCCTAATGACAACCATGTATGTAGGATTTTTGAAAATCAAATCACAGAAATGGTAGTGTTTCATTTAAATGAAAAATTAGTTTTTTAACTACCACATACTGGTTTCACTATTCATCAAAAATTGATGCTTTTCAGAACAATGCCAAAATTTCAACCTAAGCTATAATTGATATTCTGAAGTCAAAAATTATGTATATTTTACAAAATTACAAACATATAAGTTTCATTAATTAATTATATAATTAATTCCCACTGTCACAACAAATAGCGTGTTTTTAAGAAACAATATATATCAAAAGATTGACAATTGTTTATATCCAATTTCAAAGTGAAATTAATTCTAATGAATACCAATGGATAAAATGGTAAAAATATATTCTAATTATAATTTAAAACCACTGAATATTATAATTTATCACTATAATTTATTTTTATTGAAAAATTTGTTTTTAAGTATTTTTCACTATTCATAAAAAATTGGAAGTTCTCAGAAAATTACAAAAAATTCAACTTAGGATAATTTTGATGTTCTGAATACAAAAATGATATCCATTTTGAAATATAAAATTTCTATAATTTTAAAAAGTGGGTATTACTATTCATAACGACTACTTTGATTGGTCGCGGTGTGTTAGAACTCGAGGTTGCGTACAACACACGCTACTCTATTATTCAAAGAGATGCGTACCATGGAAGCTTGGGGTGTTACACATTGAGACCCCTTTTATGTGGTGGTCCTTTGCGATACTTATTCGTGGGAATTCATGGAACTTGGAGTATCAACATGTGGCTTGAGGAGCAGATCCTCCAAGAATCAACGAAGCATAGCACGGGACCCCGACATCTGGCTGTAACATGAGCTTGGATCCTTTGTGGGCCTGTATCTGAGATTCTCACTTGGATCCTCTCTAGGAATCCATGTGGGACAACTTTATGATCTTTTTTGGGTCTGCTGTACTAGGATCCAGTGTGGGTATGATGATGTACTAGGATCCTCTGTGGGTCTGTTGTACTAGGATCCTGTGTGGGTCCAATGATGTACTAGGATCATATATGGGTATGATGATTTAGGATTCTATGTGGGTCTGCCTCTTAACAGAGTAAGATGATTCAATAGTTACATCTAATCATCTCTACTATTGTACCTAAGTTATACCTGGTGTGAGTTAAGTCTTTACCTTTTTTTTATTATTCTGTGTGGCATACCTGAGTGGTACTTACCTTCGTGGTGATACATTTGTGGTATTTTTATGTGGGGTGTACCTGTGTGGTACTTACCTTCATGGTAATCTTTCCTTTATGCAACAGTTGTACATTGGCTAGGAGTTGGGCCTTGTGCTCCTCATTAATCAGATTGGTAATATCTGATAACTTAGGTACATGTAAGGGAATATACCTTAGTAGGATTGTCACTGGTTTACATGCTATATGGTTTATCCTTTATGTATTTTGAGAGACCTTTAGGGTTCAGGGTCCCTACTAAGTATCGTTATACTCACCCCTACACGGGTTTTGCCTACACCATGTTGTGTCTGGTGTAGACAACAGACAACGCTGATTGAGGTAGAGGGTACCAGGATGGGATGGTGCCCGGAGGTGGACCATAAGGTGTGTCGGTACGCAGAGGAGATGGGCGGACATGGAGTGCTGAGGAGGCGATCTGTACCTACCCTTTAGGAAGGAACCCCAGAGGACAACCCAGTAGCTATCTCCTTGTTTCTCCAGTTGTATTGCATTTCTAGTTGTACTCTTACCTTTACTGTTGAGCATGTATTCCGACCAATATTACTTTAAACACTCTTTTTTCTTTGCAATTTACTTGTATTCGTATCTTTTTGTGTGCTTGGTTGGGTGTGTTTACAGGATATAAAGGCAATGCCTTCCCAGTTATAGGGAATACACCTTTTGGTGCTAGTTGCCAGCCCCAGGCCTATGGAAGGCATTCTTGGGGTAGTTGCGGAATAGAATCTGGGGGACGGGTCATGAAATTATTTTAATGGGATAGATTATTCCATCTCCTCTTACATCACATGGGATACCAATCATTATTCGTGTGGACGGAGGATTAGCCCCCCCCCACGCGAACCAATGCTATTCATTTTACATAACCACCTATCCATGCTGGATATTATGATGGATTTAATGATTAAATATTATATATATGATATTATTATACATTAGTAATTTTAATATTACATGTATCCTCTTAATTTAAATTCTATAGGAATACAATATCATCATTCATGTGTTTGTGGGAATACTACCTCGTGAAACGATGTGATTCGTTCTTCACATATACTTTACATGGAAGGTATTAATGAAAAGTTTAAATAAAAAAGATGGTATATATGATTAAATATAAAATATTTTTTAATGGTAATATATTTTTTACCTTTCTTTCTTTCAAATCTCTAGGAAAATGGAAACAATGTTCATGCGTATATACGACCTACCATCTCCAGGAACGGTGTATTTAATTTCTTGTATCCAACTTATATATATTATAATAAATACATATACAATGAATATATATGATATTTATATCATTTTTAAATTTTATGAGTTTATTTAACCATGATCAATCTTATAGGACCTATAATAACAAATCAAAATATACTTCAAAAACAAAACAATTATTACTTGAAATATGATTTTAACATGGAATTATTCATAAATGGTAACAAAATGACATAAGTAAATCATATATGGTATGATAAATATGATTATGGTTATTCATCATATTTATAATAAAATTATTGTTATTATATCGGAGGTTCAAATGTGTTCGAAGGAAGTCGAGACTTAAGGTAAGGGATTTCCATCTCACTTTTTACTTATGTGAGACACATTACATATTAACTTCATATTTCATTTATTGTTTTATATACATCACATGAATTAATTTTAGTACTGTTATACTAAATATTATTGGTATTTACATATACTTTTTAATATCAGTCTTCCATGGGGTTTACGGTTCAGATGTTACCAAATTTGTAAAAGATTTATGCCTTAATTTTCCTTCTTTGAGACATATGTAATGTTACGCACCTATCTTATTTTTTGAGGTGTATATAAAGACCCTTTAACATGTAATAACATGAATATATTTTTTCTAATTATATTTTATGTTTCATTTAATGTTATTCTTTCATGGGCCTTATGGTAAAATTCCACTAAAGTGGTAAGGGTTTTATGATATAATCTCAACATTTTTCAGGATTGTTTATGTTTAGGCTTCCAAAGATGAAATATTATGATCTATATATAAATAAACTTCATGAGTTATAAAATATTAAAATTATTTCTTGATAATACCTATTTTCCCTCCATTTTCCTCTCTTTATGTACTCAAGAGTTCAAAATAATGTTTTTAAGAAAAAGGGTGTTTATTTCTCCCTTCAGCCGAAAGAATTTTTTATTCCAAAACCATGTTTTATACAAATGATTTAAAAAATGTTTTAAAAAAATATTTAATGATTTATTAAATAAATTTTTACCAATTTTTACTTTTTTATGAAAAATTAAAATGAATATTCTTATCATTTCCACAACAAGACTAATTTGGATTTAAACAAAAAATGTTAAAGGAATATTTGTTTGAACATGAATGGAATTACCCACTATTATTACCACTAAATGTTTTAAATATACCACTATAAGTTTATAATTTTATTTTCAAAGAAAATTATTTTTAAAATATTTTATGTTTTAAAAATGTTCTTTTCAAAGTGGAAGAATATTTTCCTCAAAAAATTGTGTAAATGAATTATAAAGATTCATTTATAATTTTTATAGGTTATATTACAATAAAAGGATTTTGAAAATGTTTTATGTTTTAAAAAAGTGTTTAAAAATGGAAAATGATATTTTACCCAATAAATGTTTTAAATGATTTATAAGATTCCTTTATATGTTTTCAAGGTTATATTCGAAGAAACGTATTTTAAAAAATGTTTTATGTTTTAAAAGGTTTTTTCAATGTGGAATGAATATTTTCCTCATGAAATTATTAAATTGATCTTTAAATGTCAACTCCAATATAATATAACATCATTTAATATTATATATTATTTAATTTGGATATGAAACAAGGAAACAATTCATATTTTTTTATCAATATTGTTTATGATTATATTAAAGGGTTGCTTATGGAACCCATTTCTCTTGCATGGGTTATACAATGATAAAATGATTATAAAACCTTATTATTTTTCATGGGTTATTCTTTGGTGAAATGATAAAATGATTATGAAATCTATTAATTTAATGAATTTTTTATGAAATGCAATTATTTTCAGGGGTTATTATATGATGAATGTTTTATTATATTTTAAAAAAATGTTTGGAATATGGGATTTTTGGGACCTATATCTCCCTCCAATACATTGGTAAAATATTTATATCTCATGAGAAAAACATGTTTCAAATACGTAGTGAACCTAGTTTAGCAAGAGTCTTTGTCCCCTATGATAGTCTTAGGAGTAAACCTTGACTACTTCTATGGTTTAAGGAGTGAACCAAATCTACTATGATAGTTTTGTAAATTAGAATTTACTACTAAGGAAATGATATTAAATTATTATGTGTATTACTAAAATACATGTCTTATGCCCATGTTATGTTCTCATGGATTATGTACTTTGATTCCATTAAGATTCATGTTTTATGAACCTCTAAGATTTATGAAACTGATCATTTTTTTGATATATGATATGTAGGGTATAGGTTTCAAATTTTATTCTCATGTTCTCATATCCTTATGCTCATGAGATGTTGATATCCATTATTTACCCATTTCAATAATCTGATCTCACCTTTTATTATGTTTTATTTCACCTGTTTATGAATAACAGTTTTGAGTAGGGTATGTCTATGAAGAGTATTGTGTGGGAAGATAATTATTAGATATGTTTATGATCTTTCATGAAATAAGAATATTGTGTTTCGATACTCTAAACAAATACAAATTTTATGGTCCTCTGGTGTGTGATTGTGAAAGTATTGAATATTCATCAAAAAATATGTGATACTTATGTATGAAAAGATTAGGTCTCTATATTTGGTATCCAATGAAAGGTTTAGTTAACCATTAGAAACGAGGATGAGATGTATTTAGTGATATAACTATGGATATATCTAAGTATATATATAACGATATGTCTAATTATAAGTATAATGATGAGTCAATGTACAGGAAAATTCCCTAGAATTTTTTTAAATGATAAAGAAAGTGGTTTTAAAGAAATATGATCCCCATATGGATACTAAAAGTTGTTATGGATCTAGAATAGAGGAAACTAGTGGTAATAACTTGAAAAAGGGTTTATTGAACTAGAATTTATCATTACCTGGTTCATGAAAATGGGCATTGGTGAACACCAATTTTGACACTACTGAGGGATATTATTTGTAAATTCAAAAACTCTTTATGAACAATTATAAAGTATTTGATTAATGAACATGAATGAATTAGGATAAACCTAAGGTGATGTAGATAAAAAAAAGGTTTCATGATTTAAAAAAAATCCTATAATTGATTTTCTATGATTATTTCGTTCTCCGTTGTGAGTATTATTTCTCACACTATATTGTTCAGTTTTTGTTAATGTTAAGAAGAAAAAGGAATTGGGTAAATGTTGAATGTGATATAGATTGTTTTTATGATCATACAAATGTTATGATGACTAGAGTTAATGATATTGTTATTATGAATAATTAGTTATCATTATATATGATAAATAACTTACACCTCAACCAACTCTTATATTCACCAAAGAAGAGAATAGTAGAGTTATATGAGAACTCGGGTGGTGGAGACCATAGAAGAAATAAGAATCAGTTTTCTATATGCAAAAAAAGGTGAGGGTAATAATTCAATTTAATGTCTCAAATTAATGATAAATTTTTTTTTGTGTGTGGAAAAGAATGGAACAAAGTAAGTAATTCCCCAGGAAAAATGTAAAGTTTGGATGAAAAATTGGATGAGAATAATTGTTTCCCTAAGGATCATAAATGGATGAATTTTATAAATTTGGAATGTATGGGAATTATACAAATCAATTTCCTACTGGGAAATATCAAGAAGAGAATTATAAAGGTGATAGGAGTAATGATTACACTATTGATGATAAATATTATTATCCGATGCTTTTACTACCAAGGTGTGCATCATTTTAGTGACACACATTTATTACCCACCATTCCTTATTTTCAAAGGTGGGATGCCTCTTCTACTATTGATGGTGATATTAAATCCTTGATAGAAATTGGATGATGTGATGCTAGTTCCTTCTCCCATTGATTACTCCATTGAATTCATCACCTAGTCTGGGTCTCCCTCATAAATTTGAGTTGTGTTAATGAAACTCATTCTCAAAGCCATATTTTTATGGATTCTAGTTAATTACACTTCATATATATTGATAGATAAGTAACCTTTTGTCAGAGAAGATGGTAATATTGAGCATTTCTGGGAACCACTGGATAGTGGGTGCATTGGGCACTTGTGAATCTTTCCGATGGGAGGGAATCTCATATGAGGCATCTTAAGGCATGGAATCCAAGGAACTCTATTCTAATAAAAAGGTAATTAATGCAAGGGGTTTATGTCTTCAAAGATTTTTACCTCATGCATCCCACACTTATTCACACAGTTACTATTTTTGGGGGCCACATGTTCTATGGCAAGTAGAGATGGGTCAGGATGTGTTATTGATACAAATTGGGGCATGAGTTTAACATATTTTAGAGACCAATCTGGCTGATCAAAACACCACATGGGTGTAGATCAAGGACGTGTCTCCCTTAGAGGGAATATTTCACACATGGAGTGGATTATAACACCTCAACGAGACTTATCCAGAAGTTCAATGGGGAGAACACCCCTTTAAGAAAACCCTAGATGGATGGATCATAACACCACTTGAGGAGGATCTAGATGTTTGATGGTTGAGAATGATCCTTAAGGTGAACCCTATATGTATGTATTAGAACTACTCATAGTGGGAAATATAGAAGTTTGATAGGTGAGAACACCCTTAGAGTTTAACCCTAGATGGATGTATTAGAACACTTCATAGAAGTGGACCTAATAGTTTGATAGGTGAGAACACCCCTTGAGGTGAACCCTAGATGGATGGATCATAACACCTCATGGTGGTGGATATGGATGTTTGATGGGGGAGAAAACCCCTTAATTAAAACCCTAGATGGATGAATTAGAACACCTCAAGGAAGAGGATCCAAAATATAAATGGGTGAGAACACCCCTTGAGGTGAACCCTGTACGGATAAATCAGAACACCTCTTAAAGGAAGACCTAGAAGTTTGATGGGTGAGAACATCCCTTGATGATATCCCTATATATATGGATCAGAACACCTCATGGAGTTGGATTTAGAACTTTTATGGGTCAGAGAACCCCTTGAGGTTAACCTTGGATAGATGGATTAGAACACACCATGGAGATATACCCATAATTTTGATGGGTGAGCATTCCCCTTGAAGAGAACCCTGAATGGATGGATCCAAATACCTTTATGGAGGCCAACCCAGATGTTTTATGGGAGAGAATTCTCCATGAGGAAAACCCTCAATGGACTAATCAGAAGTCCTTCATAGAGGCAAACCTAGATATTTTATGGGTTAGAACACCCCTTGAGGCGAATCCTAGATGTATGTATGAGAATGCCTTTTTGGATGTGGAAATGGAAGTTTTATGAGTTAGAACACCCTTTGATGAAAAACCTGGACAGATAGATCAGAATAACTTTATAGAGGGGGATCTAGAAGTTTTATGGATAAGGGATCCCCTTTAGGTAAACCTAGGATGGTTGGATAAACACATTTGTGGAGGTGGGAACTTGAGGTAAAACCTGGATATATGGATTCAAACACCGCATAGAGGAAGATTTAGAAATTTTATGGATGAGAATTCCCCTTTTGGAAAACCCTAGATGGATGGAATAAAGAACCTCATCAAAGAGAACCCATAATTTTGATGGGTGAGAATGCCCCTTGAGGAAAACCCTAGATCGATGGCTCTAAACACCGTGTGGAAAAAGATTTGGAGGTTTAATGTGTGATAACACCCCTTGATGAAATACCTTGGTGGATGGATCAGAACACCTCATGGATGTGGACCCAGATGTTTTACGGGTGATAAATCTCCTTTAAGAGAACCCTGGATAGATGGATTAGAACACCTTCATGGAGGCAGAACTAGTTTTTTGATGGGGGGTCATCAATTGAGGTGAACCTTGTATAGTTGGATCATAACACCATAATAGATGTGGACCCAGATGTTTGATGGGTGATAACACCCCTTGAGGTGAACCCTAATTAGATGGATTAGAACACCATCATGGTGGTGGACCTGGAAGTTTGATTGGGGATAATTCCCCTTGAGGTGAACCCTGGGTGGATGGATCAAAATGCATTAATGGAGGTGGAATTATAAGTTTGATGGATGGGGGTGCACCTTAATGTGATCCCTGGAAGGATGGATTAGAACACCTTTATATAGACAGATTCAAAAGTTTGATGGGCAAGGGAACACCTTGAGGATAACCTATATGCGTAGATCAGAACACCTTTGTGGAGGCGGATCTAGAAGTTTGATGGGTGAGAATGACCCTTGAGGCAAACCCTGGATGGAAGGATAATAGAACATCAGGGAGGTGGACCTGGAAGGTACATTCCTAGGTGTGAGAACTTAAGTTTTCTATTAGTCATGATTGAACCAAAAGGAGGTTACCAACTTACGCTATTTAGATTACGAGGATCAAAACCCATGTAGTTCAATGACACAGTTTATGGTCATGTGACAGGACCGATCCATGAAATTTAACTTCATGCGGTAAGGTTTCTCATGTTACGATAAGATAATTGATGAGTGATAGTGTGAGGATAACACATTGAATCCCCCATTCTAAAGAGTATTTCTATTGGATGGATAGTGTGGATATTATACATTAGATCGTACTGGGTGACGCTGTAGATAATCAATGACGTCGATTCAGATTATGCTTGGAAACATCGTCAGTGCCACTGTGGAGCATTAATGATGTGGATGAGGCTTAAACATGGGAGCTACCCATCCTTTCCTCCTCATTTCAGGTTTCGAGGGAATACCATGTACAATGAATGAGGTAATAATACTGTTTAAATTCTTGATAAAGGACATGGTGTGTGGGGCTTATTCATGAATATTTCCATTCTTTATTCCTCATGTATAGTCAAGAGGGAATATCATTTATATTGCATGAGTTAAGATTATAATTTAACATCATAGAAAATGATGAGGTGTTTCAGTATTATGCATTGATCCTCCCATTTATTTGTTCCTCATGTTAGGTCATGAGATTGTGTCCTGTACATTACATAAGGTAATATTACAGTTTAAATTCATGCAAAAGGATGATGTGTAAGGGGCTTACACATTGATATTCCCATTGTTTCTTCCTCATGTTAGGTCATAATGGAATATTAGCTCTCTAGTGGGACGAGGTATATGATTCTAGATTACACCTTAGGAGGAGGTTTGTGGTGGCTATTTTGTGGTATTATCATGCTCATGACATGGGTTATCTTATGGTTGACATATAAAACATACTATTATTGAATGATAGGGTATACTACTGTTTAAATTAATGTAGTGAGGACTACTGGGCATCTTACAATTGATGTATAATGAATCCTATTCAGGAATGATAGGATTTGTTATATCTTAATGGCCCATAGTGATTACTATGGAATGTATTATAATGACCATGGCATGATGCATCTTATAACTGAAGTATGAGGAACCATATTTATTGATGATAGGGTATTCCATGGTTTAAATTCATTTAGTGAGGACTATGAATTTTTTTTTCTTATGATCATGGTATGAGATATATTATTTTTGACACATAATGTATCCTATTCATGGAGGATGGGGTATTCCATAGTTTAAATTCATGTATTGAGGACTATGTAATGTCTTCTCATGATCATGGAATAAAGAATATTATAATTTATGCATAAGGAATCATATTCATGGTTGATATGGTATTCCATAGTTAAAATTCATGTAGAGAGGACTACCATGAAGAAGGTTCCTAGAAATATCTTATGTTATACTTATGCTAGAGGTGTCCCTTTCTAGTTTGACTTGACATAGGAGTGGGGTGACGGATTTTGAGGAGTTTCTTGAAGAGTGTATCAACTCATGGTACTTAGGAAATCCAAGAGGATAAAGTCAACTTATGACATGAGAAAGGCTCCAAAAGGATTTGGTCAACTGATGGTATTTTAGGGGGGGGGGTGGATGAGTATCTTGAATTGTGGTATTGTATGGGTTGGATTTTGTGTCCGTTTAAGGTACAACCCAAAATGTCTTCAACCTATCCTGAAAAGTTCATTGTGTGACTCTCAATTTTTCATGGGGGTCTGTGATGGTAGTGAAGGGACTGGGATGAAGGCCTGAGACTACAACCCGACATTAATCCCAAGTTGGGGTTTAGGGTCACAACCCCCATAGTATGGACCAGTGGGCGTGAAGGATGGAGATTCGTGAAGGATATGGGTCTTATAAAGGATATGGATTTGTAAAGCTCAAGGTATCATGAATGGTTGGGCTTTGTGAAGTTCAAGGTCTTGGGAAGGAGGTCCCAATTCCCAGGGGGAGTGCTTCACATAGGCTAAGTTCTTTACAAATACTCATGTGCCAGAGAGGGCCTTCTTCCTTTGTGAAGGGAATATGCCTCCATGATAGACATCTCTACCAGGGGTGGAGGATTTCAAGAACACATGGGATGAGGTTTTGTGACGCCTAGGGGCTTCACATAGAAGTTAATCCTAAAGCCAAAAAGATTCACAAATTGAGAACACAATGTTGTATCCAAGTGTCATATATTCTTTATAATGAAGGAAAGATGGGGTATTTATAGGGTGTGGGTTTTTGACGATTAGAGGCTCCCAGGAAGCTGGATGAGATTCACAATGGGGCATGGTTCCATGTGTTTGAGAGTTACGTTTGTGGAGATTTTCTATCAACCCTTTATGAAGTCATGGATAAATATTTGAACTAGACCTCCATGACAGGAGATTCAAAAACATAACCTACATGAATGGATCTTCACAAACAAATCATCATGAATGAGACCTTCATGAACTACTTTAAGTATCCTTACTTTAAACAGACACAACTTATGGTCCCTAAATCTGTTTGGGCTCTACGACTAGTCAAATCAAATACTACAAAAAAAGATACTCTAATGGATCAATTTATTAAACATTATTGCCTGATAAGAAGCATTTTCATGGGGCCAAAAAAGATACCATAGATGATATATGAAAGATATTGGCTGTAATAACACTATTTTTTATGTTATACATGATAAAAATGAATAAATTGAGGTTAATTAATGTTATAAAATGATTCATATTTCATATTATATAAAAGATTTATTAAGGACTAAGATGATGAATTATATTTAATTATTTCAGAATAAAGTGGAATTATTGAAGCATTTCTGTGTAGGAATTCAAGAATTATGTTATATGAATCTTGAAATGTATATGGTTTTTTATTTTGAAGTTTGTAATTAAGGATTATCAAGAATATGTTAAATATTAATGCTGACATAGAAAAGTAATATAATGGAAATATGATAATTTATGGAAAACACATGATTAATGGAAAGATAACCCATAATATGTTCCTAATGTTGAGATAATGATATTTAGTTAGGATAAATATATGATTGATGTGAATAAATTAATTTGGATAGTATTGATGAACTTGGAACTGATTAGTGATTCGATGATGAAGTGGTTTATGCATTTTAAATTTATAGAATATATTCTATAGTATGTGATTTTTTTAAGGAATGAGGAATGATTTATTTTTTGGAACCTGGAAGGATTTAATGGAGGTTTTATGGTAATTCAGGTTATGACCATGTTCTAGGAGAATATATAACCGATGTATTCCCATGTTTGGAATGTTACAATAAGAGTAAATTTATATTGGTTTAGGGATTAATGATAAGTTAATTTTTGAAATTTATTAACATTATTTCTAATTTTTTTCATTTCCATATTTTTTATACATGGATGATCCTTATGGGTAACTATTCATGGATGTAATTAAGTTGAAATTTGGATTTTATGGGACAACCTATGCTAAAAAATTCCTTTTTAAATAATAGCTAGAGAAATAATGAATTACTTGTCATTATTTTTTGGATATTATGATCCTTTAGCGCTTTAGGCACAAAAAATTAATGTTCATTTATTACATAAAGAGATAATGTGGAAATTGGTTAAATAAAAACCAAAGGATGAGATTGTACCTATGAAATAGAATTAAATTAAATAAGTATATCTTCTCATGAAAATTATATAACTTTAGGAAAAGTATATTGAAATAAAATTTTGTCCTATTATCATCATTTATGATGATATTAATGATTTGTTTCACACCTCTTTGGTTTATGGTTTTGTGGTTGTTGATTTTGTCATTATCATTCACATTCTTGTAATCAAGGATCTCTTTCACTCTATATCATTATTTGGATATTACACTTTTCTTCCATGTTTAAATCTTCACTTCCCATCTATTTTCTCTTTTTTGAAAACCTTGTAGGTGGTATTCCAGTTGACCATTAAACATCCCTTTATATCTATTTTAGAGGATATTTTATTAACCATTTTTATAATGTGGGTTTCCCAAAATGGGATTTTCAAATTTTAAATCCTTTATTACCAAGAAAAAATTAAAATTGTGAAGGAACAATTTATTAAAGGGGGGGTTGAATGTAACACCCTTAGATTTTATGAAGTATTATTTTTCTAATAAATTAAATATTTTAGATAATTTTACTTAAGCATATCACTGATTATATCTGGAATTATAAACAACTCTATGTTTATATTTGGTTACAAAAAATATTGATAGGAACTTGCATTAGACACAACAAAGAGTTAAAATGAAATATAATATACTATTTAAATATTATTATTTAATATGCTAATCGTCACATACCTATTGGAATAGAGGGTATGAAAAGGATTAACAAAATTATAAAAATATATGGTTTACACTGATATATAAAATTAATTCTTTGGGTACTAGTTAAGTAGACATTAACATAAACACTATTTCAAAATAAAGGAAACCATTTTTTAAAAACCCATTTTTTATGTGCAAAAACATGTTTTATAACCATAAATTAAATAAATAACTTTTTTTAATGATTTTAGTTAAATATAAATATTATATATTCAATACAATGTTTAAAATTCATCTTATGTGTTTTCTAAACAAAAGACAAGAATAAGCCCAATATTATGCTTTAAAACAATATTTTTCTAAAAAAAAGTTTTGAAACATTTTTTCACTTATCATAAAATTAATTCCTTACACTATTATAAAATTTATATGGAAAAATTAAAATCATTTCTGAAATCATCATGTCAAAATTATACTAGGGTGACTTTATGAGAATAATATTTTTGGATGAATAGTGAAAAATACTCGGTTTTGATCAAGTGTTTTTATTTAATTTAAAGAATTTAAATATTTATTTCTTAAGATTAGATTAAAATTAAAATTAGTTCAATTATATATTCATTAATTCAATTAATGTCATTGTAATAAATTTAATATTGATTTTTTATATCAAAACTTTTCAAAAAATTTGAACATTTTCTATTTAGAAAACCAATTTCTGGATACATTTGCAGGATTAATTCTAAATTCATTCTTGACACATATTTGAATGGAATGTAGAAAAATGGAATCCATATTTTTAATAATCACAATTTATATTATAAAATAAGGTAAAAATAATTTTTTTTCGAAATGAATAGTAAAAATAGTAAATATTAGTTATCACAATTAATGTAAATTGGGTTTATTAGAGGGGTAAAATAAGAAAATAAGTGTTAAAATGACCTAAAACATGTCAAAAATGCATTTTATGGACATATTTAGACCCAATAATCTCTAACTTTCACGAATAACCCATTTTAAAGCCTTTTGAAATGTGAAAAACAAGGTTACACCTTTTTCTTTTAAAAAATTACAAGTGTGGCACTCACATCACTTAAAAAGGCCACCCATCTCCTCTTATATTAAAAGTTTAAAAACCAACTATTTTGGAAAATAACTTCCAAAATAAACTCTTTAAATTCATCGTAACATTTTATAGGACGACGTGAGATTATACATCCAATATAGGAAGCATTTAGGTTAATCCTAAAGAGGTTGTCCAAAGAAGAGGTAAAGTTTTAAAATTTACATTTTTGTTTTACTTCTTATAACTGATTAAAATATTATTAAACTATTTTGATATAATAAAAATTTATCTCTAATATTATAATATTTTTTTGTTAATGGAAATATATATATATTTATATATATTCTCTTCAATCAAATGAGATACCAAATCATTATTCGTGTGTGTGGCGGACTATCACCTGACGAACCGATATTTTTTGTTTTCAATCACAAACTTTAACAGCTATAAATAATGATGGATTTATTTTTTATATATGATATTTATTATTTTATTATAATTATGTAAGTATAATATCACATATACCATTTTACTTCCCATTCTTTGGGAATATGATAATGTCATTCCTATGTACAATAGACTTATGTTAAGGCATTTATGTCTCATTTTTTACTTATGTGAGACATATTCCATATTCACCACCTATTTATTTTTTGTAGTGTATATATTTTTCCATGAATTTATTTTATTATTTTTATAGTAAAAGTTATTTGGATTTAAATATCCATTTTTATATTAGTATTTCATGGTATTTATGGATCAAAAGTTACCAAATTGGAAAGGGGTTTTTGTCTCAATTTTCTTTTTTTGAGACATATGTTATGTTATACACCTATATTATTTTATGAGAAGTACATATAGATCATTTGATATGTAATATAATAGATATATTTATTCTTATGATATTTTAAGTTTAATTAAATATTATTCTTTAATGGGTATAATTATTCACTCTTACCAAAGTGGTAATGGGTTTACGATATAATCTCATCATTTATTGGAATTGTTTATGTTTATGTTTTCGATGATGAATTATTATAATCTATCTCTCAATAAAATTAATGAATTTTATTATCCTATAGTAATTTTTTGGGAATATATGTTTTCCATTATTTTTTCTCTCTTTATGTTCACAATAGTTTAGAATATTTTTTTAATAAATTCATCTATATTTCTCTCTTATTTCAAAAATACATTTTCTTTTAAACCTTGTTTTCTAAAAATGTTTTAAAAAAAGTTTTTAACAATCTTCAGATGATTTATTAAATAATTTTTTAAAATTTTGTCTTTTAAAAAAATTATTTAAAAGAAATATTCATGTCATTTTCAAAACCACGCCCGTATGGATTTTATCATAAAAGTGAATGAAATATATATTTTAACATATATGAATTTGTTTTCTTCATGACCACTCAATATCTGAAATATTTATTTATATTTTTAATGGTTTTCTTAAAATAAAATGCTTTTGGAAAATTTTTATCATTTAAAAACGTCTTTTTAAGTGGAAAGTATATTTTATTCATGAGTTTTTTAAAATTAATTTTAATTATTCCCATATAAATTTTCAAGATTATATTCAAAGTATATGATTTTTAAAAAATTTGTGTTTTAATTTTTTTTTAAATTGAAAAGGTTACTTTTCTCAGTAAAATTATTAAATGTTTATAAAACATATTATATGTATTTTAAATTTTATATTAAAATAAATGTATTTATAAAATGTTTTATGTTTTAAAAATTGTTTTCAAAGTGGATATACTAGTTTACTAAATAAATGTTACATGTGATTTTCAAAATAATGTCCCATCAAATATAACATCCTTTGATGTTATCTATTCATTACAGGGTATATGATTCGAAGATACCATTTTTATTATTTCTCTAAATGGTTTATCTTTATAATGAAATTATGTTTATGAAACCCATTTTTTTTCTATAGGTTACATCATGATAAAATTCTTATGAAACCCTCTTTTGTTCATGGGGTATTCTTTGATGTAATGATTATGAAGCCTATTTCTTTACCATGGATTATTCTACGATGAAATGTTTAGGAAATCCAATTATTTTAATGGGTTATAATATGATGAATGTTTTATGAAAACCATTTCATTTCATGGGTTCTTATATGATAAATGTTTCATGTTCTTGTAGAATAGAAATGTAATTTTTGGAATGGTGGGACCTATATATCCCTAAAATTCATTGGGTAAGGATTGATACCTCATTATATAAACAAGTTTGGAATGGGGATTAAACCTATTTCAATAAATAACTTTGTCCACTATGATAATATTGAGAATGAACCTTGACTACTATGCTGGATTGGGGAGTAAACCAGATCCATTATGATAGTTTTGAAATTAAACTGGAATAATAAGAAAATAATATTTTATGCTTTTCTATATGCCAAAAATATTTTTCTTATGCAAATTTTATGATGTCATTACACATATTCATTGATTCCATTAGGATATATGTCTTATGAACTTCCAAGATTTATTCCATGGCTCGAATTTATAATCTATGATAAACAAAGTATGGTTTTCAAATGTTTTTTTTCATGTTCTCATATCCTTATACTCATGATATGTTGAAATATCCCTTTTTACCCTTACTGAGCATATGAGATCACCCATTTTTATGTTTAACTTCCATATGTTATAACAAATTATTTTAGGTGTGGTATGTATAATAAGAGTTTTATGTGGGAAGATCTTTGTGGCATATGTTTAGGATCTTTTACGAAATAAGAATATTGTGTTTCTAGTGTCCAGAAACACTAAACTATTATTGTCTTCATGTGCGTGTTTATAAAATGTATTTAATATTAATATAAAAAGTATTGATATTTATTTATGAAAATTATAGGATTCAATAATGAGATCCACTAAAAGTTTCATCACATTGAAAAAAAGAAGATATAAAAGAGTGTGGGTACCTATATCAAAAAGATAAGTTTCTATAGAAGCTAAAACAAAATTAATACTTTTAAATATCTTTGGGACCACATAATATGTCACCAAAGAACCTCCACTAAATGAATGTGTTTGAATCTTAATCCATGTGGATGGTCACCAAAGTACATTAAATCTTTTTATTGAATCACATTAATATTTGGAGTCGTAGATCCTTGACCATATTGAAGTCCTGACAAAGCCTTGAAGAACCTCTGCAGATGGCATCAACAGACACATGCATTGAAGCTCTTCATGGGCGTGGGAAAATCTCATGAGGTGTACCAAACATTACTATAGAGATAATAATTTATAGGAATAATTATGGTTTTTGTTGTATGTACTGAGCATGCCCGCTACTAAGAACCACTTCCACCACCCTTATTATTATTATGTCACTTTCCGTTCTTATACGCACCACTAAATGTACCCCTGGATAGAAGAAAGGTTCTATAGCATATGATATTTCCCACCATATCCATTTATTAAATCATCACCAGATCGACCATATCATCATAGGTGGTGAGAATAAACATGTATACCTATGGTCAAATGTATTGTCTCATGACCTGTTAGAATTTATTAGCTTTCAACTGATCATTCATCACCACCATTGTAGAAAAACAAACTCACTTTAAAAAAACCTTTGGTGTACTATAACACCAAGTTCTCTATATGGTTCGAAGAAATTAACTCCATGTAATTTTATATCATCATATATTCTTGGAATAACTACAAAAATAAATGGGTCTTGAATCCCTTCCACTCAAAGCCAACACTATTGTTTTCTTGAATAGTGTAATCCCACCACTTCTTTCAAGGATCCTTAATATTAAATGTTTCACATTTCAACTTGAAATAATCAGGTGTATCTAAGAATTTGAAGGTATAATAAATATTTTACAGACACTTCTATACTTATTGGAGTTTATTTTTACCCTTAAAGGATGGGGTGTCTCATGTTGGAACTCTCATACTATATCCATGTCTCCTCAAAATCATGGTTTCACCTCAACAACTTGGTTCTGAACCAATAGTATATTCTAGTCCATGAAATGAACTTCTTATACGATAAAATATTAGATAATTAAATCCAAACAAGGATTACCTGGAGGGTAATCTCTTAATGAACCATCATAAGGGACTCATGGAAGAAATCTCAATGGAATGTTTCTATACACCAAAAGTGCAACAACCTGAGTCCCGCACTCCCAGATCCAGTGCAAAAAATATGTTGTTTAGTTTTTATAACCATTTAAAGTAAACAAATACAGTGATTTATGCAAAAAGGATCATTTTATTTTATGATTTTTAGGATTTATAAAAAAACCCTTACAGTATAACAATGTTTTACAAAATTCTATAAACAACTATTTAGATTCACTCAAGTTAGATCCTTAAGAAAAACCCAAAACTATTAGAATATATATTAATCCTATGAAAGCCATTTTAAAACATAGGGTTAACACAATATTTATTCAATAAGGGTTTTAAAACTAGTGGTTATATCCTTGTGTTATAAATACCATCAAAAAATATTTTTTTAAAACATTTCATTGAATATTTGTTTTTTATATATTTAAAAAAATCAAAAAAATATGAATATTGGAATTCAAGATAAATTCAAAATAAAAAAAGTTCAATAAGTTTAAAATACATATAAATTTGAAATCCATTTTAGTTTAAAAATATAATAACCTTTTAAATAAACTTGGATTCCTCGTTGAAAAACATTAAATACATTCACTTGAAAATATTAACTTTTTATGGATTATAGAGTTGCAAGGAAACCCTAATGAAATTCATGTGGAAACTAACATTATATAATTTTAGTAAAAATTCCAATTGAGTTGGTGGGTTAACTCCCCATTTCTCATCATTATAATCAATACCCAATCACCAATTGTTTAATAAATCATATTAGTAAAGATTTCTTTCTTATATATAATCCATTCAGATAGCCTTCAAAAAAATTCCTAAATTATTTTGAAATAGGATAATAATTTTTTATAATATAAAATTTATAAAAAATATTCCTTTAATATATCACCATAAAGATTAGAGTAAATCCACATTTCAGGAGTAATAATTCTAATAATTCCCAAAAATGAATAATTAAACATATGAAAATAAATTTCATCTGATTAATGATTGTTAATGTCAATTATAATGAATTTTCATACCATTATGAATGAATAAAATCCATAAATTTTGAATAATATTTCATGTATAAAATGATAGTTTTAGAAATATTAAAATAAACTTTAAATTAATAATTAAAATTTAAGAAACAAACTTTCTTAAAAAACAGGTTTAATAATAGAGTAAAAAATTACACTAAAATTAGTGGTTTTAAAAAACATAAAATAGGAATTTAAATAAATATTTTCTCTTACAAAGGATTTTTAAAATTATATAATGGAAATAAATTTCCCTTAAAATCATAAAATAGGAGTCTTGAAAATAAACATCCCTTAAATTATAAATAGTTTTCAAAACAAATGTTTAACCTTTCATTAATCCATGTATGATATTTTATTCTTATAGGAAGATATCTAAAAAAGGATTGTCTCTATCCTTTAATCTATAATAGTTAAAACTGAAAAGTTATAACTGGGTTTCTAAAGGTCATTTAGATGGCGAGTGACTTCCAATGGGAAAATCTTCATATAGCCATATCTCTATTGTTCATTCATATTTAAACATTATGAATGTAAAAGACCAATTCACTTTCATAAAATTAGATATTTATGGAATTTGACATATATATTAAACATAATTATTAAGATTTATTTAGGAAATTATTAACTTAACAGACCTTTAAGGTTCAAATTTGAAGCTTTAAGGAGGTAGAGCATGGACGGTTTTCCATGAAAGTTGAGAAAGAGGATAAATGATGCCTAAATATCAATGGTTACAGGTATATATATAAATATATGTATTTATAAATTCATATCATTATTTATGGTTTAGATATGCAATATAAAAATAGTGAATATATATATATATATAAAACTCACTCTTGAATCTAGTATAAGATATAAAATATACCAATAGAATATATATATATATATATAAACTCACTTTTGATACCGATATAACCCAATGAGGAATACGAAGAGGGAAAATCTATATCAAATTCTACTGCATGTACATGTCATTACATTTTGAAAAAAAATTATACAGTAACATATATAATAAGCTTAAAAATTATATTGTAACAAATTATATTTTTATATGGTTTATTCAATAAGTTCCATCAAGATTTAATAAGAATATTTCTTGAGCATGACTATACCGCCATTACATTTGATGTTGAAATTGGTTTGGCAGATTAAAGGGTACAGAGAATGTGGGCTTTGAATTGGATGCGGGTTATCACTGAAAATCAAAGAGATCTGAAAGATAGATGTTGGGTAGGATAGCATATATTTATAGGGTCCAATTCATTTGTTTGGTAATTTGAGGGTTATGCGATTTTCGTCGAAGGAAGCAGACGGTAGTAGTATCAAGATACAATATTTGCAAGATTATCTTTACAATTTGAGGTGTACAACTATATTGTAGAAAGAATAAGAATATGGTGGGATTACATAGGTTAGTGAAAGGTTGGAGATGATCCATCAAGAATATAGAATGACCGAAATCATTTTGATCGATCAATGAGGATACAAGAAAAATATTTCAAATGAGTGAACAATTTCCTATGTCACACATCCCATATTTAAGTTTCACTTAGTTTGGTTCTTCTATATAATATAATTTATTCCTTCCACCACTCAAACTATGGTAGTATGGTTGGCACCCAGAAAAACTTCACATACCTACCACACACTATCATGCTGACCCACATGGTTGTACCGACACCACCATGTGCATGCTTATGCGCACTTTGAATGTGCTATTCTCTTACCATTTTTCATAACCAACCACCACATGGCTGGATCAGTTGTCTCCCATGTGTGATTGATCTTACTCCCACAATGCACAATTGAGCTAGCAGGGATAGCTTATGTGGATGATCAATTTTTTATACCATGTATGTTTTAAATTTTCTAAAAAATACATAATATAACTAACCACATATGATCATATTAAAAATATATTTATTTTACTCACTTATTACTTTATTTGGGTTTATATTTACTTAAGCTACATTAAGAAAATAATTAATATTTTTTTACTGAACATAGTTTGTTTATTACGTTACTTATAATTTCAAATATTTTTTTAAAATTTAATATAAACTGGTTTTAAAAATATTATTAAATTATTATTAAAAAATACTGAAATTATTGATAAAATTAACTTATAACTATAAATTTCATTCAAAAGAAAATTTTTACGTGATGAGTAATCATTTTTATATTAAATACAATTTTATTAATAAATGCTTATAATTTATGAAATATTTTCATAAGGGATCTTTAATTACCTTTATGAACAATAATTTATTTTATCATAAATAATTATAACTTTTTAAATATTTAATAAAAATATATTTTAGCTTATTTAATATATTTATATAAAAAATCATTTTATATTATTCAATTGAAATATTAATTCATAGAAAACAATACAGAAGATGTATTTTTTAATAATTTTAATATTAACATAATATAAAAACTTATATTTATTCATAAAATTCCTTATTTTCATAAACGAGTCGTTATATTAAAAAATATATTATTTTTTTTAAATTAATTAAATAATACATTTAATAAAAATTTAACAAAAATAAGATTATGCTAGAATTATCGGGATGTTACACCATACCCCTTAAAGGAATTGAGTCCTTGTAACTCTGTTGACATGATTAATGAAATTATGAATAACACATCTCAAAATATAGGAATTCTATGATTGAAAAATATCTATTCATAGAAGTCACTTAAAATATTATTTACTAGAACCTCAAATGTAATGCCCAGCCCCTAGTTACCTAGAGTCGGTGCCTTATTACATAACATTGGCATGATCACAAGTGATCAATTCTCGAAATACCAATTAGTTTCGTAGCCTTATAAGTACTAGATACATATATAAGTTTTACATTACATCATGAAATAAAAAAACAAAATTGCATCCCCTTTGAACACAATCATATCCTTCAGCCTATCTCTACAGGTTAGTCATAATATATTTCTTCACATCCTAGGAAAAATGAAACATAAAAGGGGTGATCTCAGATGCTTAGTAAGGCTAACAATATAGAAGAAAATTTCATAAATAAGAATAAACATTTAAAGCAATGTATAAGACTAAAACACAATCCTTTTAAACTTAAACATCAACATAATATGGAAAATCTAAATCAAAAAATCCTAATTAATTATTCACATGGATATTCTACTAGGTGAATAATCACATGCAATATCAATAAACAATTTCATAATGATGGAATGCATAATAGTGGACATCATAATCTCATAGTCAAGGCCTCATGCCAAGACTGAAAATAAAATTTTGACAAGGCTATGTGGCAAGACACTAGTTTGTCTCATGAGACTAACTGATGCATTGAGGAGCTATAGTGGGCTCCACCCATAACATTCTAAGTCCACTGCATTCTTTAAATGAAAATTTTGAAAGAAAACATAAACATTCATATTAAAACTAGCATAAAAAATGTTAATAATTTAACCATAAACTTTTAATGGTATAAAAATAACACATACAAAGTAAAACATATCACAAAACCTTCAATACGATGTGGAATATTGTACCATTATAAATCAACTTCAAAGAAGTGTAAATTCTTTCAAAGGATGTTGACATAGATAAAATGAGAATTACATCAGAGAAAAATCTCTTACTATTTTGAAATCATTTAAAATTCACATAATTATGAAAGAAAACATTTATTTTGAAATTATTAATATAATCTTGTAAGGGAAGCTTCAAAGGTGTTGTAATGGTGTAACATATCTGCACTCACCATGTTAGTAAAAAAACATTTTTTCCCTAATTTTTTTGAAAAGGTCATTAAGAACATTATTTGGAAAAAGACAGGAAGATTCCTTCATAAAATTTTATAAAAAGTAAAAAAATTGTATAAATGAAATCAACCTATAGACTAGGAAATTGAAAAATGTTTTTAAATACATTTGTAAGAAACACATATGTGGATGGAAAAGAGGTCTAGGTAGATACTCACGTATAAACAACCTCAGATAATAAAGAGATTGTAAAATTAACCCTTACCTTGTACTTTTCCTCGATTGAGGGTCATTAAACTCTTGTATAATAGTTAAATCATTGTTATTAAATTATACAAGAAACACATACATAAATATGATATCATATATGATCTTCTAATATTTCTTTGTTAAAAATATTTTTGTAGTATCTTTGTTTTGTGTGTTAACTGATTCGTTTTCCTTTATAATTTTTGTTACATAAGTAATTTTTGTTATGGATAAGATGTATTTTATTCATATCCATAATGATATTTTGGTCTTTAACATTATTTTTAATACTAAATTGAAAATTATTCTTGAATGGTTACGATGTGGAATGAATCTCATCGCGTTTGTGAAGACGGTAATCCGTACGTACACACAAACGACAATAACATTCTATTTATGGTGAAATCATATGTAATTGGATGATATATCATATATAAAGAATCATTAATATGTTATATTTATTATTTATATCGATTATAATCATTATTATACCCATACAAATATTGAAGTGTTGAATAACAAATTACACCATGATGTGGAGACGTTAAGCCATAAGTACACACGTATGATGACTTTATAATTTTTAGGATGGATAGAATAATGAATATGGATGTTAAATATTTATAATAAAACCACAGGAAGTAGAAGTTACTGGAGTTATTATTTAGTTATGAAAATAAAAATGAAAGAGGAAGTGGAAGAAGAAAAGAACTTTGAAAGAGGTGATGAAATTATTACCACTTCTTCGGGTGCTACCTTTTGATTTGATCAAAAGGGTTCCTTAGGTTGGATTTCTGATCAAATTAAGGCCCTGATGAGAGTGGTTTGTCGCAAACCACAATTCAATTAAAATTTTATTAACCTAATAATGCACCATAGTGGGACACCCTAGGGTCGATCACAAGGAGCCCGCTCACACGCACTATTTTTCTATTGTCACTATTTATAATATAACTAATATAAAAATATATTACTAATATTAATGGGAGGAAATAATATCAAATGTATAAAATATAAATATAATATATAATAATTAAATGCAATACAGAATGAAGTTAGAAGAAAGAAAGTAGGAAGTTGTTCTTAGGAGGTTGTGGTGGTTGATGTCATTGTTTAAAAAGAATCTCAATATTCAACTCAATGAGGTGATCAAGACCTGTCACACCACACCTTCTCTTTTGGATTGTCATTACCCCATACTGAGACCTCTGCATACCGAGTAATTCTCTTCCTAAAGTCATCTAGGAGACCTCTTCGCTGACCATCACTACTCATGTCATGCTCCACCGTATGCACGACACAAATAGTGAAGGGAAGAAAAATAGATAAACGAGAAGAAGAAATTGGTTGTAGAGAAAATGGGGAGACCTTTCACCATAATCTATTTAAACACCACCTAAAATTATTATAATTCAATAAAATATAATAAAATTAAAGCTCAATAACTCAATAAACCCACCATTCCCTCCCTCAAACAAGCGCCGAGGTTAGTTCTCCATTTTTAGTGGAGTGGATAAGGGAATAACAGTGGGAGAATACATAAAATAAAATAAATGGAAGAAAGGAGGTATGAAGAGTAAATCTAAAATAATATATATTAAAAAATAAAAATAACTATTACAATAATGGTACTCAACCTTGCCCCTTGAAAATTTCTATCCTTGTAAAAGGGAGAGGAGGTACAAATTTATAGGGAAAATAGGAGAAGAAATCGCGCTCAAATTCTTCCCTCCGGATTTCATCACCTTTTCGGCCCATTAAATGGCCGAATTGGGACATGGAGCCTCCTTAAAATTTGTGCCAAATCGTCTTCCTCTTATCTACACAAAAGTTCAGCCTCAGTGGACTACGTATGAAGGGGATATGGCAGTTTTGGTGCGACACCTTTAATCTATCCAGGTGACTCATCGTCTTCCACAATTCCAACTTCACATGCCATAATGACCATGAGAACAGCAGATTCATACATGTCATCATGAATGAAAGATGTTAAATAATTCATCCTACAACTCCTTGTTCAAATTTAGCTCCATATAACCGTTATACTCTTAGATACAAGCTCAGCTTTAAAACATTCCAAATTTGTGCACGTTTTTCGAGGCATGGATTGGGAGCTGATTTTGGGCCTCCAAATGATTTATTGAGCTGGGACTCCAGAATGATGAAATGAGGAAAATGATTAATTAAACCTAAAAATAATAATTTCACAATTTGGTTCAGTTTATAAAATGTTATGGCCAAAATACAGAAGACAAATAAAATAGTTAAACACTATAATTAATCCATTTTTGCATTTGATCTCAAAATACCACTAAAACATAAAAATGTTACAATTGTACATAAAATAACACTTTGGTGAGATTTATAATGATGAAATACAGTATATAATATTTGAAAATTATAGCTCCATCACTCCCCCACACTTACGCATTGCACTCCCAAGAAATCATCATATATCCAAATCAAAATTCACACAAAAATCAACAATAAGAAAACATCAATGATTTCTTCAAAAATGAAATTACATCATGTATCCTCTGTGAAAAACAATTCCCAATCATTTTCATTCCTCACATATAAATTAATTCAACATAATAAATCCATCCATGGCCCAATCACAACCTACCTCACCTTGAAATTTGTGTCACTCTTCACTCAAGAGAAATTAAATCCGGAGTTATGCTCATACTTGGAAAGTGCATGTATCACCATAGGCTTGTGACAGTTCTCATATCTACACAATGTGAAACATGAAAATTAATTCGATCATGAGGACTTTTTCCAGGTGAATTCTGTTGCTTAGGGTTGGTGGGAAAATGATTGAAAAATTAAGGCTAGAAAGAGGAGGTTGGACTCTTAAGCACAATGCATGAATAATCAAGTGAAAACATAGGATGAACCTCACTCAATCCCCTTAAAATTGTTATAAAAAAAACCTACCCCTTTTTATGACATGGTACATGAGCCATGAAATGAATCCAATGAATGAATTCATCCATTTTCTGCCCTTTTTTCATTTTTTTCATTTTTTTGTAAAGCTCCAGAAAGGCACAACTTTATTTTCTTCTTTTTTTTTGATTTTTTTTCATGGAGAATGAGATGAAACTTGAATATAATGAAATAATGACCATAATTCCCTTTATTTAGATATGTACATGAGTCATCAAAGGATGTACAATGATAAATTCAATCTCATCTCCATTTTTTCTATTTTTTTCATTTTTTGAAGGAGAACCAGATGAAACAAATAATGCTCAATGAAAGAATTACCCTTGCCCAATTTTTTATTTATCATCCAATAAACAAAACGTTAACACACACATCGCATCACCCACAATGGAACACATCCAAAGAACGCACACGAAAGTCCCTTCCCCCACACTCAAACTTGAAATATCCATGCAAAAAAACCAAGAGTGCGAGTAGGTAAGGAAAAATTGGCTTGTAATGTGGCTTAAACCTATAAGGAAATTCAAGGAATCTAAGGGATAATGAAGGATAGATGAAAATGTAGGTCTCAAGATAACATATGTATAGCCAAAAAAATTCCTCAATCATATCAAAAATATTCCATGAAATCCAAATCGTCGAAAGAGAAAAGTCACAAGTTCTCGTTCTCACACAAAATCCAAATTTCTCTCAAGAAAGTGTGGGTATTAGAAAGAATATTTCAAAGTGGTTCAGAATACCTCACAGGATGGGAAAAATGTTTGAGTCAGTGTTTCATGGGGATGGATTTCAAAAATTGGTCAAACTCATAAAAATACTTGAAAATCCAATTCAAGGAAAAAATTTTCACATCAACAATCCTTTAAAATCCATTTCTTCAAAAATGATTTCAATCATCTCAAAATCAATTAGTGTGTGAAAAATGATTATATTATTCATTAAATCTTAATAATACTAAAAAGATGAAAAGGAAAAATAAAAATAAAGCACACCAAACAACTATGTAGGTTGACACTCCCCCACACCTAGATTTCACTACCCCCATTGCAGCTCAACAAAATAATGACAAGGGCATAAAAATAAAAGGAAGGAAAGATACAACCTGACTTTATTTTACAGTGGTAGCCTTGAGTTAAGCTCATAGATACTGCCACTTGACCTAAAAGGCATGAAATAAAGAAAATATGAGAGAAATAAATAAAAATAAAGAGGAATGGAGAAGAAAGGGGATAATGCTTGGTTTGACCCCCCAAGCGGGTGCTAGGTTTTTACTGCCCCTAGTCCAGCAGTTGCAGCGGTTTAACCCCAATCCGATGGTGGATGAGGTTTCTTGATTAGAAACCACCAGGACATTTTGCATCCAATTATCTTCAGCCTACAACATCTATATAAGTACTCATGAATAGATTACAATAGATTCTTCCCCATTTCAATGTTATACAACTGGAATGATGGGGGAAGAAGGAATAATGAGTCCTCTTTGTTCACTGCTAAAACTTGTATGGCCTCTTCAACTTTAACATCCAGGGCATGCACATGTGATGCCAGGTCAAAGAAATATAAGGTAAGTCAAAAAATATTTCCACTTGGATGTGATTAAAACATGAACAATCAATGTAAAAATCTTCCGTTTCGTGTAAGATAGCTTGAAACACGATCTCTTCAGGCAAGGAGACTGGGAATTCTTTTTCTGCAGGGAAATCTTCATCTTCTTCCAAAGCAAGAGAGGGGTATAGATGTACTGATTATTATTTGAATAAGATGGTAGAATCAATTACCTTTTGTTCATCAAAAAAATCATACCAATGTTCATCCAAATCATGTTGATCTCCCACAATTGTATCAGCTGGATTTTCGTCTTCAGGAACCTCTTAAAGCAATGGCCAACGAGAGATGACTGGATCTTCAACAAGAGTCTTAAAGTGTTCCATGGGTTCTTCAACATCAAATGTTTCTGGAACAACATTTACCTATTCTTCTTCATCTTGGTTATGTCGTTGTTGTCGTTCCAACCATGGCACTTTAACTTTATCAACATCAGCCACCAGCGATGCCACTATCTTGCATACTTGTTCAAGAATTTTAAAATTATTTTGAATCATCACAACATCTTCTTCCATCTGCATCATAATAGACTCTTCCCTTCTAGACAATTCAGTATTGGGGAAAGCATATGAAAAATCACTAAAATAATCCATCTCGAACAAAAAAAGAATGATATTCAGTGAAGCACTTTTTTTTAGTTTTTGAAATTTTTAATTTTTTTGTTTGTTTTTTTTGAAAAATAGTGTGTGAAAGCACTTGACCTCCCCAGAAACTGTTCCAAATTGATGAGAGTGGTTTTTCACAAACAACAATTCAATTAAATTTTTATTAACCTAATAATGCACCATAGTGGCACACCCTATGGTGGATCACAAGGAGGCCTCTCACACACACTATTTTTCTATTGTCACTATTTATAATAAAACTAATATAAAAATATAATAATAATATTAATGGGGGGAAATAATATAAAATGTATAAAATATAAATATAATATATAATAATGAAATACAATACAGAATGATGTAATAAGAAAGAAAGTAGGCAGTTGTTCTTAGGAGGTTGTGGTGGTTGATATCATTGTTTAAAAAGAATCTCAATATTCAAATCAATGAGGTGATCAAGACCTGTCACACCACACCTTCTCGTTTGGATTGTCATTACCCTATACAGAGACCTCTGCATACAGGGTAATTCTCTTCCTAAAGTTAGCTAGGAGACCTCTTCATTGACCATCACTACTCATGTCATGCTCCATCGTATGCATGACACAAATAGCGAAGGGAAGGAAAATAGATAGATGAGAAGAAGAAATTGGTGGTAGAGAAAATGGGGCGACCGCTCACCATAATCGATTTAAACACCACCAAAATTATTATAATTGAATAAAATATAATAAATTTAAAGCTCAATAACTCAATCAACCCACCATTCCCTCCCTCAAACAAGTGCTGAGGTTAGTTCTCCATTTTTAGTGGAGTTGAGAAGGGAATAACGGTGGGAGAATACATAAAATAAAATAAATGGGATAAAGGAGGTATGAAGAGGAAATCTATAATAATATATATTAAGAAATAAAAATAACTATTACAATAATGTAACTCAACCTTTCCCTTTGAAAATGGATATCCATGAAAAAGGGAGAGGAGGTACAAATTTATAGGGAAAATGGGAGAAGAAATCTCGCTCAAATTCATCCCTCCGGATTTCATCGCCTTTTCGGCCCAATAAATAGAAGAATTGGGACATGGATCCTTCATTAAAGTTGTGCCAAATCGTTTTCTGTGTCCCTCCAAAATATTTCAGCTTCATTGCAACACGTATGTAGGAGATATGGCGGTTTTGGTACGGCACCTTTAATCTGTCTAGGCGACTCTTTGTCTTCCACATTTCAAACTTCACATGCCATAATGACCATGAAAAATGCGGATTCAGACGTGTAATCATTATTTAAATATGTTCATTAATTCCTCTTACATATCCTTGTTTAATTTTAGCTCCATATAACAGTTATAATACGAGATACAACCTCAGCTTTAAAAGATTCGAAATCTGTACATAGTTTTCGAGGCACGAATTGAGACCTGATTTTGGGCCTCCAAATGATTGATTGAGCTAGGACTCCAGAAGGATTAAATGAGGCCAATGATGTAATTAAACCTTAAAAAAAGAAATTTCACAATTTTTTTCAGTTTAGAAAATGTTATGGCCATAATATAGAAGACAAATAAAATAGTTAAACACCAAAATTAAGTCATTTTTGCATTTGAGCTCAAAATACCACTAAAACATAAAAATGTGACATTTGTCCATAAAATAACACTTTGGTGAGATTCATAAAATCGAAATACCGTATATAATATGTGAAAAGTATAGCTCCATCACTCCCCCACACTTACACATTGCACTCCCGAGCAATCATCAGATATCCAAATCAAAATTCACACAAAAATCAACAATGAGAAATCATCAATGATTTCTTCCAAAATGAAATTCCATCATGTCTCCTATACGAAAAAAAATTCCCAATCATTTTCATTCCTCACATTTAAATTCATTCACCATCATAAATACATCCATGGACCAATCACAACCCACCACACCTTGAAATTTGTGTCACTCTTCATATAAAAGAAATTAAATCCAGAGTTATGCTCATACTTGGAAAGTGCATGTATCACCATAGGCTTGTGAAAATTCTCATCTATCCAAAGCGCAAAACATGAAAATGAATTCGATCATGAGGACTTTTTCCAGGTGAATTCTGTGGCTTAAGGTTGGTCGGAAAATTATTGAAAAATAAAAGCTAGAAAGAGGAGGTTGGACTCTTAAGCACAATGCATGAATAATCAAGTGAAAATACCGGATGAACCTCACTCAATCCCCTTAAAAATGTGATACACAACACCGCCCCCTTTTTATGACATGGAAAATGAGCCAGGAAATGAATCCAATAAATCAATTCATCCAAGTTCCCCCCTTTTTTCATTTTCTTCATTTTTTTTATAAATCTCCAGAAAGGAACAACTTTATTTTCTTTTTTTTTTGATTTTTTTTCATGGAGAATGAGCTGACAATTGAATACAATGAAATAATGACCATCATGCCCTTTATTTAGATAGGTACATGAGTCATCAAAGTAAGTAAAATGATAAATTCAAGATCATCTCCATTTTTTCTATTTTTTCATTTTTTTGAAGGAGAACCAGATGAAACAAATAATGCTAAATGAAAGAATTACCCATGCCCAATTTGGTATTTATCATCCACTAACCAAAAATTTGACACACACATCACATCACCCACAATGGAACACATCCAAAGAACACACACAAAAGGCCCTTCCCCCACATTCAATCTTGAAATATTCACATAAAAATACCAAGAGTGTGAGTAGGTAAGGAAAAATCGGCTTGTAATGTGGCTTAAACCAATAAGGCAATTCATGGAATCTAAGGGATAATGAAGGATATATGAAAATGTATGTCTCGAGATAACATATGTATAGAAAAAAATTTTCCTCAATCATATCAAAAACATTCCATGAAATCCAAAGCTTCAAAAGAGAAAAGTCACAAGTTCTGGTTCTCACACAAAATCCAAGTTTATCCCAAGAATGTGTGGGTATTAGAAAGAATATTTCCAAGTGGTTCAGAATACCTCACAGGATGGGAAAATTTTTTGAGTCAGTGTTTCATGGGAATGGATTTCAAAAATTGGTCAGACTCATAAAAATACTTGAAAATCCAATTCAAAGAAAAAGTTTTCCCATCAACAATCCTTTAAAATCCATTTCCTCAAAAATGATTTCAATCATCTCAAAATCAATTAGTGTGTGAAAAATGATTAGATTATTCATTAAATATCAATAATACTAAAATGGTGAAAAAGAAAAATAAAAAGAAATCACACCAAACAACTATGTAGGTTGACACTCCCCCCACACCTAGATTTCACTACCCCCCATTCCAGCTTAACAAAATAATGATAAGGGCAGAAAACTAAAAGGAAGGAAAGATACAACTTGAATTTATTTTACAGTGGTAGCCTTGAGTTAAGATCCTAGATACTGCCACTTGACCTAAAATCCATGAAATAAAGAAAATATGAGAAAAATAAATAAAAATAAAGAGGAATGGAGAAGAAATGGGATAATGCTTGGTTTGATCCCCAAGCGGGTGCTAGGTTTTTACTGCCCCTAGTCCAGCAGTTGCAGCGGTTTAACCCCAATCCGATGGTGGATGAGGTTTCTTGATTAGAAACAACCAGAAATATTTTCATCCAATGCTATTTAGTCTACAACATCTATATAAGAACTCATGAATAGAGTACAATAGATTCTTCCCCATTTCAATGTGGTACAACTGGAATGATGGGGGAAGAAGGAAGAATGAGTCCTCTTTGTTCACTGCCACAACTTGTATGGCCTCTTCAACTTTAACATCCAGGGCATGCACATGTGATGCTAGGTCAAAAAAATATAAGGTAAGTCAGAAAATAGTTCCACTTGGATATGAATAAAACATGAACAACCAATGTAAAAATCTTCCGTTTCATGTAAGATATCTTGAAACACGATATCTTCCAGCAAGGCGATTGGGAATTCTTTTTCTGCAGGGACTTCTTCATCTTCTTCCAAAGCAAGAGAGGAGTATAGAGGTACTGATTACTATTTTAATAAGATGGTAGAATCACTTAACTTTTGTTCTTCAAAAAAATCATACCAATGTTCATCCAAATCATGTTGATCTCCCACAGTTGTATCAGCTGAATTTTCTTCTTCAGGAACCTCTTCAAGCAATGGCCAAGGAGAGATGATTGGATCTTCAACAGGAGTCTTAAAGTATTCCTTGGGTTCTTCAACATCAAATGTTGCTGGAACAACATTTACCTCTTCTTATTCATCTTGGTTCTATTGTTGTTTCCATTCCAACCATAGCACTTTAACTTCATCAACTTCAGCCGCCATCGATGCCACCATCTTGCATACTTGTTCAAGGATTTTGAAATTATTTTGAATCATCGAAACATCTTCTTCCATCTGCAGCATAATAGAATCTTCCCTACTATACTATTCAGTATTGGGGAAAGCATATGAAAAATCACTAAAATAATCCATCTCGACCAAAAAAAAGAATGATATTCAATGAAGCACTTTTTTTTAGTTTTTGAAAATTTTAATTTTTTTGTTTGTTTTTTTGAAAAATAGTGTCTGAATGAACTTGAATTCCCCGGAAATGGTTCCAAATTGATGAGAGTGGTTTGTGGAAAACAAAATTCAATTAAATTCTTATTAACCTAATAATGCACCATAGTGGAACACCCTAGGGTCGATCACAAGGAGGCCGCTCACACACACTATTTTTCTATTGTCACTATTTATAATATAACTAATATAAAAATATAATAATAATATTAATGGGGGGAAATAATATCAAATGTATAAAATATAAATATAATATATAATAATGAAATGCAATACAGAATGAAGTTAGAAGAAAGAAAGTAGGCAGTTTTTCTTAGGAGGTTGTGGTGGTTGATATCATTATTTAAAAAGAAACTCAAAATTTAACTCAATGAGGTGATCAAGACCTCTCACACCTCACCTTCTCATTTGGATTGTCATTACCCCATACCTAGACCTCTGCATACAGGGTAATGCTCTTCCTAAAGTCAGCTAGGAGACATCTTCGCTGACCATCAATACTCATGTCATGCTCCACCGTATGCACGACACAAATAGCGAAGGAAAGGAAAATAGATAAATGAGAAGATGAAATTGGTGGTAGAGAAAATGGGGCGACCGCTCACCATAATCGATTTAAAAACCACCAAAATTCTATGAATTGAATAAAATATAATAAAATTAAAGCTCAATAACTCAATCAACCCACCATTCCCTCCCTCGAACAAGTTTCGAGGTTAGTTCTCCATTTTTAGTGGAGTTGAGAAAGGAATAACGGTGGGAGAATACATAAAATAAAATAAATGGAAGAAAGGAGGTATGAAGAGGAAATCTAAAATAATATATATTAAAAATAAAAATAACTATTACAATAATGTTACTCAACCTTTCCCCTTGAAAATGTCTATCCTTGTAAAAGGGAGAGGTGGTACAAATTTATAGGGAAAATGGGAGAAGAAATCTCGCTCAAATTCTTCCCTACGGATTTCATCACCTTTTAGGCCCATTAAATGGAATAATTGGGACATGGATCCTTCTTCAAAGTTGTGAAAAATCTTCTTCCACGTCCCTCAAAAATTGTTCAGCCTCATTGAAGCACGTATAAAGGAGATATGGAGGTTTTGGTGCGGCACCTTTAATCTGTCCAGGTGACTTTTCGTCTTCCACAATTCCAACTTCACATGCCATAATGACCATTAAAACAGCGTATTCAGATGTGTCATCATTAATGAAATATTTTTATTAATTCTTCCTCCAGATCTTTGTTGAAGTTTAGATCCATATAACCGTTATAATACGAGATACAATCTCAGCTTTAAAACATTCCAAACCTGTACATAGTTTTCGAGGCACAGATTGAGAGATGATTTTGGGCCTCCAAATGATTGATTGATATGGGACTATAGAAGGATTAAATGAGGCCAATTATGTAATTAAACCTAAAAAAAATAAATTTCACAATTTGGTTCAATTTAGAAAATGTTATGGCCACAATACAGAAGACAAATAAAACAGTTAAACACCAAAATGAAGCCATTTTTGCATTTGAGCTCAAAATACCACTAAAACATAAAAATGTGACAATTGTCCATAAAATAACACTTTTGTGAGATTTATAATATTGTGAAAATTATAGCTCCATCACTCCCCCACACTAACGCATTGCACTCCCGAGTAATCATCATATATCCAAATAAAGATTCACACAAAAATCAACAATGAGAAATCATCAATGATTTCTTCCAAAATGAAATTCCATCATGTCTCCTCTATGAAAAACAATTCCCAATCATTTTCATTCCTCACATTTAAATTAATTCGACATCATAAATCCATCCATGTCCAAATCACAACCTACCTCACCTTGAAATTTGTGTCACTCTTCACACAAGAGAAATTAAATCCAAAGTTATGCTCATACTTGGAAAGTGAATGTATCACCATAGGCTTGTGAAAATTCTCATTTATCCACAGCGGAAAAAATGAAAATGAATTCGATCATGAGGACTTTTTCTAGGTGAATTCTATGGCTTAGGGTTGGTGGGAAAATGAGTGAAAAATTAAGGCTAGAAAGAGGAGGTCGGACTCTTAAGCACAATGCTTGAATAATCAAGTGAATAAACAAGATGAACCTCACTCAATCCCCATAAAAATGTGATAAAAAACACTAACACCTTTTTATGACATGGGAAATGATCCATGAAATGAATCCAATGAATGAATTCATCCATGTTCTCCCCTTTTTTCCTTTTTTTCATTTTTTTTGTAAAGCTCCAGAAAGGCATAGCTTTATTTTCTTTATTTTTTGATTTTTTTTAATGGAGAATGAGCTAACAATTGAATACAATGAAATAATGAACATCATGCCCTTTATTTAGATAGGGACATGAGTCATCAAAGGAAGTACAATGATAAATTCAATATCATCTCCATTTTTCTATTTTTTTCATTTTTTTGAAGGAGAACCAGATGAAAAAAATAATTCTCAATGAAAGAATTACCCATGCCCAATTTGGTATTTATCATCCACTAACCAAAAAGTTGAAACACACATCACATCCCCCAAAATGGAACACATCCATAGAATGCACACGAAAGTCCCTTCCCCCAAACTCAATCATGAAATATCCACACAAAAATACCAAGAGTGCAGGTATTTAAGGAGAAATTGGCTTATAATGTGGCTTAAACCTATAAGGGAATTCATGTAATCTAAGGTATAATGAAGGATATATGTAAATGTAGGTCTCAAGATAACATATGTATATCCAAACAAATGTCTCAATCATATCAAAAACATTCCATGAAATCCAAAGTTTCGAAAGAGAAGAGTCGCAAGTTCTGGTTCCCACACAAAATCCATGTTTCTCTCAAGAAAGTGTGGGTATTAGAAAGAATATTTCAAAGTGGTTTAGAATACCTCACAAGATGAGAAAAATGTTTGAGTCAGTGTTTCATGGGCTTGGATTTCAAAAATTGGTCAAACTCATAAAAATAAATGAAAATCCAATTCATGGAAAAAGTTTTCACATCAACAATCCTTTAAAATCCATTTCTTAAAAAATGATTTCAATCATCTCAAAATCAATTAGTGTGTGAAAAATGATTAGATTATTCATCAAATCTCAATAATACTAAAAAGATGAAAAGGAAAAAAGAAAAATAAAGCACACCAAACAACTACGTAGGTTGACACTCCCCCACACCAAGATTTCACTACCCCCCACTGCAGCTCAACAAAATAATAACAAGGGCAGAAAAATAAAAGGATGGAAAGATACAATCTGACTTTATTTTATAGTGGTAGCCTTGAGTTAAGCTCCTAGATACTGCCACTTGACCTAAAAGGCATGAAATAAAGAAAATATGAGAAAAATAAATAAAAAGAAAGAGTAATGGAGAAGAAAGGGGATAATGTTTGGTTTGACCCCCAAGTGGGTGCTCAGTTTTTATTGCCCCTAGTCCGGCAGTTGTAGAGGTTTAACCCCAATCCGAAGGTGGATGAGGTTTCTTGATTAGAAACCACTAGAACGTTTTTCATCCAATTCTCTTCAGCCTACAACATCTATATAAGAACTCATGAATAGAGTACAATAGATTCTTCCCCATTTAAATGTTGTACAACTGGAATGATGGGGGAAGAAGGAAGAATGAGTCCTCTTTGTTCACTTCCACAACTTGTATGGCCTCTTCAACTTTAATATCCAGGGCATGCACATGTGATACCGGGTCAAAAAAAATAGAAGGTAAGTCAGAAAATAGTTCCTCTTGGATATGATTAAAATATGAACAATCAATGTCAAAATCTTTCGTTTCGTGTAAGATAGCTTGAAACACGATCTCTTCAGGCAAGGCGACTGGGAATTCTTTTTCTGCAGGGACTTCTTCATCTTCTTCCAAAGCAAGAGAGGGGTATAGAGGTACTAATTCTTATTTAAATAAGTTGGTAGAATCATTTACCTTTTGTTCTTCAACAAAATCATACTAATGTTCATCCAAATCATGTTGATCTCCCACAGTTGTATCAGCTGGATTTTCGTCTTCAGGAACCTCTTCAAGCAATGGCCAAGGAGAGATGATTGGATCTTCAACAAGAGTCTTAAAGTCTTCCATGGGTTCTTCAACATCAATTGTTGCTGGAACAACATTTACCTCTTCTTCTTCATCTAGGTTCTGTTGTTGTTGTCATTCCAACCATAGAAATTTAACTTCATCAACTTCAGTAGCCAGCGATGCCACCATCTTGCATACTTGTTCAAGGATTTTGCAATTATTTTGAATCATCGCAACATCTTCTTCCATCTGCTGCATAATAGACTCTCCCCTGCTAGAAAATTCAGTATTGGGGAAATCATATTAAAAATCACTAAAATATTCCATCTCGACCAAAAAAAAGAATGATATTCAATGAAGCACTTTTTTTAGTTTTTGAAATTTTTAATTTTTTTGTTTGTTTTTTTGAAAAAGAGTGTGTGAAAGCATTTGACCTCCCCAGAAACGGTGCCAAATTGATGAGAGTGGTTTGTCACAAACAAAAATTCAATTAAATTCTTACTAACCTAATAATGCACCATATTGGCACACCCTAGGGTTGATCACAAGGAGGCCTCTCACACGCACTATTTTTCTATTGTCATTATTTATAATATAACTAATATAAATATATAATACTAATATTAATGGGGGGAAATAATATAAAATGTATAAAATATAAATATAATAAATAATAATGAAATGAAATACAGATTGAAGTTAGAAGAAATAAAGTAGGGAGTTGTTCTTAGGAGGTTGTGGTGGTTGATATCATTGTTTAAAAAGAATCTCAATATTCAACTCAATGAGGTGATCAAGACCTGTCACACCTCACCTTATTGTTTGGATTGTCATTACCCCATACTGAGACCTCTTCATATAGGGTAATGCATTTCCTAAAGTTCACTAGGAGACCTCTATGCTGACCATCACTACTCATGTCATGCTCCACCGTATGCATGACACAAATAGCGAAGGGAAGGAAAATAGATAAACGAGAAGAAGAAATTGGTGGTAGAGAAAATGGGGAGACCGCTCACTATAATCAACATAAAAACCACCAAAATTCTTAGAATTTAATTAAAAATAATAAAATTAAATCTCAATAACTCAATCAACCCACCATTCCCTCCCTTGAAAAAGTGCCAAGGTTAGTTCTCCATTTTTAGTGGAGTTGAGAAGGGAATAACGGTGGGAGAATACATAAAATAAAATAAATGGAAGAAAGGAGGTATGAAGAGGAAATAAAAAATAATATATATTAAAAAATTAAAATAACTATTACAATAATGGTACTCAACCTTGCCCCTTGAAAATGGCTATGCTTCTAAAAGGGAGAGGAGGTACAAATTTATAGGAAAAATGGGAGAAGAAATCTTGCTCAAATTATTCCATCCGGATTTCATCGCCATTTCGGCCAATTAAATGGTAGAATTGGGACATGGATCCTTCTTTAAAGTTGTGCCAAATCGTCTTCCGCATCCCTCCAAAATATTTAAGCTTCATTTAACCACGTATGAAGGAGATATGGCAGTTTTGGTGCGGCACCTTTAATCTGTATAAGTGATTCTTCATCTTCCAAAATTCCAACTTCACATGCCATAATGACCATGACAAAAGCAGATTCAGACGTGTTATCATTAATGAAAGATGTTCATTAATTACTCTTCCAGATCATTTTTGAATTTTATCTCCATATAACCATTACACTACGAGATACAATCTCAGCTTTAAAACCTTCCAAATCTGTACACAGTTTTCGAGGCACGGATTGGGAGCTGATTTTGGGCCTCCAAATGATTGATTGAGCTGGGACTCCAAAAGGCTGAAATGAGGCCAATGATGAAATTAAACCTAAAATAAGAAATTTCACAATTTGGTTCAGTTTAGAAAATGTTATGGCCAGAATACAGAAGACAAATAAAACAGTTAAACACCAAAATTAAGCCATTTTTGCATTTGAGCTCAAAATACCACTGAAACATAAAAATGTGACAATTGTCCATAAAATAACACTTTTGTGAGATTTATAACATTTAAATACTGTATATAATATGTGAAAATTATAGCTCCATCACTCCACCACACTTATGCATTGCACTCCTGAGCAATCATCATATATCCAAATCAAAATTCACACAAAAATCAACAATGAGAAATCATCAATGATTTCTTCCAAAATAAAATTCCATCATGTCTCCTCTGTGAAAAGAAATTTCCAATCATTTTAATTACTCACATTTAAATTTATTCAACATCATAAATCCATACATGGCCCAATCACAACCTACCTCACCTTGAAATTTGTGTCACTCTTCACACAAGAGAAATTAAATCTGGAGTTATGCTCATACTTGGAAAGTGCATGTATCACCATAGTCTTGTGAAAATTCTAATCTATCCACAGCGCAAAACATGCAAATGAATTCGATCATGAGGAATTTTTCTAGGTGAATTCTGTGGCTTAGGGTTGGTGGGAAAATTATTGAAAAATTAAGGCTAGAAAGAGGAGGTTGGACTCTTAAGCACAATGCATGAATAATCAAGTGAAAACACGGGATGGACCTCACTCAATCCCCATAAAAATGTGATACACAACACCACCCCCTTTTTATGACAATATACATGATCAGGAAATGAATCCAATGAATGAATTCATCCATGTTATCCCCTTTTTTCATTTTTTTCATTTTTTTGTAAAGATCCAGAAAGGCACAACTTTATTTTCGTTTTTTTTGAAATTTTTTTCATGGAGAATGAGCTGAAAATTGAATACAATGAAATAATGACCATCATACCCTTTATTTAGATAGGGACATGAGTCATCAAAGGAAGTACAATGATAAATTCAAGATCATCTCCATTTTTCTATTTTTTTCATTTTTTTGAAGGAGAACCAGATGAAACAAATAATGCTCAATGAAAGAATTACCCATGCCCAATTTGGTCTTTATCATCCACTACCCAAACATTTGACACACAAATCACATCACCAAAAATGGAACCAATCCAAAGAACGCACACAAAAGGCCCTTCTCCCACACTCAAACTTGAAATATCCACGCAAAAACACCAAGAGTGCTGGTAGGTGAGGAAAAATCGGCTTGTAATGTGGATTAAACCTATAAGGAAATTCATGGAATCTAAGGGATAATGAAGGATAGATGAAAAGGTAGGTCTCAAGATAAGATATGGATAGCCAAAAAAATGCCTCAATCATATCAAAAACATTCCATGAAATCCAATGCTTCTAAAGAGAAATGTCGCAAGTTCTGGTTCTCACACAAAATCCAAGTTTCCCTCAAGAAAGTGTGGGTATTAGAAAGAATATTTCAAAGTGGTTCAAAATACCTCAGAGGATGGGAAAAATGTTTGAGTCAGTGTTTCATGGGCATGTATTTCCAAAATTGGTCAAACTCATAAAAATACATGAAAATCCAATTCAAGGAAAAAGTTTTCACATTAACAATCCTTTAAAATCCATTTCATAAAAAATGATTTCAATCATCTTAAAATCAATTAGTGTGTGAAAAATGATTAGATTATTCATTAAATCTCAATAATACAAAAAATATGAAAAGGAAAAAAGAAAAATAAATCACAACAAACAACTACGTAGGTTGACACTCCCCCCACACCTAGATTTCACTACCCCCCATTGCAGCTCAACAAAATAATGATAAGGGCAGAAAAATAAAAGAAAGGAAAGATACAACCTGACTTTATTTTACAGTGGTAGCCTTGATTTAAGCTCCTAGATACTTCCACATGGCCTAAAAGGAATGAAATAAATAAAATATGAGAAAAATAAATAAAAATAAAGAGGAATGGAGAAGAAAGCGGATAATTCCTGGTTTGACCCCCAAGAGGGTGAGAGGTTTTTACTTCCCATAGTCCAGCAGTTGCAGCGGTTTAACCCCAATCCGAAGGTGGATGAGGTTTCTTGATCAGAAACCACCAGAACTGTTTTTCTTCTAATGCCCTTCAACCTAAAACATCTATATAGTAACTAATGAATAGAGTACAATAGCTTCTTCCCCATTTCAATGTGGTACAACTGGAATGTTGGGGGAAGAAGGAAGAATGTGTCCTCTTTGTTCACTGCCACAACTTGTATGGCCTCTTCAACTTTAACATCCAGGTCCTTCACATGTGATGCTGGGTAAAAAAAATATAAGTGAAGTTAGAAAATAGTTCCACTTGTATATGATTAAAACATAAACAATCAATGTAAAAGTCTTCCCTTTCGTGTAAGATATATTGAAACACGATCTCTTCAGGCAAGGCAACTATGAATTCTTTTTCTGCAGGGACTTCTTCATCTTCTTCCAAAGAAAGAGAGGGGTATAGAGGCACTGATTCTTCTTTGAATAAGATTGGATAATCACTTACCTTTTTTTCTTCAGCAAAATCATACCAATGTTCATCTAAATCATATTGATCTCCCACAGTTGTATCAGCTGAATTTTCATCTTCAGGAACCTCTTCAAGGAATGGCCAAGGAGAGATGATTGGATCTTCAACAAGAGTCTTAAAGTCATCCATGGGTTATTTAACATCAAATATTGCTGGAACAACACTTACCTCTTGTTCTTTATCATTGTTCTGATGTTGTTGTCGTTCCAACCATAGCGCTTTAACTTCATCAACTTCAGCCGCCAGCGATGCCACCATCTTGAATGCTTGTTCATGGATTTTGAAATTATTTTGAATCATCACAGCATCTTCTTCCATCTGCAGCATAATAGACTCTTCCTTTATAGAAAATTCAGTACTGAGGAAAGCATATGAAAAATCACCAAAATAATCCATCTCGACCAAAAAAAAGAATGATATTCAATGAATCACTTTTTTTTAGTTTTTTAAATTTTAAATTTTGTTGTTTGTTTTTATGAAAAATAGTGTGTGAAAGAACTTGACCTTCCTGGAAACGGCGCCAAATTGATGAGAGTGGTTTTTTGCAAACCACAATTCAATTAAATTCTTATTAACCTAATAATTCAACATAGTGGAACACCCTTGGGTCGATCACAAGGAGGCCGCTCACACGCACTATTTTTCTATTGTCACTATTTATTGTATAACTAATATAAAAGTATAATAATAATATTAATGGGGGGAAATAATATCAAATGTATAAAATATAAATATAATATATAATAATGAAAATCAATACAGAATGAAGTTAGGAGAAAGAAAGTAGGCAGTTGTTCTTAGGAGGTCATGGTGGTTGATATGATTGTTTAAAAAGAATCTTATTATTCAACTCAATGAGGTAATCAAGACCTGTCAGACCTCACCTTCTCATTTGGATTGTCATTATCCCATAACGAGACCTCTGCATACAGGGTAATTCTCTTCCTAAAGTCATCTAGGAGACCTCTTCGCTGACCATCACTACTCATGTCATGCTCCACCGTATGCACGACACAAATAGGGAAGGGAAGGAAAATAGATAAACGAGAAGAAGAAATTGATGGTAGAGAAAATGGGCAGACTGCTCACCATAAAAGATTTAAACACCACAAAAATTCTTATAATTGAATAAAATATAATAAAATTAAAGCTCAATAACTCAATCAACCCACCATTCCCTCCCTCAAACAAGCACCGAGGTTAGTTCTCCATTTTTAGTGGAGTTGAGAAGGGAATAATGGTGGGAGAATACATAAAATAAAATAAATGGAAGAAAGGAAGTATGGAGAGGAAATATAAAATAATATATATTAAAAAATAAAAATAACTATTACAATAATGGTACTCAACCTTGACCCTTGAAAATGGATATCCTTGTAAAAGGAAGAGGAGGTATAAATTTATAGGAAAAATTGGAGAAGAAATCTCGCTCAAATTATTCCTTCCGGATTGCATCGCCTTTTAAGACCCTTAAATGGCCGACTTGGGACATGGAGCCTTCTTAAAAGTTATGGAAAATAGTCTTTCACATCCCTCCACAAAATGTCAGCCTCATTGAACCACGTATAAAGGAGATATAGAGGTTTTGGTGCGGCACCTTTAATCTATCCAGGTGACTCTTCATCTTCCACAATTCCAACTTCACATGTCATAATGACCATTAAAACAGCGGATTCAGACGTGTCATCATTAATGAAATATTTTTATTAATTCCTCCTCTAGATCTTTGTTGAATTTGAGATCCATATAACCGTTATACTACGAGATACAATCTCATCTTTAAAACATTCCAAATCTGTACACAGTTTTCGGGGCACAGATTGAGAGATGATTTTGGGCCTCCAAATGATTGATTGATATGGGACTCTAGAAGGATTAAATGAGTCCAATGATGTAATTAAACCTAAAAAAAAGTAATTTCACAATTTGGTTCAGTTTAGAAAATGTTATGTCCATAATACAGAAGACAAATAAAACAGTTAAACACCAAAATGAATCTATTTTTGGATTTGAGCTCAAAATACCAATAAAACATAAAAATGTTCCAATTGTCCATAAAATAACGCTTTTGTGATATTTATAACATTGTGAAAATTATAGCTCCATCACTCCCCCACACATACGCATTGCACTCCCGATTAATCATCATATATCCAAATAAAAATTCACACAAAAATCAACAATGAGAAATCATCAATGATTTCTTCCAAAATGAAATTACATCATGTCTCCTCTATGAAAAACAAATCCAAATCATTTTCATTCCTCACATTTAAATTAATTCAACATCATAAATCCATCCATGTCCCAATCACAACCTACCTAACCTTGAAATTTGTGTCACTCTTCACACAAGAGAAATTAAATCCGGAGTTATGCTCATACTTGGAAAGTGAATGTATCACCATAGGCTCGTGAAAATTCTCATCTATCCACAGCGGAAAAAATGAAAATGAATTCAATCATGAGGACTTTTTCCAGGTGAATTCTGTGGCTTAGGGTTGGTGGGAAAATGAGTGAAAAATTAAGGCTAGAAAGAGGAGGTTGGACTCTTAAGCACAATGCATGAATAATCAAGTGAAAAAATAGGATGAACCTCACTCAATCCCAAAAAAAATGTGATACAAAACATTTCCCCCTTTTTATGACATGGGAAATGATCCAGGAAATGAATCTAATGAATTAATTCATCCAAGTTCTCCCTTTTTTTCATTTTTTTCATTTTTTTTGTAAGGCTCCAGAAAGGCATAGCTTTATTTTCTTTATTTTTTGATTTTTTAATGGAGAATGAGCTGAAAATTGAATAAAATAAAATAATGATCATCATGCCCTTTATTTAGATAGGTACATGAGTCATCAAAGGAAGTACAATGATAAATTCAATATCACCTCAATTTTTTCTATTTTTTTTCATTTTTTTTGAAGGAGAACCAGATGAAAAAAATAATTCTCAATGAAAGAATTACCCATGCCCAATTTGGTATTTATCATCCACTAACCAAAAAGTTGAAACACACATCACATCACCCAAAATGGAACACATCCATAGAATGCACACGAAAGGCCCTTCCCCCACACTCAATCATGAAATATCCACACAGAAATACCAAGAGTGCAGGTAGGTAAGGAAAAATTGGGTTATAATGTGGCTTAAACCTATAAGGAAATTCATGTAATCTAAGGTATAATGAAGGATAGATGAAAATGTAGGTCTCAAGATAACATATGTATAGCCAAAAAAATGACTCAATCATATCAAAAACATTCCATGAAATCCAATGTTTCGAAAGAGAATAGTCGCAAGTTCTGGTTCTCACACAAAATCCATGTTTCTCTCGAGAAAGTGTGGGTATTAGAAAGAGTATTTAAAAGTGGTTTAGAATACATCACAGGATGAGAAAAATGTTTGAGTCAGTGTTTCATGGGCATGGATTTCAAAAATTGGTCAATCTCATAAAAATACTTGAAAATCCAATTCATGGAAAAAGTTTTCACATCAACAATCCTTTAAAATCCATTTCTTCAAAAATGATTTCAATCATCTCCAAATCAATTAGTGTGTGAAAAATGATTAGATTATTCATTAAATCTCAATAATACTAAAAAGATGAAAAGTAAAAAGAAAAATAAAGTACACCAAACAACTACGTAGGTTGACACTCCCCCCACACCAAGATTTCACTACCCCCCATTGCAACTCAACAAAATAATGACAAGGGAAGAAAAATAAAAGGAAGGAAAGATACAACCTGACTTTATTTTATAGTGGTAGCCTTGAGTTAAGCTCATAGATACTGCCACTTGACCTAAAAGGCATGAAATAAAGAAAATATGAGAAAAATAAATAAAAAGAAAGAGGAATGGAGAATAAAGGGGATAATGTTTGGTTTGACCCCCCAAGCGGGTGCTCGGTTTTTACTGCCCCTAGTCCAGCAGTTGTAGCGGTTTAACCCCAATCCGAAGGTGGATGAGGTTTCTTGATTAGAAACCACCAGAACGTTTTTCATCCAATGCTCTTCAGCCTACAACATCTCTATAAGAAATCATGAATAGAGTAAAATAGATTATTCCCCATTTCAATGTGGTACAACTGGAATGATGGGGGAAGAAGGAAGAATGAGTCCTCTTTGTTCACTGCCACAACTTGTATGGCCTCTTCAACTTTAACATCCAGGGCATGCACATGTGATTCCGGGTCAAAAAATATAAGGTAAGTCAGAAAATAGTTCCTCTTGGATATGATTAAAACACGAACAATCAATGTAAAAATCTTTCGTTTCGTGTAAGATAGCTTGAAACAAGATCTCTTCAGGCAAGGTGACTGGGAATTCTTTTTCTGCAGGGAATTCTTCATCTTCTTCCAAAGCAAGAGAGGGGTATAGAGGTACTGATTCTTATTTGAATAAGTTGGTAGAATCAATTAGCATTTGTTCTTCAACAAAATCATACCAATGTTCATCCAAATCATGTTGATCTCCCATAGTTGTATCAGCTGGATTTTCGTCTTCAGGAACCTCTTCAAGCAATGGCCAAGGAGAGATGATTGGATCTCCAACAATAGTCTTAAAGTCTTCCATGGGTTCTTAAACATCAAATGTTGCTGGAACAACATTTAGCTCTTCTTCATCATCTTGGTTCTGTTGTTGTTGTCGTTCCAACCATAGCACTTTAACTTCATCAACTTCAGCCACCAGCGATGCCACCATCTTGCATACTTGTTCAAGGATTTTGAAATTATTTTGAATCATCGCAACATCTTCTTCCATATGCAGTATAATAGACTCTTCCCTGCTAGAAAATTCAGTATTGGGGAAAGCATATTAAAAATCACTAAAATATTCCATCTCAACCAAAAAAAGAATGATATTCAATGAAGCACTTTTTTTTAGTTTTTGAAATTTTTAATTTTTTTGTTTGTTTTTTTGAAAAAGAGTGTGTGAAAGCAGTTGACCCCCCCGGAAACGGTGCCAAATTGATGAGAGTGGTTTTTCGCAAACAAAAATTCAATTAAATTCTTATTAACCTAATAATGCACCATATTGGCACACCCTAGGGTTGATCACAAGGAGGCCTCTCACACGCACTATTTTTCTATTGTCATTATTTATAATATAACTAATATAAAAATATAATACTAATATTAATGGGGGGAAATAATATCAAATGTATAAAATATAAATATATTATATAATAATGAAATGAAATATAGAATTAAGTTAGAAGAAAGAAAGTAGGAAGTTGTTCTTAGGAGGTTGTGGTGGTTGATATCATTGTTTAAAAAGAATCTCAATATTCAACTCAATGAGGTGATCAAGACCTATCACACCTCACCTTATCGTTTGGATTGTCATTACCCCATACTGAGACCTCTGCATACAGGTTAATGCTCTTCCTAAAGTCAGCTAGGAGACCTCTTTTCTGACCATAACTACTCATTTCATGCTCCACCGTATGCACGACACAAATGGCAAAGGGAAGGAAAATAGATAAACGAGAAGAAGAAATTGGTGGTAGAGAAAATGGGGAGACCGCTCACCATAATCAAATTAAACACCCCCAAAATTCTTAGAATTGAATTAAAAATAATGAAATTAAATCTCAATAACTCAATCAACCCACCATTCCCTCCCTCGAACAAGTGCCAAGGTTAGTTCTCCATTTTTAGTGGAGTTGAGAAGGGAATAATGGTGGGAGAATACATAAAATAAAATAAATGGAAGAAAGGAGGTATGAAGAGGAAATATAAAATAATATATATTAAAAAATTAAAATAACTATTACAATAATGGTACTCAACCTTGCCCCTTGAAAATGGCTATCCTTGTAAAAGGGAGAGGAGGTACAAATTTATAGGGAAAATGGGAGAAGAAATCTTGCTCAAATTCTTCCATCTGGATTTCATCACCATTTCGGCCAATTAAATGGCAGAATTGGGACATGGATCCTTCTTTAAAGTTGATAAAAATCATCTTCCGCGTACCTCCAAAATATTTCAGCCTCATTGTACCATGTATGAAGGAGATATGGCGGTTTTGGTGCAACACCTTTAATCTGTATAAGTGATTCTTTGTCTTCCACAATTCCAACATCACATGCCATAATGACCATGACAAAAGCAGATTCAGACGTGTTAACACTAATGAAAGATGTTCATTAATTACTCTTCTAGATCATTGTTGAATTTTAGCTCTATATAACTGTTATACTATGAGATACAATCTCAGCTTTAAAACCTTCCAAATCTGTACACAGTTTTCGAGGCATGGATTTGGAGCTGATTTTGGGCCTCCAAATGAATGATTGAGCTGGGAATCCAGAAGGATGAAATGAGACCAATGATGAAATTAAACCTAAAAAAATAAATTTCACAATTTGGTTCAGTTTAGAAAATGTTATGGCCAGAATACAGAAGACAAATAAAACAGTTAAACACCAAAATTAAGCCATTTTTGCATTTGAGCTCAAAATACCACTAAAACATAAAAATGTGACAATTGTCCATAAAATAACACTTTTGTGAGATTTATAACATTGAAATACAGTATATAATATGTGAAAATTATATCTCCATCACTCCCCCACACTTATGCATTGCACTCCTGAGCAATCATCATATATCCAAATCAAAATTCACACAAAAATCAACAATGAGAAATCATCAATGATCTCTTCCAAAATGAAATTCCATCATGTCTCCTCTGTGAAAAACAATTTCCAATCATTTTCATTAATCACATTTATATTCATTCAACATCATAAATCTATCCATGGCCCAATCACAACCTACCTCACCTTGAAATTTGTGTCACTCTTCACACAAGAGAAATTAAATCCGGAGTTATGCTCATACTTGGAAAGTGCATGTATCACCAAAGTCTTGTGAAAATTCTCATCTATCCACAGCGCAAAACTTGAAAATGAATTTGATCATGAGGACTTTTTCCAGGTGAATTATGTGGCTTAGGGTTGGTGGGAAAATTATTGAAAAATTAAGGCTAGAAAGTGGAGGTTGGACTCTTAAGCACAATGCATGAATAATCAAGTGAAAACACAGGATGAACCTCACTCAATCCCCTTAAAAATGTGATACACAACACCAACCCCTTTTTATGACATGATACATGAGCCAGGAAATGAATCCAATTAATGAATTCATCTATGTTATCCCCTTTTTTCATTTTTTTCATTTTTTTGTAAAGCTCCAGAAAGGCACAACTTTATTTTCTTTTTTTTTTGAATTTTTTTTCATGGAGAATGAGATGAAAATTGAATACAATGAAATAATGACCATAATGCCCTATATTTAGATAGGGACATGATTCATCAAAGGAAGTACAATGATAAATTCAAGATCATCTCCATTTTTCTATTTTTTCCATTTTTCTTGAAGGAGAACCAGATGAAACAAATAATGCTCAATGAAAGAATTACCCATGCCCAATTTGGTTATTATCATCCACTACCCAAAAAGTTTACACACAAATCACATCACCCACAATGGAACAAATCCAAATAACACACACGAAAGGCCCTTCCCCCACACTCACACTTGAAATATCCACGCAAAAATACCAAGAGTGCTGGTAGGTAAGGAAAAATCGGCTTGTAATGTGGATTAAACCTATAAGGCAATTCATGGAATCTAAGGGATAATGAAGGATAGATGAAAAGGTAGGTCTCAATATAACATATGGATAGCCAAAAAATGCCTCAATCATATCAAAAACATTCCATGAAATCCAATGCTTCGAAAGAGAAATTTCGCAAGTTCTAGTTCTCACACAAAATCCATGTTTCTCTCAAGAAAGTGTGGGTATTAGAAAGAATAATTCAAAGTGGTTCAGAATACCTCACAGGATGGGAAAAATGTTTGACTCAGTGTTTCATGGGCATGGATTTCAAAAATTGGTCAAACTCATAAAAATACTTGAAAATCCAATTCAAGGAAAAAGTTTCCACATTAACAATACTTTAAAATCCATTTCATAAAAAATGATTTCAATCATCTCAAAATCAATTAGTGTGTGAAAAATGATTAGATTATTCATTAAAGCTCAATAATACTAAAAATATGAAAATGAAAAATAAAAATAAATCACAACAAACAACTACGTAGGTTGACACTCCCCCCACACCTAGATTTCACTACACCCCATTACAGCTCAACAAAATAATGATAAGGGCAGAAAAATAAAAGGAAGGAAAGATACAACCTGACTTTATTTTACAGTGGTAGCCTTGATTTAAGCTCCTAGATACTGCCACTTGGCCTAAAAGGAATGAAATAAAGAAAATATGAGAAAAATAAATAAAAATAAAGAGGAATGCAGAAGAAAGGGGATAATGCCTGGTTTGACCCCCAAGCGGGTGCGAGGTTTTTACTTCCCATAGTCTAGCAGTTGCAGCGGTTTAACCCCAATCCGAAGGTGGATGAGGTTTCTTGATCAGAAACCACCAGAACTGTTTTTCTTCTAATTCTATTCAACCTAAAACATCTATATAGGAACTAATGAATAGAGTACAATAGCTTCTTCCCCATTTCAATGTGGTACAACTGGAATGTTGGGGGAAGAAGGAAGAATGAGTCCTCTTTGTTCACTGCCACAACTTGTATGCCCTCTTCAACTTTAACATCCAAGTCTTTCACATGTGATGCTGGGTCAAAAAAATAGAAGTGAAGTTAGATAATAGTTCCACTTGTATATGATTAAAACATAAAAAATCAATGTAAAAGTCTTCCCTTTCGTGTAAGATATAATGAAACACGATCTCTTCAGGCAAGGTGACTAAGAATTCTTTTTCCGTAGGGACTACTTCATCTTCTTCCAAAGTAAGAGAGGGGTATAGAGGCACTGATTCTTCTTTGAATAACATGGGATAATCACTTACCTTTTTTTCTTCAACAAAATCATACCAATGTTCATCCAAATCATATTGATCTCCCATAGTTGTATCAGCTGGATTTTCATCTTTAGGAACCTCTTCAAGGAATTTCCAAGGAGAGATGATTGGATCTTCAACAAGAGTCTTAAATTCTTCCATGGGTTCTTTAACATCAAATGTTTCTGGAACAACATTTACCTCTTGTTCTTCATCTTGGTTCTGTTGTTGTTGTCGTTCCAACCATAGCGCTTTAGCTTCATCAACTTCAGCCGCCAGCGATGCCACCATCTTGCATGCTTGTTCAAGGATTTTGAAATTATTTTGAATCATTGCAGCATGTTCTTCCATCTGCAGCATAATAGACTCTTCCTTCCTAGAAAATTCATTACTGGGGAAAGCATATGAAAAATCACCAAAATAATCCATCTCGACCAAAAAAAAGAATGATATTCAATGAATCACTTTTTTTTAGTTTTTTAAATTTTAAATTTTTTTGTTTGTTTTTATGAAAAATAGTGTGTGAAAGAACTTGACCTTCCCGAAAACGACGCCAAATTGATGAGAGTGGTTTTTCGCAAACCAAAATTCAATTAAATTCTTATTAACCTAATAATTCAACATAGTGGAACACCCTAGGGTCGATCACAAGGAGGCCGCTCACACGCACTATTTTTCTATTGTCACTATTTATTGTATAACTAACATAAAAATATAATAATAATATTAATGGGGGGAAATAATATCAAATGTATAAAATATAAATATAATATATAATAATGAAAAGAAATATAGAATGATGTTAGAAGAAAGAAAGTAGGCAGTTGTTCTTAGCAGGTCGTGGTGGTTGATATCATTGTTTAAAAAAATCTCATTATTCAACTCAATGAGGTGATCAAGACCTGTCACACCTCATCTTCTCATTTGGATTGTCATTATCCCATACCGAGAACTCTACATACAAGGTAATTCTCTTCCTAAAGTCATCTAGGAGACCTCTTTGCTGACCATCACTACTCATGTCATGCTCCACCATATGCATGACACAAATAGCGAAGGGAAGGAAAATAGATAAACGAGAAGAAGAAATTGATGGTAGAGAAAATGGGGAGACTGCTCACCATAATCGATTTAAACACCACAAAAATTCTTATAATTGAATAAAATATAATAAAATTAAAGCTCAATAACTCAATCAACCCACCATTCCCTCCCTCTAACAAGCACCGAGGTTAGTTCTCCATTTTTAGTGGAGTTGAGAAGGGAATAATGGTGGGAGAATACATAAAATAAAATAAATGGAAGAAAGGAAGTATGGAGATGAAATATAAAATAATATATATTAAAAAATAAAAATAACTATTACAGTAATGTTACTCAACCTTTACCCTTGAAAATGGATATCCTTGTAAAAGGAAGAGGAGGTATAAATTTATAGGAAAAATGGGAGAAGAAATCTCGCTCAAATTATTCCTTCCGGATTGCATCGCCTTTTAAGACCATTAAATGGCCGACTTGGGACATGTAGCCTTCTTAAAAGTTGTGGAAAATAGTCTTTACCCTCCCTCCACAAAATGTCGGCCTCATTGAACCACGTATAAAGGAGATATGGAGGTTTTGGTGCGGCACATTTAATCTGTCCAGGTGACTCTTCGTCTTCCACAATTCCAACTTCACATGCCATAATGACCATTAAAACAGCAGATTCAGACGTGTCATCATTAATGAAACATTTTTTATTAATTCTTCCTCCAGATATTTGTTGAATTTGAGATCCATATAACAGTTATACTATGAGATACAATCTCAGCTTTAAAACATTCCAAATCTGTACATAGTTTTCGAGGAACGGATTGAGAGATGATTTTGGGCCTCCAAATGATTGATTGATATGGGACTCTAGAAGGATTAAATGAGGACAATTATGTAATTAAACCTAAAAAAAAGAAATTTCACAATTTGGTTCAATTTAGAAAATGTTATGGCCATAATACAGAAGACAAATAAAACAGTTAAACACCAAAATGAAGCCATTTTTGCATTTGAGCTCAAAATACCACTAAAAAATAAAAATGTGACAATTGTCCATAAAATAACACTTTTGTGAGATTTATAACATTGTGAAAATTATAGCTCCATCACTCCCCCACACTTACGCATTGCACTCCCAAGTAATCATCATATATCCAAATAAAAATTCACACAAAAATCAACAATGAGAAATCATCAATGATTTCTTCCAAAATGAAATTCCATCAAGTCTCCTCTATGAAAAACAATTCACAATAATTTTCATTCCTCACAATTAAATTCATTAAACATCATAAATCCATCCATGTCCCAATCACAACCTACCTCACCTTGAAATTTGTGTCACTCTTCACACAAGAGAAATTAAATCTGGAGTTATGCTTATACTTGGAAAGTGAATGTATCACCATAGGCTTGTGAAAATTCTCATCTATCCATAGAAGAAACAATGAAAATGAATTCGATCATGAGGACTTTGTCCAAGTCAATTCTGTGGCTTTGGGTTGGTGGGAAAATGAGTGAAAAATTAAGGCTAGAAAGAGGAGGTTGGACTCGTAAGCACAATGCATGAATAATCAAGTGAAAAAACAGGATGAACCTCACTCAATCCCCATAAAAATGTGATACAAAACACTAACCCCTTTTTATGACATGGGAAATGAATCCAATGAATGAATTCATCCAAGTTCTCCCCTTTTTTAATTTTTTTAATTTTTTTTGTAAAGCTCTAGAAGGCATAGCTTTATTTTCTTTATTTTTTGATTTTTTTAATGGAGAATGAGCTGACAATTGAATACAATGAAATAATGACAATCATGCCTTTTATTTAGATAGGGAAATGAGTTATCAAAGGAAGTACAATGATAAATTCAATATCATCTCCATTTTTTCTATTTTTTTCATTTTTTTTGAAGGAGAACCAGATGAAAAAAATAATTCTCAATGAAAGAATTACCCATGCCCAATTTGGTATTTATCATCCACTAACCAAAAAGTTGAAACACACATCACATCACCCACAATGGAACACATCCATATAATGTACACGAAAGGCCCTTCCCCCAAACTCAATCATGAAATATCCACACAAAAATACCAAGAGTGCAGGTAGGTAAGGAAAAATTGGCATATAATGTGGCTTAAACCTATAAGGCAATTCATGTAATCTAAGGTATAATGAAGGATAGATGAAAATGTAGGTCTCAAGATAACATATTTATAGGCAAACAAATGCCTCAATCATATCAAAAACATTCCATGAAATCCAATGTTTCGAAAGATAACAGTCGCAAGTTCTGGTTCTCACAGAAAATCCATGTTTCTCTCAAGAAAGTGTGGGTATTAGAAAGAATATTTCAAAGTGGTTTAGAATACCTCACAGAATGAGAAAAATGTTTGAGTCAGTGTTTCATGGGCATGGATTTCAAAAATTGGTCAAACTCATAAAAATACTTGAATATCCAAATCATGGAAAAAAGTTCTCACATCAACAATCCTTTAAAATCCATTTCTTCAAAAATGATTTCAATCATCTCAAAATCAATTAGTGTGTGAAAAATGATTATATTATACATTAAATCTCAATAATACTAAAAATATGAAAAGGAAAAAGAAAAATAAAGCACACAAAACAACTACGTAGGTTGACACTCCCCCCACACCTAGATTTCACTACCCCCCATTGCAGCTCAACAAAATAATGACAAGGGCAGAAAAATAAAAGGAAGGAAAGATACAACCTGACTTTATTTTATAGTGGTAGCCCTGAGTTAAGCTCCTAGATACTGCCACTTGACCTAAAAGGCAGGAAATAAAGAAAATATGAGAAAAATAAATATAAAGAAAGAGGAATGGAGAAGAAAGGGGATAATGTTTGGTTTGAACCCCCAAGCGGGTGCTCGGTTTTTATTGCCCCTAGTCTAGCAGTTGTAGCGGTCTAACCCCAATCCGAAGGTGGATGAGATTTCTTGATTAGAAACCACCAGAACTTTTTTCATCCAATGCTCTTCAGCCTACAACATCTTTATAAGAACTCATTAATAGAGTACAACTGATTATTCCCCATTTCAATGTGGTACAACTGGAATGATGGGGGAAGAAGGAAGAATGAGTCCTCTTTGTTCACTGCCACAACTTGTATGGCCTCTTCAACTTTAACATCCAGGGAATGCACATGTGTTGTTGGGTCAAAAAAATATAAGGTAAGTCAAAAAATAGTTCTTCTTGGATATGATTAAAACATGAACAATCAATGTAAAAATCATTCGTTTCGTGTAAGATAGCTTGAAACACGATCTCTTCAGGCAAGGCGACTGCGAATTCTTTTTCTGCAGGGACTTCTTCATCTTCTTCCAAAGAAAGAGAGGGGTATAGAGGTACCGATTCATATTTGAATAAGTTGGTAGAATCAATTACCTTTTGATCTTCAACAAAATCATTCCAATGTTCATCCAAATCATGTTGATCTCCCACAGTTGTATCAGCTGGATTTTCGTCTTCAGGAACCTCTTCAAGCAATGGCCAAGGAGAGATGATTGGATCTTCAACAAGAGTCTTAAAGTATTCCATGGGTTCTTCAACATCAAATGTTTCTGGAACAAAATTTACCTCTTCTTCATCATCTTGGTTCTGTTGTTGTTGTCGTTCCAACCATAGCACTTTAACTTCATCAACTTCAGCTGCCAGCGATGCCACCATCTTGCATACTTGTTCAAGGATTTTGAAATTATTTTAAATCATCGCAACATCTTATTCAATCTGCAGCATAATAGACTCTTCCCTGTTAGACAATTCAGTATTGGGGAAAGCATATTAAAAATCACTAAAATATTCCATCTCAACCAAAAAAAAGAATGATATTCAATGAAGCACTTTTTTTTAGTTTTCAAAATTTTTAATTTTTTTGATTGTTTTTTTGAAAAAGAGTGTGTGAAAGCAGTTGACCTCCTCGGAAACAGTGACAAATTTATGAGAGTGGTTTTTTGCAAAAAAAAATTCAATTAAATTCTTATTAACCTAATAATGCACCATATTGGCAAACCATAGGGTTGATCACAAGGAGGCCTCTCACACGCACTATTTTTCTATTGTCATTATTTATAATATAACTAATATAAAAATATAATACTAATATTAATGGGGGGAAATAATATCAAATGTATAAAATATAAATATAATATATAAAAATGAAATTAAATATAGAATGAAGTTAGAAGAAAGAAAGTAGGCAGTTGTTCTTAGGAGGTTGTGGTGGTTGATATCATTGTTTAAAAAAAGAATCTCAATATTCAACTCAATGAGGTGATCAAGACCTGTCACACCTCACCTTATCGTTTGGATTGTCATTACCCCATACCGAGACCTCTGCATACAGGGTAATGCTCTTCCTAAAGTCTGCTAGGATACCTCTTTTCTGACTATCACTACTCATTTCATGCTCCACCGTATGCACAACACAAATAGCGAAGGGAAGGAAAATATATAAACGAGAAGAAGAAATTGGTGGTAGAGAAAATGGGGAGACCGCTCACCATAATCAACTTAAACACCACAAAAATTCATAGAATTGAATTAAAAATAATAAAATTAAATCTCAATAACTCAATCAACCCACCATTCCCTCCCTCGAACAAGTGCCAAGGTTAGTTCTCCATTTTTAGTGGAGTTGAGAAGAGAATAACGGTGGGAGAATACATAAAATAAAATAAATGGAAGAAAGGAGGTATGAAGAGGAAATCTAAAATAATATATATTAAAAAATTAAAATAACTATTACAATAATGGTACTCAACCTTGCCCCTTGAAAATGGATATCCTTGTAAAAGGGAGAGGAGGTAAAAATTTATAGGGAAAATGGGAGAAGAAATCTTGCTCAAATTCTTCCATACGGATTTCATCGCCATTTCGGCCAATTAAATGGCAGAATTGGGACATGGATCCTTCTTTAAAGTTGTGCCAAATCGTCTTCCGCGTCCATCCAAAATATTTCAGCCTCATTGCACCATGTATGAAGGAGATATGGCGGTTTTGGTGCGGCACCTTTAATCTGTATAAGTGATTCTTCATCTTCCACAATTCCAACTTCACATGCCATAATGACCATGAAAAATGCGGATTCAGACATGTTATCATTAATGAAAGATGTTCATTAATTACTCTTCCAGATGATTGTTGAATATTAGCTCCATATAACCGTTATACTATGAGATACAATCTCATCTTTAAAACCTTCCAAATCTATACACAGTTTTCGAGGCACGGATTGGGAGCTGATTTTGGGCCTCCAAATGATTGATTGAGCTGGGACACCAGAAGGATGAAATGAGGCCAATGATGAAATTAAACCTAAAAAAATAAATTTCAAAATTTGGTTCAGTTTAGAAAATGTTATGGCCAGAATACAAAAGACAAATAAAACAGTTAAACACCCAAATTAATCCATTTTTGCATTTGAGCTCAAAATACCACTAAAACATAAATATGTGACAATTGTCCATAAAATAACAATTTTGTGAGATTTATAACATTGAAATAAAGTATATAATATGTGAAAATTATAGCTCCATCACTCCCCCACACTTATGCATTGCACTCCTGAGCAATCATCATATATCCAAATCAAAATTCACACAAAAATCAACAATGAGAAATCTTCAATGATTTCTTCCAAAATGAAATTCTATCATGTCTCCTCTGTGAAAAACAATTTCCAATCATTTTCATTACTCACATTTAAATTCATTCAACATCATAAATCCATCCATGGACCAATCATAACCTACCTCACCTTGAAATTTGTGTCACTCTTCACACAAGAGAAATTAAATCCAGAGTTATGCTCATACTTGGAAAGTGTATGTATCACCATAGTCTTGTGAAAATTATCATCTATCCACAGCGCAAAACATGCAAATGAATTTGATCATGAGGACTTTTTCTAGGTGAATTCTGTGGCATAGGGTTGGTGGGAAAATTATTGAAAAATTAAGGCTAGAAAGAGGAGGATGGACTCTTAAGCACAATGCATGAATAATCAAGTTAAAACACAAGATGAACCTCACTCAATCCCCTTAAAACTGTGATACACAACACCACCCCCTTTTTATGACATGATACATGATCAGGAAATGAATCCAATGAATGAATTCATCCATATTATCCCCTTTTTTCATTTATTTCATTTTTTTTGTAAATCTCCAGAAAGGCACAAATTTATTTTCATTTTTTTTGAATTTTTTTTCATGGAGAATGAGATGAAAATTGGATACAATGAAATAATGACCATCATGCCCTTTATTTAGATAGGGACATGATTCATCAAAGGAAGTACAATGATAAATTCAAGATCATCTCCATTTTTATATTTTTTTCATTTTTTTAAGGAGAACCAGATGAAACAAATAATGCTCAATGAAAGAATTACCCATGCCCAATTTGGTCTTTATCATCCACTACCCAAAAATTTGACACACAAATCGCCTCACAAACAATGGAACAAATCCAAATAACGCACACAAAAGGCCCTTCCCCCACACTCAAACTTGAAATATCCTCACAAAAATACAAAGAGAGCTGGTAGGTAAGGAAAAATCAGCTTGTAATGTGGATTAAACCTATAAGGAAATTCATGGAATCTAAGGGATAATGAAGGATAGATGAAAAGGTAGGTCTCTAGATAACATATGGATTGCCAAAAAATGCCTCAATCATATCAAAAACATTCCATGAAATCCAATGCTTCGAAAGAGAAATGTCGCAAGTTCTGGTTCTCACAAAAAATCCATGTTTCTCTCAAGAAAGTGTGGGTATTAGAAAGAATATTTCAAAGTGGTTCAGAATACCTCACAGGATGGGAAAAATGTTTGAGTTAGTGTTTCATGGGCATGGATTTCAAAAATTGGTCAAACTCATAAAAATACTTGAAAATCCAATTCAAGGAAAAAGTTTTCACATTAACAATCCTTTAAAATCCATTTCATAAAAAATGATTTCAATAATCTCAAAATCAATTAGTGTGTGAAAAATGATTAGATTATTAATTAAAGCTCAATAATACTAAAAATATGAAAAGTAAAAAGAAAAATAAAGCACAACAAACAACTACATAGGTTGACACTCCCCCCACACCTAGATTTCACTACACCCCATTGTAGCTCAACAAAATAATGATAAGGGAAGAAAAATAAAAGGAAGGAAAGATACAACCTGATTTTATTTTACAGTGGTAGCCTTGATTTAAGCTCCTAGATACTGCCACTTGGCATAAAAGGAATGAAATAAAGAAAATATGAGAAAAATAAATAAAAATAAAGAGGAATGGAGAATAAAGGGGATAATGCCTGGTTTGACCCCCAAGCGGGTGAGAGGTTTTTACTTCCCATAGTCCATCAGTTGCAGCGGTTTAACCCCAATCTGAAGGTGGATGAGGTTTCTTGATCATAAACCACCATAACTGTTTTTCTTCTAATGCTCTTCAACCTAAAACATCTATATAGGAAGTAATTAATAGATTACAATAGCTTCTTCCCCATTTCAATGTGGTATAACTGGAATGTTGGGGGAAGAAGGAAGAATGAGTCCTCTTTGTTCACTGCCACAACTTGTATGGCCTCTTAAACTTTAACATCCAGGTATTTCACATGTGATGCTGGGTCAAAACAATAGAAGTGAAGTTAGAAAATAGTTCCACTAGTATATGATTAAACCATAAACAATCAATGTAAAAGTCTTCCCTTTCGTGTATTATATATTGAAACACGATCTCTTCAGGCAAGGCGACTAAGAATTCTTTTTCTGCAGGGACTTCTTCATCTTCTTCCAAAGCAAGGGAGGGGTATAGAGGCACTGATTCTTCTTTGAATAAGATGGGAGAATCACTTACCTTTTGTTCTTCAACAAAATCATACCAATGTTCATCCAAATCATATTGATCTCCCACAGTTGTATCAGCTGGATTTTCATCTTCAGGAACCTCTTCAAGGAATGGCCAAGGAGAGATGATTGGATCTTCAACAAGAGTCTTAAATTCTTCCAGGGGTTCTTTAACATCAAATGTTTCTGGAACAACATTTACCTCTTGTTCTTCATCTTGGTTCTGTTGTTGTTGTCGTTCCAACCATAGCGCTTTAACTTCATCAACTTCAGCCGCCAGCGATGCCACCATCTTGCATGCTTGTTCAAGGATTTTGAAATTATTTTGAATCATTACAGCATCTTCTTCCATCTGTAGAATAATAGACTCTTCCTTGCTAGAAAATTCAGTACTGGGGAAAGCATATGAAAAATCACCAAAATAATCCATCTCGACCAAAAAAAAAAGAATGATATTCAATGAATCACTTTTTTTTAGTTTTTTAAATTTTAAATTTTTTTGTTTGTTTTTATGAAAAATAGTGTGTGAGAGAACTTGACCTTCCCGGCAACGGCGCCAAATTGACGAGAGTGGTTTTTCGCAAACCAAAATTCAATTAAATTCTTATTAACCTAATAATTCAACATAGTGGAACACCCTAGGGTCAATCACAAGGAGGCCGCTCACACGCACTATTTTTCTATTGTCACTATTTATTGTATAACTAATATAAAAATATAATAATAATATTAATGGGGGGAAACAATCTCAAATGTATAAAATATAAATATAATATATAATAATGAAAAGAAATATAGAATGAAGTTAGAAGAAAGAAAGTAGGCAATTGTTCTTAGGAGGTCGTGGTGGTTGATATCATTGTTTAAAAAGAATCTCATTATTCAACTCAATGAGGTGATCAAGACCTGTCACACCTCACCTTCTCATTTGGATTGTCATTATCCCATACCGAGACCTCTGCATACAGGGTAATTCTCTTCCTAAAGTTAGCTAGGAGACCTCTTCACTGACCATCACTACTCATGTCATGCTCCACCGTATGCACGACACAAATAGAGAAGGGAAGGAAAATAGATAAACGAGAAGAAGAAATTGATGGAAGAGAAAATGGGAAGAACGCTCACCATAATCGATTTAAACACCACAAAATTCTTATAATTGAATAAAATATAATAAAATTAAAGCTCAATAACTCAATAAACCCACCATTCCCTCCCTCAAACAAGCACCGAGGTTAGTTCTCCATTTTTAGTGGAGTTGAGAAGGGAATAATAGTATCAGAATACATAAAATATAATAAATGGAAGAAAAGAAGTATGGAGATGAAATCTAAAATAATATATATTAAAAAATAAAAATAACTATTACAATAATGGTACTCAACCTAGACCCTTGAAAATGGATATCTTGTAAAAGAAAGATGAGGTATAAATTTATAGGAAAAATGGGAGAAGAAATCTCGCTCAAATTATTCCTTCCGGATTGCATCACCTTTTAAGACCATTAAATGGCCGACTTGGGACATGGAGACTTCTTAAAAGTTGTGGAAAATATTCTTTCGCATCCCTCCACAAAATGTCAGCCTCATTGAACCACGTATAAAGGAGATATGGAGGTTTTGGTGCGGCACCTTTAATCTGTCCAGGTGAGTCTTCGTCTTCCACAATTCCAACTTCACATGCCATAATGACCATTGAAACAGCGGATTCAGACGTGTCATCATTAATGAAATATTTTTACTAGTTCCTCCTCCAGATCTTTGATGAATTTGAGATCCATACAAACATTATACTACGAGATACAATCTCAGCTTTAAAACATTCCAAATCTGTACATAGTTTTCGAGGCACAGATTGAGAGATGATTTTGGGCCTCCAAATGATTGATTGATATGGGACTCTAGACGAATTAAATGAGGCCAATGATGTAATTAAACCTAAAAAAAGAAATTTCACAATTTGGTTCAGTTTAGAAAATTTTATGGCCATAATACAGAAGACAAATAAAACAGTTAAACACTAAAATAAAGCCATTTTTGCATTTGAGCTCAAAATACCACTAAAACATAAAAATGTGACAATTGTCCATAAAATAACACTTTTGTGAGATTTATAACATTGATATATAGTATATAATATGTGAAAATTATATCTCCATCAGGCCCCAAGGTTGAGGTTAGGGTAGTTGGTAGGATATTTGATTAGGGTCTGGACGATCCAAGTAGCTTTTTAGGTGTGCTTCTGAGAGATGAAGATGTAGCATTCTATAAGAGAGGTGAGGGTGACTTTAGGAAAAGCTCAATATTCTAATTTATTATAAAATAATATTCTTTTTATAATGTCTCAAAATGTATTTATGTCTAGTATAAGGTGGGTATGGGTCTAAAACCTCTCTACTAATAGGTTTTAGACAGGTTTAGGTCACTATATTAACCTTATCATTTAGATTTGACTCTTAGTTAAATAGTTTAATGTTTACCATTAATTATTATATTATTAGAATAAATGGTTAATAAACATACTATAAAAATACAAGAGAACCCAAATTGGTTCATTATTGATATATATAACCTTATATAAGTCCTTTTTCTGAGCCCTAGGTTTTTAGGAATATTATATCATTTAATAATATTGTATTTGTTTTAAAAACTCATTTAGATCAATTTTGTAACTATTTGGTATTTTGTTTTTGTGGAAATCATAACTACTTTTATCACTTCGAACAAAATATATTTAATCAAACATAAAATTTAATATTAACCTATAAAATTATGTAATTCATCATAATTCTCAATTTACATTTATTTGGATATTTATAATATCAATTATTTTAATCATTAGTTAATAAGGTTATTACTGCATCATCATTGGGTAACAAATAAATTTATTTATTTAATGTATAAAAATTATAAATAAAATACCATTATGTAGGAAATCACTTTATCTTTCAAATGAATATTAATAGTAGAACTTATCTTTTGTATAACCCTATATTAAAAATGTTTTAGTTATTAAAAATTGAATTTAACACCTTTAACTCTTCTTTAAATAAAATAATAATAAATGTCTGAATCTAATCCATGTGGATAATAAAGGAACAAATTTTATTCCTAGGGTTGATTTAGGTATAAATGCACTTACCCAATAGAATTAGGACATTTTTTAGAGTAATTATAATATCATTTTTACCTTTTATTACCCTATTTACTTTTAACCGTGAAAAATAAAAGAAAAATGTTACTATTCGCAAAAAAATATATTCATTTTATTGAACCACATTTTACTTACTAATATAAACTATTTCTGAAGTATTTTTTAAATTCAATTTACAGAAGTGGTAAAATTATATTTTATGCAAAATTTCAAATGTTCCCAGTAGGTGGGTAAAAGACATTAAAAAGTTCATTAAAATTATATATATTTAATCTTATCATAAAATGAATCCAATGAATTAAATTGAAATAATATAGATATTATTTATACATTTATATGGAAATTAAATTAAATAAAATAAATAATTATTTAAATAAAAAGTCAATTTTAAATAACAACACAATGTTTTCACTATTCAACAAATATAGAGAGTTTTCAAAAAAATACGAAAATTCACCCTGAGCTAATTTTCATATTCTGAATCCAAAAATGAAGTCCATTTTGAAAAATAATATTTATAAAATTCCAAAAAGTTTGTATTACTATTTATAGTGGCTAGTTTGATTGGTCGTGGTGTGCTAGAACTCGAAGTTGTGTACAATGCAAGTTATTGTATTATTCAAAGAGAAGCGTACCATGGAACATCGGGGTGTCACATTCTTAACTCTTTAAAATAATATTTTCCTTAGAATTTCTATAATACTACTGCCTAAAATGATTTGGGTGGTTCTTCATCATATGTTCCTCAGGTTCCCACGTTGCCTCTTCCATCTTATGGTTTCTCCATATAACTTTTACCAGATGAGTCGTTTGGTTTCTAAACACTTGTTCTCTGGTATCAAGAATCCTCATAGGCTCTTCACAATAAGACAAATTGAGTTCTAGTTCTATTTCTTAATAGGTGAGTACATGCGTTAGGTGAGGCAATATTTTCTCAACAGTGATACGTGGAACACATCATGAACTTTGGAGAGACTTGGAGGCATTGCCAAAGGGTAATACAAATCTCCAATTTGTTCTAGTATTTTCAAAGGTCCGATGCACCTACGGCTCAATTTACCCTTCATACCGAATTGTATAACACCCTTTGATGGATATAACTTCAGAAAACATGATCGCCTATTTGAAATTCCAAATCCCTCCTCCGGTTATCGGCATATCTCTTTTGCCTACTTTGAACTGATTTGATGTGGGTTTGGATAATATTCACCTTTCCCATTGTTTCCTCAACGAGTTCTGGGCTTATGAGTTTCTTTCACCAACATCATCCCTAAAAGTTGGTGTGCGACACCTCTTTCTATATAATGCCTCATATGGTTCCATCTGAATACATGAATGGAAGCTATTTTTATAGGAAATTACTACCAGAGGTAAATAATGATTCCACATACCTTGAATGTCAAGTGAGAAAGATCTCAACATGTATTCTAAAGTTTGAATAGTTTGTTCTAATTGTCCATCAGTTTAAGGGTGGTAGTCAGTGCTTAAACGAAGTTTAGTATTGAGGGATTTTTGAAGACTTTTCCTGAATCTTGATGTAAAATGGGGATCATGATCAGAACCAATCGATAAGGGTACACCATGATTCCTTATAACTTTATTAATAAATAGTTTTGATAAACATTCAAGTAGAAAATCTTATCTTATAGAATGAAAATGTGCTGACTTGGTAAGACGATCTACAATGACCCATATTGCATCGTTCATTCTGGGAGTCTTTTGTAGACCCATGAAAAAGTCCATCTTAATATCATCTCATTTACACTCAGGTATGGGAAGAGGTTGCATGAATACTCTAGGATGTTGTCTTCCATCCTTCACCTACTGACAAACCATACATCTTGACACATAATCAACAATCTCCCTCTTGATGTTGTCCCACCAAAAATGTTCCTTCAAATCTCTATACAACATAGTCCAACCGGGGTGTATAGAGAAAGTGGATCTATGAGCCTCATCCAACAATTCCATATTCAGATTAGGTATATCGAGAACAAAAATCCTTTTCCCAAATTTCAAAATTCCATCTTATTATACAAATTTTATCAATCTTCTATCATTCACAAGTTTAATTTTCTTTTGAAACTCCTCATCACCATTCTAAGAACTTCTAATAATTTCTAGTAAAGATGTTTTGGAATCCATTTGAATAATTATCGATGTTTCACCTTTCATGATTATTACCATATCTATATTAACTAGATCTGTGAACATAGGATCCCTTTAAACTCTCATCTTGTTCAGAACTCCATGATCCTTTCTTCTCAATGCATCTACCACCATATTTTCCTTCTCTAGGTGGTAGTGTATAGTGAAATCATAATCCTTGAGTAGCTCGATCCATCACCTTTACCTCATGTTGTGTTCTTTTTGTGAGAAAATATACGTCAAACTCTTGTGATCAGTATAAATCTCACATTTCTCACCATATAGATAGTGTCTCTATTTCATCAGATCAAATATTACATTTTCTAACTCAAAATCATGAGTGGGATAGTTTTGTTCATGAATTTTTAGTTGGCATGATGTATAGGAAATAACTCTATCATTTTTCATAATGACACAACCATGACCTTTCTTTGAAGCATAACTATAAATTACAAACATGTCATTTCCAGATTATAGAGTCAATATAAGAGCATTGACTAATCTTTTCTTCAATTATTCAAAAAATTATTCACACTCTTTTTTTCAAACAAATTTAACCCCTTTAAGTGTGAGCTTGGTTAATGGGTTATCCAATTGGGAAAAATTCCAGACGAAGCGCCGATAATAACCTGATGAACCTATAAAACTGCGTACCTCAGTTATACTTGCCAGTTCTGGCCATTCCTGGATTTACTAGGACTTTTAAGGATAAAAAATTATTCCATCCATAGAGACAATATGTCCAAGAAAAGAAATATCTTGAATCCATAATTCACACTTGTGAAACATCCCATATAATTCATTTCTTCTAAGAGTATTTAGAATAATGTGCAAGTGATTTTCTTGATCTTTGTAGATTTTGGAGTATACCAAGGTATCATCATTAAATAACACTACAAAGTCATCAAGACATTCCTTAAAAACTCCATTCATTAGATCCATTAAGATAAAGGGTGCATTAGTGAGTTCAAAAGGCATTATTGTAAACTCGTGATGCCCGCACCTGGTTTAAAATGATATATTCAGAATGTATTCCTTCTTTACACAGAACTAATGATATCCAGATCAAAGGTCAATCATTGAAAAATATTTAGATCAATGAAGTTGATAAAATAAATCATCAATGAGAGGTAGGGTATACTTGTTCTTTATCATTATAGCATTGATATCCCTGTAGTCAATGCACAACCTCATAGATCCATCTTTCTTCTTTATAAAAAGAACAGGGGCTCCCCATGGAGAAACACTAGGTAGAATAAATCCTTTATTACTCAACTCCTCTAGTTGTTTCATTAGTTCCTCTAATTCCACAATGGTCATTCTATAAGGGGTCTTCAATATGGTCCTTGAACTAGGAATTAAATCAATGGAAAACTCAATTTCTCATTCTGTAGGATATCCAGGTAAATCCTCTGTAAACACATCAACATATTCTTGTATATTAGGTACATCTTCTAATATAACATTCCCTTCCTCACCCATAGTTATTAAATTCTCTTCCTCCTCAATAATTTAATTTAATAGATCTATTGGGGGTGGATCTAGATAAGAATCAGATATTGACATTTCTGCTCTAAAGATAAGGTACTCATTATCATCATAGAAAATTGTAACCTCCTTCTTATTACAATAAATTTGCGTATCATGGTATGAAAGACAATCCATACTGAGGATTATATCAAATTCAATCATGGGTACGATGATGATATCAACATATAAAGCATGTTTATATTCCCTAATGGGTACTAATTGACACAACATTGTTGAAATGTTACTTCCCTCAAGAGTTTTGACTGAAAAATCCCTTGTTAAATCAAATTGGAAATATTTAATTTTCATACAGAACTAGGAAGATATGAAACCGTGTGATGATATATAATCAAATAAATAATTGGAAAAATTTGAGGAAACTATTATATTACCTGACAACACATCATTCAGAGCTTAAACCACAGCAGTATTGATCACATAAGATTTTCCTTGCTCCCTTGGACTTTTCAGAGGTATGTTTACTTGGATCTTAGGACATTAATTTGAATTATTTTCCATTTCTCTACAATTCTATCATTCAACATTGACAACCTCTTTCTTTCTGTTGAAATCACGAGCTTAGAGGAATTTTCACCACACTTGTAATAGACTCCCATTCCTTTCAGGAAAGTACCAGGGTGTTTCTTCCCACATTTACTATAGGATGGAAATTCAACTTTTCCCTTATTCCCCTCATTTCCATTTCGAGAGTTTTCAATAGATCTATTCTTCTCCTGCTATTATTTAAAGTTGTAAGACTTAGAGAGTTCTTTTTCTATCTTGATAACACATGAGACTATATATTAGTACTATGAGAAGGATTGTGAGACTAATTCTTGACAGAGAAATAATTTTAACCCATCAAAGAATCTATCAATATTACTCCCTGGGTTACATATTTAATATGAATCATGCCTTGCTATCCTTGTAAAGTTAGCCTCATACTTTACAAAATTCTCACCCACCTTTTTCCTTAGACTTAGAAATTGCCTTTCCATATCTAATCGATGGTCACGAGGAACGTATTTTTATAAGAAAAGATCCTTAAACTCTATCCTTTACATACTTAATACCTCTTCATCCTTCATTCTATTTTTAATTAATGATCACCATTGATCTGCATCTCATGTGAGGTGATGAACTACCATGACAACTTTTTCCCTTTCTCTACTTCCCAAAGCATGAGATAACTTCTCTAAGGAACTTATCCATTGTTCTGCTATAAATAGATTTGTAGTCTGAATGAATGTTGGTATTTGTTGGCTAATGTAGCAGTTTAATATCGATCCTCCACATTTTGGATCAGGGTGATCTATATGGGTAAGTTTATTATTTATAACCTGAGTGAGTTGTCCCAGTATGGTGATAAGTTGATCAGTACTAGTTCAATCACCGGCTCCACTATAATTATTTTTCGTATGAGGGAAGTCCCTATAAGGATTACGTGCATTTATACAGTTTCCATTCCTTCTGATATGTTCCATTTCTAAACAATGGCATACACTATATTAGATTATGAATTGAGATACATAATTCCAAACTTGTAAAATACTTAACATAAATTGAATAGTTTGTGGATATAATCCATAATAAAAAAAGTTTTCTTTGAGGAAGTATTTACACATAAATCCTTCATAATGGGTTTTAAATAAAATGTTAATTATCCTAAGAATATCCCCCGAGAGTGTCATAACCAAGAGTGCAGCAAGACCCATTATCGTGTACTAGGATACCCTGGGTTAACCCGAAACTCTTTGTCAGAGTTTTCACTCCTAGGTACATCTATGCCAGATCCACCTCTACCTTCTCATATCTAGACAAGGATGTATTTTTTTGGAAAACTCACTAAATCTAGACATTTCCAAAATTCTATGAAGTTTATTTATAATAATCCTCAAAGTCTATCTAAGGGTAATGTTCTCTAATTAGAGTTTTTCAAAATCTAGATTCAAAGGTTTGTACTAAACTACCATTGATACCAACTGTAATGCCCCGACCCTAGTTACCCAGAGTTTGTCAATTATTACATAACATTGGAGTGATCACGAGAGATCAGTTTTCAAAAGACCGATTAGTTTATTAGCCTTAGAAGTACTAGATAAATACATAAGTTTTACATTACATAATGAAATAAAAAAACAAAATTGTGTCCCCTTTGAACACACTCATATCCTTTAGCCTATCCTGACAGGTTTGTCATAATATACTTCTCTTCATCCTGGAAAAAATAAAACATAGAAAGGGGTGAGCTCATATGCCCAGTAAGGATAACAATATGTCGGAAACTTTCATAAAAAGCATTAACATTTAAGGCAATGTATAAGACTAAAACAAAAGACTTTTAAACTTTAACTTCAACATAATATAAAAAAGATAAAATCAAATAATTCAATTTACTTACTCACATGGATATTCTAATAGTTGAATAATCACATTCAATATCAATAACCACTTTCATAATGATGGAATGCATAATTCCAGACATCATAACTACAAAGTCAAGGCCTCGTGTCATGACTAGAAATAATATTTTTTTCAAGGAATTGTGCCAAGACACAAGTTTGTCCCCTGAGATGTACCGATGTGTCTAGGATCTATAGTGGGATCCACCCTTCACTTACAAAGTCCAATGCATTCCTCATATGAAAAAGTTGAAACATAACATAAACATTCGTATGAAAACTAGAATATGAAATGTTAAAACTATAAAAATAAATCATGAATGGTATAAAAATAACAAATCCATGGTCAAACATATCAAAAAACCATCAATACAATATGGAATATTGTATCATAATAAATCAACTTCAAACAAGTATAAAATCCTTCTAAAGATGTTCACATATATGGAATCAAAACTATTTGAGAGAAATATCTCTTTCTATTTTGAAATCATTTAAAATTCAGATAATTATAGAATAAAACGTTTATTTTGAGAATATTCCTATATGATTTTAAGGGAATCTTCGAATGAGTAATAACAGTAGAAAATAGCAGCACTCACCGTATAAGTTAAAGAAACATTCATTCCATAATTTTGTTGAAAAGGTAATCAAGGGCCTTGTTTGGAAAACGACAAGAATATTTACTTATAAACATTTTATAAAAAGTCAAACAAGTGTATAAAGGACTTTAACCCATAGACTAGGAAATAGTAAAAATGTTTTGAAATACATTTTAAAGAAACATGGATGTGGATGTTAAAGAGGTACCATTAGATACCCAAGTTTAAACAACCTTCGATAATAAAGATATTGTATAATTAACCCATACCTTGTACTTATCCTAGGTTGGGGGTAAGTTAACCTCCTGTATAATAGTTAAATCATTGTTATTAAATTATAAAATAACCACATACATAAATATTATATCATATATGATCTTCTAATATTTCTTTGTCAATAATATTTTAGTAGTATCATTGTTTCTAGTGATAACTGATTCATTTTCCTTTATATATTTTGTTATATAAGTCATGATTGTTATGGAAAGGATGTATTTGATTAATTTACAGAATTATATTAAGATATTAATCATTATTTTTAATCATAAAATGAAAATTATTCTTCAATGGTTACGATGGGGAATGAATCTCATCGTGTTCGTGAAGACATTAATCCATACGTACGCACGAGCGACAATACCATTATATTAATGGTGAAATTGTATATAATTGGATGTTATATCATATATAGAGAATTATAAATATGTTATATTTATTATTTACATCAATTATACTCATTATTATACCCATCCAAATAATGAAGTGTTGAATAACAAACTACACCACAACGAGGATACAATAAGTCATACGTACACACGTATGGTGAATTTGTCATTAATAGGTTGGATAGGATAATGAATATGGTTGTTAGATATTTATAATAACACCAAAGTATGTAGAAGGTACTGAATTTATTATTTTGGTATGTAAAGAACAATGAAAGAGGAAATGGAAGTGGAAAAGAACTTTGACAGAGGTGATAAAATTATCACCACTTCTCCGGGTGCTTCCTTTTGATTTGATCAAGAGGGCTTCTTAAGATGTCTTTATGATCAACTTAAGGAGTCTAGGTTGAGGTAAGGGTAGTTGGGAGGATATTTGAGCAGGTTTTGGCCAATATAAATGGCTGTGTAGGTGTGATTTTGAGAGAAGGGGAAATACCCTTTTATAAGGGAGGTGAGGGTCCTTTTAGAAAAAACTTGAAATATTAATTTATTATAAAATAATATTATATTTGTAATGGATCCAAAAGGATTTAGTTTTATGATTAGGTGGGTATGGGTCAAAAATATTTCAATCAATAGGTTTTATACAGGTTTAGGTCACCATATTAACCATATCTTTTAGATTTAACTCTAAGTTAAATAAGTTAACTATTATTATGTATTTTTGTATTATTATAATAAATGGTTAATAAACATACTACAAAGAGATAAGAGAACCCCAAGTGGTTAATTATTGATATATATAACCTTATATAAGTTCTTTTTCCAAACCTTTGGTTTTTAATAGTATTATATCATTTAATAATATTGTATTTGTTTTAAAAACTCATTTATGTCAACTTTGACACTATTTGGTATTTTGTTATTGTGAATGTCATAAAAAATTTTATCACTTAGAAAAAAATTTATTTAATCAACCCTAACATGACATAGTAACTTATAAAATTACTGGAATGCATTAAAATTCTCAATTTACATTTATTTGGATATTTATAATATCAATTATTTTAGTTATTCATTAATAAGGTAATTACTGCGTCATCATTGTGTCATAAATAAATTTATTTATTTAATGCCTAAAAATTATTAATAAAATATAATTATATAGGAAATATTTTTAGAATTTTAATGAATATTTATAATCTAATTCATCTTTTGTATAACCCTATATAAAAAATATTGTATATATTAAACATTGAATTTAACACTTTTAACTCTTTTTTAAATAAAATAATTATAAATGACCTAATCATTTCCAAGTGAATCAAAAAAGATCATATTTTATTCTTAAGGTTGATTTAAGGCGAAATAAACTTATTAAATAGAATTAGGACATGTGTTAGGGTAATTATAATATCATTTTTACCATTAATTACCCTATTTACTTTTAACCGTGATGAATAAAAGTCAAAAGTTAATATTCACCAAAAATTATTTTCATCTTATTGAACCAAATTTTACTTAATGATATCAATTGTGTCTTTCGGATTTTTGAAATTCAATTCATTGAAGTGGTAATATTATATTTTATGCAAATTTGTAAATGTACCTAGTAGGTGGGTAAAGGATGTTAAAATTTTCAACAAAATGTTGTTCAGAGTGGAAATAAGATGATAGCTATAACTGATGGTCTCCTGTCTGCTTCTCCAAGAAGAAGACCAAGGAAGGATTACTCTTATCATCCATGGCCGATGAGGACCAGATCGTCTTTTAAATGGAACAATGAGTTGATTGTGGCTTTTAAAAACGGTAGTGTGGTCAAGAAGTCATCCCCAGAGCCACCCGATCTTGATATGCTTAGGATTCGGGTTCAAATTGCAAGCTATTGGAGGTATCCTGATTGGAAATCAGCTACTGAAGTAGATAGATCTTACACGGGGTGTGGTGATGAATCTGGTTACTATGATATGTAAGTTTCACTTTTTTTGGTTGGGTTGCAAGTTGGGGTACTGGAAATCTATAAATCGGGTTTTTAAAATGGAAAAAAATGATTTGCAGTGATTAATGTTATTATAAAATGACTCCATTGAATTATAGTGAACTTATATAGATATTATGTATCTATTTTGGCTTAAATTAAATTTAAATAAAAATTCAGTTTTAAACAATAACGTAGTGTTTTCACTATTCCTCAAAAATTTGAAGTTTTCAGAAAAATAGCAATAATCCACCCTAAGCTAATTTTGATATTCTGAATCCCAAAATGAAGTACATATTGAAACATTAAATTTATAAAATATGAAAAATGGGTATTACTATTCCTAACGGCTAGTTTTATTGTTTGTGGTGTGCTAGAACTCAAAGTTGCATACAACGAAAGCTATTGTGTTATTCCAAGAGAATCGTACCGTAGAAGCTTGGGGTGTTACATCAAAAGAAAATAATTATCTATTAAATTATATTGGATTAAAAGGTATGAATAGAAATACCTAAAATTTGAAATATATATAAATTTCTGAAAGAATATAAATTTATTCTTTGGTGCTTATAAAATAATAACCCATTTTTTATAAAATCAAAATTTTCTTCAAAAAACATGTTTTCTTCAGAAATGGTTTTTATTTCATTTTGGGAGTGAATATTATAAATAATTTTTAGATATTTAATAAACGGTATTTTATAAATTTTTATCAATTTTTAAATAATTATATTGAAATAATCATAAGGTGATTGTCTGAGAAATTTATGAATAATTTGATTTTTCACTGAATAGTTGAAATACTGAATTTTATTGAAAACTGTATTTTATTTTAAAGTATTTATAAATTAAAAATATATTTTGGAATATTTTTTAGAGTTGATTAGATAATTTTTTATTTTAAAATATCCAATTATTCATTGTTAAATGAACTTTATTCTCAAATTTAGTATTAAAACATTTTATACCTAAACTCACATTTTTGAGAAAACCCGTTTTTACTGTGTTTTTTCAGTTTAATTTTAAAATAAATTCTGTCACTTATATGTTTTTAATTTTAAAAAATATATTAAATATTTTGAATCTGTGCGTATACATTTTTTAAATATTTATCTATTTATTTTTGGTTAAATTTAGTAGTAAACATAGAATTTTTTTTAACCAAGATAAATGGTAAATCGTGTAATTAATGTTAAAAATAAAATTATAAGGACTAAAATATGACTATAAAACACACCTTAGTTTTATTTTATAATTACATTTCATCCACAATCTTCCAATATTTGGTTATATGGATTTTTTCTATTTCTATGTAATTATTACCTTTATAATATTTTATGTAAATAAGAGTAAAAAATATCACACTATCGTTTTTAATAACTAAAGTATTTTTAACACAGAGATAAATATAATTTAAGTTTTATTATAAATACTAATTATAAATATAAAATATTTATCTTCATCAAGGAAATTTATTTTTAGTTTTTAGATAATAAATAATTACCATAAATTCTTACACAACATTAACACAATAATTAATCAATTAATACAAAAATGAAAACAATTATATTAAAAATATTAAATGTATTATAATTTGGAAGAATTAATGTAAAACTATTATTTCATCGATAAAAATAATATTTTATTCATGTATGATTTTTTCAAATTTCATTTTTTTCATGATGTTATAAATGAGAAATTAAATTAATAATTCTAAAATTGAAATTATTAATATTTTATGGAAAAAATATTTTATTAAACGATATTAAATTACTTAAAATAATATATTTGGAAAATTCATTAGTTTATGGTTTAAAATATCAACTATTTTCCATTTATCATACTTTATCCATTTATAATAACTATCTTGACCCTCAATGTGTAAAAATTCTTATTCTCATGGAAACTGTGAAAAGGGTTAACATTGGTTAAAACCAAAAAGACAAGAGTAACAATGTGATATAAACTAGTAAAAAATAATTTCATGAGAGTTTAAAAAATAAAAATAATAATATTTTCTAATAATATCAATTTGGATCAATTTGGACACCAAAATTAATTTATATTAAATTATTATTTTAATAAATTCTTAGAGTTCCCCTCCCCACTCTTATAAAAGGGTATCTCTTCTTCTCACTTCTATATGAAAAAGAAAAAATTATATCAAAACATATCAATCAAAGTACCTTCATAACATCCCTAATTATGTTATAGATTAATTATTTTTTATGTAATACAACCTTTAGAGGTCTTAAGGTGTAACAAAATGGAGGTTGTGTAAAGAAGAGGTATAGCTCTCAACCGAGCATTTTAGTTTTATTTATCCTTCCACCTCCCTAAAATATTCATTAAAAATTATGATATAATAAAATAATTATCTCATATATACTTAAATATCATTATTTTAGTGGAAGAACCTATGTACATCTACAACCTCTATCAAATGGGAAAGGAATGCATTGTTCGTGTGTACGGCGGACTATCGCCTCGCGGACCAATGTAATTTATTTTCCATAAACATATCTCACAGATGGTTATAATTATGGAATTAATATTTATATATGATATTAATTACACATTTATCATTATTAAAATATAATATATCACTTAGATTATTACCATTCCAATTACTGAAAAATGATAATGTCGTTTATGTGTACATTTGGACTACCACCTACACGAAGCTATGTGATTCTTTTTTCATCCCCATGCCATATGGATGATATATATAATTATATTTAATGAATATATATGATATTTATGGTATTACTATAATTATTTAAGGTAAAATAATAATTACATGCTTTCCAAAATGATTGTTAAAAAATGGTTATGTGTATGTACCACTTGCTGTCTCCATGATTGTAAAGTAGTTTATTTTCCATAAACATATTTAATGTATGAATTTAAAATATAATTGATGTATAAAAATGATAATAATTTAAAAATTATTATTATGGAGATTAGGGAATTATGACCCCCTTTGACCATGCTCAACATACCAAATCCATTTTAAAAATAAGGACTAGATGACTTTAAAACACCTGATGTGGACTTAACTGGCTAATTATATAAACACATAATTAAAATAAATGAAATAAATTATTTAAGGATAATGGATTTATCATGTAAAATATTATAAAAAAATAAAAATATCTATATAATTTTATTATACATGTTTTTATTGGAATACATAGAATATCCAGACTCAGGGTAAGAGATTTCGTCTCAATTTAACATCATTGAGGAATATTTTATTGTTATACACCTAATTTCTATTATATGGTTATTATTCTTCAATTTTATTTGTTATATAATGAATCATACATATTTAAAAATATTTTTATTTTCAAATTGATTTATATTATCCAAATTAATTTTGATATGAAAGTTACAAAGTGGTAAGGGGTTTCTTAACTCTGTTTCCTTTTATTGGGTTATTGCTCTATTTTTTCGACTTTATTATTCCATGATTATGTGTTAATTGATATATAAATTGTTTTAATATATATTTATATTTTTTTGTTTATTTACATATCTTATACACAATATATCCATTTTTTAATTCTCAATTCAGTGATATGATATTTATAAAGGCAATTCGTCTAAAATTATATCTCTTTGGATCATATGTTTTTCATTTGAAACAATCTTATTTTATCAGGTGTATATAATGAAATTTTGAACAAATATATAATTAATATACTTATGTTTATAATATTTAATGTTTCATTTGACATTATTCTTTCATGGGATTATTATTGAAGAGTTATCAAAGTGGAAAAGGTTTTATGTTTCAATCTCTTCTCTTTCTAGGATTGTTTATTGTCAACGTTACTTTTAAGTAAATCATAAAATTTTGTTATATTGAACCATATATATTTTATTCTACTCTATTTATGAATTTTATATTTATTTTTTAAATACATTTCATATCATATTTATTGAATAAATATTAATAAATTCATTTTTAAGTGATAATGATATTATATCTTCTTTTAGATTGAGAATATTTCTCTTCCATATCTATTTTTTATAAAATGTTTTTAAAAAATTTATTTTGAAAGAAATTGATTTTATAAATCTTTTTAACATGGTCCTTAACCTTATTTTAAGTTTTTTTGTCAAAAAATAAATTTATTAACATTTTCCAAATAGGTCACATTTCACTCCATTTAATAAAAATGATTGAAAAGAATGTTTATTTTTATAATTTTCATCATTAATAGATTTTCCCACTATCAAGACCTATATTTTCCATTAATATCCTTTATATTTTTAAAAGTTATTTTTAAAGAAAATGATATTCACAATATTTTATGTGTTTAGTTTTTAAAAGTTATTTTCAATGTGCAAAGGTTAGTTTCCCCAAGAAATATTTTGATAATATATTAACGGTATTTTAATTCATCAATTTCAATAACACTTTATTTTACTTATGATCAAATGGGGATATTTTTTATTGAAACTATCCATATTCTTTCTCAAGATAGATTATGATTTTTTCATAGATACTATAAAGGAATGGGTTTCTTTTCCACAGGTTACTCATGTAATGAATAGAATAATTGATGTTTCTACAACATTTATGATTAAATGAATTTCCTCAATAATTTATTTATGTTATATTTATTTGGATTGTTTTATGAGTATTCTTTGTTCCATTATAAAATGAGAAAAGGTGAGCCAGATATAGATCTTCAATGAATTGTGTAAAGGCATGAAGTTAACTGATTAATTTTCTCCTAAGAGAATATAGGAATATATTGTGACGGTTATTCCAAATATGAGATAGGTTTAACTGTATAGGTTTCTCCTAAGATATTATGGGACTATACTATGATGGTAATTCCAAGTTGAAATGTGATGGTTATTTCAAGTGTAATTATGATGGCTACATCAATTATTCATGTGTAATTGTGATGGTTACTCCAAGTATAACCATGATGGTTCTTACATGTGTAAATATGAGAATTAATATATATGTAAGAGTCATATGAAAATGACGTTACAATATTATGAAATGTTTTATTTATAATTTATGTTTTTTTAATGGTTCCTTTGATCCTGATTGATATTTCATAGATTAGGATTGTTTATTCCAATGAATCTTACCTTGGTTTAAGTCGTATTCCAGGTTTCATGATTTATGATCAATTTATTAATGGTTATGAATTACCTTACGTTATTCCCATGAAATTTAATTATATCATTGTAACTTCATGATCATCTTAATCTCATTAATGACATTTAAATTTTAATGCTTATATTTATCCTTATTCAGTATTTGTGCTTAGCCTTCAAATTTTCATATTTCCCTAGTTTATGAAAATTGATTTTAAATGATTTTAGTATAAATAGATTTCATATATGAATATTTTTTGGGAGATAATGAAGCCTTAATATAGAATATGAAAATATATCTATAGTGGGATATGATATTGATATTTATGAACTAGTTGTTTATTAATCCATATTGATAATTGTTTTTCCAAATATTTCAAAACTCTAAACCAAAAAGGTTTTTGGGTTTGTAAGTGATAAAACATTTCCTTTTTTATTGTTAGGTTCAGATGGGAAAAAATTGGGTCACCTTTATTTGTATCTAAACCATGAATGTAAATTTTATATTTTTAGCGCTGGATCTAGGATTGTAGATTCCGGACTCCTGTAAGTGGTATTAGAGATGGTTTTGGATAACTTTTTAGATTAATATTTTTTCATTTAAGGTTATCTTAATAGTTATTGGTATCATCATGTAATTATTATTTTTAGGATTACAATTTTTTCAAATTATTATACACCCCTTTTTGGTTTTAAGTGATGTAATTTTAAGATGGGTGATGATATTTAGGGAGGCATTTTATTTGGTTGAGGTATATATAACCCTTAGTTTTAACATGAAATATTATTTGAGGAATAATCCATTTACATTTTTAGACATGATTATTAATTTTATTTATAAACATTAGGGTTTATATGATCCTTTATGATTAAGTGGAACATTATAAGAATAATATTGTTTTAGAAAAAGGATAACCTGCTAGCCAGGTGACTACCCATTGCATCCAGGAAGGTCGTGGATCTTGAACCCCAAACTTAATGGACATTAGAATAAAATTACTACAAATATCCTATGTGATTTTCTTGTTTTTATGACATAATGTTTTTGATTGTGTTGATTTGGGGATTTTTTTATCAAAGAGGTAACAATGAGACTCAAAATTTATTAAGTGATTAATCGATTATGGTTGTTTGAGTGTATGTCCACTATGTTGGGAACCTTATATGATTTAGGTAAGAAGAAAAATTATGGGATTTTAATTGGGTATTAATTATTGAATTATATTTTTGAGGCATATATTATTTTAATGTGGATTTATGGTGATTCATATTATTTATGAAAATGATAAGTATATCTTAGAGATTATATGATTTGGGCACATACATTATTGGTATGATTTTTTAAGACTGATTGGTGTTATTTGGAGTTAAATATTAAATTTATTTCGGATTAATAAATGATCTAATCATTCAAATCATTGGGGTTTCGATATTAGTCCATAATATTTTAAATAATATTAAGGTTAGTTATTTATAGAATGATCTAAGTTAAAATTTGGGTAAGATTTGGAGATTAATGTTGTATGAATAATTATTCATTTTCGGAATTATATTACATTGTGCTAACCATTTCAATTTTGGTTAAGTATTAGATAAATAACATGTTATCATTTTGTGGAATTATGTGATATGATGGAAGTGAATTATAGTGATTTAAGCCTTAAAAATAATTTTAATACTCATCGTCTAAAGGAAAAGATAATATTGTGGGGAAATTGATTAAATAAATAAATTATATATACCAAATATGTATATTTCCATATTATTTTAGTATAATGGTAAATTAATTCCTCAAATCTAGGAAAATTATATTTAAAAACAATTATCCTATTATATTTCTTTCTGGTGAATATATGGTCTAATTACCCATCGTAGATTTATGAAATTTTAGTTGTTAATATTCTTTTAAAAATGTTCTCTATCACACTCTTTCAGTCCTCTAGGAATAATTTTTATCTTTTATGTAATTATTTTCACTACATTAAAATGTTTTATTTCTTTTTAATCTATTTATGTGTTACTCTTGATGAGCTTTTCTAATTCCCTATCACTCTTATCAAGAGTAAGTTTTATTAACCCATTTTATAATATGGGATTTTAAAAAAAGGTATTTTGATTACTGAGAAAAATTTAAAATTGTGATGATGGAATTTAATAATAAGGAGGTGGGGGGGGGATGAAATATCATGAGATTTTAAAATAATGACTGATTGATAGCGTATAAGATATGCAAGAAAAAAAATAAACAAACCCAAAAAATATTATTATTTAAATATGTCCTTTATAACTTATCCATTTGGATTGGATGGTATGAATAAAAATAACTAAATTATTAAATACTTATAAATTATTTACTCAATATAAATTTATTGAATAATACATAGGAAAAGAAAACTCAATTTTTATTAAAGCCATTTTATTTTTTAGAAACACATTTACTTCCAAAATAGTTTTTAATAATTATTTTAGGGAATATTATAATTAATTTTATAAATTTTAGGAATCCTATTTTTTAAAAAGGTTATGATTTTGGGAATTATTATATAAAAATAATTTTAAGGTGAAATTTTGAGAATTTTCTGAATGGTTCAATTTTAGTGAAAAATGAAACATATTGTTTTTTATTGAAAACTATATTTTTTTAAAGTATTTATAAAGAAAAATTATATTTTAGATTTTTTTGTAAATTTTATTAGATTTTTTTGGTTTAAATTAATCTAATTATGTGTTTAAAAATTAACTTTATAGTTTAATTTAGTGTAAAAACATTTTATACTTAAAATAGTTTTTTAGGAAAAACCTTTTTATAACATTTGACCTATTAAATTTTAAATATAATCATGAAACTTATACATTTTGAATTTTTAAAAATGGATTCTATTTTTTTAATATGTGTTTCCTGATTTTATAAATAATCGCCTTTTATTTTTGGTTATTTTTAATAGTAGACTTAGTAATTTTTATTACCATAGTACAAGGTATGTCATGTAATTAAAGTTAAAAATCAAATGACGAGGCCTAAAAAATCACCCTAAATATTTAATTAATTTTATTTTATGTTTCCATTTCATACATAATCATCTGATGTTACCTTATATTTCCTTTTTTTATTTGGATGTTGTTATAACCTTTATAATATTTTTTGTAAAAAAAAGTAAAAAAAGTCACTCTTTTCTTTAATAATAATAACATTTTTATCATGGTGATAAATATAGTATATGTTAAGTTATAAATATTAATTTGAAATATAAAAGATTTTTCTTCATTAAGGTATTTTTTTAATTCTTAGAGAATAAATATTTACCTTTAATTATTACATGATGTTGACGCAGTGATTATTCAATTAAGAGAAAAATAAAATAAATAATATTAATAAACTTAAAATTGGTATAATTTTTAATAATTAATGTGATGAAATAATTATATTGATAAAAAACATGTTAGTGATGTGTTAAAATAATTTTTCATATTTCATTTGTTTATTTATGTGATAAAATTCACGGGAAATGACCAGTTTAAAAGTGACATTATTTATATTTTATGGATTTAATATTTTATTAAATGTTAAAAATAAAAAATACCTGTCTTCATCATGTGATAATTTATGGTTAAAAATACAACCATTATCTATTTATGGGCCTTTTTCCATTTATAGTAACTATATTGGACCTCAATGATTAAAAATCCTTGTTGTCACGATTAGTGTGAAAAAGGTTAAAGAGGGATTAAACCCCAATGATAAAGGATAAAATGTTTTCAAAAATTGTCCAAATTTTTTAGCATGAAACTAACTAGAATAATAATCATATTTTATTTGAATATTATAAATTTTTGTCCATTTGGAAATTAAAATTAATTTATATCAAATTAATATTTTAATAAATCCTAAGAGTGGCCCTAACCTCTCTTATAAATGTTAACTTATTCCTCTCATATATTCACAAATCAATGACCATTTTGTTTAACCAATATCTAACCAAATTATTTATTAAAATACCTGACCACTTTCTAAATGTCGTTTTTTGGGATGAATAAGAACTTTAAAGGTCTTATATTGTTAAACAAATGAGGTTTTCTGAATAAAGGTATAATTCTTAACCTAGATTTTTTGTTTTATTTATTCTTACACATCATTAAAATAATATACAAAAATGATCATATAATAACATAAGTATCTCATATATAATTATATGTTGTTATTTTAGTAGTAAAATCTAATTTAATTTCCAGCCTCCATAAAATAGGAGTGGAATTCATCATTCGTGCGTACGGAAGACTACCGCCTCATGGATTGATGTAATTATTTTTCTGTCACCACCTCTCACGTATGGTTATAATGATAGAAATTATATTTATTCATGATATTCATGATGTATTTATCATTAAGAAAATTTATTATATCATTTAATTTCTCACATTTTCACTCATTAAAAAATGATATTTTTGTTCATGCGTTTATGTGGACTACAACATCCATGAAGCGATGGGATTCATTTTTCATCACCACATCACATAGATGATATATATATGTATATATAAATAATTAATATGGTACTTAAGATATTATTATAATTTTATAAAGATAAAACATTACATACCTTCTTTCAAAATGATATTTCAAAAATTGAAATGTTACTCATGTGTTCGTATGACCTGCAGTCTTCATAATTGTGGCATAGTTCCTTTTTTGTAACAATATATAATATTTTTATTTATATTATAATTGATATATAAACATTATAATTATTTTATTATTATTTGGTACATGATGTAATAGTGAACCCATTTTACCATGTTCAATATACCTAATCTATTTTGAAAATATGGACCGATCACACTCAAAAGACCAAACATGGACTTAGCTAACTAAGTATTTAAATATTTAATTGAAATAAATGATTTTAGGATAATGTATTAATCATATAAAATTTTATTAAGAAATAAAATAATTTATATATTTTTATTATGTAGTCGTTAAAGGGAACACATAGAAAGTTTGGACACTTGGTAAGGGATTTTATATCAATTTAACTTTATTAAGGACTATTTTATTGTTACACACCTCATTTCATTTATATAGTGACTATTATACCATTTTACATGTTATATAATGAATATGGTATAATTTATTATACTTTATATTTCAATTTGAATTATTTTATCCAATGGTATTCTACTTGAAAGTTAACAAGTGGTAAAGGTTGTGTTAAATCAATTTCATTTCATTTGGTTATCACTCTTATTCATTAACATTGTTATGACATGATTTTTTCTGAATTTTTATATAAATTATTTTATTATGTTTCTAGACTTATTTTTATGGATTTATATTTGTTATAAATAACATCTCTATTGATTAATTCTCAATTCATTAATATGTTCATTGAAAGGGTAATTCGTCTCAAATTACCTTTCTTTGGGACATATGTTTATGATGTGCACCTATTTATTTAATGTGGTGTATATAATAACATTTTGACATAATATATCCTGAATATAATTATTTTTATAATATTTTAAGCTTCAATTGATGTTATTCATTCATGGGATTGTGATTTAAGAGTTACCAAAGTGATAAATTTTTTATATTGTAATCACTTTTCTTTTTTGGATTACTTATGTTAAAGGTTACTTTGGGAAAATAATTTGATATTATTTTATTAAAAAAAATTTATTTTATTCTAATATAGTAATTAGTGTGTTTTACATATTAAATTTCCAATTACCCCTTATTTATTAAAGAAACATCGAGAAATTCATTTTTATGTTATATCGGTCCTATATCTTCTTTTAAATCGAGAATATCCACCTTGCATATACAAGTATTATAAAATGTTTTCAAAGATATTATTTACTAAAAAAATATTTTCAAAATCTATTTCACATTCTTTTTTAACTTCTTTAAAAACCTTTTTTAAAAAATAAATTTCTTAACATTTTCCAAATGGGTCACTTTTAACTCCCCATTACAAAATGTTTAAAAAGAATGTTTATTTTTAATGTTAAAAAAATGGATAGATTTTACCACAAACATGACCATTATTTTAATTGAATTTTATTTTTTAATGTTTATGTTTATTTTCAAATAAATTTATTTTCAAAATATTATATGATTTTTTAGTTTTTAAACGTGATTTTGAAATTGAAAAGTACATTTTCATCAAGAATGATTTTAATGATCTTTTAATGGTATTTATTTTTAAAAACATCAAAAAAATTTAATGTTCATTATTATACACTAGGTATATTTTGTATTGATATCATCACCATTCTTTTATTGGTAGGATTATGAGTGTTTTGATGATATTTCCATGGAACATGTTTCCTTTCTATGGTTTTATAAAATAAAGAAAGGAATAATGGATGTTTATTTTAGTTTTATAATGAAATGCATGATAAATAAACATTATTATGTTATAGTAAATAAGATGTTTTAATGAGGATGGGTGATTCTGTTGTAAACCAAGAATAGTTGAGACCATTATAGCTCTCTAATTCATTTATTAATGGGGCAGGGTTAACAAATTAAGTTCATCTTATGAGAATATTGGAATATACTGCGATTGTTATTAATTTTTTTTAAGTGTTAAAAATTTAGGTTTATCCATAAATATTATTTTAATATACTATGATGATTCTTAAAAGGATAAAAATGATCACTATTTCATGTGTATCTTTGATGGTTACTTCAATTATTCAAGTGTAACTATGATGATTACTCCAAGTGAAACCGGGATGCTTATTCAATGTCTAATAATGAGGGTAACTATATATGTAAGAGTGATATAAAAATTATGTTCTAATATTATATTTTTTTTTATTTTTAATAGGGGTTTCTAATGATTCCAAAGATCAATATTGACAACACATGGCTCAAGATTATTATTTCGAATGACTCTTTCCTTGGTTTAGGATTTATTCAATGATTCATGATTGCTGATCTAGGGATTGTTGGAAATGAATTACCTTATTTCATTATCATTAACATTGATTATATCATCATACCCTCATGATCATCTTATTCTCATTGACAAGATTCAATTATTAATGATTACGCTAACCCTTACTAAGAATTTGATCTCACCCTTCTTATCATTTCTATTTACCCAAGTTATAAAGAATGATTTTAAATTATTTGAGTCTATAAAGGTTTCATATGTAAAGTATTTTATGGTGGTTATTTATGAAGTAATATAAACTATGAAAATCTAGGCATAATGGGAGATTATGTTAGTCTTTATGAACATATTTTTTATGAATCCAACTTGTTAATATTTTATCCTAATTCTATAAAACTATAATCCTTATAGGTACATGGGTTTGTAAGTGAACATTATTTAATTTTAATGTTTCAAGTTTTAGATAGAAAACATTTGGCCACATTTATTGACACCATATCTATAGATGTAAAGTTTATGTTTTCAGTGCTGTATCTAGGAGTCCGGGTTTGAGGTTGTTACACGTACTATCGAATATGGTTCTAAAAAAATGTTGTATATTTTATCTAAAAATTTAAAGTGAAAATATAAATTCCATTAAAAACCCAAGGATTTTTTGTTTAGTATTTGGAGTATTAGGAAAAATCCATAAAACATAATAGTGTTTTATAAGATTCTATAAACAACTGTCTAACTTCATTCGATGTAGCTCCTTAAATGAAACCAAATTCCATCATAATTTTTATTAATCTTAATAAAAATCATTTTGAAAATTAGGGTGAGAATAAAATTTTATAGTAAGGGTTTTTAATACTAGAATTAAAATCATTATGTTATAAATACCGAAAAAATTTATTTTATGAAAACCTTTAATGGGATATGAAATAGAAAACATTTGATATAAATTTCAAATTCCAAAAATAAGAATATTAGTTTTCAAGATACATCCAGAGGAAATAAAGGTAAATTTTTTTAAAATACATATCACTTTAAAGGCCTTTTAATTTAAAAATATAATATCCTTTGAAATAAACATGGATTTCTCATTGAAAAACATTAAATAGTTTACCTTGAAAATTTAATTTTTTATTGATTATAATTATACATGTAGATATTTAAGAAATTTATGTGGCCATTAGCAGAATCACTTTTTATGACAACATCCCTTTGAGGTCGTAGGTTCAGTGCCCATTTCTTATCACTATAATTAATACACAAGTACTAATGTTTTAATAAAAAACTTTTGTAAAAATTTATTTTGTCATATATAATCCATTAAATTGTCCTTTCAATAAAATTATAAATTATTTTAAAAGTGGAAAATAATTTAATATCACATAAACATTATATAAAAATCCATATAAGAAAACACCATAAATTTCATGACATATATATTTTCATAATTAATACATCCAATTATTTCTGAAAATCTAGAATTGAACATAGGAAAATGATTTTTATAAAAATATTGAATTTAAATGGTAATTATAGTTCATGGATATACTAGTACTCATGAATAACATCCATAATTTTTAAAAAAACATTTCTTGAAAAAAATGATTGTTTTAAACACATTAAAATAAATTTGAAATTAAAAACTAAAATTCTTGAAACAAAATTCCATAAAGAGGGTTTAAAATTAGATCAAAAAATTAAACTAAAATTAGTTTTTCATAAAATATTGAAATAGGTGTTAAAAAAATTATATTAATATGTGGCTTTTCAATTAGAGAATAGAAATAAATTTCCATTAAAGTCATAAAATTGGACTCTTGAAAATAAGTTTCCCTTACATGATAAAGAGTTTTCAACAAATAGAAGTTTAATACAAATGTTTACCCTTACATTAATCATGCATAATGTTTTCTTATTATCGGTATACTTCAATGAATGGACTCTCTATCTCATTTACACTCTCTCACATCAAACCAAAATATTATAATAGGGTTTCTAAAGGGTATTTAGATATTGGAGAATTTCCAATGGGATGCTCTTTATATATCCATATCTCAACTGTTTATTCCTATTTAAATAATATGAATTTAATAGAATAACTATATTCCATAAAATTAAAGATTTTAAGAAGTTTAAATTTATATAAAATATAATTATTAATATTTGGTGAGTATTTTATTCATTTAATAAACATTAATGATTCCAAATTTGAGTCTTCAAGGAGGCTAAGCTTGGATGGATTTTCGACTAATCTATGAAAGATGATAAATGAGGCTTAGATATTGATGGTTATAGATATATAAAAATATGATATCATTCATAATTGTTATAATATGAAATATACCAAGAGAGAATATATATATATATATATCACCGTCAACACTTGTACAACCTAACAAGGAAGAAGAATAAGGAAAATAAATATCAGATTCAGTTCCATGTGCATGTCATCCTGATTTAAAAATGAATTACACATTAACACACACACACACACACATATGGTTTATTCTATTGATTCCATAAATATTTCTCAAGAATCATTCTTGAGCTAGAAAATACCGTTGGTATTTTTGACCTTATAATATAGTTGGATGATTGAAAGGTATATAAAATATGGGCCATGAATTTGATAAGGTTTATCAATAAATATCAAATAGAATTGAAAGAGAGATGTCGAGTAGGCCATGACATCTTTATAGGGACAATTTCTTTTGTTCTATAATTTGGGGGTTATGAGCTTATCATTTAAGGAAGGAAACCTTGGTGGTATCACAATGGATAGTGTACAGGTTTCACATAACGATTTGAGGTTGAACCATGCATCGGAGGAATAAGAACAAGATTTTAGGATTACTTAGCTTAACATGAGGTAGGAGATGAACTATTAAGAAGATTGGATGACTGAAATAATTTTTTTTCAAACAATGAGGATATATGTGTAAGATTTAAAATGAGTGAATAGTTTCCCATGTCATTAATTTTAAATATATGTTTCACTTGGTTGGGAAATTCTATATAAGATAACCACTTCCTTCCATCACTCAATATAAGGCTTTGGGTTCAGCACTCAGACACACTTCACACACCCACCACACACTGTCATGGCACCCCACATGGTGGCACAAATAACCCCATGAACATGCCTTCTTGTTCTATAGGGGTGATATGCACCTACCCATTTTCAACCCTACCACCATGAAGATGGTTCAACTAGCTCCCCTGAGCAGTTGAGCATGCTCCCACAACCCACCATTGAGCTAGCTAGACCAGCCTGTGTAGGTGGCCAATTTTTTATACCAAATAAGTTTTAAAATATATTAAAATAATAATTAATATATATAACCATATATCACCATATATGAATATATTAAATTTATATTTATCATATTAAATTATTATTTTATTAATTTTAATGTTTACTTAAGCTATATTAATAATAACATTAATAATTTCTACTAAACATAATTTTTATATTACCTTAATTATAATTTAAAATAATTTTCTAATAATTAAATAAAACTTTTTACACAAATATTATCATATATTTATTTAAATATATATTAAAATTAATTTTTAAATTAACTTATAAAATTTAATTTCATAACAAATAAATTTTTTAAGTAATTCGTAATAACTTACATTGTAAATAAACATTTTTATTAAAGGATTGTAATTTATGAAATAATTTCCAAAGGTATTATTAGTTAACTTTATATAAAATAAAATAAATTTAATATGACAAATTATATCTGTTAAAATATTGAATGAAAATATATTTGATCTAATTTAATTTAATTTCTTCAAAAATAATTTTATATTCTTCAATCAAAATAATACTTCTTAGAAAGTAATAAAATATATATATAAATAAATATATATATAATAATATGAGTTATTTATCATAATAAAATCATATATCGATTATGAAAATTATTTAGTTTCATAAAAGTATTTATATTATAGCATATATTAATAAATTTTAAATCATGAAACAATATATTTAATAATATTTTATTTAAAGGAAGGTTATGATATATTTCTTAGGTTGTTAAAAAAATTAGAATGAAACTATCATATAGAAAAACAACCTCATTTTAAATTGGTAGAATATAACGGGAAACGTAGATCGGGGTCAAAACCCGAATTAAGAGAAAAATATCCCAATAACCTATAGTTACTTAAGGATCACCACAAAAGATCTTTCTAAGCATTCACCATAATCTACATCTCAAGTCCGGAAAATCATATCTTCTATCTACTAACATCCCATGATTGAGCATAACCATGTTCTAATGCCAAATTTTTATGACCCAACCTAAAAAATCATTCAACCAGGCTCCAAACTAGAGTAAATAAAGGCCCAAAGATAAATCATAACCCCCATGTCATTGGTGAATAACACACTATAAATCAACAAATAATAGAGGGATTGATTTTTCTCACCTGAAATAGGATACATGGAATTATATAGATTTAAAAACTATAAATAAATATGAATTATAAAATGAGTGATAATGGTAATGATATAACCAAAGGTAGGAAGATAATATCCGAAGTACATATCCATAAGAATCCAATGATAAAGGAAATACAATGTTAACAACTTATCGTCTATGTAAAATGTGGGAAAAAACCTACTATCTGACCACTAACCACTTGCTCATAGATGACATGAACCTCACCACCTCACTATAGTTCCTTTCTCATTCCGGCATCAGATAAAATAGGTTTTACACAGCCCCAATGGAGTGGGAAGGGAGTGAGATAAAAAGGATTATTAGGATCCCACCTAGGTGTTCCATAAAAAGTTATTATAATAATACTAATATTTTATTTTATTTTTAAAAATGAAATGATAAGAAGTTACAATATTTTACACCAAAATCATGGTAAAAAGTTCCCACTTTTCCAAATCATTCACAAAACCAAGAGTTATTATTTCAATGAATAATTTACATAAATAAATTACATTTATAAAATCAGGTAATATATTAGATCAAAGGAAAATATTTTGATGAAAAAAACAATAGAAAACACCCCTAGGATAATAAAGGATGAGGTAGCTAGGTCACTCATACCCTAATAAAAATGAAATGACTAGTGTACACTCATGTACCTAGAGTCAATGCATTTATAAACTAGGCACATAGGGACACCCTAGATAGTAAACCCCCTAAAATTTCAATCAAGATCCTAGAGCCAAGGTGACTATATTCTAGGAATGAAAAAATACTCTATAAAGAGAACCCAGTTACAATTCAAATGGAAAAGGATTACTTTTAATCCCTCCACCTAGGTACCTAAGGATCCCATGTATAAAATACATGAAACTAATTTTATGGTCTTATCACATTTCACAAAACATTCCAAACAACCCCCATTCATTCAAAACACTCTTTCAAAACCCATTTCAAAATACACTTCACAACGCTTTAAAGAAAACATTTCTTTTACCAAATATAGGGGAATCCATCCTTTACCAAATCACTTTTCACCCAAATAAATCAATAAATTAAAGGATCACACTATTTTATTTAGAAAAACATTTGTAAAATAAATATCATCAATAATTTATAGAATATAGTCTAGAGACTAAATAAAATACCTCAATACTTGGTCGCACACTACCCACAACAGAATCCACGCACACCATAAATAATGGGAATGAAAAAAATGAAGAAATAACTGAAAACATATTCTCATATAATAGAATCAAAATTTTAATAAGAAAAGGGTTATAGGATAATCTATATGAGAATATATTTCAATAATCTCATGAGGCACACCACAAAAGTCAAGAAAACTAGCATCCAGAAGACAAACTCACAAGTAATATTAAATATATTAGAGGAATATATTTACATGATAAATATATCCAAAAATAAAATCACAAAAGAACATCAAACAGAAAGGTAAATGGATAAAATAGGTAGATAATGAACACAATTAACAAAAAAGGATAAACTAATAAACTAAATATCAAATCTCTAAGAGTTGGAGGTGGATAAAGATTTCACGCACCCTGGAGAGTCCTTGTATTCATTCAACCCATATTAGGGTTGAATGGAGTGTTTTATAAAGTTAAAAAAGTGTTTTTAGGTGGTAAATTACAAAATATACCTTCATTAACTCGTTCCACACTGAGTCAACTAGCTAGTTTGTGGTTGTATAAAAAATGTATACACTACTAAGAGTCCCACTAGCAACCTGTGGAATCCACCGTCTTCTCAGTGGTCCTCTACAATAATTGAATATCCTCTAAAGGATTACCCACCCCTCTAAACATCCAACATCTATTATAAAACCTCCAAACTAGTTTCAAAACATATATAACGTTTTAAAAATATATCTCTTAAAGGGATCATACCTGGGAATAATGTGGTATATTACAAGAAGAATAACATGGTTTACCCTAAATTCATGGTAAAGGAAAAGGATAATAATTATAATCCTGATATTATTTAAATCAAATAGTGGACATCAAATTTGAATAAAGTTCAATAAGAATATTTTATAGAATCTAAAAATTATCTGAGAGGATTTCACTTTGAATAAATATGTTGGTGTTGTAGAGTATATAGAAAAAAATCATATGTGTAATGGTATAATTTACCACTACCTAAATTTAAGAGTGGATATGAATCATGGGTAAATAAACATAAATATTCTACAGTCTAATAGATAAAACATCATAAAGTGATTTTATAGTTACACAATACCTTTGATTGTTTTGAGGAATCTTGTGGGAGGTGTTACAAAACAAGACACATAACAAATAATTACTTTATAATGCTTTAAATGTAGTAAAATAAAAATTATAATTCAAATATATAAACTGTAAGAATAATAAAGAGAAATAAATACTGGATGAGGTAGATTACAAAGATAAAGGAAAGAATACTTGTGTACTGAATAGTTTGTTACTCATCACACATGGATATAAACAAGAATAACATGAATGATATATAAGGGTATAATGTTGGGGTTTTTAATTTTATTAACAACGAATCATTTAAAAATAAAGGATATAAATTCATTGAAATTGGAAAGAATAAATTAAATGATATTCTCTTTTTTTATTGTATGAATAAAAATATTTTTGTTTTTCCCAAATTTTCGAAAAATGTAAAGATATAATCTTTCAAAAAGATAGATGTGTTATGTGGAAGTGAAATTATAACATAATCCTAATTAAGTGATGTTCGATAAGTGGTACTCTATTTTAAATTCAAAATCATAAAGACACATTATTCATGGGTATAAAGAAATAAAATCAATTATGGTATATAATACATGGACATTTGAAAAAGAATAACTTAACTAAGATTATCAATCTAGATTTTCTGAGGGATATACAATAGCTACACCATGAAAGGATCAAAACATGTTACAAAATTCATAAATGAAAACTGGTGAATAAGATCTACCGACTCATAGAGATCAAAATGAAGAAACCCCTTATATTGTTATACTTGAATATGTGTGGTATAATGATATTAAAGTCAATAAATATAGAAAATTATTTAATTTTTTAATCATTTTCCCAAAATACTTATATTTCTTTTAAAATTAGTATATTACAAACTCTTGAGAGATTTAAAAACATTTAGAAGATTTCTGAGTATCAAGTTATATATACTAGAAAAATATTCTTGTTCAAAAATAGATCTAAATATAAGAACAATGATTTTGAAGCATATTTTGAGAATCCTAGAATAATTAATGAATGTAACACTCTCTACAGACCCCTAAAAATGGATTAGTTTTGTGGAAAAACCAAATTTTGGTAGACATGGGAATATTCATGCAAACAAAGCATAAAACCCCACAAATTATTTTGGATATAATCCATAACTATGGAATTATATATTATTAATTAGGGTCAAATTATATCATATTTAGAAAACATTCATTATGTGCTATGGTTTGGAATGAATCCTTACTTAAAATGACAAAAGGTATTCAATAATCATTGTTATTCATGATCAAAAAAAAAAATAAGAAAATTTGAGGAGTGAGTTAATGAAGGTATTTTTATTATATATAAACCCATTGTAATGAGTTGTTTTACTTAGAAAAAAAATATTAGGAAAGTAAATATTTTGGATAAAATGTTATTCAAAAATAAAATAAATTCAAAAAAAACATCCAATTTATGATGAAGTTGATGAACCTCTTATAGAAAATGAAAGAAATCATTGGTGTATTCCAGACACACATGAGTATTTCTAGGAATTTCAAGAGAATTATGAATTTTAAACCTAGAAGTATTCTCTAAAGAAAGGGTGAACTCGGTTAAAAATTCATGTGAAGCATGATAAATTTCAGAAAATCCTTAGAGATAATAGTAAAGTTGTTCAAACTCATAGGAATTTGAGTTTTTCTAATCATACTAGAATTCAATAAAAATTTAAACCAAATACTATTAGAGAATATTTGTAATATGATGATTTGAAAGTATTAATGGAAGTTGAGTGATTTAAATTGTGAATAATGAAACTTTGAAAATTGTGTGTCATGATAAAAACTAGAATTTTATTGGGTAAAAGTTTGTTTTTTGGAATAAAATCAACGAGAAATGTGAATTATCATAGAAGAAATATCTTCTTATTTGAATGATATCCTCTAAAATAGATGGTATTGATTTTTATGAGATATTATCACCCAACACAAGGCTTTAAAAGATACAAAATTGTCTTGTTATATATGATCAAGTTATTTTCATGGTTTTCTAAATGGATCTAATGACAAAATTGAAAAATGGGTAACTTGAGGAAGAATTATATATTAAATAATTAAAAGTTTTTATCCTCTAAAATGACGGTTCTTGATTTTTTTTATATTGAAGAATACATTATTTGAAATAAAAAAGGTTCTCTGACCATGGTATTAAAAGCTACATAATAGTTACATGATCATGGTTTATTTGAATCTCTATGTGAAAAAATATTTCATAATGAAATTTACATTGATTGTGTATGTTGATAAAATAATTATTACAAGAACCAATGAAGAAATTTTTGAGTAATTTCCATATATAATGTGGATATATTTTAAGATGTATATGATAAGAGAGATACCATTATTCGTGGCATTTAAAATCACAAATAAAATAGGTTTTATCTATCTCTCACATGAGAAGAATATTTATGAATAATTGAATAATTTTGACATCGATGTATTGAGAGTGGGATCTATTCCAATTACACATGATAAAAAGTTTACCATTGGTGAATAATGATGAAGTATGTATCAAATATTATTCTGAGGAATTATTGGTAGCCTACTTTATTTGAAATCATTTATAACAAACACCATATTCGTAGTAACATGTTGTGCATGATTCCAATGTAATTTAAATTAGTAACAATTTTTATAAGTAAAATGAAAATTTTATGTGACAAAGGTACTCCAATTTTTATTTTAATTTATTAAAAAACAAGGAAATTTAGATTTATGGTCATTCCACTACTGATAGGGTCATATATGTTAGAGTAACATATTATACTTCTAGTGTTTTAATCCAAAAGAGTTGAGGATATAACCATTTATAAAATAAAATAAAATAGGAACATATAGGGTGGGAAAGAGATTAGACATAAAATGAATTATCATCATTGATAAACCAAAATAATCAATATAAATAAATAAAAGGTCATAATAGAGATGATTACCATCCTCATAATCACCATCCCAATCAAAGTCATCTCCTAGTGAACTAAAGTAATTATACTAAGTCTTTAACTCTTTATAAAAATACATTAACCTAGTTTTCATGGTGGGATTAAGATTTGATTATTTATTCCTTATACTCAACCAATTATATGTATCTGATGAAAAACCATCATTATCCTTAATATTTATATTAACAAAAACATTATTATATGATCACTTTAGAGATAAACCATCATCCTCCATATCTTCCCATTATCCATAAATATTATTTAATTTCGAGTTCTTGTTCATCTCATTCTTGATTCCGAAAAAAAATCAATTCAGTATAGATTAATAGGCTGAACTATATGTCCACCGACTCAGGGGACCCTAAGTATTCATTGCTTCCAACACCAATTTAGAACCAATTTGATCTCACAATTGTGGAGACCATTAAAAGTAAGACCTTGTTTCAAGATCTGTACTAAAGATATTATCAATGGCCAATATTTCCACAACATTATAATACACATAACATTATTTATTGGGGAATTATTCCTATAGCTGAGAAAAACTTTTATGAATGAAACACATCTTTTCATAATAACCAAAGTTCTCAATATAAAAAGAACATTCCCCATGAAAGGAGGATACTCCCTGAAGGTCACCAAGGGCGACTTTTTCATTTCTTGGGCCCTACAACCTTTCCTACAGGTTAAAATTTCCTTGTTCAAAACCAGAAGATGGACCCATAACCATTTTACCTGATACATATTGAGTATATGAATTTTGGAGAGACTTTTGGTTAAATCTTCATGTGGCCAGAATATGAACTTTCATAACATTGACTATGTTAAACATCATTAGAGCAGTGAAAACCTAAGAGTTCATTGAAGTAACCAGATACAAATTGAAATTTGGATTATATTTTTTAGACTAAGGTTGTAAAAAATATTTTCCCCAATTACTATTACCAGTTATATTTTTTTTATTTGAAGCATATGGATTATATACAATCTAACCAAAATTTAATTATCATAACCTATTAGAAAATATAAGGATCATGTGGCACCCATCCTAAATTATTCATAAGAATGACCAATAGTCTTGAAATCCGAATAACAACTAGGGAGATTATAAAAAAACAATATTAATAGTCAACTAATCATCATGTATATCCAAAGGGACGTTTTCTATAAGCATAGAATTCAGTTCAACCTCAAAATATACAATAGGAAATTAGAAAAACATAGCTTTATTAGTCTCCTTATCCATTTTATAGGTAATAAATTGAAGAAGAAACATCATAATACATCTAGAGATGTAATACTTTTTGGAGGGAGATGTTTTTTCTTGGAACTAGATGTATAAAAATATTGTTACACTGATTATAATTTAAATTGAATATGTCACAAAAACATAGGCTAGGAAAAAAATAATATGTATTAAGGTGTATCATAAAGACATGAGAGTGAATGTATCAAAATAGTTGATTATTAGCTATGAAAACCAAAGTGTAATCAAATTATAAAGGGATACAATGAAACTTTAAAAGTCAAATAATATTTATATCAAGTACTAGTTAATTAAATAAAAGGTGGAGGCTGGTTTGTTTTCGTTGGAGTACTCTTTTTTAAAGAACCTTTTTTGAATATCTTGATGAAACCCCCATTGAATGATTCCTTAAAATACATGAGTGTGTTGTTGGGGGTATATTATTTCACAAAATCCCTTTTTTTTGATTTATTTCCCTCTTAAATTCCTTTACATTTACTGATAATGGGGTTGGGGACGTGAAATTGGATCACTTATTATAAAGATCATGGAAATACAATTTATTTTTATTGGCAAGGACTGAGGTGAATACATGTGTTTAAAGATGAATAATATTGGATAGATAATTAATTACATTGATTTATATATTTTGAGTAAATATAATGTGTAATATTTAAGGTCTATTAGGCTATTAAATATTCATTTATGATTGGGAGAGTCAATGTGTGTTGGAGTTTGAAGAATCTCTATATAAAGTGAATTTAAAATGGGGAGTTGTGAGTTGATCTCAATTAAGACATGGTCAAAATGAAAATGTTATTACAATAAGATTTATATTAATCTCAAAAGAACCATTATATTATATGATTTAGTGAATAAATATCCTTCACATAGGATTCATTCTATTACGATATTCTTGAGACAATTCATTTATGAGTTTTTTTAAATATTTATGATTGGAAACATTCTCATAGATGTGTTAGAGGCTCTTTATAGTTGTGTCAAGATGAAACTTATCTATGTTTTACTCATTTGAATTGTATCATGACATGAATATTATAACACCATGATATTTTAGGAAATATTTTCTCAAATAATTTAAATTTCTTTGATAGCATGCTCTACACATAGCACCAAAACACGACATACCATTAAAGTGCTATTATTTAACATGATCATTATTTCTTTGTTATTGTAATGGAGAGTATAAATATTATTAACTAATTTTTTAAAATATTTTTTTTACTCATGAAAAAAAAATAAATTATTTGGTTACCAATTAATAAAAATGAATATAAAAACCATTTGAAAATAAAGGTAATCATTTTTGGAAAAAGAATTTTTATGCGAATATTTTTTTTAATAAAAATAAATTAAATAAATATATTTAATGATTTTAATTAAATTTAAAATTTATATATTAAATAAATTGTTTTAATATTTATTTTATGTGTTTTATATACCATAGATAAGAATAAATCCAATTTTAAGCTTAAAAAGTGTACTTTTTCTAAAGAAGCTATTTTGTCACATTTTTCAATCTTATTTAAATTTTTTTTTAGATTTTATAAAATTTATTTGAAAAAAGTAAATAAATTTTTGAAACCATAACGTAAAAATTATATTATGGTGAATTTTTTGGAAGTTTATGGGAATGTAATTTTTCGATGAATTTTGAAAATATAGGTTTATATTATGAATTATCATTTATATTAAAGCATTCAAAAACAAAAAAATTATTTTAATGTGATTTTAAAAGTAAAATTAGTTGAATAATGTATCTATTAACCCAATTTACATCATTTTAAAAACTTTATGTGGAATTTTTATAATAAATCTTAATAAACCTTGGTACATTTTCTTCTTGGAAAACTGCTTTCTCATCACATAAATGGGTTTATTTTTCAATTATATTTTTTAAATTTTATGAAATGAAATCAATATTTTGAATAATAATAATTAAAAATAAATAATATTTTAAAATAAAATTTTTACCATAATGAATAGTAAAAACAGTGCAAATTAATTACCATGGTTAAGGTTAAAATAGGTTTATCGGTGACTAATCTAAAAGGATAAGGTTTAAAATATCATATAAACTTATCCACGACGATTTTTTTGAAATATATAGACTATCACCCCTATTTTGGAATAATTTACCATTTGTTAGCCTTATGTAATTAGAGAAATGTGGGAAAACATTTTTATTTTAAAAAATTTCACGTGTTCCCCTCAACTCACTTATAAAACGCCACCATTTATCCTCTTATATTAACTCTTTCAGTACGATTTAGATATACCAATACAAAAAATAATATTACTTAATTAATTACCCTAATCATTGAGAACTTATTTTTATTTATTAATTCCTTTTAATAAGGATTTAGGTGTAAGCCTAAAGAGTCTCTACGAAGAGAAGGTAAAATTATTAAACTTTTATTTATTTATTTATTTATTCCTATACATACATTAATATTATTAAATTTTTGTGATATAATATAAAAATTATGTCACATATATTCAGTGTTTATTATGGTAATTTCATAACTTTTATCAAACTTATTTTCCATCAAATGGGAAATGGAACCGTTGAAGGATTGTATGATAGACTTCCGCCTTGTGAGCTAATTTTATTAATTTTCTAAAAAATCCTCTCATGGTTGGAAATATTGATGGATTCAATATTTATATAATATATATTATATTCTTATTCTTATGGTATTAGAATATCACACATAAATTCTTATCTTCCAACCAATTGGAAAATAATAACGTCACTCGTGTGTATAATAAAATGCCATCTTGTGAAACGATGTGATGTGATTTTTACATTTCCATTTAAATTGGAAGGTAACAAGGATAGATTTAATATATATATATATAATATATTTAACATAATTATACTTTTTAATTAATATATCACATATAAATTATTACTTTCCATTCTTTGGAGGATACGATAATGACCCTCATGTGTTTGGTAGACTATTACCTAAAAAATCGATGTGATTCATTTTTTAGTAAAGGTTTTCATAGAAGATAATAAGTATATTGTTAATAAATATATAAGATAAATATTAAATAAAAAATATACTTTAAATTTTAATTATTTGTTACCTTTCATTTATTTTATCCACTAAAAAATAGAAACAACGTTTATGCGTATGTAGGACCAACTATCTCCATGAACGGTGTATTTAATTTTCTATATATAACATTTAAGAGTTAATATAAATACATATATATTGAATATATTTTATATTTATATCATGTTTAAAATTATGGATATTATGGATCCATGATTAATTGAAAAGGATAAAAATACCAAATCGAATCATACATGAAAAAAAAGTAGTTATTACCCGAAACATGATTTTAACAAAAAAATAATAAAGGGATAATAAAAGTTCATAATTAAATAATATATGGTATGATATGTACAATTATGGTTCTATATTATATTTATAATAAACTTATATTTATTATACTGTATTCTTGAATGTTTATGAAGGAAGACGAGACTTAAGGTAAGAGATTTATAGGATGTCTTTTATTTTGGGGAGACATGTGCTATATTCACTACTTATATCTTTTGTGAGGGGTATATATTTCCCCATTGAAATTTGAAATCTTTAATATAATTATTTTCATGATATTTATAGTCTATTATTATCTTTTAACTTAATGGTTCTTATGATTCAAATAATTAAAAAAGCAGTAAGGGATTTTTGTCTTAATTTGACTTATTTTGGATAGATGTTATGTTATTAATATATCATATTTTTATAGGGTTATATTCATCACCATTGACATGTTATATCATTAGTATCCTTCTATTAATTAATATTAATGTTTATTTTGATATTATACTTTAATGGGGATTACGATTCAAACGTTTCCAAAATGGTAAGGGTTTGATGATACAATCTCATTGTTCATCAAGACCGGTTATGGTTATGCTTTTGATGATGAAATTTTAGGATCATATTCTCTATAAACTGATTAATTTTATTATAATAACGTTACGTAATCAGATTAAATAATTTCATATAATTTTAATCTTTTTATGTACTAATTATTATAAAATATTTTTTAAAGAAAACTAACTTTATTTATCTTTTTGATCGAAAATCATTTTTTCTTCCATATCCATGTTTTCTAAAAATGGTTTCAAAAATGTATTAATGTTACTTTGGTATTATTTTATTTAATTTTACCCTTGTTTTTAATTTTTTACAATTTTTTAAAATTAATCTTCATTTTATTTTTAAAACAAGGCCTATTTGGATTTTACCAAAAAGATGTGAAAAGAATATTTGTTTTAACATATTTTAATTTTTCCCCCATCATGACCACCCAATGTTTTATAATTTCTCTTATAATTTTCAAAGTTTGTTTTTAAAGAAATTTACTTCCAAACTTTTTTATGAATTTTTAGTTTTAATTTATTTTCTGTGAGGAAAGGATATTTTCCTCCATATATGTTTTAAAGGTATTTAAATATCTATTTATAAGTTTCCTAAGTTATTTTCAATGAATTTTTTTAAATTGTTTTATGAATTTTTAGTTTAAAAGTTTATTTTTAAAGGGGAAAAGGTATTTTCTGAAAGATATTTTCTAAGTGATCCTTAAAAATAATTTTCCATATAAGATGACATACTTAATTGATAATGATTCTTCACTAGGGATATCATCTAATCATACCATTCTTATTCTTTCTCTACATGATTTATAGTTATGATGGAAGGATTTTTATGAAATCTATTTCTATTACAAGGATTATACCATAATAAAATTTTTACGAAACCTTATTCTTATTCAATAAGTTATCCTATGATGAAATGATGAAATGATTATGAATCCTAGTTCTTTTTTAAATGTTATGCAATGAAAAAATGTTTTTGTAACCCATTTAATTTCATGGGTTTTTATATAATGAATGTTTGATGATATTATAGAATAGATTTCTATGATATTAATTATTTCATGGTTGATACCTAAATATTCATCCAATTAATTGGAAAATTAATGGTATCTCATGAGATAAACATGGTTGGAATGGGAAGTAAACCGAGTTTAATAAGTGACTTTGTCCACTTTGATAGTCTTGGGATTTAAATTTGAATACTGAAATGGATTTTGGATTAATCCCATTCCACTATGATAGTTTTTTGGAATGATCCTTGACTACTAAGGAAATAAATTTCTATGCTTATGTGTACTAAAAAAATACTATGTATTATGTCAATGTTATTCTCTTAAAGATCATGTTCGTTAAATTCTTTATGATTCTTGTCTTATAAATTACCTATATTTATAACATGAATCGATATTTTGATATTTTATATAGTGGGTTTGGTTTTAAAATGTTATGATCATGTTCTCATACCCTCATCTTCATGTTATTTTTAGGTATTTCCCTTGTTTACCATTACTAGGAATATGGATCACCCTTTATTATATTTATTTTCCTTTGTTATGAAAAAAGGTTTTTAGTAGGGTATGCCTAATAAAATTTCATTATGGTAAAATATTTATGTTATATGTTGAAGATATTTCACGAAATAAGAATATTTTGTGTCTATTATCCAATTATACTAAAACATTATGGTCATCGAGTGATTTTTTGTGACATGTATTGAATATTAATATAAAAATATGTAATATTTTTGTATGAGAAGTTTGGATATCTAAGGTTGGTATCAAAAGGAAAAGTATAGGTACCCATTTTAAATAAGGGTGAGAATTTATTTTTTGAGATCACAAGAGATATTTCTAAGAATATTTCATGGGATATGTCTTAGGATAATTCTAAGGATTAGTGAAAGTATAATAAAATGTCTTTTAATTTTGTTAAAGTATAGATCAATTGGTTTCCAAGGAAATATATCTATGTCAAGATACCACAATTGAATGTGGCTTTGTCAATGAGGATCCTAGGTGTAATAATCCAGAAAATGGATTATTATGTTGGATTGAATCATCACCTGGTCTATGGAAATGGGCCTTGATACAGACCTAGTTTGACACTTTCAGGAGATATTCTTTGGAAATTCATGAAATCTATATGAATCACCATGAATTATTTGAATATATTATGACTGCAAATGACCAATTTTAAACCCAAGGTGTCAAATATTGAAAGACATACTTCATGATTTAGATATCCTATGTGTGAATTCTCATGATTATGTTGTTTTCCATTGAAAATATTGTTGCTCACAGTCATAATTATTTTTATAGAAAATAGTCGAAACCAGAATGTACTGGGTTAAAAATAAATGTGATAGATAATGTGCTGATGAGAATCCAAATGGGAAGATGGATGGTGTGAAGTATATTATGATTATGTATAATTATTTATTAGGATAGATGATTAACAACTTGTACCTTAACTAACACTCAGACTCCGTAATGAAGAGAAGGATTGAGATTAGTGAGAGTTTAGGTGGTGAATATCGTGAAGAAAAGAAGGTTTAGATTCTTATATTTTGAGAATGTGGGAATAAGTACTCCATGGAATGTATCAAAGGAACAAGAAGATATTTTATGTGAGGAGAAAAAGGGAGTAGAGTATGTAATTTTTAAGGAAAATGAAAAATCCAATTAACAAAATGGATGAGAATAATGATCTCTTATGGTATTGTTGACGCTCCATTCTGTCACAGAGTCTAAACGAATGAAAAGTGAAATGCCTTAGCATAAATTGATTCATCCTTTGAAGAAAACATCAAAAATTGACAAAGGCATGAACACAGTTTCTTTTCCCTTTGGATCATGCAAGTTCCCTCATAGTCGCGCAAGTACACTTGCACGCCACCTAATGGTCGCGCAAGTGACTTGCACGACCTCTTTTAAATTTTGCCCAGGGTTTATCTAGCCTATAAATACCCCTGTGGGTCCCCCATTTAAAGAGACAAAAAAAATTCCAGAACCTCAGATTTGAGCTCCCGACACCCTAGCCTCTTCTCAAAACTTCCGAACACTTCTAAGGTAATTTCTTACCTAGAACAGAAGATCAAAAGAGGGGGAGGAATGCCTAAGTGATGAAACTCATCAACACTTGTGCACCTGGGTGGCAAGCCCTTAAGGGAAATGGCTACACTTGCGTGCCACCTTACTCCTTCCACATAACTTGCACGCCTCTCTTCTGAAAGTCTCCAGGGATAGTATAAAAGGCTTGAGCCAAGCCTCACCCAAATTATACTTTACGGACTGGATGGCACGCAAGTACCCATGTGTCGCGCAGGTATACCTGCGCGATCAGGACATGCACGCCCACACAGTACTTGCGTGCCCACACAGTACTTGAGCGCCCCTCTCTTTTTGGGTGCCCTTCATTCCCATTTCACCCCCCTTACATCTATCCACCTCTCCTCGACATTATTAAGCCTTCAGAATTATCTCCAAAGCTATTTATGGCATGATTTCTTTGTTGGCTTATTTATCTGAAAAAAATTCTATGGAACATCTCTCAAAACATAGTGCTTTACACATCTTTATATCACTAATGTTAGAGAGTTCATTCATTCAACCTCATACTTTAAGATAAGAGAACACTTAATTTAGGCCTCCTTTTAAGGAGTAAGCCCCAGTCCAAATTCTCATTAATTTGGGCATCCTCTTTATGAGTAAGCCCCAAGTACTCATTAATTTGGGCATATTTTTCAAGAGTAAGCCCCAAGTCCCCTAATTTGTGCATCCTCATTACGAGTAAGTGCCAATCTTAATTTCTCTTAACCAGTCTTAATTTACATTTGATCTGGGCTTCCTTATGAGGAGTAAAAACCAATCATTAGTCCCCTCCTAATTTGGGCATCTTCCTGAGGAGTAAGCCCCATGTTAGAGTACCCAAATCTCCATGAAGTACATATACCATTATGGACCATGTTACTGGGTTCCTTCCCTGAAGTAAAACCCAATACTCATCTATTTTGGGAAGTCATACATACATAAGCCCCACATCATTGCATCTTTTGTGGAAAAATTGTCTGGTTTCACCAATACCTCTTGTTTCTCACACTGATCATGACTCACGTGAGCTTAGAGTGTAAAAGTAATCATGAAATATTTCTTGGAGCCATCAATCATGCATAAACATCATACTCCTTTACTCGAACTACGTGGGTTTAGATTCCTTTTCCAAAACAAAGGATACATAGGTAGCCCATCTGCGGGTACCATCCCAACTCTGAAATAATCCATGTCCTTGTGAATGACAATAAAATTCAAGTGCCCCACTAAGTGGCTTTAATACCAGTATGGTTATCATAATGACCAAGATACTTTTATGTACTGAAGGATACCATTGACTATGAATCTCTAACAAATACAAATGATTATCTATCGATGAAGAACCTCGAATACATATAAAAGATTCTCTAAATTTCCTACATATCAATAATTGATTGTAAGATCTAAAGGAAAGCTCATTTCATACTTGGTAATGTCATAAGGATTCACGAACATAACTTAAATCTATAAAGAGAGTCCCATAGTAGACAATAATTCCCCTCAAAAGGTGTGATGAGTCCGACCTCCCATCCTCTCAACCAATGAAAATTCCTAAGCCTCATCAGTCCACAAATAATGAGCACCTACCTTTGCAATATAGGTCTAAATGGATATGGAATCATTGGATGTTTCCGATTCTACGTACAAACCCGTTAGAAACCGATTTGAATGTTTGAACCTTCAATCAATGAGGTCATCCCCAATTCCAGAGGAAACAAAAAAATGGTGAACCCAACATGAATCCTTAACCAAATTAAAATGATGTTTTAACTATTTGTTAGGCACCTATTTAAACTCAATGATAGGGACAACAAGACAATCAGTAACTTATGTACTCATCCAAAAGATATAGCGGATGAACTTATCTTGAGTATGTTTGTTATATCAAACATGAACTCTTTTCTAAGATCTTCTGCATTACAAGAATGGATTTTCTTAAGTTCACTGCTGTGAATACTTCTGCTATGAAAACCTCTTCTATGAATGCATTTCCTGCTACCCATACTGGATCGTCGTCCACTCTGAGGGCGACATCACCTACTCAGTGTCTTCAAAGCTGGGTATCAAATGTGCGGGTTAAGGAGTACCATCAAGATGGTATCATTCCAACTCTGGAGGATGCTCGACAATCCCTCCAAGTGAAAAACTCACCCAGGTCATCCAGACAGTGACGAACAGTGATCAAGAAGCAGGCGGCGATAACTACCATCTCCAACTGTTTCGAGTCTTTATCCCCGGAATGCAATCAACATTCACTCCCATATTCTTGGGAGGTGAATGAGTAGGTCCCTCAGGGCCTTAATACATGGAGACAGGAGTCCTTCCCGAGGGCTCCCATCAACAATCACCGCCAGACTCGTGTGGCAGTGCGCCCTCAACATGATGAGGATATCGTTTCTAGGCATTCGGATCAGGTTCCTCAAACCCGAGCAGATAAGATGAACCCCTAGAGGCGAAATCTGGTCAATAGTGAGCAGGTTCTCATCTCTGCCATCTTTGGAGAAGTCCACCAACCTAACTTGGTGGAAAGCAATGAGTGGGCACACACACCCGTCCGTTTTAATTCATCTGTCCAGCAGACTCATCTGGCAGCATCATGCCGATCCCTCCAGGCAATTCCGGCAGAGTACTATAGATAGGAACATACACCTATTTATAAATCATCAGCTAGTCAGTAGGCTCGTCTGACTACATACGATGAAGCCTGCCAACCCAATGTGTTGACAACTGGTAAACAGGCACATGCACCTTCTTACACTCATCAATCCTTCCAGTAGCCTCGTCTATCAGTATTGAAGGAAGCTCATCAACCATGTTCGGCAGAGTGAAATCAGCAGGCACAGACACCTGCTAGTATTGATCAAGCCTACCAACAGTCTCGTTTGGTAGAATTCAGAGAAGTCAGTCAGAAATCTCTGTGACAAATAGGAGGCAGACTCAACTCTCTTCCCCCACACATGAGTACTGTCAGGATTCACTGACAGGAAAAGGAGGACAGGAGCAGGCACATACACCTACTCCATGCATGGAATGGACGTATATCCCTGTTCTGGCAGCTGAAGTCACCAAGCATATTCTATCAATGGTGAAAGAGCAGAATAAAATCCCTGCTCATATTCTGAATTCCTGCCAGGATATTATAACAGTTTCAGCAACATCTCAGGGAAAGACACATAAATCTATCCCTACTAGTGGAGTGAAAAATCAACAGTTCACTCCAGAACAGACACACACCTCTGTTCCAGTCCAAGAGAGCTGTGAGGCTTACTCCCCCATATCATACAGACAACCAAGTTAGGCATGTATACCTGGTTTGAGTGGAGATAATCAGCCTAACCTGATCATTTCTCCTAAGAAGGCACATACACCTGCCAAATTGAGTAAGAAGGCGTCTAAATAGAAGACCCACCCTACACAGTCAAGAAATCAAAGGCCAATCTGTAATACGGCCTTACTTGATGCTGGAGTTCTTCATGCACTCAGACAACTATCTGTTGCAACTCAAGATTCTGATCACTCAGATCCCAATAGTGGGAACATTAATTCAGAAGGTCTACATCAGATACTTCCTCATTAAGTCTTGCTACATGAAAATCAGGTTGATCTCGAAGCTTCATCTTCAGATGACAGCCACAAGAACCCTCTGTGGGGTCAGAAGATCCAGGTGAAAAATGTTTCATCTTTTACTGCAACCCACCATGGTGGTCCTCCCCATGATGATGAATTTCACTGCAAAAGTCCTCTCCGCAGTAGTGATTCACATTTCTTGGAAAATTCTCCAATAGACAATGTAGTGACGAGAAATCCCTCTTATCATGAGGCACATGAAAATGTGAGGCTGGTCATGTCTGATTCTTTACCATTAGAAGGTGAAATACTTTCTCAACAAGAAGATAGCCCAGGGTGTAGGTCATTCTCCGAAACACCCCTATGTCATGCATCTTCTAGTTTGATCAGTGAATTCTCTACGAATCTTGTTGAATCCGATGAAGCAACAAGTAAGCACTAGCTTTGGTCTAATTAGGTAGAAGAATCATCATTGAATGATAAATAGGAAGTAATGAATATGAGAAAACAACTTGAAAAAGGTGATGTGCCAGTTAATTTTTGGCCTTTGGATGATTCTCAGTATGACATTCCAGAAATATTGACGGAAGATGGAATTAATGATATTCATCTTAACATATGGAAAACTCTTTGTAAGTTGAAAAAGAAAATATTATCTTATGATGAATATGAAAATCATGTTAAGATAATAGAAGGGTTATAATGCCAAATTGATTTGGAATCTCTCTCAGTTTCTCGATATCGGAAGGCTGAAATACAACAGATAGCCCTTCAGCGTTCATGCCTTGGCACACTAAGAAGATTGCGCCAGTTAATTTCCAATGACCCATCTGGTATTCATATCAGGGGATGGGGTGTTCATGGAGTGCTACATTTCACTGTACTCTCTAGTCAGCAAATCCCATCGAAAATGGTTTCATGAAATGTTATTGCCCATAGCCAGCCACTATCAATGGGTTTTGTTTGTAATCAAAAGCATTCCCAGGAACCGGCTTCAACTAGTTCCTCTTAAAATCAATCATATAGAGAAGAAGTTGTTGAATTACTTCTGCATCAAGGAAACAATAATATTGAATAGGCCTCTCGTTTGGAGAAAGCACATCACCATGTGATAGAAGTGTCAGAAATCATCCAACAATATTTTGAGCCGGGTGATAAAAGTGGAAGCAGGTTGATGCATCCAGCTAATTTCCGGACTAAAGTCTGCAAGATCACGAGATATTTCAAGAAGGTTCTAGATATAGTATGTCAAGAACCACCCCAGATTGCAAGACTAGGGAATCTTTTAACCCAAACCTCAGAATCAACAAATATGATTTGATGAGTTGAGAAAAGAGAGCAGGAACAACCCCAGTCCACCGGACTGGGGAAATTTTGAAACCCTCAATCCCTCCCTTAGAGAAAGTTAGTATTCTCTCGATTGGGGAAGAATCCTCAAGAGGAACGAAGAACCAAATTATCAGTTGATTCCCTCCAAATTACGGTTCGTCAAGATGTTCTGGAGGGATCAAATCAACAAAAGGCAATTTCCCATCATGGAAATGGAAAAAGAAAATTTTACAGAAATGTCGATAGAAGAGATGCAATGAATTATGAATCAATTAATGTCATTAATTCCATTTTTGTTGATCCCCCCGATGAGGCTCACTCATAGGGATCAGATGAAGAGGTTCCTTCTTAAGAATTTGTATGCACAGACACAAATGAATAAGGTGTGCGTACACAAAATCAAAGGATTACACCGAACCTAGGTAATCCTTCAAGTAATCCGCATCCCCCTCTTTGAAAGGGATCCAACAAGGGTAAAGGAAAGAATCAGTTTACATACCCTTCCTCTGGAGAAGGCCAATCGCTCTCACTAGAGAAAATATTTGCACAACAGGAGGAAGAAATGAAGGAATTGAGGAGGGTGAATATAGAACAACTTCAAAGTAGTCTTCCTCCCAAGTGTGCTGGAGTTAGTCAGCCAAGGGAATTTTTTGTGGCTACTGAGATGGATCAAGAATATCCTCCTCTATCAATACACCCTCATAGGTCTAATCCTACGGGTCAAGTGAAACAATAATTGGAGGTCCTACCATCAGTTGTAATACCAACCACCACATCTATACCAGCTCCAGTCATTGCACCTGTTCAGGTCCAAGCTCAACTAGATGTTTCTCAATATTTAATAACTACTATTGAGTCATTAACAGCTCAATTGGAAGCTATGGAGGGAAAGCGTGCTCAAATTAAACCAGAAAATAGAGCTTACCCTGAATGGGTTGATGAAATTCCCCCCCCCCATAAAATTTTTAAAGTACCACATTCACAATCTTTAATGGTTCGGGAGATCCAGATAAACACTTAACACATTTTGTTTCTCGTTGCGATCCTATGATGGGAACCCTTCAGAAACCGGAAGTAGTTAAGATCAGGTGTTTTGTACAGTCATTACAAGGACCTTCTTTTCTCTGGTACACAAGCTTGCAATCCCGATCAATTACCGGATGGGAGGATCTCCGCCAATGATTACTTCTTCAATTCAGCTCAATGTTTCCAAAGACAACAATTTTTGATCTTTTACACTGTACGAAAAGGGAGAATCAAATGGTTTCAGATTTCATTGATTTCTAGAAGGGATTTACATATTCCTTAAGTTTAGCACTCCCTTCAGAGGAATTGTTGCCAATTTGTGTGGAGAATTTACGTGATGAGTTTCGGACACTGCTGATCCCTATGAAATACACAGGAGGGTTTCGAGACCTTACTTCAATCGCTCAACAGATTGAATATTCTCTTATAAAGACTAAGGATAAATCTCATGTAATTCCATCAGATCTAGGAAGGAGAATGGTTAAAGCAGAGACTGCTACAGTTATGCTTAAACAAGCACATATACCTACTTCTACTTCAAAACCTTCATCTTCTCGAAGGGATCCAACTCTTGAGCATCAGAAACAGAGTCTGTTTTGTCAAGACGATCAAAGAGATCAAAGAAGGAAACAATTTGAAGATCTGAAGAGAAAAACATACTCTTTTTGAAATGAACAAGTTCCTGGTTACTTCATTTTGGTTCTGGAAAATAATTTGGTTCAATTGCCAAGGCCGAAGAGGCTAAATAAGGAAGGAGATGAAGACCGTCCCAATTATTTCCCATTTCATTAGACATTGGGGCATCCCATTCAATAATGTTTTGTTTTCAAGGACCTCCTGCAAAAAATGGTCGATTTGGGACAAGTCAAACTGAAAGGTTCTTTAGCTCAGGTAGCATGTTTTAATGCTATAGTTCCATAGGAGGAGGGAGAGTGGCAAGAATTCAAGAACAAAAATGTGCCAAAATATGATGACTGGATGGTCAAAAAAATGATCAACCGAACTCATGCCATTTTGAAAATGCAATTGAAGAAACCAATTTTTCCTTCTGCCATGAATGCTGCAGAAAAACCCTCTTCATCAGAGGGAAAATCTTCAAAGAAATGACATGATTAAAAGGAAGAGAAGAATCAGAAGAAGATGAGTATGTGTCAAAGCCTAAGTTGTCTTTGAATTTGGAAAATTTTATTCCATCTACATCAAAGCCACGGGCACCGCCCCACCAAATAGCACATCCTAAATAGGCTAATCAGGCAGAGTCTTCATCAGATGAAGAGTTAATCATTAGTTCCGTTAATATGATTCAATTAAAAGATCTATATGCCAGTCGCAGTTTCGATTTTGATGAGCCCGAGTTCTCTGTATCAAATAGAGGAATTAGAGGAATTTACAAAGGATCAGGATACATGGGAATACGTGGATCTTTCAGAGGTCACTATTCCAATTCTATGCCTACTAGAACTGTGTAGGCTGTAGAAACTCATGGCAGATACCTTCAACGAGATCAACAAGAACAAGAAAGTTCTTCCACCCAAGTGAGACTCATCCCTAGCGCAATTATTCTGGAATATCAGTTGAAGGTTCCATCTTCTTCCTCTCATCCTGTAAATAGACCTAATAGGTCTAATATTCCAAATCCAGAAGTGTTACCAACTCTAATCCCGGTACAAGATGCATCAACTTCCAAAGCATCTACTTATAAGGTGCCTATGAAACCACATGTTCCTGTTGCGAAATGCAGACCTTTAGATCAAAAGTATGATGTATTGAAACACTTGGCCCAAGTACCTGCCAAGTTATCAATTCCTGATGCCTTGAATTTATCGTAGGATCGTTGGGATTCACTCATCAAGGATTTTTCGAGTCCTTGGGAGTTTGAAACTGAAATTGTTGCGGCTGAAGCCTACCATGTTGAGAATAATCCTGCAGAATGCCATGTAGTGATATCTTTCACATATGAAGATGAAGATGATGTCGTGCATGGACATATCCGACCTTTATATTTATCTGGAACGGTCAATGGTGTAGACGTCTGAAGAGTCTTCATTGATAATGGTTCAGGAGTCAACCTCATCCCCATTCGTACACTTCATCGATTGGGCCTCACAGAATCTGATTTATCTCCTTCTACTTTGATGTTACATGGATATGATAAAAATTAACAAGAACCACTGGGCGAGATTACACTCAGAACTCAGTTTGGAGATCTTATATCCAATTCAGATTTCATGTATGTTGATCAAGAGTCAGCCGTCAACATCTTTCTTAGTAGACCCTGGCTACATCGGCATGCGACTATCCCTTCATCATACCATCAATGTCTCAAATATGTTTTCGATGGTCAAATTGGGACATTGTATGGTGATAAATCCCTGTTAAAGACATGTGAATCTCAACACATTGAGGTGGAATTATATCACATAATGGGAAAAGTCAAATCCGCAACAAGGGAGATTACCAAAGGTAATGCTCCATATGGTTTGGAAAAGATTCCAGTAATCCCATTAGCACGTGTGAGTACAGGTTATGTGTTTCCTATCAGTAAAATTGATAGGATTGACCCAAATCAAAATAATCTTATGGAAACCTCCATAATGTCAATTACGGCAATCAAGACAGACAAAATGGGAGAAAGTGGTGATCCACCAAGCAATGATGAAAGCTCAAATGGATATGTCTTCATTTCATCTGCTGAAATCCAATAAGTCTATACTTCTCTAATCAGGCTAGAGCAAGTTATAGGAATTTCAGAGGTAAATGATGATGTCGATTCTCAATCCATCATCTCCTCTTTATTAACAAAAGAATATCCTTCATCATCAATCGGGTTGGAAATGGAAGCTTCTTCTTCAAGATGTGCAAATTTTGACATCTCTTATAATTAAGGAAATTCTGCTTCATCATCTACTATGCAAGTAGAAATGGAAGAAATAACACATGCTGAAGAAGAAGAGCACGATCTCAGGGATGATCCTCCTGCATTTGAAGAGGGTATCTCTACCATTGTGGATGAACTCATAGAAATAAATCATGGTACAAAAGAAGATCCACACCCCACTTTAATTAGTGTGTCCATGACTCTTGAATAACAAGAGATGTATATTTACTTTCTAAAAAAAATAAAGATATATTTGGTTGGAACTATACAAAGATGCTAGGGCTTGATCCTGATGTTGCCACTCATCATTTGGGTTTACCAGAAGAACATCGAGGATTCAAACAAGTCGCTAGAAGAACACAACCAACTTATGCTTCCAAAATTAAAGCTGAAGTGGATAAGCTTACCAAAGATAACTTCGTCAGAGAAGTTAAATATCCGAAATGGTTGGCTAATATTGTCCTAGTGAAAAAGAAGAATGGGAAAATTATAGTTTTCATTGATTTCAGAGATCTTAATCGGCATTGTCCTAAGGATGATTTTCCAGTACCAATTACAGAAATCTTAATTGATGCAACAACTGACTATGAAGAACTTTCCTTCAGGGATGGATATTATGGGTATAATCAAATTCTAATGGCTCCAGAAGATGAAGAATATACAGCTTTCAGAGCCCCTCAGGGTGTGTTTTGCTATCGGGTAATGCCCTTTGGCCTAAAGAATTCATGTGCAACATATCAGTGTGTCATGCATCGTATCTTCAAACCCGTTTTAGGGAAGTTTGTTGAATGTTATTTGGACGATTTGGTGGTCAAATCAAGGCAACGTTCTAACCACTTGGCTGATTTGAAAGTCATATTCCACAAACTTCGGCTACATAATTTGAAGATGAACCCCATAAAATGTGATTTTGGGGTAACCTCATGAAAATTTCTTGGCTTTGTTGTACGCGATTGCGGTATTGAAGTCAATCCTGAGAAGACAAATTAAATCATTGGTATGTCACCTCCTCGAAATCGAAAAATATTGAGAGGACTTCAAGGACACTTAGCCTATATTCGGTGTTTCATCGCCAATTTGGAAGGAAAAATATTACCCTTCACCAAATTGATGAAGAAAGGAGTCACTTACCAGTGGATTAAATAATGTCAAGAAGTATTCGATATACTCAATAAATATCTCATGAGTCCACCAGTGTTAATGCCATCTATTGAAGGAAGACCACTTATCCTCTATGTGACAGCTCTAGAGCGATCATTGGGTGCCTTTCTTTCCCATAAGAATGATGTTGGGTATTAAAATAGCCTCTACTATCTCAGTCAGACTATTATTGAAGTAGAAACCGGATAATCAAATATTGAGAAGTGTTGCCTATCATTAATCTTCGTAGTTAAAAATTTGAGACACTACCTGCAACATCACAAGGTCCAATTGGTACCTCGCAATAACCCGCTCAAATTCATCCTTAGTCATCCAATGCTTATAGGACATCTGGAAAGGTGTGAATTTATCTTATAGCAATTTGATATTCAATATGTGTCTCAAAAGGAAATAAAGTGCCAAGCTCTGGCTGTTTTCTTGGCTGAACACCCTTCAGTGGAAGACATATCTTCAGATATTGAACTCCCTGATGGGGAAGTCTTCTCTATTCAAGAAATTCTTCAAACATGGGAAATGTACTTCGATGGTGCCTCCAGAAGTCCAACAAGGAGGAAAATGGAAAATCCTAAATTCAACAAAGTTAGCTTAGGAATTGTGCCCATTTATCCAAAAAGGCAGTGTTACTTTATTCCTTCTCATTGTTGGGAGGCGGTAAAAATAATGAAGCAAAATACCAAGCTCTCATCGCAGGCTTGGAGTTAGCGCTTCACGCACAAGTGAATCACTTAAGGGTGAAAGGTGATTCAAACCAGGTAATAGAACAAGTCAATGGGGATTATGCCATTAGAAAATAAAAACTAATTCCATTGTATGATTATGTCAGAGAGTTAATGGCGGAGTTTCCTTCAGAACTGACATTTTCTTATGTCCCAAGATCACAAAATGCCCAAGCCGATGCATTGGCTATTATATCCACAACTCTGGAAGATCCAAATCAGGACGAGACAATCATCAGTATTTCCCACCGTCGTACAATTTCACCTTATGTTCAAGCCAGATCATAGGAAATCAATGAAATTAGTCCCATCTCTGAACCATATGGTCATACTACAGGATGGATGACACCTATCAGGGAATACCTTAAAAATGGAACAGTTCCACCTGATAGAGCTGGGAAAGAACAAGTCTAGAGACATGTGGTCAATTTCACTCTTTATGATAGCCCAGATCACATAGAGAAAGTTCTCTACAAATGTGGTTTTGATGGAGTTCTCTTCAGATACATCGATGGCGAAGAGATAATGACTGTCATGAAAGAAGTGCATGCAGGAGTCTGTGGTGTCCACTAGTTTAGTCATAGACTATCTAATCAAATTCGAAGGCTTGGATACTTTTGGCCTTCAATGATACAAGATTGTGTTGATTTCAAAAATAAGTTTCATTCATGCCAACTTCATTCATCAACCCCTGGAGTTTCTTCATACAGCTAAATAGTTGTGTCCATTTTCCACATGGGGAATGGATGTAGTGGGACCTTATCCTTCGGCTAAATCCAAGTAGTTGAAGTATATTCTTACTGCTACTAAATTATTTTCTAAATGGGCAGAGAAAATACCCCTCAAAGAAGTCAGTTCTAAATGAATTGCTATCTTCATCAAGTCTAACATCAATACTAGATTTGGTGTCCCTCATACCATATTGACGGACAATGGCACCAACTTTTGTTCATCCGAGGTGAAGAGGTTGTATCAAGAATCCAACATCAAATCCAATCATTAATCTCGGTATCATGCAGGGGCCAATGGACAGATAGAATCTTTCAACAGGACTCTTTCAAATATACTGAAAAATATGGTGGATAAAGATAAGAAGTCATGGCCTGATAAACTCTTTCATGCTTTATGGGCTTATCGAACTACCACCCGCACTGCAACACAGTCAACTCCATATTAATTGGTATATGGAACAAAAGAAGTCTTTCCAATTGAGGTTCAACTACCCTCGCTTAGATTAGACATTTGTGACCAGTCATCTAAATATGAACAATCTCAAAAGTGATTGGACGAATTGGAATGGTTAGATGAGAAAAGATTGTGCACCCTACACCACTAGGAAGTCTATCAGAATCGAATAACACAAGCTTTCAACAAAAAAGTTCATCTTCATTCATTCATTCATGGAGAATTGGTATTAGTTCTCAGAACACCAATGATACTAGGAACAAAACCTCCCAAGCTTGAGCCAAATGGGAAGGACCTTATTCAATACATAAGGTCTACACCAATGGAGCTTATTATTTAATCTCAATGGATGGAGAACTCATCACTACTCCAACCAATTCCATATTTCTGATGAAATATTTTCTATAAATACAAAATACAGAAAGGGTCCATGAATATGACTTTAAACTATTGGCACTTGCATCCAACATGACATTAAACTGCGACGTCCAAACTACATGATGCTAAACTGTACAGAAGTCCCTTACGTCCGGCAAGACGTTAAAATACATAACCAAAAGTCCATGCATACGACCTTAAACTATTTTCAATTTCTTCCAAAACGACATTAAACTATGTCTCTTTCATCATCCTATATGGCGTTAAACTATACAGCAATGGTCCATGCATATGACCTTAAACTATTCGCACCATCGTCCAACACAACTCTAAACTATATCGTCCCTTTTCCATCCAACATGACGTTAAACTGTGAAAAAGTCCCTAATACGTCCAACATGATGTTAAAATGTGTTGTCCCCATCGTCTTAGCTAGAAGATGCTAAACTGTACAACACCCTAATTCTTCCTACATGACGTTAAACTGTATTTTTTCCCTGATTCATGACAATAAACTGTGCAACACCAATAGTCCTAGATACAAGACTTTAAACTACATAGTCCCTTTATATGTCCTACATGATATTAAACTGTGCATCGTTAAGGTTGTTGTTACCTCTTATTTCTCACACTGAGTATGAATCACGTGAGCTTAGAGAAAATTTCAACCATAACATCCTCTCTGGGATGCTAACCACGCGTAAGTCCCAACACCATTTTTTAGGGTCGTTGTTCCCAAGAACAACTTGATCAATAATTCTTTCATTAAATTGAACTACACAGACTTTGATCCTTTCCTTCTAGGGTGGGTACGTAGGCAACCTCCCAAGGTTCAATCCCAAAACCAATCTCTTCACATTGGTTCACCTTTGTCCTTGCTATACGACGTTAAACTTTACAACATTTTTTTCCTGTTTGACAATAAACTACAATATTCTTTGATTCCCTAACCTGAGAGGGAATAATTATTTACATTGATTTTCAATCATGTTATATTTCAAAGAGTATGTGCATACATGGTAATGCCTGAACCTTTTATCTTGGGTCAAACCATCATTGCACTGAAGTCCCCTTTTCACCCTTTACTTGTACGAACCAAATCTGTATAGAGGGTATTTCTAGAACTACGTGGGCTTGATTCCCATCCATATGGGATATGTAGGAACATTCGAGTATCCCTCAAATCTAGCTCCAAGTCTTTGGTCCTAACCCAAATTCCCCTTTCAGTCCCCTAGCTGAATAGCCCCCATGAAAACACACACTGTGTATTTCTTATAATGGTCCGAGTTCTATGACCCTAAACTAAGATCTCCCACGCTTTCATCCCACAAAACATTTAAATTCATGTCAAGAACTATGTATGTCTTGATTACCATCCTTATGGGATACATAGTGAAGTCCAATATTTCAAATCCAGATCCAGCCACAACATGATTATGGTTAGAATTGATCTGTGCATCTCTGCATACATCAAAAAATACCCATATTTATGTTTCAGAATCCTAGTCTTAAATACATCCAGATCTTCATAACCCTTTTCTTGAATTCTGGTCACAAAATGTCCAGTTTCTGAGAATTCTTTTTCCTGACCATGCATCACGTGCCCTTAGGCGGCCTTGCATAAACAGTCTACATAACAGACGTGTCATCCAAAAGATGCTATTATTTGACTATGCAGCTAATTCCCTTAGGCGGCCCTGCATAATTCAACCCCCTAACCGGTTTTTCAAAACAGTGGTAACTTCATTCTAGGGAAGAAAATCTCTTTTGTCCTTATTTCTATTAATGAAAATATGTAGGGATCCACAAAAAAAAGGGCCATCGTTAACATATCATTCCCATAATATTTTTCATGATCTGAAAGTATTCAAGTCTAAGGTTTATATATCACTTCCCTGCATTTGGGTCAGACCTTCGTAGGAGTGACATTCATCCAATTCTTAGAAAATCTTGTTTGGAAATATCTTCTCCATATTCAAGTACCTCTCTCCATATAGCAAAATCTATGCTTTGGAAAATTTGAATTCCCATAAACTTCCACTGGATTTTTAGCAGTAGAAAAGTTAATTTCTGAGAGTTCTTTTTCCTGACTATGCAGCACGTGCCCTTAGGAGACCTAGCATAAATAGTCTACATAACAAACTTTTTAGCCAAAAGATGTTATTATTTGAATATGCAACCAATTCCCTTAGGTGGCCCTGCATAATTCAACCCCTTAACGGGTTTGTTAAATAATGGTAACTTCATTCTTGGGAACTACTTATTCTAATGCCTTTTAGCCCTTTTTTGTATCATTCATCAGATTCAAAATTTCTTAAGTCATAGTTTACATGTTTTCCTTCATACGTATGTGTGGTAATATGTTTTCAGATAAATTTTCAAGGAATTGAGTCAATTTTAGTCCATTCGGTCAAATCTATTTCGACCTTAAACATTATCCTTTTTTTGTCCGACGTGCATGACTTTAAACTGCCCAAAAATGAAAAGGGAACTCTAAATAAAAGTCAAGTTCCAGCTCACTAGACATACAATTTGTATGATTTGGGTAATATTGTGAAATTAAAATATTAAAAGTTTGTAGGGTTATTTATTTTATAATAATTCTAGTAAAAATCAATCTATGCTTACTAGGCCCATTGGCTTAGGTAAAAATCTAAACCAGGTAGTAATGAAAAATGCATGAACAGATGATTGAAAATGAAAGCATTCTTTCCATTTGATGCACAAGAATTAGAAGGACATCCATAAATTGGAGTCTCTTATCTTTTCCAAGAAATCACAAAAGACTGTCAACATAAGTCTTCACTTGATGTACAACATCCCGAGCTTCATCAACAACCACTTTAAGCTCATGCACTCGACCAACTTCACTCTTTTTATCCTGATGGAGTGCTTTCTTGGAATCTGCGATGGATTTCATACCACTCGTTTGAGCTCCCTCCAATGAATTATTGAGTTGTTCAAGTTCTACAGTAACAACATCTAACTGTTTCTGAAGGAGCATCTACTGGACAACATTATCTTTGATTTTATGCTTCATTTCCTTTATCTTGGCAGCATAGTCAGCCTCAGCTCGGGATACTGTAGCCTCAAATTCGCTAATATTGGCTGACAACTTCACCCTAGTCAGATCTTCATGGCACTTTTTCTCCTCCTCCCCCTTACGATGACTTGCTTCACTGCAGCATGGATCTTTTAATATCCAAAACTGACATGTCCCAGTATAACAAATTGGGAAGACAGTTGAGGGATCTTTGATGATAGCTCTTCTAAAGGGACTTTGGATATGATCTTCCATATGTTTTTCCATGCCTTGCATCGTGAAAATTGGAATGCCTTCTGTATTTCTGGATCCGACTCAGCATCACTGTCATAGGGGGAATGTAATCTGGGATTAATTCACTTAAGAAAGTGCCTTGTTCTACTCCTTCCCCCCCCTGAACTGTGCTTCTTCACTTTCAATTGCCGTTAGGGTGGAGGCTGAGGCCTCACCTCCAGATCTAGCCACTGAAATTGATGGCCCTGTATAATCAATTTAAAGCTTTGGTTAGTTTCAAAGGATATGAAAAGTTAATTGACTTTCTTGAAAATTAAGTACAGTCCAAAATATTGTTATCCCTTACCCAATGGTAGATCAGCAACCTGAGAAGGCTCCTCCCCATCTTTCCTAGCTTTGACAGGATTTTCACGATGAGTTCGAGGAAGCTCCACTGGGTTCATCTACACTTGTGCTAATGTTTCTATAATAGTAGGGTTTTCTGTACCCCCTTCAGGCATGGGTAGTTCAGTAGCTTGCTCAGACAGAACTGCACATTTAAACCAATCATGATTAGATGTGTAATAATAAGTTATGTTTTTTAATAGGACAAAGGATAACACTCACGTCCATAATCTTCTAAATAACATGGTAATTTAACATGATTTATAAAATCTTCGAAAGATGTGCCAGGTTACATCATTTCATCTAATTTCATCTCATAATCCTGGTTACTCTCACCAGTGGGGGAATTGGATGTGTCTTCTTGGCGACCCTCATCCTGCGGTCCCTGAACCTGGACAACATCTTCAGATAAAATCGCGACATTCGTTGCAATAGCTACCAAAAGATATAATGCAGGGGTTGAACATGAAGTATCACATAATGGAATTCAGTTGATGTTTCATTCAACATTTTATAAAGCATTGTTAACTTACCATAAGTAGGTTCTTATCTTCTTGTAATAGTAGTAGGAGGGATACTGGGAATAGATGCTGGCTCTTCTCTAGGAGCAGCCAAGTCAACCTGAATTTTCGATTGTTCCTCAGCACCCTCCATGGTCCTCAAAGGATGATCAGTCCTTTCCCTCAGAGGGGAAATTGAATAAGCCCCTACAATCCCCAGAAATTTGAGCAAACTGTTCATGGGAATAGACTCATGATTATCTAATGGAATTACCGCTACTAATGAAGCGTTTTGCATTGGATTTCATCCTTTGTTTCCTTTTCTTCTTTGGTTTTTTGGGATTATCGATGGTCTCTCTTACAGACACTTGAATTGGAGAATGGAAGGCCATGTCCAACTCTTCATTAATGGCCTGCTGACCCTGAGATATCTCGCCCGATTCACGAGAAAATTCGGCAGCATCCCCAATGGCAGTACCACCATGCCTATATTGTGGTGAAGGAATCTCAGTACTTCCTTTCTTGGAAAGCTGTAGGATGAAGAAAATAATTTCCTTAAATAACTAATCTTTGACTAAAATCAAGTTTCAAGGAAAATAAGGAATGAAAACTTACATCTTCAGGGGCCACATAATTGTGCCACTCCTCATTAGCCCCCTTTGCGGCACCACAATCTATCATTTCCTTCACCCACTTGGTGACAGGAATGAAATCGTCAGTGGTATATATGATCATTTCCCGCTCTCTAATGTAAGTCCGCACTTCATTGGGGTTATCCTCGTAATGGATATCTATAGAATCCAAAGGATTCCATATTCTAGGGAGTTGTAAACCCTCGCAAAAATCCAGCCAGGCATTCTCAGTACCACAATATAGACTCTTCCATGTCTAGATAGCCTCTGGTCATAGATATTCAGTATGTGTAACAGAAGGCTGCGAGGGAGGTCCTACAATCTTGGACTTCAATTTCTTCATAGCTCCTGCACCTATTGATAGAGAATAATAAAGCAAGACTTATTGCTCTATAAAGTAATGGTGATTGAATTTGCACAATGATGTAACTCAATAGGATTTAATGGAGTGGGTCTTTTGATTCGGACCGGAGGATTATATCAAGCACGAGGCTGCTTTGTCGTTTGTTGTGCCTCATCATCACCATCTTGGGAATCCGGTGAATCAGTCCTAGATGAGGAATCTGGAGAATCAGCTTCAGGTGGGGAAGCATCACCATCATGAATAAGGGTTTCTTTCTCTACAGTCATCTTCCTTTTCCCCACCTGATAAACTGGATGATTCAGCACCCCTCTAGGATATGCTGCTATCCAGTGCTCGGCATACCATGTAGTCAAGTTATATGCCGCCTTTTCAACCAGGAGATCAAACACTGCCCCGGTATTCTCCCTAGATGTCAGCAACCATAGTTTCCGGGAAAACATCGGATGTTTCTATGACCTGACATGCATGGGTGGAGATGCAACAGTTTTCTGTAAACACTTTAATTGAAGTGAAAATCTATATGGAGCATAGGCCTCGCATATAATCTCTCTGTCAATTCTGGCGACCAGCACACCATATCTGCAGGCCAGCATGTATGCCCTCAAATCCAAGTTGGTTGTTCCATAATCAAAAAACTGCCCGGTTTGCAGATTTCTATAAGGAAAGAAATTAAATTCTTTATACATGCTCAGCCTCACCTTAATGTCAAAAGAATTGAGATCTAGTGGAGCAATTCCATAGAATTCCTGCATTGATGGCCTGAAAGAACTTCTGGGGATTTGTACTCTATTCTGTACATTATACGTCCTGAAGTGAGTGGCGATCCATCCCCACAAAACTTGGAATGGTCCCACTATTCTCAAAGGAGACTTACCCATGAAGACATGGAGTAAGATCCTATGAATCATTGCTAAAATGGGGGTAGCCAACCCAACCATTTTTACCTCAACCAACATTTCCACAATAATGAAGGTCCCAGGCCTAACGCCTCCCTTCGAGTCCCTGGCCGGTAAAAGATAAATGCTGAACCACAAGGCCAAAAATCCCGCCAGACGAGTCTTCTTTGGGATCCTCTGATTCACCTCATATCCCCACTTATCAAATTCCCCTACCTCTAGGGTCGGCCAGAATATGCCAGGAGCACCCCTTTTTCTGTTTTGGGGAAAGTGGTAGGATGAGTGGGTATCTTTTCCTTAGGCCCCTTCTTCTTGGATCCATTCTCCTTTGATCCCTTCTCCTTTGGATCCTTCTCCTACTTATCGATAATAAATATATTCATCCATACCTTTGGATTAATATCTTTTCTAGAATGAGTTAAGGAGATCTCTGAACTCTTGAGATTGTGAAATATTTTCAATAATTCCCGATCCAAAGCCGGGGTCTTCTTTGAATCATTCCAAGTCACCTTGGGAGGAATGAATTAATCATACATATCCCCCAAAATTGGAGCCCCTGAGATCTTGTGGACATCCCACAGACTGATTCCTACTTCTCTATGATTCAGATGGAAAGAATTGGTTTCTAGGCTCCAATGGCTGAGTATCTCCGACATGAAGTTATCATGCCTGTAAACATAATGTTGTCCCAGCCCAGACGAATTCATATATCGCAACCCCTTTCAAATCCACGACAAACTCTGCATAGGTTTGTCGCACCCAGTATGCCCACATCCAGGTTGGCTTCACACCCCCTCCAGGACTGAAGTTCCAGCTTTTCTTCTAGCCATTGTATTGATCCATCTGAGAATTTTGGAAGATTGAGGGATAAAAATGTGGGTGCATCTCAGGCTTATGAGGTTTTAGATCCAGAGTAAAAGGGATATGATGCATCATATGGGCCTTCTCCACTGTTTCAACACTTATAAATACTCCTCCATGTGAAATATTTACTGAAGCAAAGTTGGTATAATTCTGAAACCAAGAAATTGGGAGATAGTTCTTTGCTTCTGGAATGGTAACTTCTCGCACATGACCATAGCCATACAAAGGAAGATAAATACTCTGGGGGATGTCACGATGGTACTTCTTCAAATACTTATCCAAATCTGGGAGAGTGCTAGAGCAGATGGTATAGTAATCATGGCCAATGATACTCATCATATCATCAATCTATTTGCTAGCTAGTTCGTCAGCTGTTCCAATTCTCTTGGGAGCCATTGAATCATCAAAAAAGTTGAATGAATTAACTCTTAAATGGGTTTATTTTTTCATAAAATCTGTAATGAAATTCTAAAAAATGGCAAAGGAATTAAGGAGCACAAGTATAATATTAACGCGCAAGTATGTATGTGTCGCACAAGTATGATGTGCCACACATGTTTTTGGCATGCAAGTATAACCACACAAGTCCAAATACCTTGACAACAGCGCAAAAAACGAAGAAATAACGGAAAACAGACCAACTTTCTCTATAAAGATAACTTGCGCGAAGAGAGCTCGAAATCCTGAAATTCGGTGCTTTGCGCGAGAATGGTCGCCCATATATAGGCTAGGCCGCACCCCTGCATGCCTCAAGCTAGCATGCCTAATGCCAGCGCGCTCAACACCTGTGTGCCGCCCTCTGCACGCTCAAAAATTGCACACCGCCTTTCCTTTGGTATTCTTCTTTTCCTCAGAGTCACATCCTCATTTCTTTCGGATCCAAATTTTAGGGGGGACTTTTGTTGATGCTCTTTTCTGTCATAGAGTCAAAACGAATTAAAAGGGAAATGCCTTAGCATAAATTGATTCATCCTTTGAATAAAACATCAAAAATTGAAAAAGGCATGAACAAGGGTTCTTTTCCCTTTGGGCTGCACAAGTTCCCTCATAGTCTTGCAAGTACACTTGCGCACCACCTAATGGTCACACAGGTGACTTGCTCCCCCTCTTTGAAATTTCTCCCAGTGTCTGTCTAGCCTATAAATACCCCTGTGGGCCCCCCATTTAAGGAGATGGAAAAAATTCTAGAACTTCAGATTTGAGCTTGCGATGCCCTAGTCTCTTCTAAATGCTTCTGAACACTTCTAAGGTAATTTCATACCTAGAATTGAATATCTAAAGAGGGGGAGGAAGGCCTATGTGTTGAAGCTCATCAACACTTGTGTGCTTGGGTGGCCAGCCATTAAAGGAAATGGCCACACTTGCACACCACCTTATTCCTTCCACATAACTTGTGCGCCTCTCTTCTGAAAGTCTCCATGGTTAGTATAAAAGGCTTGAGCCAAGCCTCGCCCAAATTCTACCCTAAGGATTGGCCGGTGAGAAAGTACTCATGTGTCGCGCAAGAATACCTGTATGACCAGGACTTGTGCTCCCACACAGTACTTTCATGCTTACGCAGTACTTGCATGCCCCTCTCTTTTTGGGTGCCATTTCTGCCCATTTCACCCCTATTACACCTATCCACATCTCCTCTTCAGGATTAAGCATTCAGAATTCTCTCCAAATCCATTTATGTCATGATTTCCTTGTCGGCTTCCTTATCTGAAAGGAATTATGTGGAACATCTCTAAAATCTTAGTGATTTACACATCTTTATATCACTAACGTTAGAGAGTTCATTCATTCAACCTCATCATTTAAGATGAGATAATCCTTAATTTGGGCCTCCTTTTTACGAGTAATCCCCAGTCCAAATTCTCATTAATTTGGGAATCCTCTTATGGAGTAAGCCCCAAGTCCTCATTAATTTGGGCCTCCTTTTCAAAAGTAAGCCCCAAGTCCTCTAATTTGGGCATCCTGCTTATGAGTAAGCGCCAATCTTAATTTCTCTTAACGAGTCTTAATTTACTTTTGATCTGGGCTTCCTTATCTGGGGTAAAACCCAATCATGAGTCCCCTCCTAATTTGGGCATCTTCCTCAGGAGTAATCCCCAAGTTAGGGTACCCAAATCTCCATGAAGTACATATACCATTATGGACCTTGTTTTTGGGTTTCTTCCCTGAAGTAAAAACCAATACTCATCTATTTTGGGAAGTCATACATACATAAGCCCCACATCATTGCATCTTTCATGGCACAATTGTTTGGTTTTACCAATACCTCTTGTTTCTCACACTGAGCATGAATAACGCGAGCTTAGAATGTAAAAGTAATCACGACATCTTTCTTGGAGCCATCAATCATGCATAAACATCATACTCCCTTACTCGAACTACGTGGGTTCTGATTCCATTTCCAAAAACAAAGGATACGTAGGTAGCCCATTTACGTGTAAAATCCTAACTCTGAAATAATCCATGTCCTTCTGAATGACAATAAACTTCAAGTGCACCACTGAGTGGCTTTAAAACCATTATGGTTATCATAATGACCAAGATACATAAATGTACTAAAGGATACTATTGACTAAGAATCTCTAACAAATACAGATGATTCTCTATTGATGAAGAACCTCAAATACGTATAAAATATTCTCTAAATTTCATACATATCAATCATTGATTGTTAGATCTAAAGGAAAGCTCATTTTATACTTGTTAATGTAATAAGGATTCACGAACATAACTTAAATCTATAAAGAGAGTCCCAGAGTAGATAATAATTCCCCTAAAAAAGGTGTGATGAGTCTGACCTCCCATCCTCTAGACCAATGAAAATTCCGAAGCCTCATCAGTCCACAACTAATGAGTGTCTAACTTTGGAAATTAGGTCCAAATGGATATGGAATCATTGGATGTTTCCGTTTCTACAAACAAACCCATTAGAAACCGATTGGAATGTTTGAAACTTCAATCAATGAGGTTATCCCCAATTCTAGAGGAAACATGTATCATTTATGGTTGAATGATTTAAATATTTTATGAATGAGAATTATGAAAATCGATGTACTTGGGGTAAATATCATAAAGAAAATCAGAATGGATGTATAAGTAATGGTTATAATGCTGATGATGAAGAGAGTACGAATGAAATTTAAATGGAATGGGTTGTTCTAACAATATAGTTTATGTTAAATATAAGAAGCATGATCTAATTGAGGTTGATAAATATTAAGATAGATAAAATTTTTATAATATATAAAATAGATATTTAAGAATAAGATGGTGAAGGCTAGTTAATGGTTTATGAATGAAGTCAGGTGATCGAGGTGTTTATGTATTGGAATTAAATAACTATATTATATGATTCATGAAATATAGAAGGATTGATCAACATTTGTTTCTCAAAATATTTGAAATAATTTATTTAATAGGACTGATAACCTAGAAAATGGATTTAATGGTAAGGTGATATTTTATGGGAAACACATGATTAATGTAATATAACCCTTAATATGTTCTTGATGTTGTGGAAATGGTGTTTAGTTTGGATAAAGAGATAATTGATATGGAGAATGTAAATTGGATAGTCTATATCATTAGAACTAATAGAAAATTTGTTTAAAAATTGGTATATGTTATCAATAATGGATTTTAATGTTTTTAGACTTATGTAATATTTTAAAAAAAAATTGTTTTATTTAAGGAATAAGGATGAATGTATGTTTTCAATGAAGTTTTATTGTAATTATTTCTATTACCATGATTTATGAGAATGTATCACCAAGGTATTTGCATATTTGGTATGTCACTATCAATATCCACATTATGATATTTTATGGATTAATTTTATGTTTTTTTCATAATTTTAGTGACCATATTTATATATTTTTAATTTTATAAGGATTATAAGGGTAACCATTTGTGGAATGGTTTAAGCTAAAATTTGGATGAGGTTTTTGAGATTAAAGTTTTATTTCACCATATGAAGATTTATTCATATAGGATGACATCTTATAAAAATGTTTATTTATATTAATGTGAGATAAAAAGAATGGATTACCATTATTTTATAGATCTTATTAACTATTAGTTCTTCAGACATGAAAAATTCATCTCCTCGAGTAACAGATGATGTGGAATATTGATCAAAACTAAACAAAAGGAGGAGAATAAGCTTATTAAATAGAATGAAATAAAGTATGAATGTCTTCTCATGAAAATTAAAAAACACTGGGAAGAAAATAGTGAAACAAAATTTTTACCCTATTACCTTTATTTATGAAGAACTAATCTTCATTTCACTCATCTCAGATTTATTAATTTCTGGTCATTAATATTTTTAGATCATTCATTTTCTTGTTATCAATAATCTCTATAAATATCCATAATTAGTTATTATTTTATTTTATTTCCATATCTTCACTACTCAAGAATGTTCTCCTATTTTGAATTCTATTTATGTGTTATTCAAGATGAGCCTAATTATTTATTTTCCCTCTTATCTAGAGGTAGTTTTATTGTCTCTTTTTACGATGTGGGATTTCCATGAAGTAATTTTCAAATTTTAACCCCAATGAGCACACATTAAAATTTAACGGTATTTTTTTATTGGGGTATAATTTATAAACCTGAGATTTAATGAAATATATTTTTCAAATATTTTTTCTTTTGCTTGTGCTACATGAAACACCGAGTTTTAATGAAACAAGACTTATTATTAAATTATTATTATTTAACATTATAGTAATCATCTTGTCACTAACTTGGCAGGTATGAATATAACTAACTAATTTGTTAAAATATATGTTTTACACATGTATGTCAAATTATTTCTTTAGTGAACAATTAATTAGAAATGAAAATAAAAAACCATTTAAAAAAAGTAAATCATTTTATAAAAAACATGATTTATCTAAAAAAAGTGTTTTAACTCAATAAATTAAGTAAATCAGTCTTAAATAAATATTTTAATGAATTAAAAAAATATTTAATTAAATTATTTGACATTAATTTTTTTTCTAGAAAATTGATTAGAAATAACCTAATTTTACGCTTAAGAAGTATATTTTTCTAAAAGCATTTTTGTTGCATTTTGTGCTCTTATTTTAAAATTAATTTCTTCCAATTTTATAATATTTATTTGACAAAATGAAATTAATTTTTGAAATAATACTTCCAAAATTATGTTAGGGTGAGTTTTTGATAATTTACTGAGAAGATAAATTGTTCAATGAATAGTGAAAATTTCTAGCTTTTTAATTAAAAATTGTCATTTATATTAAAGCATTTAAAACATAAAAATGGTTTTAAGATGTTATTAAAACTATAATTAGTCTATTTATATATCTATTTATGTATTTAGGTCATTTTAATCTATTTAATATCAAAACTCGATATAATTATTTTTAAAATTTTGAATAATGTTTCCCTGGAAAACAGGTTTCTCAACACATATGAGGGTTCTTTTTGAAATAAAATATGTCATTTTTTGAATGAAATTTGGAAAAATGGATTTGATATTTTGAATTATAAAAATTAATATTATATAATATGGTCAAAGTAATTTTTGACCAAAATGAATTGTAAAAAGAGTAAAAAGTAATTACCACTGTTAATGTAAAAAAAGGTTTACTAGGGGTTAGAGTAAAAGGATATAGGGTAAAATAACCGATAAACTTTTCAAAAACCAATTTTATGGTCATATTGAGACCTTATCACATATAAGGATTTATAATGTCCAATTTTGGATCCTTTTTTCAGGTAAAATATGTAGGTACACATTTTTCTTTTAAATAATTATAAGTGGGCCACTTACCTCACTTTTAAAAGGATAGTCACTCTCCTCTCCACTAAACACTTCCAAATCCATCTTTTAAGCTATTAAATATAAACATTAATTCCTTAATTAATTCCAATGATATTATTGTTTTAGGAATCCCTCCTAATGAGCCTTTAGTAGTAAACCAAAAGTGGCTCTATAAATAATAGTTTGAATTCGTAAACTTGCATTTTTGTTTTATTTCTTCTTCCTCATTACTTAATATAATTCAATTATTCAAATATAATAACACCATTATATCCCATATAATGAAATTTTATTATGTTAATTTGCTAACTTATATCCATATCCCCTTCCATCAAATAGGAAATGAAACCTTTGATTGTGTACATGACAAAGTATTTCCTTGCAAACTGATATTGCATGTTTTCCATCACTTCCTATCACGAATGGATATAATGATGGATTTAATATTTAATATATATATATATATATTATAATTATTAAACATATTTAATTGTAATGTCATACCAATATTCATACCTTTAAACACATCGGAAACCAATAACGATGCTCATGTGTACGACGAAAACCACCTCACAAACCGATGTGATATGTTTTTCTATTTATTTTTTATTGGATGGTTATATGGATAGATTGAATGAATATCTATGATATTTTTAGCATAATTGTATCTTTGTAATTATGATATCAGATATACATACTTAATTTCCATTTCGTCAGTGATACAATAACGCCGCTCGGGTGTACAGTGGACTACCTCTTTACGAATCGATTTGATTTGTTTTTCACAAATGATTTTCGGAGAAGGAAACAAGAATAAATTTAATAAATATATATTATATATTTTAAATTACAATGATACTTTAAATTTTTTTTATTTAACATTCTTTTCTCCCATCCATTACAAAAATGGAAACAACATTAATGAGTATGTACGACTTACCGTCTCCTTTGATAGTGTATTTGAATTTCTATATCTAAATTTTATGGATTAATATTAAAACATGTATATGATATATATATGAAATTATTATATCACGGTTAATATTATGGATATTATTGAACCATGATTAATGAAAAAGGGTCAAAAATACCAAATCAAAACATACATGAAAAACAAAGCAGTTATTACTGATTGACTAAACACCAACATTTTTATTGATTTTGTCGAATACAAGCCTAAAAAAGACATATCACAGGGGTCCAAAGTAGTGAAGTCCAATAGAATCATTAATAATAAATTTTATCCCCTCAGTGGTAAAGGAGCCCATGTTAGGAAAGTAGGATATACTTTGGTTTGAGGGAGTTGTAGACACCAAGAAATCAGCTACCATGTTTTCCTCCAACCAAGTATGAGTGATATCTATGTGGGAACCCATAAGCTATTTACACTTCCTAATTATATAAAAAATATTCCAGGGGACATTGTTTATTCCTGATGACTCTTTATGGAGGATCATTGAGTCTGTCTCCACCATCTTTAGGTTGATGTATCCTTGTTCACATAACTCTAGCCCGTTGACCATAGCCAGGGCCTCCTCCTACACTACATCACCTCTACCATACCAGGATGAGAAGGAATCTAATAATTACCCCTACCTATCCCTAATAACCCCTCCACAACGTATCTACCCAATGAGAAGAGACCCATCCGAGTTCATTTTGAACCCACGACTGGGATGACGCCAACATACCCAAACCCCTACCCCTGCATGCTAGTCTGATTAGTAATAGAATGACTTGGGAGAGTTGGACAAACTAATAGAGCAACCTGGTAGTCAGTACACAAATTGATGAAGCCCAAAAATGTATTCTTCATTTTTTAAGGTGATGCTGGTATGAAATCCTTTTTCATATTTGTGGCGAGCATCGTTCCCATCTATCCAGATGGCCCAACATCCTGCCATGAGGATAACAACCTGACCATTCCTCTTGGGACCCCGATCACCTAACCCCTTAAACCACAAGCTGAAAAAACATTCAAGCATGCCTCCTTGATTCTCCTAGCCCGTGAGGACACCGTAGGTCTACCACACCCATCTCGTCCAATCAGTGTCAGCAAAGAGGTGCCCCACATCTTCCAGTTTAGGACCCCTACAACAACAACACTTGGAAGCCATGATCACTCCCATGCATTGAATATTTTCATCTGTGGGAAAAGTATTATGCCTAAATATCCATAATGGGAAGTTGAATTTGGATGGTACCTCCTTTAAATAGAGAATATACCCCACGGATCACCATTTTTTGGAACCATCCTCACATGAGAAAAATCTTTGATTCAGAGCTCTCCTGACATGGAACACATAAAAATGAGCCTATCTAGATCATCGCTAAGCACGATGTTTTTGAAATAGTTTCATTAGTTATCATCATGAATGGCCCATAAAAAATAGTTGTGATCACATTCCTATCTAATGGAAATGAAAATAATGGGACATCCCAGACACCAAAACCTACCACCACCAGTCATGCTCCGAGAAGTTAATATCGCCTTTTTTCCACCATCCATCACGAGAGAGGTTTCATGGTCCAATGTACAAGTGGATCATATTCTATATATTTGAAGGTAATGACCTCTATATACTCAAATCCTAGACATATCTTTCTTGCATGATCATGCCCCATAAGGTCTTGCCTTCCATATCCTCCCATGAGAGTTTCTCGTGCAGCCCTTGCATGGTCGAGGAAACACTCCTCAAGATGATGCCCCCTTATGATACTGGTCTTTCAAGATTCTCCCTAGAATCCTATTGATGTCTTTATTCCATCATCCAATCCCAAATACATGCCACCAAAATCCTTTCCATGTTAACAATAACACATTGGGGGACCTTTTGGGTGGAAAGAATATGCATGGGAATAGACACTAGAACACTGTTCAAAAGAGTTATGCGACCACCATAAGATAATAACATGTTCTTCCAGTTGAAGATATTCCCCCACGATCTTTCTCAAGATATTATCAAAGTGATGCACATTAAGAGAATTGTGACTAACTTTCACTCCAAGATAATCTATAGGAAAGAACCCTCTTCGCATATTCAAGCGAGCATCTAAGTTCCTTTCCCTCCTTCCTGATATCTTATTAGCAGTAAAATATATGCCTTTCTCCCTATTAACCACCTTTACGCTCCACTTATAGTAGTCACCAAGGATCTAATTCATCCCAGGAACTAATCTCATACTTCCAATGATGAAAAAAATAATGTCATCAGCAAACATCAAGTGCAAGGTTCCCCCTAATGCTTGCCAGTTTTTGTATGAGAGGATTTTACCTATGTGAAGGCCCCAGTTAATAGAGTAGATAAGAGAATTTTGGGAGAGGATGAATATAGTGGGGGAGAGTGTATCCCCTAGTCTGAGCTATTTACAATACATGAAGAAATTGTATCCCCATAAAATAATTTGAGATCCACACCAAGGTGAGGAAATGAAACAGAAGGTCCTTGGTCCAGTTGGAAAACCCCATGAAGGCCAATAAACTTAAGATAAAACCCCATTGAATCCTATCAAAGGCCTTTATCATGTATAATTTTATCACTAGATTATTCCCCAAGACTTTTTTTTGATGTCACTAACCATATATTGCTCTGTTCTAATCAAAGTTTTTATTGACCTTTCGTTGATAAAACCATGCTTATATGAAGCCATATTGGAGTTCAAGTAAGGATCCATACTTCGGTTGAGAATACATGCCAGAACCTTGTATGGAATGTTCCACATAATTATAGGTTGATATTTCTCAATGTATTGGGGATTCTACACCTTTGGGAGCAATACCATCTTAGTTTCAAATGAAATACACAGCAGGTTCCCCCCTTCGAAGTGGTCTTTCACTTCTCTCATGATACCCCCTAATAATCTCCCATGTTTCCCTGTAAAAATAACTTGGTATGGTTTTGGGCCCTATTGAACTATTCATGTTCAATGTCTAGATCACCTCACACACTTAATCTTTTTCTAGAGGCCTTCTCAACCTGTCATCAAAATCCATCGACACACATTAAGGAATATTTTAAAAAACATCATCGCCCACTCGGATACCCTTTATTCATGTTAGGATTGCGGCCTACTAGGAGAGCTATAATGTTATATTTGGCCTACTCCCCCACTTCCTATTGGTAATTGGTGTATGTTACACCCCCTTAGGATGTTAGGCCTATGGAAACAACATCTTTCTTTTATTAATTCATGAAAAAAACCGGTATTTATGTCCCCCTCAAGAAGCAATAGAACTCTGGGTCCCTCTCTCGCCACCTGTTCCTACCACATAAGGATATTAGTAAGGAGGTATTTCTTTATTATTAGCTCATTTAACATACTTTAATCCCATTATTGTTCTATATATGTATCAAGGCATTCGTCCTCATTATCTACTTCAACGAGCTCATAATCTCAGGTTGGGAGAGCCTTCCTCCATTTATGTAATAAATTATTAAGACTCTTAAACTTCATGTGGATTATTATCCATGGGTTCTCCAAATGAATGGGAGACCGTTATTCCCTTACCAAATCATTGAAATCAGGTTCCTCCACCCACATTTTTGAGAACTAGATATACTCTTCTCTCGAATATCTTGACCCGAGGGTAATGCAAAACCGAGAGTGATCATAAAGGAACTGAACCGGGTGAGAAATGTTGATGTTACTGAAGAGAGAGATAGCTGCCTCGTTCATCATGAACCAGTCAAGACGAAACAAGGTGCATCTTCCACCTCGATTATTATTTCACCACGTAAAATGATCCCCCTCATAGCCCACATCCATAAGCCAATTCCTCACTGTGAACAAAACAAAATCTTGACTAGTGATTCTGGGAAAGACTCCTCCCTCTTGTTTCTCCTCTGGATATGAAAAATTTTTAATGTCACCCCCAACAATCCACGAGGTGTCATCTGAGACAATTACATCTAGGTCACACCACACATCCTTTCTATCCCATGAAATACACTTGGTATAAATGATGGAGATGAAGAATTATTAAGGACCTATAAAAATAGGTGTACCCATATACTGGTCCTACACGCTAAAGAATTCGACATTGATGTGATCCTTCCAAAAAAACTAGATATGAGAATAAGGAGGATCCTCGTGCATGTAACGATGTACTCTAAGCCTCTGTGCATACTCTTTTATTTTTTTGAAACCAGTTTGTGTTAAAGGATTTCCACCATTACAATAGAATTCTTAAAGAGCTAGTTAATAATGAAATAAAATTTTTACTAGGCCCCTAAACCATGGGAGTTCTAATTGAGAACATTAAATATTGAATCGTGTGCATCTAGATTTAGTCCCAGACTCATGGACCATGGTGCGAGATAAAAGTGGGGAGCTCTCCTGTATCTATTTTTTATTCAAATGTAACCATGTGTACACTCATAGGCACTACACTGATGATTCGAGGGATCTCTGATGAAGACGATAGGAGAGTTTGGGAGAATTAACCTTCACCAACTTGGTCGGGGATTGCACTATAGTCCCATTCTTTCTATCTACTCAAACAATGGGAGCCCTTGATTTAAAAACCTAAGAGAAACATGCCTCCTCATTATCCTAAGTTTTTTTCACAACTGTGGGGGTAAGAGCCTCTTGGAAACTCCTGGCCAGGGTTAGTGATCTATCACAAGGGCCTGATGGTTGCTCTGATAATGATAGAATGACTAGGAGAGTCGTCGTTCTAACTGGTGTACTAAAAGGTAAAGGGCCCCCCCTGGGGTCGTGGGATCTAGACCAATGCACATAAAAGATGAGGGTTATGTCACAGGAACTACTTGTTTTGGTCCAGAGATTGGCCCCACAAACGGATCAGTAACACCTCCTAAAGGGCCACTAGAAGCTTGGCGACGAGAGGCATTGAGATGTTTGATACATAGTTATAAAGAATGAACATAGAGAGTAAAATAGAAATTGTAATTGGGAATGACTGTGTAAATATTGTCTTGATTCCGGACAAAATAATCTTTCACCCTTAGGGACAAGTTCTCTGGGACGGGACGGGATAAATCTAGCTTGATGCAGATCTTGGACACAAAAGTTACCTATCCCCTGCAAGTGTAGTCATCCACACAGAGAAGTCCTCCAAGACAATCACCGATATCCTTAAGAAAGGAACTGTTTTGAAAGGGAAGCGAGAGGCCTGTCATCCAGTTCCAGACATCGACATGTGGACTTTCCTTCACCTTGTACACCTCCTTGGACCACCAAACCAGGTTGAAATTCCAACAAACCCAGCTTCAAGGTGCATTAAACCAATCCAAAAAAATCCACTTCTGATGAAAGAACATGACAGAACAATTTCCTATGGATATTGAAGATGCATTCCGGTGCTTGGAGACCATAGGATTCCACAAAATTCTTGAAGGACGGTAGGGGCGGGTGTGCAAAGCAGGTAGGGGTGGGAGCGCAGTTAGTACCCATAAAGTTGTTTTAACAATGAATATTTAATAAATAGGTAATAAATGGTCATAATGAAAACATATATGATATGATATGAATAATCATGGTTCTTTAATATATGTATGATAAACCTAATTTTTTTATATTAGTGGTCATAATGTGTTTGAAGGATGTCAAGGCTTAATGTATGTGATTTATAATCTCTCTTTTATTTCTAAGAGACATGTTCCACATTCAATGTTGGTTTATTTTGTGTAGAGTATATACCACCCAATTGAAATTTTATAACATTAATATACTTATTTTAATTTTATTTTTGGTTTAATTTTATGTTTTACTTTAATGGGGATGACGATTTAAAAAATTACTAAAGTTATAATGTTTTTTTTTCTCAATTTCTCTTCTTTGGGAAATACGTTATGTTATGCACCTATCTTCTTATATAAGGTGTATATATAGAGCTTTTAAAGTTTTATATCATGAATCTCAATATATTCACTATGTTTAAATTTTCATTTAATGTTATTCTTTAATGGGACTTATGATTCAAAAGTTACCAACATTTTAAGGGTTTGATAATACGATCTCATTGTTCATTGGGATTGTTTATGATTATGATTTAGATGATTAAATGTTATGATCCAAATATCAAGAAATTCATTAATTTTTTTCTCCTATAATATTTTCATGAGAATAGATTTTCCCCTTATTTCCTCTCTTTATGTACTCATGATTCAGAAATATTTTTTTTAAAGGAAACCAAATTAATTTATCTTTTCAGTCAAAAAACATTTTTCCATATCCATGTTTTCTAAAAATATTTTCAAAAATGTTTTAATGTTTAGTTTTGGTTATTTAATGTCATTTTCTATCTTGTTTTAGTTTTTTTCATATTTTTAAATGAATATTCACATATTTTTCGATACAATGACTTTTAATATTTTACCAAAAATGTGAAAGGATTCTTTTTTTAACATATACGACATTTACCGCTATCATGTAAACTCAAGGTTTTAATGAATAAATCATGAGTTCCAAATTTTATATTCTATTAAATGGATTTCTAAAATGTATTATGACTTTTTGGTTTCAAATATGGTTTTTAAAGTGGGAAGGATATTTTCCTCAATAAATGGGTAAAGTGATTTTTAAATCTTACTTTATATTTATCAAAGGTTGTTTTAAAATAAATTGATTTTTATTTTTTTAATTTTGAATAGTGATTTTCAATGTAGAAGGGATATTTTCCTCATAAAATGTTTCAAGAGATATTTGAAAATAATTTTCAATCTAACATGGAATCATTGGATGTTAATTGTAATTTATTGGGGATATGATCCAAGGATATCATTATTATTCTCTCTCTAAATGGTTTATGTTTATGATGAAATCATGTTTATGAATCCCATTTCTCTACCAAGATTTATACAATGATAAAATTTTTATGAAATCCCCTTATTTTCCATAGGTTATGCTATGTTGAAATGATTAAAAGATTATGAATCCTGTTTCTTTTCCATAAGTTATTCCTTGATGAAATATTTATGAAATAAATTTAATTTAATCGGTTTAGTATGATGAATGATTTATGAACATATGACACACATTATTATGATTATCATTATGTGACAGGTGGGAACTATATCTCCCACCAACACATTGGGTAAATACTGATATTTCATGAGATAGATAATGATGAAATGGGAAGTGAAACCAATTCAGTAAGGGACTTTCACCACTATAATAGCCTTAGGGGTGATCCTTTACTACAACTATGATTGTTTGAATATTGGATTTATTCCACCATGATATTTTTATCAATGAACCTTGACTAAAAAGGAAATAACTTTATGTGCATATACAAACTCCAAAAGTTAATGTCTCCTATCAATGTTATACTCTAATTACTCATGTTCATTAATTTCCTTATGAATCATGTCTTATGATATTCCTATATTTAAAACATGAATAAAGATTTTAATATTTCATATGAAGGTTATGGTGTTCAAATGTAATTATCATGTTCTCATACACATATGATCATGTTTTTTTACAAATTTCCCTTGTTTACCATTGATGATTATTTGAGCTCACCCTTTATTATGTTTCTTTTAATAGTTTATGAATAGATATTAAGTTGGGTATTTATAATATGATTACTATCTGGGGTGATGTTTATGTGATAGGTTTAAGATATTTTAATAAATAAGAATATTGTGTATCTATATTCAAATGACACAAAAACTTTATAGTCCTCAGGTAAGTTTTTCTGAATTGTATTAAATATTTATCTAAAAAAGGTAAGATTTATGTATGAGATGTTTGAGTCTCTAAAAATATTATATACCACATAATTTTTTTTCTTTTATAGGATTAAAAATAAATATATATGAGAATATACCTCACTATACAAGTATTTCATATGAATAAACAATATCTGTATAAGAGTAAATCTAGTGTGCCAGATGGAAGACTATGTTATGAAGATAAATACCACAACATAATAGTAATATATTATAATAAAAGATATATACATAGGATTAACTTTAATATTTCCATTACATAATAGGTACCATTATTCTATAATGATTAGTGAAGTGTAGATTGAAAAATATAACCCACAGTGGTTCCCAAGCCATGAGAATTTCATATCCCATTGGAATGAAGAGTCAAAATACTCTCACTATGAGAACTAAAGTTAACTTTAATACTATCCAATATAGATAAATTTAGATATGAGGATATATGGGATTAATTCCATGATTATTAATTTTCCAACATAATGGTTTTTGAGGATCATCGAGATTAATCATCCATATTAATAAAATATGTCCACCACACCCTGAGAAAAGTGACCATACCATAATGATTATCTAATTTGTATATAGAATGGGATCACACAAAAAATAATAAGGAAGTGATATTGATAAAAAAATTTATCTTTTTTAACATTAATTCTAGGAGAAATCTTAGATGGGGTTGGCTATGATTTTGTGTGAAAAAACAAGGATTCCTACATGATCGAAATTATGAAAGAACTTGTGGAAAAGGGAGGCAGACATTGATTTAATCATTGATTATTTCATTTTATTCTTATAGTTATTATTCTATTTGTATATACCTATTACTTTACTTGTTCATATTGATAATAATATATGAATTCAGGTAACAGGATCATAACCATTTCACACATGGTATTAGCCACTCAATAATAAAAGTAGGGGAAACATATATTCAAACTTATGTGATGTTTGATTTTTTTTGATACACTATCTCATCATAGTATTATTTTATTTTAGATCTATATTCACTAAAAATGGAAGAATAACATTTATTGATAGTTTTTTAGGTCAACTACAAATTCACATCCCCTCTATGTGGTGGATTACACTCTCATTGTCATACAATCATCCATGTATAGATAGATGCCAAGGAAAAATAATGGATTATTAAGATTAGAATATAAAGACTCTAGAATGATATAATATGATATATTTTATGAAATATACATTATATTTAATAATATTATGAATGTAATGGTTCAAACTAGTAAACAATTAAGAATAAAATGTCAGTTAAATGAATTAGAATGATCATTCAACAGAAGTAGCATTCGATGAATGTTATCATTAAATAAATCAAGAACATCACTAAATATTTAATATATTAGAATATTGGTTCCCTTTTATTGTATAATTCATAATTTAAGAATATGGATTTGGATTAAAATAAGTAAAAACAAATTATTACTTTTAAAAATATTATTACATCATCTCGTACTTTAATGGTACACGTTTTTATACTAATAATGATAGAGGGATATCAAATATTCTCTAGATTATTTTAAATATTGATAATTTAATGAGAGAGATGAATATGAGGAGTATTAAAAAGAAACATAAATGAGAAATAACATTTCATTTCAAATTTATTTATTATAATAACAATGAATTGGGAAACATGAATCCTATAAGTCGAAATAGTTAAAAAGAAACATTAATATATGGATAAGAAGAAATATTTAAATATTGTGTGTGATTTGACTTAATTCTTGTATAAGAACTCCATATTATTGTTATGAAAATATTAGTTTGTTTGTGTTTAAATGTGTTATTATTATTAATATATTCATCATTATTGATTCCTTAAAGAGATATTATTTCTTTGATTTGTTTGAACATAAAATTATATTGACAAGAAATTTAGTCTTTCTGATAGTGGTAAAAGAATATTTTTATTGATAATTATAATATTAAATAATTCCTTAAATTTATCATAAATATATATCTAGGAAAAAATTTGGAATTTTTTTGGGGGGTTTTAGAATATTTTTCTTTGTTAAGTGAATTTTTGAAAGGAGAAATTTCATTGAAAAGTGTTTATGGAAGTTTTTTTTCATTGAAAATTAGTTTGTTAGTGTTAAATATTAATTTTTTATGATATATGTGAATTAATTTTTATTCATATGTGAGTTAATTTTTCAAAAGGGGTTTCATTTTTAAGTGTCACACATAATATATATATGTTTTTGAGGGAGATATATAGGTTTTTAAGGGAGGCATATAATATTTTTAGTTAAATTCATGAGATACATAATGTTATTAAATTTATAAAACTTATTAAAGATAAGAATCTCACATTACATAAAGATATACTAGATTAAAATCAAAATTCCATTATGTTGGATCGTGTATGATTTATTCAACACTCACATGTGGTTAAATTTAGTGTTGAAGGGTTATCATGTGATTTAAATCATTTTAGAGGTAACTTTCACGAGTTTAACACATTTGTCAAATATGAATGATTCAATTATTTAAATTCCTAAATAATATTTTAATGATTCTATGTATGTTATTAATGAGGATGTATAATATTTCGAGGAAACTATATAAGATAAATTACTTTGTGTGGAGGTTAATAATTTATCAATATTAAAATAATGAAAAATTGATCTATTCATCATGAATTAAACATGAAATTAGTTAAACCCATATCATTTTCATCTAAAGGATTTTTACGTGAAGATTCATTATAATAACATAATTTTACTTGAGGGATTATTAGCTAATATAAGATCTATTAATTTCAAATCAACTAAGAATAAAGGGTCAATTAATATTGACTGTGGTGATATGTGAATTTAGGGATTAATGTACAAAAAACTGAGGGATGTGAGAATATATCAGAGAGATTCAGTGTTCATTAAAGATACTAAAGGAGAATAAAGAGGGGATGAATGGGATTATATACAGAGACACTCAAAATAAGGGGATTAATGAAAAAATATACTTAGGAGGAAAATCTAAATGAGGATATTTTAAACTGGGGGAGTTTATTCTTCTTCTTAGAGAATGTTATCTCAACGCTTCCTTTTTTCTTTATTTGTTCTAGACTGATGGATTTATTTAAGACTTTTATTTTTATGAATATGTTGTCTAGATAATTTCATTGGTAGTAATTAATATATATATATGTATATATATTTATTTATTTAACTCATCCATTCCTATAATATTTAGTTTTGAAATTTCTATTAGTCTTCTAAAATCAATGACTGAGTTCTTTTTTATGGAAAAATATATCATTTATCCATATAGATTTTACTTCCTTTTTAGTTGTGATAAATAGATTTTTCTATGGAATTATGATGTTCGTTCATCTGTTATATTTTTAGGAATTTATTTTTATTCTTATTTCTATTTTACTATATGACTGAGTGAATATGAATATGTCATGAGAATTATTAACACAAACCATTTTCAATACATGAAGATATATAAATATGTAATAATCATATGAACTTTGTTCTTTTTATTTAGTTTGATCATAATAACTGATGAAACCTGAAAGAAATAATAATTACATTGATTATTCCATTTCCATAAATGTAAATACATTTAAAAGGACTAAATAATACATTGTTAAAGATGATCATGTGTATTATTATCTCTACAAAAAATAGAATTATATCACATGATCTCTCTCCTAAATTTTTTTACTGATTTTGTACACATTTGTTCCATTGAATCATTTCATATTTTATTTCATTATCAACTTCTTGAACATAAATTCATTCAACGAATATTAATTTTAATCTCCACTATAATGTTAACATTAATATTTGACATAGAATGAATTTTTAAATCCATAGAACATAAAAATTAATTCATGGGATCGATCCTACTTATCACTTTACTAGTTTTATGTAAAAAAATAAAATGTTGTTTATATATAATCAATACAATTTTTGGTATTATTGTTGGGGAAGGATGACGAGATAAGTTTTATAAAAACAAAAAAACTATAAAAATGAAAAAAATTAATATTTTTAGACCGAAAGCTAATAGTTACTATTTTTAAAACAAAAAAATCATTGTTTCTACTCTGTTAAATTATTTTAGTGCATAAATAATTTTTTGCAGATATATGAGTGAAACTAGCATTTTTTATCAAGGAAAAAATGGTTTGGATATTAGAATTTACAAAAACACTCTGGGAAATTTTATTTATAGATATGTAAATAATGTGGGATATATAAGATACCATTTTATTGTAAAAGCAATATAAATATTCCTATACAGTGTAAATAAATTCTTAGGTTTTTTATAAGGATTTTAAATTAGGTAATAATGATCATTTTTACATTATTGTAACTCTATGTACAAAAAGAATCATAATCTCTCCTGGAGAGACTTAAGAGTTATCATATAGCCTAAATTTATAGGTTTTTTAAATCAACCCAAAAAAATATCACAATGATAAAGAATAAACTAGTTATCAGTGTAATTTATAGTAAATGACAGACAAAATTCTTAATAAAATTAATTAATAATATTCTTTAAATAAAGATGAAATGTGATATTAAAAATAATATTTAAAAAATGAATAGTTTTAAGATTTTTTGCGTCAAATTATAATTTATTTAGGTGAGAGAGAAAAATCTAAATATCCCAGTTCTATAAAAGTAATCTCAATAAAGAATATGAAGACTTTCACTATAAGAATTAATTTGGAAACTCATTTCAAATATTAGGATTAACGTTGTAATAATGAACATGATTTTTTTGTTGAATCTAAAAATGAAAATATTGAAAAACATAAATTTAGAAAATTGGAAAATATGGTATAAATAGATATGAATGAATTTTTTTCACTCCCAAGACTATCATTGTTGATTAAGCACCATAAAAAAATGTCAACACGGTTATTTCCAACAATCTCTTAGGAGTAACTTCATTCATGAAAAATCAATCATCTATTATGTTATTATTAACTATATCATATCATTTAATTTTATCAACCATTTCATTATAAAAATATTCATTAGAGGGATAAAATGGACCCACTTATCATCATGAGCTATATCAATCTCACCCATCATATAATCATAATCCATATATTTGAGTGCCACATTATCTTGAAACATTCACCATTTCATCATAGCATTACCCATTGAAAGAAAATATGATTCATAAATATTTCATCATCATAATCATAAAACCATATAGAGAAATAATATACATGGTAACATTAGATCATATCCCCAAGAAAACATAAGAAAATTCAGAAGTAGTTTTTATGGATGAAAAACACACATAAAAGATCACAAAAACATTTCATAATGAAAACAAACTTTTCTTCTTGAAATTAAATGTTTAAAAAATAAAAAATCTCCAAATATTAAGGGGAATATTTTTTTTAAAGATAACTGTGGAATTTTTAAAAGTAATATTCAATGTATAAAGAATTCATGATTCTGGGAAAATTCATTCCTATAGTGTATATTAAAATAATGATTGAGGTCATCATCCTATACAAAACAGACTGGATTTCATAGGTTTTTTTTGGCACTTTTCGGTGTTCTTGTCCTTGGATTTTTAGGGGATAAGTTTACTCTATGCAATAAACAGAATGGAAACTATCGTATCTGGAATTTGATAGACTACTGTGTAGTCAATTTGAAGCTCATTTGTATCTTTCTTACTACTAGGGTTGAACATTTAGTTCACACAGTCTCCAACCACTCCCCTCTCCTACTCAACTTGGTAGGTACCAACATTACGTCGGACTATTTTTTATATTCCCAAAACTATTAGGGTGACCCTTAATTCACTTATATGGCACACTTTTTATGGGAGGATAGCCCATGCATGAGGTCTCTTGGGTGGGATTTCAAAACCGTCATTTACTGTTGAGAGAGGATCTCTATTTATGGGTGAATTATAATCCCTCCCACATCCTAGACCTGTATTCCTTAAAATCCTATACCGAACAATCTGGGTAGGGTCCTGTATCTCAATGGGATGATGATGAATTTAGAAACCTTGTGTGCTTGAAGAATCACCTTACATACCTTTTCATGGAATAGGAAAGGAGTAATGAAGAAAAATATCAGGCGACTCTTCTCAAGGAGGGTGACAAAAATAGCCCCTTATTTCATGCACACATCAATGGTAGGAATGGATCAAATGATCCAAATATCCTTCTTGAAGATGGTACATTTTCCAATCACCCATAGATGGTGGGAGGTATGGCTGATTCTCCAATGGCCAGAAGTCCTTCATTTTTATTGATTTTTGATAATCCACCTTTCTCTGGGTGAGGTAGAACCCTTACAAGGCCCATATGCATAAGTATTACATGGCCCGTAGGGCTTAGAGGAATTCATTGCCTGTTGGCTTCCAACATTACATACAACCCAGAAAAACAACTTGGAATTGCTCCTCCCCAGCATCATCATCATGAAATTAGCTCTACACCTTTGCATGGTTGTTCGACTAGGATTTCCCAAGAATGCACATGATTGTCCTGATAGAAGGTTCTATACCCTCTCATTCTTGTAGTTCTTTTAGCTTATGCTATGGTAAAAGCTCCTTGCTCCTCCTCCGTCTGAAGCTTGTTCCTTGTAGGTTGTATGGTTTTCATCAGCACTTATAGTGGTCCGAAGGCCATGAGGTGTCCCGAAGTCCTTACTGACCTGAAGGCATGGGTGCCCCGAAGGATTTAAAGGACCCAGGGACTAAGTCGGTTTCCCGAAATCCCAAACGGAGGAATATTACCAACTTCTATAGTGCCTAATAGTTTAGTACCAACTATAGTTCCAGGTACAGTACCTTCTACAGTAGTACTATAGTTCTGCTACAGTACCCCGGAAATTAGCCTCCGCCTGGATTTGATCCCGGGTCTCTTGGATGCAAATAATGAGTCCTCACCAACTGGGATGAGGCACATGTGCAGGTATGGATGATTCAAATTTTCATTCATTATTTGTGGATGTTAATCCTCACATGCAGGATGGTTATCCATTAGGGTGTTATGATCTGTTTGACTCCATTCTGTATGTGGTCTACTATGAAATCAATGGGGACTTTGAAAAGGTTCTGGATGTGGAAGAGGTGTGGAAGACAATGTCAACACTTAACTATAAAAGTGCTTTCGGTCCTGATAGATTCCCATGATTGATCTATACTAAATCTTGGGACTTTATTAAGCATGGGTTGGTGAACTACATTCAAAATTATTTCTATAGGGTAAATCTTCCTCATGGGTCATGGTCTTCCACTCTTATTCTTATCCCCAAATACAAATATCCCTCCTTCTTGAAACAATATATGATGATTATCATGTGAAGATTTTCCTATAAAGTTCTAGACACTATTATAAATCTAAGACTAGCAGATCATCTTCCTAAGTGGATATAAGATGAGTAACAAGGTTTCATTCATGGTAGGTTCACTCAATCCACCCTTACTTTGGCTCAAGAAATACTAGGAGATATAAATAAGAAACACCCGAGCTCACACATAGATATTAATCTTGATATAAAAAATCTATGGATTCTTTAAATTAGTTTGGGGGTTAAGACTGGGAGATCCCCTATCACCCAGTGTGTTTATCATGGTTCGAGATACTTTTAGTATATTCTTGAACAATTGTATCATTGATGCGAATGTCTGACCATTCTGTTGCAAGACATATTTCCTTGGTATTTCAAACATTTTATTTGATGATGAACCTATTATATTTTTCAATGGGAGTAGCATAAATATCAATGATCTCAATCATATTCATGATATCTATTTCAATTGGAGAAGATAGGTCATTACTCTTGGGAAGAGTGGTGTTTTTATCTCAAAACTATGTTCAAGCATAAGGAGTAAAGGATCTAGAATAAATTGAGTATTTCTCAGAGATAGTTTCTCATGGATTACCTAGGAGCACCAATTCCACTAGGTAAGAATCAAATTCACCATTTTGATGGAATTATCGATAAAATCACTGCACACATCCTCAATTGAAAAAACTGATTCCTTTCCTTTGGGGGAGGAATCACCTCAGTTAATAGTGTGTTTACCTCCATCCCCACACATTTCCTAACAACCATTATTTTCTCCAAAACTATTCTTCATAATATTGATGAAATACTTGTTAAATTCATTTGGTTTGATCAAATGGATGGAAGGTATCATTGTGCCGCCTAGCATAAATTGTCTTGTGGTTTTGAGGGGGGGATTAACCTCAGAAGTGTCTCATAATCCATGTACTACATGATGGAAAAGATGTCCTGAGATTACTTGTAGGGGTGGTACTTATGAGAAAAGATATCCAGAAAGAAATATGGATCTCATTTTGATGTTATAAGGGAAGAAGTTCCAAGATTTGAGACATTACTCGACATCACATCCTTAAACTACAACAACATTTTAGGTGGATTATTGGAGAGGGGTTGATCAATTTTTGGAGTGATAACTATTCTGGGAGTATCCTTGATTTTCTAGGATTCCTGGTTACTGACCATTCTTTCCATTACACCACCTCCTACACCACCATCACCCAATATTTTTTGAACACTCCTATTATTTATTTATTTCATAGCATCGTTAATACTAATGAACTAGATCTACATGTTTTCATAGGCTCTCAATAATCCCACTTCTCAAATAAGGATTATCATGGAGTTTTATGGTCTAAAGATGGTCATAATACACGGTGAGGGACTATTTGGTGAAACCATATTTTGGTGGAACTAAACATTCTTGTTAGGTGGCTTCGCAATAGTGTTCTCTCCTTAGATGAAGAGGTACATAAGAAAGGGGTTTTTATTGCGTCTAAATGTTATTTCTGTTAGGGGCCTAATGAGGAATATTCCTCTCATATTTTCTCTGAGAGTAAATACGTTGGATGTATGTTGAAGATATTCAATGAAGCAATGGGGATGGATGTTTAGTGGATTTTTGAGGTTGAATTTATTCATTTATAGTTCACTATATCAGCAGACTGTTTTCATGAATAGAGTGTGCAACCAATGATGCCTACGATTGGTTGCATGATTTTATGGAATGCTTCGAAAAAACCTTGACACAAGGGCCTCTACATTACTTTCATAACATTGATGACTAGGGAGAGGATTCTTGTGATGGATCTCACACCTCTGCTCTAGTAGGGTGTTCTTTTTTTCCATCCCTATAGAGACATAAAGTTAGCAGTGGCCTGTCCCTAGTCTCCCTAAGGGGGATGTCTCCCGGTAATTGGGTTCTGTGGAACCCCCTACATTAGGGTTAAATTAAATTTCTTATGTTCATGTATCAATAGTTTTATGAAGGGATGGGGTGATTTCCATGATCGGTAAGGTTCGATAGTCTTTGCATTCATCTTCTATTTAGGGAAGTTTGATTCCCTCATGGATACAGATTTTATGACTCTCAAGGGATTCGAATTGTGTCAATCACACAACTCACTCTCCATCACGTGGAAGATGATTCCATGGTTCTTCTCTTGTTAATTAAACATGTGTTTCATTATCCCTAGGATGTTACATATTTAATTCACAATTGAAGATTTTTTCTTCATGATAGCACTATTCTTAAGCATATGTGTAGAGACAGAAATAATGTCACAGAATTCCTGGCATCATGGAAATTCCTGCCAATCCTTGTATTATTTTTAGTTTTAATAGCTCCCCCCTCCCAAGTGTGATAGTATGGTTTGTACTGATGCCTTGGGTTTTCAATAATTTAGGCCTCCTTGACCTGTTTCAGGCTTTAGAACACTTTTTTCCTTAATAAATAAAATCTCAACATTGGATGGATAAAAAAACCAGGTGTATAACATAAACATGTTCTAAGCAGTTAAAATTTTAGATATATAACTCTTCACAAGATTTTGTCAGACTTTTGTAAGTTCTAAAACATAATATATAATAAACTCAGATTTATTTTGATTCTTTAATAGAACCATTTAAACACTAATAATATAATATATCATCAATGATAAAATTTCAATATCATTTAATTATTAATTCTATATTAAAGTCATTATTTTGGGTGTAACTCCTTCATTTCTAATTTAAATTTTATTTTGATAGTTATAACCCTTGTACTTTGATAATGGTTCAATAATCTTAAGAATATTAAGAATATAATAACTATAATATTTAGAAAATACATAAATTTTTATAATTATTTATATAAATCGGTAATGAAAAATGAATTACATCACTTTGGGGAGATGATAGTCTCTACGTACACACGCATGATAGTTTTAGTTTTCTATTAAAGAAACAAGAGAAAGGTAAATAATAATTCAAATTTTTAGAATCATTATTATATCATAAATATTATAAATATTCTTAAAATATTTTCTCATTACCATACATGTAAATTGGAAATGAAAACTAAATAACATCGCTTTGTGGAAGTGGTAGTCCATATGAACGCATGAGCATCATTATAATTTTTGAACAGATGATAAGGTTAGAAGGTATATATGATATTATATTTCCAAAAGAATAATTATTTCATAAATATCATATATAAATATTTAATTTTTCATAACAATCATCCATTAAATATGGTTATTGAAAACTAATTGTATCGCTATGTGGAGACGGTAGTCTACACTTATGAACGAGCAATACTTACATCCCCCATTTCAGGGAAAATATTTGAGAAATAGTTATTCCATCATCATAATATAATATTTTCATATTTATGATACTATATTTATCATGATTTTATTGATAAAACATTTTTAGATATGGTGTATGAAAATATAAAATTGAAAGAGTTTGGTTGATATTTATACTTATTATTTGAGAGACCTCCTTTAGATAACACCATAATCTTTAAATGACAGGTATTAGAAGAATAAAATAAAATCATGGATGAATATAAGTAATTTATTAAGGATTTTTTTTATTTATTGAATGCTATCGAAGGATCAAAATTGTTTTAATATGTGAGGATAATAGGCCTGCTTCTATAAGTGATGTTAGGGACACACATTGAATTTATTGAAATATTTTAGTAATATAAGGACAATTTCATGTGAAAGTGGATCCAAATAGATATTATATCAATGTTTGTATAATATTATTTTGAAATATATTCAACAAATAATAATTATATAGGTTTGGGTGGAATTTCTACCCCCATATCTAGGTTTAATCTGACTTGAAAAACTCTTTTAACATTAACCACATTATCAAAATTTTATAGATTTTCCTATTTACATTGACTAAAAACTAAGGTGAATCAATCAAATTAAATTATTTTTTATAATTAAAAATATGGAATGAATTTTACGTGATCCAATTTCCATATTTGGATGAATGTTTTTAAAATAAGCGTGTAAAAACAATGTATACTTTTCTTAAAAAAATGTATTTTTAAGCATAAAACATAATTTAATTCGTTTATTTTACCTTTAAAATTAATATTAAAATATATGGTTGAATATATAATATATAAGTTTAATTAATAACATTAATCAATATTAATTTCTTTAATTTATTAATATAAAAACAGGTTGATCATATAAAAACAGTTTTAAAAATTATGTATCTTTATGCCCCAAAATGATCTAATACCAAAATATATTTTAATTTTGATTACTATATTATTATTTATATTTTTTATAATAAATTGATAATTATATTACATTATTATAAAATTCAAAACACAATGGTACTTATAGTTGAAAAGAAATGACATTTTTATAAAAGTTATTATTTTCTATATTTAATAAGAAATAAACCATTTTAAAAAAATCATAAAAATTAACCCTAAGATAATATTGAAATGATTATTTAAAAAATAATGCTAATTATATCAAAAAAATTTATAAAAATATATAAATTAATTATAATGTTTATATATGAAATTCAATAAAAATAATTTTTGAAGGAAACATATGTTTGATGCATAAAATGACTTTATTGAGAATTTAGTAATTATTTATTATTTACTAAACAATAATTATTCATTGTTTAAATAATTTATACATATTTTTTATCATTGTTTTATTATTACTCATACATTCTAATTTAATGACTATGTTATAATAGTTTATTAGTGTACAGTTTGTATAAAATTTGGCTTGCTTCTAAGGAAAACTATCGAATACTTAAAATTAAATTCAAAGGAAATACATATGAAATCATTGATTTTTAAATGAATACATAGAAATATTTATATGTTTAACACCATCATACTTCTAAAATTACTCCATCAAACTTCTTTTTCGATATTAATATAACCATTTACGTCTTTACTAACAAATATATCTTAAACTCTTTTAAGATAATGTGACCTTCAATTTAATATAGAAACTAAATGTAACTGTTTACAATTATCTATACCATTTTACCATAAAGATCATTTATTATATCCATTATCATGAGATTTATAAATTGGATGAAACAACCCTTTAAGATATGGTGATATTATCTTTCTTAAAGTAACTTTTGTTAAACTTCTTTCATTTAGTGTCACATATCCTAAACACATTATGATGTCATGTGAATAATAAATTTAATCATAGACTGTTAAAATATTTTATTTTTTAGCATTTAACTTCTCTAACTTAAAAAATAAACCCACTAATCTCTTACAAATTATATCATTCTTATAATATTTAATTAATATTCAAAAAAGAATCTTTGTGTTAGGAAACAAAAGTTATTTACTCCTAGAATGAAATTATTTAAAAAATAAACTAGTGTTTCCATATCAAAAATTGAATTAAAATATTTATAATTTTTTTCAGGATAATATTATTATTATTTTAGATATTCAATTGATGAGTGATGAGAATTATATAGCACATATTATAAAAAATAACTAGATAAACACTTTCTCAAAGGTAAAACCTTTTTATCCTTGTCTTCTTCTCAAAACATGTTATATATTTTAATAAAACATAAACAATGTGTATAAAATTAATAATATCATTTTTTTTATGAAAAATTATTTGTCAACAAAAAAACCTCTTATCTCATAAGATAAATAAGATAAAGATACCCATCCTTCACTAAGAATCATCAGAGCTTAATAAAATACTTTACATTCATTTTTTAATATCTCAACTATTTAGACTCATAAATTGAATGTACACTACCGGCTATATCAATTAATTTCTTGATTTTGAACTCATATAAATTTAATATAATTTTAAAACATAAAGATTATATGAAATAACATTCAAAATTATTGAATTTATTTATATAACATCGACACATGACATGGACATTCCATAGAGTTTCAAAATAATTCTTTAGGTATTATAAACTATTCAATCCTATAGAATAATTAATCTCTAATAAAAACTTTAGTTTTTATTGACCTTAACATGCTACATTAAGATACATTGTTGAATTATCTAACTTACTATTCTATTTGCAGTTTAATGTTTTACCCACTTGTATTTTCTATAAAGTACAAGAGCTTAAACATCATATTGCCAATTTATCTATTTTCAACACTTTGAGAATATCAGGTAATATTTTATTGAACCAATTCATGTTACTAGTACATCTCTATTAATGAAAATTGAATGTATTTTTTAATATTAAGAAACCTTAAGTGATCCTTTTTATATTCCTATATTATTTTCATACCCATGTTGATTGGTTATCATTGTTATACCCAATAAGATTGAGAATATGAGACCAAAACCTCTTATGTCAACATGTATCAAATACATTTGAAACGTAATGTGAATATTTTTAGGAAATTTATAAGAATGTGGATTCAAATTTTTAACAACATAAATAGTTTTATTTATACAAGAAGGAATTTCTTTAACAAAAACTATATTTTTAATGAACTTTTTTTATGTTACCAATCTCAGGAGTTGCTTAAATAATTTTTATCCTCCATAAGGTTTAATCTAATAGAAATGTTGGATTATGATTATATAGTTTAACTACAATTTTTTTTATCAAATTAGTATTATGTTTTATATCATTGAAAGAAGATATTTTAATGAAATTTACACCACTAAAAATTAATGAACCTGAAAAACATATCCATTTTGAAAGACAAGATGTATATTTCTCTATGTAATGAGTCCTATTTTATATTTATCATATCACTTAGTTATTTTTATAGGAATCCTCCAAATAGTAATAGTCATGATTATTAGATGGTTGAGAAGATAAATCTGTATTCAAATCTATCATATATGGATATACTCAACATTATTCCTCTTGTATCCTAATAATAAGGGTTTCCTATCTATTTTATCAGAAAAATTCCATGAATAGGATAACAAAGGAAATCAAAGGGTAACCTACTTTTGAATGACCAACCCGACAGGATAATCTAGTGTTACCTACCATTTTATTTTCTAACATAAGATAATATACAGGAACCCATCTTTGGCATGACCAACCTAGTTGGATAATTGTGTTCTTGAAAGGTGTCTCTTTAGAATGAATATTATACAAAGTGTTTAAGAGATTTTTTTTCAATGTCTCGCCAATTTAACAAAAATCATATATATACTAAATCCATTAATACTTTATCTAATGAAATCTATATATTCTCATGTTTTAACCATCCTGTGTATAAATGATTCTAATAATTTTAGTTTTGAAATCCCAATTCCAACCACTAAGTTAATGTGTTCACATGCCATTTATTTGTTAATATTTACACAACCCATAGTTTATATTACTCGCCCAAATAAATAAGCCAAACATATTCATACATACCCATATGAAACATATGAATAAGTTATATTAACTCTTTATATAAAGGATTAGGTCTATATGAGATTTACAATCTATACATGGTTCATCATGGAGCCACAAATATCCCACCCTCACATTTTTAGAATAATGCATAATCCACCAACCAGTGGGAAGTCCGTTCCAGTGTCCCTCCACCCTAGGATACTTTAATTGAGAATGAATAAAAATCATAATAATTTTTAAACCTAATATTTAAAAACAATTCTCACCTACTAATTTCATGACAATAACTTCAATTAAACCCCTAGGGAAAGGATAACGGAAATTTAATTTTATGGAGTCTCACCTAAAAGGAAATTCAAGCCTTTATCTCCTAGAATAAAGGTATAATATAAATTTAATCATACTAAATATTCACACAATGAGTTTATAACCATAAATAAATAATGTGATAACTATTGAATATATTTAGATTTAAAATATTTTAATATGAGATAAATATTTATGAAAAATTAAAAAATTAAATATAAATATAAAAATGTTTTAATTTGGGTAATCTTATAAACATTCTATAATCATAAATATAAAGAATTTATATCTATTTTCAATATTAACTATGTCATATTAATTATTATATATCATTTTTCTTTAAAATATGATATTTTGATGAAATATAAACATTTTATATTTGAAGTTTTCATTATGTAACCAATTTACATAATCTGCATATCATTTACTAATGTTATTTAAAACTTTGATCAAATAAATTATCAAAAAATCTTTTGATAAGGTTAAGATAATTTCCAAATGAAAATATTTTAATTTTAATTCTTTTAATTAATCATTATAAACCTTTCATAATTTTTGTAAATAAAAAACATTATATTAATACTTATTTCGTAATTTATGAAATCTATAAATTACACTTATGATATCTAAATAAAAAATTTATTTCAAGATCACAATATATTCAACACAATTTTTTAAAATCTGTTTTAATATTATGTTTTATTATTGAAGGGAATTTTAATAATAAATGATTCATAAATATTTGTTAATTAATTATAAACTCTTTAGGATTAATTAATTTATAAGCTATAAATTAATTAATATTACTAAATTAAAATATCACATTATTTATGAAAAACATTAGAATAATAAAATTCAATTCATAATTCAATTTTCTTAATAAATAAACACTTTTTTAATTTATTAAATACATGAGAAAGAAATATGAAATTTTCACATTTAATTTTTTTCTCTAAATATCCAATTTTACAGTGCCAAACCCTTATTATTTATAAAAAATCTATAAACTATAATAAAAATGAACTAAATATAAAAATGTTATTAATTTTTTTATCTATAGATTCTTTTTGTTACTTTGGAGCTAATGTAGTTTCAAGTTCTTTGTTATATCATAGAAATTATAATACTTCAAATATATGATAGATTCTTTTACATGAAACTATAAATTAAAATGATGTAATTTATAATTAAAATATGACCATTGTAACAAATCCATTGAATAAGTCTATATGAATATATATAACCATATTATAAAATCAATAAATAAAGTAGAAGAAATGACATCAAGAATTAAAATTCCCCCTTATGAACCTTATTTGTCGAATCTTGTAGGGGAGGTCAATTCACTATGGTTTCCCACATACTAATCCCAAGAAAAACTCCAAAAAGTAAAGTTTGAGAAAACCTGTTTGAGGTAGAGGTTCATGCTCATAGTAATTTCCCTGAGATCCATTATAGTTGATCCACCACCTGTGACAACGAACACTATAAATCTTATCCTTAGGTCTTACGAAGATATCATGAGGGGATATGTAAGTAGATGTTTGGATGATATAAACTTGTAATTATCAATGTAATAAATTATATATTCATATATATATATATATATCCCACATAGTTTTATACTTTTTTCACACCAAAATTTGCAGAATAATTTATTTATTTTAGTACATGTTTACTCAATTAATGTTGCTAAATAACTAATAATATAATTTATGGTTAAAAACATAATTTATTAAAAATTATCTTTCTATGTGTCATAAATATTATTTGAGGGTTAAATGATGATTTTAATGAAATATATTATTGATTTTCATAATTAATATATAGTTACATAATTAGTAATTGATGTGAAATAAGAATAAACACAATTAATATTTAACTAGTGATATTTGTACCAAAAATGGTTTTCCCTATATATATAATATTTTAATATAAAATTTATGTTTTTAAATTTTATAAATTGAATTAGATTAAAAGGATTAAATTTTCATTCATCACATCAAAATATGGTAAGAAGGGTGATCAAATATTACCTTGGTAAATATTTAATCAAGGTTAATAAGCACACAAATAAGGAAGTTAATGGGGCATGAATTTTGTTAAATTTAAAAGACACTTAGACCTAATATATGAAAGTTTTTAGGTTATAAACGCATACCCACACTTCTCTCCAACCAATCCCCACCTAAAAAACCTTAATATCATGTGATTCGATCTTTACCCCTCACCTAATATTCAATTCCATGGAAACACCCCTCTTTTTTACCTATAAAAGGATCTCACTTACACCAAATTGTATCCACACCCCTAATTAGAAATTATAAGGACCCAACCTTATAACATTACATAATCTTGAATTAAATGAATAATTCACATTGAGGATCTTATCAGGTTTAGAGTTTTAGAGAATTAGGCTATAAATATTACATATCAACTTGAAAATTACATGTAGAGACTACTACTCAGTATCCATTTTTTATAAAATAAATACACATAAAAATAAACATGTCTAATTCCATGTTTTAGAAAGGATGCCTTTTTCATTAATCCCATATTTGATCCTATTCATCTTTATGTCCTGTGCAAAACATTTCAAAAACTTGGGGTGAACATAAAAATATAAATAAGGGTTATAAAATAAGGAATGAAAACAATTCGCCCATCAATAAATAAAAAACAATAAAACCATACTTTTCATTGTTAACATACCTTATAAAATCATATGATTAATGAATAACACATAGAAATCATAAATCATAAAAGTAACTTATGGCATCCATATCATAATTACATTATAGCTATCACAACTACATAGGCCGTTACATTGGAATACCCATCATATTATATTCGCTAAATCACTTAGGATAAACATTAACGTTTACCTCCGTCATGTTACCCAATGCATTGGAGAGTTATCTTGGGCTCACCCTCCCTAGGTTTATCACAGAACCACCCATATACTTAAACAATGCCCAATAACCATAACATATTCATTATGCATAAAACAGGCATAGAGGAAAGATAATATTTCCACCTTTCAATCACAACATATCATTTCAAGATATTGACACAATCAATGATTTATCAAACCATTTGAAACATTTAATAAATATATATTTTAATCAAAGTGTCCCATACCACTTTAAATATTTTGAAATAAATTTTAATTTCCTAACATTCAATTACATATAAAAAAAATACTTATAATAATTTTTAAAACATGGACATTAATGAGAATGATTTAGAAGAATAAATATTTAAAACATTTTAAATGATATTTTAGTAAAAGAGTTCCTAACCAAATGAGAGACGCCTAAATACAAATAATTGAGGAATAAAATTAATAAAAAAATTATAATATCATGAGAATAAATGGATTCATGATATAATATTTCAAAGGATAGTATATACACCATATGAGAGTGAATTTATTCATAACAACAATGAAGTCTCAATGGAATGTAAATTGATACGAATTCCCTTATAAAAACTATATCCTTATATTAATGATAAATAAATTACATAATAATATTTTACAAATATAAATAAACTCAATATAATTGGATATTAAGTGTTAAATAATCATAGTTCATTCACACATAATTATAACACTACATAATAAATAAGTTGAAGTTTAACCCAAAGAATTGAAATTGGGTTAAGACGTTCCATTACCGAAATTCGATAGACTAACGACGTCACATTAAATTCATAAAATAATTTTATGAGTGTGAAAATGGTATCTCAATGCATGGACATTAAATTTACAACATTAAGTATATATAAGAACATATCCCAACATTATAAGATTAAAATACATAACAAAAAGAAGTCTTTTAAAAAGAAGAGGGTAAAAGGTTCCCTTACCGATTTGGTAACATATGAAACATACAACCCATGAAAGAAGGATTATGAAATGGAGATGTAATTACACATAAATTAAATTATATTACACAATGAATATAATCATGGGAATTACATACACTACACAATATGAAATAGTGGCAATATAGCATGAATCTCACGGGAATAAAAAGAGTAATGCAAACCCCTTTACCACATCGTAATCAATCGAGTCATTTAGCCAAAAGTTAATAACCACAAAATTAATCACATAATAACATGAATATAAATATAATCATGATAATATATATCAAATTTAAGGATTCAATACACCATATTCAATAAATAATTGGCGAATAATGGAAATCTCACTGAATTAAAAGTGAGATAAGAAACCCCTTACCTCATGTCTGACTTGACTCGATCATTATTTAATCTCATGAATAATAAACTAAAGTTAATTTATTTTTATTAAGAACCTTTTTAAAGATTATTATTCCTTTTATATAAATTATTTCCTTGTAATAACAATTAGTTAATTATTTGAGTTCATATCATACATTTTGACGATATTTAGAACTTGAGTTAAAAATGAACTTTTTATAATTATAAATTGTCCATGTGGTATAAATTCCATTATATCCATAATTATATTCATGATTTTGATGTCATATATAACATATATATCCATTATATATATATATTTCTAATTGTACATTACATTTGGAGATAATAAATGAAATGCACCATTCATGGAGACGGTAAGCGGTACATACGCATTAACGCTACTTTCATTTCTATTTCATATTTAATGGATAAAATCAAAATGACAAATAAGTATATTATAATTAAATTATAATATAATATGTAAATTCATTAACTCTATCCTTTCTATATTCCACGTATGGCTTGAAAGCGTCATATCACTTTGAGGGGGGGGGGGGGGGGGAAGTCCGCACTTCCTTAAATGAAATTATCGTACTTACCTATTATGGAAACCATAAAGGTATTATATAACTGAAAAATATAGAAGTAAATAGAAAACATAAATATAATATATATCACATATAAATATAGAGCCATCATAATGGTTATCAAGAGAGGAGGTTGGAGATATTTGAACAATCATTGTTCCGTGGGACAGTAGTTCGCCGTCCACAAAAACAATATGTTTTTAACCACTAGATGGAGGTGTGTGTAAATTTAGTTCTAATACATCTCATAAAAAACACATAGTATATTGAGTATACTGGTGTTGTTATAAAATAAAGTAATAAAAAGAGTTTTGGGGGTTGGATAAGAAAAATAAAAGAAAATAACTTCAGAGAAGACATTACCATTAAATCTGATATCTCCCTTTGGTTTGAACCAAAAGGTTTACTTGAGTAGCCTTCTCCCTTGGGGAAGGATTTTTCGAGGAGGAGAGGGATGTAGGGAGCCTAATTGGGAAGATTTTTGACGATCCAAGGGGCTTTAGAAGAGTGTAGAATAGGTTATAAGTGAGGGTTTTTTATAAGGGGGAGGAGGGGAACTTTATGAATGTTTAAAAATATTTTTTTATTATATAATGATTTTCGCTTTCAAAAGGTCCAAAACTAATTAAAAATGATGATAAGATGACTAATGTTTAAAATAAAATCATCCAATATGGATTTTACCGGTTTTGGATATTTTTTAATCTTTATAATCTTATTTATTTAAATCATTCATTAATGAGGAAAACACTACATCAATATTGTGTCAAAAATAATTTTTTTGAATGTTGTCTAAAAATTATAAAAAAAAATCATGATGTAGGAAATATTGTATTCATTCAAATTAATATTTATAGTCTAAGATATATCTTATATAATCCCATGTAAGAACTGATTTATTAAAAAATATATGTTAAGTCATTTTTGTATTTACTTTTAATTAATTAATATCAAGAATCATTGTCACCCCCAAATGGCTCCATGGGGTCGTATAGTCAACCCAAGGATTCCCATGGTCCGAAATGTAACAACCAATAGAACTAGGTCACATTTTAGTGTAATTTCATATTATTATAATAATATTCTGTCACCCATTATTTACCATATTTACCCTTTAACCATGGTAAATAAATTTTTTACTGAAGTAAGTATTCATAATGTCTAAAAATAAATGTTACCTATTCTCAAAATTTGGACATCCGGATTCCAAATATGGAATCAATTTTTCCAATTTTAAAAAACAGAAGTGGAAGAAATTAATATAACATTAATTCTCTTTGTTAAAAAAATCTTGTTTTTAAGAAATATTAACTCTGAAAAGATTGACACATATTTATGTAAAATTTCAAAGTGATATTACTTACCCTGAAAAAAATTGGAATAAATAGTAAAAATATAATCTAATTTCACTTTTCAAACATTTGAAAAGATAATCTAACCATATAAATAAACTAGATTAAAAGGCATTAATTAATTAAAATACAGTATTTTTCATTATTCAAAAAAAATGTACTTTATCAGAACAATACCAAACTTTTATCCAAAGTAAATTTTTATGTCCCAATTATAATGAATAATATTATTTTGACAAATATAACATATAAACGTGACCAAAACTATATTTAATGAGGGTTCACCATGAAAAGGTGATAACTCGACTTTTAAATGAATATTAGTGTATTTATGCTTAAAATCAGATTCCTTCTTATTTTAAGCCTCTAAAATTTATTTGATAAATGTAAAAACATTTAACAAACATGTATATTCATATTCTAGTTAGTTCTGTCCATTACCTCCAATACAACATCTAGTTGTTAACTACCGTTTAAAATAATATTATATTATTATTTTTCAGTATGACTTAGCATTGTGTGCAACATAAGATTTCAAAGAAACCCATTGTTGCGTATCAGGTATGCCTTCGAACATAGCATCCCCCTTAAAGTAAAATTAATATTTAATTCAAAAATTTTAATAAATATGAAAATGTTATATTCTTTATTTACTTGGGATGTTACATCTTTCCCCTTTTTGGGAAGTGCGTCCTCACAATTTTAAAATCGCGCTTGGAAACTTCATTGAAAGTCCCAAATAGGAGAAAGAGTTAGTAAAAATATCACATTAAAAGAAAGAAAGAGAAATACAAAGTTCAACTATGATAATAGATACTATGATTTCATGAAAACATGGATATAGAAGATAAAGAAACTCTCATTGATTAATATAGAGTGATAGAGAACTTGATCACAGAAAGTTAACCACCACAATACCAAAAATTTGTGGTTGGGTAAAAGTCTGATGATAAAAGAGAGCTTATAATTTTTTTTCTTCAAGATCCTAAACATATGGTTCAATAATTTTATTAACAACTAGACTAATATCATACGGAAATATACTTACTTGTCATGTAGAGTGTCATCCTTTAATAAAATTCTACCACAAACTTCTTTTTTCTCCAAACGGTAAGTATTCATGATGACTTGGTCACACCTAAAGTGCTAGAATAAACATCTATAGTATCATATAATCTATAAAATATGAACTATATATTTCCCCTATCATTTGGCATAAAAAACCCACATTGGTTAGTACAAGATCAGATAATCCCCAAAGGGATAATTCTTTATTAAAAGAAATACTACTCTTAAAATCCAAAATTCAAAAAAAGAACCCAAAGTTCAAAAAAGGCCATTCAATATACAATTTTCCTTAAAATTATTCCAAATAATCCAAACTAAGATTTAAACCAAAAAATAAGAAGGATTTAATCACATAGTCTTCCATAGTAAATCTTAACCTTTACCTCCAAAAACATCGACTACTCTTAAAGTCTCATACTGAAGTGTAATTAACCTAAACACATATTCTCTATAATAGATTAATCATTTACATAAATAACCGAAATCACCTTATGTCCACAATAAAAGATACATTCTTCCAAAATAATATTTCAAACATTACTCCAAAAATTAAATCCCATAGTATTTTATTTTCCTTACACATATAGTGTTTGCAAAATAGAGAATGTCTTCCAAAATAACCATTATTACATAATCACCAAATCATATTCCAATACTAAGGATGTCCATTTGATAAAACATAAGATCCCAAATAAACATATTCTTGATCCATAAAATCATTTAACTTAAAATAATAAGTCGTAAATACTGGGGAATTCAGATTGGACAGTGGTAGGCAATGCAGCCTTGTCACCCTTCAGTTGTGGGTTTGATTCATATGGCCTTTCCAGACATGAAGGGTCATCACCCATTTTATGGGTTGTTCTTTTTATAAAAGTCAAAAATATCCGTAACATGTTTTAACCTCAATGGGTTTCTTATACCTTTCATTTTCTTCCCAATACATTAAGACCACAAAATCTTATATATTGTCATTTTTTTCAGCTCTATATGTTAAAATAAAACTATTCAAAATAGAAAGAACATCAAACCTTGATCGTGGTGTCCATATGGTTTCATCATCATCTTGTTCATGTAGGTAGAAGGTCCATTGATTGAAAAAATGATTTAGATATCCTTAAAAATCATCTTATTCATTCATCCAAATACACCTTGTACAACTTGGGTCATATGGGTGTTCACAGAAAAATAGTTTTGGAAAATAATCAATTATGACGTATAATTTCAAAACATCAGATAAAACTTGATTTTTATAAAACAGCCGGATGGAGTTTGAGTGGAAACTTTTAATCAATGGTCCTTCTAAAATACCATAAGTATGTGATGAGAGACTATATTAAAAAATATATATAAATAGGTTGCGCAAGGGTCTCCTTCTTCAGCACCATTTTCAAAATCATAATATGCTTCAAAATCCTGTGATAAGGTTAAATATTTAAAAATTCCTTGATAATATTTACCTTTCTTGAAAACATAAGATTATTGATAAAATAGGATTTTATTAAATACAACACATGATCCACGATGATATCGTGTTATAGTGGAGTTGTTTGATATCTCAAACAACTCCTTCCCAGTGAGTTGTATGCTAGAAAAAGTTTCACAATCATCTGAACATGACATTGCAATAATTATTGCAAGCATGTCACCAGGAAGAGATATGAATTTTGTTTGAGATCCTTCTCCTTCCATTTTTAACCCACATTCCATTATTTAAAAAATTTATAAAATAAGGATTTAACTGAAATAATAGTCATAGGGACTAACCATGTGTTTAACTAAAACTTCTAATTGCTAATGTTGTCTAATATGACCTCTGATACCAACTATAAGGACACGACTTTATAACACTACATAATATTGAATAAATTGAATAATTCACATTGAAGATCTTTTTAGGCTTAGAGTTTTAGAGAATTAGGACATAACTATTACATATTAACTTGAAAATTACATGTAGACACTACTACTCATTGTCCATTCTTTTTCATAAAATAAAAACTATTAAAAAGAAACATGTTTAGTTCCAAGTGTTAGACAACATGAATTTTCCTCGATCCCTTCTTTGAACTTTTTCATCTTCAAGTCCTATGGAAAAAATTTCAAAAACATGGGATGAGCATAAAAATCTTAGTAAGGGTTATAAAATAAGGAATGAAAACATTGCCCCATCAATAAACACAAAACAATGAGACCATACTTTTCAATCATAACATTCCTTATGAAATCATAAGATTTATGAATAACACACAGAAATCATAAATCATAAAGGTAACTTATGGCATCCGTGTCATACATACATTTAGTTATCACAACTACATAGGGAGTTATGTTGGAATACCCATCACAGTATATTCCCTAAATATCTTAGAAGAAATATTAATGTTTATCTCTATCACATTACCCAATTCATTAGAGAGCAATCTCTGGCTCACCCACCCTATGTTTCTCATGAAACCACCCATATACATAAACAATACCCAATAACCAAAATATATTCATAACAAATAAAATAAGAATAATTTAAAGATAAAACTTCCACCTTGCAATCACAATATATAATTTCAATATATTGACACAATCAATGCTTTATCAAACCATTTTGAAAACCATTTAAAACATTTAATAAAGATATTTTTGAATTAAAGTGTCCGATACCAATTTGAAGCTTTTGAAATAAATTTTAATTTTAAAACATTAAAGTCCATATAAATAAATCCATAGAACCATTTTTGAAACATGGACATTAATGAGAGAGATATATAATAATAAATCTTTAAAACATTTAAAATGATATTTGAGGTAAAGAGTTACTAACCAAATGAGAGACGCTTAAATACAAATAATTGAGGAATAAAATTAATCAGAACATTACAATATCATGAGAATAAAGTGATTCATGATATAATATTCCAAAGGACAATATATATACTATATAAGAGTGAATTGGTGCATAACAACAATGAATTCTCAATGGAATGTAAATTGAGATGAAATCCCTTATAAAACATTTATCCTTAGATTAAGGATAAATAAATTACATAATAATGAGTAAAAAATATAAATACTCTCAATATAAGTGGATATTAAGTGTTAATAAATCAGAGGTCATTCAAACATATTTATAACATGACATAATCAAGAAGTAGACGTTTAACCCAATGAATTGAAATTGGGTTAAGAAGTTCACATATAAAAATTATACAGCCTAACAGTGTCACTTTATAATTCAGAAAATAATTTGATGAGATAGAAAAGGGTATATCATCACTTGGACCTAAACTTTATAGTGTTAAGGATGTATAAGAACATATCCCAACATTAGAAGATTAAAAGAGATAATAAGAAGAATTCTTTTAAAAAGAGTAAGGTGAAAGGTTCCCTTACCGATTTGGTAGCATATGAAACATACACCCCATGAAAGAAGGATCATACAATTAAGATGTAATTTTTGAAAAATTAATGTATATTTCACAATGAATACAATCATGGTAAGTACAAACACCACACAAAATAAAATAGTGGCAATATATGATGTATCTCACGGGAATAAAAAGTGAGATGAAAACCCCTTACCACGTCATAATCAATCGAGTCGTATTGAAAAAATTTAATAAACACAAATTGAATAAAATAATACCCGGAATATAAAGAGAATAATGATAATATATATCAAATGGATGTATAAAATACACCACATGCAAGAATAAGTGTCGAACAATGGAAATCTCACAGAATTAAAAGTGAGATAAGAAACCCCTTACCTCGTGTCCGACTTGACTCGATCATTATTTAATCTCCTGAATAATAAATTAAGTTAATTAATACTTTATTAAGAACCTTTTTCAAGTTTATTATTCCTTTTATGTCAATTATTACCTGGCTATAACAATTAGTTAATTATTTGAGTTCATATCGGACATTTTGTCGATGTTCGGAACATGAGTTAAAAATGAACTTGTTATAATTATAAATTGTCTATGTGGTAGAAATTACATTATCTATAGAATTATATTCATGATTTAGATATCATATATATCGAGTATATATATGTTTTTATAATAGTACATAACATTTGGAGACAAGAAATGAAATTCACCATTCATGAAGACTGTAAGTCGTACATACGCATGAATGCTACTTTCATTTCTAATTCATATTTAATGGAATAAAAACCTAATTATATAAAGTTATATTATAATTCCAGTAGAATATCATATATAATTTCATTAAATCCATAATTTATACATTCCACATATGGCATGAATGAATCATATCACATTGAGGGGGTGGTAGTCAGCACTTCCTCTAATGAAATTATCATATTTACCTATTATGGAAACCATAAAAGTATTATATAAATGAAAAATACAGAAGTAAAGGGACAAAATAAATATAATTTATATAACATATAAATAAATTTCCATAATAATGGCCACCATGAGAGGCGGTTGGAGATATTTGAACAATCATCATTTCGTGAGGCAGTAGTTCGCTGTCCACAGAAACAGTATGTTCTTTAACCATTAGATGGAGGTGTGTGTATGTGTAGTTCAAATAATTCCCATAAAAACAACCTAGTATATTTATAATAATTTTATTTGTTATAAAATAAAGGAATAAAAATAGTTTTGGTTTTTGGATGAGTAAAATAAAATAAAACAACTTAAGAGAAGACGTGACCTTTAAATCGGGTATCTCCCATTGGTTTGAACCAAAAGGTTTACTTGACTTTCTTTCTGCCTAGGGGAAGGCTTATAAGAGGAGGATAGGGATGTATGTAGCTTAATTGGTAAGATTTTGGATGAATCAAGTGGATTTAGAAGTTTGAGGAATGGGTTAGAAGTGAGGTATTTTTAAAAGTGGGAGGAGGGGATTTTTAGGAATGCTTAAAAATATTATTTTATTATATAATTACTTTTGGTTTCTAAATGTAAAAAACTTATTAAAATAAAATATATGATGAATAATATTTGAAATAAAATAATCCAATAATAATTTGACATGTTTTTTATATTTTTGTAATCTGTATATTCATATTTATTTAAATCATTCATTTATGAGGTAAACACTACATCATTATTGTGTCATGAACAATTTTATTTATTTGATGTCTAAAAATTATAAAACAAATATCATGATGTAGGAAATAGTTTTATATTTAAAATCAATATTTATAGTCTAATATATAACTTATATAACATCATGTAAGAATTGATTTCCTAAAAGATATATGTTTAAGTTATTTTTGTTTTTTACTTAACATTAATTAATATAAATTGTCATTATCACTCCCTAGTGGCTCCATGGAGTCCCAAAATCTCCCCATGGATTACCATGGTTTGAAATGTATCAACAAATAGTATTAAAACTTATTTTAGTGAAATTTAATATTATTATACTAATATTTTGTTACCCTTATTTACAAGATTTACCCTTTAACAATGGTAAATAAAATTATTACTGAAGTAAATATTCTTAATGTCTAAAAATAAAAGTTACCTATTTATAAAATTTGGACCTCCTGATTCCAAATATGGAATCCATTTTTCCAAATTCAAAACATATAAGTGGCAGAAAGTAATTTAAAATTAATTCCCGCTGTCAAAATAAAAAGCGTGTTTTTAAAAAAATAATAACTATCAAAAGATTGACACTTATTTAGGTCTAATTTCAACGTGAAATTACTTATAATGACAAAAATTGGATTAAATGGTAAAAATATTTTATAATTACACTTTTAAACCATTTAAAAAGGTAATATATCCATATAAATAAATTATATTAAAATGCAGTTTTGATTTAAAATACAGCATTATTCACTATTCATAAAAAATGAACTTTATCAGAAAAATACCAAAATTTTATCCAAAGTAAATATTGATGTCCCAATTCTAAATAAGAATATTATTTTTTCAAATAAGACATATAAAAGTGACCAAAACTATATTTAAAGAGGGTCCACCATCAAAAGGCAGTAAATCGATATATTAATGAATATTAGAGTATTTATGCTTAAATCAGATTATTTCTTATTTTAAGCCTCTAAAATTTATTGGATAAATGTAAAAACATTAAAAAAACATGTATATTCATATTTTAGTTAGTTTTGTTACTTCCCACCAATACACCATCTAGGTTTTAACTACAATTTAAAATAATATTATATTATTATTTTTCAGTATGAATCAGCATTGTGTGCAACAAAATATATCAAAGAAACTCGTTGTTTCATATCAGGTAGACCATCGAACATAGCATCTCTTATAAATTAAAATTAATATTTTATTCAAAAATTTTAATAAATATGAAAAATCTATATTCTTTATTTTCCTAGGATGTTACAGAAATTCAGTTGAAACATTACCCATTACAAATTCTGTAGATCCATATTCCTCATGTGGAAGCTCTTTTTTACAAGAACGTGACCCAAGTAAACCATTTCTAAAGGTTCCTTCAAGAGAAAATTCAAACACTCAAAGTGATTATTACCCACACTCTAATTTTACCTTCTCCGTTTTTATTTTCCACTCACCTCCAAAACAAATATAAACATTATAATATAATTATATCAGAATCATTATCATTGTAAAATTTTATTATATTAATAAAATATACATTATATAGCTCCTTCTCATCTAATTTAAGTTAAAATCATTACTCATGTTATGTGCGGACTACTACCTCCATGATCAATATGTTTTATTTTTCATTTCCACATTATATAGATAGTTTTATAAATATATATAGTTTATAAAAGTATTTTTATTACAAAATTATTTTAAGTTAATAATAAAATTTAAAAAATTCAATAAAAAATTTCCTTTTGTTCATAAACAATTATCGAAATAATCTCATCACTGATTTCATCTTCAAGAATCATTACTAAAACTATGTTCGTATAAAATTTAAACATTATTAATAATTACAGATCATATATTATTTAACATTGAATAATCAAGGAATTATGATCATTTTATCAAAATTAGGGGATCAACATTGACATTACAAATAATGCATGGAACAATCAAGATCACTAATATCTGATGATAAAAACAAAAAATGAATATCTAAAAAACAAATAAAAAATGATTAAAATTGAATCATATTAAATTTTATAGATATAAATATGGTTTTTATATTTGTAATTAATATTTTTATATTTATTATACAGGTGGTAAAATCATTTCCCTGATAATCGATATTAACTATAGGGGATTTTATTAAATCAAATATTTTTTATTGGAGTAATGATAGTACCACTTGAACTACTTACTTATATGATTGATTTTATAGACCATATAATTTTATAATATGGTACTTTATCTTTAAATTTAAATAAATTAATTTCTAATTAAAATATTTGTCTATGATAAATTTATTTATCAGAAAATTGTAATGTTGTTAAAAATAATTCTTATCCTCCCCGATAATCTCCCTATCTTCCATGTATATAATTTTTCTTAATTAATATGTTATAATTTATTATCATAAAATATATATATATGTATTATTTATTTTCAGATTATTATTTTTCTATACCAATTTTAAAAAATTATGTTGATTACTCTTTTTAGGAAGTGGTTTTTAATGAAGTTGTTTTAAATTATTAAAAAGGTTTTTTAGGAGCATATATTTTATCTTACACTCCATATTTACTTTGGATAACTTTTATACATTTTCAAGGATTCTTTATTGACATTTATTTTCAAATAATATTTAAAAATTCCTTAATTTAAATAGCCCAAAATTATCTTTTAAAAAATGACTCATATCTTTGTTAAGAAATATTTTCTAAAGACTCTTTCTATGTATTTATACAATTTTAGTATTTGAATAAAAAATATATATTTATTGTAGTGTTAGGTTTTATGAATCATCTTCTAAGTTAATGTTATAAAATTTTCTATTTTTGGTGATTGAGTTATATTTTCAACATTTCTAACTCTTGTATTCCAGTAATTTGGTACCATTGAAAAAGAGATATGAAACATATTTTATTTTTTTGGGATTTCCTGGTATGAATTATAATTATTTTCATAAGGCTCCCATGTTTATAGATTATCATTATGTGATTAGTGGATCCTATATATCCATCTAATTCATTGGGTAAAGCATTGTATCTCAAGAGATAACTATGAGAAATGAGTTGTGTTTCTCGATCCACTATGGGAAATAAGTCGTGATGCATGCTCCACTAAGGGAATTAGGCTGTTATTCTCTATCCATTGTGTTATGAATTATATTCTTATGTTAGTTCCACATTTATTTGTTAGATTACTATGTTATTCTCTATGTATCATGTTTATTATCTCATATTTCCACACACTTATTCCATGTTATTTGTTTTATCATTTAATATTACATGTCATTATTTTACGACTTGTAGGAAACTCTTATTTTTCATGTTCATTTTAATCAGATATTTCTCTCATGCTCATGTTTTCTCATATTCTTATTATTGGAGTTGGTTTCATAGATCCAACTTCTAAGTACATAATTATTACATATATTCATTTTATTTAATATTAAAAATACCTCCTATAACATCATTTTTATTCCTCTATGTGACATAATATGTGATAACATCCTAAAAATATATGTCACACAGAAAGTTCATAATAGGTACCCACTATGATGAGAAATTGGAGGTGGAAAGATGGTATTCATGAATAAATCTTCTATAATCAGATGATATTTTTTAATGAGACAAAGTTGATCTAAATTATTAGGGGTAAAAGACTCAGAATTTAATAAGACACTTTCTCTGCATGATCTACCTTAGTAATTTCCATGAAGGGTGGGTTTGAGAATGAACCCCAAGTAGTAAATGCATATTTTATATGTCATTGAATTTTACTTACTATGGATCTGGGTAATGATCATTAGACATTTCTTTTATCATTATCTAGTACCATAAGTTAGATATATAAATTTATTGATTAAAACCATGATGATATATGTTCATGGTGAAGTATGATATATTGGGTACATCATGAGTGACATTGAATTAATAGACAATATGAGAAAGTATTTATACTTTGTGTCTACTAACTAAACATGATATATGAGGACCATTGATGGAAATTGAAATTATTGGAAAAATACATGTCCATAGTTTTCTCTGGGCATGTTCATTTTTGGAATGTCAAGGATATAGAAATCATGCACTTAGTTTGATTACACCCGTATGTAACCTTCTTGATGATATATTTCCTAACAAATGAGTTATATTAAACAATAATAATTCATAGGAGGTTTTATATCACTAAGACATTAATTTATTTCTTTATGGGTTCCTTGTCATGTTACAAGAAGATAAAAAACTACTTTAGGGGTATCCACCTATTTCCACTGATAAAGAGGCATAGGTTGCCGCAAATTAAGTGTATCTGCATTATTGATTAAAGTCCATGATGAATTTAACAAGTTAGAATAAATATTATTCCTACTTTATTGTTTAATGTATATTTTGAATTAGGTGACCACTAAGATTTAATATCATGGTATTAAAAAGATTAAGTTAGTTAAATAATAATATGAAATATTTATTTTTAATGTTTCATGAATATAATATTCAATATATTTATCAATGAATAAGGAATTAATATGTATAAAATAAATAGTCACAACTCATGATTTAATAAATACTAAGAAGGATAATGGGATTGAGTTTAATGGTCTAATTGGAAATAAAATAAACGCTACTTATTTATTCTTAGGTAACTCACACTTCTAGTGGATAGTAAGTATATTATTGTTAGGACATGGAATTCACTAAGAATTAAGTAATTAGAAAGGGGTATGTGTGAAAATTTCCAACTCTAAACCTAGCCTAATAAATATCTAATTATATCAATTTCTATAAAGAAATATTTTATAGAAAATTGATAGAGATATACTCTATCAATCACTTTAGAGTATTCTTGAGATCTATGGTGTGATATATCCTCCTATTCTATCAAGATCATCATATGTTGGGTAATTTGAAAGGGTTCTATATATCATTTGTTTGACAGTACACACCATGTAATTATATATAATGAAATTTTTGTTGGATTCTTAGGGAATGCACATGCACAAATATCATCGTAGGTAGTTTGAATAAGTATGCACTGTTTCCTCCATGTACACTTCTGTTTCTTATTAATTTTACATAAAATTAATTAATTTAGATTTTTTAAAATTATGGATGATATAAATTTATGGATGCTCAGATGATATTAAGATAAATCGAGTAAATTGGATTAATATTTTGTGTTTTATTATAATGAAAAGAATGATTCAAAGTAATTGATTACTTGATTTAAAATGTATACTCACTGCATGTAGTGTGGATGAACATGAAATGAGACTATAAACGTATATGATATTGGATTTATTATAATTTATTATTATAATTAAATTCAAATTATGGTTTTCATGGTATCCAATCTGCCTTAACATGTATGGGCCTGCATACTCATAGTTTATTTTATCAAAACTCCCTTATCTAATCCATTATATCCCCTCACCTGCGTGTGAGTAAAAGTATATATAAGGATGGATCTTTGACGTGAGAGGGGGTAGTCTTCATCTCCTGTTCTAAGTGAAACCAATCATGGAGATACATTGGAGACAAGGCAGATGATAAAACACAAACCATGGTATAGTTCAAGGTTTTTTCCCTTAGGTCGGAGGTTTAGTTAATCATCCTCTATAGAAACTAAACATTAGAGAATCTCATTATCATGAAAATTATATTTTATTTCTTTCAACTGAGTTTTTTATTAATTATTTTTGTGTATTCTACAAGATCACTTAATAAATTAATTAACAAGAATATAATATGGAATAAAATAAATCCAATTTATGCATAAATATTACCTGACATAGTTAAATAATTATGTAAAATCCACATAATATTAACAAGAAATGTGATAAAATAAAATGTACTTTTATGACTAATGATAAAAATCCCCCAAATAAAATATTATATAAGCATGGCCTTCCCTTATTTAAGTTAAAATTTAAATCATAGTTAAATGTGAATGATAAATCAAATTTGGGGTAATCTTAGTTATCAGGTATATTTAGATTTATGTTTTGGGTTGCATTAACATGGTTCAAATCAGGGGTCGACCGACCAAGTAGGACTTTGTGTAACTTATGGGAAAGGGTTGTGGAAATCATTATCTACAATTTTAGTATTTGGGAGTCCACTTAACAGATCAAGGAACTATTATTTAATTTATTTTACTTGTTATGCATACCTAAAACACTTCAATTCACTAGTCAATCCCATGTATGGATTATGAAAAGGGAATATGGGAAAGTTAAACTAGAATATTCATTAAATAATATATTACCAAAATAATAGTGATAGAAATTAGGTACTAAAAAATAGTGGGAAATTAATAAAAGTTTAATTTATAATCTAATTTGGTAATCTAAGCAGTGATAATAATTTTTTCTTAATTTTTGTAGAAATTTAGAACCATATGAATTCCATAATATAACCATAATACATACTATATAAGGATAAACTTCTCACCGGTGTGAATTTACAAGAATGGTAAAGTAACATACATGTTATACTATACCGTGAATGAAAATTATATGTGCTGGAAACCTATCTTCCTAAGTGACATAAAAAAGAGGCTAGTGAGGAAGAAGTATCTATCTACCTGAAACATGTAGATGATACAATGGATTCATAATGTTTCATGTTATCCTTTATATTCTATGATATCTTAAAGTAATTTGAGAATATGAATGCATATAACATCATTTATTACCTTTGATATCTCTATCAATATAAGGTGAGGCAAGAGAGGTATGAGATCTCCAACCCACTCTTTACATGAAAACATAGAGTGTCTACACTCGCTGGACCTCATGTAGTAAATATGGTAAGATACATATAATTAATAACCATCTTGGGGTTTAATGTACCTTTTTTAAATAGATCTAAATTTGTCCACACTACCTAAAACCTTCTCTAGTTTCATTGTATATTATAATATGGGAAATAATGACAAGAATCATTCAAAAGTTATTACTCCAAATATCCAGCTTGAAAAATATATGGTGTGGGAAAATACCATGGTACTTATATTTAATAAAAAAAATTAGAATATGGAAAACGTCTTAAAGAATCATTCTAAGTATTAGTGTGACACCTATTTTTTTCATGTCTTTGTTTTGATCTAGTTTGTTGGAAATCTTGATCTTTTTTTTGTGTTTTGGGTGATATGAATGTTTATTATCGAGCTGAAATCTATTTATAATCATTCAACCATGGGTTCCCCATATCTTGTTTGAGATTTTTGTAGAAAAGGGTGGTTAATTCATGATTTGGGCCAACCGTTATCCCATTTCAAGATTTAAAAACCAAATTTGTTTCTTTTATAAATAATTCATTTTTTAACATTTTAACTCATTCCACTTACCCACTGTCCCCAATGATCTATTAATACCACCATATACATTTGGACACATTTGGAGCTCATAATCATGGAGGATTTGTGTGATTTATTTAGGTATTAGGATAATATATGAGCCTATTTCTAGATTTAAGGAAATTATTTTATTTCTTTTATATCTCATTAATTTTATATGATTTTTTTTAGTAATTCCACATCTCACTTGAGACCAAAAACACTAGTCACATCACCAATGTTCTATTTTACATCTTTGGAGCTCAACACCATCGTGTATTAGAGGTAATTTCATTAAGATTTATCAAAATTTCCAGATTTGTAAAGGAAATTTTTTTCATTCATAAATCATTCATTTTTTAATAATTTTCCAAAAAATTTCACTTCTATGGTTATTTAAGACCATATTACCCCTTAAATTTTGGTTCAATCCATTACCTCTCATATTTGTGTGTGTATCTAAGGGAATACAAAGAGTTTCTAGTTTCTAAGCTGAGATTCTTTTTCCTTTCTCCTGCTTTTTCCTCCTCCTTCCATTATTTCTTGGTTATTTATTCTCCCCTTGGTACGAACGACATGGGTATCTATTTTTGCATGATTTTTTATGTGTTTTTAGGTTGGTTTAGGACTCGTTATCATAGTTTTAGGGTTTATAAACCCATGGAGGGTGATTTTGGTTGTGTGTTTCCATTCCGCCACATTATTGAGGTAGGTTCTCCCAATAACAAGACTTTATTATTTAAGATTCGTTTTTTATTCTTTTATCACCTTTTATACATGAATATTATTGTTTTACAAACTTTATACGTACTATTTGGTGTAAAAAGTTGTAATTTATGCCTTATTTTGTGTAAAATTGAGTTGTTTCGTGATAAAAGTGCACATCATATGTTTAAATAAAGGTTCTGCTAGTTTTTTCAATTTTATTGTGATGGTTATGACCTTGTTTAACTAATATCATAAAATTTTGGAATGAAAAACTATGTTTTTAACCCTTTGGGTGTTAAATAGGAGTTTTTTTACTAAATGTTTCATGCCTAGTTTTCGAAAAAGTTCCTGGTTCTCTTTTGTGTCCTAAATGTGATATAAATTAACATGTTTGAATTTATTAATGTATGGAACCATGTAAAGTGGTATTTGGGGGTCCTTTAATGGGTTTCCAAAGGGTTTTTTATTTTATAACTAGATGTGTATTGGTTTTTACACGTTTTGGGAAGAGTTTCTAGTATGTGGCCCGGTCGGCATTTTAAAGAAAATGGTTGAACTTTGAATGTGTAACATAAGTTTTCTAAAGGGATTATGTAAATGTTTATTTCTACTATAGGTGCATGTAAAAAACATTATTAATGGTTTAATTTTTACATTTTATACACATTGTTTTGGTAAAATGATTAAAGGCTCATTTGGATTTTGTCTTAAAAAAGGGTTTTTATGTGTGTTCAATGTTGCACTATGTGGGTCCATTTTATGATCCATGAAATTTATTTATTAAATTGTTTTGGGGATTAAATCTTTTGTTTGATAATATATTGGTAGGTGTTTGGACATAAAATATTATTTTTAAAAGGATTTTATGTACAGATCCCCGTTATACTTCTTCAAACTATTTAATGAAAAGTTTCTGCGGTTTATTGATCTGTGAAAGAACTGTGAAGAATTTTTGTGGGATATTTTTTGTTTTTATGATCTAGGAATTTAGTTTTAATTTGAAATTTTTATTTTATAATATGTTTAACTTGATTTATCACTAAATGGAATCCTAGGTATCTATGTGGACGGATGTGAACTAGTATACTAGTGATCTAGAGGGGTTTCATCCCTATTTCACATAACAAGTTCAATGCTGACAACACTTACTAAAATATTATTATGATCATATTGGGGAACACTAGGTCATGGATGATTCTACTACTAATGGGTCTTGTTCATGAGGATGAATATTTATTATGGTTACCTTCACAAAGATACGATGTACCTGAGCCTCACAACTAATTAGTGCATAGGGGTGTTCCCATGACCTGTTCTCGTTGGATATTTTGTACTCACCATTGAAATACATTGTTTTTGGTTGGTAAATTCAGAATCATGTGTGTTTTATTTAAAATTTTACATTCTTTAAAGCATCCCACTTTAAAACTATTTTTATTTTCATGTTCCACCTCTTTGAAAATTGTTACTAGCATTCTTATTTATAAAAATAATAGGTTTTTTCTGGTAATTCTTATTGAATGGAACCTTGTTTTGAAAAAATACATTTATATCTTGTATTTGAAAAATTAAATATCTGTTTCTTTTATTTTAAATTAAGTAAATTGGGAATTGAATATCGGGCTAACCTACTGTGTTTTAATATTCACACCTATAGTCTTCATCTATTTTTATCCCTTGTGCAGGTTTCTTCTTTATTTCGATCGCCTTGGGTGATTTGTGGTCATTGTGTTGGAGAGTGAATAGTAGGGTCACATGGAGTTAGTTGGATGTTAAGATTGGTCGGTTTATTTGTTGGTTTATTTTTAATTTCAGTTTCTTGTACAAATAAAATTCAGTTCAATTTTTATGAAAATGTATTTTGGGATGTTTGTTTCTCTCCGCTATTTGTTTGATTATTTATATTTTGGAGTAATCATTCCCTTGTGTACTCTATTGATTCCCTCGGTGCTTTTATCCATCCTGGGAGGATCGACAACGCCTCTTGGGACTTGTCACGGGCTAGCAGGGATGACCAGTTTAAGGTCCACCAGGGCTGGTTCGTGAAAAAATAGTATCATAGGGGTTATAATCTTAGTGGACCTTGATTTTTAGAGTGCACTTGTCATTTGGGGGATGTCAAGGTAGATACAGTAGGATTTTTGGGAATTTAGGGGTATGTGATGGAAGGGCATTGGGAACTCTGGCTCATTTTGATCCTCATGTTTCTATAAGAAGTCTGGTTTTATTAGTTTCCTTTGTTCTTGTTGATTGTTTGGTGTTAGGATATGACAAGGGGAGTCTGAATAATGGTCTCTAAGAGCTCTTAGGGTCTGGAAATCCATTTGGAAATAAGTAATAGTTTTAATAATTCTCTTCGTGTTGGTTTGGTGTTGGACATATGGCCACCAACCATATGGTCAAGTTACCCACTGACACTAGTTCCCTTTTGTGGGTATCTTGGACCTTTCTTGAATTTTGAATATTTGTTCTGAAATTCCCTATGATAGAATTGTGGAAATGGGTTTTAAATGAATGATTGGATTTTGAGAAGTGGAAAAGTGGTTTTCAAAAATTAAATATAAGAATGATTTTGGAAGGTTGAATTTTTGTAAAAAAAAATTTTGGGGAGGAAGTTGTCATGATTTAACAGTATTTGATTTTATTTAATGTAAACTTGTGTTTTGTTGAAATAATTTTTTTTAAAGTGTGAATCGTTTTAAGGTGATTCGGAATATTTTCTTTAAATGGGGTGTTTTGAGATTTTGAAAAGTGTTTGAATCCAATGAATTGGTTTTGGAAATTGGTTTTTAGTGGTTAGTGTTTTCCTAGAAAGGGTATTGGTCTCAATGGCCATCAGATTATGAAAAGATACCTTGATGGATTTTATAAGATGGGAAGGGGTTGTTTTTAGTAGCTTTATTGTTTTGAAAGTTTTTAAAAATGAAAATGGGTAGGTTTTTATGAAAATGGATCTTGATGAAGTGTGGTGTTTATTATGAAATATGAAAATGGTTTTTGAATTGGTAGTTAGTGTTCCTTTGGAAGGTACATGATTTTTGGAATGTTTTTGTTTTGTTTTAGCCTTTGGTGCTTTCATGGGTGCTCACATGCTTGGTTTTATTGATATCTGAAAGGATGGACTATATGGAATGGTGGTTGGGTTCCTAGGGTGGCATGGAAATGTGCATGTGAGTGAGACTTTATGAAAACAATTGGTGAATATGGAAATCCATGAAGTTGGTTTGTTTTTAAAAAGTGTATTGAGCAGAACAATTGTGGAATTTGTGTGAAAACTGATGGTTATGTGTCTTTTTTTCCCTATGTCTTATAAGATTCTTTTATACAGTATGAATCCTTGTGATCTGGAAGTCATACTCTTGTTGTGTCTTAAGATGAGATCTTGTTGGTGGCTCGGTTTTGGAGTAATGTTTAGTGGGTGTCTAAAGATGTGTTGGATGTTGTTAAGTGGCCATGGATAGTTCTCTTTTGGAAATATTTCATGTTGAACGACCTAAAGATTCATTTAAAATGTTAAATCAACCTCTTAAAATGATAATTTGGCCAATTGTTTTTGGAATAGAGATATTTTTGGGATTTATTTAAAGCGCTTCTAAGTTGTGAAAATTCTTTTGGACCTAACAGTTGTGTTCATTAATGATGATGTGCTTCTCCACATTACATGTCAATTTTGATCCTCATTTAGAGAAATATAGAATGGTGCTATGTATCTATGAGTTAATATTTAGATGAAGTTGTGTTATTGAGAAAGTATGTTTTTTGGGGGTGTTGTGATCTTTAGAACCTGACTGTGGTGCAGAAGATGCTTTAAGCATCAGTGCACCAGCCATAGGCCTCAGAGTGAAGCTTTTCACATAGTTTGGAAATCTCCATAGGTTTGGGGAGCTCAACTAGGCTCCTAACTCAAATATTGTGTTAAGGTAGTTTATATATATATATTTTGGGTCCACACCACTTTGAACTTCCTCTTTCTCAACGAGTGTGGTGGACTTACCCCTGACACAGTGTCTATGGTTATGCCTTCATGGATGTGGGTTTCCGATCAATGTCCTTATGTGGAATGACTGTGTAAATCGATTGCAGACTTGGTTTAGACTATTCATAGGTTGAGAGTGTTGGTCAGTTCCTTTGTTTCTTTTGTGGTTTTAGTGGCCTAATAATCAGGTCCCCTTCCTTCCCCTCCTCGAGTGGTGGGGGTTTGGATCCATGAAGAAATTATTGGCCCAGTTCTTGTCCCCTCCATTCAAGAGTGGGGTTTTAAATGTTAATGTTGTGTTCCTCTTATCATGGGTTGGTAAGTTGTTGTGGGAGATTTTGTGGGGCTATGTGGGAGATACCCATTCCATTTTCTTGTTTAATTCTCATTTGGTCATTGATATTTGGTTCTTAATGGTGGGGAGAACCACCATAGGCCTCGTAGGGTTTCCTTCTAAGAAGTTGTCAATTTCTAGTTTTTTCTTAAATGGGTGGGAGTATATTATGTATTTCCCTTTAATATCTTTATTTCATGAGTGCTATTTTGTTTGGTTGATCATCGGGTTCCTTGGGAGAAGGCCCACCAATTTGGTTCTTGGTTTTGTTGGGGAGGTAGTGACTCGATCATTCAATTGTTTCTTGGGAAGTGGTTGTGAGTTGGTGTTTTGGTTGAGGTAAGATGATTAAGTTATGTTAATTGTGGATTATGTTTCATTTTATTCAGAGGCTATAACGTATTTATATGTAATCCTTAGGTGTTGATCAATCTGCTGAAATGTGTTGTGGTTTTCCAGGGGCGGAAAGCTTTAATGGCGGGGAAAATTGTCACACCTATTTTTGTTTCAAATCTTGGGTTTGATTGGGTTCCATGGAAATACGAATCATTTTTTTTGGGTTTTTGGTGAGTTTAATGTTTATTTTTTAACTTTAATCGTTTTAAAATCATCCTACCATGTGTGTCGTATATCTTGTTTCGGATTATTGGAGAAAAGGGTGGTTACATCAAGATTTGGGCTAATTGTGAACCCATTTCTAGATTTTAAAAAAAATTCATTCTTTTATAACTCCCTCATTTTCATCTTCTTTCACTCATTCCACTTCCCACCTAGCCTCCAATGATCTATTCAAACCACCATATCCATTTGGAAAACTTAGGATCTTATAATCATGGTGAATTTGGGTGATTTATTCAGGCATTTGGCCAACTTGTGATCCCATTTATAGATTAACGTAAATTATTTTTTTTACTTTCATATATCATTAATTTTATATCATTTTTTGGTCCTTGAACCTCTAAATCATGAAAAAAATGCTATGTTCAGCCCATGTTCCATTTTCCCTCTTTGGAGCTCATCTACATCATGGATTTGGGAGCATCTCTTCAAGATTTCTCAAATTTTCAATATTTGTAAAAGTAATTTGTTTCATTCATATATCATTATTTTTTTAATTTTCCCCCAAATTTATTTTTCCGGGTTCATCAAGACCAAAAGATACATTCCATTTAGTTTCAAGTCATTCCCTCTCCTCTATGTGTGTCTATCTAAGGGAAGATGAAGAGTTTCTAGTTTCCAAGGTGAGATTCCTTCTCCTTTCTCCTCCCTCTTCCTCCTCCTTCCATTATTTCATAGTTCTTTCATATCCACCTGTTTTAATGACATGAGTCTCTATTTTGTCATGATATTGTATTGGTTTTATGTTAGTTTGGGTATGGGATTCATAGGTTTAAGGATTATAAACTCGTAGCGGGTGATTTCAGTTGTGTATTTCTATTCCGCCATGTTTTTGAGGTAGGTCCTCCCATGAACATGCCTTTATTATTTAATTTTCATCGTTTTCAAGTTTGTATAACCTTTTATACAGTATTAATATTGTTTTAACAACTTTGGGTGTTCTATTTGGTGTGCAAAATGGTTATTTATGCCTTGCTTTGGGTAAAATGGAGTTGTTTCATTATAAAAGTGCACACAATTTGTTTAAATAAATGTTCCTCTTGTTTTTGAATTTTTATTGTGATTTTTATGACCTTTTTTAACTACAATAATAAATTTTTGGAATGAAAAATTCTGTTTTTACCTCTTTTGGTATTAAATAGAAGTTGTTTGGCTAAATATTGCATGCCTAGGTTTTGGAATAGTGTCTGGTTGTCTGTTGTGTCCTAAATGTGATATAATATGACTTGTTTGAATTTATTAATGTATTTGAAGCATGTAAAGTGATATTTTGGGGACCTTTTATGGATTTACAAAGGGTTTTTGGTTTTACAAATAGATTGTTATTGGTTTTTGACATGTACTGGAAAGAGTTGCTGGTATATGGCCCATTCGGCATTTTTAAGAAAATGGTTCAAATTTGATTGTCTAACCAAAGTGTTAAGGGATTATGTAAAACAAAATTATGATACTAATGGTGTTTTTACACCACCCTATGAAATGTTTAATTTTTACCTTTTATGCACGTTGGTTTGGTAAAATGACGAAAGACCTATTTTGTCTTTTTCTTAAAAAAGTGTTTTTATGTGTGTTCAATGTTGCACCATGTGGGGCCATTTTATGATCCATGGAATGTATTCATTAAATGGTTTTGGGGCTTAATATTTTGTTTTATATGGTATTGGAAGGTTTTTGGCTTTAAAAGAGCATTTTTAAAAGGATTTTATCTGTAGAGACTCGTTTTACATCTTCAAATTGATTTATGAAAATTTTAAGTGGTTAATTGATCTATAAAAGAACTATGAGGAATGTGTGTTGGATATTTTGAGTGTGTATGATCTGGGAATATAGTTTTATGTGAAAAGTGTATTTTATAATATTTCTAACATTATTTAGCACTAAAGGGAAAATTGGGTATGTAGCTTGGTGGACGTGTACTAGATTGCTAGTGATCTGGAGGGGTTTCGTCCTTATTTCACATAGAAATTTTGAAGATGACAACACTATCTAAAATATGATGATGATGAAATTGGTTACCTCTAGTTTCTGGATGATTCTCCTACTTGTTTTTTCTGTGCACGAGAATGCATATATATTATGGTTACCTTCACCAAGATATGAGGTAGCTGGGGCTCCAAACTATCTAGTGCCTAGGGGTGTTCCCGTGACTTCTGCCCATTGACTATTTTGTACTCACCATCATAAAACAGTGTGATATTTTGGTAAATTAAGCAACATGTGTATTTTATTTAAAATTTTACATTCTTTAAAGAGTCCCTCTTGAAAACTTTTTCCATTTTGAATTTTCACCTCTTGGAAAAATGTTACTAGCATTCTTATTTATAAAACATTCATGTTTTTGTCATGTAGGTTTTATATCATGGAACCTCAATTTGAAAACATACTTTTATATCTTGTATTTAAAAATTTAAATTGTGGATTAATTTATTTTAAAGTGAGTACATTGAGAATAGAATGTCAGGATAACCTATTGCATTTTAATACTCACGCCTATAGTTTTCTTATGTTTTTATCCATTGTAGAGGTTTTAGATTTAGTTCGATTGAATTTGGAAACATGCGATCATTGTGTTGGAGAGTGACCGATGGGGTCACATGGAGTTAGTTGGCTGTTAGGTTTGGTCGGTTGAGTTGTTGGTTTATTTTTACCTTTAGTTTCCTGAACAAATAATGTTCAGTTCTATTTTTATGTAAACGTTTTTTGGGATGTCTATTTCTTTCCACTATTTGTTTGATTGTTAATTTTTGGTAAAAATTGTTCCCTTATGTACTCTATTGATTCCATCAGTGCTTATCACCATCCCAAGAGTATTGGGAATTCCTCATAGGACTTTTCACGGGCTAGTCTGGGTGACCGGTTCCAGGTCGACTCAGGCTGGTTCGTGACAAAAAGACTCTAGAGCACCATCCATTTAATAAAAAATATCTAGTGGAAAACAAATGAGAAAAAATAGGTGTATTTTTCTTATGTATAGAAAGCTATATTTAAGAGGAATTTCACCTATCTAATGATGCTAGGGGAATACTTAGATGAAATTTTTATTTATTATAATCTTTACATATATACAAGTTTGGTATTAGATTATAAATGTGGTTCTTCGATTTTTATATAAATAAAGTGACTAATTATACATAGAATGGTTAATAGAGGAAATGTGGATCTAAAGGAAACTGTTGGTGAATATCTGGATACTCTATACATTAGAGACCACCACCTCATGTTCCTAACATGATTCATTTTGGTTTTAATGAAATTTTCTTATGTTCCTAGAGTTACCATGAACATCATTTCAATTTATTATTTATATGTGGATGGATTTATTTTTATCTTAGAAAAATAATAGTTTGTACATATATAAAGATAACATATGTTAATTTATGAAACAAATAAAAAATAGACTCTTTTTATTTAACTTCAAAAACCAAATATTGTCAATTGATAATGAATAAAATTCATGAAACTCTTTTCACACCAAATAGTGGCTTATCCACCTTGGTTATATAAAAGAAAAGCATTTGAAAAAGCTAAATAAATAAAGTTACTTAGACTATTTTGAGCTTAAAACACTTCATATATGTCATTCATGTTTACAATCCTAGATAAAAAAATAAATATCTAGTAGTCATGGATAATGGGCCATAGAGCTTCTAGAATTGCTACACATTGGTCTGTGCACAAAATTTCAAGTAGAAACCAGAGGTAGATTCTCATACTTTATGATTTTATTGATAACTCGAGTAGGTAAAATTATATATAAATAATTATTTATAAGTATAAATCCGTTTATAAGTTCAATTATTTACATAATGAAGTGGAGAATCAGTTTTATAAGAAGAAAATAAACTTTATTTAGATTAATGCAGTGAATATATTTGCCAAGATTTTATTGATTCTCTATGGGAGTATGGGATTTTAACTCAACTAAATCATCCTTATATTCTATAATTGAATAATGTTAGTGTAAGGAGTAACTATACCTTGATGTAAAAAGTAATTTTTATGGTTGGTCATGAAACCCTTTCATTATCATTTTAGGGATATAAATTGCACACAAAAGCATACATACTAATCTGTGTAGCAAATAAGGAGAAAAGTAATATTCCCTATGAGTTATGGAGTGTAAAGAAAACATTTTTGTCACATACTCATGCATGGGGGTGTGAGATATTTGTTAAATATAACCTAGGAAATTAATGATCACACGAGGTATAAGGTGTATCTTTAGAGATATCCCTATGGAAATGAGGGGATACTACCAATATGATTCCTCAAATAAGAAGGTTATAGTTTCTAGGAAAGTAGTATTCTTTGAGAGGCAACACATATTCTATGAGTATATTGGGAGGAAGATTTAATTCGATGATGTTGACCCTAAAGATTCACAATATTTGGAACAAGAAAAAATTCCATAGGGCCCCATGGAAGAAGTACTTTTTTAAATAAAAGTACTGCGTAAGAGCACCATAGAGGTTAGAGAACTTGAAATATATGGTTTTATAGTTTTAGAATATGGTTAATAATTGTTATTTTTTCAATAGTTAACCTATATCCTATAAGGACATAGTAGATAGATTAAAACCTATAAGATGAAAATAAACCATAAATTTTATAATGGATTCCATGTATTAGTGCCATGTATGGATTCTAATAGATCTTACAATTGTTGTAAATCCCATTGGATATAAATAGAAATTCAATTTAAATTCAGGCATGGAAGGTTAGGTTAGTACTTATATAAAATGACTAGCATATCAATGGTTTAGATAGAGTCAATTAATTGACTATAAGGAAACATTTTATCTAATTTCCAAGATTAAATCCACCAGAATTCTACTTGACATTGTAGCTTTATATGACTATAAGATTTATCATATAGATGTAAAAACTAATTTCATTTACGTGTACATTAAGATTTGTATATGATGAACCCATAAGGTTTTGTGACTCTTAGAAATTTAAAAAAGTTATGTAAGTTGTAGAGATCCAGTTATGGATTAAAGAAAGTATCTTGATCATGGAACATTTGTGTTGAAAAAGCTATAAAATGGTTTTGTTTAATTAATAATGAATGCGAACCATGTGTTTACAAGAAGTTTAGTCAGAGTAAAAAAATTTTAATATTAATATATGTTGATTAATGTTTTCTAATTGGAAATGAGATACGATCCATACAAGAGCCTAAGGCATTGTTTAAAAAGTGCTTCTATATGAAGGAATTTGGTGAAGCAGCCTGCATTCTGAGGATAAAATCATTCATCACAGGTCCATGAGGATTATTGTAGAAATTCAAACTAAATATGTTTAATAGATACTAAAGAGGATCAATATGAAATAATCAAATATGGGGATGCTTATGATGTTATGTGGTATAAATATTTCAAATAATATGTGTCCTTAGACATAATGAGAGAGAGAGAGGATTAGTAAAATACCATTCAATTTTTTTGACAGCATCTATCTTCTATTCCATATTATATATGAGGGTTGATATTGCATGTGATTTGAGTATGGTAAGAAAATATCAGGCCGATCCAAGTGAAAAACATTTGACTATTGTTAAGGATATCCTTACGTATTTGAGTTAACCAAGTATGTTCCTGGTATATGGAGGAGATGATGAGCTAGTAATTAGAGGTTATATAGATTCTAGTTTTAAAATATATCAAAATGATCTGAAGCCACAGTCAAGATATTCCTTTTGAATAAATGAAGGAGATGTGAGCTAAAAGAGTTCCAAGTATCCAATAGTCACTGATTTTATAGTGGAGTCCGAGTATATTGAGGCTTATGATATATCCAAGGAAGGAGTTTGGATTCATAACATTGTTAAAGAGCATTATGTGGTTCCTAGTAGTTATGATCCCATAAAATTTTACTATGATAACACATTAGTGTTTTCTCTTTCTAAATATCCAAGGTCATATTTAAGGATGGAGAACATAATTAATAAGTTTATCCTCTCATGGGTTTTTCCCAATGATGTGAAGTTGTAGTGTGTGGACTATCAAAAGAAAAAAACATAATGAAACCCATGATGAAGTATCTCTCTCAGAAGAGGTATGAGTGTAATGTGAGAGCTAGTTGACTGAATATTGTTTTTAGATGTATCTAGTGAATGTGGGAGTCTATTGGAGTTAGTGCCCTATAACCAACATCTAAGTGATTTATGACTAAATTTAATAATTTTTTTAAATTAAAAAAATATTTTCACATCATAATTTTTCCTATACATAAAATACTATGTGATAATATTATAATAATATATGTCACACTAAAAGGTCTTAGAAGTTACCCACTATAATGATAACCTAGAAGTTCCATGATAGTATAATTGAATAAATGTTATAAAACTGGATGATCACTTCTAATGAGACATGATGATACAAGCTACTAAGTTTTGGAGGAGTATAAGACATTAAGAAACCTTTTCATGGTGTTCACCCTTGGTAATATCTTATAAGGGAGGTTTTTAGAATGAACCCAATGGTAGAAAATCAGTAGTTTATTTGTCATTATATGTTCCTGTCTATAGACATGTGTATTTATCCTTATAATTTAACACTATCATTAACGAATATCATATGTTACTTAGTTTTATGTATAGTTAAAAACCCTGATGACATATAAGTAAGATAAGTTCAGTGAATCTTGAGTTATATTGAATTAATAGATAAGAAGATAAAGTATTTATCCCTTGTGTATATTAACATAAGGTGATATTATAGGGCCTTTTATTGAAATGTAACTACATGGATAAGTCTATTACTATGGTGTTATGTGGTCTTGTTAATTTGTTAAAATTAAATGAAAGAGACAACATACATATAGGTTGATGAAACCAGAATGCAACCTTCTTTGTGATTTATATCCCAATAAAAGGATTATATTTAATAGTAATCATTATTAGGTGGTTGTATATTGTTAAAAAATTAACATTGTTCCTTATGGGTGCCTTTGATTGTTTCTAAAATCTAACCATGAACTTTCCCGGTCTCCATTGATTTCCACTGAGAAGGAGGATAATAGGGTCTCACATCCGGTGTATCCAAAATCATAGTTAAATTCATTTACAAATTTAACAATTTATAATAAATATTATTAATGATTTATGGTTTAATATTTATTTATGATTGGTTTATTGACTATATTTAATAACAAGTTGTTCAAAATAATTAATGATTTAAATAGTAATAATAAATAATTTATTTCAAGGTTTGGTGAATATAATATTTATAATATTTATCGAAGAATAATTTAGTAATTTTTTTAAATAAATAGACATTATTCAATGTTTGATAAATTTTAAGGAAGATAAGGAGATCAAGTTTAATGATATGATTAGAAAAAATATAAATGATATTTCTTTATTCTTATTTAATGAATATTCCAAATGAATAATAATTATATTATTATCAAGACATAGGGTCCACTAAGAATTAAGTATTTGGATAGGTTCTTGTGTAAATATTTAAAACCCTATACCTATATTAATAAATATATAATTATATAACTTTTGATAAAAACACTTTTTGTACACAACTAATTGAGGGAATCTCTTTCAATCCCATAAGAGAGTTATCGATTTCTAGAGTGTGATCACTACTTCTCTTCTCTCAATCCATTGAATGAATTTTAAGATTTTTTCATCATTATATTATAATTCTACAATGATCAAACAAAAATGATACAAATGAAGAGGATTAGTCATGTTAACACCCGGAGATTCTATTATGAAGTTCATATAGTAGGTTATAAGTGTGGATCACCTCTAGAGGGATTCTTTATATAGATCCTATAGAGAAATAACAATACATTAATATCTAGTCAACTGGATCACCAAAAAATGTAAATAATTAAGGTAAATCAATATTTTCTCAGAAATTATTTACAAATTACATGAAAATATTATTAGCTTTTAGTTCTATTAGTTAATCTAGTCAACAATTCTAAGAATTTGATTGGTTATGATGTCATTTATTATGTAATTTGTTTTCATAAATTATGACTAGAATGATGAGTTTTCAATTCCATACAGGTGCTTCTAGTATGAATGGGATCTACACTTATGATTTGACCATTTTATGTCCTTTTTATTTGTATCCCCCTATTGAGCATTTAAACTCACCCTTTTTTCACATTTACATAGGGAATTATATAAAATATTATATTTATTATGATGTTTTACATAGATATTCTTTATGGTGGATATTGAGGTAATTTTGTGAAATATTGTTTTTTTGTATCTAATATCCAAAGACATTAAACCTTTGTGTTTTTTGGATTTTCTAATTACTATGTGATGTAATGTTTTAATTATGGAAATAAAAAAATATTTTACATTAGTTAACTCACACAGTACTAAAACTAATAATTAAATTATGTGTTTAAAGGATAAGATCTGAGAGTTTGGATCAAGAGAATTTTATCTGGTATTAGATAAGTATTACTATTTGGTGGGAGGTTTGCTTAATTATTTTGTGTATTAAGACTATAAAATAGTTGTGAAAATCTTATGGGTAATCATAAATGTTATAAATAATACTAAAGTTTTTGTAAATTTTAGAGGGTCTGGATTTCTACCAATGAAATCCATTTTTGGATATAACCATGTGGATTTCGGTTATGAAAAGAATTCACCCATTTGTAAAAACCTTAAAAATTTCTAGGTGGGTATTAAGTAATCCTTTACTCTATGCATAACATATGGGACTAAATGCACACCTGGTTAGACATTCCATGGGGATATGATTCGGTGAATTAGATAATCATTATAAACCATTATAAAGGGTTATAATGGAATTTTATGATGTTTTATATAACTTGATAGGGTAGAAAAACTAATTTAAATATGGACATTGATAATCTAGATTAAAACCTAGAGACTCGTAAGTTTGGTTTTTCATGTAATTTATGAGTTACTTATTATATGTTCGTTGTTTCATTTTATGTGTTTATTAATTATATCATACCAAAAATATTACATTATTTAGAGAAATGGATAGATCTTAGATAATATAGTATAATAATGGGAGTATGGACAATGCAGAAATTTTACAAATAAAAAACTTAACAAAACAAGGGTTTGAGTAAACAATATTTTGGTTATTCTCAATATAATCTCCTAATATCTGAAAAATTATCCAATCTATTTTGATATTATGAATTCACCATGTAATTAGTAACATTATATTTATCCCTTTATAAGAGAACTTCCACCCTCTGTTCGAGGTTCTTCAAACCCACTAAATATTTTTCATTTAGTGAACACAGTAGATAGTATTATTTTAGTTCTACTTTTGTCGAACCATATGAAGGTTATTTTAGTTTTTAACATTGGGAAGGTGAGGATATCTAATGGTGAAAACTTTTTATGAATAATTTGAAGAAGATAGGATTTGACTCTATGGAATGAGAGTATTTTAGGAAAATATATTTCACTAAATATATTCCTCAAACACTTTAAAGGATAATGGAGAGATTATTTGTGGAGTTGAAAAAGGAGGATCAATCAGTGGGTACCTATGAAAAAACCTCCTAAGACTTGAAATGTATGCCTCGACTTTTATCACTAACCCTAAAAGTAAGATCAAATGATTAATTAATGTATTTGAACCATAATTTTAAATATTATTATATGTACTAGAATTTGGTAACTATGAACATATTGTTCATTGTGTAGTAATGGAGGTAATAGAATATAGGGGCTATCTATCTTCTATATAAAAGAAAAGGAATATTATATATCATGGAAAATGATATTTAAAATCTCATAGTGGAACAGAAAATAAACTCCTTACACTCCAAAAATGTGAAAATTAGAACTTGAAATATTCCTTCAGAGTGTTAGGAAGATGTTTTAAATGTGATAGAGTAGTCTATCAACCAAATGAATTCCAAAAGGATGAAAATAAGGTCCCATTTAATGCTCCACCAAAATTTCAATTCTAGAAATGAAATGGGTTTGGGAATTAAATTCCCCAACCAAGGGATAATAAGGAAAATCAGTATCAGAAACCTACCAGACCAAGGAAACCGGGAAGTGCCTATGAAAACACAACAAAAGTGGTGGATCATGATAATTAAGTGGTAAACGTTGCACTAATTCTCTATAGTAGACATCAAAATGTGTTATTTTCTTTTCCCTCTTTGTATTCCTTTATATCGTTCATTTTTTCTAAGAGTTATGATTCACCACCTCAAATATTGAATATATAATTTCTAGTAAAAATGCATAGTGGTGAATTTATTGCATCCAATTTATATATATCCTCTCCAATCATATTTTGTGAGAATATATTTCTTACGGATATAGTTATCATTTTCATAGTGTAATTTTATGTCATTTCAATCATGGAATGAAATTCATCAAATAAATATCATATCACTTATTGGGAGAAAGAAATATAACTTCATATCCCTAATAATCTTGTTATCAAATATCAATAATAGTATTATTATAAAATCTATTCAGAAGAAAACCCCTTAATATGGGTGTTGATACCCAAAAACATGGGACAATTGGCTCAAATTATCATGAAACTACTCAAAATTTAATAAATTCCAGCCATACGAGATTATATTAATATATTTACTGATAAATTACCCATACTTCCCTCAAATCATGCAGCTGTGATTTAAGTTTAAATTTTACTTTGTTCTACACATTCATTGAAGAGTCCTTAGTGAATATCCCCTATTGCATTGAAATAATTTTAGATGAAAATTTATGATATTTTAGAAAATGTTTTTATATGAAAAGAAGCTTGACCATAGAGAACACCCGTTCTCTTTTTTAAGAAAATAGACATATCATTCAAAATTTGAATAAAATATCTTATTCTTAATTTTATGATGATCAAAATGAGTATCTGTAACCCCAAATTAATGATTTATTTTATCATCATAGATAATTTAAATACTTAAATAAGGTGGATATTTGATTTCAATATGATTAACTAAGTTCAATGAGATAAGATACACTTACGATAACTTTTAAAACATGGTATGAACACTATAAATTCATAGTGAATCCATTTGGACTCACAAAAACATAGTATTTTTATAGATTTCATGAATATAATCTTCAGACATTACCTCCAAAATTTGATGGTGTTATTTATTAATTATATAAAAATATATTCTAAGAGAAAGGATTATTATGAACATCATTTGGGGATTTTTCTAGAGACCCATTGAAAAGTTGAATTTTTGGTATGTTTAAAAAGCTTAAATTTTGGTTGCAAAAAGATTCTGTGTCGATCATGGGATAATAAGATATGGTATATATTTTTACACATCAATGACTTGGGTGATTTAGGAATAGTAAAGACCAACCATTGTGATATAATTTCATCGTTTTTGTAGATTATATGGATACTACCAACTATTTATTAGAAATATCTCACAGTTATCAATTCTTATAAGAAATTTGACATGAAAAGTAGTGAAATTCCTCTAGATAAAAGAAAGTGACGAATACTTCATTGATCTTAAAGAGTGATTGGTCACCACCAATATAACTATATTACCCTACTAAAGGGATTGTTTTTAAATAAAAAGAAACGATTCATTAAAGGGTTTGGGATGTATCCTCACGAAAAATGACATTCTAATATCTTGTGAGTCATATTAATAAAATATTCATGAGAAAAAGTACCCAATACATGATCTGGAGCTGGAGATTGTAGTCACTATATTTAATTTTTTTTCTTTATCTCTGTGGTGAAAAGTGTGATATCTATACGAAACACAAGATATTAATGCATATATTCATGTAAAAAGAGATTGACATATTCTAAAGGAGATGGTTATAACTAATCGAAGACTATTAATGGTCAAAACATTACCACCATAAGATGGTGAAAGTGGTGGAAGAGTCTTCATTATGAAAGGATCATGCTACAAAAATGTTTTTGAAGACTGAATGAGTCTTGATATATTTGTATATTCAAAGGATAGAGATGGAGGTCACGTGGGAATGGATAATATCCAACCTTTCCAAAAATGGTTTCTCAAGAATCCATTTATTTAAGGTCATCGAGGAATAAAAAGTTAATATAGAGCTACAAAATAAGATTTAAAAAATTATATAGTTCAATCTTGATGGGTATAGAGTTATAAGATTTGGAACTTGGATATGTTTCTCATCTCTACCAAAAAAAAAAGATATTTTGGATAGTTCACACAACTCATCCTTATTTATTCATCCTATAAACATCATTATGAATCTTAATAAGAGCTTATGGTTAGACAAAATGAAGAGTGAGAATTAAATGTTTGTATCTTGATAAAATGTATGTCAGCATTTAAATATTGAACATGAAAATTATAAAGGGATGATACGACCATTATCTATACAAATATGAAAATTAGAGAAAAACCCCATATATTTCATCAATGATATTACTAATACTTATTAAATATTCAAATCACTCTTGGTAGTTGTGGATAGACTTATACTGTCTACACACTTAATTGTTATTTGGGAATACTACTGAGTTAAAAAAAATTCTAATTTATACGTAAAATAAGTGGTATGACTCTATTGAGTACCAAATTTAATTTTATTGGACTGAGATCCAAGGTTCGCATGAATATTTTGGAAGAGTCTTCAAGAAGGTTTTGATGTGGATATAAGATTAACATAGATTATGATCCTCAAAATGATAGTGAATCAAAAAGGGAAATTCATACATTAGAGGATATACAAAGATCATGCTTGATGGATTTCAAATAAACCTAAGATCAACATATTCCTCTGGTGGAGTGTTCACATAATAATAGTTTCCACTACCGTATCCAAATGGAGATATTGAGGCTTAAAATGTGAGTAAATTTGAGACTCCAATATGTTGGATTGATGTTAGAGAAAAGTGGTTTTTATGAATCAATCTTCTATAAGAAATAACAATAATTGTTCCAAATATTCAGGTACATATTAAAGTGGTCCAAAGCTGATAAAATATCTATGCTAATTATAGTCGAGGAGATATTGAGTAAGATGTTTATGATAATGCATTTATTTGATTATATCATTGGATATGGGTTATGATATTTGGGATGAAAGGGAATAAAATTCCTAGATACATTTGTCCATTTGAGATTCTGGATCATGTTGGAGATGTATCTTATCAGTTAGAAATTTCTCCACGCCTATTACATGTGCATGGAATATTCCATGTATCTATTTTAAGAAAGTATATACTATATTTGTTATATTTATTGAACTCATAATCTATGTAGTTGAAATAATATTTCTCTTATAAAGAACAACTTATGAATATTTTAGATCCAAGAGATAAGTTTATATGGAACAAGAACACCCACATAGTCAAAATTATATGGTTGAACCTTAATTTTTAGGAAGCTATGTGTAAACTGAAAAATACAATGAGAAAAAAGAAACCTCATGGGTTTTATATAGTTAATGAAATGATATAGGTGAAATTACATGGGGGGGGTGTAGAATTAAACACTATAAAAGTTATAATAATTTAAATCTAATAAATTTTTTTAACAATAAATTCTAAAATAAAATAAACTATGTTATAATTAAAATATGAAAGTTGTAACAAATATAGTAAGTATAAATATAAGTAAATATATTATGAAATAAATAGACAAAGTATAAGAAATGGAATCATGTATTAGAATTACTCCTTATGAAGATTAGTTTTCTATTCTTAGAAGGGAGGTAGCATCAATAGGGATTACCCTAGGTCAAACCCTAGTTGAACTCCAAGAAGTGAAGATTGGGTGAAATTAGTCTGAGTAGAAGTTGAAGCTCATGGAAATCACTATGATATTTACGCTAGATGAACTAAAACCCGTGATGCGAACCACTAATTATCTTATCCATAGTCATTACGTATAAATCACAATGAGATAAGTTAGTAGATATAGGATGATAAAAAAATGTAATTACCAATGTAATAAATTGATATATATATCATGTGTCTTTTTATACATTTCATAATCATATTTTCAAAGAACTTATTTTATTTTTAATACAAAATAACACAATTAATATAGTTAATAACTTTTAAAATCATTTCATGTCTAAAAATGTATTTTACGAAAAATTTTCTTTTTATGCACCACACATTTTATTATATGATTATATGATGATTTTAATAAAAAATATTATTTTTATAAATAATATATTAATACTAATTAAATTAGTAATTTATAGGAAATAATAATAAATATAGATAATATTTTCAAAGTAATTTTTTTCTATAAAAAGGCCTTTACTATATATCATATATTTTAATTTAAAATTTAATTTTAATAAATTTAGAAATTAAATTAGATTAAATGGATTCGAAATTTGGATATAGAAAATATTTTTTTAATAAGGAACATTTTTTATTGCTATAAAAAATATTAAATCAAGATTAATGAAAGTAAAAATTATTAACTCAAAGTGGATCATTTTTTTAACATTTACTTGAAATTTAGACATTCTAGAATGCCTTTTTTAGGTTGGATTGTTTTACCAACATTTCTTAAAAACCATTCCACACATAACTATAATTATCAATGCAATTTTAATTTTAAATCAATTTCATTCCTTATTAATTTTTATTAAAATAATTTTATAGAAATATATTCATTATATGAATGTTTTTTAATTTTTCAATAAAAAATAAAATTATTTTACTCTTATAAAATTCATTTTCTTGTATTATAAGATTTTACTTAAAAAAATATTTATAAATTTTATAACCTAAATTTTAAAAACAAAACATAATTTTTTAACATAGTATATGGATGTTGTATTAGGGTGAAATTTTGGGATTTTGATTTAAAATATATATTATTCAGTGAATAGTGGAAAATACAGATTTCTATAAAAGTGTGATTTATTTTCATTTAAATAGGTAATTTAGAAGTATCATTTGATATTAAATCAATATAATTTTCCTCTAATTATAAATAATCGAATAAATTATATATGAATCATCATTATACTTAATTTTGGAATAAGTTCATTTTTGAGTATAAATACACATTTTTTAAAAACTGTTTTCATTAGGTTTTACAAATTTTTATTAAAATATTTTTTTTTCACATATAGAAATTGAACCTTTAAAAATATATTCCATATTTTGATTCATGAGGTTCAAATTTTATAAATATGGCCCTTTTATTTTCTAATTATAAATAGTAAAGGTAGTGAATATTGGTCACCTTAGTGTAGATAAATCGTGTAATAAATATTTAAAATAATGTGATAAGGCCTAAATATCTCCCCAAATATGGTTTTTATTTTATTTAATAAGTTTTTTATACTATTACAATTTTTAATCTCCTTTTCTACACTATATGAAATGAAACCATCACTCATGAATAAGTGTTTATTACAAACTTCATAAAGGGATGTGCTTCGTGTTTTATCACCTCCTCAGAATGATGTGTATTATGATGGATTTAATTAATATATATTATATAATTCACATAATTATAATTCTATAAATATTTGATATTACATATTTTCATACATATTTATCCACTGAAAAATGAAGACGTCGTTCATACGTGCCTATGGACTACCACATCCACAAAGCGATGTGAGTGTATTTTTAATGTATCTCATTCATTAATTATTCCAAAATAATATTTAAAATATAATAATGATAATAATTTCATGAATATGATTCTACAATTTATGTTATAATTACCATTTTTACCATGGTCATCCTTCCACGGTTGTTTTGGGTTTATGAATCAAACGTCCTCAAAACATTTGATGTAAACTTAACTAATTAAGTAACTGAATAAAAATTTGTGATAAATGAAATAAAATGGATAATGATATTGTAATTAACACAAAAATGATTATAAATAAATAAAATATCTAATAAAAATTTATTATTCCGGAATATAAAGAGCATACGTGACCAGTCAGACTCGAGGTAAGGGACACTTTACCATAAAAACCTTATTTTAAATGTTTTAAATATTTATTTTATAAATATTTTTATTTTATTTATATATTCTAAAAATTATTTTAATAATATATCTATATGAATATAAATTAATGATAAAGGTCTTATTATTTCACTTTTTTTACTTTCTTTAAAAAATTTACAAATTGTATCTTTTTACATAATTTATAAAGAATGTTTTGAAAAAACGAAAAAAGGATTGTACTATTTTTACATATAATACATGAGTGGGTTTTCACACCACCATAGAAATTATTTTATATTTGGATTACTAGAAAATATATCATTTGTATTCAATGAAAACCCCTCCTTACCTTTGTTTCAAGTATTTTAAAATGGGTTTTAAATGGAATGGATTTTTTGATATTTCGAAATGATTTTATTTTGGGGGATATAATGACCCATACTTTACATACATTGTTATTACTTCAGAATTGAAGAACAATTATTACAACATATAACAAAACCAAGAAAGGACCGTATAGGTATACTGTCTTTAGAAACTGGGAAACATAAACAACTGGTTCATAAAGCATCTAATTTGCCTCCCATTTATTTCATCATATCTAGAGTCCCTTTTTGGCATATTCTACTTAACAACCTTCTTCCTGACCTGGGGAAATAAAACAAACAAAAGGGTGAGCTCAAATGCTCAGTAAGGGTAAACAAAAGAAATATCAATCACATCATATACATAAGCACATAACTTTTGGAAATCTTAACCTGCAAAAGAGATCATAATTTCATAACATGGGATAAATCATAGTAGTGAAATGTGATCCCAATAATCATAACTTAAAACATGAAACTTTGTGTCATACACACATAATCATAGAGAATCATTTCTTATTAGTCAAGACTCATTGCCAAGACTATCTTAGTGGACAAAGTCCATTTCTGAACTGAGTTCACTCCTCGTTTCAGCCCTGTTTCACTGAACCGGTATGACCTACCGTTCCATCCATGTCTATCTCATGAGATATAAAATCTTTACCCAATGCATTTGAGGGAGATATAGGTCCCACCTATCTCATAATGATACCATTCATATGTGTGCCACAAAATCATAAATCATACATCATTGCATAACCCATGTAATAAAAATGGGATTCTTAAACATCACGAAATCATAAAACAATTCATATAAGATAAAGAAATTCATAAAAATAATTCCATCACAACATAATAAAATCAATGTAATAATAGGTATAGAAACAGAACCCTATATTATCTTAGATGGAAAATAATTTTGATAAAACACTTGAACTCCATTCTTGAGGAAAATATCCTTTCTACTTCAAAAACATTTTCCTTTCTTAACATGTCATTCAATTTTAAACTAAAAGAAGTTGATTAAAAATAAACTTGAAAACTTGTAAAGGAAGCTTCTTGGAAAAATGTTTTAAAAATTCATTCATGCCGTATAAGTTAAAAAAACATTCTTCTCGTACTTTTGTCAGAAAAGTCAAAAACATTACCTCGTACGAAAAACGAAAAAATATTCCTATCATATCTTTTACTAAAAACTCACCGAAGGGTAAAATTGGATTTAAAAAATTGTAGGTGGATGGAAATAATATTACATATTGAGGAAACATGGATGTGGATGATAAAATAAACCCCGGTAAATACCAAAGTATAAACAATCTCAGATAAAAATGAGATTGTGATATTTCCCTTACCTTAGGTCCATTTTTGTTTCGTAAGTGTCTGAACCTCCTGTATAATGATTTAAATAATGTTATTTACTTATTCCAGAATCATAATTATTTTTATGATATCATAAATGGTCATATTATTACCTTCTTAGTAGTAATATTTCATTGCTACTTGTTATTTGAGTGTTTATAACTTTTTGTTCTTATGCGTGTTTTGTCGAATAAATTCTTATTCTTCTCTTTAGGTTATATATACCTCATTTCCAGAATGGTATTAGTGTAATATATATCATATTAATTAATTCAATTCATTTATATAATCATTATGAAATTAAGATCATGTAGAACGAGTCGCATCACATCGTGGAGACGGTATTCCGTACGTACGCACGAGTGATGACATCGTATCTATAATCATGGAATTGTATTGGATTGTATGTATAATATTTCAGAATCATTATCACTTTATAATAGTCATATATAGTCATTATTTACACCATTATACCCATCCAAGTAAGGTGGTGGTGGAAAATAGATTACACCACGGCGTGGAGACGGTATTCCGTACGTACGCACGCGCGGTGATTTCTTTTTCAGTAGGATGGATAGATGGTGAAATAGTGTTGTTTCATACTTATAATAACATATCAGTATATGAGTGATACTGGTGTTATTACTTCATAATGAAACAACTAAAGAAGAATAAGTGGAAGAAGAAATAAAGATGAAAGAATCGGTAACGGACATTACCTCTTCTTTGAAGTGCTTCTTTGAGACCTTCTTTTAGGGCACTAAAATTGGTCTTTGAAGAAGACCAGGACCTCTATGATGTCTCTAGGGAAGTCGAGAGGAGTAATTTTCAGGGGTTGTCCGAGCATGAAGGCTCAAAGTGGTGTGAGGAAGAGGGGGAGGAGGTGCCCTTTTATAAGGGAGGAGAGGGGCTCCTTTGGGAAAACTAAAAATATTATTTTATTATAAAGTCAAGTTCGGTTTTAAATAGCTCCAAATTGATATATTTCTAAGCTAAGGTGGGGAGGGGTCCAAATCCTCTCATCCAATATAATTTATACAAGTTTAGGTTCCTATTTTAACCTTATCATTTAGATTTAACATTAAGTTAAATAATTTTACATTTACCGTGTCTTCTTGTGTTATTATACTATAAGGTTAATAAACTTACTATAAGCAGCCAAAAGAACCCCAAGTTGTTTATTATTAATATATATAACCTTATCTAAGTCATTTGGCCGAACCTTAGATTTTTAGGAATAAAATAACAATTAATAATATAATATTGTTTTAAAAAAACTAATTTATGTCAATTTTGACACTATTTAGTAATTGATTTTTGTGAAAATCATAAGAGAATGATTAGTTCTAAAGAAGTTAATTAAATCAATACTAACATGTCATATTAACCTAGAAAATTAGTTTAATTCATAAAAAGTCTCAAATTACATTTATTGTGGTGTTTATAAAATCAATTATGTCAATATTTCATTAATAAGAGAATTACTGCATCATATTTTTCTCATAAATAAATTACATTATTTAATGTCTAAAAATTACAAATAAAATATAATTATGTAGGAAATCTTTTTAGCTTTATAATGAATGTTTATAGTCTAATTTATCTTATGTATAACCTTATATTAAAAATTATTTACTTGTTAAACATTGATTTTAACTATTTTAACCCTTCTTTAAATAAATTAATAATAAATGTCCTAATCTAATCCAAGTGGGCCTAAATGGTCATATTTTATTCCTAAGTTTGTTTTTGGTCGAATTACACTTATCCAATAGAATTAGGACATGTGTTAGGGTAATAATAATATCATTTTTACCCTTAATTACCCTATTTACTTTTAACCGTGGTAAATAAAAGTAAAAATTTACTATTCACCAAAAATTATTTTCATCTCATTGAACCATATTTTACTTACTGACATCAACCGTGTCTCTCGGATTTTTTAAATTCCACTCACAGAAGCAGTGAAATTAAGTTTTATGAAAAATTCAGTTTTTTAACTACCACTTAGTGGTTTCACTATTCATAAAAAATTAATAGTTTTCAGAAAAATACCAAAATTTCACCCTAGGCTAATTTCGATATTCCGAATCCAAAAATGATGTCCATTTTGAAAAATAAAATTTATAAAATTTCAAAAAGTGGTTATTACTATTCATAACGGTGAGTTTCAATAATATTTTAATATCATATCATTGTTTAGTGAAACTCGGTATTGCGTACGACGCAAGCTATCGAGGAAGGTCACGATTTCGTGTAAAGCAAGCCAAGAAAGTGTTGTGTGTAGAAAAAGATTCTTTTGATAATTTATATAACATAAAAGTATCGGGTGTTACATTCTACCCCCCTTAAAATGAATTTCGCCCTCGAAATTCGTCACTTTGTAACAAACAGATGAGGATACCTCTCCCTCATCATATCCTCAAGCTCCCATGTAGCTTCTTCTAATTGGTGGTTCCTCCATAAAACATTCACCAATCGAGTGGTCTTGTTTCGTAGGACTTTTTCGCTATGATCCAGAATCTCTATCAGCTGTTCTTCATAAGAAATATCCTGCTCCAGCGGTACAACTTCTAAGATGAGTACATGTGAAGGATCATGTATGTACTTTCTCAAGAGAGATACATGGAACACATCATGAACTTGAGAGAGATTCGGTGGAAGCGCCAATCTGTAAGCTACCTTCCCAATAAGATCCAGTATTTCGAAAGGACCGATATATCTATGGCTCAACTTCCCCTTCTTTCCAAATCTCATGACCCTCTTCTAGGGAGATATTCGTAAGAACACTTTATCACCCAATTCAAACTCTAGGTCTTATCTTCGGTTGTCGGTAAAACTTTTCTGTCGACTCTGAGCAGCTCTTATGTGTTGTTGAATAGTTCTGACCATTTCTGCCATTTCATCAAAGAGATCGGGTCCTAAAAGCTTTCTTTCCCCAACTTCATCCTAGCAAGTTGGAGTCCTGCATTTCTTTCCATAGAGAGAATCTTAAAGAGCCATCTGAATACTGGAGTGAAAGCTATTATTATAAGAAAATTCCACCAAAGGTAGGTGTTGATCCCAACCACCTTTGAAATCCATAGAGCAAGCTCTGAACATATCTTCTAGAGTTTGAATTGTTCTCTCAGACTGACCGTCTTTCTGAGGATGATAAGCAGTGCTGAAACTCAACTCTGTATCCAGAGTATGCTGAAGACTTCGCCAGAACTTTTAGGTAAATCTCGGATCCCGATCAGATATAATATAAAGTGTTACTCCATGCAATCTTACCACTTCATTTACATATATCCTAGCAAGCTGATCCAGATAGAAATCCTCTCTAATAGCAATGAAGTGTGCAGACTTTGTAAGATGATCAACTATGACCTAGATAGAATTATTGCCTTTGGATGTTTTAGGAAGTCCTGTGACAAAGTCCATAGTGATGTTTCCCATTTCCATTCGGGTACGGGTAATGGTTGTAACATCCCCTTAGACTTCTGTCTCTCAGCTTTAACTTATTGACAAACCAAGAATCGAGAGACATATTCAGCAACATCTCTTTTCATGCCATCCCACCAGAAGTACTCTTTCAGGTCCCTATACATCTTCGTGCTTCCAGGATGAATATATAATGAAGAAATATGATCCTCATCCAATAGCTCCTACTTTAATTCGGGGATGGGAGGAACACAAACCCGATTCCTGAACTTTATTATCCCATCACAATCAAGGTTGAATTCAGGAACATTTCTCACCTTCTTTTGTAACTCGACATCTTCTTTCTGTGCCTCTTTAATCTTCACATGTATAGATGGTTGAACATTCATTTGAGAAAGATACAATTTTCCCCCTTCCATTATAATTCCAAGATCCATCCTTTGTAAATCCATAAATATTGGATCTTTTGTGATCCTCATCATGGATAAACTAGCATGTTCTTGTCGACTTAATGCATCTGCCACCTTGTTTGCTTTCCCAAGGCTGCAATGGATTGAGCAGTCATAATCCTTAATCAGCTCCAACCATCTTCATTGATGCATATTCAGCTCTTTTTGTGTGAAAATATACTTTAAACTTTTATGATCAGTATAATGTCACACCTTTCTCCATAAAGATAATTCTTCCAAATCTTTAATGCAAAGATTACCACAGCTAACTCCAAATCATGTGTTGGGTAATTTTGCTCATGGATTTTCAAATGTCGTGAGGCATAAGCTATCACCATATCATTTTGCATAAGAACACACCCTAATCCCTTCTTGGATGCATCACTATAGATCAAAAACCTTTCTCCACTACAAGGTAGTGTGAGCACAGGTTCACTAGATAACCTTCTTTTCAACTCCTTGAAATTCTCTTCACATTCCTCCATCCAAACAAACTTAACTCCTTTCCGTGTCAACTTGGTGAGTGGATTATATAATCGGGAAAAATCTTTCACAAAACATCGATAATATCCAGCCAAACCAAGAAAAATTCGGATCTCAGTTACTGTTGTTGGTCTCGACCATCTTTCGATAACCTCTGTTTTTGCTGGATCCATAGATATCCCCTATTTTGAGATTATTTGACCCAAAAATGAAACTTTTTGAAGCCAAAATTCACACTTCGTAAATTTGGCATAAAGCTTCTCCTTTCTCAGGGTCTTCAATATAATTTTCAAGTGATCTTCATGTTCTTCCTTTCTCTTTGAAAAGACAAGAATATCTTCTATAAAGACTACCACAAACTGATCAAGATAGTCTCTAAAGACTATTTATTAGATCCATGAAGATAGCAGGTGAATTAGTAAGACCAAATGGAATCACTATAAATTCATAGTGTCCATACCTTGTACAGAAAGCCGTCTTTGTTATATCCTCCCTTTTGACCCATAATTGATGATACCCTGAATGAAGATCAATCTTGGAAAAGTATTGATCTCCACGTAGTCGGTCAAATAGGTCATAAATGCGCGGGAGAGGATATTTGTTCTTGATAGTGATCTTGATAAGTTCGAGATAATCAATGCAGAGTCTCATTGATCCATCTTTCTTCTTAACAAACATAACAGGTGCACCCCAAGGTGAAGCACTAGGGCATATGAACCCCATATCAAGATTCTCTTGGAGTTGCTGCTTCAATTCCTGCAACTAAATTGGGGCCATTCTATAAGGTGTCTTTGAAATAGGCAAAGCACCCGGTACGAGTTCTATTGAAAACTCAACTTCACGATTTGGTGGAAGACCCAGTAATTCCTCCGTAAAGACATCATCAATCTCCCGTACAATGGGCATATTTTTAATCGTGAGTTTCTCACCAACCATTTGAGATAAATAAACTTCATTTAGTGGAATCAATACCCATAAAACGGAAGAAATTTCCACTGGAAGGTTATGTTCATCCTTGCATCGATAGACGATCATAGATTGATCTGGAATATGAAATGTGACTTCACTTATTTGGCAATTGATATGAGCTCCATGTAGAGAAATCCAATCCATTCCAAGAATCACATCAAATTCCACTATAGGAAGGATCACAAGTTTTGCTGGAAGCACTTTCCCACAAACTTCAATCGGAGAAGAATTATAAACTTTTGATGTGACTGTTGTGCCATTAGGTGTTGTCACAGCTAAGTCAACATCTAATTGTTGAGGTAATATGGTGATACCCTTAAAATATTCTTCAGAAATAAAGGAGTGGGTGGATCCAGAATCAAATAAAACATTTTCTACTTTAGAGTGGATGGTAAGTTTACCTTTTACCACATCGTTATCATACTCCACATCGCTGATAGAAATTGCATGTGACTTTCCTTTTTCTTTAGCCTTAAGAGTTTGTTGACGTCAACCATCATCATCAAACCTTGGATTAGGGCATTTATTGGAATAATGTCCCATCTCCTTGAACTTGAAATATTGAAGTGTAGTAGGTTCATTCTGTGTATCCCTTCCTTTGTTTTCATCATTAGACATCTTCTTCCCATCATCGCGACATTCAAATGCCCGATGACCTTCCTTTCCACATTTTAAATATTTACTTGTCCCTTTAAGACAACTCCCTCTATGTTTCTTTCCACACTTTGAGCATAAGGGAAAGCTCATCTTATTTTCAGTGTGCTCTTTAGAATTTCCTTTGAATTCCATTTTCCTCTTCTTATCAAACCCATATGACTGATGGGTTACTCCAATCTCCATATCAACTTTGAGAGCACATAGAACGATTTCCTCGTAGCTATTGAAGTCCCTTATGGCTAAGGCCCTTCGAAGACTTGGTTTTAAGCCACTGATGAATCGATCGATCTTAATCTCAGGTTGGATAATAATACCAGAAGCGTACCTTGAAAGTCTTGTAAAATTTGCTTCATAGGTACCAACAGATTCATCATACTTTTGCTTCAGTTCAAGAAACTATTTCTCCATATTTTTTCAGAGAATACGAGGGAAGTACTTATTGGAAAATAAGTTCTTGACCTCGTCCCATTCCGTGGACTCAATTTCATCCCTTTGCCTAGTATTCTTAATAAGATTCCACCATTGATCAGCACCACCTTCTAAATGATACACTGCTAAGATGAATTTATCATGCTCATAACATTGAAGAACTGAAAATATCTTATCAGTAGTACTAATCCACTGTTCAGCAACTAATGGATCAGTAGACCCGTTGAAAGAAGGTGGACGCTGTCTCATGAAGGATTCAACAGAATTTTGCTCCTTCCTTTGCTCGTTTGGAAGTCCTGCATGATTTATAGCTTGAGAAAGTTGTGTGAGAATGGCTACAAGATTTTGCATTCCAGCTCCCATAATGTTTGGTTGCTCAGGGGGACAATCATTGCATTTCCCGTCGCATTCCTCATTAACACGATTCCTTCAAGTTCTAGCCATTGACTAAAACCAAGAAGAATAGTGTGAGGAACACTAATTATAATAGGAAAACCACATAATCAAGAATAAGATTCCACACTTAAGGTCGTATCCTAGGTTATTCATGGCCATTTCTAAAACACTATGATTGTGTTCTATGCTTGGACTTATCCTTAGGGTTCTTACTAAGGCTTTCACATCCTAGTTTCTAAAGGTTGACTATACCTTTCCTCTGATACCAACTATAACGACCCATACTTTATATACATTGTTATTACTTCAGAATTGAAGCACACTTATTACAACATATAACAAAACCAAGAAAGGACCGTATTGGTATAGTGTCTTTAGAAACTGGGAAACATATACAACTGGTTCATAAAGCATCTACTTTGCCTCCCATTTATTTCATCATATCTAGAGTCCCTTTTTGGCATATTCTACTTAACAACCTTCTTCCTGACCTGGGGAAATAAAACATACAAAAGGGTGAGCTCAAATTCTCATTAAGGGTAAACAAAAGAAATATCAATCACATCATATACATAAGCACATACCTTTTGGAAATCTTAACCTACAAAAGAGATCATAATTTCATAACATGGGATAAATCATAGTAGTGAAATGTGATCCCAATAATCATGACTTAAAACATGAAACTTTGTGGCATACACACATAATCATAGAGAATGATTTCTTATTAGTCAAGACTCATTTACAAGACTATCTTAGTGGAAAAAGATCATTTCTGAACCGAGTTCACTCCTCGTTTCAGTCCTGTTTCACTGAACCGGTATGACCTACCGTTCCAGCCATGTCTATCTTATGAGATATAAAATCATTACCCAATGCATTGGAGGGAGATATATGTCCCACCCATCTCATAATGATACCATTCATATGTGTTCCATAAAATCATAAATCATACATCATTTCATAACCCATGTAATAGAAATGGGATTCTTAAACATCATGAAATCATAAAACAATTCATATAAGATAAAGGAATTCATAAAAATAATTCCATCACAACATAATAAAATCAATGTAATAATAGGTATAGAAACAGAACCCTTTATTATCTTAGATGGAAAATAATTTTGATAAAACACTTGAACTCCATTCTTGAGGAAAATATCCTTTCTACTTCAAAAACATTTTCCTTTCTTAGCATGTCATACAATTTTAAACTAAAAAAAGTTGATTAAAAAAAACATTAAAACTTGTAAAGGACGCTTCTTGGAAATAATGTTTTAAAAATTCATTCATTCCATATAAGTTAAAAAAACAATATTCTCGTACTTTTTTCAGAAAAGTCAAAAAAATTACCTCGTACGAAAAACGACAAAATATTCATTTCATATCTATTAATAAAAACTCACCGAAGGGTAAAATTGGATTTAAAAAATTGTAGGTGGATGGAAATAATATTACATATTGAGGAAACATGGATGTGGATGATAAAATACAACCCAGTAAATACCAAAGTACAAACAATCTCAGATAAAAATGAGATTGTGATATTTCTCTTACCTTAGGTCTGTTTTGCTTCGTAAGTGTCCGAACCTCCTGTATATGGATTTAAATAATGTTATTTACTTATTCCAGAATCATACTTATTTTTATGATATCATATATGGTCATATTCTTAGCTTCTTAGTAGTAATATTTCATTGCTACTTGTTATTCGGGTGTTTATAACTTTTTGTTCTTATGCGTGTTTTGTCGAAAAAATTCTTATTCTTCTCTTTAGGTTATAGATACCTCATTTCCATAATGGTATTAGTGTAATATATATCATATTAATTCATTCAATTCATTTATATAATCATAATGAAACGAAGATCATGTAGAACGAGTCGCATCACATCGTGGAGACGGTATTCCGTACGTATGCACGAGTGATGATATCTTTCCAATGATCTTGGAATTGTATTGGAGTGTATGTATACTATTTCAGAATCATTCTCACTTTATAATAGTCATATATAGTCATTATTTACACCATTATAACCATCCAAGTAAGGTGGTGGTGGAAAATAGATTACACCACGGCGTGGAGACGGTATTCCGTACGTACGCACGCGCGGTGATTTGTTTTTCCGTAGGATGGATAGATAGTGTAATAGGGTTGTTTCATACTTATAATAACATATCAGTATATGAGTGATACTGATGTTATTACATCATAATAAAACAACTAAATAAGAAGAATTGGAAGAAGAAATAAAGATGAAAGAATCGGTAACAGACATTACCTCTTCTTTGAAGTGATTCTTTGAGACATTCTTTTAGGGAACTAAAATTGGTCTTTAAAGAAGACCAGAACCTCTTAGATGTCTCTAGGGAAGTGGATAAGAGGAATTGGCAGGGTTTGGCCGAGCTTGAAGGCTCAAAGTTGTGTGAGGAAGAGGGGGAGGAGGTGCCCTTTTATAAGGGAGAAGAGGGGCTCCATTGGGAAAACTAAAAATATTATTTTATTATAAAGTCAAGATCAGTTTTAAATAGCTCCAAATTGATATCTTTAGTAGATAAGGTGGGGATGGGTCGAAATCCTCTCATACAATAGAATTTAGACAAGTTTAGGTTCCTATTTTAACCTTATCATTTAGATTTAACATTAAGTTAAATAATTTTACTTTTACCGTGTCTTCTTGTGTTCTTATACTATAAGGTTAATAAACTTACTATTAGCAGCCAAAAGAACCCCAAGTTGTTTATTATTAATATATATAACCTTATCTAAGTCATTTGGCCAAACCTTAGATTTTTAGGAATAAAATAACAATTACTAATATAATATTTGTTTTAAAACTATTTTATGTCAATTTTGAAACTATTTAGTAATTGATTTTTGTGAAAATAATAACAGAATGATTAGTTCGAAAAAAGTTAATTAAATCAATAATAACATGTCATAGTAACCTAGAAAATTAGTTTAATTCATAAAAAGTCTAAAATTACATTTATTTTGGTGTTTATAACATCAATTATTTCAATATTTTATTAATAAGATAATTACTGCATCATCTTTGGGTCATAAATAAATTACATTATTTAATGTCTAAAAATTAAAAATAAAATATAATTATGTAGTAAATATTTTTATCTTTCTAATGAATATTTATAGTCTAATTTATCTTATGTATAACCTTATATTAAAAATTATGTACTTATTAAACTTTGATTTTAACTATTTTAACCCTTCTTTAAATAAATTAATAATAAATGTCCTAATCTAATCCATGTGGGCGTAAATGGTCATATTTTATTCCTAAGTTTGTTTTTGGTCAAATTAAACTTATCCAATAGAATTAGGACATGTTTTAGGGTAATAATAATATAATTTGTACCCTTAATTACCCTATTTACTTTTAACTGTGGTAAATAAAAGTAAAAAGTTACTATTCACCAAAAATTATTTTCATCTCATTGAACCACATTTTACTTACTGACATCAACCGTGTCTCTTGGAATTTTGAAATTCCACTCATAGAAGCGGTAAAATTAGGTTTTATGAAAAATTCAGTTTTTTAACTACCACTTAGTGGTTTCACTATTCATCAAAAATTGAAAGTTTTCAGAAAAATACCAAAATTTCACACTAGGCTAATTTTGATATTCCGAATCCAAAAATGAAGTCCATTTTGAAAAATAAAATTTATAAAATTTCAAAAAGTTGTTATTACTATTCACAACTGCTAGTTTTAATAATATTTTAATAGCATATCATTGTTTAGTGAAACTCGGTATTGCGTACGACGCAAGCTATCGAGGAAGGTCGCGATTTCGTGTAAAGCAAGCCAAGCAAGTGTTGTGTGTAGAAAAAGATTCCTTTGATGATTTATATAACATAAAAGTCTCGAGTGTTACATTCTACCCCCCTTAAAATGAATTTCGCCCTCGAAATTCATCACTTTGTAACAAACAGATTAGGATACCTCTCCCTCATCATATCCTCAAGCTCCCATGTATCTTCTTCTAATTGGTGGTTCCTCCATAAAACTTTCACCAATCGAGTGGTCTTGTGTCGTAGGACTTTTTCGCTACGATCCAGAATCTCTATTGGCTGTTTTTCATAAGAAAGATCCTGCTCCAGCAGTACAACTTCTGAGCTGAGTACATGTGAATGATCAGGTATGTACTTTCTCAGGAGAGATACATGGAACACGTCGTGAACTTGAGAGAGATTCAGTGGAAGAGCCAATCGGTAAGCTACCTTCCCAACACGATCCAGTATTTTGAAAGGAACGATATATGTAGGGCTCCACTTCCCCTTCTTTCCAAATCTCATGACCCTCTTCCAGGGAGATATTTGTAAGAACACTTTATCACCCACTTCAAATTCTAGGTATTTTCTTCGGTTGTCGGCATAACTTTTCTGTCAACTCTGAGATGCTCTTATGTGTTGTTGAATATATCTGACCTTTTCTTCCATTTCATCAATGAGATCGGGTCCTAATAGCTTTCTTTCCCCAACTTCATCCCAGCAAGTTGGAGTCCTGTATTTCATTCCATAGAGAGCTTCATAAGGAGCCATATGAATACTGGAGTGAAAGCTATTATTATAAGAAAATTCCACCAAAGGTAGGTGTTGATCCCAACCACCTTTGAAATCCATAGAGCAAGATCTCAACATATCTTCTAGAGTTTGAATTGTTCCCTCAGACTGACCGTCTGTCTGAGGATGATAACCAGTGCTGAAACTCAACTCTGTATCCAGAGTATACTGAAGACTTCGCCAGAACTTCGAGGTAAATCTCGGATCCCGATCAGATATAATAGAAAGTGGTACTCCATGCAATCTTACCACTTCCTTTACATATATCCTGGCAAGCTGATCCAGAGAGAAATCCCCTCTAATAGCAATGAAGTGTGCAGACTTTGTAAGACGATCAACTATGACCCAGATAGCATTATTGCCTTTGGATATTTTAGGATGTCCTGTGACAAAGTCCATAGTGATGTTTTCCCATTTCCGTTCGGTTATGGGAAATGGTTGTAACATCCCCTTAGACTTCTGTCTCTCAACTTTAACTTGTTGACAAACCAAGAATCGAGAGACATATTCAGCAACATCTCTCTTCATGCCATCCCACCAGAAGTACTCTTTCAGGTCCCTAAACATCTTCGTGCTTCCAGGATGAATAGAGAATGAAGAACTATGAGCCTCATCCAGCAGCTCCTTCTTTAATTCGGGGATGGGAGGAACACAAACCCGATTCCTGAACTTTATTATCCCATCACAATCAAGGTTGAATTCAAGAATATTTCTCACCTTCTTTTGTAAATCGACATATTCTTTCTGTGCCTCTTTAATATTCACATGTATAGATAGTTGAACATTCATTTGAGAAAGATACGTTTTTTTACCTTCCATTAAAATTCCAAGATTCATCCTTTGTAAATCCATAAATATTGGATCTTTTGTGATCCTCATCATGGATAAACTGGCATGGTCTTGTCGACTTAATGCATCTGCCACCTTGTTTGCTTTCCCAGGGTGGAAATGGATTGAGCAGTCATAATCCTTAATCAGCTCCAACCATCTTCTTTGACGCATATTCAACTCCGTTTGCGTGAAAATATACTTTAAACTTTTATGATCAGTATAAATGTCACATCTTTCTCCATAAAGATAATGCCTCCAAATCTTTAATGCAAAGATTACCGCAGCTAACTCCAAATCATGTGTTGGGTAATTTTGCTCATGGATTTTCAACTGTCGTGAGGCCTAAGCTATCACCATATCATTTTTCATAAGAACACACCCCAATACCTTCTTGGATGTATCAATATAGATCACAAAACTTTCTCCACTACAAGGCAGTGTGAGCACAGGTGCACTAGATAACCTTCTTTTCAACTCCTTGAAATTCTCTTCACATTCCTCCGTCCAAACAAACTTAAATCCTTTTCGAGTCAACATGGTGAGTGGATTAGATAATCATGAAAAATATTTCACAAAATGTCGATAATATCCAGCCAAACCAAGAAAACTTCAGATCTCAGTTACTGTTGTTGGTCTCGACCATCTTTCGATAACCTCTGTTTTTGCTGGATCCACAGATATCCCCTCTTTTGAGATTATGTGACCCAAAAATGAAACTTTTTGATTCCAAAATTCACACTTCGTAAATTTGGAATAAAGATTCTCCTTTCTCAGGGTCTTCAATATAATTATCAAGTGATATTTATGTCCTTCCTTGCTCTTTGAATAGACAAGAATATCGTCTTTAAAGACTACCACAAACTGATCAAGATAGTCTCTAAAGACTCTATTCATTAGATCCATGAAGATAGCAGGGGCATTAGTAAGACCAAATGGCATCACTATAAATTCACCGTGTCCATACCTTGTACGAAAAGTCGTCATTGGTATATCCTCCCTTTTGACCTTTAATTGATATTACCCTGAATGAAGATCAATCTTGGAAAAGTATTGAGCTCCGCGTAGTTGGTCAAATAGGTCATCAATGCGCGGGAGAGTATATTTGTTCTTGATAGTGATCTTGCTAAGTTATCGATAATCAATACAGAGTCTCATTGATCCATCTTTCTTCTTAACAAACAGAATAGGTTCTCCTCAAGGTGACGCACTAGGGCGTATGAACCCCTTATCAAGATTCTCTTGGAGTTGCTTCTTCAATTCCTGCAACTCAATTGGGGCCATTCTATAAGGTGTCTTTGAAATAGGCAAAGCACCCGGTACGAGTTCTATTGAAAACTCAACTTCACGATTTGGTGGAAGACCTGGTAATTCCTCTGGAAAGACATCATCAAACTCCCGTACAATGGGCATATTTTTAATCGTGAGTTTCTCACCAACCATTTGAGATAAATAACCTTCATTTAGTTGAATCAATACCCATAAAATGGAAGAAATTTACACTGGAAGGTTATGTTCATCCTTGCATCGATAGACGATCATAGATTGATCTGGAATATGAAATGTGACTTCCCTTCTTTGGCAATTGATATGAGCTCCATGTAGAGAAAGCCAATCCATGCCAAAAATCACATCAAATTCCACTATAGGAAGGATCACAAGATTTTTAGGAAGCACTTTCCCACAAACTTCAATCGGAGATGAATTATAAACTTCTGATGCGACTGTTGTGCCATTAGGTGTTTTTACAGCTAACTCAACATCTAATTGTTGAGGTAATACGGTGATACCCTTAGAAAAGTCTTCAGAAATAAAGGAGTGGGTGAATCCAGAATCAACTAAAACATTTTCTACTTTAGAGTGGATGGTAAGTGTACCTTTCACCACATCGTTATCGTACTCAACATCGCTGATAGAAATTTCATGTGACTTTCCTTTGTCTTTAGCCTTAAGAGTTTTTTGACGTCGACCATCATCATCAACCCTTGGATTAGGGAATTTATTGGCATAATGTCCCATCTCCGTGCACTTGAAACATTGAAGTGTAGTAGGTTCATTCTGTGTATCCCTTCCTTTTTTTGCATCATTAGACATCTTCTTCCCATCATAGTGACATTCAAATGCTCGATGACCTTCCTTTCCACATTTGAAACATTTACTTGTCCCTTTAAGACAATTCCTTCCATGTTTCTTTCCACACTTTGAGCATAGGGGAAAGATCATCTTCTTTTCAGTGTGCTCTTTAGATTTTCCTTTGAATTCCATTTTCCTCTTCTTATCAAACCCATATGACTGATGGGTTACTCCAATCTCCATCTCAACTTTGAGAGCACATCGAACGATTTCCTCATAGCTATTGAAGTCCCTTATGGCTAAGGCCCTTCGAAGACTTGGTTTTAAGCCACTAAAGAATCGATCAATCTTAATCTCAGGTTGGATAATAATACCAGAAGCGTACCTTGCGAGTCTTGTAAAATTTGCTTCATAGGTAGCAACAGATTCATCATCCTTTTTCTTCAGTTCAAGAAACCCTTTCTCCATCTTTTTTCGGAGAATACGAGGGAAGTACTTATTGAAAAATAAGTTCTTGAACTCGTCCCATTCCATGGACTCAATTTCATCCCTTTGCCTTGTATTCTTAACAATATTACACCATTGATCAGCATCACCTTCCAAACGATACACTACTAAGATGACTTTATCATTCTCAGAACATTGAAGAACTGAAAATATCTTTTCAGTAGTACTAATCCATTGTTCAGCAACTAATGGATCAGTAGACCCACTTAAAGAAGGTGGACGCTGTCTCAGGAAGGATTCAACAGAATGTTGATCCTTCCTTTGCTTGTTTGAAAGTCCTGTATGATTCATAGCTTGAGAAAGTTGTGTGAGCATGGCTATAAGATTTTTCATTCCATCTCCCATAACGTTTGGTTGCTCAGGGGGACAATCATTGCATTGCCCGTCACATTCCGCATTAACACGATTATTTCAGGTTCCAGCCATTGACTAAAACCAAGAAGAATAGTGTGAGCAACACTAATTATAATAGAAAAAACACATAATCAAGAATAAGATTTCACACTTAAGGTCTTATACTAGGTTATTCATGGCCATTTCTAAAACACTAAGTTTGTGTTATATGCTTAGACTTATCCTTAGGGTTCTTACTAAGGCTTTCACATCCTAGTTTCCAAAGGTTGACTATACCTTTCCTATGATACCAACTATAACGAACCATACTTTACATACATTGTTATTACTTCAGAATTGAAGCACACTTATTACAACATATAACAAAACCAAGAAAGGACCGTATAGGTATAGTGTCTTTAGAAACTGGGAAACATAAACAACTGGTTCATAAAGCATCTACTTTGCCTCCCATTTATTTCATCATATCTAGTGTCCCTTTTTGGCATATTCTACTTAACAACCTTTTTCTTGACCTGGGGAAATAAAACATACAAAAGGGTGATCTCAAATGCTCAGTAAGGGTAATCAAAAGAAATATCAATCGCATCATATACATAAGCACATAACCTTTGGAAATCTTAACCTGCAAAAGAGATCATAATTTCATAACATGGGATAAATCATAGTAGTGAAATGTGATCCCAATAATCATAACTTAAAACATGAAACATTGTGGCATACACACATAATCATAGAGAATCATTTCTTATTATTCAAGACTCATTTCCAAGACTATCTTAGTGGACAAAGTCCATTTCTGAACCGAGTTCACTCCTCGTTTCAGTCCTGTTTCACTGAACCGGTATAACCTACCGTTCCAGCCATGTCTATCTCATGAGATATAAAATCTTTACCCAATGCATTGGAGGGAGATATAGGTCCCACCCATCTCATAATGATACCATTCATATGTGTGCCACAAAATCATAAATCATACATCCTTGCATAACCCATGTAATAAAAATGGGATTCTTAAACATCATGAAATCATAAAACAATTCATATAAGATAAAGGAATTCATAAAAATAATTCCATCACAACATAATAAAATCAAAGTAATAATAGGTATAGAAACAGAACCCTTTATTGTCTTAGATTGAAAATAATTTTGATAAAACACTTGAACTCCATTCTTGAGGAAAATATCCTTTCTACTTCAAATTTTTTTTCCTTTCTTAGAATGTCATACAATTTTAAACTAAAAGAAGTTGATTAAAAATAAACTTGGAAACTTGTAAAGGAAGCTTCTTGGAAATAATGTTTTAAAAATTCATTCATTACATATAAGTTAAAAAAAACATTCTTCTCGTACTTTTGTCGGAAAAGTCAAAAAAATTACCTCGTACAAAAAACGACAAAATATTCCTTTCATATCTATTACTAAAAACTCACCGAAGGGTAAAATTGGATTTAAACAATTTTATTTGGATGGAAATAATATTACATATTGAGGAAACATGGATGTTGATGATAAAATACACCCCAGTAAATACCGAAGTATAAACAATCTCGGATAAAAATGAGATTGTGATATTTCACTTACCTTAGGTCCGTTTTGCTTCGTAAGTGTACGAACCTCCTGCATAATGATTTAAATAATGTTATTGACTTATTCCAGAATTATACTTATTTTTATGATATCATATATGGTCATATTCTTAGCTTCTTAGTAGTAATATTTCATTGCTACTTGTTATTCGGGTGTTTATAACTTTTTTTTCTTATGCGTGTTTTGTCGAATAAATTATTATTCTTATCTTTAGGTTATAGATACCACATTTCCAGAATGTTATTAGTGTAATATATATCATATTAATTCATTCAATTAATTTATATAATCATTCTGAAATGAAGATCATGTAGAATGAGTCGCATCACATCGTGGAGACGGTATTCCGTACGTATGCACGAGTGATGATATCGTTCCTATGATCGTGGAATTATATTAGAGTGTATGTATAATATTTCAGAATCAGTATCACTTTATAATACTCATATATAGTCATTATTCACACCATTATACCCATCCAAGTAAGGTGGTGGTGGAAAATAGATTACACCACGACGTGGAGACGGTATTCCGTACGTACGCACGCGCGGTGATTTCTTTTTCCGTAGGATGGATAGATGGTGAAATAGGGTCATTTCATACTTATAATAACATATCAGTATATGAGTGATACTGATGTTATTACTTCATAATGAAACAACTAAAGAAGAAGAAGTGGAAGAAGAAATAAAGATGAAAGAATCAGTAACGGACATTACCTCTTCTTTGAAGTGCTTCTTTGAGACCTTCTTTTAGGGCACTAAAATTGGTCTTTGAAGAAGACCAGGACCTCTAAGATGTCTCTAGGGAAGTGGAGAGGAGGAATTGGCAGGGTTTTTCCGATATTGAATGCTCAAAGTGGTGTGAGGAAGAGGGAGAGGAGGTTCCCTTTTATAACGGAGGAGAGGGGCTCCTTTCAGAAAACTAAAAATATTATTTTATTATAAAGTCACGTTCGGTTTTAAATAGCTCCAAATTGATATATTTCGAATCTAAGGTGGGTATGGGTCGAAATCCTCTCATCCAATAGAATTTAGACAAGTTTAGGTTCCTATTTTAACCTTATCATTTATATTTAACATTAAGTTAAATAATTTTACTTTTACCGTGTCTTCTTGTGTTCTTATACTATAAGGTTAATAAACTTTCTATAAGAAGCCAAAAGAACCCCAAGTTGTTTATTATTAAAATATATAACCTTATCTAAGTCATTTGGCCGATCCGTAGATTTTTAGGAATAAAATAACAATTACTAATATAATATTTGTTTTAAAAACTATTTTAGGTCAATTTTATCACTATTTAGTAATTGATTTTTGTGAAAATCATAACAGAATGATTAGTTCGAACACAGTTAATTAAATCAATACTAACATGTCATATTAACCTATAAAATTAGTTTAATTCATATAAAGTCTCAAATTACATTTATTATTGTGTTTATAACATCAATTATATCAATATTTCATTAATAAGATAATTACTGCATCATCTTTGTGTCATTAATAAGTTAAATATTTAATGTCTAAAAATTACAAATAAAATATCATTATGTAGGAAATCGTTTTATCTTTATAATGAATATTTATAGTCGAATTTATCGTATGTATAACCTTATATTAAAAATTATTTACTTATTAAACTTTGATTTTAACTATTTTAACCATTCTTTAAATAAATTAATAATAAATGTCCTATTCTAATCCAAGTGGGCCTAAATGGTCATATGTTATTCCTAAGTTTGTTTTTGGTTGAATTACACTTATCCAATATAATTAGGACATGTGTTAGTGTAATAATAATATCATTTTTACCCTTAATTACCCTATTTACTTTTAACTGTGGTAAATAAAAGTAAAAAGTTACTATTCACCAAAAATTATTTTCATCTCATTGAACCACATTTTACTTACTGACATCAACCGTGTCTCTCAGATTTTTGAAATTCCACTCACAGAAGTGGTAAAATTAAGTTTTATGAAAAAATCAGTTTTTTAACTACCACTTAGTGGTTTCACTATTCATCAAAAATTGAATGTTTTCAGAAAAATACCAAAATTTCACCCGAGGCAAATTTCAATATTCCGAATCCAAAAATTAAGTCCATTTTGAAAAATTAAATTTATAAAATTTCAAAAAGTGGTTATTACTATTCATAACGGATAGTTTTAATAATATTTTAATAGCATATCATTGTTCAGTGAAACTCGGTATTGCGTACGACCCAAGCTATCAAGGAAGGTCTCGATTTTGTGTAAAGAAAGCCAAGAAAGTGTTGTGTGTAGAAAAATATTCCATTGATGATTTATATAACATAAATGTCTCGGGTGTTACAGGGGAAAAGAATATTTTCATGAGTATAATGATGTAAACAAAATATTTTATGTGTTATGATTATGTTATTGTCATTGTGAATTGATTATAATGATGGGTGATCCTGATATAGCTCATTATAATGGGTGACCCCAAAATAGATTTTTCTGACAGTTGATTTCATTATAAATTTAAAATACATTATGTAATGTGACGTAGTTAAAAAGTTATATGTTTCTTCAAAGATATTTTTGGAATTTATTGTATAGGTTATTCCATTTTTAATACTTATTAAAATAGTGATAAAAATAATATCCTAACTTACTTATTAATTTATCTATAACATTTAGGTTTTTACAGAAATATTATGATTTAACAAGTTAGGATATTTAGATAAAGTTTAAAGGGAATTTTTGGAAACTTCCTAAGGGTGAAATGTATATATTTTTGAAATATATATCATTGATTTTTCTTAATTATAAAGAAAACTATATGAGTTTAATATTTTATTTTAAAATTTATTGTTTAATATTTTTCTAAAATTATTTGGTAAGTGAGTATTATTTTCATGGGTAAGGAAATGTTTATTTTGAGATTATCATTTATTATGAAAAAGAAAAAATTTTGTAATGTGTATTTATGGACTAACAGGTTTCTTTCCTTCTTTTATATTTCTCTTATTTAGATTATTGTGATCATCCCATGTCATGAAATGTTTCTCAAAGGGTTGTAAGTATGAGTAGGGATAAGGATTAGGTGAAAATGATATATTTTTATAAATATTAAATATTTTATATTAAGGGAAATATGAATAATGAGAAGAATATTACACTTTGTCATGAAATATTTAATTTTATAAGGGGGAGGACCAAATTCTATAAAACACTAAACATAAAATATATTCAAGAAATAAAGAAAATAAATTTTTATATAAATATTAAATTTGGGTAATTCTTTATGTTTGGGCCCATATACTAACTAAAATTACTCCCACGTGATTATCTCTTTAACCCTCACTAAATTTTTAATCCCAACGAAAGGTCCCTCTTTTCTACCAACAAATAGAACTCACTTCCGCCCACTTTTAGACACAGTCCTCATTCTAAAGTTCCTTAAAACTCTATCAATTTGACCTCAACATAAGGCCAGATCCATATTTGGTAGCATATTTTTACAATAATTTGACCCATTTTCTCCATTTACGTAGAATCTATCAAGATAAGATTCAAACACTTAGAATGATTATTTCCCTCTCTATAACATTCTCTTCCCTATTATTCACATCCACCTTCTACCAAGGATTTCACATTCTGATATTCACATGGTCTTTTAGTTGTATATTTTTAGATAATTTAGAAAACCATTACATTAAAATGGGAACAAATCTACTCAATATATATTTAAAAAAAATACTTTCTTATTTTTAGAAACATGTTTCCTTCATTAATATTTTTTGTCCTTCATTATTTTTCACTATTGAGCTTTTTAAAAACCCTAAAAAATTACATGTGGTTCCTAAAACACTTTCAATACATAGGGTGATCAAAAAATAGGTCACCAATGGATATTAAAAATGAAAACCATTAGTCCTTGTAAAAATGAAAACACATATGAATGTATTTCTTTTCATATTCAACATTGAAATCAAAATAATCACTTACTTATACTTTAAGTAAGTACTTATTCATAATATTTTTTAATAAAACATTACATAACCATAAATAATGGACAAATAATAACTCATAAGGGTTTCATGAAAGAAAAGAAAAAATTTCCTTAAAAGAAAAAATCCCCCTTAGAAGATTGTACAATTTCTTTTAAATCAGAAGCTCATTTTATTATCTTATGAAATAAAAACATTTTTATAAACAATTATTAATGAATTGAACATAAAATATATACAATTATAATAAATAATCATATGAAAACTAATTTCATAATAATGGAATGTATAATGTTGGTCACCATGATCTTTCCATCAAGTCCTTATACCAAGACATCATGAACCATACCATCATTTCCTGGTTCAAATCCTTTTTAAATTCAATCAAGGCCTTATGCTAAGATATTTAACATATATTTAAAGACTAAGGTAGAGAAATTTTTGATGCATGGGCCTACATACAATGATAAAAATTAATTTTTTTTCTAACATGAGATCTATTGATACAGTGATGGGATATCTATAACCAGGCCCCACCCATCACTAAAATATTTTAGAAAAACTAATAATATATTTAATCAATAATATAAAACATAATCAGAACGCCTTGATATTAAATATTCATATTAGAATAATAGAAAATGAAATTTTAATATTTTACCAATTTAATTGATAAAATATCATGATCATATGACATAGAAATAAATTTTCTTGATATTATCACTATATAATATCCCCAATTTGGAAAAAATAACTTAATTATTGTTTTAATAGATTAAAATAATTTTGTAAAATCATTAAAATCATCCTTAAAAAATAGTAGAAAATAACCATTTCTTTGTGTATCGTTTTAAAACTGAAAAATCATAGAAATATATATATATATATATATATATATTCTTCTAAAAATTATAGAAACATATAAGTAAATTTTTATTAAAAATAATGAATAAGATGGTTGAATACGAAGTCCATGAGGAAGATTTTAAAAAGGAATTCTTTTTTTTTTGGTTTTTAAAAGTCAAAATAACCCACATGGAAAACCTTAAAAAGTTTCATTCCTCAATAATTTGTATAGAAAGTTAAAATTAGTGGAAAATAACATTTAAAAATTCTAAAAAAAATAAATAATAAAATTATTGAAACATTTAAATGAATATTTAAGAGGGAAAAAGTTTAGAACCTATAAAATAACATTTTACATAAAACCCAATTTCCTCATCTTCAATATCGCCACGTATTTCCTTTATTTCAAGATTAATAAAATTTTATTAATTTTAGAATTTATAAATAACTTATTTTATGTTTATTTCATTACTATTATATATTATTCCATTTTTTACCATGTAATATTTATATAATAAATCAATTAATTTCTTGTCAGACGTTTTGAGAATGTTCGATTCATAACCCAATAATAATGTTTATAGGTCGACCTTGGTCAAAGTGATCATTGTTACATAATTTTAAAATTATTATTCATAACAGTTATATAATATTTTACATAAAATACATTTTGAAAACTATCCTTATATTTTTTCCATGTAAAATGAATCATATCACTTCATAGAGATGGTAGTTTGTTTGTATGAATGAACAGAAAATTAACTTTTTCTGGATGAAAAAATAAATAAATAGATAATATTTTATTCTTATAGAATCTGAAAAATATTATTATTTTCATATTTACTCCTCAGTTCCATTTTATTAACCATCCATGCAGGGTGGTAGTGAATGACAAATCACATCTCTTTGTGGAGGTGGTTGTCCACATGCATGCATGAACGATATTATCATTTTTCAATTGATAAAAAGGGTAATATAGTAATTAAAATAATATATTTTTAGACTCATTATTAATTAATAAATATAATATATATTCATTTGATCTATCATTTTAACTATCTATATTAGCTTCAAAAAAAATGAAAAACATTTCTTCATGGATCTGGTAGTCCATGTGTGCGCGTGAGTGAAGTGTTCATTTTTCATTAGATATAAATGTGTTGAAAAAATGGGTCTCCAATTAAAATAATAAAATTTTAGTATATTGGATTTATTTATTTTATTATATTAGAACTTTTATGATAGGTTTTAATGATTTATAATAATAAATAATCATATAAGAAATCCGTTAAGTCTTATACCTCATATTTGGATATTGTCTTTTCGATTGATCGTAAGACCTTTGAAAGGGAGGTCTATAATCACTACTGAGGATTGGAAAAACGGTAATGACCATTTATAAAGGTATTTTGGTAATGGTTTTTGTATGATTCTATATTTTTTTGTCAATATTTATCTTTATGTTTTTTAGTTTGAGACTTGGTGGCCGAGTCTTATTTAGAGACAGAGAGGCTTGTTGAAGAAAATGAGCTAAATATTGGGATGTATACTTGTATGAGTTAAAGGTTTCTGAGTATAAATGGGTTAGGTTTTTCAGGGGTTATTGGTGGGTTGGGAATCCTGAAAGAGCGTTGTCATGGGTGCCCTCAAATGATTAGTGGTTTTTGGGGTACTTAGGTGCAGCAGAGTGGCTGACCAAGGTCATCTCTCAAATGAGGAAGTGAATTTAACAACTTATTAAAGGTATTCTAAAAAAAATAAAATAGAATAGAATAAAAAAAATACTTGAAAGGATTGGGGTTTGTTATAGATTATGAATCTAGAAGAAGTTTTCAGGAAGAAGATTGTATTTTTTTTTGTTTTTAGTTTTAAAATGAAGTTTGATTAAAAAGACCCAACAAGAAGATGTTTTATTTAGAAAATATTTTAAAAGACGTAATCAATCTAAATCTACCTCTTCAATAAATTATTTATCATTATAATTTAAATTAACATCCACTTAATTATGATCCCCTAATTTTTTATCCCTTGAACCCTATGAGAGTTAACTTAACCACAAAGATGAAATGACATAAACCCTAGGCTAGCTTCAGAACACGCAATCGCAGTACCCTACTTTGATTGTTGATCTAAGGATATATTATGGTCAGTGGTTAATTAGAGAACATATACATTCTGAATATGAGGATAAATTATATTTAGGGATTATATTTGAACTCTACAAATTTATCCCGTGTGGTCTTGTATTACCGATTAATATCGCGCTCTCACAATTTACACAAAATCTCGACCTCGCGTGTTTTTGTGTTAATTGTTCAATTGCTTGCTTAGTTTCTTACAATTAAAAAAACGATTCATGGATCATATTAAGTGAATTACATTATCTCAATGATTCAAAATAATTAAATGAATATGCTAGAAGATAAATTGATTACTAAAAGACTACTCTTCCATGGGTGGCGTAATCATCATAGAAGCATTTTACATGTGCAAAGGTTTATAATGGGTATAACCCAATAACGCTTCTACTAAAGAATTCCAAACCAATTAGGAATATTAATATAAGAATAAATTTAAAAAAAACATAATAAAATATGAGGAATAAAAGAAGATCAAAGAAGTTTATTACACAAATGAAAACATTACAAAATGAAGAAGAGAAGGAGGCTTCGATGAGGGGATCCTTGCTTCAAGAGCTACCCCTCTTACAATGGTAGGATAATTTGGGTGAAACATATTCTAATCTACCTCCAATATCCTAATTCACGTTTCAACCCCACAAAATGAGAAAAACACCAATTTATAGAGTGGTGGGGAGGCTAGGTTCAAAGTGGTTTCAAGTGTGAATGGGGAATCTCGGAAAAAATATTTTATGCCAACTTGCACCACCCATTTGACCACCTAAACGCATGAATTGTCTGGCCATAAAGAAGGATCATATGTGAGGATATGGGTCCTCTATCTCCTCTTAAACGTTAGGCTCTATCCAAGCCCAGATGAAGGAGTTATGGCTGAAATAAAGAAGCTTCTCCATTCTGGCGTGTCCAACCCACTTTTGACTTTATGGCCCAATTACTCCATCCAAATGCATTCTTTTGATCTAGTGTCCATAATTAACGTTGTATCCCATGAAGTAGGGAACATATTTAGAAAATATTAAGTTCATCTAATTAAAATAAAACTATTTATGATTGAAATACTACAGTGATTTTGAAAGGGTAAAACTAGAATTTTAATCAAATATTCAAATGAATGATCTAATCCCAAATACTTTCTAATTGAACATATTTAACACATATCAATAAAATATTCAATAAAATAGTGTTTTATCTACTCCTCCACACTTACCCTTTTGCACTCTGGGGAAAAACCTCATATCAAGTAAACATTAATATCAAATCAAAACAAATTTTAAAACATATATCATTGGGATCCATCAATTCCACACCAAGAATCAAAAGATATCATGCCTCATAAAAAACCTTTTTTCATGTTCTCCATTTATATCATTCAATATATTTCCACTTCATTTATCATCCCATGCACAAAACACTTACCTCGCTTTCATTATCTCTTATCACACAAATATAAATTGTTTTGTAATGTCTTTTTCATCCAAACTCATACAAGGGTCACCATAGGCTTGATAAATTCCTAAATCTCCACATGATGTGAGTCAAGGATATATGTTTATCATGAGGACTTTTCAGGGTTATTCTGTGGCTTTTGGTTGGTAGGATTTAGATGTGAAAAATTCTGAGGCTGAATGAGAAGGGCATGACTCTTTTTGAAGCAAAATTGCATTAATCTAATTTTCACTTAAATATGGTCTTATCCTCAATCCCCATAGTATCAATTCAGCTCCATCATCATGAAAAGTCATGGAGAGTTTACACCATTTATCATTTCAGCATAAAAAATGTCAATATTTTCAAACATGATTTTCTTGAAAGCTTCAGATAGGCACATCTTTCTACCTCAATTAGAAGCTCCAGAAAAGGCACAGCTTCACTTGCCATGAATGCTCCAGAAAAGGAATAGCTTTTAATATAATTATTTTCTTCAGTAGAAAACACAACTCTTCATAATTTAATTTTCCACCCAAAGTATCATAGAATTTGGTAGCACAACACAAGATAGCTCCCCCCCACACTTAAGGTCAACTAGATTATGCAATTTCACATCAAGAGTTGGTTGGATAGGGAAAATTGGCTTGTAATGTGGATAACCTAATAGGATGTGCATGGATTCTAAGGGATAAAAGGATTAAATGTTAAAGGTAGGCCATTATAAAAAGGATTCTTTGAAATAGGGGATTTAATACCAAACAAATTACTTAATAATTTAAACATAAGTATCTCAAACCCTAAAGTTTTGACAGAAATAAATCAAATTCTGGTTAAATCAAGCATGGTTTGGTTCTCTCAAGAAGTGAGTTGAATGTATTCAATATGAAAATAATGGTTCATAAGTCTCACAGGAATGTGATTTTAAATATAAAGACAATGAGATATGGCATGGGATTCAAAATTCGGTGTACTTTTCATGAAATTACTAAATATTTGAACTTGAAACAAAGTCATTTGAGCATTCATTTAAGAATAGTTTCAAGGGATAAATTATTTAAGTCATTGATATGAATTTCAAAATTTTGATGAGAATCATTTCAGCTCAACAGTTTCAAAAACACACAAGAAATTGAAAAATAAACACAAAAAATTTGAAAAAAACGCATTTGTTTTGTTTTTTAAATCAGGAAAACATTTGAAATTACTAAACTAAAAGGTTCCCTCCCCCACACTAAAAAAATTTCATTGTCCTCAATGTGAACCCATGAGATGATATATGCACAATAAATGTATAATTTTAAATAGGACAAAGAATAACAAAGTGAAAGGGTTAGGAACAGCCTGATGTGATCAAGTGATGATGGGGTCATGCTATGTGATAAAATACACTGCACCAGTAGGAAGTCCCTCAATGTATCTCTTCAAATGTTTTCCATTGATTGTAAAGCTTCTTCCAGTGTCCTCTTGTGTGATCTCCACTACACCATAAGGAAAAACATTAGACACAATATAAGGACCTGACCATCTGGAATGCAACTTACCAGGCATCAGCTTCAGTCGTGAACTATAGAGAGAGACTTTCTCTCCAACATGAAACTCCTTTTGTTGGATCATTCTATCATGAGATTCTTTTGATTTTTATTTATAGAGCCTTGAATTCTCATATGAAGACAATCGAATCTCCTCAAGCTCTTGAATTTGTAGCTTCCTTTGGATTCCATCTTGGGCCAAATCCATGTTGCATTTCTTTATATCCCAATAAGCTCGATGACCATCTTCCACGGGGAGATGACACACTTTCCAAAAAACAATCCGAAATGGGGACATAACAATGGGTGTCTTTTATGCTGTCCTATATGCCCACAATTAATCATCCAAGAGCTTGTTCCAATCCTTCCTATTTCACTACACGGGTTTCTCCAATATTTTTTTCAACTCACGATTTGAAACCTCAGCCTGGCCATTTTTTTGGGGGTGGTATAGTGTTGATGTTTTTTATGTCGCCCCATACTTTTGAAGGAGGGAAGAAAGATTCCGATTACAGAAATGTGTCCCTTGGTCACTGATGGTAGCCTTTGGTACCTCAAACCTGCAAAAAAGTTGTGCCTTCACAAAATCCACAACAACATGAGAATCATCAGTCCTGGTGGCCTTGGCCTCCACCCATTTTCTCACATAATCAATAACAACCAAAATATACAAGAAACCATATGAACTTGGAAAAGGACCCATAAAATCAATTCCCCACACATCAAAATTCTCACAAAATAGTATGGGTTGTTAGGGAATCTCATGTCTCCTAGAAATATTCCCAGTGTGTTGGTAACAAGAGAATGACTTAAAAAACACATGGGAATCATGGAATAACCTAGGCCAATATAATCCAGAGTCCAAAAATTTCCTAGCTGTCCATTGGGGTCCAAAGTGTCCACCATATGAAAGTGTATGACAGAATTGCAAAACAGACTCAAACTCATGATCAGGAACACACCTCCTAATAATTTGGTCACTACACATGCGCTATAAGTATGGATCATCCCAAACATAAAATCTTGAACCACTCTTTAATTTTTGGAATTGATGTTTCTTTAAATTTGTAGGGACTTTAGAGGAAACAATGTAATTAACTAAATCAGCATACCAAGGATGCGTACCGGAGATGGTATAGAGATGCTCATCGGGGAAAGTGTCCTGAAGTGGCACCTGGTTAAAGGTGTCACCCTTTTCTGTGTGAGTAAGCCTACTCGTGTGGTCCGCCACCAAGTTTTTTGACCCCTTTCTGTCCTTTATCTCAATATCATATTCTTGAAGAAGGAAAATCCATCGGATCAGCCTGGGCTTTGCATCTAGCTTCTTCAAGAGGTACCTCAAAGCTGCATGGTCAGAAAAAACAACAACTTTAGAGCCCAATAAATATGAACGGAATTTATCTAAAGAAAATATGACAGCAAGAAACTCCTTTTTTGTGGTTTTGTTTCTAGATTGGGCTAAATCTAGTGCCCTTGATTCATAAGCGACCACATGTGAACATCCCTCCACCCTCTGAGATAAGACAGCTCCAACCGCGAAGTTGGAGGCGTCACACATAACCCAAAAGGAATCTCCCACCGTGGGGGTTGTATGATCGGTGGAGTGGTCAGAAACTTCTTTATCTCATCAAATGATACCCTGCACGAATCATCAAAATTTAAGTCAATATCTTTTTGAAGCAATCGAGATAAGGGTAGAGCGATCATACTAAAATCTCTGATGAAGCGTCGATAAAATCCAGCATGTCCAAGGAATGACTGAACATCACACACACATGTAGGATATGGAAGGGATGAAACAATGTCTACCTTAGATTTATCAACTTCAATGCCATGTTGTGAGACTATATGACCTAAGAAAATTCCATTTTCGACCATGAAATGACATTTTTCAAAATTTAAGTCCAGATTCTTCTCAATAAAACGATTCACCACATCACCCAAACTAGAGAGACATTCATCAAATGAGGATCCATAAACAGTAAAATCATCCATTAACACCTCAATGCGGGTCTCAATGAAATATGAGAAAATACTCACCATGCATCTCTGGAAGGTACTTGGGGCATTGAAAAGTCCAAATGGCATCCTCCAGTAGGAAAATGTGCCAATGGGATAGGTGAATGTAGTCTTATCCCGATCCTCTGGAGCTATAGGAACCTGAAAATATCCATAAAATACATCCAAGAAACAATAGTGTGTTTTCCCAGCTATTCTCTCAAGAAGTTGATCAATAAATGGGACAGGGAAATGGTCCTTGCAAGTGGACTGATTTAGTTTCCTATAATAAATACTCACACACCAACTGTTTTTCACCCTCATTGGAACTAACTCATCTTTCTCATTTTTAACAACAGTAACACCACTCTTCTTAGGCACAACCTAAATAGGACTTACCCACTGAGAATATGAAATGGGAAAGATTATACCCGCCTCGATAAATTTCTCAACTTCTTTTTTAACAACTTCCAGGAGGGAGTGATTGAGTCTCCTTTGTGGCTGTATCACCGGTTTAGCCCCATCCTCCACGAGAATCCCATGCATGAAAATGGAGGGTCTAATAGCTGATATGTAAACCAAGGTCCACCAAATCTCCCTGATGTTTTCCCTCAAAATATACAAAAGATTTTCATTATGTTCAAAAGGGAGATTGTTAGAAATGATAACAGGTAATCTCTAACAACTCATCAAGTATGAGTATTTTAGATTTGGTGGAAATGGATTGAGTTCTAATGAAGGAGGGTGTAGTATGGATGGAGACATTGAAGGAACTTAAATATGTGCACAAAGAGCATCAATATCAGAATATACATCATCAAAATCAATGAATAAAGCATCAAATCCTTCAGCATACTCAATATCCATGTCATAATCAGAGTGAACATGATCAAAATCAGAATATGAATCCCCATCAACATCAAATCCAAGAGAGTATTGTGTATCAGAAACATGTGTGGAAGTGATCTTAGCCATCAAACTCGTACCAATACTCATAATCTTCTTAAGCATTGGACAATCAAATTCCATGGAGTTTTTATTTGGTGGTTCAAACTGGGAGATAACAAAAGCAGAATGGTCCTCTGAGGGGTACTTCATGGATTCCATGACATTAAATACCACAACTTCATCTCCAAACTCCATGGAAAGTGTACCCTCATTGACATTTAGGATAGTTTTTGCAGTTTTGAGGAAGGTCCTACCTAAGATAACGGGGGCATGAGAACTTACCTAATCATCCTACTTGTTAAGTACATAGAAGTCTGTTGGAAAGATCATGTCTTTTACTCGGACAAGTACATCCTCAAGGACTCCCATTGGATATTCCGTAGCTCTATTCGCCAACTGCACCTCTACTCTCATTGGCTTCAACTCACCAACCTATAAAGAAGAGAATACAGAATGAGACATCACATTTATTGATGCTCCTAAATCACAAAGAGCATCAGAGAATTGAAAGTCCCCTATGGTACATGGGATAGTGAAAGTCCCTAGATCCTTGTACTTTGTTGGCATTACTAGAGTTGGTGTAATGAGTGCAGAGACATTCCTTCCAAGTTTGATCCTCTCATTTCCCTTGATCCCTCTTCGATTGGTACAAATTTCTTTTAAGAATTTCACATACCTTGGATTTTTTTAATGGATTCAAGTAGAGGAATGTTCATCTCCACACTCTTGATTGTGTCTAAAACCTCCTTATAAATTGCTTCTTAAACCATATTCTTGGTTTGAACAACCCTGTTTGGAAAAGGAAGGGGTTTAGGAGGAACATCATCAATATTTTTCTTACCTTAATCTTTCTCCTTGGATTGCTCATCAGTTGGTATGGAATTCAGCTTCTCTGGAGTTGAGGTGAATCCTGGTGGAATGGTAGGTACAGATATATCGTTCATTTTCTTCCCACTTATCAATGTGATGGAACTGAAATTCCCCTTTGGATTTGGAGTGGGTTGGGAAGGTAGATTTCTAGAATTCTTACTCACAAGTTCATGTAGGGCGGTGGCAATCTGGCTCATTTGAGTCTTTAACTCTCTCAGCTACAAACCTTGACTCTTCAACTCATTCTATTGATTAAGAACAATTTTCTTCAAAAGGTCATTAGTGTTATTATATACCATGGGTGGGGGATTCCCTTGTTTTTGTCTTGTTGATGCTTGGGTTTCAAATCTCCTTTGAAGTTGTTAGAAACCCTACTAGTAAGGTGGAGGCTGCTGGATGTTTTGTTGAAAAGGGGGCCTTTGTTGTTGCCCAGAGCCATACCTCATGTCTGATTGATCCTTCCACCCTTGATTGAATGTTGGTGCAAAGGAGTCATACTTTTTTTTGGGGATGTGGTTGTTGTTGTCGCAGATATGGTCTCCCAGGGAACACTGCTGCACAATCTTCTGTTTCTTGGAGTTGTGGGCAACAATCAGTTGGGTGGTTTGTCTCAGTACAAATACCACAAGGCCTTGAAGAAGGGGGTTGGGATGTCTTTTGTGCCAAAGCAGTCTGCCTCACCATAGTCGTCAATTATTTTAACTTAGTATCAATCAAATGAATTTCAAGAGAAAAGGACTTACCTGATGTACTCCTCGAACATGTGGTGTACCTCTATCACCGAATTGTTTGGATTTTTGTGCCATCTTGTCGATCAATGCATGTGTGTCTGCTGGTGTCTTGTCCACCAATGCTCCTCCAGCTGCAGCATCCACAATGCTTCTCTCCATGGGTTTGAGTCCTTCATAGAAGTATTGGATGAGGAGTTTCTCACTGATTTGGTGATGCGGATAGCTTGCGCACAACTTCTTGAATCACTCCCAGTACTCATGCATTGACTCCCCTTGTTCTTTCTTGATACCAGACATCTCTTTACGAATGGAATTGGTCCTTGATGCCGGAAAAAATATCTGCAAGAAAAGACATTTCAAATCGTTCCAACAAGTTACATCTTCAGGTTGCAAATAATACATCCAATATTTTGCAGTTCCATCAAGTGAGAATGGGAATTCTCTTAATTTGATTTGATCTTCAGAAACATTTCTTGGTTTTAAGGTTGAGAAAACCACATTAAATTCCTTAAGGTTTTTTGTTGGTATCCTCACCAGATAATCCATGAAACTTTGGAAGAAGGTGAATTAATCCAGATTTCAATTCAAAGTCTGATTCGAGGTTCGGGTATGCAATACAATTTGGTTGATAGTTAATATTTGGTGCATCCAATTCTCAAATGGTTCTATTAAGTTAATTTCCATTATTTTCAGCCATTGGTTCTTGTTTTAATTTGGAAATAGAAGTGTTTCCAACTTCAAAATTCCTAGAGTGTAGGAATTCCCCAGTTGGGTAAATGTCGACACATCCCGTAGACTAGGAATGACCGATTCGCACCCTAAGGCTGCATTCAATCTCAGGGTCAAGATCTAAGAGATCCTCAGGATTAGTTCGTGTCATAAATCAAAGAAATAGAAAAATGAAGTGAAGAAAAGTGGACCATAATAAAAAATGATAAGAAGTTTGATTTGATTGTCCCAAAAAAAACCAAAAAGATAATTGAGAAAGGGGAAAGAAGAAAGAAATAAGAGAAGACAAAATATTAAAATAAAAGTAAAAAAATACCTCTAATTAGTTGAATAAAATACGTGCCTCCACGGTAATGGAACCAATTTGAAAGAGCGCTGTCGTGGGCGCCCTCAAATGGTTAGTGGTTTTTGGGGTACTTAGGTGCAGCAGAGTGGTTGACCAAGGTCGTCTCTCAAAGGAGGAAGTGAATTTAACAACTTATTAAAGGTATTATAAAAAAATAGAATAGAATAAAAACACTACATTAATGGATTGGGGTTTGTTATAGTTTATGAATCTAGAAGAAGTTTGCTGGAATAATATTGTATTTTTTTTGTTTTTAGTTTTAAAATGAATTTTGATTAAAAATACACAACAAGAAGATGTTTTTTTAGAAAATATTTTAAAAGATGTACTCGATCTAACTCTACCTATTCAATAAATTATTTATCATTATCATTTAAATTAACATCCACTTAATTATGATCCCGTAATTAGTTATCCGTTGAACCCTACGGGAGTTAACTTAACCACAAAGACGAAATTACTTAAACCCTAGGCTAGCTTCGGAACACGCAATCGCAGCACCCTGCTTTGATTGTTGTTATAAGGATAGCTTATGGTCAGTGGTTAATTAGAGAACATATCCATTCTGGATATGAGGATGAATTGTGCTTATGAATTATATTTTATCTCTACAAATTTATCCCGTGTGGTCTTTTATTACCGATTAAAATCACGCTCTCAAAATTTACACAAAATCAGGACCTCGCGTGTTTTTGTGTTAAATGTTCAATTTCTTACATAGTTTCTTACAATTTAAAAACACAATTCATGGATCATATTAAGTGAATTTCAGTAGCTCAATTATTCAAAAAAATTAAATGAATAGGGTAGAATATAGTTCGATTACTAAAAGACTACTCTTCCATGGGTGGCGTAATCATCATAGAAGCATTTTGCATGTGCAAAGGTTTATAATGGGTATAACCCAATAACGCTTCTACTCAAGAATTCCAAACCAATTAGGAAGATTAATAAAAGAATAAATTTAAATAAAACTGAAGAAAATATGAGGAATAAAAGAATATCAAAGAATTTTATTACAAAAATGAAAACATTACAAAATGAAGAAGAGAAGGAGGCTTCGAGGAGGTGATCCTTGCTTCAAGAGCTACCCCTCTTACAATGGTTGGATAATTTGGGCGAAACATATTATCCTCTGCCTCCAATCTCCTAATGAACGTTCAAACCCCACAAAATTAGAAAAACACAAATTTATAGAGTGGTGGGGAGGCTAGGTTCAAAGTGGTTTCAAGTGTGAATGAGGAATCTCAGACAAATATTTTATGCCAAATTGCACCACCCATTTGACCAAATAATGAATGACTTGGCCGGCCTTCCAGAAGGATCATATGTGATAATATGGGTCCTCTATCTCCTCTAAAATCTTGGGCTCAATACAAGCCCAGATGAAGGAGTTATGGCCGAAATACAGAAGGTTCTCCATTCTGGCGTGTCCAACCCACCTTTGACTTTATGGCCCAATTACTCCATCCAAATGCATTTTTTTGATCTAGTGTCCTGAATGAACTTTGTATACCATTAAGTAAGGAAGACAGTTACAAAATATTAAGTTCAAATAATTCAAATAATAATATTTATGATTGAAATACTACATTGATTTTGAAAGGGTAAAACTAGAATTTTCATCAAATATTCAAATGAATGATCTAATCCCAAATACTTTCTAATTGAACATATATAATACAATGTGAGGAAATTATATCATTTATTATCAATAAAATATTCAATAAAATAGTGTTTTATCAAATCCTTAAAAGGGGTTTGAGTTTTTTAAAGGTAATTGAGATGAATAATCAACTACAAAACAGTTATAAGTCATGTAATTCTTTGATGGTTTTTAATAAAGTAAATCCAAGGTGAATGGTTTTGTTCACATTACATTAAAAATAGTTAAATAATGTTTCACTACATTAAATTCTATTTAAATTACCATCCTCCTGATTTAAATATACTTTGTAGATTATTTTTATATTAATCCACTATAAATCCTCTCCTCTCACACCTAGGGAATTCTATAGGTGATTTTGTGGGGAAAAAATCTTTCTAGACATCCTTTTTGTGTGATAAATCCCTGGAAAGTCTCTTTGGTTAGGTTTCTTCCTTCTCATCTTTATTCTCCAAATTTTGCGGAAAAATACTTTGACCAATTTCATTGTTTTTTTAGTCTTGATCAGTATTGATCGAGGAACCATTCTGTAATCATTCACACCTTGTTTCTTGTGGCGTTTGTAGTTTGAAGGGTTGTTGGACCATTATTTAATTGTAGGGGTCTAAATATTAACCCTATGTTTTTATAATTTCCATGTTTATGCAATATTCTGAATTCAACTTCAATGCATGCATCAAAATTAATTAAATAAATGAATTAGATAATTCTATGAAGTAATTTGTTTTTATTCAGATTCTGACCTGACTTATGGATACCCATTGGGTGAGTGACCCATGATTATAATTGAATTGTAAAATGTTTTAAATAATGTTTTTCATAACATGTGCCTTAGGGTGATTTCTTATTATAGAATCCCTAAATTGTGGTCTATAACTTATTGATATAATTAATAATCAAGTGTGAATTCAATTAAAAAGTGGAATATGAAAGAAAAATGGAAATTCACATAATTATCCATTGAGTATTATGATGTGATATTTTGATATCCATGCTATATGAAAGAATTTAATTCCACGATGTAATTCTTATATATTGGGCTCGGCCTTGAAACATGCTCACTTATATGATGTAATGCTAATATTGAGTGGACTTGAACTAGTCACATATGGTAATTCTGATAGATATGGTGATATTCCTAGACCTGTGTTGAAATGAATATAGGGATTTGACCCAAAATTCTGTAATACTTATAAGGATTTAACCTAGAATTTTATAATACTTATAGGTATTTGACAAGAATTGTTGTGACTGATAAGGATATATAGTTGTGGTTAACCTAGTTATAAGAAATGATTAGAGATATTATGGAAGGTGCATAAGTATTTTATTTTACCTTTGTTATATGATTATAGTTGGCATGGTTGAAAGACATGTTGTGAGACATTCCGGCATGGTCCCAAAGTTGGTTGTTGTTGTATTTTATTAACTGTTGAATTAATTAATACAATTGTTAATCACTTTATTGCAACCAATTATTATCCTAATAGATTTGATGAATCAAGGTGGTTTTGACCTATAGAGTTATAATAACAACCTATTAAAGCATCATTTGGAACCCAATAAGATTATGTGGATGCAGTTTTGGAGAAGGAAAACATCTGATGGAGTTGATTGCTTGTTTACGATTGGACTGGAGTTCGGAGATAGAACTGATGTGTGGTTCAATACTCAGAACTTTGAGTCTTTTATTTGAGTATTCTAGTCTTTTTCTTATATTTTTTTATCAAGATATTTTTTACATTCTAGATCGTCATTATATTATTTCCTTACTATTTTTTGGATTGTTCAGTTCAATTATATTGTTGTCTTTTGTTATGAATAAACATTGATTATTTCCATTATATTATGTTTTTCTGTAATTATATGAAACTTCATACCTGGGTGTATAGTCTCCTCACTATACATTTCACATCCCCACTTCTAGTCGGTAGCATCAAGTATATGGGGAGGCATGCTTGAGGTCTCATGACAAACCCTTTTTGGCCACGTGATAGAGCACCATATTAGGGGATGTTACAAAGTGGTATTAGAGGGTAATGTTTTATTTTCTTATGATTTACTATTTGGTAAAGGTATAATGGAGGCTAAGATGGGTTAGGACTTGGTGATGATCTTGTTTGTGGGAGTACCTAATCCATGTATGAGGGAAAAACAGAGTACCTAGGGATGGGATTACTATTTATGTTGTGTGCTTGTTAAATTTGATGTTATTTCACCTTTGGTGATATAGATGTTTTTTGTGGTTATTATTTTATAATGTTATTGTATCTTGAAATTTTTAATCCTGGCCTGGTATGGTGTGATATGACAATAAATTCATCATAATCGGCACATTGGTATATATTGACATGCATTGTTCATGATAGGGGCATATCTATTTTTTCACATGATATATAATTTCCTAATAAACTATTATATTAAATATATATTTCACTAAATAAATTAAATGAGTTTTCAAGTTATTCTAAAATACATGTAAGCCATGTCTATAGGGATCAATATTTAGTGGTTCTCTGTTATAGTCACCTTTTGGGTTGACCTTATTTCTAGACAATTCGCTAAGGTGTGTGTTTTTCTTATATATTAAATGCCACCTCATCATCTTCAACTTGAGCATCAGGGGAATTAAATTAGCATTCTCCTAATATAGCTAAACTAGATTTTCTTATAGTTTAAGAGGACCATTTCGATGTCCAGCTTTGTGATAATTCCAGAGGTTCATGAGATCCATGGAAACAGATATTGTTCATACCATTCCTTCGATTTATAATAAAACAAGAGAGTTACAAATTCAATATCCACATTTGTTTGCTAGGGAAGGTGGGCCCCTTGCGCTTGAGTTATGGATTGACTCTTTCCAAACAATCTTCATGAATCTCGAGAAACTAAAAAATGGAGGTTGAAGCTTGTTGTGTATATGATTCATTGGAATTCCTAGAATTTGTGGGTTATTAATGAGGAATATGGAATCAAGGATGAGCTATCATGGAATGAACTAAATATGAAGTTACTGATTCATTTCTATCCTGAGACCCTGAGAGATGAATAGGCTCATGAGTTCATGCATATGATGTAGAAGGGTTTTTCATTGTTTAACTTTGATAGATATTTTATAGAACTACAATTCTTTCTGCTATCATTGGTAGTTTTTGAGATCTCTAGGGAGATATTTTTGAAAATAATCATTAGTATGAGATCAGGTCATAGTTAAACATTCTCTATTTGAGAATATTTGAAGACATGATGAATTAGGTGCTCATAGTAGAAGGGAATATGAGATAATCCCCTAGAAGTGACTAGGTTGTTTCAGTAGGGAAATATTGAAGTTATTCTATGATTGGTAAGAATATATGTTATGAAATTTTAAATGAAATTAACAGTTGGTAGAGTAATCAAAGTTATGTATTACCCTCTCAAGACTGTGTTCTATTCAAGTGCTATCAGTGTGGAAAATTTGGTCACAAGCACCCCCAGTGTCCTTACCCAACATTCTAGTATCATATCTATGGAAGACTGGGCTATCATTATAGGTTCTATGTGAACTTTTCATAGCATACCTGGGGAAGAGAACTGAGATAGGAACTAGAGTCACGAAGTGGATCAGTTAACCCTCAAGAGGTTGGTACTTGGAGTTCCAAAGGTCGTTCAGGCTAAGGTAGGGAATATAGTGTCCCAGTTCATGAGAAACAATACAATAAAAGAAAAATAGCTCAGGGTAGTCAGAATGGAACCCATGGTATAGGGATAAATCACTTCAACATTATGAAGACTACTCCAGCTAATGTGGATATAGGACTTTCTACCGTCAGTGGTACGATTCTTATTTCATCTACCATTGTCTTTGTTTTGTTTGATACAATATCATCACATTATTTTCTATCTGATATTGTTTTCAAACGGTTTGGGTGTGTATATGGAAATATTGGATGGTGTTTTAACCATTGAAACTCTGTTGGGAGTGTAGATAAATAATATCAAATTTCTCAAGGTGTGTTTTCTAGATATTTATGGTGACTTCTTCTTTTAAGAACCATTTGTGCTTGAAATGATATGATTTGACAAGATTATTAGTACGGATTAGTTAGTTCAATACTAGGATCATATCAACTATTATAGGAGTAGTTTAAATTTTCTGTATCTAGAATGAAGAATATATTATCACTAGGGTGAGTGGGATCTTCAGGTTAGTCAATTGGGACCAATTAAGAAGATATTGTATTGTATCATGACATAGATAGCTGGTATTTCTCTTGAAAATGGTGGAATACAGTAAGATTATTTTCCTCCAGTGTGATACTATTTTAGGATGCTTTCACTGATGAGTTATATGTCTCACCGCTGAAGTGAAAGATAGAGTTGGTTCTTGGATCAGAGCTATTTTCTATCTTTCTTTACCGAATGAAACCAATAAAGATTCTAAAGTTGAATGTTTAGTTTGAAAATTTGTAATTTAGAGACTTCATATGACCTATTACATCTCATTGGGTTTGTCAAGTTCTCCTTTTGAAAAAGGCCAATGTTCATTTGCATTTACGTATGGTTTATCAGAGGTTGAACCAGATAACGGTCAAGAACCCCGATCCTCTTCTGTGCATTGATGATATTTTCGATCAGTTTAGAGGTAATAATATCTTCTCCAAGATAGATTTGAGATCATTAAATCATTAGTTTAGGGTGATACTACCACACATTCCTCGATCTATTTTTATGAGTATGTATGGTTGGAATGAATTTGTAGTGATGCCGTTTGGGTTGACTAATGTGCCTGAAATATTCACAGACTTAACGAATAGGATATTTCATCCTTTTTTGGATCATTTTGTGGTTATTTTCATTGATGATATATTGGTGTACTCCCAATAAGTAGATAATAATTCCAAATATCTTGATGTCATCCAGAGTATATTTCTAGAGCATCAACTTTACTCCATGAAAACCAAGTGGAGTTTCTGTATAAATAAAGTGAACTTCTTGGGCCATGCCATCTTAGATTTAGCAATTGTGGTGGACTAAGAGAACGTTTCATCTATGTTATCTTGAGAAAAACCAAATACCATCCTCGATATTCAGATCTTTTTGGGTTTAGTAGATTATTAACCATTTTTTATCCAATATATCTCCCTTTTTGAAACCCTAATGTCTAGGTTGAGAAAGAAAGGGGTGAAGTTTTCTTGTTCTAATTCTTATGAGATAGATTCTCAAATATTTAAAAGAATTATGACCTCAGAACCTATCCTTACTTTTCCTATTATATGAAAATTATATAATGTATACTATGATGCATCTAGACTTGGACTCAGAGAAGTTCTAATATAGGAGGATTGTGTGGTTGTTTATGGATCCAAGAACCTAAGATCGCATGAGAGGAATATCTATACTCATGATATGGAGATGTAAACAGTGGTACATGCCCTTAAGAGATAGAGAAACCATATCACAGGAGAGAGGTTTTTGGCATAAAAATATCACAAGAACCTCGTGTACATATTTTCTCAGAAGGACCTTAACCTTCCGCAGTGGAGGTGGGTCAAGTATCTGCAATATGTAAAAATAGAATTGGATTATACAATAGGAAAGGGAAATGTCCTTACAAATGTGTTGAGATAAAGGACATATATTAAGGTAGTACGATATTATTGTGATGAGTGATGTATAATGGATTTTTTTTTTCAAACATGAATCTCGATGTTCTGGAATCTAAGGGTTGAGTATCTCTGACTTTGACATCTATTATAACCCTGATTTTAGACTAGATTAAGACCGACCAGTTGTCTGATCCAGAGGGATCAGTTCAGAGAGTAAAATTATATGGTAGTGAGACACCATCAGGATGGTCTCTCAATAGTTTAAATGCTATGATTTTCCATAACTGATTATGGGTTCCTATAGGTTTATGAATGGAGATGACGAGGGAGTTTCATGCTTCTAGATGAGAGGTGCATCTGGGTTTAACAAAGATATACTGTGATTTTTGTAGGAAATAGTGGTGGTTAGGAATGATGGAATAATTGACAATATTTGTGGCTAGATACTTTAGTTTGGGCATCAGAAACAAGATGAGATTTTGGATCCTTTTCCAATTCCTAAGTGGAAATGAGATGATTTCACAATAGATTTTGTGGTAGGATTACCAAATATGGCCATTCAAAATGATGTTGTATGGGTTGTTGTGGATCTAATAACTAAGGTAAAAAACTTTTACCTATTAGGTAGACCTTCACAATTGAATACCTAGGAAATCTTTTCCTTCATGAGGTGGTTCATTTTCCCAGTGTTTCAAGGAGTATCACTTCAGAAAAAGATCCTCATTTTTCATCGATTTTCAAGTATGTTATTTAGAAAGCCCTAAGATCCTGAGTTCTTTTAGGAAGATCTTTTCATCTAAACACTGATGGTCTATCTAATTGCACTATTTGGGTTTTGGTGGAAATGTTAGGAGGCTATGTTTTGGAATTTTGTGGTTCATGGGAGAAACATATGGCACTTATGGAGTGTGTATATAATAATAGATTCTTGGAATTGATCCAAATGGTACATTTTGAGGCCTTTTATGAAATTCAATTTGGTTCACATTTTTTTTGATGGAGGTAGGTGAGTCAACACTGTTTGGGATTAGTCTCATGTATGAGATTTCTAAATAGGTTTATTTGACCATACACCAGTTGGTAGCCATGCAGAGTTGAAAGAAATCATTTGTTGACCATCAAAGATGACCTCTGTAATTCTGGGGTTTTCATCATATTTTCATTCAGGTGTCGCCATGGTTGGGGAAGCACTATGTAAGGAAGTTGGGAAAGATAGTGCCTAGGTTTTTCAATTCTTTTGACATAGTGGAAAGGATCAGTCTAGTGGCATACTATCTTTCCATTAAAAAGTGATACAATTCCATGCATGATGTTTTCCCTATGTCCCAAATATTAATATATCATCGAAACCCTTTCCATGTGATAGATGTAGAAAACACAGTACATTGTGTTGATGTTTCCTTTAAGGATCATTTAAAACGAGTTATGGATATTAGTGAGAAATATCTTTAAGGTAAGACTATACGGTTGGTTTGAGTGTAGTGGCAGCATAAGCGAGTTCAATAGGAGGCATGTGAGAGGTTTTTTATATGATAATTTATTGTCCATTCTTGTTGACTAAGACCTCATAGTGATTCTTATAGTAGCTTAGCGAAGATCTGTTATGATGTGGTGAGGTTTTAGGGTCCCGTATTTTTCCAGGTATGTTTCTCTTTGAGTTATTTTGTTTGAGCCTTGGTGGTCAAGTCATGTTTAGAAATAGAGATCCTTGTTAGAGAAAATGACGTAAAGGTCAAAGATATATGCTCATTTGAGTTAATGGACTCCAAGTATAAATGGGTTATGTGTTTCAAGGGTTCTTGGTGGGATGAGAAGCCTTAAAGGGGTTTGGGTTGCTAAAAGGGAATTGGGATGAAAAATCTACTGCAGAAAATTTACATGTCTTGTAAAGGGATTACACACGATGTAATTATTCGATTATTTTAATAAAATAAATCCAAGATGATGGGGATTTTTGTGTCTTCCATTAAAAATATTTACATGTCGTGTAAATACATTACACACCTTGTAAATGCCCGACCTGCTGTTTTAAACAAGGTGTGTGGATGATTTATATTCAAATCCACTACATATCCTCTCTTATTGACCCTAGGGCATTTTCCAAGAGACTTTGGGGTGCCAAAATGAATACTAGAAGTCTTGTTTTTGTGAACAATCTTTTGTAAGTCTGTTTGGTTAGGTTTATTCCTTCTCTTTCTTAATCTCTAATAATTGTGGTGAAATCGTTTGATGGATTACATTGTTGGTTTTTATTTGGATCCATTTTGATCGTGGAACATCTTTTCAACCATCCTCTCCTTCTTCCTTGTGGATTTACCCATTGGAATCATTGTTGGATCATTAATTAAAGGTAGTGGGTATTTTCGTAACCCTATGGTTTTATAGTTGCATAGTTTATGAAATATTGTGACTTCACCTTTGTTGCATGTGTCCAGATTAATTAAAAAACCACTGGGATAATTACTTGATGTCCTTTTTTGAATTTGTCTTCTGAAATGACTTATGGATACCTTTTGGGTGAGCATAACGTGATTATATTTGAATTGGAAAGTGGTTTAAACTATGTTTATCATGACATGTGACCTAGGGTGATTTCTTGATATTAAAACCATATATAGTGTCTTATTTCTTATTTATATAATTATTAATCAAATTTTAATTGAATTAAAAAGTGAAGTATGAAATAATAATGGTAATTCACCTAATTAACCATTGAGAATTTTGATGTGGTATTGTTGTATCCATGTTATATAATAGGAATTGTGTTCCATGATATAATTCTTATATATCAGGAAAAGTCTTAGAAGTTGAAAAGTTATATTCTATAACGTTGAAATTGAGTGGGCTTAGACCATTCCCATGCTGTAATGATTATAGAGAGCGGGATATTCCTAGTCCCATTCTATAATGCTAATAGGTCTTTGACCTACAGTGATGTAATGCTTATAGGGATTTGACTCAAGAATGTTGTATTGTTTATAGGAATTTTACCCATATTATTTTGACTACCATGGATATAAGGTTTTGGTGGGCATAGTCATAAGACATGCTCAGAGATATTCTGGCATGGCACTGAAGTAGGTTCTTTTACCATGGTCATATGAATGTGTTTAGAATGGTCATAAGACATGATCAGAGATATTTTGGCATGGAACAAAATAGGTTGTTATTCTGTTTTATTAAATATTGAAATAATTAATACAACGGTTTATTTATTTATTACATACACTTCTCATCCAACTAGTTTGTTTAGAAACGGTTGTGCCGACCTACTGAGTTATACTCATACCCTCTTCAGACAACATTTTGGTACTCAAGTAGATTATATAGTTGCAAGTTTTGACAATGGAAAAAGAGGTTGCAGTTAATTGGTTGTTTTCAATTGGGATTGTCTTTGGAGATGGGACCCACATTGGGATTGAGACATGGGACTTTGAGTCTTTTATTTGAGTATAATGGTCCTTTTCTTGTATTATTATACCATGAAAAAGAGTTACATTCGAGTATGTCATTACATTATTCCATTGTTATTTTATTAAATTTTCAGTTGTCTTATATTGTTTTCATCCAATTTGTCTATAATGTTATAATTTCCTTTCAATTATGAATTGTTTCTATTACTATGATGATTCATTCAAAGGGGTATAGTATCCCCACTCTTCATTTCACACCCCCATTTTTAGTTGGATGCCTCTGGCATATGGGGAGGCACACTTGAGGTCTTGTGACCAACCATTTTCAGCCATGTGAGAGAGTACTAGATTGGGGGGCAATACCGTTTTGGTGAAAAACGAATATGAGTTTTTTTATAATGTTGAAGTGAGTCCCTTTTTACGGGTAAACATTAATTTAATTTTTACAATTTTTCATCCATTAAAGTTCATGCTTATTATTTTAAAAATTACAGTTACACATAATGAAACCATTCATGATAGTCTCAAAAACCTTCCAACCACTTGAATTAGTGTTGTAATTTTATGATTTTTATTGTTTAATTTATTTAAAACATTAAATTTCAATTTAAAGTCATTTTAATGAAAATTCATCTATCTTGACTTTATAGGAATCAAGATAATGATGGAAATTGAGTATAAATACTTTTAGGAATAAAATTTTATTAAATGTATCAAATCAAATTCATGAAATCCAAAATTCAACCAAAATATATTACATGAATTTTATAAAAAAATTCATTTACTTGATTTTTCTACTTCTTTCCAAGTGCTTCATCTGTGTTACATATATTTTCTAGGTAATTATACTGTTAGTAAAAAATAAAAAATTTATTACTATCACAACAATATTTCATTATTAATCAATTTTTTCACCTAGATTAATTCATATATAATTTTTATCTATATTCATATCATGATAATATAATAAGTGAGGGAGTGTGACATTCTAAAATTACTCGTAATTTTAAAAAAATGAATCCTTTATCAAAATAGTGTGGAAAAAAATTCTATATTTTCAAATATATGATATTTCATACCAAATTAAATTTATTAAATTAAATAAAGTCATGTTTTTGAGATATTTTGTGACCTTATCTTATAGTTTCATCCTTGAATAACCCATTTACCCTTTACCTTAGTGATAAACTTTTACCATGGTTACTATTCATTTTGACAAAAAATTAAACAGACCTTATTACAATAACATGAATATTTTGATTCCAAATATGGAATATATTTTCTAATAAATAATTTCCAAAATTTTTAAAAATTAATTTTATTATAAGCTCATACAATTAAATGGGAATCTATTCAAAGAAAAATTCTTATTTTAGACATAAAAAAGTTTTTTTTAACGAAATCACATATAATTTTTGTTTCTGAGACAATAATTATATGAAATTAAACTTATGTGACTTTCAAGAAATTATAAAAAAGTGTGGTAATTTAAAATTACATGATTTAATGAAAGAAAATATTGTTTTTCAAAGAACATTATTATTTAATATTCAATTAAAAACAAATATTTTTAAAAAATAGTAAAGACTTATCTTTTGATTATTCAGAGATTCTGATATCAAAAAATATATCCATTTTATTAAATACAATTCCAAACAGTGCCTGAAATTAATCATACCACTTTAACGCAAAATTTATAAAATCCATTTTTGAAGTATAAAATAAATTTATAGTTCTTACATATCTCATAACCACCATTAGATACATGTTAATATATTAGTCAACATATTGATATATCACATATTATCATAATAATATTTTAATAGTGATTAATATTTTATAATAAAATACACAATCTCTATTTTTTGAGAAATCTGGTTTTAATCCTATAAAATAACTTTTTTTATAACAAACATTCTAGTATTATACCCAACGGATATATAAGTCCAAGATTCATATAGGAATAATGGTTACATATGATTAAATACTATATTAACTCTATATAATCTCAAATATATCCTTAAAATCATTACTTCTTTCTCATCATGCCAATAATAGTTATACTTATTAGCCTTTTATCCATAGTTTTGATCAGGATTATTATCTCCTTGGTGGACAATGAGGAAAATTATTACACATTCGTGGTATTTATATATATTTTTTCAATTATTTAAACTATATTTTTCATATTTTTTATTGTTATATTATCCTCATAATTTATAAATTTTTACTTGGAATTATAATATTTTAACACAAGAAAACATATATTATTCAATTTTATTTCATTTTTGTGTGACACATAAGCTATCAATAAAATTGTCTTAAAGAAATATACATTCTAATATCTTATGGTGTTACATTCTACCCCCCTTTAAATTTTAATATGATTGTCTCAAAATTAAATTATCATAACATAGTAATACAATCGAATATATATTTTTTCGTGAACTTTAATTTCAATGTCAATACCAAGAAACTAATTATTTTACAGATGCATATTACTATATAAGACACATAAGTACTGATGAGAATACCTTGTAACTTTCCACATAATACTTATTAGATTTTCAAATTTATTTTACATTTGAGAAAGATATTTTAAGAAAATATAAACACTTTATTTATTTCTACTCCATAAGTGTAATTTAATCATTCAATTGTTCTTCGATCATTTTCCACTTATCTATCATATCTTCTTCCCAAAATAAATATTCTTGTTAAATTTTTGCACATGAAGGACTAAAATATACTTCTAATGGATCATAAGATCCCAAAATGATGAAAAATTATTTATCCAATTTCTTCATTAATAAAAACTAAAAATTGTTAACACATGTTAAGATAATATCCAATATGAATAAACCTTCATATAATGTCATACTAAATTAATATATGGAGCCTCAAAAATAACACCCAAAGTTGAACTTAAACAATTCTATTAATAACCAACCAAAATTATTCAAAACATTATGAACAATGATCAAAATCTAATAATTTGAAAGATTTGATCATATATTATTTCGATATCAATTCATCATTTATCTCCAAATAAATTATTTACTCATAAAGAAACATACCATAAATGTATATTCTGTAATTATTTAATATCCAAAATATTTGTATCATTTCCACGAAAAATATTAATCACCGTAAAGGCACATTAAAATCATATATACTTCCAAAAGACAATTTAGCCTTTATTACCCAAATAAACTCCAGTATTAGCCAAAAAAATTCGTTTACCTTACATAAATAAATTTCCCAATATAGTGAACTTATAGAAAATTAAATTTCATAACTTTGTGAGTAAATAAATCTTCAATCCCATGATAATATTTATGATTAAACATATATTTCGGAAATATAATAAATTTTTTGTCTCATTTGACTATAATTACCTATATAAGTGATTATATTATAAGTAAATATTATCAATACCTTTAAATTCATTTTAAGAAAATAGAAAACAATTCTTAATAAAATAAATTTTTTATTAAAACAAAAGTTAATATTAAGGGTCAAATATACCTCAAACATCTATTAAAAATCAATAGTAGTCTCCTAAAGTAATCACATCACATAAAACTTTAAAGGAGTATTAATGAAATTAAACTTATTGTCAAAAATAATTATCTAAAAAATTAAATAAAATACAACTACATCATAAATCTGGAAAACCTATCTCTCGAAACTTCAATCTTTAAACATCCCTCATAAACCTTTAACCAGGATATTAAAAATTATTCCTGAGTTCTTCTATCCTTAAATAAAAAATATAAATCGTGTCATAATATTCATCAATCTCAATTAAATCATGTTTCATACATTAAAAATAATAAAAAAAATATTAATATAGCTGTTGACGCCAAAATTGGGGGTGAACAAAACATCCTGAAAACATTAGGGACTATCTCACAAAGACGGATCACGAAGCTCCCAGAGCCTTGCGGTCGGCCCAAAATATCACCTTCGTGACCCCCTACAATGAAAGGAGGAGGGATGGCTCCATGAACCCTTTGATGTTAGCAACTCACCCCAAAGCAAAGAGGCGGTCATGCTCCGCGAACCCCTTTGATGTTTGTGACCCTCCGTGAAGCAAGGATGCAGTAACACTCCATGACCGCAATTGATGTCCGCGACCTGCCGCGAAGCAAGGAGGCGATAAAGCTACGCGACCTCAGTTGATGTTTGTGACCCACCACGAAGTTAGGAGGTGGTAACACTCCGCGACCATAGTTGACGTTCGTGATCCACCATGGAGATAACTCCTTCACGCAGAGTGAGATCTGCTTTGTGGCGCCTCTTCCCTATAAATACAGGGCTCCCCTAGATCCCGAGGGATGGATCACCCAACCATTCACCTTTCGAGCTCTCCAAGCACAAGGAACTTCCTACTCTGCGAACCATGAGCTCCTCAAGGAACTTTTTCTCCGCAATGTACCTCCCCCTTGGACTTAATTGAGCTCCTCTTCTGAGAGGGATGCATTTAATGAAGCCCATGAGCCTTCTCAAAGGAAGGATATTGCCTCAGGGACTCAGGTTATCATGAAGCGTTTATGCTTCACAAAACACCCACCAAACCCACATGATCCACATGATAAGGCATTGTCATTGTGCTTTGCGAATAACATTGCATCCCGACAACCTGCTTCATGAGGCACCCCTACTTCTCGAGGCATTTCATTGCGAATGCCTTTCCACTTTGCAAAGCTCCTCTTATATGAACCTATTCCCTATTACTACCCTAGGAAACTTCACTTTGTAGAGCACAACCCTTCATGAGGCCCCTCCACTCCATGGAGCACCATATCATCACAAAGTTTCTACCTGTGAATCCCTTCACTATGAAACTCCTTTTCCCATGCGGCCCTTCTTGTTTACAAGAAGCAACTTCAATGTTCCTTGGACGATACAGCCTGTTGTGTTGCTTCTTTTCATGCTTCTTCGTATAGGCACACTAATGTCTATTTCTTCTTCCCGTAGCCACGATAACGTGGACCCCTCAATGGTTATCTCCCTAACTACCCCTTCCACTGCATTGTCGATGCCTTCCTTCCCCCAAGGGCAGGCGGGTATAGGTTATGTAAGTTTTAGGGGTGAGAAGCGCACCCACTTCGTCTGAGCTATAGGATGTTAAACTACCAAGAACCATCATCGTCAGCACATGCCGTTAAAATATGACCTCACCCCATGTCTCGCACGTGGGGTGCCCCCTCCTTGGACGTTCAGCATGCCCATTGGTCTCTATGAGAGTGAGATCATTCCTCACACAGAATGATACCCTCTTCATTAGATCAGTGTATGCCCGCGGGGAAAGGGTAACCCCTTGGTGTTATCCCCTAGATTTTGTTTATCGTAGGAAGCTTCCTTTCCCCTCCTTTCTTTGGTACCAATTCCCTCTCCCTCTAGACTTTTTCCCCAACAGGCCTCCATCCTGGAGTAAGTCCCACCCTCTTCAGGCTGCTAACCACGTGTAAGTTCGTGTTTCCTCTTTGGGCTGCTAATCACTTGTAAGCCCCACTCCACTTTCCACGGATTCACCTTTCACGACGTGATCATCAGGTCTTTACTACCTCTTTTTCTCACACCAAGCATGACCCATGTGGGCTTAGAGTACGCACTAACCATGAAATCCTTTCCGAGTAGCCTAGAGTGTGAGCCCCACACCCATTCTGAACTACATGGACTTTGATCCTTTCCGAGGTGAGGTACGTAGGATGCCTCCACGAGGTTCAAGCCCAAAAAACCGTTGGACCCCAGGTCATCCTCCACATCGGTCCACCAACACCCAACAAGAACTATGGGGACTTTGATCCTTTACAAGGTGAGGTATGTAGGAAGCCTCCCTAAGGATTAATCCCACCACCCATTGGGTCCCAACCATCTCCACGTTGGTTCGCCCCCATCCTGCATGACAGTAAACTGTGGAACTCAATCAGTGGTAAGATGTTGTGAACCCATCCAGCGGTAAGCCGTTGGCAGTCCTATCCTATAGCAAGTCATTATGACCCAGTCCAGCTGTAAGCCGTTGACATCCCTATCCAGCTGTATGCCGTTGTGACCCCATCCAACGATAAGCCGTTGACATCCCTATCCAGCGGTAATCTATTGTAACCCCATCCAGCGGTAAGCCATTGAAACCCCCAATCATTGGTATGTCGTCACCAGATGAACTACGTGGACTTTGATTCCCTGTCATGGGGATATGTAGGAAGTCTCTTTGAGGATCAAGCCAAACACTATTGTCATCCTCATAGTGTTCCCATCCCATTCATCATCCACTTCATTCAACCATCCATCATCCATCTTAATTCTTACCCAGGCCGCCACATCTTGGTGGGATCATGCCCCGTCATTCCCCATTCCCCTTAACAACAATCAGAAAGATAACCACATGTTGGACCCAACATCAGAGTTCCCTCCAGAGGTTGATCCAATCTAATCCACTCTAATCAGTTTTCTGATCAGTCTGATCTCTCTCTGCTGGATGTTAAACTTGTGGCATAGCCTATGTTAAACATGGGAAGGTGAGGAAAAACTTATATACATGCCTATGGAATATTATTCCCTACGTTTGACGTGGGATGCCTCGTGCTTCCGTGCCCTTTAGAATCCCTATAATAAGGGGAAGAAACCCAGACGCGCCAGTGCCCTAGTGTCTAGACAGGCCAGTGATGTCCAACATGACTACTCCCCTGACCAAAAGGTTGCTACCCTTACTGGACCCTTTGGAAAGTCCCGACAGAAGTAGTTTAATTAACTGGTGTCCATGAATATATGGCACTAGGAAGAGTTTCATGAAAGACGTCTTAAGTCTATAAGGGAGACCCGGACTAGGTGACGAGTTCCAAGTAGGAATACGCAGAAGGAAGAACCGACATCCCATCATCTCATTTCAATCATGGAGCAAAATTCCCTGAACATGGAATGAATGTTTCCTACCTTTGGAAATAGGGAATGTGGGGCAATAGATAGTGCCTTTTATCCCAACAGATGAGACGAACGTGTGCGCCGTAACAAAAGCGTCAGAAACAGAAATGGTGAACCTCATTTGAAGATCTTCTCCTCAATATGGAGGTTAGAAGAATTTGAGACATCAGTGGACTAGCGTGTCACCAGATCTAGTTATCTGGGGTCGGGTCCCGCCATGAAAATATCAGGCCTAGCGTGAAACTAACCAGAATTTGGGGTTGTCAAAATGTTGGAAATCTCGGTCTGTGACGTTGTCAACATGGATCCCTCTTACCAGCCATGGAAGACGGAATGGAACTAGGGAACTGGTCATCGATTCCTTTCCTTTCATTACTGATGGTCCAATCTCCTTGCTTTCAGGAACCAATATGTTGTACCCAGAATGTTATCCCTGCCTGCCCACCGATGTAGGGGATGGGGTAGTGTCAACGTGGCAGTCCCGTGCGGCTCTTCCTCTTCTTGAATGACCTCTATACCCACAACCATGGGGGAAACCATGCCCCATCTCCCCGTTTCAGGTCATCCAACGAAGGTTGATCAATGACCTTGTACACCGATATGAGGAGTAGGCAATTATCCAGACATGGGATATGGCCCACCTACATTTGGAGGCGTCTGTGCTTCATTTCCAATGCCACCCTCGAGGGCTGTGCAGAGAGCCGCTGCTCCATAGGCCAACATATAACTGTTTGGGAGCCTCTCCCCAGAATGCTTAGATGACTCCCTACTCTACGGCGATGAAGTAGGGGATGTCTGGGCCCACCCGCTCAGAGTCCCATTCTAGGGGATCCCAGTGAGGGCTCCAACTCGGGCATGTCAGCACCGCTGCTTGGTCTTGTTAGACAAGGAGAAGGTAAGGCATGTACCTGCACCACCTGCTCCAGTTCGCCCGACCAAATGCCAGCATCGGGTGCAAGCTGAAGAGGATGCCCGCCAGAGGGTGTCAATGTCAGCGGCCACTTCATCCTGATGCACCGCCAACGCATATCACAAGATCCCTATATACGCTGAGCAGGGGAACATAAAAGCCCAACTGAGATCGAGGCCCCAACCACCCCACAAATAGGATGGGTTAACTCGCTTGGTCGCCGACACAGGTAGGGGCTGCTGTGGACTAAACTGCAGCAATGCCACCAAGTACGGAGGCCCTCCCCGTAACGTTACCATAGAGAACACGGGGATTCCCCACTTCAGTTCTTGGCATGGAGGTATTCCCCATGCCACCGTCAATCCAAATGATGGTCTCCCCCATGGCAGTGATGCTCAGCATGAAATCCTCTCTTGTTCCCACTACACCAGGTATGGAGTCATTCCTCTAGCCCCCATCCGCCAGTCTGGGGACATTGCACATCCCGTCTCTCTTCAACGTGGGGACCCTCTCTATGTCCTCGTAGCAGCTGGAAAAGCTCCTCTTCACTTCAGCAACCAGAGGGGTGAAGGCCAACCTCACTTCACCAGTGCCCATTACGGAGGTCCTACCCATGTTCATCTAGACCAGTACACGTACCCTACTCATACTGATGTCACCAGGGGGAACATGCATGGAGGTCCCCCCTGTGCTCTTACAAGTTCCAGCAAAGGTCTTTCCCACCCTAACGCTACCCATGGTGGTCCTCCCCATGTCCCCTTTGATATCTGTCCCAGTGCTCCTCCCACCCTGGCTTTCTCGGGTGGAAACGCTCTCCACCCCAGCACCAGTACGGCTGAAGGACCTCCTCGTGGAAAAAATAAACCCTGTCCCGATGAGCCATCCAGGGGCAGGATGGCGGGTCATCACTTCCACATGAAGAATTCAGGGAAGGTCCAGGAAGAGATCAATCCAGTCCGCTTCTCAGACTCCGATGCGGAGTACGACTTAGCAAGGGAACCCTCCCCTCTCTCATCCGAGTCAAGGTCAGGGGCAAGAATGAGGCACATCAGCCTAGTATTCCCGGAATGCGAGGGCCATCAGATTCCAGCCTCCCTCCATAGGTATATCCAGGAGGATGAAATTTTGGCAACCCCACTGGTCATGGTTGTGCAATCACCACCTTCATCACCAGAAGCACTCTCTACCTCAACTAGAGATCATAGAAAATTATTATGGGGACCAATGGTAGGCGAGGAACAACGCGACCTATCGCCAATAGCCCTAGCCCCTGCACCATGAACTTCGGTTGTCATCCTGTATTATTACGATGTTGCGGCCTGGTCACTAGACTCTTCAGAGGACAACTTCAGATTCAGCAGCCAGTTAGCCCATTGGTCGTACACTCCCCTAGTTAGCCTGTCGCCCTGACGGTTTTCCTCAGTACCGCTGCTAGTTCTTCATCCACCCCCAGTTGAAGAATGGGGAAATCGAAGGATAGACCCGAAATCTGAGCCAATGATCCTATGGAACATCCTCACAACAGACCACTTCCCCGAGATGTTCTGGCCCATGGCCGCATCGAGTTTCTACGTACCAGAATCCCTCACCCCAGAGGAATTGGATTGTTTCTATCCAAATCTCTAGTCTAAGATCTTACTCCTTCCTCATCAGTGAGTGGTTTATCCTAGGAGATAAGAGTATCTGGAAGACATTGGAAAGCAATGCTTTCTAGTAGATTTGGCCTTACTCCCTGCGGCCCAACGCCTCGAGTCACTAGGTCACCATAAGGCCCTCCACCTGCAATGAATTCTGAGTTTCAAGGTACTCCACCAGATTATCAAGGAGGCTTCCCCGCACATGGAAATCTATGGCTGGGGGAAGTATGATGCCCTCCTCTTCAGCCCTATCCAGCGGTAGCATGACTCATTACAAAGAGGATGAATTGGAGCTTCTTGATGGGGACTTACATCCTGAGGGCCTTCCACCACTATTGGACCCATCAGGAAGAGTTACTCACCAGCATTGGAATTTACTGGGTCTCCCTACGCCCACTTAGGCATTGGTCCTCATCTAGAATCCTAGTAAGGGTAAAGAGCATGTCAGAGATGCCAAACACTCCGACCTGTCTGCCTCAGTGCAGAAGACATAGGAAGACCCCGAAAAGGTTGCGTTGTGTCAACAACTTTCCATGTAGAAGAAGTTAGTCAATGGACTCCTGGATGAACACGCTGTAGAGAAATGGCCAGACTAAGGTAATCCTAGACCAGTATAGCAGGGGAAGGAACAACTTCTCTTCGAAAATCTAACTCAAGGAGACCTTGGCCATCCTGCTCACAAAGACAGGGTTAAAGCCGGAACATATGGCCATAGGGTGCGGTAGGTCTCTCCAAACCCTCCAGAATGACGCGACAATCTTAGGAACCCATCTCGGGCTCCCCCTGCTGCCCTGAAATTCATTCCACCAGCTGCTCCATGAGCCGTTGGGCCTGCTTACTGTGTTGAGGAACCTGGAAATGCACTGGTGGTTAGGGATCCCCTTTAAGATAGGAACCCCAACCCAGATGATCCAATGGAGGCACTCATTTCCCGACTCGAGGCATTGGAAACACGGCAGGTGGAAATCCAACCTGATGGCAAGCCATATCCAACATGGGTGGATGATATGTCGGCACCCCTATGTTTCGGAAATCCCATATTCTCCCACTTTAACGGTACATGGGACTCGAAACAGCACCAGACCCTATTTTCTTCAAGGTGTGGCCCCATGTTGGGAATACCAACACAGTAGGAAGCCACCAAACTTTGTTGTTTTGTGAAGACATTGGAAGGCTCTACATTTTTATGGTGAATCTAGGTTCCCATCGGATCAATGACCGGTTGGGAGGAACTCAATAGGAAATTCATCTACAAGTTCAGCTCCACCATGTTGAAGATGAGTATCATAGACCTCTTCAACTGAAAACAGAGGCCTGATGAGCATGTCACAGATTTTATCACCCGGTGTAAAGGTCTTACAAACACCATTGACATGCCACTGATTCATGAGAAATTACTGATGATGTGTGGGGGAAATGTTAAGATAGAACCAGTTCCCACTCTAATCACCCAAAAATACCCTGTAGGATTCAAAGACTTCTCTAATAAGGCCCAACTCCTGGAAGAATCTCTGCAACAGGCTGTCCAGACACGTCTGTTACCTCCTACAATTCCAGCGGGAAGGGATGTCAAAGCTGAGCCCATTGCCATGGCCCAAATATATTCCCCCAGATGGCTAGAATTATTACCAGTGGATCCACCTCTGTAACCTTGCATCACCCCTCCACCATAGGCAGAACCTCCAGCCCAGCAGCGGCCTCCTCAGAATTGGAAGGTGCACCTGCATAATGCATCGCCACCACCTAGGCGGTACAATCAGGCTCAACCTCCTCGACAGGATCCTCTATCTCCTCGTCAAGGAAAATATCCAAGGCCCCCCTTTATGGATATAAGAAACAAGACCCACATGTTCAATGAGAATCAGGTCCCTGGCTATTTCTAAAGTGCCTTGGAACAAGGGACTGTGTGTTTTCTTGAATACAGAAGTCTAGAAGAGGCGAACCTCCCTGATCGCCCCTACTATTTCCCCTATAACCTGATCCTAGGGCACACACTCAAGAAGGGCTATGTGTTCAAAGACTGGCTTCAAGACCAGGTCGATAAAAATATAGTCAGTCTGGGCTCGGTACAAGTGGTAGGTGTCTTCGTAAGGCCAGATAGCAACAACGATGACAGAGGTGATTGGTAGCCAGTTTCTAACCACGGGTCACATAAGTATGATGACTGGATGACTCAAAAAATGGTCGCCCTTACCCATGGTATCATTCGTTCATGCCTGAGTCAGTTGGAGCCTTCAGAACACACAACCACCACTTCTGCATTGTCGTCTCAGTCAGCCTCTTCTTAGAAGGGAATGCATTGGCAGCGCAAGGGAAAGCAACATGCCCCACCAATGCCATCGTCTTCTCGTACTCTCAGCCACTTCATACCCCCATATATGAGGATTCCTCCCAAGCATCCACCCAGTATTGGATGAATCTTCAAGTGACAGTCAAGGGAATGCTTTGGTTAATACCCTGGAGTTGGTAAAACACTATATGAGTCTCGACGAAGTGGAGCGCTAGGTGAACCTTCCCAACGTCCCAAGCTAACACCAAAGTTGGCGGAGCCGCGACCATATGGGTCATCAAGGCAGATCAATTGGAACTTCCATCTAGGACGTGCACACTAGTAAGACTAGACAGCAGGCCCAGCACAGAGCTCAGCACACACAGCCTCTTCAACTGGTGTCATCAAGCCCGCATCCACCACTGTTTGTACTACCAGATTAGGCAGATCCACCTCGGCCATGCCACAACCAGCCACATTATGCTATAGGCCGGTCTCAGTCGTACGACTCTCATCTGGTGGTCACTCTGCGGGCTTTGACCAGTGAGTAACGGGACATGCCCAGCACAAGTCAGCTGCTGGTCCAGGCAGCAGGGCCTGCTATTCCTCCCGTCACAGAGCAGCCTCCTGCAACCAGAAGTTCGTGCCTGGTGTGGAATTATGATGTTCTCTAGAACCTTTCTAGCATCCCTGCAAGGATTTCCATCTTCAAATCCCTTTTCCTATCATCAGATATGCGTGAGGCCCTCATTGAGGCTTTAATAATCCCCCTCCAGTTTGAGATAGAGGTAGCAGCCGTAGAAGCCTTTCATGCTGAAGCAGTTGATAACGCTGAGTGTCAGGCATTCATTTAATTTTCTAGAGAAGATGAAGGTTCTCCCATATAGGGGAAAATTCAACCACTGTACATCACCGGTCAATTTAATGGCATGGCGGTTTGCCGTTATCTTTTTGACACTGGCTCTAGGATCAACTTTATCCCGACACGGACACTACAGAAGTTGGGGTTATCCAAAGATGATATGACTTCCTCCAACTTATGAATCTAGGGATACGAAAGGACCAAGCAGAACTTGGTTGGAAAGCCTCATTTGAAGACCTCGTTCGATGGCCTTATTTCCAACACCGAGTTTATGGTTGTCTCCCAAGACACCACGTACAATGCATTGATGGGAAGACCATGGCTCCACCTGTATGCGGAGGTCCCCTCATTATATCACCAGTGCCTCAAGTACTCCCTCAATGGTCAAGTGGAATTCCTCCAAGGTGATGCATCTCCTTTTCCTCTTGTGAATATAGCTACCTAGATGCCGACTATTATAAGAGAAAGGACAATCAGATTTAGGCCACTGAGGTTGAACCCGTCACAGTTGCAACTGACCCCTGGGTGGGTCTGGATGATGACTCTGTCTTCACGATCCATCGATTAGAGGCCACAACCCCCGACATGGGGCAATGTTTTTTTGTCTCTAGTATAAGGTTTAAGAATATTCCCAAGTCTATTTGATCGTATAAAATCACCTCATAATCCTACACAAATTAGGCCCAGGTGATTCCAAAGCTTCCAACCCCCGTAAGGTATTGGGATACTTTCCCCATGACAATGACAGTACATCGTACGTGCCTGTTTTCATAGGCTAGAATTAACCGTATCAAGCCGACATCACACTATTGCTTTGATATCATCAAGTGTGTCCCCTTGGGATGAAGACCTGATGGGATCGGATTGAGAACCTTCATTACTATGGTTTCGGCAGCACGTGAACCTCCCGATATGCTGTCTACTGCCGACTAGGTTTGTACCAACCTCTCACAGGGGGCTATCGACTCAGAGGAAGCTTCCCCCATGGAGTATCCCTTTTCTACAAGCAAAGAAGAGAATTTAGAGGATGCTCCTCCTGCCTTTGAATAGGGAGGCTCTTCCACGGTCGATGAACTGGTACAGGTGAACCTTGGTAGTGAGGTAGACCTGATACCTACATTGATCAGTGCCACCATGTCCCTAGAGGAGTAGAAACGGTATGTATACTTCCTTAAACATCACCAAAACTTCTTTTCTTGGAGTTACGACGAGATTCCAAGACTAGATCCTCAATTAGTCATCCACCAGACTGGTCTTCCGACAAATCACTATGGGTTCAAGTAGCCTTCCAGAACGATGCACCCTTCCCATGGCGCTGTGGTTGAGGAAATATTTGACAAGATCATTAGGACCAACTTCATTAAAGAGGTCCAGTACCCCATGTGGCCGGCCAACAACATACCATTTAAGAAGAAGAATGGACAGATTAGAGTCTGCATTGACTTCCGAGATCTCAACTGTCACTATCCGAAGGATGATTTTACCCTTTCTATGATGTAATTGTTGATCGATGCTACAGCTGGGTTCCAAGACCTCTCATTCATGGATGGTTACTCCAGATAAAACCAGATCTGAATGGACCCTGAGGATGAGGAGTCTACGTATTTTAGGGATCCCCAAGGTACTTTCTGTTAATAGGTTATGTGCTTCGGCTTAAATAATTCAGGCTCCACCTATCAGCGGGACATGAAGCACATATTCAAGCCAATCCTTAGGAGATTGGGGGAGTGTTATGTAGATGATCTGGTGTTAAAATCCCTCCAGCGTCAGGACCATCTCAAGGATCTTGAGAATGTGTTAAGGTTCCTCCATTCTCACCACCTGAAGATAAACCCATTGAAGTGTGCTTTTGGAGTCACCTCTGGAAAGTTTCATGGTTTTGTTGTCAAACACAGGGGCATCGAGATCGACCTAGAGAAGATCAATTAAATCAGCCAGATTCCTCCCCCGAGCAATATTCGGTAGTTTCAAGGTTTCCAAGGCCACTTATCCTACATACACTAATTCATTGAGAATATATCTGGCAAGTGTAATCCCTTTTCATAGCTAATGAAGAAAGGCTCCACCTACAAACGGGACGAAGAGTGCCAATCCGCGTTCAAGGAAATAAAGGATTATCTTCTCCAGCCTGTGGTCTTGAGGCCACCCATCTCTGGAAAACCGCTAATCCTGTACGTGACTTCCATGGAATGATCTCTTGGTTCTCTTCTCACCCAGAAGAACAATGAGGGGATGGAGAACAATCTTTACTACCTTATTTGCATGCTCCTCGATTCAGAGACCAGATACTCCCCCATAGAAAAGAGTTTCCTAACGCTGGTGTTTGAAGTAAAAAAATTTCAACACTACTTGCAGCACCACGATCTACAGCTGGTGTCTTGGGCAGACCCACTGATATACATTCTGAACCACCACATGTTGACAAGCCGTCTATCACGCTGGGTAGTAATCATCCAGCAGTTTGACATCAGGTTCGTCCCTCAGAAATCTATTAAGGGGAAAGCAATGGAAGAATTCATTGCTGCCATCCAACTCCGGCTGAACAGTCCTTGGATCTCGATTTCAATGATGAGGCAATCCTCCCAGTAAACCAAGACATTCCATGCTGGTAGAATCACATTTATGGTGCTTCTCGAAGCCCTACCGACAGGACGATCAATGATCTCAGGCTCAACAAGGTTGGCTTGAGTATCATCTTTATTACCCCCAGCACAAGCCATTCTGCCGTACTCATTCTTGTTGTCAGAAGGCTGCACCAAAAATGAGGCAGAGTATCAGGATCTTATCACTAGCCTCGATCTGGCCCTCAAGATTGATTTTCCCCATTTTCATGTGAAATGGTATTCTGAACTAATCATTAGGATGATTAACGGTGACTACGTAGTATGAATTCTAGAGCTCGTGCCATTTTTGGAGTGCACTCTCCAACTAATGGCCCAGTTCACATCCCATCAGGATGTTACTCATGTCCCCCGATCTCGGAACGGTCGACCTGAGGCCTTGGCCGGCCTAGCTGCATAACATTCAGAGCCCGAACAGGATGAAAAGATTATCTATGTGGCACATTGGAGAGTCATTGCTCCTGCCTCCTTTGATAATGATGATGGACTAAAGGTAAGCCATCTTACCACTGGAGCCTCCACGTTAGGACTCCTAGGTCCTCCAGATGTAGTGGTTGAAGTGACTCCAGACTAGAGAGCCCCCTTTGTTGAGTATCTCCAAAATTGTTACCTCCCTAGTGATCGGGACAAGCACAAGCGAATTTGATGTCATGTGCTACCATTTACCCTCTATAGTGGTCCCCTTCTTGAGAAGATCCTCTACAAGTGCGGGTTAGATGGTGTTCTACTCAGTTGCATCCAAGGAGTCGAGATTTTTTAGGTCAAGAAGGAGGTTCATGCCGGTTTCTGCGGCGCCCACCAGACTGGGCCAAAGCAATCCCATCAGATCTAGAGACTGGGGTAAATCTGGCCCTCCATGATCCACGACTGCATCGAGTTCACCAAACAGTGTCATGCATCACAAATTCATGATAACTTCATGCATTGGCCACAAGAACCTCTCCAATCCACCAATTACTATTGTCCATTTGTGGTGTGGGGACTCGATGTCGTAGGACCATATCCACCAGTGAAAGCTTGCCAGTGTAGGTTCATCTTGACCACTACAGATTTATTTTCCATGTGGGAAGAAGCAGTTTTTCTCAAGGAGGTCAAGGGTCGTTCCATCATTGAATTTGTGAGTTCCAACATCATCTACCGATTTGGAGTTCTTCACGCTATCCTCACCGATAAGGGAACGAACTTCCAAGAAGCTGAGCTGAAGAAGTTTTGTACTAAGTATGATATTGGTTCTTACAATACCTCATACTATCATGCTCAGGAAAATAGATAGATCTAGGTGTTCATCAAAACCTTCTTTAGCATTTTGCAGAAAATGGTTGGTCAGAATAAGAAGAGTTGGCCAGACAAGCTCCCCAACGCCCACTGGGCTTAATAGAAAATTACTTGCAATTCCACCCAGGTAACCCCATATTCCCTGGTGTATGGAGCTGAGGCCATCCTACCTATAGAGATTTAGTTTGCTTCGTTACACACAATGGCCTATGACCAGAAGGAACCAAATAAGGTAGCCAAAATTATTCTAGCTGAATTGGAAGCACTTGGTGAGATTAGGCTTCGTGCCTTGCACAATCTGGAAAGGCATCAGAATATGGTAGCTAGAGCCTTCAACAAGAAGGTTCACCTTCACTATTTCTTGCAAGGCGACATGGTATTGGCCCTTCGGGAACCAATGATACCTGGTAGGAAACCACCCATGTTGGAGCCCAAATGGGGAGGACCTTACATAATTCACAGGGTTTACCCCATAGGGGCATACTCCTTGGTGACCATGGATAGTGAGCATATAACTCCTCCCACCAATGCCAACTTTCTCAAGCAAAATGTTTTCTGAGCTAGCCAGTCCGGCATGAACCAAAACAGTTCGGTCCGACATGACCCTAAACTATTCGATTCGGCATGACCCTAAATTGTTTGGTCCTACATGACCAAAAACTGTCAGGTCCTGCATGGTCCTAAACTGCTTCTTCTCGCACAACGTTAAACTTTTCAACGTCCTCACTGCCCGACGTTAAACTTCGTGGCCCTTTAATAACTATATGTGGATTGATTCCCATCCGCATTGGAAACGTTGGAACACTCAAACATTTATTCTTGAGCCATTCCCCCAAACTCTTCTCTTCGATTATCCCCCCTGGGTATAGTTCTCTTGGAGGATCCTTGCACTGTATGGTGTAGGATTCTTTATCCCCATTCATGTCAGGATTAAAATGGTTGCACCATGCACCCACTCCTTGCTCTTCTATCCTCCCACATACTCACCGCATGACACTAAACTGCAAGGCCTTCAAGAACTACATATGTGTTGATTCCCATCCTCATGGGATACATAGAAACACCCAGAAATTTCATCTATTTTCCCAACCCAAAATCCAAAATCCCCACTTGGGTCAAGACATATGGTGTGGTACAAGGTTCTTCCCCAAATCACGTCGAGCTCATCTCGATCCCGCCATACATCTTTCTCTTTGGAGATGTCCATCACTCCGCTTGACTTTAAAATACATTGGAACAACTATGCTACACCCACTTTTTTTATTGGGACCCCATCGTCTTTCCCATCCGGATGGGCCCCCGAATGTCATTGATGTTAGGACCAAGGGATCTCCTACCACTTCAGTCCAAAGCCCTCGAGGTTTTTGAGAAAAAAATTAATATAAGTCCCGCATGGAAAATATGGTCAGTGGTCGATGCTCATTTGTGTTCCCATTCCAGGACACTATAAGGATGTTTTTTTTCAAACATGGTCAACAATTATACTCTGTCATTAAAGCCACCCCAATATGTCCAAAAAATTGAGTGTAGTGGTTCATTATGCCTCATTGTATCTCCAAGCGACGAACTCCCTTCGGGCGATGCCAGCTATCTGACCCTTATATGAAAGCTAAATCCAGATCCAGCTCCTTGTTTCCCACACTGAGCACTGCTCACATGGGCTTAGGAACTGTGATGAGGTGGTAACAGCACATGAGGTTATATGGATACAGTTGTCTGGGATGCCCAGCCTCAGGCCCCTTGACCTTTTCCGGCCCCTTGTCCTTGTCCTCACCTTGGACAAAGTTATTATTTAGGATTGTGTGGTGTGGTGAGGACTTATGTCCTCATTCACATCGGGATATTTCTCCATGCCACACATATCCCCTTAAGACATCCCTATGTCCATTTATCGTCTGTCCCATAAGAATAGCCCCTTTCATGCTTCATGAGCCCCATCATTTGGGTTTCAATCACCCTCTATATCCAAAGGGACCTCTAAATGGCATGGATGTTAGGCCTAAGGGATCTCCTACCATTGACGGCTAACGTCCTTGAGGATTGCGGGCGGCTGGTTGATGTGAGTCCCGTGTTGAGATTATGGTCAACTATAGATGCTAAATTTTTTTCCCTGAACTCTAGTCACATAAGGTTGGATACTATGTTGCGAACCTGGTCAATAGTGGTCTTCAATCATCGTTGTTGCTTACGGTATTATATAATCACAATTGTTCACCCTACCTGTCCCATGCATATGAAATTAACCTAGGAAGATACGGTATGAGCTCTATTACCCTAAACTAAGATCACTTTCTTCCTCACTGCAAGACGTTAAACTGCAAGCTGGTCAGGATTTTTCATTTGAGGCCCAGCCTCAGGCCCCTTGGCCTTTTCAGGCCCTAACCCAAGATCTCACTTACGGTTATATGGTGTGGTGTGGGATTATTCCCTCATTGACATTGGGTTACTCACTATACTATACACTTCCCTAGATGAGATACCTTAACCTTTCTTCATCCTCACTGTAAGACGTTAAACTACAAACCGACCGAGACTTACTGTCTGATGCCCCTTGGCCTTTTCTGACCCCTGGACCAAGTTCTCACTATGGGTTGTATGGTATAGTGTAGGATTATGTCCTCATTCACGTCAGGTTACTCTCCATGTTGTACACCTCTCTCATTGGGGTATCCTACCCCTATCTGCTTCTCTTCAAGAACTACGTGTGGCTTGATTCCCATCCTTATGAGATATGTAGGACCGCCCGAACATCTATACTTCGGGTCCAACCCCATCTCTTAGAGATCTCTATGTTATCAAGGCCCCTTGGCCTACATTCTTCCATGAGAGGGATATATGGTGTGGTATGAGATTATGTACTCATTCACATTGGGTTTGTAACAACCACACAATGTACCTCTTTCTCATGAGATTTCTCCATCTCTTTGTTCTACACTCAACTTTTCAAATCAACTCCTCTTATGTTGTGCCCCTCGACCCTCTACGATGGTTCACCAATGTTCCCAAGAGTAATATAGTCTAAAACCTGGAGTGTCAGATTCTACATGGACATGTTTTCACCCATTTTCCAGGCTTCGTGTTCCCCTTCATTTGGGATTTCATAATCTTTCACACCCGAAGGGACCCCCAATTGGTATGGATGCTAGGCCTAAGGGCTCTCCTACCATTATGGGCCAATGTATTGGAGGGTTTTAGATAAAAAATCGATACATGTCCTGTGTTGCGAATATGGTCAGAGTCTGATTCACATTTTGTTTTTCCTCATTACAGGCTAACACGATATGGATACTGTGTTTATAACACGGTCAATAGTCATCCTCCATCGTCACACCAGCCCATTTAATCCATGAATGATGGTTACATGATTCAAATTATTTTCCACCCCATCTTGTTCAGGTATTATTTTAACACTTCTGACACTATCCCTCAGTGAGAATTTTCACGTTAGGAGGACAAAGTCGCAGTAAAGGCATCATTTGGGGCTCCACACCGACTTCCCATTGGTATGCTTTCCAGGTATTTCAAAAACATCTTCCACCCTTGTTTCCCACACCATGTTAGTCTCATGTGGGCTTAGGGATAAGGTTGAGGTCCACGCATAGTTAGAAGGACTCTTCTTCTCCTTGGTCCGAGTTCTACGACCTTAAAATAAGATCTATTTTAGAACTACATATGGATTGATTCCCATCCTTATGAGATTTATAGAAATGCCTAGATGTCTCATCTTTGGGTCCAACTTGAGTTTAACTGATTCATATCTTTTGTTCTACCTTTGGGGCTTTAACTCCAACAGGACTGTGTGGCGTGGTTTGGGATTATGTCCTCATTCCTGTCATGTTTTCACTAGCCACACCATGTACACCACTTTCTAGGAGTTAACCCCCCTTAATTCCTATCCCACATGACATTAAACTTTATTTTATCCTGCAAAACGTTAAAAGATACCTTCAAGAACTACGTATGGATTGATTCCCATCCTTATGGGATTCGTAGGGATACCCAGACACCTCGTCTTTAGTTCCAGCTCGATTGGGAGCTTGTTTCTCCTACCCCTTATCCTCTAATCATTCCCAGCCCCTTGGTCTAAGGTTTATTTTACAGAAGCGTGCATGGTATGATGTGGACCCTGTCCTCATTCACGTCGGGTAGGCTTTATCACTCCATGAACATTCCCCTTCAAACCTCATCCTTCTTGTATATGTCTGAGCCATATGCCTCTTGACAATGCTGCCTAGTCCCACATGACATTAAACTATTGCGTCTATCCTACACAACGTTAAAAATGCATGGTTTGTCCAATCACATGACCCATAACAGTGACATTATCATCCAGGCCGCATGATGAAAAATTTCACTGCATCGTGGTATCCTCACTCAAGGGGCATCATGTTTGGTATCGGTCGCACATCATAATATTTTTCAACACCGACATACGTCTTGATTCCAGTGGCGTACCTAGATTTTCTATCCTAGGACCATTGCTTCACAAAAAAAAAACTCATTCATCCTAAAGGACAAACATGATCTATCAAATACCGCTTGTTTTGGTGCAAGGGCCAGAACCACACAACCTTATTATCCCTAGCACCGGTATCCTACTGTTCCATCTTCTATAACTACATGCGGCTTGATTCCCATCCTCATGGGGTACGTAGGAACATCCGTGAACCTTGTCTCGGGCTCAACCTAATATTTTTTTTCATTCCCTCTACCGGAAACCTTTCCCAAGAAGCACACAGTGAGCGGGGCTCCATATCCCCATTCACATTGGGCTGTAAAATTACATCATCATGTGTCTCCAACATTTCCTACCATTCAAGGTCCGAGCTCTATGAACATAAACTAAAACCACTCCAAGTCCTTGATTCGAGAAGTTAAAATGCATGAAATCATTCAAAACTACGTTTGGCTTGATTCCCATCCTCATGGGATAAGTTGGAATGCCCAGGAATCTTCTCTCGAGGTCTAGCCCTAGGAATCAAAAAATCTTATCCCCTCTTTTTCGGCCCCTTGGCCCGAACTCATTTAGGGAACATGTGGTGTGGTGGGTACCTATGAGGTTCTCATTCACGTCGGGTTTTTCAATAGCCGCAACATATTCTTCCCATATCGTTTCCCAGCATGGTCTGAGTTCTATGACCTAAAACCAAGATCTCCCTATAGAAACTGCACTTTTAGTTTGGCTACTTAGCCACCCGGAACATAGTCCATTGAATCAAGCCCCCCCTAATGGTCCACCCTAGGACATTAAGTTAAAAGCATGCAACCCCAGGACCCTTTTCCTTGGGAAGGGACTCAACTCCCTCTATCTGATAAGTCTTATTGTCATACTTAGATGCATTTTGAAAAAGACCCAGAAGTGTGGAATTTTCATGGGGGCATTCCCCTCATTCCATGTCCATGCTTCGTGAGCCCATTATTTGGATACTTATCCTTTTACACATCCTAAGGGACCCACTTCATGGCCTGGTCTCATGCAACCTTGGCTCACCTACCATCTCAGGCCAACATCCATAAAGACCCCAGACGATATTTGCGACAGGTCTCGTGTTTCGAACATGTTCAGAGGTTGACCCTCATCTGTCTATCCCCAAATCAAGCTAACACAATATGGATGCTATTTTTTGAACATGGTCAATATCCATCCCCTATAATCACGCCACCATCATCGTTGTCCAGATCTTGATCATCATGATTCACATATTTCCACTTCTTCATGTTCAAGTGGAATTCATCTATACTCGGCTTTACTTCTTCACGCATACAGATGGGTTACATGGATGGGTTATCATCATTGGGCTATCGTTCAACTGGTGTCCCATTGCCCCAAAAATTTTCCTCCCTAGGTTAGGAAAGTCCCATCACTAAGTCTTTTTTCCCTCATTGAGCATGACTCACGTGGGCTTAGTAGTTTTTGTAGGATGTGTACTAGTGCAGCCATGTTGCGCATACCTTCTTTCATCCCGCATGACGTTAAACTATTCCCACAAAACTACGTTCGGCTTGATTCCCATCGTAATAGAGTACGTACGAACGCCCGACCAGTTTGCTTTGGTCCCAACATAATTTTCACTTTTGGGTCCCTTGGCCTAAAGAACTTCATTCGGGGATACGTGGTGTGGTGCAGACTCCTTATGTCCTCATTCATGTTAGGTTTATAGTTTTCACAGCACATAATCCCATCCTGGGATCTTCCCTTTCATTCCTCATCATATTTAATGCCACTAAATTGCGATTCTACCCTGAATAAGTTCAAGATGCCCCATGTTTATCAAGGGATTCACCAGGTCCCTTGCCAAAGAGGCGTCGCTTGGAAGTATGTTTGATCCACGATCATATGGATACACCCACCTAATATTCCTTCATTTTTTTGGCGTGATTTCAAGAGTATTGGTCTCCATTTGAAGAACCCATCACCCCAAATCCACGCTTTGCGTTCCCTTCATTCGGACCCTCGTCCCCTTTCATGTATGAAAGGGCCCCCTAACAATATGGATGCTCAGCCTATGGATTTCATACTATCTTGGACCAATGTTCAAGAAGAAAAATAGATGGAATTTTGAGTCAGGCCCTGTGTTTCGAACATGGTCAGTGGTCGGCAATCGTTTGTTCTCTCCATTTCAGGCTAACACAATAAGGATACTATGTATCGAATGCTGTCAATAACTATCGTTCATTGTCATGCCACCCCCAGAGTGTTCCAAATATTGGGTATCGTGATTCACACCATCCATTACCACCTATTCGTATTGATTCCAACACCCCTGGAATTGCCCCACTCATGCACTAGAGAACATTAGAAGGATGACATGTCAATTGTTCTGAGGTCCTCTTCCTCCAATCGGGCCTCTCCCATTTCTTCCCAAAAATCCAGATTGATTTTTCAAACCCCCAGATTCCCAAAGATTGGTTTTCACTCTTACATTTGGATGGAGTGATAAGGTGGTCATCCCTTGTCTCTCACATTGGGCCTGATCCATGTGAGCTTAGGGAATGATCGCTGGACGCTCCACGAATATTAGGGGAATGCAATAAACCAATACAAATAATGGAACTCATGCATGCAGCTAGCATAGATCAATCAAAGAATGAAAGTAAATTTGATGGTTTGTAATCATTACATTTCCTAAGGGTCGTTTCCCCCCATGGATAGGTTAACCTTGTCAAAAGAGTGTAGTAGCTCAGACACCCTCTGGCTTGTGGCATCCAGGATTTTTTGTCGCCTGTTCAGTTCATGATCCTCCTCGGCAATTATGGGGTACAATTCATTTTCCGCAATCTGGGACCACTCCACATCGGTCTGGATGATGGTCATCTCCTCGGAGTCTCAATTCATTCCCTCTTTGGCCTCTACCAGCTGGGCCTTCAATCACAATATTAGCTCAAATTGCGTGTTGTGGGAGGTTGAGTGCTCGTCTGCCTGAATCTGTAGCTGCTGGACCTCATATTCAGCCTTCTAAGGCCTCTTGATGTTCACTACTTTCCTCCACTTCCATCCCATTCCAAGGCCATGATCAAAATCCCTAATCTTCTCCACCATGAGATCTCGAACTAGCATGTGAGGACACTGGTCGTCCTCTCCTCTAGCACATAGTTAATGTAGTCGCAAGTAATGTCTGTCCATCTAATAAAGCCATAGTTCCTAGGGGTGTCGTCAATGAAGTTCTTGATCCGCTTCTGTGATCAGTGATAGACTATTCTGTTGTCCTCTTCATCAGAGGTTGTCTCATCCCAGTCAGTTCGGTTAGTAGGCTCATATATGGGGAATGCCCCATGAACTATTCACCAGGGTCCATGACCAGTGTTTGATCGGGCATGGGGGACCTAGTCTATTTGATTGATCCTCATCATCAAATTCCACCACAATGATCTCGGGTTCAGCCTCATTGGCAGTTCCACCAGTGATTGGGAGCACCGTTGTTCGGTCACTCTGGATATCCTTCTCCATGATCACTGTTATTCCCCTCAGGAAGGCGCTACCAGAAGTTCTGACCAACCGTGTTGTAGCAGTCCATTCCATTTGAAGAACTGTGTGCAAAAAAAGGATCATGAATGTCAGTTATCATGGTCAGGGGATGATAGTCATAAAGTTGATAGAGGGGAATTACAAAGATCGAATTTCTGGTCTCATTCTTGGGTTGATGTCATCAGGATCCTGAGGAGTTCCCCCCTGTATATTATCTAAAGCTTTGAGAGCTCCAGAGGGGTCACATTAGGTGGAATGGCCCCGTTGGACGTGGAAATTGATGGAACCGCGGGTTTAGATTCTGAAGGTCCTGCATCATCATTTGTTGAGGGACGAGAATGGGTCCTGTGTATGAGGTCCTCCTGCATAGTTCAGATGTCAGTAAGGAGTCCAAATTGACTAGGAACCAGACCCTAAGGAAGTGGCTCGGTATTTTACCTTAAGGGCCTTTATGAATTCTTCATAGTCCAAGTCCTGATCGTCGACTTTACCCTCCTCCAACGGGCTCCCTCCACTAGGCCCATTCCCCCAGGAGGCTTGTCCAATTATTTTGGTAGAGGAAAGCGTTATCTCAGTTTAGCGACCCAAAATTGTGGGGGGACCATGAAATCTAGAAGAACCTTGATGCGGACTGTGATTGGACACAAGACACCTCAGGAATGCACAAAGTCCTCCAGCTCTACCAGATATTACTCTACCATTGCCTGGGACACCGTAAATACAACCCTGATAGGTCATATTCACGACAAGTCTATCCTGAGATGGTTCAGTTGTTGCCACATCTCAGGAGGGCTAAGGAACTATCTGTTGACTTCCCAGATATCCCAGGCCTCTAGGAAGATAGCATCCTCCAACATGTCCATGTGACGCATCCGCTTCCATAGATCCTGAGGGGATATCCTATGGAATCCCCCCGGTGGCCTCCCTTCTGGGTAACTTGTCTCTTCTAGGGCCACAGGGTCCACTGACGCTGCCTCCCCCTCAACTGGTGTAGGCCTCTTCGCCACGACAGCCGTGCTACCTTAGGATGTACCTACCGCCTTTTGGACCTATCCCTGAGGTTGGTAAGGCTCACCATCACTGAACCGGATAGTCAGCTGCTTTAGAATTTCCCCCGGGTTGGCTGCCTCCCAACATTGGGTATACTCCATGACCAACCCGATTGCAGCAATGGGCAGAGGCATCTAATTCCCCATCTTTCCATCATCATGAGTGAACATGAGACACATATGCCTCATCACACATGGATTATCTTCATTGGACACCACTAAATAAACTTGCGGGGTCATTTTCTGCATGCACCGAAATTTCATGGCGAATCGGTGCGGAGCGTATGACACCGATAGCAGCTCACGGTCCAACCTCGCCACCATGAATCCACTACAAAAGGATAGAAGATAGGACTAGTTCTCTTCTGTCCCTCATCCATCATCCATGAAGGTCCCTATTAGAAGTGGGAACAGATGGAAGTTGAACTCATCTACATTCCAAACATGGTTTAATACTGATGGTATGGTCAGCTTGGCCGGAAAGCTCCCTACGGAGTTCAAAATGGATGGGCGAAAGTCTGATCCCAGAGGAGAAATAGGGTTTGTGTATACATAAAACCCCATAATGTGCGCCGATATCCACTCATATAGAAGGAGGAATGGCCCACATATCCTCTGTGGCCTCTTCCCCTCACTGATGTGCCAGAACATTTTGTACATCTTGGAAAGAATCAGAATTCTGAGATTCACCCACCCTCCAGTTTCTAGCATAGAGGCTATGATGAATGTGTTGGGTTTCACACCTGCATTTATGTCCCTCATCAGCAAGATCTAGCCATAGATGAGAGATGTGATGAATACTTCCAGTCTGGCTACTGGCCGATGCTCGGTGCTGACGCTGAAGCCCCAGGTTTTACACTAGTTTTCCTCCAAGAGATGGCAGTATGAGTCCTCCTTTCCCCATTTAGATCCCTTTGGGCACGTTCGGGGCCTCACTGGGAACCGTCTGTTTTCCAGGATGTTCAGAAATTTCATGAACCACCGTATGAAGTAGACATCTCTCACTGCTTTCTCGTCCACTCCCTGCACCAGTCTCATCAACACCATCACCAGTGACAGAATCTACTCTGGATCCTCGCATGCACCCATAACAGGGAGGAATTCTTCATTCATCACTCCTAGTATCGGGACCTCTGAGATCTGATGCATGTCCCATAAGCTAATTCCAACCTCCCCATGATGTAGGTTGAAGGTATTGGTCTCCGATGACCAACGTCTCAATAGCTCTTGCATCAGCTGCTTCGGCTGGTAGATATGAAATTGGGAGGCCCAGGCTGCCTCATACAGACCGACTCTCCTCAGCTCTTCCCCTAAATCTTCACATGAGGAACTTACCCAGTATGCCCAGGCCCAATCATCTGTGATGTTTCCACCTTGGTGCAGGTCCCACTCATCAAACAATCCCTTATTTGGGTTCCTCAACACCGCCTTTAAGATTGTTTGGTACATAGGATGGGATGTCTCCAGTTACAATGACTTCCCATCAATATCATTCAGATGATTTTATAAACAATTAGTGGTAACAAACGTAAATTTCTCCCGAGCGTGGCTGCTAGCCGCCCTGAACCATCAGCGCTGACAAAACATACTCCTGAACCAGTAAGCTAGCTCGTACCTTCTATCATTAGGGATTAAGATGTCATCCGTCAGTCCAAATCCATAAAAATAAAATCTCTTCCACAACAGGTAGTCCCATTGGATTTCTGACAATATATGCACACACAAATCATGGTCAGATTGGCTATGTACCAACTCCCCATAACCAATCTGTTCTCCATATCTTCCCTTTGGGAAACGTTCGCAAGGACCCCCTCCAAAACTCTTGGTGAGCCATCCTGCACTTAAAGTTAAGATAATTTTAAAACTAGATCGCGATGCTCGATCGCGGAGATCGATCACAGAGATTTCTTGCAGAGCTCGATTTAGACAGCGGCATTACAGAGCCTTGTGCTGACCCTCAAACGCAAGTCTTGAATCACACTAACATGAAGTTGATGATATTCTGTGCACAGTGAAGCAATAGGCCTGATTTGTGGAGTGCGATCGTAGAGTACATAGATTATCACGAATCGAGAGCACTAAAAAGTGAAATTATGGAGTAGAGAAAAGGACAGAAGAGAAGTCAACCAAAATTTTAATAGGCTATGACATCAGGTTTTTCGTAGCACATCCAGCTGCGGTGGACTTCATGGCCTGCCAAACCCGATAATCACTTCTCCACTTCACAAGCCTCCTTCGTGAGGTTGCCTCGCGTGTAACCAAGGAATTTTGGCAATGGACCCTCAGCCTTGGATTCTTTTTTTCCTCCTAGTCTCCCAGTTTGGGGGGGGGGGGATTTGTTGACGCCATCATTTGGGACGAACAGAACATCCTAAAAACATCAGGGACTGCCTTGCGAAGATGGATCACGAAGATCCCGATGCCCTGTGGCCAGTGAAAAAGATCGCCTTCGCTACCCCCCGCGAAGCTAGGAGGTCACGAAGAAAAAAATCGCCTTCGCAACCCATCACGAAGCAACATGTTGGTCACACTCTATGAACTTCTTTGATGTTCAGGGACCATCACGAAGAAAAGTTGCGGTCACGCTCTGTGAACCCCTTTGACATTCATGACCCGCCACAAAGTAAGGTGGCGGTAACGCTCCGCAAATGCAATTGACAATCGAAACCCACCACGAAGTAAGGAGGCAGTAATGCTCCATGACCGCAATAGATGTTTGTGACCCACCACAAAGCAAGGAGTTGCTAATGCTCTATGACTGTAGTTGACATTCAGGATCCACCGTGGAGCTAACTCCTTCTTCTCACTGAGTGAGCTCTACTTCGTGGAGCCTCTTGCCTATAAATACCGGTCTCCCCTCGATCCCGAGGGATGGATCACCCGACCTTTCACCTTCTGAGCTCTAAAATCGCAAGGCACTTCCTGCACTTCGAACCATGAACTCCTCAAGGTACTTTTTCTCCATGAAGTACCACCCCCTTGGCCTTAATTGATCCCATCTTTCGAGAGGGATTCCTTTCACGAATCCCATGGGCCTTCGTGAAGGAATGAGATCCCCACGGGGACTCGGGTTGTCGCAAAGAATTTATTCTTTGCGAAACACCCACCACACCCACATGATCCACATGCTAAAGCAGGGTCACTATGCTTCACGAAGCACATTTCTTCCCAACACCCTGCTTCATGAGGCACCCCTACTTCTCAAGGCGTTGCTTCACGAATGCCTTTACACATCGAGAAGCTCCTACCATATGCACTTATTCACTATGCCTACACTAGGAAACTTCAATTTGAGGATCAAGACCCTTCACGAGGCCCCTCCACTATATAGAGCACAAGATCTTCACAAAGATTCTATCTGTGATCCCCTTTACACTGCAACTCCTTTTCCCGTGCGGCCCTTCAGGTTTTCACAAAGCAACTTCAAAGTCCCGTGGATGATACTGCCTATTACGTTGCTTCACCTCATGCTTCTTTGCATAGGCACACTAACAGTTATTGCTTCATTTCATAGACATGATAAATTGGACCCCTCAATGTATTTCTCCATAACACTCCCTCGCCATGACATTCTCGATACCTTCCTTCCCCAAAGGGCAGGCGGGTATCAGTTAAGTATGTCTTAGGGGTGCGGAGCGAACCCACTTTGTTTGAATAGCAGGATGTTAAACTACCAAGAACTATCGTCCTCATCACATGACGTTAAACTATGACCTCGCCCCGTGCCTCGCACACGGGGTGCCCCCACCATGGATGTTCTGCACGCCCATTGGTCTCCACGAGAGTGAGATCATACCTCAAACAGAATGAGACCCTCTTCATCTGAGTGGAATCTACCTCTGGGGAAAGGGAATCCCCCCTGGTGTAAGCACCTATATTTTCTTACCGAAGGTAGCATCCTTCCCCCTTTTTTCTTCGATACCAAATCCCTCTCCCACCGGGCTTTATCACCACTGGGCCTCCATCCTGGAGTATGTCACACCCTCTTCGGGCAGCTAACCATGCATAAGCCCCTATTTCCTCTTTGGACTACTAATCACATGTAAAACCCACTCCACTTCCCACGGATACACCTTTCATGACATGATCGTCAGGTCTTTACTGACTCTTGTTTCTCACACCGATCATGACTCACGTGGGCTTAGAGTAACCATCGACCATGAAACACTTTCTGGGTAGCCTAGAGTGTATGTACAATAGAAATTATGAACTACGTGGACATTGATTCTTTCCAAGGTGTGGTATGTAGGAATCCTCCTTGAGGATCAAGACCAACAACCATTGGACCCCAGATCCTCCTCCATATCAGTTCACCGACAACCAACATGTACTATAGGGACTTTGATCCTTTCCAAGGCGAGGTACGTAGGAAGCCCCCCTAAGGTTAAAGCCCACCACACATTGGGTCCCGACCATCTCCACATTGGTTCTACCCCATCATACATGGAATTAAATTGTGGACCTCAATCAGCGATAAGCCATGGTGACCCCGTCCAGCAGTAATCCGTTGACATCCCTATTTGACGGTAAGCCATTGTGACCCCGTCCAGTGGTAAGACGTTGATATCCATATCCAACAGTAAGCTGTTGTGACCCCATCCATTGGTAAGCCATTGACATCCATATCTAGAAGTAAGCCATTGTGAACCCATCAAGCGGTAAGCCGTTGAAACCCCCAATCGGTGGTAAGCCATCAATAAATGAACTACGTGGAATTTGATTCCCTGCCACGAGAAGTCTCTTTGAGGCTCAAGACCAACACTATTGTCATCCTCATGGCGTTTCTATCCCATTCATAATCCACTTCATTCAACCATCCATCATCCATCATGATTCTTACCAGGGCCGCCACATCTCGGTGGGATTATGCCACCTCCTTCCCCATTACCCTTAACAACAGTCGGGAAGCTAACCACATGTTGGTCCCAACATTAGTGTTCCTTACAGAGGTTAAACCCCTCTGATCCACTCTAATTAGTGTTATGATCAGTCTGATCTGTCTCTGCTGGATGTTAATCCTGTGTCATACCCTGTGTTAAACATGGGAAGCTGAGGAAAACATCAGATACATGCATATGGCATATGATTCCCCAGGTTCTACGTGGGACGCCCTGAGCTTATGCGCCCCCGAGAAGCCCTATAATAAGGGGAAGAAACCCAGACGCACCAGTGTCCCATCATATAGACATGCCAGTGATGTCCAACGTGACTACTCCCCTGACCAAAGGTTACTACCATGACCAGACACTTTGGAATGTCCCGACAGAAGCAGTGTAATTAACTGATGTCCATGAACATATGACACTAGAAAGAGTTTCACGAACAACGTTTTAAGTCTATAAGGGAGACCCAGACTCGGTGATGAGTTCCGAGGAAGAATCCATGAATGGAAGAACCTAAATCCCATCATCCAACTTTGATCAAGGAGAAAACATCCCTGAACAAGGAATGGATTCTTCCTGCCTTTGGAAAGTGGGAATGCTGGGAAACTGACAATGCCTTCCATCCCACCAGTCGTGATGGGCGTGCGCGCCCTGGAAAAAGTGTTAGAAACAATAACACATAAATTTTATATGTTATTTTAATTTTATTAATCTTAAGTATATAATATTTCTAATCATTTATCCATATAATCTTGATGATCTCCTTCACAAAATTTCCACATTGTACATTGACTTTTATAATGCCTATACCCCCCAAATTTTTAAACATTTTCCTGTTCCTTTGTGTCATTTCTATGGATCCTTCCCACATTTATGGCATGTAAGAAGTTTAATATTTCTACCTTTTTGATCTTTAAAAAATTTAATTTCAATATACTTATATTTTTATTTTTTTTGGTGTCTCAGAAAACTCACCTAGGTTCAGGTCATTAATCATAAATCAAGATATATGGTTAGGAAAAACTAAATGATTTTTCACTCTAGCTTTTATTCCATTTGGATTTTCATTCTAATAATTGTCAAATTTCCCTTAACATCGATCGTTAAATTGGTTCCCACTATTTCAATCCATTTACTAAAACCAAAATGGTTAGTGTGACTATAACAAAAAATATCATAATAAACCATATTTTGGGGAGGATAAACCAGAAGATATCCTTAAACATTTCATATTATATTAAACTCATTCAAATCATCCAAAAAAATTATAATTATCTATAACATACAATCATTTATTTTTATATAGGACTTTTAACTCATGTTCAAATAAGATCATAACCACTAATGTTTTCTAAACCACTATTTGACACTAAAAATAAACAGCCATGTTCTTAACCAACCATTATTAAGAGTTTAAAATTAATTATTCCTATTTATTACATTCAAAGGATCATTTAGGTTTATATTTTTACAGAATTAACAAAAAACATTACATTACATTGGGAACACTTCCATTAAGTTTTAATTTTTTTCCACAAATAAGTGTTTCTTATGTTTACACTCATGTTTCATTAATGAAAATTTTTCTTCATCCAAGTGGTGTCACCATCGACCTTTCTATAATCCATTTACATTTTCAGGCCCTAGGGAAAAAAGATTAAATCTTGGTACAAGTAAAATATAACCTAGTGTGGGATGTAAAAAGAAAAATACATAGTTCTTTGAAAAATATGAAAATCCATATGGTTGTTTTCCTTTGTATAGTATACATTTACCAAAAAATAAATACCTACTTACTCTTTGAATCAACTTTTTTACCAATGTTTTCTATAAAACTTTTCATAACCACTAATTAGTGTAAAATCATAGTTCAAAAGTGAAACGTGAAATTTTTGAAACATTTTACTTCAAAATACACCATTAATCAATAGAATATAATAAAAATTATTTTAAATCATAATCTTATTTTCTAATATTATTAAATATAAAAATTTTCATAAAAATTCATTAACTAAAAGAATATAAAATATATCCAAGGATAATAAAAAATCACATGATAGCTAAATTTCATAATAATAGAATGTAAAATGCCAGACATCACGATATATTTTTTTGAATCAGGATAAGTCATCATGAACATTACTATCAACTCCTTGTGATAATATATTTTACATACCATCATGGTCTTATTCCAATACATTTCACATACCATCAAATCCTTGTTCAAAAATGTTGTTATTGTATGGGTAAATAAACATTAATAAATACCCATTATATTTTGTCTCATGAAACCCATCAAAGAATTTAAGAGATATCTATATCTAAAACCACCCATCAATTACATATTTCAAATTCCTTCCTTATATATTTAATTAAAAAGTCAAAACATATTCCTATTTCGTTGATAATAAACATTCATATTTGACAACTAGCTTGAAAAATAATATATATTTTACCAATTAAATAAATAAAAAAACATGATCACATGATATATAGAGAAATAATGGGATGGTATCATTATAGAATATACCAATGTGTCATAACATACATTAAATGATTATAACATAGATAGAATGTTTTTGGTAAAACCATTAGAATTATGCATTAAAATATAAAGAGACCATCCTTTTCTTTGTTATCATTTAAAATATAATTTTTTATAAAAAAAGAAAAATGAAATTCTTTGAAAATTCAAAAAAACTTACAGGGTAGGATTTATAATGAATAATGTATGTGATAGTATAAAATGATATCATGAGGTAAATGTTAAAAACACTCTCTTTTTTAAAATATAAACAAAAACCCCACATGAAAAAATTGAAATGATTCATTTTTAAAAAATTTATTAATAAAGTCAAAGTATTTTATTGTGAACTTTAATAATAATAAAAAATGAAAAATAACATTCTTAAAATAATTAACAGAATACGGACATATAGGAAAAATATTTTAAAACATTTAAAACAACATCTCAAAGATGAAACCTGTATCTCATCTCACGAGTCCCCATGCACATCCTTTAATAACATAAATAACATTGTTTTATTAATTATAAACTTTATCATGAACCTTTTTAAAATTTATTCAATAACTATTATTCTTTCTAATTTCATGTCATTTATATTCATGTCAGATGTTTTGAGGATGTTTGATTCATTCCCCAGAACATCTTTGATAGGTTAACGAAGGAAAAAGGGATAATTATTACATAATCCCTATAATATTTTTTATGGAATGATTATCATATGTTTATATTAAATATACTTTTAAAATCATCCATGTAAGGTGGTCATGATAAATTAAGCACAAATTTTATTTAAGACAACAGTCTGTACATAATCATGAAAACCATTTTTATTTTTCTGTTGGGAGAAAAGAAAATAAAGAAAATAATATTTAGATATACTATAATAATAAATATGTTATATATTTAATAAATTTTCATCAGCTCTATTATTTTTACTATCCCTATGAGAAAACAATGAAAATCTAAACACATCACTTTGTGGAGGTGGTAGTCCACATGTACGCATAGACGACATTTTCATTTCCCAATGGATGAAAAGGGTACGATAGTATGTAATATCTTATATTTCTGTAATCATATTTGTTTAATAAATAATATATATATATATATATATATATATATATATATTACTTTGATCCAACATTTTTACCAGCAATATTATTCAGTGAATAAAAATGAAAAGCATCCCTTTATGGAGTTAATAGTCCACACATATACATGAGTGAAGTGTTTATTTTACATTGGTAAGAAAATGAGATTTAAAAGAGTTTTAACATTAATATAATAAAATTTATATATATTTTAAATAATAATGTAATTATATAATAATGATTATGATATGTTGGAAGGAAATAAAAGAAAAATTAATTTTAGAGGAAATTAGTGAAAACTTATAACTTTCCTTTTCATATCCACATTTCAATTGAGATTAAGGCCTTAGAAGGAGTTGATTATTGTCATGAACCAACCCACTAGTGTCTCGTCTAATCTAGAAAAAAATAAGATTGAAATTCAATTCCCCCTACAATAGGATATGGGATGTAGATAAGCACCAGGTATACATATAACTAAATAGGAGGGCTTTACGTAATGTACCAATACACACACACACACACCTAGATCCATGAAACACTTATTAGATAAAACAAAACTATGATTTCTATAGACTTAAAAAATCATGTGAAAATATCTAGAAAATGCATGAATGTATAGTAAGATAATATAATAGTAAAAAGAAAAAAATTGACGACCAACCCAAGAAATTATTTCAAGGAACAAAACGATAATATAAAATTATAGAGGAAAAAAACATACCCAAATAGAGTCAAAAGAGTCCCCAGCCTAAAAAATAGAAATTGGGAAATTCATAGGAGAGATAGGATCAGAATTTCCAAGCCTGGACACAAAAAATAGTGATCACCTTCAATTTCTACTTGGATCCACTGATACCAGGTCCACCAAAATCACTACTGATCTTAGAGTCATCCACATAAGACACAACATGTGTAGGAAAATCCTACAACAGAGTGGGTATAAACATCTCATAATGATACCTTAAAAACAAAAATGTATGCTATATAATAGAATAATCAGCACAATGAAAACATAAAAGATGGAAAATGAACCAAAAAATAGATTTGCTCATTCCAAAATCCTTTCCAAAATGAGGGGAATCTCAATATCAACAACCATATAATAAATTTTACTCTTCCTGCAGCTTCCAAGGTCCCATATCAGATGAAAATCACCATGCGCAACCTCCTAAGAATCAGAGTGGTGGGCCTTCACATTGCTACTGTGATCCAAAACTGAGGGAGAACTATATTATTTACAGGATATACTCCCCACTATAACTCAACATCAAGGGAGTACCAATTCGTAGATTTAGGACTAACACACTATATATCATGGGGGTGATGTGGAATCTATATTTTTCACTTTTCCAAATCTATTTTGATTAATTAAAATTTTTAATAGAAAATTATTCTTATAATAGAGAATTGTTATGTTTGTAGAAAATCTATTTCTAGTTTAAATAATTTAATTTTATAATTTAAATATCTATTTTTGGGTGATTAATAATTTTTTTATACCATAATTAATATTTAACTAAAGATATTGTGCAAAAAAAATGATTTTTAGAATAAAAATAATTGAAAATAATAAAAAATTTCTATTCACGAGTTAAAACATTACTGGAGAATATAAGAATGGATATTGTTTCAGATCTTATATTCAAAATAATCTACATGTTTACATGATACTAGAAGTACTTTTAAGATAGACTTGCTTGAGTGTAATTTATTACTATGATATGCTGATGAATCCATTTTATACTAGTCCTTACTTTCTGATGCATGCTGCCTATAATGTTTGTGAAGAGCTATCTGGTGTTGATGAAGGTGAAGCCTCTTCCAACTTGGTGTTCCCTATATTAAATGTGTTGCAATTCATGTTACACTGAGTGATGTTGGGAAATGAGCTATAATTTGAACGGAGTCACTGAAGAGCCCACATCTCCTTCTTCTTGCCAAAACCGCACCTCCCATTATCATTGGATGACAATTTTGATGAATGGAGGCTTCCATTTAAAGTGGTGATAAGAGAGGGAGAAATTATCAGGGTTGAGCTATGAAATAATGATAGATAACAAATCCTGATCAGCCTGTAGAACCAATAGTGTGCGGGGTTTGGAATTTGGTGGCACAACATGAGAAGAAAGGTCAAATCGTATACATGGATTGTCATCTATGTTGAGAATAACATACATCAAGAATAAATCCTACATCATTAAATGTTACATTCTAAATCACCTATGTGTACCTTAATATCCCATGTTAGAAAATGACTATGTATGACAAAAAGACTATGTAAAAGGATTATTCTATGAAATAGATGCTTAAATTGAAAAATTGACTATTAAGGGAAAATAGATGCCTGGATAAAAAATCATACATGGAGAATCGACTATGTAGGCGATTTGGATACAGGGTTCATTCGGGTATGTGGAATAATTAGCTACATGAACATTTAGATACCTACAACTGAATAGATACATGGAAAATGGCCACAATGGAAACCATATACATTGATGAAAATACCTAGGTAGAAAAAAACACATATGATGATATGAACAGCTATGTGGCCCATCAGCCACACCATTCATAGAGATTAATAATCTTGTTTCTATGTAGATGGAACACCTACCCTTTGAACTCATGTTAGGTGGCCAATGAATATTTCAAGGAATAATTTGGTTTTTATTGATAGACATTTTAGAGGTAGTTTTCACCAGACAACATGAAATGGGAGAATTGAAAACTAGAAAAAAAAAAGAAGAGGGGGAGACACTTTAGGGGATCCAAGAGTAGATGTCATAGAGGGATAAATGAAACAAGTAGAAGGTGACTGAGTATAATTGCATTGTTTTATTTTGAATCCCCTAAATGGGAAATATTTGTATTTACAACCTTCCTCTCTTGAATTTTTTATAAACTTATCTAGAATTTAATGATTTTTTGAGATATTTGGACAACACTATCATGGGGGATTGAAGTTTAGTTGGTATGAATTTTCTTCCTCACTATGGTGTTGGGAGCTTTAGGAGTGGATTTTTTTCTCAATGATTAAGATTTTATGAACTTCAACTCTACCAACTCAGTTAGAGTTGTTTTGGTTGTTGTTTTCATAAATAAATTTCATTTTGTATGTCTAACTATGAAGTGGATAGAACAAACATGGTTAGGCTATAAGAGTGCCTCAATATGTGGGTAAGATAAGTCTTTAGTTGTGAAACTGAAGGATCCTTTTACCTATGGATTGGATAATTTAAAAAGTTGTATATACACTTATTTTAGTGTTATAGTGACTGACCCTGAGTGATAAGAAAATAAAATAAAAAGAAACGCACATCAAAATAAGTTTGAACACTAACTGATTTCTAATTATTTATTCCTTGAATTACTTTAACTTTCCTGTCATTTATTAACATCCATTGACTGTACTTCTATCTTTTTTCAGAATTCTATCGCCATCAGATTCATCGTAATCACAACACTCACTAATTTGATTTCTTATTTCTTTTATCTTTTCATTTTGAATGGGAGTATTGAATCAACTTGTATATAGAAAATGGGGAAAATTGTGACCTGGTGAGATATGGGAGGACCGAACCCCATATATATTCATTGATCAAACCTGATCACTTCTATGATCTATGAATTTATGGAAGAATCATCCCAACTATATCACATGATTTCATATCTCTAAGGCTAAAAAGAAGTCCACTATCACATCATAAATGGAATTATACTTAAAATATCTTACTCATGGGAACCAATTCTAGACGTAAAGAAGAATATGTGAAAGTTTGATGGTTTTGGAAAAAATCACATGATGTGTACCACATGGCACTAGGTGTGTGGCACCACCTGAGAACCTAGGTGTTCTATTTCTCACACATAGACTAACTAGACATGTCCCTTCACAAAACATGTCCATAAGGGGAAATAGTGTGTTATATCTCAAAGGATCCTAACTATGTACTCCTCGCATGCAGTTTGGATACTAGGGTAATATTACATGATGTGTTGGCCTGACTACATGACGCGTTATATTCTTCTAGATCTAGAATAATAGGAGCAGTGATAATCCTAGAAATATGTCATGTGTTTAATTGAAATAAAGGGAATGTAGTTGGGTTTCTCATAGACATCAATACTATTCATGACATGGAATTATATATTTTCAAAACATCCATCCCTAAATCATTTTTTTAATGAAATTTCAATTGGATTTGGTGGGAAAATCCTCTGATCATTGACTCCCTACTTCTGATGGCTAAAAAACTAGATTGTAATCTCCAAGAAAGAAGCTATCATTCCTCCCATCACTAATCAATTTCTATATCCATGAAACCATAATATGTTTCTATAAATAAACATATATCTATCCACAAACCATCAATCCCTAGGTTTTTCATGAATTCACCGTGATTTTGGGGCTCCGATCATGCTCAAATCAATCAAAAAATGTCGAATCATACACCACAAGGGAAAATGGTGAAGAAAAAAAAATTGGAGTAGGGGAGGAGCCTTATAAAGGTTGTATTATCCTTATATGATGTGATCCCAAACAATGATCATAAACATAAAATCCAAAAATAGTATAAAACATGGGCACATTAAAAATAGAGAATTACATTCAAGAATAGTAATTTAATTTTTTTCATGTGAAGAACAAAAATTAATGGATTAAGTAGATCACTAGTCCATTATCATCAATAAAGAAGAAAGGGTTCAAATCCCCAAAATAAAAATCCATACCTTGATAATGTATCCATCATTGGTGAAGAACAAATTTTTTAGTGACTCTTTGAAGATACCAAAACATTCATCATTCGTTCCATGAATCTCCTTGATAGTTTTTTATTGATCCATAGTCCCATGTTCATCAATGCCAATGATGAATCTCCTCATACTCTTCTATAACATCACAGGGTTATTTGGATAACCCTAGATATTTTCCAAAATGGTGTATTTAGATATTTTTAATGATGTATTTAAGGAGAATATATAAATGTTTAACATTAAATAAATTATAAAAGTTAAATCATTTAATTTATTTATTGTACAAGAAAAAGATTTACTTTAAAAGAATATATTGTTCTAACCAAACATATTTCATGCCTAATGTAATCCCTAAACTTTTAAAAAAGTCATAGTATTATATTTTCTATCTGAGATCCTAATCAATGGGAAAACCATTAATTTTAAAAAGATGTGAAAATGTCTTTTAATATTAATAATATTAATAATATATTAAATATAGCATCATGAAACAATCAATACATAGAAAATATTATGAGGAAAAAATATAGAAATAAAAAATGAAATATTCAAATAAATAGATTTTGAAAAAATATCTTGTTACATTCTCTCCACCTTCAAGTATTTTCACCCCAAATAAGAAACACTACACAAAAGTTGATGAAACTAATCCCACATCAAGATCTGTCTCTCACATGAACTCTTTTGGATATTCCCATGCTTCCAAATAATATGAAACAAATGAATGATCTACCCAAAAAGGATTATCTACTTCCAATCATCAATTGCCCCTAGGTACTCCGAAATGGTAGCTCAATCCTCAATGTCCCGATTTCCATATTCAATAATGTGCTTCAGTTCATGCACATATCTCCTTTCTTGTGACAGATGGAATATGTATTACACCTATTAAAACTCTTGGGGTAAGTACATGTGGTGAAAAACCTATATGACCCTATATAGGATCTATAATGGCCTAATTAACCTTGAGGATAACTTTCTTCCTTGAAAAAAAAATCCACAATCCTCATCGTGGAGCGACCTTTAGTAAGAAATGGTCTCTCTAGTCAAACTATTGTGGAATAAGTCATTAGTGTTTGTTATATTTATATCAACTATGGGATATAATCATACAATAACAGATCACTTGATCTTCCCTCATCATTTCATACAATAGTTTCAGCCAAACAATTAATGTCTCTCAAATCACAGTCTATCATAAGGGTGACCTATAGGATCTCCCATACAATCAATCAGATGGAAATATATAAATAGTGGTGTGATATTTTTTATTAATAATGAACTGAACTATTCTAAAATGATCCCCCAGAACCTATAGAAGTCAAACAATAAATCTCTCAGCATATCATCCAAAACATGGATTGTCTGTTTAGTCTATCTATTTGTCTTGGGGTGAAATACCATACTCATCCATATCTGTGTCTCAAAAGCCTCTTCCAAGATGATATACAATCCTTATGTGAACTAATAATGATGGTAAAAGAGAATAATCAAGTGTGACTTATAGAGAGAGATTATATCCAACACATACAGACAATCCAAATCCTCAACTGAACTTTACTCCTGAATGACAATGAAGTGTGATGACTTTATAATAAGATAAAAAATCATCTGATTATCGTCATGGACTATAATTTTGCATGGAATACCTATATAAAAA